>CM055839.1:16422500-19047500 GCA_029490765.1 Euthynnus affinis
GTCATCATAAAAAGGTATTCTGGCTTTATGACAGAGGAGTTTGACATAAGTAATGGGCCTTCATTAATAAATAACCTCAAATTTAACAAAAAAAAAAAAAGGTTATAAATAAAAGGCGCTTCCCTATTTGTTTTTCACCCTTCAATCCTTGTACTTCTTTTGTTCCCTTTACTTCCTTTTCTCATCCTCCCTCCTCCCTGCACCTGCCATTAATATCCTCAAATTAGAGTAATTATTATGGTATTATTATTATCATACAGAAAGAACTATTTAAAATAAGAGACACATTTTGTTTTTAATTGAGTAAAGTGAGGTAAATATTCATCCTATTTAATGTTTTATGAGTCAAAACATTTCACAAATTACCTTAATGAATCTTCATTAGAAAAATAAATAAATTATGTTGTGTCATAGAAACAAAAGAAATCTTTTTTTTTTTTCCCACTGCGTTTTTACATCTTTTTCCTTTGGTTTACTACTACTGCATGTTTTTCTTGTGAAGGTCACTGAAGAATGAATTCCAGTTAGGGTAAAGGCTTGTTGCTTGTATCTTTTATGCAGCTGCAAAGGAGAATAAACAGTACTTTCACCACGTGTAGATAGTGTGTAGGGCTTAATGTGTTGAATGTCAGTGGATATCAGAAGGTCTTGTGCTTCAGTCTGCTCTACACAGTCAAAACTGTGTTTAACCCCTAGATGACATTGAGCACACCTACACATACGCCGTGCACTCTTTCATACACTAACATGTAATACACAAACAGAGAGGAAGTCGTGACTTCAGAGTCCTCTCTCTAAGGCAGGAGGAGAACAGAGAGAAAGAGGGTATTGAAATGTGCACAAAATGGGAAGAATTATCAAAAATGTGTTTTTTTATTAACACGTTTGCTAGAATCTTCAATAGAAATTGCATCTCTGTCACTGTTCCCTAAGAAGACCTTATAGGAATAAAAAATATGCAAAAATAGTGGCCATATATACAATTTCTCTCATGTAAATGTGTAAATGTGTGAGTGTCAAGTCCCTCTAAACCACATACACCAAGGAAAACTTGAAACTGGTGTCTTCCACAGACTCCTTCAAGAGAGTGATTGTTTTTTTATGTGTGATTTTACATACAAATGATCTTTTTGTAACTGTCTCAGAAAGGGTTGTTAAACAGAAAACTATACCCCTTTAACCAGTGTATTCTATACGTGATATAATAGGAGCTTCAGAGTGCAGGTTCAGACACAGGACAACAATCACAGGGCCGAATGGGATTCAGTGCCTTCCCCAAAGACACTTTATCAGGCTTTCCAACCCTTGAGACTTGAGACTTGACCTTCGTCATCTAGTTGACATTTGAAAGGGCCGCCTCTCTACACATTTGACTCTGAGGTAAAACTATGCAGGCAGAACTATTGTACAGCTGTCCTGTGTGGCACTTATGCTTCCTTAATCCCTACACTTTTTCCATTGTGGTAACAAAACACTGTAGGGAAGGTTTTTCTCTGTTGATGAATCAACACCTGCAATATTGAGTTTAAAGACAAATGATCAAAATAGGTAATTCGCATGGGGCATTTAGCAGCTAAAAGTTATTAGAAAGAAAATCTAGAAAAATTTAAACACTATAGAAAAAGAGGTGCAAGTCTATTACACCATGCAAAGAGCCAAAGACAGTTATAAAACAGAATCCAAAATATGTACAGTAAACATGTAATGTGTAAATGATGTCTTAAACCTAAATGCAAAATATTTTGTTTCTATTTAATAATAGAATAATCAAAAACACAGCTGTATATGATCATTTAAATAACACTTATAGTATTACATGTAAAGAGGTGTTGCAACAAATAATCCAATTTTTACTTCTATCTGAGGTGTCCTCTCCCTCTTCTCATTGTGACTTCCCCAACTTGCACGATACCTTACTCTGTCCCTTCCTTTCTTTCCTCTATGCAGTCTTTCAGTCTGTTTCTCTCTTATCCCTCATTCTGAATGTTCCTCTCACTCCAAATTTGCTTGTTTACTCACTCTTTCCCTCGCTAACCCTTGATTTCCTCTCCCCTTCTCCGTTGCTCTTCCAAACTAATTCGCTCCCTCCCTCTCTCTCCCATCTCTCCCTTGTTCCCTTTTCTCTCATCCTCCCTCCCTCACTCACACATTCACACACTCACGCACACACACACACACACCCACAGACACACACACATCTCTCTCTTGTCTCTCCAAACTCGCTCAAGCACAACTAAGCCGGGGGTCTGAGTCCCAATGAGAGCGGTTAGGGCAATCAGTGCTTTTCACACCCTCTGATGTTCTTAAAAGGTGGAGGGATCAGACGCCCCTGCCGTACCGCTGCTGACACACCACACACACAGTCTCCCATACACACACACACGTGTGCGCGCACACACACACATACAAACTCACAGAAACCAAATCACATACACAAATGATTAAATTCATATGAACATACTGCCAACATGGTCAGACACACTCACAAATCAACACTCACTTCAATCCATATGTGCCCACACACACTTACACATACATACATACAAACATACACACACACACACACACACACACACACACACACACACACACACACACACACACACACACACACACACACACACACACACAGATATACACTGGGATATCCCCTGTTGTGGTTGTGTTGTTGTGAGCTGGGTGGGAGTCAAAGCTACGAAAGTGATGCAGGACAAGCAGTCTTGCTACACACCAGTCACAACAGTACCTGCAAAACAATAATTAGCAAGAGTTTGATTTTACCAAGAATCCTTCAGTTCACATCAGTAAAACAGAACTACACAAAATCTTTTGTCTATTTGTCTCAACCTTGCCTACAGAAAACAGTAGGCAGGCCTGAAACTGTTTGCCTTTGCAGCACAATAAAGAAGAGAATGAGTTGTCAAAGGGGGTTAATCAATAAATGATAAAATGATAACAAGATGTGATTACGTTTCTTTGCAGATAGAATAATATGTAGCTGTATGTCGAACATATATTGAAACTTTTGTTTTCTGTCTTCTATCTCCTGAGCATGTTCATTTCTACACCACATGTACATTAAAGAACACTTTGTAAAACTTTAAATGGTTCTCACTTTGATTATAATTTCTTTACTATGCAAAAATGTGCAATTTTTAATAGTTTGACATAAAATATCTCTACAAATAAAAGCTGATATTAAAAGGTTTAATTGCTATTTGTAAAACAAAACAAAACAAAAAAGCAAATGGTAGATACATTTTTGACCAAGCTGTAACTGTCTTTCTAAAGAACTGCAAGATTTGATAAATAAGAGCTTCAAAGATTTAAGCTATATGTCACTTTACAGTGTGGTTGAAAAGAAAAAACATATATTTTGACTATTTAACTTGATATAAAGGTACTCAAAACCTGGTCAAAAAAGTCAAGATAGCAGAACCTCTTAGAACCTCTCAGAATAAAGAATTAAACAAGAATACATGTAAAGCCGATGGACCCAAATGCAGGACACGGCAACCAAAAGGACCTGAAGAGTATATTTGTTAAACAACTCAGGAACCAGACACAGAAGTGCAGGCATGCGAGACAGGGCTGAAACACAAACTAAACTGACGAGGGGATGAGGTGTAGGGTGAACAAGAGAAGAGGAAAAGAGCTGATAGGCTGGGGAAGACACAGGGAGCAGGGTAGGGCTAATGAGACTGATGCAGGACAGAAATGGCGCACAGGAACACAGAAATGAGAAACTGAGCAAAAAGAAAACCAAAAACCCAGAAAACACAACACAACCATGCTCAAACTGTCCCAGAACTCACATGAATACAACTTTAATATGTGCACAAGCCACAACGAGCACACACAGCAAAACAAACTTCAGCCTAAATTGCTGTTGACAAAAATATGAACATATCAGTCTGCCGAGTGGAGGAGGGCCCTTTTCACTTTAACGCTTAGTTCCTACGAGAGTCAATGTAGCAAGCAACAGTATCTCAAATGGTCCTTAAATATCATCTGCAACCTCTCTTATCTGTCCTTCGTCCCACTCAGTCCAGTCTTAAACAGGGAGAAAAGTCTGAGGGCATCTGCTAGACTGCTGGAGGGACATAGAGCCAGACTGTGACAGAACCATGACAAAATGCACTTAACATAGTATACAAAAGGAAGCAGGCCTGCATGTGTGTTCCTGTGTGTGTGTGTTACCAGCAAAGTTTGAAGTGGAAATGCTTGGAAATAGCCCTTGCTGGTGTATCATTCAGGTCTGTGGGATCAGGTGTGGATGATGGTGTGATATAGAATGCTGTTAGGAAACTGAATGTACAGCTCCACGCTCCCCGTAATGCGGCAAAGAGCAGTGACGCTATCAATTTACACCGTAACGGACAACACAGTCACTTTGCACCAAAGTGAAAGACACCAACACACACACACACACACACACACACACACACACACACACACACACACACACACACACAGAGCACAGGCACAAAGTTCAGGGGATTAATTCACTGCATCATGTCATCAATCCTACCTTACCCCCTACTGTCAGAAAGGAAAGAAAAATTTGTAAAAAAGCAAAAACGGAAGCGCTGTGCCCTTAATACTGTGCTAATTTCTCCCTTCTTCTCTACTCTTCTTCTCCTTCTGCTTTCCCTCGCTTTTCTTGTTTCATTTTTACTTCATTTTCTCCTCCTTTTCTTCTCTTCTTCTTCCCTACCCTCTCTTCATCAATCTATTCTCTCACTGCAGCCTCAGCCAGCCCGCCTTGATGAGTGGAGGCTCTTAGTCACAATGAGGTCAGTGTGAACACACATACACACACCTGCACACACAGGGAAAGGGTCATCCTGGCAGGGTTACGCTGCACAAAGTCAGCTTCCCATAATGTGGCTGCTGTCGCCTGCATCACACCCTCATGATCCAATTAGGAGCCTCGATTCCTTCAATCAGCTGCTGTGGCAACCAACGGGTAGACAAGCAGGCATCGGCAGGCGGGCAGCGCCAATCTCGTAAGTGCTTTTAAGGGATTAGAAGGTGGGTGGAAAGTAGGGAGGGAGGGGAACACCTCTCTCTCTCTCTCCATCCTTGGTGCTCTCGTTTTGTTGTGGATCTCCGAGATCAAAATGCTGCAATACCTCTTAATTGGCCTTAACAAATCATTGTCGCACTCCCAAATACAAGTGGAAGAAGAATGAAGCAGGGAGAGTGGGAATTGGTCATGTTTGGAAATGGAAAGGAGACAAAAAAATGGGACAAGTTCCGGAATTAAGAGAAAGGATCTTTCCTTTCTCGTACTTCCCCAACTTGCAGGGAGAAATGGTGAACTCTACATGAGTGACGGTGGACAATAAAGTAAAAGTGGATGATGAGGAGATTGTAATGGAGAAAGAAAAGACAGGAAAATAGGAAGCTGTGTTAATTTTGACAGCAAATATTCATTTTAAAATTTCATCATCAGTGAAAAATATTATGACAAAAATTATTTGTTAATGAAATTAACACTGATACAAAGCAATGACTGAAAGGAGCAGATGAAGTACCTTTTGGCCTTGTATGCGCTCTTCAGGACTAAGCATGTGTGTAAGACCTGGTGGGCCAGGATGGCAAAATTGATGTGCATTTTTATGTAGCCTCTACATAACAAAAAAAAGTTTTACGAACATTTAGCTGCATTCAGCATGCAATGAGTACACATGCATTCACAGGTGTGTTTGTGTAATTCATTAGCTTTTGAGAGAAAGAAAGAGAGAGTGAGAGAGAGAGAGAGAGAGAGAGAGAGAGAGAGAGAGAGAGAGAGAGAGAGAGTGAAAGATCTTGATAAGGTTCAGACATCTGGCTGTAGTGAAAACCTGTTATCAGACCTGCTAAAGGGCAGAGAACACAGGAAACTACAAACACCGTAAATTAAAGATACAGTATCTAAAGTATGTCTAGTTTTTGCTTATAATAACACACACTAATGAACCACACAGACACAAACACACACATCCAGAAAAAAAACAACACACAAACATATAACACACAGCATGCACACCTCGACAAACATATGCACATCTGCATTTAAAAGTGCACATAAAATCACAGACACACGATTGTAACAACCAAACAAGCAGACACAAAGGCATACACACCACCTGACACCCCGCACCTTTAGCCCTGCCTAATGCACTCAGTGCAACCAGTCCAAATGTTAAATAGGCAGAAACATTATCTTCAATAAACCATTTAGTGAAAGCCAATATTTAGATATCTGAAGAGAAGAATACATGTTTAGGCTTTTAGCAGCCATTATCCACAGATCTCTTGTGCACACAAGCAGACAAAGAAAAGTGTGTGTGTGTGTGTGTGTGTGTGTGTGTGTGTGTGTGTGTGTGTGTGTGTAAGCGAAAGTGAGAGAGCATGGGCATGAGTAATGAAGTAAAGATGTGTGTTATAATATCTTTAGTCAAACAGTTCATATCTATAACTTTGATACAGAGAAAAGATACCACCAGACTTGTGCTTTTAGTGAGATGGGTTTATCTGGGCTTATCTACTGTATATGTCAGGTACACACACACTCACACACACGTACACGCACACACACATACACTTAGGGTTAGACCAATACAGTGATACTGTATATATTGCATTGTAAATATAATATAGTTTCTTTTTTTTGTTTTTTTTTCCTTCAGTGGTGCTGTAGTGGTTCATTTTCTTTGCATGTAGCATGGACGGGCTATGACAGCATTTTATTGTGCAATCCTGTATTGTATGACAATAAAGCTGAATATTAAACCTTGAACCAATGAGGTACTCATATATTTACATTGTAGCGGATAATATATTCAGTGTCTTCTACTGTATGTAATCTCTGACCTCTGTTGGGATTTGGAGCGAGGCCTCACACTATTCACCCCTCCCAACCCTTGAGTTACGGTGGCCTGAAGTTGACACAGTTAATCAAGTGACATTTCATAATAGAGTGAGGTTAGCTGTCCAATTACAGCAGAAATCCAACAGAAATGTCAAGTAGGTGTAGTATATTAACTTGCCAAATTTGGTAAAACATCCACTGCTTTGTCATTGGCTGGGTGTGGCTTGAGAAAAAGTGTGTCAGCCTTTGAAGCTGAAATCTGTCGTTGCGTCTTGTAATCAGTGGGTGAAAATTCTCCAAATCAAAAGATTTTAAAACTTTTATGTAAAGCTTTAAAATTGTGGAGTAAATTCCTATTGTAAGTGAATGTACAATCAACAACTCAGACACCTGTCAACTGATTCAGTGTGTTCATTTTTTGTTGGACAAGAGAGAATTTTTAATGTGTTTTTTGCAAGGAGGGACGAACCTCTGAAATGTCTGTTAATTAAACTCTAAAATATCAACACCTATTTATTTCTTCTAAGTGTTCTGGGTGCTCTGTGATTTTTTTTTTTATAGCGGGCTTTATTAAATCCAAACCCTGAAACCACTGAGTAAAACTGTCCTCACCCTGATCAGACATGTGAAATGCAATTAATAACTAACATATTAATAATGTATTCATTCACTGACTGCAGTCAGCAAGCAACCCGCACCATATCACTACTGACTGCCTGATAACCAACTTTTATTTATTTAGCTTTTAAGGTCAACATTGTTATGTTCGTTTATGTATGTGCGCATGTGTGTGTGTGTGGTTACCCACCACTGTGCAAGTTTTACCTTTCTCCTAAGCATTTAGCTTGAGGCGTCAGGACCTCAATTAAAGAGAACTGCTTGTAGCAGTCATGAGCTCAACACACATACATTCACACTTGCACGTGAATACACACACATGCACACTCGCAGGCACACATACACACACAGTAGCTCTAAAGTATGAATATTTCACTATATCTAAGTCCTTTTACCTTGAAATGACCTGATTGTCCCACCGTGTGTATGCGTGTCTGTGTGTGTGTGTGTGTGTGTGTGTGTGTGTGTGTGTGTGTGTGTGTCACTTCATTTCCATAGAGGTATGTGGAAGTGCATTCAATCTACTGCTCGAGCAAAGACATGGACACTAATACAGGCACAGAGGACTTGGTCCAATGACACAGAATATTCAGAACATTAACACCCTTTTTGTTAGTTTTTACCTCCAGAAAAGCATCTCAGTGTCTCAGTGATGTAGCCTTTGTCCTATATTCACAACACTGTGGGATGAAATATAACAGTGACATTAATCACAGCACATTTCCTTCTGAACTACCCATTTTTCCTTAACTCTACCCTGTATAATATTTGATAAAAAGGCTATTAGTAATCAAAAATTCACCGATAAATCAAACTCAGAGTTCTCTCTTTTTCATATAAAATAGAGAAGACAGTCTTCAAATGAATGCATTACATTAGTTATTAATTATCATCATTATTACAATAATAGTACACTACATTTTCCTTTGCATGCCACTGGGCTGCTTTCTACATTAAGTTCATGAGATTACTTTCTGGTACAAAACAGTACCAGTAGTTGCTGTTCTTCTACCACCAACAACAGTGAAGCTGTCAGAATTTCTCAGTTTCATAAAAAACAACAAATATTCTAATTCAAATTCAACCATATGATTAGCTTCAAAAGGTGCTTTTGTGCTTTTGCATGCTCCCTTGTTTTATACAGCTGTCACCTACTTTAATAGCTACAGTGAGGAAGGTTGCACACAAAATGCACATACACACACACACACACATACGCACAGGTAAAATGAGAGCAAAAGGGGAATTGCTTTTTCTCGCTCTTTGTGTCTCTCTTTCTCTTTCTCCTTGATCATTTAAGAAGCCCAGTTAAAAGTGTCTTAGAAAAGAAAA
The DNA here is from genome assembly GCA_029490765.1 of Euthynnus affinis. NCBI lineage: Eukaryota > Metazoa > Chordata > Actinopteri > Scombriformes > Scombridae > Euthynnus > Euthynnus affinis. The sequence continues at coordinate 16,431,310 of CM055839.1, forward strand.
ACGCTACACACATTCTGTGTGCATTAATCAACTGCGGCAGCCTCTCTCTTAGTTCTCAGTCCCGCATCAATTACCAGGCTTTTTAAACAAATTCCCTTCACCAAGTTCAGTTGCAGCAAATGTTAAAGAGCCAGGCAGGCAGTACAGCCATTCGATGACGTCATGATGAGTTGAAAAGATGATTTTGCCTTAGGTGAGGTGGGTTGGGCGGATAGCTAGATAGCTATATGGCAAAAAGTGGACTCTGCTGTAGAAGACTACCAAGAGTCATGTTTTTAACTGTGAATTGGGATTAAAAAAAACAAAAAAACTTTAACATCATACTTTTTACAGTTGCCATGATGATTAATGTTGCATAACTTTAAGGAAGTACAAATCGTGTATCGAGTTATCATTTTAACTCAAACCATGATCTTTCCCTGACCCTAACCAAGAGGTTTTTGTGCCTAAACCTAACCAAACCTTAACCACAGTGTTGCCACACCATAAAACATTATTATTTTATTTTATAACTTTATGTAAAAGTTTTTGAAAGCAGCCTCCAGATGGCGTAAACTTAACTATAGATCAATTTTATTGGGAGAATTTTAGACCTATACTGTCGTTTAATTATGAGGATGTGTTGGGCAGTAAGGGAACACAAACGGTTCACAGAGCAGTGCCCCCTATAATAGTAACTCCCACCAGGCCAAAGAAATATTTTTTTAAATGACAAAAAATAACGCTAAATATCCATTCATTAGAAAATCAATAGCGTTTGGGAACCTCTGAGCAGCGCTGTTTCGAAATGTGAGTCAACATCTGAGTCTTTGCCTGGGAAACTGCAGGTAGAGTAACTACTTTTGAGGAATAGGGCAGAGTGTAAGCAAGTGAGTGGTTAAGCAAGAGAGCGAGTGTCAGAAAAGTGAAGGTGAACGCTTGTGGAGCAGAGGAAAGGTTAACAGTAAGTTGTCAGTATGGCAGTAAATGTACAGTACAGACTACAGTGTATTAGTTAATATGCTGTATTAGTTAAAATGCTAAAAAGTCATGTCTGTTGTTTCACAAAGTGCTGGAAAAGTGAAGAGGTCAGGTCCAAAGTTAGCAACCATGGGTTAGGGTTAGAGCTTGGATTTAATGTAAAGATTAGAAACATTTAGACGTTACATTGAGAGTTAAGGTCAGACTAGAACCCAGAAATGATAATAAAACTCAAATCGACTGCTCCCACACAGAGGGATGGAGGGATGAAGGGAAGGAGAGAGGGATGATGTGAATCTGGAGGAAAAAAGTGCTTCACGGCATGTTACTTGCTAATTTTAAAAAGAAGAATCTGTGTTTTACCTAGACTTTTCTCTTTTTAAGCCTCTTCTCTTTCCTCTCATATCCACCATACTGTCTCCACTCAACCATCTTCTGCTTCCTCTGCACCTTGTCTCTCTCTTTACCCCTGTACTTGCCAAACACCTCTCTCTTGTGTTCACATGAAAGACAATTAGACCCAGCGACATCAAACCTTGTGAGGACAGTTACTGTTCTCACACACAGAGGCACGCTCCACCTCTTCTATGCCACACAGCTCTCTGTTCCTTCCTACAGCTGGAGGGAGGAAGGAGAGCCTACTGAGGGATATTGAGAGAGGCGAAAAGAGGATCTAAGACCAGATGTCATTGTGTAATGTGTGTGTGCTGATTCATTCAGAATTTATTAACCTGATGCCTGGCAATTGGACGAAACTCCTCATTTATAGAGATATGAGGAGAAAGAGAAGGTGAGAGAGAGTATGTATTGGATGGATGTATGTCTCTGCAACTGTGCCATAAAGTACAATTTCAATATGTGTTCAATTTTAAATATGTGTCTTTTTATAATCATCAGTAAACTGTTAAAATTACAATTATTAATCTTTTCTGCTGCTTTTAAAATTCTACTTTTTGGTGAACACTTAGTGTAAAATTAAAACCTATTGAATCATAAAACATGTTAATGAATGAATGATTAAGTTAGTGAATGAATGATAGACTGAATGAATGAATGAGCCAATAACCTCACTCTTACCAGAGTCGTCAGGCTATTGATCAACTCAGTTTTTCTCATATAATTGACCATTTCTTATAGATTATCAATACTTGGGCCACTTAGGCCATTTAGAGGTGACTAGGCTGTGAAAGAACTGTTGCTACTAATGAGTACAGAAGTGAGTCACATTTAGTGGAAAGTACATCTTTGAGGTGTGTGTTACGTAGGCCACAATTGTGTATTTTGAGTGGATGAAAATTGATCATGTATTGATTTTCTTAAAATTTTTAATCTTTTCACATTAATGGTGAAAGAAAAGTACCTTGTGTGACTACCAAGTGCAAGTGCAGATGGATAATTAATCAAATGTGACACTCAAAAAGACAGGGAGAAATACAGCGGTTTGCGTACATACACACACACTCATACACACACACACACACACACACACACACACAGCTGAGTGGTGGGAAGGGAAGGGAAACCCGAGCTGGACCAGGAGTGGGATAACAGGAGTCCAGGAATAGTGGCAATCGATGGATGGATAGATGGGTAGATGGATGGGTGGGGGGGTGGAGGGGGAGTTGAAGGGAGGATGAGTGGTCTCCTGGGTGGGGTGGTGATAGTCTTGCTAAGTGTATGTGAGACCAAATCCTTTCCAAACTGAGGGGAGAGAAGTAGAAGAACGACAGAAGAAGAATAGAAAAGAGAGATACAGGGGAGATGACGGAGGAGAGGAGAGAAGAGGAAGGAGAAGACGAGAGAAGAGGAGCCAAATAGAGAGATAATGATGAGGAGAGGGGAATAAACTGAATGGAAGTGTAAAGGAATGCATGAAGAGAAGGCAACAGAGGTGGAGAAGCTGGACGAGACTGTATGTAGCTTAAAGGCACAATTTTCCAATTTCCTCTTATTGGTCTAAAATATTATTCAGTGTCTTGAAGCATTTTACAGTGGAGGCACCTTGCCTTATCTAAACAAAGAGCACTTCTGATAACATCTGAATAAATAATTACATTTTTATTAAATATGTCAGGCTTATTACTTTCAAGGAAAGTAGTAAGTTCCAGTAGTTAAGTTCCAGGGAAAACAAGCATAATCATAATACTTAATGCACATAATAATTGTGCACATACTATGATTTTAAACTCAAAGAAGAGATGTAGAGTGGGGAGAGTTTTTTTTTTTTTTTAAGAAACACTGAAGTTCACCAGTAGAGGTAAACCCAGTTTCTTTCATGAGTAGTACACACAATATCTCTCTTTATCTCTCTCTCTCTCACACACACACACACACACACACACACACATACACACACACATAGCTCTGGAATAGCTGTAAAAACAGGTATTGATGAGAAGGCCTAGTCAATGACCATCAGAGGAAAACAGAGACCACCATTAGCCAGCCAGTCAATCGCTAAAGCATTCTGGGTAATTCTAGCACACAAATACACCCAGACAGGGGGATACACACATCAACAGCAAGAGGACACTCCTCAGGGGGATCTTAACCACACACACACACACACACACACACACACACACACACACACAAATACACACACACACACACACACACACACACACACACACACACACACAAATGAAGGCAGGATAGTATTTATTCCATCACTCTGTTCACAATTACTTATATCCTCATGTCCCTTTCCCTTTTCTATCTCTCTCTTTTTCCCTTCATGATGCTCAGTCTCTCTGTCTTTATCAAACACACACACACACAAACAAACACACACACACACACACCCATGTCCCTCTCAGGGGTAAAGTGGCAGTTGGTTGTTCCTAGGGGGTCTTAACCAGCTCTCATTAGTGCAGTGCAGTAGTTTGTGTGTGGGCGTGTGCATGAGTAGTGGGGATGATTGTGCATTAGCCAGCCAGCTAATCAATGGGAAAAACCACTGAGCCTGGGCCCCTGCTTATGTTACCATCAGCGCTATTTATAGGGCAACACACGTCCACACACACACACACACACACACACACACACACACATACAAATCACAAACAACCATACACTATGCTGTCACACACACACACACACACACACACACACACACACACACACACACACACACACACACACACACACACACACTGTTGACAACAGAGAGTTTGACTCAGGCCTTTGAATTCAAGCTCAAATCCAGCCAGAAAAGAATTAAGCTAATATCCAACAAAACGAACATGGGAGACATGTTATATTTTCTGTCCAAACTAAGTAGTACCATTCAACACAATGTGACAAATAGGTAGCTAAAAACAGTATTCCTTCAAATGTTATAATGGCTACAAGCAAAATAAGCATTGTGAGGACAAAGACAAGGATCAAATATACTACTGACTCAAATCATATCCTCCTAACAACTTTTTCTTTTAAATCATTTCCTTTATTTTAGCTATCACCTGTAGATTGACCCCAATGTGTGTGATTCCTTTTCTAATAATATAAGTTAAAATGTTTCACAGACTCCTGCTAAAACCCAAATAATTACAACAACGTAACTTCTTCTCTTTGACTCTCTCCACTGTCTCACCCTCCCCATGCCTCTCCCTTTGCCTCCCTCTCCCCCTTATCTGTCTTTCCTAGTGGGAGTGAGACAGATTAACGTCAACGCTGGTTTTACTTATCATACTGTAGCCAGCACAACCCTGCAAGGGATAGAGTGGGAGCACACTGCATCACCATTCAACACAAGGGGGCAAACACAGTACTACTACAACTGCACAAAACATGCATGTACATAATATACACAGACATATTCATTTGTACGCTTTGATGATGTAATTCATGTTCAATATGTTGTCATGGTTACTGAGCAGGACTGACCACAGCCCTCCCAAAATGTTGAGATTTTTAGAATATCAGTTTCTTTTTTAAGTCATGTGAGGTTCCTTCTCTCAACAGGCTCATTTATCTAAGTGAAATTTTTGTTCACATTTGTCAACAATGCAAATATGAGTAAGTCACTACTATGAAAACCACTTGGTACTCAAGCAGGTGTGTATTTATGTTATTTCTATACCGTTTGTATGATTGAATATGTGTTGTGCTCCCTTTGAGGCAAATAACTCCCCATGTGTGCGGGTGTATGCGAATTTGTTTGCACCTATCTTTGTGTGTTACTCAGAGGTCCCACCGCCCTCTGATACACAAACACAAACATTCACACACAAACAGTTAGAGCTTAATGAAGCAGAACTCAGCCTGGTGCCCATTAGCCTGATAATTAATAATTTCTCCCTGCCTCCTAACACACTTATCATCTTGCAGAGGAGGTTGTGTGTGCGTGCCAGTTTGTACGTGTGTGGGGTGTATGTGTCTGTTTGTGCCTGCCAGTGCTTGTGCACTTTGGCAGATAAGAGATGTGGTTGGTAATGGTATACATATATGTGTACATCAGATTCCATTTGTGGTGATTTTTTTTTAATGTAAACAATTACATGTTCCTTTATAGAGGATTTTCATAACACATACAGCTATTTAAATGTTATCAAGCACGCTAGTGTTTTGTCTTAGAAGGTCGAGAGTTGATATTGTAGGGAATAAAGGTTTATATTTGATATCAATATGCAAGAAAAAGTGACTTAAAACATTAAAAAAAACAACTAATAGATTGTATCAGAGTATATTCATCCAATGGCTTAACACACACCGCACCAATGAAAGCTCTTAAATGCACACACACACACACACATACACACATATGTCAGTTCAAATCCCAGTACTACTCCTTAGGTTGCATATATACCATCACTGTAGTGTCAGTATCTCAAGAGAAAGAAAGAGAAAAACAGACAGAGGCAAGTTCAAGACTTTAAATTATGTACCATGATGTTACGGGCAGGTATCCATTATGTGTCCTCTTCTTCTTTTTCCTTTGTTTCGTCAGCTATTCTAACTTCTGTGATCTAGATATTGTTGGAAACACAGAGAGAGAGAGACAGAGAGATACAGACAGAAATAGAGAAGAGCAAAGGGAAAAGGAAATGTAGAAAAAAAGGTCAGAGAGCAATGCTACAGTTGAAGAAATGACTCCTTTCCTTCACTCAGCCAACTTCATTCCTCCCTTCTTTCTTTCTTTCATTCCTTCTTTCCTTCCTTCATGTTTTCCCATATTCCCTTTGCTGCACTCCCTTTACCTCCATCCCCTCCTTCACCTCCCTTCTCTCTATCTCTGTGAATAGAACATCAAAAGGCTCTGAGTTAGATGGGGAGTGACAGTGTTTGCTATTGGTATGCAGGCAGACATGTCTGCTCCAAAGTGTTAGTCTAAAGGCCTCGGCTAAGTGTTTGTCAAGACTTAAAGCCATTGTTCTCGTCTCCTCTCCTCTCAGATCTCAGACCTCTCCCTTTTTCTCTCTCTCTATCTCCCTCTCTCGCTCCACTTTTGTAGTTTGATGGAGCATTTTACTGCTATGTGTGTGTGTGTGTGTGTGTGTGTGTGTGTGTGTGCGTGCGTGTGTGTGTGCGTGTGTGTATGTGTGTGTGTATTGGGGAGGCCAAGATGAGACATTGAGAGAGGTGGTGTTGAGAGCATGTGTGCATATTATGTGTTCAGGTTCACGGCTGTTGTGGCATTTTCACACTAATCAAATACATCTACTTACTACTATTGGTGAATACCAGATTCTAACAAACATAAATAAAGTGAAACTCTTCTTATATCAAGGTGATGGTGACACGTTTTTTTTTCCCCAGAGGTTCCATTTATGATCTAGATTTTATTAAAAAAGCTTATATAGTGACTTGATGACAACTCCTCATTACCTTTGATTTTGACAAAAACAATCTCACCATAAGGTCCACTCACTAGCTGGTCTGGTGTTTGTTTTTCTCAGCTGCTGTTTTCAAGGTCAAGAATGAACTTTCAATCTCAACTGCAAGTCAACAAGAAGTTGCTCAGAAGTACTCAGAATAAAGACATTTAAACAAACATGCATTTCCATGATAACTGAGCCACTCCATCTGCTGAGGAAGATTGTGTGATAGGTTCGAAAGCTCCAGAACATTTGTTTAGTGAACCTTGATGAGATTTTGTCAACTGCTTTTTCCAAGGTCGAAAATAAACTTTCAATTTCAGCGTTTGATTTTGTTTGCATGTCACAATAAGTATGTTTAAAATGAGAAATAATTCCTGCTGTCATAAAAAAATACATCGATACAATCGATTTACTGATTAATCAATTCATTGTTTTATCTGTATAATGTCAGAAACAATTGAAATGCCCATCATAATTTCTCAAAGCCTAAGTTGACATATTTAAATGTCTTGTTTTGTCTGACCAACTGTCCAAAACCCAAATGTATTCAGCTTATTATCTAACAAGACTACAATAACCAGCATATATGCTCTTTAGAAGCTGGAACAAGTGAATTTAAGATCCCCTCTGGACATGTTCATATAGAAATACTCTGCTTTGACTAATAATTTTTTACAAAATAGTCTGATTATCTTGTTAAACATTTTAAATTACAAATGACCTTTCCCTCATTGAAAAATCCATAATTTATGAATATGCAAATATTCATTTGAAAAGTTTAACTTCTGGATAAAAAGTCTTCCTCGACACTCAAAAGTCCATTCTCAGTGTATGTGCACGTATGACCTCAAATTTACTCCAAACTAGGTGTGATCTTGAAAATCATGCTTGAAAAAACATTTCTAGAACTCATATTTAAAGGTGAGCTCAGAGAAATGTTCCCCTTTCAGCAGATGAATGTGAAAACAGCCTTCTACTGTCAAACTCTGCACATACCTCACTCTGCACACTGAAGCTCCAACATCCAACTGAAAGAACAAGAAGAAAAACACATTTTTGAGTGGCAGGGGGCTTTAAATTATTAATCAATTATTTAAAAAAAACTGTTGTAGATCAACTTTTTGTCTATCCATTAATTGATTAACTGTTTCAGAGTGTGGTCAACATTTTATATACAGTATTTCAACAGGCTGACCTTTAGGAGATACAAACACTAATGACCTAATGTGTATTACATGTCAAAAAGGATGGACAAGTGGATTTGTGACAGCTCTTTGACTATGTATATCCATCTATCCATCCATCCATCCATCCCAGCGAAATGCCACTACTGACAGAGATTACACGCTTCACATTGAAGCACACACCTCTCTGGGTGTAGTTTTACACACAGCAGCACTGTGTTTATACCGATATACTGCCCAGTTGTTTGGTGGGTCATTCTCTGCTATATGTTAAAAGAGGAAGGAAACTCTACAAACACTAGGTAAGTCAATTAAAAAAAGACACTGCAAAATACAGTAGGCTGGATGTAGAACACATGGCAGTAATCAAACCACATATACACAAACAAACATTTTTCATTTTAGCATTAATATAATATTGTGATACAATTAATAAGATTAGCTCTTTTTAGTGGTGTTGCTCTCTTTCCTTTCCACTCCTGCGTTTTCCATCCTCCTCCTATCCCTCCCAATCCTGCCCTCTGTCAGTCTCTCTTGACTCTCACCCTCACCCTCCACCTTGTCTCAATCTCTCCCATCTTCCCTTGCGTGCTTCCCTCTGTCTTTCACTGTTAAACTTGGAGTGTGTGTGTGTGTGTGTGTATAAACACCACATTCCTAACAGGGTTACACTCAAGGCCTGGAGACAAAAAGCAGCTCTTTCTTTGAAGTCCAACCCAACGTTCTATAGGGTGGAACTGTTAATCGCTGATAACCCTGCAGCATCTCATCTCTCCCTCTCTCTCTGAATGTCTCACCCCCACTCTTCCATTGTTGCCCTCCTTCTTCTCTGTCTCTTCACCTCATACCTCTTTCCCTTTTCTTATTGTCTTACTGTCTATTCCCTTCTGTCTTTTCTTTTTCTCTCTCTCCCTCTCTTCATTGAGTCCGTTTTCACAAGAGACTTAGCATCCTGTAGTGGTGTTTGGCCTGATCACCACTGCTATATGTGTGTGTTGTGTTAGTAGGTACTGTCAGTGGTGTGGCAGTGAGCCTAGTGGTGCCAGTAAAGCAGATTATGAGTTGATTTTGGCGAAGGCGGCTGGTAATTCCTTTAAACCAAAAAAGCTGTTCCATTAGCCCCCCGCTGGTGTGCTGAAAAACAAGACACTGTAATGCTCCCAAAACACAAAAGAGAGCATGGCTAAACATACACACTTGCACATGGAGCTGACTGAAACCATGTCAATATCTAAGTAAGCACACTTGCCTTTATAACATTAAAACATGTTCAGTCATCTGCATGCCTATATTGTACGCACAGTCACGCACACACAAAAGGTGATAAATTTATAATGTGCTTCCAAATACACACATACTTCACACAGATACACAATTAAACATCTAAAACTCAAATATAACTTGCGCTGCAACTAAAGATTTTTCATTATCAATTAATCTACCGATTCAGTTTCCAAATTAATTGCATATTTGTGAAAACATCCATTATTTTCCCAGAACCCATGTTTACTCTTCAGAGTGTCTTGTTTTGTCCAACCAGCAGTACAAAACCAAAGGATAACTGGTTTGTTATGAAAACCAGAAAATAATCACGTTTGAAAAGCTGGAACCAGTAAAAAATTTTTTTTGTCATTTTTGCATTAAAAATCATTTTAACCATTATTTAATTATCAAAATTGTTTCTGGTTTATTTTTCTGTTTAATAACTGGTTATATGGTTAACAAATGAAAAATAGGTCCACATGTGCATGCACACAAGTATAACGTTTAAAAATCTGAATATCATAGAAAATTCTGACTGTGGAGTTGACAGTAACCAATCAAATCAAATCTGCTGCCTCTACAGTTAAAGGAATCGGTTAACTGTTGGTAGGGGACTGAATGAAAACTGCCATCTCTAGCGCTGAAGCCATTCACTATGTTGATTCTGAGTAGGATCAGAATTGTAGTTTGCAGTTCTTCAACATAACCTGAAGCCATTTTATGCGTTTGTGCTTGATGCAGCTTTAAAAAGAAATCAAGTTAATGTTTCAGTTGACTCAGTGGTGCAGATGGACAGAAGTCGGCACAATGAGACACGAACAGCCAAGCAGACAAACTGGCAGACAGACAGACAGACTGACTGACAGAGTGGCAGAAAGACAAGCAGACAGTAGATTTGGGGTCTATGACCCAGTGCTATGGGATACACACAGAGACACACACAAACACACACACGCACCAGTTGGGATATCCAGACCTGCCACTGAACAGGATTACCTCTGTCATGGGAGGACTGGTATCCCCTCATCAGCACACTCACACACACACATACACATCACATCATAATGGTTCACTGGGCTAGCTGATAAGAATGTGTGTGCGTGTGTGCGTGTGTGTCAAGAAGTCTCTGATGGCCAGGATTAGAGACTCTTGACTCTCTCAGTCTCTCAGCGAAGAACTAACCAGCACCAACATGCTCAACACACACTCAGACAGAAAGACAGACACACACACACACACATAAACAGAAGCTGTGGTACAGTACAGAGAGCTACTTTGGATTTCACTTTACTGCTTGCTACAGCACATATTTAATTCTCCAGAATGTTATATACGGTAAAAATCCAGTTAATTTGGTGAGGAGTCGGGGACACAAGCAGGTAATTTGTTACTTTCTGAGAATGTAGTGAAAACAGTGATATTAATACAAAAACAACAGCAGGCACCCTTTATAATCCTTTTTGAAGTACCTTATTTATTCCACATATTATGCCAATGTATTATATAACTCTTCAGAGGCTGACAATAACCTAAAGAGGGAACAGCATGAAAATGAAAAGACCAACTAAATTAAAAAAAAAAATAGTGTTATGATACAGAAAATGTTTAATTTTGAATTAGAAATGTCCTCTACAAGTTTCTGTTAAGCTTCTCCTTTCCCTCCCATCATAATAGGACATTACCCTTTTCCACTCTACTCTCCGTCCATTTTTACAATAAAGTTGTTTTAGATACAGATAGACATCTATGATACTGTTAATCTAAATTAAAATGATAAAGCCTTCCATAATCACAGGGATACCGTGAACATGAATTGTAAGAATCTGAATTCCTGTGGACAACCCTCAGCAGACACACAGAAAATACAGAGAGAAAAAGAGAGAGAGAGACAGAGAGAGAGAGAGAGAGAAAGAGAGAGAGAGAGAGAGAGAGAGAGAGAGAGAGAGAGAGAGAGAGAGAGAGAGAGAGAGAGAGAGAGAGAGAGAGAGAGAGAGAGAGAAATTCAATGGTAGGAAAAACAGAAATGGGAATAGCATGTCAGAATGAGAGAGAGAGAGGACAGGATGAATGCTAGAGAAAGGGAGAAGGAGCACTTAACCCCTGGTTAGTGGGGTCAGGTCCCTATGGTAGTGGGGGAAGAAGGTCCCTGCACATACACACACACACAAACACACACACACACAGAAATAAAGACATATAGAGGCACACATGCATATACACAAAATGATTTTCACGCATAGTGTCCATCTACATGCAGACGCTTTTCTGTGGTTTCAATCCTTGTGGGGAACATCTGAACCTAGAAAGATCTCTCACCCTAGAAACCTCTCGGTCTACCTGTTTCTCTCCATCTCTCTCTCTCTCACACACACACACACACATACACGCACACACGTACCCAAGAGACTTGATCTTGAAAAACTCAGGAAAAAAGCAATTCTGTGACACCTGCATCTCCCAAACCGCTGACTTTATTTTTTTAAGACTGACCAACAATTTAATGTCTGTGTGTGAGTGTGTGTGTGTGTGTGTGTGTGTGTAGGTGTATAAAAAGGGAGAGACAATACACGGTGAGACTGGACAGAGAGAAAGGAGAAAAGACAGATGGAAGAATCATAGAAATAGAGATGAAGAAAAAGGAGAGACAAAATGAAGCAGACGGAAAGAAAAAGAAAAACAGACAGATACACAGAGAGCAGAAAGAGAGAGCAAGTGAGTGCAACTCAGACAGAGAGAGAGATAGAGAGAGAGAGAGAGAGAGAGAGAGAGAGAGAGAGAGAGAGAGAGAGAGAGAGAGAGAGAGAGAGAGAGAGAGAGAAAAAGCATCAATTATTTAGTGGCGGTAACGTGAAGCTTCCTTGGATCAGGCAAACTGCTGGCTCTTCCCCAGAGAAAAGAGAGAATGAATTAGGGTGAATTTATTAGACTGTGTGTGTATGTGTGTGTGTGTGTGTGTGTGTGTGTGAATACAGTCCAGGCACCCACCTTGGTTTCTGCTGTTGTCTGAGTGCATAGCCAAATACACACACTCTCTCTCTCTCTCTCTCTCACACACACAGATACACACAAACAGATCCTGAGAATCCCAAGCCTGTTTCCAGGTTCATTAATAAAACAGCAGCTCTTTATATGTGCTCTTCCCCTTGCTGTCTTGCCTTTCATCCTCTGTTTGTTCACACACACAGTGGGATTTTACTCTGTGTGTGTGTGTGTGTGTGTGTGTGTGTGTGTGTGTGTGTGTATGTGTGTGTGTGTGTGTATGTGTGTGTGTGTGTGTAAACTCCGACTGGGATTTGGGGATGGCCCGACTGTTTGTTCATCAGTCAAACAATAGTCGGCCCCACTGTGGTACATATAAAAATCTGATCTCTCTTTCATCATGGGTAAAGGGGAACACCACTCAATTCAAGCTTTTCTAGGCTTTTGTAGGTAAATTCCCCCCGTTGATTTAGATCTCTGATTCACTGTTTTACCTCTATCATTTTCTTCTGTAAAAGGATATTTTGGAATAATATTTATAAAATTGTTTTGTGGGGGTTTATTTTATAGTTAACCATAATTTTGTCATACATGACTGGGCAGAATCCAATGTTTTGCTACTTAACAAACATTTGGTCATTCATTCATTCATTCTGTAATAAAGCAACGCATTTAAATATTGTTGTGTGTTTTTGTTGCTCAATACTCATAAAACATATGGACAAATAGAAATATTCACATCATTACACAAAGTAACATTTTTCATCATTATCTATTAGCCTGCAGATTATTTCATTGATTAATTGATTAATTTAGTCCAGAAAATAGTAGAAAATGCTGATCACAATTTCCCAAAGTTCATATTGACATATTCAAACTGGCTGTTTTCTCTGACTAAAATAAAATATTAAAACCCAAAAATATACAGCTAACAATTCACAATTGAGAAACTAACACCAGTGACTTTTCTGCTGAATTGATAAATCAGCTGATCAGTTCAGTTCTACACAGCATCATTAATTGATTAGTAAACTGAAAATGTCTCACTCCCCCTCTGTCAAGATGCCTTCAACACCCACTCTAATGCACACACACACACACACACACACACACACACACACACACACACACACAGAATTAAATTTTCCCATTACAATCAGTCCAACATCAGGGAGCTCCTGCTTTGCCATTAGACAGCCATTTCAAAGCATTTTGGAAAAAACTTGCACACTGAATGACCCCACCCTTAGCTGGGTCACTGACATGCACACTGTCTCCTACCCTTTTAACCATCTTCATTTCCACTTTATTCTCTTGCTTTCTCCCTCTTCATACACATAAAGACACGTCCACTATGTAAACATTTGAACAGCTCTGGACTAGAGTGGGATCACTCTGGTTTACTCAGATGGAAAATATGAGTCAAAGAAAGCCTTTCCTGGGTATTCTCCCTCTCTCTGACTGTCAGGCTGTCAACCTCTCTGTCTCACCTTTCCTCCTTTTCTCTGACACAACTCTACTCTTGCATCATACCCTATCTCTCTGTTACACCATCCAGATGTCTCACTTTCTGACAATTGTTATAAATATTTTTATTAGTCCCATTATATAGAAGCCAAATTCTTTTTTTGTCAATGTATTGTGTAATTTATTTGACTTCCAGTTTGGGTGAATGCTGATTTGCTGATTTTTTAGCCTGTTCTTTAAAATGTGTTTCAAATCTATCAAATCATTATGCTGTCTAGGTCATTTTATTGATTTCTAATCAGATTATGTGGGACGAGGCACCTCAAACAACATGTCCATATGATACATACATCTCCCATGTGCATTGGGGCTGTCACTCTTTACCATTCAAACATGGGAAACAATTAAACATTCAATCTGTAATAATCTTACAAAATTTGTACTAAAGTGTATAAGTGTAGCGGTCTGTGCCTTCTACTCCAGTGGTGGCATCCATAAAATGCACTGTCAGTCCGATCAAGTGCCTGCCTGGGTAGACTGTGAAAGCCAATTGCCCTTCTGGGATAAATAAAGTTGTCTGAACGCTCAGTTGCTCTATCAGTAAACTGTGACAGCCTTCCACTTTGTTGATGCAAAATAAGGGAAACTAGCAAACCACACTGAACAGATCATCATGACATCATGACATCATGACACCAAAACCAACAAAGAAGTAAAGTATGGAGGTGTTTTGGACCACAGATGAAAAAAAGATTGAAAAAAGTATTCCTGTAAAGACAGACTGAGGAGCTTACATGCTAAAGTTCATAACAAGTGGATGCAGCTTTAATCACTATTGAATTATGTCAGTTTCTAATAAAGTAGCAAAACGGACATGTATTGCTTTGTCTATGGAAGTTATACAGATGGACAGTTGTGGTAATCCAATCTTTTTCTTACATCTCTGTTTGACTTCTTCCCTCAGTGTCTTTTCCGAACCATTTTCTCTTTCTTTAGCTTCCTCTTCCCTGTTCTGACTCCATTTCCCTTTTTATTTCTCTGTCTCATCATCATTTCTACCATCTCTACCAACTCAATGTCTTTCTCTCTACCTGTCTGTTTATTCCCTCTCTCTCCCTGTGACTGTATTAGGAGCGTCAGCTGAATACCAAACATAAAACTGTATGTGATGTATGTAAGCTTCATGTTCGATTGTGTGTGTTTGTGTCTGTGTGTGTGCTTTTGTGGTAGTGTGAATTAGTGATTGTCTTAAGTCTGTGAATACATATGGCTGACTCAGTGATTCTGTCTCCAGCACAGCAGTTGCATCTTATCTGCACCACTGTGACGTGTGTGTGTGTGTGTGTGTGTGTGTGTGTGTGTGTGTGTGTGTGTGTGTGCACGGTATCTAGAATAGGAATCTTAACAGTTTTCCACATTAGAGAAGAGGAAACGTCAGAATGCTATTGTAAGAGATCCACTTCCTGTCCGATAAGCAAAAATCTCTCTCTCCTCCTCTCACTCTCAGACACACACACACACACACACCCACACACACACAAAAATCCTGACAAGCAAAATTTGCTTTCTATTTCTCTCTGTTCTCCCCCTCTCTATATTTTCGTCATCGCTCTCCATCAGTCTCTGTTTCTCTCTCTCTAATAAGCAGAGGTTTGCTGCTAAGGGCAGACAGGGCAATGCAGATGAAAGAGGAGAGAAGACAAGCACTCAGAGAGTAAGACAGCAAGAAAGAGAGCAGTGATTGTATGAGTGAGGGAGCAAGAGCAAAATTGGAAAACAGAGTGGAGAGATCTTTTTTTGTCCCTTGAATGTCCGCACTGTGAATACAAACTGACAATTACAGTTATAGAAATCACACTAGAATGTGGTTGGATGAGGGACTGAAGTGGGACATGGATGCATGCTTGAAATACACCATGAAAACTTTTTCAGTCTTTACTAGTTTCAACCAAAAGAGGCAAATGAGACTGCAAAAAGAATGCTATAGTACAGCAGCAGGTTGCCACTGGTTGCTGACATGATGTGAGTGATGCAGTGTGCAGTTTTTTATTATGTGACCTGCTTTGCTTGCCTCGTTTGTTTAGTGCTGCTCCCTAACAGTGCGTGTTTAAATTGTGACCTGCTAAGGAACTGTAAATGAAAATTTGCTTTAAGCTAACTTTGGTACAGTACATCAAACCATAACATATATGCTTTTATTGTTCCATTGTATCATATTGAACATGGTTCCTAACTAACTATTTACAGATGGACAACAAATTCTGAATGCAGATGGTTCCATACAGGGCATGAGAGGTGACTGGGCTTCACCAGATCTCAATCCAGTTGATCCCCCTGGGGGATTTTGGAACTTCTTGTTAAACACTCCACCACCATCATCAAAACACCTAATGAAGAAAAATATTTTGGAAGAATGGTGTTTATCCCTCCAGTAGAGTGAAGAATCTATGCCAAGGAGCACTGAAGCTATTCTAGAGGCTCATGTTGGCCCAACGCTTTGTGAACCATATCTATGTTTACATGAGTGCATCTGACATTTATTAAAGTTAGACATAGTTAAATCACAGTGTAAACAGAATTGTTTTTCTTATAAAACATAATTTCATGTCTCTCTCAGTCTGTCTATCCATCATGCTCACTTAAAGATAGAGATGCTGCTGAAGGTCTACAGTGTCTTCTAAGGCAAACAAATGCCTGACTCCTCATAGTGTTTTTATTAAGCCAATCATCCAAATTTGTGAAAAATGTAAAATGCAAGTCTCCTTCAGAACAATCCAAGGCGCACTGTGGGGTTCGTGCAAAAATTAAAATGACTTATTTTACATGGCAATATGTATTTAAAATGACCAAAGTATTGCGACGTACATAGGTCTTAATCAGAGTCATTGTCAGCAGTAGTTTACTGACCTACAGTATATGGTGTTACACTAATGAGCTGAGTGGGAGGATGGTTCTCCATCAATGCGCAAGCCTATTGGTCAAAAAAAAGGAAGTGATGCATCATCAATACAAGGGAGAGGGAAGGAATGGAAGGAGAGAATAGAGAGGAGAGGAGAGAGGGGGTGAATCTAAATGTTAAAAAGAATATAGATATAATGTGGCTATCAAGTCAAGTTTTATCCAATCACTTCCATATATACATATGATAAATTCATTAATCTATTACCTGGCCCACATTTTTCATCTTCTTTCTTATATTTTTTTCTATGAACCCCCTATTTCTTTCCCTTGTCTCTCTTCTTTTCATCTCCACTCAAATCTCCCTTCCTCACCCTTCACTCTTCTCCTTACCATTACACGGCCTCTGTCCCATTTCCCTCTTTACTCCATCCATCTTACTCTTTCCCACCCTCTTTCCTTTTCTCATGCTTTCTTAACTTCCTCTCCTAAAATTCACCAATTAAATTAACCCCATCATCTTCAATTCTGTTTCTCCCTCCTATCTTTCTCCTCCTACTCTTCCAGCTGACCTGTGTTGACCCTAAGTGTTAATCGTCATGGTAACTGTGAACTGCATTGTCCCCCTCGGGTCCATACATGTCTGCAGTCCACACAAATTGCCTCAACACGACACCCACTCCCACATTCCACCGTGTCTCTGGAGTAAAGACCAGGGCCTCTAGTTTAACGGTGTTAAACTGGTGCAATTGGCCACTAACACCCCAGTATGTTTTCGCTAAGGCAAGTAAAAGGGCCCTATATTACTGCCACATTGAGGGTGGTGTTGAAAGAGCTGAAAAGAATTATTTAATTTCATTTAGGCGGCCCAGTCTATACACTCTATGCTGAATAAATGGGGAGAGATGTGTTTGCCACCAGGTGCAAATAGTTAGTCAAAGTTAACCACTGTGCAGAATATTCATTCATCCATACACACCCACATCAAGAACAAACCAGTGCAAAGTACAATGCTACAGGGAAACTGGTATCAGCCACTCTGATCATTGTACAGGGACATGGCTGTCTTTATGTGTCTTACCGGTATCCTATTGTGAACCACAGCACTAGACTCTGTGAACATTATAGCTATATGCTCTGGACCAGAAAATAAGCACTCATTGTGTGTGTATCTGAGTGTATGTGTGGGTATGGGTGAAGGGGTGGGGGTTACATGTATTTGCCTGTGGGTCACAGTGGGCCCATCTGTTGTAAACCAAACTGAATCAAACACACAGCTAGAAAAATTCTCCCACAAACCTGACCTCACTGTACCCCTGCTCTCTGTCTTTTCTCTAGTAGTTTTACTGTGATTCTGCTACTGTGATTCTCTTACTAAGGGCAACAGTGGTTAAAATATATCTATATACATACAGTAGTCCTTATCTAGTATTGTACCCAAGCTAATTACTCATTAAACAACACAAAGGCAAAGAAAAGATGAAAAGGATACAAGAATCAAGTACCAGGCCTCTACACAGACTACAATCCCAACCCTCACACAAGAGTAAAAGCCCAGGCAAGCCCTGTCCATGGTACTTGAGAGTCTGTGTGGATGCAATGACAAACTTCAATAGCCCTAATAAAACAGAAACATTCAAACAAACATGATTATACAGTATATTTAAGCAACAACTGCACAGTGCTCATACAAACAGCCATGGTGAGCTATTTTGCCAAAATAATAATCAAAATTAAATGGAGGTTTCTAAATAGAATGACATAGTGCTTTCAAATAAGATAGCACAGAGAGATATAATAAAATCTTACTAACATAATGAGACAGGTAAGGCTGCTTATCTACAATGGGTTCAGGTCCAGTCTAGTAGTAGTCAGGTCTCCCATTATATTCAATTTTTTACTCATAATCATTTTGAGTAATTTGTCTTTCACCAGACTTCCCAGTGTCCGCCCACTGTTAGATAACGTTACTTGGACAAGCACAGTAATGTTAGCATCTTGGTTGTTTCATTTAAATGATGGTGCTCACTTTCTGACCTCTGTTCATGTTTTCCCTCCAGGGTTACTACCACTCACATTTTCTCAGTAGTTTGAAGATGATATTTTTAGTTGGGGCGAGGAGATTGTAACGAACTTCACTTGGCTTCCACTCAGTAGACGACATGATGTGATTACCTCTGTGACAGCTGACTGACACCACGCATTGCAATCTAGAGAGGCTCTGTTTCACTGCTTTGAGATAACTCAATGTAAATGGGGAAGTGATACCACAACAAAAATACAAAGGCTGAAGGGACCAGACACAAGCACATCCCTCAGTTCATGCTGAATGGCGTCCTCATACTCTACATTTACAGTAACTATGACATTGCGTTGGGTCATTGAGTCAAATAAACTTTAACTAACTATTCTGGCAAATAACTTTTTCTGCATTCACAATATTTTTCTCTTTAACTCACTGCATTAATTTTCTTTCAGAAAGAGGCAATCATTCGTACTTTCTGTAAAGTTCAAACAAATGTCTCAGAGAGAAGTGAGAGGGATTTAGAGTAGAGAGGCGGAGGTGAATTAAGAAAAGAAATGAGGTATGTACTCTGTTTTCTGTCTGTGTTTGTGTTCTATATCCTGAGACAGGACAAAGTTATGAATATGCATAAAGCAGTTGACATGCCTGACTTGTATTACTGCTGTGAAACAACTGCACCAGACAAATGCTTTCTCCCTCTCCCGTTCTCTCAGGAACAAGGGAGTGAGGGAGAGAAGAAGAGCAATCTCATGGGAACACTTTTTCCACTGTGGATGAAAAACCAACACACTAATGATGCAGACACACATACATAGAAGCGCAAAGCCATGTTAGTGCGTACACAAGCAGACACAAGACGATACAAATATATACACCCAAAGACACGCACACACATACAAAAGATAATACACCCCTCAAAACTGTATGCAAACACTTTTTCTTTTCAAAGTGTATTTCAGCATGTATGCCCTCCTTACCAACTCATTTAGAGTTAGTTGTTAGCTAACTGAGGGGCTAGATATGCAGACTACATACAATCTGACATTAAAGCAGACATCCACGCTAAAACTGAATTTTAATGCTACCCATATAATCTTGGACAATTCAGTCTATATTTTGAGTCATGAAGAAGTTGTTCCTCAAGTTAGACGTCACAAAACTGAAGCTCTAATCTCCTATCATACAGTAATATTTTGGAGACACATAACAATTTGCAATAGCCATTTTTACTACACATAACATTAACAAGAAAAATGATGAGACCATTACTAAATTAAAGCATCTGCTGATAAAAAGAATGATGAGAAACTTGACTTCAGCTCTTCACTAAGACCGGGAAAAGTGCAGAAAATATGATCTCAGCAAAGACTGTGCTGAATAAAATAGGAGAGAGAGAGATATATGGAGCAGAGGGGGTGTCTCTCAAGGGAAAACCCAGAATCCAGCTTTACAATGAAAAGGAGCTTTGGAGAAAATGACAGGCAGAAATACTGTATATAAACATAGTGACTTTAATACAATGTCCAATTTCAGTCCTGATTTAACAACACTGGCTCTAGCTAACAGTAATGGACATAAAGTTAGTGATACAGTATTCATGGATGGTGGATCATCATCCACATAGAACATGACCCTTGCATGTCATCAAATTAGACAAAGAAAATGGTTTTTCCATTAGCAATTTTGAAAATAAATACTGTGATGTGAGTAAGTCTTACTGGTTCAAAGGGTATGATACATAGAACATAAATGACTAAAAACGATTAGTAAGTACCAGTGGCAGCTGGGACGGACAGGAGGAAAACTAAATTATGTGTCATGTTATTTTACACTAATTGGCTATTTATTTATACTTTCTTATGTTCAAGTTAGGAGCGTGCGATATGACGATATTAGATTGTGATCATGTCTCCATGATCTGCCTTTACAGAGAGATCGTTAGTCGAGTACTACAGTGCAAATTTTGTCAGTTCGGCTCCATGACGGAGCTTGGTCTGCTAGCAGGACGCTAAAGGGTAACAGCACCGACATGGCGAGCGCCTTGTACAACGTCTCCAGTCTGCTGGAGAAAATGACCTTCAGTGACAAGGATCTCCAGTAAAAATGAGCTCACAGCAGAGACAACATTCTGCCCTGTTCACATCAAAAGCCCAAACTGTTTGTTTTTAACTGTAAATTCTATATAAACAGCGAGCAGCGGTGCTTGTTTGGGCCTCACTGTTAGCCTGCCACCTGTCTGAGAATTGTCATGGCGCCAGCTCACTAGTTAGCTCACAGATTTGCTGCTTGTTAGCGTGTTTGTGAAATCTACAGCAGTTTTAATGTCCTGCTAGAAAGCTCACCTGCTGCACATCATGTTAAACTGACAGCTGGGCTGACCTCTGTCATCCTGCAAACTAGCATGATGTCAGCTCTGGTGTGCTGTGTTGGTTTTTTGGTGCACAACCGAAATAATACGCTTCTGCACAACATCAACTGTTTGCTTTTCAGCTGTGAAGTTTGGTTTCCTACAGCAATACCTATTTTAAACAAGACCTAATAGACAATCTACTTTGTAATACAGCATTGCACACCTGCTCTTGTTTATTTAAGAGACAAATTTATGTTATGCAATTGACAAAGTTTTTACAATCTTGAATCTTGAGTACTATTCAGTAACTTTTAAAATAGTCTTAAAAACCAATATAAAAAAAGAATCATGATAAGATTGTGAATCATGATCTTTCCTGAAAAAAAATCATGATATGATTCTGCCATATCGCCCACCCAGAGTTCAAGTTCTGTTATGTTGTTATATGTCAAATGCAGGCCTGTTGTAAAACACCATACACTAACATAATTTACAGCATAACTTGTT
Organism: Euthynnus affinis; assembly: GCA_029490765.1. NCBI lineage: Eukaryota > Metazoa > Chordata > Actinopteri > Scombriformes > Scombridae > Euthynnus > Euthynnus affinis. Next base: position 16,452,766 of record CM055839.1, read on the forward strand.
GAATTATAGGAACCCAAACAGAACAACCACTCAATTAAAAACTGGGAAACTACCTACAGCACATTATTTTTTTTTACTTTGCTGCATTTTTGTTAAGGAGATAAATTCACACGACAGCCACAGAGAGGCGTTTAATCATCTGAGAAGAATTTAGTGACCAAAGAGACAGAGAGAGAGTAGGTGTATCTGACTCACGTCATATGATGTCTCCTTCTTTTTGTCATGGAGATGAAGTATCCATGTCATAACATCCCACTGCGTTTGTTGCTTTTGTTCATCTTGTTTGTTTGTTAACAGAACTTTGTTGCTGCTGGTTAACCAGTCTGGTATCATTAGCAATAATGACAAACACGCTAACTCTCTTGCTTGCTTCATTTCATTTATGTTGTTAACCTTCTATTGTTGGGAGGAGTTCATTTCGAGCAGCAGCATGTCAGGCCGCCACCGCACATAATCCCACAGTGGGTCCAGTCCGTACAGCTGAGGTAGTGAGGCCCAAGGCTGTGCCAGCTGAGCGGAGCTCTCCATCGGCTCCCTGGCAGTGTCCTGCTGCGGGTGTGCCCCCCAGTCCAGATCGATTCTCCTGTTAGTTTTACAACAGTCCTCAACAGTCCTTTAGGGCAGCTGCAACAAATTAACTGTTGTGTTGGCTAACGGAAGTAGCTATCTACTGCTCGATGAAAAAAAAGGGAAATGTAAATCTGAAAAAAGGAAATTTCGACTCTGTTGAGAAGGCCTAAATGAAATGTAATTTGTGGTAATGTGTTTAAAAGTACTTTGCAATTTGCATGTTATACTTTCTCTTCTAATATGCTACTGTATAAAATATGAATCTAAATCACTTTACTGCCAGTTCATCACACTCACATACAGTGGTAGAGGAAATTATCAATAGACCAACGTGATGTCAATATTGTATTCTGGTTGTTAATTGGTTAGAGAGGACGTCCTCCGTTGGAGCATCATTTTGGGTGTTTTAGCCAATAACTGTACACACACTGCTCTTTTCCCTCTTACCTGTCTTTCAGGAGTTGCTGTTGAAGCATTTTAATCAGAATTTCAATAATGTATTTTCTTTTCCAAAGAAGAAAGAAAAAAATATTTTATAAATGAAACTAAGATTTGGTAATGCTTTATTTCAACCAATGACTCCTTTTTATATTTTGATGTACCTCTTGCCTCTCAAAAATAGAGGAGGAGCAACCTGCTCTGCCTCTGTGGACCAGCCCTTATAGCCTGGGAATGACACAAAGACCTAATTATTTATTTTTTATATGATTAGGTCTTTAACCATTCGCCATAGTCACTATTGCCAAGATAAGCAACTTGAAAACTGATTAATTGATGGTAGACATTTATTGACTTCTCTTTAGTCAGGAAAGGCTAACTTGCTTTTTAATGAACATTAGCAGCTGAGCCATTACTAAAACATTATTGTAAAGCTATACATTTTTCAATCCTTGCCGCATATGATATAATATTGATCATGATTTCCCAAAACCAACTCTGGACCATTGGCTATCTTCCAATGACAAAAAAGTTTAAACTCAAAAAATAAATAAATAAAAAACTAAAAGAAGAATTCAGAAGTCACAGTCTGAAAAAACAACTTTTAGATTTTTCCAACTAATGGTTGAAGAAGCAAGTTAAAGATGAATGAAGTGCCTGACTTTGCCTGAATGAAGTGTTTGTCTTGTCTGACTTTGGCTGATGAAAATAATGAGATTAAAAAATAAAAAAAAAAAAACTGAAACTGCTTTTTGCATGGTAGAATATCACAGGACAAGAAAAGGGAGAGCACAGGAGACAGAATGAGGAGATGGTGTTGAGAGAGGTGGCTGAAGGGAGGAAAAAGAAGACGGAACAGGAGGTGGTACAGAGGGGATTTAGGGAGAGGAATATGGAGGAAGGGGTGAGGGAAGACGAGGGAGGTGAGCGGGGTCAGACAGCGGGAGGAAGCTAATGTCTTTATTTCCTGGTGAGGTGGGACCTCGCATTTACCCCTGAGGTCAGTGGTCATGGACAGGGTCACTGGGGGTGCTGTGAGGGGGGGTATCTCAATACAGAAGAAGAGAGAGAATATCTATATAACAAAAAAGAAGTGGAGGGAACAAGAACAAGAGACAGAGTAATGGGGGGGGGGGGGCGGAGAGAAGAAGAAAGGAGAGGGAGACCTAGTTTCAGTCAGGAGGGGAACGTGCAAAGGTGGAAAGGTTGTGAGAGGTTGAGGTGAGAGTACTCAAGGGAGAGAGAAAGGAACACACACACACACACACACACACACACACACACACACACACACACACACACACACTGTACACATGGAATAATTCTCGATCTAGACGATGACTGCATCTCTGGAGTGTGGTTCATGTCTGAGGATATGTTTCTGTGTTTGTGTGCGTATCTGCATTTGTCCGCACATTGTACAGTATATATATGTGTGTGTGTATTTTGTCTATGTAAGTATTATGTGAGAATGTGTATTTCCCTCTCTCTAGAGGCCCCACCAACGCAGCTGACAGATAAATACAAACTGATTGAATGTATGACTCTTTCTCTGGAGTATTGTTAGCAGTTATCCCCTTGAACTGCTTGACTTACTGCCTTTCATTGATGTAAATCGCATTTGTCAAATACGATGCAATAAATTTTCAGTCTCCTCCAGTCTCTCCGGCTTTCTGGCTTTTATTCTGACATGTAACTGCATAACCAACAATCATATGAATTAGCTTTGACAAACATGGTAAGATACTACAGAGATTAGATCTCAGTCTTTATTGTTCCTCGAGGGTATTGTTATACATTTAGACTTATTTAACTGCTCAGCTTGGCACCTTGTATAAACTCATCTACACAATCAACACTAGTGTAAATATACACATTTTATGAACAGATAATTTGACATTTTTGTTGCTTTCTTTTAGCATCATTGTTTGATGCCTATTTATGGAAGTGGCAGCAGTACTGGTGTTTGTCTGTTTGTGTGTGTGATTTGATGCTGACAGTGTTCTCTTCCAGCTAATTAATGACAGCTTTGAAACTAGGACTCCCCACCATAGATCTAGCTCACACACACACACACACACACACACACACACACACACACACACACACACAGGCTATAGGATAGCCTTTTTATAGATCTCTATCCTTGTCGTATGTTGTTGTTTGTTTTAGTTTGGTGTGTTTCTCACTGTGCTGTGTTTTATATTGTAATTCATTATTTGTTTATATTTTCTGTGTGTGTGTGTGTGTGTGTGTGTGTGTGTGTGTGTGTGTGAAGCACTTTGTAACTGTGTGTTTTAAAAATATATATATATTTTTTTAAAGTGCTGTATAAATAAAGCTTTACTTATTTACTTACACTGAAACACAAATATTATGTAAACTGCGACCTGCTTACAAAGGCATTTACTGCCTTTGTAAGTATATGCCAAGCCATTATTTGGACAACATGATGCTCATTTACTGTATCTTCACTCTATTATGGAACTTTTCTGAACTGAGAGATTAACTAAGTCCTTTGCTGGATACCTTTGCACATAATGGTGTTATAGTGCATAATAAGGGTGTTCATAGACAACACTATGTATATTTTTCTCTACTGTCTTTCTTCTTCTTTGAACCAAGAATAACAATTTGAGATAGTTCTTTAGACAAACATTGATGAATACACTGTGAAACTGCAAAATAGCTGCTGAGTAGTAACATAAAAAGCTTTAGGGGAAAAAAAAGTCTAAAGAGGGTGGGTGTAACATTTGGATCACTTTTAATCTGGGGCCTGTGATGCATTCAATATGTTTGCTATTATTTGCTATTATTGTCACAAAATAGCACACATCACAACTGTTTTTAACTGTCTTAAAACATTAGCTGCTGCTTCTACTGCTGCTGCCCGAATGAACCCTTCCTTGGAGAAGATAGTTGCCTTCTCTGAACATCTGTCTGGAGCCTCTGATGTCTCTATGTGTGTGATAGTGTGTCTGTGTGATAGTGTCTCTGTGCATCAACTGTACGTGTGTAAAACACATGTGTAAGTGCACAAGTACTTATGTTTGTGTGTGTCTCTATTTATGTATTTCTTCGTGGGCGTGTACAGAAACAATCATGTATCTCGGTCAGTGATATGATTCATGAAAATGGCACGCTGACTGGAGTCACACTGAGAGAGAACAGTCTGTTCTCCAAAAATACCTCATCTGACTAATATCATGGATGGAGATCGTGCGCCTGACACACACACACACACACACACACACACACACACACACACACACACACACACACACACACACACACACACACACAAATCTGATGTCAATCTGATGTGGGCTCAGGTTTAAACTCATATGTATAATCTTTGGTTCCAATGCAAAGATTCCAATGTTGGGTTTGGTTCTGGACATACTGTAGTCCAATCTTCCACTTCTTTTAAAAAGATCTCAATTCAAATTTTAATGTAATGGTTTTGGTGCAGAGACAAATAGTGGATTTCAGTCATAAAACGCTATAAGGTCATGAAAATGTGTGCACTCTGGACCGTTTTTTTATTTACCATTCAACTTTTTAATTCTGTATGGTGTTTCTAGGATTTCTGACTGTTTGGCATAGACGTGTGTGACAGAATGTGACCTAGGACTAAAAATAACATTCACAGCCTCAGTTCACTTTTAGACCCTCTATTGCTGTCCAGTTCTAGTTATTCCTGTCTAACCTCTGGATGACTGTGATGCAGCAGGTTAAATATATCCCTATACCTAAAAGGCTGGGAAGCGACCGACAAAGCCACTGTGTCGATAAACACACCTCATACAATTTGGTGAATGTGGCCTACTTCCACTTAAAGCAGCATCCACCATAGCGGATTGATAAAGTCAATGCAAAACAACTTTACAGCTACAGTTCTTCTAATTTCCATTGTTGATTGGTTATCATTGCTGGTAAGGAAGGACATTCTGAAAAGGTGCCAACATCACTTTCAAACTACAAAATATATAATTTTATTCACAACACATCAGGACCTTTAATCAGGTTCCATATTTCTGTCAAAGTTTCAAGCTTTCACCTGTCCCTTTAGAAACTTATGTGGTGCCATCAGAGACACTTTGTCCAAGTTTTCTTAGTCTGTGGTTTTTTCTCATTTCTAGAGGGACGGGATGACTCAGCAGATTATAATGCTGGCTGTAGCCAATTTGTAAACCATATTTGAGTCTAATGAGTTTCTCTACTTTTCAGTCATGGTGTCATATGTATCGAAAGGTGACTGGGTAAGCTATAAAATATGGCTCTGGTCCGAGTTTTCCTTTAAACTCATATTTGTGTTTTGTTCTGGAGTAATATTTGTTCCTGGTCTCAGTACTGGACATCTGTATGACAGAATGTGATTCAGTCAGCTATAAATATGAATGGCCTTTCTGCTCGGCCAGTCGCACGGATTAGCAACTCTTCCTGCTTTTCCACTGGGCTCAAAACACACTGCAGCATGCACTTTCTCACACACACACACACACATACACACACGCACACACACACACACATTTTGAATTGCCAGTGCTCACTAGCACAAACATACTCACACTGGTAGAGAGATGCTGAGTGTGAGAATGGTGAGATGCAGCTGAGAATGGCCTGGCTGGAGCATACCGAAAACAGTGATTTATCTTTTCTATTCCCCTCCTGTTTCTCTGTTGAAATATCTTTATGTTTCCATACTTTTCTCTCTTCATACATGAACATATATTCTGTTCGATCCAGATTTAGTTTGCCAGAGCCAAAGAGCTCACAGGCAAATAGAAAAACACAAATTCATTGGTGTCGGCAAATGGTTTCAGTCCACTGCTTGCTGACATGTCAGAAAGATGTAGGGGAGCTATTTGTGTTATATGCTATCATGCTACACTACTGGTAAGCTTGGGTAATTTTACGCACAAGATTACATGAAGACTTCTGACAAAATGTTTTTATCTTAAAACAAGGTCGAGTTTATAGCTATTTCAGGTTCTCTCAACCACACTATACTGTCTTTAGTTTACTCACTAGCCAGTGAATTGACTCAGTTGTCTATAATGTAAGTATGACACTTTGCTTTAGAATAACAGGTGGTGATATGAAGGATAACAGATTGTAGGGAGATTGACTGTTCAAAGATGGTCTTTCGTGTCACATGTGAAGGGTCCACTTGATCCTTCTGCGGTCACCCACTGACCTCTGGCCTATGGAGACTATCAAATGACAAAGCTCTGTAGTGGCCATAGGAATTCTGACCCATTGGGTCCGTTGGGAGCCTGGTAGGAAGTTAGGTTACGTTATAGATTTTATAGAATGACACAGACAAAGGGGTTGGGGTGGATGGGGGATTCAACAAAAATTTGATTTTGCTGTTTGCATCCAATTTTCTACTCACAGTCACTGTTAATTTCTTTCTAACCATGACCTTGGTCATTCCTTAATCTTAACCATGTGGTTAATGTTTTAGCTATTATGACAATGGTCTCCCAATCTTAGCCAAGTAGCAATTTTAACCTGAACAGCAATAATTTCCTAACCCTAATCAAGTTGTGTTTCTACCAAACTTCAACCATAGCATTGTCAGATCATAAAATGGAATATAAACATTTACGCTCAGAAGCACCTTATTAGGAACCTGTATACCTGCTTATTCATTCAATTATCCAATCAGCCAATCATGTGGCAGCAGTGCAACGCATAAAATCATGCAGATACAGGTTACAGGCTTCAGTTCATGTTATATATAAATCAAATAGTAAGAACATGAATACTAATCCAATGCTGAAATTACTTTTCAAATATGTTTTTTTATTTTTTATAAATGTGTTGGCTAACGTTAGCGAATCTCACCCTCACCTTGGCCTACCCTACTGTGAAAATGAAATTATTTTGTCCTGTCTGATGAACTATAAAGTTTTCTGGTTCTGACTGCATCCCTACCCAAATAATACATCACATATTGATGTGAACAAACACATACTGACATAGATTTATTTATATTTCAGTTAGGTTTGTACTTTAATTACTATCACCCTGTACAATGAAAGGTTATTTAATATTTATATTTACATTATTCATTTTGTGCCTAAGCTTAATTATTATTTAGCAAGAAAGCTATCACCTATTTATTGGTCATTTTGGAATACCCCCTAGTGGACAATACACAAGCCTGTGTATACATAGTAAATATTAATAATAGACTAAATTTGGGCATTAAAAATGATAATATAATTTGAATATTGAAAATAAAAGAATAAAAGAATGAAATCCAAATTGAATTACAGAGGCAGACTGACAGCACTAGTTAATGTTCACATCAAACATCAGAATGGGGAAGGATGTGATCTCACCGACTTTGGTGCCAGACAAGCTGGTTTAAGTATTTTTGAAACTGCTGGTCTCCTGGGATTTTCACACACAACAGTCTCTAGAGTTTACTCAGATTGGGAGCCAAAAACAAAAAACATCCAATGAGCAGCAGTTCTGTAGATGGAAACGCCTTGTTGATGGGAGTGGGACTAGTTTGAGCCGACAGGCTCTGGAAACTCAGATAACCACTCTTCAAAACTGTGGTGAGCAGAAAAGCATCTCAGATTGCACAACTTGTCGAACCTTGAGGCGGATGGGCTACAACAGCAGAAGACCACAGCAGATTCCACTCCTGTCAGCCAAAAACAGAAATATGAGGCTGCAGCACATGCTCACCAAAACTGGACAGCTGAAGACTGGAAAAATGTAGCTTGGTCTGGTGAATCTCAATCTGCTGAGGCACACAAATGGTAGGACCAGAATTTGGCATCAAAAGGACAAATCCATGTACCCAACCTTCCTTGTGTCAATAGTTCAAGCTGGTGGTGGTGGTTAATGGTGTGAGGAATATTTTTTTGGCTTTCTTCTGGCCCCTTAATACCAATTAATCATCATTTGAAGGCTACAGCCTTTCTAAGTATTGCTGACCATGTGCATCCCTTTATGGCCACAATTTTACCGTTCAACCAGTATTAGTATGGCATTCCAAATAAAGTGCTCTTTTGTGGTTCTTAAAATCAACGCTCATAAGAAGAGTGAAATATCTGTAACTACAGGGACCTTGCACCATTACCACCTATAGAAACAGCTGTGTGTTGTGTGTAACTCAACTGAAAAAGGCTTGATCCTTGTTAATACCATCATACCCTTGTGAGTGTCACTTTTAGATATTAAGGGCACCCGCTCATGTAATTTCCTTCAGTACACTTGAGATGGCTAATACACAGTATCTGGGATAATGTTGTAAGACATTGCTGAAGATTTTGGAAACTTCAGGTTATAATGACACGATTTAATGGCAGATTCCTACAACAAATGTGGCAAATCATTCAGGCTTGTTGACCTCCATGTACTTTGTACTCATGTATGTTCTATGACAGGTCTATACTTGACACTGGTACTATATGTTAATACACGTGATTGTTCGGTATGATCTGGTTTCAATGAAAATACTAAGGCTGGTACATGATACTTAAAGAAGGAAAGAAGCCCAGAGCTCCATCAGCACCTTGGATTACCACATACACCCTGCTAGACATACATGAATACTGTCACACCTGACAACCACTTCACTTTCTATGACCAGGGGACATTTAAAGAAGGAGTCTGATTGAATTAAGACAGTCATGTCTTCTTATCACCGGATTGAAGGTATCAATACATTTGTATTTGCTAGTGTTATTAATAGCACCCAAGAGGCAACTAGACACCGTGGAATGGATTGACAAAACAGATCCCTGGGCTTTTAATAGAAGGGGATGGAAAACTACGGTCAACAAGCAGAGACAGAATGAGAGAGGAAAATCATGACACCAATACTTAGGTTCAAGAACAAGTTGGAGGCGGGAGTGTGTGTGTGTGTGTGTGTGTGTGGGGGGTGGGGGGGGGGGGGGGGGGGGGGGGGGTTATAGAACAGTGTTTGAGCAAGGTGATCAAAAAGAAAGAGAACAGATTTACTATATGCATTATAACATCAAAATATGTATTCATTTATATGTATAAGTGTCGGTTTAGAATTGAGATTTGGGGTGCAAGGAACTGCAGAAGAAAGAGATCTGTATCAACTATGAAACACTAGAGAACCAGTCTCACCTCTCTGTATTAGATGCATCTTACTTGCCTACTTCTCTTATGCTGAGGAGGCAAACATCAGCTCTATGGGAAGTGCTTGGTAACAACTGCCCAAGAACAAGGACAAGAGTGTCATTCTCTGTTATAGCTCCCACTAAATTATACCGTAATAATTATTGCTTATTTTCAATATTACATACAGGATCATCAGACGTTAGATATACAGTAACGTTATCAACTAGGACATGAACTCATTAACTCTTCATTTCCTTATTCATCCCTACAATGTTATGTTGAAGGTTTGGTAACGGAGTTAAGAGTCCTGGCCAGCTTCAAAAGAACCAAAGTTGCTAGTTACACAGCAGACAGTTCAATATATTGCAAACACTGGCAGTGAGTTTGAGGTGCATGAGAGTAGTTGGCAAGTGGCACCTTACATTCAGTTTTGCTCCTTTTGGTCACAGTCACATAGGGCCCTATCTTATGCCCGGTGCAAAGTGGAGGCATTTTAAGACCAACGCAGTTGTCATTTTCCCATCCAGGACCCATGTTGTTAAAATAGCAAAGATACTTGCGCCCATTAGTGTGTCCATGGGCATGTTGGTCTTAAAATGAGGTGTGGTATAGTGCATTGGTAGCGTATTGCTATCTTGAGAGATAGAGAGCTATTGACCAACAAAACCTGGTCTAAAGTCAATGGTGCTATGTTTCACTGTTTTTTAAGGGTGCATTATCAAGACAGTAATGTGCGCCTACACAAGCAGGTGTACAACATACACTCTACCTGTTACACACACAAATAAAACGATTATTTAACTAATGAAGGAAATAAATCTGCACAGCTTCTAGCTGCTGCCAGCAGCAGGATCAGCACCTTAGAAAGCTGATCAAGTCCTTATAACTGTGTTGATGATTTTTTTACAATAAAAATTAATTAAAAAATAAAATTAATTATTTAATTTTTGATTAATACTTAACAAATATTCTTTAACATTTTTGAGATTACAGTGAGGTTTCCATAATTTCAGCAATTAAAACCCTGCTGATTTGATCTGTCACTCCATGACTGAACAAAACGATTTTAAAGAAACCAAAGCTGTAACTAAAAAAATAAAAAAAAACAAAAAAACAAACAAAGATAAATTTGCAAAAAATGAATGAACTATGTGGTCTGTGGCTAACCATAAGAGGGTCAAGAAGCAGCAGAGGCCAGTGTGCGCGTTATGGATTGCGCGTTTTCCCTTTGCGCATGAGCAGATCAGTTTCCTCTGCAGAGAAGTGCTCCTTCTTACTACTTGGCAAATGCATCCACATGTCATAATAGTAATCAGCCAAGGTGCAAGCACAGAGATGACACTGTGATTGGTTTATTGCATGTTATGCCAAAAATGCACCCATGATTAATTAGGAGACTATGGACAACCCCTTTGAACCATGTGCCTGGCATATTGCCCATTTTTCCACCATTAAAATAGCAAAAGTGGATTTGGACACACCTTAAATGCAATTGTGCCATGCGCTTCAGACCATGCGCTTTAGATTGTTAAAATAGAGCCCATAGGTCCACCTGCCCTTCAGAGATTTATATATTCCTTTAGTAAAACAAGGTCACCTTTGTCTTACTCTGTGGATGGTGCCAATCCCCATCCTGAGCAAAAATAAATTTAAATGAAGGCCCACTCCATGACTGAACATGTTGCCCCGCATATCACACAGTCAGTGTATAGCAAGAACATTAAGACAACACACACTAGCCGTTTCTTCTTGGCAAGGCTCTGCTCTTCTTTCAGAATAAAATGGCTGGATATTTCTACATTTTTGGTGCTTCATAGTTCACACAGTAAACACAGAAAGAGTGAGCACCAAAATGAAAGGAAGAGGGAGTCTAAAATTACTAAAAGTAGAACAGAAGTGAACTAAAACTTAACTTAAGGCTTGTTTGGCCGCTCAATTTGCTAAAGCCAGCATGGACTTTTGAGTTGAGATCTCATGCAAGTCATTTACATTCTGTTGACATGATGCACCCAGTTTCACCATAAGCTTAATCACTATATATCACTAAATTAAATAGCACAGATTGGTAATTTATAACCATGTAATAGTCAAAAGAGGGCGAGTCAAGTTGGGACTTTTCCAAGCACTCTGCCAGTGTGATTGAATATCACAGCCACAGTTACTTGATTAGTTTAATTATTGTGGCTTTTGATAATCCGCAAAGAAAGTACTGTAGATTTGTCAATGGACAGTTTCACTAAATTTCGGCTTTCTAACTTTAATGTAAGATATCAAAAATGGTCAATTGTAATCAAATAATATGATGAAAATTCTGTCATTCTTTTGACAAAAAAGATGATCATGAAACACAAGGAACTATCTATTTACGTTAATTCTATGAGAAACACCAGGCAGTGTCCTATCTATCTTTAGTAATTCCATGAATACAGCGCTGAGGGGCAAAACATGCTGTCCTCCTGCTAATGAAGCTTTCAGCCCTGCGCCACAACCACACAATGACAGCTGGCAGGGGAGGGGCAGGAACTACACGCCATGAAATAAGAGGGGGTAAAAATTGATTAGCAATTTTCATTTGCGCTAAGCTAAACAAAAGAAGGCTGCTGCCCTACTCTGCATATCATCATGGGGTGGGAGAGGAGGAGGGTGGGTAGTGTTGATGGTGTTGGGGTGGGATGGGAAGTGATCTTTCAGAGCTCAAGGCATCTATTGTTTAGTTAGAGAGGATGTGGGTGTGTGGAGGCAGGGGTGTGGGGGCAAAAGGGGATTCAGGACGGGGAGAGAAGGGGACTAAGACAAGGACAACAGCGACGAGGGAAACAGGAGAGATGTTGAGGACAGAGGGAAAAGAAAGGGAAAAAGTAAAGGAGAGGAAAGAAAAAGAGGGGAATGACAAGAAGGCAGGTGGGGGGATGAGAAAGTGGGGTTAAGGAGATTGAAAAAGAGGGATGGGAGCATTGGAAGAGGGAGGGACATGAAGGAGAGGGTTAAAAGAACGAGGATAGAGATGAAAGATAAAATATGGTGTGAAGACGAGAGAGGGAAGGAACGAGGTGAGAAAAGGGGATATTTGGTAGTGACGAGGAGTGACCAAATGCAAAAGATCAAAAGAAAATAATATATATATTTTTTGCATTGGTTCATTTGACAGTACAATGCACACTAGATAGATTTCAGTGCCCTACCTATAACTTAAAAATGTATGCTTGGGACTGCTTGCTATGGCAGCTTGCTAGAAAGACACAACTTTTAATGCTCCACCACTTTCATTTTATTCATTTCAAGGTGCTGAAATGTCGACTGCAGCAGAAAAATCATTTCATCATACAAAAATGCTGCAATCTAAACTAGCTAACTTTGGAACGCCCAAGCAAAACCTGGAAGTTAGAGTAGGCTTTGCGTTAATGTTACCATAGCTATGCAATAGCTGCTAATAAAAATGAGTGAAACCAAACTGGAGGGAGTTAGCTCTGAGAAAATTCTCGCTGCCATAGACATTTTGAAATCGGACTTCTCCATAAGACTTGATGGCATTCTAACAGCAATAGCAGGAGTGAGGAAGGAGAAAAGCAAAGGCTCAGAACGTGTTGCACAGGCTGAAATAGGAATCTCAACTACAGAGGATGACACAAGCTCTTAAGTGTAAACTCTTGAAAGTATAACCAAGAGTCTAGAGGATAAAGTTGGAGACCTGGAGGCAAGATCCAGACTATTCAACCTGAATGGTAAATTTGCCAGAAGACGCCAGAAGGAGGGGATGCATGTGCATTTCTCGAAAACTGGATCCCAAAAACGTTGGATTTGGCATGGCTACATTTTAAGTTAATACTGGAGAGAGCTCATAGAATAGGTCAGAAGAGGGATCCCAATGCCCCACCAAGAACTCTCATCGTGACATTCTCAAACTACAAGGACAAGATGGTTCTAATGATGGCAGCCAAAGCAAAGAAACAGAGACAAACTTGCCTATGGCAGTTTTTCACCTATATTCATTCTGCAGCGGTGGGAGCTTTTAAATCACAGTGTTACAATGGTAGAGGCTCAGTGGTCAATGACTGTCAGCCATCAGTGTTGGACAATGGCATTACCCAGCAGCATAACTCTAATCCAAAGTTTTTTAGGGATCTGTTTTACACTGTCTTAACATTTACGGATAACTATATCACAGCATGTGATTTTAATTGTATTTTAGATCCAACAAAGGACTAATCATCAGGCATAGAAAAACCACACATTAAGAGCAGTTAAGTTATACTTGAGGGACATTTGAAGCAAATTAAACCTGATGTCGTAGAGTATTCATGCTATTTTAGTGCTTTAACACTAGCGAATTTGGTTTCTAAAATTAAGGATTCCAACTACAATGGTATCTTTATCTCGGATCATGCATCAATCTCACTGTATTATGCAGATTCAAGGCTGACAAGAGACTCATCTAAATGGCAATTTCAACAAAAATGGTTGCAAGTATCAGATTTTCTGACCTAACTTGGTGAACAAATGTTGTTTGTGATCTGATTTGAAATCTGAAACATTATTGTGTGTCATATGTGAAGCTTGTAAAGCATTTATTAGAGGCCAGATTATTAATTTCACAAACTCTACATATAAAAAAAAAATTAAAGAAATCACACCAGAAAATGACAATGTTGGAATCAAAAATAAAAGAAAGTGCAGCATTTCAGAAATCCTGCCCTAAAACTCAACAAGAAGAATTATTATGGCGGTCACAGTATAATGAATTATCAGCTTCTAAAACAGTGGCAAATCCATTAAGACTTAAACAAACATTTTATGAACCAGGAGAAAAACCTGGAGGGATTTTGCTTGGCTCATCAAACAATTACAAAATGAAAGATCCATTACTTCAATAGAGAGTAGCAAGGGGGAAAATATAGTTAATCTTATAGAAACAAATGAGGCTTTTAGATTCTTTTATCAAAATTTAAATAATTCTGACAAAAACGCAGATATGCAGATTCAAAACACCCTCTTAGATAATCTCAACATACCTAGTATCCCAGAAGAACTAAGATCTAGTTTGGAACTGGCGTTGTCATTGGAAGAGGTCTCTGATGCAACTGACAGTATGAAATCTGGGAAGGCTGTGGGGCCACATGACCTACCTATAAATATTAACAGAAAGTTTCAATCCAAATTACAGACCAATCTTTTAGATATGCTATTAGAATATTTTCAAACAGGATCCTTCCACCATCCTTGAGGGAAGCCTTGTTTATGCTGCTACCAACACCGGGGAAACCCTGAGATAGATGTGAAAATCTAAGACCATTAAGTCTTCTTAATCTGAACATAAAGGTGTTTTGTAAAAAAAAAATCTTTGTGAAAAGGCTGGAAGGCAAACTTTGTGGGATAACTGAGAAAGATCAAAATGGGTTTATTAAGGGTTACTAAGGGAGGGCACTGAACATTCTACACAGCCAGAGGAAATGACCAGATACTGCTCTTCTGTCATTAGATGCTGTGAAAGCATTTGTTAGGTTTGAATGGCCCTATCTCTTTGACGTCCTTGAATGCCTTGGATGTGCCCATTTTGCAAATGGGTAAAACTGGTGCAGAAATATTTAAGAATAATACAATGTCAAAACCAACTAAGATCCGTAAAGGAGGCCAACAAGGTTGACCTTTATTACCACTTTTGTTTACAACAGTAATACAACCTCTTGCCATAGCTGTGTGGTCCTATACCGAGATCTGTGGTATAACTATAGGTCAAACAAATCACTGTACTGCTGTATTGCTTTATATGTTGATGATGTCATAGTTTTTCTCAGTGACCTGGAGAAACCCATTCCGGCCTTGTTAAAAGTGATTTTAAAAAGTGGTAATATTTTAGGCTAAAAAATTAATTCCAAATCTTCATGTTACTAAATTCCAAAAAGAGTAATCCAACTGCACAAGTCTCCTGGTTTAAAGTTGTAAATCATTTTACATATTTGGGTGTAAGCTTATGACCCAATATAAAAGATGTGGTGAACTCTAATTATGATCCTATTATGGAATCAATTACCAGCTCACTTAATAGACGGACATCTCTAGCAATCTCCTTAATTGGAAGAATCAATATTACAAAAATGAATATACTCCCCAGATAGCTTTATTTATTCCAGAACATCCCACTGCCTCCTCCTTCAAATCTATTCTAAAAAAAAAAAAATCAGTTTCTCAAATGATTTATACATTTTCTGTAGAATAACAACAACACTGATTATGCTTATCCCTCCTGTACTTACCCTATGATAGAGTGTGGTTCCAGTGTCCTAATCCTCTCTGGTACTATTGGGCAGCTCAATTGAGAACTATTATCTTTTATTTTATAAATGACAATCCTCCTGCCTGAAGAGAGATGGAGTCCCGATCCATAGAGCTATCTCTCCCAAAATATAGCATATGTACTCAGCTAGACTTAAGAAACTCAGAACAAAAACTACTAACCTCATTTCTAGGAATATTATTAATGTTTGGTATGAGGTGAAATACCTGGGCAAACCACTTTCTCTCTCATGTTTTAGTTTAATTTGGGAAAATTGAGAATTCATTCCAGGTAGAGAGGACACTGAGTTTAGGACTTGGTCAGGTAAGGGGGTGCAGAAAATTCAGAATTTATAGGATAAATGAGGATAAACTGACATCATCTGAGGAGCTTGTAATTAAACATGCCATTAGCTGGAAACATGTTTTCAAATTCCTCCCTATTCACCATTAGAGAAAACTTTTTTAAAGGACTGTAAAGAAAAAAAACACAATATCTAACACAATATCTGGATTTTTTGACTTACTTATATCTGGGCCACCTGAGTCTCCCAGAGCTAAACTTAGAGTTTGGATATTTACAGGAAGACATTTGATGAGTGGGAAGATGCTTGCAAGGAAGCTCAAACACAAACAGCAAATACCCATCTTAAGGGTAATATAATTGGCTGACGTGCACATATTCTACTCCAGGAAATATATATAATAATAGTAATATCCCAGATTTGTTTTAAATGTGTACAATTAAATGAACATTTTCCATTGTATTTGGGAATGCAATAATATAAAAAAAAGTTCAGGGAAGAGATAAAAATATATGATGGAAGAGATTTTTGTATATACCAATTCTATTAAAAGGGAAGAACAAGAGCTATTCAAAAGAAGCATGGGGTCCTTTTCTTAATTATCTTGAAGATACAGACTTGGAAAGTACACTGCGTCAGTGGAACAAATTTGGAGATGATTGATATGCTCCTCTACTAAGAGCAGGATGGAAACCTAGCATGCCTTGTTTGATTCATTCCAACTGTTTGATGGAATGAAGTTGTACATTTATGATTACTGTAGGAGAAACATTTTTATTTTTTAAATTTGAAATTGAATTGAAATTTTTCCTTTCAATTTATTTAATTTTTAATGTATTTTTATTTTATTTGTTTTGTTATGTATGTTATGTGTATACTGATTTAGTTATGAATGTTTATGTTTCTTGAAAAACTAAAAGTATAAATAATTAAATAAAAGGTGTATTCTCATCTGTAGTCCTATGGTGGGGGCTGTTGTGCAATGGGTAAAATGGCAAAAAGGAAATCGGATGGGGGAAGTTTAGGAGGGTAGAGGAAAAAGGCATAGAGAGAGAAGAGGGAGAGTGGTGTCCAAGAGTTCATGATGGTGAATGGTCCAATTCTGAAAATTAAAGCTTGACCAGGACTGAGCCACAGTGCTCTTTGAAAAACAAAAGCAAAGTGGCAGGGTAAAAAAACGGCATCACCATCACTTTTAAGTTATTAAAGCCATTGAGTACAGAGGCTCTGACAATAGAGAAATTTGCCAACACTGAGAAATAAAAAACTGCAGTACGTGTGCAGTACTGTGGCCAAGCCATGTTGTTGTAGTTTTCTTGAAGGGTTTTTTGGCATGACCAGGATACGTGATGGTTTATTAACGGTGACACTAATGCACCTCAGTGTATGCGTGTATGTGTGTGTGTATGTGTGTGTGTGTGTGTGTGTGCATGCATGCACGCTTTCAACGGGTTGTCAGTAATTCTTTCTGTGGCTTAAGCACATGTGCTCATGCACATGTGCACATACACAGACAACCATAATACATGCAAAAAGGAGAGAAAAACAGCAGCTGGTAAGTGAGTGAGCGGGGGAAAAAATCAACAACTTTTAACCAAAACACTGTACACAACTCTAAATTTAATTTTCTGCAAGATTAAGCACAATAATGACTAGCTTTATAAAAACCCATAACTAATGGCTTCCAATGAGCCAATCTATAGGCATTGATCTGCTCAGTATCTCATAGACTTGCAGCAAGAAGCCTATAAATGAAGGAAGAGGCAGAAGGAGAAAGACAAAAAAAGAGGGCATGATGGAAAAGATGAGAGTAGAGGAAGAGAGGGAACGAGAAGAGGCGGTGAGAGAGACAGGTGCACAGAGAAAAGGGGAGGGCGAAGATGAAGGGAGAAAGATGAGAAGAAGATGAGAGGAGAGTACAGAGAAAAAGGCAGGGAGCGCATAAGAAAGAAGAGAGGAGGAGACATTTTTCTGTGAAAACAATATAGCTCTTAGTTTGGCTGTAAAGTAAAAACCAGAGCTAATGACAATTGTTTTCCTATAGACTACATAGTGCTGGAATTTGTTTACCATATGTCACATTAACAACAACATTTCACAGAACCTATAAACATCTTGAGCCCAGCAAATGACCAAAGTGCAAAACCATGAATGCCTTTGAGAAGAGTCTTTCCAAAAGTGCCATTATCCCGATCTGAATGATTATGAACTGCCCCTCTGTATGACAGTAGGTTTTTCACCCTGCTTTTGATTGTGGCCTTTCAGAACAGGTATAAATACTTTTGCCTTCAGACATTGTGGGACATGTCCTAAGTAGCTTGTTTTGAGCATTACCACACCTTTATTCACTGATTAGTACTCAGTGCTTCTTATTCTAGAATTGACAGCTTATTAAAGGCTCAGTTTCTACTAAATGCACACATGTAAACAGGCACACCAACCAAACACCATACTGGACACATTGTTACAATATGTCACTGTTCTTTAAGATTACAATTATTATTAAGTGGTTGCACTAATCCTGTAATAGCAGCAGTAGCTTTGTGTGTAAAAAGCAGAAAGGAAAGGCACAACTCAACAAAAGCAACCCACCTGGAATTAAAACAATATGTCACAATAAAAATCATTATATTTTTTTAAAGGTTATTAGGGCAATTAGCTATCTAGTGGCATTCTACATGGCTAATCCTACACTTGACAGCTTTTTAGAGGCTCACTGACTAAGAACTAAAGGTGGTGGCATGTGAGGAGGAGGAGGATGGAGTGAAATGAAACAATCCTCTGCTTAAAACGCGCAGAAGCTTAAATCCGGAGAGGGCTTCTTGCGTTAATCCCCATGGATTAAGCTTCTAAATACTCCTATTCAAGCCAATTAATTCATGCATACAGTATATCTGTCTCCGGCTCTTTTCATGTCATTTAAGATGATGGAGGGCGACTTCCTGGGAAATCAGGAGGAGGTTGGATGTGTATCTACATTAATGCACACAGGGTTTCTCTCTTCACAACCACGCAGCTACGTACATCCTGATGCAGCACACATACACTCACACACACACACACACACACACACACACACACACACACACACACACACACCAATGCAGAGGTATACATTGAGATTTTAATGGGGAAATGATGGTGGGAGGGTGAGGATTGAGAGGGGCTTCCAAAAGTTGACTGACGTATTCTGACAGCTGAATACTAATCATGAGATCAACCTCTGGCTAAATCTACAGGATCTCACTGGGGCTTCTGGCTGGGAGAAGCATAAAAAGGATTAGCAGTAAATACAGAAGACTTTAAGAGAACAGAGAGACACCAGTGGACAGACTCAACAACTTGAAACAAAAGGTTGAGAGGAACAAGAAATGGACCTATGAATCGCAAGAGACATTTAAATGGGCAACAAAGTAACCTAAAACTATAGAAATGATTTTGGCTTTCTCAATGATGGTAAAACAAGCACAAGTACCAGAGAAGACACTCTGAAAGGAAGAAGAAAGAAACGAAAATGAAAATAAAAAGGACTCACTCCAAAAAATGGCAGGTATGCCAAGAGCTTAAAACATGAGTTCGTCATTGTCCTTGCTTGAAATAACTCTACTCTCATGTGTTGAATATATCGGTGGATCTTATCAGTGGATTAGTGGAAGTTACGCTGTAAAATCTAACAAGTCCTCCGACTTAAATGGCCAGATGCAAAACAGTTACAAATCACTGTTAAAAAGCAATTATGTTTTATGGTGTGATAACGCTGTTGTTGAGGTCAAAAACTACTGAGTTAGGTTTAGGGTAAGGTTTGGGTAAAAATGATCACTTATGTAAGGTTAGAGAAATGTGTTGTGGGTTAAAGTTACTACTTCCTCAAAGGTAGGCCACCTTCATCACCATTGCTACAATTACAACCATGGGTTTAAGGTTAGGGGACTATCGTAGTTACAGTTTTTCAAAAATTGTCAAATTTTATATCCGTCATTTGAATTGCAACACTGCTCTGGGTCATAATTACTAAGGCTGCTAGATGGCATGTGTTGCTCAACTACGTTACTATACTGCATGTTTTCAGGTGACTAACATAACCTACTGTGTCATTTACCTTGGGAGGAAAGTCTTGCAAATTCACATTTAGAATGTTTCTACATTAATTCATTTCCAGTTTGTTTCCAGTTTGTGTTCCAGTTAGTTCACAGTGATGTCACTAATGATATGCTGTCCATAGTGACATCATAAGGGCCTGAAGTGGACTGTAGTATGTACTGTTTGAGAAGCCTCAAGTCTCTGATTACCAATCTCTGTGTGTGTGTGTGTGTGTGTGTGTGTGTGTGTGTGTGTGTGTATCATCAGGCTGGCAGGCAGCAACCACTGCATAGAGTATTAATAGGAACTCACATCACTGAGGCTTCCAGATAAATAAAAGCTCACATCATGCCCTAGTCTGTGGTCAGCTTACATCCTGCAGACGATATTTAAGCCTCAGGGGTAATGGTATACAGTAATCTGATTACCAAAAATGTAACTGAAGTAACTACAGACTGATAGAGAAAAAGGTTTAAAAAAAAATAAAGATTTAGAAATGTGGAATCAAAATATAATTTTCTATGTAGACTGCATAACACTAAGATAGGTGACACACAGTGCTGAAAATGATGGATAAAGCTCACAGCTCAAACTGCTTTGGTGCATAGACTTAGCAACCAGGGCCCAACCACATATGGTTATATAACCAAACAAACAAGAAGAAACATGTGAGATTAATAAAGATGTGTCATTGGCTTCCCACTGACAGCAGATATTACTGTTGGTGAGAACCGCTGTGAATATGTCCACTAGTTCCCAAATCTGCACCACTGACAGCTGCAGAATCAGCACCTTGGAGCCCTGACTAAACCTGTCTTATATAAAATTGAGTCACTGGTCTGATTAGCTGGCTGTGCTCAGGGTCCATTACACCTCTAGACTTTAATGAGTTATTTCATATATGTCAACATCTAAATGGTAAAACATGGTGAGTTAACTGACAGAACCTGCAACAACCTGACATCAGCACATTAGCATGAGTATACCCATGATCCTACGCTTCACATCCCATGATCCTATGCTTCACATCATTTCATTATATAGCATGGGGGATGTTTGCTAACACAGATGTTGAACCTACAGGTCCTGGTTGAAGGACAGTATCCTTTCTGCCTATACGCCATCACAATGTCCAGGGTAGTAAGACCAGGAAAACCAGCTGTTGATCATCAGTAATACAAAATAACTAGGTTTTACATGATTAAATCCCTTGGGGAAATTTATGTTCTGCATTTGACCCATATTTAGGAGCAGTTAGCTGGGCACATGGTGTGACACCCAGGTACCAACTCCACTTGTGAGCTGAGGTCAGTGCCTTGATCATGGGTGTCCCTAATAGGAAGGAAAACAATGCAAATACAGAGAGAACATGCAAATTCCCCTAAGGTCCGAGTCAGCTCCTATTGTAGGTAACTAGGTGAGGTGCTACCCTCTGTCTGAATGCTTAACTTCAAAATGCAAACATAGCTTGAGACAAATAAACCAGCAATAGAAATGTGAATAAAAACTAATCATCATTTACTAATAATTAAAAAAGTGACATACAACTTAGATGAGGACAACTAAACACAAAACACATGCTTACAATTTTCTTATTATGAAAAGTAAGAAAAGTAGTAACGCTTTTAAGAACAGCATCGCTTTGAGCTGCTAGATCTTTGAAATATTAAAATATTATAAGGAATCAATAAACAGACTATTTTGAGGTCAACAATATTGTTTCCACTAAAAGGTGTACAGTAGGCTATAGTTATAGTGAGAAAAGCAGCTCATATTTACAGTCATTTTATTGCATTTGAATGCACTGCTTCTCTTACCTGATATTCTTCTAGGTAACTGCTGTAAGGTGTGCTGAGGCCTCAGATACTGTAATGGTTAAATGAAAAATGATTCTAACTTTTTTGTTAGAGCAACATATACTTCAACAAATGAAAAAAATGGACACCCATGGGAGGACACAGTGCAGGACTGACCAGCAGCACGTCAAGGGAATCGATCTGAACATTTTTAATTATACTGATATGAACGGAAAACATCTCAGTCTTAAAACTTTGCATCTCCCCTACTCTCAGTACTAGGCTCTGTCTCTCCTTATCCTCCAATTCACTCTTTCTTTTAACACTCACCCTGACTTTCTGTCACTCTGATCTGACATCAGCCTCTCCGATTGGTCGACCCAGCTCGTGCACTAACCAGTGACATGCTTTAATTATTGAGCGGCTGACCTCAATTGGTTGGCTGGAACAGCCTAAAACACATTGCGCCACACACAAACACACTGCATGCACTGATACACATACACACACACACACACACACACACACACAAACATTTGTACACCATGCTCTCTACACTCACAATCACACTACATACTGCACACTTACATGCTCACCCTGGGGACAGTTTCTAAAGTCTAAATATATACCGTGGACAACATCAACTCTGCCTGTTACTCCTCGCAGTTCATTGATGCTAAGAACACATTAGTTAGAAGAATTATGATACAAATGATATACTCATACCATGCACTGTATACAATAGTACATTAAAAACATAATATTTATTATTCAAATATATTAGTTTGTGCAATAAATTTCAGGCCGGTGACCTATTTAGCCAACCGTACCTGTAAAGACTAATGTGAGAGAGACTTTAGTGCATAAGCACCCCTTTCACTTGTTTTCCTATACTATGTCATAGAAAAAAACATTTTTAACTTTATTTGAAAAAGTTACATTTAGAAGTTAGATACCCCTGTTGAGTGACAGGTTGTAGCATGTTATGTAAAAATAGTTATTTTAATTATAAAAATAGTTATTTTATTTTTTATATACTCACTGCAATGTATATTTACTACAAGAGGAAAAAGTGCTGTGGTACAACTGAAACTGTGGAACCGGGAATGTGGAAAGTATGTTTGATAGTAAATAATTTGGTCAAAGTAGAAATTCGTGGATACACAGGACATCCTTCATCAGAGATGTAACATTACTGATACTGTGCAGAATACTGTTGTAATAAACTGGAATTAAACTAATTCTCTAAAATACTAAGTAGAAATATTGTGGTCATATGGTCTTATGAGGCTTAACTATAAAAAGGTATAAAGAATTAAAAGAATCAACATAATTTAAAATACAAGACTGGTGTTGACTGGAACCCTGAATCCCATGATAGGCTTTTCATAACTGGTACTGCAGGAAAGAGAAATGATATATATCCTTTGGTATGCTATCCATGCACTTAGTATGCTATAATTTGATATGCAAATATATCCTGGAGAGTATGAGCTCTGACACACTCGTCTCCCTATAAATGATCAAACACAGTAGATGATGCTGGACATATGATACCCACATTGCCTCATAAGACATGATGCAACCCAGGAATTTTAAGATTAGGGTGTGATGGCATCCTACCTATGAAATGTATTTCCACTGGTTGCACTTCATAGTAAATGTGAGAGGAGAGGGTGTTTCATCTGCCTGCCAAACTCATGATGACAGCCGTTTGGTACTTAATGTCATAAAATGGCACACGTCTTTGGTAATGACATACATTTCCAGAATGTCTTCAGAAACATGAGTGACATGTTAACTCTCATTATATTTTGATGAGTGTAACCCAACTGGGCTCCATGGCACGCTGTGTGGCTTGTGGCCTATGATTAGTTACAAATAGTTCAATGGGTCACACCATTTGGCTCTAATCCCTAGACCACATAGGATTCGAACACACAACTCCCAAACCACAGGCCCACTTCAAGTACAGTAGTTGAATTCAAATTAGTTTGGCAGGTAGTAATTTTCCTCTTTAAAAATAATCAGTTAATAATTAATTTCAAACATTTTATGAACTATTTGGTATTCCGTCCAGCAGTAGTGTAGTTACTGTACTGGACCATAGGTTTAACAGATTGTTCACAATTTTATTATAAACTCACTATGGACCTTTGTGAATTGTTAAAGGTGGTTTCAATGCTCCTGCATGATGAGCAACTGTAAGAAAATATAAAATATATATTCAAGAGTATAATTGCTTTTTACTATTGTCAATTTCTGCCTCAAAACAAGCTGTTAAATGCTGCAGATTTCAAAATCAAAACAGAAAAGTAAAACAAGGCACATATGTATGCTAGCACTGACACAAACACACACACATAAACTAGTGCGATCAAACAGAGCTCTCAACATGTAGCTTCATGCATGCATGCTTGTGTCTATGAAGTTTGGCACTGTATTTCTTTGGTCCATACGGCGTTTTGTATTTGCCATAATCCCCTGTCAGCAACACTTAGGCAGGCAGACAATAGCAGAGAAGATCGGCAGCCAAACCCACTTCACTGTGAGCTTGGCAGGTCAGCGTGCAAGCAGCAGGTTACACACACACACACACACACACACACACACACACACACACACACACACACACAAACAAACAGTACTGTATATGCGCAACCATGCAATACACACACACACATACACATAAAACACACATGTCCCGCTGAGATGCACGTTACTCACACCGTCTCCCGGCTCTCTTCAAAGAGTTGTGGTGCAGTTCTCAAGGACACGGCTGTCTGACATCTCCTCTCTCTTTCTCTCTCTCCTCTCACTCTGGCATACTCTCTCTGCCTCTCTCACACTCTCATTTGCCTCTTGGTTGCCACAACAGATGCAAGTGTGTCGCTGCCTTTCTCCTCTCCTCTTTACTCCTTCCTCTCCCCTTCTCTCTGTTCTCCTCTCTGCTCTCGGTCTGCAGCTGAGAGGCAGAGCTCATTCTCTAAGCCATGAAGCAGGGCTTCTCTCTTTTCTCAAGTGGCTGGTAGTATGAGAACGAGGAAGTGAGAGAAAGAGGAAGGGAGGGAGAAAGAGGAGGACGGAGTGCTGGGTGAACTGACCAAACTGATGTGCCACTCCAGGACACCAGCATTCTGCAGACAGTCAACCGGAGTCCTACTGCAGGAAAAACAAACAGCTTTACTGTAAAGCAGCAGCGGCAGATGCGGTGGAAGCATCGCATATGTTTCAGTCATGCAAAACAGACAGGTGGACAGACACAATTCTTTGGACTATGGACTGTATGCTGTATCCTTGAAAATATTAAACTGATTTTAGAGAAATGCAAGGTTGCCAGTATTAACAAAAATATACATTGCACAGTACATTTTGTCCTGAAAAAACAGACAATAGAAGAATAGAACAGGTGAGAGGAAGGCCAAAAACAATATGGACGAGAAGTAAAAATGCGAAGAGAAGAGAAGAGAAGAGAAGAGAAGAGAAGAGAAGAGAAGAGAAGAGAAGAGAGACATCTCAACAAGACGAGAGGGGAGAAGTAGAGGGGAGGGTAGAAAAGAGGAAGTCTAAGTATTCCCCAAAGCCTTGCTGTCTTATCTGAAAAATGGTCCCTGCAGACCCGATCCAGAAAGAGGCAACACAAACAAACACAGAGCAGAAACAAACATCTATTTATGGAGGAGGGGGGTCCAGTTTCCCAACCACATTTGCTGGTATCTTTTTTGACAACGTTACCAATTCAGCAGTTTAAGAGCAAAAACTATGTTAAAGAGAGAAGACAGGAGAGGAGAGGAAGGGAGAGGAGGAACAAGTAGTAATTCAGTTAAGTTCTGCGCTCCCGAAGAAAGATTGACAAGACTTTCAAATGAAGAACAATTTGAGAATGTGTCACTTTCTGTAAGTTATGTTCAATACATCCCAGAAATAAGTTATGTATTTGGTGAATCTACTACATTAGTAAAATGGTTGATGGACAGTGAAACGTTTGCTTTTTCCAAGTGAACACATGAAATATCCTCACATTGACCAAGCTCTGACTAATTATTATTTGCTTTGCTATTAAGTTCAGCAATGGGATATAAATTGCGTATTGTGAAATGTTGTCCCATACCAGTCTCACTAGTATTGTTCATTCTCCTTTTTTCCAAGAATCATAGGACGAAATGCTAGTCTCATTTTTATCAAGAACAGTGTAGCCTTGTAGGCCCAAAGGAAAGCAACGCTACTATTATATTGATAAAGAAGCAGCATTGATTTACTATGGAAATGCTCATCAGCAGTGGCTTATCACTCATGGGATCAATCAGCCTAGGTTTATTTACAGAGAAATCACCACACTGAGTTTTTTTTCTGACACTGATAAAACAGAAGAAGTCCATAGAAAACGTAAGAAACGTAAGAAACCATAAAGTGAACCACTTTATTTTGTTGAGTGTTGTTGTGTTCAATTTTGATTCATGTATTACCAAATAAATAATAGTTAGTGTTTAAATATAATTAAAGGTACTCAGGTGCTAAGCATCTTGGGACCTTTGCTTACACAGAAGTAACTTTTCTTGCCAGAAGAACATTTACTTCACTTGACATATGAAGAATGTAAATATTTCATTCTTGTGAACACAATATTATAGGAACGCAATGAGGGAATTTCTTCAAATTTGGCACAGATGTCCGCTTGGACTCAAGGATGAACTGATTAGAATTTGGTGGTCAAAGGTCAAGATCACTGTAACCTCACATAACACATTTTTGGCCATAACTCAATTCATACACTAATTACAGTATGACAAAGCTTCACACAAATGTCTACTATGATAAAATAATTAAGTGATGACATTTTATATCCAAAAGGTCAAAGGTCAACTTCCCTGTGACATCATGATGTTCCGCAAAAACACTTTTCTGGCCATTATTCAATGCAATAACTCAGGAACAGAAGGGGAGAAGTGTGTGAAGCATCCACATTTTAGAATTTGTAGCTTCTTTGCAGCAACATTCATATCTGAAGCATCGTCTACTGTCATGGCTACAACTTTGTGTTCCATCAGAATCAGCTTTATTGGCCAAGTGTATGAATACATACAAGACAAAGAAAAAGAAAAAGAAAAAATACACTTAATATCTTTTATTAAATTCCTTCAAAGTCTTCACTACAGATATTTTGAGTCTGGAAAGACATGGATGTAAACTGAAACTTGACTGGTTGGAGGAAGCACACAGCTGAGAGTCTGTATTTCTAGTTCTCAAATATTTTAAGCCTGTCACATGTCAGTATGGCGGTACATATCCAACCAGCAGTCTAGGTGTGTAGGATGTGTATCCATGTCTATACACACCAGGAGAAGTTGTTTTGTAATCAGTGATCCTACATTATTACAATTCAGAGATATGCTGTATTTTTTCAGAGATAATGTGAAAGTGAGGAATGTTAATAATAAATAATGAGGTAACTGCGTTTGTAATACAAAGATTATGCATTATACAAAGAATTTGATTTGTACAATATTTCCTTAACTGGGGAAGGGTGAAAATGTAAATATGAGGGCTGGCTGAATAGGAGGCCACATGACATAACATTTGATGCTGAGTGGAAGAATTGTGACGAGGGGGAAGATAAGCAACAACAAAGGAAAGGAAGGAGATGAGGAACAGAAGGAGGAATAAAAGGGGAAGGAAAGGACGAGGACATGGAGAGGGGAAGATGATAAAAGCAGGGACACAGAGGAGGAGAAGGGAAAGAGGGTGGAGGGCAAGGACAGGGGTGAAGGGTGTAACTCACTCCTGTCCCCATCACCAGCGCCCAGTCCTAATTTACCCAGAACAATCAATCAGATCAGGAGGCAGACACTGATAGAGGACTACCATGCAACAGGATCCACCACGCACACACACGCACACATACACACACACGCACACAGAGAGAGATGGAGGACTTGCATGCAACAGGATCTATTCACACACACATACTTTTATGCTGACTAGAGGGAAAAAAGTTTGCAGCTCATATCTGTAGCCTCTGCACTGACTTCTACCAACTAGGCTGCACTGTGTACCAAAGTCACCGCGGCTCTGTGGGGTCACAACAGGAGGTCAGGGCCCATGAGACGGAGCGAGCACAGAGGGAACTGAACAGGAGTGAGAGAGCAAGAGGGTGAGGGAGAGAGGAGGGGAAGGGGGAGGGGGGAGAACAGCAGCTAACAATAGGGGTAGAGAAAAGAGATGGAGAAAAAAAGCACAGCGTGAAAAACAGAGGACAGAAACGGCAATGAACAAGAGGACAAAGTGATCGCGCCCTGCCATGCTCTCAGCGAAAGATGAATGCACCGACACACAGAGGGAAAGAATAAAAGAGCAAGGAAAAAAAAAAGCGGTGGAGTGACGCCAGCTCAGATACAGTAGACACAGGTATTGTAAAACAAACACACACAGATGAGAGGAGCCAGGAGATCAGTGTGAACACTGAAGTTTGTTCATTCCTCCTCAAGTGCTCCTGGCCTTCCATATGTCCCCTAGGGTGATGGATGGATGTAGCAGTATGTGTACTGCCTCATAGTATAGGCAGGATAGTACTAGCTTGCAAAAGAGCATTTGCCACAGTAAAGTAAAAACTATGCCTTAATATGTCAGGACTCACAGTGGATGCCAAAGACCGCTTTGCTTAAGAGATAGACTTTAATGAGCCAATACCATCAGATAAACATTTTTATTTAAATTCCCCCTTTATTATTATATTCAGATTTGGGGTTTACAGCTAAGAGTTGTCGTCAGTAGCAGCAGATACATGTTTACTGAGTTGCC
Organism: Euthynnus affinis; assembly: GCA_029490765.1. NCBI lineage: Eukaryota > Metazoa > Chordata > Actinopteri > Scombriformes > Scombridae > Euthynnus > Euthynnus affinis. The sequence goes on from CM055839.1 coordinate 16,481,141, forward strand.
GTTACTAAGATGAAATCATCACAAATCAAAGATGTCCCATGAGGACCTGGTTATGAGAGAGTCTCTTACAACTAGGCCATACTGTGACATTAATATGTTTTCTGAAAGCACATATTTTCTGGGCAGTGGGCTAAGAGACTACACCAAAATATATTTAGAATATGAAATTAAAGTGAAGTTAGTTAAACTTTAGGCTGGAAATTGGAATAATATGTTCATTGAAACACTTATAACTATAACTTATTTAGCATTAAGTATTCCCATTTAATTGGCAATAGAACATATTTTTTGTGATCATTTTTTTTTAGTCAAAATTTGAAAAGCCAATGTAAAAGACTGAATCATTATTACATACAGTAATGAACAGTGGAGATTACTTTAAAAACATTTTAAAAAGTGACCAGCACAGCATTGTTATTGAATTTAGTGAAGCATTTTATTGAACACCTTGTGTTAGCACCTTGGTAAGACTGATTAAATTTGACTTTTCTTGTCCTCTTGTCATCATATTATCATTATATTATATTTTATATATGTCTAGGTGCTGATAATATCCAATTATAGACTTTGTAAAAATGAGATTTAGCAGTGATGCACTTGTTTAGAACAGCATTATGCAGGAACTTTCTTTGATGTACTTTTTTGAGTTTTTCTTGGGTTTACACTGACATTATCTTTATTTCCCGGTAATAATATAATGTGGTTGGCCTAGAGAACATGTTTCTACAGCAACCAACATCATGAATCTCAACCCTATAGTATCTAGTCGATTGAATTTATGACTAATTTATTTGACTTAAGACTAATTGGAGCAATGCTTTATTTATCCAGTAAATCATCCCAAAGCGCCTCTCTGTTTGTGTGTGTGCATGATACAAACAGACAGAGGAAGAGCGAGAAAGAGAGAACATGCAAGATCTACACTATTTATTTTAAAGCATGACACATTTAATTTAGGCCCTGAAAAAGAAATTAAAAAGCATAGCTGTTATTAATGAAGATGGAGTATAATGAGGTTAGGCTACACAATAAAATACACACACACACACACACACACACACAGACAGAGTTTCCATGAGACATTTTCCTCACATTTATTTATAGCCAGATTTATCTTCTTTAAAAAGTGTGTATCTGACTCAAGCGTAATTGTTAGGTAATTTTACTTTAAAATTATATGCATATACTTTAGTATTTGTATTTAGGCTAGTGAATACATAGAATCAAGAAAATCAGCAAGAATGGAAATCTAAGAATTTACGCAATTTTTCTCAGCACTTGAGAGAAAGTTGAAGTTCACTGCATTAATGCTAAAGCCAAATCGAACTTATTAGGTTTTGATGTGGCGGTGGTGTTAGACTCAAAGTCATGTTTACCTCAGCACTGTACAAGTCATTGAGGTTGTAAATTGACTGAACAGAAAAACAGGCTGTGGTCTTAGTCTTCCCTTAATTTTGTTACAGGTTTGCCAATCTCATGCCATTAAACGTATAGCCTGCATAGCACTTCTATTGATTAACAAATGACAACAGCGTCAATGTGTCGCAATGTGCACTTGAGGTCAGGGACTTATTGCCTTATTTCAACTCTTTCTTTCTACCTCTCTCTCTCTCTCTTTCGCTCTCATCCATTCCCCCCTTTCTATCGTTCCCTCGCTCTCCTGTCTCTCCTCCCTCTGTCTAAATAGATATTGAAGTTTTCTATTTAAGGCAGATGCTGTTTAACTTCCTTGGGGTGGGAAGTGAAAGGCAGGCAGAGGGCCATCCATCTCGCTATCCACTTGCTGACATCTTTAAACGCTATCGACACCCACTGCAAGCATTAACATGCAAAACCGCACCGCACGTTTGATTTCATTAGCTTATTTCGCACAGGGTTTTCTCTTGCCCTGTTGGTGGGATTCTGGCTGCAATTATTGGATTGGATGCAGAATTGGCAAAATTTCCAACTTGTCAGAGAAATGCCATTTCTGCATTGCACTACTGTGAATGTAAAGATTTTACAGTTTGATTAGAATACATCTAACTCTGAAAGGTCTCATCTAGAGGTGAGTTTAAGTGCAAATACATTCATTTTCAAATAACGTATTTGTTTTTTCTGGACCTACATCAGGTAAGAAAGAGAGTGAGAAGAGATTTGGTGGGTGTTATAAAACTGGGGGGGTCAAATTGAAATTAACGCGTTTGGGGTTACAGTGTTCAAATAATGTGATTTTTTTTTTTTTTTGAAAATGCAAATATTTAGGAACAAAGATTAAATTTTCTTCAGCACATAGCTAAATTGGATAGCATGCTAGTAGTATGGTGGCCCCATCTGTGATAATCTGCGATAATCACGACACTGTTTATGGTTTTCTTTAATAAGTCAATTATTTTACACAAAAAATTAGATCATTCCAGACTAATCTCCTCATCCGAGCCAGAGAGGAGTCTGCATACAGATAGGAGGTTGAACAGCTGGCCCTGTCACACAGTCACAACAACCATACTCAACAGCTCTGTGTCCGCTCTAGACTGCTTCGGTTTTCTAGGGTATACAATCTCCCAGGACCACAAGTGGGAGTCCAACATCAGCACAGTCATCAAAAAGGCCCAGCAGAGGATGTACTTCCTGCACCAGCTCAGGAAGTTAAATCTGCCCCAGGAGCTGCTGATCCAGTTCTACACTGCAGTTATCAAGTCTGTTCTCACATCCATCACTGTCTGGTTTAGATCGCCCACCAAACAAGACAGGAACAGACTACAATGGACAGTCAGGTCTGCAGAAAAGATCATCGGTGCCGACCTGCCAACCATCCAGGATCTGTACACCAGCAGAGTTGGGAAAGGGGCAGAGAAAATCACTGCAGACTCCTCACACCCTGGACATAAATTGTTCCAACTTCTTCCCTCTGGTAGGCGCCACAGAACACTGTACTCCAATAGCTGGAGTACGAGACTTTTGTCTTTCCTATCTGGCAGTGAGAGTAATTACAAAAAACTGTTGACATGTACTTCATAGCTTTAGCCTACTCTGTCGCTACTTTTGCGGCTGTAAAATAGTGGATAAATTGCTTTGAGCATCACAAAACCCCCACAAAATGAATAATTTCACCATCAGAATTTGATGCATTCAGTCCAATAACATTTTGAAAGTCTAGGAGAGCTGCACAATCAAATTATTTTATCTCCCAAACAAACTGGAGCTTGGTGCTCCGGTTGGATCCAAATGGAGAGCCAGGGCTAGCTGGGAGGCTAGCGGAGTGTTAGCTACAGGATGACCGAAGTCTCGCTAGCCTCCCAGCTAATGTTAGCCCTGGCTCTTTGTTTGGATCCAACTGGAGCACCAAGCCCCGGTTTGTTACTCAGGTTCAAGTGGGAAGAAGCAGTCGGTCTGTCAGGCAGCTGAGTGAAGCGGGGCCTGCTTAGGAAACACTGGGACTGTTTGGATGTAATAGTCCATGGAGGTCATAGACTGTAGGAGGTGCTGCAGTGTTCAGCTGCACAGATGGGAAACACCTCGGCTGACATACCACTGTTTGAAAAAACTTTTTCTTCTTCTTCTTTTTGGTTTATAACAGCTATTGGCAACCAACATATTAGGTGCATTATCGCCACCCTCTGCTTCGGACTGTGGACCAAAGATTAAATCCTATACATTAATCTAGTCTGTCTAATGAACTCAAAGAAAACTACTGCTCCACCCACTTGGCAGGTTCATTAAAGTTTTAATGCTGAGTTCCTGAACTCCAGTCTTCCTAAGTTCTTCCCTCATATATTGTCCGTCTTGATCACTAATATAATCTATGACTGCATGTGTAATAGTCTCCTCAGCCAGGTGGATAAAAATATGTATGTCTGCATTAGCAATCAGCAAAAATGAGTCAAAAGTAATTGTGTTAAATAATCGTGATCTCAATATTGACCAAAATAAATAGTGAGTATGATTTTTATGTTTATGATCATAATCGCGCAGCCCTACTCCACGTTGAACAAAAAAAAAAAATGTTGTTGATTATACATCTGAGCGAATCAGCCTTCAGATCAGGGAACATAAATTCTTCATCATCTGCTTGACAGAAGAAAGTAGTCTAGTCTTATTAGTTTGGTTTATACTGACATATTTTATAATGGTGGTTTACGGGGAAAATGCTTTTTCTTTGTTGCACTACTGTGACAGGGGCAAATTACCAACAATATTGAAATGGACACAGCAAGGTGTGATGTTACATTTGTTTACATTGGAGCTGGATTGAAGCTCTGAGTTGTTGCTCATAGTCAGCGCCATCCTTTCCAATTGGAGCCAGGACCTTCCAAATAAAGAGTGCGGGGTGGTGCCTACCTTTAGTCTTCCTTTAGTCTTTTTTGTAAACCCTCTCCTTTTGCTTTATCTTTTTGTATGTGTTTTCCCATTTGCAGGTGTCCCTTGTTTTGTAGCACATTTCCTTTAATGTTTGTGTTTTCAATTTTTTTTACGTATGTTTTTAGTATTTTTGGATTTGAAGTGCATTTTTCTAACAAGCTAAGCTAATTCATAAGCTAACAACAGTATAACTTTCATTCTAGGAAAAGTATTATACAGCTGTCTTGCCCCTGGGAAAAATATTTAGAGCTGATATGGAGTTTTCGTGCGAATCAGATGACAGATATAGTCACATGTCATTGAATGAAATCAGCCCTATCTGTAGACTGGTTCGTGGTATTCATAAGATAAACTTATTGATATCACAGAATTTTTTAGCAGTTGCAATTTTTTGGTTGATTCGACTTCCACTCATCTACTGACCCATTTGGTTTCCACTAACAGCTGACAAAAGTTTTTGCCCTCGCTGCAGCTTGTTACCTTACAGACATCTCACATAATTACACATCAGTGCACTGCAGTCTGGCAGCTCAAAGTACTCTGCTGTTATAATTTTGTGTCATTATTATTATTATTATTATTATTATTATTATTATTATTATTTTACCCCTGAAATACATTTATTTCAGGATGTATCTCAATATATATTACTGTATATCATTATTAACTTATTTAAATTTTAGTATGGTAGTAATACAGCATCATGACGTTGAGGAAGTATTTACGTGAAAGCTCCTTATTCAACATTGCACAAGGTCAACTATGTTGGTGTCCTCTTGTAGCACCGAATACAACTTCTGGGTGTGTGGTGACAAAATGTGAGAAAAAAAAACTTTTAAAACATCTTCTTTTTCAAATTCTGCGAGGTTTTCAGTGAAAGTAGGTTAAAAAAAAAAGCTTTATATGAGATTTTGGTTTTAAAAAAAAAAAAGGGTAAAAATTCTTGGAATGATCTTTTGAGAGAACTCAAAAGCTCAAAAGTGTTGTTCTTAGTAAAACCTTTATTGATTTAAATTCCCTTCTATATTTTTGTTTTACACTGCATTTCTAGGTTTCCATGTCCGAACTGAAGTGCCTTTGATTAAAAAGAATAGGCCTCTCTCTGTGTATTTCTCTTTGCCCCGCTCTCTCTCTCTAACACACACATATACTGTACACTCTGCACGGAGAAAGACACTGTAGGCTAGGAAGCGGAGTACTGTATCTTTGCTGCCACCTAATGCAGATATCTCACACGCCGTCTCCCAGCACCAGGAGGCTTTACTCCTACTTTGTCTCCAGCTCAGGCTTGGGTTTTTTAATCCTGCCGTATGGGGTTTCAAACACACTCACAGGTCCTGGGCTCTTCAGCACTGCGGCAGGCCTTAGGCGGCTGGGGATTTTGTTTTCCAGGGGTGGCAGTGTGTGAGGCGTTTGTGATATGCTAATTTAATCATTTTTGTCCACTCCTCCCATTCCTTTTGCACCTATCAATCTAATCACTTCATCGGGATTCCTCGAGCAGGTGGAGGGAGAGAGAGAGGGAGAGAGAGAGAGAGCGAGAGAGAGAGAGAGAGAGAAAGAGAGAGATGTAGTCTACGGCTGCACAAATACCACAACAGCAGCCCTTTCTTTCATCTATGAACGCATCCAGCCACCACCCCCCCACCCCCCCCAACACACACACATGCACACGCTCAACCTCATACACACACACCTCCCGAATGCTTTTAATTTTAGTGATGGTTCACTTTAATTATTATGAAAATTAAATCAAATGTAATCGGCGGATTAATGCGACCGATGAGATAATTCAGCCGCATGGTGATGAGAGCAGGGTGGATCGTCTATAAATCTCCACCAAAACCCTCAGGAGGAGGCAGGCAGGAGGCACCCAGCTCCACAAGCGGGGATGCAGTGGGGTGTGAAGTCAGGTTAGCTTCTTATCTTATTTACACATCACTGTTTAGGCATCTTTCATAGGCTAACTAAAATATTTTTGAGACAGATTAACAAACTAACCATGTTGGTAATTTAGCCTAACTCTTTGTCTTTAAAAGTAAAAGGAAACATTCACACAAACAAAACAAATTTTGTCTATTACTTTTTACTGTTTTTGGAGCATTCACAGAAACGTTATTTTTAAGCCAATCCATAGTAAAGACCGAAGGCCTGCTCGATTTACTATTGTTGATTTCCCACAGGACTAGAGGTAATATTATATATTTATATCTATATTCAACCATAAACAAACCACAAATAAGGTGAATTAATTTTGGATCCTTTTCTGACCAGCTGGCCCTTCACTGAAGTAGACAGAAGGGTAAGTACCTGTGTTTCCCTACCTGTTGCCACTTCCTCAGTGCCTCTCTCTCCTTGTGCATGTGACTGTGTGAGCAGAGAGAGATGCTCTGGAGTCAGGGCAGAGCCCCAACAGTTGCAACTCATTCCATAATCAAGACCTTTAGTCAGTCTATACTTCGAGCCATTTCTTCTGCACTTATCAGTTTTCTTATTGGTGCCTGTTTTCCCTAGCCTGACCCTGTCTCCTGTTCCCTGCAGTCCCATCTGCTCTGGCTCCAGTCCCTATCTCCTGTCCCTCATCTCTTCAGCCCTGCTTCCCTGCCCTGAAACCACGCTCTACCCAGCTTCCATGGATTCCGCTCCGGACCTACTCCCCTTGCCCCAGCCTGTCTAAGCACCTGATTCCCAGCTTCCAGCCCAAGCCTCAGCCCCAGGTTCCCAGGTTCTAGTCCAAGCCTCAGCCCCAGATTCCCGCCTACCAGCCCAAGCCCCAGTTTCCCCTGGCCTCCTTTAATACATGCAATGTCCTACCATGTCTCTGTCTCCTTGCCTATGTGTGTCTGCACATGGGTTCACCTGCTCCGCATCCACTCAACAACCTGCTTTGTCCACAACAGGCCTTATGGGTTTGTGTATTTTGCTACTGTATGGCAAAAGATACTTCAGCCTTTCTGTCTGTCGCAGAGTTCTGTTCATATGAGTATTGAGACAGTTTGGTAAAAAAAAAAAAAAAAAATCACATGTGCGATTGACAAAACTGCTCTTGCCAATGCATTGATCCATGTCTCTGCTTCCTGTAAACACTATGAGCTCGTAAACACTGTGTAGTAAACTGGGCAGAGCAGTGAAGTGTAGGAATGAGTTGGATTAAATGAAGGTAAGCTGAAGTTGGCAACTGATCATCTAAAAACAGTTAAAATAAAGATGCTTAACAGCCACACTGAGCTCTCGTCTGTTCAGATCTGAATCACACACAAAAATGCCTATTCATGTAAAGTCATCAGATAATGCTGTTACATAATCTCTCAATGTGGCCAACCCCTAATCCAAAACTGTCACAGTCTACATTAACCAGTGCTCCATTTCAACCTTAGACACAATGTGAAAACACAAGGTTGAAGCTATGGAGAACATTAATTAAGAACATTAAGAAAAAGCTTGAGGACTTCCAGTAGGCAGCATGCTTTCCAGCATTTGGAATTGTCCTGTTCATATCTCCTCAGAGAGGTGAGGGAGAAAGATAATAGAGTTAAAAAGTTAGTTATCATTTTGAATGAGCAATGTAACAATGTCATGAAGTTTGCTCAACAAGCAAAGTTTCATTTGAGCTTTTTTCCTATTTGTAAATGTTTTAACCTCAGGCTCCTCTCTCTCGTACCCTCCTACTCCTTTACATCTGCTTTATGTTCCTTCCCTCCTTCCTTCTTTTACCGCATCTCTTGCCTTTTCCTTTCTTGCTTCTCTCCACCACCTTCACTCCCTCAGTCATCTCCTTCCCTCCTCTCCTCCTTCTCTCCCTCCCTTAATCACAGAGTGTGAGGGAATTGATAACCTTCTATTACCATATGTTGCTCCATGATTAATGTTCTCAGGTCTTTCTCGTTGTTTCTCATTCATAGCTCATGTCATGGCCCATAAACTAATACCTAAAAGAGATCTGCCAGATGATTCCCACTCTAAAAAAGAGGGCAAGAGAAAGAGACACTCAGAGGGGAAGATACAGATACTGATACTTAAGTCTCGTAAAGGGCACGGGGAGAGGCACTGCTAGCAGAACTGTAGGACAGTCAAAGATGAAACAAGGGAAAAGAAAGGTCTTCGTGCGTTGGCACTGATTGAAATATTTAGTTCCATTTTGTCTGGCTGAGCAGGTGTCAGCGTTATGCCAAATGGAGTTATTAAGGGCATAAATCTGAGGCAGGAGCTGATTTGTCGCACCCATCATGGCACATTTATTAGGTACCACCATTCTGTTATGAATCTATTGATATCAAGTGACAAGTATTGTGATATGGGGATGAGGCAGAAGCTTCCATCAAGGAGCCTAACCCACTCTGAGTTATAAGGTACATTTTTTGTAACTAAATGTTTATTGTAAACCACATTGTGTCCTCACAAATTAAGTAATATGCGTGCATGTGTGTGTGAGAAGCAGCTGAGGGACAGTGTGTTTTAGCTTAGTAAACCCTGGCAAGCTTAGATCAGTTTCCAGATGGCACACACTTAAACAAATGAACACACACACACACACACATGCACACACACACACATTAGAGGTTTGAAAAACTCTGGTTCTCCACCCAAATTTGGCAACAAAACTAGGGTGACATACAAACTAAATTTAATGTTGTAGACTGTAGATTTAATCAAACCTGTTTCTGTCCCTTCATACACAGATACTAGAGATGAAACACAAATACATGCACTGTATGTCTTCCTGTGTTGTAATCTGTTAATTGTTATAGCTGTCTTCGGTCCTAGTTTTGTCTTCTACCTCAAGCATATAGACATGTACACATGCAGTGTAATAAATTCATAGTGACACGCTATCACAGGAACATGAATGCATAATTGATAAGGCCATAAACTGTATGTTTATTCCTGATGACCACTATGCTCTGGACAGACAGGAACAATATGCACCTGTACTCAGATTCTTGCAGTTGACGAGATAAAGGAGGTAAAGAAAGTTATTACACCCCCACTGAGAGCATGAATTATAATGTATTGATTTATTATTAAGTATATATATATACATTATGTTCTCATGTAATAACTAAAGTGTGAGTTTGTGGCAGGTGGTGGAGAGAAGGCATGTATGTGCTGCAGATAAAAGGAAATGCTAACCTCCTGAAGAATGCTGATGTTATCCCTGGTCCCTAATACAGTTAGGTCAATACTTGTGAATAAAGTCATTTTTGTTCTTTAACCCACTAGCTGGAAAACAGACCTTTGAACTAAATGTCATCAAATATTCTGTTATTTCTAGTTTTATATAATGTCTAGTTAGTTTAGTTTAACTGTCATGAAGCACAAGAGGAAAAGTATTCTTCATGTGCCTTCCTTGACCCTGAAGTCCCAAGCAAGTCTCCTCTAATGTAATGATCTTATGAAAAATTTCTTTAGCTGTCCCACAGGAAATGCTTAACATTGCGACTGCACTAAGTCATCAGTGTCATTGGGAATTAGCGTCCAAAAGATTTATCCAACGGCTTTCCTTGACTCTGCTAGAATTCTTTAATCAGAATTCCCATTGGGTAAGGTGTAAATAAAATATTTTTTGTAAAAAGAAAAAAAAACAAAGAAAAGAAAAGAAAGGTGTGCTTCATTGAGTTTTTATTCCTAGAAATATTAGACTCAAATTCTATTTTTCATTATATTCAGTGGTTGGCTGGTTCAGTTTTAAGTGAGTGAATGAATTTCCCAACAGAGCCTTTCCCTCTTGTGGGTTCCCAGAGGGTTAAACTCGAATTCAATCACTGAAGACAATCGTGGTGTAATTAAGCTACTTCTAATTTAACTGTCGGTCAGGAAATTCTAATAATATTAGCCTTTACTTACAACGAAACTCAATTAAAAAATACGAGCCGGTGACATTAGCCGACTATGAGAAGCTAAGATCGAGATCCAGAGTGGGAGAGATGAGAGGAACAGTAAGAGAGTATAACAAAGAAACAAACTGAGCAGAAAAATGAGCAGTAACCAACGATAAATACAGGAAACTAAGGAGCAAAGGAAAAGAAAGGAGAGGAAGGGAAAATGAGACAGTGACTCAAGTGTGCATAATAATGTGCACAGCACTCAAGTCTATATTTATATGCTGCAATTGAGCTGCTTGTTGAAACACAAGCAGTTGACTTGACTGGCTTGTCTGTATGTACCAGTGAAGGGCCATGCATACATTATTCTGGAGTTGAGATAATTTGTCGACAATTAGCCAGAACAGGATACAGCGAGAGGCTGATTAGCATGTTGGTACAAGTCAGCCACAGGAATAGAGACACAGGGGCTTTGAAACTGACATGAATTTGACATCGCACATAGTCTGTCATATTTTCTTTTTTTCCTCGTTCATTTTCTTGCTCTTTTCTGCGCTCTTATTTAAGGCTGAATTAATATTCATGCAGAGGGAAATGATGAATATGGATGTGCAGACAAACTGACTTGTTTCAGTGACGATAAGAAGAAAAAAAAAGTGGGAACACAGAACACAGTCCCCTGAGAGACAACGTGTATGGATTTCTAGTTAAATCTCCAGCTCATCTGTGTTTTGTTTTCTTTTTTCAGTTGGGGAAACCTAATACGTAGAAACCGACAGTGTACCCTCTTTGTGCTAAAAACATATCAGAGAGCACGCTGGGTTTTAATATTTTTTAACGATCGTTTTTGGTACCACAGAGAGTTCATTTTCACAATTGTGTGTGAGGTGACTGTATTGCTCAGTGTGTCACAGAGTGGCTTTTATTGAGATCACATTTCATTTTGCAAATCTTTAAAATAAATTTAAGAAAAATGTATTCTTTTAAGCTGACTTTGGGAGGGCGAAAAATAAGAGACTGGAGAAAATCCGACCTATCAAGATGCAGTTACTTGGGCTAACTTATAGGCCTCTACAGACGATTACAAAATGATCTGGATTCAGTTCAGTAGATTTGGGTGGACAAATTCGAACAATAAGCAAACATGATGATGTGAATTTGCTCCTTTTTTTTTTTGCAATAATAAGATCTGCAGGACTTTAACAACAAATATCAGCTGCCCTTCCTGCAGCAGGCTCTTGAAATCAAATGTGATGTTAGAATGATGCTTTAACAACATCCAACAACTGATTCCTAGAGTCAAGAGGAGGAAACAATAAATTAACCTTTCTGTGGCCAAGTGCTCAGTGGTACCTGCAGGTGGGACTTTACACAAAGATGGATGACCAACGTGCACAACAAATCTCGTAAGAAGCTTTAGGCTAAAACATCCCTGCGTTAAAACAATGCAAAGGGCTGCTTTGGTGGGGGTGTGTTGTTTTATGTTATCAATTAGAAAATGAAATACAATCCAGGAAATCAAGTTGGAGCTTAAGATTAATGCATGTGAGTTGCCTAAACACCATGCAGCGGTTTGTAAAGACAGGATTTTACAACTCTGGAAAGCTATTGCAACTGTAACTTTCGTTACGACAGTCACAGAAATCTGGTGTTCACATTACAAGTACTCCACCAGGAATGTGCACTTGCATGTATGTGATTGGCCAACGCAACGCCTTGCCAGATGATGCTGCATTGCAGAAAAAGTGCTTTGAAAGTGTATTGTGGATAATTCTACATAAACTTAAACAAAAGTGGTGATAATGGCATTTTTTTTACACCAAACTGCACAGTGGTGGTCAAATAAGTTGATATCAGCTGCCTTGGTACTTGAAGGATAACATAATAATCAGGAGTGGTCTAGAGTGAGAGAGTGACTGAGTTCATGTGTAGAACCAGACTGAATGGCAGCAGACACTGAGAAAAACATGACACTGGTTTCGAAACAGTTGTATGTTGCTTGTTTCACTGGTCACAGTAACCGTACGAAGGACCTCAAAGGTCTTTTGCTCAAAGTGGAGCTCTCATTTCCTGTGTTGGAGTGTTAGAGACCTTTTGACCTTGTCTTTATATCTATTGTGACCAGATCTGGACTCATTAAGCTCCACACATTATAACCCTAGCCTTGTGGTCCCACCATGACCTCTTGCCCCTACTCTGTAAGTCTGCACATACAGAATGAAAGCTGCTCTGCAAACCGCAAGACACGGCCATCTCTCTCACCTGCAGGGGTGAAGCTTGAGTGAAAGCTGGGGTCAGGTAGTATTAGGTCCGTCGTCCCCGGAGCTCAGTGAAAAAAAGCTAAGTCTCTGGCCCGGCAGAGAAGCATCAAGTGTTAACCGCAAACAACTTGAACTCTATACACACTTCAGTGATGTATGTTCCTGTCAAATGCACGCTTATGAAGAAAAGAAAAAGAAAGGAGAAAACAAGTTGTGCAAGGTGAGGTGAAACATTTAATGCTATAGTCTGAGTATTATTATTATTATTATTATTATTATTGTTATTATTATTATTATTATTATTATTATTATTATTATTATTAAGGGGTAGTTGTTTCTGCTGTCATTATTATTATTAGTATTATTCATTGAATATTGATCAGCTTTTGCTAATGATTAATTTATTAATTGATATCACTCTGCTCTACATTTTGATGGATTAAATGATTAGCTGTGGTGGTTATTCAGCTCATGGATGATCTCTTATTCATGCTTTTGAAATCTCAAATTTTGACTCATATACATACTTATTAAAAGATAATTGTAATTCCCCAAGTGTGGTTGTTTCGCCTGGTTTTGATTTTCTACCAATATCATTAAGGCAATTTCTGCCAACTAGCCAATCCAGTGCCTGGTTGGAGATTAGGTCAGCGAGAGACAAATGTGTTTATAAAAAAAGGAAAATAAAGGGTCCTGATTTTTTCTTTTCTTTCTTTTTTTGGCTGCATGTGGAATACTGAGTCTCACAGTGTGTTTTTCTGTCAATGAACAATTTACAAAATGAGATTCAGGCTGTTGTCCACATGCGACTCGCTCCTCCAGTGTGCATCATGTGACACACACACGCAGTGAACTGCATGCAAATATAACAACAGAGGGGGTCAGTTTCTGTGAGGCAACCTGACACTTTACTCTTTCAAATAAGGTGTCTTTTCCTATTCCATCCATCTCCATTCTCTCTCCACCAGCATCTCCTCTAGTATCAAAACAAAGTACAGCAGTACATCATATGTGATTTATTCCAAAAGCTGGAACAGAATATTAATTCAATTTTCCTCCTTTCTAGGATCCAGTGATCACAAATTTTCAGGTGCAGTTTGAGCAAAGAAGATATAACACCAATGCGAAAGCAAACCTCCAGAGGAAAACAATCCCATCTATCCCACCATGCATCTCTTCACCTTTCCCGCTTCTCTTTGGACGGCAGGCAGCGTTTGAAGCCTTATCGTGTGCTCTGCTGTTTCATGTCCGCCAGATGAAGGCTTTTAATGTCGGTGCAAAAGGTAGCATCTGAATAATTACTAGGGCGCCAAGCTGAGAACGCAAATTACTGCACACAGCAACAGATGTGCGACACACACACACCAGCAGAGCTGCACAAACATGGCACACATACAACATACAAACAGGCCATGCACACACACATAAACATATAATCATGCACAGCTACGCAAACCCATCTTTGTCTTGATCTCTCTCAAACACACACATACACACACATACACACAGAGTAAAAGCTTCGATTCAAGGTCCTAACTACCACTGTAGTTGATAAACATGCGTATCATCCTTAGGGGGCTTGGACAAGTTGTATTTTCTCCAATCTCCCTAGTTTCTGACATGGTGGATGCCGTCCATGCCTTGCATCTTGTCAAACTTACAAACACCACACACTTAAAACTGTTACCAGGTAAAATTATCCACTGCCACCTTAAACCATGTCACATGTCAACATAAACCACTCTTCAAATGCTTTGCTACCTCTGAAGGTTCAACTTTAGTAGTGTGTGGTCCTATTACATTCACGATTTAAATATTAAAATAAACCTGTTTGATCAGTGATGTTTTTGCCTATTTGTGTTATAAGCCACTACAATGGGCCTCTTAACCACCAGGGGGCACCCTTGGGGTGGTTTTTTTTGTTTTTTTTTCCACAAACGGGCCCCCTTGAACGGCTAATTGGCTATATTTTATATAGCACTTTTATTTGATATTTTAGGTTAACACATCTACCTGTCAGACTGATTTTGTTTGACATTAGTTTATCATTGATTATAGATAGCATACTGAAAGTTCCCGTTGGAGGAAATATGTTAAGTCCCACCCTGCCTCACACTATGTGGTGAGGGAAAAGTTGTGGGGACAGACGCAGAGAAGAGTGTGGAGTGAGAGAGAAACTCTGCGTATAATAAAAACAGTAATAAAGGTAGTTAAAAGTGAGTTAATGTCTTGCCTAAGCTAGCATTGCTAACTCCTGTAGTCAGTATGAGACAGTCAACATGTGGTACTGTAGGGAGAGTGTGTATGTTCCATGCAGAAATGTGTGAGCTACATCTATTACATTAGATATTACAGTGTTGACCTTAACTAAAGGGAAATTTCTGTGGTGTTTACGCTGAATGAGAAGCCTGAGATGTAAAATGTAGCTCATTTATTTTATTTTGTTAACTGAGTACTTTTGCACTGTGTCATAATGGTTCTAGTTTCATACTAACTAGTATGATAAACAATTTTATTTGTGCCTAAGGAGATAATATAGAAGTGAAAGCATGTAAATGTTACTTCTATTATAAAAACAGGAGGATGTGTGAAATTAATACTGTGTACTGTACAGTTGTGGCTGCTGACTCAAAAAATTGGGGAGAATAGGAAGAAGACCAAACCACAGTGTCATGTTATTTTACACTAGTGGGCTACTTATTTCTACTTTCTTATGTTCAAGTTATGTTATGTTCTTATGTTCAAATGCAGGACTGCGCAGAGAAATTAGTATTTAAAAAGTCTTAATTCTTGTTACTTTAAGCTTATTACTCAACATACGACTGAGCTTAAAAACTGACAAGAATGAAGAGATTCTCACAAGCAAACAACCAGACCTCCTACACACTCATCCACAAATCACACAACATCAACAGGTGACTGAACAACCACTCAATTAAAAACTAGATCAATTCCAAATGAATCAGACTCTTTCCATGTGAGTGTAGACAGCTCACTGTAACTCTCCAAGAGCTTCAGTGTCCAGGAAAACTACCCACAGCCCATTTTGTGATCTCTCTGCTGCATTCTTGTTAAAGAGATAAATTCACACAACAGCCACAGAGAGACATTTAACCACCCGAGAAGAAATTAGCGACCAAAGAGACAGAGAGAAAGTAGGTGTATCTGACTCACGTTATCTGATGTCTTCTTCTTTCTTTCATGCAAATGAAGTATCCATATCATAACGTCCCACTGCATCTGTGGCTGTTTGTTCATCTTGTTTGGTTTGTTTGTTAACAGAACTTTGTCGGTGCAGGTTAAACAGTTTGGTGTCATTAGCAATATCGACAAACAGGCTAACTCTCTCAGTTGTTTCATTTAAATTATGTTGTTAACTTTTGCATTGTTGAGAGTACTCTTCACTTCAGAGCAGCAACATGTCAGACCGCAGAACGCCCCCGTACCGTCTAGTATCCAGTCCGTACAGCTGAAGTAATGAGGCCCGAAGCTGCGCCGCTCTTCGGCAGTGTCCTGCTTCTGTCCCCCTCCTCCAGTCCAGATCCACTCTCCCGTTAGCTTAACAGTCCTTGAGAGCAGCAACAAGCTAGCTGTTGCGTTGGCTAACGGAAGTAGCTATCTACCACTTGATGAAAATAGGAAACTTAAGTCTGAAAAAATGAAACTTGGAATCCCTAAATAAAAAGTAATGTTTTAGTGATGTGTTTTAATGTATTACTCAATTTGCATGTTGTAATTTATTTTCTAATATGCCACTGTATGAAATATGACTATGGCTATATACACATGGTGGTAGAGAGCATGGTAGAGAGTTGAAGATAAAATTTGGAAACTGCCATTGGACCAAAGTGATATCAATATTGTATTCTTAATGTTGATTGGTTAAGGAGGACGACCTCTGCAGGAGTGTTATTATCTTTATACAGTCTATGGTTTTGGCCAACACATTTGCAATGAAAAATTATGTTCATTAACAGCCTCTGCTCCATGGATGTATTGTAAACATGGTTGTACATAAGCTGCACCTGGATAGGGTACAGCTGCTCAGCCTTGCAGTCAATTTTTACCAGTGGTCACTTGCGGTATTGCAACAAAAAATCCCCTGAAAACGATTTTCCCCCATAGACCACAATTGTTAAAAAAAAAAAAAAAAAGACTTCTGTAAAACCGTTGACAGCATTTGCAAACAAGGTCAATTATGACTCTTCTGTTATGAACTTTTCCATCCATTTTTAGTCCGGTATCCAGCTCTTGTAATACATCCATGATTATAAGAGATGAATACCAATCTCTAAAAATGGCACCCATTCAGGAATTACTTGGCTGGCACATACGCCAAAAAAAGTTTATGGCCTCCGGGTTTGCTTCTGCATTGTGGCCCACTGAATATGTGCAGTAGTGATTTTCCTGCTGGCCCGTGTCTGTGAGTTCCCGTTCAGGCCATAGACTTTATATTGTGACGACATCATGAATTTTTAAATTGCTTTTCTTGGCTCAAGGAAAATTTTGCAAATATAAAATCTCCATGGGGGTTTTATGCTGCAATGCCACAAGTGACCACTGGGAAAATTGTCTGCAAGCCTGAGCAGTGGCACCCTATCCAGCTCTTATTATACATCTATGGGGGTGCTCTAAAACTAAAATCAGAGAGGGTATGTGAGAGAGGCTCAGACAGAGTGTGTGGTAGAAAATGTGTTTGTGGTAAGATTGGGTTTGCTAGAGCAAAAGCTAATCTCAATGGTATTGTGTACTATGTGATTGTCCACTGAAATCATGTGTGAAGGTGAACAAATCTTGTGAACTTTCTTCATAGGTCAAAACAAGTACAAAAGTCTTGCAACATTACCTAAAAGTCTCTATTTTAGTTCAAATTTAAGTTACAACATTTACATACATCCGTAGTCTCTTCCTTACAACTTGCATGTGATACAAAAACCTAGAACGTCCTTCATTGAAAAAACTTTTAATTTCTTCAAAACACATTTTAGCAAAACAAATTACAAGTATATATATGTAATTTCCTGGAGACAGGATAGGCAGTAGAATTTCCTAGTAATATCAATTTTAACATGATTAACAGGCAACTGAAACAGCAGTTAGTCTTTGGCTTTTTGAGCAAAGGTAACTAACAATCAACACATCTGACAATACACCAAATGGCATTGGCTGAAGGCTAGTGAAACAGCTAACAACACTGAGCAGTTTTTTAATTCCGCATTCTGCTTATAGTGCAGTTCTGCTCTGCAAAGGACTCTGAAGTCACTGAGAATAAAGGCTACAATATTAACTGCAATGGAGTTTCACAGACATCAGCTTTATTATCTGACTTTATTTCCCATCTAAGTTGTTAAGGGGTAGTTGTACCTGCTGTCAGCTAGCTAGCTCATGTGTCATATGTTCTATTTCATATCCCAAATCATGCATGTTTTAAGTAAATATACCATTAATCACTCAGCTTTCACTCACTGCAGAGAAGGGAGGATGTCCTTCCATGGTCCCTGCATGATTAACATGACATAACACTTTTTGTTGGATTCTCAGCTGCTGGTAAAGCACTTAATTAATTCAACCATATAATATGACAACTTTTAAAATCAAGTCTAAAAGTAAAGCTAGTGTAAGTAATGTGGATGTATAATTGTGATTATCATTTTTAACCTAA
The DNA here is from genome assembly GCA_029490765.1 of Euthynnus affinis. NCBI lineage: Eukaryota > Metazoa > Chordata > Actinopteri > Scombriformes > Scombridae > Euthynnus > Euthynnus affinis. Next base: position 16,499,227 of record CM055839.1, read on the forward strand.
CTCCAGACAGAAGCTGATCAACCAATCTGCTTTCTTACTGCTCAGGTCCACATGACACATTGACATTTGGAAGGTGTGCGGCTCTGCTGCTCTGCAAGCTTGTAGACCCACAGTGACGTTTACAGATATATTTTCGCAGCCGTAATTCCAGCTTTACTCCGCATAAAAAATACTCAAGTGAGATTTCAGTGGATGTCTGCGGACAGGAAGTTGAACAGATGGTAAATTTAAAGGACTTAGCGTTTTGCATAGAAAATCTGTGATGAGGGACATTCACTACACATAACAAGGTGTAAAACAACGGATCTGATGTATGTCTGTTCAAACAAAATGGTACATTTTGTAGCATCCTGTGTTTGTGTAAATGTGCGTGTGACACTTACTTGGTGGTACCTTTAATCAGGATGACAGACAGACAGTGCAATACTCCCTGCCATTTACCTAAGAGGCTGCTCATTCATCTGTCAGCTCACTCTCAGTCTACCTCACATATACACACTTTCATTCTGTCTTTCTCATTCTCTGAGTGTCAATTAATCTTTCTCTCTTTATCCATCCAGGTTGTTCACCCCCTCTCTCTCACTTTCACACACATTCAGTACCGTTCTCTCCTGCCCTCCACTCATTGTGCTGTTGCCAGTGTAGTTAAGGTGATGGCTTGACAGACAGTGCTTTAGGGTGACGCCTGTTTGCCTTGTGTTTTATGGCGTCGGTATTGTGAAGACGGCATTAAGCATCTGTCGCCGTCATTAGCCGGCCAACACACTCAGTCTGTTATGAGATGCAGATGAATGACTTGAAGGAAATCCAAATGCTTACATTCTATCATTCCCTCCTCTGAGTGTTTGATTGGATTTTCTAATTACACTCTATCATTTTGTTTTTCCTTCTGTTTCAGGAGCTCCTGTCAAACATGGGTTCAGGACAGCTGTCGATATCCCATGGTTGAATTGTGCCTTTAAAGATTGTTAATTATTACATTATTTTTTCAACATTTATTTTTTCAGGGGTAGTTCTCTGAGCATGGATGTTATTACCCTAAATCTGAACAACACTACAGTCTGTTCTGCTGGCCACTCTGAAGCAATTTGGGGGTTCAATGCCTTGCTAAAGCACACATAACTGGTGGTGATGAGGTAGAGGAAAGTGCACGCACAGATTTATCCTGCAGGTCCAGGGATTGAAAGAGTTTTGTTTCAGCTACAAGACCATATCTCTCACCTTGAGGTCACCACTGCCTGCATTTTTGTTTTGAGATTCAAAACCTTTTGTGAATGGGGTCCATTGTTTATTCAGCCCTCTTGACTGTTTTCACATTTTGTGATGCTACAGTCGGAATTCAAAATGGATGAAATCCGAATTTTGCGTCACTGACATAAACCTAAAATGTCAAGGTGAGTTGTTTATTTAAGATGCATTTTATAATAGTGCCTCTAAGGTCAAAGGTGTACATGTGAGTCTGCATATACAGTACATGTGCTTCCTCTTGCACCTGTCCAGGCACATGTTCCTGTGTATCTGTCTCTGCATGTGTGTGCTTAATGCAATGCCCCGAGCGAAGCCCCCGCTGGGACACCATGGTCAGACAGACTTATTCAACAACACAAATAAAAATCAATAAACAATCTGAAGTTTTCACCCTAAACACTGCTTCTTTTTTTTAAGGTCTGTTTTTTCAATGAATATACAACATGGCCAGGACCTCAGTGGCGTAGACAGGTCCTGTCCCTGGGAGAGATTAGATAGTGTCTCTAAAAGAAGAAGAAAATTGAAGGAGAAAAGAGAACAGAGAGGAGGGGAAGAGAGGCTCTATGTGAGTAGAGTCATGACACTGTGGGTCAAATCAAATGAATACAGTCTTAAGTTGAAAAAATTAAAGAAAAAAAGATGCTATGAAGAGGAGTAGTATTCGATGGTCTGGGTATTTTGTCAATGCTTAACAATTTAATATCTAGTATGAGTTGATCAATGTAAGCAGGATGAATGGTGCGGCACAATTTAGAGATTAAGAAATAAAAGCAATCAGCTATCAACTACCCCACCCACACACATACAAACAATAACAGCAACAAAAAAAGGATATAGTTACTCATAAGGTGCAGAGAGTGCAGAGAGAATGCTCCTCAAAAATATGCTGCCATTCCTTCCTGTTTCCTCCCTAGATTAGAGATCTCCTATCAGTCTTTAGGTTCAACATGGTGATAGGAATCTGTCAGCCAGCTATTCTAACATCATTCACTTCTCTTTTTACACACCATGTTTGTAGACTAGAGGGATTGAGTTGAAATTGTTCCAATCATCTGTGATTTACATATTTACTGTATCAGAAAGCTAAATGTAATACTGAAATATTTTTTTTATTTAATGTTTAATATCGATACATACTGTAGGTGGTTGTGTATTTTCAGAATATCCATCGTGCCAGTTAAAGACGTTCCCAGCACTTTGTAATGTAGACAGAGGCAGGTCCATATCTTACTGCTGTTACAAGTAAATAAAATATTCTTCTAGGCCATAGTCCACCTGCATCAATTAATGTATCCATGCTTGTAATTAAAAAAAATACAAACAAATGACTTTGGGTTTTAAAATCTGATATAAGACTCAACTATGGAAGTAAATATGCAGTAGCACCAAAAATATACAGATATGTTCAATTTTTTTCAATTTAGCGTATCAAAGCACTCTTTATTTTTATTATTTCTTTTTGTTTTTTTGTTATTTCAAGTGTTGTGGTTATGTTTAAGAAAAAGATCTGCAATGTATAGGCTGTCCATGCAGCCAATTTGTGCGCACATCACACACAAACACACACAATTACACCCTCCAGCATGTGTGTGTGTGTGTTCGTGCATGTGTGTGGGTCTACATGTGAATGTGTTTGGGAAGGGCCATTTTGCCAAGAGCGCTAATTAGAGGTCAGTTCAGTTTGGGTAGATTCTGTTCTCACCCTCTGATTCCACTGCCAGGTCACCAGTATGCTCTTACCCTGTGTGTGTGTGTATGTGTGTATGTGTGTGTTTGTGTGTGTGTGCACGCCTCTAAGCCCATATGTGGCAGAGAGAGGTGAGGGCTGGTGGGTCTCGGGGCCAGACCAGGCAGCTAGTCAACCCAGGGAAGAGGGCTCTGTCATGGGATGAGGCCGCTGGCTGGCCTGCCTCTCTGCCCTGGATCTACGAATCTCTGTCTGCAGGCCCTACAGGTCGTGGGCCCATATACTTCTGTGAGGCTACTGTCACATCACATAATAGCAGACAGTCTTGTTTTTTTTTCTATATCATGTTTTCTCTGCAGCTTACTTACTCCGTCCATCTCTGCTTCTTATTCTCTCCCATCTTGAGAGATGATTTGTAAATCTTTTTACATTGCTGAGCAGTGAGCAGGATTAGTGAATCCACATCAGTCCTACTAGGCTTGTAGAAAATCCTGCATGAAACACAGTAAAACTAAAGCAAATAGTTTGGTGGTATATAACACATACAGATTAGCAATAAACAGAGATGTATCCAAATACATATTCACATCACCTGCAAAGCCTGACACAGGAAAGCTAGTTTTGAATCTCCAATTTAATATTGCATAGCAAAAGCAGTAATACATTTTGACTCTACGTCAAACAGTAATAGCACATAAACTACAAAGCATATTATTCATGATGATAACTGTGCCTTTTTCAAAAAAAATTAGAGCAAACACCACCCACACAGAAAGGCATATGTTTTGTGCAATAAAGTTTTTATTGTATAAAACAGGGAATCCACACAAATCTGATCTAAGACTGGTTTAAAAATTGTAATGTTTTGGATAGTTTTCCAAATGATTATTATGTTGCCAGCAAGTACACAGTTGAACCACTATATAATAGTCCCTAATTTCACTTCAATGCTTTGGTCTATTTGTTTTATTATTAAAGTAAATTTAATGGTTTTATCAATGTACATACATATCTCAGATTCTTTAGTAAGTCTTATGTCAGTACATGTAAAAACAATGTAATACACTGTTGTGGCATATGGAACACCTCACAGAGTAGTGCTCATTGAAGCACACCAGAGGTACACATAAAGATGCACCTCTGCCTGTCACCATGTGACAGACAGCCAGCAAACATGGCAAAAGGGAGGAGAAAAGAGAAAAGAGCAGAGCAGGGCATCTGTGTCTCGCCAAAGGGGGTGTCAGAGATGCTGTGTATGTGTGTGTATGTGTGTGTGTGTGTGTGTGTGTGTGTGTGTGTGTGTGTGTGTGTGTGTGTGTGTGTGTGTGTGTGTGTGTGTGTGCACGCACATGTTTCTGAGGTTTATTGAACAGCATTGATAACGGATATGGATACAGGCTTGGAAGATGAGGGGGATGAGAACAGGAATGTGAATTATAGAGGCTGAATCTTGGGGCCAATGTTAAAGTTACACTACAAAAACACTCTAATGTGATACAAATTGTACATTAATTTATTCTATTTTGTGTGTGTGTGTGTGTGTGTGTGTGCATATGAGGGGAATGCCAGAGTACTTTATCCTGTCTGATGGTATTAGATTTAATAGACTGTAATTGCTTTTGAGGGTGTTGGAAGCTGTGACACAAGTCATGCATATTTTTAAGGATATACAACAATGTTCACACACACATTCATGTAAACTGATGCAGAGTTTAGTACATGGACTAGATTTACATTACTTTTACTTACAATAGAAAGCATTTGTGATATTTGTTGAAACACTGTAAAATTTTTCAGGATTCACAGTTAAGAAGTTGACAGTAAGCTAATTCAGCTCATGTTGTGCATGCTTGTTAATGTCTCAAAAGCTTGATGGTTAACTGTTTCTCTGAAGACAAGGAACAAAAAATGATAACTTTTTTAACAATAATAAAGCAGTAACTCAAAAAGGTTGATCCAGAAGTCACATTCTATCAATGTGGAGCTGGTCCCAGCGATATTTGTCATACTGAGAACTGACTGTAGTGGGATACTTTGCCCAGATGCAAATCTTACTGCTGGCAGCTAAGGAAATTACAAACGACACTGGTCATTTAACTGACTTTATCTTACCTCTGTGTTTGTTTGAATTTTTTATTTTTAAATATAAAAAGCAGTATTTCAAGAATGACACTATACATTATAGATATACTGTATATTAGCTGTGTGTTTGTTGGTAGTGTCAGCTGTGTTACAGTACCTGTAGTGTAAAAGTTTCTTTTGGCCTGAGAAGAGCCTACCCAGTTTCAAAGGATTTAACTTTCTTTTTTTTTTTTTTTTAACATGTATTCTATATTCTTCAGGGCACTGCTAGTGTTTTATGAAAAGAACCCCCTAATTAGAATGAATAAATCTTTGCAGGAAACATAGCTGCATGACTGTTTAATAGTGCTTCATTCTCGGATTAACACAAATGAGCATCTGTTCATCCTCTCTCTTTAGAGATGCATCAAGTTGAAAGTGTCTTATCTTACTCTACTGATATTTTAATGCTATAAGTGAGACAGGTATCCAAAATTTCATTCAAATATAATTGATCTGGAACTATTTTGTGTTTTTTGGCAAAAGTATTTTTTATCTCATTTTTCACCCTCTATCTTTCTCTCTGTCTCGATCTCTGTCCATCAAAGGAACCTGAGCTTCCTTCAGTCACGCTAGGTCACTGAAGGCTGAAATCTACACCAAACTACCGGATGGACCACAGACGCGCGTGTTCCCATACACACTCATACACAAACTAGAAGACAACAGATACTCACCTCATCTTCTGACAGGGAAAGACAGACACGGGACCGGAGACAGAGGACAGACAGGCTGGGAGAGAGAGAGATGGAGAGACAAAAGAGACAAACAGCAAGACAGAGAGAAAGAGAGAGAGAGAAGTGCAGAGCAAGAGGAGGCTGGGTTCACTATCCCAGAATAGACCAGACTGACAGGACTCAACCACAAGAGTGGTGCGGGTTACCATGGCAATTTATGACTGAGTGCAACTGAGATGATATTAATTGTGTCACTTACTCACACACACACACACACACACACACACACACACACACACACACACACACACACACACACACACACACGCACACACACACCATACAAATTTTTTTAGAAATAATCATCCAACATCCACACACACATTGAAATGAAATACTGTGTTAAATAAGTACCTTGTAATTCATTTATTCATTCATTCATTTATTTAATGTGCTATGGGTGTTAATTTTGACATCTCTAAACTCTTTTAAATGTATTCACCTCAGAGAAAAGTAAACATAAGTCACTGACAATGATACAATTGAAAGTGTCTGCTGAAACTGTACTCATTAAAAATCAGATTTTTAGGGATGAACCTACAACCTTGATTTGTGACATCATAACTAGTTTGGAAGCCAATTGTGATAAAATATTCAACTTACATAAGTGTGATGTGGACACTTGAAACCTATAGTGGACAAACACTGAGAATTTTTAGTAAAGTAGGACACAGCTTGTGTCCAACAGTTCAACTTTTGAAGGAAAAAATGGCATATTCTTAGATTCTGGAATGATGAAGAAGGAGTAAAGGCCATTTTTAGGATTTGAAAATGGTAATAATATATATTTTTTCATTCAGGATAACTTTGCTTAACTTTTTTGAAAGTAATGAGCTATGATATTTTCCTTATAAAACTTGAAACACATTCTATAATCATGTGTGTATAGTGTGTGTGTATGTGTATGAGCCTGTGTGACGGATGGGGCTGTGAGGAAACGTAATGACACACTCCAGTGGTCCAGAGAAGGGCAGAAGCATGGTCTCATTGATAACTGGATAATTATGTACTCTGTCATCATGTTATTGTGTGTGTGCATGTACATTTTATTTTATAAGTGCATGCTCACATTCTATATGTTAAAGAAATATTTTTTCTGTGTTGTCATGATGCCATTTTTCACATCTACAGTATATGGCTCCACAGTGTGTATATATATTTGCTACTTGTGCTAATTAACAGACGTCCTGTATGCATTTGACATTTGTATGTTGGTCAACATGTAGATTGCACACACACTCTGTGCCACATGCTTTTATACTTCACCTACTGTACTGTAGCCTGCATGATAGTGTATGACAGCAGTGAAGTGAGACGTTAAATTGCTGTATTATGCTTGTATACCATGTAAAATGCACACACCTACTCTCTCTGTCACGCGCACAAACACTTAAATTTTGCACACAGAGGAGGGTGTGCATCATAGGAACCTCCTTACAGTAAAAAGACATGACATCAATTTTAATCCAAATGACTAGTGTCATCATCCGTTTTTCATCTCCCCATCATCAGCACCTCCATCACTTCACTTCTATACCTGGCTTGCACATCGGGATATGCGAAATAAACATACACACATGCACACACATAATGTACAAACACATGGATGCATATTTTTATCTGGACTGATACTGAAAAAGCAAATGTGCAACAGATGCACGCTCACACATCACAAACATAGACATACACACCAGGCCTCCATCATGTCAGAGCTAAGCCCTCAGCGTGTCCCACACTCCCATTGAGAATGTTTTTGACTTCTGCTGTTATGTGGTTTTCCCAGTGATGAGGGCTTGTGTGTCTTTGTGTCTTATTTGTTCCCTGGTGAGTTGCAGGGATGGAAGCTGAAGGAGGACATTCGATTGGGCTGTCACTAATCCCTTAACAACACGGCTGGTCGTGATTGGCCATGACCATACAAGAGGGGGATGGAGTCAGCAGGTGGTAGGAAAGATGATTGAATGGTTGTAGAGATACAGCAATGCACAGGTGGAAAGTGAGAGATGTAAGGAAGGTAAAGTGTCCTGCGGGTTTAAGAGTGGAGGGCATGAAAATTATCCTATCGTACTCAGATTTCTCAACTACTCATGCTATAAACACACTCAATAATAAACAATATAAAAATTTACTAGATCAAGAAATTCGAATTAAGAGTTGATACAAATTTAACAATAAACAAATTATACTAATACATAAAGTATTCCAGAGACTTATAAATGTTCTGATTAAAACCAATCACTTAAATAGACAAAAATACTTTATGTTTGTTCATGTCAGTGTATGTGTGTGTGTGTGTTTGTGTTGTAATTGCCACAGGCATTATTGTCGCCCTTATCTGTAAAGATGAAACCCTAATTAGAGAAAGCATGCCAACTCTCTCTTTCTCTTTCTTTCAGATGCATATTGCCTTGTTGTCTCTCTTTCCTGCAGACCTTTTTGTCAGTTCAGGCAAAGGTAGATGCTCTTTGCTCTCCTAAAGTCCCTTCTGAAAGCACCGCTCTCTGATATCAGCTGCTCAGATGGTGTTTAACCAGTGTAAAGCCACAACAAATACACAAGCACTGACCCGCCACTCAACATCCCTAAAATGAGTGGATTCTCCTTTTCTTACACACTTTGTAAGAAGAGAACACATAAATGCACAAAATTGAAGTTGTCATAATGAAAGGTTTATATTTTTTCTAATGCAAACACAAATCTACACATAAAAAAATTAAGGACTCTATAAATTGTATACATGATGCTTAAATTGATTTTTGAGTTCTTTAATTCTTATCTTTCGTACAGTATGACAACACATAAAAAGTGTAAATGTGTATATGAGTGCTATAATTTGATGCTGCACTGTTTTAGTTAAAACAGGGGTCAACAGAAGGGCTGAGCCAAGTATGTTAAACCAATGATTGTGTAAAAAAGACTTTAGCAACACTACCATGAACAACTTTATTACAAAATCAACATGTTGTGGTTTGTGGCCTTCATCAGGGTCAGTATACAACACAATAAAAGAATACTTGAATAAGAGAGGTAAGCGACAAAAAATCATTTACGAAGGTTAAAGAAATATGTAAAGGCAATCAGTCATGTATAAACACACATTTGTCAGCGAATGGGGTATTCACACATAGATGGTCTGGAATTGGAATTAGATGTGCCAGAAATCCTTACATTGCTTTCAGAAGGAAAAAGAGAGTAAAAAAGGGGAAAAAATAACAACACACGCTGCTCTGCTCTTTGCTTTAAGTAGTTGTGTTCATGTAGGCATTCATGTACTAGACGATGCAGTGTTTCTGGACGATTACTTTCTGGTCAAGAGTCTCATGTTCGACAATTACCCTGTAAAGTTTTGGAGAGAAAGTTCTAGGTGTAGGGTGTGTATGTAACACTGTTAACATCCAAGAGCTAAACTATTTTTTTAGTCCAAAAATAGGCACAAAAGAACAAAAGGAAAACAAAACAAATTACTGACTGTATAATGGAAACTACATTTTTCAAGAGAAGGGTTTGAATGCAAAAATATCCACCTTGGAGTAATGGATCAAAGACTCTACAGCACTTAAAAGAACATAACTTAAAAGTTATCTACTGATATAGAACTCCTTTCACTAGACCAATTAAAATTCTGCCAATTATGTTTTTTTTTTTTAAAGTTTGACTTAATTTTACTGTTTATTTTTATAGTCATACTAATTTATTAATTTAATTGATACTTTTTGAGATGATGACTACATTGTGCATTCTCCACAGACAGATTCAGTGACAACATTAAATTGAAATTCTACAGCAACCATTCCCGCTGCACCGGAGGCATTAGCATGATCCACCAGGAAGTGCCCTTTCTATCCATTGAGGCTCTGTGCATGGGTCACATCACAGATAGAGTTGTGGCTCCATCCATCATGTGGGTTATAGTTAGCCACCTATGCTAATGTCTGACCCAATGAAAAGTTTACTGAGAGACGGACAAGGACATTGGGGTGGACTCTTGTCATCACATGCCGTAAACATACACACATACTCTCTCTCTATCTCTCTCTCTCTCTCTCTCTCTCTCTCTCTCTCTCTCATACACACACACACACACACACACACACACACAAACACACAAACAAATGCACATGTACACACACACACACAACTTCAGCACTGTGGGGCTGTCATATTTCACAGTACCTGGTAGCGTGGGGTGAGTTATGGCCATGTCACAGTATAGAGGGAGAGTGTGTGTTTGTGGTGTGTGTTTATGTGGTCACATATTTATGTAGGTATGTGTTTACTGTGTGTGTGTGTGTGTATCTCAGGTCCACTCTGTATACGTTTATTTATAAAAACCCTCCCTCACTCCAAATCAGCGGTGTCCAGAATGCCGCTGCATGTGTAAATGACAAAATGATTTATAGAAATATTCTGAAAATAAAGTCCTACACACCAGGTGGGAATGGAATACCCCCAACAGCATGGGCCCTCAATGGGACACACAATACATGTATATGTATACACAAATACAGCACACAAGCTCATGCAGGCAACCATACGAACAAACCAACTCATAGATGCACTCTCACAGACGTGGTGTGATCGGTGTAGGGACGGAGGGGACAGTGCTCTGTTAAAACAGCTCTATAGATTTATGATCTGTAAACTAGTAGATGGACAGATGGATAGATGGAAGGATAGATCAGTGGAAGGGCAGAATAAAAACATGAAAGGATCAGAGAAGGAGAGAAGGCTGATGATGGAAGACAAATAGATGTAGGAAAAAGAAAACAGAGAGAAGACAGTACTTTGATAAAACAGTTTTTAGGATTTATGGAACCGAAAAAAGTGGCATACAGACAGAGGGATGGATGGAAAGAAGGATTTAAGGAAATGAGGACAAATATGTTAGGAGAGAAGAAGAAAATAAATGGTTGGATGGACAGATGGATGAGAAGTTGTCTGGAACAAAGGGAGGTCAGGAGACCGATAGGAAGAGAAGAAAGGAAGTGAATAGAGAAAGGCGGAGAAGAAGAAAGGAGAAGAACGGAACAGAAGAGTCGTGAACTCTTTTGCAGACAGTAGTAGGAATGTAACAAATCCTGAAGTGGTCTTTGCTTCTTTGTGTGCCATGATTCCTGGAGGAATTGTCAAAGCATGAAATGAGTCTTACGCTGGGAATTGTCTCATTCTGACTGTGTGTGCAGTTATTAATGGTGTTATCGTTCTGTGCTGGTAATTATGCTCTCTGAGGGAGCTGGCATAGACGGAAAGAGAGAGAAAGAGCAGAAGAGAAAGACACACTTTGATCTTTTGTGAGGATGATGGGTTGAGCTGAAAGTCAGAAAATGTGTCTGTGAATAAGTGCATTTATGTGCATACGTGTGAGTGGATACTGTACATGCTAGCTGGTCTTGGAGACAGTGATGTCAGCTAGTTTGCTAGCATCATAGTATCCTGTGATTTCTCACTTTGATTTTTATTTTTATGTGAAATGCTGAGATTACATTCCAACAATCACTTTTTTTTCTAAAAACTTACTGATGATTATGTTCATGGAACTGGTCACACACTGTGAATAAGCAAAACAAGCTGATAAAATAATTTGAGAATTTCAGATCAGCATCAAAGAGAACAAACTAGATAATAAATAGATAAATGTTATAAGGTACATTAAAGGATAAGTTCACAATTTTCCATTTTAAAACCATATCCAGGTGCCCAAATGAAGACTGAAACAGGTTTTTTTTTGCGGTAATCATTCTCTCTGTTCATACCAGCCATTAACAGATCCCTTCAAAATGCGCCTTCAGTGTAAGTGATGGAAGACAAAGTCCATAATCCTCTGTGTAAAATTGTATTTAAAAGTTTATCGAAGTCAAATATGAAGTCAAATGAAGTAGATATCTTTCAAAGTTACAGTCTTTTTAGATCCAAAGTCCCTTTTGTTACTATTCCTCTCCTGCAGTTCAATGGGGAAACACTGTATGGGGAAACGAAAATAAGACTGTAACTTTGGAAGATATCCATTTGATATGACTGACTCAGACTGCTGAAGCCTCATATTATTTTCAGATAAACTTTTGAATATGTTTAATAATGTCAATTTTGTCTCCTACCACTTACACTGTACACATTTGGAAGGGATCTTTTCATGGCCTGTATCAGCAGGAGGAATGACCACGGCAAGCAAAAAAAAAAAAAAAATTGTGAACCTTTTTGTTAATTTTACAAATATTTTCCTGACTTTTCTTATAAACAAATGGCATGCATTGTACAGTGTATCATTTAGCATTTATGTTTGAATACTAATGCGGACTTGTGTGAACTTATATGACCCTGCTTTCACTCTCATTTTTTTCTCCAAGAAAAGCACAATTTCTCTGTTTGTCTTGTTTCCCATCATGTAATGCCATCACTCCCTCGGCTGTTATCCATTTACCCCTGCCCACCATCTTTCCCTATTTACCCTCCTTTGCCAGAAATTACCCTCCTTTACGTTGTCTCTCAGTGCCACATTGCCATGTGTTCTGTGGTGTAAATGGGTTGTGTTAAATGTTATCCTGTCCCCAGTGAGTGTTAACAGTATGGAGAGGGAAACTGATAATCTTTAAACAGGACATCTGCTGGCATCTGCTTTATCTTTATTGTTCCCTGGACACCCTGCAGAAAAATATACAGGCGAGGAGACAGACAGCAAACACAAGTATGGTGACACATACAGTACGTGCTGTTCATAACACATAAACACAAACACGCACACACACATAGATGTTAATTTTGCATGCATACTATGCAACCCAAATGCTCATTGTCATTTAAGTATCAAATGGCTAGATTGAAGATTTTAACCTCTGCAATAGTTGTGTATCGTGTATTCTATATGCAAAGAGGTTTATTCATCAGTTTAGGCTGCCCAGTTGCTCACTTTTATATTGTGATTTTAAAATCAATGGCATCATGGTGTTCAGATGTTTTTTTCTGTGAAATAAAAATACATTTCAGGATTTTCCTACATTTTTCATACTGTTAAATCATGGTCAAATATACAGTTTTTGAGCACTGAGGACAAATATTGGTAAATATTGGTAAAGATCTCGTAAAAATGTATTGTTTTAGCTCAGAGAGTTTGTGCAGTATCTGAAAACTTTTTTGGAAGCATATACAGTATAATTAGCATTACTACCACAAGAAGAGATAGCAAGGATGTCGCAGAAGTTGGAGGAAAAAAGAGGAAGAGTGGAAAAGAGATGAAGGCAGAGGTAGGACGGTGATGTGATCAGGTTGCAGCAGGGATGGAGATCACATGGAGAGAACAGAGAAGTGAATGGACAGATAGATGGAGAGGAAAGAGGAGGAGCGATGAAAAGACAAGGGGAAGCTGGGCTTTCCATAGGGGGCCCAAGGGCTGGCAGACACCTGAGTCACACCTACACTGTGTGTGTGTGTGTGTGTGTGTGTCCTTCTGTCTGATTCTGTGATTAATGAAGACATGTCAGTGTGGTAATCCTCTCTAATAAGCACCAGTAGAGCAGCCCTCAACCATGTGTGTGTGTGTGTGTGTGTGTGTGTGTGTGTGTGTGTGTGTGTGTGTGTGTGTTTGTGTATGTGTATATAAGGTGTGTATGTTTCTGTGTATGTGTTACAGTGATGTGAGCTTTTGTCACTGCTGCATGTAAGTATCTGTTTATTTGTGTGTTAGTGCAAGCAGGTACATAAGAGAAGAGCAAGTGTGACGCACAACTCCTTACAAGCAGCTTGCATCTGTTTGTGTGTGTGTGTGTGTGTATGTGTGTGTGTGTGTGTGTGTGTATGAGCTAATGTCATTCTTTATAAGTATGCCCAGATGCTGATACTGGAATGGCCCTTAATTACCATTTAAACAGCAGGGGCTGTGTGTGTGGTTGTGTACGTGTATGTGTGTGACTGTGTGTGTGTGTGTGTGTGTTACTGTGTGTGTGATGTTGACAGCGGAACTACTGTTTAATTACCATTTAAACTGCGAGAGCTGAGTGGATCATTTAAAGACAGAAGAGCTCCAGCCAGCTAAATGAGAAAAACAACACCATTACAGACACACACACACACACCCACACACACACACACACACACACACACACACACACACAAGATGATACCACACTGACATCAATTCTATACAGTTTAATGAATGATACTCTTGTGATGTTTAGCTAATTTTTAATAATCATAAAGACCTTTGTTTATATAGCAGCACTGTAACTAGTCTTTCCCTTTATGTTGGCACTCACACAAAAACACATTCTTATTACACTGCTGCACACTAAGCTTCTTATTTTATTTAACATGTGCAATAAAATGTGTTTCTTTGTGTGTGTGTGTGTGTGTGTGTGTGTGTGTGTGTGTGTGTGTGTGTGTTATTCTCTGTGTATTTAGGCTCCTTGCCTATATGCATGTATGCAACCATCTGTGAATGTACATCAGTCAGTCACCCTGTTAATCAGTCAGTCTGCTACTGAGGCAGGTGGCCGGTCAGTCACCCCAACAACAACCCATACAGCATGCTACTCTTTTAATTTATACAATCAGTCAGCCAGTCAAAAAGTAAATTATGATCAGTTAGTGCATTGCTGTCTCAGCCTTTAACTAAAGAACAAACATCATCATAACAAGTAAGCAATTAAAACATTAAAATATGTTCGCTAAACATTCTTTTAAAGAAGTCCACAGAAGACAGGAAGAGGTTGGATTCCCCTGACCCCCATTGAGCAGGTTAGTCACTGAGTTAGTCATGGACTCATGGGTGCAGTGTGACATTATTGACACGTTTTGTATCTATGTGATGTGTCAGAACTCGACACGCAAGGAAACGCATGCAATGAAAAATGTTAAAAAGTCACTCAAATCGGTCTATTTCTGTATCTGAGTTTTAAAATAAATGTAAAATAATACAACATGTGCCTCTATTGGTGACAAAGAGATCATATATCATATAGTACAAGCCTTCTTTATGCATATACTGTATGAAGAAAAAAACATATCTACATTGTCTGCATGTGTTCGTTTACCAAACATAATCAACGTTGCATATGAGCTCTTTACATTTGGTTATTTATTATTACTTCAGGCAGGCTGATGGTAATATACCCTCAACTATTAAAATAGAAATACTGTAAATTAAAGCACTGAATGATTAATTATACTAAAAGGGCAATTATTAATGATAATACCAAATTATTTTTACAATGCCGTGGCAGGTACAAATGATGGCACAGATGATTCCTTACACTGAGGTAGTTAAATAATTACAGTGAAACAGTGAGAATGATAGGAGTGATCATATTTGTGACAGACAGGCTGCGTCGCACTGAGAGTATTATGATAATGATATTAATGATGGATCTTTGCAAATGTGTGTGTGTGTATAGGAGTTCAGTGGGAGATGTCTCACCTCACACTGGGTCTCTCAGCCCGATGCCATCTGTTCTGCCAGCACACACACACACACACACACACACACACACACACACACACACACACACACACACACACACACACACACACAAACATACACACACACACACACACACACACACGCACACACACATACGCACATTGCACATACTATCATAACCACTGGGAACAGAAACTAGAAACATGAACATTCTCATGCAGCAAGATGTTGCATGCACAGACAAATGCTGACAAAAATAAGCTTCCCTCGCAACCAGATACACACACATAAACACACATACACACGCACTCTCACTATCCGGACATTTGGTAATCCTGGCTCTACCCAGAATCCTCAGCTCTGAGGGTTCAGCCAAAGGGAAACCAGCGTGTTGTCAGCCTACTGGACATACATGAGATCAGGGACTAGTGTGCATTTGTGTGTGTATCTGTGTGTGTGCTCATGTGTGTATGTATGTGTCTGCAAGTACTGAATGTGTCTCTAATTAATTTAATTAATTTTCAGTTTATTTGGTTGACAGAAAAAACTGAAGACAGATAGATAGATAGATAGATAGATAGATAGATAGATAGATAGATAGATAGATAGATAGATAGATAGATAGATAGATAGATAGATAGATAGATAGATAGATAGCATTTTTGCAACATTTTGGGATATAATTTCATGACCTCTGTCATATTTTACATCATAACTGTTTCTCTCTCTCTCTGTGTTGCTCATCTATTTCCTGACATTGTCAAATATCAGGCCAAGTAAACTGAAAATGAAATGTAAAAAAAATCTTAAAAGATGATCTATCAAAGGCCTTATCTGTCACTGTGTTTTCTCACTCTGACACACATACAGGAGTTTGGGTATAAACTACATGCTTGTGTATTCTGGCGATGCCTAGACTGCATATGACCAACACATATGCGCAGACACACACACACACACACACACAAACACAATGCATCCATGTGGCGTTGCCTGGACGGTGTACGAGCAGCATATCTGTCAGTATGTGACAGGTTGACAGCTCAAGCTCCCAGCACTTTGTCCACTATCATCACGTCAAGAAACACATGCACAAGCACACAACCATACACACACAGTCACAAAGAATGATAAAATCAAAACGGCCCATAATGGCCACTTTAATAGTTTAATACTTGGTCCCAGAACTCGCATATCTGCACAAACAAACAGGAAAATATATTAAAAAAAAATAATTGTGCATTAGCTTATTCAGACTGGCTATTTCACTGAAATATTTAATAATAATGAAATTTAGTGGATGCTCCATCCCTTGTCCACTTTTTCTCTCTTTAGTAAAAAATCTCAGTTTCATGAATTTTCTTGATCAGGAGACAGGTGCCATAAAACTGTTTCAAGGCTTTCAAGAGTTTGAAAGCCTCACAGCTTTTAAGTGCATGCCATCCCCACTGTTCTCTCTAGATTTCCTGTCACTCTCCACTCAACACTATCTGTCACAGCAGAAATGCTATAAATTGTCTTTAGAAAACAACAATAATTCAAATTAATTAATGATATCAGATTCAATAGGATATCAAAAACCAGCAGGCACTTTCATGAATTTTATACAGATTCTGTTCAATGTCACTCCAAAGTTATCAGCACTTTACTGCGCCTGACTTAAAGGCTCATGGCGATGAACAATATGCAGACACCACACGAGTGCCAGTAGTATTATCTCACCATAATAGCTGCATTTAATGATATACACACACGCCTCAAGTCTCCTTTTTATTTCAGTAGATGGAGTTCAGCCCTTACAAAACCAAGCCAGGTCAGGCCAGATAATTTGACTCGCTGGCACAATCACGGATCACGGCTTTAGCACATTTCATACAATTAAGGATTGTGGATTTGAAGCAGTCTAAACAATGGGCCCAAATTAAATTTTGAATTTCTCAGTGAAAGACACTCTGGCTGCTCTGAAAATACAATCAAACAGAATGAGAATATAGACGTAGTCTTTAACAGGATTGCTGGGCATACCCACTCACAATATGGCATCTTTCTTTCTCCCTGATATTCTATTACTCTCTCTCTCTCTCTTCCTCACAGCTGGTTTTTCAGCTGTAGTTTAATCCTACAGTTCTTCTATTCTGAAGTGTGTATTGTGTCCTCTAGTGTCAAACTGTGTAAAAGGCCAGGAGCAACAACACAAAGCAGGAAGGAGCAATTACAGCTTTCGTAACAAGAGACACACAGGAAGCCAGGAAGAATACAAGAATGAGAAGAATGATGAAATTAATTTTTTTTTCTTTCAGCACGCTAATATGATATACATTTTTCACCAGGTCAACACCCTCTTCATTACCTTCTCTTAACTTTTTGGAAATGTTTGTAAAGAATATTGTGTATATAAAAGCACACAGAGAGTGGAAGACGCTTTTAGAAGAAAATGTGATTCAATTGATGCAGCAATTGGAAATGAGGGAGACGCAGTTTGATAGAGCTGAAGAAGAGACAGAATGAGAGCTTTTAAAGAGAAGAACGAAAGAGGTCAAAGTAAAATTGAAAGCTTATTTTCCTTGGCAGCATATGAGGGCAGAGACATTTGACCAAGTTAGGTGGTGAGCTAGAAGAAAATACGGCAACAGGCCAACTTAGACAGAAGGATGAGGGGAAAATGGCTAATAAAAGGTATGAAAGTTAAAAGAAAAGACGCCTCCACTTGCATCCTTATATCACATTTAAACCTAATAGCAAAATAGTGGTACTCATAGGTTCACATAAATGGAATTTGTAATTTTTCTTAGCATGGATGTACACACAAGGACAGAAAAGTGAATTGGATTGTGTATACAAGAAAATAAGACACATTTAATAAAAAGTTAGGGATAAAAAGTAAAACAGAGAAGGAAAGAGAAGAGACTCAACAGGGTCAAGGGAGGACAGACGGAGGAAACAAAAGAAAGAAACTGACAGAAAGACAAAAGGGAGATTACGCAGAGACATGGATTGAAACTGAAGAAGACAGTGAGAGAGAGAAAAGAGACATTCAACAAAGTTACAGGAAGACAGAGAATAAAGAGTGAGAGAAAGATATTGAATGAAACAAAAAGAGACATTGGACAGCTCTTCCTCACAGTAAGTGAAAGACTTCAAACCGCAGTGGAGGAGAGAGCTGCACTTTATGAGGCTATTCTCTCTGCATTAGCATTAGCCATAGCTCTCAGACTGACAACCCAGCGCTCTGTTCTCAAGGTCAGGAGGGGCACACACTACCATGGGCCACGACTACACACACACACACACACACACACACACACACACACACACACACACACACACACACACACACACACACACACACACACACACACATCATAGTTGTAGAGTTTTTTCAACACACACTCATGCACATGCAGAGACAAACACACAGGCACCCAAAGACACAAATACACACTGACATACACAGGAACATGCTAACACACTGAAGAGGAAGTTGTCCAAACTGGAGAATGCAGGCTGTTTCAGGTCCAGACACAAATCAAATATTAGATTATACACTTTTTACAATATTTTTTTTTTATTTATGAATTAATTCTGGAATTGGTAACAGGAATGAATGACAAAAGTTTATCCATTCAGAAATGTTTACTTACATAGTGATTGTACAGTTTACATCCAGTTGAATGGCTAAAGGTTATGAATGTGCTGTAACACAATATAAGAAAATATAGCAAATAATAGGTAAAATTTTTCATATTCAAAGCATTTCAGAAGTTTGAGAAGAAGTTGCTCCTTTTTGGTTTGTTGTGTGGGAAGTTACTAAGGAATCATTGCAGATTCACAAGATGTTTGCCACTTGATGAGATTATTCCTGCAAGCAAACATGGCTGTTAAACTGACCAAGCCCCAGCAATGAGCTGCTGTCTACTCAGAAAGATCAGGCGTCAAACACCATACAATACAAACATTTAAACGGACAAAATATTCAGCAAAACTTGAACTGGAAACAAACACATTATTTTTTCACTTGCTGATAGTTTTGATCAGAAAGGCAATTTATCACTAGTTACTTTTGGTGTTACTCCTAAAAAAATACTATTACATGACTTTCCTTTCACAGTATGTTAATTTCTAAAATTCATATCAGTCTTTACCTGTCACTCGTATCTAAATGTGTCTGAAAAGTAATAGTGAACACAAACTTTGTAACTGTTTAAAATGGATTGAGATAACAAATTACCAATATTTATAGTTTCTGATACACATTTACAGTATGTGACACCTCTGTCTATTTAACTAATATTAGACATGAATTTAGTAGAGTGTGCTTATTATGTTATGAGAACTTTCATAAGCACATGATATTCTTAAGCATACATGTGCAAAGTTCACATGACTGAAAACACTTAACCTTGACCTTTTGTGTAGTGAAAGATGCATTGAAGCAACATTGACACACAGTCCCACATTTAGGCTGCAGAACCACTTCTTAATTACCACTTAAAATGACTGATTGCATATGAAAAGGAGTTCTGTTCATTCAAGATCTGTAGTGCATCCAAGCAGAAAAAAAAACAGAGTAAACATGCTAAACACATGGCTAACATCGCTGATCTTGTGTGTTAGTGGCAGTTAAGTACTGCATGGCTGCTGGCTAATCAGCTTGCAGATCATTAAGACATTATTTATGCAGGCAGCATTAGATGTGTTCAGTATTAACTTGGCCTGGCCCGCTAATGGAGATGCTAACTCATCTGTTGTGTGAAAAGTGAGAAAAAGAGGGAGGGGATGCCTCTCCTGTCATCCTGTATATGGCAGGTGGAATAAGGCCAAACCTCAGACCTTCTTAGAGCACTGTTATGCTGTATTTCATCAGCACAGTGAGGATTCCCATTTCCAGTCAAATGCAATCTGTAAACCACTGTAAGGGTTTGAGGTGTCTTTTTCCCTAAGTGATTGTAGGAGACCACATTTAATCAGAAACTTCACATCTCTAAGGCTGCAGTTTTTCTAGAATGGACAACTGACAAGCCTGCTTACAGTTGAATGTATGAAACTTGATGGTAAAATCTGATTTTGTATTTTCCCCCCAGTTAGCAGTTGACTTTTTGGACAGAAACGGCTTCTGCAAGAACACAAACACGCAGAGAAAGACAGAGAAAAAAACTAAGAGCGGAAGAGAGAGCGCCGAGGCAATCTGTGATGTGATTTTTTGATAACCATAATCATAATCTGCCTAGGGCGATCCAATTCCTGAGACAGTTTATGGGGTAGGGAGGGCCATCAGAATTAGAATGAGATGAGCATAAATGGCTATTTATCCTTTCTATGTGCGTGCATGTGTGTGTGTGTGTGTCTTTCATGAATGGCTATTTATGTGGATTAACGGATTGGTGAGGCCATCTGAAACGAATGAAGCAGACCTCACAGCATGTCTGACACACACACACACACACACATAGGGAGATGAACCTCAAAACATTACAATCTGTCCAAATACCTACCTTTTTTCCATACAGTAATAGTGTGTGTTGGTATGGTGGGGTTTTTCTTGCACATGGTCTAGAGTGTGTATGTGTGTATGTGTGTGCTTACAGTAACCCCAAAAACAATGTGTGTGTTATATGCATAGACAACATTTATCTACTCAGAATGTCCATGAGTGTACTTATTCATCTAGCTCTATGTGTGTGTACTTGAATGTGTTCTTAAATATGTGTCTACTTCTGTGTGTATGTGTGTGTGAGTGTGTGTGTGTGTGTGTGTGTTAGAGAGTGACTGAGTGTTGAGAGAGTGGTAATTACCATTCAGCAGTAGCTAAAGTGACATGTTTGAGGAAGAGATAAGGGGACATAAATTGGCCTGGTATAAAACGGTGATATTTCCTCTACTGCTTTAGAAAAACCCATTTACTCTGCCTCTTTAGCATGTCAAGACCCCTGTCACTACCCTCTCATCCCCTCGGCCAGAAGGACTCACACACACACACACACACACCACACACACATATATATGCCTCACGCAGTCAGCCGGCTCCTTGTGAAAAAGTGCTCATCTGCATTCTGCTATTAACTTGGAGAGACACAGAGAGAGAGACAGAAAGGGAGAGAGTGTGTGTAAATCAGTGTAATGGGGCCAGGACCCCAGTAGCTCTAAAACGAGAGCAGACATGTGGAGGACAAGACATGATTTTTTTTTTCCTTTCATGAAGAGAAGCAGCGATACAGCACATCTGTCACTGCCGGCCACACAATTGCTCCTACAGTCAGACACAGAGAAAGAGAAACATGAAAGGAAAAGAAAGGGAATAAAGGCCACAAAGAAGAAGAGTGACAGACTGGACAGTACTCAAAACTGGCAATGCTTAAACAATATTTTGTTTCTTCTTTTCATTTAATGTTTCTTGCTTTCCCTCTTTGTTACTGCAATTATTTTTTCCCTGTCTTATATTTTGTTTTTCATTTAATTTGGTTAGCTATTTGAAAACCATTGTTCAAACTACTACTACTGTGTAATTTTGCTTTAGAAGATTATTATCATTAATACACCTGTAACTGATAGCAAGTATTGTACACCACTAATGCCTTGCACTTTAAACATATTTTTAAATGTGGTATAAAAAAAATCACAATTCCTTGACACTGAGCCATTTAAGGTTAAAATGAAGCCCTAAGAAGTCTATGTTAATCTAATTAAGCCTGAAAAAAGTTTAAATATCTGGGAGAGATTATTAACGCTTATTTGGGTTGAAGCCTGCACAAACATAGAAACAACACAGTAACTTGTGAGTATGATGGATGATGGAAATTAGGGCTTTTAGAGCAACAGGTTAATATAAAATAACAAAATAACTCATCCACCATAGATACACGCACTCCATCTGACAGGATTGAACCAACTGGTTTGTCTCATCACCAGTGGTACACTATGCCTGTTGGCCTTCAGTCAACTGTCTCTGTCTTCAATACGCTTGATGATTTCACAACATATTAGACGATTTATAACTTACCAGCTTGATGTGAACAGACACAATGAACTTTATGTATTTTTATTTTTCCTTTTACAGAAGCTTGGTGTTATTTTGTGCATGTTGGTTGGATTATGAGCAATGAAAGTGTTTATTTAAAATTTATACCATTGCTGTGCGAAAGATGTGCATATCAACTACACTTTTCATTTGTGGTTGTTGATGGATTCACAAAATATTTAAATGACCCCTCCTTTTTCAGCTTGTACTACCTCATTTGCATGCAACTTCATTCTTGTTGTCAAAAATATGGAAATTTTTTTTTAGCATTTTAAGATAATGGAAATAGCATCCATCCACCAAAATAAGTTCCTTTATAAGTGAGGAAGTGAATGATTTACCAGGAACATAATGAATGTTCTCTAACATTTGGTAACATGTAACGCCAAAGTGTTACAATGTCAACTGGCTCGATAGAAAACCACCTGTTGTATGAAAATCCCTTGTTTGACAATATGAGAGCCAGCAAGCAACACTGTTCATCAACCAGTCTCAGCCACATTTCTGTCGCTCGCTCTTGTTGTGTAAGTGCAGTGAAATCTTTTCTCCTTGAACTAAGTTGTAAAAGACAAAACCTTTCAACAGCGCCACACAGAGAAGATTGTGAATCATTTCTACGTGCCATGTACTCCGGGTCGCAGGTTAGAGCCCTTAGTGTGTTACTGAGTAAACGTACGCTCACATACACACATACATGCACACACTTAAGCCACAGGGGAAGAGGTGAGAGGAAGGGAGGAGGAGAAGAAAAGGAGCGGAGAGGAGCGAAGAGGGGTGAGGTCAGACCTCTCTTTAGCCTCACAGCTGTGGGCCAGATAAGCCTTTTTCTTGCAGGTAAATAAAAGCCACACCCTGTGAGTGTGAGTGTGTATGTGTGTGTGTGTATGTGTGTTTTAATGCGTATGAACCTGGCTTCCCCCTCCTGCCATTTCTACACCGCTGACACAACCCCATGCACAATCTCTGCATTCCTTCCCTTTATACCCTCTGTCTATTCCTTCTCCTGTATCCTTTGTTTTATACTGTCCTCTAATATTATCTAATGTTTTCTCTTTCTTCCTGTGTGTGTATGAAAGAGCATGGTTGTACAGTATGTGTGTCCTGGGCAGCAGGGAACGGTATAATGGGCAAGATGCAGAGGTGGTGAAATATGTCCTTGTCTATACACTGTAAAGATTTTAGCACAACTTTTTTACCGTTTCCACATTTTATACTTTCCAGCTCCTTCTTCTCTTCTTCACTCCTGTTATTCTGGAAAAATGTGATATTCACCCCTCTGATGAGTTATTGTATGGCTTTCTTCACCATCTCTTCTGCTGTTCATTTTTCTCCTGGTCATTAGTTTTGCCTGTAGTTTCACTTTTCTCCTCATCATCTTTCCTTTCTTCATGCTGCTCTACTTTTTCAGACTTTGTTGGCAAGTTCTTCATTCTTCTTTCATATCTTGTGGGTTATTTATCATCCCTTCTGCTTTTTTGTCTCTTTCGTGATATAACCATCTACACAAATGCTCATTATGAACCTGTTCATTTTATTTATTTCCCATTCTCTTTGCCCACTTTCTTTTTTCTCACGCTTGCATGCACACACATGCTCAGAAACACACATACACACACCCTAACCCCTAACCCTACTCCTAACCCTAACCTTGACATAATCCTAAACTTACTTTAACTTTAAACCAAGTCTCCACCCTAAAATAAATGATTTACATTAAGGGGACTTACTTTTTGTCTTTATAAGGGAGTCCCCACAACATGAGAAATACCTGGACCACACATACACACACACTTCATGTCAGAGTCAGTTCTCTATCGCAAGGTGTAAAAGGATCCTGTCGGCTTCGGGCCGTGGGTGTTACATCTAATACGGTGCCTGCACAGAACCAATTCACAGTCTGGAAACACACCCTACACAAATGTACAAACACAGACACACACGCACATACACTGGCACAAAAACACAATCTCACAAAACTTTCATCCTCTGTTGGCTAGGCAAGAGTGAAGCACAAAGAAACACTCACATACTCATACTCAAATACACACACAGCCACACATACAAACACAAACTGCAGAAGCCACACAGAATAGAATGTGTGTTTTGTGTTGCATAGCCAGACAAACCTAAGACACATCAAAGTAAAGAAAGACAACTAGATTACATCCCATAACTAGATTACATCCAATAGCTTAATGAATTTGTTTCTCTAAAATAGGTTTATTGTATATTTAAATTTTTTATATGTAGGTTAATTATTTTATTATTCTTTTAATTTAAACGCTCACCTATGTGTGACATTTGTTACATTTGCAAGAGACAAATGCAAGCAAATCAGTGCATGAGGGTATTCATATAGTTTCTAACCTGTATCACTCCACAATTTGTAGAATATGTATGGACAATATGCCTATTATTCTTTAGTATGGTTGTCTGATTTTGGACATATATTCTGTTATTTTCTACTATGTTCTGATAATTTGGGGTTTTAAAATGTTTCAGTCTATTTTATTGTACAGTTTCAGTTATTTCTTTTAGCAGTTGTATATTCTGAGATAAATATCCATTTATTGTACAGATTAAAGAGCAGTTCCAAAGTAAGTGGAAAAGTAATCAGGAAGTGGTGTTGAAATAAGCTGGTATTAAGCAGGTAATCAGTATTCTGCAATGAACTACATCTTCAAAGTAACCTTCCCAAACCTGATTGAGTCAAATGAACAATAAGTGTGTCTGACAATGACAATGATATTATTCTCTTGTTGTTGGTAAACAAGCAGGTCTGGTGGATTAAGACACCAGCCAGTATGCTCCTCTGCAGTGACAACAGAAAAGCCATGTTCCAATTGAAACTGAAGAGGTTTTCCTCCATAAGCGCAGCCTGTATAATTATTTCAAACACGAGGAAAACCAAATCACTTTACAACGCGGATTTACATATGATTAGCGTCATACAAAGACAGGATTACTACAAGTAGTAGAGAACCAGCCTTTTCCCTCTCCCTGTCTCGTTCTCCTTGTCTTGATTCAAAGAGCCTTGACATAAGTTAACACTGCTCTCTCGCTCACTCTCACCTAAAAGGTGCAGCTGCGGTGACAAAAGCTGCCAGTCTGTACCTTTGTACTGAGGCAGACATGATAATAATGACAATAACGATATATCAAAAAGGAGGCATGGTGGAAATTTCTCAAGCTGAACAGCCATAAGAATGTTTTCAGTAGAAGTCAAGTCATTTAATTCTGTCCATTTTCTTTTCTTTCTCTCTCAGATATGCTCTCAAGTGAAGGGTGTAATGAAACAAATCAGTTATCTAGACACACTCCATGTATGCAAACAAATGTATGAAGTTACAGACAAAGTAATTTTTATAATAATAAAAAAATAATTATTTTAATCAGACCATATTTCTTACTACCTACTGCCTGCCATAATGGTGAAAAAAGTATTCTTTAGTTAACCGGTAATTGTAATTGTGTAGCGCAGTGAAACTGACATATGTGATAACATACATTATATAATATATCATAACATATATGATAACATATGGGAGAATAATTAATGCACATAAGAGATTAATTCAACTTTTCTTTCTTATTATGTTGAATGTCAAAGGAATAAAGACAGTTAATGTCAAATGTATCATTGTGTTTATGCAAGATCTAAACCATTTCCTGTGCTCCAGCAATCTTCAGTGACACAATATGATCTAAAAGCACATCAAAGGATTCTAAAGATTATTGATTATTTAATGGCATTTTTAGTAGATTGCCTTGTGAGTACATGTTATGCAGTAACAGGTTGTAGAAAATATGGGAGAGGATAAAAGAGGACAAACTGTCATTTGGTGCTTGTGAGTACAATAAGACACCTTGCCATTCTAAATTATCATTGATTACCCAAAATGATGCAGAGGAAATTATTGACTGTGTGAAAATGTCACATAAGAACCTGTATTATTACCCATTATTCACCTATTAGGCATCCATTTACAGTATTGTATTCAGTTTACTTTACTTGGCAGGGTGTTGGGATGGATGTGGCGGCAGTGTAGCCAGTTGTTTCTTAAACAGTTAGAGTTTTCTTTTAATTCAAAATAATCAAATGAGTCATAATAGTGAGGGCAACCACTGAAAAACACTGAACTACTGACTTTTTTCCTTTCTGTTGCTTTACCGCAACACTTTTTAATTACAGCACACTAATTATGTTACATACAATCAACACACAACTGCAATGCAAAAAAACGTTCAAAATGATTTCTTTAAATTCAGATTTTTTTGAAGTACATAAAAGTCAAATGTCACTTTTTGTCTCACAACAGACACACATAACGCAGAATTGTCTGTAGGAGAGTGATTCACTTTGTAATTGGCTCTAGAAATGACAATTGTGTGTGTGTGTGTGTGCGTTGATCCAGCCAGCTCACTGCAGGCCTAATTGGCAGCTTGTTAAGCAATTTGGATCTTGCAGTGGATCTATTGATGTTTGCACCCACAAACACACATGCACACTCAAACACATGTACACACATACACATACACACACTTTTGCCCAGTTTAATTCCTTAACTGGAACAACCTGTTGTATGATTTTCTTCGTACAGTGTGGCCTCTCTTCTGCACAAAGATAAAATGTACTGTACAGCATTCTATAAAGGTTTTTGGAAATGTTTGAATATTAAGTTTTCAGATGTTGCTGAACTAAACGTCAAAATGCTTTTTGCCATCATGGCATCAATCCCTATAACATTAAAAAAAACCCAAAAAACAACTGAGACTATACTGCACTACAGTCTTGCTTCTTGCTGGTCCTTTTCGGCACATCTGGAGGCATATATTGTCATAGTTCCTCTGACAGATATTACTTTGCAGCATCAGACAAACATTGCTGTCTCTTTTATATATATTGTATATGGCATGAAGTTGGTGACTGGTCTGTTGTGTCACCAGGATGAGTTTTTGAAATAGCTGCATCTGTGATAAAACTGCATTCTCATCTAGTTTAATTTCTGTAGTCTCTCCTTCCTGGGTGTGACAGAACAGCTGTGACACCGCTAATGAAGCTCAGAGCTCAGAGGAATATACAAAGGCTTATGAATATGCCTCTGCAGAGTAGCTAAGATTACTAATACAAAGCTGGAGACAGAAAAGACAAGGGGGTAGGAGGAAACAGATCGAGGGGGACAAGACGCCATAGAACTGCATGAAAAGACCAGACCAGGAGAAAGATGAAAGTGATGGACAGGCAGACATATTTATACATACACAACAATACACAGTGACAGACAGACAAACCTCTCATTGAGAGACAGTGGTGATAGACAGAGAGGAAAGCAGGAAGTTAATGAGTAGATTGTGGGCCAATAACATAACCAGTCACCCACGACAACGCGCTGCCCGCACTCCTTACCTGTCTGCCTTACTGCACTGCATTCTGGGAGTGGAAGGGCAGAGCGGAGCGGCGATGGGATTTGAAAGGCGTTCTGCTTGGGCAACTCACTGATTTGCATTCAACAGTGGAGACACACAAACACATAAACACGCAAACACACTCGCTGAGTCCATGCACAGTGCAACCCCCCCCGCCAAAAAAAAAACAAAACATGTATGTAAGCACACACACACATGCAATCTTGTATGTGCAACATCACACACACTTGGATATTGTGGACTAATTATTAACCTCTCTCATATTCAAGTAGTGAGAGTTGAATGTGTGTTTGAGAGAGAGAGAGTAAAAAATGATTGGAGAGAGGAAGGGGAAAGAGAAGAGGGATTAGAGGTTGGAGGGAATACACTCACCCCTCTCAAAACCTTCTCTTATTTTTTCCTCTGGCATGTTATTTTTCGCTTTACGATTCTGATAATGATGATATTAGAGAGAAGAGGAGGGGGAGGAGGAAGGAGAGGAGAGGATGATGGGCGCCGCATGCGATTCATCCTCTTTTTTTTTTACTGCTACACTTCGCATGGAGAGAGGGAGGAAGAGATAGAGAAAGAGGGGGGCTCCTCAATGACTAATTTTCCTTTCTTTTACGGCAGCATAAATTTAACAGGAGGGGGGGTTGAGGGGTAGAGTAGAAATCCTTTTAGCGGCCTGATTTATGTACGTCTGATGGGCGAATCATAGATCACCGCCGGAAGATGGCAGACACACTGATGATGATGGGGCCCTTCGACGGGGCCCACTAATGCCCTGCCGAACAAAATGTAACCAATCTGTGGGGGCCCTCAAGCATGCAATGGTCCTTTAATAGAAACTACAGCAAACTATACGCCTGTCACCAATAATGGGGGCTGGGGGAGGTGTGTGGGCATGTGTGTTTGGGGAGTTTTGAGGGAAGTAGGGAGAGGAAAGAAAGAAGAGGAAAAGGAAGTTCAAAATTGCCTCTTCTACATAACAAAAAGAGAAGAGAACCACAAAAGCAAATGGGCAGCGATAGAGGTGGATGATCCAAAACAAAGCAGAGAAAAGGACAGAAAAAAATCAAAGAGAGGCGGGAAAAGTAGACAGAGAGAGAGAGACATAGGAGTCCAGTGGAAGGGGACTCTAAATGTCAAGTTGAGAAAAAAAATCATATATAAAAAAAAACAGCAACCAAAGGAGTAAACAGCTAAACAATAGACAACAACAAGTAAATGACGCATGAGTGTCCACCTTAAATCACCCGATCCCACACACACACACACGCACACAAAGGCCTTGTTCACAGTGCGGCGCATGCAGCCCCACCAATCATCTTTATATCAAAACATCATTATGCTGTCTGACAGCAGCTAAGATTCCAGCGAGGCCTCGTTGTCATAAATCGTCAGCTGTTTCAGCGCTGCAAAGAGGGCCTTTTCATTTAGGAATGTCAAAGCTCTCCGGAGCCTTGTAAAGATTGTAGGAGACTCGGGAGATGGGGAAACAGAGGTAGAGATGGCAGATCCTGGAAGAGGAGGGGGGATAACTGAAGATGGCAAGCCTGGTGAGATGGCAGTAGTGTGAGAGTCTTGATTTGACTTTTCCAATATGGATGTAACAACGCATGATTCAGACTTTGCTTTTGGACCGGTGCTGTGACTCAAATCTATCTCAACACTGATTTTAGGGTGAGAAATGGATTCTTGGGGAATCATATTTAAATAAATTGTTACAATTTAAACCTAATGAACAGATTTGTTCATTAGGTTTTGCCGAATTGCTGAATTCTCAGCAAACGCTATTGGCGTGGCTCCAGGGATGGCAATGTTTATCTGCCAGTTGGTGCTTATCGGTACTTATTCAGCATCATCAGGTCAAAATTGAAATTTGTCCAATATTTTGGTTGACCTTTCTTTGCAACCATCATTAGGGCCTCTAGTAGACTAGACTCTTTATCTTATTCCTATATTCTTCACATTCAAGCACCTGTAGAGCACTGGTGCTGCTCTGCCATCAAGTAACTCTACCAGCTCAGCTGGTCTATTCACTCAGCAAAGAGAAAAACAGCCGTAAACTTTTCATCTGTTTGTACCACATTCACATGTTCAATCACCTCATTATCCATTTTGAGGGTGTAGTTAACCTAATCCTATTATACTGAGAGGTGTATCTAATATTTTATTGTGTGTAGATGGGAGGACAAAACATTAAAAAACATGAATTAACACACTTCAAATATTAAGAAAAATATACTGAAGTGGGAAGAATTTGCATTAGTTTTTTTCTAGCTGTTAATCAAATTTTCCATTTACTGTAATAACCACAAATTAAAGCAGACAGTCTGTACTTCATAGTGACTGTGTCATATCACATCAAAAAGCAGGAGTATGGAGAAAAACACATATGTACAGTATGTGTGCATTTGAGTGTGTGTGTGTGTGTGTGTGTGTGTGTGTGTGTGTGTGTGTGTGTCTGTGACTAATGTACTGTAGAGCTCTTCACTGGTGCTGACAAAAAGACAAGTTTGCGTCGCTGGTGCTAGTGTGTCCCTCCAGGGCTTCCGTCCATCCACTGGCACGGGAGATGAACTGAGACAAGATGTCAGAGCAGGAAATGTCAGACCACTGCCAAACCGCTGTGGTGCACACCCCTGACAGGCACAGACACACACACACACACACACACACACACACACACACACACACACATACACACACACACACACACACACACACACACACACAAATTATGAAAAAGGATAGCGCATACTCCACATTTGCACACCAGCATTGTCTTACATCTTGTTCTCTTTCATACACACATAGACACATGCATGTAATAAGGAAACATTCATACTCTTCCTCAAACACATACAAACACACACACAAGAAGATATTGACAAATCCACATTTTATTTCGGTGTCCAAATGCCAAAAATGCATATTTATTGGCATTCCTAAAAGTTTAAGGTAGAAACTTAGAAGTATGACAATGAAAATGCAGTCAGAGAAAGAGAAAAGAGGTTTGCGGGGGGAAATAGAGAGATGGCATGCAGGGATGAGCACAGCGGCAGTTTATGTCCACTGGCCAGTTCTTATGTTTGTTTTCTTTGGTGGTGTGTACACATTACAGATGTCTTGAGTAATGCCTCCATCTGTAATCTCTCTCTTCCCCCCCCCCTCTCTCTCTCTCTCTCTCTCTCTGCTATCCTCAGGACTCAGTTTTCCTTAAGTGTGTCAATTTGGGTCTCCTTGCTCAAGTTCAAACATTTAGCCCCCAAACAGCCATTTGTCTCCAACTTAGCAGACAGAGAGACCAAAATAGAAGGAAATACCTCAAGAAATGAAGAGGAGAGAGAGCGAGTGAAGGAGTAAAAAAAACATCTTGTATGTTTGACAGCACTTTTTGCTGCCTGGTTAGAGCACACACATACACACACATCACCCCGCGTCTTGTCTGGTTACTGGCTGTGCACTTGCAGTCCCTCTAGGGCACGTGGGGTCACTCTGCGTGAGTGTGTGTGTGTGTGTGTGTGCTGGTGGGTGAGGGGAGTTCACCCAATGCCAATCCCCCCTCCCCTCAACCATCCACACTCACTCACACACACACAAACATACACACCCACATGTACACACCCCTCTCCTCGCGAAGCTACAGATGATGTGCCGTCCAGCTGCATTTCCATCACTGTGACGATGAGTGCTCCTGCCAAACGCCCGGCAACCAGAGTCACATCTGCTCCTGTCTCTGTCGCCACGGCGATACTGCCGAAGTCTGCACGACAACCAGCACATGACCAGGGGGCAACAACGGGTGGCACAGAAAGAGAATGAGTGAGAGAGAGAGAGAGAGAGAGAGTTTCAGTTACAGAAAAAATATTTTACAAAATCTGAGTTCATATGTTCCTTTCTCTCTGTTTATTAAGATGCTGCCAAAAACTTGGCCTTTTTTGAGCTGGATGTGAAAAATAATCACCAATTACTATTTGCAGGATAAGCACATAAACTAATCAAGAGAAGTCCATTTTTAATAGCTGATATACTCTGAGATAAAATGAAGTGAGGTCAGCCAAACATCTAACTTATTTAACTACATTCTACAAACTCAAAAAGTATAAAATGTGACAAGCTTTACATTAAATAAAACATCAAAGTATTACAATTGGATCATATCCTGAATATTGCCAATGACAAAGCCAATGATAGATTCAAATCTGCCATGACTGTGCTCTATTGTTAAGGACATTTGGGGCATCTTTTTACACACACCTGCCACACTTGATCTTATTTTTACATCTGTTTAGTTTTCTCATTTAGTCTCACTTCCAAATAATTTCAAAGAATAAAGTAATTCATGTGAATGAGAATCACTTTTTTAAAAGTGACACATTGATATCATACTCCTTAACATTTTGAAAGAAATAGAATTTTACATCTTAATATGAAATTATAAAGGAATTCTGTAAGAAGTGACTGAGATGAGACTTTAACATTCACACTTTTTATACACTTTCTATGTTGATTGATTTCTGCGTTTTCTTAATGAAAATAAACCATTTAACCATTAGCTTATACTGAATGTCGATTGTCAACCATTCAAGCTTACAGATAAAGATCATCAGTGAGAGCAATATTATGTAAACCTAATTGGAAAATTTAAACGTTTATCTTTAATTTGACACTTTTTAAAAAATGTATTGGAAGTGTTTATTTAAAGATATTCACTCTAAAAAAAACGTATGATTGTGGGAAATAAAACAACAAAATCAAACCACAAGAAAACTGTTCTTAACATGTATTTCTCATGTCTTTCTCATGCTATCCACCCATATACAGCATTTAGATGTCTGCCTTTCTCCTTCTGCTGCTTTTACCTCACATTGCCCTCACTATGTACTACATATATTTTAGTCATCATTCTCTTCATTTTATACCCCTCCCTCCATACCTTCATCTGCATCATTTTGTTAATCCCTCTTCATCTCTTCTCCCTCCTTCTCTTCTACCGTTCCCCTTTTGCCTGCCTCTCTCCCTCTCCCTCTATCCCTGTCTCTTCTGCCAGGGTGTTTATATTTGCCCGGCCCACGGCAGAGTGCCTAACAAGGTGGAAAGAATTAGGGGTGAAAAGACAGCACTGCTGCCAGCTAGGGTCTCTCTCGCTCTATCTCTCTCTCTTTCTCTCTCTTTCTGACAGTAGATATATTTCAGCTAATGTACTCCTGACCTCTTCTACTCCAATGGAGTATCAACAAAAACAGGTATCTACACTATTAACAGGGTCCTAAAGAGCACTAGAAGTTGTGTCAGAATACCTTTTTGAACTGGAACAAATACAGTCATCACAGTTCAAAATATGTGCATTTCCTTTTGCAAAACTCCTTTGAAAATATTCTTTATTTTATGTTTGTCTTCCCATTTTCTCACACTGTCTCCCAATGGATACACTTTTTCTACTTATTTTAATTTTTCCACACTACATTTCTTAGCATGTTATTCTTTGTCTATTTTTTAATCACTCTCTTTGTTTCCCTTTTACATTCTCAATTTCTCTCACAGAAGAAAACAATCTCTCTCTTACATTATTACTCTTAATGACAATGTAAAAAAAAACCCCCAAACAAACAAACAAAAAAAAAAAACGCATTGAGAATTCTTTCTCAATGTGTTTTTTTTCTCCCCATCTCCAATGCTGCCTAAGAGTTCAGTTCAGGTGAATTAACCTTTCACTTGCCTGGGGTTTGAGAACTGGAAAGTGTGATGGTTGGCCTCTTAATGACTGCAGCGAGGGGGTAGAAGAAAAGAGCAGGAGAAGCGAAGGAGTATAATAGTGGTATGCATCACCTCTTTGAATGCAGACAGGCTGAAGTCCTGCCCCCCTCCTCACCCTGCTCTTCCTTATCCCCTCACCCCAAAGAGAGGTGTCGCATCCCTCCTTATTAGACACTGAATTATGCGCTCTCACCCAGAGAGGGAGGGCCAGTGGTGGTGGTGGTGGTGGGGAGGAGAACCACACTATAGGTAGTTAGTTAGGAGAGAGGGAAGGTAAAGAGGAAGGGGGCGGAGAGGAGAAGAGAGGTCAAGCTGTTTTGGTTTTTAAAACTGAGGGCCTATGTTTTATAATAAATACATAGAAGAGGTGTGTAAAGGTCTTCTATTGTTCTACTGGGCACTCCAGAGAGTGTGAGCTCGTGTTAAATGTGTGTTTGTGAGTGAAATGTTGGTGTATGACTGCATGTGTGTGTATTCTCCCATGGACGTTTCCCTCTGCTAACACTTGTGTGTTATTATATGCCTTTGTGTGTATGTGTGTGTGTGTGTGTTTGTTCGTGCTTGTGTTTGTGTGAGTGGTAACATCCGCCCAAGAACATGGTAAGTGATTAGATGACTCACCTTGAGCTGGGGCCTTAGCTTTTAAATGCATTTTCAAAGTCACAGTATTTTAACACGTGACATACAATATGCTGTACAAATGAAGACATTAGCAATGAGAAGTGAGCGTATGGGTGGTTCAGCAGCGGCCATTTTAAACAGTATGTATTTGACTGTAACTCAGATAGCTCTACTGTGTGGATCGACTGCTGGATGACATTTCTGAGTCTGCAACTTATTCCACTCTTATAATACATTTGAAAATCCTTAAAGAAATTTTCAATTTCCTATCATTTACAATTGCTTATAGCTTTTGTATTGAAAAATATCTATTCTGCCACACCTTCATACGGAGTGTAAACATAGTTAAGTGGTGTACTTGTTTAGCCCTCTAAAAGTATACATTCCCTTTCTCAAGAAGAGGAAGATCATAGTAAATTTAGAAGTTCCTCTGTTGGTATAATTAATCTCTGTTTAAATTTGAGGCCTTTTTGCTGCAATACATTGTTTTGGCTGTGTCTGGATGTGTATGCTGTCCATGGTGCTGAAAAGGCTGATGAAGTGAATTCACAGTAAGGTGACACATTAAAGTTATTGTCAGAACTTTTATGCATAAAGACATATAATAATGACACACTGTGACAAAATTATTTACAGTCCAAGTTCCCAGCTCTGATCTGTAATACACAACATTATTATGTTGAAAGTAAGTGAGAAACTAACTTGCTATCTTTTGATCAGTTTGTCAAAGCAGATTTTGCCCCAAACACAAATTCAGGACTTGAGTCAAATCTGGCAGTGACAACTCTTATGGTGCTGCCTGAAAAAGTACAACACCAACAATACATGCAGGCGTGTTTTCCCTTCTCTCTATCTTATTAATTTATTCAGACAAAAACACAGACCCTGGTACACACAGATACGTGTGAAAAGCTACAGAAAGAAACAAGTACTGATACACAAACAACACACTCACAAACCTGGTCTGTCCCTGATAATGCCCACTGGATGTTCTCACCTTTCACAGAGTCTGTCCATGGCTCTATTTATAATCCTATCACTAAGAGCACACAAACACACACACACACACACACACACACACACACACACACACACACACACACACACACACACACACTTTGGTGCTCTGGCTTCTTGCTGTATGCTAGCACATCTGTGTGTGTCATGGTGGAGATGGATCCAAGTGTTGGGTCCTAGCAGGGTTTGCTTCAGTGTGATAACAGCCTGTGATTTGTATCTGTAGATGAAGCATCAGCATAATAAATGTTCTCTACTTCTCACCTTCCCCCATCTCTCTGTGCCCCTCTTTCTCTGTCTTTCTCTAACACACACACACACACGCACACACACACACACACACACACACACACACACACACACACACACACACACACACACACACACACACACACACACACACACAATTCCTCTGTCTGTCTCTTTCGCTCATGCTGTTTATTATTCTGTCCGTCTTTTTGTCATCTGCTTTTACTTAAAAGTTTCTATTTCTCAGTTGTATTTGTTTCCTTTCTGTTATGACATTTTTTAATTTTCTCTGGTTACTTTTTGTATTCCACTCTCTCCTTCTCACTCATGCGTACACACATGAATGAGCCCACGCGCAGACAGACGCGTGTGGTATAGAGTGAGAAGGTGTCAGTACTATTCTCAGGTCAGTTGGGTTTGATCTTTTCCACCTTCTGCTTTCACACATTAACAGGCAGCCTGCAGGCTGAAACAGAGAGGGAGGGAGAGACAGAGAGAAACAGGGGCATCACAGTCTGAATGCTGCATTCAGATGTTTCATAACGATGACAGGCATGTACACACACGGCCACGCACAAACTGATTCAGGTAGATACATTTCAAAAACTGAGCCAACACAATTACTGTAGTCAGTCATATAAAAACCACAAAAATCTGCTCACTTGTTGCAGTAAATCTGTTTGTTGTTTTAATTTTCTGGATCAGTGGATCAGTGAACTTTAAGTAAAATGTCACTTCAATTCTGCTCTGAACTATTACTTTCCTTTCTGTCAATTCGGTCCTGTGTTTAGTCTTGTGGATGCAATTGTTTTGACTCAAGGAAAGGATTACTTATTACAGTTGATCTACAGTTTTCTGCTGGTCTGTCATAAATTTCTGTTAGGGGTATTAGCTGAGGTTAGGCTTTATTCAATTCTCCTCTCTGCAGTCAGTCTATCTGCCTGTTATCCCCTCTAACTCTGTTCTCATGTTCTCATACTCACCTCCGCTCCGCCTAATACTCGCTGCTGTGGGAGAGAGCCTGTTGGCAAGCTGTTCTCTTTCCCCCCTCTCATTTTTTTTTTACTGATTTCCTTATTTTTATTGTTCGTCTGTCTTCCTCCACCTGACTTTCACAATCTCTGACTCTCTTTCTTTCTTCCAGTCTCATTATCTCAGCTTTACTTTGTTATACAGTACATCCTTTCGTCCCCTCCTCTCCCTCATCGCCCCTCTTCTGTCTGCTCCCCCCTCTTAACTTTTCCCTCTGTTTGTTCAGTGTGTGTGAAGAAGTGTTGGATAAATCCAGGGTAGATATATTAGGGATATATCTTCCCTGTCTTGGATATACCGCTAGCTTGAATGTAGTCTAATTTTCCATAATGAACTGCAGCCCAATCCTCACCTTCATCATCTTTAGATCTCATCTTATGGAAGTGGAAAGAAATCAATTTTCACTCTTATTAAGGGAGGCCTACTCCTGCTTAAGTCTCTGATTCGAGTATGTGCATACGTGTGGATGGGTGGGTGGTGAGGTTGGGGTAGGGTGGAGGGGGGTTATTCTCTCTCTCTGCTCTTTCTTTCACTCTTGGTATCTTTCTTTCTCTCTGTCTGCCCCTAATGTATGACTCTCTTCTTTTTCCCTTTGTGTTCATTTTTCATTCGTACTCCTCTCCCTGCGATTATCCCAGTGCATATCAGAGGCTTTTAATGAAGATTCACAACATTTTCCCCTCCCAGCTAATACCTTATCAAAGGAGAAATCTCGTTCCAGAAAATCAATTTTCCTTCATATTATTAAGTCCTCCTCTACTGCACTTGCATGCGTGATTCCTTTGGTTTAGCATCGCAAAGCAACAGTGAGGGACTTAACCCTGCGAGCCCTGCACACTCCATCCACACACAGACTGATCTGATATCTCTCACAGCTATGCTACGGCTTAAGGAGATATGAGGGCAAAGGTAAAAGAAGCCGAAAGTGAATCAGAGAGAAGAGAAGAGTAGAGAAGAAAGAAAAAGAGTTCTGCAAGTTGAATGAGTTTCTTAGAAACTTTTCAACATACATTTCTCTTATGTGCTTCTGTGCATGTCAGCCAAGACACTCTGAAGATCTTTCAAAAGACATTATGTCATCTTACAATTCACAAAATACATTTTTTGTCCAAAGTTGACCATCTTATAGCTTTAATATTAGAATGGCTTTCAACTGTTTAGAAGGCGGTTTGTTAAATATAGTGGAAAATAACAGGAAATATGAGAGAGGTGCAAAATATGACCTGACATAAAGTTCATAGGCTGAAATTGAATCCATTGCTGTACCTGTAAGTACATTATGTACAGTAGCTTGCATCACAAGGATGCTTATTCAGAGCATATTTCCCTTTGGTTCAGGTCATTGCTGCAATAATAGACAGGATGCAGTTGAATTCAACAGAAAAAGGGGATGAATGACATCTGACAGAGGTCATAAACCAGTCATAACCCTAACAGGTTTAGTGGTGAGGTACTCAGCCTGCTGAGCCACAACTTTCACTGAGCGCACGTTGCTGTTGAGTGATACTGACTGGAGTTCCCATTCCTCTTTTAATAAGAGTAGAAGATGCAAAAATCAATATACCAAGGTCAAGGTAATGTTACTAATCTCACAGGGAGAAATTTGTATGTCAATATACGTCAGCACATGCTTGCAGTTATTTAAGTAGCTCAAGATTTTCCCTGCACGATGCTGACTGATGGTGCATTATTCCTTTAAACCCCCCACAGATGCGATTAGAAAATATGCCAAATTACATGGTCCTTTCCAGGAAACTTTGAAGAAAATTACTAGGAAATTATTAGGAATTTGCAGACCTATTTGTGTAATGGACCAAATGCAAGAGTCTGTAGTTTATAAGATAAGATGGAGAAAATGTTCTCTGGCTTCCTGAAGTCTAGTAATTTAATACATATTAAATTATATTCCTTAATGCTTTTATTTATATTACAGTATGGATACATATGCATACACATACTTACACACTCCATATCAGCGTATTTACTGCACAAGTATAGACTGCAAATATGACACACTGTATATAAGTGGTGAAATTTGTATTTCAATGTGCTGCCAACATATATTTTATAATTACCCTCATTAAATACGCAACATACTGTAAACCAGTCACTATATGGAATATACTTCAAGGATTTGGTCCAAGTATACATTGGCAAGGCAGTATTACTCTTTCATCATCACACTCTTAAATTCATTCATTATAAATGAATCCAAAAGATTTACTCATCACTGAGGAAATGCTGCCAACTTGATATGACCTCAGTTCTGCTCTGTTCTTTCAGGCCTTTCAAAAGCAATTGGTACATAAGGAATAGGTGCAATGGAGCATCCAAGGTTCAGGCTGAACCCTTTGTAACAATACAGTTTTCTTTGATGTATTGTTGCCAAAATGTCAACTCTAACTGCAATCAAGCAAAGGCATCTGTCACTTGAATCTTTTTTTTCCTTTTCAATAGATTACTACTAATATATAGAGGAGTAATAATAATAATAAGAAGAAGAATAAGAATAAGAATAATTATATATATATTTACAGTAATAGTATTGGTATTTAGGAATTTATTTTAAAAACGTGTAAGTGACAAGTGCCTAAAATGTATGGCACTGTAAAGTTGTTTTTTTTGCCATAAATATAATTAGACATTTCTCTCTCTGCACTGTTATGCTGCATTCACATTATGTCAGATGGATGGTGAAGGATCAGAAATATTTACGTCAAAGACATGTCAAAGACTTTTGAGCATTCACTCCATCTGACAACTCAGGAAGGTTTTATGACAACTGAGTTGTTCGTATGAGGGTTTAGAATACTATGCATTGACAAAATTACATTATATCCATAAATGTTGGTGTTATTACATTTAACTCTTCCATGTTCGTTTGGTTTTCAGGCATTTCTGTATTATTTAGCGCCAAATCAGTTTCCGAGTCATAATTATGACTTGGCGGTTGATGTGAATGCTATTTATAAGTTGGAAATTTGTAAAATTGAATGCGATATGATCTTCTCTTACTGGAAAGGTAAGTTCAGGAGTGTAGAGTATATAAGTATCTAAACTGTAGTGTATACAGTGCCTTACCAGTTATTCTAAACACTCATTGAGCAGACAAACAGTCACTCAAGTGCTTCAAATAATTGAAAACTGGAGGAAATTGTTGACCCATCAAATTACTTGTGTGAAACTGTCTATTTCATGATGAATCATGATGACAGAACCATAATGTAGCCATGCTTGTATTAAAAGTATTTCACATTATACTTGACTAATTTTTGTTTTATTTGATGTGTCCAGTTATGGTTTTAATGACTTTTCTCACCAACAAATTGAATTTGCAGATAATAAATTACTCATGTTGTCTGCCTGTTTGTATTAAACTCGACATTGACATTTCCAGAGATTGACATCAATCTCAATGCCCAACTTTGCACTGAAACAGTGAAACAACATTCAGTTTTTTCATGCCTTGCTTCAGTGGTTGATCTCCATTGTGATAGACTATAGGAATAAGGCCTACAGTGCAGGAATAGGCCCTATGGCAGAGCTGCTGGGTGATAGATAAAGTAGGGCAGGGGTAATGATGAGGCATCATCGATGTAAATGATACTCAGGGAGGCCTTGCAAGAGGTGTGTAGGGGGTGGTGGGGCTGTGAGCAGGTGAAAGAGGGAAAAAGAGAGATGTGGGCAGCTGAGAGAGACACCAGCACTCATGAGAGATGGGAGCAGGTGAGAGGGTGGCTGGGAGGAGAGGTGGATGGATGGAGGGAGGGAGAGAGGGAATAGGGATGATGAAGAGGGAGAGGAGAGAGAAACAGAGGTGTTGGGGGTGGTGATGTATGTAGGCCTGTCAGAGAGTGGTCGGGGAAGATGCAGTGTGCTCCTTACACTGGGGAAGCAACACCCCCACCCACTCAACCACACACACACTCACACACACATCACATTTGGCTTCCATCCCACAACCACGCACCACCTCTCCCTAGGTTGGCCTGGATGTAGAGACTGACTAATAACCTAAAGGTTGTTGGGTTGATCCCCGCCACAGACATGAGGTGTTTTCTGGCTGTGAGCTGGCAGCTGGAGAATGGTGGTTTTACTTCTAAAGTTCTCACCAGCGATGCCCTTGAATAAGACACCAAATCCCATGCTGCACTGCAGGTGGCCTCTACCATCTCTGATGAAATGCAAATACCTGGTTTGCAGTAAAGTAGTAATGCTAATTTAAACTGCACCAATCTGATTGGAGAGGCTTGTTGACTGGTAGGCATCATCCATATACACACATTTTACATTCTACATGTTGCATATGTGCTGGAACTGGTGGCTTCATCTGTTCCGCCATGGTCACTCACACTAAAATTCTGCTGCCTGTCTGTAAACGCTCAGAGCCTTTCTATGGAGTTCTCTCTCCTGATTGGATAAAGTGGGAACGGGATATCAGAAAATGTATTTTCTGTTTACTGCAGAGCGAATGGACCAGGAGCCAAAAGTTACTGACCAAGCACTCTATATCACTGATGGCTATTGGACTGTAGAGCTATTTAACACTTATTTTAACAGAAACAAAATCTCTTACAGCACCATGTTTGGTTTGGTTCAGGCATAAAAAAGGATTTAGCGACGGTTAAAGAAGAAGGTTGTTCATCCGCCCAAATACCACAACTTCCTCAATCTAAACATATTTTGTTTTTGATCATTTGCTGAAACAACTGATTTCTTGGGAAAACAGTAGTCCAGAGCATGTTACTGTAAAATAAAATATCTTTCATACTGAGAAACATGGATGAAATCTGGATGAGATTTTTTTGCATTTGTAGCATTAATAGTGATGTCATGAAAAATGTCATTTTCACTTACACTTTCTCTCAGAGAATGAACATGTGATTGATGCATTCAGTATGGGTTTTATTTTATGTTAACAACTCTCCCGTAGGGTACCACAACCAGCTATGGTGTAGACCATGTATACATATGCTTACAGTGTGTTACAGACAGGAATAAGAAGGCAGCAGATTAATGATTTAAGAGTTAAGGGCACACTAAAAAAATCACCTTGTCTCACATGTCTTTTGACTGCACTGTTTTCAATAAAAAGATTTCCTCCCACGTGACTGTTGAGCATGGCCACAAGCGCTAAGTTTAGAAAAATTTGATGCTGTTCATATTTTTTATGTTGAAATATCTTCTGCTATTAAGCTTTACTCTTTGTTGCTGTACTGGTAATATAAATATTAAGTCAAGTTCAAAAGTATGTGTGGCAATCAGGAATGTACAACATGAAAACAGAAAAAATGACCCAAAAACCAAAGCTTGATATCTAAAACTTTTTAAAGTTTTAATGGGTTAGGTTAGATTTTTCTCAATGACAATTTCGGTTTTATTTTAAAGCTATCATCTTGCTCATTATTCAAAACTGCAAAAATGCTTCTGTCTTTTTTTGAGGGAACTCTACTTTGTAAGTTTTAAATATCAGTGGATCTATTGTTTTTTAGTGCATAGAGTGCACCAGCCTGCTGTCCTCAATTATTTTTCTTTAAGGGATAGTTTAGGAAACCCTTTAGCATTTTTACAATGTGTGTGTATATATGTATGTATATCCTCAATACAGTTCGTGTACAGTACATATGCCAGGCATATGATGGTGTGTATAGCAGAAGAAGGTGTTGAGATTAGAAATGTGTGTTTCTGTGTGTGTTTCTGTGTGTGTTGGTGTTTCGAGTCGCAGAGTAGAGTAATCCATTCTCTCCACAGTGGTATGGAGAGACACTGTTGTCATGGTGCGTTTCACGCACACACAAACACAGAGACACACTCAAGTACACAAACAGTTGTCATGCTGCGTTACATGGAGCCGTGATCACATTATCCAGCGCTGGACCCTACACACTCATTCACTTATACAGCATTCTCTGTTGATTTCCCTCACACACACGCATCCACACACAGACAATATAGGAACCAATGGCTCACCTGATGGGCTGGCTGAGATGGAGGGAGGAGAGCAGCACCCACACACACACACACAAACACACAGTAACACATACACGCACAGTGGTCCTGCTGACAAGCTCTTCCACGCCAGATTAATCTGGTTTACAGTCTTATCTGAGCAGAGATAGCACCTCCACAGGCAAACACACACACACACACACACACACACAAATATAATATCACAAACCACATTTGGACCGGGAGAAGCAATGAACTGTAGACATGCAAACACACACACAGTTACACACTCAGAGGTTTGGTCACAAGAATAAAATTGCCTGTTTACCTGCAGGTGGGCCGGTCAGGAGAAAACAGCCAAACAAAACAAACAATAAAAAAATAGTGAAACAAGAAAAACAACGACTGAAAAGGGAGAAAGAACTTGAGGGCTGTGAGCAGGTAGGGGGCAGCAGGACAAAGTTTGGATTCGACAAACATCACATTAGTCACAGCGAGGAATCTCCATTCACTCCCCCGCCCTGAAAGAAATATAACCAAAAGAATATTGAAGCAGTAATCCTCCAAACTTCAATGTCCTTTCTGCCTCACGAAGGTCAACTTTCAGTTTGAAACATTCCTGTACGTCTTTCAATTCCTTCCATCATATTATTGTTCTGTTCACATCTCTACTGTCTGACTTGTGGGATTCACAAATGCCAGCTCATTCTGCTTTGCATCCCTAAAGATGTTGATTATGACTATATTACACATTAAATGATCTATATCGTGTGTCTTTAGCACATGAAGTCAATTCCTGTTTCCTAGTGAGAACTGATGTTGCCACTGGTGCTAGAAAAAGGAAAATACTGTGAAATATTTCTTAGTATGATGATGATTTCTTAACCAGTCTTTATCTGCTGTGAAAAGTAAAAAGCTCAAAACAATGCACAAGTTCATACTCAACTGTGAATTGTATTGTGTTGTAAATATCAGGAAAATAAAGATGTAAAAAAAACCCAAACATTTCCAGCATTTAGTCTGCCTCTTATGGCAACCCTCCCCTTCACCTTCTCCTCCGCCTCCATCCTTTCTTGCCTCACTTCCACAGAGGAGACTTATTGATTTGGCGTCTCCTTTCCATGCTCAAGATGAAATAATTAGTGAATGTGGAGGAGAGAAAGA
The DNA here is from genome assembly GCA_029490765.1 of Euthynnus affinis. Taxonomy (NCBI): domain Eukaryota; kingdom Metazoa; phylum Chordata; class Actinopteri; order Scombriformes; family Scombridae; genus Euthynnus; species Euthynnus affinis. The sequence continues at coordinate 16,542,648 of CM055839.1, forward strand.
GTGAGGGGGAGATGATGGTGGAGAGCAAGAAAAAGAAGAAAGAGGAAAGAAATAAAATAAATAAAGAAAAAAAGAAAAGGAAGAGAAAGAAAAAGAAAGAAAGAAAGAAACGGGAAAGGGGAAAGGAGGACACAGAAATAAAGATTTCTCTGCAGGGAGAGAATCGAGGAGCTAGTAGGATTAAGATGATTTCATTAACTATCCTCTGCGACTTCCCCCTTAAACCCCCAGATTACACACACACAGACAGACACACACACACACACAGACACACACACACACACACACACCCTTTGCTCCCAGTTAAGTTCTTCATTAGTTGTCTGAGCTGACTCCAACACATTGAGGGCAAATGTGTGTCAGCCCACTACCAAAAAATAATACATGTGAGACCATTTATTTAACTAAAAACACTTAATTACATTCCTCAAAATGATTAATAAATGAAAGTGTATATTAATTCTGCGGTTTATGTCGTTTTACATCCTTCTGGATTACCTGTCTTTCTACAGTGTTTTTGTGCTTTATACTTTATGCAATCTTCAGCTTTGTTTTACTATGTTTGAAGACACTGATTATGTATTTACGTCCAAATAGATCCGTATCTTTTTTATAAAGCACAAAATAGAAGCTGAACTGCAGGTTGACATGAAACTGTGCTGAAATAATTAAATGTAACTTTTTTACTACAGTGTTTATGGACATGAAATTAAACAGACAAATATACATTACAATATAAAATACAAATATACATAAAAGAGGCAACCGGTCTGCCCTGGTAGCCTAGTGGATTAAAATGCTGTGGTAGTTCCAAGCACACACACACACACACACACACACACACACACACACACACACACACACACTCACACACACACAAATATCATGAACATATTTAAAACATGAAACAGTAGACATATTCTGTTTTTTAGTGAATTATGGGACTTTACTAAGAAAAAAATAGATGTGAATGTGTTTCAAATATTTGAATACATGTTCATCACAAACACACACGCACACACACACGCACACACACACACACACACACACACGCACACACACACACACACACACACACACACACACACAGAGGCCATAGCAAATACTGTCAGAGGGAAGGATAATTTCTCTGCACTTTCACTCTCTGCCTATTTTTTATTTTGTTTCTCTTTCTTCTTCTACTTCTGTTCTTTTCATACCCTCTTCGCTCTTTCCAGGTTATTTTCTTCTTCTGTTCCTATTGTTACTGTAATCTCTCTTCCTCTTCCCCTTACTTGCAGTCTGTAACAGGCATGGAAACAGCCATAAAGGAAAGGAATATATATATATATATGTATTACAGTAGTGTGAATGTGCAACAACAACAGTGTTGTGTATTATTACAGTGACTGCGGGGAACTAAACTCCGCTGCTCACTCCTCACAGGGAAAACTGAATGAGTGTCAATTCCAATTTCTCACCAATTTCTCTCTTTGCCTCAGTCAAAAACAACGATGTGAGCAAAGCTGAGTTGATAGAAATAAACAGGAACAAACAAAATAAGAAACGTCATCATCAGTGCTGTCTCTGCCTTTCTTTCTATACATAAATCATTCCTTCTGTCTTTCTCTTTACCCTTCTCTTTTTTCTTTTCTACATTTTGCCTACTTTTTCCCCCTCCCATCCCATCTTCTCTTTCTACTGCTGCCTCCTGCGCTCTCACTTGTTCATCCTCTCCCTCACTTTGTAATGGACAGCTGTCGTCTCTGTGAGTGTCCATATGTATGTGTGTGTGTGTGTGTGTGTGTGCTGTCTGTCTGTACTGAATGCTGTGAGTGGCCTCTACTGGCTGACTGAAGGGAATTAAAATGATTCATAGAGAAACTGAACACAGCGCCGTGTAATCACACGCATTCACACACACATAAAGCAAAAGAGGTGCATTGCATGGAAGACTAAAATTTAAAATGCAAAATACCCTCTTTGCATGAAACATTATGCAGCTTGAAGCGTAGAACAGAAGGCCACAAAGTAATCTTTTTGTATACGTCTCCAGTTGTATATACTGTATACAGTTTACTGAAACTGTGTGTGTATGTGTGAGAGGCTTTTCCACGGACAGTACAGGGCACAGTAGGCCATAGATTTATTGCTTTCAGGGGAGTAGAAGGCTGCAGGCCCCAGGGGTCTGTCCTCACATCAATATAACAATGACACACATTGACCCAACAACGGCCTGCTTGCTTCATCACTAGGACAAAGTAGCATCAATAGTTACAGAGAGAGTGCCAGAATGTCGGTTAAGAATAGAATAGAATAGAATAGAATAAAAATAGAACAGAATAAAGCCTACAGAGATAAAGGACAGTAAGTTATACTCATACAGCTTTATTTAAGAGGGTATCATTAAGAAATACTGTATATATAGATGTTTTTTTTTTATAAACTGCCACAAACTCACATGAAGCCTGTAGTACAGTGGCCAGAAAAAAAAAAAAGTTCAGTTCAGAGACTCCTTTAGCTGTTATTGTGTTGACGCATCTCTTTGGAATGTTTCAAGGCTGTACCTTTTGGTGGTGTTGTACTGAACTGCATTAAAAGGTCTTTGTTATATTTAGTCTTTTTAGCATATATAAAAGTAAACATCATTCTCTCATTTGCAGTATAACACAATACACACAACACCATAAACTGAAGACCACAGATTTTAATCAACACTATTCTGACAAACTGAAAATGAAGCTCACAAAATTCTATGTTGTTATGGGACTACTGTATTGTATTGCATTAAAATGTACATAGCAGGGTTTCTATTTTTGTGGTCACTAGTACATTGCAGTTGGCAATATTAATACTGCAAATCTTAAATATATAATATATATCTTATGTATTATAGTGTGTGAAATGTGAATGTTGTGCTTATATGAAATTGTTATTTTTTTTTAATTATTTGTCTCACATACTAATATAAAAGTAAACCTTCATTGTAATGTTGTTGCATCTGTTGTTGCATCTCTTACACCTCTCAGTCTAAAAACACACCCACACTCGCATACACACTCATACACATGTACAAACCACGCATACACTCTTAGTCACATACCAACAACACAGCTGGCTCAGTGATAAATAGACTTATTCTGGAAAAATCAACATTGTAATCACCACCTTTGCTCTTTATAGAATTTCTAGAGGGCTGCATGATAAATCTAAAATGAGGACATTTGCACTGTGTGTATGTGTGTGTGTGTGTATGTGTGTGTATGTGTGTGGTGGGTTGATAATGTGTAACAAGTATTTCATGATGTGGTTGTGTCTGTTTGCTAATAAAACTGTAATGATCCAGGCCCTTATGCACTTAGTATGTGTTTTATTATAACTGCCATGGCGACATCGCCATGACAATGAGGTGTCAAAATGCCTGCAAACATGCACAAAAAACCCACTCACAGTCCACCTCCATCCATTATTGTAGCCACTCTGTAGGCCTATAGAAACATAAACATTATTAACACCAAAAAACACAGGAAGTGTTTTAGTAAGCAAGTATATTTCTCTTGCGTACATAGAGACATCACATTTTCTTCTACTTTGTTTTATAATCGAAAAAACAGAGTTTTCACAGCTGTTTTTATCCCAGTGGATAATAAATGCAAAAGGCCTCAATTCATACATTATCAAAGGCAACCACAAATGGAAGTCAAAAAGTAGGGACCAAGGTAAATAAATAAAATGGCCTCAAGTAGAAAAGGAATATTATGTAAGAGAAGGAGTAGAAGTAGAAGGAAAACAGAGAGAGGAAGAAAGTACTGTACAGTATGTGTTGCCACTTAAGATTTAAATTAAAAAAGGAATAGATAAAAAATATTGCTTTGAGTTGTGTGAAGTTCTTGTACAGCAAATGCACTTCACATATCCAATGACAATAAATACATTTATTTTCTACTTTTTGCCTTTTTGTTCTGACCATTCAATTTTAACTGAATATTTAAAAATGGTAGTTGAAATATTAAATAATCTTATTTTAGCAAGAAGCTGTTTATTTTGACTTCATCTTTGAGAAAAAGTTCTAACATGAGAGGGCAAAGAAAGAGGAAAGAAAGGACAGAAAAACAGGGAACAGAAAAACAAACAAAAAAGAGAAGAAAGACAAAGATGAGGGGAAACAAATGAGGAAGAGGAAGGAGGGAGACAATATGCTGTAACATTGAGTGGACAGAGTTTGTTGCTATTGAGTGATGAAAAGTCCATATGTTACCGAGCCATCATAAATTATGTCCCACAACGTATGGTAGAGGGGGCACAGGGTTTGGTGTGTATGCGTGTGTGTGTGATCCAGAAATAGGACACCCACTCAGCTAGTCAGACAGCTAGCCAAGGAAACAAATAGCTCTCCTCTCTACCAGGACAGACCTGCTGCACCTATACCTGCCACGCCTAATGCTACCTATGCACTCACATACACACACACACACACACACAGTGGAAACACACACAGTGAAACATGCATGTGTGGCTTCAAGTCACATGCTCTCATTTCAGGAAACACACACTTGAGAATAATAATTTTAATTTTCATGCAACAACAGAACAGTAGATTGAACATGAAGGAGAGAGAGAGGGTGAGGAAGGGTTAATTCTATATATAAGAATAAACAAATGTGTACTTATTATTTTTAAAGTCAAACATAAAAAGAAAAGAACAGAGAAGAATGTGTGAGAAAAGAGAGAGATAGAAAGAATAAGAGAGAGAAAGGGAGGCCTGGGTCCTAAAGTAGACAAAAAGGAAAAGAAGCAGCACTTTGCCTGTTTTTGAATCCTTGTGGGCATAGATAACATTTAGCAACTATCAATCTGCCCATCAGCAAGGCACTGACCATGCTCAGAGGCTGACAGAAGAAGACTGCTTGTACATTTACATTCTCCTAGTTGTGAATGAAAATAACACAAATTACAGTCAGCTTTCTGATTTCTAAAAAGTCATTGTATATGAATAATGGTTAGGTGATTACAGAAACCAGATTTCCCCAGTTAGGTTTCTAGAGAAAGCTGATATCTTAGCCATGTGTGCGTGTAACAGGGACTTCAGACAGAGAAGGAGAAATATCTTTACATCATTACCAATAAATCTTTGTATTCAAAATAATTGAATTCAAAGTATAACTTAAATGGAAACTTCCTCAACATAGAATAAGTCTATACGTATATGTTTCCACAGCTGAACATTTGACAATTTGCAAAATTCAGACAATTCAGACCCTGTCCTCCTATTCTACCAACACACACATTAACAGGAAACAGTATCTAGACTTAAAATTAGTAAATCACAGTCCCAAAGTAAGGTCTGGGCTGGGAGAGGGATGTAGTCTGTTGCATTTATATCTTAGCTTTACAGTAACCAAGTTACTGAAGTGCACATGCTGTAAACATTTATGTTTTCCTGCATACCTGTATGACTTTTCCAGATTAAGAAGATAAAACGGAAAAATGTATATAGAAAGCAAACAATCATATGACAGTAGTCTGTAGATCACCTACAGCCTGTAAAATAGACTTTTTGAAGATGCATGGCTTCTCCAGTGTACTGTAATCTACTCTGATCCAGCAGGACACAGCCAGAGGTGGCGTGTGATCTTGCCTCAGTGTATGATCCCAGACCACAGAATGCAGTGCTGCTACCTGAGTGTCTGTGTCCCTGCTCTGTTTGTGTGTTTACTAATAAATCATCCCATTACACATCATAAGTAGGCCATCATAATTAATTGGCCAGTCGAGAGAAGCTCTGACAACAAGCCCCCAGCGGTGACCATGCATACACACACACATACACACACACACACACACACACACACACACACACACACACACACACACACACACACACACACACACACACACACACACACACACTCTGTACTACTGTACATGGAAGCTTACACACAAGAAATCACTTGTATTATGCAAAAGTATGCATACATAACAACAAAAAAGTGTGCATACTTATGCATATGGGTGAGCAGGCAATCACAAATGTGTCCTCAAACATCAGTGCTAACAGAAAGTTACTGCTATGCTATATTTGTAGTGGAAAAATTGAAGCACAGCTTGCATTGATTCACATTTTCAAGTTTACCTTAATCACCTTGTTTTATCCTTTTTTTATCCAAGAAATACTTTTTTTCTTCACATACATTTGGGACATTAGTTTAGCATTATTATGTAAAGGAAAAAAGATGCAAAGCCAAAAGCATTTTTTTTTTTACAGTATTCTTACCTCCTTCCTATCTCCTCTCTGCCTCTCCACAGTCTGCCATCCACCTTTGTCACCTATTGTTGTTACAACACCAAAGCAAGTTGCATGAAGAGCAATAATGCTTCACATCCTTGCAGTCTATGAGAAGGTCAGGAGGTATTCAGATACATGGAAACACTGGAGGAGATTGAACAATGTCCTTACACACAATAGAGCTCACAGCAGGGGAGCCGGCATGGCCTCGTCAGTGTGTGTGTGTGTGTGTGCGTGTGTGTGTGTCTGTGTGCGTGTGTGTGTGTCTGTGGTTATGTGACTACTGTATGTGCATCACTGGATGAGAGTGTCTATGCATGTGCGTATAGGCACACGGCTGCTTTGTTTCTTAATGTCCGCGTGCATGCTGATATGTACTAGCATGTGACCAGGACAGTGTCCTATATAGCATTAGTGAAAGAGATAGGAGTGAAAGCGTGTGAGAGTGTCAGTGCTAAAAGGAAAAGTGGGAAAGGTGACCCTGGAAGAAAGAATGAATGACCTCTGATACCCATCTTTAGATCAGAGGAGAAAAAGACACCTGATTGGGCTTTGAATAATTTAAAGGGACATTCCACACAGGCTTGTAACCCCACCTTCTAACACCAAGCTAAAATAAACAAATGTTACTCTTGACTTCAGATGAATGGCTGATTCAAACCATTTGTTGCTTGTGGATTTTCCAACTTTTATTATTTTTTAAGTTATTTATTATTTAATTTGGTTTTTCATACATGAAGGAGTTTTTTATCTGAACTATAACATATTCAAAAGGGTAGTCTGTTTTTGTAATCACAGCCTTTTTTGCAGACCTGAAGGTCAAAGGCAGAGGGATGTGTGACAGTGTTAGAAAACATAATCTCATGTGCTTGTGTGTTAGAAAAGTAAAGTCTAACTACTGTAATGCACTGCACTGTTGTCACCTTCTCTGAAAATATAACACCAAATATAATGCCAGAACCACTGAAGCATCTTGGGTATACATACTGTATAGGACCCTGAGATTATGTGTGAAACAATAAAATACAGTGTAAGTTACAGCTGCACTACCAATTAAAAAATAATTTAACATCTCAGCAGAAACTTTTGAACCTGCAGAAAAGTTCCTGTAGAGACATTCAACCAAATTCAACACCAAATTGTGCATGTTTTTTTTCTTCTGTGAGCTAACAGAATCAATTTCTGCACAGCAACTACCGACATTACTGATGACTAAATGGCAGCCCATTGATATGCTTCATTTAACATGTCAGCCAGAAGAGTAGCTAAAGACATGCAAAACAAAATGCTAAGTCAACAAAATCAGTAGACCTCATCAAACTGAACTTACTCACTTACTCACTTGTATAGTAAATGTTGCTCAAGTAGGCAGTATGTGCTTCAAAAACAAGGTAATTAATAACTGCACAGACTTAAAATATTAAAATTTTGCTGAACAAAAAGAAGTGATAGCTATAGATCCATTTGGAAAGACTGTTGTGGAGGATACTTAGGATAATTTTGGGTGTAAACACTACATATTCAAATACTTAATGAAGAACCAGTGATAGTTTTACATCAAATTGTTCTGTATATGAGGTAGTTGTGATGGAAAGATGTTATTTTGTCCCTTAACAGAAATACAGTGCTGAAACCCACAGTGATACCTTAGAGGCTCCATGCACCTAAACAGATTTATTACCCTAATTTGTTGACCCCAGCACTCATGTATTGTATGTGAGAGGGAGAGAGAGAAAGAGAGAGAAAGAGGGAGGCCAAGGTCAGGTTTAACAGGGTCAAGTTCAGTCACTCTCCCTGCTGCATTGCATTATGCAGTCAGGTGACTGAATTAGCATGACAACCTGATTTAGCCAACCTCTTTTTCCCAATTCATCACTATAATACATGCACACACACATGCACGGACACACACACAAGCACACATATGTAACCACAATCATATCCACAATTGTAATTGTAGAGAGATAGATAGACAGATAGACATGCAGACCGATAGATAGATAGATAGATAGATAGATAGATAGATAGATAGATAGATAGATAGATAGGTGTTCTGTTTGTTGGCAGCTGCTGAAGTTCATAGTCCAGAGAGACAAAAGAGAGAGACAGAAAGACAGTGAGGGGGTATGAGATATCCTTCTCATTGATCAGAAATGCAATTTAAAGTCTATGAATGGAAATAAATGAGCTGTCCTACCAGAAACGTGTATGTCTTAATATACTGTATACATACATAAGCAGTACATACTTGCGTACACATGTATGCACTCACATACATATATGCAAAAACACACAGAAGTCCATACACAATCATAAAGATACATATGTTTGAACAAAGAAACCAGCTGGGTGCTACTCAGAAGAGACAACAAAACATCAAATAAAAAGCATCAGATAGTATTCCAAATGCCACACACACACACACACACACACACACACACACACACACACACACACACACACACACACACACACACACACACACACACAAAATCCTTTCAATAGGTTGACTCTGCCAGATGTTGAAATTTCAGTATCTGTTCTGTGGAGTATTCATGACTTTTTGATTTTTACAAAATTATTACTTGCATAAAGCAACTGGCAATGTAAGTACATTTTTGGGCTCACTTTCTTGTTTGGTGTATATTCTTATCTTGAAAATGGAATGTATGAAATCCCTTTTTTATTTTTATTTTAAGTGAAAAAAGTTACACGTTTTTGCTGTTTTTTTTTACAAAGAATTTGTCAATACAAGTCAACAAACCTGGGGGTGAGTAATCTGCTTAAATCGTATGTGCTCAGATACAGCAGCCCCTTTGGCTCCTGCTAATGGTGCTAGTTTTTGTATTGTTTGTTGTAGCATCTATCCTACCTGTCTAAGCTATGACCATAAGACCCTTCAGGACATGGGTTCATGGAACAGCAACAAAACCCCTGGAAAAATCAATAACCCACTACTATTGACAGCAGTGGCGGAGGAGCTACGTAGCCTCGAGCTACTAAACAGACAAGGTGCCACCACCTGCTCGGGAGAGGAGGCACCGCAAGGCCAACGTTTGCTCTCTGGACAACAAACTGGACTACCTAAGACTCCAACTTGAAGTCTGAAACTAGGGAGAACTTATTTTTACAGAAACGTGGCTGTATGACAACATCCCTGACACAGGTACAGGGGCTAACATCATTCCGTGAGGACAGGAATCCTGTTAGAGCCATGGTGACAGGCTGTGTGTTATATAAACCATTGCTGGTGTGTAAATGCTATGTTAATTGCACTGCAGCTAGTTTTTAGTGGTGAAGTGCAGGCCATTTTATTTGCTGAGGAAATTCACCACCTTTACCAAGGTGCTGCACAAGCTGTGGGGAATCATCAGTGAGAAACAAATGGCCCACTCGATGGTTCTCTCATTGTAGCCGGGGACTTCAACTATGCTAACCTAAAGACTGTAGTAGTTCTACCAACATGTGAACTTTGCCATAAGGGGGGATAGTATGCTGGACTTAGTGTACACTAACATCTGCAAGGCATACAAAGCCATTCCCGGCCCCTACCATGGCTAGTCAAGCAACCTATCTGTTATGCTTAGTCTGGCATACTGACCACTGCTGAAATTTTCCAAACCAGCACACAGGACCATCAGAATCTGTCCAGAAGGAGCCATCTTAGTTTTGCAGGATGGCTTTGAGAGCACACACTGGATACATAGAGAAGTGCATTGCAGACATTACTGTTGTGAAGCCCATCGCCACACACCAATCAGAAGCTGTGGCTGATGGTCGAAGTCCATGCCTTGCTAAGAACATGAGACGCTGCCTTCAGATTGGAGAATGGAGTGACTCTCAGGTCATCGAGATCTGAGATTTCCTGTGCCATCAGAAAAGCAAAGCAAAGGGGCAGGGCATCCACGACTTAACAGACTACATGACAGTTACATCCACCTTCCTGACATACTTAGTGACTTCTATGTACACCAGCATGTAAGACTCCCCTGTACCCTGAAGAACAAGTACTCTGGACTCAGCTGATGTGAGGAGAACCCTATCCAGAATCAACCCACGCAAAGCTGACTCCCATCATGATGAAGTGCTTCGAGTGGCTAGTCAGGTGACACATCAAATCTGCCCTTCCCACCTCACTGGACCCTTTTCAGTTTGCATGTCCACACAACCACACCACCGACGATGGCATGCATTCAGCCCTATCTTGCCTGGACAGTATAAGCAATTACGATAGAATGCTGTTCAGGTAGCAAGCTAGCATTACCAAGCCAGGTTACCAATGTTAGTTTATAAGTAAGTTCATTTGTAAACACACAAAGTGACAGAAATAGTTATGTAAAGAGAAAAAAAAATGTAAACCCTGTCTCCTTTCTAACCTCCAAACACCTGGCCAATCCCTCCATGAAGTGGATGCAAATGTCTGATTGTTGGTTTTGAACAGTTAAAAAAAACTGCCAGACACATTCCCCAAATTCCGATGTGAGAAAGGTGTGAGGGGAGCTGGTTTCCGAAGCTGTTCAACAGAAAACACAAATAATAAAAGATGTGGAATTTTGCAACAGGAAGAGACAATGAGTCAATACTACGTGTGACAATGAAGTGGTGACATAACAAACAAGGCAAGACGCATGACTAGTTAGTGTCAAGTCATCTTGTCAGACTATTCATCATATACTGTTTAGCTTTTACACTCAGCTTAAAAATGGACTTGTAACATGGAAAAGAGGTGGAGCATGGCTGAGCTTAAAAACCTTAGATTATGAAAATTTATTTCCACATTGAGCCGAATGGGAGCCACAATGTTGTGTACGTCTCCTGGATATGAGAGACTAAGTGAGACAAATCCTTTCTTTTCATTCCTTTTCAACTGCCAAGCAAACTTTATGCAAACTTTTGAAAAATTACAATTAATACTACAATTAAACACAATCTCCATCAGCTAGTATAATGAAATTATGTCCTTAAAGGTGTCCAAAATATATCTAATTTGCAAAAATATATACATAGTCAGAGATCAGCAAACACAGAGCATAACAGAGATGCATAGAAGGTATCTGCAACTACAGAAACATATACATGGGAATAGACAGTGATCATCTAGCAAGGCAGAGAGGGAGATAGAGAGAAAAAAGGCTAAGTCTAAATTAAGATGTTGGATGCTGGCTTTCCAATAGGACCTTGACACAGCGGTTGACCTACTCATGACAGGATCCCAGCGCCGCGGATTTGGAATTCTATTAGTATTACCAGCTATAGGGGAGGAGGAAAAATGTCATGCAGTCATCAGGAAGAGGCCAATCCATAGCTTCTATCCATCAGCCAATTACTGGTGCTAAAGTGGAATTAGATAGGTATTGACAATGAGAGGAGGTGGAGGGAGATTAGGGAGAGAGATGGAAAGACTAGAGGAAGGAGGAGGGAGAAGAGGAGAAGAGAAAAGGAGGTGGGAGAAGAGGGAGACTTTCCTCCCAAGAAAAATGGCAGAATAAGTCGTTTCAGCAAATGCCCCAAAGCAACATACGTTTATGTTCAAGTGACAAAGCCCTCTAGTGGCTGTAGTAATTGTGACGGGAGCAATGGAGGAAATCTGGTGACATTATTACACAGCCACAAAAGTCCATTGAGAGAGAAGGTTGGGATGGATAGATGAGTGGGTCAAGAAAACATTGGACTTTAATATGAGAGACCGCTCTCCATTTCTTGTTTCCAAGAAGTCAACATTGGTTTAATGAAACCATGGCCACCATTGTCCCATAACTTCATGCTTATTATTGAACTCATGATGACAAAGGTCCCTTAGCCTTAAGAGATTACTTAATTTAGCCCAGACGATGTTGTCACATCATGATATGTATTCATTTTTGAATGATGATTTATAACAGTTTTTGAAGGTATAGACAAATGATGTCTTCCTGCCAATAGCTGCCAATAGACACGTCAGATCAGAAAATGCTTCTATGTTGCATCTGGAGTGCATGGGCCAATTGATTTGGAGGACTTGTTGAGAAGAGGAAAGAAGAAGAAAGACATGGGAAATGACAGAAGTTGAGTAATGGCAGAAAAAGGAGAGGAGGAGAAATGGAGTAGTAGAAGAAAAGAGAACTGATTTGAATTAGAGTGATATAGGTTGGCAAGAGGAGAGAAAAGTTGGAGAAAAGTTAAATCGGTGTTTACTGTGCTAAATGATGGTTACAGACTTTATTATTTTTTGTAATGTGAAAGATATTTAAGTAAATTATTTTGAGGAAAGGTTTTTTTTCATGGGTTCACTCATACAATGACACATAACATCATAGATTCAACTTCATGACATTCATGAAAAGTTTGCCTTACTTCATCATTCCTTTACATTACAACAAATAAAGAATATAGCTCAAATACCAATGATTGTTTGTTTTCACCTTGAGCTTCATCAATTGTTGGGTGGAATCTTTTTTTGCAACAACATAATTCCAGCATGGACAACAGGGAGTCAATAACCATCACACCTGAAACAGCAGCAAAAACTGCCTCCTGAGTTAAACTGAGGAAGGTTGTGATGGTGAGAAAAAGAGAGGAAGACAGTGAAGAAAATGTAAAAAAGAGAGGGAGGATGAGAGAGACAGAGAAAAGAGTAAAAGAAGAAAAAAGAGGTGGGAGAAAGAAAGAGAGAGAATATAAACTCACAGCTATGTAATGAATTTATGCCTGGCTGGCAGATCTTTATAAGTTATTGGAAAAATAGCCGGGGCGGCGTATTGACACAGCTGGGCCTGAGATCAATACATTGAGAATGGGCAATACATTTTAATTTAAAACTGTTCAAACTTTAGCAGCAAATCCATGCGGCTCAGCGCAGCCTCTTGCCCCATCTGAGCACACACATACTCACACATACTCTCACACACATGTACATGCACACACACACATACACACACCCACAAAGGGTTTGGTGGAGAAAGATAGCAACCCAATCTGCTTGATCACAGTACAAACACACACATGCACACACATTTTTAACAAGATGGTGATGGGAACATCCCACTGGATTATAATCATTTTCTTCAACTCCTCTTCTAATCTTCAGCGCAAACTTATGCCAACATATCTTAATTTGAGCCTAATTTTAACCAACTCTAAATTGAAATATCCCATGATACATACAAATCTGGAGATGCTACTCAGGACTAAAATGTTAGCCTCCCTATCTCTAGCAATTTTAAACAGATACACAAACAGAGTTGGATGTATGATTATGATCCATAATAAAGGATGGTGCACTGACAAGAAGTATATAGTAAAAATGGTTGGTGCATTGATGTAGGGTTATATCTCAATTTGAATATCTTGACACAGTTACTTGGAGCAGAAAAACATTGTTTTCATCATTTTTGTTTGTGGAAAAGTGATACAATCCCATGGAAAATGTCACAGAAAAAATAAAGATTATATTTTGACCAAGAGAAAGATATATCGCCATATTAGAGAGTGATAAATACTTATAATTTGGTCTTCAAAAGTTCTGAGTAAAAATAAAAGTCAAACCACGTCTGCAGTTATCTGCTCATGCTACTTGTTGACTGCACTGGTCTTATCCAAGGAAGTTTCATCTAAGAATATCAATTGTCAACTTGTGTCATGTACTTGTGTCTGTTCATGTCAGTGTGAACATGCAAGCATGTTTTCTGGTTTGGTTGCCTGTGTCTGTGTTTGACCGTGTCCCTGTGTTTAGTGAGTGCAAATATTTGCATGTATTATGAGTTATTTTTAGATAGACCAATAACATCTGTAATTAAAGGACCAGTTTTACCGTGGGATGAGTAGGAGGGCACTTTCAACATCTGTTTTCATTCTGCTCAATTAGCATAATTAATTAACGTTAATCAATCCAAACAAATTATTTTTTAACACCTAGAATAAATCACAACACATCTCTTCATTCGTTTGCACTGACTGATCCAGCACTCTGGCAAAGCGTTCATTGATCACCCAACAAATGAGACAATGCTGGACGATGAGGCTTATTGTATTGTATTCCTATTGTATTCTGCTGTCTGAATTCTTACATCGTCCATCATTACCCTGCCACACACAGACAGAATGTGATTAGAACTTGGCAAAATAAAAAAGACAAAATGTATAAATAGCTGGACAGTCGGCAAGGAGACACAACTTAAGTTATTTAGCATTTTTCAATCCAGGGACATAAAAACCATAATGAACATAAACATGTGGACAAGGTGTGCTAACCAATTATCAATTAAATCAGTTAATCAATTAAAACTGAAATTTGAAATGATAGTAAGACTATAATACATCAAATGAGATCTGGAGTATTTCATGTAGGACCATTAGATACTAAAAGCAGCTTCAGTATAACTCTTTGGTACAACCAGATGGCCGACACTAGAAGATTTTCATCATTATTATTAGTACCAATACTAGTATCAACCTGAGCTCACCTTATTAGTGAGGGTAAAAACATCTCAAGTTAGAAAAATCATACTGATATAATAACTTCAACCATTAGATAACATTAGATTCATCATACTGACAACAGTTTATAATCAATTTATAATCAGATGGAAATCATTAATGGACATCTTTTTCTGAGTGGTAGAGTATATTTTTGGAAAATTACTACAAAGTCGCTATACGCTTTTGGGGGTATTAACTGACATATTTCTGTTCAGTCAGCCATCAAAAACTAAACAAAATTTAGAACATATATAATTATGATAAGCTTACCACAAACATGCAAGGGTTCCTGGAAGGGAGTCACCTGAAAAGATCTGATATACTTCAATTCAGTTAAAAAGAAATTATTTAACTCATACTGACAGTTTATGCAGCCCCTCAGTTTGGCCTCTGCCTGATACAGGCCATTTTACCTACTGTCTCTTTAAGACCCCCCTCCCAAGGAGCCCACTCTGTTCTGATTGGCCAGCTCTCAGAAGCTGCCCCTCAAGAGACTTTTGCTGGCTTTGGAGGCTATCTCAACAAATCATGAACAAACTATTACAGCAGGATTTCATTACTTTTTCTCATTCTTTACTCAAAATTCTCAGATGGCAGTTTATGGGCATGTTTAGAGAGCTGAATTGTGTTCAGAACTTGTGTTGAACTTTTGACTTACAGGGAGAATATCTAAATACATTAACCCCTAAGTTTTGGAACTTTGACCATGTTTTACACAAATATCCAACTTCATAACATACTATAAATAATAGAAAATTACAAAAAGCATGCTATGTCCCCTTTAAGTACAACCCATTTTCCAGCAAGATATCACAACTTAGAATGTGCTCACTGCTCTACTAAACAGTGGGAAAAGGGTTAAAATTGTGGTATCTTAGTTTCCTTGTATTTAAACCATTATCTGGTTGAAAAGAAAGTTGGAAATTTATATTTTTGTGTTTTTATGTAATTTCTGGGCAATATATTTATGAGCACTACTAGCAACAGAACAGTGAACATAAAGTAGGAAAAAGCTGCAACTTAAAATGCTAAGTAGCTTATTAACACAAAACCACACGGACACACAAGTACTGTAGGTAAGCTCAATAGTGCACTCACACACAAGCAGAAACCTCACTCGTACCTTTAAACACAGCTGTATACTGTATGTACCCTGAAGGTTTTATGAAAAGACAAAGGCAGTTTGAAATGGACTACAGATGCCTACAAACACCCCCCCCGCCCCCCCCGCCCCCCCCACTACACACACATACATCCACCTAATATTGTTATATTGCTGTCAGGTTTTCAGTGGTGTGGGTTAATCAGAGAGGCAAGGGGAAGGGTGCTATCTACTCACCACACTACCACATTTATCGATTCCATTTACACACACACACACACACACACACACACACACACACACAAACACACACACAAATTGACACCCATTTTCACCACAAGAACAGGCACCCATAACACCCCTTTAACTATTCTATTGGCCCCAAATAGATTTTCCCATTTTACGCTGTAGAGGCAGGGGAAACACTGGAGCATAACTGAAAGTGATATAAATGTATCAAAAAACAGATGAACAAACATTGGGGGAAGATTTATTACTGGGGATTTTAATAAAAATTGGAGGCGGATGAATTGATTTTGGTTTAAGGGAGGGTGTTATAAGGAACAATTTATCGGGATGGCCCAGGTAAGATGCATTATTTTCCGATTGTTATCTGGCTGCACTGTTTAAGGGGCTGATTTGTGTTGTGTATTGCATTTTATGGGTAAGAAGGAAAGGGGAACTTTCGATGATTTAGATGGGATGTATTCATCAAAGGCAGCTGGTGTGAACCATAGATCGCCAAGCGAAGGAGGTACAGGTGACAGCTCATTCTGCTATGGAATGTTTTGGAGCTGCACATCACCGCTTCTCAATTCCCCTTTCTTCTTTGCACTCTTTCTCCACTTCCCTCCTTCTTTCTCTCTTAATCATCTATGCCTTTTTCCTCTTCCCTTCTTTTCTTGCTGTCTCTCTGTATCCATGCCTCTTCTCCACAGTTCGGTGCACACTCGGTTTTAATTTTATGAGGCTGAGAGTAGCTTTTAACCATCCATGTGGCAAATAAACGGGGGATTAGGAGTATTTAGTGTTTTTCCTCCTCACTAAAAGCCTCCCTACTTCCCTGGTGCTCAGTGACCTTTACTGCTGCTTCTGACATGTGAAAAGACAAGCCCTCATCATCATCATCAGGTTTACACACACACTCTGCTATCAGTTGGTATGGTAATGCTTATAAACGATGCAGTGTTTGCCTCTGTGCCAACTACGGGGTTTGTGCTCTGTCTATAGCTCATAGTTTAGCTGTATTTGTTTTGGTCTCTTGGGGTGTTTCAGTTGTTGTTTTTATCTCCTTTTACTTATCTCCTTTACTGTCTATTTAAAGCTATATCAACTTTCTTTTTGTGTCTGTATTATCATTTCATTTGATTTACTTTGCATCACTTTTTCAGTTGTGATTACTTTTGTTTGTTGATGTTTTTCTTTGCCTTTCTTTACATTGTATGTTTGATTCACATTTTTCAGTCTCATTTAACCCTTTACAATTGTATTAATTAACATAATAATAATTAGCATACAAAATTATTTATAATAAATACATTAAGAACAAATGTTTAGACAAACACAGTAAGACAATGAAGACAATGTTATTAAGACAATAGATCTGTTTATTGGACACCTTTACTCTCTATCTAAATCCTCTAATCCACAACAAAGACACAGGCCGTGGCTTACAGACACGCACACACATATGCACTTACACTCTCTCCCTCTCACACACGCACACACACACACACACACACACACACACACACACACACACACACACATACACACAGGTAATGAAAGGCTATTTGGCCAGGCCAGTCACCTGTGGCCAGGGCTGATTTCTGTTGATCTGAAAGTTAGATTGGTTCTGTGATGAATGAGGCTTGTTTATGTGAGTGAGCAGGGTGAGTGTGTAAAGGACTATATGAACTCTATTACAGTAATCAGATTACATTCTGCTCACTTTGACATTTTTTAAGTTAATAATATAAAAGGATTGCAATTGACTGTAAAAGTTGGAGGTACTGGCTAATTATGGTGTGCTATAGCTGATGAAATTAAATGTAAAATAAAGTGATGTTGATGGAAAAGGGGTTTGATATTATTTCACTACCTATTTTATCTGCAAAACATAACAGAAATAAGTATAATATGTAATGCTTTTGTTATTTTATTTAGAGCAATCCCTTTGCATTTATACAATTTGCCTTATGAGAACATTTTAAAGCAGTAGTCCAATCATGGTAATCAGCTGTGAATGGGAGTGGGAAAACAAATCTATCTGTGAAGGTAATGGCCAAAAGGCCAAATGCAGTCAAAGTTCTTTGGACACACACAGTGAACCACAAATGCAAGTGTGTTGATGCGTGTTATAGAGTGGTCACTGGCAACCAGTAAGTACTTCACATTCAAAAACAACCCAAGTCAAGCACTCTGTGACTGCCGAAGACCACCAAAGTTCACCATATACTGTCTCATATTATAAATCTGAAACAATCCAAAATTAAAATGCCAAGCAAGGATGCTTTATTAACATGACATCATTCATATGACACAACCAAAATTCAAGGATTAAACCATTTTAATTGCTCCTTTACAGCAGGTGATATGTTTTTTTTTAATCAGATTTATCCCTCTTCATGCAACTCTCAGCACGCATCTTAGTTCTTAGCATCCATCACAGATCACAGAAAACTAATCTTCAATACAGAGCTCCTCATTTAATTTGTGTTCACTACTACTACTTATGCTGAGAGGAATTCCATCAGTGTTGGTTTATGCCTTAAATGTAAGACTGAAAACCTTTCAAGTAACAGCTCACAGCTGGGTTATAAGTGTTAATGGTGTTTATGTCCAGTATGATAAGTTAGCTGCTTTGAGCTTTTTGTGTGGGACACTAGGCAAGTTTATTTGTCAGGTTATGGCCATGTGAAGCATTACGGTCACACATACAACCGACACTGTCTGCACCTGAGCATGCACACAAACACTTAAGAGCAAACATATTATGTACAGTCCCACATGTGCACACGCCACCACCACACCCACACCCACACCCACACAGCACAAACAGATAAATGGGATCAGGGGCCTCTGTAGCCCGTGAATCATACATAGAGGCCCATAAGGGCCAAAGGTCAAGGTCTTTATGAGGAGCTGAAAGCCCCCTGCTCTGAAACAGAGAGATGTAATGTACTTTTTGCCCCCTCTTTTTCTCTTTTGTTTCTCTCCTTCTCTCTCTCTCTCTCTCTCTCTCTCTCTCTCTCTAGTCATAAAAGTAATTCAGGTAGAGAAAAACTCTATCGGGTGGATAGTTGCTGTGGCATTGGTTTTGGTATCAGTTTTGGTTGGGAGTGACTGCCATAACACTACAGCCTACAGCTACTGTCAATTGTCAGTACACCTTAATAAACAAACTGGGGTGCACAACTCTCTTTGTGGTCCTGTAACTGCCAGACAATGGAGACAATGAACCTTATCATAATGGTGGCTTGTATCATGGGGTGGGGAATATGGACTGGCATATTATCTGATTGAAACCAAATTCATGGACACCGATGGAGATGCCTGCATGGTCTTCTATGTGGGACACAGAAGTAGCCACCAAAGTCTATAGAAAAAATAACTTTATCACAAGGTGTTTCCTACAGCCTGTGTGGTTAATGTCATCATTGTGGCTTACAACTGGGAGCAGGATCTGCAGATGGTGGCTGCGGTCCTGGAGTCCCCATGGCAGGACTCACGGCCAACCTCTAAAAAGTGTGTAATTGGGCAGGGGGGAGATTCAATGTCTGGGGAACGTCCTGGCCCAAAGGCAGGTGCGCCCCCAGCTAGATAAGTCCATTGCCATTACCGCCTGCCTGAGGCCCAGACTTACAAATGATGTGAGGTGGTTCACATGGGTGGCTGGCTATTGGCTGTTGGTGGTTCATTATCAAATTTTTGGTGATGACCAGTCCCTTGACTGAGGTTAAAGTGTCCCATTGGTGAACCACTGCTGCACACTCCTAACTTTTCTTTCATGTTTTGTCTCTGGACATGTGAACAGACAGTGGGATGGGAGCCTTTTTGTCCTGCTCACTCCTAGGGAACAATAACAATGTGTTCACCATTCACTGGGATGATCCTAGTGAAGCAGGTTGTCATGAAAGTGGCTTTGGTATGAATCTAGGACAGGAGGCAGAAGTGGCTGCCATAGAGCTGCAGTTGCAAATACAGTCATTTGGTGCACTGAAGTTGGAGATCTTTTTTCCCTCTTAACACAAAAATGCTATATAAACTAGTTCCTTGCTCAAGTTGACTTCAAAAGGGATGATGTTTGTTAACACAGAAACTTAAACCCAGTGTTGAAGTTCAGGCATTACATATATAGCGATAGAAAACATAGAGGTCAATCTGTCCTGGTTTTATATTGCATCAAAAATGTATTATACTTTCTACTGTAGCCATACAGAAAACCTCTACACCATACAGTATAACATGCACTGACTCTATGCGATTGTTAAAAAAAAAATCCTCTGGAGGGGCTGAGCACAAGCTAAGCGAGCATGCAAAAAGGAACTTTGACAATTGCAACATATGTTGGTGCAGATGTTCGCACAAGAAGAGATTCAATTAATCATTAAGTCACTCCACATGTCACTGCCTCAACTAAACAAGGTTCAGTGTATCTGAGCCAGAACCACTATACGTTCCTGTGTGTGTGCATGTATGTGAGTGTGTGTGCATGTGTGTGTCCCTGTTTGTGTGTCAGGGCTGATTGCTCTTGACTTCATTAATCTCTGCAGTGTGGTTATGATTAGCTCTCTGAGGCATGCCAGAGGACATCTGACACACACACACACGCTCACACACTCACTGTCAGGTCTGGCCACCTCTCCAGCCTGTCTCTCTCACTGTCCAACCAATTAGCTGGGAGCAAAGAGAAATAGACTAGCTCCAGTGGTGGCAGGACATATACACTCACATAGGCACGCTAAAGGTTTGTTCTACTTCATACAGAAGCAACAGAGTGTGTTCAGGACGTCATTGTTGAAGATAAAACAACTAGGTGATTTGGAGATGTGCGCAATGTTATGCTCCAGGAATGTAAGATAGTCATTAATGCTTTAAGTGACAGGTGAGTGAAGCATGTCTATTTAAAAAGATTAAGAATTAGCTGAAGAGAGAAGAGAAAGAATGACAGAGAAAGAGGTTAATGTCAAAGAAACAGAGTGAATGAGAGACAGTGAGAGACAGTCTTGTGCAAAAAGCTCAAAAGCTTAGGCAGACAAAGATAAAGCTAGTAAGTGATGCAAACCAGACAGACCAGAGCAAGCAAAAGACAGACACGAATCAGAAAAAGAGAGGAAGAGATGAATGTAATAACAAATGGGTACGGCCAGATGAAAAGAGCAAGTGAAGTGTAAGTGGTGAAGTGCTACAGAGAGGGAGAGGAGGGAGAATCCTCAGATGCGTGACTACACCCTGCCATGATCAGAGTACAGACTGGATGATTTATTTTCTGTCTCCAAAATTGAGTTCCTGGAAAAAAATCTACATTCCATTAAACTACTGAGGGTTTTATTTTGAAAGGAGAATATGATTGTGGGTGTGGATGTAAAGGAATGACCAACAGATGTGGCAATCATGCAGCTAAAAATGTCTCCCCTAATCTTTATTCTCTTCTTCTCCTGTTTGATTGCTGTTCTCTTCTTCTTGTCCCTTATTTCTGTGTGGTGAATATACCAAAATAAAAATGAAATAAAAAAAAAAAATAAAAAAATATAAATTACTTTCAATTAAGAGAGACAAACTCTTGCAGCCACATTCACTAAGCCCTTGTGTCTGTGCCTTGTTTCTGGTGCATTGTGCACCTGTAGTCCTACATGTTATTTAGCAAACTTGCACACCAGCCAAGAAGTGCCATTTGTCTGCAGTCAACTCTGTATGTCAGGCCAGAAGTGCACTTTTCACATTGTGAGGGAGGATTGTACAAAAAGCAGGGGGAGGCCTCAAAAGTTTGACTGATGGAAGAGATAGCAAAGGGTCACACAATGGGTGAGAGTAGATTTGGGAAGAAAATCCTCCACCACTGAGGGGAGAATATTGAACAATTTCTAAAACATCAAACAGCAGATGGAGAGTTGTGACTCTGTTTTTAAATTAAACTGGAATTTGAGCTGCGCTATGCTAAATGCAATAATTTCTTTAAAACAAGTTTTGTTCATTTCCTTTAACATTATTTGAATGACTCTTACTGAATTAGTTTGACCTTTTTAAAAAATTATATCACTAAAATTGTGTCAATGGGTCAATAGATATCTGGATAATTTCCACACTGAGTTTAGTTGCAACCAAATTGCAGTATAAGTTTTGGATTGTTATGATTTCATTTGATAAAATTGGCATCACTACATTTAGATTTCAATTCCATGTTTTTGCAGAAAACAGGCTGCTATATGAATCTGTGTGTGTGTGCATGTGTTTGTGTGTCAACACAGACAGCAAAATGACAAATTGTTGAAAAGAAGAATGAGAGGAGTAATGATGGAACAATAATGCCACATGTGTACTGTAGCCTGTATATATATATATATATATGTGTGTGTGTGTGTGTGTGTGTGTGTGTGTGTGTGTGTGAGAGAGAGAGAGAGAGAGAGTGTGGTGATGAATCTCTCATTGTGACAGTGGGGCCGGCAGCAGTGAATGTCCTTCTGGGTGACACACACACAGACACACACACACACACACACACACACACACACACACACACACACACACACACACACACACACAAATGCATACACACACTGAGACATGCATACACAGATGGAAACGACCACACTAATGGATCACCCCTGTCTGCATGCAATCCGCCACAAATAATGATGAACCACCCCTGCATTAAACTATTTTACACAATGCTCAATTCATTACTTCTCTCTCTCTCTCTCTTCCTCTCTCTCTCTGTCTCTCTCTGTGGGTATAGGTGAGCTAATAAAGGTATGATATTTCTCCTCTACCGGCACAATCATAGTTTTTATCCATTAGTAGGATATTAGGATGTGGAATGAGGAAAGGTGGAAGGGAGGGGATGGAATGGAGAGGGAAAAAGAGATGGCTTCAAATTGGTTTAAAAGCATTGCCACTGTAAAAAGTAACAGCAGCCCCAGGCAGAAAATGAGGGAACAATTTCCATAAGTTTACTAAGAAGACCACGACCAGCTGCAGGCCTTTATAAGCCTTAGGTGAACTTTTGGTTTGAGGGCCTGCTCCATATAACATTTTAATGCCATACAAATGGCATTAGGTCAGAGTCGTGTATGATGGGAATGCATTACTTTCAAATGCTTAGTGCTGTTTATTGCTCTCAGTGAAGTAAGCAAACATATTTTTAATCTTAATAATGACAAAAATGGGAAAATGAAGCCTATGTTAAAATACTCAGAATTATCATGAAAGAAAGATATAGTAAAATCTGGATGGAAACAGTGTCTATAGTTTATTAGATACTAAACTCATTTTAGAAAGATAAATATCATGTCACCAGAAAGCAAATTACAAAAAAGGAAGGCTCAGAAACTTAAGTGAACATGATTTTTTTTTATTTTAGCTAGGATTTTATCTAATGGATCATGATTGCATCATGATTCTTTTGTTAGCTATATATTTAAAATTATTTGCTTTGTTTTGTTTTACATTGACATTTCATTTTCTACTTAATATCCTTATTTTATTTAAACCGTCTCAGACAAAGAAATCTAAAACATGTTATATAGATATAATTAGACATAGATATAATTTGCCATGTAAAGCAAATATATCAACAGAAGTGCACTATTAAACACATTCATTTTATTTATTATAGAAATGTTTCAGGAATAATAGTCACCATAATATGTTTTGTTTTACACATAATTAATATGTTGTCTGTTACTGTACCTTAAAGGTGTATCAGCCTATTAAAAGATAATGGCAATAGCTGATAGAATGATTTGATAAAAACCTCCCTTTTTGTGTAAAATATATTTTCCAGCTTCACTTTTCTCAGTGTGGGAGAGAAGAGAAGAAAGAGTCATTATGGATTTCAATTAAGTGATCCCTGGGCAGAGAGGGATGCATCAGAGTGGGGGAATTAATGTGCTGCGGACAGATGTTTAATAATAATGGCCGAACTGGCCCTGCCGAGAAACACACATTCCATCCTCTGCACCCTACTGTGGCTGTAAGAACACACATGCACAGACAGACGCACACTGACAGGCCCGCATACACAGACACTCACATATAATCACTCATACACTGACACCCACACAAAAACGATTCATACACATGCACAGTGCAGAGCAATGTGTGACAGTCTCACACACATACATTCAAACACAGACACTGGTATCACCACGTAGCATGTGTGTGTGTGTTTATGACCAGTGCTGGCCACAGCGCATATGGCCCTCATTTAGGAACAATGGGCATGGAGAATGACTGGTTGGATGAGCTTCCTGACTGTGAGAGGTGACTGGAGGCATGTTAAATGACATGCCCCGTATGGAGAGATGGAGCGCGATACACAGAGAGGGAGAGAGAGAGGGAATATATGGGTAACACTGGATAATTATTGGCTCACTTCACACTGAACAACAAAAATGTTTTGACTGAAGGCAGAAAGAGGAAGGAGAGTGCAGAAAACGAGCAAATAAAAGTACAGAAGAAGAAATACGCAAAGCGTAAGATATAAGAAGAGATGAGGTGGGAGGAACATGATAAAAGAGTGTACTACAAGATAAGGATGAGACAATGATGGTCTGGCTGGGTCTAGAACTGGGTCATTAGAGAGTGTGTAAACAGCGTGTCTTTCCATGAAGTGTGCTCACCCGCCTTTTTGCTTCACTCTCTCACACAGATACACACCTGGTGACACCTAATCAGTGTTGAGGCAGGACAAATGGCTTCTAGCCATCCTTACTGTCTTGTCAAAAACAACACTTCCCTAAAAATCTTTCTCTTTCTCTCTCACTCATGTGTGGTGTTCATACTGTCTTGTCACAACAACATTTCTCCGGTAATTACCAGGGTGGCCGCCCTCCCGCCGCCCCTCGATGGATGGGCTGAGCCACCATGGGTTTGCCCCTCTAGCCATAACTCTACCTAGGACATCTGCCTACCACTCTTCACAACTGTGGTGGGCCTCAGACAGCAAATTGGCCTGAAAGAAAGACAGAGAGACAGAAAAATATACTCAAACAAGCACGCTGCCTGGATCATTGAGAAGCAGGCATGCCGGTATACAGACATGAAAGAGCATGGAGACAGATACAAACACACACACACACATTCATTCACTTGAAATATTTGTGGTTTGCCTGTCTTTAAGGAGTAATCTATAATACAAACAGTCTTTTCCTCTGACTATTGGCCAGACAGATATCTTTCCTTGCACAGATACTGTGCACACACACACACACGCACACACAGATACACACACACACATCCTGCTGATGTGATCATTTTGACAGGTGAATATGGTTGAAGAGGAGTAGAAGAGTGAAGAGCAGGGGAAATGCGTAAGGAAGAGTGGGGAGAAATAAACTGATAACTGTATGATGATTGGCGATAACGTCAGGAAAGGAGGGAAATGGATGGAGGGATGGATGCAAGAGGTGAAGCTGGCACTGGCAGATCAATACTCAGATGCACAATCTGCATCCACAGAGCAGGCATTTTTCTGGGATTTTTTTTCTCCCTTTCTTATATTATTTACTCTGTATTACTGCTTCAGTATGTTAGATAGTGTACAGTGCTGGGAAAGGTGGTGAAAGACACACAGGAGGGATAAAGAGGATAAACAAGATGGTGTATTTTTTTTTTTGTTATATTTTAGTGTTGGTGTTTAAAATTTATTATGGTGACTAGTGAATAAGGCTTTTTCTACAAATATTTTTTAGTTAAATGTTACAATATGTGCTGACCCAATTTGTTAAAGACTTTTAATCACATCAAATTAAATTGGTGGTAGATTTATGCTCTCTTTAAAACATGTGAGAGATGTAGGAGAAAGAAAGAGAAGTCTGAAGGGTAAAAGAGAAGTGTTTCAGTGTGAAAAATATATTCTACAGATAAATGGGCAGCCACATACCAGAAGTACCTGAATAAAATGCAAGTTATTGATTTTGCAAATCATCAAATAATCAGAGACTTCTCGTACATCAACAGAAGGTAAATATTTTTACAGTGTTTTTTGTTACTGTATAGCTTCCTTTTCAGCTGTTTGTCTTGTCGGGATGGAAATGGAAATTCATACTTCCTAAATGTTGTGAACGCATCTCCGGTAACGGCTGTGTTGCCAAGACAACAGTAAACTTGTGCCTGAAATGGCAGAGCTACTGAAATTAAGAAGTGAAGTTGAAGACTTCCAAAAGGAACATTTCTACAGAAACAGGTATGTATTGTACAGGTGTGAAGGACCATTGTGGCCCTTGCTAATCAGTAGCTGAATGACTGCCTAACGAGAACAGAAATGTAAGCTAATGTTAGCGTTATGCATTCGCTATTTTACCCATGGATCCATGATTTTTAGCTAACTTAGCTATTAGACAGTTAGCATGCCATGTTGTACCTTTCATAACTTAACGCTTACCAGCAAACAACCATTGGTCTTCACTAAACGCTTGTGTTAATGAAGACAACATAAATGTATATTTCTGTGAAGTTTTTTTTTTTTTTTTTTTTTTTTTTTTTTTTTGGTGCAACGGTTGATACCACTAGTCTATAATTTGGTTTAAAAATGTATAATGTAATTAACGTTACTGCAATCCCAGTGGTGCCATAACGAAAGTAATGAAACTGTGACACACCTGCAGAGCAAACAACACATAGCACCCACAGCAAAGCCTGGCTGTGTACTTTGCAAGTACAAATAGACCTATAAATACTATTTCATGCCATAATTGTAAACGTTAAAAGGCAATGCAGTTAGATAATGTAGCTACAGTCCATTATTAATATAAAGTGTGTGTGTGTGTGTGTGTGTGTGTGTGTGTGTATGTGTGTGTGTGTGTGTGTGTGTGTGTCTCAGTCTAGCTGAAGAGAACAGAGAGGGGGACAACCAAGCCGCTACCCAGATCCAGAGCTGGTTCAGAGCCTGCAAGGTGCGGGCTTACCTCAGGTATTACGTGTGTGTTCAATTTGAATATGTAAACCAGAAAAAGAGACTTTTGATACTGCTTCGTATGCCACAGGCAAAGAAAGAATACAAGCCTTAATATTTTATGTACGAGTTTGAGGTTTGCTTTTTCCTTCGGGTGGAAAAACATTCAGACAGGACTCTTAGGAGTTAATTTCAAGGGAAACCCTGATACTAGCTCACTCCCATAATTATCCCACTTCTAGAGCTTTGCAAATGGCCTTGAGGAATAAATGTCACTTGTACTCTGTGCTTCTTTCACACAGAGAGAAATGAATGTCTCTATATCTGTGCTTGTTCATATGCTGTGACCCCAGCACCATTCTGCAGGGTCAGCAGACAAACTTCCAGACAGTAGGTTAATTCAGATTACTTTAGTTAATTGATCAATGCGTTAAGTGGATAATTAGCAACAATTTTAGCTGCCTAAGTGCAACTCTGGGGTTGTGCTATCCCCACTATAAGCATTGATTTTCTGGGCATATAAATGGCCTTTTGGAAATTGATGGCCTCATTGGAGGCAGAGAATCGCAGTGGACTTGCATTTAGAGTATGTTTGAAGATGAATACAAATGTGTGCCACTGACTAAAGGAGGTGAAAGGCTCATCGGACATGATCGAAAGGCCTGGAGGAGCAGCAGTGTTCTGTGTGTGAGTCTCTTTGTGAGAGTGTGTGTTTGTCAGCTGACCTTTTAACTGAGGTCCTTTACAACCAACATTTGTAAGCACAAAACAAAATCACAATTTTCTTTATTGTTTTCCAAAAGAGAGGTCACAGTCTATTACAGAAATTGGGATTTTAGTCATTTTCTGTTAAATTAACTTGAATATATTTCATTCAGGAATGTATTTCCATTTTCTTTTAGTGTTTTTGCCACCTATTAGGTTACCACAGGTTAGTAGGTTTTTACCTAATCCTAACCCTAAATCCCAAGAAAATTCTTTCTTTTTAGAGTTTTGTACAGAAGTAGATAATTGCAGAGCATAAACTTAACAAATAGATCCACAATTCCATTTCCACCCATGTGTATCTGAATAACTTTTTGCAGTGTTTTTCCTCATTTCAATTACAAAAAAAAAAAACAAGCTCATCCAATCCTCTCTCCAATATGACTTTATTACAGCCATCTGCACAAGAAGGCAATCATTATACAGAAGATATGGCGGGGCTTCACAGCAAGGACGCGTTTCAGACAAATGGTGAAGGTAAGCCAGAAGCTGGAGCGGCTATAGATATATTGATTATGCTATGATAGCATGCATTAGAATTCAATTGCTATATGCCTAAGTCCCTGCGTCTGACCTTAAGAAATATAATTCACTCATTACACATCGGGAAATTAGCACTTAGGAAATATGATGCAATATGATAAGGAATTCCATCTATATAGCAACTCCTGGAATGCATATAGAAAGAGTGTGGAGAGGAATAGAAAGAAGGAAAGACTAGAGGAGTTTGTGCGTGTGTGTGTATATATGTGTGTGCTTTAGTAAAACAAGGCCCCATTTTCGGCATATTGCCTCCAACTGCTTCTTAATTGAACAGATTGTTGATACCGGATCCAATACCCAGTGCTCTCACGTATAATTTTCCCCTGGATTGAGTTTTGTAAACGTATCACAACAAGCTATTTATCATGCCTGTAAATTGACTGTTTGCTAAAGCATAACTGCCAGCCGCCGTTTGGGAGGCGTTCAAGAAATGGAAAGGGGGTATGGGGGACGGGGGTGAGGGGTGTTGAAATAAACGATGAAGGATGTGTCACAACACACACATATGGGCTAAAAAGAGGCTGTTTGGTCTCATTTGGAAACAGACGAGCACTAATTTGAATCGCTCACAATTGCCACAGTGTACTATTTTGAATTAGCCCTGAGAGATTCTATTCCTCCCCTCCTTTTTCTCTCTCTCTCTCTCTCTCTCTCTCTCTCTCTTTCTCTTGTCTGGCTGTTTCTCTCTCACTCTTGTGGACCTTATCATGTGTAATGTGACTTGCACAAAGCCTCATCTCAAAACATCAAGCTGAATTTACAACCTCCTTTCAAGTCTTTGTCTTCTTACCCCTTCCTCTCCTCCCTCTCTTCCCTGTCATTATTAAAAAAGACGTGTTGAGATATGAATCCCTTTTATGGCCGACTCTCCAGTTTGCTCCTGAAATGTGCCCCCAGTGGTTGGCCGGCACGTTTGGTGTGTGACGGCTCGTCGAGTGCGCCGTTGAATATTCTCTGGCCTTTTGTTAGTCTCTTCTGGCAGTGCTGTCATTGATTATGAAATCCAGAGGAGAGCGTTTGGCCGTCATACATCTCCATTAGCTCGCTGCTTGACTACCATAGATTTTCTTGGCCCTTGTCTGTGTTGGTGTATTAAGAGAGTACTGTCCTCCCCTTGATACAAAGTCCCCCTAATCACTCTCTCTCTCTCTCCCTCCATACCCCCTGACTTTTTTCTCTTGTTCCTCTTGTCGCTCATGCTTTCCCTCTCTCCTTTTTTGCCCCCTTTCCTCCTCCCTCCCCTCTACAGTGGCCCTATCTGTGCTGCCTCTGTGCAATGTATTATGTATAAAGAGCTCTTTATCTTTGACGCCTGCTGTGGACAGATCAGAGGGCTGGGAGACAAGATGTAACGCCATCTTTTCCTTTGTGTTCACAGGCGGCATATTTTATCATGAAGATGAATTTCTACGAGGAGATGGCGGTCAGGGTAAATATCACCACAGTGTCTTGTTTTAGCAAATGGAGTGTCGTGGTGGGGGGACACCCTGTGTGCGCTGTGAATGGGAGGCCCCATGAATAGCAGCTTGTAAGCACTTCATCACACCACTTGGTTGCAAAATTGTCCATCATAGCAATTTCTTTAATCTAACATGGAGTCTTTTACTTTATTAGGTTTATCTATTTGATTTTATATAATTTAGGCATATTAGGAACATGTAAAAACAGAGCAACTGCAGGTCTTGAAAAGTCTTAAAAAGCATTAAATCCCGTTCCCTCAACAAAAGGCCCTAGAAGGTATTAAAAATTCTTAATTTTCATTTACAAAATTGTTAATTATTTTTTCTTTTCTGCTATAGACAGTAACATTAATTATATGTATTTTTTTGTTTTGTTTTGGTTTATTTTTGGGATGACAGGAGACATTCTACATTTATAAACTATGAATGAGACTGGTGAGACAGTGGATTGCACTGCAGGAAGCTGTTAATCTGGTCGTATTAATTTGTTTAATTATATTATTGGGAATTGTTGTTATATACTGCTGAAATATACTGCGATACAATAATAAATAATTGTAGGCCATATCATCTCTACTGGTTTCCCATCATACTTTTATACTTTGACATGATTGTAAAAACAGTCAAAAATTGCATTCTGTGTGTTACTGAAAAGGTCTTAAAAAGCCTTAAATTTAACTTGGTGAACCTGGGAGAAAAAACGGATAAGAAAAAAAAAGCTGATATGCTATTTCAACTCATTTTAAAATGTCTTGACACTGTTAGTTGGTTCATGTACACTGACAGCATTGTTCACTTGTCACATAAAACCTTAAACCTTATCCTTTTGTTGCATGGTGTTTGGTAAGGTCACTGGAATGAAATTATTCTCAGAATGCAGGCCTTTATATTAACATCTAGCTTGTATCTAAGTTTTAGCTTTTTTTTTTTTTTTGCTCATGCCTATCAAATGTTCCCATTTATCCAGTGAGTGGCTACTACTGTTAAACTCATAAATCATAACAATGTGGCTGTGACTGATGCTTTGGCATTTTTACACAAGGAATATGCACAGAAACGTTATCTTTTTACAATTCCATATAGCCTACTCTTTTGGCTAACAGTTTCATTCTGCCTAAACCATTAAAGGGTTTTATAGGCCAACAAAAAATCCACTACTGTTTATTGGAGAGGCTATGTCACTGTCCAGCTGGACAGAGATGCTTACAATGTACATTGGTGGAAAAGCTTGGAAATTAAGGGCTTAAAATTTTATACTTAATAGAAACCCAAACAATTAAAGCTGACCATCCCGTTGTTTCAGTAAGTGTCACATTATGGGGGAGACCTACATCCAGTAGTAGTGTCGGACCCAGCTGTTTTAGGTCATGGGGTGAAAGGTTATGGGTGATGTCACCATGTAGAGGAGAGCAGAAGCTTCCGAAGTTAGAGAAAAGAGGCCTTTATTACCCATATAAACTACCCACAGTCTCCTATAGGAAGCAATAGGAATTTTAATGGAAAAGAAAATAAATCCGAATGGGTCAGCAAAGTGGTTCAGTGGTTAGCAATGCAAGAAGATACACAGTGTTTGAACCCCACAAGGGCCAAATGAGGTTTTTCTCTGTGGAGTTTGCATTTTATTTTCTATGTTTGTGTGTGTTTTCTCTGGATTCTCTAGTTTCCTTCCATCTCAAACGTCCACATGAAAGTATTAGGGACAGTCCTGCTGTTGCCCTTGACCAAGGCACTGGCCATAGATGTGAAGTCGGTCCCTGGGCACTGCACTGTGCATTGCCCACTGTTCCTAAATACAAGTCATGGGGCAAAGACAAATTTCCCAAAGCTGATTGATCAAGTGTAACTTAAAGCTTCAAAAGTAAAAATAGATATTACTAATAATAAAATAATTTGTAAACCAGTCCCTTTTTATGATGCCACCTGTTGAAAGATATGCCAACCTTAAAAATAAAGTATGTTAGGATTTCTCAGTTCATTTTTATATAAATATTGGCAGGTCTGTGAGAACTACACTGTAATCTCTGCAAGAGTGTGTGTACATGCGTATGAAACCAGTGACCCTGTGCAAAAATGAATTACTGAAGGACATCTGTACTCCCTCCTTTACCAAAGAAATATTCAGTGTGTGAGTGAAAGGCAGAGGGAAAGAGAAAAGGAGAGACACCAAGGGAGAAACAATCATCTCAGAATCCCCCTGTGACACTTCCTTTGAATCAATTTTGATTCTATTCTTTCTTCTCTCCCCTCCTGTTGTCTTTATCATGGCATGGTAGCTAACAGAGGATAATGTATTAGGGCCATAATAGAAACCAGTGTTTACATGCCGCACCTCGGATTTGTATTAGATTCAACAGCATCGATTTCACTAGTCAACAAAGGTCAGCAAGAACTCGGGAGGCGGCAATTACTTTATTTAAAATTATCTATTGACTGGCAGATCAATGCTAATTCTCATTTTGCTCTTTGTTGTTTTTCCCCATCCTCCACTCCTCTTCTCTCCTCTTCATTCTTCTCATAGTGTGATTATTCTTTTACCTGCCATTGTTTTAATCTCTTAATTAGTCTGAAGGACATCCGCCCCCTTGCTTTAAAATGGTCCACTGGTATGTGTGGGTGTGTGTGTGTGCTGGCTAATCTGCAGCCTCCACAATCAATGTGGACTGATACAGTTAAACATATGGAGCTGTGACAGCTGTCTGTCCTACCTTGGATTGTCCCTCCATCACTTTAGGAGAAAAGAATATGTCATTACATGTGGTTGGAGAGTATACCATATACTATTAATAGCTTCATATGTGTTATTTTTATGTTTAATGTGTCCATCAAGACTAAGTAATATGCTGGTCATTTTTCTACAACTGTATGTCGGAAGAGCAAATACATCAGAAAAATGAATACCTGAAAAGACAGCAACATATTAATGACTGATGAAATGTTTTTGACCTTACCATCTGTGTAAAGCAACCCTCCTTGAGTGTAATCATTTAAATAATTGCACTGTGAAACAAATTTTTATGTCATATTAGTTAATAGTTAAACATCAAAGTTTTCTCACTACCAGATTTCCACAATCCCACATTTCCGCATGTTGTAGAAATACCTCTGTCATTTCACTTTACAGATTCAGCGAAGATGGAGAGGATTCTTTGTGAGGAAGTATATCCATAACTTTTATGCACGCAAGAGCTATCTGCAAGGACTCTCCATGAAAAACCAACTTGTCAGGTAAAAAATAAGAAAGGCACACAATGCTGGTTGCTGTGTATGAGGAACTGACCTTTTGACAGCACTGTAGCTGAATTAATATGTGCACCTCCTTTTTACTTTCCGTTTTTTAAAGTATTGGCGGCCAGATCATTTATAGCAATTACAAGATCTCTACTTGTCATTTTTTGAATATTTCATTCATTCTGTCTCCATTTAACCTTTACAGAATCTCACTCATTTGCTTTATTTTCCATCCAAATCAAGTTCTGCTGTTTTTACTAAATTTCTCAGTAATGCAGTCGAGTCAATACAGTGTCAATGACAAGAAGAATTTTTTTTTTTTTTTAAAGTGTTTTACACTTTTTACACTTTTTAAAAAAGAAATACAGAAAGGGAATATTGGTAAATACAATGCATCTCTATTTCTCCTGTCTTTTCCCTTTTCTCTGTCTAACACGCTCTTTTTTTTTTTTTTTTTTTTTAAAAAAAACATTTCCCCCTTATGTACTTTGGTAAAAATCTATTTCTGCCCAGGGACCACTACAGGACCAGGAATGGACTCAGCTGGTACATTTCAGTCAAGATTAATTCATTTGATTTGTGTGAAAGCAGTTGGTTAAAAGTTGCACTTGTGTATTGATAACTGTGTGTGTGTGTGTGCGTGCGTGTGTGTGTGTGTGTGTGTGTGTGTGTGAGAGAGAGAGAGAGAGAGAGAGGGAGAGAGAGAGAATGAGAATGTGTTGGTAAGATCTGTACTTTCATAGTTGTTACCTCAGAGGAAAAGTGAGGGAATGAAAGTGACAGAGAGACAAAGAGACAGAGAGGAAAGAAGAGAGAGAGAGAGAAGTCCTCTAAAGCGCTTGAGGCTAAGAGAGAGAAGTGAACGATGTGAAGAAATTAAAAATTAGCCTCTGATTTGAACCGCAGCTCGTGCATTAATAAAACATCCTGTGCTCCAGGGCTTACTGCTAGAGATACGCCATCTTTTATTTTTGACAAAAAAAAAAAAACATCACGCTTAGCTAATAGTCACATTTTTAATGTTGCTAATATATTTTACCGGAAAATATCTTTAGGCCTCTGCTAAAATTAAATGTAAATTTGTTAAAGTGCTCCTTGGATCACTGACTTCTCCCCTCACTTCCCCACCAGCGTTCCACCTTTCCTCCACACTCCTTGCCCCTTTTAGAGGTAGGGGGACTAGGCTGTTAAAGTCCATTAAGGAAGTGTTGCTACTTCAGTATTATAACACACAAAGAAAATCACACACACACACAACTTCATCAAGAATTCTGTCACTATATCAGTGATGAAAGATGTAAAATTGGTGAAATTTTACTTACAATTGTTTATCTTATCCTATATGCTTTGTATAAACAGAAAACAGTCTTAGCCACCATATTAATATATAGTTATACTTGACTAAAAAGTACTTAGAATGAGCATTTACAGAAGTCAATGGAAATATGTGTAAAGTATGTTCAATTACTAATATGATCATTTGTAATATGAAAACCAGTAAACTAAGCAACTAATGTTTGTCTCAAACAGGCCATTATTATTAGTCTCAGACTAGATCAAAACAATTTGCATATTGCAGCTTTTCACAGTAACATTTGCATTTTGCAGTATTTGGATCCTACCTACAAACAATAAGATTAAAATATTGTTATACTTTCATACACATCTTTCCAATCTCTTTCTTGTCTTCTTACACACTATATTTTGAAAGCACTCAAACACAAAGAGCAGTGTTAGAACAGCTTATAGAAATGTGAAAGTAAATAATTGTTAAACATGACTGAAAGGAACACAAAGTGTGATGTCATTTGACTGGTTGGCTCATACATTCCCAACCTCACACACACACACATACACACACACACACACACACAAGGCCCCTCCTTCACAGTGGTTTGGGGTGTTGAGGTCACTTTCTCTCCAGTTAATCACATGTTTATTTAGTGCTGCCTGGGTCACGATCAATTAACGCAGTGCCGGCATTTATTTAAAATATCCTTTCTCTGTTAGCCGCTGAGCCCTCGGATCACACGCTGCCTTATCACTCACCCCGCAAAGGTCCGCTTTTTAATCCACCAGCATGCTCCCTCCCTCTGTAAGTCTGTCTGTCTGTCCAACCCGCTGAATAAATTATTCAAAGTTGGACTAATGGTCCCCATTTAGTACAGGCTGATCGGCTGTGCATGGTAATGATATAGGAGTAATGCATAGACTGCCAAACCTCTCTCTCCTCTCTCCCTTGCTCTGACACTCTGTTTCAGTCAGTCTCTCTTTCTCGCTCATGACAGATCCCCCGCACGAAACCATCTGTGTCATTTCATTAGGTACAGCATCCAGCTAATACACACTACTTTCACTAACCTCTTCTATTCCTTGCCCTCTCTGCGTCTCTCCTTTTTCTTTCTCCTTCTCTTTCTCAATCTATTTTCCTCTATATCTTTCTCTCTCTCTCTCTCTCTCTCTCTCTCTCTTTCTCTGCCACTAGTTCACTGTGCTTCAGTGTCCATCCTCATTCATCCTTCCTCTCCTTCTGCATAGCCTAATGAAGTCAGGACCCCGGCACGGTCCCCACTCTGCCACAGTTTTCCTTGGTACCCCAACAATTTATCACTTTGTCAGGGAGACACTTAAAGTTCCTGGGCTTTAATAAGGGCATGCAGTGGGACGATGGGGGCAATTAGGAAAGCGGAGCAAGCCCGCTTTGCATATTTACTAAATGTGCTGGTGTCATCGCTGCTGCCACCAACACGGCCTGTTGACTGCATGAATTATTCCTCTATCTGCAATAAACAGCTGGGTAATTATTACTGCCATAATCAGATAAATAAGTCTCCCTGTGATGCTGCAGCGACATGGCAAAATCATTTAACTTATCCTAAAGATAACAGAAAAACAAGGCTCAGGGCGAATTTATGGACTTGGTGTCGCTATGCTGAACAGCACTAGTGTTTTTTTTCTAATTCTCTTCTGAAGCTATGCTGTCTCTCTTCTTCTCTCTACTTTTTTCCTGTCTCTCTTTTCTCCAGCCTTCTTCATTCCTCCCTCTCAAGGACATTCATGAAAGGAGAGAGCTGCTATGGTGAAGAGAGTGGGGCCTGCCTGCTTGCCTGCCCTGCGATCAGTCTCTGCTTCTATGCGTCAGTCTTTCTTTTGCTGCTTCTTTCTGATCCAGTTTGGGTGGAGACAAGTTCACTCCTTCAGTCTGATTGGATTTGTATATTCAGTGTGTGTATGTGTGCCTGTCTGTCTGTCTGTCTGTGTGTTGAAGTATAATCTGGGTGCTGTGCTCTCCCTGCCTCTTTAGGAAATTACTTTTGAGCGGGAAACAATGGTTGGAAGTATTGAAAATGTGAGAAGGTTATTTCTAAGAAACATTGATTGGGTATCATTTCAACACTGATATCATTGTTTGCTTCCACACCTTTTCACGGCAGTTGGCAGTGTGTCAGTTTTAGTACTTTAGTGAATTTGTTAATCAGTTTGTCACTCACTTAATGTAAACACTGTGTTTTAAGGGTGTTGAAGGCTCAATAAATTGAGCTGGTCATTGTCTAAATTGACTGGCTGACTACCCCCTCTTTGCTAACCTATTGAATCATTTAATTGGAGCAATTAAATAAGCCAATCAGGTCAAGCCTCCATTAAATATTTAGGACCTGGCCAATTAGCTTCTCTGGTACTGGCTTGGATGACCGCAGGTGTGGCCTGGTGTCCTACAATGCCTCATTCTCTGATATCCTGTCAACCCTTGACTACCCGTTTTGAACCAAAGAGTAAATTATTGAGAAAGAAGTGAGAAATTTAGCTGTACTATATTAGCCATTTAAATAAGTTAACAGTCCAGGGTGAAACTGTCAGTTAAGGTTTCAATTATTTGAAAGTACTTCAAGTATGCTTGATTAGCATGTCTAACAGTTCAGCAGCCTTCCAAGGTAATCTGTATTCAGAGTGCTTATACAGCACAATATGACATGCTAAATACGTTAAAAGCATCCAATAATCTTTATCATGGAATGAAATAATGCTATAATGTGGAAAAATATCTATCACTGTAATCTATATCAAGTGAAAATTTAAACATATCTATGTATAATGTAATGCACTGACATGATAATTAGAGCACATTAGCAGTGTAATGATACTCTTATCTTGTCTTCCAATATCTTGTCTTCCAATAGAATTACTTTCAAGTACAATCATATTAGCTCTAAATATATTTTCCAGTAATTAAAAGTGCTTTAAATTACTGTTTTAATTACTTTACAACCCTGTGGTCTGAGTTGTAATGTAATCATATACAAGAAAAATCTCCTCAAAAGTATTTTTAAAAACAACGTTCATGCTTTTTTGTCAGTTTGTCTGATGTACACATTTTTTAGTAAATTGGGGGCAGTTTTTCCAGTCTAATGATATTAAACATGGCTGAAGGCTAAACAACTTGAAATAAAACACTAGGGCCTTATGATCTTCACTGTAATATTGCTGCTAAAAAAAGTTTCCCCCAAAAAATCAAATTGGAATGTTGTTTGTGTCTCAAAAAGTGGAGACATTATTACATACTCACATTTACATTTTTTTCTGCCACCTTGGGAAGTAAAATCTTAAATGAAATAGTAATAGCCTAAAGTGTCACTCTGCTATGTACTGTGGAAAGAAGATGCATATTTCTATGCTACTAAAAGACTAACAAAAAAATGTCTATTTCAAACCTATACAATTTACATACAATTTTCATGAATGAAAATTTTTCATAAAATATATTGGCTAAGATGATTCCTATCAAAGCATCAGCTAAGGTTAATAAACCTTATATATAATGACCTAGAGAAGTTACAAGCCATAATCCAGTATTGTAAAACACTTTTTCTTTCTTGCTTTCACTTTCACTCAGTCAAATACACACACACACAAACACACAAGCACACAAACACACAAAGAGCAAGAGGGCACGTGCAGCGTGCCGAACAGGGCTAATGAGGGTTGTATGTTGTGGCGGCTCGTTGGGTCGACACAGATCGAGGTGCCTTCAGCCGTTACAAATCTGTTTGGCTTTTGTCCACTACACAGCAATTAATAACATTGGGGCTGGGGGCAGGGAAGCAAAGGTCACCCATTCAGCCTGACACACACACACACACACACACACACGCACACAGGGACTCAGATGTGTGGACAAATGTACAAGCAAAACTGTGTGAACATTTTGTATGAACATTGATAGACACACACTGATATAGTCATATTTACACACTAGCTATTCAGGCACACAGACGTGAGAACAGGTCCTGATCCCTGAAAGCCTTGCCAGTCAGTTTGTAAATCAGTATTAATGCATGAATGAGCATAAATACACACATATGCTGCCGACACAAACATTCACCAATTGGTTTCTGAACCAGACTGTCCCACAATAAACTAGAACTTTATATTTTACATTAATAAGTAATATCCCTGTTAGCCAGCTGTATAAATAGAGGCCAAGTAACCTCTATATTTACACAAACATGTACACACACATAGCGCACATAGACATATGGCTTCACATTCATACACGCAGTCTTAAATTACTGTGCTTAATATTACATAAACACACACATTTAGACACACATCTCTTGCTCTATCTCTCACCACACACACACAGAGAACCACCCAAATGCACACAGTGCTCTGCATATTTCATTTATTTTGTAATTTAATCTGGTGTTGAGGAAGGAATGAGAGTGCAAAGGCAACAGGAACAGTGTTGTGATTTCTTTTTAAATGTCAGTAGCCGCTGAATGTGTTAACCTCACATTACAGACACACTATGAATATTCTGATTCCTCTGGAGGTTTGTAATAGAAAACAGAAGTTGGGTATAGAACAGTAAAGATGGAAAGAAAGAGGAGGTATAGGAAAAGAGACGAAGGATTGTTGATGAGCTATGACTAAACTCTTATTGGTATTGCTCTCATGGAATTAGATTGGCTTTACCCTTAGCTTTGTGTGCGTGTGTGTGTTTTCACATTACCATGGCGTGTGTGTTTTAGTAATTGTTTCCAATTCCCTCTTTAAGTTATTACCCCCTTGTAACAATAAGGCTGTGTGATTGCGGAATGAAATTGCTGTGTATGGGCTTTTAATGCATCCCATTTAGCCAGCTTCGCTTAACAGATGTCACAGACAGACCTGTCCTGGCTGCGGTGATGAAATATATCCATCATCCTACCACTTATTGCCTCCCGCTCTCTCACTTTGCTTTTTTCCTTCCATGCAGCCTCATTCTCTTGTTTTTCTCCCACAGCTCCTCTGTCTCTCCACGTCTGTCCCAGTCTCTCTCATCATTAGGAAGTTTTTTATCCATCTGAAGGACACTTCAGGGAATTATGTTATAATATATGCACAGGCTCACTTGCATGAAGTGTATGTTGTGCAAAAGTCTTTAATTTATATAATGTTAAGATATAAGATCAGCTGGTCGTAACAGGTTAACTTGGTGTTGGTCATCAAACTTAT
The DNA here is from genome assembly GCA_029490765.1 of Euthynnus affinis. Taxonomy (NCBI): domain Eukaryota; kingdom Metazoa; phylum Chordata; class Actinopteri; order Scombriformes; family Scombridae; genus Euthynnus; species Euthynnus affinis. Next base: position 16,582,079 of record CM055839.1, read on the forward strand.
GTTTGCAATTAAGTATATGAATATGACATAGTATATGATTTATATTTATATATTATATTTACTACGTATGATGCCATAAATGTATGTTAAAGATGTAAAATAATTGATAAACTTTATTTTCCTAAGACTAGCTAATGTGAGTTCAAGTCAGTTAAAGCTGATATAATATGCACCCTTGCACTAAGTTACTGGACATCATATACATTAATGAATGAATAAATTACTTTTATTCAATTCAACATTTGAAAAATTCACACATTTGACTGTTATCACTGCCAAATGTTCATTATGTGAATCATTAAGGAAGTTAAACTTAATGGAAAGTTTGGAATTTGAATAAAAAAAAATGCAAATGGGTATATGTGTCCTGTAGGAGAGAGCTGGATGAACTTGAGGAACTCCAGAGGAGAGAGAGATACTGTTTGGAGATGGTGAAAGAGCAGACAGCCAAGGTCTACCAAGCTCACCGGTTACACCACCTCCTCAGTACAAAGCAGGTTGGTCTACAGAAACACAAACACACACAGTCTCACACCACTGACATAGAAATGACTAAATGAAATTACTATTAGACCAGTATCTGACCAGAGGCTGATATTAAATCGAGGTTCCTTGTTTACAACAACTACATAAAAATAGTTAAGTCAGAAACATTCTTGTCGTTATGGCAATCTTCAATGCTCTATTCAAAACAACTTTTATGTTCAGTCAGAAAGGTGTCTCATATTGGCATAAAATAAGTAGTATATAGTAGTATGTAGCTGCTATTAGCATCAAATAAATTTTATGTGTTACATGGTATGTGGTCAGTTATGTAAAGGAGTGAATAGGTGGTGGGTGGTACCCTGGGACGTCAGCTGATGATCAGTTTAAGTGGTGCAAATGGCACAAAGTGCAAATTTTTAATTTTGTGGAATATAATTATTTAAATTTTCTGCAAAGCAGTAATTTCAAGTTTTTACCACTAAATTGTCAGGAAGGGATTGAATTTCAAGTTAATCCCTAGTAATCGTTGCTCATTAAGCATCTGAGTCTCCAAATGTAGTCACACCACAATGCTTAACCCCAGAATTATATTGACTTTTTAAAAATATATATGCTCATCAGATTTGTCAAATTTATGTTTGCCATTATATCTAAACTACATGCAAAAAGTGCAGGGAAACAGTTATATATTTTTAATTTTATCACCTATGAAAAGTCAAAACAATCACCTCTTTACAGTCATGCAGGTACAGTATCTCTGAGACTGATAAATGTGAAAATAACACAATTTATGGTTGCAGAGGTTAAACATCATCACCAACAGTGGGTTATTATAATCCTATAATAATTGTTAATATCTCCAATAATTACCATATAGTAATTCTGATTATTAGAGTTACAGTGCAATAGTACTCAGTTAGAAATCCATGTTCACCTTATAATAATTCAAAGCAGAATAGTGACCTTAACCAAGGTTGCATGCATAGATGAGAAGCTACGTCAGATATTACATTGTTAACCCATTTATACTGACAGCACCTTTGTGGTTATATGGTGTCACTGTGTCAGTCTGGAAGAGGTAATGTCTTGGTTATGTTTGTGATTATTTTTCATGAAAACAATCTTATTTTGGTTGTCAACAAAGGTTCAACAGTATAACAACTGGCTACCAACAACTTTTATCCCCAAAACCCAACACATCTATGTGTATATACATCACAGACTCACTAGAAGCTTTCTACTTTCAATGAGAAAAAAGTTACAGATATGGAATTACTCCAGAAATGGGCCACAGCATCTTCTTTCTTTCCTTCTTTAGTCAACACAGGCGTGCTGTGCAGACTTGAGTTGTGTGTGTGTGCACACATGAGTAAGTATGTGTCCTCATGGCTCTTCTGATGTGCTGAGTGGAGTATTTTAGTGCTTCCCTGGCACAGGTGTGTCTATGTGTGTGTGTATGTGTGTGTGGCATGTGCACATCTTTGTGACTCCCCACTGGGATCGTAATGAAGACAAAGCACACTGGTCACTGTTGATTCAGCACCACCACTCGCCATGTCCCATCCCATGTTAACATGACACACACATGCACACAACTTTCAAACACCTTATTATGAAGGTGGTGTAAGTTGATATCCAGTAGTGTTTGCACTGTCAAATCTTGACTGACTCTCTAAATGCTTTGGATTGGCTGTGTACCCATATATGCATTGTTTATATTATGTACTTTATGGATTAGCATAAAGAATAGAAAGCGAGAAGAAAAGTTTGTGTGCTCTACCCGCCCTCTGTCCATCTTTTCTCTCTATATATCTTTCTCTCTCTTTCTCTGCATATGGCAGGGGACTCTTTCCCTTCGTAGCTCTGACCTTGTCAGCAGTGAATAGATGGCTCTCCCACACAGTTCATCCTTCCTCACTTCTCGGACCCCAGCCCACACATATACACACACACGCACACACACACACACACACACACACACACACACACACACACACAACTTACCAAAAGGCCCCAAGTCCCTCTGACAGAGACAGAGATGGTGTGTTCCTGGGGTCAACATCATTGCTCTTCCCGTAGCTAGGTTGGTACTTTTGGGCTTGCATGCGCATGTGTGGGGTTGTGTGTGTTTGTGTGTGTGTGTGTGTATGTATGTGTGTGTGTGTGTGTATGTGTGTGTGTGTGTTTGTGTATGTGTATGTGTTTGTGTGGTGTGTGTATCCCCAACCCTCTGTCCCTTCTTGTTTAAGTTAGATGTGTAAACTCATCCCTAATGTATTTTTAGGTGTATACTAAACTAAATACTAAAGAAATGTCATCAAATACCCTGAAATTCATTATAATGAGGATTTTAGGTTCTCATAAGTTCTCATATTTAAAGTGGCATACAATTAATAATATATTGCTGAGTGGTTTATTTTCCTAATTGTGTAACAATTTTAAGGGTCTATTGTATTGCATTTTAAAATAATGTACATAGGGTTTAGTAAAAGAAACTTAGAAAATTTGTCATTTTGATGTGTTTACATGCTAATATTTCAAATATTGTGGTAACAGCAATAGTGTGGCTGCTTACATAATTGAATAAACTGAAACATTCCCACAATAATTCAGTCACCGCGGCCGTATGGTGGCTAAGGTCATTCTCTTTTCGGTGTGACCTTATACATTCTGCAAGCACTTTATATAAGGCATTACTGGAAAGAATCACCCAATAATTTAAACCAATTGTGACTGTAGCTTAATCACATTAAAAAAATATTTTGATGTATATTTTTTAAAATATACACTATGTGTGAATGTATATCAAAGTGAAAGAAGCAAACATACATGAACATACAAGAAAATGTTTTGTATGCTTCTGCTAACTAGAGTCATATAACCCATGGTCAGTGGAGTGGAAGTAATTTCTCTCTATTCATTCTGAAATACTTGACATTAACATCAAACGTGATTGTGGTATAATAGTAAAACATTTATTAAATTAACCAATCCGTTAATATGTTATTTTAAAAGAATGAAGCTTACAGCACTTTCTCATTCACTTGAATGAGAAAGTGTGTCCAAACTTTTGAATGGTATTGTAGTTGGAGCAATTTCCCACTTTTACCCTTTCACTCCCCCCTCTCTCCGTTGTCCCAGTCTTTTAGAGTGGCCTAAATAGCAAGCGGTGTTATTAGCATATAGAGTAGATACAGAGTCCTCCAACTCAAAGCTTTGGTCTGGTAATTAACACACATGCAAAAGGATCACTGTGATTTGAATAATTATTACTAAGGCTGTATGTGGCAAATCTCTACCCCACTTCAGAACAGGGGAGGGCAAGTTTTGTGTACACATGTGTGTATTCATGCTTGTGTTTGTGGACAACTAAATCTTGTATATTCTTGTATCTCAAATCTTGTATAATGACACTTTTGAGACAGACTCAGCTAGGTTTTCCTTCTCTCTCCCTCTCTAATAGTAATAAAATGATTTATTATCTCCGCCAGGCATAAGCCTGGAGGGCATCATGCATTTGGTTGTGTGTGTGTCCTTGTGTGCATCTGTCCGCAGCTAATCTCGCACACTACTGGACCCATCAGTCTAATATTTTTTGTGCACATTTATGACTGTATGCTTAAGGACCTCTCATGGTTGTGGTGTTTCACAATTTTTGAAAAACCTATTTTATACCGCCATTGACTGCTCTATTTTATACTGCCATTGACTGCTGACTCCTCACTCATCATAACTGGCTGGTAGGTGCTGCAAGTGATCAGCATCTGCTTCAGTTTGGAATCTTGTTGCTGCTAGGGACAACCAACCATGCCTTGTTGCCACGTTATATCAATTGGTGCCAAATTTTGGTACCTTGAGAGCGGCTTGTGTTGTGAATTTAAAATAATATTGATAAGATTCCTGATGAATCTATTGTTCAACTGAGACTTTCGTCTTTTCAGCAGTCCCTGCCATTTTACAGTGCAACTTCTGACATAGCAAAAGACATTTCCGGCTATTGGCTAGGCTAAAAAAAGGCTTAACTACTCTGTCGCAGGCCACATTTTGTTGTGATTCACTGACATCCATAGAAAAGTTTGGTCTCACCTTGAACCAGAGCATCTATCATATTTTTAAATGCAGCACTGTAGCAAAGTATTTCTACTACTATTTCTACTACTTTTCTCTGTAACTTGAGTCAGACTCCATCTGCGATGTGAAGTGCACACACTGAACTGCTCCAGCCGAATATTTAACCTGGCAAAAGCCATTTGGTTGGCCAGGAGCCATAGTGTATGCATTTGAGGCAGTGAAGATCAACAGCTGTTGTCAGCTGGGACAGTTATACAGGACTATTAGTTTTACAATAATATGAAGGGCAATAAAGGGAAAAGTTAGTTGAAAACTGTATTAAAAAGTTGTTAAAAACGGATGTTTCAAATTACCTTAAAATATTGCCAGTAATAGTTTAAACGACTAACAGTTGTTAGTTTTATTTTAAGCTGTCCCATGAGGTTCCATCATTTGATGGTCTCCCTGATGAATTGGACTACATTTTGGTTTTCCCAAACTCTAAATGGATTATAGTGTTTGGGGAGTAAAACACCCAGGAGGACAACACCCTTGGATTTAATATGGTTGGGGTCCTTTGTTGCATGTCCCCCACTCAACTCTGTAACATTGCAGTCAGTGTACCTGTCTAAACATATCACATTGCTCATACTGACGCTCTATGTCTCTCTCACTTGTTCGATAATAGAAGATTAACCTTGATCTTGCTCTCTCTCTCTCTCTCTCTCTCTCTCTCTCACACTCTCTCTCTCTCTCTCTATTTCTCTCTCACACACTCTCTCTCTCTCACACTCTCTCTCTTGTGACGTTTGAGTTTCCTTTTTGTTCCAGCAAATTTGGCAGCTTATTTAAGTAGTAAAGAAAAAATGAATAGAGATCAGATGTTTGATTATTTATTAGTTTTCAAGAGTCTAGTTAGAGAAAAAGTATTATTAGAATATATGTATTCTATTAAAATAGAGGATTTGTGGGATTATGAAGGCATGTTTTTCTCTTGAAAGGATTTGGGAATCATTTTTGTAGATGTGTTGCTTTAATTTAATTTATTTACTTTTGGTTTCCTATTGTAGTCTGTGGTTGTCTTTGTTCTAAACTGTTGTAAATGTAGCATCATTTTAATCTGAATGAATGATGGTTTAAACATGGGCGTCTCTCTCTCTCTTTTTCTTTCTTCAGTGCCCAGGGGTCTTCAACTCTCCATTCAGGCCGGCCCCCCATGAGATGGAGCTACTGCTGAGGCAGGTCAAGTACCGGGCCCCCACCAAGCTGGCCTCCAGGGAAAGGGCTTGTCTCTTGGGCACGCCAGCCTCAACAGCCCCGAGTTTTCCTGGGACTCTTGCATCCCCATGGATCAAAACTAGAACCCCCTGCTGCTCTAGGCCCATACTGCCCCCCATTGCTAACAAGAGACAGCAGGTGAGATGGTAAACGCTATAAGAAATAAAAAGGCAGTGGCAGACATAAAAACAGAGTGCAAGAATAAAATAGAGAGTACAGAAACGGAGACTAAGCAGGATGAAGGAGAAAAAAGAATAGAGCCTGTGCAACAGGTGAAAGGTAGTGTTAGTTTTACAAAGTGTCATTCTAATAATTAGAGCCCCCCAACCATCCATGCCCCATGGGTGATAGTTTTTAATGAAAGCAGAGACCCTTTAAGAGTCCTTTTGAAGAAGAATGACATCATTAAAACATGGCAGGTAGCTCTCTCAGGGGCTACTGGAAAGAGCCATTTAGTGTCTGTATTTCAGTGAGTACTGTATGTATGACTATGTGGTTCTATGTTACTATCAAATGTTTGTGTGCAACAGTTTTTAAATCATCAAGTGGGTCTTGAATTGAATTGAAGTTACTTTATTGATCCCAAACTGAAAAATTCACTCATCACAGCAGCAAGACACACCCCACACCACAAAACACCACAGCCACATCAAAAAATATATATAAATCAATAAATAAAGTGAAATAAAATAAAAATAAAAAATTATATGCAACACAATACAAAAACTATAAATAAGTAATAGCACTTTTTAAATAGTAAATAGTCTGTCAGACAGATGACAGTTATTACACAATGTTATGGCATGTGGCAGGAATGATTTCCTGTATCTTTCCCTTTGACAGCTGAGCTGTAATAGTCTGTTGGAGAAGGAGCTCCGCTGTCTGTCCAGTGTGTGGTGGAGAGGGTGATCAAGATTATCCATGGATAACAGTTTGTTCAGTGTCCTCCTCTCCACCACAGCTTCCACAGCGTCCAATTTGTAGTGAATAACAAAGCCAGCCTTCCTGATTAGTTTATTCAGTCTGTTGGTATCACTGGCTCCAATGCTGCTCCCTCAATACACCACGGTGAAGAAAAGTACACTGGCCACCACAGACTGGTAGAAGATCTCCAACATCTTACTGCACACATTGAAGGATCTCAGCTTCCTCAGGAAGTGGAGTCTGCTCATCCCCTTCTTGTATACAGCTTCGGTGTTGGATTTCCAGTCCAGTCTGTCGTTGATTTTGTGACCAGTTGGATGTTCTAATGTAGTCCAATATTCAAGTGAGTAGTTGGTAAAATAAGCAGAATGTGCCAAAAAGATCCAAAAAGCTGAAGTAATATCTTAATTCTCGGTGGGATCGGAAGAAAGAGGGAATGCTTTCATAAAAAGAGTAGTGAATTAATTCATGATGATATATATATATATATAAAAAAACTTTAACAAAGAGGCTACAAAGTAAGAGTCCTTTCAGGTGCTCTGAAGTGAGTATTTATCTTCCAGCAATTCATCCAACTCCAGTTATGTGTCTGTTTGTGTTGTGCATTTACCTATGTAGGTATATGATTTTTGTGCATGTGTATGTGTGTATGTTGATGATTTGATGTTGAGCCATTTCACCATTTGTGTTATTTACGCTCTGCAGCTCTTTATGGCAAAGTGCTTTCCCTATTATTAGTTTCTAGTAATGTAAAACATAAGTGAGCAGAAATGAGGCATGGATTTGTCTCATTTTATTAGCTGCACTTCCCACACAGATACCGACACACTCACACACACACACATGTTTCCAGCTAGTTGTAGTTAGCGTGAGTTCATCAATGGAAAGTCTCTCTCTCTCTCACACACACACACACACACACACACACACACACACACACACATATACCGTATGTCTCTGTCCCCCCCATGTTTCTGTTTTTTCTGTGTATGTGTGATTAGTGCAGGAAAGACCCCTTTCTTTCTTTCTTTCTTTCTTTCTTTCTTTCTTTCTTTCTTTCTTTCTTTCTTCCTTTCTTTCTTTCTTTCTTTCTTTCTTTCTTTCTTTCTTTCTTTTGCACTCACCCCTACACCCCACACCACCTCCCTCCCTGGTGTGATAACTATCTAGTGGTGATGGATAAGGTTGAGGTGCTGGCTGTGGAAGTGGTCAGGCCAGGCCACCGATCCCGTGGCGATAGGAGCAAGGACAGGGTCCCTGTCCCTCCCTCTATCTCTCCCCCCTCATCCTCCCTCCTTTTTTTTAACACCAAACAACAACTGAAGGTCACCTCAAACAAAGCAATAACATTTAACAGCAAGTTAATCTGCACTGCACAAACTTTACACATCTCTCTCTGAATCATTATCACCTCAAGTTACAGAGGTAGCACTCTGTTATTCTTCTTGACCAGATTCAAAAAGGTTTCAGTATATGTTACTCAGAAATGTCTTTGCTTGTAGGTTTGGTTGCATTTTACACGGAAACTAATGGATAATGGCAAAAACTGAAACATTCTCCATATCTTTTCCATATTTTGTAATGTAACATAAGCTAATTTACTCTCAGATGAACAAAACTAGAAAGAATCAATACCCCTGAGTGTGACTCCTGTATCAATGAGAAATGCAATATTTTCAGCTGTACTTGAGTAACATATTGCATTACTGCTTGCACTGTAAACTGATTACAACAATTATACAATACAATTAGGATTTACTTTTTTCTGTGAAAATGCATTTGCATTTACTCGTTGAGACAGTCTGTTGAACAGTTACAAATGTTTTTGATGCCTTTAGTACAATGGTACTAACAGTACCAAAGGCATCAAAATACTGTGATGACCATGATGAAATCTTAAGAGGATGTAAGGGGGAAGTGAGGTTAGAGATGGTAGACAGAGAGCAATACAAGAATTTAAAATGACTTTTCTTTGTCTGCAACTTTGATATATCATCAGACATCACAAACCCATCACTCCAGGGAAGGAGCCACAATGTCAAGAAGATGTACAAGGAATAAAATGATGGACAGCTGTTCAAAGTTTAACTGACTTGTTTTTGAGATTTCATCCCAAACATCTGTGAATGCTGAGTATCAGTTGGATGAAAACAAAAAAAACACCTACACATTTATGCAAATATATTTCAAGCACTCTAAGAAGAAATATTTAAAGGTCGATGATGGTGTTCCTTTATCCTTGTATTTTTATCAACAAATTCCCAGAAAATGCCAAATCTATTGAACTGGATGACATATTCCTTAATTTTTGTCTTCTGTGATGCCATGTGTTGGCTTCAAAAGATTTTTTTGATGCATTAAGTAAAAAAAAATACTTTTTCTTGTTTTAGTAACATTTTTTTTCATGTGTTTAAGACATTGGTTTCACATATTGATCACAAGGTTAGTTGTCACAGTGATATTTAATTCAATTCAGTTTTTTTCAGTTTTATTTGGTTTAATTTAATGTAATTCACTTAATTTAATTTAATCTGATTAAACCATTAGTGATAGTAGATATGCAGCTCAGTGTATATATTTTTCATGTCTTTTTACCGTCTTGTTCACTCGTTGGCCCTCCTCTCCCCTTTCTGAGTTCCTCATTCTTACTCTGACATACTTGGTTTTACTCTCCCTCCCTTTTCTCTCCTGATATAATTTCTTCCACTCTTTCACTCTCTCTCTCTCTCTCTCTTGGCCTCTTTCTTGGTCTCTGTGTCAGAAGAGGAGAGATGAAGAGGATTGGCCTCTGGTTTTAGCAGTAAGCCATCACTACCTGTGGGAGAGGGATCAGAGAAAGAAAGAGGCGAGGGTCTGAAACAGCAAGATGCAGTGATCATTATCTGATTCTTGTGTGTGTCTCTGTGTGTGGTGGTGGTTGTGGTTATTCCAGGGCCTGTTCAGAGAGCCAGGGGAAGTGTGGGAGCAGCAATTGCATTTTCCTGAGCTGTCTTTGCATCTGCAGAACTCTTACACACACCTGGAGGAGGCGCAGACTGAGCTACAACAACTGGAGTCTGTAAGACTCCACAGTGGCACACCGTGAGTCACACCCACACACAAAAGTAGATGCTGTTTTGTGTAATCACACATAGATCAACATAAACCAGAAGTGTTTCTTTGAAGGCTTTGTAAAATTTCCGGATTCTTTCTGTCATGTACGCCAAGAAATACATGCATGTGAACACATGAACAAGTGGACAAATGTATACTGTAGGCACACATTACAAGCACGTTCATGCAACATTAAGTAGCAAATGGACACATCGTTATTATGAAAGCTAATGTGTGTATGCCAGGGGATTATTTTAAAACTGTATTAGAGAGCAGGTTTATTATAAACAGTGTCACAGTCTCTCCCTGCTTTATTTCAAGGCTTGTATTAGTTTTAATTAGGAATTGTGCATTTGTATTTGTGGCTTTGTGTGAGTGTGTATGTGTGTGTGTGTCTTTGCTAGAACACTTGACTATAACCTCATTACCACTCACTGGCTAATCTACTGAGTTGTGTGTGTGTTTCTGTGTGAAGTACTCTTATTAACCCTGTGTTTGATCTGTCTCACACAATAATTTCTCTTACAACAGAACAAAAGACCACCCAGTTTTCTTGCCACTTTAGCCTTCTTCAATATTTTGTCCCACTGCAATCAGAGGACTGAGTAGGATTTTTTTTGTTTCTATGTTTTCTACATTTACAAGTTTGCTAATTAGTGTTTGACATTTTAGTAAAGACTAACATGAGCTGAACTGCAACCTGTATGACCTTTGACTTTTTGTTGTTTTTTTCTTGCCGTTTGCCAACCAGAGGAACAGGAAGGATGCTCCACCATTTCTGTCACAGCAGCAATTCCTTTACTTAGCCAGCCTTTTCCAAGAGCTTCAGATAGGTAGGTTGAAAACTATTAACACACACATTATTATTATTATTGTTATTTTTATTATTATACGTTTAGATCTAGTATAACTACTGCATGAAAGAGAATTAAGTCATCGTTAGAGATCCCACCAACCCACCCTGATGATGAACGCTTCTTTACCTGCCTAGCCTCCATACACTGAATCCATCAAGGTGTAAAGCCTACATGTATATCACTTTAACAAACAAGTTTAAAAGTTATTGCTACAATAGTTTTGCTGGAGATTCAACATGATTGTGTGGGCAAAGATTCTTTTTTATTTTTTTTATTTTTTATTTTTTTTATTAGTCACCTCATACTAATGCAACAACCTACAATCAAGAATCAACTTATGTCTGGAATAGCTTTTTATAGTCCTTTCCTTTTTTCATAGTTATCATACAGTTATAATATAAACCCATTCATGCTGTGTCAGACCTGCGTTAAACTCTAAATTTGGAGCTGGATCATGGAGCCAGGTCAGACAGCACCTCTCAGCTGATGCAGACTGAAAGCAGTCATGGGTCTATCCCGGAGTTGCTTGGGTTTCGGTTTGAAAGGTATAACAGTATTCTCCTCTAAAATATGAGAGGGAAAAAACAGAGAAGCAGTGCAGCCTAACCCTTTCAACTTGAGTTGCACAAATTTGTCAAAAGTGACAGCAATTTAATAAATCGCCGCTCTCCATCACACGCATATGCACACCCACCCACACACATGCACACAATTCCCAGTTATGCCCTCCACTGCCCCCTCTCCATGTATACGTAAATGAGGTGTATGCATGGGTGTGTGTGTGTGTGTGTGAGTATGTTAGAGAGAGAGTGTGTATGCATGGGCCCTGCGGTCTGGTCCAGGCATTAGGTAATTGACTGTGTCTTTGCTCAAGGCCTTTCATGGATCACCGTCCTTTATTAGCTCACTTCCCAGCACACACACATACATGCGCACACACACAAAGTTCCCAGCAGCTCCACCCCAACCTCTTACCCCCCCACCAGCACCCAGACCCAATTGCCCGGAAACAAGGAGTGAAACAAGAGAGAGAGAGGAGCAAGGGAAGAAGGAGAGAGCAGCGACATGGGAATGAACTAACACGGCCCCAGGAAGTGGAGATAAATAAGAATGGGGAGTGAGTGGGCAGGTGAATGGGGTCTCCTGCAGCTGACAACACGAGCTAGGGGATTAGGATCTGCTTTGCTCAGTGCATCTATGCTGTATTTGTAAAACACAGAATGGACAAGTTGTAGAGTATTTGTGTTTGAGCATGTGTGGTAAATGAAGATTTCCTCTGACCACAATTAAAGCAATCAGGGATAATCTATCTCACCAGTCTTTTAGAAATATACTGTCTCACATTGACATCTGCCAAAGCAGAAATGCATTGTAGGAAGCAAATCAAAATCAGCTTTCACTGAACCCCATTGGCAATAACAAAAAAGAAACCTTGCATTGCCTTGCATTGTTGATTGCTTCTGTTTTTTATCACTTTGCTGTTTTGCAGCTAGCCCACCCTAAAACAAATGTGTTGTTTTGACAGTTGAGTGACAGTTTAACAATATGTTTAATGTGGGTTGATACAATGGTATAGATTTTACCTGTTATCTCTTTAGTTTCATCATGTCATTCCTCACGCCCCATGGTGTGTATGTGCCAGTTGGTAGAACATGAAATACAAACAATATTGGGATCTGTCTGTAAGTCAAGAAAGATGATCATTGATCATTCAAATCAATGAAAATCTAACAACAAACTTTTCAATTGCTTCACTATATAGCCCAACCTTTCCATATGAATCATTTTTTTCTTTTCTGACTAAAGGAATGTCTATGTGTGTGTATGAATGCACACAATGAATTTTATGTGTCTCCTTGATGGATGCTGCAAAATGACAGCCACCTATCTACTAGTTGCCTAGACAATAATTATCTTACACACACTTGCGCATGCACACACAAATGCATGTGTTCATGGACAAAATCACATACACACACACACAGACAAATAGCACATATGACGCACATGTACATACATAGTGGCTAAACATGACCTCCCTTTTCTCTGTGATAACATTGCTGTTGTTGCAGGATGTTGTTGAGGAAGATGATGAAGATAGCATTGCCTATCCTCAGCCCAGTCGCGTCATAATGCTGTCACTGAGAGCTCATCAGACCTCACAATTTCCCCCTGTTCATCTCTCTGTCTGTTGCTTCATCTTTCTGTATCTCTCTCTATCTCTATTTACTCTCTCTCTTCTCTCGCTCTGTGGTAATTAGTGCGTTAGTCCTATCGTTGGCAGCACCCCCAGCTACAGCAGCAGCCAGCAGAGCTTCTTGTCACAGCTCAGAGGGCCAATGGAGTGGACAGCTTACCCTGGTACTCATCATCTTCATACCGTGCCGAGCCAGCCTCCCCCCAGCCACATTATCTAGCTGTGTTATCCAACCATACTCCTAATTATTTTCAAATCCTAGCCACAGCCCTATCACCCAGCCTCTGCCACATTACCTTGCCCTGCTTGTAATCATCACCTTAAGCCCTGCTTCAGCCCTCTACACAGCCTGAAGCCTCATCATTAACATAGCCCAGTTTTTCACTAGTTCCAGAGCACAGCTCTCTGGCTTGACCATCACAGCTCTTGGCAGTATGTACACAGCATCCCCAGTCCAAAGCAAGGCCTAGAAATAGCCCATGATTCCTGGACCTTTATTTACCTTAGCCATCTGTGTCACAGCAAGAAAGTCTATCAATGCAAATATGCCAGCCCACACCTCTCCAGGAACTCAATGGCCCCATCTTAGACCAAGGGGGGTTATGTAGTGGCTGCCCTTCTCCAGCTATGTGCCCTTGCCCTCACTGAACAGGTTTCCCACCAAAGATTTGCCTCTTAGACCCCAGACCCTCTTCTGTAGCTCTGTCCTTGATCCATCCACACTTTATACTGTCTAACTCTCTTGAAGCATCACATTTAATCACCAGCCTGTTGTTGAACTCTCCTTGAGAATTGCAGCTCTGGCTTTGCTGCTTATGTCTAATACCCTTGTCATACCAACACTGTGATGCTGTTTAAGTTTGTATTTGTGGTCAACCTTAATGGGTCATGTGAGGCTCACTGTGCAGTCTGTAGACTGTCTTCATTTGCTCAGGTAGGGGTCCATCATGCAGGTCAGCTGACAACATGAAGCTTATGGTCCATCAGAGCACTCAGCACCCACATACAGCAGAATGTTCAGCGTTCAAGCAGGCAGAGTCTTCAGGCAGACATAGCTAGTGGATGCTGCTTTGACTGCGAGTGTATGACAAACACTGCATATCATTGAGGTAGCATTGAGGTAGCATTGGCAGTGTCTAGTGGCTTTGTTTATTTGGTCAGATGAACCTAGGAGCCAACACGGCGCAGACTCGAGATGTTGCAGCAAGTCTTTGCTATTTCATTTATGCAATTTAATGACATCAAACATGGCATATCTAGCACAGTGGAAAGAAAAGTCATCCTGACATGAATTATTTCTGCTGCAATTAATGTCAGACATATCAATGAAACACCTCCTCTTTCACAAACACCAACATCCTGTGGGTCACTTTCCATGAATAAAGAGAGGAGCGAGATGAAGAGGTTGGAGATCTGGTTTAGTGGAAGCAGGGAGAAGCAGACCATGTGCATTACATCAGACACAGGTGTGAAAAGAGTGTGGAAAATCAAAGCCCATGACAGTTTTAAGCTTTAGGGTCAAACTGACCATTGTATCAGGAAACACTGGAACTATCCGGGTCATGTAGAAAAAATACTGGCATTACCTAACTCAGACTGTTTGTGTGTGGTCTCTGCTGTCTTGTAAAAAGCATTATAATATTGTTATACAAAACGGCTGCTGTTTTGTGAGTGAACAGTGCCTAAACCTCTGAAAGTTGGAAACTAATACAACCAACAATGTAAAGTTCATTGTAATATGAAATACTAAAATGATTCTTAGCTTCTACACCAGTTAAAAGCACCGGCAATGAGTAATTTCAAATGCAGATATGGGAAAGCCCTCTCTGTCTATGCTAATTTTGGCTAATGTTATTAGCCATGTCACCAGTGGTACTGCCTATAACCATAGAGGATAGCTAATTAGGAGGCTACGTGCTAATCAAGTACACTACAGTGAGTGGTCACGTCTGTGTCTGTCTGCGCTCCAAGCATTTCCTTCCCCTCGCATTAGACTGGCACCCATCACAACTTTGAAAAGCTAGCATCTGATCAGAACCAACACACACTAATACACACCAGAACACACTTTTTAACAGGCATATAGACATAAATGCATACACATAAATACATGCATATACACAGACCATTGCCAATAGCCCACCCACATATACAATTAATGTTGCCCCATAATCCTTGTTACCGCCACTTGGCACAACACACGCTCAAATACACACCCCTCTCCCCTACTACCTCCAACAGAGACACACACCATAGTCTCCTCCCAGCTACTCTGCAGTGTGGCTTTATTATTGTCATTATTTTATTGTGGGTGCAAAGCTTCAGGCAACGAGGACAGAAAAAGTCTGTGTACACACACACACACACACACACAGGCTCACTCTTAATAGCCTCAGCCTTAATGTATCACCATGATGCATACAACTGATGTATGAGGGATCTTTTTAATGGGAACAATATTCATTAGCAATTAATATCTAAACTGAAATAGGCCACAAGTACAGACAATGGAATTAGGTGGGGCAGGAACAGGGGCAGCAAATGCTTGAACTCCTATATGTCCACCTTTTATGTGTGTCTGACTGTGTATGTATTTTCTGTGTTATCATGTCCATCTATCCAGTTCTGTTGCATTAGTGTCCAGGTTACTGCAGTGAAAAAGAAGGAACGCTAATTCTCCATAACGATTTTACGGCGTGTATAAAACTCTGCAGCCCCTTCATTTGCACAGCCATAAAACATTCCCCCTGCCACACTCCTTCCTACTCAGGACCTCAGATTTATCAATTAACCCAACACTTCGCTTCCATTATAGTGGCATTTTGCACTGCGAGGCCTGCGTACAGAGTAACGATGAGGGCCGAGTGCATGCAGCATGATTTTAAATAGACAGTCTCAATTAAATGATTAGCGATCATATTTTGGCCTGACTTAAGAGAATGAATGACTTAAGACTTTAATATTTATGTTCAAAGCTGTTGGACCCGACTTGACCAGATTAACTCGGGTTAGTTCAGGCCAATTTTTTAACTTAATTGTATGACTTTGTGTCAAGCTCCTGTTCAAAACTAATAAATACAATTTGTGTTGGCAATTTATCATTAAAGAATACTCATTATGTCTGTCTTTGTTGGTCATAACCCAACACAAAGACTGAAGTACTACAATTCAGCAGGAAATTATACAGTTTAGATGTACCGTATTAAAGAGTGAGAAAGAAAGAACATTGCAATTATAGTGAAATCCATCTTTACAGAAATCTTTTTTATTGTATTGTGGTTGACTTAACACAACCTGCAAGACGACACAACTACTAGCATAGTTGTGTGCAGTGCAACAACCTTAGTATGATACATTGAAATACAGAGATGGCTCTTTCAATGCTCAAAAAATACTTACTCTTTTTTTTTTTTTCAAGATCAGTCTGAATGCATGCAGCAAATTGGATTTGTAACATGATTAACACAAATTAATTGTATTGTTAGTATAAATGCGTGATCATTACAAAAAAGGCATTATTTCTGGAAACAACAATAATAAGCCCAATTTAAATGAGTTCAATAAACCATATTTAGCTAATTCATACTCAGTATTTGTTAGCATTAGTTTCAGCCTGACAAAAAAATGAAAATGGAAATACCTAACGTATAAAATGCAGTGTCATCATCATTATTCTGAGGCAAAGTCAGGATTTAGATATTTAGATAGTTTCCTCTCCATGTGTACATGGATGTAAGGAGAAAGCAAGCAGGGAAGCAGGATAAGGATGTCTGCGCTTTAATGGACCGCCTGTCCCTGTGCGGATATGCTCCACTGAACCATACTGTATGTAGTGTGGTATAATCACTGCCTATCTCTATCTCTATCTCCTGCCATCACTCTTTCTTTCCCTTGCTGTCTTGTTTATTTGCACACTTGTTCGTCTTCTTCATCTGCACTACCTCGCTGCAACTTTTTTTCTGACCCCCCACAACCCTCCACCCCTTCTTCACAAAGTATGTGTGGTGGGTGTGTGTGTATGTGCTATCAAATAGCTGAGTGCACAATACACACACACACAGACCTACTTGAAGAACATGACAGCCCTCTCATACAGAAGTGTGTTGGTGATAGAAGTCAACCCTGGCTGTGAAATGCAAATGGATTGTGATGAAGCTACCGTGTAGATGCACACACAGAATACAGCAGACAGGATACATAGACTTACATCTTTTTGTTGTCCAGGAAGCTTAAGAATACATTTTCTAATAGCAGGTAGAAAATGTGTTGTGATTGTCTTACGTTGCCTGTTTTCTCTTACATTTTACATGTTCTGTTTCTCTTGAATCTTGTTCCACTGTTTTACCCTAAACTGACTTCTCACAGATGAAAGAAAATGCTGGACTTCCAGTGGACTTCCAGTGGACTTCCAGTGGACTTCCAGTATTCTTTAGGTGTGCATGTGTGAAAGGATGTGTCATTGTATGTGGTAAACTAGTCTTTCGTGTGTGTTTGTGTTATATATACTTTGTTTTGTATACTTGGTAAGCAGCCTGGTGTATACAATATGTGAAAGCCACACCTTTTCCTATGCCATTAGATGGTGGATAAATGTATGTGTGTGTGTGCATGTTTGTGTATGTCTTATTGCAGGCTCATATGCTCACTAGCCAGCACAGGGAGCATGTGTGGGGGGTTGGGGTAGCAGTTGAAGCTGGAAAAGGAAGCAATCACAAACACTTAAACCTGCAAATGGCCTTGATGTCCTGTGCTAAGCAGCCTGTGTTGACTGATGAGCCTGTTAACCCTGGCTGAAACAACTCCAGCACAGGGGATTAGACAGCCACGCTGGTCCCGGCTGTTCCTGGCCCATTTTGCATGGGAATTGTGCATATTTAATCTAAGGTGTGCCGAGGTGCAAAGACAAGCCCCCCTCTTCTCCGTTTCTCATTATAGATGTGTAATAGCACCCTGAGGCTGGGGGCCTTAATTCACCAGCCCCAGCCCCAGTCTTAATCTTACCCCCAGTCTCAGCCCCCACCTTCCCCCAGTGCGTACTCTCAACCTAAATCAAAGTCCTAGTCCCAGCCCTCTTCCCAAGCTGTGTCTCTCCAAGTCCTCTCCTTCTATATGTCTTATGGCGTCAATATGTCTCAAAGTGCTTGACAGTTTGTTGAACAGTGTCTGTAACCCCCTCCCTCCTTATGACATCGGAATTGCATGACAATTCTTTTTTAATGGCTGTGAGCAGTTGAGCCACGTTGGCTAGGTGCAATAGTTGTAAAAAGTTGTTTACCCTGATGACGAGTTGGAGGTGCGCTGGTTTGCAGAAAACACACTAAGACCATGTCCACACTAAGCTGGCTAAATTCATAAACACATCTTATTCTCTCTATTTTAGCCCTCTGTCCAGATTAAAACCGCATTTTTCTCCCCCGAAAATGAAGCTTCTGCAAAATGGCTTCCAGAGTAAATCTGAAAATGCCAGCCTGACATTGTAGTGTGTATGGGGAAAACATAGCTTTGTAGAAACACTGTCCTATTGGTGACAAAACAGATGCTGGCAGTAGCGTGGCATTTAAATGGAAAAGGAAGGAGAAACACAACAACAATAACAACAATGGCGGACGGCTTCATGCAAGTGTTGTACTCTTTATTGTCTACTTTGATAGCTTGTTTACAGCTAAACATAGCTATCTACCACATTTATCTCACTGGAAGTGTTGTAACGTGCTTTCAATAAACAAAATGTCAGGAAGCTTTCACCGAAGCTGAAATGGTATACCGTCTTTTATTTGCTGGTATTCTGTGGCTGACTTGCTTGTCTGTCCTCCACACAGGCCCAGTAGGAGAATTCCCTGTTTTCGCATTTTAATGTGGACAGAGGTATTTGTAGAAACAAGCTGAAACTCCTGCTGTGGAGGCATGTCATTTTGTCAAATGGCATTTCAGAACTTAGCTGACTTAATATAGACGTAATTTAAGGCCACATTCAGACAGCCTTTATACCCAGAGTCATCCAGCAAAAAAGCTGAACCAGCCACCAACTTTTGCTGCAACGCAACGCAATATCATCCAGCAAGGTGCTGCATTGGCCTATCAAACACATTGAAGTGTGGATTACCTTAAAGTGTAATTGCTGTATTTCTTCTCTTTACTTCGCAAAAGATAAAATAGTTGCCATCATGATCATTTTCCAAACCGTTTTGAAGTGGTTTGGTGTCTGATAAGCCTTTAAATGCATTAATCCATTACTCCAACCAGACTCCACCTTGACTTCCTGGATTGTATTCCATTGTCTTAGAAAGTTTTTCAAGTTATTTTATTTGATTCAGGTGAGGGCAACATTTTTTAATGGTTCTTGTGTGAAAGTGTTTTCTTGCTTATTACTGCAAAATCCTTTTTGTCACTGTGGCCAACCACTGTGGTAGTTTTGTCCTCCAACCTCCAATGGACTTGCTGTTGCTTTGTGTTTAAATGGTTTGTGTCTCTGTTTCTGCATGTTGAATTAGTTGAGAATTCTGCATCCGTTCCCTGATTAATGCGATTGAGTGTCAATGACAAGTGCTCTCTGAAGCATCTATCCATCTAATTTCATCTATCACGCCATCTCTCTCTCTCTCTCTCTCTCTCTCTCTCTCTCCTCATCCCCCTCTAATCTGGCCAACACTTCTATCTGTGGGACAGAACAATTAATGTGTCTTCTCGTTTACTCACTCTCACTTACCCTTATCTTTTCCTTTTTCCCTCCTCCTTTCCTTCATATTCCTCTTGAGACGATGCATTTTCTCATGCATTTCTCATGCCTCATATTACTACCTTATGAGGAAAACGCACGTGTGGAGCGAGTGTCTGTGTGCATGTACATAGTTTCAAGAGGGGCCCCATGCTGTGTGTGTAATTTCTTGTTTGTACATGGCTCCAAACATCTTTGGCCACTGCAGAGAGGGGGAGAGATATATAGAGAGGTTGAACAAGACAAAAAAAGATTGAGAGAAAAGGAAAGAGAGGGGGAAAAACAGGATGATAACAAAAGCAGCTCGGATTTCACAGACGCATATTTCATCAATCATGTGAATAAGTCGTGGTGATTATGCATGGCGGTGGCAGGCAGAGGGGGGGCTGATTACCATACACCATAAAGGCTGCTTTCTTATCTCACACACACTGATTAGTTTCTGTCTGCAGATAGCCTCTCACTCTTCGGTCTTTCTTACACACACACAGACACTCATGGGGTGCGTCTGTCGCTGGCGTACACACACATGCATTTGTGCACATGCAAACTCATACACATACACACACATTTGCTGCTTACAAATGGAACTTACCGGGTGGCAGTAGGCCAACCCCAAGAGCCTGATGAGAATAGTTCACAGAGCCTCTTGTAGCTAACTGGTTTTTACTTAATCAAGACTCAGAATAATCAGAATATTCTTCCAAAAACTGGAAAGATCATGGGAAATACACAGAAAACTACCCGCAAAAATGTACGTTAGAGGTGTATTTCAATTCTGAAAGCAAGTAGAGTCAAAGTGGTAAAAACTGCTTGTTGGAATTTGAGCATATTGTTGTAAGATGTCAAAGTAGGATCAATGTCAGCACATTGCTCACATGATTGGACATGTTTCTAAGAGTATGTGTCAGTATACTGCCGTGGAAACTGGGTAACTAAAAAGGAGAAGCATGGTTTTTACAGTAGGCATTTCACTGTACAACTTGTAAATTGTCTACTTCTGCTTTACGTAACTTTTTTGGTAGACTCATGGATCAAAAGGGAGTTGAAATAAAAGTGGAATACTGGCCTTTACATGACACAGAATGAAAGAAAGAGAGACGGGAGGAGGATGAGGAGGTGAGGCTGGGGCAAAATTAGCTACGTATGAAAGGCCTCGCTTTGTGTCTCCACTAGGGAATTAGAAATTACTCTTTTCTCTTATGCTCCCCTCTCTCTCACGCTCTGATATATAATATAAACTCATTTGGTAACCAGGCTAGAGCTGCGTTGCGCTGTCTGAGTGCCTGCATGTGAGAAGTGCGCCTGGGACGCATTAGGGCCTCCTGACAGGGGCCTGGGTGAAATAAGTGAAATTAATGGAGCTCCTTTCATGTCGGACAAGGCCGCGGCACCCCTTTCACGCCGCGTACAGTCACAGAAAAGTCAATACTTTTTTATTACTCCTCGCTTGCCCTACATTCCCTGCTACAAGTGCTCTGCTCACTAATTGGTTTCAGTTTGCAGAGAAAGAGAGAGAGAAAAGAGAGAGAAAGAGAGGGAGGGGACTCCATCCCAAAGACACTGAAGCAAATAAATCAATCTCATATTTTTTCTCTTGGCTGTCTTTTTTCATTGAGTAACATCATGGCAGAGAGAGGGAGAGATGAGAGAGAGAAATAGAGGAGAGAGGGTAAATGGTTGGTTAGAGCACGCCTGGTCCCCAGGGAGCATAATGATATCTGAGAGCCTGTTAATGGAGACGAGTGGTTAAAGTGGTCTGGGGCCCTGGCCAGGTCACCCCTAGGGGTTTCTAACCAGCAACTTCACCTCAGTTGGCTGCTTGCGCTCTGGGCTCAGAGGCACATTGGAGCATCCAACCAAAAGACAATTTCTGGCAAATGCTTTGATAGAATTGCAGATGATGACATTCAACTCAACTACGTGTGTTTGCAGTATGTTGGAATCAACTTCATCAAAGCCCCTTTTGTGATGGTTTGCCTGGTGTTACATTTTTCAAGCCTTACTGCACTGATGTCATCTTGTATGTAAAGTATTGTCAGAATGTGCTGAATAATTAACACAGCTTTTTTTTTTTAGCTGAAATAAGAATGTTTTGCAGTCCGTGCCCACATTTTCTGTGTAGGTTTGCAAATATATATGTGTGTAAGTGTGTGTATGTGTGTGTGTACTGTATGTGTCCTGTCTGCCAGTATGTTGTTCACTGTTGTGCTAAACTTAAGTGGCAGTGGGGTTAGCCTCTTTCAGAAACAGCACAGCCACAAATTGATGTGACACTTTGAACCCCCACCCTCCCTCCCACCCTCCCCACCAGCCCACCACCTCCTACAAACACACACACACACACACATATATACACGCACACCAATGAGCCTCCAGTTAAAGGGAGATTCCACCAGTCTCGTTTTCTTTCTGCATCCCAGCTTTCACAGCTTTAGAGTGTGGACTAGGGTAGGTTTGCGGGGGTTACAGCGTTGAGTGTGTGCGTATGTGTGTGAAGGAGCTGTCACAGAGGGCTGGCATCACCATCCAGTTTGCCATCTCTTCCTCAGCTTGACAAGTCCCTGCTCCCTACCCTGTGGCTAACACACACAGACACACACAAACGCAAACACACCGTCTCTCTGTCTCTGTCTCTCACTCCTCTGTCATACACATATGATATGTGAAAGACTTGCATGTACAGTATAAATGCATATAATGAATAAATTTATATGCACACATACACACACACACACACACACACACACTCTCTCACACACACACCTATCCAGACGCACAGACCACCACATGCTGCATATTACACAATGAATGTGTTGACAAAACACGCAGTGCGCTCTGGACACCGTGACAGTAACACATCACATCACATCATTGTTACTGAAAAATGTGGCTTTCTATTTAAATTTAAACTGGTATTTGCTTCTTTTAATGTTTTGTGCAAGAGTCTCTATTTGTGTGGCTTGACTGTGTGATGGTGGTCATGTGTGTTTGTGTGTGTATGTGTGTGAGTTCTCTTCTCGGCAGTTGTTGGTGTCAGATCGCGGAGGGGTTCTGTTTGTTACAAGGACAGGCTTGTCCCCGCCCCCAGGCGTCGGCAGTACGATGATTGTCATGACGATGGAGTGTGAGTGACAGGCGGGATCACATGTGGTACCCGGGGAGCAGGAAGCCCGAACCGCCCCAGTCCCTGACATTAGTTTGTCCTTCATCAAAACTTTACACTCGTTTATAACTACTCACTCGTTCTGTTGCAAAATCTCTCTCGTTTACGTTTTTTACCATCTGTCTTTCTTATGTACTGATCTTTCTTTCTCTTTTATTTCTCTCTCTGCCTCTATCGCTCTCATTTACATTTCATTTAATACTGTCATATCTCCATTTATGTTTCTCTCCTCGTTTCTCTTTCTTTCATTTACTTCTCAGTCTTTTGCTCACTCTGTTACTGCAGTGCCAAGCTCAAGGTATATATATTTTTTTCTAGGCATCACAGCAATCATTCAGTGGTCTAAGTGTTTGATTAAGAGGGCCAACTGGAGAACAGGTTGTATCATTTCACACCTACATACACTCACACACAACAGCAACTAGCGTTCGCCTCGGCAGGTTTTTTTGTTTCGTCAAGATGTATTTGTTGATGCAAGCTTATGACTGTGTGTGTGTTTGTATGTGTGTACACAGTTGTATGTGTATGCGTGTGTTTTGGTGAGAGAGCGTGAGTTTTTTGTGCATCACAGCAGAAAAGGAGGTCAGGTTTGCATGGAGACTCGGGCATTCATCATTAGCCTGCTGCCGCTGCCGGTAATGTTGCCCGTTACAGTCGTGATTAAGAGCCCCGCTTAGTTCCAGCAGCCGGTGCAGACACACAAACACACATACACACACACGTGTATCGTATCAACTACTGCTCCAGTACTCTGTAGTTTTACAGAAAACTCTCTCTGACACCATCACCCAGTTCAGTGTGCGTTCATGTGAGTGTTTGTCTGTTGTTTGGGGGCTGTGCTGTACATGGTCTCTAACTGCAAGCAGGCTTCAAGGTCTGGTGAGAAACCTGTCATAGTCACTCATGAAAAGAGCAAGTCAGTCTCTCTTCACACACACACACACACACATACACACAGTATTTCTTTGCATCATAATGAATGGATGTACACCTTTACCTTTATTTATCAAAGCCAGGAAACCTTCATGGCATCCTTAGCTTGCTTTGCGCTTGGTGGAAAGAAACAGTGTCATCCCATGAGAAGATAAGATCATATCAGACCTCATCACATTGCATTCTGACAGTTCTAATTGAAATGGCATCAATCTGTTTGCATCTATCTGCATTCATGGATGATATGTAGAAAATGATTTATCATTCATTACATATCTAGATGAAGTTCAGAAATGACACAAAATTCTTGTCAATAACAGGAGAGAATCCGCTTTTCCTGTTGCACAGATCATCTGCTAATTGTCTTGGTTTGCACAAGGGGTTGACACAATTTCAGTGGGTGTTTGGTTTTAACATTTTTTTTAGAGTTAGAACACAAATATTTTAACTTAACCAATGTAAAAAGATTTAATGTCCTGTTTTTTTTCTCTCCATCTCTCCGCCCCTTTTCCTCCTCTGCCTTGCCTCTCCTCCCCTCCAGCCGTTCAAGACAATGTTCACCACCTGCAATGACTTTGATAAGTTTGCTCGTCTGTACTCCAAGGCAGGCAACATTGTGCAGCACACCTCCTGGTATGAACAAATGAAGAGAAGTACAAATAAAGAAATATTGCTTTAAACAACTGTGTTGATTGAAAACGTTTTATTAATGCAATGCCCGATATGTTCATGTTCACTTTATGTACTTTTCTTCTTTTGAGTCTGTAAGCTCAGTGTTGTCAGCCAAGTTAGGGTTCACCTTATGTATCTCGCAGCTTTTTGCTCAAAGAAACACTTCTCATTGCTCTGCTGCTTGATGCATCAGTTGCATTGTCCAGAAAGTGTGTGACTGAGTGTGCAACCCTACAGTCATTCTTGTGGATTTGCAGACATTCAAAACATGTTGAGCAGCACTGAACTATCCTGATGGTAATTCCAATCTGGTGACCCATTCTAAGAGACAGTGTGTGTGCCTTCAGGCAGTCATAGTGGCAGCAGTGCAAAAGGTTCTGACATGCAATTGACGAACAGCCACTGCATACTGTATATTCACAGACATATCACATCACAATGTACAGAATATAATCAGAATGAACTGATGGCTGCTTGCTGTGTCTCACACAGGATTTGTTTCAGCTGCGTTTTTCAGTTGTCACTCTCATGCACAGGATAGATATGCTTCTATTTTAATCAATACAGCGGATCAAGTTTTACTCAGGCTTTACGCAAACACTACCCGAAACACAGGTGACTTAACGCATCTTCTTTAGACACTGATGAAAGACTGAAGCTGCTGCTGCTGAACTTCAATGTTCTGCTTTCACTGCACAGTCTGTGTAGACATGGTCTTAATGTTGATTATGTTTTGCCACACCCAATTCACATATATAAACTTAAATAGCAGATGTCCAAAGTTCCAGCAATAAAAGGCCAAAAACTTTGAAAAAGCATTGGTACTTAGAGGATATATTGGATGATTTTACAACCATTAATGAAATGCCAACAAAAAACCAGTGATTTTTTTTTGTTGCCATTTTTGCTTAAAAGCAATTAATAAAAATAAAAATTATTGCTAAATAATTTTCTGTTCGATTAATCAACTAATCATTTTCAGCTCTAAGAAAATAACTTCCACAGATCTTTCATTTTCTGAAACCTTTTGAAAGACATATTTTAAATTAGAATATAAAATATTTAGACTAGCACTGAACTTTACTTTTACTTTTACTTCTACGTCTGAAAAAGAAGACTTCACATGACACCTCCTCCTCTAAGGCCCTGAGGCGAACTTCCTCACCTAGTTGTCTGTTTTGATGGTGAAGTAAAAAGTGAGTTCAGAGTCTACTCCCCATCACTGTCTGTCTCTAGCGGAGGCACAGACACCATTACAGAAGACACAAAATTCTTGTCGCTACTGTTAATTCCCCACTGCCAACTACCCCTCGCCTATGTCTCCATTCTCCAGCCATGGGCATAGATTTCAAGATTTCAATATCAAGGTGTTAATGGCTAGTCCCTACCAATATTTTTACCAATTTAAACAATCTAGCTGTTTTAACTCCACGTAATGTTCACGGTAAGATCTCTGCAGATTTGCCAGATTTATGTGTTTTCTGCAAAAAAGTGTGCAATTATGATAAAGAATGAAAGTGCAAGATATAGGGGATGCTCAACCTGATGATCTGGCAACCCTTAACTTCATGCTGTATGCATTGTTGACAAGTAGCAGTCCAGCAGTAGCAGTAGTGGAGTTGGTGAAGTGGAGAATCTGAAGTGTTAAGTATTTATAATTTGAACGCTCAAAACATCACCACCAGATGATTTGATATTATATTTCATTTCAGGTGTTAGGTGTTGTCAGCTAATTTGTGATTATTGCTCAGACATGCTGGTCCTTTTTGAAGAAAAGCCAGTGTGTCAGTAACAGTTGAGCTTAGTTAATAAGAAGGTTCTGTAATCAATAAAAACATTAATCTTTGAAATTAGTGGGAGAAATATTTACTATTTAATGCCATCTCTTCCTTTTTCAATGAGTGCATCAAGAGCAGAGTTTTTATTGCATATGTGTCATTAAGTCATGAACATTACTTATAAGCTAAATTAGCCACAGCTTGTATGAATATGTTGTATATGTATGTGACTGTCAGGCATCATTTTATAAAAATCCTGACAGCAGCAGCTTGAGCATCACACATACACACAGACAGGTGATTTGCAGCCTCTCAGGTGAGCTCTGATGTCATAGTGAAAGATCTAGCTAGTTCAGGAGAAAAATAATACAGAAGTTTGGAGATGATAGGTTTAAAGATAGGTTTGAGCATCACTGTGGCTCTGTCATTAAATCCACAAACTGAATGGGCAGTTGTAATATTTATTGTGACAGTCTATTATATGTTATTTTTTAAATATTGGTCTCAGATTTGTAGTTAAGTAGTCTATCAATAAAATAAAATGTAAAAATCAGAGAAAAAATCATGCAAGTCCACTTTCAGGCAAGTCAGGAAATGCATGTTTAGTAAAGTAAACATTTTTCAGAGTCAGACTCTTTATGTGTGTGTGCATATGTGCCTGTGAAAGAGGGAAAAAAGTGATAGAGAGCAAGTATACATACACACTTATTTTAGCCAAAAAATGTCCCTACTGAAGTTAAGACCAAACCTACGTCCTTGCCACCACCTACTTTTCCTTTCTTTCCTCTCTCTCTGTCTCTTCACTCCGCTCTCTCTCTCTCCTTCATGTTGCAGGCATTCCCCCGGGCCTGTGCTATAAGGCATGGAAGACGAGCAGAGACAGAGCATTTAGTAATGGCTTCTTAATGGGCTTGTCGACAGCCACATTAGAGCGCACAGGCAGCGGGCGAGGCTGGGCAACGATATGCCAAGCCAGATGCCATGCCAGCTGTGGCACTCCGCTCTCTCACTCACACTCTCATTTGTAATCACATTTCTCATATGGATGGACGTCATGTGTGTAAAGAAGAGAAAGCATGTCCCCTCCCAGTTCCTGTCAGTAAAATATTTTCATCTGCTCTCTCTGTTCTGTTTTTCAATTTGGTTTTACTGTTCTGTTGGTTTCAAGCAGAAACAGGACTGTTTTTATTGTGTTTACATGGCAACCCTGTCTGTTTATATACTAATATTACATTGCTTTAACAAATGTAATTGCTGTTTAGATTATGCAATGATTTTTGAATAAATGAGGCACTAAATTTATTTGTTGCACTGGGGTCATAGGGAGAGGGTCAGACTGGATGGCAGGCATACAAAACTTTGGACGATGACACCAGAAATTGAGTTGCTTCAGGTCACTGTGGACTTTTTTTCTGCATTAAACCAAGACCATGATCTTTCCCAAAACCTTAACCATTGCAGTTAATTATTAGTTAACAATTGCAGTTAATTATTATCTGGAAAACCGGCAACATCACAAAAAAGCACTGCAATGGGAAAGACACATAACAATCCGTCATTGCATACAATTAATGTGTGCACCCAACCATCAAATTGACCAGGCCGATATTGATAGGTGGTTATTAGGTTATCACAGATGTGTTGGTATCCTTGTATATGTTGATTGATAACTATCAAGAAATTTGAGGTAGTTTAGAAGCAGTGGCAACATCACTAGCTTAGAGCACTGACAAGTTTATTTTTTAACTATAAAATGTCCCACTCAACTCATGTCTTTGTTACAACTGTTTAAGAAATGTAGTTAATTAAGGGATTGTTTGATTATTCTACTGTATAATAAAAATTAGTGTTTCTCTATAACATTATTACATATTCTCAACTAAAAAAACAACATCAAAGTTAAAAAAAAAAAACATCTTTAGGTATGATTTGATAAGAGTTTAACAGTCAAAAAGTCATCAAGACTGTGGGTGGTTTGAGCCAAACACACATTAACAACATTTTTCACCTTGCACCGGAATTATGTATCTGTGGTCTTGCAGTGCTGGGTTTCAAAGGGCATTAAGGACATGAAAAAAAGAAATGAGGAACACAAGTGTGGAAAAAAGAAAGGAGAGAGGGTGAAAGGAACGAAACAAAATGCAGAGGAGAAAGAAGTTTGGGAAGTATATGAATAAGAGGGCACTGCAGGAGGGAAAGAAGGAAGAGTATGATAAAGTAAGGGGAAAGTGATGACAGAGAGAGGGAGGAGTGATTAAATGAATAGATGGATGATTGAATCAATTAATAAATGTTAATGTGCTACAGTGTAACCAGGGACTGACGTGTCATTGCCAAAGGTCTTATAGGTCTCCAGTAGGGGGAGCCATGTGTCAGTGACTCCAGTCTGTGTCAAAGACCTTCATCAGTACAATAATGTGTGTGTGCCAATAAAGACTGAATAGTCAGAAGGTGGTTCTTTGTTTCCCCATCTGATCTGATCTTGTTGCCACCAAACCAAATTTCCTGCATCAGCGATGATCAAGTGTGATGTGGATGCATAGAGAATAAAGTATGTATGTGTGTGTTTTTGTGCTTCAGTGTGTGTAAAGCTGTGCGTGCATATGTGTATGTTTGTGTGTGTGTGTGTTCATGTATTGGCAGCTGATAGCATTTTAGGAGTTGAAACCTATATACAGACTGGCGGCCCTCTATGCTGTATCGACAGCTGCCAATTGTCACTCCAATGACTGACAGTTCTGTATTGATGGACGGGACCTGCTGACAGAGAGATGGAGGACAAAACAAAAGGAAACCAAGCACTGATGGTGGAGAGGGTCAGAAAAGAGAGTAAAGAGAAGGAGAAAAAAAAGCTGATGGAATACGCTGACTGGGACCTATGAAACTTTCTCAAGGTCATGGTAAGGACAGAAAAGAGGAAAGGAGTGAGACAAAAAGTTTTAATCCTGGGTCTGGATCATTTCACATTCACCTCTATCATGAGAGTATCTCCCTGGCCTCCTGTTACGCATATGTCACAATTCTTTATCAATCAAGGTTTCACTCATGCAAACTGTGGACACACATTTTTCAGTAAAGGAATTATTTTCAGTGAATCAGAGACTATGTGCACATTATTGTTAGACATTAATATTGCCACATGATCGAAGTAAACCTCAAAATAATGGGGGTGATGAAAGTTAACAGCAAGTCAAACTGCATTATATTACATTCATTTGACAGACACTTTTGTGCAAAGTGACTTACAACGGGCCCTTTTTCACATTGACTTGTGATAATACAGGTATTACTAATAAGATTAACAATGGCTCTGTACTGTTCAAGTGTCTCAGTGACAGTGAGCCAGCATGCACCATATCAGGACCCTGAAACTGAATCAGCTAAATGGAATTCAATTTAATTCAGCCATTATTAATTTTATTAAGTACTCCTGTGTTTTTCCTATAATGTCCCAGATGAAAAAGGCAGATGAGTGCATTCAACCTCCAAATATGTAGTAAGTTTCCAAAAAACAGCCGAGAGTGGGTTCACTGCTACAGTACCACTGCTAAGAGCTTTTGTTGCTGTTGTTTTAGATGTTAGCCAGGGCTACCGTGGCATGTATAGGTGTAGTCTGAACAGGCGTGTTTACAGTCTGCTGCTGAAAATAGACAGAGACTCTACTGTCCTGACATTAGTGCAAAGTTCAGCCCACCACTGTAGAGCCAGGACAGACAAGAGCCTTAGCTGTGAAGAGTGATTGCAGGGGAGTGACGGGGCAGCCGATAATCCAGAGGCAAAGAGGTGTAATGGTCATACCACTGTGTTTTTTACCATGGATTGAAGGTAGGAAGGCACTATATTTTTGAAAGAGACAGTCAATGTATTCAAAAAATTAAGTTACTTCTGTGTAACATATTAAAAGTGCACATATTTTTCAGAGCATTTTCAGAGTTTTGTTTCCTGTCTGGCTGGCTTTTGACTCACAGACTGGCTGATTTACACGCTACTGTTTTGCTTGTTTGTTTGTTTGTTTTTTGCTCATCTCTGATATGTCTATATTGACTGATGTCATGGCTTTACTGAAGATGGAGGCACTGATGATCACCTGTTTTAGTGTTTAATTGTTGTGGCAGAGCAGTTTTGGACTGAGCAGTAATCTTTGTGTCTTCTGACTGACCTTCACAGTCCATCCGCAACACACACACACACACACACACACACACACACACACACATCATCACCAAAATATCTCGTACATATACACACACATACAATACACATACTTGTGTCTATAGGTCTGTGTCTGTGTGTGTGTTTTGCCTCACCTCAGGAAACTTGTGGCTAATTCCATTAGTGGGAGGAGAGAGTATGTAAATGAGGGGAGACAGCTGGTGGTGAAGGGAGGTTGATGGAGTGAGCCTGGGGGGCCACAGATACACACACTCACATTGCTACATGTTCGCACATGTGCAGACATTGTCTTTATAACAATAAAAAGAGAGTCGGACAGAACTTCATATGTATGTATCAAAAACACATCTGACACACATTGGGATGTTTTTTCCTTAAAATCTGGTTTGTGTATGAGAGCAGAAAGAAAACAAGGGGACAGAAAGAAGACATCTGTATGTGCACCACTGTATTACTGCACTTTATCCAACTTTCTTTGCACACACTCAATGTATATACATGCAAGACACACACACATACACACACTCACACACAATGTCTCTCGGCCATATTTCGTAACTTCTGTGCATATGTTGAAAATTCACACATGGTCTCATGTGAAGTAGTCAACATGTGTGTATACACACACACACACACACACACACACACACACACAAGCACGCACACACGTACACACACAAGCATGCACAGGTAGGTGTTGGTCATAATCCTATTGTGTATCAGCAGTGACCACAGCGCAGGACTCTCTCATCACCTGTCACCTCACAAACACAAACACAAACACACACACACACACACACACACACACACACACACACACACACACACACACACAGACACACACACAGACACTATAATCCTGTCAGTAACTGTGATGGAATTTAGAGGGGATTTAATTTCTTATAAATCTAACAGCACACTGTGAATCATAGGAGCAAAAAGTAAAGTTCTGGGCATGCATGTCGACACATGCACTTCTCCTTTCTATTCTTTCTGAATTATGTTTACTTGTCACTTTGATCCCTGTTGTCTCTGTGTTGCAGTGTATCAGTCTGCACTCTGTACACACGCCTCAATATACATTCACTTCATCCACTATTTTTCACAAAAATACTTATGATTATTTTTCTCCCTTGTGGCAATTTCGCATAATATTACAGCCAAATTAAAGTGAAAGCTGTCTATAGTATATGGGACTGGAAATAGCTGCCGGGAAATGGCTGCAGATGGGAGCCATGAGGGTAAAGGCTACTAAATAGTACTGAATGTTCACAGATATACATTAAACTGTCCTAAAGCACAGGAGCAGCATGTTAAAACTGTAATTGGGTGATTTTCCTCTTTCAAGTGAGGTATTGTTGGCTGAATGTGATGTACTGTGGTTGATTGACAGGAAATGAGAGAGGAGGCTGGGCAGTCTGTCATATCGCTAATGTGATAGGTAATGCCCCGAGGACACACACACACACACACACACACACACACACACACACACACACACACACACACACGCACACACATGCACACACATGCACACACATATTACAGAGTGACTCTCTTTCTATCTGTCTCTCTACACACACCTCAGTTTCATTCTCTGTCTCAATCTCCTTCCCGCGTACACATGAACAGTTTGTCATTTTTCCCCCTCTTCACACACACTCTCCCTGTCTCTCTCTCTAAATCACTCACACACACCAACATACACACTCAATGTTTGGCTGCATGGTCGTTTTACTGCAGGTTAATAATGAGAGGAGAGGTGTGTGACCCTGTCAGAAGTGTGAGAAACTGACCCAAAGAAATCAGACAGGGGCCGAGACCCCCCAACCCTGAGGGCATAAAGTGTGTGTGTATGTAATAGAGAATGAAAAATGTGTGTGTCCATCCACAGCTTTTCATGGATGACATATGTGAGGTCATTTACATACTATTACCTTTCTACTGGATGTGATGCACACCACACACACCAACACACACACATGGATTGGCCTGGTGTGATGCCCCTGTCAGATGTCAGGATGCAGATGGGAAGGGTTGGAGGGGGGTAGGTCACGTCTGTTTCCCTCTCTCTCACACACACACACCTGTCTTACCCCCCTATGATGCCCAGTTACTAAGAGAGTTGTCAGCACGTCTGTGTGAGGCTTCAACTGTTTGACATCTGCCAGCAACCCCCCAAAACACGCACACACATATCTCCCCTACCACCTCATTTCAGAACAACAGAGCATCTCCCAGTGATCAACATTTAGACACAGTCATCACTTACTGGTCCCAGCTGCCAACACACACACACTCATCAGGAGAGAGAGTGTGAGAGAGATGAGGGATTGGAGAGAAAGGCCTGAGAGAGAGAGTATAGCTGTCTGTCCTGCTGTGTGTGTGTGTGTGTGTGTGTGTGTGAGTGTGTGTGTGTGTGTGTGTGTGTTAAAGTTTATGTTTTTCAGCTCTCCATACTTAAACTCGGAGTGATAGAGAGACAAGGCTCCATTTGTCCCACTTTCATACAAGATAATGAAGCTGTCATTCTCAGACACTCAGACAACTTCATTGGATTGGTACAAGAGCACAGGCCGCTGCTCGGGGACACACACACACACACGCACACATACGCACCTACATAAGCACACAACGCTGTGAGCTATTCCCCTGGCCCCTGTTAAGCATATGTCAAATATAACCATGTATAGAAAGTGAGATTGTGTGACATATGTACAGCTGGCTAAATGGCAAAGACACAAAGCTCAGAGAAACACACACACACACACACACACACACACACACACACACACACACACACACTCTCATATCTCATATCTTTAACATGCAAACAGACAGACAGCCCTGATAGCGAATAAAATGAAATCAACCTTGAATGGCAAAACCCTCTGTGAATACTTGTCTCCTCTTTACAAGTCAATTTCATATCCTGTAGCTCAAGACAAATCTAAAGAGATTTGGGAACAGTGTAGAAACAGATGGAAGATGGAGGGGAATAAAACAGGTTACAGAGAGAAAGAGAGAGAGAGTATGATAGACAAAGAGGAAAACAGAGAGAGAGCTTGGTGAAAGCTGGGGTGGTGTGTTAAATTGGGGTTGAAAAGTCATAACTGTGCCACAGATTCATAACTACAACTAGCATGACTTATGCTGGAAGATTAGACAGAATTGTTACTCTTTCAGACAGCTCAGTGGGTTAAGACACACACCATTATTAAATGATGTGGGTTTGAGGCCTTTGCTTTTTGTCAGACTGTCAGAATGAATCACAATTCACTATTAAGTATTTTTGAATGCCTTTTAAAGCACTGTATAAATAAAATAAAATGAAAAACATAAAAAATATTACTATAAAACAGCCTGATTGGTTTTTAAAGACAGATTGATCAACTCTAACCTTATCCTCTGAGCATTAATTATACTGACACCATAAGAATGTAATTGTTTTTGGTTGTCTTCATATGATAATTTACTGTTTCATCTATATGATGATGATCTATATGTGTTGTGTGTTGTGTGGTGTATATATATATATATATATATATATATATATATATATATATATATATATATATATATATATATATATATATATATATATAACATTAGCCATTAGAATTACAAAAAAAAAAAATTGAAATCTGTAGTTGGAAATGTTCTAGTACTGCCTTTTCTTAAGGGGTTCCATGTACATACAGTTGGAGGACAAGAGACAAAAGGGAAATGGAATAGTCAAAATTGATGCAACATAGGCAGGCATAGTCTGATTTTAGTCTCAATATTTAAAAACAATGGATCCTACACTTTCCATAATGCAACTCAATAGTTTTATTGTTTTGTTTTTGAGGCCTGTGTCTTTCAAATTCAAAATCCACATTTTTTTTCTGCAGGCTTTAAAATTTTTAAGACTCCAAGCCCAAGCAAAGATAATCCTGATGACATCACTGTGAGCTCATCAGGGTTATTTTTCAGAATTACAGCTCCTATAGAGCCCCAGAAAACATAACACAGTCTGTGCAGTGTTTCTCCAGATGAGTAACTGAACTTCATGTGTAAAATCATAATGGGTTTAAATAAACATAATTTGGATACACTTTATTGCTTTATTTTACTTTTTTAAAATCTGGGTGAACAAAATATAATGCAAAACTTAGGAGAGAAATGGAACAGGGATGCAGAATGAGTGTCCAAGTTGTGTGAATATGAGCAAATGAGAAATAAGAATGGGGGGGAAATCACAAAGGCAGGCAACTTTTTTTTATCCGATCATCCTCATACCCACTCATCTCTGTCTATTCAAAGAAAGACATAATTACTGCTTTGAGTATTTAGCCTCATGATTTACTCATTTCTGTCACATTATTTACAAGTCTCTCTCTCTCTTTCTCTCTCTCTCTCTGTCTCTCTCTCAGCGGGGGTTCACCCCTATAATCTAGTCTGTTAGGTCCAATCCATATTCCAAGTTATTATCACTCTCATTTGCTTATTAAGTGCTCCCTTGTTTTCTTCAAATAAAGTTATAATTAGAGATTTAGTGTCGGCAGCTTGAAATACTATCTCCTCTTTATGGAATCTTGGGTGGGATGAGAGAGAATCGTGTTTTATCATACTCGCGGAGTTAATGAGGATGTGCACAGCTTGATATTGTGTTTGTATGTGTGTGAGGGTGTGTGCGTGTTTTCTAATTATGTCTCTGTGACAGCTTTCTGGCCTCCAAAATACCCATATACTGTATACCCTCTGTTGTTTTGTCCTCCCACTGATTTATGTTAATGAAGTAAAGCACAGACGAGGGAACATACAGCTCGTGCTTTATATATTGCTTGAAATGAAAAGCATATTGACTTCATGTTTCAAAGCTGTTTTTCATTTTTCATTTTATTTTATAAAAATAACACATTTTTAGTTGAAATTCATAGGAATTGAGGAGACTTAGGCCTCATAACTCGGACAGTGTTCACAGCTTTGAATACCAATCACTAATCTTTCCTGAGGATGATCCACTGATCCATTTTTACCTTCTCGTGACCCACCCTGTGGGCCCAACCCTGTCTTTGAGAAACAGCAGAGTAGAGTACATTAAGACACGCCCCAGCAACACACTGATTACATATGCTAGCTACGGTAATGAGCTGAGCTGGACAGTGGAAGACTGCTGCTGTTTATGGCAACTCATTATCTGGCCCATTGACCAGAACTGTTCTACACATCACAGAGCCCTGTGTCCTCTACATCTACCCAACCATCACTCTCTCTGCTTGTCTGGATGGTGGGTGTGAGTGTGTGTATATGAGCGTGTGCACGTGTGTGTGCCCAGATATAGTTGTCAGTTGGCGGTGGGTTGAATGGACTGGTTTGTGTGTATGTGAATGGTAAGATGTGGTTGTTGGATGGATGGATAAATGAAGGTATGAATGGATGGTTAGAAGTGAAAATGTGTGTGTGTGTGTTTGTGTGTATTTGCTTACATGCGTGTTTACATCATGAAAAGTAAGATGATTCCTAAGCTAATGATCTCACACCCGCACATGCAGCATTACACATTCATTTGAGTAATACTTTATGCCGTTATTTCTATTTAAGTGTGTGTTTGTGCATTTCTATATTCGATTATATGCTGAAGTGTCTTACTCAAGAGTGCGTCTGTGTGTGTGCACGCGCATGTTACTATGATCGCCTGCCAAAGTAAAGTGTTTGCAGCCGAGAGAGACAGGGGCGCTAAGCTCAAGGGCACATTTGTTTCAAGCTAATGATAGAATGTAAATGGAGCAAATTTCCTCTGCAAGAACAGAAGCTCTCTCGCTCAAACACACACACACACACACTTTCATACTTTCACACACACACATTTTCACATGCACACACACACACATAGCGGCATCGTGTTGATGGAGTGCAGAATCTCATTACACATCTAATAGAATAAGTGTAGTGTGCGTATGGGGAGAGGAGAGGAGCAGCCAACCTGATTAGCCTTATCACTTTATTATGCCGCTCTGCACGCAGCACACAGGACAATTGCATTAGAGAGGAGCAGATGAGCTGAAGGCAAGGAGAACTCAGCAAACACAGCCTTAATTGATTCCTCACCAAATTAGCAGGGACAGGTGGGGGGCTCACTGGCTGGGTGGCTGCTTCACTGAGTGGCTGACTTGTTGACTTGTTCACTGGTCGGTTGACTGAGTTACAGCAAGAGTAGTTGACTGACTGATTGGTTTACTGACTGGCTGGCTGTATCAGGGGCCTCCAGTGACGCTGAAGGTGAGGAAACTCAGCAAGCATAATGCTTTAATTGATTCCTCAAAAGATTAACAAGGGCAGGTGAGGTGACAACTTCAGTGACCTACTGACTGACTGAGTGACTAGTTGACTGACAGGAGGCTGACTTAGAGGCTGAATCATGAGTGCTTTAGCAACAATGCAGTCTTGTATCTGGCTTATATATACCTTTTATTTAAAAAAATGAATTGCAGCCAGTCAGTGTCGTCCACCTAGATTTTATATTTTTGTGTATGACATAATCTTTTGTTATTATTATAATCACTGGTATCCCGTGTTTTTATTGGAAACTTTAGCATCACACAATATGAATGTTGCTTTGAGCCACCCTGCAAAAACACATTTTATTTCGTCCTACTATGGAATTCTGTATTAATGATTGAAATCAAATGATTTATTTATGGATTTAAATCGATTTTATGAAATTAAAATATTGTGATATGGAAATAGTAATTGCATAAACCCAAATCAAACCACCTGAGCCACGTGGCACCCATTGGTACACCTTGACGTTGGATTATTAGAACTAAGACTTGCAGTAATTTCCAGAATCAATACGATTTAATTGTGGGAAACGCCACAAAAATCAGCCCATAATCATGGTTCTTAGGCTTTTAGAAGTTGTAGCAAGAAGAGTGCTATACTTTGTAAATTGTACTGTGTTGGTTACACCTTGTGTAACTGAGGTGGAATGGGCAGTGGGGGTGGGGGCGGGATCGAGGGATTGGGGGATGACTGGTTGGGTGTTATGGGGCGTGGGAGGAGGAAAGGTGGGAGAGAGAGGGGGAGACACAGGACACAGGGGGGAGAGAGTTTGTCTTTGTCTCTGTAGGTCCCCCCGGGGGATTTTGGGATAGTGGAGGTTAATGAATCTGATTGGCTGGTGGGAGTTTTTCTGCTGGTGCTGCGGTTTGCACACTTGCAGAGCTTCACTTTTTTATTTCGCCAAGTTTGGCTTCAGCACAGCGCGGCATGAAGGACAGAGTGGCAGACAAAAAGTGTGCTAGATCTGTCTATAGGTGTGGAATAAGCTGTGATTTGGATCTCATTCTGTTTAGGTGCTGAACTGCAGATTTGAATACACATGGTTTGTACAGAGATACTAATTAACACAAATTTACTGACACTTGCAATGATTCAAACCATAATGTGGTTCCAAATTATATTAGAAGGTTTGGCTACTACATATAATTTTCAGTTTGGATCCCTCTTTCTTCCATCTTTTATATTGCTTAATCTGAAGTGTATAAACAAAGAAATTCAACACAGTTTTACAGCTTAACACACTCACATACTGTATCTTGCATGAATGTATGGTTTCAGTAATCAGATTGTGTGTTTACTGTGCAGCTTGCTGTCCTGCTACAATTCACAAACACACAAAAACTGATGAGACAGAAACTTGTGAGAATTTAGATAATAAAAAACACTTTAAATACACATAGTTTTCAACTGCATGTGTTCTTATCACATTTGGATTTTTTCTTTCTATTTAGATTTTTATTAGAAATTTCAATAAAACCACAGGAAACTTTGGGCATCACAAAAGAGCTTGAATCTGGCTTTACACTAAATATCTGTCTACATAAAACAAATTTTTGACAACACTTTTTTTGACAGCTTGATGAACACCTTTGAATAAAAATATTGTTTTGTTTGGCAAACTATGGATTTTATATATATATATGTAAGCTTTTCCCATAATCTGTGATTAAGTATACTGTAATTATAGTCATTCCTCATTAAATGAAGCACATATTTTAACATATTTAGCTAACATTGATATTGTATAAAACTGTTCAAAATCTGCATGCTTTTAAAAAATATATTAAATTATTATTAATTATTAATTGTTCAACTTTGAATCATCTCCCTTGCAGGGAAAGAACTTAGATGGATCCTGAATTGATAGTTTGTGTGTCTCAACACACATCTATGTATGTCTTGTATGTCTTGGTATGTTAAGTTATGTGTGTCTGCACATGTGTGCATGCATTTGCCTATATGTCTATGTATGTATGTGTCCCTCTTTTTGTGTGTGTGTGAGTGTGTACATGTGTGAAACGTGAAACCGTATGTGTGTGTGCTAATGAGAGTGGGGGGGGGGGGGGGGGGGGGGGGCAGGCCGTCGCAGCAGTGCGTCCTCTGGTCTCCCGGCAGGTCACTAGCGACAGATGTTCTCAGCATATGTGGCGAATTAATTAGCCACTAGTAAACAGAGGGGGCTGCCACCATGAGCTGCCGGTCTGCACCACCGCCGAGCCGCAATGGGCTGCCTTTTGTCCAAATTCCTCTTTTCTCTCCATCCTCCTCTGGTAGATAGTTACAGGGAGCATCATTCTTTTTGATCAGTGGACCCATAATGAGTAGGGGCCACGTGTGTATTTGAGTTGTGTTCATGTGTCTGCTTGTGTTTCCAGGGGGGGCGGTGTGTATGCAAGTGTGTGTGCACACATGCATGTGTATTTCTGTTGATCAGTGTCTCTTGAGTTAGAAGCCAGACGAGGATCGTGGCTGTGTTTGTGTGAATGCGAGTGTGTTTGCGTGTCAGCAACCCATCATTTGGACATGGCAGTGAGCCTGTTTTTGTGATGAGAAATCCCCTTGATGACCTAATTGGTTGATTGAGGTGCATCTCTGCGTCTGTGTGTGTGTGTGTGTGTGTGTGTGTGTGTGGGTGTGTGTGTGTGTGTGTGTGTGTGTGTGTGTGTGTGTATGTGTGCCAGGGCCTAGCATTCCCAGAACTCTGAATGTTTTCACAGCCTCAGAACAACTTGGCAGAGACTGGAAACACTTTGAGAGCTGTTTGGATAAACATACACACACACACATGCACACAAAGGGGCACCATGCTGATACTCCTGGATTGTATTTTTCGCCCTTTACAGAAAATGAAATTGTTTTTAAGTAATTTTCTTATCACCAGTATTTGGCTATATCACACTCAAGCAGTCCTTGACAACACAGGTGCCACAATCACTGTGAATCACTGATGACTGAGGGGGGTAAACTCTGTATAAGAGGGTTCAAAGCCAATGAGTAAAATGCTTGTGAGATAACTTAAGTATAAATAAGTCACATTGTAAAACTTGCCAATGAATTATTTTGTAATTCAAAGTCTATGGTCTATGATCAACAGTGTTTGTGTTAGGGCATGGTTTGGTGTGAGCTGATGTGTGTGTGTGTGTGTGTGTGTGTGTGTGTGTGTGTATGTGTGTGTGTATGTGCACGCGTTTGGCTGCAGTAATGAAGTTGTTAGTTAAAGTGGCCCCCACCCCTTGGGACAGGCTTAAGCTGTGTGTGATTGCTTAGGGATCGGGCAGATACACACACACTTATCATTATCCACACATACACTCAGAGTCATTACTCCATTACGCACATGGACTATTGATTTTCTGCCATCTTTCCATCAGGTGAGAGCTTGCCAGGGAATATGGGAATGAATGCCTGGCTAGGAAAATCAAACTGTCACTCCTCCTTTCCTCTCTTCCTCCCTTCTCTCCTTCATTACAGACAGATGACAGGTCAAAGCTGCTGCCGTTCACTCCGTTGTTTTTCCTCCATCCGTCATCACTCAATCACCTCTTGCTCCCTTACATCTTCATCCAACAAATCTCTGTATCTGTTGCTGTCTTTCTTCATCTCAATCCGTCCGATCTACTTAGCTTCTATTTTCTATCCATTTCTCCAGTTTACACTTTGTTACTTTATTCTTAGCTCTCCTCCTCTCTTTCCGATCTTCTCTACCTCTGTTCACTTCAGTCTTTTCATGCCACTGTCTCCTTATCTCTTCTTCTCTCAGAGTGATGGATTTGGCCCTCTGTTTTCTTTTCCCTTTCCCCCTCTCCTCATCCCTCTTTCCTCAAGTCTCCAACACGCTGCACAATCAATCAGCTGGCCCCTCCTCCCTCCATTCATCCATCCCTAAACCCCTTAGTCCCCTCTCCAGTCCCTCCATCTCTAGATTTCCTCCATTCCCCCCACCTACCTACTTCTCTCTACTTTTGCATTCCCTTCCTCCTCTTTGAATCTGTAGCTTTATGAACTATCATTAAACTTAGTTTAGTTTAGTTTGTTTACACACACATATATATAAAAAAGACAGTAAGAATTTAAAAAAAAGTTTGAACATTGTTCAGGAGAGTTTGGAAGCTAAAAATGGCTTGTGAAGATACCTCCTCTATATAAATATCAATAGTCATGCTTAAAAAAGAAAATAAAAGATAAAAACAATGATTGCATCATTGAAATTTCAAGACTCTTTTTCTCTGCATTCTTCATTTCCTCTCCTTTTTCTCTAGTCCAGTTAAACATCTATAAGCCACTTTTAACAAGACAAGTCTCCCATAAAACCCCCATATCAGCTCTAATTTCCTTTCCTTTCCTTTCCTTTCCTTTCCTTTCCTTTCCTTTCCTTTCCTTTCCTTTCCTTTCCTTTCCTTTCCTTTCCTTTCCTTTCCTT
Organism: Euthynnus affinis; assembly: GCA_029490765.1. NCBI lineage: Eukaryota > Metazoa > Chordata > Actinopteri > Scombriformes > Scombridae > Euthynnus > Euthynnus affinis. The sequence goes on from CM055839.1 coordinate 16,623,148, forward strand.
TCTTAAACTTTTCATCTCCTCATTATGTCCTTTCCTGCCTTCACTGTTCCTCCAACATCCTCACCCTCTGTTCTATCTCCTTACTCCCTCTCTCCTCATCCCATGCTCTGACCATTCCTTACCCCCCTTCCTACCTTCAACTCTCTCTCTCCGCCGTTTCACCTGCTGTCCTCCCCTTCTCCCCTTCTCACTTTATCTCTCCCTTTCTTCACCTCCCTTGTCTCCTCCCTCCTCACCTCTCCTCCCTGAGAGGAGGATATGGGATCAGAGGATGGAATTCACTGACAAGGGTATCTATATTTAATATTAATGGGCACATAGGACCCTTCACTCACACACGCACACACACACATATGGACACACACATGCTCAGTGCCAAATAAAGAGTGATCAGAGGCGGTGTAAGGTGCTGTGTTGTAGCCCCCAGGATAGTCGCCTTGTGGACTCACAGGCAACACACACACACACCTACACGCGTAGCACTCGACGCTCCAGGATGGATGTGGCATCATTAGGCAGAGGAGTGTGGCCATTCTCAGCAGAAACGGCCACGCCGGCGGTACACATCAATCTAGCACCGCACGTTCCCTCAGATACTGTCTGTTTCTAACACACATACACACACACACACACACACACACACAAACAGAGAGAGAGGGAGGAACAGAGGAGAGCAGTGAGAGTTTTTGTACAAGTACAAACATACACACACACACACACCACGGGCCCCGTAATGTATCTGGCACTATCTTACACTCTCTGTTTCTCGCTCTGTCACACACATGTACACGTGCGCATACATGAACGCACGCATGGCCGCAAGCACACACGCATGCAAACACACACACACACAAACACCCACAAACACCCACACACACACACACTTTGTCTAATTTATTTACTGTTGGAAAGTGCCACCAAGGAGAAAGGGACAGAGAAGGAGAAAAATAATGTTAATCTTTTTCTCTCTCTTCTCTATATTCCTCAATATACTAAACTTAGGAAAAGACTGATTTAAAATGATATGCTTATCAAGGATATTTTAATAGATGCACACTAATCAGTGTATTTTTTTTTGTTTTCGTTTCCTAAAAAAATCTCTGTAAAAAAGCAGAAATATGTGGGTGGCCCTGTCATTAAAGATATGATTTATTTCTAAAATTGATCTAAGTTTTAAAATGTTGACTGTAAAACTATTTTAAAAAACTGGCATTCACATAAAAATTAACAAATCACAAGACATTTCATGTAAAAGTTTTCATAGTGATTTGTTGCCATTTTACTTATAATACTTTACACAATTCTTTTTGTGACAAGTTTTGAAATGTGTGTTGAAATATCTAACACTCATGGGGAGAAATTCACTAACATACTATAAAGCAACATAATCATGAATAGAGCAATAATTTTACTGCGGATCATCAGTGATTCATGTCTCAAGGGGATATTCTATCTTGGCAATCTTTTCATTATATTCATGGAAAAATGCACATTTTGAGTAACATTTTCAAAGCATGTCTGTATTTCCATCAATTTCAAAATGTTTCCCGTGTCCTGAAGATCCCCATATCTGTTGTTTTTAGCAGAGGCATGTGTGTTCAATGATTTAAGAGCAATATATTACAGAGAAAACCCCCACACATGGCTGCTTTAATATGGTGATTTCTAAAGTAAAAAGTTTTATCTCGTGTATACGCTTCAGGTGTTTCAATGTATTTTAGTGTTTTCCTTGTGCTAATGATCTCCATATCAGAGTTGTTGAGAATAACAAGCGTCTACTGCAGATACCATCTGCCTGCAGGCTACACACAGCCTTGTGTGTGTATATGTGTGTGTGGTGTCTCCTTGGCTTCCATTGATCTGTGGGTATCATGTAATAGAATGCGTTGGGACAGGGGCGATATTTAAATGAAAGGGGATGAGTGTGCACATGCTCAGACACAAATATCTACCTGTGTGTGTGTGTGTGCACGTGCACCTGTGGGGGTGTATGTGTGTGTGTGTGTGTGTTGAAATAAAAAATGAACGGTCGAGGGACGAGTGCAGAGCAGAACAGTTTCTCTCCGTTCCTCCAGCCGACAGACGAATAGACGGCCCTATTGGGAATCAATGGTAAAACTCGAGCCATTGAACAACTGTCCGCCTTTTCAATTGTGTCCCGTTTGAGAAACAATTTGACAATAACGTCAGCTTGAGAAAAAAGACACACAGTCAATACACAGGGAGAGCCGTGTGAAGGACAATTTAGAAAGTGTCGTCATCTATATGAGTGTGTGTGTGTGTGTGTGTGTGTTCTTTGTCCCAGTGTGTCTTTTTGGACAGTACTGACAACAGAGCATTGTATACCCTTCACTGATAAACAGCTTCCAGAGTCATTAAAACAGAGTTAGTGTGCATATACAGGCCTGCACACACACACACACACACACACACACAGAGAGAGAGAGAGAGAGAGAGAGAGAGAGGTGAAACTACATCAGACCCACACTAAATGTTTAAAATAGAAATTTAATCACAGCCTAATGTACTGCCAAAATTCAATTTTATACATCAGGTTAAAATAAGAGATGGATTTATTCCGATTGTGAAATCATGAAGGTATTAAATAAATATTATTGAGACAGAAATATGCTAAAAAATAATAAGATCTTTTTCTTCTACCTCTTTGAGCTATCACTATATCAGTGAAAACAAAATATTATAAATGAAAATGCTGATGGCTGATTTCAACATGAAGACATTTTGCAGGGAAAGGGGAGAAAAGACAGAAATGTCTGTCTGATCTACATAAACAAACATCTGCAGAGATCTTATTTGTATTTTTAATTACAATTTACTGTTGTTAAACTTACATTAACAACATTTACAAAAAACTACTATGCCTAGATCTCAAACTTTTTTGTACAGTTACTGTAGCATATACAAAGGTTTTTATTACAGGGTAACAAACTATCTCTCTTTCTCTCCTTCCTGTTCCATTACTGCCATCTTTTGTCTCTGTCTGCCTGCACTTCTTATCCTACAAGTGACTGTGGTTCTCAGAGGTTCTTCCAAGGAGAGTGTTCACACACAAGGCAGTTGTGTGCACCGGTGTGAAGAACTTCACTTCTGAGCACAATGCATCCTAAGGATGTGTATGTGTGGCTCCATAAGTGTATCTGTGCATGCACATATGTATGCTTTGTCAACAGTCAACAGTGTTCATAGAGTGCATTTGACCATTATTCAGTGTTTTTGATTTTACACACACTCAGGTAGACATGCACATTGCACTGTACTGTCTTAAGTTGTTAGTACTCAAATTGTTGAAGTGTGTATATACAGTACATGTCTGTGGTTGATTAAGGTGGGGTCCCAGGGGCTTTGCCCCCCTCCCATCCATCAGCTTTGATAAGTCCCTGAGTAGGCAACATATTGCCTGGGACACAAAGACACAGTCTGGGATATCAATTTCAACTGTCTCTGTGTGTTGTCACACACACTCACAAAACTGCATACTGTCAGATGCACATTGCAGGCAACAACACAGGGTGTAACACATATAAGACATAGATGGGGAAAGGTGTGTATAAGGTGTGTGCACACTCAGGGATGGTAATGGGATAGGAAGTGTTAAAGAGTTAAACTTTTTCACCTGTTTTTTTCAGTATACACTTGTAAACTTCTTTGGTGGCACCTCATGGTGTCAGGTTGTTTTCTGCTAATGTTGCACAATAAAATGAAGATATATAATTAGATTGATGAAGAAGCTGCTTTATCCATTTATTTACCTCCTCTATAGCTTTCATTGCTGTTTTGACTGTATCTCAGTCTTTCTTCATTTTTTTCATTTTCAGCTATTATGTCTTTGTATTTACATCCTCATTCATGTCTCCATATAGTGTGAAGATATTAGTCCAGACCCAGACTGACCCCACTGGTCTCATTAGCCTTGACCACATTGGCCAGTCCTCTCTCTCTCTCTCTCTCTCTCTCTCTCTCTCTCTCTCTCTCTGTCTCTCTCTCTGTGTGTGTGTGTGTGTGTGTGTGTGTGTGTGGATCAATAGCCATCCTAGAGGTGTGGATAGTGAGGGGCAAGGTGAGGGTCAGGGTTAGCAGCCCAGTGTTAGGGAAATAAGTGGATAAACCGATGAGAAAGAGAGCAAGTGAGATTGAAGTAAGTGAATTACAGGAGAGAAATTGAGAGAAAAAGAAACAGGAATATATTGAATTTAAGTGGCTTATTATATTTGTCATATGAATTCTTGGGTTGTTTAATATTTACCAGTAAGTACTCATACACATATTTGACAATTTATTACTCCTCAGCTCTTTTTAAATTCAATTTTCAAGAAGAGTCCAGTTGAAAAAAAACCCCAGCATTATTTGGTTGTTTTCAATATGTAAACTTCAAAAGAGGTTTGTAGTATTTATTAGTGCACACAGATCCTTAGATCTGTTTCTCTGTTTCTCTATAGCTACACATTTTGTATTTAAGAGAATGGTCTTTTCACACAGTATGTGACATACTTATTTTATCTGCCCATGCAGGGAATGTAAATGTGTTTACATGATGAATTTTGGAATTTGTAAAAATACAGTTTTTAAATAATAATATAATATCAAAAATCACAGACTATAAGACATACTATTCTTACATACAGTCAGCTTTTTTTTAGTCATTTGGATTGCCTTCACAGCTGACAAACTTCTTTTTCCAGTGATAACTAACACACACACACATGCACACACACACACACACGCATACACACACACACACTCCACACTCCAGCACGTACGGTGTCTACTAGGTTTTGCTCTCTACGTAATTGAATCAAATTCTCCACCACCCTCAAAGCAAAAAAGGAAAAAAAAAGGTCTGGCGTCAGCATCTTCTGTTCCTTTTTACATGGCTACTGATTGTCCTTCCCCTCCACTCTTTAAACTATAATGGTACAAATTACTCTACAGGCTGGAATGAACTGACCAAAACTTCAGTAATCACAGAGAGAACACAGGAAATTATCCTCGCTCACTGTTTTGGTGTACGTATTTTTCTCTATCTTCACCTTTCTCCCCTTCTGATTGTCTCTCTCTTACATGTTAACTTAGGTTTTCCATGTGGCATAACTGTGTCAAATAGAGTCCACAGTCATGCACACATACACACGTGTGCACACAGTCCTATTGTCATGATAATGGATTCTGTGTTGTTGGCTTTGGGGTCAGGAGGTCAACATAAGCTTCTTAATGGACTGTGAAATAACCCTAACTGCATTAACCTCTCAGATCTCACATCTCTCTCGCACACACACACATGTGCATGCATTCTCATACATATAAGTGTATGCATACATGACCACACACATACACACACTGCTCCCCCACACATAAACACACAGACGCTCAGATGCGATTGGATTGGTCTTTAATTGGTGGAGCGATCACACCTTGAGGATGGAGAGAAGATCCTTCAATCAGATGGAGTGATGGAGCAAGGGATGGAGAGGAGGAAGGGAGTAATGGATGGATGGAAAACAAATGAGTGAGCCTAAAAAGAGGACACTGTTGTGTCACACAGGGCCCTCAAGCTTGTCCTGTGCCTGGACTCTCTCTCTCTCTCACACAGACACACACACACACACACACACACACACACACACATTCTCAGGATTACATTAAGATAATGTGCAGTGCAAATACTGCTTTGCCTTTTAGAGTGTATTAGAAAGTGGATGATGTTCAAGTGCAAGCTCAGTTGGTATATAAGGAGTCACTGAAAGGCTGCCACTGGCTAAGTTTGACCTCAACCCAGTGTCATTCTCCATATGCTTTCCTCTAATACAATTATTTCACTTTGCAGTCATGAAATGGGTAGTGGTATCTATCTATCTATCTATCTATCTATCTATCTATCTATCTATCTATCTATCTATCTATCTATCTATCTATCTATCTATCTATCTATCTATCTATCTAATCAGCTATCTATTTATTCCTTGTTTTTAATGGATTTAGGACCAGCTGTGTTAGTATGTTAGTATGTAATACTCCTATATCCTCTCCTCTCCTCTCCTCTCCTCTCCTCTCCTCTCCTCTCCTCTCCTCTCCTCTCCTCTCCTCTGCTCTCCTCCTGTGCCAAATGGGTGTCTCCCTGAGAGGGGATCACAGAGGATTTTGGGGAGAATTAGCTCCGTGTCTTAAATCAGTCTTAATTTTTGCTCTCTGCCATTAAAGAGCCGCCATTAAGCTTTTCTCTTCTCGCCTCATTTCCCTCTTCCTCTTGTTTCACTTTTTCAATTTGTGTGAGAGGGGGAGTTCACTCCTCATAAAATTTCACTTTGGCCAGCCTATCATTTGCATCTGAGCCAATAAATAGCAATTAGCATTAACAATTAAACCAGCCAGTGGAACCGCGGGCAGCTCCCTGAGATGGCCTGATGGATGGGAAGGTGGATATGAAGGAAGGGAGGGAAGGTTTAGCGTGTCCGTGTGTGTGTGTGGGTGTGTGTGTGTGGGTGTGTTTGTGGCTATATGAACTCTCACAGGGCAATCCAGTATATCTTGCACTTTCATTTTCTTCCCAAAGCTAATTTATCTACTGTCTCAGTGGCCTAATCACAACACACACATATGCAGTGTGGGCAGAAATGCCAAGCTGGCACACCATTTGGTCCTCAGATATCGCACACATTTTACTTGTTAATTACACTCATTAAATAACAACTGTTTAGGGCGTCCATCTTATTTTATAGTTCTGTTTTTCAGCTCCACAAAGTTTTTCACATTCATTCATTCATATAGATCTGATGTAATGAGGCCAACCCTGTCCTAAAATAATGTCTATTAATTAACCCTTGTGCCAAACTATGTTGCTATTAACACATCTTTAGTTGAGACTGATATTATTTTTAAGTATAAGAGGTTTGATGTTGTGTCTATTGATCCTCAAAGAAGAGACTTGTCATGTTGGAAACTGGTGGAAATGGAATACTTTTCAAGTTGGTGTCTTGTTGCTTCCTGAAAAGGATTACTATATACAAAACAAAACTACACTACAGTGAGTAAATTGGGGTCAAAGCACTGCATGCAATTTGGAACTGCAGGGTCACTAAACCAGAGTGATTGGGAAGCAAGGGAACACTGCTGATTAAGACTTAAATGTGGTTTTAAGAGACATTTTCAGGTCTATATTTTTAATCTGGGCTCTTTTGGAATATGTCTGCATGAATTACTGTTCAAAAACTCTTTATTTAACTCATACTGGGCTGTTTCAGCTCCTTTCTCTTTAAGGACCCCCTTCTGAGGAACCCACTCTGTTCTGATTGGCCAGATCTTGGAAGCCAACTATTGGCAGACATCCACTGGCTCCGGAGGCTACGTCAACAAACCATGAAACAAATTATAGTAATAGGATTTCCCTACTTTTTCTCATTCTTTACTAAAAGAATAGAAACTTCTTAATACATTTGTATATGTTTGTGCTGGAATTTTATCCGAAATTTGTGACAAACAATACACGGAAAAATATTAGCAACAACCTTAGCAAACAAGGATATAGATGGGCAGTTATGGACATGTATGACAAGCTGATGCCAGTTTTCAACAAGGTAGAAAAAAGCTAGTGATTGAAGAATTCAGGTTGGGGCCCTGGCTTTTGACTTGCAGGGAGCATTTCTACATATGTTCACCTCAAATTTTGGTTAACATAGATCAACATCATAACTATATAAATAACAGAAAACCACAAAAAGCAAAAGGCATCCCCTTTACCATAAACATATTTCTGACCAAAAATGCTTTTCATTTTACTCAGAATTATGACTTTTGTATCTTCTTAGAGATAAACTGAGATAAAGTTTCCATAATTATGAGTAAAATATCTTGTGATTACAAAAACTCACATCTTTTACTTACAAAAACCTATGGCATAATTACAATCTTAATCTGTGTTGCATGATATATTGTTACATAGGGATCTTGATCTTTATGACCCTATATGATCTTTATCACCTACTTGTGAGATGTTAATTCATAATTACACAATTTTTTTCTCATATTTTACAATGTATGAATGTCATATCTATGAGAAAAGGTCTCTTTTCTGTCTCTGTCACATGAATGCAATATACTTATATTTGTCAGTATGTCTGATATGTGTCCAAATAGAGCAAGCATTTATGATTCAGTGCTTCTGACACCCATGTGCAGGCACACTGTCACTATGTCCCCTACCCCCTGTGTGCACCTCTACTGTGCCGGCGGTGAAAATATTGTTGGTGGCTGGTGACGATCAGTCCATCTCCATACATTAATCACCACCAATAGAAAGCCCTGACACAGCAACTACAGCAGTGCCACTGCCCTGCCTAACAAAGCATAGAGCAAGGACACACAGCGCCAACAGCGGAAAGACAGAAAAGAGGAAGAGAGGAAAAGTGTGTATGTGTGTGTTTGTGTGTGTGTGTGTGTGTGTATGTTGGGTTGAGTGTAGAAGAAAGAAAAAGAAAGGGAGAGGTGAATAGGGAAATATGGAAATGTAGAAAGAAAACAATCATGCTTTATGTTTCCCCCTCTGTCCTAACCTCTCTCTTTTTCCTTCTCTTTCTCTGTCTCTCTTTTTCTCTTGTTCTCTTGGTTTTTATTGTTATTACCACGGCAGCGCCATTAGAGAGCTCCACGTTCTTCTCCACTGGAGCAATAAATGAAGAGGGCCTCACTCCTTTTTCCTCCTCATCCTTTCCTTTCTCATCCGTTCTTCGGGTCCCCGCTCATCTCCTTTCTCACCTCCAGTTGCCTTATCCTCAGTTCTCAAGTCCTTGCACCTATCCTCCTTTCACATCTCCTATCTTTTTCTCATTTCCCCTCTTTTCTCAAGTTTTGTCCTGTTTACCTCACTCTCTTCGTTCCTCCCCTCTTTTTCTCTACTGCTCTCTCTCTCTTTTCAATTTTCAAATTTTCTCATTATAATTAACCTAACTTCTCACACTTTCTTTTTCTCCTTCATTTTCTCTATCTAGTATCCTGATCCTCCCACAACACAAACTCTCTTACCCAATTCCACTTTATAAATGACACACACACTCATACACACAGGAAGTAGAATGGAGTAATACCAATAAGGGACAGATGTTGCAGCCATGACCAATCACACACTGATTAATTGCTGGTTTGCTCTGAATAGCTCCAAATGGAAACACTTTGGACCATTAATTAGTGGTCCAAACGCACAAACACAACAGTTGAACACCAACAGAAGACTCATTACATTACACTTCCCTGATGCCTGCTACCTTATGAAACTGCCATTACTGCAACCAGCCCAATGACTTTAAGAGCTGATCATGCCTTTTAAAAAAGAGACTTTCATTAACCAATATTCTTCACATTAACAATGAGTCAAATGACATTCTATAATGTGCAAGTATCATTCATAATGCCAAACCCACTGAGAATCAACATCCAACTCTCTGCTTGAGTTTCACTGCTCTCATGAACCCTCTGGTTAAATTGTAAGCAGCTATTCCCTAGCTAACAAACTCAGACATGCCAACTGTACACTACCTGCCCAGCACAAAAGGGCAGAAGCGGAAATTCATGAATGACCAGTAAAGAAATTTTACAATTTTTGGTGGACCAAGAAGAGCTATATGCAGAGTGAATACTGGACTTACATTTGTCTGGTGGTCATAAAAATGGTATGTTGTTATTTATTTATATCATTTTTATATTTGTATTTTCTATTGTACTATACAGTATATGCATGTTTTAGTCTGTCCGCGAACAAGTGAGTGTATGAATAGAAAAAAATGTGCTGTTATGGTTATATCTTTCTTCATTGCCTCTCTCTACCGCAGTAAGGATTTGAAAACAGTGAGAACATGATTTTTAGACATGTGGTTATTGTAAAAAAAAATTATGTAATGTGTTTTTCCTTTAAAAATTTAAAAATGTATTTTGAGTAATGCCAGAATAATTTAACAAATTATTTCATTGTTAAAATGTCTTTGATAGAAACACACCTAGAAGCCCAGTGTTGAAAGTAATGATGGCTACAGTCACTGTCAGGGCTGAGTAAAGTTAACAGAGGGGGTTACGGACGCGAAGGGACTCAACAGTGAAAGAACTACAATCGAACCTCAGCCAACGACACACAGAGATTCATAGGAGGACTTTGGAGTCAGCTGCCCTATCGAGTACACCACATGCTATGAGACGAGACACAGACACAGCATGCAGACAGAGATTAGAAACAGGAGAAGGACAGAGACGTAAAGTGAGTCAATGAATATATGGAGTTGTAATGGGTGAGATGAGGTAGGAAGACATGTGGAAGCGTGGTTTGGGGAGCAGATGCCAAGACTGTATGACAGTGAGTGTCAAACAAGGAGAGGGCGAGGATGGAGGGAGCAGTGGGTGGCTGCAAGGAGAGAGGAGAGAGAGGAGACTATGGCAAGTATATATTAAAAGTAAGAGAGAAGGACATTCTGGTGTGGGAAAGGGCTTAGACACATGGCTTGTATTCTGTATGTTGGGTTTGAATCTGATCTTAAAGGCACAGCCACTAATTTTATGGTTGTCCCAAAAACAGTTGGGTATCCAAATATGACACTATTCTTGAATAAAGATATCTTACCTTTTTACAACTGCTATGTTAGCAGTGTATTTTTTGCATTGTTCTAGTGATACATCTGTGTCATCATTTGTTCTGCTAACTTCCTTTCAGTATTTCACCATCATTCATGAGAGCTTTCTAAATACATTATTCGGGCATCAAATCACACATTTTTTATTTATTTATTTATTTTTATGTGAGGTCTTGTATAATATTTGACGATGCACACATCATGTCACACTTGACTGACCTGACATCTCGGTTTGCAGTTTATTGAAATAAAGTAGCATCTACAGGTATCAAATTGAGGAAAATTCAATAATAATGTAATTTAAAAAGAGAAAAGAGACATTTTAAAATTGACGTTCTATGTGACTGCATTTGTCTTTTAAAATCACTTGATATCCTTCTCTTGTGCATTCAGAGAACTGAATTAAGATATTCATTAATGTGACTGTGAGCACAATACTTATGGCTCATGTCAGTAAAAACTGCTAAAAACAATTCATTACAATAATATGTTTGTGCAGATCGTTTAAAGTCTATAGCTGAATAAGTTGTTCTACTTCACAAAACTAGTCAGCTAAAAACTGAAAGACCTTGAATGATGGAAAATGGAAGGAAGGAAGTGATGGCAGGCAGACGAGGTGAGAAAGAGAAGAATATGTGGTAATTGGGGGTCAAAAAAAGTTTTTAAAAGTCCCTCCAGTCAAAGTAACAGATTGTGGACACTGTGGAAGAATGTTCTGTATGTGTTGGCAACTGCCTTATGAAAACACATCAAAACACATGCCTTCCAGACAAAATCTAAATAGCAGATAGCAGTAGAGGATAGATGGGGGCAGGATTAACAAGTCTATACCTGCTCTTGAAGAAAACGACAATGTGCTAACATTTTACTGACACATCGGGCAGACAGACAAATGGAAAAGAGGGAGGGAAAGAGTGGCGATGCCAAGGTCAAGGCCAATAAATGAATTGGAATAGTCAGGAAACGGTAATACACACACATATACAATTTCTCATATAATACATGCCTCTGCATTTACAATGTTTTTAACTAATCATTCTCTCATGGATAAAAATAGGCTCATTTATCTGTCAATCTACAGGTTCACAGTATCTCTGACTGTCTGTCTGTGTGTCTGTCTGCACTCTCTTCCAAACACTCGACCAGTTGGTTATTTTGGGTTCTCCATAGGAAGTGCTGCTTCTCACCTGACGTCCCTGAGACATGGATTCATTACTGAGCCCGACGCCGCCAGGATGCTGTGTGTGTGTGTCTCATGTAACTCATCTCAGGGCAATCAGTTGTTTAGGAAATTGCTGAGAGAGGTGTAACATCCTCCCTCGCTCTCTGTAATTTTCACTCTTTTCCACTTTCATTCCTACTCTCTTTTGCCTCACTCTTTTGTCTTTTTTCATACAGAATCACATAGAAAAAATGAATTAGTATCATACAGCTTCTGTAATCGGGTTTTGGCTACAGATCTGGTTATGTCTTTTGAATCCTCTGGAAGTAATTACTATGAAGCAGCTGCAGGAATTTTGTGTAGCCACAATGGTTAGCTAAGGTAGCTTTGTAAAAGTTGAAAGTGCAGATTTTTTAATGTTTGTCGTTGAATCATTAAATAGGGCATGTGAGGCAGCAAGAGAGATCAACACAATGCAACTAAAGAAAATGCAAGAAAATAGTAAAATACACAGATTTTCATGTGTTTTAAGTTGGGAACAAACTTCATTACAACCCTGATAAAGCAAGAGAGAGTGGGTCTGAAAACTGTGTTGTATTTGAGTGTAAGTGGCTATTATTCCTGATTTTTACAAGTACCAGTCATTTTTCTCTTCTTCTCTGTTTTGGGAGAAAAAAAAACAACAAAAACCAAAGATGCTACAGTTTGAGCAAACTTTGTACCTCTAACAAGTAATGAAAGTAAGCAACACCTTTGGTTGTGTTCTTTCTGTCCTGTGAAAGCAGCACTAAGCTTGTGGCTACAGTAAGTGTTCTTATCACAGTTCACTTAAACCTGTATGCTTTTTCACTTAATCCCTCCTATCTAACCTTTATATCTGTCTACCAGCTCCACTCTGTCTCCATTTCTTCTCTCCCTCTCTCCTCCTTCTTCCTCCCTCTCTCTCTCTCCCTCCCAACTCAGTCTCCAGCGTCTCCCTTAGTGCCCCCAGAGAGAGCAGCTAAAATTAAGTGGTGCCACTTCTCAATGACACTTTAATGATAGCACTGCTGCTCCGCACACAGAGAGACGGGAGAGGTATGAGCATCTGCTAAAGATAGGCCCCTTAGACACAAACACACAATACACACACACAGACACACATACACACTCACACGTCCAAACGAGTGAGCCTCCCTTTGTCTTGCCTGCCACAGGGACCGTGGGGGACGGGTGGAGTCTAATTAAGAGCGTCCGTAGGGAGACGTTTGTGTATGCATGTGTGTGTGTGTGTGTGTGCGTGTCATTCCAGCTTGGCATCACCATCACCTGCCTGGCACTGCCATTATGGCTGGCATCTGAGAGAGGGAGAGAGAGAGAGAGAGAGAGAGAGAGAGAGAGAGAGAGAGACCGAGAGAGAGAGAGAGAGAGAGACCGAGAGAGAGAGAGAGAGACTGAGAGAGAGAGAGAGAGAGAGAGACAGAGAGAGAGAGAGGCAGAGAGGAAATAGATCGCAGACCAGGACACGGTGTTGCTTGTAGTTGCGTTAACATCTCAGAGAGGTGCGAACAAAAAAGAGAGAGGAAAGTTAAAGTTTGTGTCTCCTTTATTATTAATAATGTTGAAGGTGTCTATATTGAACCTCAATAGTTTTTGAGTGCAAGCAAACCACATGTTCTTAACATTAAGGTCAGTTTTGTTCACTTTCTAATCTAAATCATAACTTTGCTATTTTTTTAAATTTTATATTTGTAAGGCTGATTTTGTTAAGACCACATTAAACCCTGATGCACTGAAAACCTTTAGTAAAGGTAAAAAAGTTTCAAAGGAAAACATACTGGAAAAAATTTGGTTTCAGTACCAAACCTCGAGTATCACCTTAGCGATGATACCAGGCCATTATTATATTGCATGGTCATACTTGTGTGTCTGTTTTCTACTGTTTGCACATGCTTTTAAACAGCTTTGTGTAAGAATCCTTTTAAGTGTGTGTGTGTGTGTGTGTGTGTGTGTCATCCAGGTATTCCCCTTGTTTTGGGGACGTAAATCTGTTTATAGATGTTGTTGGGACTTGCTTCCCTTATGGGGACAAAAAGCAAGTCCCCTTAAAGTAGATCATTAATTTTAGGGTTATGTTAAGGTTAGGTTAGGCATGTGGTCGTTATGGTTGAGGTTAGGATGAGTCTCTGGGACATGAATGTGAGTCAATGTAATGTTCTTTGAAATGATGGAAACACAATTGTGTGAAAGGCACTCTCTAGAGCCAGTGTCTGGTTTGCCTGGGCTCTTTGGAAGAGGACCCATTCCCTATGTAGATATAAAGAGCTCATTCTAAGGTAATGAAAAACCCGATTCTTATTTTCAGGTAATTATACACGAATGAATACTTACTTACAGATATTATATTCCATTTCTGCCAAGTCTGATGCCACCAAATTCTACACATTGGACCTTTAAGTCACTTTCAGGGTCACATAAGAGCCTTAAGACCAGTTGACTGGGGACGACTTGTGCAACTGGAGACATAAGCTGTGTCTGTAATCAGTAAAATCTGATTTTGGGTGGTTAGGGTTAGGTTAGGGGCCACTGGTACTCTATGCAAGTCTATGCAAATACCCCAAAAGTGACTTAAGTAAACCTGTGTGTGTGTGTGTGTGTGTGTGTGTGTTTGCTATGATGAGGCTGGTACGGTGACCTGGTAATGGAGTTCCAACATGTTCTTAGTGTTGTCAGCATTAAGCAAGTGGTTGATCAATTATCCCACTACTACCCTTACAACGTCAATACTCTGACTTTAAAACCTGTGTCAATAATGTAACATTAACTGCTAAAACACTGGTAATCACATAACGCTGACTGTTAATACACCAGCCTCCTTGGTTACCATCACCATATACAGTATATCTCCACTGATTGACCTGTCAGTGATAATAGATTAGTATGACAGACAATTTGTTGACAGCGTTTATTTCTGAAAAGGCAGAGCAAGAAAAACCTTTGTATGCATGTGTGTTTTTGTGTGTGTGTGTTGAGGTTATCATCAGGTCAAAGATGCAGCTGCAGGGAAGAGTGCCAAGTGACATTTTAAGACAACCCCCCCCCCCCCCCCCCCAACACAAACACACACACACACACACACACACACACACACACCCACTGGGGTCTGACTGGACTAGACAGGCCATCAGCAGTGTGATGCAGGCCCTCACTCTGACTGGCACTGCACACACACACACACACACACACACACACACACACACACACACACACAGACCAACGCATGTCACTTTTGTGGCAGATGAAATCAGAGATGTTCTCTTTTCAGCAGAAGTCACATACTGAGCCACGTTTGCCTTACCCCAACACACACACACACACACACACATACACACACACACGCACACACACACACATAAAGCACTGCTAGCCTTGCCAGACTCTTCTCATCCCTTCTGTCAAATCTGTCTTTCTCTCTTTCCCTCTCTTTCTATCTTCAGCTTGCTTTATTTGCATGAGCTGTAACAAACTATAATCAACAACTGTGCATTTAAGTTCAAATTTGACCTATTTAATTGCTGGCTCACCACACATGCTCTACCTGCATGGCAAATGACCAATCACAAGTATGTTGTGTTGATTCTTGTATCTAATTTTACGATAAATGAAGACAAAAGACTGTCAAAAAGAAGAATGGTTGGTGAAGAAATACTAAATCTGCTACAGCATTGAAAATGTTTGTTATCTTGAAAGACCATGAACACCTGCACAGGTTTTTTCACTTATTCCAATTTACTAGACTTAGGCTCAGATTTACACTGAGTGGAGCAATGCTGGGATTGACCCTTTTCACAGAAGACATTTAGACTTGTTATAGCAGGAAAATCACAGGTGGAACTGATAACATTAACAACACCTCTGTCAACTGTCCAAGGAGGCCAAATTGTTGAATCATCATGCATTATACCATTGTCATGTATTTCTTGCACCTGTGTTTTTTCTGCTTGTACATGTCAACATGTCTGCTGTGAAAAGGTTTATTATGTGAGATCACCAATCTTCATGAACCAGTGAGAATGATAAAGGTGTAACTTCTTTGCCCTAACAGGTGCAGCAAAACTAATAGGTGGGTCAGATGCATGCCAATCAAGCCCAGACTATACACACTCACACAGTCCTCAGACAGTGTGAGAAGTGAAAACACCTGCATGGGTGGACCAGGGCTGTGAAGGGCCTTTAACATCACTATAATCACTATATTCTGTTAATTCAAATGAATTAAGTACCTTTACATAATCTAATCCCAGTGGAGAGCCCATGATGAGTAGTTCAAGGAGCCTCAGAGTTACCAGCAAATACAAAAAGCTGTGTTGTCTGCCTGACAGAAAAAGATCCCAGTAGCCTTTGATGAGCAACATTTTGTGAAACCACACAGATGTATTATGGTCATTTTGTGCATAGAGCAAGTAAAATATTAAATCAGTAATACTGCAATTATTGAACAATACCTATGAAAATTTTTTAAAAAATCATCTAAATGTCAGCAACATATAGTACAAGTTTGCCACAGGTAGCAGGAGTAGAAATTGAGCCCTAAGCCAAGTGGTGTTAGTATCATGTTGTTTTTTTCTACCAAACACCGCCAAAGGAAAAAGCATCTGCTGCCATGATTCAGAACAAAGGTAGACACGATGTATGCTAGAAGGCACCTGCAACCAGGTGTGTGTGAGCCTGTGTGTGTGTGTGTGTAGTGACCTCGGGACAAGTAATGAGTGATCTATTCTCAGCGCTGCTTCCCAATGAATTGAGTTCCATTACACCTTGCTTTGCTCCACTCAGGTATACTGTAGGCATGTATGTGTGTGTAGTGTGAGAAAGGAAGGCGTCAAGGTTGAAGCACATCAATACCTGAATGAGATGAAACCTTCCTTTTCTAGATACAGACACACACACACACACATACACACACGCACACAAACACACACACACACATAGTGTATTAAATAAATAATTAATTACACAGCAGACTGAAATATTGGCAGCCTGCTACAGAGTTAGACAGTTGATTTTCAACAGGAGAAAATTCCCTTAGGGATGGATCACATGCGCACACACACACACACACACACACACACACACACACACACACACACACACACACACACAAGCTTATCACACATGCTACCATTGGCTCGCGTGGGTCGATACACACTCATACAAACAGTAATTACCCCCAACAGTTTAAAAAGACATTTGCGGTGCATTTATAATGGTTGCCAAATTACCAAAAGAATCCATTTACGCACACTCAAATACATCTGTGTGTGTGCGTGTGTCAGTGCTGAAACAGATGTGTACACACATGCACGTATACACACACACATTCTTAATGTTTTCTGCCAAGTAGAATATTATGTCCACTGTGAATAATTGCATTTATTGATTTATCATTTAAAAGGCAAATTAAGTTGTTTAAGAAAGTATTAATTTATTGTTCTGTTGTTTGAACTGTTGAGCTGTTGAACTGACCAGTTCGTTAGCAGATATAAAAACTACAGATCAACTTTTGCCACTGCCCTTTACTCTCAGATTTCCACATTTGTCTCTTCTGTCGCTCTCCCTTGTTGCTCTCCCTTGTCCCTTACTCTCTTTTTCCCTCCTGTCCTGTCTTCTCTTTGTTTGTCCTCTCACCTCCTCCCTTCTCCTCCTCTATCGCTCCTCTCTTCTCTTCACCTGTCTTCCCTTCATCTGTTCCTCTTCCTTTTGTTAATCTCTCAGTCTCTTCTCCTTGAAGTGAGATGTCAACACTGAGCAAACAAACACTTGCAGTTGTAGGGGGTTTGATCGTCACAGCAAGGCTTGTAAAGAAAATCAAATCACATATCTCTGTCCTGTCATATTCTCATCAAAGCGACTAGTGCGACTGTGCTTTTGTGTACAGTCTATGTGTGTGTTAGCAAGCATGTGTCCATGAAACAATTACATTACCATGTAGTCAAGTAGCGCGCAGCAGTGAAATGAGACAGGGACATATTACACTGCAGGCCCTTATTAACTCTACACTGATGAAGGGAAGTGGAGGGAGAACGTGAAAAATAGCTTGAGAGTGTCGACAAAGAGTTACAGAGAGACAGAAGAGGTGAAAAGACAGTCCAGGGATAATTTAGCCCCTTTTTCCTCTGACCCTGTTAAGGTAGTTTGTTTGCATATCAAAGCAAAGTTGGAAGTCAGCTAGTTTAAGACCATGGCTATAAAGTTAATTGCTTGTGATTAAGTCCTAATAAGAACTGTTAAAAAGAGATTTGGGTAAAGATGGTACATTTGTAAAGAATCACCTACTTAAATAAAGAGTTCAGAGAACATGGTGAGTGCTTGCAGAGAAACCTGAGTTTGGTCCCAGGTTGAAAAAAAAGTATATTGTTCTTTGACTGCATTTTTAATTTGTGTAAGGTTAAAAGCGTTCTTTCTTTCTTTCTTTCTTTCTTTCTTTCTTTCTTTCTTTCTTTCTTTCTTTCTTTCTTTCTTTCTTTCTTTCTTTCTTTCTTTCTTTTCCTTTCTTTCCCCTTTTCCCATATTTCTTTCTTTGTTCTGCTGTTGCTCTTTCTCTCGTTTTTCTCTCTGTTTCTTTCTCTCCTGGCAGTTTCAGTGGAAGCCACATCTTCTCAAGGACAGGTCAAAGTCGTGCACATACACACACACACGTGCACACATGTGCATGCACATGCACAGGCACAAACACACATTTATAGAGTGAGGTAGTACTGTATGTATTGTGGCAGCTCTGTGGGAAAAGCCTGTGGGTCTGGCCAGAGAAAAAAGGCAAAAATAGAATAGAGCCATCGAGTTGCTGCGACTCCACTGGGCCAATTCATATCTCTCTCCCTCTCTACTGCGAGACCCTCCACAACCCCACCACACACACACACACACACACACACACACACACACACACACACACACACACACACACACACACACACACACACACACATTATTCTCTCTTAATGCATATCTCAGTTTCCCTCACTGTCTTTTTCTTTCACGCTCCTTCTCTTGCTTGTCATATTTTGATTTTGTTTTCATCTTTTTTTTTTTTTAACAAATGTGGACATGTGGAAAGAAATGCAAAATGTCACTGAGCAACCTGGGGAGGGGGAGGAGAGTGAGCATATGGTAGAAATGCAAGGAGAAGAAGAAATGGAATTATCAAACAGTCAGCGTCCAATTTACTCCTGTTCTCTTTCATCAGGTCTGCTCTGCTCTACACACTAACAGAGATTACCTGTGTGTATGTGTGTTTGATAGAGAATGAAAATTAAACTTCTGCAGGCAGATTTCACAACTTTAAGCTTTCCAATCCTCAAACGCAGTCAGGCGATCTAAACCAAAGCTTTGTGTCTGAAAAGTTGTGACATTGAGGGGTCTGGAACGTTTTACGCCTCCAGTTATTCCATTTTTTCCCCTTCCCTTCAACTATATTTTGATGGTTAAGAACATTAGCAAAACCTTGGATTTTGTTTTCGTCCAGGAAACTGGAGCTTGTCAGTAAGTTGTTAGGAGGCAATGGGGAACTTCTGGGGCCTCACTAGCTCAGTAGTAGGGCTGACGACTTATTTGAAATACTCCCAGAAACCTCAGTGAAATTTTTTTTAAAAATAATTAAAATCTTAAAGAGCATATGGTGGCAATTTATTGAATAAATTAGGCATGATGTTTAGAATTTTGTGCACATCAGAGGCATGTTCTACAATTTAGCACATTGACAATAACTTTGCTGGGTTTTCATGGTGATAAACTAGCTTTAGTTGTGATGGTGAAATAAGAGAGGGTAATTATAGTTTTTTTTGTACGTTAAGTGATATAAATCCCTGTAAGATGCTTTTATTATGTAAAAAGTACATTCATATGGCATGTATGATCAACATGGCATAACACTTGACACAAATGTTTGTTGTAGGTAAGGCTGCAACCAGACTGACATCAATACTTCCTGTGAGCTGGTACTTCCTGTGCCAGCTCAGGAAGTACAACCTGCCACGTGAGCTGCAGATCCATTTCTAAACCACAGTCATCGATTTGGTTATCTGCACATCCATCATAGTCTGGTTTGGATCGGCCACCAAAAAAGACAGGAACAGACTATAACTTTAAGGTCAGCAGAAAAGAGTATTAGTGCCAACCTGCCCACCATCTAGCACCGGTACACCAGTGTCAGGAAATGGGCAGGGAGAATCATTGCAGACCCCTCATACCCTGGACACAACCTGTTCCACCTTATCCCCTCTGGTAGACCCTTCAGAACACTGTACACCAAAACCACCAGAGAGAGAAACAGTTTCTTCCCCCTCGCCATCACTCTTATGAACAGTTAACCACCTGTAGCTATAAATTATATAGATTTATTTTAGTGTATAATACAAAATCCAGAAACAATCATATCATTCATTACTGTATATTTGAGCATACTTTATGTTCTATACATAATCACCTAATATTTATTCCAGTACTCTTGACACTTTTGCACTATTTGTATCCTGTTTACAGTTTCAGTTTCACCTGCATATAGACATTACACGTATGTTGTTTCTAAAATATATGTATCTATTTTTTCAACGATTTTTTTTGTACATAATAGTTAATAATTAATTATCTTTGTCCAGCTTGTTGTCCTTATATATCTTTCTTATATATCTTTTTTTGATTCTGATATGCCATCACTATCCTTAAGTTTAGGCTGTCATATGTCGTGAATGCAATCTATACATTTTGAGTGTTACTCAAGTCTCTTTGCTTTTTTTTGGCCTTTTTTCTCAGGCATCTGAATTCACACTTCATGAACTCCCAGTACATTGACTAGGTCTCACTGAGAGAAAAATGTAGGTTGACCTGGGAAATGTGTGTGTGTGTGTGTGTGTGTGTGTGTGTGTGTGCGTGTGTAATTGATATAGAGTGCCACACATGGCAAGATTTGTGGTAGAGAAGCAGTTGAGGAAGAGTGTGTATGATTACGTGTGTGTGTGTGCGTGTGCGTGTGATAGAAGCAGGGTAGTTAATTCTGAAACAGGCCGTCTGTTCTGAAAGCAGAGCATGTGTGCGTGTTAGTGCCTATGTGTGTGCTGCGGCTATGCGCTCTACTTTCTGAGAGTACAGGGCGGAGGGAGCGAAGCGGAGCGGGGCGTAATTAGGCCATGATTTGAACTCTCTTAGTTCCTCCCTCAGAGGGGGCACAGGGTCATGCCAACTATTATAAATCGAGTTGGGTTTTATATGTGTTCAGGTGTGCCTGTGCGGGTGTGATAGTGTGTGAATTTGTGTGCCTGTGTGTGTGTATAGGTTTGTGTGTGTGAGGTATAGGAGGGATAGGGGAGACAGCTTTCGATTGGTTCAAACTATACCGTTAAATATAACTTCATAATAGCAGCCTATATGTCTTACTGGGTTAAGGTGTATGACATTTTTGTGATATTCTGGACTTAAAAACTGTTGTCACGTCACACCACTCTCTTTCTCCTCAATTACTATGTATTGACAGCTGTATATCGAATAAAAGAGAAACAAAGGCATGAAGCAGCACACATTATGTGCGGTCTCATAGCATATGTGTAATGATAACAATGAATTCTTTCTGAATACACAGATTGATTGTGAGAGTTTCTTTGTGGCATCTACAGTTCAAAGTTAAGGGGTCACCAAGTTTCATCAAGCAAAGCAAGATTTCTATAATCCTTTCAGAATAACAGCCTTTAGTAACAGCCTTTAGTGGTACAGTACATGCTAGTAGAAAGAGCAGTGGTAGTATTGAGACTGAAAAGGCTTGGTTTGTCCCAGTGCCAGTTGTAAGCTTCTAATATCATGACCTTGTCACATTTAAACTTCAATTTTAGTTCAGTTTTCAGTCTTCCTTAACAGTTGCTCTGTTTTGGTCTCCACCAACTTCTTGTGGAAATATCTGGCTTATTAGTTGCTAAATGCCCAACTGCTGTTTGGTGCTAGACAGGTAGCATATGGTGTGTTCATCAGTTCATCAATTGCTGTGCCTGATGAGGGGGAACCAAAACAGTAAAGCTGGAGGTTCTGAAACCAAAACAATGAACGAGTGAGACCTTTTCACATTACACGTAGTCATATAATCCATAGCTAATATAAAAATATTGATTAGTGCAGCTTTGCAGGTTTACCCACTTTAATTTCCATGTGTGTACTAAATTACTTACAAATTACTCATATGCCTATTAGCTCTATGTGTATGTGTGTGTGTGTGTGTGTTGTGAAGCAGTAGATGTGTTATATTTCTCGCTAGGACAGCATGAAAAATGTAAGCAGTATATGGGAGAGAAAAGTTATCAAGAAGTTTGGAACATACAACAAGAAAAGAAAAATCTGGAGCACTATATATATATATATATATGATGACATTTATTATGACCACAATAAATAAACACACATTAAATACCGTATTTAGTAGCACAGTAAAAGGCATAGACCAGGCAATTAATGTTAATGATAAAGTAAAACAAGATATCCCAGTTAAGACACACATTTCCTCCACAGTGCTTATTATTTTCTACGTATATTGGACGGCCTCTGAGTACATTACATGCGGAAAATCACCATCATATTTTTTTTTCATCATATCATTTTTATATTTTTTATTGTTTTGGCTAACATGCAGTTATGCTTTTTTTTAAAAACCTTTTTTTAAAAAAACAAAAAAATAACTTTTAGATAGTTTAATCATTTTCATTGTGTAAAGTGCCAGTCTTGGGTGTATGGTTACTTGCAGTCCAACATACAGTAGGTTATTGTTCCCACTGCCATCAGCTGATTGGATGAGGCCTTCAACCAAGTCAAATCTTCACTCCTTGGCTTTCATAATTAGTTGGCGTGGAGATAAAACTGACACCATTCTATAAATTACATTTTTTGTCTCCAAGTTGCTGATAGCCCATTTAAGGGCCACTGATCAATTAAAGTCCCTTTGTAACCTCCCCTGCACCCACACACACAAACACACTCATCCCATTAATGAGCGGACGGCTAATTAAGACTCAAAAAAGTGGGGGAGTCACTTCTTTTTGATTGATAGCACCCACCGTCTTCTCTTCCTGCTATTTTGCATTTTAATGTTCATTAATAAACTTTTATTGTTTTGTTAATTATAATACCACCCTCCCCCGTTGAGATAATAACTGAACAGAGAGATTTGTTCAGAAAGATTTTCTGCTACATGAAAGAAGATGACGGACAAATAGAAAGACGGGAAACAAAAGGGACAAAAAATAAATGAACTGAGAGGAAATGGCGAGAAGTGGAGGGGGATGTATGGTAAACAAGCTAAACAATACAAAAGCGTTCACATTTAGTGTTTAATTAAGTTTTCAGTAGCATTGTCTTTGAATCAGCAAGTGTCTTGGGTTGCTGATTGAAATCTATACACACTCATGAAATGTTTGACCTCTGCTAATAGAGATTGTAATGTCTACATGTGTGTGGCCATTTAAAACATAAAACCAGCAAACTTTTCAAAAACAATCTTGAAACTTTCTCTCAGTTTTCCTTTTTTTTAGCAGCACTCTTAATTGTATAATGTATAATGTTGCTGTGTGTGTGTGTGTGTGTGTGGGTGGGTGTGTGCGTTTGTAGAGGAGAAAAAAACTGTGCTTCAATGTCCAGTTGGTTTGTTCACTGTTTTCATGCATAAGTACATCTGCTTGTGTAGGCGAGTATTTTTGTACATATATGTGAGTGAATGTGTGTATGACTGTGGGTATTCTCATTTAAATGTGCGTGTGTGCATTTGTGCTTCAGCCCTAGAGGTGCTAGGCCAGGGACGCGCATGATGGATCGTGGAGGCCAGTTGATAGCGCCATTACTCACTGACACACACACACATATAGTACACACCTGGCTGACACCTGTCCCCCATGGGGGTCTGCCTGCCCCTGAGGCCATTGCCCTGGAGACAAGCAAAGCCCAAAATTATTCTGCATGCCAGCAAATACACGCTAAGTTTACAGAAAAGAAAGAACTTCAAAACTTTGTAGGACATTCCTAAACGTTGTTCTTTTTCTCTTTCTCACTATCTCTTCTGTTACTGCTGTCTACTGTACTTTACCCTTTTCTCCTTCACTCTTAAACTTTCTCTCTAAATATGTATCTAACTGGGTATATACTGTATCCTGTTCTATTGCTACATAACAGATAACATTGAAGTTCAACTGTTAAATAAAGCGTCTGGTGGTTGTCAGCTGAAAATCTCTAAAATGTCAACTTCAGGAAATACAAAAAACAGTCCTTAGTGAGTCCTTACAGAAAACACTGTAATGACTGTATTTTATTTGTATGATATATGTATGGTTCATTTGTATTTGAGCTACCTGTCTCCAATGTCTGAAACATACCAATTAAACTACACAGGAAAAAAAGCAGTTGCATAATAAATATGTATTTCTCATGACAGTAACAATCTACTTGTAGTAATTTAAATAGAGTTTGGAGGTGGTCAGACTGGCTGTAACACTGTAAACAATAGCTTTGCAGTCTGAATGTGAGATTAATTTAGTCTTGAGGTGCTGTGATGGCTGTTATTCTCTGATGAATATTCAGATTTCTTTATTTATATATTTATTTAAGCATATCACACAAACCACAGGTATGCTGTAGAGTCACAAATATGTCTGCAGCAGAGGGTCCAAAGCAAAGTATATTCATTACACTGACTACAAATGTAAAGCTATTTTAATGAACAACAGACCCGTTGCCAGCTGAGATCAGTCTATGGCATAGTATCCATCATAAAACCAATTAAAGTGACTACCTTAACACATTAACACTTAACTGTGTATCCTTGTCAGTGTTAGTGTCTTACTACAAAAAACATAGATTATCAAATTTAATACGCAAAGATCACTTCTGTATTAAGAGCTACTTGATTTCTTGTTGGCAAAGTTACTTCGGTCTTAGTTGTCTTAAAGAAAGAAACTTTTTAAAAGCCCATGTAAGGTATCTATGAAAGTTAGTAGTTTGCTCAGTGACAGTTTTAAGTTTGAATTCAAGTGGTGACAAGTTTTTGAAGCATCCATAGAAACCTCTCAAACCAGCTCATGCGACATAATCCACTTCTTTACTGTCAAAACAATGAGCTATGGAAAAGACACCAAAATGCTCCACCATGATTTGAATATGTTTAGTCATATCAAAACCTACAGTACTTGGTGAAGTGGGCAGATTCAAAGGTGTGGACCCAGGCAACTACAGTACATGTTATGTGTGTCTAATGTGATAATATGCGTTTGTGTCTCATGCCTAAAGCATCTTTGTAATTGCAGTGTTTAATGAATAAACTAATGGTTCTTCTCCCGTGTCAACTGGTATTTTGGGAAGAAAGAAAAACTAAAGAATGAAAGAATAAATAACATGACACAAATTGAGGTTCAGCGGCTAATTGGCATTAAATGGGGCACTTAATTGGCATCGAGTGTAGTGAGAAAACACTCACATCTCACTTCATCTTGATTAGCAGGAAAAACTGGTGTGATTTGCTTTGTGGGATGTGTGAGCGTGTTTGTGTGAGTGTGTAGTTTCAGAGTAAGAGCAATGATAAAAACAACATTGCTGGGTCATATGTATATACTCAAATCTTAAAAAGTAAATTCAAATTGGTAAATATTGACAGAACAACACAAATGCATCATATGAATAAAAAATGTGGATTTGAAATGAGCTGCCACACAAATGGTTCAGATTGATTGCCTAACAGGAGGCTTGAAAAGAAGCTTTTGACATTTTGACATGTAATCATCTGTGAATTGCCAAAGCTGCTGACACTGTCTCTATGTGTAAAAGCTCCATTGTTATTGTAGTAAAATATTCCTAAATGCTTCTCTCTGTTGTTCTCTTTGATGTCAAAATATTGCAAACATAAAAAGCAGATATTAACAACTTGCATAATCCATGACTAATATTCACTTTTTGTTGTAGATGTGTGAGTAAGTCTATTCATCTGCCTTCGTGAAGATAATGGTTTTGATTTCCACTTCAGTTTTTGTGGCATGTAAAAGTCAGGCCAAGTCAGGTCTTTTCATACAGCCCTTCATCGTAAAAATTAAAACTACTCCACAGCCAAAGTAAGGTGTGAACAACTACTAAACTATGTGTACAAACAATTCAACCCAAGCCCAACAAAAAATGAATACTTGTATCCTTTCCTATAAATTTAATGGGAAGTGATAAAAACAAATGACAAAAGTAAGACACAAGCACAAGCAAGAAAGACACAAAGGAACAGACAAGAAAAAGACAAAAATACAGAAAAAGTTTGACATTAGAAGTGACAAACACACTGTACAGAGGGCAAATACTGGCATGCAAACAGACAGAGATGAACATGATAAAGACAGAATAAAACACAAACTGCACACCACCCTCTCTTACAATTTTAAGCTGGTGTGTAAATAAAATATGAAATAAAACTTTTTCAATATCCTTGTCAACAATAGTTCCATCATGACCATCATAAGTAACCCATATATCTGACAGCCATACACATCATCATCCACCCTTATTGCAATTTTTAAAAGATGCAAGATTTTACCACTTCTGTGGTTTTTATAAACTACAGAATTACTTTGGACAATTTCATGTAAAAGTTTTAAGAGATTAATTCAATCAAATCACATTTAAAGTTTGGAGGAAAAGTCATTTATGTAGAAAACTAGTAAATTTACTGTAACATAAGGCTCATGGGGAGATTATAACAGACAGACAGATATCCACACAAAATAGCAGACAGACAGACAGCCACCCTGATCGACAGACAGGTAGCTAATATTATATATAAGGACTCCCAGGGACTTGCTACAGCACACGGCAGAGCACCTGGGGACACAGCAGCCATATGTTTAAGCTTTGTCTCGTCCTACAAAACTCAGTCTGCCCTTCACATGATTTGTCAAAGGGCTGCACACAGTGACAGGTACAGGGTACAGGAGGACCCGAGATACTGAGACACACAGCAACTAAAGGAGAGAGGTGGATGGAGGGAGAACGGCCAGGGGAGGCGGGGAGGAGGTTTGAAGGGACGAAAAGAAAGAGAAAAGGGGGGTGCAGGAAACTACAGTACAGTAGAGGCTCAAGACGTACAGGAAACAGAAGGAGAGAGAGACTGGCATGAGTTGTGTTGGGCAATAAAACTGGTTAAAAAGTGTGTCTTGGGGGTATATGAAGTCATTTAGGAAGAAAGGCAACACAGAAGGAGAGGATAGAGGAAAGGAAGGAAGGAGGAAAGAAACAATACAAGCAGGTAGAACGAAGAGGGCGCAGAGAGTTTAGAGATGAAATAAGGGGGGGGAGGTGGGTATAGGTTAAGAAGCAAAGTGCCTCCAGGCTTCTTTCACTCTCTTTCTCCCAATTCTGCTCCTTCTCTAGCTCTACTTGCTTCTCTCCTGTCCCGTCCCCCCCACCTCTTACATCCCACACACCCCATCGCCCTCTACCCCTCCTACCCCTCTCCCTCTGTCCTTCTGTGCAGGGGGTTGAGGTGCTGAACAGATTATAGCGTAATTAAGGCGCTAAAGCAGCACATTATCCACCTGGTGGCTTATCCAGGGTGGCTAGCTCCGCAGCTAGGCTAATAAGCCTATGTGTGTGTAGGTGAATGTGTGTGCTTGTATCCAAACTCACTTGCGTAATTACACATTTGCATGTGTATGTGTTTCTGTGTGTGTGTGTGTGTGTATGTGTGTGTGTGTGTACGACCAGCAACACTGGGGCCCATCTCACCTGATTAAGGCCTCTTATAGGGATGTGTTAAAAGCATTAGGTGAGGACAGGAATGTAATTCGTCATGTTTAAAGGCTGGAAATTGAATCAGGGATTAGGAGGCATCTAAATGAGCACACAAACACATACTCAGCTAACTGTAGGGAAGTCATATCACCCCGTCTCTATCTCTCTAGTTTGTCCCGCCTTCATCAGTCTTTCTCCATCCTCTCTTCCTCTTTTCTGTTTTTGCTTTATTTTTATTGTTATTATTGCTCCTTTTCCCCTTCTGACTCTGCCATCCTCTCTCCATTTCCTAGTTGTCTCACAGAAATTCAAAGCAGGGAGACCACACATCTCACCCTCACTCTCTCTTTCTTCTCTCTCTCTCTCTCTCTCTCCACTGTCCTCTAAGTGGTTAAATTGAAAATAATTGTGCAGACAGACCCCAGAATGCAATCAAAGAGCACGACAATGTACTTGGAAGAGAAGCTGGTATTATTAGGTTGTGGAGAGTACTAAGTGTATAGTGAAATGCCTCAGAGAGTGATTTTATACCTTCAGACTTTATTAAAGCTAATAGGTTTATATATACCTCCCTGAGGCTGGTCAATTTATTAGTCGTAACCGTTAGAAAGTATTACACACACAACAAAGTTAAGAGCATTGACACAGAGAGGAAGAGGAGAAGAGAGTAAGACTGTGTGTCTGCATTCATGTACTCTTGAGACATGTAGCAAAACTGATGAAAAACAAATGATTATGGTATCGATCATGAAATTAAATCAGCATTTCTAAAAAAAAAAAAATTAAGTCATAATAATGCTAACAAAGTTCTGAATAAAAAAGCCACATGAAATTCCATCAGATTTGTTATAAAAATAGAAAAAAGATAACCACAACAATTATATTAATTAGCAGGAAAACAGTTTAGTGTCTTATGTAGTAGTATATCTAATTTCTCTTAATTTTGGTTTTAATGTTGAAATATTACATCTTTAGCTTAAAAAAAGGCATAAAACTTTCACATTAACAGCGATTTAAAGTAGTTTTAAGATGTGATTTGCATCAAATAATAACAAAAATAACAATAATATTAATAATAAGCTGCAGCAAGTTATTTGAGTGTACCATAAATTAACATTAATTGTAGTATTAATTTCAATTTGTGCTAAAACATGTAGAAATAGAGCAGAGTTTTTACTGAGGATAGGACAAAACCATGTTAATTCTATTTTATATTACATTTGACAAAAGTCCACATATAACGATAGTTGCCTATGAACAGCCTCGTAGTTTTCCTAAAGCAGCGCTGAACAAAGAATCCAATCAGGAAACTTGAAAGAAAAAAAGAAAGCAGACTCGCAACGCTGTCTTTGTCAAGGGCGTTGTCTTTATTTTCATATACTGCTGAGTGGGACATGCAACGGTGAGTGCTAAAGAACTAGTAGTGTGTGTGCATGTGTGTGTGCGTGTGTGAGAGACACCTTGATGGGGTATGAAGGTGATGATGGTCAAGTCAAAGCCTGTTTGAACTACAAACAGGACGAAGGAAATTTAAAAATATAACATATTTTTGTTGTCATGTGCATGAATTAATACAAATATTAAAAAAATATAACACTTTTTAAATGAATAACATGAACACCTTTTTGACCCTCTTGGAACAGATTTCCATTTTTCGCACATAATCAATTTGTCTGAACATAATTTTATAGAAAAGGATTAAGAGCAAAATATTTACATGATTTTAAAAGTCTTGTTGCTGTTGATGCTTTTTTGTATGATTTTTGTTGTTGCTGCTGCTTTTTTTTTAATGATATAACACATAATATGGCACAAAATGTGAGGAGCTGTGGGAGCTGGGGTGTCCCTCTTTATTAGCAGGCATCTTCTCTGCTGTAGTGTCCTTGAGCAAAACACTGGGCTCTCACTGCTTGTTCCCATGGGTGCCATTTTATACTTAACCTTTCTCTCTGACCTCCCTGGAGGGAGCAAATGAAATAAGTTAACCTACAAGACTGAAAGATTAAAATGCTGAATTTTTTTAAGAGTATATGTAAGTTCGGTGAAGACATACAACATCACACGAGTATAAGCAGCTGTGTGTGCTTTTATCACAGAAAGAACTCTAAAGAAATATTGCTAAGTCTATACTTGCTCTCTACAATTATTTGAGGAACAATGGAAATATTGCCCCTGCTAACACAGTATTTAAAATAATTTTAATTAGACATTTATGAGAAGAAGAAGAAGGAAAAACAAGTTGCCTTTTCCCCCTCAGCATGCTGTTTGAAACCCTAACCTCCTCCTAACTAAACAGCACAAAGAATAAATGTCAGAAAAGTTAAATTAATAGAAAGCATCAATACAGAAAGGCTGAGTCACTGTCAAGGGCACCTTTTTTATATTCTGTGCAGGGGAGAACATATGTGATCGTGCATCTGAAGCTACTACTAAATTATGACTGTACTATCGGAAATAAGACAGCATATGGTAGAAAAGTGTTCTGAAATTTTTAATCAGTGACTAAATAATTAAACACAACATATCTAACATTTATAATTTCAGCATATATATTTTGTTCATACTAAATACTTTTTTTTAAAAAAAAAGTCAGGCTCACATTTAATCATCTGATTTAAATGAGACTCACTAAAGAAATAAAAACATAGAAACCAGATATACTGTATTTGTTTAGAATGCACTTAAATATTTCCAATGATTATATTTCTTCAACATGCATATTTAACTAAGTAATAAAAATGTGACTCTGGCAGAAAATGTGTTTGTATTGTATTTAATGCTTCTCTTCTCTCTATGTCTTTTTGTTTTTAATATCTTACCATTTGTCATTTTGCTCTATCATGGCTCAATATGCATACTTCTGTTACATGCGGGTCGTTGTCAAGATCGCAGCACTGTGCATGTTATTTGGTCACATCTGTAATTCTATTTTTAGACTGGAATCCCAGTCAGACGAATGTCATTGCCCCTAACACAATTATAAACAAAGGCACATCTTTCCCGGAAACGTCTTCATTCAAAAGCTGGATAATAAGAATATGATTTTTATGTGACTCAATGGATCCCAGACAGTGGTACTCACACTGTTGAAGAGCCAATTTGTCCTCAAAATGTTATACTTTTTCCAAATACAATAAAGAAAAATATTTTTAAAAGACAGCATTCTGCAGTGCTGGAAGTCCTTGAGAAGCAGAAATTATTGACAATTTTTTGGACTCAGCACCTGGACAAGAAAGATGTTCGTCTTGCATACTGATTGCACACTCGTGAAATTATCAAACTGTTTTATTTACACTGTATGCATCATCATAAAGATGGAATAGCTTGTGATATGCTATTTGTTGTGTAATTGCTCTTGAAAATTAAATCATGATTGTCAGGAAATCAAATGCCTTTTATTTGACTCAAGAATTAAATCACTTTCGTCATCATTATTTTTACAATGACACTCAATTAAAAAAACAGCAAAAAAACAACACGCAATTTTTTTGCTTTCTTTTTTTCTGTAATTGCAGTGTAATAGCAGCGTAATTACACGTAACAAAATGTGACACAGCTGCTTGCTATCACCAAGCCAATTATTCATCTGACCTTGACTGAATTTAATAATCACACTGTAAGATGTGGTGATACCGCAAGACAAATACACCACCTGTCCCGTATATTTCTCTCATATTAGTAGTTTCTGTACAACAATGCATAATTCACCATCTTTTACTTTTTTATTGCTGTCTAATTACTCTATAATTACTGAGAGGAGGAAATAGTAGTTAACACAATGGAATTACATCATGATATGGTTTCAATACGACAACTCATTCCAATTATTCAGAAAATATCAACATGGCCTGAAATAAAATCAAAAAGCAACTTCTTAATTTTTATCAATAAATTTTGTATGTTTGTGAATGCAAGTGCAATTTTTACAATTAGGTATTGGCCAGTTTTGTGTTCAGCTCGTTCTGTTTACCTGCACATGCTTTAAATAAGTTTCAGAGCGAAACAACAATATCTTTCAGAATTAATTGAACCTACTGGAGCTTCCAGACCA
Source organism: Euthynnus affinis (assembly GCA_029490765.1). NCBI lineage: Eukaryota > Metazoa > Chordata > Actinopteri > Scombriformes > Scombridae > Euthynnus > Euthynnus affinis. Next base: position 16,654,748 of record CM055839.1, read on the forward strand.
AGCATTTGGATGAATCTGTGAATGATGTGAAAGGTTGCAGTTATCAGAGGGAAAATGTCATCTTGGCCCTGCCTGTCTCGATGATCTAGTGTGCTCTTTTTTGTTTATAACTTCACTTTTATGCGCGGTTGTTCTGTAGCTATTCTGGTGCTGAATGTGCTGGATGACTCTGTCTGCCAGCTCAAAGACAAAGAAGGACGGTCATTAGATTATTCTGTAACATCAGGTACTGTACACCTCTCTTTCCCTCTCTCTCTCCCCCCACACTCACTGTCTCTCTCTAACACACACACACACACACACACACACACACACACACACATACCATACAGAGACACACACACATTCACTTTCCATCTTTCTTGCTCTATTTTTCAATTTCTCCCTCTCCCTCACACACACACACACACACACTCACACACACACAGATTTATTCTGCGCTACGTTCGCATTCCATCAAAGCCCAGTCTGATTTCCTGGTATAGAGCGCCATCTACCGGTCCTATGAGGCACCTTGTCTGCTGCACAAATCTCTGTCTCCCATTTAGTTTCAAAAGAGACAACATTTTTAGAGTCAGCAACATGCACAAGGGGAGGTACACAGTGAGTGAAGATAATAATTGAACAAAATTGAATGCATTAATAAAGACCATCTTCTGAAAGATTATATTCAGATAAAACAATAGTCTTGCATTCACTGGGTATGGAAAGTTGGGCTGATGGAAGAAGAAAATATCTGAAATATGTTTTACAAAGAAATAATGGAATGAAGTCACTGACATGTTGCTATTAAATTCACATATCACAACAGGGATGTATGAGCTGGAGAAAAACATGCCAAACACCCCCCCCCCCCCCCCCCCCCCCCCCCCCCCATAATAATTAGCAAAAGGTGCAAACTGTGTCTATTGCAGAGGATGCTTCTAAAAAGTTTCCTCTGAATATGTTTATTTTTTTGTTTAGCAATTTTTACATAAAGGTTTGAATGAGATCATCATCATATGTAAAATTTGTGGTCCAAAATATGGACATGGATTTTGTTGGTATGGTTTGGTATGTGTGTGTGTGTATATATATGTATGTGTGCGTGTGTGTGTGTGTGCGCACACATGTTTTTCTATCTTTGAGAGAACCAATTTCAGTTGAAAACCAGCATTGTGAGGACATTTCGGTGTTGTGAGGACATTTTGGCCGGTCCCCACAACTTCAAAGGCCAATTTGAGGGTTAAGACTTGGTTTTAAGGTTAAGGTTAGAATTAGATGTAGGTTCAGTTTAGGTTGAGGGTTAGATTTAGGCGTTTAGTTATGATGGTTAGGGTTAGGAGATGGGGAATGCATTATATCAATGAGTGTCCTCACAAGGATGTAAAGACAAACGTGTGTGTGTGTGTGTCTGTGTGTTCTGCACACATGGGTTACATATATGTGCCTGAGTGAATACAACCATTGGCCTAAGTGCAACTGCTTTAGCTTTTGTCTTCTATTTTGCGAGCTCCTACAATAGCCTGTTATATTTGTTAAAGTGATGAATGAGTTTGCCCCATTCCATTCCTCATTTTGTGTGAGCGTGAGTGTGTGTGTGTGTGTGTATGTCCAGCTTTCTCAAAGTCATTGTTTCCCTAGAGAGAGGTCAGTGTGTTGGTCAAAGCTTTCTGCTGCCATGCTCACCTCCCACCACTGACCAGAGACAGAGGGAGGTAGGGAGACTTACTCACTTACACCTGTAATGTAGAAACTAAATAACTGTGATCTCTTATTGTTTGTTTTGTATAGAATTGTAATGTTGAATAAACAAAGTGCTGACAGTAAAGTAAGGTAAAATGTAGTACTTTTGTGTTATACAGGCAGATAACTAAACAACAGAATCAGTTTTTTTGTAGTTCCTCCACAGACAGATTCTCAAGTTTAGCAGCATTGTTATGTTAAGTCGTTAAAGATAATAAGTCACGTTAAAGTCTGTAAATGTGAATAACATTCTCGGAAATTACTGAGGGCTGTCAGAGACAAAGCATATTCCTGCAAAAAGAAGGACGAATATTCACACCAGGCCCGCCAGTTGGGTCATAGGCTCACTTCCCACACACACACACACACACACACACACACACACAAACCAACCAATATTAAACAGTCTGCCATGGGGGTTGAGTGTGTCGCTTCTTTCCCCCGTTCACTCACTGCCCCTAGAACAATTTCAATTTTAATAGCTTTTACTATGTATCTGAAGCACTGGAGACATAGAGAGAAAGGGCAACACACACACACACACACACACACACACACACACAGCGAAGGAGAGAACTAGTCCCCCTTGTTGAAAATAGAGCCATCAAAAATGAAGGCCGGCCCAGCACAGCCAACAGACAGACAGACAGATCCCGGGAGCATCTTGTAATTATCCCTGTGGACGAGTTGCCTCTAGCTGGGCTCAGCTACCCACCCCAACCCCCTTTCTATCATCCTTCCATCCTGCCGCTAACTCCTCCGCTGCTAATTTCATCCCAGGGATTAGCCCCCGCTTGCTTGTCTATCTTGTAATATTTCTGGGGGGTGAAATAGTGAAATATCGCCTTCTTCTACTTATAATAGGACTTACTGAGCTCGGCCGGGGCATGCTTGTGCCTCCCTCCCTCCCGCCTTCCCTACTGCTATTCAGAGATGGAGAAAGAGGGTTAAAAAGGGAGATGAGGAGGGAGAGAAAGAACACCCCAGGAAATGCCGTTGCTGCGACGCAAGCTCTACCGGGAAATGACCGCAGAGAAGAAGTGAAGGTGAAAGTGAAAGCGGTGCGTGGCAGCACAGCGCTCTGGTAGTACCTGCAGGGCAATGCAAGCTGTTTTCTTTATGCATAAAAGAGAAGGAGGGAGGGAGGGAGGGGAGGCCGAGACAGAAGTGCCACACACCGCATATCCTCCACCTAGTCTTTTGTTTAACTATCTGTCTGACGTTCAGTAATGCCTACCTGTCTGTCTGACTTTTGTCATAGCCTGTTTCTATGACACTTTAACTGTTATTTTACATGCCGCGTTATCTATCTGAGATTTGCATGTATAAATATAACATATTCCGGAGCATTTTCAGCAAAGTAAATTCAAAATTCATGGTATTTAGTGAATACTGAATAGTGAATAATAGTGAATCATTACAGGATAAAATTCCCATCAGGGTACTGAATATTTACAGTAAGTGGAAAAATGAGGGAATATATATTGTAAATAATAAATAAAACTGTATGATAAATATTCAACAAGGAACATATATTTCTTGGGACTCTGAGAGGGACTTTGGCTCTGTAATGATGTCTTTTGTCTTTTTGTAATGTTTTTGGTTTGTTTTACTTTTTTACTTTGAATTACAATTTTGTAATTCTAAACCAAAAAAAGGGAACAAATGCCTGAGGGAAAAAAGTGTGTTTTGTAAAATAATCCACTCATAGATTTAGATTGAGATGATAGAAAAGCCAATTTACCCACAACTAGCAACTCACTTACATCACAGAGGTCACTATTTAAATGACAAATTCTCCTCTTTGTTTGGGTTTGGGACCTCATTGGAAAAAAACTGAACCAGCTGAATGTTACCGGTCCGTTTAAACCCAGCTTGTCTGGATGTCCAGGCAAAAAAGATCCAGAGTAAAGGGGCAGGTGCAGACTGAACATTGGGACAGGATGACATCTACAATGGAACAGATGACTGTAATGTAATAAGTTCGCCTGTGATACTGATTTTGATTTTAAATCATCAAAGTTTACTGCAGAGATAACAGTTAAAAAGTTCAAATTGTTTCTGTGTGTGTTTTCGTGTATATTTTTCATTGGTCCATTTTTGTGTGTATGTATGTGGATGTCTGTCCACATATGTGTCTGTGTATGTGAGTGTGTGTGTCTGTCCATACATTTATATTATATTTGTACCTGTGTGTGTGTGTGTGTGTGTGTGTGTGTCTATGTGAGTGTGTATGCATGCATGTTTGTCTGTTCAGACACTAAATGACCTATAGCCCTCTGTCTCTCACACACTCCTCTCCATCACTCCAGCCTCTCATTACAGCTGCAGAACCCCAGCCTGTCACGTAATTAAAGGCAAAGTTATAAATGACCAGCAGGCCAAAAGCCATATTTCACAGGTGGCCGCATATTTATTTATAATTTTTCACCTTTAAATGTGTTTCTTATGCAAATGAGAACCAGGACACTTTTCAATTAACTTTGGGGGCCAGTCCCTCTAAGTACCGTAGAAGCTTGTTATTGAAAATAGAATATTTTTGTTATCAGCCATAAATTATTCCTGTGTGTCAAAGAAATTGTAAGATGTAATGTATGGGCTTGTGTCTGGTGCTACCAGAGGTGGCTGGTGTATTTCCCCTCCCTTAAGGACTTGGCAATTGCTTTTCTAGAAATACCACTTTTTTCACTCTCTAACATATATGATCTGACCCCCTCCTTTTCGCTTTTCTTCCAGCCTTGTTCTGTCTCTTCTCTCTCACACGCACACACTCAACAAATGCACATTAACACATAGTCACACTTGCACTTACACTGCAGGGCAGTTTAATGGTATATTATATGAGCAATTGGCAGGCAGGCAGACAGGCAGGTAGGTAGGTAGGTATGGTTCTTTTATGGCGACAGACTGAGAGTGTCCCCCTCTGCCTCATTTTCTCCTTAATGGACCTGCTGAGGGAAAGCAGTGGAGCAACTCTGCTATACTATCACCTCAGGGAGAGACACATGGAGAAGGAGATTCAACAGAACCAACTCTCTACTAGCAGCGTGACAAATATAGAAAGTTAAGTAGTTGAGATATAAAAAGGAAAACAGTGAACAGAGCTAAAGAGAGAGACAGAGCAATTGTGAAGCAGGGAAGGAACATGTGTTCCTCCTGCCCTCTTGTCCCATCAGTGGCCCCTCACAGCATGAGATGTGGAGGATATGCTTTGAGGTACATGTGTGTGCATTCACAAGCGTGTTAAGTTTGTTACGATGTGTGTGCATCACGCATAAAGGTGTGTGTGCAGCTGTGCCCTCTCCCTGGTGCGTAAAAAACGTCCATTAATTGAATTCCCCCTAATTTCCCGTCAGCCTCGCCTTGCAGAGCGAGACGCCTGCCTGCCAGCCGCGCAACGCCACACTTCAGGTATGGTGGATAATGGAGGATGACATTTCTGTCCCACCATGCCTCAGGGCAGCATGTGATACATGGCTTCCTCTATGAAGGTTAAACTCAGCTAACCTGCCTTTGGCGTTTCATTACCCACTTGTTAAATACTCTTTTGGTAATAAAATGATTAAAAATTTTATTGCTTCTCTCAAATGAGGCCTCTTTTCAAAGGGATTTAATGACTTTGGAGATGGATATGTGTGTGTGTGTGTGTGTGTGTGTGTGTGTGTGTGTGTGTGTGTGTGTGTGTGTGTGTGTGTGTGTGCATGTGTGCATGTGTGGGTGCAATCTGTGTGTGTATGCCTTCATACTTGTGTGTGAGTGTGTGTCCAGACAAGTGCATCTTCAGTTAGGCACGACCAGTGTGTAAAAATCTAATGATAGTGATATGCTTTACAGCGAAACCACCATTATTCTCAGGCAAACGACCTGGGCCGTCATTATGTGTAAAGTAGCAATACCTTTTCTCTCTGCCGGGGCACATTCAAATAGACATGTTTTACATACAGCTCCGTCTGTGTCTTGAAGCGAAGTGAAGTATTTATACTAAAATGAATGGGCCTGACTATTTTTACATCACAAGTTAACCACCGAGGCTATAGCAACGGGACATAAAATATTATATTCAACCCATTAACAGGAACTACAAGCCTTGCCTAGGCCAATATGGCTCCACAGTGACTTCATACCAAGTCATCATACCAAGTGTCATTTTGGCTGTAAAATTAGCAGTAAAGGGAATTGAGATACTGATATCAAAAACCCAATAAACCAGTTTCTTAACGTCTGAGTTTGGAAACAGAAATGAGTGATAGGATCCTATTTTAAGGCCCCCAAAATCTGGGAAAAATATGCTTGCAGCTAAAAACACGGTATGTTTTATTTGATGGGGGAAAGGATAGCCTATCAAATCACTGCTCAGGCATGGTAATGACTCATAGATCTTTAGAGAAAAGATACTCGGTTAAAATGGTTGAGTGTCAATATTATTCTGTGCTGATAGAGATTTATTCATACTTATCTTTAAAAACGTGATGGTAAAGAAGCAAAAAGCCATGCCATCTGTATGTTTCACATCATGTTACAAAATGTCAACACCTGTTTGCACTTTGAGAGTTGTAAAATTTTGAAAAACTTGAAGCAAAAGTATACAGTTTTTGATCAGGGATTTCCCAGATTATCCTGTCTCCCTGTTGGGTCTTTGGGTCCCAATCAGTTTTGCTGGGGTTCATTGTTGTACTGCTGCTGCCCTCACAGAACCCCTGCACACACACACACACACACACACACACACACACACACACACATAATAAATGACTGGGTCCCCCTCCCTCGGGCCAGAGGAGTCGGTGCTGGCCGGTTCATCTGATATATCATGGCAGCCCGCTCCGCTCTGCTCCACTGGACCCTGTCCAACACCTGTTCTCCCATCAGGGGATGTTGTGTTGGCGTGGCATGGCTATGCCACTGTACAGATTGGCACTGCCCAGTTGGGGCAGCAGAAAGGATGAAGTATGAGATTCCCAGTGACAAAATGTAAGCTGTAATTAGGAGGGAGGACAGCAGTGGAAATAGCTTATTATAAATACAGTATCTCTGAATTTTATGATTTTAGCATCACTGTATAATAGAAATCTTAAGAGCTGTAACTACCAATAAATTAATAAAGTAATCATAAATTAAATGACATCATGGTTTTAGCAGAATGGCCTATTCCGTCTGCTGGTGCTCTTGATTTAGATGCGGGCTTCAAATTTGGCCTCCTCTTCTGCTCATCTGTTGATATATAAAGTTATACATTTTATTTCAAAATTTTGTCTCCAAAAACAGATTTAGTTTTCCTTTGTTGTCATTTGCTTGTACTCTCATCGGTACAGTACTCTCATCAGAGAAAGAGTTTGGATACTGAGTGTGACTTTTAAAGCACCAGTGTGTAAGATTTAGGGGGATCTATTGGCAGAAATGGAATATAATATTCATAAGTATGTTTTTATTAGTGTATAATCACCTGGAAATAAGAATTGTTGTGTTTTCGTTACCTTAGAATGAGCCTTTTATATCTACAGAAGGAGCCCGCCATGGAGGCCACCAGGTTGTTCTGCCATGTTTCTACAGTAGCCCAGAACAGACAAACCAAACACTAGATCTAGAGAGGGCTCTTTGCATTTTTCGTGAGTTGCGTGACCACCATGGGGGGGATAAAGACATCAAGAGAATAAAGCAACTGTCTTCTATTTATTAAAGATTATTTATTTATATAAGCAAGATGTAACTTTAGTTTTAGTTTTAAAATCCACAAAGACTGCAGCACTCAATGCACATAGTTGCAAAGGCTAAATTCAAATATAGTAAAACTCAACTATAATTAAGTTTGTTGCCAAACCACTCCTTATGAAAAAGTAATTTTGTGGGATTGTGACCTGAGATCAAATTAAATCTCATGAGATTAATCTGTGGATCCAAAATTTCAATTTCACATTTATGCAATGTAAATATAGTTTCTTTACATATCTAATAAATCAGTGATAGGTGACCTGTAATTGTATTATTCCCACTCTAATTTGGTAGGACTAAAATCATTGTGGCAGGAGGGAGACTAGAGGAGACATTATGGGTTGTGTACAGTATATGTTGACACACAGTCTCTCCAACATCCACATCTAACACCTTTTTATAAATGCATTACAGTCTACAATAATATAAGGTGAGGATAAAACCAGCAGTCATCATCCTTGCATTTGTACCAACATGACATGGAGAACTTGTGTATTAGTACTATAAGGCCCTTATATACTCACCTGTCTGCCTGTTGGTCTGTTGTGGCCACAGGATCATCTCGCACACATGGCGTTGATGGTGGTGGTGGTGGTTGGGGGGAGGGGAGGGGGGGTCGCTCTTGTCCTATCAGCATGACAGATTGCCTAGGAGACAGGGGAGGTGCTGAATGAGGAATTAACATTTCCGCCACTGCGTAGGTGGGTTCTCTCCACAGGGGTTGTGACGTACTCTTGTCACACACATATTCATAATTCTGCCCATGTCGGTGGAAACAAAGAGAAGGGTTGTATGGTGGACAAGTTCCTTTTTTCTTCAAATTTATTCTCTCAGCAAAGTCAGGTTGCCACTTGAGCTGGGATTAAAAAATAAACAAAAAATATGAGAAAAAGGTAATTGCATATGTAAAGGATAACTATTATATTATTATATATATTATTGACAGACACTTGCCCAATTTTAGTCAACATCATATAGTGTATTATCATTTATTTAACGTAATTATATACATGACAAACTTTGAAAACAGCATTTGTTTAGTTCAGTGGCTGTATTTGTGTTTTCCAGTTCAAACCAGAACCCAGTATGTGGACTGACATGGCATCAGCATGTAATATGGGATTAGATTATAAATGACCTAACAGTCAAATACTAAACAAAACAGATCACTGATAACTTTTAATTATGCAGGTGAATTACTAAAATACAAGAACCATGATATTTTACTGTGATAATCAGCTTACCCTCTCCTCTGTTAAGACGTTTTAAATGCGTATTTTTTTCCCAGTAGAGGGCGACAGATGTCTTTAAATGAAGACTGTTCGGGGCATGAGGTGTCAGACTGATCACAGTTACCAGTTGTACAGTTTTCATTTAACGGTTTGTTACTTTTACTAACAGTGTTTTCCTTCATCTGAGCCTCTCCTATATTTTTAGGCTATGTAAAGCCCTTTTTAGGCTATTTTGTGATTTTCGAGGAAAGCTTAAGGTTTGTTATTGAAGTCTATACCTTGCAAAAACTGTTTTACAGCAGCTACATGATTACCTATGTGGGATATGCAGAAATATTTTCTTCTGATGAATAAACATAATATAATCACAAAATGCCAAAATTCAGTAAGCTGCCTTTCCAGTATTAAATTAGTTTGACTGATATCTTCTATACTGGGAGGAAGTGATTTTAAATCCTTGCACCGATCCACATGTTGAAGCTGCATGTTTACCAGGCTTGTCCTGCCAGGTCTGATTCACTTATAACACATAGATGTCCCTTTTAGGATAATGCATTTTTATCCTAAAAGGTACAAATTTTAACTTTGCTAAGGGTTAAAATCCAAATAAACCTCTTGCGTTATGTGACTAAATTATTATTAAGAGGAACAGGACATATTTTAGAGCACATCTATTTAACCCCATTGATCAGTTTATTGCAGTATATGTCTTTCGAGACATTGGGCAGAGACTAGATTTGACTATTTCGTTCGTTGGCTATTCATTTTTCAGTTTTGTATGATACCTGGTGGGTTCCTGTAGCCTGCTTTTTCCGGACTTATTCGTTCCAACTATTGTTTTGAGACCTATTTCCACCAAAAATACAACAAAGATGTGGCATTACCTTGGAGAAGAGTAACGAGTTAACTGTCGTCTCTAGATGGTAACCCTAGATTTGCGAAACTCTAATTTTCTTGTTTCGCTGTTTTATGATGTGACAACGCAGTGGTTAAGGTCTGGTTTGATTAAGAGAAATTTCATGGTTTGGGTTGAAATGATCACTTGAAACGTGGTGTGGGGTTAAAGTTTCTCCTTCCTTATGAATCTCGCGAGAGTTTCGCAAATTTAGGGTTACCATTAGACACGAACCGAGTTAAGTGGTAAAGGGAGTCGGTCGCCACTCGGACCGTACCATTGTTACGTTGGTGACTGGGGGAGGGTCCTCTTCTCCTCCACTCCTCTTGTCCTCGTGGAGGACGAGATCAGATCAGAGGTGATGACACGGGCAGGAGAGATGGTGACAGCGCGAAGGATCACCGTGCAGCCTCTTCATGAAGAATAGTTACTGAGCTTCTCCCGCTGGATTGTAGAGGTTAGTCCTTTAATTAAAAAGTTTTTCACAGCAATGTTTTCTACAGGTGGAGTACATTACCTTACTTACATCCCTGTCTTCATAATAATGAAAAGCAGACCTTCACTGTCTGCCCTGTTGCTACTGATGCTGTTAACAGTCCTTCAGAAGGCTTTTGAACTGCTCAACTGTAGCTTTGAAATTTGGCTGGAACCTGTAATATAAATATTTTACAAATGGCCTGAACTCATTTGCCAGATGCAGCTCATGAGTTAGTTTAATGGACTCCAAACATGTAGGCTATTGAAGAGTCAGAGCAAAAACCACACATCTCCAAATAAATTACAGTGATTTTTCATTCTATATGTGCCTGAAATTACCATCTTTACATGATTACATTTTCACTATGATACTGTATAACACAGTGAAAACCTCAGCACAGAGCTGCAGCAGGACAGCACACACAAACTGTTGATATATAGCTGCAAGACACTGGCCGTGTGTGTCTACTTATAGCATGTTATCTGTTAACAGTAATGTAGTGAAATAGCTGCAAACAACCACAAAGCTTCAACTCCTTGAATATTGTGCGTCTGCTCAGTTTGTTGCTTTGCTAACCTCCATGTCCTTGAGCTGTTCTCTTTTTTGCTCTGTCTTGCATAACTCCTGGGAACTTGTGTTGTCTACAGACATGTCTACAGACATGCAAATCAGGCTGAAGCTGTAGCATAGTATGGTTTTAAACATTTTCAGCTGCTTTAGGTACTACACACATTCAAAGATCTCTTTCCTCAAAGTTATAGGAACAACAGAAGTCAACACATAAATACAACTGTATGAATATAGGCCTACTGTACACATAAATAAGCAAACTGCACTGCTTTTCCCTCTGTGTTTTTTTCCAGTTTTCAATACAAAATACTGATTAATTTAATAGCCATAAACACTAGATCCAATACAATATCACAATAGCAATATTACATAGCCTGTTAGAGAAATAAAGACTACCAATACATTTATCCTATCATAAGAGATCCAAGATATCAAATTATTCTACCAAACTCAAAACTTTTTTTGTCAAACGGACATATGAAAGCATCATTGAGTCATCACCAACTGTGTTTTATCCTGTAGTGACAAGTTATTCCTAACAAACTATTAAAGTTTGCAATAAATTCTGTGATTTGGCAGTGCTGACTGGTCAGCTGAGTAAGTAGCCAGTTAAATGTGTGAGGATGAGTGTTTGGATGTATAGTTGAATGTCTCACTGAGGGGTTGACTGAGCAGTTGGCCAGTTGGCAGGCTGACCATCGATCCAGTGTCTGTTGAGCAAACTGTGAATGAGAGCATTTGCTGTGGGTCACACAGGTCAGTGATGAGTGATCTGAGGGTCCTGTGTGTGTGTATGTGTGTGTGTGTGTGTGTGTGTACAACTCCCTTTGCATATGTGTTTGGTTGTGGGTCAGTGCTCACAGAGCATCTGCAAAGCTGGAAGTTTTTCTCTTTTAATTCTACTATTCAGGGCTGAAAGAGGTGCTATACTGACCAGATGACACTGCTCGACATTCGACATTCCTCAGGCCTTATCTTTCTTTCTCTCTTAAACGCACACACACAACCCATGCATGTAACCATTATAAAATTAGTTTCTGTTTGTACACACATTTGTATCCACACATTCACTTAACTGTGCATGTCTGCTTTTGTTTTTGAGTGTGTAATATGATCTGCTTTTCAACGGTGGAGGTTGGAGACTGCACCCCTGCTTGTCAGTATGAAAGGAGAGAAAGAATAGCTGGGATGCTGCGTGTGTTTGTGTGTGTGCGGCTGGTATGTGGGCCTGGCTAACAGAGAAAGAGCCTGGGGTTCTTATCTGACCTCTCCCAGGATGACCTTTCACCCCCCAAGACAAGCCCTTTGTGTCCACTGAGCTCGAGTCCATGGGAGAGCGTGTGTGGGTGTGTGTGTGTGTGTGTGTGTGCACCCATGTATGTTTGTGTGTGTGTGTATTAGAAGTATAGGCCACATCAAAGTCTTGCTTAAACATTGTTATCTGGACTCACCTTTGACCTTGCGGTCATGAGACATCCCTCAAACTAATACATCTATGCCCTCAACGCAGAGTGAATATGTGGGTTTGCATATATTAGCAAGGACATCAGGTATCAGTCTGTTATATGGTGTGTAGAGGCAGTAACCAAAGCTTTCTTTTTTATAAATTGGCTTAAAAATTTTTTATAGCGTTCCAGAAGTTGGTGACACATAATTCACTGATTCACATTAATGATCATGGATGTCTGTCTTAGTTTGTTTGTTAGGGTAAATACACCAAATTAATTACATTTAATAAGACATGTTAAAAAGTATTATAATGCTTAGGGGAAGAGCTATGATGTAGTAGTATAGTCTGTGGGTTGTACAGGGCCCAGAGTTTAAAGCAATCCTAAATGCAGGTTTGTGTGCGTGAGGTTGTGTGTTTGAGTGTGGTGGTGGGAAGGGGGTCCAAGGGGTCATAAAACACCACAATAGTGTCTCTCTCCCCAGGGTGAAAGAGAGACAGAGAGAGAAGAAGAGGAGGAGAAGATGGGTGGTGGGGGGGGGATGAAAGGATCTCCCACTTCCATGTCAGGGAGAAAGGAAGGAGGGGGAGATGAGAGGAGAAAAGATCAACAAAGCTTCCTTAAAAGTTTTACTTTCTTCTTATTTCTGTCATCTCTGCTACAGTGCATGTCATTTTTTAATGTCCTACAAATCTCTTGAGCTTTTTTAGGGATGCATGCCGTTCTAGTAGTAGATAGTCCTTAAATAATAAATTCAGGTAACACATGTACAACTAAAAAGTAAAGATGGAGATAAGCTTTTTGACTGAACAATACAAATCACAGCACTAAGATGCCTTTGTGTGTTTGGTTACTGCCTTTAAAGCACAGTGGTAACCAGTATAGTACACCCAGTGAATGCATTTTCTATGCATCTTCTGCATCCTGTATCAATACACACACATGCAGTCTTGGTACACAATTTTGAACCAAATTGACATACAGCACAAAAACTTCTTATCCACCAAGTAGCTTCAAGCCTTTGACATAGAGCTCAAAAGAGAGCAAGAAATTTAATATTTCAAATTTGATGCCTTCATCTTGTTATCATGCAGTAAAAACTGTTGTTTGATTCACAATTGGTCAGATGTATAGGATTTTGGTCAGGGTTCAATAAAAGGTTGAATTCGTCTCCCTGCTTTAATCTTCTCCCTCCCGTTTTCCCTCCCTATCTCCTTTTTTTCTGGTTGTAAAGATCAGTCTGCTCTTTGGTACAAGGTGTGATTACTTCCTCTTACTGCCGGCTGTGTTATGACAGGGTTTTTTGTCTTCCACCCCTCTGTCTCTCTACAAAGTGGTGTAAGGCATTAAAAGACTGCATTGTTTTTTTACATATGAAAGTGTGGAAGCAGAAGGTGGCCGGTAAGGTGTGTGTGTGTGTGTGTGTGTGTGTGTGTGTGTGTGTGTGTGAGAGAGAGAGAGAGAGAGAGAGAGAGAGAGCTTTTTCATGCTCTCAGGACTTGGCTGATGCTGTGTTTTGACTTTTTTTTTTAAGCTGAAGGTCTGTCTGTCTGTCATTATCAAAAGTGTAATGTCATTTATGGTGGTTACAACAGTGAACCAATTCATATCATCTTGTCTTTCATTAAGAGCATTAGTTTTAATGTTGTATTATATGTTTGTATGTAGTCTAATAATCCATTACCATTGATCATTGCACTGTAGACCTGTCTCCAGCTTCAACCTAGACCTTCCTATCGTACATACTGCATTTATATTCGACGCTACATGTGGAACATCTTGGTACAGCACAGATCATACAAATGTGGAGACATGTAGAGGGCCCCAAAAGAAGATTCTTTTATGTTGTTGAAAAAGCAGACTTTAGGTTCATATTTCATTGGCCCCACTGTTTTCAGTTTAGCTGTGTACTGGAGAATGATGGCAATCAAGGTTGAAAAAGGTTTTCTTTTAACTTTTAAAGTAAGTGGCAAATGTTGCTGACAAGAGATTTTGTGTTTTGTGTTTTTCATTACAAACCAAATTTCAAGTACTGGTCTTTGAGTAATATTGTCTTTGATTTAGCCTGAAATGTTGTTGGTTGCAGGATTCATGGTTTTTAAACAGACAGAAGTCCTCACTCTGATGGGAAGCTGTAGTCCAGCTAACATGTCTCCTCATGACACAAACAGCTTTAAGTCTGTAATCTGACAGGCTGGTCTTTTCATTTAGCTGACCTGCAGGTTGCTGACTGGTCAATGAGTGTCATGCTACCAGGTTTGTCAGTCAGTCATGTGTAGCTTCTTGTGTGTGTGTGTGTGTGTGTGTGTGTGTGTGTTAGCCAGCATATGGGCAGTCAAAGGTTTAGAGAAGGGAGATTAAGTTGTGCTTACAGTCCAACCTTGTTATTTCCCTCCTCACTGACCCACATTGTTTGTTATACAAAACATCTGTGGGTCTAACAGAAATCCTTTAATGCCTATATCCCTTGATCATTTCAATATTTATTACATATTCAGTAATAATATTATATATTTTATTTTGTGCTAGACTTTTATTTTGACACTAGAAGGCTATTTTCATCTGCTGAAAGTGGAAAATTTCAGATTTTTTAGGGATGGGCCTATGAGCAGGATTTATGACATCACAACTAGTTTTGAGCCAATTGTGGTCCAGTATTCAACTTATACAAGTGTGGTGTATAAACATGAAGCCTACAGTGAGACTACAGTGACATCTTATGTCCAGCAGTTAAACTTCTGAAAAGAAATATGTTTGTATGTTCATAGATTCTGTATTTTTTCAATGAGGGATAATTATCATTTTAAAATGAAGGATTTTAAAGTGGTAATTATACTTTTTTGTGGAAAAACCATATCAGAAACACATTGTTCTAGGGAGGAGATCTTTACACTGACTTATAACAAGATATTAAACAATAACATCGACTTAGACACACTTTTTATGCCCTTCAGTTAACAGTTTAAAATAAATCAATGCATTTGCATTGATGGTAGTACAAAAACAGTATTCAGCCCACATTTGAAAATGTGCTTGCACAGAGTTACTTTCTTGGGGACTTCCTCCTCTGTTCAAGAGCAGATGAGAAACCAGAGCAAACCGGAGAGAGAGAAAGTAGAAAAACAGAGGGAGTAGAGTCTAGGTCAGGGTGCCCTGACACTGTCATTGCAGCTGATTTTATGGCATGCTGTCTGGACAGATGCCATCCAATAGTAACTACTGTTTATGTGTGTGTGTTTATCAGTGTGAGTAGAGGATAAGTGTGTCTCTGGATTTTACTGTTCATCTTTGCATGAGTGTGCGTTCATGTGCCTGTATGTTTGTGTGTTTGGCCTGACAATATAAACCAGTACATTTATTTTTATTCTGAGAGGGCTTTAACAAATAGAAACAGCAGACTGTTTTTCATCAAATATATAGACTTTTTTACTATTTCAGTTTTCCATTATCATTATTTTATTGGTCTGATATTTCTGGGATAGATTCAGTTTTTCTTGTTTCAAAACTAAAATTAACACTTGTTTTAAAACTAAGTCTCAAAAAATGGAAAGACTGTTAAATTGAACATTGCAGTAAAAGCTAAACTGGGCACTAAAAACAAATTGCTGTCTCTTTAAAAAAAAAAAAAAATTTGTTAAGTATCCAATACAAAGTTTTTTTTTTCTTTTCAGAACAGCAATGGGGAACTCCTATGCAGGCCAACTGCGGACCACGCGCTTTGAGGAGGTCCTTCATAACTCCATTGAGGCATCACTGAGGTCCAACACCATAGTGCCACGGCCTGTCTTCTCTCAGCTATATCTGGAGAGCGAGCAGACATTAGCACATGATGGTGAGTTGCATAGAAGCACCATAGATAATGGTTTCAGCAAAAGAGTAATTTCCTGAAAATACTGTATCTCTCATTTGAATCCTGATCTCTGTGTCTCAGATTGCTTTCCATTCTTTTTTTTTCCCAATTTTTTTTTAATACAATGTTTTTGTTGGTGTGTCCCCAACAGGCCGAACAGAGAATGATGATGAGGATGATGAAGACGGCTCAGAGTCTAACAGCCCTCCAATACCCTATCAGATGAAACCCCCACCTGAGGGATGCTGCACCACAGACGGTTTGTACACATATGTACAGGGCCAGATTTTCTGAGATTTTACACCTCATTTCAGTCATAATTGGTACCAAGGGATGCATATCTTCAAGCATTCATACTAACCTGGAAGTGCAGTTTCCCAGTGATAAATGGCACATTATGCACGTAATCAGTATTCACCTCCTTTGTGCATGTGTATCATCCAAATAACAGAGAACTGTGGTCGGTTGTGCATACTGCTGGACCAAAGAAGTGTGAAAAATGTAAAGATTTGTTCTTTAGAAACAGGTGTAAGGTAGTGCCAGTCGTATTAAAGGGAGGGTGTAGTTGGGAACATAAAATTGAATTCACCTGTACAAGAAATGTCAAAGACAACAAAGGGTGAGCAAGCAGCAGAAAAGTATGCAGGTCAGCTGTTTGTATATATTATTGCTCTTCTTCTTTATGCTTAATTAAGATCTACTATAAAAGTCAACAAAAAGCAGTAATGTGGGACATTACTACCATGTAATTTTGGGAAAATAACTGTTTTATCCCTGTTTTATTCTCCCCACAGGCTTCTGTCAGGCAGGCAGGGATCTGCGTCTGTCTTCGCTGGCATCAGATTCCCTGGATGTTCCCCCTGGGTTCATGTTGGTTGGGGTGAAGTCCCCCTCCCTCCCTGACACCCTGCTGGTGTGTGCTGTGGACCGCCGCTTCCTGCCGGATGAACGGGGTCGCAACGCTCTGCTGGGTGAGGCAGGAGACTTACACAGAAAAATATTATTGCTGTTTGCTAAAGTAAAGTAAAAAGCTCTATAAAATGTCAGCTCTCAGGACTGAAAAAACAGCCTTGTTTCATTTTTTACTTTATGGTTACATGAATCACGTTCAATTCTGATGATTCATTTTTTTTTGTATGTGTCTGCTTTCTCCAGGCTTCTCAGGGAACTGTATGGGCTGTGGAGAGAAAGGGTTCCGCTATTTCACAGAGTTCTCAAACCACATTAACCTGAAGCTCAGCACCCAGCCCAAGAAACAGAAGCACTTAAAATACCATCTGTACCGAAACAACCAGGGCGTGCTGGTCAAAGGAGCTCCCATCTGCTGGAGGGGACACGGTAAGAGTGGCAGAGATGGATACATGTGTTGTTCAAGCATTGATTTTGTTTTGTATCACTATTGGATACTACACCTCACTCAAATTAGATATTGCGAATGGAAATGGAATGGAAACAGTATGCTGTTGTTGCTGAGAGATTGTGAGAAGAATAAGCTGTTGAGAAATTATTGCAGATGTGTTCATTGTTGTATAATCAAAGTGGAACAGACAAGCAAAACATGAACTAAAAATTCACAAGTGTAGTCTGTGCTTTAGGATTAAGGCCTTTATCTCCAAAAATGTAACAGGTTTGACTAGATGGGCAGGTGGTGAAGCCTTAAGGAAAGGTGAAAGGTGAGACTAGGTGAGTGTACACAAAGGCCACAACCTGCAGGTAACCAATCAATGTGGGAAAGTATACCCCATGGCCAAAAGGCCTCTGTGAAAGGATACTAACCATGTAGATATTGTATCCTCTTAAAGTTTCTGCTTCTTAATTTTTGACTCCTGTTGTTTGGGAGGGTAAGGTTCAAGTCTCAGCGTTTAGTGTGTAAGAGGTCAAAGCTTGGTTGTAATAAATGTAGAAAATACTATCTGATATGATATCTCTTTAGACCCTCTTTTTCCAAGCGTGCTAAAGTTTTGATATTGAGAAGTCTGAAATACACAGTATGCTCACAAATTAAACAATTTCTTCCTGGTAAAAAAGTATGTTGCCATGCAACAATAGCTTACACCATGCTAACTCTGTGTGTACAAGGTGTGTACTACCATAAGGTTAGTATTTGTTGTTATAGAAACTTGTGTTCACCCTTCAGTACCCAAGCAAACACAGTTGAGGTAATGTCATGCAGTTTGGATAACTTGCCTTGACTCATTCCCACAAACAGAAAGCAGAGAACTCATAAGCCTTGTAGTATTATTAAGAACAGCCCTGAAGCCTGTTTTGAGAAGCAGCTTTACTGATTTAACTGCATAATTTTGCTGAACAGGTCTTTTTTCTTTATTCAGCAGGGTTAACCAGTTTGTAAACTTGCTTCTTCGAACAGCCTCTGTATATGTACACACACTCACAAACAAATGAATACATTTATAAAATAACCTAGCTACTGCGAAAGCAAATTTCTGTCTGTCTGGTTATTAACTTGCTTAGTATGTCTCTGTGTGTGTTTCAGATGGCAGAATGAGACAGGGGTCCAACCCCTCAGAAGGCCATGTGACATCAGATGAACAGCCACCAAACCTGGCATTGACTCACCCATCACACACACCTGGAAGCTACACAGGTAACACACCACATACACTTGTGTCACAATACATCACAAAAAAGTTACAATACGTAATACTATTTATTCATTTTTGCCTATCTCTGTATGCAGCAGCATCACATGTAGACCCAATTGGTCTGCCACAAATCGCGGATGTCCCCCATTCGCTGACAAATGGCAACCATGCTGTTTCCTCCATCGCCCAACCGCCTTTAAATCAATCAGGTCCCGGGAGACCCTCAACTACAGGTACTACATGTGCACACTGGTGACTTCGGCTCTATAAACTGCTTCATGTTCAGAAGGATATGTTGGTAACCTGAAAGACTGATGATTTTTTTAGTTGTGGCAGTGAAGTTATTTTTAATTCCAGCAAGCAAAATGTGAATGAGAAAAACTTAATATATTAACTCATCAGAGTGATTGTACATATGTTATAACTGTTATGCACTTGGATTATTTTTTACACCCTCATAAAAGGAAAAGATCTTTTATTAAAGTGTGAGTTTTTTTTTAAATGTATTGAGTTGTATGAGTTATCCACATAGATTGTTAAGAATCTCTGAATTTTATGTTCATGTAGGGTTTTAGGTTAAATATTTGTAAAGTAAAATAAAAACTTCTCTGCCAGCCTTCATCTGTCTTTCAACATCTTACACCCAAAACTTAAAAAAAAACAACCTTTTGAACAAATCAGCTGCAATATCTATCTATCACTTCCACACGCCTGCAGATGATGAGAGGAGGAATCCTTCACTGCATTTACATTCCTCTGCAGTCAGATTAATTCTGGTGTTTTGGAGCAACTTGATTGCTGAAGTATCATGTAAATGCACATGCACTTCACTCCACACATGTCCTTACAATTGTGCATATTGAATGTTTTGAAATGGGTCCTATGTTAGTTTCTCATAAAAATTACGCTGGCAATCTGAAAAGCTGGGGCTTAGTAACATTCCTGTTATACCTGCATGGCTTTAGTCTGAAATGAACGCAGTCACATAAACAGGATGGTTAAATCACTCACATGGTTATCCCTGTTAGGGAGAGATATTAAATATGCATTTTGTTCTGCCATCTCAAGACAATGCTGTCATACATTTTTCATCCTCACTTCTCATGCACAAGCAGAAACTATGAAATATTGCAAATGAGACCATTTTAAATACCACAAAACATTTACCCCAATATTAACTTAAAACAGTCATGAAATATACCAGTACTCTTCAAAAATATTGTTGAATTCGGGAAAGAAATCCTCAAATAACTGCATGTAAGTTATTACACTTCTGCCTTAACCTGATTTTATTATCTGGCTTCTTGTGTGCATGTAAACATGGTCATTTTGTGTCTGTTGTCATTAAGCCCCTCCCCTGGGTTTCTTCACACCTCTGAAAGAGAGAAGTCCTACCAGCAGCAGCCCAAACAGTTTATGTGTGTGTGTGTGTGTGTGTTATAACACCCTTGCCATACAGGAGCCAGCCAGCTGCATTGTGTGTTGGGGGTAGTCCTTTGTTTCCCCTGCTTTCATTTGCCAACACTTGGGGCACTAAACTTCTCCTTCCCTTTTTCTCTTCTGTCTGTCTTTTTCCCTCCCTCTCCTCAGTCTGTCACCTCCCTAAACCAGGGTTGTAAAATTCTCTCTGGTCTTTTTTCCTGCTTTCCCGCTGAATGAAAAGCTTCCTTCCTGTCGATGTTGTTTTTTTTTCATGGCTCTTTTAACTAGTGGACCTTTTATGTTTCTCCAGTCCTCATTACTGCATTTCAACAGACAGTTGAGAGGAAGAGGAAGAGACAGGGTTAATGTATGACTACAATACAACTGTTTCTCATTACTGTATCAACAGAGGTTTATCCTAAAACAGTATGTAGTCTATGTTCTACTGATTTGTGGGTAACTGGAATTAAAAAAGTGACTCTTGTGCAAGCCATAAAACTGTTCCTAAAGCAAACTGGTTTGCGGAAACATCAACAAATGAAATTGTTATTACAAATATTAAATCAGGAGCAGCAACAGGATTCCTTAACCAGGAAAAAAGAAGAATATAACAGATTGGAAAAATATCTAATTTCTCCACATTGTGAACATTAAAAGTATGAATGACAAAATTTTAATTAAATAAGCAATGTGGTCTTGTTTTTTATGTGCTCCAGGGCCTCATACAAATGCTGGACCTCCCAAAAAGAGGCACAAAGGCTGGTCACCAGAGTCCTCTGCCAACAGTCAGCCAGAGAGTACTGTGAAGACACTACCATCTTCATCAGCCTTATCTACATTATCTGTGTCCTCTACTGCCACTAATGGAGCCAAATCAGGTGAAAATGGGAGAAAAATGATAAAAGGAGAAACCACTGAGAGATGTTTTTTTTATTTATTGTTAACACTTTATTTTAAGTCCCCCTGTTTACCATTTATAAGCAGTATACAAACATTTAACAAATGGTTTATAACACACTATGACATGGCTGTAAGAAGATATAAGAACATTTTTAAATGTTTAATTAAGAACAGTATTTGTGAACAATTATAACTTCTCCTATGAAGACATTTCATATTATTACCACAGTGTTATTATATTGTTGTTTGTTATCTGTTTATACATGAGCCACCACTTAAGGGTGCCCACAGGAGAAGTTATAGTTGTTAACAATAACATTAAACACTTAAGTCTACTAACAACTACATTACAGTCTGTTAGAAGCCAGTTATTAATTCTGTTATGTTTGCATGTGTGTATGTGTAAATTCAACTATATGAATATATATTTGTGCTTTCTCACCCACCCAGAGACTGCAGTCCCACTGAGTTCCTCACAGGGGTCCTTAACCCCACTTTCTCCTCCAGGGCTGTCTGTAACAGTGCCTGATCAGCTGTTACACACCTGCGGACTGCAACCTGTCATCTTCAAAGGTCAGACGACCAATTATATTAATGATATATGATGGTACAATGCACAGACACACACAATGACTGCACTGCCACCCTACAGCACACACAGTTGTAGACTACACCTATTTGGGAGCTGACTAACTAAACAGTGATAGTTATTATTGACTATCTGGTTATGGTGATCATTTTCTATCCCACTGTCAGGATTGGACAGGTGAATAGGTGAGGTTTTCAGTAACTATCCAACAGATGGCCATTTTAGCTCAGCTCTCCTCACAGGTTAGAGGTCAGCCAACTCCCGAGGCTGTTTCTCAGCCCCTCCACTCTCCCCTCATCCCCTCCCCTCCAACCTTTTCACCTCTTTGTATAGCCTGTCAGCTCATCCACCTTTCCCTCTCCATCTTCCGTGCCCTCAGCCACTTCTTGTATTTAGTGTATGTACTTTCATCTTTGTCTTCTCCCTCTGTTTTCACTTCTTATTCATCACATATCTGCCCTTCACTTCACTAATAACCCATCTTGTCATTTCCTGTTTTTTCCTTCTTTTTGGCAGCTTTTTGTGCCTCCCATCACATTTTCCTATCCGTCTATTATCCCTCTCTCCCTTGGAAATAGATAGCACTGCATTTTCCCCACCGCCTGATCCTGCACAATTATTGGTTTCTATTTGGGTGTGTTTGCAGCAAGACTCTACTGTAGTAACTGAAACAAACATAATGCACATGTGAACAACAAAATAAAATATAACATAAGTCATAATTAAATATATTAACCATTTCCTATCATCAAGACAGCACTTGACAGCCTCAGTGTTTTTGTTTTTTATACACACCACAGCCTGATCAAACTGTCTATTCAATCGTCTGTCACTACATAATTTTGCAAAGTGTTACCATTTTTCCATCCACCCACTCATGTTTTTCCCACATTTCATTTTTTTTTTACCTAAATATGAATACATTGTCAGTTATTTGAGGTTTAGTGTCTTGCTCAAGGACACTTTGACATCAGGTCGAGATTGGCTCAATGAACAACCTTATGGTTAGTAGCCAAATCTACCGCCTGAGCTACAGCCGACCCGAAGTCTATTTTCAACCACCTCTATGTGTTCATCTTCTTTATCTTGCTGCCTCTCACTGACACAGGTCATAGCCCTCTTCCTCAGCTGACTGGCAATGTCAGTGAAGTTCTCGTCAGTTCTCTGCTCCAGAGTTGTTACCTGAGCTCCCAGACACTCCCCAGAGTCTACCAGCACTACGGACCATCACCCATTCAGCCACTTTCGACTGAGATGCAAATTCTACTCACTGTCTACTACCTTGTTCAGCTTGGTCAGTTTAAAACTTTATTTAAGTATCAGGCTGTAGTCATACACAGTTCAGTAGGACTGCAAGGGTAAAGTGATTGATCTTTTATGATATCCTTGCTGTACCTTATAATGGCCACTAGGAGGCAGACTAACCATTAATTAATCAGTAAATCAGCTACTTACTGAATGAAAAATTCAAATCTACTGACTCCAGCTTTTTTAGTCTTAATGTTAAAAACATTTCCATAAAACTACTGTCAAGTGTTTTGATTTCATAAATATTAATTCTTTTTCATCATACCTCTGTTTTCTTTCTTTCTCATCTACATTTTGAAGGTCCTGACCAAGTGCCCCTGATTGAGGACTTGGAGCAGATATTCATGAGGTCATGGAGGGAGTCCCACCTCAGTGAGATCAGACAGTACCAACAGCCTCAAACACCAGCTTCCCAAGGGAGGCACTATGGCTTAGAGGTGAGTCCAAAAATCACAAAATAAGCAAA
The DNA here is from genome assembly GCA_029490765.1 of Euthynnus affinis. Lineage (NCBI taxonomy): Eukaryota > Metazoa > Chordata > Actinopteri > Scombriformes > Scombridae > Euthynnus > Euthynnus affinis. The sequence goes on from CM055839.1 coordinate 16,677,943, forward strand.
CGCATTAACAAGTAGAATGTATATTCCTGGTATTTGGAATCATTCATTTATGTACTATTTCCCACCTTTAAGCACCACAGAAAGCGTTTGTCTCCCTTCACAGCAAGCTTAATAGCACAGAGAACCATTCATGTCTACACATTCATATCTGTCCTCTTTGTGAAAAATATTACAGGAACAAATACTGATGACAAAACAGATTAAGACTTAATAAATGAACAAATTGCTTATCCTCTTTGTCCTTGTCTCCAGACCCCCTCCACCCTGCCTGGGTTGCCCCAGCATCTCTCCTTACCTCCTCAGAGCCAGCAACCCCTGACGCCCAGCCAGCTCCCTTGGCTCGCTCAGCTGGCCGCGTCGTCCTGTGCAGAGGGTGTGGTCGTGTTAGGGGAGCAGGTCACATCTTTGGCTCAAGGCCTTCACCAAACGTTTAGCAGATTAATGGAAGGACGGCTTGAAAACACCAACTACGTAGTCATCATTGTAACTGCACCAGGACAGGAAACACAGTCCTGTGTGGTAGTCACAGGTTGGGGCTGTGTTTTCATATTTTTATATTTTAATGTGATAGTGTAATTAAAGATTCAGATTCAGAATTTAGCTAAAATGATAAAGCATATTTTAATTCAGTGTATTTGTTTATATGCTGCAGGTAAACACCAATGTCGTGCTTTGGCAGAGAGTATGTACTCTCCCAGTGAGGGTCTGAGAGAAATCAACCACCAGCTCTCCACTGGTGTCGCCCAGGAGCTCATCCATTACTGCAATTCCCTTGGACAAGGTGTGTCTGGCTGTCTGCCTTTTTATTCGTGGGTCTTTAGTTGTGTGGATCTGTACATAGATATTTATATGCACAGTAGAGGCATATTAATGTATGTTTGATGGCATACTTCAACATGATGTGTGACCTCCTGTTTCTCAGATGGGGATATGGATTCCCTCCTGGATAATGCCACCCTCGACAGTAACGAGCCATCTCCCCTATCCAGCAGTCAAGAATCAGCTGAAGAGAGGAGTCTCAAAAACACACACAGTCCCAAAGACACACACAGTCCAAAGGATTCGCACACTCAGTGTTCAAAAGACTCACCCAGCGCTAAAGAAGCACCAAGTCCGAAAGACTCCTGTTCAGGTGACACACAGACTCACACAGGTTGAAGTGTTTGCAGTGTATGGAATGTATGTATGTGGCTTACAACATTGTGGAAATATCCTTTGAATATTAACTCCATGGACAAGATTGTAATAATATCAAACTAATTTCAAACTATTCTCTCCTGGAAGATGTCACGTACACACATTCTCTGTACCTCTGCAATTGTCACTTCAGTGTCATTCCTTTGTTATTTTAGGTATCAACAAGTATAGCTATAATCCATACTTTTTATACCTTTGACCTACACATTTTTTACACATTATTATATATGTAAATTTCCTCTTACCGTAAACTCTTACCTCACGCCAGCCTTAGAATACATCTGCATATATTTCATTCCTACATGATTGCTCCTTCTTTTGTCAGCAGATGTGCACAGCTGAGATCAGACAATCATAATGTTTATTCATTTCTTAAATTGAATCCACTGATGTATATTTGTGTCTCTGTGTGTGTAGAATACTCTGTTGAGTGGCGTGAGGTTCGTCCAATCCAGCTGGCAGTAGCCCGAAAGCTGTTGTCCCATGTTTGTGCCATAGCAGACTCCAGCACACAGAACCTGGACCTTGGTTCTTTTGACAGGGTCAGCTTCCTCATCCTGGTCCCGCCCTCTGAGGTCACATTTCAACAGACTGTTCTCCATCTCTGGAGCTCTGGTTAGTTACATGACTCTTTTTTGCCAGCAGCTTCTTTTCTGAATTCCTACTGCTTCTCTTTTTGAAAGAAAGATTCATAAAGCAATAGTGTCTGCATGTGTGTTTGCCTATTTGCCTATATGTGTTTGGATGTTGATGTGTACCACCCTCTCTCTCTTTGTCTGTGTATTTCAGGTGTCCTTCAGGAGCTTGGGGGTTTAGACCAGGAGTGTGTGTTTCAGCGGGATGCAGTGCGTTATGTGGTCAAGATGGATCAGAGCGCTCAGGCACGAATTGACAGCCTCATCCAGGAAGCACACAGCAACTCCTATACTCTTTACATCCTGGTCCATGACCATGCTCACTGGGACATTAGCAGGTGTGTGTGTGTGTGTGTGTGTGTGTGTGTGTGTGTGTGAGAGAGAGAGAGAGATAGAAAAAGAGGAACAGAGTAGAAATGATGCAGAATAACTAATGTTTCGACTTTTCATTGTTAACTTTCATCCATACAACAACCTGATACAACAGTTGCATTATAAAACAATCTGTCTCTGTTTCTTTCTTCTCAGTGCATCCTACAGTAGCTCAGACAGTGGTTTGGGTCTGGTAGACCAGCTATTAAACTCCAGACAGGTCAGAGATGCTCCCAACATCCTGATTCTCCATGTTACATCCTTCCCCTTCGCTCTGCAGACACAGTATACCCGCATCAGCCCCTACAACGAGATCCACTGGCCCTCTGCATTCAGTAATGTAAGACAGAAGTCTGTGTGAGATACACACTCTGAGAGTTGGCACTTGAATTATTTGAATGTGTGTGTATCTATAACATTGTGTGTTTGTCTGTGTGTAGGATGTGGACCTGTATCACGAGAGAACACGGTACTTTGGTGTGTCAGAGCTTTTAGAGTCGACCCGTTCAGGAAGCAGCCTGCCCCTTATGCGTTATGATTCCTCTTTTGAAAGCATGGTATCTGCCTTGGAAGAGAGGTACATACACACACATACATTCTGAGTCTACACAAACTCATTACACTTAATAATTGAGAATAAATTCATTGCAGGCACACACAAAAATTGCCGCAAGAGACCCTTACAATCTCTCTTTCCGTCTCTCCCAGGTTCCCTAAACTGCACAGTGCTGTGATCCGGACTACAGTTCTAATCCAACACTACTGCGTAGCTCTGATGGCTGCATCCGGCAGAATCAGCGGCTCCCACAATCTCCATAAACACACATCTGTGGAGACCCTGGAGATTGTACAATCACTGCTCACTGCTGCCCAGCAATGCCCCGCCCACCATGGTCACATGGTCCTGCTGCGGATCCCCTCTTTGGCTCTGGCAGCCTGGGCACACCGACGACTATCCAGAGTGAGGAGGCAGCTGGGTCTGGAGGAGAATTTTGAAATCATACTGGGGAATCCCAGCCAAGCCCTGAATATTGGACAGAGCTTCACTGATCAGATTAAGGTGGGGGAGAAGTTAAACTTATCAACAAATACTTGATAAATTTGTTTTTGGATAGATACGCAAGAAGATAAACAAGCTCATTGAAAATCAATCTACTCTCCTTTCCATTTTACCTTCATGTTTAGTTTTAGAGCCTTTGTATAAAATGTAGGTTTTCTGTGCTTGTGTGTGTCATTCAGACATGGCTAAAAATCCAAGATGCTGACTGGGTTCCTCATACCTACCTGGAGCTTGAGGCCCTTCCCTGCATCCTGATCCTGTCAGGAGCTGAGCCACTGGGAGAATCGTTGCCCAGGTAGGCACACTAAGAACAAAAATTACTTAACTACAAAATCTTATAGAAGAGTCACCTTCAAAAACAGGAATTGTGGAGCCCAAATCAGAAATCCATTTTCCATTCCTGGTTAAAAAACAACTTTTAAACTTCTTTATCTTTCAAGAAAAGCTACCTAAGATGTAACTAAAGTCATCTTAAATTTAACCTCTGAGTGAATTCTCCCCACAGGTCGCTGAAATACTGTGACCTTCGAGTGATAAGCTGCTCCTATCTTCATCGTACCACACTTGAACAAGAGCTAGGACTAGCTGCTTACCTGGTGAGGGCAGAGTCACGTCCCCCGCACAACCATGGGTCAGGAAGTGACCTGCTGGAGAGTGACGCAGAAAAACTCAGCAGCACTGACAATGAGGAGGAGGAGGGGCAGGAGAATGGTGAGATTACAATGGACAGTGACTAGTCAATGTTTTACAGTATGGATTAATTGCTTTCAGTTTGAAGGGCGATCCCAACTGATTTGGTTGATAATTTATGAAACAAAGAGGAGTGAATGTATTAATGTCACTCTTTTTCTTATTTCTGTATCCTTCTTTTGTTTCCAGGGGACTCCCCTCTTTCATCCAGCCAGCCGCTCCAGTCATGCCCAGACAATGGTGTGTTAGATCCCTTCCCTGCCCAAAGCAACACCTCTCCAAATGTCCAGAAAAACACAATGGACACCATTCAGCCTCCCTCACAGACGCAGACTCAGCCTCAGCCCCAGTCATTTTCATATCCTCAACCCCCACTTCACCACCAAACGCAACCTCAAGTGCAAAGTTATTCCCAAACCCAATCAATTTCCCAACCACAGTCCCAAAGTCAGAGTCAAAATCAGACAAATTCTCAAACAAATTCCCAACCTCACTCTCAAACACTCCCCCAACACCAGTCCCTCTCACAGATGCAAATACCACACCCACAAACTCAACCACTGCCCCTTGGCCAGTCTCGTCATCAACACTCCAAATCCACCTCCTCTGGCTCCTTGTCCCCCCGAGCCTCCTCTCCTCATCTGAGTTGCTCCTGGGCACGGGGAGTGAGTCGCCCGCCTTCTGTGCTCCTCCCTCGTGCTCTCTACGACATTATCACAGCCAGTGACAGCAGCGGGCTTCCACGATGTACCTCATTCCTGCCGCACATGTCTGTTGCATGGGCAAGCAGCTTCAGGTAGAACACATATTTTTACGCTCCAGTATATCTCATAGATGTATCATCACATATCATTACAGATAAAAAAAAGCTCCCGTTAAATCAGAACTTAGCATGTCCTTAAAAAATAAAAGTCTCATTAGGAGAAATATAACCATGAACCCTGTCATTTGTGCATAGGCCCTTGCTGAGTAAGATGATGACATGTACAGAACAGTCACTGTATTATCGCCAGTGGACGGTCCCCCGCTCTTTCCACATGGACAGCAGCAATCGTACTGAAGGACGAAGTGACAACTTTCACCCTCGTAGGCTGCTGCTCAGTGGACCCCCACAGGTACTTTATGGCTTTCCTTCTTTCTTTTACTAAAACTGATTGACTTTCTGATACTATACATTTACATTCCTTTCCCTTTGTTCCAATGTTCTTGGTCAGGTGGGTAAAACAGGAGCGTACCTGCACTTCCTGGGTATTCTGTCTCGGATGCTGATCAGGCTGATGGAGGTGGATATCTACGATGAAGAGGACATAAACTTCAGTCAGTATATTAGCAGCAGTAGCCACCACTTCTCATGTACACCATGTAAATTATGGAGACATGACTTTCAAAATCTATACTACTGTTCTCACAGCCCTTTTATATTTTTCAATGTTTTCAGTATTTTTTCTGCTGTCAAGATCATTTGATCGTATGCAGGACTCTGTAAGGCTGTGTCCAAACCAGATTTTAATTTATCTGTTTGTACATGTGTTGTGTATTTAGGTACCCAGGCAGAGGGGGTGCAGTACAACCCACCCAATGCCTCCTGGCCCAATCCGGACATTATGAGGACAATGCCCTTTGACTACACCATCCATGACCCCAAATATGATGACATCAGCACAGTCTATTGTCCTGGATATAAACCTGGTGCTGATGGTAGGCACAGTCAGTCAAACACAGACACTGACACACAAGTCAATATACTGACACAATCCATAACTACATATACATATTAATTTCAACCAAATATCAGACCTTTCCTTAGAAGTAACCTGTATATTGTGCTGGTGTCCAAACCTGTCTTAGCCTATGTTGTCTTCACCAGGAAACACTGTGCGGCAGGAGGATGTGTACCTACGTAGGCGGACATCTAGGATCAAGCTGTCTAAATATGCAGCATATAACACCTATCACCACTGTGAACAGTGTCACCAGTACTTGGGCTTCAACCCCAGATACCAGGTCAGCAACATGCAAACACTTATTATGATAAATGACTTTCAAGCTGCTTTTAAAATGTAAATGTCACAGGCCATCCTATGTCTTCTTTAATCACAATTTAGATGTATGAGTCAACATTGCATGCCTTCACATTCACTCATCTGCTGCTTGGAGAAGAGATTCAGCTCTACTTCATCATCCCAAAGTCTAAAGAGCACTACTTCAGCTTCAGCCAACCTGGAGGCCAACTGGAGAGCATGCGGCTGCCCCTCACTTCTGATTGGGTAAGTCCTTTGTCAATGTACAGATTGAAGAATAATCCAGCAAGAAAATAAGTAAACGTTTTCCTATACTAACATCACAACAGTTAATGAGGCTATCATAGTTTGTGACTGCCAAAGTCATGACGCTCTGACAGTAAATGCACCAAGATTTTTCCTGTTACTGTGTGTCTCACAGCAAAGATATAACAGAAATTATAAAGAGATGTATAAATAAGAATAAAAATTGGAACTAAGTAGAAAGTGATGTGTGTCATCCTGTGATCCTTCTTAAAATTGAAAACAAGTTGTAAAATCTCTCATTCAAGGCAACTGTTTTATTCACACATCTTATTTTAATACATGCATAATGCAGTGTCAATTTAAACACTACTTTTTTCCTGTCTAGTGAAGTAATCATAGCTCTTAGGTGCAGACTGTATATTTCAACACATCATCATTGCATTAAAGCAGTGATTTGCAGACCCCATGACCACAGTGCAACACTCTTCTTGCACCACTAGGTGGTGCTACATGCTAGACTAAGCCTCAAATTGTCCTTATGGAAAATGGATTACTGTGGCCTAGTGGTCTTATTTATTTTTATTTAAAAATAGATATAATTTTGTATATACATTTGTAGATGATTTCTGTTTGAGAAGATCATCCAGCATTCAAATATCTGTACCTAGTATCATTGTAGACCCCCAGGGGGCTCGAGACACCATTTTAGAAACTAGCTTGCAAGCTATGACAAAGACTGTCTTATTAGCAATTAGTCATTCATGAGAAATTAAAACTACATATTGTTTAACTATAGTATCTAAGTGGGAGGTGTTTTGCCACTGCTGACAATGGGTGAGGGCAGTATTTTACACTTTCCTTTTACTTTGTCATATAGATAGTGTTGAATTGTGTAAATGTTCTGAGCAATTGCACTATGGTTGAATTATGAAGGTTAATTTATTTATTTTCCGGTTGCCCAGAGCCCAGACTGCATCAAGAGTCCAATCTTCACCCCGACCACCGGCCGTCATGAGCATGGTCTGTTTAACCTGTACCATGCAATGGATGGAGCCTCACATCTACATATTCTGGTGGTCAAAGAGTACGAAATGGCTGTCTACAAGAAGTACTGGCCCAACCACATCATGCTGGTGCTTCCTACAGTCTTCAATGGAGCTGGAATAGGTTTTTTTAACGCTACTACTATTGTTGCATCACAACGACTCTAATTGCAGTATCCAAAGTTTTTTCATAGTCCACCACCCTAATAACTTATTCTGGTCCTCTTGCAGGTGCTGCTCACTTCCTGATTAAAGAGCTATCATATCACAACTTGGAGCTGGAGCGCAGTCGTCGGTTGGAAGGAGGAGGCCCAGCAAGTGATGTGTGGCCCTTCATCATCCTGGCTGATGACTCATGTGTGATGTGGAACACAGTGGACCTCGACGCACGCAAGTACATACAGACCAATTATGTACAGTATATGAAACATAGTGAATGACAAAATAGCTGATGCTTGTATCAGAAGTAAGAATATGTGATAAGTCACTTCATGAGTTGGTTTTAACTTTGCTTCTCTTTGCTTTTCCCTGTACTTAGTGGTCCAGTGGAGCATGCTGTGTCACTGAAGCAGGTTTTACAGCACATGGAGGCCTGTCCAGACCTGGCCCACTACGGACTGTGTGGGATCAGGAAGTGGAGCAGCCGTGGACTCACAGGTCAGGGATCATCATGTTAAAGACTTTGGAAAGCCAAGAAGAACCATTTCCAAGGCATTTCAGTGTCTGTAAATATCATACAAAATAACAGAATTGCAAGGCTGTTGTACTGGACTGGATGAGACACTTCAAAATAATAAACAGTTACAATACATGTTCATTAAGTTGCTCTGAAAGGTTCTCATACTCTAGATGTTGTAGATACCTTAGACCTTAGCTATAAATACAAATAGCTTGTTATGTCTTCACCTTTTTAGAGGTCACATGTTTACATTTTAGATTGTACAGATATTTTTTCTACAAGTTCAGGCTCCACACTATATCTCAGATCTTTCAACCCCCATGAGCAGTGTGCAGTCTCAGATTACCAGTAATGTAGAGCTACAAGTTAAGGGATGGCAGACCTTTTTCTATTAGTATCTCTCAACTTTGGATTGAGCAACCTGTAAAGCTTTGGCTGACGGTATGAGATGAAAGAAGAAAGTGTAATTTTTAAAACATTTTTTAATAATTTTGATGTACATTTTCAGCAGTTTTTTATTTTATCGATCATGAAGAGATTGTTTTAAAACATGTTTTTCCATTTTGAAATAAAGAAAATTAGTTTTCTTGCATCCAGGTAATAAACAAAGAGGGCCTTTCTCCAGAGGTCATCTTCATGACTTCCTCCTCCTCAATGTTGACCGGAGTCAGAACGTCCAGTATGACCAGAACCGCTTCACCTGCCACGATGTTGACTTCACTCTGAGGCTACACAGTGCTGGACTGCTTGTCTGCCGGTTTAACAGCTTCAGTGTTATGAAGAAGCAGATTGCCATAGGAGGATACAGAACATTTATCATCAAGACCAAGGTAGATGCTTAAAGAAACATGAAAATAGACCTACATATTACTCACAGTGCTTGTTACAGAGCAAAATAATGAAACTATTATGAAATTATGAGGAATTCATAATTATTAATACTTATAATACTAAGTTACACATATAACACCACTTAAGCAGCAAGACATGTCTAAATGCTAGTCTGAATTTCATATAATAATATAGAATAGACGCAGATTTTATATAATTATTATAGTTGATCCATGATAATTATAACAAATAATCAATTGAATTTTCAAAGAAAATTCCATTTTGGCACCAATAAAAGTGTGAGTAAAACAACATATAATACTTGTTCTGACTCCAGACAAAAGGGTTACAAATTTTATACTTTTCAGCCACATGGAAAATTTATCTCACCAAAATATCTACTACAATGAACAGAACGACATGAAAGACATTTTATTAGTATTTACAAAACTTTATGGTTATTGCAAGTCATTTAAATACAAATTTTTACCTTTATTACTTACATCCAATGGTTAACTGTGTGCATCCCCGATATTAAACAAAATATTAAATTTCTCCAGATGACAGATGTTCCCACATCAGTGGGGCCTTCACAGTACATCTGTGCCCCAGACAGCAAGCACCTTTTCTTGGCTACGCCAGCTCAGCTCCTCCTGGAAAAATACCTCCAACACACCAGCCAGAAGCTGTTTCCACTCAGCACCAAGAACTACACACACCCTGTACTGTCTGTAGACTGTTACCTCAACCTGGGACCTGAGGTACACACATGCACACACACACACACAGACATTTAGACCTTGATATGGACATAAATACAAAAGAAAGAGAAGGACACAAAATCATTGTTAATGGATTATTCACCTCCAAACATCAGTGTAGGCTCACATTCACAAGTACTACCTCAACCTTGAGATCTTTAATGAATTTTGTAGTTATGTTAACAAACATCTTGGACAGTTATTTAACAACTTGTTTTGAGTTGACATCTAGCTTCTTGTGCAGGAAATTTACTGTATTTTTGCTGAATGTTCAGGTGTATTATACTGTGATGCTCTCACCCTTAAATGCTAACATACAGTATATACAGCATGTCACACTCTTCCCGCCTCCACTCTGCAGGTGACGGTGTGTTTTGTGAGCTCAAGACCTCACTCTGTCAACATCAGCACCACGGGGCTGCTGTTCAGCGGCCTTCTCCTCTGTTTTGCTGACTCCTTTGTAACTCCTGGGTTCCTCAAGAAGTTCACTTTCCTCAAAGGTACAAAAGCAGTACCAAGCACAGACAACAAAAAAAATATGTGTGTTTTAGGTAACACATGGGTCTAACAGTAGTGTGCAGAGCTGGCTAATCTTAGGTCTCATTCTGAATGCTTAAAAGTGCTTAAAAGTGCAACAAACTTAGTTTATTGCTCTACTGGGAGGAAATGGCATTATGACACAATACAGGACACAATATGTCTCACCTTTGTAGATGGATACAATGAGTGAAACAGAAAGAATAATCAAGATCAGTAATTTCTGTGAGTACGAGGAGAAGTACATGTAATATTTTGTCTTCATTTTGAGAAACTGTGGCAAAAATGACAAAAGTGAATCCTGATCTAATTTGTTTATTGTTTATTTGATTATTGCATTTTAGAGTCATTTTTTATTTCCTATGTCATAGTTAAAGTCTCTATCCCCCTCCCTCCTGTCCGCCTCCCTGTAGGTGCGACTCTGTGTGTGATCAGTGCAGATCGTAGCTCCTTGAGGCAGACGGTAGGCAGGCTGGAACTGGAGGAGGAGTGGAGGTTCAGACTCAGTGACGAATTCCAGACTGCCAACGCCAAGGAAGACAGACCGCTCTTCTTCCTGACCGGAAAACATATATGACTGGAACATGCGTATACAGTGATACTGCCAAAGATAATAAATGTACATGTATATCTTGTGCTATATATGACAATACACACTAAAATGGGTTTTGAATGGACAATGCAAGATATACAAAAGATAGTAGTCCACTATACTGTAGGTATATTACCCACACCTGTGAGACCCAAAGGAAACATTTTGAAGAGAATATGAAACCTAGACCATTTTGTATCACAACACACACACATAGGATTTGGAGTTGAGGTCCAGGTTTAGGCTGCCAAAATCAAGATGAACACATATATCTCAAAAAGGTTGTGATCTCTGATGTGTTATGGCTAAGGAAACAGCAGGGAATTATTTAGCTAAATATATACTTTTATGTGGCCTTTATTTAGTCATGATTCTCCTGAGAGTTAGCATGATTGTCCATGAAAGATTTTTCAAAAGGCTTTTCAGGAAACCTCACATTAAAAGCTGGTAAAGATATGGTATGTTTACATTTGCTGTGATTTGTGTACCACTCCATTTAACACTTTAGCGCTAACTTCATCAGAGTAATTTTTTCTTCTACTAGCTTATGTATTGAAATTGTGTGAAATTAAAAACACCCGTTATCTGGTTGTAAAGTAGTGTGCTGTCAGAATGTTTAAAGGATTCATTTTGTCAAAAAAGGGTTCAATGTCGTATCTTGATTTACTGGACATTTGAGGGAGATCGATATAAGCAAAATGGAAACGGAATCAAAAAATGTTTTATCCTTTCAAGAAAATCACTAATTGCAGGTACTGCTTTTGTATTTCATGATCTGTGTTTGCAGGTTTAGCTGTGTATAATTCCTTGCTGCAATATTTCAGTGTTCTGCAAACTTATTTGCAGGTACAAACAATATGAGAAGCTTTGTTAAGGGTAGACACAATAAATTGTGTGCAATGGTAGCCGATTTTTGGTGACAGACATTTTTATAGGTCAATTTTTGTAGAGGTTTGTTTTGCATGTATGTTTTTACATAAAAAATATTTTGAATATATTTTGTCACATCTGTATTATGTAAAAAGTACTTATCTACTGCATGTACAAGAAAAAGAATCCTGGGGCTGTTTCTCTGTTATGATGTAGAAGATTTTGTTGGTAAAGATGTTGTGAATGTTTTATGCTCCATATACTGTATGATGTTATTTGAAGCTGTTACAGAAACACAAATCCACTGTGTATTGACAGCATTTCACAATGTACAGTTTTCTATACTTTTAATTGTATAAATGTACAGACATTCTCAGTGTGTATTTGTGTTTATGTGCCCCTTGTATTTTTCAAGATCAGAACTGAACAAAACCCTGGCTGTTAGCAACCTAAATGCCAGGGTGGATTAGACAATGGATGCACATTTGATATTGCTGTCCATCACTTAAAAATGGAAACAGGAAAAAAAATCAAGACTATGTGTGCACCACTTATCTTTTCTATGGCTGTAAACACCAATCATACATAAGTAGCTCAAACATATCCATCTAATATGGATTGCCAAGTATACATTTAATCTTTTGTGACTTACAAATGCAACATAAAACATTGCTTGAGTTTACAACATTAAGAGGCAGCCTGACTGTAACTGTGTACAGCAAGAGTATTGACCTGTTTGGGTGGAGCTGTGTTCCCCACTGTGATAAATCTGCCTGTAGCAGCTGAATGTTCTGGAGATATATGAGACTGCAACGTGGATACTGAGCCTCCAAGTCCAAATGCCTGTTAGCTTGATTATCACAAGGGGAGGGAGTCGAGTGGCAAATTTGACCCTTCAATGGTGGACCCTACTGCTGACCTCAGATACTCCCTCTGTTCTCAAATGGAAGCTCTCTCTCTCTCTCTCTATGTGTGTGTGTGTGTGTGTGTGTACGATGCAATGTGAGTTCAGGACTTGCTAATAAAGAATAAATAGGAGGGAGTTGAGTTGCAAATTTGACTCTTTGATGAAGGGCCTTACCACTGCCCTCAGATGCTCTCTCTGTCCTCACATGGCAGCTGTGTGTGTGTGTGTGTGTGTGTTTGTTTGTTTGTGATGCAATGTGAGTTCAGGACTTGCATATAAAGAATAAACAGATAATTCAGTATTTTTGTCATACTCAATAGAAACAGAGATAGGTATAGAAAGACAACATGCAAATATGGATAGTTGATGTTTAAGGATGAAAAAAATACATGTGTGGTGACATTATTGATGTCTAATTCACGTGCCAAGGGAGAGGAAGGAGATGGGGGTTGGTTTAAGGTTCTTTTAAGGTTAGGTTAGGTTAGATTGATATTAAGGTAAAGGTTTTACATGTAGTGGTTATGGTTAAGGTTAGGTTAAGTCTCCAGGAAATTCAATTAAGCAAATCACGCGTATATGTATTTGCTGGGCCTTGTAGGCCAGCAGTAAAACGGTTTGTACGGAGATTGTGGATGCAGACGGGCACCTGAAGCAGCAGTGGGGTCCAGCTACTCTGGACCCTCTCAGATTTCTGCCATGTACTCCATTCCCAGAAAACACTTGATAAATTTAGTCTAAAACATGCACTGTGTGTTGATCAAGCACCAGCTACTTACTACCAAAACAGCTCACAGACTTAAGAGTCACGAGACTCATCCGGAGCAACCTGGAGTGTTTGCATCTTCTTGAAGACATTTAATCAGAGTCAGTAGAGTCTATACAGCCTTCTGCATATGTTAAGAAGTAATTGCCTAAAAACAAAGACACTAAAGATTTTAAAGAAAGTGGACCAGGAGAGAGCTCAACAAATATCATCAAATATATCAGAGCTCCCCTTGATTTCTGCCATTTTTATTTGAAGATATTCTGTGGACTGCTGTTTGGACCACTGAGATCTCTGGTCATGATCTGAGACTCTTTCACAGAAGAGTGTGTACAGCATCTTTGGATTGCGAATAATGCAGCATGGACTCATGGTCCACATGGAAGACCAAGATCAAGACTTCAGCAGCCACAGTGAGGATGACAGCCCCAATGGCAGTTGGTCCCTGGTAAATAATAATAATAATACTTAGTTCCTTAGTTGCTTTCCCAGAAAACTTGACAGCATCCTTAAGAACACTGTGATCAAATAACATGCTCATTCAGTTTGTGTTTGCATTTGTGAGATTAAGAGTGTGACTTTGTTTGTCTCCTTCTGTTGTACAGGCATGCACTTTTCAGTTAGTCCTCACTGTGTATGTGGGTTCTGCGCATATGGGAGTTTTTGTCTGTGTGTATGTGTGTGTGTGTGTGTGTGTGTTGTATATCCATGTGCTAGATCAACAGCTCATATCTCTCCGCATGACCTTAAGCCCACATAGGAACTTATAATGGCACATTACACCACAGTTAGAGAGATTACATAACAGCCCCACCATGCTGGGGGCTGTGAGTGGCTCTGTGGGCTCAGGCAACACCTCCACATTTACTCCTCCATCTCTTTAAGATTATATATGCCCAAGGTAAAACTTTAACCAAGGTTAATTGTTACCAGTCTTTTGTCCCTGTGTTAAGGTTTGTTTGATTTGCTTGAAGATATGGGGGTTAATATGTTTGTTGTTCTAACTGTGGTCACACTTTTTGTACATGTGGCAATTAAAAGTTTTCTTGAACTGAAATATTTTATGTTGAGAGTAACATTTACTTTAGGTTCAATATCTCAGTTTGCGTCATTTTTATGATCAATGCAAACATAAACAAACCTTATGAAATCTCAATCTACTTTCTTTTTTTTAGCTATTCATACTATCAGGAGTTGCATTACCAGCTCAATTAAGAGCAAGTAAAAGATATCCTCAATTCCAGTAAAAAAAAAAAACAACAACAACGAAAAACAAAAAAACATTCTTAGTTCTGCATTTATAGACACAGATGCCTGAATGTCTCTATATTTGATATATGATGATGGATGAGTTTCATCCTGTGACTGGAATGATGCATCCACACATACGATTTGGAAAACTTTATTGTTCACAGCATCTAGTTGAGAGCGAGGCCATATAAAAACATCATGACAGCCTGCTGTATATTACTAAATCTCTATACTATATATCCAAAATAATGACTAATTTAAGATGCTAATAAACCTCAGATTCTGACAAATGTTCCACATTATAGAAGACGATTTGTTATGTCTGTAATTTACTTCAGCTAGTGGCAATCCAAGGCCACATTAGAGGCAGAGTGGGATAAAATTGTATGTGCAAAGTTGGAAAAAAATTGATTTTCTAGGTCTGTTTACAACAATGAATTATAGACAGCCCTGTTTGTTCTATTGACCTAATAAATCACCACTACTAATAAATAAATAACAAGATATTTGTTCCAACATATGATAGACAGTGATAGTGCAGTGATAAGAAAGCTTTGTGCTCCATGTCTGTCCCTGAAAACCACACTAATCAGATATTCCTAAAGCCGGCAGCATGTCTGGTAGGACTCCACGTTGGGGGCGGGTTCAACAGTTCAGTCATAATGTGTGGCTCAGGCAGCCTTCTGGTTGGCTCAGGCAGTCCAGCCCCCTAACAACACCCTCGTCTCCGTGGTGATGAAATGAATGCATTCTTGACCCCACAGTTCCTGAGAACGATCAGGCTACCCCTGCTCTGTCTCAATCTCACGTGTCTGACATGAGGTAATCCTGCTGCAGGGCAATGGCTGGAGCGATATAGAACATATCAGACATATCACACATAAACTCACACACTGACTATGAACAAACGCATGCATGCACATACGGTTCATGCAAGCAAATAGAAAATATTAACCCACCCACATAAACAAACAAAGTACCTGGCCACACATTCCTCTGAGACTGTTCAAAAGTTGAGTCTGCTTCAATGTTTACTGTTTCATTTCCTTCACACTTATGTTATGCTTCTATCTGAAGTTTAGAGGTCAAAATGTGTCTTTGGTGGAACTGCCTACAACTCACAGACATCTGAAACATGACAAGGAGAAAAAATAGTTGGAAACTAACATTTAACATTTAACAATGCAGTATAATTTATAATCTTACATATTATTTCATGTAAATATTTCATCTGAAATTAGAAGTAACTAAAGCTGTCAAATAAATGTAGTGGAGTAGAAAGTACAATATTTCTCTCTGAAAAGTGATGGGATGGAAGTATAAATTAGCATAAAATGGAAATACTCAAGTAAAGTGAAAGAACCACAAAATTGCACTAAAGTACAGCACTCGAGTAAATACTCAGTTACATTCCACCACTGCATACTGTACATGTCTGTTAATTAATGTCTTAAAGGAAGAGTTTGACATTCAGTTTCATGCCAAGAATTCAGCACTAATCCACCTACCAGTGCCTCCAAAGCTCACAAATTAACAGGCTATATCTAATTGGTTTAATCACTGGGTAAAAACACAATTTCTTGGCCTCAATCACTTGATAGGCAACCAGCACAGACTCCAGGAAAGTTATTGGTCCAAACCAAGAAGAAGCTGGCACATATAACCTCCCAGTAAAATGGCAAATTGTCATTTTTACACTTTGGTGTTTGTAGAGATTAAACAAATGAGATACAATGCGTTAATTAGTGAGTTTAGAGATGCAAGTAGGAGGATTTGTTACTGTTAAACAGAACAATGCTAGCTGTTTCCAGCTGTTTGTGCTAAGCTAAGCTAACTGGCTACTAACTGTAGCTTCATATTCATAACAGACAACTATGAGAGTGGTACTGATCTTTTCATCTAACTTTTAGCAAGAAAGTGAATTTCTCAAAATGTTTAAATTATAGGAACGATATAAATGACACTGAAAATAGTAAAACAGTGGATAATCAAGAGGTGGGAAATAAATATAATACAAAATAATCCTGCTAGTCTAATTATAGATCCACTTATTTAGTTTTACATGATAGACAAATATTACTGTATTTACTTGTACTGCAAAATGTCATTTTTGCACCGTATAACCACAGTAAGTCCTCCTGAGCCAGTGCTCACCCTGCACACTGGAGTAAAAGAACCAGTTCTTCCCCTCTGTCACGCCTCCACATACACACAAACATAAACATTCTCCAAATGTCCTCTCTAGCCTACTCCCCCCTCTCTACATATTGCTTCTCTGTGACTCCCCCTCCCTCCCTGCTTGGCTTCTGGTTGCTCCCTGGTGATGAATGGCTCAGTTCTTAGAAAACCCTACACGTGTTTCCTTGTTCCTGCTCTAGCTGCATGGTGCTGATAGTGTGTGTGTGTGTCTATCAGCAACTGTGATGAAGTGAACGGTCACATGTACAACAGTTATGCAAAGTATGTGTGTATATATTGATTAACATAAAATTATACAGATTGTCATGAATTGTAACCACATTTAAGAGCGGAGTTAGATGCACAAACAAAAACCCAACAACCTACTGTGGTGGTTTACTTTTGTCCCTCACTCCTAAAGAAATATGTTCCATCTACAACTCTGGCAGAGCTCATATGTTGAGAAAGTTGCTGTGTTGTAATATCATTCTCTTAAAAAAGGGTCTAGAATAACAAACAGGGGTGGGATTAGTTAAATGTGACTCCTACTCCAGAGCTGTGTCTTAGAATCGTTGAGCAACAACAACAAAAAAGAAAAACCATGCCAGGGGAGACTCAGTAGGGAGACAAATTTTTGTGTTTGTTGGGAACTCTGTGTCCAGGATTAGTTTTGGGATCAGGCAATAGCACCTTACATAAACTCAATATAATCTGATTACAGAAGTCATGGATGTGTAATAGTACATTCATGACTCCTTAAAGTACAGTATGTACTCCTTATTTGTGATAAGGTATTTTTTAAGTATCACTGTTATTTCCGTAGATGCTTAAAAGGTAGTAAAGCATTTTAACATTATTTTCCGCAAAAGTAAATAAGACTGTTGTGCTTGTTTGTGTAGCAGTGAAGTTTATGACCTTCTCTATATTATTATCATGAAGGAATTTGGTTTGCAGCCATGCATTAAATATATAAATCACAGGAATGCACTGGTGACAGAAAACAGGTCAGAAATCTGATTTGGACTACTAATAACATCTCAGTACAGATACAATTTACATATTGAAGTTGTTTATGGTCATACACAGCAACACTCACAAAGGTTTAAAAAAAAAAGAAAAAAGAAAGATTTATGTTTTCCTGTATACACTATAGTTGTAATCGTGCATTTGCACGTTCATCTGAGCAGATCTAGGCATGTCTTGAACAGTTTCACTCTTGCTGGCATGGAATTGATGCTATTGGTTACTTTGTTCTGGTTGAAATAATCTGTTCAGTTACCTTCCTTATGTGTGTGTATGTGTCACTCTCTTTTACACACACATATATTTTCATTATCCGTATTTAGTTTTTCAGTTGCACCACCCATTACTTTGTCAGTATGCAGTCTCCTTCTACTTTTTTTTTTATAGGGGAACATAAACATGTCAAGCCATACCATGAGTACTCTAGATGGTACACATACAGTACCTATATACACAATAAAGGGCAAGTGTTTACATGTGTCATGTATAGTTGTCCATTAGAAAAGACTATACCTGCCCCTAAGGCTTTCCTGTCTCCATGAATTACTCTCCTGCCAGCATGGTGAAGCAACTGCATTCCTAATTGACTGAACTGAAAAACACACATTCAGGATATATACATTCATCACATTTTATCAGTGTGTCAAGTAAAATGTTTGATATTTTAACATTTTATATTATTGTAAGCAATGCATAAATAAATAAACCCTGACTTAGTATTTAGTCACATTCTGAAAATGTGACCTTTATTGTTGTAGATGACCAGGAAACATCTGAAGATCACATTATTCCACAAATATAGACACACTTAGCGGTTTATTTATTTGCAATCTTTTGTTGAGGCGAAGCACAGCATTTGAGAAGGAAAACAACTTACTAAGAATAATTAACACGCCAACAATGTCTTGGCCTGGCCTCAATATGTCAGGGCTGGCGGGTAGATTTGCATTTTGACAACTGAGACACAGTCAGTGTATTGCACAAGTACAGATGCCTCTGAGCAGCCTGAATGTCAACGCTATTCTTGTCTCCTCTGCTCCACATATTAGACTCCTACTTCTTTAGAAGAAACACAAGATTCTGTTTACTGTTTATTTTCTCCCTCGTACACAGGAAGAAATGTAAACGCAAGCTTTGGTTTAAAAATTTAGCCAACTCTGTTGCATCTAGGATTGTTACATACAGTATGTCTTCTGCAGACTTCTATTATGTAGTTTAGATAACTTTGTTTTCACATGCTGTTAACTGTTCACATTTAAAAGCTGTATTGATACAGAGCAAAGCATAAACATTAAGGGGAATGTGGCGCTTTTATTTAAAAAAAAAAAAGGCATCAATAAACTCGTCATTGCTGGAAGATTTTAAATGATGTGGTCTCAGTGCTCAGACCCTGTTTAGTAACTCTTGCCTGGTCCTATGTTGTTGTGCTCTTTTAATTGGAGAAAAGCCGATTTTCATAAGATTTTGTTATAAAGAAACCAAAAAACATCAGTGTTTATGAGCAGACCAGACCAGACCAACTATAATTATATAAAAAGTAGTGAGGCACTCTTTATAAAGGTTTTACAAGATGTAACTAGTGACTTAATAAATGGTTAAGACATAATTTACTAATGCTCAATACATCAGTTATAAGCCAAAAATTATGCTAACCTTTGCGTTACCAGGTTGTGAGTTAACAGTGAAGTCATTAATAAGTCTGTCTCATTTTCTAACAAAACAACAGCAAAAGTCGTCTGTAATTATAAATATTAACAAATGTTAAAAAAAAAAACAATTATCATTAATAAAAAGGCTCTTCCAGTAGTTCAAGTCTGCTGTTATTAATATGAAAAGGTTGTTAATAAATGAATTTTGGTTCAGATTCCTGCAGCTATTTTCCAGAAGATTGGAGGTCAAATGGTTTATTGGAGTAATCCTCCTGATGACTCAAAGCTAAAAAGACAAGTGTCATACTGAGGGAGCATAAACATCAGCTACACAACTACAGCAACACAACATGGCAACACCAAAATATTGTGTTATATTAACACAATATAACCTAATAATATTATTAGGGGCTTCTAACCGATTTATAAAGTATTAGTAAATTATTTGTTATCCATTAAAAAGCCATGATTTACAACCTATAAAATCTATTATGAATCAAATAAGCCGAAAACAAATACTAAATTGTAAACCAACACGGGAGGATAAAATTACAGCAAATTTATGATTTTAAGAGGGAAGCGTGTATGTGACGTCAGTCCCGGCTCAACCTACCGGGTCGCTGTGTGTTTTCAGTCCGGTGGCGATGGGAGGAATAATTTAACTGCGGTTTAAATAGCAGAAGCAGCCTTGAGCAGAGAAATCCAAGATCAGATGCCAGGAGCGTAATAAGGTTGTCCGCTACCGACAATGTTTGATTTGAGACACGTAAACGGAATAAAACAGTAGCTGCAGGACGTTTGGTTGAAACTCGGATGGCGGAAAGATCCCCGAGCGAAAAGCGACGCCAATAAATAATGTGAGTAGCAGTTGCTGGACTGCATTGTAAGCATCTATAAGGGAGTATTTAAAGGTTTAAATATCACTAAAGCCTGCTTGTGTTTTACCAAATGCTGTGTTATTTGATTGTGTGTTGGTTTTGCGTGTTGCGTGTGTTTGAATGAAGGTAGAGCTGCGGTGCAGACTGCAGAGCCTCACCCCGTGTGCAGATGTTTACATGTCGCCTCACAGGCCACACATGACATTATACTGTACTATCACATTATGAACCTCATGTTTATGAAGCATATGTGGGTTGTTTTTCAACTGCGTCATGTTTCACTTCTTCTATTTGTGCTGTCTTCTTACAGAAGGTCGATAAGGTCATGATTATTATCTAAATTCTTACAAAATTATGTACAATATAAAAGTAAAATAATTTCTGTCTGTCTTTATAGTTCTAACAGTGAAAGCCTGGAGTGTCAGGCTGTTGCTACAGTCACATTAAATTGATTTAATTGGGTAATTCTTTATACATCATCATCATCATCATCATATGTCTGTTAATCCCTTAACCTCTGTGTCACCTCTCTGTTTTTTCCCTGTCTGTCTTTGCTGTGGTGAAAGTGTTGCCACTAAACTGAAGTCATACACTCACCAACTTTTAATAAAGAGGCTCTGTGGGTCTTTATGTTATACAGGCTACTATGGATGTAGATCAGGCTAACTTGTTGTTGCCCACTTTCCTTAGAAATAACAGCAGCCAGTTAGACAAGGTATCTTTGTTGTTGTTCCTGGGGTTTCAGTAAAACAATAAGGCAAGTGGCCCAAATGACACTGAATGACCCTGTGAGTTGTCTCGTGATTGGTTATTACATAATAGGGAAGCACTGTGATTGGCTGTTAAACAGAGATGTCCTCGAAGAGTGGGCAAGGCTTTGGTTTTTGTGTGTTTATGTATGTGTATGAATGGTCCCATCTGTTTGCACGTGTCCTGTGTTGACAGTGATATCAGGTCTGTGGCATTTCCATCAACGTGTGTGTGTTTCTGACACAGAGAAAATCAGTTCATCCAAATGTCACATTTACCCTTGGTGCTATTCAACCATGCAGATAGTGTTTTGTTAGTATTTTGAGATGTCCTTCTGCCGTCTTCCTCCATCACAAAACAATGAAAGAAATTTGAATTTGATATGTGGCGCTTACAGTATTGAAAGAAGTCTGAGAGACAGATGCCTCATTACTAGGACTGCAACTAATGATTATGTTCATTACTGATTAATCTTATTTTCTTGATTATTCAATTCAGTATTCAGTCTATTAAACATCATATAACAAAAAAAAGAAGAAAAAATGTTCAAGAAACAATCCAAAACCCCAAAATATTAAGTTTACCATCATGTAAAGACCAAGAAAAGCAGCAAATTCTCACATATGAGAACTAAAGAGAAAACATCAAATAATTGGTGTTTTTTCTTGATATATTTCTGTAACGATTCATTCATGATCAAAATAGTAGGGCTGGTCAGAACAAGCGTGTGATGAGTGTCTCAGGCGGGTCTTGTGTACAACACTATAATCTAATGCAGGGTCATTAGCGCAGAAAAGCCACAATCTGTGATCATCAGTAATTGATGGCTGTTAGTGAATCCCCCTCGTCATTAGAATGTTCCTACATTGTCTGCCAAAATATGAAGCCATCTGCACGCTGTAATCATGTGCGCAAGGGAGACAGAGGGATAGAGAATGCCAGCATCAGAGTCAGCACAAGCAGGTGGCAGGTGGAGAATCTAAGGGACAGTTTGTTATAGAGATAACACAGTGACAGCACGTACTTTGTATGTGTGTGTGTGTGCTTCATTTGCTTTCCCCTCCTTCTTTAAAGGCCCCTCTGCTCTCTACTCTTTAATCAACTTCTTTATTCTCCATACTCTTGTTAAAATATCTCACAATTTCAACTTCACATTTTGTTTTTTTCCTATTTTTCCTTTTCCTTTCATGTAGAATTTCACTCTTTCTTTCATCCTCTCCCTGCATTCCTTTCATCTCTTTCTTTTTCCTCTCTTCCCAGCTTTTTATCCACCTTAATCTCCTCATCTTTCACTCTTTCCCAGATCAGAGTTAGAGTTTCAACTCAAATCATTTAGCCAATTGTGATTCTGTCAAATATGTGACTCTGTTTTGAAGCCAGAAAAACATTCAGGCGCATAATTTCCTGAATTAATAATGACTTTATTGGCTTGGCATGATCCGGCAGATGACTGATTCTGTTGCTTTGCACAACCATTTGAGCTTTTAACATTTTATGGCAATTTCCATAAACTCTCAGGCTGTTCCCATGACAAAAAAGGCGTCATGACTGTAGGGCCATTAGACTGTGTACTACAAAGCCTAACATATAGTATGATTCAGTAACCAAAAGCAGACACAGAGTTACTATATCCACAAAGTACAAACAGTGTTATTAATTTCTCCTTGATGCCGGATGTATTTTCTTGCTTCTCTCTCTCTCCCTCTCTGCCTCCTGACTCAACAGCTACCATCTCCCGGTCCAGTGAATACATTTCCCTCTCAGTGTCTCTTTCCCTGGCCATGTTTGGCATTCGAGACAGAGAGCATTAGAGGCTGTGTGGGTCAGGGAGACTGGCACAGCACCACACGATTAATCTCCTCCCCGATGGAGCGTATTTGCATTACAAAGAGGGAAAGGCAATTTTCAGTTCCTGTCGTGATTTGTGTTTTCAACAGAGGAAAAACAGGAAAAGCAGCATGTTTGCACATCTATTCAAGAATTAAGAATAGAATATTGAAATCTCTTTGTTTTAGTTTTGTGTTAGCAACCTGACTAACATCTGAGGTTTCCTGGTTGTCTTTTGTGTGCCGGCAGTAATTGGAATCATCAATAATGTATATTATGTAATATGGCAGAGTTTGATCCTCATGACTATTAATAGTTCCACTAAAGGTCATTTGTCCTGCCACTGTTGGCTTGAAATATAAATGAATTCTTATTTAAAGACCAAAAAAATAAAAGAAATCTCCTTCCCTCTCTCCTTCCCTGTCTGTGTCCAGTTACAGACCATGAACTATGTGGGTCAGTTGGCAGGCCAGGTGTTTGTGCAGGTCAAGGAGCTGTACAGGGGCCTCAACCCTGCAACACTGTCTGGATGTATAGATGTCATCGTGGTCCGGCAGCCCGATGGCTCCCTGCAGTGCTCCCCCTTCCATGTCCGCTTCGGCAAGATGGGTGTACTGCAGTCCCGTGAGAAAGTGGTGAGAATTCTTGCTTTGAGTATCTTTGTCGATATGTTAAAGTGGGAAGATCAAACAAAAAAACCTCCACTACACCAGTAAAATCCCAAATTGGAGGTTTTTTATGGCTAATGAGGTTTAACAAATTTGAAATTCTGTCCTGCAGGTGGACATAGAGATCAACGGAGAACCAGTGAGTTTGCACATGAAGCTGGGAGAGAATGGGGAGGCCTTTTTTGTCAAAGAGACTGAGAACACACTGGTGAGTAATGACTGCCAGACACTGAGTCAGTAAACACGCACATATAAAAGGACAGAACATAACTTAGTGGCATGAAGGACACACAGCCTGGCCGTGTACTGGAACTCAACACATTTAATTCTCTCCCTGCTGCATTGTGTTAATTCTAACTGGTCCTGCCACTTACTGGTGAATCTGGATTTGTGTGTCTTTGTTATTTTAATCATTAGGCTCAGATTGTTTTCCTGCCCTGACAAGGCAAGAATAAGACAGAGTTGTGCCCCTCCTCTCCTATAGTCTGAAATGCAACATGAGACTGAGTTCTGCTGGACAGCTGCTGCTGGAGGAGTGTTTTGCTCTCACCTTCAAAAACAGCTTGTCATCACCATACGGCAACAAGTGCAAGATGTATATTTTTAAAATCTTGTTTAGCCTTAATCAGGAAATCTTAATTGAGATCAAAAATCTCTATTTAAACAGTGTCCTGGACAAAACAGGCAAACACCAACAGTGATCTAAAAGATTTAGTGATAAAACATAAATAAATAACAACATAAATGTCCACTTAAAACAACCCAAGATATAACCATAAAAATAACTAAGACCAATCCAAAACACTTCACTAGACTAATAGATCAACATTCTCAAATAGAGAGCATCCAGCAGATAGACCAGTGTAGACCAATTTTATTTCTAATTGTGGATGATTCCAAAGTATAGCTGTTCACACCTTTCTGTTGAACACATTCACGTGTCTAAAGTAGAATACTTTTTACATTTGAAATTGTTGTAGTTTTTCTGAGAAGAAAAGAAATTTGTTTGAAAATGAGAAATCTTCAGTCTTTTCTTTCAGACCAACAATAGTACCCCAGCTACTCAATGCAATGCAAAGATGCTCATGAGGCAAACAGCAGATTAGCATGATGTTATAAGGTGCAAGGTTACAGTGTATTCTACCCAGTATGTGCACATGTATTTAATAGGCCAATTGGATGTAATGTCAAATGACATTAAAGTGCAATAGCTTTTACCTGTAAAAACCCTGCAGTGCATTTCCTGGAGTAGAGCACCTATTTCAATAAATAATAGTAAAACAGAGTTTACAAAGTTTACAGATGGAAGAGAACAGAAAAAACTCAGAAAGAATAAAAATTACAATCACAAGACAGTGAATAACTTAACACAGATGAAAGTGTGTAAGAATAGGAGGAAATAGATCTCGTCATTGGGATGGTTATGTATGAACAAATGACATCTTTCTATTTTAAATGGAAAACAATCAGAAATAGCAAACGATCTGCTGTTCTGAGACCCTGTACAAAAGCAGAGAAAGACTGGCACATCAGCTGAAATGTAAGCTGGTCAACAAACAGGAACAAGAGCTTCTGTCCTCTCGTGGCATCCTGTCGGCCTGCACGAGTTTAGTTTCCTGGAAATAAACCAACAGGACGGGCAAAAGACATACACAGATACAAACCAGTCACATGGACACATACACACACACACACACACACAAGCAGTGGACAGTTTATCACATTTTCACAGGTGGTTGTCAGATAACTGAGCTATATTTTGTTTTATGTTGTGACCATATGCATTGCCAGCAATAGCTCAGTAACGAGTTATTATTGGCTATGTTTTCTAATGCAAACCAACTCTTCTCGTGTCCTGTTTTATTCATGTGCATGTGACCTGCAGTGCTGGTGTCATCATGTCAGAATAACAGCACTGGAGTCCAGGGTTCAATCCTCAATAGGGGCTGCACAAACTAAAAATGTATGCACTCACAGCACCATAAAAGCATCCTCCATGCGAGTTACTCTATGACATATGAAGTCAGCAGACTGCAGAGCAGAAAGGAGAGTGCAGTGCAAAGCTATTATATATCATTGCAGAGCTTCATACTGGAGTCCCATGACCATGTGACAACAACATTGAGAATGTAAATAGTGTGCTGATTTTGTCTGAACAGATAGGATTGAGAACAACTACATAACAAACATCCAATCCATTTCTTAGCCTTTGGTCATACTTTAGCTCCTGTTTGCTAAACCGTTATCTGTCAAATTTTAATTATATGGAATTTAAGTAACTGTTCAACACAATACCCAAGTTCTATCTTAATACAATAGATTTTCACAGCCCTACTGGATCTTGTTACTTGGAAGTAGATGCTGCACAGATACACAGTTTGCATAAATGACACAGGAACATTTCCTTTTGTCTTTCCAACTGATTCTGTAAAGTGAGTAAGTATTCATAGAAACTGGAGGAGTGGGGTTAAGAGGTGAGAGAGAGAGAGCACTCCTCTGAAGGAAACAAGGATGAGTAGTGAGTTTGATAAGAGCTATGTTTCCCAGTCAGTAATTAAGAGGAAAATGTCATAATCGGGAAGGATTGATCTGAAGGATTACATTGGTCTAATTCTCAGTCAGTCAATCAGTCGGCACAATTGGTGCTCTTAAGAATCAGTCCTGCAATAATATTGTAATGCCTGAGTGAATGTAAAAATAAAGGCTTTTTCAAATTCAAACAGACACTTAATTGTTATTTGCAACTTCTGCTTGATCATGTCTGTTACACAGTTTGGGCCATGTGCCAAATTCGCTTCTTGACATAACCCTCCTTCTGCAGAGTGGAAAACCACCAAAGAGCTATTTATAGCACTTCAGAATTCACCTTCTCTATAAATCGGTTGCACACAGACTCAGAAAGTGGCTGACACTGATCTGTGTACTGTCCAAACAGACTGGAAGACCGATGAGGCAGTCAGACAGAAAACATACAGATAGTGAAAGAGACGAATATGACACAAAGTTACTAGCTAACAGAAATACAGATAGGCAGGCAACACTTAATGTAGACTGACAAAAGGCTGAAAATGTATGTGTTGTTTCTGTTCTATTGCAGTTTTAACGTATGGTCTTACCCATCTGAATGTAAAATGACTAACAACATTGTGCCTCCTCTCTTCTACCCAACCCCCCTCTCACTCTCTCCCTCTCTGCTCCTCAGGGTGTAAAGTTATTTACACAAATCTGAAGATTTGTCGGGGCTTGTGTGTTGGCACGTAGATCCTGCATGTGAAACATTAACCAAATGTTCTATCCAGACATTAATCTGCAGACTAGAACATCTGGAACTTCTGAATACTTTAGTTGAAAAAAATATGCGCAGTTGTTTTTATGTTTATCTCATCAGTGTATTGCCAGCTTTCGTTCACTGCGACCAATCTGGGTGATTTCAATACTGTGTGAAATGTTTTGCAATCATTGCTTTTCTTATATCATGCTGTCAAGTTTTTGGAGTATATAGGCCTAAACAAATCCTGTATGGCTAGTCTGCTGTGTGGGAGGTGAAGATTTGTTTCATTATTCACTATAGTCCATGTGAAAACAGAATTCCCATATGTCACATATGTATAATCAGTTTTGTGCAGGGAATGTTATTTTTTCTAAAGCAGATCTCCTCTAGCTTTGAGAGATACAGTTGTATGTACAGATATACACTGGGGCATCCAAAATATTTTAAATGAATGTATTAAAAATGTTTTTTAGGTGGATTTCTCAGTAAGGCTAGAGCTCTGAATAAATGAGCTGTGACCTGGCATCTAGCACATCCTGAGCACTGTCCCTGTTTCTCTCCCATCACAATCAATCGGGCTGTGTTGGACTGTGTTATGACATGTGCACTGGAAGGCATGCGTCAGTCTGCGCTGTTTGGATAATCTCTTTATCAGACTCTCCCTCTCTCGCTGTCCTTCCCAGTGTGTCTCTCTGTATCTCTTTCTGGCATAGTCACCGATGAGACTCTGATGAGCAAATCTGTGTGATTTCGTTAATCTGAGCTCAAACCCCAATTCCCACCAGATTATGTAGAACATATCTGCGTCATCAATCAGTAATAGCCAGTTACACTTTGCAGGCGTCTGTTTTTGAGGTAGAACATACAGTATATTGTGCATATCATGTTCTGGCCACATTAGTGGCATGGCCCTAGGGATGGCAGTATCTGTTGGTTGGTTAGTCAGCCATCTGGTCCATACTGAAATATCTCAACAACTATTGGATGGATTGTCATGTCCTTTGTACAGATATTGTGCAGAGGAAGAATCCTACTGACTTTGGCGATCCCATGACTTTTCATCTAGTGCCAACAATAGGTCAAGGATTTCAGAACAGAGCAGCAGGGTATTTAAGGACCTAAGGGCTTGTGCAGGAATATATGGATTTAAAAGTTTGATAAGACAGGTCGGGCCTAGGTCGTTTAAAACTTTATAAACCACTAAAGGATCTTAAAATCAGTTCTAAAAGCTACAGGGAACCAATGTTTCTGAGCATGTTAGTACACCAACATTATCAAGTACTGTATAGCCTCACAGAGCTGCTAAGCATGGTGAGCACACAAGAACTTTAGGAACAACTTTATGAGTATTTTTCTTATGAATTGATGATTCCATTTTATGTCGAGAATTAAAGTGGATTTCTTCTGTTTTGAAATCAGTTAGTTTACATCAATCACTGTTTTGATCAGTTTTAGTTTGAGTAATATGATTTATGATGACATCATCAAATCTTTTGAACATAGCCTCATATGGTCATGCCACTGCCTCCTCTGACAGGAAGTGGTTCCATCCCACCTGGCGACATCACCCATCATGTCCACAGGGGTGGAGTTAATGGAGTCCCAGCTGGGCAGAGGCAGCTCTCGTCATCACGGTAGGCCCTGTTGAAAAATGACGTTTTTGTATAAAAATGTGTGCATTCTTTTTGAACTGTCTTTATACTATTCTCTTGATCATGTAGACACCATCCCCAGCAGCTCAATTCCTGTTCAGAGCCTTGGGCTGCAGCAAAGTGATGGAGGGCTGACCAAGAAGAGGAGGAAGAGGAGAAGGAAGGCACGGCCAGAGGGAGGTGGAGGAGGAGGAGGGAGGAGAGAAGAGAGCGGGGAGGAGTTCTCGGAGGATGAGGATATGTTTACCATTGACTTGAGCTCGGATGAGGAGAGAGAGGGGGACGTTGGCAGGTGTGTGAGTGTTCATATAAGAATTATGTGTGACAGACAAAGCAAAAATTCCTGTATTTTTTGACTATTGCTATCAGCCAGTGTTACAGAAGAGACCTTCTGTGTGTGTGTGTGTGTGTGTGTTATAGATGGAAAGATGGATAGCAAGGGAGTGAGAGATAGAGAGAGAGAGACAGAGACATAGAAATTATGAAATGCCAGTCTGTCTGTTCCATTATTCCATTAACAACCATTATCTGTTCCATTAACAACCTTCATCAGCAGTCACGATGTTGTGTGTGAGGCAGATAATCTACTGCCAATAACTCTAACTGTGTTAAGTGGAGAGACTGTGTTTATGTTTTTCACCAGTTAATGAGTGTATAAGTGGTTGTTCCAGCTGTTTAAAAAGGACACCATGTGAATAAGTGGGATATAAAAAATCTCTTTAAAGTGAGGACATTCTGTTGATCCTCAGATTGGAAAATGTCCATTTTTAGGATTTGTTTTGTAACTAGAATTAAGTGGTAAGTGTTAGACTTGTGTCATATCACTATCAGTGTCCTTTGAACAAATTTTGCCCTACATGTAAATGTAGTAGGTTTTCAGAAAAAACATTTCAATTGATCAAATCAAATGCTTTAAACAGAATTAGTGTGCAAGTCTGCAGGTGTATGCATGTTTTTGTGTTTATGTGTGTGAAGCCCTTTGAAAAACCAGCTCTGTTTCTTGGACACATTCCAGGGACTTGTCCTGTTCCCACAGTGTAGTCTGTCTCGTTGAAATAATGGCTCACAGTGCTGTCCTTACTGCAGGAGATCCAGGCTTTTTTAGAAAATCTACAACATGGTGGGATGGGAAAATTCCTGAAACCCTTAAAGACATGAAAGAATGTTTGTCTGCTTCTTATCATGCTTCATACTGTACTTAATGAGCAAATCGCATGGCTATAAGCAGGCAGGCTGTAAAGCTCTCATAATAGATTAAGTAATTTACAGCCACAGTTTTTATAATTCAAAGTAAGGATAAGATAAACAGACACCTTATCTTACTTTATTAGAGTTTGAATAGACACCATATCTGTGCATTTATACAGTATCGTGTGTGCACAAATTATGAAATAATGTGTGTATGTGACTGACATCTCCACGCATGTGTTTGTGATCAGACCTGTGTATGGTGATCAGGGGTCTATAGCCAACACACACCCCAGCACTGATT
This sequence comes from Euthynnus affinis, assembly GCA_029490765.1. Classification (NCBI taxonomy): domain Eukaryota; kingdom Metazoa; phylum Chordata; class Actinopteri; order Scombriformes; family Scombridae; genus Euthynnus; species Euthynnus affinis. Next base: position 16,707,786 of record CM055839.1, read on the forward strand.
GGACCTGTTCACAGAGGTATTGTAATTATAAACTACTTAGTCTTATTTTACTGTCTGTCTCTATTCATTTTTTTATTATGTTCATATTGTACTAAGCACTTCAAAAGATAATAATAATAATAGATAATAATCATGATTCTCTGCCTCTGTCTCCCTGTTCTGTTTTTCTGTCTTTCTGTGTCTTGTAATCTTCCTGTAGTAATGTGATTAAGGATACTCTCTCCATCCTTCCGTCCTGTGGTCTGTCCATCTCTTGTCCTCAGCAGACCTCTCACTTCCCTTCCTCTGTTAGGTATCAACTTCAAATTTACTCTCTCTGAATGCTGGAAGAAATAACGCACTAATGAAAGAAAAGCGCAAAGTTTGCAGCAAAGAAATACAATTAATTGAAAACTCAATAAGGGATATTATTCAGATATTTTTATTTGGATTTTCCACATGATTTTATTCCAGTATTTTAAAGTTTATATGTTAAAAATACTTAATTTGGAGTACTATCTGATTTAAATAAGTTTGTTACTTTCCCAGCAGCCCTGGTGATTCACGGTCATCAACGCCAAAGAGTGATTCTGAGCTAGCCAATCAGAGTAAAGACAACCCTGAAATGCTTTGGACATGGGGTGAGCTGCCACAGGCTGCCCAGGTATTTACACACACACACACACACACACACACACACACACACACACACACACACACACACACTGCAGGAAATACTCACAATATTCACAATTAGTATTGTAAATATTTCACTGTATTTTTATGCTGCCTACAAATGTTACATTTGATGTGGTCATACATTACATACATACAGCACTATCTAAACATGAAAAAATAATGTCTTCAAGTTAACAAAAGACAGAAAATACAAATGTTGAGCAGTAGTGAGTGAAAGAAGAAAAGTATGAGGGAAGGAGGGAACAATTTAATATAGTAAAACGCAAATGAATATAGAAATAAGCGAAAACAAAGGAAATAATGTGTGAAAAGGATGATCTCTCCGTCTTTCTTGTAGCCATCTTTCCTGACCTCCCACCAGAAGCAGGACAGTGCCCCAGCAGTCTCCATCCCAGTGTCTTCCAGCACTCACTTCAGAGCTATCAATGACGCTGGACCCCCCTCCCTCACTATCTACACATCTCAGCCAGAGGAGACTGCTGCTCACGGTGGGGACAAGGATGCTGAAGAGAACCAAATTGGAGCCAGTGTTGGTCTAACTACTAATACTAGTGACAGGGCTGGAGGAGAGCAAGGTAATTATTTGGAGGAGGTTATTATGAATGGTTGGTATGGATCATATTCTATTGCAAGATGTAGACGATGAATGGGTCTAGACTGCATATCTGACATCCAAGCATGTAAAATGTATTTTTGAGCAGAGACGTCTCCTTTGAAAGGGGTTATAGCACAAAAACATTTTACTGTCTTAGATGAATTCCCATCTTGGCCCTCTGCAAATCCTGAACAAAAGTGTAAAACCCTGGAAAATCTCCAGCTACAAAGAACTCAACAATAACTCAATAAGTATGTGAATTTACATACTTATTGAGCTAAATATCATATTTGTTAAAACATTAAAAAATGACCAGCAATGCTGTCCAGGGTAAATTCTAAACTTTATGTGGTTTCTATATAAGTGAATGCTTTATCATCTGTACTGCTGTTTGACAGCATTCAACAGCAGTACAGATGATAGAGCAGTAAAAATAACAACAAAAGATGGAAGTCATTCTAGGAAAATGTCCTCTGAGTCACAGATGAAGTTGTTGGCAGGTCAACTCTGCCTGTCAGACTTGTAGAGCTTATGAGTTCTGCATGATTCAGATGTGACATGTTAACTTCTTTTTAAAGGATGATGCTTAAATCCACAGGACAGACAGTTTTAAGTAGTACATTCTCTGATTGCTAAATTGCAGAATCATGATGAGATACCTTAAAGTTGGTGACCCTTGTCTTTTTTTTTGCTTTTTCTAGTAGGGAGAGAAGTAGAAAGTGTTGGGGCGTCATGTGCAGAGATGGAGGGTTTAACAGCCTGCTCAGTGTCTCCCAGGATTCTCTCTGATCATTTAGATGAAGGTGGTAATAGAGGAAGTCCCATTAGAGGAACTGATTCACCATCTAAGAGGAAAGGTATGAGTACTTAATCTCAAACAATTCAGTGTCCTTAGGCCTCAATTTAATCTTTTATACCTTCTAATTATGTGTCTCTTACCAGAAAAGAGAAGCCAGCACTTGGGTGCTGATGGTATATACCTGGATGACATAACAGAGCTGGAGCCTGAAGTAGCTGCTCTCTACTTTCCTAAAAGGTATCAAACATATAAGCAACACCCTTACACATACTCCAACCTGAAATGGCCCAATTCATCCTGGCCCATGGCCCTGTTTTTCAGAAGTAATCAGTTACCACTGACATTTTTTGACTGATTTGAGAATTTATGGTTATAATTAACCATCACAGTATTATTTTAGATACCAACAGTAATTCATTATTACAGTTAAAAATTCAATGGTGGCTATAATTTAGTTATACAAACATTAACATTGCCAATTAAGCTACTATTCTTTAGGTACTTTGGGGTAGCAGAGTTAAAAATTAGACTAGATTAGAAAATTAGTTTTTCCAGAGATGTTATTGATTGTTTATTTAGCCCAAAAGCACATACACACTCTACATATATGCTGTATGTTTCTCTCCTCAGTGATGGAGGCAGTAGTTCAATGAAGGGGGACTCAGAGATGATGATGATGGGTGTACGGAGTGCCAATCAGTCCCCACAGTCAGTGGGCAGCAGTGGGATGGACAGTGGTGTGGACAGTTTGTCCGACCAAATGGGGGACCTGCCTCATGTCGCCATCTCTTTGTGCGGAGGGCTCACTGACAACAGGGGGATCACAAGAGGTAGGATAAGGAATGTGTCAAAATGGTAAAACGCATTAGAGTGCTCTTAAACTTTAACTGTATGAGCAAACAAACATTTCTCATTTATTTTATTTTACATACTTTTTTTTTTTACCTCAAAAGAATATTTTTCTTAAACCATTCGTCTCTAATCTTTTTGCCTCTGTGTGTGTGTGTGTGTGTGTGTGTGTGTGTGTGTGTGTTTTATGCTACAGAGCAGTTCCAGGACAGAGCAGTTTCCTACCAGCAGTTCTCTGAAAACCCTTCTCTTATTGATGATCCAAACCTAGTGGTCAAGATAGGAAACAAGTATGTACTGCTTTATTCAATATTAGTGTGTCACACATTTCCGCTGAGTGTAGAAATTATGATCATCATCTGCTCTTTGTTTTTTTGTTTTTTTTTAAATATTTGAACAGCACTGTGATACACATACATACTTTGTTTTTGTTTTCTTTGAAACAAAATACATATGAATGGCAAATTTACATAATAATGTGACATAATGTGTGTCATAATGTGTCATAATGTGACATACTTTAAAATTAAATACTGTTTATCTTGACTAAATCACTGTTATTGGGATGACTGAGTCTTATAATATTGGCAGTACAGCAGTTGTAATTCCTCCCTTTTAATAAAAGTAAGTCAGCTGTATTTTGCGGATGGACTCTGAGGTGTACAAAATGCTTATAGCGCTCTCTGTCATCTGTTGTAGGTACTACAACTGGAACACAGCAGCCCCTGTCATGTTGGCCATGCAGGTGTACCAGAAACCCTTGCCGCAGGTAAGACCACCACAGGGATACCACAGATATACTTTGCTTTGTTGAATGTATGTTTTATGTGATTATTATTGTATAATTTATTTATTGTTATTGTGCAATTAAAATGAAGAATGCAGAGTTACAAAACAGTCCCCCAGAGTAATGATATGCAGCACAGAATGAGTGGCTCAAAAACAAATAACTACATTATGTTGCTGAGTTATTTTATTTGATTGTATTATATAATATTTTGTCAGATGGTTGTTTGGTGAATTTTAGTGCTTTCCAGCCTTGTGCATCACTTCCTCCTGTGCACTGCCAGTATTTTGCAATTAATCTCCATAATCTAATGTTTCACTTTGGTTAGTCATTTGCAGACACCCTCTCAATGCTTAATGACAATTCATCCACATTTGTTTCTAACTCCTATAATAAATATTTCCAAACAAAGTGACATCAATTTCAGTTATTGCATTATATAGTCATTTATATGTGATTTTTACATTGACTAAGGTGAAAAAAAGCATTGTTGGATACTCTGATGTGTCGGCAATTAAAACTGGCTGTTTAGGACCGCACATGTGGAAGCATAGGTCTGAGCTGCCAGTTTTATACCACAGTGAAATATTGCTTTACATAAATCCAGCTGTTCTCCTAAAACTTTAATAATGTCATGTCTTTATCCCCCTCCTTACTTTTCCCCTCTTATTTATAATATTTTCTTTCTCCCACCATCCATCTGATGTTTCTGTGTGCTAAGTGTTGGTGTTTGAGTTATGTTTTTTCTGCTTTCGGCCTCTTCTCATACTGCCTCCCCAGTCTGTTTGGCTCCAGTGCTTCCCAGCCTGTAGGATGTTTTCTGGGTTTGCTTGGCATCAGCGCATGTCTTTGTCTGTCTGTATGTTGTGTCTCTGCATTTTTCTCTCTGCCATCCAATCACATTTTTCAGAAGTTATTCTACCTTTCAAGTTTTACATACATTCTTTGCTCTTTGTTCGCATGCCATCGTGCTTTTACCTGTAACTGCCTTTTTTGTCAGTTAGCTGGACTTCAGTGTGGTTTGAAATGTGCTGTTTTTATGTTTTATGTTGCATTTTTGTTCGTTACTTTTTGTGCTTTCTGGTAATTTGTTCATAAATTTATCTTTTTTTATATACTTTGCTATTTGTTTGGAGTTTTCTGTCAGTTTTGAGTTACATTTTCAGTCAGTTTTGAGTTGTATGTGCACGATTGTCTCCAGGCCTCAGTGGAGAACATCATGAAGGAGAAGATGCCAAAGAAAGGAGGACGCTGGTGGTTCTCATGGAGAAGCAGGAACAGCGAAAGTATATCAGTAAGTGCACAGATCGCATCAACACATTAAGTTTCAGTCGATTGAGACAATTGTGACATTTGACCTTTGTGCATTTCAGGAATCAGTGACAGAAGCAGGAGAACACCAAGGAGAGACCTCACTCACTATGGCCTCAGTGAACAGGTAACTACAGACAGATAATTGTCTTTTTTTCTCACACACAGACTCAATTTTAATTAGTTTTCATAGTTTTATCACATTGATGAAATTAGTTGTCTTTGATTCGTCAGGATGAAGGATGAGTCTTCTAGTGATGAAGACCACAGATCACCCAATCAGGTGTCAGGATCCTGCAAGTCAGAGCCGCTAATGAGTTCTGCCAGTGTTTATTATAAGAAGACTCTTCGCCTCACATCAGAGCAACTGGTATGTATTGAATGTTATGGGGATAATTGCTACAGTTAAACCAAATACATTTGTTTTGGCAGCTTTGAGGCTCTGTAGTGACCAATTACATATTGCACACATGATAATGAAAGAATGTGGGCAAAGCAGTATCTCTGCTTACATAACAAACATGGCTTCATGGTCTGGAAACAGTCCCAGGTTATTAATCTCAAATCTGCCTGGGGGAAGCAAAGGTGCATTCAAGAGGTGTATATTTTAAAATGGACCTCTTGAATCAACACATGTGGCTTTATAGATTCAATCCTACAACACTAAAAAAATAAACCTTGAAAAGAAAGATAGTTTTCAACATTTACTGTGTTTTCAAATGAAAGATGTTATTTACACATTTACTAGTTCACCATGACATTTAATGAAAGAGGAAATGACTTTTTCATTGGGATTTTTACAATCATGCTTAATGTCTCATGCTGTTACACATGAAAGTAGTTTTATTTTAAGAATATATTTTAAAATAACTTCCTTTCTATCAATCTGTGTATGCCTGTGCACCGTGTGTGTGTGTGTGTGTGTGTGTGTTTACAGGCTAGCTTGCAACTAAAGGAGGGTCCTAACGATGTGGTATTCAGCGTGACAACACAGTATCAGGGCACCTGTCGTTGCCATGGCACAATCTATCTTTGGAGCTGGGATGACAAGATAATTATCTCAGATATAGATGGAACCATCACCAGGTAAGAGACAGAAAGTTAGTGTTAATATCTCTGAGATTAATCAGTATATCAATAGTGTCATCACCTGCAACACAAACCAGCCAGTGCAGTTTTAGCTTTTCACCAGTAGATGTCAGGCTACATGCAGATTTCTTTTAACTCTAACACACGCGCTAAATGCGGCGTGTTGGAAATCAATCATCATGTGTGTAAAATTAGCTCTTAAGTACATCTTCATTGATGGCATGCTGTTGTCTCTTTTGTGTTGTAGGTCAGACACCCTGGGTCACATCCTGCCCACACTGGGGAAAGACTGGACCCACCAGGGTATTGCACGACTCTACCATAAAGTGAACCAGTGAGTCTTGCCTCAAGCAGTGTAAAGAGAACAGCCGTAAAGCTAAGGAACTATGACGCTGTCACAATTATTTATTTAATTCTTTATTTTCACTTTAACTGAAATATATTGCAGATATATTTATCTTTCTTTTTCCCAAATGGCTGGTCAAATCACAGTACACAACTAAGTGCAAACTCTCATTCTCTGTCACAGGAATGGATATAAATTCATGTACTGCTCTGCGAGGGCCATTGGCATGGCTGATATGACACGAGGCTACCTGCACTGGGTCAATGAGAGAGGAACCATGCTGCCAGTGGGTCCAGTGCTGCTCAGCCCCAGCAGTCTTTTTTCTGCCTTGCACAGGTTAGACACATGCTACGTCAGAACTCATATAGCCCTGAAGCCATAAAACCAAACTGAAATATAGTAGCATTTTTCAAAAGATTCAGTGATTTTAATGTTTTAATTTTATTGTAAATATCACGTGATTCCTTAGGGGTTGAAAAAAGTGCATTGCTAAGCTCTGCCCTTTCAAAGCCCTGCTGAATAGACAAATATGCAAAGAGCTAAAAAAAGGTGATGAAAGCTTTGCATTTTGGAAGTTTAAAATGTGTTCTACATTATGCGCTGTATAGGGAGGTGATTGAGAAGAAACCAGAGAAGTTTAAGATCGAGTGTCTTTCAGACATCAAGCACCTTTTCTACCCAAACACTGAACCTTTCTACGCTGCTTTTGGCAACAGAGCTACGGTGAGACTACTGCACACTCACACACACATACACACACACACACACACACACACACTTACAGATTTTAAACTTTATTATAAAAGTGAATATAAGGACGCTATTAAAATAATTTTGGATCTTAATGTCAGTTTTGTGATACATTTATAAAATGCGAATATGATGATAATGATGATTATGTATTGCATGAAACCAAGTTGTGTGAAACCAAATTGTTCATATTTTCATCATCTGTTCTGTGTGTGTGTGTGTGTGTGTGTGTGTGATTCCAGGATGTGTATTCCTACAAGGAGGTGGGTGTCCCTCTGAATAGGATCTTCACTGTCAACCCAAAGGGGGAGCTGATACAGGAACATGCCAAAACCAACATTTCCTCGTAAGCTATATGCTCTGTTTTTCTTGATTTACATCCATGTAATTTGATTGTGGACACATGTGTACACAGATGTGTGATTTTTTGGTTTGGTACAGTAAAAATTGTAAATGTTTCTCTCAGCTATGGTCGTCTGTGCGAGATGGTGGACCATGTCTTCCCAGTCCTACTCCGAGATGACAGAGCAGAGGTCCCCTGCTCTGACACCTTTACCCAATGCAACTACTGGAGCAAACAACTTCCTGATGGCACCAGGCTAGAAGAAGAAGACCCACAGCCCCTTGAGACAAGCTGAGAAAACCCCATTAAATCCAGCTTGTCTCCACATCAGTCAGACACCACACTGTGGTCAGTGGTCTTGTGATGCATCGTGAATCCAGCAGCCTGGATTAGGAGTGAAGATATTGTATTTAATCAATTGTTTTCCGAATGAAAAGCTCATCCAGGAACTGTGTGAGGAAACAGCTCCTTAAAAGCTCAAATACTTAAGATGAATAACTGTGACTACTGATCCAAAGTGGATGAATGTGTTTAAAGTATCCCATATACCCAAATCACTGTGCCATCATTGAACAGCAGGAACACACTATAATTCTCCATGGTAGGAAGCCATATTTAATCTATCGGGGTCCGTAAAAGAGTTTAAAATAACCTGAGAGACAATGACAGGGTACTTCAAACCTAAGGGTTTGTTAAGAAAAGAAAAGAAAAACAGTCCTTTCATTTCAACAGTTACTCGGGGAGATTAATTGATTGTACTGCCTAAAGAGGGGTCAACACAGATTAAAAGACTCTTAAATCACACATTTGTAAGTGCACTGATTCACAGACACAGAAGTAAGATTTGCAAAGGCATTTCATAAACAATGGGTAGTCCTGCAGAACATAAAATGAATCAAATGTCCCTCATTGTATGTGATTTAGCTCAACGACCAGTTACCATTTGCTCCATCATCCCACACCACTCCACTTACATTAGTGGATAAAGAAGCTGCTACACAGAATACATACTGTTTGGCTTATGGCTTATGTAGGCTGGTATCAATTGAATTCTGTACAAAATGTAAAACTAGCTTTTCAAAGCCCAAATCAGTCTATCAGTGCATCCCTAATTTTTAAAAAAATCTTATTTTTTAAAGATGTCTACCCTTCATATGCTAAATATTCACCATATAGTAAGCAGAGACTCAGACATCTTGGTTTAAATTTTACTAGATAGTGACAAAACTTACAGTATGAAGAGGGCTGTAATAATATTTTCTGACCTCAAGCATTTTACACCAGAAACACCACATTACATTATAGTAAAACCATCCAGAACATGCAAAAACAGCACAGATAGTGTATCCAGTCACCTTCTGTGTCTCAAACTACTTCGCAGGTCCAGCTAAAGGTATGTGGTCATTTGACTGTGCTACTGTGAAAGGTGTGGCTCTGGCACACTTTCTAATTAGTGTTCAGTGACTATAATCAAGATAAATGCAACACAATGCAATTAACTTCAGTCTATCTTCCTTCTGCCTGTTTTTATATGTGCAAATGCATTAACTCCAGTGATATGCTAGAATGTAGTATAAAAATCACTCACAGTGTATGTTACTCTAATGACTAATGCTCATCAATGCAATTATAAGCTCGAACAGGACTACGATCATATATTTTCAGTTTTGTGATGTTGTTACTGCAAGGATCAGAATACTTTTCTGTACAGCACTAATCTATGCTATGTTCAGATGCTGTAAGGTTTTCTCTTCACAAACAGATCTTTTCTTTTTTGTTTTTTTGTTGTTGTTTGTATATATTTTCATTGCTTATCAAATGTATATCTTTCATTTATCAAATAACATATACTGCACTGAGATCGAAGCCTGTCTGTTTATTTATACCTCATGTATAATTTTAAAAAATGGGGAAAACCACTGTAAATAGTGAATGAATATTATTTTTTGTGACCATTTGAAGTGAACATTTTAAAAGAAAAGCTAATCTGCTAATCTTTTGAGAACTAACATATTGACTAAAATACTTTGTTGGTGGTGCTCATTCAAATGCACTTGAAAACAAATGTGATAGTTTCACGTGTGACTACTAAAGCAATAGATGAATATACAGTATTTTATTTATGTGATGTCAACTATCAATCTGAAATAATTTAATTTCTTTTGATGTTTTCACCAAAAGAAAGTTCACTACACTAATTTTGAAAATACTGATTGTGTGACTGTTTGTTTCAGTATAAATGAGAGTATTGACAAGCCACAAAAACTTCTTTTCATGTTAAACCAAATCAGTGTATTTGAAAGCAGTTTAGATAACAGCTCCAAGAACAGTAAAACATGGGTGAATAGAAGGTAGTTGAGTAGTTTTGCCCACTGACACACCTGAACAAGCAGTAATGTTATGGTATCTATATATGGTCCTTTTAATAGGAACCAATTGATCCTCAAAACAATTCACTGTACTTTTGTTTAGAATTGAACAATGACATTTGTGCGTTGATATTAATGTATCCTATATTGAAAAAAAAAATCAAAATCTCAGAATAGGCTACTGTTAACAAGCCCTTTGACTGATTGTGACTGATTGTGACTGAGTCTGTTATACTGTCATATACTGTATGTACATAGAATAGCAATGTCTGATGCTGTACTGTAATTGATTTTACCTAAAGGAGAACTAATCAGGAATTAACATCTAATTTAATCTATAACTGTTGATGTCCATATGCCTTTCGGGAATTCAGTAATATGTGTAAGAGGAAAAGAGTAGGATGCATGCTGTTGTAATGTTAAAATGCATATTTACAGTACATGGAAGTAATGATCACTGTCTTGTCACCTCATCTTTGTAGGGAAGTACATTGCTTTAGAAAAAAAGAATAGAATATATGGCTTCTGTATCTCATAATTATGAGAATGTCCCAGGATTATGAGATAAAACTGTTATTGTGACAGTTTGAGGCTTTGACATCAGATGTCACTTAGTAATGCTGATGGCATTATTATTAGTATGTCAATGCTATAAAGATCTACTAATTGTAAGATCTTATGTATGAGATATGGAAGTCAAAGATGACATAAGAGAGCAATGCACTTCTCAAATGTTTGGAGTAAATCATCTTTTTGATGATTATCAGTTGATTCTTTCTGTGAAAGATGTATTAAAACTTTTGACTAGTTATCCAGTCTGTCTGTGTGTTGACATGGATGTTATGTAAAATGTTTTGAGCACTAAGCAGCAGCATAACCAGCAGTGTGCAGTGCAAGCCATTATTAACAATGTAGTTTGAATTAAGCTGTACAATGAACACATTTGTCAATAAACTCAAGGGTAATTGCTACTAGGTGTTACACGGCCAATCCTGTCTTTCCTCCTTGTTTACTTGTTTTCTTTCCTTCTTCTTTCTTTCCTTCATTTATGTGACAATGTTCATTCCAGACCAGACAATTATAAAGTTCATCCACCACCGGAACAACAGTACAACTGTTTTAGCAAACACAAATCACCCACAGCCACAGTAATATACTTTTCTCAACAAAAATAAAAATTGTTATTGGAAATTTCTTTGTTGTATTAAGTGATGAATTCCTGTTCCAATGTGCTTCGTTGTCCTGCTTTCAGGAGAGACGAAAAGAGGAGATGAGGATGGAAAGGAAACATTAATCTTTCTTGTCTTTTCTTGTTTCAAACATCTAACAAAATCTAGCAGCTGTTTCATGTTTAAAAATGAATCCTTGTAAAATGAAGCCCAACCCCTTTCCTTCTATCTCGGCTGTCCCCTCACCACCTTAACCTCTATGCTCCCACACTCCTTTTCTTTCCTCTCTGCCCTTTTAATCTCAATTCTATTTCATGGTTTTTGTGACACCATCTATAATTATCATTTTCTCTCTCCTTTCCTCTTTTCTCCTCTCCTTTTTTCTGCCCAGTTGGGCACTGGGTCACTGGAAAAACAGGAAATTGTGTATGTCTCTTGCTCCTTTCTTCTCTCCCTCAAACTATTTCATCACATTCCTTCTCTGGCTATTCCTCCAGCACTGTGACTTGTAACCCCATGTGGTACTACTCCGCCACACACACACATACACTCACACTCACTCACACACACACACACACACACACACACACACACACACACACACATGCACGCACGCACAAACACAAGGCTTATTCCTCACCCTCCCCTTTGTATTTGCTGGAGTGAAGGGAAGTTTGACTTTCTTTCAGGAGTTGAACTTCTTGAACTGTTGAAGCAAAATTGCTTGAGTTGTTGGTTCTTTCTTGTCCATTCATTTGTTTCAGGATCACATCCCACCTCTTGTCCTAATGACTCATATCCTCCCACCACATACAGTGAAACAATGATTAACAGAAAATAATAAACAGTTTTTATTCTAATGCTCATCCTACATAATGCAACATTGGGTGCTATTAATGGTTAGTTAGCACATTAGGTCACAGGTAAAAGTAAAAGAAAAGAGACAACTTCTTCAATGCAACTGGGTCCATGTTAATGACCACCACAAAAAGGGCAGCAGCACTCTGACAACCTCCCTAATATGATGAGATCATAGAATGGCACATATTAAGCTCCTTTTTGACTAAAACTTCCAAGTACTTTGGAACCAGAGGGACTAATCTCAAGAACAAAACTTGGAACTTAAAGTCCCTGTTGTATAATCCTGTTTACATTTCTACAACATCTGAGAAACCAGGTAGAGCAGGCAAATTAGACCCATGAAAAATCAAGAAATGATGGCAATGTTTGAAATGCAGTATTAAAACATGAAGAAACAACAATACAGATTTGTCCTGTTGTTCTTTGTATTTATTATTGCCTCTACAAGAATAAGTCCAATCTTTCAATAGCTCTAAGTTATGAGGTACAACAAGTATATATTACAGAGCTCTGGATGTGTTAAAAATAACCGATCGTTCACAAATCACACCTCACTGTTGCGTTGTTCCAGATGTGAATGTGATGTTGAGCCATTACGAGACGATCCAATTCTGAGCTACAGCAGACACTGCAGAGCTGCACAAGGTCAGTTTTATTTGTAACAGATTTATTGGGATTTTAACACTTTCACAATAACAGTTTCCACTTTATATTAATATGTAATAACAGTCAGTTCCACATCGTAGCTTGTAGCATAACATCTGACAGATAACTTACAACATCACATTCGAATCTCTGTAACTTCAGAGGAGTGGAGGAAACTTTTTTTTCCCTCTTTGAGACAGATGTTTGGCATTTCTTCAGTGTATGATTATCAGCTTTTCTTGATGTCATCATCAGGATTTATTCAACATATTGGAAGCAACCTTAAGCTTATCTAGGATAATATTAACAGCTGCAGACAGACCTTCAAGTCCCAACTTCTTTTCTAGCTAGCACCTGTAACTCCATGGTATTTCACATAAATAAGTCTTCTTGATAAGCTTAAACTTGTTCCTAGGGGTTTGTCCATGTTCTAAGCATGCTTTGTATCTACTACTGTATTGGACAGCTAAATTTCAATACATTGTTATTTTTTTTATTTTTTTTTTTACCAATTTTAAAATGACAAGTCTTTTGTTAGCATTCTACAACAACATATCCCATGAGTCTTTGCCATTAAAATCCTATCCTGTCAGAACCTCATAGGAGCTGTAGTTGTTGAGTCCTTTTTAAATTAGAAACATGTGTGAGTACTTTTGTGATGTTGACATTAGAGTGTAAAAATGCATTACGCTAAAAAACAATCCATGTAGGGGCCAGAGTACATACATAGCTTTTTATTTGGGATTTCTTTTAAAGCACACAAAAATTAAAACTCATTTCAAATGAACCAATCTTATAATAATGATCATAATTACATTTAAAAAATGGTTTTGACAAGAGCATGAAGAAGCATTTGCTAAAGCAAGATATCTAAACTAATACTAAGAAATGAAACACAAGTAAAAACAAGTGTGTTTTGTACTTGTTTACTTTCTTTATCTTAGTCAAAACGAGCCACAAATTACCTTTTCATGTAGGACCAAATAGTTTTCTTGGAAGCCTAAATCTGTTGAAACTAACGGTAGTTATGTTCAGTGTATTTTTCATTTGCTACTCAAATAATCAAAATGATTTACTTTACTCTGCGTAACATGGATGCAGCACATACAAGTAAATGTCCATGTATTCTTGTGTCTGTTTGTCTACAAGATGTCTTCTGAGCTCTACTCTGTGAGTGGACCAGGTGGGAATAATGCAAGTCTTCAAGGCACCACAGTGGGGGGCAGCAAACCTTTACACCGCTTCATTAAGGGGCAACCCAAGATTATTGGCGTGAGACATACACACATTCACAGTATTTTCAAAGGTCACAGATTTAAGACCCACTTTGATTCACAACTATTATGCACAGAGTCAAAGAGGTCATGCTAAAAGTTGTATTTGTTATTTTCTCTCTCTTTCTCTCAGATCATTGTGCTAGTCTTGGGCACATCTTTCTTCATCCTTTCCGTCGCATTCAAAGGAGATGTCTCTTATTATCATATATGGATAATCATTCCACCTGGATTCCTCCTGGGAACACTGGTTAGTAGCACAACAACAGAATTACTTATCAGTATAAACAGCAAAATTAAATTTTAGAACAAACATTGTTAGCAAAACCAAGACACAACTGATAACAAATGTTCTTATAGGATTTGGTTGAGGGGTGATAGTAATTTCAATATTATTTGGATCATTTTAGTCATCAAGCACCACCACTGCAATTTGTTATACCACAACATTTGAGGGATACATAACAAAACACCTTTTCTCCTCTTGTAGCACATCTTGTGTGGGATTCTATACATTCTGGCAGAGCACAACCCAACCAAGAAAACAGTAAGCTACATTGTAATATTTTGAAGTAGTACTGGTGAGTTTTCCAAGAACTATCATTATAGAGAACCGCTTTAGGATTCTGGCTTAATTAAATCAGTGTATAAAGCAGGAAATAAATTCATTATTGACTGGACAACAACAAGACTAAGGATCTACAGCCACGTTAGCGGTTCTGTGAGGCTATATTATAAGCACAGTGGCTCTTTGAGCACCTAACATCAGGATGCTCACAATGACAATTCCAACATGTTCACTATCTTAGTCTGGCATGTTAGCATGCTAACATTTGCTTATTTTCAGGAATAAAAAGTAACTAATGACATTTCTGTCCGGCTGAGGATGGATGGAAATGTCATTAGTTTTGCAGGTCTTTGGTCATAAAAACAATGCATTGCACAAATTACATGGATATTTACAGGGCTCTTCATCCTGTCCATATTGTATGAACTTATACTATTAAGTTTTGTAAATTGCTCTTTCTCTTACAGTCTGTTTCTCCTTCATCATTCTCTGGTTTCTGCATGTAGGTGACCATGTCCTTGGCTCTGAGTATTGTCACTATACTAGCAGCATTTTGGACTATACTGCACATCCTGCCCGGCTTAATGCACGGCCACTCCTACAGGCACTATGACTACCTTGAAGACAATATGACAGACACTGATGAAGCTGCATGGACATCATATAATGAGGTCATTTTTATTTTTTATTATTAATTGTTACTTTTGTTGGTGTCTGTGTGTCATAGTTTTGATCACAGATCAAAAGCAAGTTTTAAATTTCTTAATTGGATTCATTTCTAACATACATGTTGGTATCAAATGAAAACTTCACCCTCAAATAGTCAGCTATTTGTGATACTTGAGGACTGACAGAATTACACAGTACATTTTAAATGTTTGATTTATTTTTGGGTGATAGCACTAATTCAGTGCATAAACGCATAGTAAATGTAATGATAATGCATTTAGAACACACACATCTATCAGCACTGAACAGATCAACTTAATGTTACTCCAGTAAAAGTATTTACACTTGCTTCAGTTTATTTTACTTTACTTTGTAAAATACACCACAGGATTTTGGATCACATCTCTATTTCAATTATTTATTAATTTGCTCAATTATTAAGAACCAAATTGTTCAGTATCTCTGCATGCCTTGGGAGATCCCAAGGCATACAGACCAGCCTGTTCTGGGTCTGCCCCAGCATCTCCTACCAGTTGGGTGTGCCTGGACCACCTCCAGAGGGAGGCATCCAGGAGGCATTATAACCTCAGCTGGCTCCTTTTGATGGAAAGGAGCAGAGGCTCTACTCCGGGCTCCCCCATGAAAGGATAAGATCACAGATACAAGAGGCTGAACATTTTGCCTGTTATTAACAAGATTATTTATTTCATTTTAGTTTAGTTTTAGTATTTCAGTTTAGTTATTTATTTAATATCAAACACACATGGCCTACATGCGTTTCAGTTTGGTGCTTAGGCTGATATGCACCAAGTGTACACAAAAGTTCATGCAAATCGAGTATGTGTTTGTCATGCATTTTTGAGATATGTGTGTATGTGTGTTTTTCCAGGTCATGGGAATGACTGTGGAAGCCATCTTCATGTTCTACAGTTTTGTTAGTGTAATTATTTTCATTGTAATGTCAATTCTGGCTGGGGCTGCCCTGCGTTCCACTAAGAGCCAGGTAAAAAGGACAAAAAAACCTCACACACCTTCCACACACACTACAGAGCTGAGCTAGTCCCGCATTAAAAATGTGAAATCTTCATCAGAATACTGCTGTTCTTCAAATGAACTGTGACTTTTTGCATGACAGCAGTGGGAGTCAAGAGAAATTCACAGAAATGTTTGCTAAGCTTCAACAAAGTTGCAACATGACTTTGGACTGTTAATTAAGTAAGTCAATCATTAGAGTGCTTTTCTTTCTCTTCTCTTTAGGCCATTTTAGTGATATCTACTACACCGACTGAAACGCCAGCTGAATAACGACCACAAGAACAAGGGTTGAAGTGGAACAAGCAGAGAAAAGAAATTCAAAGCTTACAAAGGCAGCAAAGTATTTGTCTATCAGGGCACAACAGGATTTCTAAATATAAATTCTCACTAGCATTTTGTGGTCATTGTATACATTTGCAATACAGACAGACTGTAGGTATCTATGTATAATATGTATTGCCTTGCGTTTCTGTGATCTGTTACCTCTTCCACCACTATGTATGCACTATACCTCCCTCTTTTGGATATTTGCAACCAAACTCAACGGGGTGGTGGCATCAAACTTTCTCCTTCAGTACTGCAACTTAATCTGCAATGTCTGGTGTTGACAGGAGACATATCTGAATGAAGCCACAGTCCTTCTCAGAAACAAGACCATTGCAATCTACAGCTATGGTAACAGCTCTGTGAGTGTGGGTGTAATTGGGCACAGCAGTGCTTTAGCTAAGTGCTAATGATGGTATGACAACATGCCTATAATAACAATGCTAACATGCTGATGTTTAGCATATTAAACACAAAGTACAGCTGAGGATGACAGGAATGTCTTTAGTCTTTGAAGGTATATAGTTACAAACCAATGTACTTTGACATATTTCATATTAATCCATCAAATAGTTGTCAGATCATTTCACTCAAAACTACAAATGTCAACCAAGAGAACACCAAAGTCAAAGTTGATAGATCAGTTATAAGCTATTCACATTTATTACATGGTTGTTGTGTTTTTTTTGTTTGTTTTTTTTGTTTTTGTTTTAATTCACTGGAAAGACCACTCAAATAGACTGTTTGATCAGACTGTTTTCAGACCACTGAATCACTGCCTATATCCCTAATCTTTTTCAGTAATCCAAATTGTGTTTTTGAATAATAAAGTCACTTAAATAAAAAAATTGCAATTGCGAGAAACTCATGATGCTTTGTTAATTCTTACTAACATTCATAGCTGTAGACATTTAGAACAACATTAAGAACTACATCATTACCGGATGGAATCACACAGCCATGTTAATGTTACAATATTTTATGTGTATGTGATACACGAGTCTTTCTGAGCTTCAGCTGTGTCAAATAGATTGTTCCCTTTATGTTATTTTACCATTTTCCCCATAATAATAACAATTTAAAAATTGATGATGATAATGATGATGATGATGATGATGATAATGGTTGTGAAGACCACTCCCCCCTGTATATATATGTGTGTGTGTGTGTGTGTGTGTATGTGTGTATATATATATATATATGTATTTCAGTTTTGGACCTATCAGCGTGGATTCTCACGTGATCTTGTGAATCATCCAGCTGCCTCATAAGGTAAGTTACCAAGGACAACTTCACAGATGGTTCTGTGTAACAAACCATCTGGCAGGTTAAGAGAAAGAACAATTCTAGGTACTGCTGTTTTTTACGGAAGCCCTGAAAGGCAAGCGAGAATTTTTTTTTTCTGAAGATCCAATTTCTAAGTTCTGATCTAAATTCTTTTATCTCTTGTGTTTATGACTTGAGAATAAGTGAAAAAAGGTTTTCCCAGAATAACATTTCAAAGTCCCATTAAAAAAAAAAAAAAAATCATCTGCAAAACAGGTGAAATTTTTTTTTCCATCTGTAAAACAGTTGACAAAAAAAAATTATCCATTAAACAGATGAGAAAAAAAAAGTTTTGTCAGGATCATCTTTCTATTTTTTTTTTCTGTCAGGATTAGAAAAATCCTGATGGAAAAAAAATATTTTTTCACCTGCTACTTTACACATGTGAGAAACTTTTTTTTTAAAGCCCTCTTGTGGCCGTAATGAATTTTACAAAAAAATAAAACACTTAGAAAAATCTTGACAGAAAAAAAATATTTTTTCACCTCCTACTTTACACATGTGAGAGAAAAAAAAATAGAAAAATGATCCTGACAAAACTTTTTTTTTCTCATCTGTTTAATGGATACATTTTTTTTGTCAACTGTTTTACAGATGGAAAAAAATGTCACCTGTTTTGCAGATGATTTTTTTTTTTTTAATGGAACTTTGAAATATTATTCTGGGAAAACCTTTTTTTCACTTATTCTCAAGTCATAAACACAAGAGATAAAAGAATTTATATCAGAACTTAGAAATTGGATCTTCAGAAAAAAAAAAATTCTCGCTTGCCTTTCAGGGCTTCCGTAGGTTTTTCTTTTTTTGTTTGTTTGTTTTTTTTTTGTTTTTTTTTACATTTTTTATTCAAACTGTCAGCTGTACTGTAACATCAGTAAAAGGTCAACATTCCGCATTTTTACTTTAAACACAGCATAACTTAACACAAACATGTATACATAGAAGCTCTATATGCTGCAATAGGTTCAGTTTGTTTGCTGTAAACAAAATGTAGCTAGCTTTTCTTTATAATATCTCAATATCTTGTTCAAACTATTTAAAAGGGTTATCATGAAAATCTGAAAACTGAGATTATTCAGCTTTAAACAACAAAAATGGAGTCCATTGTATTTTATATAAATATTGTGCATGAGATAAAAAGCTAAGTTTCTCTGTTACTGTCACAAAATGAGCAGCTGTAATTCATATCTAATTTAAATGTCCTCAGGAAACACTGACATGCATAAAGGAAGGAATGAATATGGTGCTCAATTATGTTTTTATCACTTGATTGCAATATTTTTCATTAATAAGAAAATATAAACAATAAGCCATATAACCTCTGTAACTGTACATATATAACACTATAACACTTCACATTATCAGTGACATTTTAATAGCATAAATAACAACTTCACAAATGTCACAGATGACTTTGTCATCTTTGCTGTATTTGAAACACATGGAAAGTTATAGATTTCTGCTTTAAACTAGATGTGCACTAATTTGTGAGCATCAGTTGCCCATGAAATATATATATATGGACTTTCAGCCAAATGAAAACCCATGGTTAATTACAATGTAGTGCCTACTGAATACACTCTCTTTAGTGTACTGAATGGAATGGAGTCAAAATTTAGATCTAGCAAAGAATTAGCAACTAACATTGAGTCAAACGTAAATGTAAGAAAAAACTGTTTTACAACCAAAACAGGAAGTAAAATGCACATACAGCTGAGTTTTGTTATTTTTGGTAGTTGTAATGTTGACAGCTACATAGAATAAATGAAAACATAACTGATCTATCCTACAACTATCTGTCCTATTACACCTTCATTCATCATTTCTGTGCATCATCAGGCACGCTGAAGGGACTTTTGGTGTTCCTGGTCATAAAATTTTAAAAAATTCTGTTGGTCAAAAACTGGCATTATAGCCAGTGATTTATAATGCCTCATTCATATATGGCAAACTTGTTAGCCAACAGTTCCCAAATCCACATCCAGCAGATAAGGGGCAACAGCACTCATTTGAAGTCATGTTTTTACAATAAGTAACAGTTAAATATTTATTTTCTTTTTAGCTCTGTCCTTAGTCTGTCTCGTAAAGGAAATATCTAGCTATTTAGCTCAACTATTTAACTTTGTCATCTCTTTGGTGCTGGGCAGGTAACATAGTTCTGTTATATATATATATATATATATATATATATATATATATATATATATATATATATATATATATATATATATATATATATATATATATATATATATATATATATATATATATATTCTGCCTTTTTTCCTTTTTTCTCTATCTCTCTTATCAGGACTAACTCCCGCTGTTGGCCTCTGGAGGAAATAGACAGCCATGAATTCTGAAATTAATTTCACAATTTTATCTCAAAAATGTATTCCATATATTTGAAACATATGGAATAATATATGTTTTTATCTCGAGCTATGGAAAACAAACCAGCAGAAGCTGAGTGATATAGTCCTTCACTGATAGGACAGTAAATTTAACTTTCGTTGCCTCTCTGCATTGTCTTAAATTCAAGAGGCAGGGTGCTTTTGAAAGTCATTCCCAGGGGCACAGCGCTCATGAACACGCATGTGCTCTGTGACACGGTACTGGCGTGAAAAGGTCATAGGGCAGCGGGGGCAGGGGAAGGGCCGTACGCCAAGGTGGCTTCGCACATGTCTATTCAGAGAGCCTCGCTGGCTGAAGGAACGGTCGCACAGAGAGCACTGGAAGGGGTGGTGAACAGGAGTTGACAGATGAGCTGATATATTTGTTGGCATGCTGGCTGAAAGGGTAGAAGGTATGCAGACAGACAAGGTAGATGACATGGAGGCTTGTACAGAGTCTGACACACTAGGAGTTGTTGTGCAGACTGTCAAGGTACTTGTTTTTTCACCCTCTCTAGAGCTGGATACCTCCTCCATATCCAAAGAGCCTGCTTTATGTATAACTTCAGCTCCTGGCCTGCTTTGATCTTTACCAATAGCTTTTCTTTCTTGAAAATTTATCTCTCTTATCCCAATTTTTTTCTTAGCCTCATCAAAGCTATCAGTCTCAAATTTAACTCCAATTTCTCCCTTGACAACCCCTGCTACAAATGTTATTTCACTTTGTTGCTCTCTATCATTATTCCCAACTTCAGTCCCATTTGTGTCCTGTTTGCCAACCCCTTTCTCTCCTTCGCCAGGTCTGTGTTTGTAGGACACTAGCAACTCTGCAGGTTTGGTGCTAATGTCCAGCAGTAGAACGTGGTCTGTAGTCCCTGTGGCAGAGTGCTTGCTCTGACGACTGTGACCTGGACTGGCAAAGGTACTAGCCTCATCCTCATCACTGGATTGGTCTGAATGATCACGATTGATATGGACAGGGTGGCTGGGGTTGGAGTGGTTGTGATCAGAATCTCTGTGTTTGAAATATGTGTCCTCTTGAGACAGGCAGTGATAATGAAGATGTCCATGATATGACTGCCCCTCAACACTGTATGTAGGGTCAGACATTTTGCTGTCCACAGGCTTTGTAAAAGTTATGTGTGGCTCTATGATCCCAGTGTCTGAAATCTTTTCCAGTTCCTGGGAAGTGTGGCAGTCTGAGGCATTATCCCAACTTGATTCTGGTGAGGCAGAAGCATGCAGACACGCATCAGCACTGTCTCTCTTGTCTGTCATAGCCGTGTCCCTGTAGTCTGAGTCCTTTTCATGTTGCCAAGAGGCAGCGTCTTGATGTGTCTTGACGTCTTTATGTGAGTTTGGATACCAATCCGTCTTAGGTCCATAGAGGTTACAAAGGCTGTCCTGTCCATTTATTTCATCTATACACCAGCTAGAGTAACTGTAATCCTTTTTCTCTTTTTCCTTAGGAGAGAGATTCTCAAAGAAAGAGTCACTTCCTGTGTCTGAGTCCTCTACAGGAAGTGAAACTAAAGTTCTCGGATCATGAGAGTGAATGGACTGCTCCTTTGCTGCAGTCGCCAATGAGACACTATGGCTATAAGTACATTCTAATCGCTGGTGTTTGGAGGGGAAATCATCACAACTAAGTAGCGCTGAGTCATCCCTATGACGCTTTTTGTTATTATCACTCTGAAATGAATCACAACGGACATGGTGATCATTATGATCTGTAAGATGGGATAATCCATTGCCCATATGTTCATCATTCTGTGTTATAAAATGGTCTGCATTGCTGCTGTTGTAATCCTGTTTTAGCATGTCAGATTGACCTGTATTGGATTTGCATAAATCCTGTACTGTACATTGATTTGAACTAACCTTATAATCCCAACTCTGTGTTGCAAAGTGGTCTTTATTCTTTCTGTAATCCTGATTCTGTGCCCCGTAACGATTTCTGTGTTTAGTGGTAATACCTTCAACAATGCTGTCATTGTCTGTGCTTGCTGATCGTGAGACAGGGGCCCTGCTGCAGGAGCTCGCTGAGGCCTGGTATCCTGAATGGTAAAGGGGCACTGCAGACACTTCTGCCAGCTGGAGCATAGTTGCTCTACTGCTGTGACAGATGACAGGCACTGCCCCACAGCATGGTGAGGATGGTGATGAGGATGAAGACTGTGAGGGAGAACCACTGTCCTTTCGGGATGTACAGACAGGAAGGAGGGCGGTCGAGAGAAGACGAAGGGGGGAGTGGTGGTTTTTAGTTTTATTTTCCTCTTTCTCGTTAGCTTGCTCCTCCTCTGCTTTATGTCCCACTGTCAAGCACAGTTGCTGTGTCTTCTCCCCACAGCTCCTCTCTTCTTCCTGTTCCTCATCAGTGCAAGGTAAATACAAGTTCCTCCTTTCCTCCATAGGCTCCCCTTCTTTGCTCTTCTGCCAAATTTGTAGTTCTAAAGTGCCAGCTGAGTGAAACTGATCCTTTTGCCCCTCTTTATCCACACTAGACACCTCTTGCACCTCACTGGTGCAGGGCATATGTTGAACCAAATCCTGAGGTATTAGATTAGTTGTTAATTGTATACAATTAACTGTATTGACAGTGCTTTCAGATATTCTATAACAGACACTTGCATTGCTTAAAGTGCTTGCATCATTTCCACTACAGCAGTTTGCACAATTAATGTTGCCATCTATGCATGTAGATCTTCCCTCCTTCTCAGCTCCAGTAGAAACTTTTGGTTTAGCTGCATCATACACCTCATTCTGCTGCCAAGCCCCCAGAGCCTCCTGCAGTTCATCCATCTGCAGATAGGAGGCAGCACTGAGCAGATTGGAATACTTTTGTGGGCTGTAAGGGTATGGCAAAACCCCTGTGTAAATGTAGTCCAAAAGAAGTTCCAATACAGAGTCGGACAGAAATGGAGCCTGCAGTTCCACCAGGGCACCAGTAGAGGACAAGATGGATGCCAACACTGGACTAGAAGCTGCCAGGACACACCTGGGAACAGAGAGAGAGAACAGAGGCTGCTATATACAATATATGACACTCATAAAAACATTATCATCATGTAAGACATAAAATTTCTGATATTTTCAAGATGAAACTATAAAACAGGAGATAACATAAAAATTGGTGTTGTTTAATCTGTGAATTAAAGAGGGGAGATATTCAGTGTAGGGACAGTGGGTTAACAAACACACAGGCACAGGCACACATGCACACATGCACACACACACACACACACACACACACACACACACACACACACACACACACACACACACACACACACACACACACACACACACTCACATACACACGCAAACGCCTTTACATGGATGGTTACACGCATATGTCTATTTGGTTCCCCAGTAGTTGCTTCCAGCACAACAGCTACTCTTATATCACTTGATATATATAATATAAAACAGGGAATAAAAATAATTAAAAAAAACTAGTTAATAGCTGCAGCACACACACTTGGTGTCTTTGTGTGCAAATGGTAAAACCAGTTAAAATTGCTCACCTGTGCGCAGGGTAGAGCTGACCTGGACTCTGTCTATGTTTGACCACACAGTCACAGAACTTAGCTTGTTCTCTCTGGAGGCTCAGACTTGCCAACAGTGAGGTTGCATGGCTGCTAACTTCCTTGGCACAGGATGCCACCTGAAGAGTACAGAGCTCAGTCACTAGTAGTAATATCTGCTTGGATGACAATTAAACATAGGAATGGCACTGAAAAATAGCCCAAATAAAATCTATTTTAAACAACACACGTGTTGTTTCAGTGTTAAGACTTTCATTAGGGGCAAACAGATTTGGGTGCTTCCTATGATGGCTTTACAGTCTGTATCATGGGTTTCCACTCTAAGCTTTAAGTATTTTTTTAGACTTTGCACGGTAATGTACTGTAACTAAATGTAACTATTGGTTTAATATTTGTTTCTTTATTCATGCCAACTGAGTATGGCCTACACCTTACTTCACATTCTTTCAGTTACATATAACAGTGCACAACCGCTCCTCTATTTTGTACTACAAAAATAAAAATTATGTAAACACAAAATTATGAAGACACATTCTTAACTTGCCAACCAATCTTATATAAAAACTTTGTAGCACATCAGCAAGAAAATAAATGTATTCCATCAACATGCCTTTTTGTCCATAAAGGTTTACAATCAGCTAATATGAACAAAGTCAATGATGAGCAAACTGTTACTTATTATTATAACTTAGTGAAAGTATCCATATAGTCCTTACAGTATTACTACTGGATGTATACTATACACATATACTATAACATATACTGTATTTAACAGGTAGTAGTGAGTATTATCTTACCTCCATGTTATAATGTAAGAGGAGAAATAAAGTCCTACTATCCTGTAAAGTTCCCTGTGTGTGCTGTCCTAACAGGTCCTGCTTGCAGTTATATGGAGGAAAGAGCCTTCATGGAAGATATATATTTCAAGTCTACTATCTACGCACACTGTCTCATTCGGAAAACAATCACACGCTTTTCATATTGGAAGCTTGGTGTGACGCGGAAGGACAGGTGCTTATAGGGAGTGCTGGCGTCTAACGTCAAAATCTCCATGGCCTGTTATGGAGGGGAAATGAGACCAGCCCACAGCGTACCAAGATCACAAGACCACAGAGCTATAGCAAATAGAGCCAACATTTCTATTCACATCAAAAGAAGAGATGAGTGCAGGAAAGAGCATTTAATTCATGCCTACAATAAAATAACTTCCTTTTATGTCTTCTCCTGCAGGGAGGTCAGAGGTCATGATCGGATGCAAAAGAGTGGCAGAGATGCTGTGTCTTGCTCAAAGACACTTTAGGTGAAGAGAACATTTGCATTTACAGAGTTTGAACTGTGGAGATTAAGGGTCAACTAGGGTCCTATGAAATCCATTTTAATTTTTTTCCAGTTTCTATTTTATTTTTTTCCCAAATTCTGTGTTTTCCATTTTAATTTTCTTGAATTCTATATTTTGCGATTCAAGCACATTTTGTCAGAAGAAAGAGTGCCTATTCATTTGGCGAATTAATAAAAATGTAACAATTCAATAAGTATACAAAATGCTATCATACAATGAATGAAATTAATTTATATATCAGTGAATTTGTAATGATGCAACATGACATTGCACTATTTTTTAATCAAAGAAAGTGCTTCAATACATAGTACACTTGGACATTTGCATGAAGAAGGGAAACTGATATGACCTGAAGTAATCCTTCACATTTTTGTGAGTGATACATTTAGAAGAAGATTAGAATTTATTTATATTTTAAATATTACTAAATATTTTTTTCTAGAGCAACAACAGTAATGTTTACAACAGTAAAGTTACTATATAATAATATCTCACTGGAAACAAATCTAAAATGTTGATAAAATAAATAATATTCCTGACATCAAAATACTGAATGAAGTTTAGAAAGAATGAGTCAATATCATTCCTCCTATCCTTTGTCTTCCTCTCTCTGTTGCTGGTAGAGGGAGGAGGGGCTGGTCTGGGGCTGGTTTCGGAGGAGGGACTCTTCCAGTGGCTAATTTAAAAGAATCTGCCACATTTTAAGATTTGTGGCAAACTAGGATAAACTGTTACAAACGGCTTTAGTGTTAACTTGTTCATAACAATTTGCTTCAGACAAAGTTAGTCGGTTAAAAATGTCACCTTTCTACATATTTATGCTTGTTGAACAGATGAGTATAGTTGTCATCGACTTGAGTAAAACTTCACCTGGTGTCACCTGGTGACCCCTGTGGGGTCAGCTGAGGAAAAAAGATTAATGTGAAAATCTGTACTTTCAGTTTAGAAAATGATTTCAGATTATGACAGATTATAATCTTTGCCCTCAAATTAAGAATCCAAACTGCGAGTCTTCCTCAATTAATGTCGAAATGCAGAAGAGACTCCCAGCATAGTTCTTCTATTCTGTTCATTCTGATTTTTAGAAATTGCATCCACATTTTGGCAAATTCCACAATATTCTGCCTTTTACAGTTGATTCCATTTTTATTATCAAATTCCACAATTCCATCTGTGTTTTACACAATGCAGAAACTATGGGGCCCTATACAACTCCTGAACCTACAGTTGACATACTGTAGAAGTGCATGATGGTCAAACTGGATCTGTTATCATAGCATTAATTGGTTTACCTTGTCAGTTTTATCAACCACAATGCATTGTTATAGGTAAACAAAATCCCTCTTAGATGCACTGAAGAAGAAATCCGGACCAAACCATTTCTATCTGCTTTAATTCTACAAAGGGAAGCTTCTCCAGTGTCAGGACGGTGTGCCGCCCCTCAGCTGACGCTTTGTTGACAACCCCATACTAAGACATTTCTCCACCCTTCCACACCATGTGCTTGTCACGCCTCTTAATCTCTACAGCTTTCTAATGTTACTGGAGTACAGTCACACCTCTTGCTGTTCACAGGGCAGTAGGACATTTTCCCTGGCAACCGTGCAATGGAAATACTACTGCAACACACAACATTACATCGTGAACCATTTAAAAAAAGCCTAGGTACTAAATAAAAGTTATCATTTCTATGCTTGACATATGCATAAACTATGTCTTTCAAACTATGTATATCATATACATGTAAAATACGTATATTACAAAACATATACCGTATATAGTAAATGTTCAGTCAATATTCAGTTGTGATGTTTAGGAAAACAGTAGAATTGGTTAGTATCAGTATTTTTCTTATTACTGTCTATATTTGATGATGCCCAATAAAGTTTTGATGTGTACTATAGGGATTTCAATATTTGTGTGTATGAGGAACTAAGGTGCCAGAAACAATGCTGAGCAAAATAATTAAACAAATGCATTAATGAATAATCAAATTTAACTTAAAAATTCAGTTGCACTCAATTATAATGTCAGCCCTGCACACATATGGACACAGAGACTTTGAGTGTTTCCATTCATCGGGTGCCTGGTGACATAGCTCACGTACACACCCACACACGCACAAACACACAGCTGCAACTTTTGGAAAACATTATGTCCTGGTACTGTCTTCATAAAATGTCTAATGGCCAAGGGCAACTCCAAACTGGCTAATTTACAATCAATCCTACTTTATGACTCACATCTCTTGGTAAAAGGGGACAGTAAGTCACAAAGCATTTTCATACTAAAATAGACTATTCTTAAAAAGTCAGAAAAAGTGGCTAATGCTGACAATCTTGTAAGGCTCAAACTAAAAAGTTTTTCCTCAGATGTTGTATTTTCCTCTTGTACCTGCTAAGCTAACTGTCATAAAATGCACTGACCATATTCATAACTCCCAGAGGATGAACCATTTCCATTTGAATACTTTGAGATTGCTGCATAATCTTCAATTCAAAGCGAACATCTTTGCATAGCCAAGGTCTCCCGAGAAAAATATTAGAATTTCTGGTGATGTCTCCAATATCTTATTGGCATATTACCATGAAATGTTGCCTTTTTTTAATACTGGACACCTCATGAGTTAATAGGTCTACCCCCAAGCTAAAATATTACGTTTGTAAGCACCTTCATGCTCTTGAGAGAACAAGACTTTCAGATTCTAATGACACCAGGGCATTTCCTCCAGCGGTACCTTCAGGTCAAACCTTTAGGTCCAATAGTAGAATCATCTGTATGATATTCAGTCTGTCAACACATATAGGTGATGTAATAAACACTGTTGGCACACTGGGCAGCTCACAGAATTAGTTTTAGACTTCAATCTCAGTGGGGGTTTGACCACCAAACCTATAAGCACACATCATTTAGTCTCATATAGCTTTTGTCTGAACAGGTCAATGCTATACTTTGGCCTTGCTTCATGACCCTCCACGTGATCTGGCTCAAATGTGGGTCAGATGCAGCAGCTCAGTTTTTATGAACAAGCACTTCTTGCAGGGATCAGAGAAGTGTATTTTCATAATTTGAATTAAAACCTGACAGACTTTCCTGAAAAGAAATGTAACACTTTCTCATTTACGGTTTAACAGCAAACTCATTTACTATTATTTTTTGCCTCTTGGACCATTCAGGTCTGCCACAAATGATTTGCTTTTGTCAATATAGTCATTGTATATGCATCCATAAAT
Source organism: Euthynnus affinis (assembly GCA_029490765.1). NCBI lineage: Eukaryota > Metazoa > Chordata > Actinopteri > Scombriformes > Scombridae > Euthynnus > Euthynnus affinis. The sequence continues at coordinate 16,736,083 of CM055839.1, forward strand.
AAGCAGTAGCTTATAGATTTAAAAGCCAGCAAAGCTGATGTTACTAAACTGTTATTTGTGGTTATATTTACTATTTTTATTATTGGAGCAACTGATGCCAGAATTCTCTGGCTGGCACACGAACCAAATATCAAAACGACTGCAGTGCACCAGGCAGCTGCATGCAGGTCAAACTTACTTGCCAGTTGGACACACATACCCAGTTATACAAGCCAGAAACACACGCACTCAAACAGTGGATTCAAGATGATTTCTCTGCCAGCAGAAGCCCTGCAAGAACACACCATATAGACATGTAACTTTTTTGTATTATTGCATCTTATTCATTTCTTCACAGCTTTCTTTGTTTCCAAAGGACCAAAGCAGTGGACTGCCATCCTTACAGCCACATTGCTTGTGCAACTAAAAAACAAGGAAACCAACTGCTATAAATGTTTCTCTAATCATTGCCTTTACATACATACACACGCAACTAAGTAAAGAGTGATTAAAATGAAATCCCAAGAGCTTTTACTTGATAGATTTCAATTGCCTTTCTGACTTCAAGCTCTCAGTAAATGGTCATCATGTCCCGTGCTCCAAAGTCATGGGTCTGATTTCCACTGCTAAAAATGTACAGTGCACATCAGATAGAAATGATGAACCCAGTAGGATGCTGTAACATCCTATTGGGTGGATACATTTCACACAATACCCAGCTGACTACATACCATCCCTGCTTCTGCAACGCATACAATACAAGGTTCCAGCTGTTTACGTCTTGTCCCAGTTCCATTTCCATGCATGTAACATCTTGCTCTCTCTTTTACCCACACATCCAGAACATTGTAATCATGATATTTAGAGGCTGCTATTCTTAGCTCTTTGGCATCACACTGTACACGCTCATTGCTACATTGACACCCCTCGTGTACACACACACACACACACACAAAACGCACACACACACACACACACACACACACACACACACACACACACACACACACACACACACACACACACACACACACACACACACACATTAGCAGCAGAACAGTGGGTTAGCCTAAGGACTGCTGCCAACAGAAGTGCCATGGAGCAAAGTGATATGAATTACACTGGAGAGTATTTCAGTGACAGCGTCTTGTTGGCCTTGGGATTATAATACAAACTTCCCTGGTGCAATGCCAGCTTTGTTCCATCTCAGTGGCACAATGATGCCAGCTATTACAAGTGAGGTTACAGTAGCAGAAAGTCTTTAGAACACAAATCCCTTGTGTATCATGGGTACATTATACGGTAGTGTGGTCAAAATATGTCAGGCATGGTAGGGGGCCTACTTTGACAAGTAGGCTACTGACCAGAACATATATATGTATACACACACACACACACACACACACACACACAGAGAGAGAGAGAGAGAGAGAGAGAGAGAGATAGAGAGATGTTCTAAACAGAGAGATGCTTTTACTCTGACACATTCCCAATAAATAACTACTATTAAATAACTAAATATTTAAGTGGATGGTGTGCAGGAGTTTCTTATTTTCAAAATATATCTCTAAAAGTATGTGGACACCCAGAAATTAAACCTATATGATTGGTGAACAGCTCACCCAACGCTGTAACAGCCATCTCATTTTTGGGAAGGCTTTCAACACTATTTTAGAACCTGGCTGCAGGGATATGTTCCCATTTACCTACAAAAGCATTGGTGAGGGCCAACACTGATGTTACTGTAAATGTTTATTAAGTGAGACTGTGTGGCTGAAAGCCTGACTTTATGCACCTTTTAACAATGGCTGTGGTGTAGCTGAACCTGCAAACTAAATGAGGTGTCTACATAAACTCAGTGCATATAACAGAAAACAGGGAAGTGAGGCTTTTTCCTGTTGTGCTGTACTCCGATCTTTAGTGTTTAATATATGTGATCTATTCCTTGATCCTTCCACACAGGGTTGGAGTTTTACTGGTAGTAGCAGCAGTAGCAGTACTCAACACAAATGTAGGACCTATCATGATCATGATGTGAGAGAGTCAGAGAATAGATCTCTAGACCAATCACATACCTCGCTCTCATCATGAAGCAGACAACCATTAGATCCATCCAAATTCCCCTCATCAACTGTTGTGATTTTATCACATCCTGCTGCCTCACTCTCACTAAAGACACAATATCCTATTTGTGTCTTGATAATGACACAAGAGTTTGATCCAACACAGTTCTTTTACAATTAACTCTATCTGTCTGCTGCTCCTCCCTCATGCAACTGCTGCTGTTATCAGTCTGTCTTCTTCTGGGCTTCACACACACTTGTGTTTTAGGGGTCGATGGAACAATTACTTCATTGTCCTCATAATCACACACAGTCACATCACAAACACTTAAGTCACATTTGTGGTTTGTCTTTCCTCTTGATGCCATGGTTAGAGCACCTCTCTGGATCATCAGGTGCTTACATGCCCCTTAAAATCAGATTTTCAATGAGCACAGAGAAACTTTCCACTTTCAGCAGATGGGCATGAAAACAGCCTTCTAGTGTCAAACTCTGCACATATATCACTCTGCATAGTGAAGCTCATCCAACATCAACATCCAACAGTAGGAACAAGAAGTAGAACATGTTTGAGAACCCTACTTACTTCTGGCTCCCCCTTTAGGGAGGAGAGAAGGAGAGAGGATACGGAACAGGCCGCTGGAAGAGGAACAAATGCCACTGGAGGAGGAGCAAATGCCATTGAACAACTGTAAAGTCCGTTACAAAGTCAAGCCTTACAAAGGAATAGAGATGGGTGGAATGGACTTAAAAGAGGTAAATAAGTGTTGTCAAAAACACAGTTTTTTAAAATATGCATTATCACTTTTCACTTGTTGCTTACTTTCTTATTTTACTAATTTATTTTACTGTTAGTATTTTTTCTATTACAGTTTACATGTATTACTCACTTACGGAAGAGGATTAGGGCCAGATGTGAAAAATGTATTTGTGTTGTGAATATAAAGTCAGAATTCTGACTTTAATCTCAGTGAGAATACCTACATATTGTATATGACTAAAGTAAAGTAAAGTATATGTTGCATAAAAAGAGAAACTTAAAAGTAATGCCAGACTGTTTCTGCTACCAAAACAAAGAACGGAGAAGTGGTTAATGACTAATGAGGTTTGTCTGACCCAAATGTGGCATTTCTAATCATGTGAGCCAATTAACAGTGTTTGGGTTATTTTTCTACGAATTCAGAATTCAGGAGACTATAAAGCATTGTTGATGAGTCTTTGATGGGAACAAATGAGAGAAGATATAAAATAGAAATGCTAAAAAATACTTTCATTTCAAAACTTTCACAAACAATGTGAATTAGAAGTAAAGGCCTGTGTCAAATAAGGGCTTTGTTTTTCTGTCAGCTGAGCTACACCAAGGCCTCAGTCTCTTCAAAGTATCTACACTGTAGTAATTGTGCAAGGGACCTAACATCAATTTTGCTTCCAAGTTGGAAATCTGTCTTTCATGTCTACATTTTTCATCTTCCTCTATGCAGCCACAGGAGTGGAGCTCTTCAGTAAGTTAGGTCAGTAACACTACTAGCAAACACATACACATATGCTAACTACAAAGTATCATGGTCCCAAAACTGATGTCAACATGATTGCCAAGGAAATGATTAGCCAAACCTAAAATAGTAGTCTATAATTTACAATTAAAAGACTATAGTTCACCCCTCACGGAGTAGTGCAGTATATACCACAACTGAGACAGAGCAATGTGTTACTAGTACCATTTCAACTATTCATTTATTTAAATCATAGTTGACTATAATATAGTTGAATTGGAATAAATACTATAGGTCCTTTCTCCTGCCACACTATTTGCTGTTAGACTTACATCATTCTGTACAGTGAAGCTCACACACCCAACTGTAGAAACAAGAAGTAAAACACATTTGTGAGTGGATGTGAACTTTCAATATTTCAGAACCCTATGAACCTCTGTCTCCCCCTGGAGGAGGAAGGAGTGTAGGATGTTATGCAGGTCTCACCAAACAACCCTACTAACATACTTAGAGTAAAGCCATCTAAAGGAGCAAGGATATAAACTGAGAATAAGATTATATAAACTTGTGAATTAGTTTTAATGCGACTTTTTTTATTGTAAAAAAATGTTTTTCAGAAAGTTATCTTTTTAATCCTTATTTTCTTGGGTTATTTTCTTTTGGTTCTAATATTAATATGAACTGTTTAAGTAAGATTGTGTATATTTCATATAAAGGTATAAATGCCGCATGTTCGTGTGTGTTAAATATTTTATCCATGGTTTTCTCAAGTACTTATACCTGAATAACAAATAAACAAATATTTTGGCTAATTGTTTTCATTAGTTCAAAATAATTTTGTCAAATTAACTGGCTTTAATCAGGTGATCCATAAAGTTGTACCAGATTATCTGTGGTACACAATACAGTACATGATCTTTCAGCATATGAAAACTACATAACTTAAATTTCAGTTTTATATTTATAGTGTGCTAGTATTTCCTAATATTAATTCAAAATAAAACAGGCATTGCTTTTATAGTCCATGATACTTGCAAGATACCTTTACCAGGAAATTATGGCCAGGTTTAAAAAATGTATATCATCATTTATGATATTCATCATCAACAAATATAGAATTTTTGATATGGCACTGCAACTTGTACAAACAAACAATTAAAACGGAAACTCAGTGCATCTAAAAGTACGGATTTGACGGGATAAATAGTCAAGTCATAAAATAATGTAAGAACTGTCTTTTTCCTGATCACTCATTTGATATAAGAGCAAATGCATTTATGAAGAAAGAAGAAGAAAAATGCTTATATCGTGTACTTTTATACTGCTATAACAACCCAGGGGCTACGCGTTCGAACAAGAGTTTCATTCTGAAAATCTCTGCCGGTGCACACCACGCCCCTACTTCCGTTTACGCAGAATCGTCATCACAAAATTGCAAAACATTCACACTGGATTGGGATTGGATGGGCCGGAATGACGAACTCTCGCGAGTGCGGTGCTATGGATAGAATTTAGATTAACGTACATATCTCGCGAGAACTCCCTGGAACGTCCCTTCGTCCCATCAAATGCAGTACCAACCCTTGTAGGGACAGTATCTGACGCTTTCCCCCCCTTATAATTGACAGAATCATCCTCGGGCTGATTTTGAACCTTATTATTATTTCCATTTACGTCTGTACTAATTTAGGTTTGGTAATAGGCAACCAACAGCCTAAAATATAAGTAACTAACAGCCTAAAATATGCAAAACTACGCAGAGGCGATAAGGGACTTTGTAGAGAGGCATTCCACCGGCCTCACAGTTGCCTTTTTTGCAGGTAAGTCGGCTTAGTTAATGTTTTCTGAGCCATGTTCGTTTCCACATTTTCTTGTGCTGAATGTCAATACAAGTGAAGTTGATTCAAAATTCACTGCTGAGCTCAACTTTCAGTCTGAAGCCTGTGTTAATATTCTGTCATCGACTAAGCGATTAACGTTAATTGACTAATGCTCTCAGCTCCACCATGTCAGTGGTGCCAATGTCAACCAAATACTGTATAGATAGAGATTCATGCCATTATCTTCTAGGCCAGTGGTGTATGTCTGATAAATATCCATCATGACAGACCTTCAGTGTTGGTACTGCTGGGTTTGTCAGTGGAATGGCAACTTGAATGGTTACTGTTAGAAATACTATACTATATATAATAACAAATAGAGGCTATTCTAATGTTGAAACAGGAGAAGGAAGTGCTGCATGGTTCTGATGGGTCATGCAACATGTGCTCCATAGTAGGGCAGGTGAAAATACACAAAAAAAACCAGGTAGTCTTGCTGAATATTAATCTTTAAGTGGTGCAGACAGCCATGGAGACAAAAAACAAAGGCACTCCGTCTTCAAGTGAAATAATATATTTATTCTGTGAGCACAGGCAATCAACCAGACCTATGCGTATCGACTTACTCTTCATCATGGTCTAACAGACACATAATCAATCTAATTTTTATATATATAGAAGGCAGTGGTGATAGACGTAGCAATCCCAAGCAACAGCAACATCAAGAAGAAGGAACACGAGAAGATCAAAAAATACCAAGGGCTGAAAGAGGAGCTAGAAAAGATTTGGAGAGTAAAGGCAACCGTGGTGCCAGTGGTAATTGGACCACTGGGGACTGTGACCCGCAAACTGGGAGAGTGGCTCCAGCAGATTCCAGATACAACATCTGAGGTCTCCGTCCAGAAGAGCGCAGTTCTAGGACCAGCTAAGACACTGCGCAGAAATCTCAAACTCGAATTATAGATATGTATATTCATTTTGGAGCTCAAACCATATCTGAAATCTCTTGAGCAGAAGTTCAATTCTTATTCTAGTATAAGGGAATTTGTTTTACAGACTGCTTTTACTGTTACATTAACTGTAATTATATATATAAAAAGTAAATCGATTTAAAATGCCAAAATATAAGATACAAATGACACAAGAACAACAAGTCATATCACACCCCATTTGATATTATTGGTAATATTTTGCTAACAGTGTTAACATTTTCCTTTTTCTGTCAGGGGCAGGCATGCTGGCCTTTCGTAGGTGGATGGCTGGGGGAGTGTGTCGGAGCAAGGTCAGGCTGGACGGGAAAACAGTCCTTATCACAGGAGCCAACACTGGCATTGGAAAGGAGACGGCCCTGGATATGGCCCGGCGAGGTGAGAGGAGAGGACAGTTTCTGCTGCTGTTGTTACAAATGCAAAATGTGCCAAAGGGTTTCTCCTGAATCTCAGCCTCACTGTTATTTACCCACCCTCAGTGAATGACATTAGTTGTTGTTTTTGGGGTAAGGCAAGGCAGTGGTTTATTTATATTTATATTCAGCAACAAGGCAATTCAAGGTGCTTTACATAAAACATTAAAAGTATTGAGATGAAGTACAAAAGAAACACACTATAAAAAGAAATTTAAATAAAATTAAAAACAGTAATTAAATAAAAACAAGCGAAATTGAATACGACAGATAAAATACAAGAATAAAAGTTAAAGTGCAGTATAAGAAATGAATAATTATTTGATTTAATAAAAGGCAGCGGCAAACAGAAAAGCCCTCAGCCTTGATCTAAAAAAAAAAACTGAAAGTTGCAGCAGACCTACTACATTAACAGTTGTTCTTATTTTTGTCCAGGGGCCAGAGTGATCCTAGCCTGCAGGGACATGACCAGAGCTCGCCTGGCAGCTGATGCGATCCGGCAGCAGAGTGGGAACGGCAACGTGGTGGTAAAGAAGCTGGACCTCGCCTCGCTGCAGTCTGTCAGAGACTTTGCCAAAGATGTCCAGGAGAACGAGAAACGTTTGGACATCCTCATCAACAACGCAGGTATTTTTGCAGTGGCTCTTCAGCAGCAATAACAGTTTTTCTCCTCTGTAGGAACAATATTCTTTCTGTTCACATCAACTGAGATGGAGCACATTTGATCACAGGCAAACGGTTTATTAAATCAAAATTCAGACAGACAGACATATCATATGGTGAAGATGAATTAACCATTTATAGGCCAAAAAAATGACCTCAGTTTTGAACTAATGGTGGCGCTATTGTCTCAGTACATTGGGCCTCATGCAAGAACTGATTTGTACAAATAGATTTGTTCTTAAGATGCACATACGAGTGATTTAAGAACATTTGTGGCATTCATCAATTTTCTCGTAGAATTTTCGAACACGCGAAATTTATAATTTATTATAAAATATAGAACTAAAACAAATGTAATGCAAAATTAACATTCTGTTTACTATATTGTCATCATCATGGCTGCCAATCTACTAAATTTTAATGAAACTTTTTTTAGATTTTATAAATTTTATGGCCATATTTTGGCACAGCAATTTCTACATATCAGTAGTAGTGTGAAACTTCTCTCACCGACAGCTGCCTCTCTGCAAGTCTCTGTCCAGAGTCATCTTGTTTTCAGCTGACAGTATAACATCACCTGTAGGCTATAACATATTCTTGTCTAATATCTTAGCGACTGTCACATGACTGCCTCCCATCATGGAACGCTTTGTTTAAGAAAGATGTTTTTTAGCATCTAACTTCATGTCAAAGCATTCCCTCTTTATTCCTGTCACAGTGCTGAGCTGTTCTGATGACATGTTAGCTGGATTCATATTTTCTAATTATTTTGGGTCCTCTACTACAGACACTCCTAACTTTGTAATGTTTTTTGTCTACTGATTTTTGAAACCAGGACTGCAGTGTTTTTACTCTTTGGGAGTTTTTTTGTGAATGAAATTTGCCCACAAACTGAGCGGAACATGGAGCCTTATATGGCATTTTTAATGGTATGTATTATGCTAATGATCACATCTCTCAAAACGTGCACACCTCTTCATGAACAGGTGGCATTCATCAGGCTGAAATGAGCGATTTATGACAAGTTCAGGCAGTTAAGAGAGTTTGTTGAATCTGCTTTGGAACACTCATACGAACACACCTCACAGAAAAAATAATAGAGTTTTAGGATGAACATATGAAAATGTTGCATGAGGCCCATTGTCTCAGTTTCATTCCCTTTTTTTTGGTGTTGATTTTCAGGCATCATGATGTGTCCCAAGTGGAAGACTGAGGACGGATTTGAAATGCAGTTTGGTGTCAACCACTTGGGACATTTTCTCCTCACCAACTGTCTTCTTGACCTGCTCAAGAAGTCGACTCCGAGTCGCGTTGTCATTGTCTCCAGCCTGGCTCATGAGAAAGGTGAAGGGAACGTTTTCATTTGAGTCCATCAGATCCATGGTATCTCTCATGTTTTACTTAAGTTTAAGTGAGATAAAGCTTATTTTCACCTTTTTTCCCCAATGCTTTTTTTTTTGCTATTGGTGTTGTAGGGGAAACCCCATTTCCCCCCTTTCATTCAACAATACAAAGAATTCATTGAAACTGAGATGTTTACATATGGTCACAGTTATGCTAGATCCAACCTACATGTTTGTCCCTGGATGTTTAACTGTCATTCCTCAGGACTTCATTAAGACTAAGTTGAGTTGTTTCTTGCAGGTCATATACACTTTGATGACATCAACCTTGATAAAGATTACAAACGTGACGAGAGCTACCAACAAAGCAAGCTGGCAAATGTGCTCTTCTGCAAAGAACTGGCTGAAAGACTGCAAGGTAGTGTAAAAAACACACTTGTCAAATCTCTCTACCTCATGATGCTGTCTTACAGTGTTTCATGTATTGGTAATAACTCCTGATTTGATGGCTTCCTCTCATTAGGCACCGGTGTGACGGTGCACAGTCTTCACCCAGGAGTTATCCGCACCGAGTTGGGCCGTCACTTATTTCCTACCTTAGCCCTGTGGAAGAGGATTATAGCCATGCCCTTAATAATGCTGATCAAAAGTCCCTGGGAAGGAGCTCAGACCACCATCTACTGTGCTGTGGACGAGAGCCTGGCAAATGTCAGCGGCCTCTACTACAGGCAAGTACATCTGCAGCACAGTTGTAATGGTATGTGTATTCATCTTAAACGGTCACGGAAAGGATGTTATGGTTTGGTGCATGCAGTCATATGAAGAACGCTCTGTGACCAAAACAGTTATTGTCAAAATGTTATTTTCTGCCTTTTTTTTTCTGGCTTTACTAAAATCTGAACTGAACTGTGAATTTTGTGTCCCGTTACAGCCCTAATCTGCAGTAAACATCAATTGACTGCAAATATAATATGTTGGATTAACTGGAATTTTTTTTCTACTTATCTCTGCTGTTCTGTTTTTTTATGATATAGTAAATGGTTTGTTACACAAGCATCTTTTGATATATTAATAATTGTGCTGTGTCAGATAAGATTGTGACCACACTGTATGGGACTTTTGCTGATCTAGTCTTCCTCTGTTATTTGCTCCACAGTGACTGTGCACCCAAAACGGCAGCACCACAGGCCCAGGATGACGCTGCAGCCAAGAAGCTGTGGGATCTCAGTGCCTCCATGGTTGGTCTGGCTTAAACTTGATAGCCTGCCCTGCTTTTATCAGACATTAGTATTGCTGGAGTCAGTAAATACAGCATGGCAAATTGTTATATTATATAACATATGCTGAACAGCATTTTAATTGCTGATAAGTAAAAAAAAATATTGCACTGTTTTAATTAATTCATTGAATATTGAAATGAGATTGCTCTCTTTATACCATGTATATTCTGCGCATTTTATAATTGTCATATAATCTTAAGCTGCTATATGCTTTGCAAAATGAGCTAATACTTGGTTTTAAATCTGCTGTTTTTAATCTGGGATTGATTGATTCAGAATACTAAAATGCTTGTGGGTCACACAGCCTTTTATGTCATTTTCTCATCATGTGATTGCAACACGTTCTCATCCCCAGGCAGCATGGTGTCTAATAATGAAGCAAAAGGAGAAATGGATACATTGGTTGAAAGCCTGATGTGTCTCATACTGATGCTAAAGGGTACCTTGTGCGTTGGTATCAGACACCAAGGAGTATGAGAAAGCGTTGGTATTTGACGAGCTGGGAGTGAGAACAGGCGGGTGATTTATTTGATAGATTCCAAGAGACTGTTAAGACTTTACAAACTGCAGATTTTATTCATGATGTCTAAACACAGCTGTCAGTATAAAGTGTAAAGGGTAAGCACAAAGGCTGGGAGGGAAGTGACCTTAAGCGCTGGCAGTTGTATGATTGTTGTTCTTCAGAGGAGAGAGGATCCTCCACCAGGTGTAGAGAGGGAGTGGACGCCTCGGGGCAGAAAGTAGTTAGTAAGTACCCAATAGATCCTGAAGGCTCCTCAGTGTACATAGTGTCTTCCTCTGTGAGTTTTTCTTTATTTAGTGGATGCTGTTTGTTGTATCATGCGGAGGTCATTTTGATGCGTTACTTCTTACGTTCTTTCAGCTTAGAATCAACTGTGTTAACTATGAGCACTGTGATCACCTTGACAATACATTTTGAACTGAATTTATTTTCCGTATTGCTTCTGACCATTGTTAAATAATGAGATATAATTATGAAAAGAATCAATTATATATATTTGTAAGACCGATTGCTATGAATAAATAAAAATATACACAACAAATTAGCTATTTGGAGTCATGTCCCTGCTTGCAGAAAACTAGTGTGTGAATCCACTTTTTATGAGCACATTTTAAGATGCTGCTGTGTTGAAAAGGGTGAATGTAGCCCCATCTTGTGTATGAGTGTAGTATGCATCTTAAGATAGGATGTCAGCTCCTCATGGGCAACTCATTTATTTTATATAGTTATCTCAGAGCTCTGTATAATGAAGTCTGCTAAAAATATAAGTGGATAAAAAGGAAATTAGTTGAAATAGTTCAGGCATTTGAAACAATATAGCATTATGTTTTACATGCCACTTTTAAAAAGTACAGTCATGATTTTTTTCCTATGAATCAACAAATTTGTTTGGGTGTTATTTTATATTTTCATTCACTTACCATTAATATGCATATTCTTGTTTTTCAGCATTCAATCCTCATTATCCTTAGCTGATGTTGACTATCCACACACCAAGCTGTAATTAAAAGTTTAGAAATGCCAAGGCTGCGTGTTTGTGGGTGTGAAAAATGTGTCAGTATATTGGCATGCATCATACTGAATTTACTCACCCTAATTTTGTATTACAGTTCACCAGTTGCATCATCCTCAGTTTACATATGCAGTACTTATAATGGGTTATGCCAGTCATGTTGTGTCATGTCAGGGTGTCCCAAGTTCACCGAATTTTATTGCAGCAGAACTAATTAAAAAATTAAAAAAACAAAAACGAAAAAAAAAAAGTCCAAATGTTGCATATAGCCAACTGCAGCACGGACCCACAGACTTATACAGTAAGGTGTGTTTCCAAAATCTGTATTTTCATTTTCATGGCCAGTACTGAAGGCTAAAACCAGACACTGCAAACACTGGTCTTGCCAATGCACTGCTCTTATTAGTGAAATATACCATCTTGCCTGACATTGCACCTGACAAAAAATTCACATAACTCCTTTTTGTCATATATATGAAAAATTATGACTTAAAACAAGGTGCTCCCTGAACTGCCTGAGGGGAATTTTCAGTGTTTCAATTAATATTTCTCCACTGCATCTCATTTGGCACAGCAGAAATGCAAAGACAAACATTTCCACTTTTTGGTTCTTAGATGTAATGTACAACATGGGTAAAAAGATTTTAGACAAATCAAAAGATAGATTACAGTTCAACCTGAATGTTAGTGTTATGACCTTGCATGAATTCCATACTCAAGTTCCCATCAGCCACTTAAATTGTTCACACTTAATAACACACATATCTTTAAAAAGCAGTAAATTAAAGTTCTAATCATCCCTTTAAAAATCTATTTGTAGCATAAAAGCAAACAACTAATGTACAAAAACTAATAACAGCCTGATCACCAATCATGAACTGAATGACTGAAGGCTCTCTGACTCAGATGTTGTCTCTCCAGTATCTGGCGGTAATGTCATGCACATGCCCTTATCAGTTCTCCGTCCAACGGATACAGAATCTATAGCTGGGCTGGAAAAGTGATAAGGAGATGTGAGCGACCACAGTACCAAAACAGCATCTGTCAAATCTCTATCACACAGTGATGAAAGATCTGTTTAGGGAGAAAATTGGTCCCAAGATTGTTACAGGGCTCTGCAGCGGTTCTCAAGTACCCAAACAAGGACTGCCTGAAGCTGCCATCCCATTTCCTCAAAGTCCTTGCCCTGAAAGTGGAGTTTCCGATGTTGGAGCAGATGAGATTTGTTGCTTCACTTCCATCATTCAGCCACAGCTGGAGTAAACTTCATGGAGAAAAGTCCCTCTGCCACTTTCTGCCATCTCTGCCGGCTGAAAACCGCTCAGATCCTCACGCAGCGAGGAATCAGTTAAGATTTAACCAGTTGAAGCAGCTCCCTGCAGCTGTAGCCCTTCACTGTTTGACTGCTGACAAACTTTTGAGACACACCCCATTGATGAGTTTTATTTCACTGCAGCCCCGCCTGGCTCGGATGGATTTCTCGGCTGCCATTGGTTCGTATTCAGAACTCACCATACCTGCCCCCAGGCTCCTGTGGACTCGAGCCAAATAGTTATTCCACTTGTCAATCACAGAGAGATCAGCCAGTGGGATGAGAGAGGCCAGGCTTGGCGGGTGTGTTCCTCACAGGTGTGGCTGAGAAGCAAATTCCAATATGTACATACCTGTCAGCTCCTCTGGTATTCAGCTGCTCCTAGAAAGTGAGACCTCTGTTGACCACTCACTCTCTTCTTTCTTCCTTCTGGGGCCCATGCAGAGGGAGGAGGAAATAGCTTCTGTTTCAGTCGCACAAATAGAAATTTTATGTCCATGCTGTATGTACTGTCTCCCAGTTCTTTACTCACATCTGCAACTTGCTTTAAAGTTGTCTCATTTGTGAGTAAAGTCTCGGAAATGGTCAGAGCTCAGCTTCTTGCTCATGATTGACATGTATGTGACTAGAGAGACAGTCTTTGTATAGGACAGAAAATGCTTTGTGCCTCAAAGGCTGTTTGGAGTGTAAACACATGGGAGTCTATTTCAAAAGAACTTTTAAATTGTAAAGCTATGTGAACACAGTCTGGTGAACAATGGCAGCACTATGTTTTTACAAATTGCAGAGTATTCCGGGATCCACAGACTACCGCAGTTGTATCTCATTATAAACTCTGATAATGTCAAGTCAGTTGGTGTACAGGTGCAGGCAGTGGCATGTGCTTTCACCCCCCAGCAAAGAACATCAGATCATCTGCGCCTGTTTGCTCTCTCTGGAGATCATAAAGCCTCAACTAGAATGTGTGTGAAGTGGAGGATTGTAATGTCTGCCCCTCTGGTATGCAGCCCTCTCTCTCTTTCTCCATTTCAGCCTTTTCTTTAAGTTCTTTCTTTCTCTTGATCTCTCTCTTTCCCTCTTCCTTTGTGTCTCTTCATCTTGCAGTGGGTCTCTGTCTCTTTCTCTCTCTCTATCTCTCTCTCTCCTCATCTCTCAGTTTCTCTCTTTCAGAACACAGAAGCGAACAGTGTGTGCCTGAGGCAGGTGCGGGAATGCAGGTTTGCAGCATTCATGGGCCTAAAGCAGAGCAGAGCAGAGCAGCCCATGCCGTGATTACCTTCAGACGAGTCTGTGCATGTGTTGAGCTGAATCAGAGCCGCCACAGTGACTAAGCTTCTCTGTGTCGTCAGTCACAGTATAGCTATAGCTCTCATCAGTCCTTGTTGACTGTTTCACCAGTGAAAAGCAATACAGTCTTGTCTTCAGGCCTGTAATCCAGTTTGTGTCTTTACTCAGAAAATAAGAATCACTGGTTTAAAGTATGGTGCTTTAATACACTGAAATAGCAGCTTGAGAATATTATGAATCATGCTGCTGCTCAACAACAGTTCAAAATCCATAATAATGATAATAACATCACAATATTTGTTTGCCCCTTGATTATAGTTTAAGTTCTGTTCTATAAGTATTTATTAGTCTGTAAACTATCTAAGTGATGCAGGTTTAATGTAGTAAGACATCATCTTGATGGGAATGTGAAATACCCAGAAGTGGTTAGGTTGTAGATGCATGAGAAAACAATTGTGCATCTCATTGATTTTTAGTTTTAAGTAGAAGAGAGTTAAAGTTTTAGTCTCCCTGAGGGATTATTTGGCCTACAGACAGCAGTCAACAATGATAAAATATAATAAAAGTACAGCAATGAGTAAAGACAAAAAATCATACAAAAAAAAGGACCCAAGAGCATACATTAAACATAATATCACTGTTGTCATAGTCACTTGTCACCATCTAGAGAAAGCAGGGACAGGAAGAAGAAGTCAGAAAGCAGGATCACTGTGTCACATATACAGCTAGTAACTGGCTAAATAACTTATACTGTTTTATCTAAGTATGCCCACATGTACCAAGTTGGCCTCCCTCAATATCACATTCATGAAGGTGTTTAATGTAGATGCAAGAAAAGTTTGCTTTACTTTAAAAAAGTTTACTTTCCTTACCAAATGTTGTCTCTTTCAGAAAAGAGACAACCTTCAGTCACTTTCATATATTAAATGAACTTTTATTCATCAAAAAAATACATGATGAAAAACTAATGAAAATTTGAAGTAGATAGGCCCTGATCAACTGCATTTCAAGGGTTGACTGGTAACATGAAGACCTTTTTTTTTTTTTTACATAATAATGTGAAATAATTCAGCTTATTAGCCCTGCAATAATGAAAAAATGAAATGAAATGAAAAAATAATTGTGAAGATGAAAACATAACATTTCAGTTGAGACTGTGTGCAGCAGGTGTTTTTTTTTATCTGTACTGTATTTCTGTGGTTTATTGTGCTGTTACCCTATACCTCACATGCCTCTTTCTATATGTGTAACTTCAGCAGGAGTTACTAGTGGGACACAACAGGTGTGGGTGGTGCTATAAAAGGTGCTATATGTCTTAAAGCAATAGTCAGGTGCCCATATGATCATCTCCAAATGCACTTACAATTTAAGTGACGGGGGACAAAATCCTCCTTTTGAGCAAAAAACGTATTTAAAATGTGTCTGAAGATGATGTATAAGGTTACAGCCATCTGAGTTAATCAAAAAAGTGGGTATCATCTAGTTAGTCTTCTTAGTACAAAATTCCCTCTTTGTGTTTTGATGGCAGTGTTTTCCTGTTGTGCTGCAGTGGAAAAACAACAAACAGGGACAACAAAGAGGGAATTGGGCACTAATTTTGAAAGATGTCCTCAGATAAAAGACCGGATTGTGTCCCCCATCACTTACATTGTCAATGCATTATGAAGGCCAGTATGAACAGGAAAAATGAATACAGCGAGAAAAACATATCAATTTTTGTTTGGGCACCTGACTATTGATTTAGGACAGGCTCGAAAAATTGTGAACTTATTCTTAAATGTTACCTGTGTGGTTGACACTTTATAAAATATATTTTGTCTGCACAAACCTATAGTAGAAACATAAAACAAGATACAATAGTGGAGCCGGACCCTCTCTGTAATGTTTCAGATTGTGTTTGTGGAAGAGAAAGAGAGGGCAGATCAGGATCAGGGGTGTCTGCAACAATTCCCGGGCCCGGGCTGGGAGGATTTTCGGATGGTTGTGAGGGATGTTCGAGCCCTGAGGCTGTATTCTGTCGCCAGGGATAAAGACACTGTCGAGTGAGCACACAGACAACAGGGGAGGTGCTGATTCAGCTGTCCACCCGGTTTAGCGCACGCTGCGCTGCCCCGGACTCTTCACTGAATGGTTCCCATCAGCTCCTCAAGTCAGGAGTCATGGCTGCTTGACTCCCACGTTTCTGTTAAAAGGTGTTTGTGATGTTTGATTTAAACACTGACAAGGTCAAATCTGTAATAACACATTTAACAGCAGAGAAGTTCAAAATGTCCAAAAGGAAGTCCCGTCCTCTGTCACACAGAGACTGGAACTTTTATATATAGACTATTGTGAAGGTCTCATTTTTTGTAATTAGGACATCATAATATTTTAAGATAAATTATAGTCTCAGGTTTGATCTTTTATGTCTTTATAGGCACAGTTTGGGTACAATGGAAAAATACTGTTTGAAATTATAGTAATTAGCTTTTTACAAAGTTAAATTTGTGTAAAATGGTTGAAATGGCATGAAGTGACAGTATAATTAAAATTGCTCTGTCTTGGATCATTAGTGTGTGGAACTTCAACATTTCATATTTTAAGATTGGGCAAGTAAAAACATCAATCTAGTTTGTTTAGTAAATCCTATGCTACTTCTTTTAATTTGGCTTATTATCATGTAATTAATTTTTTACT
This sequence comes from Euthynnus affinis, assembly GCA_029490765.1. NCBI lineage: Eukaryota > Metazoa > Chordata > Actinopteri > Scombriformes > Scombridae > Euthynnus > Euthynnus affinis. Next base: position 16,752,936 of record CM055839.1, read on the forward strand.
ATAGTATTCTTCCATTTGGTGCAAAGCAGCTTTAATGCTCAGCCCTATTCCGCATGGTTTGACACTTTGCTCTTGATATTTTGTGATGTCTTAGCATACCATCAGGAGAGGAAGGGCTGTAGCCATCTCTGTCTGCATTGTTGTCGATTATTTAGTTGAGTTCCTCTCGTCAGTGTGAAAGTCTGGCGCTAACCAAACAGGCTTCAGCCTCTCTTTATCCAGTTCCGGAGCTTGTGGGGACATCAGACACCAGGGCCACTCATGTGGAGCAGAGGAGATCTGCTAAAACATCTTCTGTCCCTCACTGGGATTAGAGCAGACACATTCCCGGGCCCTCTGCTCTGCGGCTCCCATCATTCACTGCACTGGTTACATATGTGTATGAGAATCCTCATGTGAGCACTCACACATGAACATACATAGATAGGTAAGCATGCGTTCAAAGACAAAAGATACACAATAATGACTTGTGATCAACAACATGTTAATTTAATACATTCTGAACAGCCATAGTAGGTTACTGCAAATAGTAACATTGTAATAACACAATTCTATATAACAGATTAAACATGCTACAAACACACATTCTTCCATCTAAATAAAACATTTTCATTTGTAAAGGCCAAGGAAACTCTGACTACATGTCTTACCAGTTATACACTACCAAAAGCACCTTAGTACATTTCAATACAAATTACACAAGCATGCAGGTTTTGAAAAGAACACAATTACTCAAGACTTAAAATCTTTTTAGTTTTTATTAAAGTTTTATTTCAAAACTGCAAAAGTAAACCAAACTGATGTTGAGTGAAAAAAAATATAATAAAAATATAATGTAAAAAAAATGTATTAATACCACATTATCTGCCTCAGCTTCAAGGTATGGACTACACCAGGCCATAAAATGTCAACCACATCACACGCGATGTTAGCCCTGGTCAAGCAGTGGGGGAAGTACCCCCTGGCGTGTTGAATTCTCCCCTGCATAGACTCCAGTGGAATGTCCCCACATGCTTCCTCTAGTTTTGCAGACAGTTTTCCCACTCCTCAGGATTCCTGTCATGAACCTTTTTACCACCAGGCTGAGGCTGAGCTTCTGGTATCCTTCCAAAGCATGTTTAATTGATCCTGAAATTCTAACTGCTATGTTACCATGCTATGTACCTAGGGAGTGGAGTGATAATTGAGTTCACCTGTGATAGCTTGACCCGTTCATGGCAGCAAGAAAAGCACAGGTGGAATTAATGACATTAATGATGGCTGCTTCCAACTTACATGGCCTTTCTGGGACAATAATGGAACAGAGCCATTGTTACTGTTATTATTTACACCTGTGCTTTTCCTGCTTTGACAAATCAAAATGTCTGCTGTGGAAAGGGTCAATTGTGAAGAAATGGTATTTTTTAACCAGATGAGTGCACTGTACATAAAACACAAGTTCTTTTGATTGCTAATGCTTGATCATTTTGGTTACAGAATTTGTCTAGTAGTAACATTGATGACAAAATAGATTTGGTTCTCCCTTCCTCATTCATCACTTTTTCTTGTCCTTCTCTTCTCTAAAAACGTTTCTTTATACACTCAGTGAGTACTTTATTAGGAACACTTGTATAATCTGATGTAATCCGATACAACAGCTCTGCCATAAGTTCTACTTTTACAAAGTTCATATATTTTTAGTTTGTTTTTTTTTACATTGTGTCACATAGGTGATCATTCTACTTTATGTTTATTATTGAGGTTGTAAATGAATTAGAGCTGTGCTTTGCTATGATATGCCATATTGTCACCTGTGAAAAAGACCATTTTGCACATTTTAACTAGTCCTTCTATGAAAAGAGGGCTACAACTGAATTTGACTAGATGTGACACAACACATTACAATACAAAATAATACATGATGATATGACTCAACACAAAATGATAGAGTTTGACATGATACTGTATGGACAAGAAATGTGGCCTCCCCATGGAGAACTGTGGTGAGTAGTTGCAGGAGAAGAAATAGGAGAGTTGTTACTATGTGTACACATTCACTACAAAGAACTTCTGTTGACAGTCATCACAAGTTTAACTGGAGCTGTTGGAAGTTAAATGTCTTTCATACCAGCAACCAAGCTACTGGGGGGAATATGAGGGATTCACTTCTCTCATCCAGAATTTCCTTGTGGATTTGATATTTGTGTTTAGATTAATATTTTTACTGGTATTTCATCTCTGCTTTCAGCTACCAGGGCCTGTGAGGAAATGTAGCTCTTTATTTCTGTACTGTATATGAAATATCTCAGGTGCAATGAAACAATAGAAACACTACAGGAAAGGAAACAAATGGAATATCATATTTTCTGTTATGTCACCATTGTGGTACTTACTGCAGTGTAAGATATACTGCAGTGTTACATACTTACAGTGTGCACTATTTGGACCTGCTGTGGTGAATTATTGACAAAAGTTCAACTATTTTCATTGGATAACTGATCAAGTAGATACTGAATGTCTTAATTGCCTCCTAAAACCTGCGACCTTTCAACTGTTACACATCATTCAATACTGAGTTCTCTTTTTACACAGCTAACTATCAGAACTAAACATTGATCATTTATTCATTTATAGGGAGAAGGGAACATAGGCTATGTCTCAAATGAAACTGGGATCACAGGAATAATCGATCATATAGCTATATATTTTTTTTTCTGTAATCAATCTGACTGAACTTCTGTTAACTTCTGCTTTTATTTTAGGACCTGATTATTAACATGGTTTATTTGGATGTTATTGTTAACTTGCAGATATTCAAAGTGTAAGCATCACAACTATTGCTGTTGTACACACTCCCCTTTGGAAGAAGATCTAACTGTGTCTGTCATACAGCACTGGTTTTGAGCAAAACTACATGGGGAACAGCACACACAGCCATGCTCTCAGTTATAATACCAACCTCTACAAAAGCATTACTCTTATGTTGCATTGTGGATTCATTTTAGGCTCAGTCTGAGTATTGTGTGCACATCTACAAAACCTCTGTGGGATAGGAGCTGGATACAAAAATCATTTGAATTTCTATACAAGGTGTACCCTCACACTAAATCAAAGCGTTCATTTTGGCCTCATACAGCGTATGTGTTTTTTAATGAATGAAATAACATTGATTTATTTTAAGGTATTGTAATGCTACCTGTGTTTTTTGAGTTTTTTCTCAGGGGGAGAATATTTGCCAATGTTACACTAGATTAAGTTGATTTTGAAATATGACATATATTTTGAGTCAGTTTAAGACTGTTACACCCAATTTGTTGGTAATGAAAACTGTGTCAACAGGTTTGAAAAAGTGATCAACACAGAAAGAGGGAGTAAAAAGTAAAATATTACATCATTTGACCCATCTTCAGGTGTGTAATGCCTTCTAGTGGCAAAAGTGCAAATTGACACAGCATGCTGAGAGGCTCCTATATAAAAGAAAAACATATTTTTAAAAAAATCCCTTCTAATAAATACTATGGAAAAAACTGGCTGACTGCACCATGTGTGATGGTCTCACACACAGGACATTTTTATACAACATCTACAATGGCCACTGAAGTGTGTAAACCTTTGTGCCTGTTCCTGAGTGCTGGTTTTCACACTGCAAGCAATTTAGTTAATGGGTTTCACTGCTCTGATGGATTGAAAGAGGCACAATAGGCTGCAAATGCTGCAGCAGAGGACAGTCCCAGGACTTTATAGACTCCTGTAACACATTCACTACAGATGGTTGGTTGACCTTCATCTGATCTCTATCCAACCACAAGAACATCTGACACACAGAAGAAAATCTTTTTCCGTTGTGAAGATTCTTTTTTTATTTGCACATGAATTGCAAAATGACGAAATGCAGTTGATATAACAGACACATAGAAGACTCTTCATATGGATCTTTATAGTCTTTCGTGTGCCTGATTAAATCCAACTGGACCTGACAATAGTTTGATTTTGATTAGCTGTGTTGATATGAATCAGGCATGGGTTTAAACTACTGATATTCTGCTGTTAAACACGGCTTTCAAAGAATATCTGCTTGTTTAAACTTATGTCAGACTCAACAAACTCACACAACAAATTATGAACTTTGAACATAGATTTGTATTTATTTGTTTGAGATTTAGATTTGTACAAAAACACAGTGAAACATCCAAACCCACACCCATAGCTGGAGAGAGTTAAAGAAACTACCCTGATGTCACTTTCCACATACTTAGTCCAGTGGAGTTGTGCTTGATTTACATTGTCAGAGCAAATGTGTCAGAGTCACTGTATGTCTTTCTTGTCATTTCTAGACCATTGCTGGTCCATTTTGACAGGGCCAAACAGCACTCAGTTGCCATGGCCACACAGATCATGTGGGGTTTGAAGTAATGTGACCTTGACAACAAACTACAGTTTTCTGTTTGTGTATGTTCCTGTTTGAAACATGTAGTGTGGTAGTTTGCTGGAGCTCCTGCTTGTGTGCACACATAAACAGTATGTTGATTTACCCACAGATAGGCTTGTGCTGGTGCGGCACCTTGAACTGAAATTCTGCACGTGCTCTCTGTGTGGTCATGTTGAGCTGTGAGGAAAAAATTGACAAATATGCAACTTGTATACACTGCATATTTGATTAATATTCCTCTTCTGGTCACATTCAGTTTTTGAAAATTCTTTTAATCTCAAGGGATGTAAAATCTTAGTCATATCAGGAATTTAAGTATAAAAAAGCTTTAAATTCACAAAAAAGTCATGTTAGTTTAAAAAGTGTGAATTCAGTATTTTGAATGTGAATAAATAATTTTAATGAAGATTAATGTGTGCAACTGTCATCTGACACACATTTTTTTTTTCTAAATTTATAATCTAAAAAAAAAAAGATAATTAAAATATCCAAATCATGTTTCAACTGGAAATGTGATTTAAGAGACATTTTGAGTCCTCATTTTGAAATAATGACTTATAAATGATTTTTAAAAGAATTCGATCAAGTGATATCATTATATTACTGTGTGGGAGAAACAACACAATAGAAGCTCCAGTTTTAAGCATGGAGAAAGTAATCTGTCACTGATAGACTTTGAAAGCAAGCTTATCAGCCTTCCTGGGACCTGAACAGATGAGAAGCAACACTGTGGAGCTTCCCGAGCTGCCGCTGTTGTTGTGCTGTGCTACACCCCTGCTGCTCACTGAAGGGTGAAATGTGATCATGGAGGGCTGCCAGCACACATCAGGACCTGGCAGTTGAAATGGCAAGCTCAGCGAACTGAGATCTAACGAGTCTCTGCTGTCACTGTCGGCTTCTGAGCACTAGAGGGCGAACACTGCATTCACTAATATTACTGTCAGTGTAACTAGCGGAGAGGACACAGTGATACAGTGAAAACATTAAATATGATTTAGAGAAAACAATACAACATACTAATATATGAAAATTGGAATTGAAAACTCAACCAGTAATATTCAGTTGTTCAAAGCCCAGAATTTAAGACATGGAAGGTTTTTAGATGACAGTCAACCATAGTCAACATGAAGGGACAGACTGGTTGCCCAGCAGGCGAGACGCTCACCATGTTGAGTGTTTAAATCTGGCCAATGGTCAGACTCTGTATGGCTGTCCCACCATCTCTGCCTAAAAACATATCCAAAAAACAAATACACACTTAGAATAATCTTACTAGAAAGATCACAGAATGATCTACTACACAGTGTCTATCTCTGTGTTGTATGTTAAAGTTGCAGGTCCCATGGTGCAACACAGAGCCTGATTTGAGTTACAGCTAAAATTAACTTGCAGCTTGATCATTTTTAATAAATTATAGTGTAAGCATGTGCATTGGACTGAGCAAAACTCCTTTTACCTTTTTGAGAGCAAAACTGTGTTTCATTTATATAAGGGCAAACAACTGTTTAATCATTGGCCAATGTTAACAAAATAATGGCAAAAAAAACTAAATGAATAAACAAAAAGACATTCTGCAAAAGAAGAATCACGTTACAAAAATCCAAAGTCAATGTGAATAGAAGATCAAATCAGAAACAATGCAAACAGCAAACGCATACAAAAATATAAACAACACATGCAAAAATAAAAATGCTACAAGACAAGTGTATTTGGGAAAGCAAATTCATGGTCTACAGTATATTTGCAATACATTTATAATGTATATTTCCTCATTTATTGCACATTACACCAAACCGAAGCACTTACTACTGAAACCAGACGTAAGGCCTCTACATTTGTCACATATGAAGACTTTTATTTTCACAATTAGTCCAACTGACTACAACTTATGAAACCACAGATTCTCCCCTCCATACTCAGCCTGTGGTTTAGCATCGTTTGATTTATGAATTGTGAGTCAGTCTGTCTGACAAACAGAGGATGAGAGAGTCTAATGAGTCTCTCTCGCTGGCTTTGCGAGTGACTGAGGCACTTTTAAATGTCGGCGTTTTGATGACACATTTGGCTCACACTTATGTGAGCAACATCTACATAATATCACGCATGGTAAATGATGTTAATATGTTTAAATATTAATATGATCTGCGTAGTTTAGTCCACTAAATCTTACACCACACATGGCTTAAACCTCAGACACAGTGACCTCTTGTGGTAGTTGAGTGATCTCTAGGAGGCAGCTGAGTTAAGTACAGCAGCTGCTTATTAACCTACAGCTTAAAGAAGTTAACCTTGTGACATGTTCCTGACAACACAAGCTATAACTCACCTGCATCTCTATCTGCAGTGCTGCAGGACAAATTTTGAGTTATCTTCCAGACCCAGTTGGGCCACACCTCTGTGACCAGTATAATGGACGTTGTGTTACTTGAAATGTAGTGACAACTTGTTGATCTGCTGGGACTATATGCTGATCCTTCATATTGTGTCAATTTAAAAGAGGCAATATGAATTGTCTGCAGCTAGCTGTCTTGTGTTACTTGTTTGACATGGATGTGTATTTCAGCTAAGACAATATATCCTGTCGAAGGAGGTTATTGCTTGCCAGTGACTGCTGAAATACAATGCTCCTCCTCAGCACAATGAAGAAAATGGATTGCACTGCTCCATATACATTACCATGTTAAATTCGGTCTCCCAAATAGGAAAAAAATGACCCTGAAGGAGGAGAGTGATATGAAAGATTAATTTCAACATGCCCTCAGAAATAATCTAATTATAGATCCAAATGAGTTGCCTCATGCATGGTAAAAAAAAAAAAAAACTATTTAAACTACTACTCTTAAGCATATTATTAATTATATAGGGAGAACAGGAGATAATAATGCTTGTTAAAAGTCATGCCTTTGTTCAGAGATCATACTTTGCATTAAAAAAGAATATTGTCTCTTTCCGGGATGGTTTTATAAATGATTCTTGAGGTTTTGGTCATTTCTCTTTCCTGGGCTCAAATTCAATGGCCAACAAAAAATGACGTTTCACATATAAACTGAATGAAACAGCATGTTCTTTAACATTAATTAGACTATCTGTTCCTTCAGTTATGTTGACCCTCAGCACTGTGCCTATCCCAGTTTATCAGTATGTTCATGCACTGTTGTGCACTGCAGGCGGTGAGTGCCAGTTCTGCTGCAGTTTTGAAACTAAGCGAGGCATACTCTGGGAGGTTTATTAGTCCCCCCCCCCTCTCCTCAGGGCATGGCAAAGGCAACTGTGGAGAGACACTGCCACAAATAGACTCTCTAAATATGGAGGGCTTCAGTCGAGAGAAAATGCATGATCGAATTTTTGGCCTTTTCACCAAACAGACTCCATAAAAGGAGCAAGAAAAAAAGAGAGGCTGAACGGTTGATGACACTTTCCACTGAATGTGTTTTTTGAGTGTTTGTAGCTGTGAGTTAACATGCCTGCTCATACCTGCTTGTGTGTTTACAGTAAATGTGCAATCATCAGTGCTTGTGAGGCTAGCTTTGTCTTTGAAAATTTGTTTCGATGATATTTTCTTTGTTTGCCCACACGTTTGTCTTTGATGCTCCACTGCTTCAGTGTTAGTTCTGACAACAAGTAACTCACTGGCTTTGAATTCATCCAAATTATAAGTACTCACATTTTGATAGGTTTCTGGTGAAGAGCATTCAGAAATCTATAAGTTAGTGGTCTAATTGCTCATACTGCACTAAAAGGGCAGTGTTTTATATAAAGCACAATATTTTTGACTTCAGCTATATAAAGTAATTTGTAATATCCCATTGACAGATGGAGAATTTACAAGTTGGTAGATGGGTGGATCTAACTTGTCCTAGTTACCGCCCAGGGGCCCCAGCATGCCAGTGGGCCCTTGCATGGTCAAAAATCAACATAAGAAGATGCAAAGATCAATTCAGCGGCAAAACACATAACAAAGAGAGCTGTCATTGATACAATTGATTGATACAAGGACTATAAAGGGCAGACAACAGTGTGGTTTTGCTCAGGTCCAAGGTCAGTACGTTGGTCTCTACAACCAGTATTACATAATTATTTATACAGTAGGTTGTGAGGGGAAAAGCCTTGCTTGGGAATGTTACTTGGGAATGTAACAACCAGCAGGGCCACAAAGACACATCATGTGTCACAAAACGTCACGTTACAGGTTAGGGCCCTTTGAGATTCAACACCCACTAGCTCATGAAGTTCTGACTGTAATTAGGCTTGAGAGGATTGTGGGCAATAATGAATCAGTCAAATCAGGCTCAACTGGGCAAAAAGTCACTTAAAATGTAATTGCATTTACTACTTGAGAACTACCAGACACTTTTAAGCTCAAAATCTAGCTGCACTCTGCTTCGAGAAAACAAACAGTCCAGGGCTCAATGCTAATTTTGTGTCCACAATAAAACCCATAAGAAGATGGATCTGTGAGTGCTGTTGCATTATCCCGTTCACTATGTTTGACTCCTGTTGCCGAAAGAGTCTAGCGAGTTAGTGACATTTCAACTGGGATACACACATGTTCCAAAGTGGGTTAAAATCCTGTTTCTCTTGGTTCATCTCATGCTACAATATGCCATATTGTGCTGCAGTTGACCCTATGCTCTGACTCTGTGTTTTGCACATTGTGGGCAGTGAGGAACAAGTGAAGGAACAAGCACCAGGAAGTCTTTTGTCAACTGGTGAACTGATAACCTTGTGGACAAGACTTCACATTAAGAAGCAGTGACAAACTGTATGAATCTACCACTCGGTCACATTTTTTTCTGACCCAAAATACAATCAGCTAAAGATGCCTCCCCACTGATTATATTATAATAATGAACACATGTTTTCATGAGTCAGCCGCCTTCGTCCCACAGCCAGTGGGTGTGACAGTGGACATTGTAAGTGCAAGTGCATGATTGTGTGCTTGTTGATGGACACACACAACCCCATGCGTGTGCCCGTGCAGCCACGTGTCACAGCAGATGTTGCCTAAAGCCTCAGCAGTGTCTCCAGTGATGTGCCGTCCACTGACCTTCAGTAACATTTGAAGATGCAGCAGCCTGCTTGTCAAGGACAGCGCACTTTTCCGGCTGATTATGATGCTTTGCCTTTCATTAATATGCCTCACCTCCAGATTGGCTATATGGCATTTGCATGACATTAGCATATATCTTTCGGACAGCAGTTTGTCGCCGCAGTGTGCAGAGCTTGTGGGAATGACACCTGTTAGACAGAGAGGCAGATGCCACTTTGCCAGGGAAACACTATGGAGATTTGGGTGGAGGTGTTAAGGGTGATAGACAGTTCTTTTGGGCTGGTAACATGTTAAAGTGCTTTTTAGGGCATTCAACAATATATGTCTTCACTATACTTATAGTGTCTCTGAGTCCTAACCAAAAATATTTCTAACTTGAGGATTTTAGGGCAGTTTTCTTGAATAAAGGCACCTTCGGTATAAACTTTTCTGGAGTTCAAAAGAGATATAAAGGATATTTAGCTTTGGTGCAACAAAACAGTCTCAGCCTACATTATTCCATGTGCCCAGTCCTGCATGCAATATGCACCTGGCTGCAGCATCCACTAGCTATTAATGCCATTTCCTGGGGTTCCCCATCCTGCAGGATTTCAGCCTCACCTCATGTCTCTCTCTCTCTGAATGATGTCTTTATTCTTCTCCCTCTCCTGTATGAATAACGTCTCTTCTTGTCTCTTCTCCCATGTATGTGAACGGTGTTGATGGAGGTAGTGTGTCTCAGGTCCTACTCTGTTCTGGTGGCAGTTGGAAGCTGCTGGGTGTCCCCTTCATTGCATTATTTGTATATACTATTAATCCAATATAATTTTGTTATCCTGTTCAATGCTTTATCCTGTAATTTGTGTTCTGTTCTCTACACACAATATCTATTGCACGTCTGTCTGTCCTGGGAATCCATCCTCTGTTGTTCTCCCTGAGATTTCTTCCATTTTTTTCCTGGTGAAAGATTTTTTTTAGGGAGTTTTTCCTTATTTGAATTGACAAATAAATTTGACTTTGCTTGGTTTAACAGCAGTAGGATTATTTAGTTGATATGGATGTATAAAAAGGATTGTATTTACATCTCAAAACTGCAGAATATCATAAGATTTTTTGGTCACCATGCTGACAGCTCTGCTTTTAGTTGTGCTGATAGTATTTAATCTGCAGACTGCTTAACTACACAGCAAACTTCACTCAAATGATACCTAGCTGGCAAAATAAAACATCAGCATCAGAACATTCTGGCACTTTCTCGTGGATAACAAAAATAAAATGATAACATCTTTGTCCCATTGTTGTTGCTGCCATATCTCCATTTTAGTTGTGTTGCACTTGCAAAGTTTGAGTCATCATTTAACTTCTTCTCTCCACCCGTTGAGTTTATATTTGTTGTGAAACAAAAGTAATAGGTGCATGACTTGTGGTTGTGTTTGTTCCTGTCTTAGGCTCAGGCTTTTGGTCAGCTCTGATGCTGCTCAGCCTGAGGATGCTGCAGCCAGGTGGTGACCCTGCATGCAGTACCTGGCACACAGCAGAGTGCATAGAGCAGCCAAATCCCAGTGTCTGAGATCTGCCCACACTGGCCAATCTGCCACCGAGGAAAATGAGCTGTGGACACGGTTCCTGATATAAACATTTTGACGGAAATATAAAAAGCACATTTTTAATGTGTCATAATGAGGCATCACGATTTTTCAGTTTTGTGTTTTATGTGAAAGGATTTGAATGGTAAGTCTGCATATATTACTTCCAACTGTTATTTTCACAATTATTTTCACTGTAATTTAATGGATGCAGGCCTGAGTAGATTCCTGGCATTGAGTCTCCAAATTGGCTCTCAGACAGATTACAAGAGCTGGACAAGAAACAAATTTGCATACCTTCTCCTTCAGGTTCACGGTCAGTATCATAGGTCAGTTAACATAAGAACCTGACCAGAATAAACATTAATTTGCTAGATTATAACAATTGTTAATCATTATCCAGAAAGCACTGATGATTTAAGGGATTAAAATCTTGGAATCTTGCATCAACTTTTATCAGTTACAGCTGAATAACATAAATAATCGATTCTGGGAGTTGAAACTGCAGCATATGAACATGCAATACACAATCAATTTTGGAGCTGTAATTTACACAAACAATTCAACATGAAACAGATACAAAGAACCTGTAACAGTCTCTGCATCCAAGTCTATTTAACTCAGTTTTATTTATAGTGACAAATCACAACAGAAGTTATCTCAGGGCATTTTTCATGGCAGGGCCCTAAGTGACAGCAGCAAGGAAAAACTCTCCTTATTCAAACAATATAATTGTATGACATGGATCAAGGTTTCCAACAGCAGCAGAAAGCAGCAAAAAGGTCTGACATACCTTCTGCATGCTATCTTCCCAGTTACAAACATCAAGCAAAGTGACTAGCTGGTGAAGAAAGTTGAACATTTTTCTCAGGTGTAGGTGGGGACCAAAGCAGAGCTACAGGGAGAATGAATATTGGATTTATATTTGTCAAGTGTCCAGAAATATGACTCCAAGTGAATACTAATGCTCTGTGTCTGCTGCATGTGCAACTGTAACTGTAATATGTTGTATCTGTGATCTTTTTAGCTTCTTCTGGCATTTTTCAGCTCCCAAGTGTTTAAAAACATGCAGATTTAATATTCAGTGTGATAATCTGAGCCTGCCATTAGCCCACTTTTATTCCAACTTTGTCAATGGACAACACTGGTTTATAGATAGTTTGATGTTTTAAACACAGCAACCCAGAAACCCAGAAAAAGTTGCCTCAAAACCCTGTTGCACAATATGACTAAATTGCCTCCAGCTGCAGTCTTGGCCTGCTGAAAGCTCCTTTCTGTTAGGCCACAGTTTTGTGGTTTTGAATCTCTTTCATGACCTTTGTCAAATATCACCACCACTACGTCTCTCCAATCTTCTGCGTCACTTTCAATTTTATACCGTCTATAATAGGAAGCCATAAAAATAATCTTTACTATCAGTGCCAGTCAGAGAGGAGAATCACCACTTCATTACCACCCCTGTCTGAGGGGCTTCTTATGGGATGGAAGGAGCCCGGCAACAGAGCTGAGCCTGGGGCGCCCTGGTGGCTCAGTCTGCTAATGGCTGCATGGAGTTCAACTGCAGCTCATTCCACACTTTTGCATCTCTTTTCCATCACTTTCTTGCCACTTTTCACCATACCTGATACAAAAATTTAAAAAAAAAGCAAGAAGAAATGAAATGCTGGAAAAAAGGTGGGTTGTCCTCGTTCCTTTTCAATAAAAGCTGTTTGAATCTAGCAATGAGAGCAGTTGAATCTCACTCAATTATGCCCTGTTACCTCCCTCTATCTTTTTAATGATCCCACACAGACAAAGCACTGTGATCCCTCTGTGAAACACCCTGTGATGAAATAAACCATTGTGTGTGTCCTCGCCCCAATATGCTAATCCTGGATTAATTATGGGCCAACCCTAATGAGTATCTCTCTCACCCTCTTAGATATGTAAATGCACCAGCAGTGGACAACGTTGAGAGGCTTTTGTTAACTCTGTGCTCTCTGTCTTCTATAAAAGAGACAGAACAGGACGGAGAGAGACAAGGACAAAGGTTTAGTGGCTAAAGATTACTTCAAATAATATCATTGCTGGAATAAAACAAAGTCTATTCTCACTGGGTCAAGGAAGAAAATTAGTATTGATGCCTGTAAATCAGTGAAAGCTCATGGTAAATGTGACTTAAACCCGTGGGACTCCAGCAAGAGCAGAGATTATTATAAACATACTACGCAAATCCATAAATTATACACAACTCTACGTAACAAAAACTGACCCACACCTATATAGTATGTATATTCTCAGATTATTGCCATACCAGTCACAATAAGTTGCTACCTATCTCCCGGACAGCATGGATAATTAATTGTTTTTCAGCCTATTAATTACACCGGAAGTGTGAATATGGTTAGAGCTACAGGAAGTATGCTCTTGTAACACTTTCATCCTCTTTACTTGAAAGGTGATGGACAAAGAGAAAAGAGAGAGAGAGAGATTTATGGCAGCAGCATGGAAAGATTTTCAGCTTTGTAGCTTGCTGCAAAGAAGAGAATATGCTGTTTCAAGATCAGGAGATGCTGACAATCAGACTCTTATGTAATTTTAAAGGGGTCATTACAGATGTATTTCAACAAGGTACAGCCAGTCACTGTCTGGAGCTGATGTAGGGCCAGTTGAATATTATGCATTGATACATGTTGTACATGTTACAATCATTTTCTGACATTACTTTAATAGCAAAAATAATGATTATTGAAGGTCAAACACATTATCCCCAGGTTAGAGAAGGTGAAACTTGAAGGATAGAAATAGTACAATAAATAATGTGCAAGACAGTCTTTATTACTGTATTGTTTTCTTCTGCCTGTGCGGTGTGATACTGTGTATGCTGTTACTGGTTGCTGCTACAGGTGTCTGTCATATGTGAACTTTTCTGAAACTTTCTGAGATTTGTTTTTAATGTGCATGTTGGTTTGGGGTGCCCACACTGCAAAACCATTTCCTTATCAAGTATAGTTTAGTACAATACAAGTACAATAATAGGAACATCTGTTCAATATAAAGCAATCTAATGCAAAACAGTTTCAGTGACAATGGGAGTAATGAACTGAATCAACACTTTTCTGATCCAGTCAACAAAAATAACCTAACTGTGTGAAAGATCTTGTTATTACAGACATGAGAGATAGATCTTGTTTTCATTTAACCCATAAGGCCTAGTTTTACCTCAAACCACTCCACCTAACTCAATATATGTACTCTCCCTCCTGATTAGACACTGCATGAAGTTATAAACTGCACCCGTTAAGCCAGTGAGCGCCTTTCCTTTCAAACCATTGTTTGTATGAGTAGAACAAAGAAAGAAGTTTAAATACAGACTTTTCACCTTATTAATTTTATTCTATTCAACTAACATTCCATAGATTTGTTTGAATGTTTAACTAATGGTATTGTATTGCATATTAGACTTCTATGTTTAGTAAGGCCCGTGGATAACTGAAAAAGGCAAGATTGGTCATGCATTAATAACATAAGTTAGAATGAGAACCTAATTTACTTTATTTATTCTATTCTTTGTTGATTGTTAGTGTTTTCCTTGTAAAAAAAGAAACCATCCATCCACCATCCATGTCACTGTTCATTCATCTTTGACTGCAATTAATAAATTGTTGGAACTACCTTTTACCCCACATAATTCCATGAGCCAATGTCACTGTAGCTTTTTCAGTTTGTCTTATACATTTACAACACTGTGTCAGAAAGTAATAAGTGAATAAGAAATATTGGAATTCTGCTTTTATTTTTTGCTTTGTAATAGGTGGCTTTTGACTTTTCTTAACAGTAAAAACATGTCAGGGAATATAATTGTATTCCTCAATTTAAAATGTTTTTTTAAAAAGTGACTTAAAATTGTATTCATCATATGGACAAGACAAGATAAGATATTAAGGAAGGACATTCAAAACCTGAAGATTGCAATTTAGTGTTGGTGATTTTAAGGGTGCATTGATCATTGAGAGTGACAATGTCTTCTCATTTCAGACTCTTCCTAGATTTGGGTCAAATCCTCAGAAACAAAAGTGCGTCCCGTCTCACTGGGGAGTAGTGTGTGTGTGTGTGAGTGTGTGTGTGTGTGTTGTAACGGGGGTCTACAGGGACTGAAAAGCCTGATCTGTTCAGGATTCTCCACATGAAGGAGCTGCGTCTCTCCTCGGAGTTTCTGTCCAAGGTGCTGAAATCTGCTGCTCCGGGGACAGGTCACATGACCGCGCTTCCTCCTTCTGAGAGAGCAGGAATGCTGTGTGTATGTGCGTGCACGCGTGTGTGAGCGCGCGTGTGTGGGCTTTGCACGCGGACACTTCAATCCTCATCATGAGCGGTTCGGCTCACGAGGAAGGCTCTCTCTAAGACGGACTACAGACGTTTGCTGTAGTCTGCTGCCAGCATGGAATCCGTGCAATTGAATGCGTATCTGTGAGTCTTTGCGTGTTCTCTTTTTTCTCTTTCTTTCGCCGTTGCAAACATTTTGTGGCAGCTGTGGATGGGCACACAGGAGTGGGCTGCTGCCCACCAAGTCTGACTGTCTTTCGGAGGTACTGAGAAGAAGAACATGTAAGAATCCGCAGGCATCCCCGCAGATCCTTTCGGATTCACAGCCAAAATGCAGAAAGGGATGAGACTCAATGATGGCCATATCACCTATCTGGCTCTTTTGGCGAAGAAGGATGGGACCAGGCGAGGTTGCCTGAGTAAGAAAAGCTCAGACAACACAAAATGGCATTCAAAGTGGTTCGCTTTGTTGCAGAATATGCTGTTTTATTTCGAGAACGACTCCAGCTCACGCCCCTCCGGACTGTACCTGTTGGAGGGTTGTGTTTGTGACAGGGCACCGTCACCAAAGCCATCTCTCTCAGCGAAGGAATGCTTAGAGAAGCAGGTGAGATATTGATCACACGGGGAGCTCGCAGAAGTCTGACTGACTGACACTATCAGGACGTACGCATTCATTAATGCTGCTTTGTTGTGTTTCTCTTTTTGAGGGAAACTTGCTTTTTATCAATCTAGCTTTGAGTTAAAGCATCATGAACCAGAAGGGGGTGTTTTGTAGAACGAACAAGATGCAAACGACACAGGTTTCTTTTTTTCTTTTTCTTTTTTTCTTTCTTTATTTATTTTTTACCCCAACATCTATTTATCACGCAAACAATTTTCCAGAGATGCTTTTGCATTATAGTTCACTTGACGTTCAGTGTTACGTAATGGCGTCATCCTAACTGATTGATTGTCTCGATTCTGCACTAAAATAGCCTCACAGCCTACTTCAAAGGTAACCCATCAGATGCACCAGATGCAAAAATAAACAGTGGCTCAAAGTTAGCAAGATAAAATAAAATGCAGACAAACTCCAGACAGTTTTACTTTCTTATAGTTCTTTTCTTGTGGTAATCCCAATATTTTTGCATCATTTATATATAAGAGACTATTTTTAGATGTCTCAGATGTTCAGGGAATGCAGCACATATGAGGGAAGAAAACTTAAACTGCATCCAAACTTTGCAGGTTGCCATCTTGCGGAGGAGTGCTGCCCCTTCAGTGTCGTTTTGACGTATTGATTTAGTTCCTTGTCTTGATATTAATAGCATCCTACCTTGGCAACTGCGTCTCCCCGGTTTATAGCGGCTTGGTTCATTTGATAGCTCTCTCATTATCATGGGGTTGTTAACGACAGCCATGAATGAAAACCAAATGATGTCCCAGGCATGCTTTTGTTTCTCAGTGCAACCCCCATTCGTTTTTAATTCCTCGGGCATTTAGTGCTACGGATTAACATGTGTGAGGGCTGAACAATGTCCACTGTTTTGTTTTTGTGCCAGTGTGACACAGTCAGAAATAATCCCGGCAAAACGCATGGCTGCCTTTTGCAAAAACAGTTTTGAGGGGTTGGGGAGGCTGCTACTGGAAGAAGTGAACCTTGTGGCATAGAAGCATATAAAAACCAGAGAAGTGGTCAAGCTGCTGTGGGCTATGACTGCAGTCACCTTCTAAAATCTGCTCTGCCAGCTGCAGTCTCCTCTGCTTTCCCTGCAGCAGAGGTAATAAAGAACACAAGTCAAAAGTCGTTTTATCTGTTCAGCACAGTCTTTATTTATGTGGTATTTTGTTTTTGGCTTTTACCAAAGTGTCACAAACATATTAAACATAGCAACAGTACCAATGAAAACAGACCAATTTGACAATATTTTATCCTTTTTGATGTATGTGTGAAAGTTTGACTCCACCAGTGGTGGAAAGCATTTAATCAAAGTACCATACTTTTTACAATTTTATGCTGTTTTTTTAAAAATTTATTTATATTCCGTTACATTTCAGAGGGAGATGTTGTATGTTTTACTCCATTACATTCATTTCACAGCTATAATTACTAGCTAGTTAATGAATCAGTTAATACAATACCTAATAGAGCACACAACAGTATAAGTTGCTAAAACTAGTGTGCTGCTTACAGTATGAGATATATTTTAGGTACATTTTGCTTTACTTGTAATAGTTTTTTTTCATTGTGGGATTGCTCCTTTAACTTAAGTAAAATACCTCTGTACTTCTTCCACCACTGAAAAACACAGCCCAATAGAATGTTAAAAAACCTTAGTCTATTGGGATTTTGCAGAAATGTTACACTTCTATCCTCACTTCTACCTCACTATATGCCATGTTACTTCAAAATCATGAGCAAGAAAGTTTTACTCTGCAAACTGCAAAAGCCAACATTATGTTTGTGTCCTCATCAGTGTGTGATACTTAATGTTTGTAGATCATTGTTGGGAAAGGACTCATTTGAATGCCCCAGTTTCCTCAGTTTTGTGTTTCAAATGTTAAAAACAACACTGCAGTTTAAGGTTAAGGCACAGCTTGACACACTTACATGTCAGCAAAAATATGATTTTGTAATAAAAAAATGGATTAGACACCCCAAACTCAAGCAAACTGCAAGCGTCTGGCTTTAGACTAGAACTAAATGCATGTGCTCTAGAAGAAAATCTTCCCTACTAATTATGCACCATTTTTGATAGGCCCAATTTCATAAACATAGCTAAATGAAAAGAAAACAAAAACAAAAACAAAAACAAATCTGGACAAATCTCATGTGTAAATGTTTATTTATATCGGCAAATTTGATTGATAATTTAATAGCTTTCTATAAATTATCTGTTTATGAGCGGGTTCAGAGTAAGTAAAACTCCTGTAATAATATTTGTATTTTACTGTTTAACCTCTAAGGAAGTGTCAGTTGACACATCAAGTATAGATGAAAGGAAAATCCACACTGTCTTCAGTTCCATCTGCTGGAAGTGTACCTATTGTTGCTGTCCATTGTGCTGAATTCTGCTGTCATGTTATGCTCCTCAGACATTTGCCCACTCCTCTCTGTTGGCAGAGCTGTCAGGATTAGTATCCATGTCACTATACAGATGTGCCAGCAGAATTTGAACAATTAAGATTTGTATGACAATTTCATTTTACCCAAGAGCCACAGAAAATTATTGTTTTAGTTTTGTTTTCTTTAACCATGATCTTTCCATGACTATCTTTCATTAATGTAAATGTAAACTGTAGGACCGCAGACTGTAACCGTAGGGGTGGCAGATCAGAAATAGGCATAGTTACATAGGTTGTTTTGGGAGACAATGACAAAGACGCTACTTTCTATGAAAAGGGGACTTGTTGGTCACTCTCATAGCCCAGGCTACTACACTTTTTCCACTATCAAGCCTTTTTCTTAGGAACAATATCAGTACAAGATGCATGCTCTATTCTTGGGATGAAATATGGACTGAGTGACATCTACGATGACAGCTGTTCATGCAGGCTGCTTCAGTCAATTTATTTCAACAGTGAATTAAATGAATTTGAAAGCCTTCAATTAGCATAACACAGTCTTCTGTTCAGCACGTGTCCCTTTATATAATATGTGTCAGGAATAAATTGTCTCAGTTTTGCGTTACTTGCATGGGGGTGTGAATTTTGGTGGATTAAATGTGAACATGTATGTGAACTTTGGATGTGTATTTACGTAAATGTGATGTTTCATATGTGAGAATTGTACACTTTGTAGTGTGCAATAAATCATGCTTGTTTACCTGTATTTATGTGCCCATGTCTGTACATCTTGTATTACTCTGTGTATGCCTTGAATTCTATATTTGCCTCACTGTGTCCTCCTGCTTAAGCCTATGTCAATCTATAAAACGGAGCAGCTCCACAGAAAGGTGAAATGAGGACAGAGAGAGTAATCAATGCTCCAGGTGTCTGAGGGCATACAGATTTCCTTTTCACTTTCCCCACTTTGGAAAAACAAAGAATGACATTCAAGTCAATGAGCAGACTGCAGAGGTCATCTGAGGCAATGCTACTGTACATTTCTGACTTCAACCTGTTACATATGCAGATCTTAGCAGATTCCAGGTATTTGAGTGTGTTAATGGTGTGTGTGCATGTACTGTGTGTGCGTGTGTGTGTGTCAGAGCTGCAGAGGGAATGGCCGGGCGAGTGCTGGATCTTATCTGTTTGTGACAGGGAGAGGGACAATGCAGTGAATAGATGCCAAGCCAAACTGCCACCTAGCAGGGCTACAGTGCTTTTTATAGCCTCACTCCTCAAAAAGGCAAAGATCTTTCTCTCCCTCCCTCGTCATCTATATCTCTCCGTTCTTATTGTATTCTTTGGAGTGTTCTACTTTTTAAATGTTCTCATTCCCCATTTAGAAGGCGAGCTACGTTTAAGCCCACAGTTACTATGGCAACCCCTATTTGCATCTGAAAAAGTGCATTTGAAGGGGCCAACAAAATGTGCAACAACATGCCTCTGCATTGTGCTTCACTTACCAAGTACAGCACATTATGGGCATATAAGAAATATGAGGTGGGTCATCTGAGGTTTTGAAGTGGAAATGCTTGATTGATGATATATTTGTGTTTTTGCTGTCTTATTTGTTTAATTTATATAGGCTAGATAAAATTAAAAAAAAACACAAGAAAAAAGGGTCATGATGCAACAATGGGCTACAGAACAAAGATCTACTCCACCTCACAACTCCAGCATCATCTCCTGCATTTCCAATGATTTCTCATAGTCTGCATTGCCCTACATATAGGCTGAGTTAAGAATTGACTGCTGATTTTCAGAATTTCATGAACCTTTTTGTATTTATTTTCTATAAAGCTACAGTTTATGAAGTTCATGAGGTTTCTGTCTAGAAAAGAGGTAGCCTATACCAAATGACAATATGAGAACATAAGGGTCAATGACTCTTATAGACTCAATGAATGTGTAGATGCATTATATATATCTCTGGCATCAAGGGTATAGGCTATAATGTGGAAGTTGGCTTGGCTTGACAAGATAACAGTAATACTGTATGTGCGTGAGATTAAAAACATATCTTTTAGGAATTAGGGGGCCCCATGCAGTAGATACTATCAATATTTCAATATTTCTGGCAGAGAGTTAGATTTACCACTCTCATATCTGTGCATTAAATATAAGGCTACACCCAGCGGCAGCTTAGCATGATATCTCATTTATTTAATCCGTTTAAAAGCCAAATAGTAAAACGACAAATGGTCATTTTATTTGTCCAACTGTTTCTTGACTTGGAGCAGTTGCCAGGCAACCAGTGGATGCTCTCTAGGAAGTTAACTGCTTCCAGCCAAGAGATTTCCTGGCACATAATTATAATAATAATAATTGTCATTTTCGAAACAATTGAGACATAAATTGTTATTTGTGAGCTTTACAGGTGCTGGTAGACAGTTTTTGTTACCTTCAGTCAGAGTCACGCTGTCTGTTTCCACCTGTTTCTGTTCATTATGGCAAGCTAAATTAAGCTAATCATTGCTTAACTTTGACTATATTATTTTGCCCATTTACGACTTTGATTTTACCTGCCTCATGTTTAATTTACTGCATTTGGTTGAAATTATGCAATGAACAAACTGCACTACAAGTAACCTACTTATTTCCTGTTTATTAGGAGTATGTCTTGATATATTCTACTCATTCCAGTTGGTAAAGTATAGACTTAAAGCCATAATATCTTCAAAAAGCAAAAGATAATTGAACTACTTGAAAAACCCAACAAAAGCGTTTAAATGTGTTTTATAGCAAAAAAGTAGGAAAAAATCTGTTGGATAACTAGCTAATTTCCCCCTTTCAAAATCTACTAGATTTTGTTTTTAAAAAATTGAATAAAGCTAAATCAAAAATGCTTTTAAAGATAAAATTTCTCTTAGATTTAGTAATTGGAAGCTACCCTTATCATCATCATTACATAAGTAAATGTGTTTAATCTTTCCTCTTTTTCCTATTCAGATGAAATTAAATAGTTTTTATACATAGATTTTAAACAAGGATTTACTACGGGCAATGTTGTCTCACTTACAGAGAGATAATGTCTCTGTGGCAAAAAACGTAGTGACGTTGAGCTAAATATAGCTGCCTAAAAGGCTTGACACACCAGCTCACAGGAAGCGGGAGATGGAAAGCACATTATTGACAAAGGCCTGTTCTGCTGCTCATCAGGAAATATGGAACATTACTCCCCTTCACAAATGATTTGCTCTTGGCATTTGGGAGGGATGAAAAATCCAATATATTGGATTTGTAGGGGTCTATTTACAATGCATCAGTGTTATATAATTTGATGCGTTTCTACCACAAATAGGCTGTCTGCACTATTGTTGCAATGACCACCACTTTGTTGATTTGAGGAGTTTATCTGAAAAGCCTATTAGAAAACAATTCCACATTAATTTGCCATAATTGCCATAACTGAACCTTTAAGGCTGTGGGGTCACTGGAGGTAATTGGTGAGAGAGTGAAAAGGGGTGAGGACCCAGAGGTGTTTGTGTCACTAAAATGCAGCCATATCACTGGGACAAAACAAAACATGGCGTCAGCAGAGAGGCTTCCACCAATTCAGAGGTGAGTTGCCAGGTTACAGACAGAATGCACAGAGGCTTTATAATGAATCTCTCAAGACTTTCCCCTTAGGATCTCTCTCTCTCCCACTCATTCACACACACGGGCATGCATTTGTGTATACGTACAACTTCAGTTTCATCAAAATGTAAGCTTAAAAGCCAGTCTATGATGACCAACGTGTGAGATTTTCCTTTTTCCCACAGCTAATCTAGGAAACAGTCAACATCATTCACTTTGAAACATTGTCATATATTCCCATTGTCTCATTATAAGCTAAACAAATATTTGACTCTCTCTTTTATGTTGTCATTTTTCAGTATTACTTCACTGTCACTTTCAATCATGACAACCAGAAGGCTTTGGAGCTGCGCACAGAGGATGTCAAGGACTGTGATGAGTGGGTTGCTGCCATCACACAGGCCAGGTACCTCTCACATGACCTCTCACCTACATATACCTTCAGCAAGGATATAGTGAGGATATGCTGAGGAGAATCAGTCATTTTGTTTGTTGTCATAGATGTAGTAGATGTAGATGTAGTGTTAATCACTAAAGGATAGGTAAAAACTCCTATCTCACCAGACTTAAGAATGAAAAACATCAAAACACTCTTTTGGGTGAAAGCTATCTCTTTACTATTTGCTATTAAAGGGAATTTGAGAAGGGTTTTTATGTGTTTAACCAGTTAAAAAATGTATCAGCATACAGATGAGCAATGAATAACAGCCTGGCTTTAGAAAATGTAATATAAACCATGAATTGTATCCTAACGAGACTAAGAGTTGACAGCCATGCTACTGACCCTCCGAGACTGTACTTAAGCACAGTAGTGTTTTGATAACACTATTCTATGCTAAGATCAGCATGCTAACATCCTCACAATGTCAATGTTAGCATTCTGATGTTTAGTAGATATAATATTTACCACAGTCACCATTGTTTCAGCACGTTAGCATTCTAACATTTACTGATTACAACTACAAAAAAGTACAGCTGACAGTGATGAAAATGTTATTAGTTATGCAAGTATTTGGTCATAAATGTATTAGATAAGGTGAAAATTTTGACCTGACCTGACCTAGATGAAAGTCAGGGATCATCAAAGTCATTATGCTTCATCCTCTTGGAAATGACTCTTGATTTGATATATACAGTGTTGAGATGTACTGTATAATGAGCAAAATGCCCCTTTAAGAATAAGAGACAAAAGAGGGTCATGAAAGCCAAGTGATACAATCACTCTAAATGTCAGCAGTGAGCATTTGTATGGTGAAAGGTCAATTGATTGGACTCATTGAAGATTACATTGATTAGTGCTCACTCAAGGCAGCTGCACTTACTGTACAGGAGTAAGTTAGCCAGTAAACATGGAATACACAGCAGGGCAATGAAGATCTGTTTTTACCTGTTATCATAATATTGCTTTTTTT
This sequence comes from Euthynnus affinis, assembly GCA_029490765.1. NCBI lineage: Eukaryota > Metazoa > Chordata > Actinopteri > Scombriformes > Scombridae > Euthynnus > Euthynnus affinis. The sequence goes on from CM055839.1 coordinate 16,776,345, forward strand.
AGAGGTCTCTGATTCTCATACTTTGTTTTTGTTTTTTTACCAGTTATTTATTTCAGCAAGTTTTCAAGTTTAACAAGCTCCTTTCAAACAGGAAACATCCAGATTCAAAAAAGTTGGAGGCATGTTTACATTAGCTTGAAGGAGTTGGCTGTACTGATTTCAACCCCTGGTTAGAATGCACATAAAGTGTTGAAGTGGGTAATGTACAGTATTACTGCTCATGCAGAAGCAGCTTTTACACATGTTTTGCTAAGCTCACAAATATTTGAAGAATTGGTTGTATAAGTGCCTGTGCTTTGTGCAGATAGAAGGTCTGCAGTTCAAACATATGCTGATCACAGATCTGCTGTTTCTTTGATAAATCTATCGAGAGTCCATGAAACATGCGTTAATGAGGTCCTTACAATGTCTGTGTGTGTGTGTGTCTGTGTAGTTACAGGAACCTAGCTACAGAGCATGAGACCCTCATGCAGAAGTATCTCCATCTACTCCAAATAGTGGAGACGGAGAAAACGGTTGCCAAGCAACTTCGACAACAGATAGAGGATGGGGAAATCGAGATAGAGCGGCTAAAATCAGAGGTAACTTGCCTTGTAATTTAATGCTAGTAATACCTGTTTGTTTGAGTGTGTTACTGTCTCACTGGATAGTTCATGAAGTTTACTTACACAGATGAGACAGAGAAAGGAAAAGATGGAGGGTAAAGTAGTCAGGCACTGAGATTAAAGGCAGAAAGAGTTCATGAGACAAAGGTCACTACCCAGATTCCAAACCACAAATGCTGTGAGTTCATGACAAGCGCTTTAGCACCTCCAGATGTCCTTGTTACACACTCTGCAATATTGTTGAGTGTTTTGTATCCTAATTATTCAGTCTAAACTAGATCAAATGCATCTCTCTTTAATGTGCTAATGGATAGCTCCAATTGAACTGAATGTTTTCAATATGCATGAATCAGCTTCTATTGTACCTGATACTGCAGTTTGTGCCAGAAAATCCACTGTCTCACTTTTCATGCTAAAATGTGTATTAGTAATGGATTTTGAGTTGTTTTGTTTAATTTCAGTCCTTTATTAAAAGCTGGATATCTGGAGTCTATTCTTATTTGTACATTGTGTCATTCTGATGGGATTAAATTTTAAAAAAAAGGTGCAATTTTGATGCAGCTGGTAAAATTTGTCATTCATATATAAGTCTCTTTGAAACCAGCTAATGGATGGTACCAAAGTTGAACAAAAAGGCAAATAAAAACACTGAATATAACTTTCATAACCATAAGAAAACAGAGAGCGAGAGAGAGAATATGACATGACAGAGATCATGATTGAAGCCTGTAGACAGAATGAGGCATTCATTTTAGTCCACAGCGCAATAATTGGTTTGGTTTATGTTGAATTTCAGATTGCTGGACTGCTCAAGGACAACGAGAAGATCCAGTCAAATCCAGAGGTACCTCCCAGTGATGATGACACAGAGATCAAGAAGATCAAAAAGGTGAGATCTGAATGCTTTAATGTTGTGCAGTGTTTAAGGATCAGGTTATGCCTGAGTTTTCTATATCAAAATAATTAAATAAATGCAAAGAAGGAGGCAACGTGGGGGTGAGGGGGAGCTCTTAACCCACTACAACAAACTGCTTGCACTGTCTTTATTTCCCATGAAAAAGCTGCCCTGTTCAAGCGCTCCATAATAAAGCTGGAGAATGTGGAAAGTTTTGGAAAACTGGTCACTTTAAAGCTGCATTCGATTTTTAAAGTAACAATGAAAAAAATGACTGTGTAATGTGAAAGGTTTTGCTTGTTGTGATGACGAACCTACAAATAATCTCTTAACTCACTGTGACCTCTCTGATCAACCTTGTTTCCATTAGTGATAGACAGCTGCTTTCACACTCTGCTCAGCACCAAACGGCAGACAGATAAAGTTAGCAACTAGCTGCTGAACATAGTGGAGCATTTAACAAGTAAAGAGACAGATATTTCCCTCAGGAGTTGGGAAAGACCAAAAGAGAGAGATTAGATTTACATCTATCAGGTCAGCAGATAGATGACTCTAAATGTATGCTAATGTTTGTCTATGTCTGCTCGAAGTATAAACAGGAAACTGTTTGCTACTGTAACACATTCTCTATAACAACTTCCTAAGGTAACAATATGTCAATGTTGTGTTTAAAGCTTGCTGCACTGTCCCCCAAGTGGGCCAAAAATCAATTAATACATTTTCTTACAGCTGTTAACATATGACGCTCTGAACCAGAGCACATCTTTGTAGGGCTGACAGACACTACTGTAGCTTCAAGATATGGCATTCAGGGAAACCACAATTTCTTTCTTTTTTTTTTTAACAGGAAGTTAAGTTGTCAAATGGCTGACAAAGTTTTAAGTACTAGTAGTTTCTCTATAATAATGTGTGTAAATGATTCTAACAGTCATGCCAAACAGCCAAACCACAATGGAACATGTCTTACATTTTCTATATTTTCCAGGGGCTTTTTCATTGTTCCACATCATGTGACATTTTATCAGTGAAGGGTACTAAGTAGTTGGTGTTTTCTGAATATCCACATTCCACCATACATTTTACAATAAGTTGAAGGGCAAAATACTCTTTTATATATAGAGAAATGTATTCTACTTCAAAAAACCTGCTGGATTATCTCAGACATTAATTTAACGCATGTGTGCGAACGCTTTTCATCACAGGTCCAGAGTTTCCTGCGAGGTTGGATTTGCCGCAGGAAATGGAAAACCATCATCCAGGACTACATCCGTTCACCCCATGCTGAAAGCATGAGGAAGAGGAACCAGGTGGTGTTTAGTATGCTGGAGGCCGAGGCAGAATACGTCCAGCAACTCCACATTCTGGTCAACAATTTCCTGCGGCCGCTCCGCATGGCTGCGAGCTCCAAGAAGCCGCCCATCACCCATGATGATGTCAGCAGCATCTTCCTTAACAGGTGGCTGGTGGTGAGACTGGTTGTGACAGTGGTGTGACTTGGCACAGTGGGAGCAACCAACACCTTATGAAAAAACAATAGCTCATTACACCTTTCTGCTTTTTTTGTTTTATCAGTGAGACCATCATGTTCCTCCACCAGATCTTCTACCAGGGCCTGAAGGCCAGAATAGCTAGCTGGCCAACACTGGTGCTGGGTAAGAAAGACAAAGATGACCCCACAAGTCACCCACACAGTTCAACATTATTATTATTCTATTTTTGTAAAGATTTGTTAAAATGGTAGTTCACCACTTACCCCTTAACTTAACTTAAAATCCATGAAGATTTATGCCTCTCTTTCAGCTGACCTGTTTGACATCTTGCTGCCCATGCTGAACATCTACCAGGAGTTTGTGAGGAACCACCAGTACAGCCTGCAGATTTTGGCCCACTGCAAACAGAACAGAGACTTTGACAAGCTGCTGAAGCAGTATGAGGCAAAGCCTGACTGTGAAGAGAGGACACTGGAGACTTTCCTGACTTACCCCATGTTTCAAGTATGATTCCAGGGATATCAACTCCTAACACTCCTGTAGTTTTGGTTTTTTTTTTTTTTTTTTTTAGTATGTTGTTTGATCTTCAAAAAAAAACCAACCATGTAGCAGCATTAGCTTTTTAATTCCGACAAACACAAATCACATGTCAGGTCTTATTGCTCCAGTAATAAAGTGTTTTAATTCAAAATACTTTAACTTTTCCGAAGTGTGAACATAAATGAGGCCCTTCAGTGAAAATTTGTCATTCTTTGAGGTTTGGTTTAAACTGGACCAGCAGTTTCTGGGAGATGACATTTAAAAATTTAAAAATGTTAATTACAGCTCCCCTATCAAGGCAGCAGGTGTAAGGCAGCAGTTATGGCCTTTGAATTTTTTGAAAAATGTTGCAACACATCATAATTCCTACCCATATTTAAAGATTAGATCATCGTGATATGTTATATAATGTCTTGGAATTTGACTCCTTGTGTCTAAATGAGGACTGAGGTTCTCAGAGATCATCATCACCATCACAAGCAGACAATGTGGCAAAGACACCCCATGTTTAAAGTGAAGACACAGAAGTGGATCTTTTTCTATTCATTTCAAAGATGATCTCTCTGCCTGTCAGGCAAACCCTGGGCAGGCAATTAATTACCAGTGCAAGGCAAGTAGGGTAAAGATGCTTGACAGTGCTTTCTTTTTAAAAAGTGCATCAATGTGTGCAAAAGCTTTAAATCGTTTGACGTTTCAGAGTTTGAAATGTTTGAAACCCCCCCCCCCCCCCCCTCCCTTTCTCTCTCTCTAAGATCCCACGTTACATCCTGACCCTTCATGAGTTACTGGCTCACACTCCCCATGAGCATGTGGAGAGAAACAGTTTGGATTATGCCAAGTCAAAACTCGAGGAACTTTCTAGGTACATCATCTGTCAACAATAACTGAAAATATATTATACTTTATACTGAATGTTACAACTTAAAGAAACTCAGTGTGCTTAATGGGATCTACATCAATCTAAGATTTAAAGACAAATTCAATCATTTTTTTAACTGATTTTCACTCTCTATACTACAGTATATATGAGGCTCACTTGCTTAGATCAGGAAATTGTATGTTTTGTGTTGTGTAATTCAAATTGTCTGCAATTTAATATCTCTTTTAGTTTAAATGTAATTTAAACAACTTTGTTAAACTTAAACTTAAACTTAAACTTAAACAACATACTTTATTACTGTTTGTAATACAAGCATTAACATGTACATCACACAGGGATATTTATCAGATTTATACAGTGATTTTGTGATCTGTCCTTTCGGACCAGGTGAGGGGGTGATGGTCCAAAGCAACAGTGTTTATTAAAGAAAATTAGCAATAAAGGTATATTTAATTGATTGGAAGTTACTATGTTAATTCTCATTTCTCATGAGTATATATCATATTTCAGAATTATGCACGATGAGGTGAGCGAGACAGAGAACATCAGGAAGAACCTGGCTATTGAGCGGATGATTGTTGAGGGTTGTGAAGTGCTGCTGGACACCAGCCAGACATTCGTCAGACAAGGTAAGTTTGTTTCACTGTCAACACTGACACTGAAGATACAAAATGCCAAGGATTTTGAAGTCATGAACATTCAGTTTTGTGGTCAGTGGTTTATTTGCTAACTTTATGGTCAGTGATGACAGTTGAGGGAAGGCATTTTAGGAAATTCAATCATCCTCACTCATTTCTCTTGCAGCCTTTACTGTTTTGATGCATCACATGTATTCTCACCCAGATGTTTAACACCTTCCTCTATCTCTGCAGCATTGATTACTGACACAAAAACACATGCCTGTTATAGTGATTATTATTCTGTAACTGCAAACTACAAACAACATCAGAAATTGAGATTTACAGATATGGTAGAAGTTTGCGTGCGTGTGTGTGTGTGTGTGTGTGTGTGTGTGTGTGTGTGTGTGTGTGTGTGTGTGTGTGTGTGAACCCCACAGGTTCTCTGATCCAGGTGCCAATGAGTGAGAAAGGGAAGATCACGAGAGGCCGACTGGGGTCTCTGTCTCTGAAGAAGGAAGGCGAGAGACAATGTTTCCTCTTCTCCAAACATCTCATCATCTGCACACGAGGCTCAGGGGGAAAACTTCACATCACTAAGGTACAGCAAGTTAATGTTTGTTTTGATCTCCAAAGAGCAATAATAGGAGCACCATACAGGTAGTTTTGGTCACTTCATTTTTATTAGTCAAATCTTCTAATTGTATAGCTGTACATTAATGTATTGCATATTTACCAACTGCAAGTCAAAACATTTGACCCTGAGACAATCCACTTGATGCTCTTATGGTACAGGTGAAAATATATCCAAAATCTGTACTGCTTTCAGTAGAATTTTGTCAATATTGGTGAAATAAAATACATTGTCTCAATTGACTGTTAGTGTGTAACCTCCTTTATGCAACCTCTTTACCTTTGAACCCCCTCACAGAACGGAGTGGTCTCTCTCATAGATAGCACACTGATGGAGGAACCAGAGGGGACAGATGATGAGTGTAAGTTAGCATGTACAATATATTCAAAAGTTTACTCAAAGTGTTATGTTTAATACATACATGTATAGTAGATGTGGAACAGTTACTTACAAAACATACTATAGTTAAAGCTTAAATTTCACAATTTCTTCTTTTTTCTCCTTTTTCTCTCACACTACTGGTGTGTTGGGGGCACAAAGTTACTCAGTGTGTGGTTAAATCAAATCAGTGTAATAAAAGTGCAATTAAATTGCATGTTATGTTATTTTTCTGGTAAGTGAAGCCATTTGTTTGCACCCTTTGGATGGACAAACTTACAATTCTCCATAATAATCCTGTTTAAATTACTATTTTTTTTGATTTTTTTCTAGAAATATATTGTCTCTTGCATCAGTCATCATCATCAAATTTAAGTAAAACAATCACAGTCATAGACATTGTTGGCATGTTGACTGGTTTTGGTTGCATATGATTTCATCAAGGTAGCCACAACAGATCATCACGCATAATAGCACTGTGCTTTCACAATGCACTTTTCAAATTAGAGGCTGCAGATGGAAACACATATCTGTGCTGCTGCCTTCAAATGGGGATTTAATCCTCTGAATAAGAAGGCTTTTACGTAGTTTAAAGGCTGTTTTCTGTATCAGATACTGGTAAAACCAGTCATCTCTAGCTTAGTACTTAGAGATTGTATTTTTAATGTTGATCTCAGTGCTGGAGAGTGACTAGAATGTGGTTTAGTATTGTCAAGGCCATCCTAAAAACCACAGCTAGGCTGCCTATCAAATAGCTCCTTGATGATTTTTCTATACCCTATTTCACCAGGGAAACACTCTGAGAGGATAAGATGTTTCTTCATTTTCAGTCCTTGTTTCCAATACAAACTACATTCCAGTTATGTTCTGAAGTTCAGTTGTGACCAAGAAATGTTTTGATTTGGTGCTAAATGTTCCTGGAAGTATAAATCGATATGGCATGAGAACTATACTGTACATGCCACAAAATTAGATTCAAAATTATATTACACTCTGTCAGAGCTTTGCGCTCCTCTAACTAATGAGTAAAAAAGCTTTCTCCTTCTAAGGGTAGCTATTAGAGAATTTATTGTGTGTATTATTTTCCCCCGTTACAGTAAAAATAAGTAAATGAATGAAGAGGGGTTGTTGAAATTGTGCCTTGCAGCCAAAGGGGAGCGGAGTGGCCAGGACACAGAGCACCTGGACTTTAAAGTAATGGTGGAACCTAAAGATGGCCAGCCTTACACCATCATCCTGGTGGCTTCCTCCCGACAGGAGAAGTCTGCATGGACAAGTGACATCAGCCAGGTATAGACTGAATATGCCCCAAACAAACCCCTGAGGGACTGTGAAAAGCTGATTTTACTTATGAGGGAAAGGCAATATGTAAAAAATTAGCTAAAACTGTTGGCTGCAAATCTCCAACACTTCCTCTATATTGTGAAAAGAAAGCCAGGTGACTAAATTTAACAGCGAGTGACAATGGAGCTTAGATTTGAAGTAACTTTGGCCGCCACTTAAAACAGCCATTGCCAAATTGTCAGTTTGTTAAGGTTATTTTATAAGAATTGGAGATCTGTGGGAGTGGAAATACATACAGCATCAATGATCATGTACTTTTAACAGCTGACTTTTAATCTTTACCTCAGCTTGTTATCATGGCTCCGGGTATGATGAGTTGAATTTGGGGACAGAATGGTATCATTAAAACAGCAAAGACTTGTGTCTTATGGCCATTATGGTGCTTGGTTGTGGGTGTAGAAACTTGTAGCATCCCCAGGTTTGTGAACTCACCCACCCTTCTTATGATTTTTTTTTACTGACAAAAAGTCCTTTCTCTATTTGTCTCTCTGTCTTACAGTGCATTGACAACATCCGCTGCAATGGTCTGATGATGAACGCCTTCGAAGAAAACAGTAAAGTCACTGTGCCACAGATGATTAAGTGAGAATCAGACACCACGAAGCAATGCACATACATTATACAGGCATAAATAGAGATTGGCTTTAGCATCACATAAATGCATGATAAATATATGTAAGATTCATGAACAAATGTTCACAAACCCACACGTTTTTACTTCTATACTTGTGAAGAGACCCACTGACACATCACCTGACCCCTAACCTCAACCACCATAAGAACATACCAAACCCCAACCCCTACCCTCCCTACCTCAAAGACACTCACACATGAATGCAGCTGAAGAAATTACTATATCTCCTTCTGTGTGAACGTATGCACAGCCACCACAAGATATGTTTTTCTGTAAGGCAATATTCTTATCTTCTCTCTCCCTCCAATGCAGGTCGGACACCAGCTTATACTGTGATGATGTTGACATCCGCTTCAGTAAGATGATGAACTCCTGCAAGGTGCTGCAGATCCGCTATGCCAGTGTGGAACGCCTGTTGGAGAGGCTGACCGACTTGCGCTTCCTCTCCATTGACTTCCTGAACACCTTCCTCCACTCTTACCGTGTCTTCACCAGCGCAGACGTAGTGCTGGACAAGCTCATCACCATCTACAAGAAGCCTATCAGTGCCATCCCTGCACGGTGAGTGATTCTATGAGTTAATTCAGGATTTTGTGAGCTCATGGGTATAAAATTGTCTACAGTAGCCATACTGGTAACCATATAAATTTCTGGCTAACAGAGAAAGTTTGAAGACAGCCCTTTCCTGCATTAACTGAGCCCTTAGACCAAAGCAAATGTTATAAATCTTCATGTGTAAACTGCATAATTATTTAATACATGAAGAGGAGCAGTCTTGCAAACATAGAACAAAAGCCATCATAGAAAAAATGTATCTACCAGCAGAAACAGCAGATCTTCAGCTGGAGCTAACCTGCAGAGGACCTATATATAGCTGGCCTCTGTAAAGGTGTAGAGGTGCAATTGTAATTTCTGTAAGTTTCTTCACAGTAAGTCCTCTTCTTGAAGTATTTCTATAATTGTGTCTATCTCTGCACATTTGCTATAATCATTTAAGCGAACACCTTTAGACAGTAGAGCTAAAGTGGTTTGCTACACTAAACTCCTCCAAGCACCTCTCTGCCAATCCCTGCAGTTTATGACAACTGAAGAGGGAACAAAGTTTGAGATTTCCACATATTTTCTCCTGAGGATGCAGCAACAGTGCTGTAACGGTACAGTGAAAAGGTGAGATTTTCCTGGTGTCTGGGTTTGTCCTCGCTCTCACATGGTCTGTCTGTAAGCAGCCCATCAGGCTATCCTTTCCCGTCCAGGTGAGAAGGGACGACAGGAAAGGCAGTGAGAGGTCACACCAACATATCCACTCTTCTGTCATCCACCATTACAGATAATTGGGTCCTGCCCCCCCCCCCCCCCCCCCCCTTTCTTTTTTCATTCCTATCTTTACCCTTATCCATCCTCTCTCTTTTATTTTTCTTTCCACAAGTCTGACCATCCCTCTCTCTGCTGCGCTGTCACCATGGCAACCCTTCACTCTGCTGCAGGACCCCACCCTCTCCTCTCCTCATCTTCTCTCTCTCCCTCTCCCTCTCCCTCTCTCTCTCTCTCCCCTTCTCCCATCATCTGCAGCGGCTCTACGGTATTAAATATTGATGGTGCTGTTTTGCACCCAGACCCTCCTTTCCTCTCCTCTCCTCTCCTCTCCTTTCCTCTCCTCTCCTCTCCTCTCCTCTCCTCTCCTCTTCTCTCCTCTCCTCTCCTCTCCTCTCCTCTCCTCCTCCACCTTTTTGTCTTCCTTCTCTCTTTTATCCTGCTTAATTATCTCCTATGGTCTTTCTTCTTTCCTGATTTACTTGTGTCCTCTCTTGACTCCTGTTTGTTTTTTGTCCTTTGTCTTTCTCATTTTCTTTTTACTTCCCTCTTCTCTCCTCACCACAGCTCATCATCCCTCTCCTCTACTCCCACTTTCCTCCCCCAATCCCATGTTCGCTCATATCATCTCCTTTCTTTTTACTGTTTAACGAATTTAGGCGAGGAGACACAACATGGCTGCAGCTAACACCATACAGGGCTGGAGGCTTCCCATTCGCCCACTCCCAGCCCGCTGTGGTGGAATCCATATCCACTATGTTGCTCTCTCGCTCCCTCCTTCTCTGTCTCACTGTTTTCGCCCCTGCTTTTTTTTTTGCACTGTACCTCTGTCTCTTTCTCCCACTTTCCCTCCTCTGTCTCTATCTCACTCCCCTTTTCCCTTTTCTCTCTGTTTCTCTCTCCCGATGTCTCTGTGGGCCTCCCCTGGGCTGGTTGCTGTTGGCAGCACCCGTGCCTCCCACACTGTCACTTGACATGCTATTTATAGGCCTTCAGAGGGGGTGGCTCTCAGTGCAAGGAGGATGCTGTCTTAAACAATGTAGCTTAAATAAAAGAGGCAGGAGCTCCCAAAGAGCCCTGTGGTTCATGTATTCCCTCTCTGTTTCTCTGTACAGACACCAATGTGTATCATGCACCCCCCCTTTATCACAATTTTTACCCTTTCCACTCACTCTGAAGTTACAGAGAATACAAGAATTTTCTTTTTAAAAATGCAAAAAGTGTTGTTTTTCAGTAATGAAAGATGGAATTGGTGATACTCATCTTGCTTTCACCATTCCCTCCCTTTTTCTGCTCTTTTTCATTCTCTCCTGTCTTGTAGTTCTTTGGAGCTTTTCTTTGCTAGTAGCCAGAACAACAAACTCCTGTACGGTGAGCCACCCACGTCACCACGTGCCAGCCGCAAGTTCTCCTCCCCTCCTCCTCTCTCCATCACCAAGACGTCTTCACCCAACCGCCGTCGCAAGCTTTCACTCAACATCCCCATCATCACAGGGGGCAAAGCCCTGGACCTGGCTGCCCTCAGCTGTTCTCCCAATGGCTATGCAAGCATGCATTCCACCATGTCACCTTTCAGTAAGACCACCCTGGACATCAACAAGCTCTATGTGTCCAGCACCATGGCCAGCAAAATCTCTGACGAGGGAGAATCCAAAGCTGAAGGCAAGGCTGAGGAGTCTGTCCTCAACAAGCAAGGTCAGAATCTCTGTCCAAGGGATTTTACTCAGTTTTAATGAGGTTCACGTGTACTGTGGTCGCAGTTTTATAAGTCCACTGTCATGCTTGTATCTTGTAATTATTCTCTATTCATACTAGAGAAACTTTCACTGCCTGTTCCATTAAGGTTGTAGAGTGGTATTGATGTATATTTTAAGTGTGAAGGGAAAAATAACAATCGTCTTTAAACAGTATCCTTTGGGATTGACCAGCAATGGAGAAGCAAGCTCAAATGGAGCATGATTTATTTTTTCAAACTTAAATCTTTTTTATTTTTTGATAACTTTATCAAATTTAGCTGACCATGATCATCAATCATAACTATTTGAAAATATGTGTTTTTTTAGCCTGACCCCAGTAGTTTTGTCCTTGGATTTCTTCAGTCTTCTTTGTTTTAATTTTTCACTGATTGTGAAACACTGTTTCTGTCCAGATCTATCGGTTAGAGAGGAATGTGATGAAGACCCAAGTCAGAGTGACGAGGCAGAAGCAGAAATGTCTCCTCCCAAGTCACCATCAACACCCAAGAATGTCAAGTCAAAAAACTCTGGTACGACTCTGTCTGTCTGCTCTATGTCCGAGACTTGTTAGAACATCTTGTGATCTACTCTTGAATCCCAACCCACCAGTTTAAAAAACAAATGAGCTGGCAGGAATTTTAAATAACTTGGCACGACTGCGGGAGCTGGCAAGTATGTAACTACAGTAGCTTAGAGTTTATCACTAGTGACATACAGTACTTGCCAGCCGAGTGTCTTGGCAAATGAAAATATAATAATATCAGATTAATGATAATAGATCTTGTCAATAACAAGCACCAACATGAAACACATTCATCAAGGGCTGCTTTTCTACTGTTACATCCTTTTTGACCACTTGAATGAATAATTCCAACTAGCAGATTACATGAAAAAACACAGAGAATTTGAAATGAAAAAAATAAAATGAAATGAGATCAAATTAAATAAGTACAATTGTCCAGTGGAACTGCATCAAAAAGACCTGTAGCAAACACAACATCAGTTGACTTTTACATTACAGTTTAGGCATATATGTCAATTGTGGTTTCACAAAAGTTTCTAGCTTCATACATTTGAAACATTTAACTTTCCATTAAAGTTTTGGATCTTAAAAGATGTCCATAATGCAGGGGACACCAAGTATAATATCAAAAGTAACATAAAGTGTTAAAAGTGTAATTTTTACCACCATACAGCAGAGTCAGATTGTGAATGTGAGCAGTATAAAGAGTTACAGCCACAGTAGACATACAGCAAACTTCTTATTTAGAAAATGGCAAGTGTAAGTATAGCCAAATAAGGCCTTGATAAAAACCACCCACAGCCTCCTGGCCCTCCCCATACCGCACAGAGAGGGAGCATCCACCCTGTAGGTAGTCAGGCACAATGCATCCCCAGTGTGTTCTCTTCCCACGGTGCTGGATAGAAGGGAAGCCAGTGCCGTGTGTGAGTAGGTGGAAGGAAACCTTGTACCTTAGCAACGATGTGCGTGTTCTTCTATACCGCCCCCGGCTGAACGGAGGAAGGCAGGGAGGAAGGGAGGGAGGAAGGGAGGGAGTGAAGGAGGGAGCCAGAGAGGCAAACACAGTGGAGAGTACACCGTCACTGGCATGAGCTGCAGGACACACTGTGCTGGATCTGTTCTAGCTCTCTGTTGCCCTCCAATGGTCAACAATATAGCTTGTTAATGTACATAAAATACTGTATTTCAAAAGCACTTTACACAGACTATCAAATCATCTATAATCATCTAAACCAGTTAGGCACCGGCAATTTCCCCTCCTGGTACACACTGAAATTGTTGTGACAGTGGTGTATGCCAGAACATAGGAACTGTTCCTTAACCATTCCATAACAATAATGAAGACTAAATAAAAGGTTTAACTTTAAATCCCTATGTATGGGTTTCCTCCATGCAGAGTTTTCACTGTTTTCCTTCAACAATGGCATGGTGGTGTCATCTTGCCGGGAACTGGACAATAACCGCAGTGCCCTTTCTGCCGCCTCAGCCTTCGCCATTGCCACCGCTGGTGCCAATGAGGGCACGCCAACCAAGGAAAAGTACCGTCGTATGTCCCTCGCCACCACAGGTCAGTCAAATGTGGAGAATGTGCTGCTGACCATTAGAAAGGCTTGTTGAGGACTGCCTGGAAGTTACCTGTGTTTGCTATTCTGTCAATTATATTTATAATCTGCTGTAAACAGTAAATAAAATCCACCAAAATCACCACAAAAAATACATTGCATAAGTAAACACAGTTTAGTGCCTCATGGCCACCAGAGGGCCTCCAAACAAATTACAAATTTTACATTAACTTTTCATTTGACATACTTTAAGCATCTGTTTCAGTATTTTTTGGATTTTGTTTATTGTCTCACTTTAATTAAGAATGAACAAACTGATCATTATTTTCTTTCTTAATTTATTTGAAGATGAGTGTTATTCTATGTTATATTGTTGTATACAAATATAATTCTAGTTGGAGGTTCAAACACAGTTAGCATGCTTAATGTGCATTTATATTCCTTGAATAATGTCTAACCAGTTGTTATAATGTCTTTAAATATTCAAATAAACTTTTCTAATGATATTATATCACACAGCTGATTGCTGTGTTCTGTAGGAATTAAGTTTAAATGTAACTTTATTAAAACTGGTTCCAGGTTTTCCCACAGACCAGAGGAATGGGGACAAAGAGTTTGTTATCAGAAGGGCTGCCACAAACAGAGTCCTGAATGTGCTGCGTCACTGGGTCTCCAAACACGCCCAGGTACAGTTCGTCTTTCTTTCTTTCTTTCTTTCTTTCTGAAAAACAACACTTCTGTAATGACACTGTTGTTGTTCCTGTTTTGGTCCTCAGGACTTTGAGCTTAACACAGAGCTGAAGATGCGGGTAATTGGCTTCTTGGAGGAGGTGATGCATGACCCAGAGCTCCTGACACAGGAAAGAAAGGCAGCTGCCAACATTATTAGGTTGGTTTCCCGCTATCATTGCTTGATTGCACACACAGTCAAATATCACACATCTGTTATCAGTATTCTGGAGGAAAAAAGTTTCTGCAAGAGCATTTCTGATGTCAGCCATGGTGTTAAAAACATAAACTGGGGACACAGTACATCAACCCAGATCTTGGGATTTAAATCCTTGTGAATAAACATTATCACTTTTGACCTGCTCAAAATGTATATGGACACTGTCAGTGGAGTGCAGTCCAAAAGTTTGGACACACTTTCTCATTTAAGTGAATGGGAAAGTGAGACTCAGGCAAAGGGGGCAGGATCAACAGTCCCATGTGCAATAGCCCCCGTGGAAGAGTTAGTGCCATATCTATGATCTCACAGGCACATAATGGTCTGAACTGTCCTTGGTATCCCCAGTCAAGCTCTCTGTAGTTGTTAGATGATGGAGATCCAGCCGCATAGTTATCAATCTTGCTCCAGAAAGTAGAAACTTTTCACCCTCTCTTCTTAGCAGTAATTCCTGATTATCCATGGAGTGTTTTCTGTCTCTCTGGGGAAGACAGAACACACATTTACATCTAAAAATGGAGGTGGTACATACCAAAACTGGAATGAAAGCGCACCATGGTGTGTAATATAACCAACCAGTCAGCATGCAGTTTTGCTCCAAAGCATTGTTAAGCTGTGGAGCATGTCTCTGTGAGGGTACCTGTGACCCAAACTGAACAAAAAGAGAAATGAATGCCCACTAAAGTCATGGCATTTTTTTGCATGCAGGACTCTAACTCAGGAGGACCCTGGAGACAACCAGGTCACCCTGGAAGAAATCACACAGATGGTGAGAAAAAGGAACCTTTTCCTCCTTAAATTGCTGGGTGATTGGTGCTTTAGTTGTGATAATGCTTTCTCACTGTGTATGTGTGTGTGTGTGTGTGTGTGTGTGTGTGTGTCAGGCAATGGAAGACTGTAAGACCGAACCATTTGAGAGTCACTCTGCCCTTGAGATAGCAGAGCAACTCACACTGCTGGACCACCTGGTCTTCAAGGTCATCCCATACGAGTGAGTACATAGATGTACATATTTACATGCATGCACACACTATAATTCATTAAAAAAAACACATTTGGTCTATAAGATAAAAATTATAGAGTGGGAGGAGAGGGAAGTAGTTGTTGATTTGAAAACATCTTTTTTCTACAGGGAGTTCTTTGGTCAAGGTTGGATGAAGAACGACAAGAATGAGAGAACTCCGTACATTATGAAAACAACCAAGCATTTCAATGATGTATGTGTTTATTCTGGTATTGTGAATACTTCATAGATAGATAGATAGATAGATAGATAGATAGATAGATAGATCATCATTGTCACCAAGCACTTTTTTTGTTTCAGACCAGTAACAGAATCGCCACAGAGATTCTGCAATGGGACGATGTCAACATGCGAGTAGGCGTGATCGAGAAATGGGTAGCAGTGGCTGACATCTGCCGCTGCCTCCACAACTACAACGCTGTGCTAGAGATCACATCCTCTCTCAATCGCAGCTCCATCTTCCGCCTCAAGAAGACTTGGCTCAAAGTCTCTAAGCAGGTACAGTATCAGTTATTTTGGACATGTTTTCTCAGGAATTAAGGCAAGTGGAATTTCACATGGGTGGAACATTTTTAGTTTAGTTTTTCAGATAACCAAAGTTTAGCAGAAAAGTAAGATAATTATAATTGCCCTCATTGCCCTCATTTCATGAAACACAGGGAAAACAGGTATGTTAAACAATAAATATATAATTGCATTTCTGGAGTCTGGAGTAACATATTTTTCTTTGATCCCTTTTCTAGACTAAGACTGTAATTGACAAGTTACAGAAACTTGTGTCATCAGAGGGACGATTCAAAAACCTGAGAGAAGCTCTGAAGAAGTAAGTTACCAAAGTTTTTCATTTTTCTATACGGTGCTACATATCATGTTTGTGTCTGTGTAACTGTACAATTGCTATCTCTCTGACCTGTCGGCTGTCCTCAGCTGTGACCCTCCCTGCGTCCCCTACCTGGGAATGTACCTGACTGACCTGGCCTTCATTGAGGAGGGAACTCCCAACTACACCGAAGACAACCTGGTCAACTTCTCCAAGATGAGAATGGTAAAGAGCAACAACAAGGGACAGTGTTTTGATGCACATACAATGACATGCATTTTTCAGTGTTTCTGTTTTGAATCTAGATTCTCATTTCTGTTTCAGCAATCCTATTGTGCTTCACTTTAGAACAAGAGAAGAACTGAAAAGTGCTTTTTTTTCTGAACATAACTCCTTCAACGTTGAAATTTATATAATTTTCCTCTTTTTTTCCAGATATCTCACATTATCAGAGAGATACGGCAGTTTCAGCAAACTGCTTACAAGATTGATTATCAACCAAAGGTGAGATTATTGCTTTGTCTGTAGTGTACTTATTATGTACTTGATACATTTCAGGAGCCAACAGACTTTGATTACTTTGTGAATGACATCATGTATGCTCAATAGGGCACAACACTGACTACAATGCTGTTTTCTGTCAAAAGTGGCCAAAATAACAGACATAATCAACAGCAGATATAAAGTACATGCTGAAATTCAGAAGCTTTGTCTTTGTTCTGTATTGCTTCAGGTGGCAAAGTACTTGCTGGACAACAGTACAGCACTGGATGAGGAGAGCCTGTATGAAGCATCTCTGAGAATCGAGCCCAAAACTTCATCATGAAGAGGATCTCTCTCACTCTCTCCCACCCTCAACCCTCAGTGTACAGGAACATTATATCATAATGTATATATACTATTATTTGTATTAGACACAGTAGGCTGTGCCCTTCTAGTATGTGCTCCCCAATGGACTTGTTGTGTATAATCGTTATTAGAGACTAGAAGCCCAGAGAGGTTTTATTTATATAGTTACAGAGTATTTATATGTTATTTATCGTCTTAAATACCATTTTATGATGAATTTATTTTCAACCACTGAATAAACAGATGAAAGAGTATAAACACAAGATATTAAATCATATCCTAATGGGAATGTGCAGGATAGAAAGGCTCTCATTCATGAGAGATGGTGGTCACATTTGACACATGATGATCAACTCCCACTTTTCTGCTCAGATGTCAAGAAGTCAAGAGAGAACTTCACATAACTGTAGTAATCTTAAAGTCCCCATACAAAACCGTTTGCTTTATGAGTACAACAGCTGCTTCTTCCGCCTATTTGTCTATTTGCCTAAGTGTAGATCTTAAAAGTATAAGTAATGCAGATATCTGCTTATCCACTAGCTGCATGATCATTCATCTAAAGTTGCAATACTTAAGATTTCAGTCAGGTTGAATTGAATCCAGCAAAGGAATGGCAACTCCACCACTAATAATAAAAACTACTATAGCGATAGTTAATTTCTGAATGTAAATTGAATGGCTATTGCAGAAAGCATTAATAATATTAACAATTGGGGTTTAATTTCATGAAAATATTATTTAGATTCTAAATTCAAGGTTCTGAAATGTAGGCACTTTTTAAACGTTTCCTCTCAGAGGAATAATGGATGTGAAAAGTGGGACTGCTGTTGTGGCTAAAGTTGAATCATGTGCTCTGATGTTTTATGTAGCCACTGAATGACAAAATATTAGAGAGGATTGGAAGTGTTGGAATTAGACTGACACATGACCATCTGCTGATTTCTGATTGAGCTGGGACACATTTTTTCAGTTTGGAGAAATGGGTTTTTATGCTTTGCTTATTATCACCTTATTCCCCTGGTGGGCAACATGATGTATATACAGTATAAGCACCGGGCAATGTATGTAGCAGATGTAACCAATATTGAGCCACTTCAGGTTAGTCAATTCCCAGCTTCTACACTCTATGACAGTGAGAGCATAGTTTTTATGGTTAATCCTCTTTGGCCAGTGCATTATGGTTTTGCCTTAATCATAAAATGGATTATATACCACAAAAGTATGTAAACTATTTTGTTCTACGATTTGCCAATGAAGCAGAAATATTTGCCATGTACAATATTGTGTACAGGCAGTCTGATGCATTTCCTAATGTGCAATGTGTTAAAACATATCCCTTGAAATGTGTTATCCTTATGATCGTTCAACTCTGTAATAACTTTTCTGTGTATGATACTTTAAAACAAATGTTGAAAACAACTTATAAGTGTAACACATTCTGTATCCTGTCTATTTCAATGTTTTAGCAGGAACTATAGTAATATTGTGCTTATTCTAGGAATATTTATATGTATTTTTTACAGGCTTTGTATAGAAAAACACTTAAAGCTTAAGTGGCAGGCATGTACCACTTTCACGTGTTCAAATCTATATCTAGAAAAGTATGTGTACTTTATTTAAACCCCACCCTTGCACATGAATCTTTATCCTCTCTAACAGGCACATCAAATGTTTGCAATGAGCAATACCCAGTGGTATGAGAATTATCTTTCAGTCTATTTCAACAGCTTGAGTAGTATTTCCAGTTTTGTATAAAAGTGTATTCTTTCCTGATTACCTCTTGTTAATAAATCTATTCTTTCTCAGGGGGAGAAGTGTCTTCAAGGCTACCATATGTTTGTATAAACTGACACAGCTGTATGAGCCCATAAACTTTGTGGTCATGCTGTAGCTCAGCTAGGCGGACATCAAAGGGTGTCAAAGGAGGGGGGTGCTAAGGAGTGAAAAACAGTCATTATAAAAAGAAGCCGGGTCATGTGACACTCTCAAAGCTGGCTGGAGCCTGTGGGGGAAGTATGGCGCTCAGTGTTGCGTGCTTTATCACCGCTTTTTTAGGTTTTGTTCATTTAACACCATTAATTACACTGGAAGGTAAGTAACCATTTATGAAGTCCATCCTTTTTTCATTTAATTGCACAATGTTAATGGCTGTTGTTATAATATCTTGCTGGTATGAATTTGAAGGCAGACAATTCAACAACAAAAGGTGTTGAATATGCAGCTTTAAATTTCCAACACAAACTTGTGCTTAGCCTCAAGTTTTTTTCTTGTGAGAATTTTACCCAAAAGAGCCTGAAGATTATTGTTTTTCATTCACATTGAATATTCAAATGCTTTCCTAAGTAAAGCAATTATGTAATATAAAAGTCTTATATTGAAAATGTCACCTATTAAAGTAAAAGTGGATAATATTTCCAAAATATACTAAGTACTAATTACACTATTGTACATAATTAAGACTATTATGGGTGCATGCGCAGCATTTTACTTGTTGGTTGATCAAATTTAACAATTTTATTTGCTGTTTGGTAGTTTAATCTTTAACAATGTATCATATTTTACAAGTTAAGTATATGTCTTGTTAGTAAAATTTTATTTGTAAAGTAAACAGCTGTCAGATAAATGTATTGCAGTAAAAAGTGCAATATTTCCAATTGTAATAAATTGGAACTATAAGGTAGCCTAAAATGGAATTTCAAAGTAAAGTAAAAGTTCCTCAAATTTGTACTGAGTACAGTAATCAGTAAGTCAAGGGCTGAATTTGAAAGACTGAATAACAATTTGTATGTTGCTTATTAGTTTTGTAACTGAAAGTGTCTTTCTGTCTTCTCTCAGAGGAATACCGGTTCAAACTGTGGATGTCACAGGTATGTACATAACAAAGTAACTGATAATTAATTCTACATAGTCTTATGACTTATTTTATTTTGCATATTTAAATGACAGCCTTTTTAGACTCTATTATTTCATTTGTATATGTTATTACTTTTATCTTTTTGACTTGCAGCACAACAAAGTTTATGACACTTATGAGTACTACCATCGGCTGCACATATTCACTGAGAATAAGAGGATCATCGATGACCATAATGCTGGGAATCACTCCTTCACAAGTACTGTAAAGTGCTGCACTAACTCCTGTCTAATAATGTGTAATGCACTGATTATTACCATATAGGATCAACTCTCAGCTCTCTAAAAAAAAGTGTAATACTATCATTATCATTTTCAAATCTAGTGGGCCTGAATCAGTTCTCAGATATGACATTTGAGGAATTCAGGACATCCTTCCTTCTGAGAGAGCCTCAGGTAAGATACATCGTACAGCGCAACACATTTTATGCAGCTACTTTTTTTTTTATCCAGAATGAATTTTCCACTACCATCTTATGATTCTGGTCTCTCGCAGAACTGCTCAGCCACTAAGGGGAGTCATGTCAGCAGGACTGGTCCTTACCCTGAGTTTGTAGACTGGAGGATGAAAGGCAACTTTGTGACTCCTGTGAAGAACCAGGTACCCTAATATGTTGGTGAAAAGCCAAAGGGTTACCACCATACTCTAAAGGAGGAACAGATACTAATTAAATGCTTTTCCATGACAAAAAAGTGGGGACATGTCCCTGATATTACAAGTTTTCTTAAAAACTTAAAAATCTCCATCTCTTCCTTTGGAAATTAATATATATAGTAATACATTTTATGATGCTTTGTCTGATCTATAAGTAAGCAAAGTGCTCACTTAGCTGAAAATCTGATGTCCCATGTGTGCTCTATTTTCAGTAGAGTTAAAAGGCCATCGTAATGGCTGTGTTAAGCAGTACAGAAACACTGATTGTTCCCTATATATATTACTTTGGTTTAACTCTGAGCGCTGAAAAATGTAAAAGCAAGTTACAGTTAAGGAAATGTTTTGTATCGTCAAATATGTAGTTACACTATTCATTCATTTTGCTTGACTAATTTGAGAGTAAATGGTCAAAACAAAAACAGCATATCACCAAACAATCCAAAATTCTGAAACAAATGTGTGCTTATTAGCCTAATATAAATAATGAATTATTATGATTATATGTACAACACCTGAGCCTGCATGTTTCAATTATGCTGTGTTTGCTTCTTGAGGGTCATTGTGGAAGCTGTTGGACATTCTCTACCACTGGTTGTCTGGAGTCAGTGAACGCTATCACCACTGGGAAGCTAATACCGCTGGTGAGATCTATCTGAATATTATTTAGTAAAACTGAACTTATAATAATGATAATAAACTAAGTCATTTAGAAGATGTATTTACAGAGGAAGTTTACAGTTTGATTTAGGTGTTTGGACTGTTTTATCAATGCTGTGTATAAATGCAAACTGCAGTTTGTTTCATTCTGCTTCAGTCTGAGCAGCAGCTGATAGACTGCGCCAAAGACTTCAACAATCATGGATGTATGGGGTAAGCAATATATATATATATATATATATATATATATATATATATATATATATATATATATATATATATATATATATATATATATATATATATGATTAAAAGTTTAATTATAATGGTTTTAGCCATAAGATTATAGTAATTATAAGAATACTTGTGTGTAATGTTTCAGTGGGCTCCCCAGCCAGGCTTTTGAGTACATCAAATACAACAATGGTCTTATGACAGAGGATGACTATCCCTACAAAGGCCATGTATGACTTCTTTGGAGTAATGTCTCATTATTAATTTTTATGTAAAAATAATCTCAGTAAAATCTAGTAAATTAATTTTATTCTTCCTGTTTCAGGATGACACTTGTCATTTTGAGCTTGCACTTGCAGCTGCTTTTGTCCAAGATGTTGTCAACATAACAAGTGTGAGTGTCTGTGCATTTGACTTTGTTTTGCTTATCATTATTTGCTTATTGATAAGAGGAAGAGACAAAATGAAGCTACTTTAGGACAGTTTCCTATAGTTAAATGAAAATATTCTGTGACATCATAGCAGCAACCTGGATACACTGTATGAGTAACTGTATAAGTAACATAATAACATAACACAACTTTTTACCTTCTCACAGAAATTTGCTGCTCATTCACTAATCAAAATGTCTGTATATTTGTCCATCCACAGTATGATGAAAAGGCCATGGTTGATGCTGTGGCCCGGCTCAACCCTGTGACCCTCGGCTTTGAAGTCACAGATGACTTTATGCACTACAAAGAAGGTGTTTACACCAGGTGAGCTAATTACCTCAGTACCTCAACAAGTGCTTACTGCATGTATCTGCTGCTGATGTACTGTTGTACTGATGTGAATAAAGTGTGGTTAGAAATGTTCAGAGCAGTTGATCAGGCTTGACTTTGGCCATCTTGTTTTGTCCCTTTTAGAAAATATTTAGAATGTTTTTGTCAAGTAATTCAAGTAATTAGATTTTTGTCAAGCAATCCACCAGCATAGAAGTTATTTAATCATGGAAGAGGATTAGGGGACTAATGAGGCTGCCTGTGACCAACATCTTAGCTGATGGTTATAGCAATATTTTAGACTTTCCTCTCCTCGAAAGTAAATTTAAGTAAGTATAATGATGACATTGTGTAGCATCCTGCCACTTTTGTCAGATTTAATATGCAATACTACTATGCTTATTGTGTTTGTTTCAACATTGGTGTCAGGCGAATGTAGTGACCAGACTAAATATATCAAGTAATGTACTGTGTTACCAAGCCTTTCATCACACAGCTTACAGCCTGCTGGCTTGGAACATGTCCATCCCTAATAAGGAGCTATTCATAAGTTTGCCACAGTGATCATCAGATGGCTCATTTGTTATGGTGCTTGTGAGTACTTGGGGGTCAATTCACACAACTATCTGTCCCCTCTAGCCATGTGTAATGTTTTGTAACTGAAAAAGACCAATGAGCCTGTTTCTTACATTTTTATATCTTAGATTTTGTTCTTTTGGTTCAGCCTTTCTGTTTTAAACAGCTACACAACACATTCTTGTATAGGCAAGCAAGATGATGTTGAAGGAGGTTGGACAGCCCACTCACCCTCCAAAAGACATGCAATCTATTGATCTAAATGCATCAGTGTTGTCTGTTTAGCACCCAGTGTAAGAGCACAGCAGACATGGTGAATCACGCGGTCCTGGCTGTGGGTTATGGGGCTGAAGACAATGGCACACCATATTGGATTGTAAAGAACTCTTGGGGGACAGCCTGGGGAATGGACGGGTAAATATAGTCTGTGTGTGTATATGTGTGTGTGTGTGTGTGTGTGTGTGTTTCATTATGATGACTTATTACTGCTTTCAGGGATCATGGACACCTGTCTTCTTTATCCTTTCAGATATTTTTTGATTGAGCGAGGAAAAAACATGTGCGGACTGGCTGCATGCTCTTCCTACCCTCTACCTTTAGTTTGAGGAGTGACATGATGGATACAACTGTCATCGAGATACAAAGTTGGTATTTTTATATTCCCTGATGTGGCCCCAGAGGGTTTAATCTAAACTTAAGGCCCCTTCCACCTTCTCTAAGAGTTGGATCTCTCAAAAATATGTATGGTATTATCTAAATGTTGAAACTGAAATGACAAATATAAAGCCAAATTCAAGAAGAAATGCATGTGCAAAGTACTGTAATTAGGGACATTAACACAGTTACACGTTAAAAGCTAAGAGCTAATCAGGAACTGCATTCTTGGACATTAAGCATTAAGTTAAGCGCACATGCTGCTGTGTGTGGGTGAAACAGGCCAGCTGTCATGATGGAGCTTAAATCAATTTGTGTTTCCTGAATATTTAAAATATTTCCAGGAATAGGCTGTTTTTCATTAAGTCAGTTTTACAATCATTAATCAGATCTTCCCAGAGGAGCAGCCACAGTCCCTGTTGTCCAGTAAGAAGTTCCACTGAAGCAAATCAGACTCATTATTGAAGTACATTTGTATGGTACTTGGGGTAGGAGAGTTTGGTGATCAATACCTGTCCCATAGGTTTTCAGTCCTTCCTAGAGCTTAAACCATGGAATAAAAAGATAACAGTTGAATCAGATCTGGATGTTTTGTACAAGTGTTCTTACAGGATTTATCATATGTATTTTGCATGAATATTTGTATACAATGTGTTTAAATTTGTTACAAGTATTAAAAATCAGAGTTTTTCATACTTTCTACATTACCATGTTGTGTGCTTCTTTTTTATCTCCCACTGTACTAGTAACATAAATATCTGAACTATGACATCATCTGTGAGTTGTTATTTTTTCATTCTCATAGATGATGAGAAACCAAACCATGAGGATGCCGTACAGTAGTCAGATTAGTGAACATTACATATCACAATGCCTGCTTTCACTTTTAACAGATGTTAAAGTATGCTATGACCAGCTAGGAAGACGGGATGAGTCCTTACTTACACAGTGATGGGGTACCAACACGACTCGAGCACAGCTTTCCAAGGTCCAATTATTGCACACTGACTCTGATCTCCAGAGCGGGAAACTCTTTAGCCTACTTTAATTTAGTGACTCAAATCAGTCACCTCTGATGGTGTGAAGGAGGTCCAGGCATTCCATCTAAGGGAGCCTGGTCAACCTCAGCTCGATTGATTTATAAACTTCTGAATCTGAACTGGTGACATCATATATGAGGTCACACAAGAGGCTAAAAGCCTAAATTTTAGTGTGAACTGTGATATCACAGAACTAGCTGTGACTCTGATTCCTTCATGGCTCTGTAAAAACAACATCAAGTGTGTAAAAATCTTTTGAAAATCTTTTTAAAAATCTCGTCTGATTACTGTAAATAAACTTTGGTGATGTTCATACATAAAAGGCCATACAATTCAGGCGTCAGCTCATATGTCAAGCAATGTATTCATGTTTTGCTAATAAACTATTTCTTCCTATGTTTCTGTCTCTCCCACTCTTTTATTACCTGTACTGGTGAATGATGTGTTTGTGTCTCTCAGTGTGCATGGGTGTATTTGTGTACCCGGAAATTACTAATTTCTGGTACTTACTCTGAAATATGCTGTCAGTGTGTCAGTAACATTATTATTATTCAATTTAATTTATTTTCTAATGCATACATAACCGAAAATGATCTGAATTAGCTGAGTTATTTCCATTTCTTTTCGGTCGTGCCATGATTTACCAAAGGGTGGCGACATTATCACTGGCTGTGGAACATTGGAGGGCAAGAGATTAGACGTCAATCAAATTCTAAAGTGCCCATTGGCTGTTGGTCGCTGAGAAAACGCCTCTCTTTGAGTGACGCATAGATATCAGCCAATGAGTTGCTAGGATTCTGTTTCACAACACAGAGGGGAAGGGCTTGTTACAAAACATTTCTAGCATGTGGCGCCAATTGTATTTCTTCTTAATTATATACGCAGTTACCCGCAGGAAAGTGTGGATGTTTCACTGTTTTCCAGTTTTCTTAAAGAAATAGCTTGAATCTTCATACGTATCGCTAGCAGAGCACTGAAATGTCGACCAGACGAACAAAGCGCGAAGCTGTCGTGAAGGTAACGTTACAATTGTTAGTTGTGAGTTGGTGAAGTTTTTAATATTGTTCCGTTATCGTAATCTATCATTAGTCTTAGCTAACGTCAGGTGTTGAATAACAATAACATTAGCAGGTTCGACAGCTAAACTAACCTTTGTTAGAAAAGGTAGACAGGTTAAACATGTTTCGAGGTGTTACACCGGTGTGTTACAGTGATGCTGCCAAAAGTTGTGGAAGAGTGAAATGATCGCATCCCCCAAGCAAAGTTATATTAATGTTAATAATGCACACTTGGCAGGAAATGACACCTGTGCAGCTCCGACGGTCATCACGGAGCGGCCTGGCACCTAAACGCCTTCAATACTCTCCTGAAGACTCAAGTGAAACACCCAAGAACAAGGTGAGACACACTTTAGAAACACCGAGGATCTATTATATTAGTTGTTATTGTGTTTTACTGTTGTTCATATGCCCATATCTTCTTGTTAGAGAACCAAAACTCATGATGAAAATAAGAGAAAGGACCTGAAGGAGGAGGACTCAGATGTTGAAAACAGTGATGTGGAGCGTAAATCTGTAAGTAAGAAGACCCTCATGTACATTCAAGTCTCTTTTACTACATGTATGCAATAATTATTTTCATTAAGTTAAACCATTTGAGATTCTTGGCTACATGTATAATAAAAAAACATGTGTGGACCAAATAAACAACAGTATTCTCAACTCAATGGTAAAGAATTCTACAGAATATCAGCACTGTATCTTTGTGTAACACAGGTTGGACATGGAGGACTGTCAGCATATGAACTAGAGCGCCTGGAGAACATCAGACAGAACCAAGCGTTCTTGTCTTCCATTAATTTACTCCAGGTGGGTACACGAAGATTGGTCACAGATACATGGGTTGGTATTCCCTATAGACCCAGGGGCATCTGGTTTCACTGCAGGATGATATTGAATTGCTGACATTGTGAAATTCCCACCAACTTAAATTTATCATCATCTTAGTTTTGAATAAATATATGGTTTTGAATTAATCTGAGAATAGCTCCAACAACCAATGACCTCTAATAATACATTCAGCCATCCAAGGAGTCAGTATATTTAACTGGTTATACTGTAGTTAATCCAGACAAACAGAAAAAGAAAATGTTATGTACCAATGTATTTTTTTTAAAGTTAATATCACATTTACTGTTATATTAGTTTATTTGCATTTTAGATCACATTGCCCAGCCCAAGTTGTGTTGTAATAAAAAAGGCCTTGGATCAGCCTACAGTATTAAGAGTGGAATACTGTAAATAGTCAATGGCCTCATTACTACCTCACACAACCTCAACAGTCCTGTCTGAATTAACGACATCCTATTTGCATGTGAAAAGTGAAAATGTAGGTTCGAATTGTATGTATGTTTACGTTTGGCACACAAATGAATGTGTATGAAGTCAGTCCACTATCGCCATCTTGTGGTATTAACTCTTTTCTTTTTCCAAAGGCAACTGAGGACTTCAAACAATCAACACGACCAAAGCCATCACAGAGGGGTCTCATGAGGTACAGTCGGCTGACAAACTGTTGCTGCTGGTTGAAGAGCTCTGAATAAGATAACTGAGTTGAGCATGAGTTGACTGGGGAGCTGTAGGACTGAGGTGCAAAAAAAATTGTACTGAGAACAAAACAGTAATGAATATTCAGTTGATTGGTAAAATGATAACGTATGGTTAAGGTATGATTAAGGAAAGATATTACGTTACATCTTCTCAAATGTGAGTTGTTTTTTTTTTTTTTTTATCAATTTCATAACACTGAACCATAATTACTTGGGTTTTTTGTCAGAAAAACAAGTTGTTTGAGAATGTCGTTTCAGACTGTTAGTTTCAGCCCTAAAATAAGCCTTCAGTGGTCAAAGCAGTGTCTTCTTGATGTCACTTTAATGATCTGTTTCTGTGGTGGCAGGTCACAGACTGGTGTAAGAGAAGTGCTGCCACCTCGCAAATCCCTGCGTCTCCAAAACAAAGAGGCAGAGGTCTTGACACTCCCCCCTGAACCGAGAGGAATGGTGATCTATCAACAGGTAGCTATAGATAAAAAAAACTCAATCTCACTTTGTCCAACTCCACTGCTACATATAAATCTGTCTCTAGTGTTTCTTTTTCTCTCCGTTATTTCTTTTCTTGCGTTTGTTACTCACGTCAGTTATTTTACTTGCTTTAAAGTCTTCGCCACTCAAGAAAGCTCCTGGCCCTCTGCCTATGGATCCAGTCAACATGGATGAAGGAAGCAAGCTGCCTTCACAACTTTTTGAGCTGTGCTTTGAGGTAAGAGGGCTGTTTCCATATTTCATGTTCTCATTACAACCATAAAATTTCCTCCTTCCATTTGATTACCATGCTGACCTTCAAGATACACCACTCATTTTCTACTCTCCTGACAACCAAGATCTCAACTAAAAGCACTTTTGTAACTTGTTGAAAGTGGTATAAATGTTGATTGAATGTGGTTGAAATGTTTTTTTTTCTTGTTTTTTTTGTTCATGAACCTCCAGAATCCATGAAATTGCTTTTCTTTTCAGGACTCAACAGAAAAAAAGGTGGAACTTGATCTGAAAGAGTAAGATTTTAAGTTTTTATTCAGACATCAGCCTGTTGCTTAACTTTTAAAGAAGTGACTGTTCCACATTTTACTAAACATTAATTGATAGTTGTTGTGTTGATGATCATGTTTTTTTTCGAACAGCTGAAAATGTTTATACAGGTGGGCAAAAATCTGCATTGTTGTCTTCATGCAGGTACCGCTCTGCTCTTAAGAACATGAGGATAACTGAGGACAGAGTGGCCAAAGTGGTAAAGGATCGCATCTTCTCTGCTGCCTTCCACCCCTGCGCCAGCAGCCTGCTAATGGCTGCAGGAGATAAGTGGGGGAAAGTCGGACTCTGGAATATGGTATGTTTTCTTTGCTCTGATCATAATGCTGTTTTATAAAAAGGGGTTTCACAACTAGATGGCTGGAAGTGTGCCTCAAAACAACTCATATCAACTATATCAACACATCTGTGGCTCTTTGGCTTTCTATGTGTTTGACTTTCCTGAGCATTCAATCAATTACTTTTTTCCTTTTCATTTCCTGGAATCAAAACGTTCATCACTTGACACACATGAATACCGGTAAAATGTCAGACCTGTTATCACCATAAAAAATCCACATTCAGTATCCACACTCAATTCCCTTTTCATGTGTATATTCCTTAGGGTGGAGATTGGGGTGATGATGGTGTGCTACTCTTTGAGCCTCATACTCGTCCTGTGGGCTGCTTGGCGTTCTCCAGGGCTCATCCCACCCACCTGCTGAGCCTCAGCTATGATGGATCTCTACGCTGCATGGATGTAGAGAAGAATGTCTTTGATGATGTGAGATACCTTTTGTTGCATGAAATGTACTTTTTCTTAAAAAATCACATTGTATAGGTTTTAAGTTAAACTGCCTGAATGCAAACTTAAGTTTTCAAAATATACCAGTATAGAACCCCTCTTGAGGTGAATCTCTTTGTTCATTGTTCTAGGTGTATGACATTGACGATGGCCTGAAAACATTTGATTTCATGTCACATGACTGTATGACACTGTTGGTTGGGAACTGGTATGGAGAAGTTGCTGTTGTCGATAGGCGCACCCCAGGGTAACGTATTTCTGTCTTACCTGTCTTATCTCCATAGTGTTAAAGAGTACAGGGAGAGAACAGTATGTGTGAACAATGTGAACTATTTTGTCACTTGATCATTTTCATAAGCATACATGCTTACACTTGCATTCAATTTCTCTGCAGAAACTCCCATGAATCTCTCCATTCATTGGACCCCAAGACTTTGCGTTGTGTGAGTGTCCACCCTTTACAAAAGCAGTACTTTGCTGTGGCAGAAAGCAGGTGTGACCATTAATTTCTCCATACAAATCTGTTTGATTACAGTTTTTTTTATCTTGTGCCCGTTTGTCTTTTAGAGCTTACCTAATCAAGGTTTTGATTGTGTCTGCAGGGTCGTGAGTATTTATGACAGCCGGTGCCTAAAGACGACCAAAAGTCAAGCAGTCTTCCAGCTGCATGGCCACTCTTTGAGCATAAGCAGTGCTTATTTTTCTCCTTGTACTGGAAACAGAGTTCTCACCTCCTGTATGGATAACCACATAAGGTGAAGCTGGCTTGGCACTTTCAGTGAATGTTGCTCTTATTGTAGTTTACTTTTCAATCCCAGCTCAATTTATATTGAACTTTTTTTGACAGGATATATGACACATCTGCAATGACCACTAAAGCTCCCTTGCTGACATCTATCAGGTATATACACTTAATTTAACTTCAACTTATAATCGGATCAGTCATTATTTCAGAAATGGAACATAGACAACACAGCACTTAAAACAGAAAATTTTCTTTTTTTTTTGTTCTTAAGTCTGTGCAATACTTCTTCACAACCTGTCTTTACATTCTTCATTTTCAGACATGACATGCAAACTGGTCGCTGGCTGAGTAAACTGTCAGCAGTTTGGGACCCTAAACGCCAAGACTGCTTTGTGGTGGGAAGCATGGCGAAGCCTCGGAGGGTGCAAGTATTCCATGAAAGTGGCCAGCCACAGCACTCCTTCATAGATGATGAGAACCTGAACACTGTGCTGTCTGTCACTGCCTTCCATCCCACTAGGAATGCCTTACTGGGTGGCAATGCTTCAGGGCGTCTGCATGTCTTCTCCGACTAAGATGAAGACCAAAAGACTCATGGTCCTGAGGTATCACAAAGTAACAGCATCAGAATGTTGTTCCTCACTATTCCAAACAAAATACAATAATTGCTACATTGGGGAAGTTATACCAAAGCATAGGCGTATTTGAGGACTGTCCAGTTGTGCTGCATCCTAGATCCTAGATCAGAGCAGTTAGATCTACAGTGAAACACATCACAGCCTCTTATTATCAAATGATGTCTTTTTAAAAATAAATAAATAATAATAATAATAATAATAATAATAATAAAAAAACAACAACAACAAAATCAAACCAAAAACTGGTCCCTGGACTCCCCTGGAAGTCTTCCATATTTTCTTGTTTTACAATATCAAGTCAGTGAATTTATATATATCTATTTTTTTTCTTTTTTCTTAACGTCAAAGTGAAGACCTATTCCTACAAATGAATCTAAAGCACAAATGCAAAATGACTGTATTCAAGTCCACTTAATGTCTGTCAGCTTTGCAAATGAAGACACTGCACTCAAGCTTTGTCAAGTTGTGTGGGGACTGTAGAAACAGCAGTGTTTGCTTGTAATACCAGGTTGAACTGAGGTCTGTACTGTGACCAGGCTGCTCCAGAATAATAATGTTTTGAAGCAATTTCTTTGATAATTTGACTTCATTTTTGGGTTTGTTGTCTTGCTGGAGAATCGCAACAGCTCTCTAAGATGGCAGGGATATACCTGCATTTTGTTGCATTCATTTTAACCTTGACCTCTACAAGGTCTCTAGAGGCCCTGCTGCCTTGGCTTATACTAAACATAGCATTTCATATGATGGCCAAAAAGCTCAGTTTTGGTAAGAGACACTGGCCTGCTTTTTGCAGTTTTACAGCCGTCGTACTTTTTCCTCTTTTCAACACTTCAATCCAGGGGATATTCAGTGCCTTGCGAATTAACTTGTCTACTCACCCTGATTAAATGTCTAAACCATATGTAGAATTTTTAAGTGATTAAACTTCTGAAAACAACTGTTAGAACCTATGCTTTGTTATGGTAAATGGGGTGAACAGTCCTGCATCAATTAAGTTTCTTTTACAATTAAACCTAATTTAGGTCAGTGTTTGGAGGCTAGTTCACTTAAACATTAAAAAATATTTTTCTGTTGATCGTCAGGAATTTGAAAACTTTGTACAGTCACTGGAGGTAGAAAAAAATCTTCCGAACATGGCTGCTAAAAAGTTTGTTGTTGACTGCTGTACACTTTTCTGTTGTCACATTTGCAATTTTATTATTCTTAAGATGTTCACAGAACTAAAGCCTTTTGGAAAATAGGTTCCACATGTGTTGTTTGTGGTGTGGTCAACTGAAATGGCAAAACTGTTTTGACTGTTGGAAAAAAAAAGTGGCTTTTGTAAAGTCGATTATGTTTATTCATTGTTTTGTTTTTGCTTTGTTTTTTTTATTTGTGGTTGCTGAAACGAATAAATGTGTAGACATTTTCTATCAAACTTCCAGTGTGAACTGTATTAATTTCAGATAGTATCATTGTCACCTCAAGATGGCAGTATTGTAACATAAAAACATTTACCAGTCTGTATCTTCCAAACAGGGACACATTGAAAAACTTTCTGATGTTCATTTTTCAAAGTATTGCCTTTTCTCGATCTCTGAATTCAAGATTCAACTTGTAGCCAGACTAGCTGCCAGATGTCAAGAATATATTATATTTATTCATAAATAGATTACACCAGTCCTCAGTCAGTGATTGGAAATAAGCAGTCTTGTTTGGAGGTAATAAATGCAGAACACATGCTTACAGAGACATTTCCATGTGCAGGGCCATGGTACAGGAAGGAAGCTTATAGTAAGACCACATCTGTGGCCATATTCCTGTGTACATAATTCAAAAATTAATACAAGAGATGCCTGTCAATGGAACTGCGGCCCCCATTTGTTGCTGACAGTTATAGTTATCTGAAACAGATTTTTGCAATAAAAAATCCATATATGAACCCTGCATTGCACAAAGCAAGATCCAGGAAGTCAGGTAGATGAATATGCTACTTCTGCTGTTTAAATTGGCAAAAATGGATCTACTGTCAAGTGTTCAGTTCATTTACACATACTTTCACAAGAGAACTTGCATCTACTGTTTCTATGAATTGAGTCAGGAAGAGCAATCTAGGGTTAGGCAACAAGCAAACATGATTTACATAAAAACCCTTTTTTTGACAATAGATATTTTGGAGAAGTATCTTTGACACTGCAGAGTGGTACCACAGTGAGTAATTCACCATATCCTTCACACATGCATCTACAGGCTGTCTTCTTTATCGCCTTCTGAAAGGATTGAAAACATTTTGCATGTCAAGCAGACAGAGGCAAACACTAGTTTGCAGTTCATGGTTAATAATAATCATTACATTATTTGTAATTTATTGCTCAAATTATGTTGTAAAGTTTTTCATACACGTAAACAAAATGAGGCTTGATACTGCACAAGTAAACTTTCTGCCTCAATTTTTTTTTTGTACATGATCACCTTTCACCTAACATGTCAATCAAAAACCACCAAGCACCATCTGAATTAAAGCAAATACACCAGTGATGTTTCCCATCCGGAAACCAACCACAAAACATTTGTGTTATTCTGCTAAATATAAATACATCAGTCAATATTTCTCGTCCAACTCTGAACTAAGAGTCATGAGAAACAGAATCATTAACCCATTTCACTGTTTCTGAATTTTAAAATGGTACTGTACAAAAATAAAAATCAACATTTATAGCCTGTTATTTAGGATTCATTCATTTTTTTAATACTACAGGGATTCTCAATGAACAAGTTTTGTCAACCTGTCAAAATTTGAATATGAATACAGCAGCTTTCCAAACTGCCAATAAGTGCTTGCATATCCAAACTGTCACTATACTAAACCATTGTTCTTGTTGCATAAATAATACATCCACTTTTTTTTTAGGTATAATGTTGAAACACCTGCTGATCAGTCTATAATTACCACTGGCACACAGCATATACACCTCCTAGTCAAACACTCGTAGGCTTGTTGAGAGGAACAATAGTTAACTGTCACTTTATGGTTTGAACTTATGCTGTCGATTGCTCTGAGCTGTAAAGACACACTGCAGGCTAACCTGTGAAATAACATAGAATAAGGCTGGAGAATAACAGCAGACTATCAGAGTTTCCATCTGTTGACGTAAACTGACACTCTGCCAGAAATATCAGACAACAGAGGTTTCTTTGGTAGGTGTGATGATGAAGATTGCAGAAGGACGTAAACATGAGTTATCTTAGGTTCTCTTGTAAGTGAGCGCAGGACTGAAAACTACATATCCACTGCAAAAAACAAGTCCATTAAAAGTCACTGTGAGGAAATCTGTGTGTTAACGAGACATCAGTGTATACAAAAATGGAAAAATAATTTAAACATATGCAGCCTTGAAAGATAAATGCATAAATTTGAACACAGCAGGACTAAATAAAGTTAAATGACCTTCACTCAACATGGGTCTTGGACTAAAAACAAGTACATTAACTCTCTTAATTGTATACTGTGGGGAAATGGCACAAATTCTTGCACTTTACAAAGGTAGAACAATGTCAAATTTCTCATCATGGAAAGGATCTTGTTTTTATATATATTAACAGTATTGCACATCAAGATAAACTCCTACAGAGCATGGGAGTCAAAGAGCTAACCAAACACTTCACTATCACTACAGCGCTAGCGCACATAGACCCATCACCTTTACAACTAGGTTTGTAATACTGTAAAAGTAACTACATCAAAGTGACAACTGTTCCTTACACACAGAAGTTGATTGTAGTTATCAGCCTTATTTGGCTGCTATTTTAGAAAATCAGTAAACCTACCACCTCCATTACTTCTATCCTTAGAAAGACTTAATTTAGTCATAGGACGGTTAAAAAAAAACAAAAAACTTAACTGGCACTCTAGTGGCTGGACAAAAAATGGTAATGTGAGCACAGCAATGTAATGTCTGACCATAAACTAAATCACACTTACTAGAAAAATAATCATTCAAGCCTTTCAACAGGGCAGCACACACATCACACCTGGGTCAAATAGCTACTGCAACTAATTCTTAGCATTTATTAAAATTTAATGTCCCCAATGTGGAAAATTCCATATATGCCTAAAATTGTATAAAGCAATCTATAATGTCTGTAAATACTGTTTGACTCAGGACTGATCTACATTCAGTACGTGCTGCTTAGTTTTCCATTTAACACTTTCTCTAACCCACAGGTACAACTCCAAACACCAGTTTTCAATCTAATAATATAATAGTATAATTCATATACACTGTATATATGAATGTTGTTGGCTTTGAAATGAGAAACTTAGATGAGTTAAACTGGACTCCATCTCCTCTTCTCTCAAAACTTTACTCAAACTCTCATTTACGGTCAAGTCACGCAACACACACCCCGACATATCAGCTCATTCTGTCTCACAATAATGTCACAACGTATAAATTAATACAAAAATAAAGGCAACTATTATCCGTGGTTGAATAAGTGGAGTCTGACAGACTTTATTGTCCCTTCCAGCATTTAAATTAAACCCTGTTATTGTGACTTGTAAAAATAAAATACCTTGAAATGACCTGAATGTGATTTCCTCTCCTCGCAGTGATGGTGAAACTAAATAAACAAGGCTCTTCAGGGGACAGTCCGTGGCTTGAGACAGGAGCTCCTTCCTGGGAGAAGCTGAGTTAATATTGGGAATAGGGCTGCCATCTTTTTCCTTTTCCCTCCTCCCACCTCTCTCCTGACCCGTCTGTTGTACAGTATGTGTCCCATCTCCTTAGCAGAGGCCTGTGTTGTGTCATTCAGTCTGCATCCTGCACTTTGCCTCACTTACTGATGAGGAAACTTCCCATCCATCGTAACTTACAGGCGAACCAGCGCCGCAGTGGGCAGAAATATTCAAAGTGGAACTGCTGGAATTCAGGTGTCTTGCGGATGTCTCTCAGGAAGGCAATGTCCAGGTCTGACTCTGTCAGCATGATGAGCAGCAGCAACAGGGCGAACAGCAGTCCGATGGTGACCAGGAACAAACGTAAAACACTCAGGATGAACTTGTTCAGCTCCTCTACGTCGCTAGGTGGTGACGGCCTGCTTCTAACCATACGCATTGCTCTCCTGCCAGGCCTGAATTCTGCTGCCTGCCCCTCCATCGATGCCCCCGCCTCCGACTCCTTGTCCTCATCAACGCTGCAGGGAGCGCCATTGAGGTGGCGCGCCACCGGCATCTCCATTCCATGCTCGGCCACGGGTGTAGGCAGCACGCTGTCTGAGGGGCTGTAGGCCTCATCTGAGATGACTGCTGATGTGCTCGCCTCACTTCCATCCATCATGTGACCCCGAGAAGACATGAAGGAGTCGCCATGAGAGACAGAGCGCACAGGCGTGGAGTGGGCACTGTCTCGAAGGGACTCCAGACCTGAAAACACACAATAGAGGAAAGCAGTTCATAAAGAAGATTCAATAATTGGGTTGAATTGTTGCAAGTTACATTTAAAGAGAAATTCTGATCTTTACATCTCATAAAAAGACTCATGAGAATGTAGTACTTTTTTGCACAAGTCTATCTATCATGATACATTTAGTTTAAAAAGGTGAAAGGCTTGTCCTCTATCTCTCTTTATAAAAGTGAAATCATTATAACAAAATAAATCTGGTTACATCTGAGACAAATAGTTTCTAAAAGACACACTTCAATAATAATAATAATAAAAAAAAACACATGACAGACTTTGAACATAACAGCAACTTAAACATGTTCTTGTGGAGCAGCCAAACAGGATAAAAACTGGTTACAAAATAGACTGTCCATTCCTCACAAGTAGTTGGAAATAGAGCTGCAACAATTAGTCACAATTAATTAATTAACGATTACTCATATTTTCAAGCATTTGTTCTTTGATTTCAGCTTCTCAAATGTGACGATTTACTGTTTTTCATAATTGACAGTAAATTGAATACCTGGGCTTTGGACTGGACATCATTGCAGGATCTGAGAAACTGTAAATATCATTTTTTTCATTTAAAAAAAAAACAACTTTTCATCAAAGGATAAAGGATGAATCAATTAATTGAGAATTAATTGCAGCCCCAGTTGGAAACCATAGCAGAAATGTTTATCATCAAAACATCAAAAATGTTTGTGTGTGTCACCATTTGCCACTAGAGTTGTGAAAACAGTTTGAACTGATCCAGTCTGACAATGTGAGACTGTCAAGTATATTTTGACACTTGTTTTCAGATGCAGTGAAACATGGTCTTATTCAAGTGACAGTTAAAAACAGTCTCCTGAGATCTTTGTTTTTTTCTGTATTCCTGCAAGGAGTAAATTACCAGAGAATTAATTATAATTAGTCCGTCAGAGATCAGACTCTTTATAGCAGTATTCTCAATTCTGTTCTGTTCTGTAAATGCCTGAATAATGAAGAGTGTTATTAAAAGTAACAAGAGGGAAGACATACTAGCTGAGCTGCTGTGGTAGTGATGAATGGTTACTATAGCTACTATATCTGTGTGTCTTGTAAAGTGTACAATACATGTTACTTGTTAACCAGCAAGCCAAGCTGCTTTAAAAACTTGCTTTATATTAGGTGATGTGAATGTATGCCTATATAGAACCTGTCCCTATTTTTGAAGCACTGAGAAGATGAGGTCTAAGAGGAAATAATGTTCAGTTGGAGTATAATTAGTCCTAAAGCCAGAATATGCCAGAATATTCAAGTATGCGGTGCTCTGTTGGACACTGTGCCAACATTTGTTATTCTAATATGGCCAGGGGGGAGGCATGATTTGTTTTTAATGGTCAGCTTGTCATGCTCAAGAAACGGACTCTGTCAACTTGTCATTTAATCCATGTCTACTTAAAAGTGGCAACTCTAACCCTACAGTAAAAACACAAGAACAATGCCCTCTCTCAAGGGTTCTTACTTATCTCCCTCTTAATCCTCATGACTTCCAAAGTAATTTTCTGAAAGCTACACAAATACAATGTAAATTTTATGAACTCTGATTTACTGCATTAGACTTCAATAATATATTATTAGATGATTCTACATTTTATAGGGATAGTAATTTGGGATTTAACACTTATCTTCAAGAGAAAGTCGTACAACTTGAAAACTTTCAGAAATGCTCTATTCAAATTAAGCACTCACCCCTCGTAGCTGTTAGCATTCAGAAGCCACAAAAAGGACTCCTTTATCCCTCATTACAAATACAGTCTGTTTTTTTACCTGCACAGCCGGCTGGTGGGCTGCAGCCATGGAGTTGGGGAGGGACAGCTAGCCTTGAAGGAGTCTTAGAGCTCTGTCCCAACCCAGGACCTCCAGCAAGGGCGGGAAAAAGTGGCAGGACCCCCAGGGCCTTGCCCAGGAGCCTGGGTCCCAGAGACAGCACACGCACCGTCACATCTCGATAACAATGGTTGATCATGCGCAAGTGCACATTCACCTTGGTCTTGATTCGGATCAGACACTTCACCATGATTCAAGTTGAGCAAAAAACACTGGTCTAACCTTAACTGTGTTCAAACACACTTCTACTTCTCCCTCTATTTTCTGTCTTTCTTTAAACTTCCTCTCCTCCCTCTATCTTCCAGCTGTCTGTCTTTGTCTCCTACTGTGGCTGGTGAGCTAAGCAGCACTCCCTACTCCACAGTGAGCTCCCGCATGCTGACAGGCAGGCTGACAGTGACAGAAAAACAGAAAGACAGACAGAGAGTGAAAGACAAGGCCCAGGAATGTGGTCCACTTGTGCCACAGTCCACCTCATCCACCCCTGCTGTCAGCTGTGACATGCACGGCATGGCCCCTGACAGTAGGAGCTATTTTCAGACTGAGATATTATTATAAGTGGAAATACCAGCACAGACAGAGCAACAGGACAAGACACGGGGCTTGTTTCAGTGTTGCAACTGTGGGGTGCAATGTCAGGGCTTGCTCTCTATGTCAGCGACATGGGGGGCCAGTTTGACAAAAGACCTATTTGTTCTGAATAGACTATACTATAAGTTTATTTAGTTTTATCCAGAGTGGTTAGATAGAAGCAAACAGCATTTACAAAAGGTTAATAGCCTGTAAAGAAAGGAAGGGATGGTAAGTGACCTTTAAAAACTGATGAGAGGGCTTCCTCGTGTCAAAATAATGCCTGAGGCCACTGGTTGATGGGTGCTTCTTGAGTGTGTATGTGTGTATTTCAGTAAGCACACATCCAAGAGAGAAAGCGAAAGATATTTCAGAGTGCAGAAAGAGTGACTGACACTGACAAGTGGGGGATTGTTCACATGGAAAATCACTTGGCTTACTTTGTCCTGGAAATACTATCATAGGTGTATAATCCATAGCTGCAGCAAATGTCATCTATTGCAGGATTACTGACCAACATCATCTTCACATCAACATGATTGCTCTGTGAAGCACTTTGTAACTATTGTTTTGAAATGTGCTATACAAATAAAGAATAAAAATCATTTTCAACATGCTAATTATATTATTCAAGCACACTTTTTAGAGTATTTTTGAGCAATTGTGTGTGTTTTACCTTCCATGATAGAG
This sequence comes from Euthynnus affinis, assembly GCA_029490765.1. Classification (NCBI taxonomy): domain Eukaryota; kingdom Metazoa; phylum Chordata; class Actinopteri; order Scombriformes; family Scombridae; genus Euthynnus; species Euthynnus affinis. Next base: position 16,814,973 of record CM055839.1, read on the forward strand.
ATGTGTACAGCTCTCCGTCGGGTCCTGGGCACGCTGGTCAAACGAGGGCCATGGGTGATGGATGGACAGCTCCTACTTGGCACCATGCCAGCCCTGGACAAACACACATACTTGCATACTTACACATCATATAAACCAACACACACAAACACATGTAAACAGATCCCCACATGCTCACGTGTAGGTATATATGCACAAACACATACATAACATGTATGAATAATTCATAACAGATCAGTTTAAGGAATTGTTATACAAAATATGATTACACTGTGTATGCGTGTTACTATTTTCCACAGACCATGATGAATTGTTGAACTGTCTTGCATTGCAACTCTGCAACATCAGCAGACTCATCAGCTAAGGTTTAAAGGAGTTCAGCATTATATTTGTAAAGAGGAAGGTAGAAATTAAAAATTTGTTGGAGACAGGGTGAGACATGTCATCTTGGGGTCAGTTGGGCAGGATGGCTCCTGGACAGGAGAACTGAAAACAGGCATGACATTATCTATAAGTCTGTATTTGATAGATTAACAAAAGAACTGTAATGCCTACTTAAGGTGTATAAAACCTTTTTGTAAGCACTCCACTGGGAGCATTTTTCTTTATATAAACTCATCCTGTGTGTTGCACTGCAAAACACTCCCTCATGTACAAGAAAATAAATTCTGTTATTATATACTCTGCTCTGGTTTCTATTTTTTTTTTTAAAGTTATTACAAAAATTCGTTTAACAGCAATAAATGGTACCATTTATTTGTCCTCAACCACAGGCAAAATTTTGTAAAATTTCTGACCTGTGGATCTCAGGGGGGTCCCTCTTAATTTTGGCACTTTGTTCCATTACCTCTTTTGCAACCTTTCCACTGAAAAAAGCACAGAAAGAAAATCTGTTAACCTGTGATTTTTAATAAAATAAGCACTGAAATATCACAATGTGTATATATATATATATATATAAATATACACACACACATATATATATATACACACACACACATATATATATATATATATATATATATATATATATATATATATATATATATATATATATGTGTGTATATATATTCATTTTTTCACAAAAAAATAGCGTCAACGAAGAGATCAAAGGTCCCTATTCATAAACTGTAAGTGATTTTAAAAAATTCAATACCTGTATCTAAAGCGACTTCCCTTGAAGAATAGATTACTACTGGACACAGTGCGGACTTGACTTGACTTCTCCAACCTGTGAGTGAATGCAGAAAAAAGTTATGAACAGAATCATAAACAAAAGTGGAACAATGTCCTTTCTGTAGTCCATTTGTTTTAGTTCCTGTGACTCACTTGTAGAAGGCCTGATTCTCGACTCCACACTTCCACAGATGCTTACAGGCCTCTGGTGTAGGTGCAAAGTATGTCAGTATAATCTTCTTATCCTGTGACAAGTCCAACACATTAACATATGAATACAATGTGTTTATACAGAATATATGCAGAATATTAAAATCACTTCTCTTACACTGGCTGACAATAATGACAATTTGCATTATTGATTTACCTATAGGCTACCTATGAACTCTTGTTTAAACACTATTACAAATCAGCCAGATAAATCCCTCAAAAATCATTTCCTCTGGACCTGTAGAACATATATTAACCAAATGCCTGGCTTTACAATGGTCTTTGTCTCCTAAAAACATGGCTAACACACATTTTTCAAGTTTACTTCCCTATTACAGATAGATTACACTGGCGCCGCTATGGCAGTATCTCCATGTATAAAACGAGGCTACACTCATTTCACTTGAGCTCCAAAGGCTATAAAAGACATATTTTAATAATGCATACATACCTCTTTCTGATTTGCATATATATGGAATGTCTTTGCTTCAAACTTGAGTTTGGTCACCTCATCCCTGAGTTTGAGGGACAGAACAAAGGAAAGACAGACAAACCGCAGAGAGAGAGACAGAGGCAGAAAGAGAGAAAGGGAGAGACAGAAATGGATAAAAGTGTTAAAATATTAATTGCCACTGGAGGCAAATTAATAAGGCCAACAGCGTTTCTTTTCTGTGTAGAAAAGTCTAGACACATTGATTCCAGCTGCAAGAGATTAAAGAAACAATTTCCTACAACAACAGACCTCCAAACAACTGCAAACTTGAAAACAGCAGGTTGGTACAGCTGTTTTGAGAAGTCATTGTCTAGTACAGATTACTGGTTATCTTTGGTTTCTTTTGGACTGCTTTTCCTCGAATATTAATATATAATTGACTGAACATGCAGATAAATGTATAATTTATTCCTACTGTATGTATTCTAAACAGTCCAAACATCAAATTATGATAATGCAGTAATCTGGACATTTTCTTCATAGTTTTGCATATGGCAACTAGTCTCGGGATGTCATGGTGAGAGTTACAACATCATTCACAATGCCAAATCACAGATCAGTTTCTGGCAAGTTGGTATGTAACAAGTTTAAGGGGAGAGCTGAAGCTCCATATTTTTGTTTTGTTTTTGGTACTTGAGCCATAAGGCACAGAATAAAAAATGTCTAATCACATTTATTTTCTCAAGTTAACGTCACTTATGAAATTCCAACTCTCTTTCAATATTACACAGTTTTGAATGTGAACCATAATTTTCCCATAAAGTTGCACTACTTGATGTTTGGAACAAATATGTAATAATTTGGAGCAATTTTAGGATTTTCTTTTTCCTTTCTTGGCACCTTAAACAACATGTTCTGAGGCACTTCTGTTATTTTGAAGACAAGTGTAGCTAAGCTGTGCTAGAGCCCTTGCTGTATTACGTGGACATAAAAACTTGAAAAATTGGACTTGAACGTCAAGCAGCTTGCTGAGTTTGCTGGCACACGACGTGTAGAAGCTGTTAATACAAGGAGGATGTACTGTACAGTATGTTCATATTTGAATTGTGCAAAAATTTAAGGAAAGTTTTAAAAATATGCATTTATGTCTGTGTGCTTCCTTGCATGAGTCTTTATTGAGCTTTTGCAATGTACCTTTATAAATACAGTTTCAAAGTCTTGCTCAATCATGCGAGCTCACGCATACACATTGTGACCTTTCATTTGAACATGATTTTTATTTAGCATCATTATGTCCAGCATCAACTGTTCATCTAAACTCACCACTTGAGGAAATGAACCCTCCTGTTTCCTTGTAGCACAGTGAATCCAAAAGGAGTGAAAGCCAGGAAAGCTGGGTTGCCAGACACATCCTGAAATGCAAATGAGAAGTTAAAAGACAGCAATGAAATTAAATTAATAAAAAGTCTTTTTTTAGTAGTATAACAAATATATTTAATTTATATGATTTACTTAATAGTTAATCTTGCACCATTTTAAAAATACATCTTTAGCAGATTACAAGAATGTAATTATTATTATGCACCACATTAAACAGTATATGAAAGAAACATAAACTTATAAAAAACACAATTATAATTACACAGAAACTCAGTTTTGTAAAGACCACCTTGCATGGATGAGGGTCCACTCCATACGTCTCCAGCATCTGAGCCTTCTGGAGGAAGTTGAGCTCTGATGTCTCAGGAGTCTGACCTCTGGGAGAGAAACAATAAGTCAGTCTACTGGCTTCTGTCACAGCCATCTGTCAACTCAGAGGGCATCATCTGATGGAAAGTTTGTGCTCATTACTGATAAATAAGTAAACCAAAGAGTATTTAGTATGGACTATATTAAATAGTTTGGATCCTTGACATCACAAGCAAAAAGCATATGGCTTGTTGATGAGAGCGCCCGAAGGATTTAGTAGTTCATTTATATAAGCCGCCCATCTGTTATCTTTTTGTCAATAAGATGTAGAGTAACCCACAGAGATAATTTACGAATGAAAACTGGGTGAAATGAATCATGAGGAGACCCTGGGAAGTTTTTATGTGTTAGAGAAAATGACTCTTGCCAAGGAATCGTGGGACCACCCACTTACTCTACATCAGTATTAATTTATGGGGCCTCTACAAAAAGACTCTTGATGCATTATTAGTGTATCTAAAAATTGCTTTGTTAGAATTACTGTCTTCATCCAGCACTCCAGCAGAAAGTACTTTCAGCTGAACTTACAGTATGTTTAGCTACCGGGAACAAATTTGATCTTCTACTGATAAAGGATGCATGATCAAATATGATCACTGTTTCTAAAGAATGAAACTAAACCTCACGCATTTTGTAGAGTCCGGGCTGTTCCTCTGTTTGTTCCTGGTCAAAGCCTAAAGGAAAATCTAACGTTCTAACATCTGTTGTACTCAGAGTTGGTACTGTCCAAAGAAAATAAAGCATTAAAAATTGGTATACTGTCCATACTTTTTTTCTGTGATTAATGATTACTGAGACTGATGAATGAGTCAAATTAGTCTTAGCAAAACAGCTTGACTCCTCCTGGAAAATTACTATCTGGTAAACATAAAAGCAAATTGTTGCAAGTATGTTTTGTGGAACCTTAACACCCATCTACTCTATAATTTTGAATTCTGCTAGCATTGTGACATTTCTTTTTTTACCCTAAAATGGTTTTAGTTACAACTCTTTCCTGTGCTTCAACACAACTACAAGGATAACCATCTGATTGTTCAAATCTGCTGTCAAACCAAAAAGTGGAAATGAGCAATAGAGGGCAGTGTAGGATTAAATCTATAACCAGCGCCTGTGTGCTCCTGGGTTGTACCTGGTGTGTGTGTGTGTGTGTGTGTGTGTGTGTGTGTGTGTGTGTGTGTGTGTGTGTGTGTGTGTGTGTGATATTATATTGAAGACGAGGAAAAACAACAACAAAAGGACACATTATAACCTTGAGTGAACAAAGGTAGAACTTTATAACAACATTGACTAACTAACATAACTTAACTACTGGGCACTCAAACTGGCATGCACTGGTTCAGCCAAAAAAGAAATCCTGTCATCCTCTTTTATTATAGTATATAGGCTGTTGTACACTAACCATCATCAATGAGGTCAACAACTAGAGGAATGGCAGGATGACAAGTTTAGAGGTTTCTGTATGTGCTCAAGGTGCAAAGACTACAATGTGTAACCTTTATTCTATTTCACACAAGCTTTGTCTTTGAAAGGTCTCTAAAGGCTAAAGGGGGCAAAACTAGATGCTTGCACTAACTGTTTTGTTCCCCAACACCCTTCCACTTTAAGGCTGACAAGGCAAAGTAATGCTCACTGAACCGGATTTACCACCTCACATTCATATCAGTCCTCAGGCATGATACAAACACCTTAGGGAGCATTAAATCACTGCCATCCAAGAGACACACAATCCAAAGAGGGGTTTAGCATTTACCAGCACTACCAATCTTAGGGACTAACAAGCAGGTAGAGCTGCATTTTCTGGTTATACAATATTACTCATATATTACTTTATTATCATAAACAGGTATATACATATGAATGCATAATCCGTAGGCAATGGAGAAGATTTTGGGATTGGAAGTGTTCTAGTTTCTGTTTCAGTTCCAACGATTTCTACCAGGTAGGTCTACATATATGGCAGTATCTGCACGACATGCCCACTTTACAACATGACACGCCTACTTGGTTAGGTTTAAGCATGAACAGTGAGATGGGTAGGGTTAGGATTGGGGGTCAGGGGTGTGTGTTATGTAACATGCCGTTATGGTGACAACATTGGGGGGGTGTCATGTAATAAACCCCAGGTGTAGTGTAGTTTTGCAAGACTGCAGATATACCCTCTTCATTTCTACAGGAACATGCTTTAGTTGTATGCAGGAAAACAGTCCTTGTGGGGAGTTGGAACACATTGGATGAAATGTCATCTGGACCTAAAACACCTAGAAAAAGTATTGACATTTGTTTGGTTTTAAACTGTTAACTGAGTATAAACTGGCTACTTGTCAAACAATCAGTAGTAGACATCGTCTTTCAACTCCAACTCCATACTTGTGTCTCAAGTTGCTAATTGGACCATAAACAATGACCAGTGCAAGGAATAGGAAGTCTGGGCCCAGATATCCATTATCCAGGCCAACCCCCAAAATATTGGCCATTTCCCCCAGAGGCTAAAACCTTGTCAGGTGATAGCCGATGGGTTTCGAGATCGCTCACCGACATCTCTTTGAAAGTGCAAAAACATGGACCCATGGGGTGCAATGTGCCTGTTCCAATTTATATATGAGGGACAAGGTGTCCTGTACTATTCTGCCCAAAGAGCTCAAGGAGTGCACAAACTTGGAAAGAAACATCCTGCAAAAAAAGAATAAAATTATCGCACCTTTTGAAATCTGATTCTTGCAAGATGAAATTGTTGACCAACAAGGGGAACATACCCAAATTCACTAGACCATCAGTGGCTGCTCTAGCATTAGCTTGTGGTCTATTGCATTGCTTGCCTGATGTAGAGGCCCCAAAAACAGAAAGCAAGTGATTGTAATCCTGCAGAATAAAGGTCATGCTACCATTGCTTCTGTTGAATTTTAGGGGGCACCTTGCAGGCAAAATACTACCAAACACTACCAGAGATTTGAACCCATAAATTCATTTTTCAGTATGATGGGGTGGTTAGGGAAGCATTAAGAGCTGCTAGAAGGCATAGCTGGTAAAACAACACAGTATGATAAAGAAACCACACACACACACACACACACACACACACACACACACACACACACACACACACACACACACACACATCAAATGAATGGAAGTGAATACTCAGCAGATTAAGTAGCTACAGCATGAAATTACAAACCTATGCTCTGCATATCTTTATCAGAATATGTACTTTCATACTGAATGTGAGATGTACTTTTTTGGTTGGACTAAGTGAAAAAAATATTTTATTTCCTGGTTGTGACAAATAATATCCCATATTTCAAAGGTAGTCTTTACAGTATTCCATCTCAACATAGTAGCTCCTCTTCATCACTGTTTTTCCTTCAGGACTTTCCATCACACTATCATGTAACATGTCCTCTTGGGTGCTATTGCTATAACCACCTTCATGTAGAGACCTAAAACCATCATAGCAGTGGTTCATTTTAGTTCCCCATGAGTAACTCATGAGTTTAAGAACTACTGCAGATGATGAAGAGTACAGTGTGTAGGACCAACAGTTAGGTGTGCGTCTGTGATGCGTACACTCTGGCTGCTATGGAAGTGAAGGAGTACACAGGGACCTGGACAGGTGTCACCTTACATCAGCTCTGTCTTGTGGATCTCAGCAATCCGCCGCTCCAGCTTCTCTGAGTGTTTGGGGAAGAATTGGAACTTGGAGCTGTAACCCTCTGGATGTTTCCCTGGGTCATAGTCACCGATTTCAGCTGAAAAATGGTGAAAAAGACAACATAGGTCAGGTTAACTTCTGTGTTTGAGGATGACCAATTAAATTGTTCATGGAATGTGTTTTATATCTGACTGCTTTCTTACACTCTCCTGTCTAACACTCAAACACACCAATGGTTTCACTTTTAAGGATCTTTAAAAGGCTTGGCACTGCTGGGAGTGGGTTGTTGATATGTGCTTAATGAAGTCCTGTGCTTCATGAATAGGTAAATGCTGTCTTCAAAAAGTTTTAAGAGCATCTCTGCACTGTGTCCTCCTGCCCAGCACATCTCATAACTTAAAGGACTGAACATGAATGCCTAATAATATCTGCTGAGACCTGTAACAGGGCGGGGTCTTTGTTTTGTTTGTTTTCCAATCATCAGACTGTTGGTGACATCAGCTGCACAGAAGAAGAGGTAAAAATGCAACACTCCATGAACATTTAAATAATATGAGGCATAATTGCAACTGCAATGAACAAATAATGATGTTTGTATATGGCAGTTACAATAATGAAAGTCATACTGTATTTTGATATTTTGATATGATATGAACAATTATGTTAGTAATTTCTTATAATGAAATTTAATACACTTTTATCTTTTTCAATTCAATAACTACCCAAGGCATTTTGCCACTTTGATCTTTGTATGTGGCTGTTCTGATGAAAACTGAATTAATATTGGATGGTGTTCAAAGATAATGCAGCAGCATAAAGACATGAAAATGAGAAGGGCCCACAGTCCAAATTTATGCAGAATACATAAGGAAAAGACCAAAAAGTCAAGGTTTTGGATGCACCTGTGCACAATAAAGATACACAAAAACATAAATGAATGTGCATAATGAATACTGAATTGTTGGAAATCTGACATTGATCATTTGTCACAATGACACAGCTTCACTGTTTTAATTTATAAAGGTGATGTATGCAAACATTGATGCAATGCAGCCCTGTATTTTCTTTCAATGAAAGTTGAACAAATTCTCTGTTTTATCTTAAAACAAAAGACTTTGTCAGTTTTTAACCTTATCTCCATGCATTATTCAGTTATTCGGAGGGCACGTTGGCATAATCAGAAATACCTGCCAGTGTTCAACGCATCACTGCGGCAGCCTAGTTAACTCTCCCCTGACATCAGATTACAGTCGGTGGAGGAACTATATGAAGAGTTTGGTTACTTTTCTGCTCCCTGGTCAGCCACTGTTGTTGAAAACAGTGCATTTTATGGACATCCATAAAACATTCCAGTTTATACTTGTAGCAGACATTATGAATTCACATTTTCTGACATATTGTGAGAGTAAAAGAATGCTTATAAACCAGACACCTGATGAAGAAATTCAACAAAGAGAGGGTAGGCTCAGGCATCCACTGACTTGGCTTGACGGCTTAACGATAAAGACTGAATAAAAAACGAGCAATAGAAGAAACTCACCCAGGATGGCCACCTTGCCACGGTCTCACACAATAACATAATATTTTTGTCATATAAACTTATCCCTCTGTCTTCTGTTTTAATGTTGTTTTCCATTTTCTTCTGTGACAGCTCTCCAATCAACACCAACCAAAAAATATACACATACAGTTAGCCAGTATTGAGGTTTCACTCAGTTATCTTATAAATAGTGGTGGACAGATGGGTATAACTATGATAAGCCTAATGTCTTCCGCTAGATGTTTTGTCTTGTGGTAGGTAGGTTCTACACAGAGATGCTAGGAACATTCATTCTGGGATTAGCTGAGAGAGAAAAGGCTGGCAGGATGGCTGGTTGGCAGGGTGTGTGACAAGGGAACTGTTCCTTAATGCATCTGCACTCTCTGCATGTTGATGAGCCTGACACCCAAAGGAGCCCAAGCAGTCAACTTTTTGCAAACCTGTCAAGATTCTTTCAAAGAGAAACAAGACAACTTTTTTCATTAATTTCTCTTGAATTTTTAAATAATAAAGGGACCTAAGATTGTGCGCTAGCAGGGTTATCAAAATGAGGGTGTTCAAGTCAAGATAAAAGCAACAAATTCAGATTCCCAAGGTCCCCATCAAACAAAAGTGTGAGCTCATATCTATGCAAGCAGCATGAGCCTTTAACCTCTGAACACACACTGTTTGCACATTTGCACAGAGTAAAGCATGTACATGTATGACAGGTTGTCTCACAAACACTCATATGATCATATGGAAATCATACTAAGCCTAAAGATGGTCACGATCATTGTAGACATATATATATATATATATATATATATATATATATATATATATATATATATATATAATGTATACAGTATACTAATATGTTGTTAACCAACATTAAAATTGAATCACTTTCATAAAAGTGAAAATATTTTTTTTCCAATTAAAACAGTGAGTAACAGGAATAACACTCAATCATCTAAACTATGCCAGACAAAGGACAGTATTTCACTGCTTGGTTTTCTGGTCAAGGTTGTAATGATTCCCTAGTACAAGGGCATTTGTGCTTGTTTAAGAGTTACATTAAAATAAAAAGGTACAGTAGTCTGGTTGCAGGCTGTGCATGATTTTTTTTACTTAAATTACAACAACCCACTTTGTCATACCTTGCAATATGTAGGCAGCCAACAGAGCAGCATCTGATGTCTTGCACAGGAGGCGACCATGATAGAGATCCCTCTTAACCTGCAGGAAGACGAGATATCTGTGGAGTGGAACACAGAAAAACTGATTTGGGTCATTATTTACATAGGATCAATACTGTATGTTGACAGTGGTTTCCATTTCTTGACAACACACACAGTGGGTGTTTGCAAGTTCACAGAAAGGTGCCCCTCATGCAATATAACACTGAAACTGCAGATGTGGCATTACTCTGGCCCTTTTACAGCCCATTTATCATTAATTTATAATTACAATTTAGGAAAAATTAAATGAATGCATGATTGGCAATCCAAAGTTATGGTTTGGAACATTAGACTTGGGACATGCAGCACACCTCGAGGCAGCGCTCTGGCTAAAGCATAATGTTTCTGAGAATTGACAATAATTTAAAATATGATTGCTGGTTCACACTGACATCCACTGGGAGTGACTCAATCTTCTAGTCTCGTCCACAACATCCAGAGATTACTCATATGTCGGTTTTTCCTACCCAGCATTAATTTCATATACCTGTGATTCAGCTTCTCTCCAAGCACCAAAGCAATAAATAGTATCTTTCTAAGCATCACTTTAAAAAATGTCGGAGAAGACTTGTCTGGTACATTGAGCAATTTTTGCATTAGAGAAGGCACAAGTTATCACCTGATTAACTGATGACTGTGATGTAAGTTATATGCAAGTTATACACTGTGTTAATTTGTATGTAATTGTCGATTAAGTGTAAAGCTTCATTTACTCCCTATAGTGTGATCCCAAGGTGATCAGAGTTTATGGTCGGCTAAATAGTGACACCTTGCAGTTGGTGGTAACTCAGGTAGCTGCACAATTAAGGGCAATTCAGTCAGAGATGTTCCCTTTCAAATATGGATCTTTCTGGTCAATTGGTCAAATCCGTCCAGACACTAATAAATCAATCTAAAGCTAACATAAAAAAGAATTGCTGTGAAAATATGTATAACAACAGCTGATGGCTAAAACCAACATACAAATCTACATGAAATGTGGTTACCTTCCATCTTTTTGCTTATCTACTCTGTAATTGTGTGTCTGTGAAACCCCCCAATCAGAACAGATGGAGGAGGATGGAGGAGATCTCCCTCGCTGACGCCCTGCTCTATCAAGATGATCTGGATTGCGAATGAGAAATTTCATTGTGTGGCAACCAGTCGAGGGATGTGATTTACAGGGATCTGTGCGCTCAGTAGGTCTCTGGCTCACTCCTCACAGCAGTTTGTTCAGCTGTCAAGGATGCCTCACACACAGTGGAGTGGTGTGGAGCTCTGTGACACTGTAGCTTATAAAAAGGGGAATACTAAAATCCCTCTGCAAATGGGCTCACTGTTTTTTTATTTATTTTTTTATTTATAGTGCAATACAAATGATAAACAAGAAGACACATATGACACAGGACAAAACAAGAGGGAGAACTAGACTCAAACAAAAAAAAGCAAAACAGCAACAGTAATAACAAAAAGCAAAAAAAAAAGTATTATATGCATATATTTATGTATTAACTAAAGGAAGAAAGAAAGAGAAAAAGAAAGAAAACAAAAAACATGGCTAAATTGCTCTGGGGTGTCAAGTCAGGTCAGGACAGCTGGGTCAGGGCAGAATTTTGGATGCTTTTATTTATTTTACTATATATTTTTATTCCCTTCCTTTTTCTACTTTGTTTTTAAAGTTTTGTTTGTTTGCTTGTTTTATCCTTTTCTAAAATTTATTTTTTCTTTTTTGCTCTTTTCGCTTTCTCTTATTCCTTGCTTTCTTTGGTCTCGCCTGCTTTAGGCCGCTATCAGCCCCGAAGGAGGTGGCTGGCCAGTTCCTGGTCCTATAGGAAGGGTCTGTTCAACTGGGTCTGAGGAGCAGCTTTCTATTTGGAGAGGGGCTTAGCGGGCATCAGGTCCTCTGACTCCAAGCTGTCCCAAACTAATCCATTTCCCACAAGCCCTCCTGTCCCCAGGGCCCAGTCTGAGGTGGCCCCATCATTCAGATATGGATGGGATGAAGGGATGAATAAAACATAGCATAATAAAACATAACAAAAGATAGACAAATGGCTATGCAAACATGTAAATAAAAATTAGTAAATAATAATGATGAATAAAAAATAAGAGAGAGAAAGTGAGAACAGAAAGAAAAGAGAACATGTAGATGATTAGAGTGGGTTGTTGAGTGAGGAGGTTCAGTGTAATTGTTAATTTTATGTCTTTGTATGGTCTGAACATGAAGATGCCTGTGTATTGTTATGTCTGTAAAATGATAGAAATTAAAAAGGTCAGCAATTGAACTGAACTTAAGAGACTGAAATGCATCTTGTTACCAACTACTAACTTTTTCTCAACTCTTAGGATGATATCAAAATTAATATTATCCGTAACAGTAATAATAACCATCAATTTCTAAAAATAGTATAGATCAAAAATATTATTATTATCATCATCATCATCATCATCATCATCATCCTATTAATAAGAAGAAGAAGAAGAAAAAGAAGAAGAAGAAGAAGAAGAAGAAGAAGAAGAAGAAGAAGAAGGAGAAGAAGCGTAGAAGAATATTTTTTTCATCCTAATAATAATCTATGCAATTGATAGTCCATTATTACATAAATTATCCACAGTAATCAATATCATAATAATCATTCTTCTAAATGTGTAGTAATATTAATAATAGTAGTCCATATCATAATATTATTAATATACAACATCATCCTTCTTCTGATGTCAGTAATTCTATAATAACAATAATCATCATCATTGTGACAGATAATACATATGTAAATATAAATAATATGTATATAGATAAACAACATATCAATACATCCTGATATATATTATTTATCAGGATACCAGGGTCGACCTGGGAGGAACAGCAGACCGCTATGCCACCTGCTGCTCCTGAGGAGCCAGGCCCAGCACCCTGACAAACAACACAGGGCACAGAAAGATATAACAATGATTATCATAAAGACAGATAGTACTAATATAACTATATAGTAAAACAGTTTATACTAAAGTAATAAGTGAGTAAGTATAGAGCTAATTGAGAGTTTTGATGCTGGTAATGATGGTGGTGACCAAAACAGGGGCTATTCTAGTTGTGAGGGGTAATATTGGGAAGTATTAATATGGGGGAAGTTGGAGTGAGAGAGAGAGAGTGAGAGAGAGAGAGAAAAGAGAAAGAAAAAAGAGGTATAATAACACATAATAAATAAAAGAAAGGGCTTAGGAAAGGAAGGGGGAGGTAGATAATTAGCTTTGTAAATGAGCAGAGTGTTAATGGATGAGGTGTTGAGGGATAAAATGTGAGACAGTTTGGCAGTGAAATGCTGAATGTATGATATATGACTGTGTGTGTATGTATGGGTAAGTCTGAATATGGAGATGTGGCTGGTTTAGTGGCATTCACTAAAAGGCGAAATCGAAATTAAGATTGAGATTTGTGAAAAATGTCCAAGTTTTCAAAAATTATTAGTTATTTTTTTCCATTGATCTATGTTCTGTGAGAAGATTTAATCAGTGATTGCTGTTTAATGTTTGTTTGGTTTTCTAGTGTGTAAAGATGAAACAGGCTCACTGTTGACAGGCTCACAGTCTTTGACATTGTTATGAAATTAAACTTGTGAACTTTTGTTCCTGCACCACTGCAGGATGCATAAGATAAACTGAGATTTAAAATATTTATTATATCATAAGTTGGTTATTTTCATTCAATAAGAAAGAAGAAAATTATTTTAATCATCTTATAGCTGCATTCTGAATCATTTTAATCTAATACCATTGAATTAATTATTTTGAGTATTTTAAGGTAGACTAGCATTTCGCATAAAATGGTTTTGTACTCAATAAAGTAATGCTACAGACCTACAGACTTTTAAGAAGTACATCTGCAAAGGCACACACACATACACATTTGCAGTATTTTGAACATGCAAGCTCTGGCCCCAAATGGGATGTTCTGAAAACATTGTCAATTCATATAGGAGCAAATATTATGCTATAAAATCTCTACTGAGCTGTAGTGTTATGATACAACAGCTGGCTACAGAGGCATAGAATAATACAAAAATACATTTGCCCTGATTTTATGAGACAGGGATGTAAACAGAAAGGCAGTTGGATCAAGAAATCCCCTGTGGTTTAATAAAATGAGTCTCCATGCGCTGTAATAATTTTATATCTGCCGTTTAAGTTTGCTTAATGTCAGCATTTTTACATTCTGTTGACTTCACAAAAATAGCGATGAATGATGTAATGACTATAAAGAGTTTATTCATAGTATGGAATTTCTGCTGGGACATAAGTCAAAACTCTCCAGCCTAGCCTGTGCCACACACACTTTTATAGTTTAATCTGTGTCAGGAGCCTTTAAAATGGGGACAGTACACAAATAATTAAACACAAGTGATGCCTGACTTGATGTGCAAAAATTCATCTCCTTGGGTTTTGTCTACTGTTCCGTGTTTTGGACAGTAACACAAAATTAAATGAGCACAGTCATGATGACATATTGATGGCAAATTAAAGACTTCATTAAAACATTTTTTGATCATTACTGCCATTTATGCAATTTTCATGCAGAAAATGAATGATTTAACTGAGATAAAAACAAACAACTGAAAAGTCATCAACATGTCACTACTCTCAGGCTAAAAAGTTTATTCATAGGAGAGAGAGCGAGTCATGACATGCAAAGATAGTCAGACTGAAAAGTAACTCCACCCTACCAAGATGCAGCCAAGTACCTTATCTCAAAAACTTACCTGGTGATTTCCTCTCTCAGGGCAGCAGGGTCGGGTGGGTAAAACTTGACACGCAAACACATGGTGAATGGAGGCTGGGCTGCGGAAGAAAGACAAAGACTTCAAATCTTGTATTATCACATTTCTAATGTGATTTGTCCTTTATATTTAGCTTTTTTTCTTTTTCATTTTCTGGACAAATTTGGTCAATTTGAAAGTGGATTCAACCAAAACAGTACGCACAAACTACTCAGGCACGTTACACGAAATACTTACATTTCATTTGTTTGGCAATTGACTTTGTAAACTCCAACCAATGCTGAAAGGGAGAGAAAGAGAAATGAAGACCTGCTCGGTGGGAACTGAATGTTTAGCTGCTAACCTGTCAGTCTGGGGTCTGATTGCTCAGCATGAAGACTTGTAATCTATAGCTGGAGGGCACACTAGAATTACTCCCAGCTCCTTCTATTCTGCTTATTTAGACTCCCTCCAACGCAGTCACCATGCAGAGAGGAGAGGAGATGAAAGAAAGCTGTTTGGAAGATAATCAGGAGAGGTCTGTTCTCTGTCAAAGTAAACATCACGAGTTGAAAACTCGGTCTAATCAGCGAGATGATAACATGCTGATAATAATATGTGCACAATACAGTAACTGCACAATGATGCTGTGCTACTTTTATTAGCCTCTAACTATAAACTTTTTGTGCAAAACCTGTGTTCGCTTTCTCCAGAAACTGTAATATTGTGGCCAAAGTCTTCTATATCTCTAAGTGAAAAAAGGAAAGAAAACCTTTGGTCTTAAAAAGCTTTGCATCATGATTTAACAGTGTCAGCCTTCTCACAGAGCTGTCACCTTCAGTCTTCTGCTGAGAGGAAGGAACCCTGCCGGTTCCTGGTTTCACTACTATAAAAAGAGAATCTGCAAAACCTAGTCCTGACATCATGTGCAACCCTGTTCACTGTTCAAGAATGCATGATTAATAAATAAATTAATTAATCACTAAAAGTGTGATTAATAGATCAAGCCTTGCAAATTCACCAATTACTGTTAATTTCTTTGATTGATATTCAATCAATCAAAAGGGTTGGCCTTTTACCAGCTTCATAATTGACCTGCAGGTTTACCTACTTGCTTGTGTATTTATGTAGTAGAAAAATGGCATTTACACTAAAGAGCTTCTGAGAAAAGTGTCCATCAGTACCTCTGAGACTTAATTGACAATCTGCTCTACCTGGCAATCCACAGGCTCTAAACAACAGAGTAGAGACAGTGAAAGCTAACTGGAATAATGTACAGTATAAACAGTTACAGAGCTTTTTATAGACAGTGGCCACAGATGGTTTCTTATCCTTGCATCATCTTCACACAGTTTCCTTGGACATTTGATTTGCGTTTGGATAATATTATCCTCAAAATTGAGCATAGCCTGTTAAAAACAATTTTGTATTACCTTTGACATCTCTAAATTGTATTTTATGGCATAAGAACGTGTTTCTATTTTGTTCATTTGTGTGCAGAAATGATTAGTTTATTCAAGACAACACATTTTTTCAAATTTTTCAAAGTTTGTGCACCCTAGCTATTATTTCCAGGCAACAAATTATTCATTTTTGTTCACAATGTATCAAAACAGGTAAATTGAGGCTACTTTCCAAATACTAAAAGCTGATCTCAACTGTTGATGTCACACTATGTAACTCCCCTATGTGAGCTACATTACAGACACCTGTTTTTACTGTAACACTTCTGCATTTAACAAGGCAGTTTTCCTTTCTAATATAGTTTCACAGTCAACAGAAAAACAAAGAAGAATAGGGGTTGATAGGCAGGGAGACAGAGGCTTTGTGTCAAGTTTCAAGATAATGGCTGTGCACAAGGTTAGTTAAATAAATAGAAAAAAGGAAGATGGAGAAATAACAGAAAAAAAGGAGAAGATACCAAATCATGAGTCACGGTGTAACACAGAGACACCACTGAATTCAATTGAAGAAATGAATACTTACCCTCTGCTTGTCTGGGTCAACATATCTAATGCCAAAGTAATCCTTCTCCAGCAGGTTGAGATGGTGGCAAATGAGGTCAAACAGGTACTGTCCCTTGGCATCCCGCTGCAAGAGACATGACAAAGTAAGTAATGTGCTTGATATTGAAAGACATCAAAGAGGGAAAGAACAAGAAAATTGCAACTTTACTCTCTTTCACAGGAGTCTGCAGCCACCTCATTCTGTCTCTCACAATATTTGCATATTCACACACAGTTAATGAATACCCAGCAGATGAATGGTGCATAAATAAGAACACTGAGATCCTAACTCTACAACACGCATAGGAAAAACAGCAAGCAATGTTACATTATCAAATGAATTTCAAAATGACTTTTGAAAACACGTAGATAGTGTCACATCAAAACATTTTTTTTTATTCTCATCAGGGAGTCCATTTTTTGGGAACTGAGAAGTCAAAACGGCCACCAGAAAGTGTTTTAATATTTCACTACCCTCAAGGGAGATATATGAGGGCTATCAAATATTCATATTGAGGCAGCAGCCATCTGTGAAAGCTTTGAGAAATTTCTGCTGCAGAAAAAGACCTGGAAAAGCAGTGAGACAAGGTGTAGGAAAATGAAGAGGCATGCTAAAAAGGAGAGGAAGCCCATGCAATGCAGTATGAAAATCTCATCCCATCCTTGTCAATATATGAAAATGTTTTCCATTTTTTTTGTATCATTATAGTACCTCAAAATACAATATTTACATTTTTAGTTAGTTATAAGTTGGTAAAATAACTAAAATAAGGTAAGTTGTTCAACTAAATTCAAATGCACTGTAGTCTTAATCAGGTTTGATGGTGAGTATGAGAGGAGCAGGCCTGCTACTCTGGCAGTAGCTAACTCAGAATTATCAGAGCCCTTACATAAACCTGCATCTGTCCCACAAGAGTCATTAACACATATTTTTAATGGACTCTTAATTTAGGTTTTACTGCAACCGTAAGGTACATGGCAACATGGTTGCCACTGAACACATCACAAAACATGAGCCAGCAATTATTTATTATTCTAAAGCTAGCAAAATTCAACTCTGAAATATGTCATATAACAATTACCCTTCACCTCAATTTTGAAGTTATACACCAAAGATGAGTAGGCACAGATCCAAGCTGCAGACTACAGCACAACTAAGTCATCTGAGGCAAAAACTGTATCAAAAATGGACAAAGACATAAGCTGAACACTTAGGATAGGTGCATATTATAATTGGGTGGAACGTTGAACAGGAATTTAAACCTATTGGATAACTGACACTAGGGCAGAAATAGCAGAGCAAATATACATATGCCATAAACAACAAAGAAAGACAAGAACACTATAACATTCACCAAGCACTTTATTAGGAACACCATACTAATCCTGGTTAGGGTCTCCCTTTGCCCTCAAAACAGCCTCAGTTCTCTGTGGCATAGATTCAACAAGATGTTGGAAACATTCCTTTGAGATTCTGGTCTATGTTGACATGATTTCTGCAGATTTGTCAACTGCAGATTTGTCAGTTACAAATCTCTCACTCTACCACATCTCAAAAGGTGTTCTACTGGATTCAGGTCTGGTGACTGGGGAGCCCCTGAAGTACACAAACCTCTTTGTCATGTTCATGAAACCAGTTTGAGACCATTTTTGCTTTGTGACATAGTGCATTATCTAGTTGGAAGTAGCCATTAGAAGACAGGTAAATTGTGGCCATAAAGGGATACGCATGGTCAGCAAGAATGCTCAGACACTACACCATCAGTGTGCCTCAGCAGAGTCATCAGACCGGGCTATGTTTTCCCATTCCAGTTTTGGTGAGCCTGTGCTACAGCCTCATATTTCTGTTTTTGGCTGACGGAAGTGGAACCTGCCGTGGTCTTCTGCTGTTGTAGCCCATCTGCCTCAAGATCCAACGTGTTGTACAATCTGAGATGCTTTTCTACTCACCACACTTGTAAAGAGTGGTTATCTGAGTTACCATAGAATTTCTAGCCATTTTCCTCTGACCTCTGTCAACAAGGCGTTTCTGTCCGCACAACTGCCACTCACTGGATGTTTTTTTTTTCACTCTAGAGTAAACTCTAGAGAGTTTTGTGTGCGAAAATCCCAGGAGACCAGCAGTTTCAGAAACACTCAAACAAGCCTGTCAACAATCATGTTACGGACAAAGTCACTGAAATCACATTTTCTCCCCTTTCTGATGTTTGATGTGAACATTAACTGAAACTCCTGACCTGTAACTGCATAATTTTACGTATTTCACTGCCGCCACATGATTGAGGTGTTAGATGTTCCTAATACAGTGCTCAGTGATTGTGTATGTGTTATATAAAATCTAGCACAAAGGGTAGCTTACATGTTGATTAATTGATTCAAACCTTTATTTAAGCTTTGAAAATCATTGAGGTTTCTCTCATTTGCATTGATGCCAAGATACAGAGTTAACAACAAAATATGTGGGTTTAAATAGATCAGAAGAGGACAATACTCAGTAAAAACAATTGCACAATGAAGTGAAGTGGTTTGAGATTACAGTCTTGAATAGTCCAGGGGTAGTGAGAGTGTTGATCTTGAAGATGTGTTGAAGATAATTCCATGTGTTTGGTGCACAAAAACTAAAGGCAGTTAAAAATAAACCTGCAGCACTGGTAGCTTAGTTCTGTAGAAAGCATATATCATGTATTAAAGGAAGCATAACAAATTCAGTTCATCAAGGCCCAAGGGTTCAACTGTGTTAAGAGAATGAATCCAGTATGTCTTCTTACAATTCAATGAGTTCACTATATCACCACTTCTAGGAGAACATTAAGATTTTTAGGTTTCAAAGAACTTTAATGAGGCTGCAGAGCTATGATTTGCCTGTGCATAATGTTGTGCCATAGCATAACCCATGAATGTCTTTTTCTCTCTGAAGTCTGCCATCTCTGATCTGAGTAGCACCTGATTCAGCTGCACATTCCCAGAAGATGTGCGGAGAAACACTTTTTACACTTCTTATAATGTATACATATGTATGTGTGTAGGTAACGTCATTGTACATGCTAACATTAAAGTCCCCTTCCACTTAAAAATTTATTTTGCTTATTGTTATAGTGTGCACATCCACTATGAACTTCTCAGCAATGGAGGACACCATACAGTACATTTAAAATAAAGCTTAAAGGGCACTATAAAATATCCTACAGTGCCCTTTAGAAGAGACACTGCATTCACATAAGTGACACTAAACTGCATAGTCAGAGGAAGTCAAAGGCAGATATATGAGAGCAGAAGGGGGAAAGGAGAAGGGAAAGACAAAACCAAATAGAGGGAGAAAATCAAGAGAGGAGAGAGAGAGAACAAGCATGGACAGTAAGACACTGATGAATTTGACCTAGTACAGCAGTCAAAAAGAGAAAACATTGGAAATAGCTGCATTGAAAAGTTGGTCCATGTATAAGCAATTTTGAGATCCAAAGCTTGCTCATATGTAGTGAGAGTCTCCGTAGCCTGTCCACATTTCTGTTTCAGCCACTATCAGAACCGATCTCAGCACTCCTTAGGTGACATTGCTTACTATTGTCAGGGCACCTTGAGAATGAAATCACCTCTGTTTGGATTGAATTAAACCTTTCCCAAGTTCATAACCCAGGAGCATGATGCAGGAGCATGTTTTAAAAACAGATTTCAACTTATTTGGGCAATTACGTGTTGAAAATTGATGGTAGATTTCAAGTCATTCAACAACTAGAGAGGATTTCACCAATGTGCATAACCAACAATTGGTAAGGTAAAATGAAGACTGGTAGAGCTGCAACTTTTAGTTGATCATAATCAATATAATCAATTTATAATCAATCAGATTATAAATTGGTAACTATTTTCATAATCAAATGATTGTTGTAGTCCTGTTTTAAGGAAAATACTATTATTAATTATTAAATTGCTGGTTGCAGCTTCTCAAATGTGAGAACTGAAAGCTTCTACATGTCATACATCAGAGGAAACTGAATATACTGGATATTGGACTATTGATTGGACAAAACAGACCCTTTGAAGATGTCACTTTGGGCTTGAAGAAATTACAGTTGGCATTTTCTCATTATTTTCTGACATTTTATAGACAAAATAATTAATCGATAATGAAAATAATCATTTGTTGCAGCCCCCTGGGCTGAATTAAGAACATTCACTTTGTAATAGCTTAAACCCAAATGTGCCTAGTATTATTTATACTTGCCTTTAAGATAATTCAAAGGTAGATAATAAAATAATTAACATGGTTGAAAGCACTCAAGTTGCAGTATATCATAAACATTGAGTAAAATATTCAAATCCTAAATGTGAAATGAATTCAAGCTAAAGCATGGGATCTTTGAAAAAATGAATGAAATAAAAAACATTACATAAAATATGATAAATTGAAAAGATGACATTAGTACAGTACATGACCGAAGCATTGAGGCAATTCATTAATGATAAACACCTAATTCTAGTCTGTTCAATAAAATCTTCCCACACCAAAGCACAAACTAAACTCATCCTATCAGGTCCAGTTGTGTCAAGTTGTCCGCTAGTCAGACCTTTCCCAGGATGTACAAGGCTGAACCGCTATTTCCTCTGTCAGTGTGTCTGTATATCACTGTCACAACATACACCCTGACTCACCAGGACAGGCCTGCTGACTAGCCCAGCAGCAAAATGAGAAGCACACACATCCATGTGCACAAACTCTCTCTCTCTCTCTCTCTCTCTCTCTCTCTCTCTCTCTCTCTCTCTCTCTCTCTCTCTCTCTCTCTCTCTTCTCTCTCTCTCTCTCTCTCTCTCTCTCGCTCTCTCTCTCTCTCTCTCTCTCTCAATCCTTCTTGCTCTATTATAAATGTCTGTGGTACACCTGTGAAACCTCCAGATCCACAACATTTTCAGAGTCTGTGCCTCCCACTCCCTCCATCTGCTGTGTACTGTAGTGTAACTACTGTGATGCCCAAAAAAGCCTTCCCAATTAATCATGTTGTTGCTGTGTGTTTCCTCCTATGTGTGCACCCGTGTGTTTCTATATGCCATTTTGAAGTGTACGTGTTTGTTACTGATGATCCTCGTCCAAGTTAGTAGTTATGAAACATCAACAGAGGGGCAGGGTGATTTATCTCAGTCCAACACTAGCAAATAAAAGAAACGGTATGAAATGTATTAGTTGAAACCATTCATGAAGAGTGCTTGACTCACGCTTGACTTTTTATAGTACAATGGAGTTATATACAACATATTTTAGGTATGATTTAATAAAGAGTTTCTGGTCCAGAGTCTTCTATTGTGCATTATTATGAGTGCAGATTATCTTATTGTTCCTGGTAATTTACCTGAGTCTGCACTCTGTTGCAGTTTGTAGTGATGAGATTGAAGCACACTAACTTTGTTCTGTGCTCATTGCCTGGCTTGACCAAACAGCAGGAGAGAATAAAGCAGCAGAAGTCTCTTGCCCATAGGCAGCTGACCAAACACTTGTAATGTATTATACGGTATGTGGTGTTTTGTTGCATGCTGATGAGACACACTGAACTTTAGTGAGCTGACCAGGGCTCCACTGGGACACAAAGGCGAGCTCTGAGGCCGAAACATTATTGATCTGAAGTTAAGCGTTCTTCAACAGCCTTATGAGATTTAAACCCAGAGCCAAGATGCAATACACTGGTGGCTACAAGGAGGAAATACTATATGTTGGCAGTTAAAGCACTGTTTATTGTTTTTGAGAAGATAAACTGCAGATCTATTATGTGGTTTGTGGTCATGTGATTTCAGTGTGGGAATTGCTTCTCTCACTGTTTTCTGTCCCTTATGTTTTATTATTGTG
This sequence comes from Euthynnus affinis, assembly GCA_029490765.1. Taxonomy (NCBI): domain Eukaryota; kingdom Metazoa; phylum Chordata; class Actinopteri; order Scombriformes; family Scombridae; genus Euthynnus; species Euthynnus affinis. Next base: position 16,837,525 of record CM055839.1, read on the forward strand.
GGGGCAATAATTAGATCCATGCTATCTTTGTATTAACACCTTTTGTCACAAAGTATCAATATATCTGGAAATGAAATCACGTGTTAGTGAAATAAATGGTCATACAGTGCAGAACTTATACAATTGGTTTTCCATTGGAATACATGTTTTTTACTCAACACAAGGACTTCAATTCAATTTGTTCACTGTTTATGTTGCACTCCACTGTGCACTGTTTTGCAAACAGGTGTGTCACTTGCATTTACCTGGTCAGACTATTTCTGATAAATCAAGTCAATGGGCTGGGTCTCAGGAGGTTATTTATTTCATGTTATAAACTTTCAAGAGAGGCAAGAAAGTCTCAACAAAAGAGGCACAGGTTTCATGTGTCCTGCAATGAGGCCATAGTAATTGGGCATTAAAAACAGATTTATTGAGTTGAGTTTTAATCAGCAATGCGACATCACATTTCAAAGTAAACAAAGCATGGTTTAAACATTTCTTACTGTCATCTCATCACATCATGTTGCGGAGCATTGGAACTATTAATGAGCTTAATGTCAGCCTGTTTTCTTGTGGGTTCATTTGGAATTAGTCTGTACTGAGCTGAAGAGATTTGAATATCTGTTTATTTCCTGCAAATAATGTGCCAGCCAAATTGTTTTCATGCTTCTCTACAAGTCAATCATCTGCATCCATACTGAAACACAGGTCTCATTAGGCCTGCTGAAAACCTTCATGTATGATTAGTTAGATATGTGAAACTTGTTACACAACATATTTACATTAGTTTTCGATAAATGTATTTCCATTAATTACACTTAATCAGCAAAACTAGCTTCCCAGAAAAATAAAACTCTTTCACCAACTGCTTTTTATACTCACTAAGTGTGGAAAGTTGCACATCACATTTTGCTAATGTTGTCAAATTTCTAACTGAAAGTATAAAATCAAACTGGTCACACAATCTGCACACAAATAACATGACTTTACACTTTCAAACTGCATGCAGTGCATACATCGAAGTCCAATTTTGCATGCAAGTGATAAACCTATTCAATGCCACACTGTTAACCTTTTCACATATCATTTAACACTGTTAGTTAGGTTTAGGCACAAAATGCATTGTGTTAGATTTAGACACTAAACATGGTTGATTAGGTTTAAGCACAAAAAATACTTGGTTAGGTTTGGGGAAAGATCATGGTTTGGGTTAAAAAAATGAAATGCTGTGAAAATGTCAAAAATGCCAGGCGTGATGTTAAAATTATGTTAAAATGCCCGCACCAGACAGTACAAATATCCAGCACTCTCCTGCCGCTTTGCAGCTTTTTGCCAGCTGATTATCTAGCCATCCACCCAACCCCCAATCCGCTTTCTCCTGATATGCCAAAAATCACCTTATAAAAGGAAAGAAAATCGTATTACATGATGTCACTTCCCTGGGAAAGATTGGCGTGTCGCCCACACACAAAATTGGACTTTGGTGTGGGCACTGCACACAAGTCATGTTATTTGTACAAAGATTGAAGAGAATGGGTTGATAAAATACTACTGAGGTTGAGTTGAGCAAGAGGTATTCATTAAGCAGATTATTTATATTATAGCAACCATGCTGAGACCTTTGACAAAAATAAATGAGCTTGGGCCATGATGATTACCTTGTCACCTTCCATTCAGTTCATGGAGAAATCATTAAAGTCTGCTATTTGATTTCACTGGTCCTCCCTGATCAAGACAAATGGCTGACCTGGAGGCCCTTTTCTCTTCATGCTGTGTATGTGTGCTTATGCAGGTCCTTGACCGGTGCAAGTAGATTACAGGCCAAGGGCTAAATAACTGCTCAGTCTACAGTAACAGATGGACTTTGCCTAAGAATACAGTCTTTACATCTTGCACTTCTGGATACAACTGAACTGAAGGAGGTAGAAAAATGATCTTGTTTCTTGGAACAATCACAAACACTGATTTAGAGGTGGGAAATATTGAAGAAGGGGTACTTTTAGGATTGGCCAGGGGGTCAGGGGATTCAAGAATCAGCAGAGAGATATTAGCTGGCCAAAAAAGAATGCAGCTTTTGAGGTCACAGAAGCAGAGAAGGCCTTTTAATTGGCTTCAAAGAGGTTCAGGCAACTTTAATACGACTCAGCAAGAGGAGGCAGGGCTTTGCCCAGGCAATCCTGGCTGATGGGTCTTGTGGTTCCCAACTTTTAGAAAGATGACTAGAGAGTGTGCTCTGGTGATCAGTCTAACCAGGAAACCTCATAACAGATTAAAGAGGTTGTAAAACATTCAGATTCAGATTCAAATTCAGGAGGAACAATGCAGATTCCATCCTATTTGTGGAGCAGTGGATCAGCTCTTTACTTTTGATCGGCTCTTTATTCTTGGTGGGCAGCTGTAAGAATATGAGATTGGCAAGTCCACTGCAGTGAGCCATCAGTAATCAGTATGACCAGAGCAAGAGCATTTGTCTGCATCATCGGCATTAAGAAAAGTGCACTAGTGGTTTTGTATTCTGCCAAAGCTGCACATTCAAAGATGCACTTTCACTGAATTTATTTGTTTCATGGGCATGATCTCAAGGAGCAGCTAAGGAGGGTCGAGTGCCCAGTTTGGTGAAAAGGGGACTGGATCACTACTTGTTGCTCCTGCTGGCTTCATTAGGCTCCAGTATGCATGTGTTGATTTGTAGCCAAATCTTCTGTGATGGTCTATTCCTCCAACTTGAAGGTGTTCAAGTTTCTTGGTGTCCTTTTCACAAGTGAAGATAAGCAAAGTAATCAGTTGTAAGTTGTAACTAGTAATTACATGTGATGGCAGGGCTGCAGTGACAGCTGTGGTGAGGAGGGAATTGAGGCTGATGGTAAAGTTATCTATTTACCATTCACTTTACATTCCAACCATCAGCGATTTTCATGAACTCTGAGTGGGTTGCAAGGTGTCTTGGCTCTGATATGGACAAGAAGCACTAAACTGCAACTCTTTCATTGGAATAAGCCAGCTGAGATGTTTTGGGTATCAGTGTGCATCCTGGATGGCTCAAATACAGATGTGGAATGAGACACTGGGGTAGACCCTGAAAATGATCAAGAGACTATCCCAACTGGCCATGGGGAGAAATAGAGGATGTGAATGGGAGAATGATATTCTGCTTAACTTATTGAAATTGAAATTTAAACCTAGATAGGAAGCAGCAAATGGTTACATCAATGGATTATAAGAAAGTAATCATGTTAAATTGGGGAAAGCTGGATGTCAGTAGACAGTGAAATTGTTTTGGCAGTAGCAGTAGCAGTAAAGGTGATTGTTGGTTGTCAGAGCAGATGTACCAGTAGCAGTCACAGCAGCAGAAATATATGTGCAACTGCATGTGCACATGTTCATGTATGTAATATGTTTATTATGGGTGTGTGATGTGTTTAAGAGTAGGAACAGTATGGCGGTGTGTGTAGCGGGCAGCCATGATATTAACCACTGTGACTCATGGGTAAATGTGATTAGTGCAGGCCTGTCAGAGGGAGAGGAATGTATTAAACAAGCAGAGGCCCGTAAGTGCTTTATGGAAGCACGCGCTGCGTTTCATCACAGCTATAATAAAAGTGATAAACGGAGGAATGGAAATAACCCAGACTGAGGCCAAATGATCACTGTGGTCCTTAGTGGAGCGTCAGCAGCAGCACGCCACTCTCTAAGCCTGGCCAGGGCTTGCGTCAGATTAATTATTGAGAGGGGTTCCATATCAGCTTGGGAAACACCACATCAATAAATGATGGTGTCATTTTAAGCTAGAGGATGGAAATTGCAACAACAAAGCGAATGGTCCTGAAAGGCTACTTGTTTCTAGTGCAGCGTCTGCGATGTTTTGTTTTAGTTTAGTATTTACATACAGCTCTAAGCTCCTGGGTAGTGGGTGATTAAGTGGCAGAATGGTTCATGGTGGTCTTACACAACGCCTGTTTCTTTGGGGCTCTACCACAGTGCTGCAAGTTAGCATATCTCAGTGCCCCACTGCATGATCTCTGTGCCGATTGTCACTGCTCGTAAAGTTACTGCTGCCAAGGCTGAAAGCAGCAAGCCAGTAAATGGCTTACTATAATCTTATGATATGGTAATGTGTACTTTCCATACTCTGGAAAGCAGACACCGAAGTAGTGGATGCTCCCCATCAGTCAGCAGTTGAATAGTATTACAAAATTTATGCTCAACATGCATATGGTGGCAGTCTGATTGAAGCAATAAATCAGTTAAATTACAATGTCGTCTGCAGATGGGTCAAGTAGTTATTCAGGTATATTGTATACACATTGTGACTTACTTCAAAGTAATGAACTGCAGGTACCAGCACATTGGTTATGAAATAGAGCTACATTGAATTTAAATAACTTGGTGATGTTCTCTGGGCTACAGAAGGTTTTGTTTAGTCTCAGTATGTACAAAGTAGAGCTGAAATAAAGTGCACCATGTTGGACAACATGTTGGTCATAGGACTTGTGTAGTGATTCTTTGCAATGCTACTAAGGTAGCAAAAAGCACAGAGGAAGCTGTTGTTGCACAAGTGACACCAGATAAGTACAATCATCTGAAAACATGAGGCCACACATGAGTACAAAATGCTGACAGTGGGGGGAAAAATAGTGAATAAAACCCCACTCTCTGGTAATTTTAAGGGGATGACTCATACCACTGCTTATGGATTCTCTCCATGTAATTCCCCTGCACTGTACTACACTGGGTCTTTATTTAGCTACACAGCCATTACTTTACATTTGGCTGTATGCTTGTGATTTATTCTTGATGAACACCACAGTGGCACTTATTTAAATTGCTCAGACAATATTACTCATCCTCAACATAACTTAAGACACAACACTGTGTGTAAAATAATGCTGTGAAAATGTCTGTTTTTGTTGCTGTATTTACAGCACTGAACTCCCTGTCAGAAGTGTTGATAGATGTATTGTTGAACTTTAGACAGTCAGGCTAGCTGTTTCCCTGTGTGTCAGTCTTTATGTTAAGCTAGACTAACTGCCTCCTGGCTCTAGCTCCATACTTATCGTACAGACATGAGAGAACAATCTACTAATCCAACTTTCAGCAAGAAAGCAAATATGTTGTTTTTGTGTGAAAAAATTATGTTTTTGTTTCTTTGTTACTTTTATCAAGCTTATGCATACAAATGTGCTTGACTAATACATTGATGCAGCTTGAACTTAAAGTTAGTTTCACCATCTTGAAACAATAGTCAGGTCCCCATATGAACACTGAAAGTGCTTGCTGCAATCAATCCACAGTCCTCGTTCCATCCAAAAATGTAGACCAAAGTTTAGGTTTCAGTAATCTGAGTTAGTAAAATCAAGTGGGCATCTTCAGAAGTTACTGTCAAGTCAGTTTTTATTTATATAGCCCAAAATCACAAATTTGCCTCAGGGGGTTTTACAATCTGCACAGCAATACAACACAACCTACCCTACCCTACCCAAACCCCCAGTTTGAATAAGGAAAAACTGGAAGAAACTCTCTTTTTAGTACAAAATTTCCACAGACAGTGTTTCTGTGCTGAGCTGTAGTGGAGGAATAGTAACACAAAGAGGGAAATTTGAGATAAAAAAGACTTAAGTTGGAAGATAATTACTTGGGTTGACTGACTCAGAATGCCAAAGCCTCATATTAACATATCTATTGAAACACTGAATCACCCACCGACAGTCACAATCACTATGGCTGTGGATTTTACTTTGCTGAAACTATGCACACTTTTCAACCTCAAAGACAGAATCTCCTCCAGAAAAACTGTTCTGCAAACCGAAGAGCTTTTTATCAGCCCATGAGACAACAACACGCTTTCATCAGGTATGACATCATTTGACTGCACAGTCAGTGTAATACACTTCCATCTCCTTTTTATGTTTACGCACATGCCCCTAAAAACACCCTCAGCTGCAAGAAGGGAAGACAGCGATCCTCTTAAAAAGATGTTCACTGTCAGCAGCCTGCCATCTTATTGCCCTTGAAGTAGCCCAGTGGGACTCAGCGATGCTGGCGCTGCGTTCACAATCAGTGCTCAGTTGTGTAAATCCTCTCTCGTTTAGACAGAGGCTCAGGCTCCTGGGGGCTCCATTACAGAGATGCCACAGTGGAGAAGTGGTCCTGAGAGCAGGAAACCCATAAGGGGAGACCATACTCTGAGCTCTCACATCTTAATCACAGTGGTAAAGGATGTTTTTGGAGAGGAGAGGAAACAAGAGAGCATTGTACAGAGGAGAATGCAATAAAGAATAGAACATAATCATTAAATAGTAAATAAAGCAACAGTACAAAAAGAAAGACAACATTCACAAAGTGTTTTGTTGCCCCACCTGAAAAGTCTTTGAATTTTCTCCAGGAAACGGGCAATGATGTGCATGACATACAAAAAAACAAAAAAACAAAAAACACAACTGAGCACCTGTTCTTTCTGTCCTTCCTTTAACCCTCCAACCTGAGGGACTGAGCAGTGCACTTAGAATAAGTCCTTGCAGAATTAAAGCTTAAAGCTTAAATCTTAAAGCTTTAGGTGTAACTCAATCTCAATCCTATTTATCATCTTTCTTCGAACTTTGAAAAAAAGATTGTAAAACCTTTTTTTCACCAGATCTGTGGTCTTTTTTTTGATGTAGAGAAAATATTTGGTGCATTTATGGTTCATTGTTGGACTGTGTCAGATCAACCAAATTGTGTGTTGGCAAACAAAGCATGAGTACCTTCACCTTCACCTTCAGACTATTGACAGCCATTTGCAATAGTTAAAATATGTATGTACAGTAAGTGGCTGTAATGTATGATGTTTTACATGTCCTCTTTGAGCTAGATGTTTTAGCTAGTGGATGTCATGTTACAGTTTCCAGACTCAGATTTGCATCATTAAGTGAACTGCAACCTTGAATTTTAAGTAACTCTGACTGCGTCAAACACTATTGACAGTCCATCAAAATCCTCTGACAACATGCCATATTCAAATAACCATAAACTATGTCAACTCTCATCATCTCCACACAACAAACATCCAGGCCTCTCCATCAAGGTAGGATAGCAAAATAGGCAAACAAATGATCAAAACAGAGCAAATGTCTGTTTAAAGTCAGGTGGTAGTGCAGCTGAGTCTTTGCTCTGTGTTAAGAAAGGTAAGAGCCGGTGCCGTGTCTGGCATTTAAACACACTCTGCAGCAATGTATGCCCAGTCAACATTTTCACTGTAGCCTTTTAGTCTAATCTTAGTATAAATGTCTTTATAGGCTAAAAAACATTTCACACAAGGGAATGTTTGCAGGAAATGTGAGGACAGTTTGACTTAGATAAATGACATCTTTGAATGTGTGGCAACTGTACACCACATTTTTCTATAATAATATTTCATTTCATGCAGACATCAGAGAGAAAAGTGACTAGTGTGTCTTTGTAGTTTTAGATACATATAATGCACATTTTATAGGTGATGATCTTGATAATGAAGCTCACGAGGGGCAAATACATAGCTTCTTAAATTATGTGGAGGCACTGTCAGCTATATATATGAGAGAGACGTTTTTGCCTAAACGTCCTATCGCTGTTATTTAGTAGAACGTGACTGATATGACATTACGCATCAAAGGCAGAACATACAGAATCAATACAACTGGCACATCCAGGTATATCACGCCATCTCCTCCAGCAGAGATAAGACACATGCATACACACAAAGAAACCTGCAGGGTTCAGCTAAAGGACTGTGCTAACAGTTTCTCCCTTTTCATATCACTTACATATGTAATAAGAATCAATCCATGCTACTTTTAGCTAAAAGCAAGGAAAGCAAAATTAATCGACAGTCAGAGAAATCTATATGTGTAAGTTCAGATAAATTAAAAGCAAATGTGTGATATATTTTGATTGTTAGTCTTTTAAGTTTAGTTCTTAAGTATATTTTCAAGGTATGGACTAAAATCTACTTTCAAAATTGGTGTGAAGAACAGAAGGAGGAAGAAACAATTACTTCCTCTACTTCTGCATGAAGGCCAGAAATAATATAAAAGGTTACAGTGTGTCAAACATATACTTCATGTATATTATTGATCAACAGTGATGTCATTCTCAGCTCCAGAAAGCACAGGAGGCGACACCGGCCTTGAGATATTACTAACTTGTAATCCGTCTCACATTGGACTATTACCGTCACTCTGAATGAAGCCTTTTAAGAATGAGGGGACACTCTAAATTGGATTCACTAAACTGTGCCAAAAATCTGGAACATTGGTCCTGATCACAGGAGACATTCTACAAATAGAAAAGTAATGTTCTCTACACTTTCAGTTATTAGTATTAGGTTTTACTTTAGTCTTGGTGGTTTTTGAGATATATAACTGCAAAACCAAACTGCAATTAGAGGAAAAGAGTGTGAAATAATAGGATTTCAGCCTTAGAAACTTAAATTCTTTGAGGTATGTTTTTGGAATTAACTGTTTGTGTCTTTCTATTAGTTGTTTTGCTCCCTTTTCAGATCAAATATCAAAATTTAAAAAAAAAAAAGCATACTGTATACATTTGACCAATTTAATTTACAAAAAGATAATATAATGCCATACCATGTTTTGTCTTTCAACAGTCTATCAACTGTGTTTATTCAGATGCAGTTCAAGCGTCACTGCGGACTCACTCCTCGATACCTGTACCATTTGGCATCTGTCAGGGTATGACACTGTGCTAGTAAACTCATACTGTCTTTTAGACATGCAACAATAGAAAGCTCATCACTGCAGAGCACATTGAAGGTTCACACTCAAATAAAAATCAGATAACCAAAAAAATAACCCATCAATCATTTCCAGTCCAATTATGCTGACAGTTTAATATTGTGTTGCAAGCATAATGATTTTAAACTGTTATTTCCAGGAGCCTTTATGATTGTGACAGATATGAAACAAGAAATGTTCACAACTCAACAAACTAATGTGAACTTTGCAGCCACAGCTTCATATGTGCAAATACCTGTTATACTCTATGTCAAGATTTGTTGTGAAAGCCAGTAGTGTCCAGTTTGAAATGCATTAAGTGGCATGTGATGTTACCCCAATGTACATATTCTATTGAACTGGCCATGAATTCCTCCTATACTGCATTGTCCAACCCTAAGATGAAGCAGAGTTGTTATAAGAAAAATAATAATACAAACATACATGTACAGTTCAACTGTGAGTGCTAATGGTACATCCAGGAGGAGCTGGGGGATGCTCTGGGGAAAAAAGATGTTTGGGCTACTACTAACAAAACAGATTCCTGCAGGTGACGAATCAGAAAAAAGTAATTCTAAAAAACTTTGGATTAGTACTATTCAGAACATCCAGATGGATATGTGCTCATCTGCTATTTGAGTAGCTCAATTTAAACAACTGCTAGATCCATAAATCTTTGCTGGAGATTAAGAAATGACAGCAAAACATGACAGGGCTTTAACACAACCAACTCATTAAAAACAAATCACAATCCATGAAGCAAAACTATTGCTGCTCTGTAGGATGGTGTAAATATTATAGGATATCATAACATCTAATTAAACCTCCATACAATCATTTAGTGAATATATTATTAACACAACACTTTTTTCTGACACTTTAAGATCATTAAACTAGAGTGATGTTAGGCAAGATTATGTTATCCAACCTTTGGAAGGCTGTCTCTCCGCTGCTCTGCTCTGTGTGTGTGAACCCTGCCCTCAGTGAAACACAGAGAGCAGAGAAGGGAAGAGAAACTTGCACAACCATAAATGACAGCAAAACACAGCAGATACCCTCACACTGAGCAGAAATGAAACATGTGCACATAAATTAGATAAATAACATGAGCAAACATATTTTGTTTCTTTCAGGAGGGGCGGGGGGTCCCGTTGGAGAGCCAGGCCCCCTCCAAGGCCTTCTTAGGGGAAAGACTGAGCGTATAGTTAGACAAATACTGATACTGACACTAATGTATTAATGTATTAGTATTAGTATCAGTATTTATATGGCATTTAGATCTGCTCAATATTCAAAAAAGAAATGGAATCTCCCTGAGCATAATAGGTCCCCTTTAAGAAACTTAACGTGCTTTCAAAAACATGATCAATAACATCAGCAACCATACTTTTCTTTAAAATAATGAATTGTGAGTGACAAGGGCCGCGGCTTGCTTTTTCACATGTTGAGGTTGTGTGTGTTCTAATGTCAACTTGATTTCATCTAAAAGTAGTACTTTCTGTGACACTTGTTATACGATGATGGTGTAAAACATAAATGCTTCAAAGCTTTCATGCAGTTGAATATAAAAGTGATTTTGTTCGCTCCAGTAGAAATGAACTTTACCGGGTGATATATCCCTCTATGTGGGAAGTCAGCAAATTCCAGCACACACAGTAGAGGCAACTAATAAATAAATTAAGTATAATATAGAAGCATTCATTAAAATTCTTTCTTCTCTGTTCAGCTCTAAGAGGTGTTAAATCTTGACCCTATAGTGGTGATGGCTTCTATGTTTTTTCATTCATGTGAAGTGGCAGAAATAAGTGGTATAGGTAGGCTAACTGCAGTAAATGCCCAGAGGTCACTTTACCCAACAATTACTCAGCTTCTTAGGCCATATGATGGCAGTCTATTTATTAACTGAAAGAGTAATGCTAATACATATGTTTTATTACTTGTCTGATCAACCATTTGTCTCACTGTGAAAAGTAAACAATAAAATTTGCTGCATGAGATTGTGGTTCAATTGGTGAGTAAACAACCTACTGATACATCCTTTGAACAGAATACAAAGGAAAACCTTTCAGCTACAAACTCAATGTAGCATGCAGAACAAAAGAAAGCTGACTAGCTTGACTAACCTACTAGACACATCCTTATATACTGTGGCACTTTTTTTTTCTGGAAAGACCTTGGCTCGTGGCTGAGCAGTGCCTAACTGTAGGACTGTAACAAAAGTCTTTGAGCTCTGACACCACAGACAGTAGTTTGTTCTGTAAAAAGTGCTAACAGCCAATACTGTTGCCCTGACCGAACAGTCAGCAGGTCAAATGTGTTACTGATCATGGCCCGTGATAGAGGGAGGCGCCCTTCATCTGCTGCGCTTGCATCCAGACAAGGATTCAGAAGGACACTGTGGACTCACACACCAGGCATCGAGGCTCAGCTATCCTAAAACCCTGCTCACACATGCACATGTATACATGCAGGCATGCACACACGCACAAGGTTTACCATTATCTTATTTCATCAAAGTACCAGATGGTGTGCACAGACAGAGAGAGAGACACACACTCTCAGACAGTGTAGCGTCAATGAATCCTCCACACAAAAGGTTTTTCATTATCCCTCCTCATACTCCCTCAGAATGCACCATGAGCACTCTCGTACATTGGATGAATTGGTTTATTTCCTTTGGGGACAATGTGACCGTCAGTCTGCTGTCATAACACTCAGGATACTGCCAAAATGGTTTTGTGAATGGAAATCTGAGCCAGAGCAGCAGCACACCTATTTGCCTCGTGTACTGATCTGTTGATAAAGACATCTGGACATAGCACTAAAGAAAGCAGGGAAACCTGAAAGACATCATTTAGAGGCCATTAGTGGATCCCAAAAAGGGGGCTGAGCTTAACATCCAAGAATCTACCTAAAAGAGAGCACAATAAACCTACACAAAATAGGAAACCACCTTTTTAGGCAGTATGGCCATTTTTAGTGAAGCAACTTCACACCAGCTGAACTCACGCTGAGCTATCTGAGCTTTTTGCCTTGTAGTTATGGCCATTTCTGTGGGTGGATGTGATGAGTAGAAGGCCAGAGAGGACAGAACCCTCAGCAGCAGCTTAGAGAATAGTACATCATGTGAAGAAATGTCTTCGGCTCTTGCAAGACAAGACACAACTACAAAAAGACTGTGGGAATCATGTTGGCTGCTAAGATGAAAGTGTGTGTTCACCTCTGTATCGCACAGAGGCTGACTCTGACCTCCATCATACACTTGCTCAGGGATCATGTGATACACAGCCAAATGTTTAAAATAATCCTAATTTCTATTTGTCCTTTTCCATCTTTTTCTTTATGTTTAAATACATTTACTGCTGTTAACTCTTGTTAAATATAAACTTTAAGGGGAAGTGAAGAACCGTTTGGCATGCCAACCATCATCATTTACAAATATGCATAAACTGTCCACTCTAGAGAAAAATAAATTGATGTTTACTCCTTGGATACTCATTTCCACAGAGCTATGGATTGCTTCAATTGTTCAGAATCAGATTTTGAAAACAATCTAAATGCCCGCTGAGAGTAATTTCCTGTTGGCATAGTTGTCGTTATACTTGTTATCCTTGGGAAATAAACAAGCTTTCAGGAAAATCATCTCCATTTGAACAACTTTACATGTACATTAGAGACGGTGTATTTTGTAAATATACCACCGTTATATTTCATAAGGTGAAGTGAGAATCTTCCTAACAATCCTTACGGATTAGAGGATCTTTGTCCAGAACTTTACATTATGCATTTGTATCTAAATGCTCTGATTCTTAAAAACACATTCATGTCTGATCTTTCTTTTGAAAATCTGATGCTTTGTATGGAAATGTTCTCCTTTTCTAACCCTGTTGTACACACAATACTACACTATTGTATTTTCCAGTGTTCTAACCCTCAGGCATGCACAACGCTCTGTTGTACTCATCTCATCCATATAACCTCAGCACATGAGCAGTGATTAACCACCCACACAGGACCTTTAACACTGCATACGCACAAATGTGAAAACACAGCTTGGAAGTGTATTGTTCACTATGAGACTCTGAACCTCATGGAGGTGTGTGCTGAAATAAGAAAGCCAGTGGTCCACACAGTAGAGAATAACAAGATCGTAGTAAATCATCCAAGAAAGCTCTCTGCTCCTACTGCATACAGTATGTCGTACATGATGATCAATTTGTGGTGGTGAGACGGCTCATACTTACAAAATCAGAAAGTTAATCAACAAAATGGTCTAATGATGAGAAAAAACAACTGTAAATTACATTTAAGCTCTTGCTGCCACTATGTACAGAAAAAGCAAAGGTTCTACATCGTTGGAGCAATTGCAAAGACCAGTGCAAAGTGCTAGTTCATGTGCACAAGGACAATGAGGGTACATCCAAGCACACCTGCTATTTTCATTCATACACGCACAGCCCAGGAATACAAATCAGTGGGTGTACTGAATAATCATATACAAACATTGTGGACTGGTTTCGGGGTTTATTTTGCAGCAGCCTGGTTGTGCATGACTTCATCAAGGTAAAGACAATGAATCATTTGCATAACAACATTCTGCTTTGGTGCAGCAGTTTTCAAATTAGAGGCTGCAGATGAAACAGACATATGTGCTGTCTTCAGATAGCTGTACAATTTTTAAGGAGAAGATTTCCATACAATCTACAGCAGTTGTGGGTCACTCATTAATCTTAATAATTAATCAGTGCAGATTGATTTACTGGCATTCTTACTATAATCACTAAATGTTCTTGTGTTTATTGGTTACATAATGTCTAATCACCTTACATATTATGTATGAATTACAATTATGCAATTGGTGAATTCACCACATTATCACATCTGGTCCCTTTATATTTTTTAAGTGCAACATCAAAGACCCAATTTTCATCTCATCTTGCACTAACTTGTTTGCCCGGAACTCTTATCTCATTGTGCCTTCCATCTCACCACTCCATCAGGCATACTTCATGTAGCAGAGTGAGCGAGGGCAGGGCAGGGCAGGCGGCTTCCCCGGGCCCATGGTTCCCTCCAGTTACAAAAGGAGCTCACCTTGGGCCCAATCTGCCTGACTGAACATGCATTTTTGTTGTTTAGTTAAATATTTTGAGTATGTCCTCTGCAGAGCGGAGATGAGCCCTAACTACTGCTAAGGGGTTCTCATCTTATACAGCGAACAGCATCAGCAGGGGCATTGTGGTCTGTTTGTATTGTCATTGGTTCCACCCCCTTAGTACCCACTTAATCAGACCCCTTGATGTGTTTTTTTAATCTAGCTAGGAGGTAAAATGGGGAGAAAATACAAATTGGGTGAATTAAAACCCAAGGAGTGAGAGAGTAAGAAAATTTTGCATCCTGTGCTCCTCTTGCATCTTACTTCTCATCTTGCCATCCTTTCAACACAGCCCCTGTGATGATGGAATGGATGATCAAACTAACATTATTGCTACATCTACTAGCCTTATGGATAGTCTGGCCTAGCTAATGGCCAGACTATCCAACCTCACTTCACTCTGCTACAACTTGAGAGTGTGTATGTTTAAAAAAAGTAGTCTTCCTGTTTGAAATGTCGATTCAACAAGTTCAGGTAACAGGAGAGATATTTAGAAAATTTGTTAAAAAGTTGAAAGCATTGATGCAAAATGACACAAGGTCTTGAATAAGAAAGCTCCCGTGTCCAAGCAGCTGTCTCCAGGATAAAGAAGCACTATCAAAGCCTCTCTTTCCTCCTGTAGAGCTGTTATCCACATCTCCAACCTCTCGGCTCTGTAGTCTGCTCAGCCTGCTGAGGGGCAGCACTCTGAAAGTATAACCTTTCCCACTTGGCTTTTAAGATTTGTCAAATGATCTATTTTAAGAAGAAATGTGTACTTCCTTTTTGTAAAGTATTAAATGCATTGTCTGTTTGAATAACACATAAAAGGATGCTGTCAAACCCAGGTCTTTCCTGGTATCTGAAACATTTAACTGTGGGAAATGCTAAAGCCATGGGTGAAGGGAGGAAGAACAGACAAATGACAAAACTCAGGATCAACTGTTTCAGGATCAAAGTGATGCCAGGCTTGGGCATAAATGTAGACAGCAGGGTCAGTGTATACAGTTAGTGCTTCTGCATAACGTCTTCTAACTAAAGACTGGAGAAAAGGGCGTTTTAGAGGGATTTTTAGAGGGATTGAGGCACATTTGTTATGCTTTACCTTCTGAATCAAATCAGCCCAACAGAGACCCAACCACCTATCTTTTATCCAACACCTCATGGTACAATTATATCCATGCAGAAATATATGGAACCTATTACATTAAAACCTGTAGCATGTAAGTGTTAGCAGGTGCAGACACAGGGAATACAACATCAACATTCACTGACTTGAATTGAGTGCAAAGTGCATTAATTTCTCAGATTTGCCCTGAGACGACTTCAGTAGTCTTTTATTGCCTTTCTTTGCCACTCTCACCTTCCTCCAGCTCTGTCACTTCACATCTCTGGCATGAGAATCAAATATCTCTAATGACAAGAGTTACTGCAAACCAACTCATTTAACTAGATGAAAGTCTTGTCACATCATGTCAATATTCAGCCTGCTGGATTCCATTAGTGAGAGAACTTTGAGGAGCACACACAGAGTCTGCCTTGCAAAAATTAGCACAAGTTTAGATATTTGCTAAACTTTTTAAGAGTGGTATATGTTACGATCTGTGAGCCCATGTTGAACCTGACATAGAAATACATAATTATAGTATTTTCTATGGCTGCATATTGTGCTAGATGAAGATGTAAAGAAAGACTTTAGCTGTTTATATAGGAAGAAGACATAAATGTATATGGAATGTACCAAACTGTTGTAAAATCAATGCTTTAGGGAGTGTTGCTGAATTATTATTAATGTCTACAATAGTCGCACTAGGTTTAGTTAGTCACTAATTTGAGATGCAACACCAATGTACAGCACATTGAGCTGTGCCACATCAGATAATGACTGAAAGGATCACAAGACATCCAGCAGAACAAAAAAAATGATGCATATTAAGGCAAATGTTGTCAATGTCACAATTACAGTCTGTGGACATTACATAGAGCATACAGGTGTGTAAAAATGTGTTTTAGATTACAGTTTAACTTTCAGGGCAAATATGAAACCAGAACATTGATTTAACAATATACGGTATGAAAAAGTTAATTTATTGGAAAGATTTCTGGACAAAATTTTAATAACCAAAAAGCATCGAGTCATCAAATACATTCAACACTTTGATGCATATTAAGATGCTTTACTTTCATACTGGCAATAATTTTGAAATATGAAGTGTTATTTTTTTAGGAAATGAATCCCCAAATTGTAGTTTTGACGTATTGTCTTCATTGTTGTCAGTCTTTGGGACTGCAGCAGACATCTCATCCCCCAAGAATACAGACTAATTGCACTCAATCATAGCAGCTCACCACAGTAGGGAACATGTCAGTGGAGCCTATATTAACAACAACCTCAAAGATGCAATGCTAGCTTGCTAGTGCACACAAACATAGTTTCAAGGAGGATGCAAAGGAAGCCAGAAAAGGGGTTTTGCTGAGTCATCAAAATGCAACTCAGTTGCAACACAGCAAGTGTGCCAGGCAGCAATAAACACAAGCACATTCAGTAGTGTTCAGCTGACTCAAGGCACAATGCACAAATAAATTTAAAAAAGCCAACATAGAGCTGTCAGTTACACCAAACACGTTTCAGTGAAGGACTGACCACGTCATCTGCTAATATTTAGTGGGTGGTTTTTCCCTTTAAACTGGAATGCAACAAGAGAGAATTACTGAAAGTTATATAAATGTTTGCCCTCTGCATATTTTGCAGCAACATATGGATAGCAAGGTGAATGTGAACAATCATTTCAACTGACAGTAAGTAAACAGTAAACAAGTAAGCAAAGAATTCAACTTGACTTAGATTTAATTTTTAAAATGTCACTAGATGTGGTGGAAATTTGCTTGAAATGTCCTTGAATCTCCAGACTTAAAACTGCACCTGTTTCATATAAAGCAGCACTGTCTAATGTTGCTGTTTTGTTTTGTTTTTTAATGTATAACGCTGAGGCCAAAAAAGATTCACACTAGGCAGGCAAGAGGTCTGAGATGGACTGCAATATATTTATGTTACCCCAATCAATATGCTACTCACTGGGGCTGCTCAGTTCTAGGGTGCAAGGATAATAAGGATAAAACTGCTCTCATTTAATGACAGTGAGGCTGGAGAGCCTTCTGGGACAAGGACACACACACACACACACACACACAGAGAGAGAGAGAGAGAGAGAGAGAGAGAGAGAGAGAGAGAGAGAGAGAGAGAAATGCAGAGGCATAAATATGGAGGTACATGCATGCACTGACAGAAACAAAATAAACTTGTACAAAGATATACAGATGCAAAGAAGCACTTTGGCACAAACATAGAGTACACTGGCACTTGTGAGAAAGTCCTGGGATTAGACAAAGATAACAAGTAAGCCCTTCAATTACTGACAATTGGGTTTTCTGGAAGTTATTAGGAGGTTTCCTTGGTTTAATTTCACAGAAATGAAGAAAAACACTTCAAGCAGACATTTAGGTAAAAAGCTAATGTTTCAATTCTTAAAAGCAATTATTTCAACTGCTTCTCAAATCTTCACAGGTGAGGCAGCACCTTCTCCATTATTGCCAGAGGCAAACAGCAGCCAGTGACAGGAACAACATTGCTGCAGCATTCAGAATGCCGACACACAGCAGCGGAGACAATTAGCTGCAGAGCTGCAGAGATTCACTGAGTCCCTGAGAGGACAACCAGGAGTCATTCTTATTCCTGTCACACAGGCCTCAGCTCAGCAACACACTCCTCACACACAAACCACACTAGCGGAAAAGGAAAATAGCTTGAGCCATGATTCAGATTGTTTATGTCTGGACCAGGCATAATGTCCGACAAGACAGACAGGTCAAGGAGGGGATGTCTTCACCGAGAACAGCGGCAGCACTTAGAGGAGGTTTTGACAGTTTGACAATTTATGCTGTTTTTTGTCTTCCTGCTATGAAAGCTTAGCCCCTAACCCTGTAAAGTTTTTATTTGCTATTCCACTAACATTGACTGACTGACACTTCACAAGCCTGGCAGAGTAAGTCTGAAGGCTTATGTGCAGTTTGATACAGGAAGTCAGCCTGACCAGAGCTGCAGGTCAGCCTAGGGCAGCACCCAAAGACACAATCCCATGGAGGGCCAAACTGAATCATATCAGAGTGCTGTGCCCGCTGCCCCAGTGTGAGTTAGCCTCTTCTCAGGGCACATGCCCAGATAAACCCAACAGCCATGCCAGTTTCCTCTTGTAGGGCATTGTAGGCATTGTAAGCAGTGCTAACATGGCCAAATAGCACAGCACAGGGAACCTCTGCCAAAACTGTATACTGTAACAATACAATAGGAGAGTGAGCAGTATTTGCCTTTACTAACATACAGTTTGAAGTGGATTTGGTTATTATTGTGGTATTATTGGTTAAATAGCCTGACAAAAAGAGTGACATAGAAGATAAATAAGATAGACATAACAGACAGACATACAGACAATAACATAAAACAGTTACGATGATGTATATGATGACATGATAACAGTCCGGGAGTAGAAATTAGATTAAGTAGGATATGTGTGGGTAATGTGTGTGTATGCATGTTTGGTTTTTTGTTTGAGGGGCAGTGATATGTGTCCATGTTAAGTGATCCTGGACAGGTTGGTGTGTGGAGTATGGAGTATGGCATGTGTGGCAAAGAGAAAGAAAAAGTTAATGTTTTGTGTTATTAAATTATGTATTATTAAAGCAATAATACATATATGGTGTAACAGAAATATCATTATAATAATAAGATAATAATGAAATAATATTGTAAAAAAATATAATAACATTATCATTAGCATCATTACATACAGTATAATATAATAATTACACTAATAAATATATGATGTAACAGCAATATACAAAAAGGCAAGTGAGAGAGAGAAAGAGAGGGTGGGTGTGTGTGTGTGTGTGTGTGTATGTATGTATGTATGTGCGTGTGAGTGTGCATGTGAGTGTGCACATGTCTTTCTATTTTTCAAAGAACCAATTTCATTTGAAAACGAGCATTGTGAGGACATTTCTGTATGTGAGGACATTTCGGTCAGTCCTCACATCTTCAAAGGGCAATCTGAGGTTTAATACTCGGTTTTAAGGTTAAGGTTAGAATTGGGTTTAGGTTCACTTAGGTAAGAGTTAGGTTTAGCCATTTAGTTGTGATGGTTAGGGTTAGGGTAAGGGGCTGGGTAATGCATTATGTCAATGAGTGTCCTCACAAGGTAAAGACAAACGTGTGTATGTGTGTATGAGTACAATATGACATGGTTGTGTGTCTCCAAGTTGATGTGTGTGTTGCAATATGATGTGTGTGGACATGTGTGGGCACTACCCCAGCCCCAACAAGGACAAGAATGGGGGCCAGCTTTCTTTAAAAACTGTGATGTTGCTGTCATTGTTAGCAGTGATTTTTTTTCCGTAGATATGAAAGGAGATGGTAAATATTCATTGAATTTTTTGACTTCCAGTTTAAGAGAACTGTTTTCTTGGTGACCGTTAGAGAAATGAGGAAGCTGTTCTTGTATTTGTTTGGTATGTTGATTTCTGAAGTGTCTCCTAGCAGACAGAGCTGGGGGGATGAAGGGATTCTGCAGTCCAAGATGGTGGAGAGTTTTTGTGTTACAGAGTCCCAAAAAGGGTGAACCGTATGGCAAACCCAGAGTGCATAAAAATAATTATCTGTTGTGCCTATTGTGCATTGTGAGCATGTGTCTGTGTTTGCTAGTGCCATTTTGTGCATTTTGTATGGAGTACTATGTATTCTGTGGATGATTATGTATTGGATTAGTTGTAGGTTTGTATTTGTGCTATTTGTGTTGTAGACTCTTTTAATGACATTGTTATGACATATAGCTGCAGCAAGTGTCTCTATGAAGATAGCAAATAATGAAGGAGAGAGTGTGAAACCATGTGACTGTGGCTTTGGGTGAGGTGTATAGTGTCCTTATCCAATGGGTGAATGACTCCCTGAAGCCAAATTTGTATACTGCATTTACACAGATTTAGGCTTTGTAGTGTGTTTGAAGTGGATTTGAGAACAACAGAAATTGTTTTACGAAGATTTACTTCTGTATTATATACATATGTTTTTGAATTTGATTTTAGAGGGAGCGCAGCTTTGACCATGACCACACACCATCTGTGCTTTATTGCAGCAGTTCCCAACCTTTTTTGATTAAAATGAAGCAATGTCTACCTGGGACCACGCTTGACAAGAGTGGCGAGCAGATCAAACAAAGACTGATTTTTTTCTCCTCTCCTGAGAATGGGGGGCCGAGTTGCAGCCGAGCTCATGTACCTGTCTAAGGAGGAAGAGTGAAAATCCCATTGAGATGACACTTAATTTAGGACAGATACTTCCAGTTGAAGTCTTTCAATTAAATGCTACAGTACCCCAGACAATTGTATCATTCTCGCTGTGCAATGTGGAGAGGAGGAAGGGAAGCTTAAATGGCAGCTGACTGCAGCTGAGCTCTATATGAGCACGTGTTACCAAGCCTCTTTTCTCTGCATGCACAGCATTAGGGAGGAGACTGACAGATAAAGAAGCCTTGCTTAAGCCTTATGTCCATAGCATCAATTTCTGCATGTGCATTAATATTTCATCTACAGGAAAACAGTTAATGTATGCAGGAATAAGCTGTCCAGCACATGCATCGTGTAAAGTGAGTGCGCTTAAATGTCTTGTGAGGTCTTTAAAGCAGAGTTACAGTGTTTTCTTTGTAATAGTCAGGGTTGCTAAACATTCATCTTTGCTCCACTGCTGCAATATTGAAGAAAATGTCAAATTAACAAATGATGTGATGTTTGGAATGAAATAGCCCACTGGACTAGGAACAAGTCTGCTCAACAAAACATAGATTAATTGAGAGAAAATTGGGTTTTGAGGCCTCTGTATCATTATTAGACTCTGTTCTCTGTAACGAACAGAGCAATTATTGATCCTTTGAGTTGGTAATTGACTTTTAGATACTCTCTAAATGTCTTTAGCCTGGTTGGCCATGGAGAGGAGAGGCAGCATGACTGACATACCGATTGTCCTAATACAAAAGTGTACAGTGTGTAAAACCATTGCAAATTTTCTATCTTAATTCATAAAAAAGTTTAAAACCAGCAGTACTACGTAGTTAGAAAGTGAATAAACACTAGTCTCCAAAAATAAAAACTGCAAAACAGTTTGAAGCAACCTTTCCTCCTATATGAAAGAGACAATTGACAAATTGTTGTTTTGTTTTTCTGGCAGTACATTTGAACTAACTAAATTGTAGTGAATTGAATTTGCCTGGCTGATGGGCACAGTTGTCAGATATATCAACCTAGAAAATACATATTACAATGAACAGGTGAATGGTTATACTGCCCTCAAGCCTAACATGACACAAAGAAATGTTGTGGGAATTCTTATATTCTTTTCACACAAACCTTACTTAACATAACGTGTGTATTCACTAAATCGCACACTATCTATCACCTCCCAAATTACAATAGTTTTTCAGCCCTGAGTACTGTCTGCAGGTATTTCTCGAAGTGTATCAGGTGTTGTGTCCCAATTCCCATTACTATATTCTAATTATGTACAATAATGCTATGTGCTAATTGTCATAATATACTCCTTTTGCAGATAGTATCAAATAAATCAACAAACATATCCATTAAAACTCTAAAAATCAACATACATTTTTTATTGTTTTCTTTTCTGTGCTGTTTACAGAGTTATTTTAACACCATCCCATTTTCCAACTGTGAGCAACCACTCCATTTCCACTGCATAATGCATCATGGGACAATGTCTCTATAGTGTTCATCATCAGCACACACATGAATTAAGTGTTTGTCAGTTCTTGAGTACTTTATACTCAAAACACACATATATTTGGTATGTAGTATGGGATTGGGACAAAACTAGGGAGTAGAAGAACTCTTGTAGAAGAACACTGTCTTTATCATAACTTTATCATAATAACTTAGGCAATCCGAAAGAGCATATCAACATTTTGATCATTTTAGACATTCTCTCATCTGGATTTTGGCAGCTGGACAATAATTTCAAAGAGTAAATCAAAGCTAGTGGAAAGTAAGCTATGATAGGGTATAACCCCTTAGGGTATATATATATATATATATATATATATATGTGTGTGTGTGTGTGTGTGTGTGTGGGTGTGTGTGTACACTAAATGCTACACACTGCACCTTTAAAGAACAATCCGACAGTCTTCTCCAACATGAGCCAGAATTCATAAGCATTTTCAGGGTGTTTTATCCCCACAAGAGCAAATTAATGATCCACCAAAGTACAGGTGGGACTGTGGGAAACTGGGGTCATGCATTTCTGCAAAGTCAGATGAGATACTGAACTTACTGACTAATTAATGAGTGACAACAGCTGAGCCATACCAATACAGTACCAAGGCGAGTTCAGGAGAAATGTAAATGATGTGCAAGCAACAACTTTAGTACCATAGCTTCTGTCAAGTCATCAGATAGAAATCAATTTTTTTAGACAAAATGGGAATTTAGACACTTCACCAGCAGACATCAAATCCTGCATCACTAGGGAGCTTGAATTTGTTAACTGGAAAAAAACATATATGTGCTTAGACATCAATCTGATGTCACTCATTCAGCCTGAAGCACCAGACTTCAAGTAAACATGCCTCAAGTAAACAGCAAAGATGTGTTTCAGTATAAAAGAAGAAAATAAAATTTATTGATGTCAGTGAGCCTCTGTCTTTCTTAAATTTACAGATGTTTCCATCAAATTACACTCTTATGTTAAGATATACAGTACCACTCAAAAGCTGGACACACCTTCCAATTCAAGGGGAGGTGTGTCCAAACTTTTGACTGGTACTGTATACACAGCCAAATGATGGTTAATCAGTCAAATGTGATGATTGAAATATTAACAATTAAGAACAGCAAATTGATTTTAATTTTATATACGGTCTTCACCTCTCCCAAAAACAAAGGTTAATTTCCTTTTATTCTATTTTAACTGATTTCCCTTCTCTTTGTCTGCATGATGTTGCAATGGCTCTCTGACCTTCAAATAGGAAGTCTACTCTAAATATCCATTGATATGATACATATTAATTTAAGAATACTAAGTTTGGGGATGTGTTCATTTATGGAATTATTCTGGATTCTGACATCACTGCTCATTTATCTGGTTTGAGGTGAATGTCCTAGCAAATTGATGTCAAATGGGAAACTTTTAATTAATTGAATCGTAGCCACCTTATTCTATAGTTAACACCCCAGCCCTAATATCCCTTCCAGCTATGGGGAAGTGAAACCAGTTTGTGAAGAAACTGATGACATTCATATGAAAATTGAATGTGTAATGGCTGGATATCAAACCCACAAGCACACATTTTCTACCATTGCATGGAAATGAATGAGTCATGAAATTTCTATCACCATTCACATAAAAAAGTATCAAACCAGCCTTACTTCTCTGTGGGAAAGTGCAACACTGACGTCCAAAATAAACATAACACAGCTTAAAGCAGGAAGCTCAAGTGAATTTCATTATCTGAAGGAAGATGTTTCAGAAAACAGAAAACTGATGTTCAGATCATCACCAAACTTTACTCCAGATTCATTTCTTTTCTTAGTGTGAAAATCCCATCCTTCAAAATGAAACATCTTACTTAGAATGCTTCTGTAATACAGTGATGAATCATATTTCGAGTGATGGTCACTCGAATGTTTACTGGCAACCACAAATGGCACTCATGACATAAATTATTTGGAAAACATGCCCAGAGTGCATATCACTTAAAGAGATCAACAGCAGGCAAGCACTGTTCCTCTGGATTAACTGGGTATCATGTAACTAGATTATGATTCATTACACCAGAAGACTAGTACAGTTGCCGCTTGGGACAAAACATATACAAGTGCAAAGACACAAACATTAGGGAAATGCTCTCCAATTCCAAAAGTGAACTTGATATCAAAATTCAACAAGAGAAATGTGCTTAAAAAGAGGAAATATATTTGATTGTCTAAATTCCTAAATATTTCAATAAGATATAATTCAAATAATAAAGAATAAGAGTTTTAATGACACCCTTTTGAGGAAAGGGGGCAGAGGTAGTTGGTCACGAGCAATATACCTTCATTTGATTTGACACTAGGCTGAGTGGTGTGGTTTATTCCTGCATGTGATTCTGCTTTGCAATGGTCAGAATAAGAATCGTTCTTTAAGAACTCATTGGTGTGTTTAAATGGCAGGATAACAAGGTGTTTTCACTTATCAATGCTGAAGCCCTTGTCTTACATTACCTGTCTCCTGACTCCGACGGGTTCAGGATAACTGCCAGTTCTTTATCTCACATCATGCCTGTGTATAGCCTGTGCCTGTGTAATGTGCAGAGTTGCAAAGTATCCCTCAAACTTTTAAGGCTTTTCTTCTCTCTAGTGGCCCAATTTGTAAGGGATCAAACTGAAGCAGAAGTTAAAGGTATTTGGCCCAAATGATTGTGATCCTGCTGAGGGACATTATGCAGACATTTAAGAGGTGAGCCATGATCTCTAACTTAAGGCCAAGTAAAGCTCTAAGAGAAACAGTTCATCAAGTTTGACATCCGACACAAAATGATGTGCTTATTTCATCCTTTCTCTTCTTTGGTCTGTCCCTCTTTACTTTTGCTGCCCGCTCTGTTTCTCTAACACCCAAAGCCCATCTGTCTGGACCTCACCTCTACATTCTGCTGCATTATCCTCCACCTTCTCACAATTTATACATTTTTAATCCTCACCACCCATGACTGTTCTGCAGATATGTGCTGACATCATAATTCTTATTTTAGATTTGCTCTAAAATGTACCTGAATTATGTAAGAACTGGACAAGCAAGGGCAAGAAGATAACATGTAACATTCATGAAAGGACACGATATTATTTTTTTAAGCTTTCTTAACCTACTGTTCAAATGCCTGAATAATACTGAATACATTTATGCTTCTTGGCTTTGCTTTGTAACATCAATGCTTCAAACTTAAATCCAGTAAAATTACACAAATTAGGTAGACTGCACCACAGCCAGCCTTGTGGGACTCACCTGGAGCTTTCTATCACCCCTGTTTCCTCTCTTCCTCCTTCTTCTCTTCTCTCATTCCAGTCACAGCTCACCTGATACTCATCACATCTCCCCTCATCTCTCCCCTCTTAGTAAACCCCAGGGCCTATGGCAAGCTGCACACACATAAATGCTCAGTAGTTGAAGGAACACAGACAGAGCAGAGAGAGTTCAGTCAGGCGGCAAGGTCACTTTGACCTCTGCTGAAGCAGGAAGTACACAAGGCCTTCTGGGATACACTGTCCTGTCTGCAGCATTAATGGCAACTTGATGAATGATGTAGCTGAAGGACACAGTTGATTTCTCAACCTTCTTGTACTTGAAACAACCTGGCTGACGGGGACAGGGGTTAAGAAGAGAGAGACAGCTGTATTGAAGCTACACAAATGATGAGCATGACACTGTTTTTGTACCAATCACAACCCATCCCCTGCATGTGCACATCACAAACCAGCTGTAGGTAAGTGGCTTTCATGTGGCCATCTATCACAGGCATCCACAGGGACCCAACCCACTGAAAATTGGGCTAACAGAGACAGTTAACCCCATTTAAACAGTGCCAAACATTTTAAGGACTAACCTTCCCCAAGGCAAAAACCAAACTGGGGTAAAGGAGGCTACAAGTGAAGAAGACTGCTGAGTGCAGAGCAAAGAAATCTCCAGTTTATGGTCATCTAGTATTTTTTTCTTCCGCATATACAGTACTTCCCTTCAAATTGTAGTTAGAATGTACAAAATGTATTTATACAGAGGATCATCTTCTTAGCTCCTTGCCATTCTCCTGCTCTTGTTTTTCCTTCCTTCACTACCTGTTTTCTTTCTGGACTTCTTTATTACATCATTTCTAGTAAGACTGCAACTAATACTTATTTTCATGATCAAATATTATTATGATTATTTTCTTGAATAATAGAAAATTGTGCAAAATGGCCATCACAATTTCCTTGTGGAATGACCTCTTCAAACTGCCTTTTTTGTCAGACCAAGAGCCCGAAATTCATTCTTCTAGAATATTAGACAGAAAAACAGGAAAGTCTAATATTTGAAAAGCTGAAACAATCGAATGTTTAGTTTTTTTTCTATAACTGCTGAAAATGTGTAATTAGCATCTAAAATTTTACTGAAGTGCAAGTTAGTGACTCAAACGCACACATATACAGTGTGCTTAAAAGGGACCTATAACGCACATTTTCAGGTCTATATTTTTATTCTGGAGCTCTACTGGAATGTATTTGCATGATTCACTGTTCAAAAGTTCCTTATTTATTTTATACTGACACTTCACACAGCCCCTTAGTTCAGCCTCTGTCTGAAACAGGCTGTTTGAACTGTTGTATCTTTAAGGCCCTGATCAGACAGCCTGGGGTTTTTTTTGTAAATGTTTTTAATCAGAGTGAAGCTTTTTGCTTGCTGCTTTTGTGTTGCAGAGTGCCTTGTGTTTGATGTTATTTGCATTTTTTCTCATTGTCCAATCTGATGAATTGAGAGGAGAGCCTTTATGGTGGTGACGACAACAAGTGTAGACAACAATCTCTTGCAACAAAAAAAAGACACATCGAGATGCTCTATTTTTAAATTGTGGACTTCAAGAAAGAAGGCAGTGCACCTCGTGTTTTGCAAACTGCAAAAAGCCGGAATTCAATCCAAAATACGAGAAAGGACAACACAAACAACACATGGAAGAACCTTAGCAACAACCTTAACAACCAAGGCTACTGAACGGATGGCCGTTTATGGGCATGTGCAACACATCAACTCGTCGGCAAGATAGAAAAAACCATTGCAAATGAAACATTTAGAGCAGGCTGAAGCCCTGGCTTTTAATTTGCAGACAGCATTTCTACATATGTAAACCGTAAAGTTTTGGAACTTTGGCCATATTTAACATAGATATCTGACATCTGACATAATAGAATATAAATAACAGAAAACCAGAAAAAAACACAATAGGTCCCCTTTAAGGGAGGTGGTCCTCCACCTTTAAACACACATTGTTTTCTTTCCTTTAGGTAAAAAGAACACATTCTAGCAATAGATTCTGCACAATAAATCCTAAATGGAAATAACCAGCTCTTATCAAAATCTTGATACATGTGGACATATGGTCATGCTTCTTTAGTTGGAAGAGTTCAGACTGAGGGTTTTGGCATGCACAGCAGTGTGTGATGAGTGTGTGGAGTCACTGTTGGGCTGCCGCAGAGCTTGGCCAAACACCAGCTTGACGACAGCAGCTGGAGAGTAGTGATGTAATAATCTTGTTGCCAT
The DNA here is from genome assembly GCA_029490765.1 of Euthynnus affinis. NCBI lineage: Eukaryota > Metazoa > Chordata > Actinopteri > Scombriformes > Scombridae > Euthynnus > Euthynnus affinis. The sequence continues at coordinate 16,864,766 of CM055839.1, forward strand.
GGAGACCTGTGGTTCCCCAGCATCTCCAAAAACCCAAGGGCGGTGGAAAGTCACTGGGCTGGCTGGCTGGCTGGGACACAGTACTGCTGTGACAAGATGATACACAGCTACTAACATAAAGATGTTTAACTGACTTCACACTCACTGTACTAACTGTGTTAATGGTAACTTGTTACATTGCACAAAAGCTGTTTTTAAAAACAATAATAAAGTATGATGAAATATAAAAAAAACCCCAATAAATCAGCAATGAATTTCCAATATATTTACTACATGTAGGTATGCATATATTTTGCCTGCAATCAATAAGCACAGGAGAAAAAAACAGGAATGAGTAGGACAAGGATTTTAATGTAAGAAAGTTAGCCTTTCAAGCTAAATCACTGTGACTTTGTCAGCTTTGGCCATGTTGTCAGAACAGCTGTGTTGGGATTGCCAAAATCCTCAGCAAGTGTGTTCAGTAAATAAATCTCCCAATCAAATAGCTGCTTGGAACTCTGTTTGGGGAGTGGGGTTGGGAAAATAGAAAACCTGCATTTCAAACAAGTCTCTGCTGTCTTTCATCAGATTATCCCCGTAGAACAAATGTAAATGTAGGAAGGTTTTTGCAGTGAATTCACAACAGTAACTTGTCTATTATGTGCTCATCAGAAGTCAGTATTATCCCTAATTGAGGCAGAAAACCTTTTCATCCTTTTGATATTGATGATTTGAGGTCCAGACGAGGAGCTGACGAGAGATAGAGAAATAAAGGTTTGAAAAATTGGCTGAGACAGTAAGAGAAAGAAAGCAATGGGAAACAAGAAAAGGAGTTTGCAGTTGCCTTTATCTCATCATCAGTTACAGTAACAGCTTGAGATTGTATCAAAACATGGAAATGAAGTGGTGCCCTTGCCTTGATGTCTTATAGGCCAAGAAACCAACCCCAGGATGTCTGATTATATTAGGAGTAAGTGAGACCATTTCAGCACTGTGATGCAGCAAGTCAATAGGTTAGCAAAGCATAATACAGTATGAAGTGAAGTTGAACAGCTGCCCTGAATTCAGAAGCCTTTAGGAGTTATTTCACTTCATTCTTTACCTGAAGAGTTAAACTGTCCAGCTATAATTTTCTGGAGATCATATTATCTTGCCTGGATTGACATTTTTCTACCTCAACAATACATTTCTTCTCATCCATTTTGACAGCTATGAAATCATAGAGGAAAATGTATTATCACCTAAGAAGAAGAACTGATGGTGTGGTATGATATGCACTTTGATCATGCATAAAATATCAAATCTACACAATGTCCACTACAATGTCCACTATTGTCTGAATGGGATGAAGATAAAATCAAAGAATCTGATGACAAGCACCGCCAGGAGTCACAAAACTGATTTGTTTGTTATTGTACAACAACAATATAAGAACTGACAAGCCAATAATCTATCATAATCAGATGCTGGAGGTGGCGGCAGATGAGCACCCACCAGGGGTGGTGAATCAGATTCCAGTGCCATTCTGTCCCTGTCTTTTATCTGCCCCTGACAAAGACTTGTACGCAGCAGGTTAAGGGTGACGCCAACAGATACAGATTTTTGGGAAATAACTGTAATAATTTCACCATAAAAACACTTCTGAGTCAGTTTAAAACCCCCAAAAGGCTATGAGGGCAGCTGTCTGATAGAAACGGGGCTCTCAAACCTTAAGTACTACTTCTGGTTCTTGATCGACAGCAGGGCTGATTGCCAGATCTAACCAATTAGATTTCCTATTGATGTCCAAATACATTTTTCATACCGCGACCATCAGAGCTGCAGTGATTGATGAAGAATGTGTCTGGAATGGATTAATTGCTTACAGTGGTACTAATGACAGAAGGCACTGGTCTGACTGTGTGTATGTGTGTTTCTGTTTTCAGTGAATATGTATGTCCTAGCACACAAGTGTGTATATGTTTGTTTTATCATATACCTGAGAAAGACTAAAGAAGAAGCCAAAAAGCCGTCTATTTGGCACCAATATGTGGAGTCAAAAAGTCATCAATCAAAAATATTGACCAGCTTGATCTGATTCTACAAGTCTGATAATTGTGCTGTTCAAAAAGACATTTGTGGTACTAAACAGGTGTCTATGTTAACAAATGGGTGTAGGCATCACTAGTATCCAGCAGTCAATTTCCTGACCAAGAAGTCCTCCACCTCTATGACAGATGACCACACCTCTGATAGATCTGATTCAATAGCTCCTGAATTAAATGGATGATAGTATTTAAACATCTCAGCTTGGATGAACAAACACAAACCAAAGTGCTTGGTCCATAAACATCCAAAGTAGCCATTTTACTCTAACACATAACAGTGTGTTATACAAAAAAAGTCAACAGCTATGTGTAGAGAATATAGATATCTAACAGTATATCACGTCTGGGAGATCAGTTCTTCTCGGTGAGTCATTCTTATGCTGTCCACCTCTCTGAGAGCCATGAAGAAAGGAGGAGAGAAGAAGAAAGAGCTCCCACAGGGCAGGACGACCTGTGTTGCCTCTTCCTTCTTAGAGTCTTTAGAAGCACACACACTCAGTGTAAGAAAACTGATCGCCCATGTGTATCCGAACAGCAGCTCTCTCTCCGAGACGTCATGAGATTACAAAGTAGTCTGTTACCCAGTCTGCTCACTGCTTAGCATGCCAGAGGAGGTTGAAGAAACTAAGCTCTTGCAGGCAAAAAGAATATTATAAGGATGATGAAAGACAGATGAGAGAAAGAGAGATAAAGGGGAAGAGACAGCAGACTCTTTATGTGTTTGTGTGTGCATGGGTGGGCGCAAGAGGGAAAGCAAGAGAGCCATGAGGAAAAAAGCGAGAGCACTTTGGCTGGCACTTGAATGAAGTGTGCACTGTTCTGCGTACGGAAGTGAGCCGATGATGTCTACAGTTAGCCACTGTTCGACAGGGGATGAGTGAGAGTGAGTTAGAATGCTTAATATTCTACACATACGCACATACAGTAACTCAACTATAGCAGGAGTTTAAAAATAGACCGCAGCAGACTTGTGGACTGAGGAGATGAGCTAAAAAGAGAGGTGCAGTTGCATATGATGAGCGGGAACCAGACTGGGCTGGACAATGTGAAGAGGAGGAGAGCTTTGGAAAAATATCGTAAAACAAGACGTCATCTGCTCTGATTCATCAGAACCCTCTGGGTTTTATGTGATGGATGGTATGAATGCAAAAAACACTATTTCACACTGCTAGCTAGTCATTCCTTCATTAAAAAACAAAACAAAAAACAGATTCAACCAAATGTAAATCCCTGACATATTCTGATATTCCGGACAAACATTAATAGTTACAGCAGCTGAACCCTGTAATTATAACTTACAAAAACTACTAATATCATAACATCATGTCTTTGACAGCTATTATTACAACATCTAATTTATTTCTAATTCTCATTCAAGCTTTCTCTTTCATAAATGAAATATCGTCATTTTTACACTTCTTTTTTGTATAGATTAAACAAATGACATATAACATGTTAATTAGTGAGCTTTATAGGTGCTGGAGGGTGAATTTTGCTGCCTTTGGACAGAGCCAGGCTAGCTGTTTCACCCTGTTTCTAGTCTTTATGCTATGCTAAGCTAACCATCTCCTGGCAGCCAGACTTTTGGGACAAAAGAAAACAATTTGTTACAAGAACAACATCTGAAAGAGAACCATTCTTAAAATTAAATGTTTTCAATTGTAAATCAAACAGAATGAAGCTACATTTGAGGGTTTATATTTACATTTTGTGTGATCTGGACAATACTGCTATATCTGCTGTATCTGCTGATACTTTGAACTTCTTGATTATAAATTGTCAGTGGACTGTCAGACAAGCGTGACGTATTGTACTAAAAGTAATCTTTCATGTCTTTTATAACAAATAATTGTGACTTTGCAAAAAAGAAGTTACACAAGGTTTCAAAACAGCACAAATATGAACAAATGCTTCATTACATCTCTGACATACAGTCAGTTGTCAGTTTATTAAATTAGGCTATTTTGAAGAACAATTCTTGTTGATAATAGCAACATCTCAGATACAAAACAATTCATCAGTTTATTAGAATCATTTGATTTCAAACAACATGTCACCATGTCTACCCATACAAAGGGTCATACACTTGACCCTGTCTTTCCCAAAGGTCTTGATATTGCAATAACGGCGGTTGTAGATGTTGCAATTTCCGACTATTATTGCATATTTTTGATGTAATATGCTCCTTTGAATAGATATATATTGATAGGTTCATAAACAAATATTACATTAATGCTAAAATAAAAGTATTTATTAATTAATTTTCAAAGTATACATTACTCACCTTGCCATAATGTGATACCATGTTGCTCCTGTCTAAAAAGATACATGGAGCACCAAAAGCACCTTGGAGAAAAAAAAGTAAGTAAGGCAAAAAGAATCTGCTGGAGAGCTGAACAGAAATTAAGAAAAAACAAATTACAAGTTAATTTTGATATCTATAAAAGTGCACTCCATTGTTATAACAAAGATATGAAATGTGCCAGACAGTCCTACATTTCTCAGTTGATTAACAGTAATGAGAATAATGACTGACTGACAAACTGATTAATCCCTCTGAATCTACTCCTCATGAGTGTCTCTCCATGACCAAATGTGATGAATTTGCTGTTTTCTTTCAGGAAAAAGTTTTTTATATTAGAGATAACGAGTGCCTGTCCAGAATGGGCAGATTGCTTATTATTACACATATACATATACACATATACATATACACAAACGTATATATAAATACATAGATACATACACACACACACACACACAACACACACGTGTGTGTGCTTTTGTGCAAGTATATGTTTAAATGTACCAATTGAAATCAACATCTCAATTAAGGAATTGATGAATTAAATGGTTTACATCCAGACAAAAACTGACTAAACTGAGGTTGAACCATAGAAGCAGTTTACAGTCTGATTCTGCAGTCAGTCAAATGTGTCACACACACCATGTGCTGCTTCTATTGGCTAGTTTTATTGCCTGTTTTTTTCTACTGTGTTTGCTAGTTCTTCTCTCTCAGGCAGTTTAATTGATCAGGGCCCATGTCTTTGTCCCACTCAGCAAGTCAGAGCCCAGAAGCCCTGCCCCACTGTGATGTGACGGTGTTAATATCAAACAGTCCCTGCTGCACTCAGACACAGAGCAGAGCGGCTCACTGTTCCCTTGTTTATTCAGAGTTTATTAATATTAAACATGTTGCGTGTCCAAACAACTTCACACTCAACACTGCACTTACTTTTATGCCTGGCGTATGAAATGTGCTACATAAATAAACTTGACTTGACTTGACTTCCTTGGGTACTCAGTGATACACCCGCCAAGTGTGAAGCAGACTGGATGAACAGTTGTTGAGAAAAGCAAAGAACAGACAGACAGACAGAGGTTCCTTCCTTTAAAGTTAATAATATTAATTTCTTGCAGCAGTACATCTGGCCCCTTGTCCACCACAAATTTACTGCCATGAGCTCAATATCTACATTCTCCCCTATTAACTCTAGAAATCTGGAGGAAGTAATTCAGCGCCAAGTCATGCACTTGTTCTCTTGATTCAGTCGCTACCAAACTATTCAAATTGTCCTTCATTGCTTTATATACATATATGTATATAAGCTTATCAGGTCTTCTAACTGTACCCAGAATTAGATCCAGGTCTGGTGATGGTGCCTCCAGTTACTGTTGTCCTGTTCTCTGGAACAAGCTGCCTGCTGACCTAAGGTCAGTCACAACCGTGTCCACATTCAAAAGTGAACTCAAAACTTTCCTATTCTCCCAGGCTTATCATTAATTACTCTATGTGTGTGTGTGTGTGTGTGTGAGTACCTGTATGGCAACACTTGTTTTTCGTACAGTTGGTTATACATGCAGCTTTGTAACAGGGAAGGGCTCTCTATTTGATAGTGTTGGTGTTTTGGGGTTTTTAATCGCTGTGCATATGCTTCTTTGATTCAGTTTCTGCATTTTTACTCATGCTCATATTCTTATATCTATATTGCTTCTCTTGTTTATACTTATATTCTTATATTTTGTCATTCAATGTAAAGCACATTGAGATTACTTGTAATGAAATGTGCTATATAGATAAAATTTACATTTCCATTGCTAAATAAAAATACTAATACTTGGTATTATTGTGTAGTTTCACCATGGACTCAGCTGCGGTACCAGGTTTTGTTGCTTCCACCCCCAACTTGTAAACTAGCTCTATGGATTCTGCAGGAAGCCCACATAACAGTGCAAACAGCCACACATTCCCAAGAGACGACAGACAAGGTAACCACAACATAAACACACACACCACAGACCACAACACATGGACTAGAGTGACCACACAAATAGAAGCATTCTGCATTGTGAGCACACTGTGTAAACTGCACATACACAATCTTTAAAAGTCCATAAAAGGCCACTTTGCTTTTCATATTATTGCTGTATAGCACACCACTGATATCTCATAACTATTAAAAACACATGATAAAGCTGTGTTTTTGCACTAGTGACAGATTCCTTCATTGCTATGAAATGTTATTTATTTTCCTTCAACTCTGGAAAATAGCTTTGTGTCAAGCAGACATCACTGCCTATGGTTCAGTGTTAGCTCTACTCACATCACAAAAAAACCATTTCAAATCACAACATTGCAGAATCAGAATACTTACAAGAATCCAACTAACAATCTACTGTAACTGACACCTTTAAAAACTATAGCACTGCATTGGAAGTTTCGTAATATTAGTGCATTTTCATTTTGTCACTCTGCCGCAGAGTAATTAGCAGATAATGAGTGTTACCCTTGTGAGAATCCTAGAGTCATTAAAGTCATCTCTATGGTGTTATGTCTCTCTTGCTTTTTTCCATTTCCTCTTGTCCAATGTAAACGTTTCTTCACACACACACACACACACATACACACACACACACACACACACGCACACACACACACACACACAGAGGATACTTTTGTCTGTAATATGCCGAGCCAGCAGGCAGCCCAACAGGATGTCAGCATCCATGTGTAATTAAAGCTTTTTGCCTTTCCTTTACAAAACACCTAACTCATACCCCAGTGGGCACATGACACCAGCAAGATTTTTTGGTTCCATCTCTTTTAATGCATGAATTTACACAAGTATTAGACATGCACAGAAGAAAAAAAATATGCAAGTGAACCATGTCTTGAACACTGATACACAAAAATAACATACACAATGCATTTGCAAACACATACAAGTAAAGATGAAACATGCACACACTAATAATTAAGAGCACCTCGGTGAAAACATCATTAGTATGGTGATTAAATATCAACCATTTGAGCCCGAAGGAAATGGGTCATGAATAACCAATGAGGCCCGAGTCTGAGCCAAAATCACAACAGAGTAATTTTCAAGTCCACTGTTGCCGACATTATTCTGCACAGAATCACTGCTTTGTGAACTCTTCCTCTCCTGTGACGTCCTCAACTGCACAGCAAGCCTCTGCTTTCCCAAATAAGCCTTGACTCCCCCTTTCAAGTTTGACATAAAAGAAGAGGAGAGAGAACAGAGGAAGAGAAGCAGTGGAGAACACTCCGGTGAGAACAAGAAACCACTACCCTATTTCTGTAAAGTCTTAAAGATTTCCCTGCTGTGATGCCTGTGTTGGGTGAGAAGGATTTCTCTGCCCTTCTGATATCAACCGGTGTTGAGAGGCTAATACGCATTTATTCTTCTAATCTAGCTTCACTGCTGCTCTCTTATGACATGCTGAACCTTAATGCATCTGGGCCAAATGTTGAGGCTGCAATAGTGACTGAATGTACTAACAGAGATTTGTGAAAAGGCCGATCAATAAAATCAGAAGAGTGTGTTTGGAAGAAACTGGAACATCCATCTATCCAGAGTTTTTCTTTTGAGCTTCCCCAGTCCAGTGGTAGTCATACAACCTAATCCCAGAGCTGTAACTGCTCCCATACATGCATTGGGGTGATTTAGTTTAGCTGGTTACAGTCTGGCTGCTACTCAGTTCACCACATGAAACCATAATCTCCTTGATTCCTCCCAAATATGACAGGAAAATTACTTAATTATGTTTCAGTTACAAAATTAAAGCAAGCCATACAGGGGACTTACATTCACACTACAGGGCGCGGAAAGTCTGCAACACTGATTATTACCATTTTAATTAAAGTGATGAAGCTCAGCTTGACTCTGTGTGCCCTTGACCTACTCATCTGCAATCACATGTTCATTTCCTTATGAGTTTGTTTGTTCTTGAGCACCCCAGTATTTCAGCAGGCTGCAGACAGACTCATCTTCAGTTCCTCTCAACAGTATCAACAGTTTTCTATGCTCGTTTCTCCCATTTTATCACTAAAAGCATCAAAGGTAACTGCAAAGACAAGCTACCTCCCTGAGAGATGTAATTCATCACTGTGAAAAAGAGGCAGAGAATGAATATATTGCACATTACTTTTTGGTTTCAATTTGTTTCCTTACTTTGGTGTGAGATAAAAAAAAATAAAGTTGGTCTGGTTAAAGCAATGCTAAAAAGGAGTGAGAGATAAGCATCTGGGCAGACTGTACAATATGTTTGTATGTAAAAGTGACTACTGTCAACTACTAGTGCAAATGACATGACAAACTACAATATAATGACTCAGTTGCATACTTGCAGCCCTTTGAATGTATAACAACGGCTAGAATGTCTATAGCCTTCAGTGAAATGCCTTCAGCATCCTCATTGCTGTGTCACGTATAGTATGTCTTTGCTGTGTCGTCTACCGGTGTCAGGTTCAGTCAGGGCAAGCTCATTAATCTACTTGGCTGCAGTGCTACTGGCTGAGAGAGGAGAGGGACAAAGACAGGGGGAAGAAGGGGAGAAATGAAAGTGAAAAGGAACAAAGAGAGGATTTTGTGGAATTCAGGGTTCAGCCAGGAGACAAAAGACAAAAAGAGAAGAAGAATAAAAAAGGTATCAAAGGGGAGAGACAGAGAGAGATGAAGACAGAGAAGTAATGATACAAATGAAAAGACAGCAGCAGTAAGCAGAATAAGCTTTGCTTTACTATAAACTCTGGCTACTTTGGATGCTGCTGTACACCAAATCCACTGACATCACCATGAAGCAAGTGCTTTAAGTGTACTCACAGGTTATACTCATCATACACCTTGAGAAACATGTGCATCAGAGATAGCCAGAATTAAACATTCACTCTTGCCATAAACAAGTTCTATAAAGCCAACAACTCCACAACCTCAATACAATATAAACCATCTTCAACATGATGATTTCTGAATGAACCATGGAGGCGCTAAGGCCTCCAAGGCTAAATGACTCCCATTCACTCCTGTTCTGTAAATCTCAATGCAGATTAAGTTGAAGATTTTTAAGAATCTATAGTAAAATGCATGCAATTCATATTAGAACATATTCTATTAATTTCCTCTGCCAAAGTCTTTTTAAAAAATGTGTTTCAACCATATTTGGGAAGTAACTTGTGTAGACATGTAACATGCACAACATTAATGCATGGCGTAAGGTCTTGATGAAAGTTATAGTCCATCCAAAATGTATCTTTTGAGTATAAAATGCATTCATACATGAAATGTCATGATTTTAGAAAGAAAGGCTTTAAGTTGCAAAACTGGTTCAGATACGGAATACACAGTATGATAAGCTGTGGTGATTATACTAAGATTAATACATTATTATGAGCTACACTAACTTAAAACTAATTGGAAATGGTAACAGCTGAAAGTAATCCTCACTGATTTCTTGTTACCATGAAATTGTCAATATAATGTAAGGTATTGGCTTCTAAGAACTGAGTGTTTGGGTTTGGATGCAACATCAGCTGTGAGATAAAATACTTAAGTCTGTTTGTTCAACAACCCATCTGTACAGTACTATAGTGCTGTATCTGCAGACTACAATAATTAGTCAGTGGTGTGAGCAGAAGCCCTGACATCACTGGAGTTGTAGATATTACTGTCATGGCTAACAGCCAAATGTCCTAATCTGAAAGCACACCAAAGCCTTGAAGGCTTATCTCACTATTTCTCCACATTATGGATTAACATGTTATTAAGCAGGCCGCCTTCAAATCAGGAAGACATGTCTCTCGCAGATTTCAGCAGGGCAGCATATAGCTGGCAGCGAAGCTCTGTCTAAAGCACATCCTACTTTTATTCTATATTAAGCCTTTACTGGTTAGAAATAAATCTACTTGGGGACCAGGATTCCCAGTGTGTGGATTATTATGGGCAAAAATATCTCCCTGAATCCATGCTTGTGAGCCTGAATGTTTGGACATCAGGTGGAATGTATGTTTATCTATCCAATGGCTCTATACTGAATACTGTCTATGCAGAACCTTTATCAAGAGAGGCTGACTGAGCATGCATGATCTGTTTTTAACACCACTGCTCATAAAGTTCAGGATGCTACAACGTGTGTGGCACCTTTGACTGTGTGGTGAGAGAAAAATACTATCAACAGTCTGGCAAATTAACTAATGGTTTGGATGTCTAAAATTACAGATGGAACACCTTTTTTAAAATAGTTTCCATTTAGCTCCTTTAGCTTACACCTGGGAGCTTCCCAATCCAAGCATTCCGTTATCAGCTACTGAGCAGATCCACTGGAGCTAACACTGAGTGCCCTGATCACAGACATTTTGACAGCAGTTTGTGAATGAAGTGAGAGCATTCATGCATGTCTCAGCTGATCCAAGATTCAAACATGTGTGCAGGATGCACAGACCAATCGCTGGTTGGTAGTGTATTAACTGCATAAGGTCTCATTTTGGCTGTCATCAGTTACAAAACCCAATGGTATCCAACATATAGAGATAAAAAAGAGACCACATATTCATTTGAGAAGCTGTAGACAACATTTATCAGTATTTTACTTGGTGATTTACTTAAATTATTTATTGATCAACAAAATTGTCATCAATTAATTAATAATCTAGTCATTTTAGCACAACATAAACCATTAATGAGTCACAGGCAGAGATACAATCGTCTATAAAAAAAAACACTTCAAAATCCTCTCTGATCTAAAGTATATCAAAGTCAAACAAGTAAGGAAGTGCATTGTAATATATCATGAATGAATGAAGGATTAATGAAGTTCATTGTATTAGGGAGCATGTATATACTTGCCAGCCTCAGTAAAGAATAATAAATCTACATTTTAACACTTCACTGTTAGTCTAAATGCTCCAGCACTCCCTGAGGTTTGTTTTGGACACATTTCAGTGACTAAAACTATGGCCTTATTGAGGGGTAGGATGTTGCAAAATTTAGCTATTATCATTATTTTAGTGAGGAGGTAAAGGCAACACGGGCAGAAGAAGGCCCTTGCATGTATGAAAACAATATGTTACAACAACTATTCCAATTTTAGCAGTGCACAAGAAGGAAACAATATGAGTACAGAGAGACCACTTAGGAGACAAGCGCAACCTATTTCAATAATGCATCCACAATGCAAAACAAGTGGAGCTCCTTCCAAGTTCTGCATTTGGCTTCAAAAGAACAGCCCTAATTTCATTAGTGGACTATACAGGATCTGAACCGGTGCCAGGTGACTGAGCCACTCACTCACAGTGATGAGGTATGTCTCTCTGGATCAATGCTATTCTGTCATTCATCTTGCTTTCAGTCTCAGATATATATATCTTTTGGTTCATGAAAGGAATATTAATTTAGAGCAAATGGCCCACAGCGTTTGGCTATAAAAAATAACTCCCCAACTAGTGGGTCTGGTGCTTTCTCAAATGATGAGCTGTACACAGTATGTTATGTTGAGCTATGAGTGTTATGAGTCTTTTTTAAACTCTCAGGCTTTGAATGGATGTGGATTTGAGTCACATACAGAAACTTGTATATTCCTATGATGAATTAATTTAATTTATTGTTTAATATAATTATTGTTAATTTATTCATTTAATCTAAATAATTAATTGTGGGATGGTGTAGTGTTTATTCTATTTCTCTGTGTTATCTAATGAGCTACTGCTGATTAACTAGATCATAGCTGTTTAACCACAGTCCATGACCACACAGTTCTAAGCCATCCAGGCTATAACTGCCAAACTTTTTTGCCAACAAACATTACTTTGAAAGTAAGAAATATGCACAAGAAACACACAGTAAATAGTTTTCAGAACAAAAGTGATACAAGTTATTTTGAGAGGGAAGGACAAATATGGAGTAAAGTTTCAGTAAAAGTCTAATTCTGAAAACTTTTCTCCTCTCCCTTTTCCCATAACACGGAGACACCCGCTGTCTTTCTCTCCTGCCTACTGATGAGTCTACTGATTCCCCATTTGTTCACTGGTGACTTAATGTATATATCAACAGTATACTCTGCTTTGTCAGATCATCCATGTTGCAAAGTAGTGGTTCCTGCCTGCTTACTGTTCATTCAATATATCTGGTAATTCTCATGTGTTTGTTTACCTGACTGTTCATGCTTGCAAGTTTTAAAAACATAGCTACATGTTGGGTCATGGAGACCACAAGAACTGTAATTGGAGAATTGGAGACGACCATCTCCGCAGGACAGTAGTTAATCTGATAGCCCTCTGCCTGTGTTTTCCCCTTCAAGTTTCTAACAGCAGGGAGATTACTGAGTGAAGACAATAAAGAGAATAAATCCAGGAATAGAAGAAATGTTAATTCTTCTAACAGCCTGTCTGTGTAGGTGCAGGACCACACACACATAGTCTCAATGACCTCTGACCTCGAGGCATAAAAATGCAGAAGAAAACACTGAACAGAACAGAAAAACCCAGCCTTTGCCTCTTCCTACCAGCCACAATGGACAGTTGGAGTTAATTTTTGTACTGACGAACTCACTGGCTTTTCTAGGTTAGTAAGATTTCCTTCAAAGTGTGTCCCTCTCTCTTCCTTTCTTCTTTTCATTCACAAATTGTCTTAAAACAGGGGTTCTCAACCTTTTGTTACTTAAGGCCCATTTCTGATTGTGAAAATATTTCCAAGGACCACCTTCCCAAATAAATGGGGAAAAAAAGCAAAACAAAAAACTGGGCTGTAAATATGTGTTATGCCACTGTCAGCTGTAATGACCAAAATAAATATTCTGCTTACCCTCAGTGAGACACTTGGGCTTGCGTCTGGGAAATAATGAGATCAAGCCGTGGTGTGATGGGTGAGAAGCTGACATGCGGAGTAGCATTCAAAGTTGCTTTCATTTTGTTCCTTGCCTTTGATTTTGTGACAGTCACAATGGAAAACCCTGACTCACATAAATAGGTGGTGGTGAAAAGCAACAGAAATTTGTTTGCCCGTTTTGACAGAGAATGATACTGACTGGCAGCCAGTATCCAGAATGAAGCAAGGTCAACTTGTGTGAGCTGAAGCTTCAGGCTGCTGTCTGCTGATAGTTCCATCAGTTCATTTTCCAACACAGTGGATAGAGCCATGCTTCTGAAGCAGGATCCACAGAGAAAGCTAGCTAGCTAAAAGTGGCAAAACACGTTTGTCTCTACCTAATTATGTGTCATTAGGTAGAGAGAGAGATCGTGATTGGCGCGATTGGATTTTGAAACATAACTGGTCACTGAAATTATGCATTTTAATTTGATGTTTTTTTATTTATGTGAATTCTTGAGCACATTTAAATATAAAATATCTAGCTTTGTTAAAAAAATGTAATCATTTGGCAGTACCACTGCCACTGCGGACCAATAGATGAGCCACTTGTTGACAATGTCTGGTCTAAAATAGTTAAATATGCTACTAAGTGTGTAAATAGTGCATATATGCATCCTGACTTGTCTAACCAATGTTAACTTTTACTGTGTTTTAGAACTATTTAATTACTTTGATTTTATGGGAAATTCAGCATTGATAGCAGAAATGAGTGAGTATCCAATCGCAAGCGCATACTGAGATATTCAAAAGTAATAAAATTATCTCCCTTTTATTCAAGGACTAGTTCTCTTTTCATACATAGAAATTAATTAATAACCACTGCTTGCGTGCTGACCACTGCTGCAGTGCCTTCTGTGTTTTCACTTGGCCTTGCCAGCCATTAAAGCCCATGTTGCGTTTTGGGCGTTGTCTTTTTCATTTTCCCTGAGAGCAGAAAGCCCACAAAGAGACTCTAAACTAGGAAGACTGCAAAGATGCCAAAGCCAGCAGCCAAGTACCAGTCTAGTCATTTCATACCATTTGCCATTTGAGTATTATTTTTGTAATCTCTATTTTTATCGCATGGTTAAATTTTTTAAAGACTTTTCCAAGAACCCAAGAAAACTTGCAACCCTATGGTGAGTTTATGAAGTGGCCTGAGCCAGTCTGAGCCCATCTCCAGCATCGAATTCCCCCTCCTGAGAAGCGCTGAACAGACACTCCACTGAACCTGCAGCTGTGGCCTCAACCCCCTGAAGAACACCAAGTCTGCTTCACCCTGCTGCACTTTTCAGGGTGTTCGCCTAATCATTATCCTCCATCAAGAAACAGTAGGAACTAACCATCTTCCATGTATTCTGTCTGAGAATTGATGCAGAGTGAATTGTAAAATTATTTTTGTTTTTATTGGTTTTAGTTTATTATTTACCCCTCAGTGCACCTTTGACATGTTTTGTCAAAGTCTAGTTGTATATATATATATATATATATATATATATGTATGTATATATATATATATATATGTATATATATATATATATATATATATATATATATATATATATATATATATATATATATATATATATATATATATATGCTTGATATTTTCCATTCATCCCTATCCCTTGTTATTTCAATATATATCCTGATTTATCGCCAAGTCGTTGTATCTGTGTATTCCTTTATTACAGAAGATGCAGGTCATTGTATTCAGAATTCACAATTTTCAGATATAAGACTGATTTATTTGATTTTTTTGATTAATATGATTATTTTTCCTCCTAATTAATTAAATAATTAATTGATTAATTAATCAATCAGTAGAGGTGGTGCCCCTTATAGTCTTACCAACAAGTCCATTGCTGAACTGTATATTGTTTACTTATTACCTTTTAGATCTGTACAACCAGTATCCTGTCAAATGGGAATACAGTTTAAACCTCAGTTTAAACCTGACCATCAGAAATTATAGTGTATGTATTTGGGTCCAAATATCTTTTCCAGCTACCAAAACATTTAACCGACCGAGCCAGTCATGCACCCTACAGACACTTCTGAGCTTTCCTTGCAGACCGTAGCAAAGCCAGCTCTACATTTATTGCTAGGTCATGTCCAGTGGTGAGCAGTAGGAGGTAGCACTCTCTATTGTGGTATGGCTGGTATTTTAATTCTAGCTTACAAATTTGCTTTCAGGATTGGCTGATATCACCACCCACATCAAATGGTTTAACACAGTTCTGATACTGTCTTGCTTCCCAAATCCTCTAGCACCTTCCATTTTTCCCCCAGAGCAGCCCACCATCTCCAAAGCACAGCACAGTCTAGATCGCCTGCTAGCCCTCTGCTTGTTTTCTCACCAATTAACCCTCTGGCCCCATCTCTGCCAGTAGGAACAGTGCTGTATATCAGTCCTGGATTGAAGCTGTAAGAGACTGTAGTGACTTGTGGATGTGACAAAAAAGTGAATATCCCAAGGGGCTAAATTGGTGTTGAAGGAACCAAAAAAATAAATGAACATGTGTCACCTCATTCTTCCAGGGTCATGATGTAATCAGCAACAATGTCATCAGTACAGGAGAGGGACAGGCATAAAGCATGGCTAGGGTGAATGAGTGGTGGTAGTGGGATCTAAATTGGCTGGCCTATCAAACTGGTGGGCAGTCAAAATTACATTACATACACATACAATTTTAACAAATAATACTTGTTTGTTGTTCATCTTTTACTGGCTGCCCATTCAACAGCAAAATCCCTATGCCTCTCCATAATTTATTTCCATTTATGAAGGTCATATCTACCTCTATCCCCACATGATGTGATTTCAGGGTAACAGCAGCAGTTCGAGGTGTAGGCTAATTGAGCTAAATGGAGAGTGTGACCGTTGTTGAGCCCCATGAGGGGCCTTTATTCTGGGCCACATCTCCAAGGTGTGCTGGAAAGGACAGTAGCCATCCGCTCTCATTTTCACTGTGCCAACAATGTTGTCATGCTCCAGTAAGGTCACTCTAATATCCTTTAAGCAGATGATCAAAAAAATGTGTTCAGTGATTATTTAGCTTTATTTTAGCTTCAGAGATGCTTTGTGTAAAACATAATTAACATAGCTCCCTGAATGTGTTCACACATAAATAAATGTTGATGTTGTTGTTGTAAACAATAGACGATTGATTAAGCCGATGATCCTATTTATGTTTCCATTTAGACCATTTGTGCTTTATCAAGAGCCCCATAGTGTGAAATAATGGCATGTTTCATTATTTCCCATGAGAGAAATAATGAAATCTGCCAATACAGAGCTAATCCCTCTCAATAGATTCTCCTCTAGAAATTAAGCATTCTGTCCCAGCTGTGTGCTTTCAGTTGCTGAAACGGTGGGATCAGCATATCTTAACAGCCAAACACTTTGATTCAGGACTGGGTGAAGGAGCTGCTCAGAAGTCAAGGTGGGACAAGTGCTGGCTGTTGTTTGGTAAAGACAACTCATCAGAAAACAGTAAAAGAACTATGTCATCCCAGACCAGTCAGAAGGTAAGAACATA
Organism: Euthynnus affinis; assembly: GCA_029490765.1. NCBI lineage: Eukaryota > Metazoa > Chordata > Actinopteri > Scombriformes > Scombridae > Euthynnus > Euthynnus affinis. The sequence goes on from CM055839.1 coordinate 16,881,515, forward strand.
GTGTTGAACACTGAAACTGAAAGTAAAGATGCAAAGTTACAAGTTTTCTGGCCAAAAAGTAATACAAACTTCAAAGTATGTATTTTTCTTTTGATATGTAAGTGATTGAAAGCTAACAGGAAGGTTTAGAAGTAAAAGCACAATCATCTGACAGCGTGACCCTACACATCACATCTTATGTACAAAATCTGATGGTAAAAAAAATCATGTCTATCCCACTTGTTACAGACAGGATGAGGACAAGACCCAGGGTTGATGTAAAATCACCATTTTATCTGTCCCCAGAGCACTGCCACTTTAAGTTGCTGGAAGTTGAAAGGCTTGTTTTGCCTTTGCCGTCAGATCCTAGAAATAAGCAGGTGGTGATGGTCTTTGTGTGCTGTCATCCGTAATTCAGCAGCACCGAAATCCCTTCGAGTACATCAAAAGCAGCTCCAGCAACTCAAACGGTTAGATGATGCACACATCAGACTTCTCAATGATGCAGCCACACAAAAGACATTACAGGGACATTCACACACACACTTGATTTACAAAGTAGGTAAGACACATTAATCACTCCCTCTTACTCCTCCGCTCTCTCGCTTAGAAACACACAGTCTGTTTACTGACTGTGGTCATGTCTCGCCTTCATTCATGTCAATATAACAATTGATTTTTGAGGCAGCTCAAGGAATAAAGAGAAATGCTTCAAACAAGTCTGCAAGGGACTGAATGAGTTAGTGAATGACTGATTCAATGTGCAGAATTAATCAGTATTAGCAGAATACATGGACGCCTCTGCATAAAATCATTGAAAGGAATAGAGGACATTGATCTGCACCAAGTAATCAGAAAAGAAAAACACATTTACAATTCAAAAACTACCTCATTCTATCTGATACAATACAATCAAATACAATCAATGCTTCTTTTACACTGCCAACAACAAATAAAAACCAATGATGGGCCAATATTATAGCTGAAACAACCACAAAACACAGTGAGAAAAAGGGAGGTAAGAGCTGGTCCCCACAGCAATGGATCAAATAACCTAAATTACTTGAAAGCTACTTTGATTTAAAGCTTAACATTTCCTACATTCAGCTTTAATAAATGCATTCTGGAGTAGGAATGAAAAAAGAGATGGTGTTTCCTCATACAGCGCTACTTTGGCTGTCTTTGGTAATGCAACAGAGGTAGACCAGTGCAATAAATGGCAGAAATATTGTCTTTTTTATGCATTGTATGTGTATATTCTGTCTTGCAGCAGTTAGATTGCATCTTCACAAAAATCCCTCAAATCAAACTGATCCACCTTGGTCAAACTCAGGGTCAGTTTGAAGGGCAATGACACCTGCTTTATGAAGACAAATTATTGGGAGAATGCAGCCCTCTCTTTAGACTAATTAGAATCTAAACAACATCTGACCTGTAATTAACAACCTATGATAACTCTCCCTGCTTCAAGAAACCAGAGGATCCAAAAATCCTGACTAAGCTGCACTGAAATCATTCAAGATCAGATTATCCAGATAAGTTCCATAATGCATTCAAATCACTGCATGCATGAAGCTGCTGAAATGGCAATTTATACACAGATTTCATTTTGCTTTTTTAAAAAAAAAAAAAAAAAAAAATCACTCCTAAGAGATGCATGCATGCATACGGTGCCAATTGACTATCTTGATTTTGCTGCGCAATGCACACACCACATGCAGTCATGATGGGATGTCCACACAGGTAATGTCTCTGACGAAAGCAGCATCTGCAGCCCCAAGATAACAGCCCTCTGATCATAAAAACACAACAACATCCAAACATACTGTGATAGACTTTAGGTAGATGACACTTCCTTTAATGTGGAGATAAATGTTACAGCTACCAGCAGCAGATTAAGGGAGACATGTTCGGGGAAATGTCTTTTTTTTTTTTTTTTACCTGATCACCAAATCGTTACGTGTCAGTGGCAATCACAAGGTGATATCAGAAACAGGAAATGTTGGTCCCCACTGACCTGAATCGTGCAGGTGTACTCCGAATCGTCCAGCAGTCTCACGGTGCAGTTGCATTCCCTGTCCAGACTCCTGATGCTGCTGCTCATCAGTCGGCTCAGCATCTTCTCGGTCGTCTACGTGCGGGACCAGGGAGACGGACACACACACAGCACATACATATAAGTTTATCTTCTGTCACGTTAACGACGTCCTTGTTCTTTGGTCCAACACCTGGTCAGCGGCAGCGACTGTCTGGAGCTGCGGCGGTGGTGCATCGTTTTGTCAGTGTGTGAGAGCTGACTGGCCGAGACACGCTGCGTTTCTTCAGTCAGCGAGGAGTGAAAATAGTGCTGCTGCTGCTCCCGCTACTGCTGCTGCTCCTCTCTCTCTGGTCCGGTTAAACTGTCACCTCTCACCACACCTTCTCCCCCTGTCTCCTCGCAGTTGCCATGCCGCTCTCAATGCTGCTGGGCGGGCTGAGGCGGGTGAATGGCGAGTCCTCCAGCCAACAGAGCATTGACTGAGATGCTGCCTTCACAGAGTAACGAGAGGAGGCGAAATTCCGATAGGTTGTTATACGTCGTGACTATAGCCACATGGTCGGGAATAATAATAACACAGTGAGGCCTGTAGTTTCAGAAGTCAAACAACATACAGCTTTATGTTGCTGCAGAAGTTGAGGACGAACTACTTATTAATGCTCTTTTATAAAAAAAAAAAAAAAAAAAAGTATCATGTGGCAACAATTGGCTTTTTAAACAAATGCAAAACTAGAATCAGGTAGCCCTACTAAAACTACATGTCATTATTACTTTAACCGATCAATACTTGACATTTGATGTCACATAAATGATCTTACAAAGCACCACCTTATTGAAACATGTTCATGGGCTCAGTCACTTAAACGTCACATCTCAGCAGCCAATCAGAGATCAGATTTTTCCCATTTACCACTTGTGTTCCTGGTTTAATCGCGATACTTCCAACAGAACGTGAAGGCAGCAAAAGGTTTTTAACACTCCTTCATTTAATTTTCAGCAGATTAAACAGTTCCTGTCTCACTCACACGGTTAACACGACTACGCAAGAATGTGCAGCCGAGTAAAGCAAAGAGAAACATTGTTACCATATGGTTACTCTTATTGTCATGCGTTGGCTCATGTAAAATAGACACATTTGGATGAATCATAAACACAGGAATGCCTCCGCCAGATCTTAAAGTGTGAAAGAACTATGTTTTCCAGCACCAGCCTCCTTCACATTCATGCGATCACTCTACAGTGTTCTCAGCTTTTCTTTTTTTTCTGAGAGCAATTGTCACGAACAGAGTACTTTTTTAGAATCCCAATTGCAGGAAGCTGTTTGATGAGTTTGAGTCAAACTATAAACAGTTTCTTTAACTGTGCCTCTCTCTAGTGGTGATTTATGGTCAATGGAGTATTGGAAAATACAGCCATCCCAAATTTGCGTATTCTGTATCCCCGGCATGGAATACGTTGCAGAATGACTTGAAACTCATTTAATTAATCAAATTCAACGTATGAAATGAAAGCAATAAAGGAAGAATCCATTGTATGTAGCCTAATGTTTGCGGATATTTCTCTTTTGAAATGTCAGTTTCCTAATGCTTGTTTTTATTTTCTTTTTACAATTTGTCTCATTTTGTGTTTTCTGTCTGTAAATAGCCTGTGTTTTATTTGTGCTGCTACCTGTTTTCGCCAAGTCTCCTTTGAAAAAGATATTTTTAATCTGACTGGGACTCTCCTGGTTAAATAAAGGTTAAATATGTAGGCTAAATAAAAAACGCATACTGCTGACAGCGATCACCGTCTTCTAAAAATCATTGCAAGTTGCTTATAAGAGAAAACGTCTCGAGCTAATATAAACACAATTTTGAAATAATAGGATTTATTAGAGCAACATGCGAACTTAACCGGACAACAAAATCAAAAGAAGCTCATCTGCCGTGACATTGTACCACAATGCCGTGACCCGGATTCGAACCGGGGTTGCTGCGGCCACAACGCAGAGTACTAACCACTATACGATCACGGCGAGCTACGATGAGCTGACGTACAACAGCAGGCAAGAACATGGGGTGTTTGATAGCACAACGCTTGTGTAGTGCTGTCGTCATGTAAGCGAGGAGAACATTTGCTCTACTTCTTTTCCTGCTTCCGGAATGATCAAAAACAAGAAATTGTACAGATTTTCATTCAAAATTCTGCTTATAAGTCACTACATTTTACAAAATCTAACTGACGTAAAAACGTCAGTTCGTTTTAACTTTTCAATTTCCTCCGGGACTTTTGCACCACGACAAAGTATACACTCTCTTTGACAACAACATTTAATAACAGAAGTGTACAATAATATTTTGCCTTTTTTGTCATTACTGTTAAGTTGCTCTCAAGTCTTGCGCCTTACAATACGGACATCTGGTGGATAAAGTGTTACATGTGTGACTTTACCAGCTGCACTCTCGTTGGCTGAGTTGTCTGGTGACGTAGCAGAATTTCCCCTTTTGTAACACAAGACAACGTGCATGTTACCAAACACCGAATTCTCTGTAAACACAGCATCGATCGAGCAGGATTTGTTACTAACACATAATTAAGGTAAAGTTAGTCTCCGCAACTATGCATTCTGATTGAATATGAGCATGTACCTTTTTCTTTCACTACACTGTTACATATTATTCCGTTGTTGGTTCACTGTGTGTTGAAAAAACTCGTGTTAAGTAAGAAAAAGCGCAGCGTTTCATAATTTTAGAATTCCCTGCACTTTTGTGAAGCCAAATGCAGCTTTTACAAACATAATGATTTGCAACACCGACCCTTTTGGCAACCACAGTTTCATAGTTTTACCAACAAAATTTTACTATATACAGGACATTTTATCGCTGTAGGAAGAGTTCCCTGTTATGGTGAATTTGTTGTTCAGCCAGGTCAGTGAAGCCATCAGTTTAGTTATAAACAAAAGCTTGTATAAATTACATATGCCAACTATGCATATGTCGGTTGCTTACATGTTTTACAGAATTTGACCTTTTGCTCATGATGTCTGTGCCGTATGTGTTCACAGGTTGCTGGTCACTGACATGGCTCACACATGTATTCACTGGTTCCGCAAGGGTCTCAGGCTGCATGACAACCCAGCACTGATGGCTGCTCTGAGGGACTGTAAGGAGATCTACCCTGTGTTCATCCTGGACCCACACCTCCATAACAGCACATGTGTGGGCATCAACCGCTGGAGGTTCCTCATTGGAGCGCTCAAAGACTTGGACTGTAGCCTGAAGAAACTCAACTCCAGGTAGACACATAGAGATGATATTCAAGAATAGTGAATATAAAAGATGTGATAGTATTTATAAGGTAATTGTAAGATCTTGACTGTGTTTATGAGATTTAATAGTCAGGCTGGATGTGCTGTTGTTATTGTAGACATGTGGTCATTTGGTATGTTTAACTTCTTCAGGCTGTTTGTCATAAGAGGCAAGCCAGAAGATGTGTTCCCCAAGCTGTTCAACAAGTGGGAAGTCACAAAGTTGACGTATGAGTACGATTCAGAGCCCTACAGTCTGTCCAGGGACAAAAGGGTGACCGCACTGGCCAAAGAACATGGAGTCGAAGTCATCTATAAAATCTCCCACACTCTTTATGACATAGAGAGGTAGTGTAAACAAAGTTGGGTTTTTACACACCATTTTTGTTTTATTTTTAGATGCTACACAAGTATTATGTAATATTTTTCTTGGCAGAAAATGTTCATCTGTTATGTCTTCATAGGATAATTGAGGAAAACAATGGGAAGGCTCCCCTTACATATAACCGCATGCAGGCGATAGTGAAGACTCTTGGCCCCCCTAAAAAACCAATCTCTTCTCCAACCATGGAACACATGAAAGGTATTCAACCACCAGCACTGAACATTGAGCAAATAGTTTAAGTTAATCTAAATCTAAAATATACATACAAAAACTGGTTAATTGAAGTATATATTTTCTGCCAAAGATGTGAAGACCCCTTATTCAGAAAACGATGAAAAGAAATATGGGATCCCTACATTGGATGAGCTTGGCCAGGACAGGACAGAGCTTAGAGAGGAGACATTCCCAGGTGGAGAACAGGAGGCTCTGAGGAGACTAGATGAACAAATGAAAAGAACGGTATTTTAATATCACATACATCTTTTTTTTTTTTTTTTTTGATCAAAAAAATCACTTTCAGTGAAGAATCTAACTAAACCAACATCCAAAACCAGCATTTAATGCAACTGTCTTATTCACATGATTTGTCTGTTTTTGTAATTCAGGGGTGGGTGTGCAGCTTTGAGAAGCCCCAGACCTCTCCGAATTCTCTGAGCCCCAGCACCACTGTTCTCAGCCCATATGTCACCTTTGGCTGCCTGTCTGCACGCACCTTCTGGTGGAGGCTGACAGAGGTCTACCAGGGGGTAAGTATCACCACTACAGTACAGTTTTTGTGTGTATTATGCTATGCTATTATGCACATTTGGTAGTCTATAAAGGTAATTTTTACTTGAACTTTCTCTGTGTTTATTATATTTACATTTGAGTAATGCATGTTAAAGCTTGACTTTGTCTGATTGTTGTTTGTGTGGTTTTTGCAGAAGAAGCACTCAGATCCTCCAGTTTCCCTGCACGGCCAATTACTGTGGAGAGAGTTCTTCTACACAGCTAGCGTAGGTATCCCCAACTTTAACAAGATGGAGGGCAACCCTGTATGCACTCAGGTGGACTGGGACACTAACCCCGAGTATCTGGCTGCATGGAGAGAGGTAAGTCCATTAAAGAAAAAATTGAAGGGAATCAAAAGAGTTTCTTAATCATTAACAACTCCTGTAAATTTATCCTGTATTTCCCTCAAGGCTCGGACTGGTTTCCCCTTCATTGATGCCATCATGACTCAGCTTAGGCAGGAGGGTTGGATCCACCACCTGGCCAGACACGCTGTTGCTTGTTTTCTCACCAGGGGAGACCTATGGATCAACTGGGAAGAAGGGCAGAAGGTGTGTAAATTAGCTTGCCCTGCTGTGAGCTAGGTTAAGCAAAGGCTTTTTCAGCCTATTTCAACATTTTGCTCACTGTTTCTAAAGGTGTTTGAGGAGCTTTTATTGGATGGCGACTGGGCTCTGAATGCCGGGAACTGGCAGTGGCTCTCAGCAAGTACCTTCTTCCACCAGTTCTTTAGGGTCTACTCCCCTGTTGCTTTTGGCAAGAAGACCGACAAAAACGGAGACTACATCAAGTAAGATTGTTAACTTTATAAGCTCAGGTTATCACATGATACATGCTTTGCATTAAATTATTTTGCTTCTACTATCTTTGCAGGAAGTACCTTCCTCTTCTAAAGAAGTTCCCAGCTCAGTACATCTATGAGCCTTGGAAAGCTCCACGCAGCATCCAACAGGCAGCAGGATGTATTGTGGGTAAAGACTATCCACATCCTATTGTGCAGCATGAAGTGATCAGCAAAAAGAACATCCAGAGGATGAAGTTAGCTTATGCCAAGAGATCCAAAGACCCTGCTGAGTCACCCAGCAAAAAGCAAGGTATTGAAATAAATGTATACTTTCATGAGAGATTTATCTCCTTTGATGAGTGTGCCTTTCTTTTGTAGCTGCATGTTCACAGAAAATCCTCAATATCTCTTTTCTGTTTTTCCCCCAGGTGTAAAGCGCAAAGCACCATCTGTTGTCAACATGCTGAAGAAGAAAAATAAAACAGAATAATCTTATGCAAAGTAGTGCAAACAGTAAAGTTACAGTGTAATCTATGACTGCTCATCACAAATACCTGTATATGCTGACTTTGTCCTTCTACTGCCTCAGACCTGTCTTATATAGAATATGTGAGCAGACCATATCTTTTTTTTTTTTTAATCTTCATTGGTTACCATTTTATATTTTAAATACTGTTTTGATTTTTACTTTTTATATTATATCTATTTTGGTGTTTATGAGTATTGAATTAAAGAATGTTTGTATGTGTTTGTTACATGGGGATCAAATTAAGATTTGTTGAGTTTGATGGTCTTATTTTGTTTGAATGCTACAGTTTATATGTAACTGAAGTAATGTGCCATACTGTTGCACTCTGGTATGATTGCTCAGACGTTTCTATCCACTTTAAATACATTTTTTAGAAATGAGCATATGTGACAAAATAGTGACTGTTCCATATTCATTTCAGCAGTTTGTCTGCATTATAGTGAAACATTTAAATGAGAATGTATCTTTTTTATGTTTTAGTGCAGTAAATGGCCAGTTCAGTGGTGACATTTCAGAGCCTGTCATATAACCACCAGAGGTCACTGTAACTCTACTTGCAGAAAAACCTGTCACAGGGGTGGTGTCTTATATTGTGCATTATTTATGTCATAAATTGATCAAATTCATAAATAATCCATTGGACGGGTGTTAAGGGTTTCAGTCTATCAGGCATATATTGGGACATTACCAATACAAATGTCAGTAGAAAATATATCTGTTGAGTTGAAAGATTCATGGCTGTGGACTAAGCCCTAAGCATCAGACATTTTATACACTCTAAACATAAAATATCACCATAAGGTTGTAAAAATGTAATGAAACTAAATTTATTATTTTAAATCTTAAATTTAAAGCTCATTTGACTTTCACTAATAAGTAATTAAAACCAGAATGCTATTAATTTGCTTTGATAAGAAATTCATTTTGACATTTTCTTTAAACAGGCCAAATATATCCCAAGCATAATAATGATCATCAGCTTTTGTCAAATCAGGAAAATGCTGCTCATGCAATATTAACAAAGGCCGGTTAGTCAATATAGAGCATGTTTAGAAACTGTGCATATGATTGGTTGAGCGTTGCAGTGCTACGTAACGGCAGGATGCATGTGTGTGAGAGATTGTGTGGGGCACACAGCTGTCCTTGGAGGTCAAGTCTTCTCCTGTTTCTGCCTCCTTGGAGCTGACACTGGTGTGAATATCCAGAAGATGATGTCACAACCTCAGCAGCAGGCCAGATGGCTGTACAAAGCCAAGATCAGTTTCCACAGAGACCTGTCAAACATCAAAACAATCTGTTGTCCAACTGCTTGTGTATTGGACGTTGTTTGTGGGTACACTTGGCATCGAGCCACCAGCTAATACCCTCACGTCACACAACAGAGAGGAACAGAGATAAATCATGTAGATTCCCCACATTAAGTCCACATTTATTCTTTAACACTTTGGAAGAGACAATCAACATGCAAAGTTTTTCCAGTCACAGATGCTGTAGTTCCAATAATGTGTGATCAAAATCACATTTATAACTGCCTCTCCCCTGTTTGCCCATTGGTGTGCCCCTCTCCCTTTCTGTCTATGTCGACACCTCGCCACTCAAAAAATCTTGGATCTGAGTGCTGTAATACACCAGTTGGATTAGAACAGTGTGTCCCCATGCAGCTGGTGTTTCATGTAGCTTTAATAGTAGTGATTTATCTCAGGAGTTTATTTGCTCCACAGCAGCAACATCAAACAGTTAATTCCTACTTTTTACATATCAAATGCGCTATTGTGAAAAATAGGAGTTGAGTCAGTCAGCAAGTTATGGTTAATGGTGGGGCAAGGGCTGTTTTAAGATCATAAGGAACATAATTTCAAAGAAATGTTTCAACTGAAACAACAATCAACTGAAAAATAGTATGAATGCCAACTCAGCCACTTGATTATCCATCTCATCATTTAAAACAAGGGGAGGCACTTAATACACACTCTCAAGTAGGAGCTGGTTTCATTGGCTTCAAGTGGGTCAGTCCAAGTTTACATCACTCTATACAACATTTTCTGAAGATTACCTTAACACCCGTTGACATGTTCATTTCATCTGCTCTAATTCTTTGATTCAGTGAAAATAACAGAGAATAGAACTGTTTCAGTGGTGATTCCACCATTCAACACAAAGGTACCCCTGTGTGAAGCTACTTAACCTGTTGAGAAGTCACAGACAACACCTGTTCACAACAATGCTGCAAGTGTTTAATTGGACAGAAAAATGAAACCACGCTGACATTCATTTTGGCTAACATAGTGCGTGAGTCAAGGGCATACTGGTTTGCTGAAGGCTGAAGGCAATTGTTCTCTGACTAAAACTGACAGAAAGGAAGACTATTACTACATAAACTTTACAATTTTTCCTTTCATTCGTGCTAATGGCATTATAAGAGGAGAAAGAGCATGGGACAAGAGGAAGTTGTGAGTGAAAGGCTCATGATCACATGTTGAAAGGTCACTATTTATTGGATGTCCATAGAGCTGGCAAATAAATGCCACAGTGAAACTGAAGAGCTGAGAGTTCTCCAACCTGATTCATACCTTTTGGTCTTTCTGTATCTCCACCGGCATGCACCTTTGCACATATTCTGAACAACAGTCCTCTAAACATGGGCTTGTCCATTACCACACTAGTTCTAATGACTGACAATAATAACTCACATTTGCCCCGCAGTAACCTCCTTCTACTTCTGATAGTACACAATTGTGTTTGCAAAAGATAGATAATGGTATAACAAAGCCAGAGGTAGTTATGTCAGTGAGCATCATCGGTAGCCCCTCTATAAATCTGCCAGACTAAACCACAACAGGATTTTGAGAAGGGCTATACATAGCAAAGCATGAGGCAATGGGCATGCAATGTTGAAAACATGCCCTCCACAGACCCCATCTGAATTCAGATTTGGAGCGATTGTTACAGCATTGACGTGGTGGTTTGTTTTAGGGGGTATTATATGACATGGATGGCAAAAAATACTTGGAAACAGAACTTCATGGAACTCTACAACTGTACACAAAAATCATTTGTCATTTATTTGTGTTGGATCCCATTGTTGTTGAGGGCAGAGATAAATGTTCCTTCCAGGTTTTAATTCTTCCCAAAATATATTTGCGCATTAATACTAATCTTCATATATATGGGAAATCCTTTTCCAACCACCAGCAGTTTACCACATGCTTAAGGGGATACACTGTCAGATGGTCACATGACAGTCACCCAGCCTCTGTAGTGTTTCTACACCCTGTTGTGCTTTGATGTCTCTGTACACACCCCTTCCAGAATATCCAGACCATGCTGAGGCAACTGTGTTTTGCAGCCCCTTCACAGAAGATTGGCAGCCAGACAAGGCTCCCCAGTCCATACATGTCTATCACCCCAGTATGTGTGTGTGTGTGTGTGTGTAGGCTGCATTGTATGGGAGCAATTGATGGAATCCATTCTCAAATTCTGTACTGTGTCCTTTTTTTTTTTTGAGAAAAAAGGTCCCTCATTTTAAATCTGTTTTTTTAAATCATCATTTTCATCGGAATATTTACATGTGATTTTGTTTGAACTTTTTTTTATAGCAGGTATGTTATTTTGAAATTTAAATCTGCGTCATTAAATTGAGTAAGTATATCACCTCCCTGGCAAGAAAAGTGGAAAGTGTGGTAGATATGGAGGCATATGGTTGATGGATGGAACAAAAAAAAAGAAACAGAAGGCACACAGCCATGTGTAATATGATGAGCCTATGTGGTAACATGAGAGAAAATTCAGATTGATACCTTTGAACTTGATTTAGGGAGAACCCACTGAGGAAGCTGTAATTCATAGTAGTACCCGTGCCAGTTAATATCAGTTCAAAGCAGGGTTGACACCTTGCAGTTTGTTTACTGTGCAAGAAAGACATTAGGTTGAAGGTGAAAAGTAAAGCCTTTTAGAAGGCAAAGTTTGACAGTGTTTAGTTGTCAACCCAACAAGTTAATTTAATTTTTACTTAACTATGATTTATTTGATGAAAAACAAAAATGTCAACAGGTTATCTCTTTACAGGCTCAAATATGTGTGTGAATACAGTTTAACAAATCAATACATTACATAAAGTACCTCAAAGGATAATAATAATAACAAATATTGCTGATGTAAACTGTGTGTGTGTGTGTGTTTGTGTACATGCGTGCGTGCATGCATGCTTGTGTAAAGATAAGAGCCCATAGCTGTTTGGCAGTCAGTAGGATCTGCCTATATAAGGCTGTTCTATTCCGACTGCTTTTACTCTGGGGATCCACAGCAATTGTCAGTTGCAGGACAATGAATGCCAGAGAACTTGGTGGGCTTCTCCATTGTATGTTACCATACTTTTTTTTTATTTTAAAGAAGAGATGCTTCTATATATGTGTAAGCAAGTTCTTAAAAGTAAAAAGAGGTCAATGTAATTGCACACATTTATTTGGAAAGTAACCTTGTGAGACCGGATGACTAACAGAATGTACTGCTCATATTAATGGACTTCAAAATGAAGACGTCATCTTCCAGACTGACATGCTCATATGATTTTTTACTACAGTTTGTATCCAGAGCTAAACAGGCAGTTTAGGGAGAAGAGCAGCAACTACTGACCCAACAAATGTTCCTTCTCTTCTCTGAGATCATGCTATTCATAATAGAATAGAAAAAAAGCTTCACCCTGTTTTTTTTAAATCCTCTCGTCCTATTTGGGGAACTACCAAATCTGGGATGACCTTGTATTTGACTTAGAATTATCTTTCTTCTTGTTTCTATTCAAACATTTTATTACGTGTCTTTTAATTCTTCTGGTGCTTGTATATTGTTATTTTATGAAATGGTCCAAAGGCAAGTTTTGGAAAGTGTGATGTGCTCTTGTGCCTATTTGCAGGCCAACTATAAATAGTCCAGCAGCCTACGCATGCTCATGTTTGATTGGAAACCACAGTGCCTTAAGTCAGTGCTGTGGGGTATCTGTCAAAGGAGGGAAAGAAACTTGTGAATGGTGAGTTAACAGTATGAAATAGATTGTTTGCTGAATATTCTCTATGGAAATAACAGATGAGACAGTATGCAAATGAGGTGCAGTAAATTTAAACAGCATCTTGTGCTGATTTTTAACTGTATTTTTATTTAAATCTATGAAAAAAAAATACTTCATACAACTTTATGTAATATAATTTTATGGTGTCCTGTCTGTTATCATATTATCAGAGTTAAAGTTTTTCCTCTCTGTTCTCTTTTAGCTCCTATCATCTTTCAGGAAAACTAAAAAATAAGTGACAACAAAAAAAGGGTTTTTTTTCTCTCTTGGAGAACTTTTTTTTCTGTCTCTGAGATTATTTTCATCTGGGGGAAAATGGGTTCACGGAGGAGTTTCTCTTTTGGCAATGGAAGATCCAGCAATGGAGTTGATATCAATGGGAGTAGCCGCCCTGGTGGTTACAGCTACCTCTCTAATGTGAGGCCAGAAAACAGGTACAGATTCCTGACTTAACACTGTGCATTGTCCAGTTGAAACACCTCTGAAAGGCACATTTTGTCCACCAAGTACACTAAAATACATCAATACTTAAATATTTTCCAAACTTGGGCATGTTATTTCTCTGTTTGTTGCCATGGTCACCAGGGTTTACTGGTGCTGATTGAACATCATCTCAGTTATGCACTGTGGGCCCCATTTCGCATCAAGTAATACACTAACAACATCTTCTGCATGGAAAGATTTGTTCATGGAACAACATGGTGTGTTGACCTTTATGTTAAACTTTAATGATAAATTTGTTAGGAAAAGGCTATTAAAAGGCTCTTTTAGTAAATATTTTCTTCTAGGTTTGTGGCACAGGTCAAGAATTACTACAACAACCTATTAAAAATCAAACAAACAATACTTTTGATTCTTTGCCACCCTTTGTTGACCCTTAACAAGACATTTGTTCACATGCTTCACATCAAAAATGTCCAGTGTTTTGTTACTGCAAAATGATATGTGAAGATCATTTTGAGGCAATGGATATGAATATTGTTTCCGGCAGGAATCAGGCAAATACTATGAAAAACAATGAGAAATGATACAGAACATGATTTTAATCTAAATTTCCTGCAAGAACACTATTTTGCCTCTAGATTTGCCTTTAAGCAAATTACAGATACAATTTTGTTGAGTTTGCACTAGGTCAAGACTGAATTCCAACAACATGAACAGCAGTGTGATTTGCATGCTTACAAACCATATTCTAGCAGTATATTCTTTAAAAGTGTAAATGTCTTCAGTATTAGTGTCTTGTTTTGTTTGTTTAATCATGAGCAACATGCACTGAAGTGTAACAGTATCCTTTAACTGTGCACTGACCCAACTCTGAAATGGATGTCAACACCAGACATGGATCAACTGCACGTAAATTAATATATACAAACCCCACAATAATGTGCTCATAATATGCATGCAAACTGTCATCATTTACTATTATTATATATGTGTGATGTCTCCTCCACATTTCCACATGCTATGATAGCTCAATATTCTGGATTCAAAACATTATATTTATGGTAATGTGTTTCATTTCTGTAATTAATGTCATATGGACTCATGAAACCTCTCTAAGGAAATGGCAAAAAACTAATCTATACTGAATTGAAGTATTGAAACAAGGAGTAACACTTGTTTCTTCTTTATGTGTTCTGTGAAAAAAGAAATTAATATGAAAGATACGCCTCTGTTTTGGTTGACTCACCTGCCTCAACCTGCTATTATGTTATAGTTGTGATTACATGTATAATTTAGATATTAAAGATATTGGACTTTTAATGAAAAAGTAAGCAAACATCCAGATAAATAAAACTGTAAATAGCACAGTGCCCATTTAGGTCCCCAGATTATATGACATAATGAGAGCTCATAGTCCAAATCATTTAATTAGTCATATCCAAACATAACCAACCTACAGTACTGCTGCCTGGTGACCTGTTTGCATTTGCTTCCTTTCTGTGTACTGTACCTGCTTAAGTAACACACTCATTACATGACAATTTAAGTTCAGTGAGTGCAAATGTGTTGTGTAGCTTATATTGTGCTGTATGCTGTGTATTTCAGCTGGTTTACAAGTAGTTCTGTGTTTACTTGCAGAGTGGACTGTGGAGACCGTACTGTGGCCAGCTTGGTCAAATCACTGATTCTCAAAATTTTACTCTGAAGTACAATAGATTTTTAGATGTCCTGTGATACAAACTCAGTTCATATATTGTTTGTGTGTTCTGGGATAGTGGGGGACAGAGAGCTTACTTCACACATTGGGACCTTGACACAACCTGACTGACCAGTTCCCTTGTTTTCGCACAGGAGCACACTCTGCAGTGTGATGGCACAATTAACAGAAGAAACACAACCCTCCTTTGAAACAACCTTGAAGTCAAAAGCTGTCTCTGAGAATTGCAATGTGAAGTTCACTTGTGTGGTTACAGGTAAACACTGTAAGGCCTTATTCCAGATGAAACCCCATGGAAATGTAATGCAAGAATATACAACAATGTACTGTGCTTGATTATAAATATGTAAGTAGCACACATATAAGAACGTAATAACTTAAAAGAATTGGAAAATAGTAAAAACTACCTCTACTTCTGGAACAAAGGCTCATTATACACCTGGTCATGTCATGCCTCTTTCTGAAATATTTCCAGATAGCCAACAAGACATAATGCACCCAGTCTACTCTAGCTCAAGAATGCACCGCTACCTTTTTGTATTTGATGCAGAAATTATTTAATCATGGTCCTTATATCAATAATCTGTTCTTTGTCGTTTTCAGGATATCCTTCCCCTCAAGTTATTTGGTATAAGGATGATATGCAGTTGGACAGATACTGTGGACTGCCTAAATATGAAATATTCCGCAATGGAAATAACCATTCCCTGCACATTTACAAGTATGTTGACATCACATGATATCACAATCTAACTGTACTTGTCCTACCAAGATCAACATTGTATTAGCCTGGCAAACTTTCAGTGGAGATGTTTAGATTGAAGCTTTCATTAATTTGGCACAAGCACAGCAAAAAGGCAGCAAAAGCACAGTCATTGGTATTTTCTATTTTAAGCTCTTTCAAACATACTGAGTGAGTGTCTTGACATTCAATACAGCCATTATTCAAGTGCTTATCCCCTGTGTACAATAATGTGTACCCTATAGCAGTTTTTCCTTGTCTATAAACACCTACTGTTGTATTTGCTTAATATACTCTAATATATGCCAATTTAAACCGTTTTTTCTCTGCAGTTGCACTGTGGAGGATGCCGCTATATACCAGGCATCAGCCAGCAACAGTAAAGGTATTGTGTCTTGCTCGGGGGTTCTAGAGGTTGGTGAAATGAATGAGTTCAAGATCCACCAGCGCTACTTTGCCAAGTTGAAACAAAAGGCTGAAAACAAACGTAGGGAAGTAGAGGGTAAAGAAAACCAGGAGCCAGTACGAACCATCAGTCCAGACCGCTCACAAAGGAAACGCCGCTCAACAATGGAGGCCTTTATGAGCACACCAAGCTCCATGGAGGATGGGGGCAATGAGGAGAGCCATCAGGCTGTACCTATGGAGTCTGAGGCCAGGTTGCAGGACACCACTGTGGAGGGGGTGGAAGAAAAGCCAGTCCCCATCTCTAATGGAGCGGTCTCTGCTCTAACTAATGGACAGGTCATCAGTGAAAATGGTGGTAAGGATGGGACATATATATATGACTCTGCCCAGAAGACCTTTACTACGTGCCAACCCAAAACTCCCTTTGTCAAGAAGAAGATTAGAATTTCCAACAGTTCAAAAGTTGCAAAAGCAGATACTCAAGGAGAGAGGGCGTCTGAGGAGAAACGAGCAAAAGAGGAGCCCTCCACCTCTGTGGCTCTTGCCTGCACAGAGTCTGGACAGACTAAGGGAAATTTAGTGGAGGTTATGGAAGTAGAGAGTATTGTTAGTTCATCAGTTTTGAATTCACACTCCAGAAACGTGGCAGAACATCATCTGAAATCAGCAACAGAGGAAGCATTGTTTGTTTCAAAGGATAAAAATGTTTGTGCTGTGCCTCCACAGAAAGAACATCTCACTGCTTCAGTATCTCTTGCTGCTCATACACCTACAAAGTATACAGCACCAGGAACTGAAGGTAAACTAGCTGCAAAGTGTGAAAAGGAGGATGTACGCAAAGATACAGAAGAAAATTTGGAAAAGTGGAAGCAAAATCCTCACACAATGTCAACACAACTACAGACGAGTGCTGTACCAGCTCCCCAACCAGCCCAAAAAATAGAGCTCATTACCAACACAGATGATGGTACAGTTATGGATGTTGATGTGAAGTCAAATACTTTCACTGATGGAACTTTATTGAACAGAGACCTTGCGTCAGTGGACACAGCACGTGAAAGCAGGATTGCTTTGCCTCAGCATGCGTGTGAACAGACTGGAGATCAGCTGTCTGAGAAGGAAACAACCCCCTGCCAAAAGAATGCGTCTGTACCTCGGCCAGTGCTGCTGAGCGAGGTGAGTGAGCCCTTTCGCATGAGCTCATAAGTGCTTTGTGCTGCCAACACAAGTCTCGTCAGTAACACAAGCATCCAGGAGCTATTTATGGCTTTTTACAAGTATGCTCCACTGTGTGACAAGAATTAAATGACGCACATGTTGATAGATGCAACAGGTACATTGATGCAGTGCATTTGATATTTTTAAATTAAAGGTCTGAGAGCTGATCATTACAGCAGAGAAATTTGGAATTATAATTTTTTACATTATTAGTTATTATTTTATCACTCATACTTCACTTACTTGATTGAGACTTTATTAATGTTAAAAAGTACAGTATATACAGTGTATATATATATATATATATATATATATATATATATATATATATACAGTGTGTATATATATATATATACAGTGTATATATATATATATATATAAATGATATTCTATCATAATAAGTAGAAAAATAAAATACTGTTCTGAAATAAAGATGTTCTCCTTGATGATCATTTGGCAACATTCTCATGTAGCACTCAAATGTTTTGCTGCTACAGGATTATCAGTCTTTATTGTACGCTGCTTATGCAATTGTCCTGACACCAGCTGTGTGGCTACTGACGGCAGAGAGAGTTGAGAGAAAACACTGCATGGCTGAAGTACCTCTTAAAATTACTGGCATTTCATTCTGTCCACACTTAAACATAAAATAGCCACCTTACTTGTGAAAAGGCCTCACCATGTCAGAGTTAGACAGAGTGGAGGAAAGGGAAACAAGCAGAAATCAGCAAACAGACACAGATTTTTAAAAAATTGCATTTCACAATTACATTTACTGTATAGTGTGCAATTTTAACAGTAATATTCTAAAGTCTGTTTCAGGGGATATATAGGCACAACAAGAGCATAGGGAATAACCTTTGAGCTATATTGTGGTATCTCATCCATGATGCAATGTCATGTGAGATATAGAAGCTCTCCTGCTAATATGAATAGGTTTCAACCACAAAATTTATTGAGATTTGACACTAACTGTCTAGGGCACACTTAGGGGGGAGAGCATTGTATTGTGCTTATGTTTCACTATATGATATACCAAACTTAAATGCTGTATTTCAGTGTCATGACAAAAAGTAGAGTATTGCTTGAGTAGCATTCCTTATGTGTTTGTAGACCTAATTAGGCTAACTCTGGCTAAAAAATGAATGAACATATGTCAATATGGATTTTAGAGGTTTTTCTCACTCAAAATGAAAAAAATACATATAAATGTTTTTAGAAGTTGGCATCATCACTGCTATATATTTTCTCAGGTCATAAATTTCTGTTCGCCCTAGGATCTTTCTATTTCCTTGTTTGTTTGTTGCTGGTTACACTGTTGCTGTTTTTAAAATTACATGTGTTTATCCACGTCCAGCATAGTCAGGGATAAAGGAATAAGTATTTACAGCATGGAAAACTCTGCTTGTATTATGTCCCAAGGTTACACAGGCCAATGCAAAGATGAACAGGAATGATGCACCTGTCAACCTTGAGCTACAACCTGACCCATGTTCGATGAATGCACAACCACCACAAAAGACTCCATCAGAAAGAGATACCGCAACAGATGACATCCAGACCCCTTCTGTGCACCATGGTCTTGAAGTAGCCATTGACAAAATGACACAGGACACATGGGATCATTCCAGGGGATCAAATGAAAGCTGTACGGCCCTTTTTACAGACCTACAGAAGTCACCCCTCGAAAGCCCTGGTGGTGGTGAGAGCACCCAAGGGTGTAATGTTTCACCCACCAACCAGCAAAGCCAAGTTGATACACCTATAAAGTCTGTTGAAGGTACAAAAATACAAGTTGATGAGAAGTTAGAGGGCAATGAGGTAGCTAAGTTGTTGATGGAGACAGAGAGTGTGGTGCCAAATGAAAAGATAGTTGAGATGGAAACTGAAACTGCTGCTGTATGCAAAATTGAACAAACTGAAATAGAAAAGACCAAAGGTAAGGCAGATAAAGACATTGATGTTATCGTTATGGATGAATCTAATAAAGAAAGAAACAAGAATGAGCCCATATCAAAAATGGAGGAGGAAAACAGTTCAGAATTACATAGTATTAAGCCAGCTAAATTTGAGTCTGATATGCCACAACTAAAAAAGCCTCCCGAAAATACAAACTTATCCAAGCATCAAATTAAAGGCTTTCAAGAAATTCAAAAACCTGTGACACGAGTCATATCTGTTGCCGAACTTTTGAGATCTCAAATACAGGCTCTTGATGTCACAGTAGCAAATTCAATACCCACCATACTGGTCCCTGCTGTACAAAATCCCACTACAACAGCTACAGACACATGTCAGGAATTAAAAGATGAGCAGCGCAAATGTAAACTGGAAGTGAAGAAGTCAATGCCAGACAGGAAAAGTGAACCAAGTATTGATGATCCTCCTCCCAAAAACATAAAGGAAACCCTCATGGAGATTTACCACCAACTAAATCATACTGATCAGGAAAAAATTCAGACTCCAGGTAGAATTTCACCACCCATTCAGGCCCTGCAAAAACCTCTTGTGATCCCTCCAATTTCTGTTGTAGACACTGGCACCACTATAGACACCACAGGACATCATGGCAGTGCCAAAAAATATAATGAGGGTATCATGGACATTGGTCAGGAAACCGGAGTATCAACCCTGACAGACTGCCCTGTTGTTTCCCTCTCTGAGAGTGAAAATGTCAGAAACAGTTTTACTCCTATGACGTCAAAGGAGGAACTGACCCAAAGACTTATATCAAGTTCAAACCTATCTGGAGGAGTCAGTCACAAACCTGGAACACCACTTTCAGTGACACCAGTAAAGGCCAGCAGTCAAGAGTGCAAGAATTCCACAACATTTTCAGATCAATGCAAAATAGAAGAACACAACACAAACAGTTGTTTTCAGAGTGTGCAAAAGATTCCCACTAAAAGTATGCTTAGCATAGACACACGAGAAGATAATCAGCAACCTATTCAACAACAGAGTTCTATGGTTGAGGAATTTTCAAGGACTGATTCCTTAACTAATCCAAATCCTGAGGCTAGTCCATTGTTAAAGAGAAGAAATTGTGTTTCTCCCATTCCTTCTGCTACTCCACAAGAGTTGGCCTCTGGGGCCCGCCGCAAAATCCTGATACCCAAGGCCAAACCTGAAGAGGCCACAGAGGACGCACCACTGATTGATAACCAAACTCAGAAAAAGGAGGCATCTACACAGAGCAGCAAGCTATCCTCAAGTCCTGTGATGCTTTCTACATCTCCAAGCCTGTCACAACGATCACCTCTACTTCAGCCCTCTGGTGAACGAACCTCTCCGGTAGAAAAGCGTTCTCCACTCCTCAACAGGAGGATGATGACAGCTGAGACTCAAGCACGAAGCCAGCAGCCCACTGAGGATATCCGCATCCTGAAAACTGAGAAAAAACCTGCAGAGAAGGGCAAGCATGACCCATTCAAAGGTAAAACATCCTTCATGTCTGAATAATATTTCAAATGGGATCATATTCATGCATTGCTACTCTAATTCAAACATCATAATTCTCTCAACATGACCTGGAAAAAAACATCTCTTTTCAAAGACCCATGACTTCAACAGAAATTGTTAGAATGTTTTATTGTGTTACCCCCATAGGGCTAAAATGTAGCCAAACAAACACTAACATTCTTGATTAATTGCAGGTAACAGTGAACTGGGAGGTGGTAACCAAAATATTTTGTATGTTAAGCTTGAAAATACAATATATTCAATATATTGTGTATTGGGGGGTATGCTTGTGGTTGTGGGCACCATATTCTTGGTTTATTTCCTTAGACTTACACTAGTTTTTGTAAGCCTTGTCCAGCCATGCCTCACAAGCTCCTTCATCTAGGGGGGGGACACCATCAAAAATAATCCTGTTTTGTGTGCCATTTACACCACAGTGTATTTATATTGGAAAATAACAAATCTAGGTATAAAATGCCAGCATTTGTACTTAACTTATCCACTGAGGACATTTTTGTCTCATAATATCTTGTGCTTTTTTCTTGTAATATTTGTTCAAATTTGAGTTTTGACCTCAGTTTGGCAGTAAAGTTGCAGTTTGATTGATGCCCTTCTGCATCATTTATCATTTCCTGTTAAAAATGCTACTGTACCTAATCTCATGTGAACAATAAGTATAGTAAGTAATGTGCTGTCAACATTAGTACATGTATATACTTACTTGCATTGGTGTCTCACCCTCCAGCTCCTCAAGTTATCCGTAAGATCAGGGGTGAAACCTTTGCAGATGCCTCAGGACACTTGAATCTGTGGTGCCAATTCTTCAATATTCTCAGTGACTCTACAATCAAATGGTACAGAAATGAAATGGAGATTGCGCAGATTAAAAGAAAGTAAGTTCTTACTTACTTACCTAAGCTCTCTGTATACAGTATCACAAGAAACTAGAAAATGTCTTTTTATAAAGTATTACTGACTTTTCTAAAACAAAGGGTCTTAACGCGGCAAAGAGCTCACTTATAATTGCATTTTTTACCCCTGTTCCAACAAGGCTCAACATTTATTTTGGAATGACACTTTTATACATAAAACATAGAAATCCTCCATGTTTTATGAAGCACTTTGTTTTTTTGTCTCTCAGTGCAGGGGATGAAACTCAGGTCAATCTTGCTATTGTTCAAGCATCAAGCAAAGACTCTGGTGTTTATGGATGCACAATCACAAATGAATATGGGACAGACTCAACAGATTATCTACTTAGTGCAGATAGTATGTATCCATCTTACATTTGGCATGAAGAATTTATTTTCTTTGCATGAATCTTTGCCACAACAAGTCTTATTCTGTCTTCTCTCACTGTGTTGCAGTCTTGGCTGGACTATCCTTGCGTGAGGACCTTGGTGGTATGATGAGAATTTATATTTTCACATTACGTTTTATCTTGTGCCAACCTAAAATGCTTTTCTGACTGGTACATGTTCTCTTCATACAGTCGGAGAAGAAATTGAAATGACACCCCTGGTATTCAACAAGGGTGTTGCTGATTCTGGTGTCTGGGGCAACAAATTCTTTGGCCGTATAATGATGCAGGAGTCTCGTATTGGTGATGGCTGTGCTCACAAAGTCTGGAGGGCAAAAGTCATCTATGGCCTGGAGCCTGTGTTTGAGTCTGGAAACACTTGTATCATTAAAGTACGCAACCCTATTGCCTATGGAGGAAAAGAGGAAAGCTGCCTTATAGACAGGAACCTGGACTTTGTCAGGCAGGTATGGAATATTAAAACTAACATCAGGCAAAATTGTCTAGAATGAAAGGTTTGATTTTGCAATTTATTCATGTTTTCTAAAAATAAATCAGTCAGGTGTCATTCCTGCCACCCATGTAGGATTACTGTGGCACTAATCATAGAAAAATTGAATAAATACATTGGTGTAGGCTGAGCTTATCTTAACTGGATTTTCTCCAATGTTCTGCATACAGGAGTGTAAAATTCAGAACTTGGCTCGTGAATACTGCAAGATCTTCTCTGCAGAGGCAAGAGTGATAGAAAACTTTGGGCCTTCTCTGGAGTGAGTATGAACAGATTACTCTTCATAAACAATTAAGATCCTCTCAGATATTATTTACATTAACCATTAAGCTAAAAGTCATTTACTTTATGATGATCTTTAATACATAGGGTAATTCCAGTCTACTTGATGTACCGACCAGCAAACACAATCCCCTATGCCATAGTGGAGGCTGATCTGATGGGAGTATATCAGAAATACTCTGTCCTGGATCATACAGGCAGAATAGAAATGAGGACTGCATCTGATGTGGAGCAGAAGTGCTGTGCTCTGCAGCACTGGATCTTTCAGTGGACCAATGGAAATCTGCTACTCACTCAGCTAGAAGGTAAGCTGAGGCTTGAAGTTTTTTCTTTTTACATTTGTGATTAAAGTAACTAAGAATTGGGTTAGGCTTTGAGACAGACAATGTTGTGAAACAAAGGCAAAAAAAAAATCTTTTACCAGGTTTATGTTAAAATCAGTGAAGACCAGACTTGGTTGATAGTTTACATTCTTTACTATATCAAACCAGGTAAAATGTATACATGTTTGTAAAAAGGAAATGTGAGGGAGCAGGGATGTTGTGCTGAACTATTTCAGATTTTATCTTCTCAAGCTTTCCAATAGTTTAAAAGCAACATCAGATCTATTACACACCATTTGTTACAGATATGCTGATAAAATTATATAAGCATACTGTATGTTGTGTTCTGAGAACTTCTGATTTTTATCTGCCTCTTACATTTTTACTGCAGTTGTGGAGTTAATGTGGTTCACATGTCTGTCGCATTTGAATATGGTGCCTGAACAACAGAAAAATATAGTAATTGCATGGTGTTATTTTGCAGGTGTTGACACAAAGATCACCAATGTTGGAATTACAGTCAAATCTACGGGGTTGGTATATTTGTATTTCTGTATTTGTATTTCCATGATCCTGTGAAAACTGCACCTGATTTTACAAGTAATTTACATTTACATTTTCTTTTGTTGTGTGTTGCTGCAGGCATCAAGGTCTCTCTATTGAAGGGAACCCCAAAGTTTTTGAACAGTTTATCTCCCAGCACCAGTGTAACTATTTCTGTGGTCTGCTCAGCCTGAGGTCACTAAAGGTCTTGGACTCTTTAATGACTCCAACAAAGCCTAAGGGCTCCAGGAGCCCCTTACTTCAACGCAAGATTGGTGCTGGCTCCTCCAGCCCCCAGACTGGCAGGAAAGCTGCTAGCAGTCCCAGACTGACCAGGAAGGCTGAGCAAGAAGGCAGCAAGACCATCACTAAACAAAAAGCTGCTGATGCTCCCAAAGTTGTTAAAACAGCATAGAGTAATTATCACCAAATGAGACATTAAAGATCACAGATTTTCTCAGTGGAGCAGTATCCTGATCATATGTCAGTGATTGTCTCCATAAGGAAGTCCTGAACCAGTAATTGTTTGCTGTTGGGTATGTTTCAACAAAACAGCCCAGGAAGAGCTGGAAGAAAGACAGACAGCTGATGACCTCTATTTTAAGAGAGGTACAAACCCTTCAGAGACCATGAGAAATAAAATAAGTAATATAACTTAAATATTTAATTTTAACAGCCACCATTCCTTGCCATGATCACTTATTGTGGATTGATGCCATCAGATGTTGTGGAATGTCTGTCATAGTCAACACATCTAAGGGCAACAACTGTTATGTAATATGAAAAACTAGTGCACCTGGGTTTGTATTCTATCAATCTATGCACCTTTGTAGGTCACAGATTATGGATCCCAGTCTCAGGTTAGTACATTCATATATGAATGTCAGAGATAAAACATTTTGAACTGAAGTGGCATTATATATAGTATGTGTTAATCTCGGTGTAAGAGCACAAACAATTATCTTTTGTAGTCACCCTTGTAAGAATATAGAGGAGTTACTGTATGGCAATTCAAGTAAAACCATAACACTTGAGATACAGTAACCTTCATGTTTATACAGCACAGTTTTTTTTTAGGGAGAAGTACATTGATACCAGAGTAAATCTCTTTTTCCTGATTATTTCAGGAATGTATCAAGCCGGAATGTAGCTTCACGTGACACTGTTGTACAGTGGCTAATGGTGCCATGCTTTTATATTTTAATCTGTCATGTTTACCTGTCATGCTACATTGTGCTGCATTTTTTGAAACTGCACTTTTGAATGCAACTGGCTATAAAATAAAAAGATACTCTTATGCCTTGTATGTTTGAAGATGCTGTGAAAGTGCATGAAATGTGCTTTTTAGATTTGGAGTGCCATTCTTAATAGAAATTAGCATATTATGGAGCAGGCTGAATCGCTGTAATGAAAGCTACCCCACTTAGTCTATCTGACATCAGCATTCACTCATTATCATATCATCTGGAAAAATAAGTAACCCTGTGTTATCTCAGTAGCTCCTGTTATCTGAGAGGACTCAGAGGTCATATTTCTCTCTGCCATCATGCTTACATGTGGCCATTATTCACATCATGGCAGTTGCTATGGAAAGGGATGCCAAAGCAACACTATACTTTTAACTTAATCTTTTCCTGCTACATCAGAATTTAACAAAAGCTGTGCTGCTGATCTGTTTTGCTGTAGTATCTTCGTACACTATCTGTCAAGTAAAATCTAAATGAAGCCTAAATAAACAAAATATCTTGGAATGAGGAATAGGTCATTTAAAAAATGTCAGGCTTTGGGATTTTTTTAAGGTAGCAAAAGACAAAAATACATTAATTGCACACATAAAAGTGTACTAATCTGTCAAAAAGGAGAGGAAAGATATATGACAATATGACATTTCCTGTGATTTGGAGTCAAAATCAGATATACATTTAAAATTGATGCATGATTCAGAACTTAATGCTGCTGTAATGGACTTTTTATTCAGTGTCATGAATGTCATTGAGAAAGTACATAAAAGGCCAGTGTAAAAAAACACAACAACTTTCCTTGCGCCACTCAGGGGCAAAGCAGATTCCTCCACAAATATCTGAGAATTAAGTGTTGTTCGTAACCAATGTGTGAAAGGCTAATTTCATCATGATAATCATTTGTGATTCCCAGTCATTAGTGAGTCATCCTTTATGTAAGCGGTGGCCTCATGCACAAGTGTGAATAGTGCTGGAAAGCTAAATGTAAGCTTGGCAAAAAAAAGAGTTCACTTAGTGTCACTTCTGATGTTGTCCAGCAGCATGAGAGGTTCAGAGACTGTCAACAGAAGAAAGAGATGACAGACGTTGACTTTGACACATCTATAGTGTTGATAGCAGGATGAAAATAGAAGGGTTGCCTGCACAAGAAGAACCCTTTTCATTGAAGTTTTGACCCTATAGTTTCCCACTGAGTGCATCTCTAGAGTGACCTGAGTAAAACACCTGCATTATATCATAACCTTACTTGTTTGCTTAACATCTGGCCCATGTCTCTCATTTAATCATTCACTAATGATTTCTAAATTAATTCTGTTTTGCTGTGTGTCCATCTGGGCTGTCCTGTCCATCCTGTTCATTAGACATTGGTGGAGGAAAGGGACAGGATGTAGTTTGACTTGAATGTAATAACAACAAGTAGAAGATTGGGCCTATCATGAAACAAGGCACTCCTGCCACCTGCTGTTAGTTCAATAACCATACCGTTGATGAAAAGTAAGACAAGTAAAAAGAAATGTTCCCTTGCACTATCTGTCTGTCTTTATTTGACCAAACTTCTTACATTATAAAGTACTGATAAATATTGCTATTTTGGTATTTCTTATCATCAAAAAATAAGTACAAGATTAAAACTATTGATCACACATGCAAAGGCACAATACTGTCACTGAGTGACAGAAATTAATAAATGGATAGATAGTATTTTGCCCATTAACTCAAATCACCCTGAACCTCACCATATTAATTATGTGAAATCTCTTCACATTGTCACTGACAATGTCTATTTGAAAACCCACATTTGTCTGAGAGGAAAAACGTCAGACAGTGAGACATGCTTTAATCTGAACAAGCTTCCTACAAGACATTACAGACAAAATTATGAGTGAAGTGGGGAAATTAAAGAGAAAAAATTTATTGGCACAGCTCTTCATACTGCACGAGTAGCTCTGACGGAATGCACTGGATCATAGGTATTAATT
This sequence comes from Euthynnus affinis, assembly GCA_029490765.1. Taxonomy (NCBI): domain Eukaryota; kingdom Metazoa; phylum Chordata; class Actinopteri; order Scombriformes; family Scombridae; genus Euthynnus; species Euthynnus affinis. The sequence continues at coordinate 16,908,519 of CM055839.1, forward strand.
TCAGCATTAATACTTACGATGAGACACGGCAAATGAGTGAATTGTTAGTCCTCAACTGTAGAACTTTTGAATGTAAATTTAAGCCTAAGTAATTGCCATTTTATTTAATAAGACATAATGTTGAATTAATGTGAAGATCTAGCACTCTGAGCGGGGGTTCTGAGCACATTTAAACACATTTGCAGCATTCAATCTCATATTCAGGCTTATTATGTGACAACGTGTAAAACTATGCTCCACACAAAAGATCTTATTTGCATTTCATTTGGATAGTTTTGACAGATAACAGCAGCAGTAGCACCACATTGGTGGCAATGGGTCCACAAAAGCTGTGTAAGCTTATGCCACACAATATTTTTACATTTAGCCAGACATTATTTTTACATCAGAGGTGCGATAAGGATGTACAGTGAAACAAATCTCAATAAATCAAATGGAAAAGGGGAGAATACAGAAACAGGCTTGTGAGTGTGGTATCTAAGAGCCTGTGATTCTGACCTCACATTGTTGTGTCTGACTGACCTCAATTACCATTAGCGCGCCACAGTAGTTGTGACCGTTTAGGTAGATTATATGAAAAGGATCACACGTCCCTAAATGCCACAGACTAGTTGGCATTTGAAAAAAGTTTTATCTCCAGCCCACCAAAAGTCGCAGGCTGCCACTGGTCTCTGTGCCATTGCTAAGTTGACTGTCAGTGCTGAGTTAATCTACCATATCACAGCAAGCTTTTGCTGACTATGAAATAATGACATTCTGATGCATATCTCACACTATTTTCTCTCATGGAGAATTTAAAGGCTGAATCTGAATAAAATCAGTGTTGCCTAAATATTGTATGCGTTTGCTGTACAATCATATTGCGGAAGAAAAAGAGGAGAGGATGCTAGATGAATGTGTAATAGAAAACAATACGCTGCTAAATGAGAACAGATCTGTGAAATTAAGTATATAAAAGCTACGTGTAACATCTGGGGTCAAGAGGTATCTGTAATACCTAAAACAAAATATCTGGGATATGCTAACTTAGTGGCAATGTTCATATTCAAGAGGTAATGATGATAATGATAACTTCTAAACAGCATCAGTGGCTGACCTAATTATGGTTTTCACAATATGTGCTCATGGTAGGACATACTAAAAACAAGCTGAAGAGAACCCAAACATGAGTCTACAGATGAGGAGGGTAAAGGATAAGCAGCAACCACAGCATCCTCTAGATGAAGCATGGAAAATGTGTCTCCTAGATATTAAGAGATGGCAACAATCTGATGGAGTTTAAGCCATCACAACCCAACTGTGACATTCTATTTTGCATCAAGCTTTCACGCTCTGCTTTGGTGCTTTTGAAAAATTCTGCTTAGATTCAGTATTTACATCGGCATGAATTCAGATAGTCATTTTCCAGTTATTGCACTTGAAAGAATATACAAAGATAATTATTTATTAGAATGCTGAAATTATTTAAAAAGCTGCTTTAATTCCATCAATTTATGCATGACACACAAAGCAAACAAATAAAAAATAACTTCTTTATTAGTTCTTTCTTCCATTTGTCTATACACTACTCCTTCGTGAGAAGGGCTCCCATCAAGAAGAAGAAATGCATCATCAGATAAAATTTAAAATCCTATAATTATTGGAATAATTTGATGTTAGAAACTGCCTGACATTTGGAGACATGAATAGACATTCATGTGTGAGTGAACCCTGAAGTGTTTGGGAATCTGACAGTGTTACACTCATACCATTATGCATACTTGAAAAGATTTTTTTGTGGGGGGGGGGGGGGGGGGGGGGTGTCTGCTATGTAAAAATATTACTCAGGAGACAATAATGAATATTAGTATGTTTTTTTACAGTACAGCTGGGAAAGTTTCTTAATATATACTTTATTTTGCATTTTTCTGCAGGTGAGAAATACAATGTAACTTTACTAATGAAGTAGTTTTGATGTTAAATGTTAATATGGTGTAGACCCTAAATTATGGATACATACAAGTCCCTGCTTACACTGTGTCACAGGAAAACCAAACAGTATTGCATAAACATGTTACATGTTTACATATAAATGTGTAAACATAAAATCTGACTTTTTAATGATGGCTCAAGCAGGTGTGCCATGTGTGTTGTTAATAATCCCCACAGCCTGAGTCAACAACCAGAAATAGCTGCTGGGTTTCAGATGTGTGGTCACTAATTATTTTATCACTTGCTCAGTCAAATGTACTTCCTCTAGGAAATTAGTTGTGGTCATCAATAAAATATAGTAGTTAGTAATTAGTGTTGATAAAAGCTTCTCAATGGTCAACAAAATGTTTTATTTGCAGAACAGAGTTTACCTGCCTTCAAAGGCAGCAATTAATGTGTCATAAATTATTCATTCATAGTGATTGTTTTTAATAGTGGTTGTTTGCTTTATGATAAGAGTGATGGTGATGATAGCTGGTCTACATCACTGTGCATTCACCTTACAATTAGAGAGAGAAGATCCGTTCTGCGTTTTTTAAGCTGCACTAATCAAAATTTTTTATGAAAATAGCTCATATGACTATGTGTAATGTGAAAAGGGTTGCTCATAGAGACAAATCCAGAAATGATTCTCACCCAACACTCAAAGTTCCCCTCAGCCCTATGGAGCATTTTAGCATCTTTCAGCTCATTGTTTTGGTTTTCCAGGCTACAAATTATGCATTTTGGTTCAGTCTCACCACTCTCATTAACTCCCTTTTCAGCAGCAGCAGGCAGCAGTACACTGTACCAACTGTAAACAACTAAGCAACTATATGGAGAAGAAAGTGGGGCATGTGCAGATAAATAGTCAGTTACATTTCTAAGGAGTTGGTTGACCAACACAGATTTAATAGGGGTATACATACTGTAGGTCATCAGAAACATGACTCCAAATTAACATGTTGCTCTATGTCTGCAGGGTGTGTACATAGGCAACTGTTCACTAACATGTCATATAAACTTTAAAAGATCTTCATGTGTCAAACATATGTTTGATATTTAGCGTTTTTGTGCAGATCTGACTCTGCAGTGCTCAAACACTGAGTAGCGCTACTTTTACCAATATGTAAATGTTGCCAAAGACAAAAAATTATGTTCATTCAGTGTACAGAACAGTCAATTATCTCGGTATCTGTATATCTATGTACAGACATACAGTCACTCACCACTTCATTAGGTACACCTGTGCAATCTAATGCAATCCAGTACAACAGCTCTGCTATAAATTCTACTTTTACGAAGCTTATATCTTCAGTTTTTGTTGACATTGTCAGAAATGTGATAATTCCACTTTATGTTTATTATTGAGGTTATAGTGGGTGGTGGTGCACAGGTGTGCACTATATGGAAAAGCATTCCTGAAGTAGACTTATCACCTTTCTGACAATATCAACAAAAACTGAAAATGTATAAGCTTCGTAAAAGTAGAATTTATGGCAGAGTTGTTGTATTGGATTGCATTAGATTGTACAGGTGTTCCTAATAAAGTGGCCAGTGAGTGCAGAGGTCATTGCAGGCATCAAGTATGAGAGAGTTCACTGAGACAACAGATTGGACAAGAGGTGTCAGAGCTGGTGGTGGTGGCCTGTGTTTTGTTCCACACTGTAGTGAACTGTGACAATTGCTGGACACTCACAAGTGTCCATGCACTGTTATCATATACTGCAAACACAGTCCTCAATTTTTGCTCAATTGCAACACATAGTAACACTGATATACGTACTGTACATTTTCTTTTTACACTGTAACATGAATGTGCCTGTCTGTACCTGTGGTAAAATACTTCAAACTCAAAGTTCACATATTAGTTATTTGCTGCAGCTAGTAAGTGAACCTTGATTTCCAAACTGTTTTGTGCTGATTTTATTTAAGTTTTGTTTTGGAATATGCACCACGAAAGATGAAAATATCAATTGACATACTACCCTTAAGGTGAGTTTTATCTATCTATCTATCTATCTATCTATCTATCTATCTATCTATCTATCTATCTATCTATCTATCTATCTATCTGTTGTAGATAGATAAATCTCTTCTAGATAGACAGATCTGTCAGTATGTCTTTCTTTGCTCAGAATGTGCTGTGAAATAATAATTAAGTCAATACAATAATATAGTCTACAATAATATAATGATATCAGAAACCAGAATCATCAGAATCAACCAAATTATACTGTAACATAACATAAACAAAACTATCTCACTTAATGGAACACAAAATCACACACCAAGATGCAATGTTATCTGAACCTAAACAGACAGTACACTGTGACAACCTACATGACCAGAGTGACTGATGTAAAACACAGAGACATGTTAAAGTACAGACTGAGTGCTCACAGCCTGGCCATAGAAACAAGGCAGATATAAGAAAAAATGGCTGCCAAAAGGAGGAAATGGCTGTGCCAACAGTGTAGAGGAACTGCAGAGCAGCACTTCCTCATATGATATTCAAGATTTAAACCTGTCTGGGAACAGTGCTTCCCAAAATTCAGAAAACTAAAACTTGTTTGGGGGAAATGAAAGAGAGTTATGTTTTGGCAGGACGGTTTGTCTTTGCCTGCCACAACATGAGGGAATCAGACTGACCTGCTGATCTACATCAGGCCTCAGATTTTTCTTTTCTTTTTATTCCTAAATTATATGTATATATATAATTGGCTATATCCTGCACATGCACTACTATATTCTTCACATCTATATATATTTCTTTATATTGTAATTGTTAACATCCATTATTCATACAGTGCTTTGGCATATTCCGCTAAAGGGAAACAGAGGTTTACACTGAAAAGCAAGAATAAAATAAAAACAACAACAAACAAAAACTGTACATAAACTGAATAATTGTGATTTTGCTGTTAGAAATATATACACAGATAAGTAAACTAACTTAACTAACTTAACTAACTTACTTAAAATAAAATAGAAAAATTTAGACTTGAGGTTTATATATATATATATATATATATATATATAAATTCTGTATGACTATGTACTGAGATCAGCACAGTGCAGTACCCCAGTACCCCCTCCCCCTCCTCTCTCTCGTATCCTGAACTGACACCTCAACACAGCGCTCAGACGCTGGGCGGGACTTCCTGTTTAACGCACCCGGAAGATTTGGATGCAAGTTTCACTGCTTGACCGTGCATCCATATGGTCGCTACTTTAAACGTTTTAATGTGATTGAAGTGCTTTTCTACACAGTATTATTTGCAACAATGTTATCCTTTGATTTCCTCGACGATGTTCGTCGCATGAATAAGCGGCAGGTAGGTATACAAACATTAGTTTACCGCCTCTTTGTACAGACAGAGACCTGTGAGCTAACGTGAACTAGCCGCCGACCGCTTTGTAATGTTGCAGCTCGTCTGTCACTTGTTAACGAACTATACAGTGAATTGTTTTATGCACATTTATGGTTTACAATATCTCCTTCATACTTCTGCCTATAAGATACCGGACAACTGTGTTTAAAGAGTAACCCTGACTTCACTGTAACTGTTAGCTATTTTTGTCACTGTTGTAATGTTAGCTTGAATCTAACGCCAGATGTGTTTAACAATGAATCATTGAATTAAATTCAATCTGAAACATATGGTTGAAAAATCAAAGAGATACCAAATTGCTCTTGGACTATATTATACCTGAAAATGCCTATTTTCTCGTTATATAGGGACATTTATGTGTTGAAAGGTTGTGATTAATACAATTGCATTTTTATTTCAGCTCTATTACCAGGTGCTGAACTTTGGTATGATTGTTTCCTCTGCATTGATGATCTGGAAAGGACTGATGGTTGTCACTGGCAGTGAGAGTCCTATTGTTGTCGTTCTCAGGTAAGTTAAGCACAGTTAGGCTCTTGTAGCTGTTTGTTCTGCCTGACTTTTGCAGCTGCAAGCATCTTGGGGAATTGATATAACTAACCTCATAGAATGGTGAGATCTACATGGGGATATGGCATAGAATAAAAAACTGCATACTCTGAAAACAGTGGGTTATTTGTTTTCATTGTAACACTAATATAAAAAAAAGTAAGAAGAAATTTCTGTCATAAAAGAATGGCAAAATTTTATCGCAATATATATATGTGTGTGTGTATATGTGTATATATATATACACACATACATATATATGTGTGTGTGTGTGTATATATATGTATATATGTGTATATATATATGTACAGATATATATGTACACACACATATACATATACAGTATATTTTTTTTGGCAGTATGCCTCATTTTTAATCCACCATGTTCCCTCACTCAAGACTGAAATTGAAAATGAAACTGCAGTTGTTTCTGGTCATATGATTCAGTCTCTAGATGTACAGCCACAATATTTTGTTTGGTCTCTTCTAGCTAACACAGTGCTTTGAAATATCACACAAACATTGGAAGATAAATTTGACTGTCCATTTGAAGTTCGTCGGGCATTGATTCAATTAACCTTCTAGGGTGGTGAGATCCACATGGGAATATATACGACATGGAATAAACAACTACATACTCCAAAGACAGTGGGCTATTTGTTTTCACTTGAATACTAAATCAAAAGGTGAATTGCTGTTGGCGTTGTGGTGATGATACAAAACCTCAGGATGGATACCTGTGTTAGGGGTTTACATTTACATTTTCCCTCATTTAGCTGTGAAACATCTTTGAGACATTTTAGATACAGCTTTGGAAGGACAGTGAATATCTAAAGAACATGCATCACAGCACATATCCATTAGAAGAAGCTGCAGAGTCACTGAATCTCATTGCTGATCTCAATTTCATTTCTTCAGTTTTGTCTTAACATCTCCAATCAGTCATCACTCATGACCAAATCTGAATGAAACTGAATTAAAGTAGCAGTAACCATGAAGTTATGTGGCTGATATGATTATTTAGATTATTTCATTTTAGTCCATACAGCTGTAAGCAAACACACTACTTACTTTACTTATAAAATAACTGATTAGTTTCTTCTAATATTTGTCATATAATGGACCACAAGTATTGTTCTTAAATGTAAGTAACAAATAAATACTTTTTAACCTTTTAACCAACACGGTTGAAAGTGAAATTTACATAAAATATAAGCAATCTTCTCACCGCCATTATGCTAGCTACAGCAAAAGTGCATGAAATAGGACCTTTCTTTAATAGGAATTTTACAGAATCACTTTTTGTGAAAGTGTGTGTACATATTTTACTAACTAGAAATAGATTTAAAAAAAAGTTTATTTGAGCTTTGATCATTGATCTTCTCATGCATCCCTTTTGCAATTGCACACTAGCCTATTGTTAACGCTAACGGCATACACACAGCAAGCTGTTGATCAACTGTTGACCTATTGATCTTACTGTTAGGATGAGAAAGATTAGAATGTGCAGTAAAAAAGATGCAGTGGCTTTTAAATTCTTGTAATTAGTGTTTATTAGTGAATTAATTCCCTTCACCAATTTGTACTTAGTTTTGTCCTTTCACATTTCCTGCGATCAATACTCACATTTAAACCCCTGGTAGGGAGGTTCAGGGATGTCCTTACATCTTTGATTTTTATGTCCTAATACGAGTCATGTAATGTTGAGTCGAAAATAATTAATACCTCTGGGTTGCTTTGCACATATTAATTAACACATAACAATTTGCTTTGAGGTTGTTTAATTTTTTTTCCAATTTAAAAAGATTCAACACTGCAAACATTTTAATTGTGCCTTGCTGCCATAAGTTATGGATATCGTCTGTTAAAGCAAACATTAAGACTATATTATATACTAGTTTTGATCATGTTCATCTGCCATTAATTTCAGTGGGAGTATGGAGCCAGCTTTTCACAGAGGAGACCTGCTGTTTCTGACCAACCGGGTAGAGGATCCCATCCGAGTCGGAGAGATTGTTGTCTTCAGGATAGAAGGCAGAGAGATCCCGATAGTACACAGAGTACTAAAGATCCACGAAAAGTATGAATGCATGAATGTTGTACTGCCTGTAGTCCCGTCAAACCTGAGATTGCCAAACTTATCTTAGATAAAGTTCAGAGAAGTCTGTGTGATATTACACGCTCATCATAAATCATTATCCAGACACAGTTGCATTGAAAAAGATAAGTTGGTCTACACTGTGATCTAAAATCACACTGATACTTTGTCCACAGGGAAAATGGAGACATTAAATTCTTGACCAAAGGGGACAACAATGCAGTGGATGACAGAGGTCTGTACAAGCAGGGCCAACACTGGCTGGAGAAAAAGGATGTGGTGGGGCGAGCTAGGGGGTAAGTACTGTGTTTAATAGTGCAGATATCTCAAAGACATATTAGTAAAGATAGCCTCTGTAGATAGAGGCCAAATGTATCAATAAGATGTGTTTCTGAGTCAAAACTGGAGGAGAAGGGCAACCTAACAAAGGTGGTTAACTAAATTCAGATTTATCGGCAGGATAAAACATGCGTTGGCCGCAGGGGCTAGACACAATACAAGCAACACTTGTACACTTATAATAGAATTGAACGACCATCCCATTTGTTTTTTATTTGGAGGCAAACCCACAAGGTCATCTGCAAAAAGTGGCAATTTCACCACTTGACTTCACTGTTTAATATTTGGGGATTAGGGTTGTTCTATTATCTCTGCTAGTTAATTTATATTGAACAAGTTAGGATTTAGGAGATTCAGAGACGAAACAAGGACATTGAACACTTGGGTTTATGTTTGATTCCTGTCAGATTTTCATCCTTTAAAGGTGGAATTCTATTTCTGAAGGAGTATGACCTCTGTTTTTGTCTAGATTTTACCTTCCTTTCATTATATGCCCCATTACTTTTTGTAATGGGGCATTTTGTCTGATTACAGCCCATACATTAGCAAAAGTCATAAAACCTTTTAAATCAGTGACTTAGGTTACACACCTTTTGTCTTCATTGAATTTTTTTGACAGTGAATATTCTTGTCATCTCCAGGTTTGTGCCATACATTGGGATTGTCACCATTCTAATGAATGATTACCCCAAGTTCAAAGTAAGTTTGCCGACCCCACCACCCCATCTTAATTGACAAGATTTGCTTGGTTCTTGAGCTCAAATATTCAAATTGTGATCTTCTAATTTCTTCAACCTTCTGTGTTTTCATTCTGCAGTATGCTGTTCTCTTCATGCTGGGTCTCTTTGTGTTGGTCCATCGGGAGTGAGGTACCCAGACTTCAGGGCTCAAAAGGATAAACTTCGTCCAGGAAACCTCAGTCATGCCTTTCAAAACAGAATTAAAGGACCAGTGTGTAAGATTTAGTGGCATTTTGCGGTGAGGTTGCAGATTACAACCGAATCTCCTCCCCTTCCCCTACCAAGGGTATAGGAGAACCTATGGTGGCCGCGAAACTTGTGAAAACCACAAAAAGCAATCTCTAGTCAGTGTTTAGTTTGTCTGTTCTGGGCTACTGTAGAAACATGGCGGCTGGCTCCATGAAAGAGGACCCATTACCCTATGTAGATATAAAGGGCTCATTCTAAGGTAACAAAAACACAATAATTCTTAGTTTCAGTTGATTATACAGTTATTGAAACATACTTATGAATATTATATCCCATTTTTGCCAAGTTGGTTCCACTAGATGCCACTAAATTTTACACACTGGACCTTTAAGTTAGACTTTGTCACACCCAACTGGCTTTTTTGTACCATTTGTTTGAACATTTTGTAGAAACGTGGATAGGGTGTTTACATTTGAAAAAATCCAAGCTTTAAAAATATTTTTGTGAGGTAACTAGGCTAGATTTAGTTTGAAGTCGATCTTTATTTGTAATTCTCAGAATGTGACAACATTCTAAAGATAAAATAAGTCTTGTTTCTTTCCTGTTGAATCATTGTCTTTGAAAAAGATATGTGAAGTATTTTGTGACAACAAAATATGAATGATATTAAATATGAAATCTGGTTACCATCCACTATGGATTATTTTAACTCTTTGTCTCAATTTCTCTTGGCCCCCATGCAGCCACTGTAGAGATCAGATACTTTGCAGTGGTGAAACAAAAAACTTTTTTCCAGGGTGACTGAGCACTAGTGATCTGGAAATGTAAAACAAAAGTGTGGACTGTTTTATTGTGGTTAAATATGTTTTTATTAATATATAGAATACAATTAATTTACATAAAAGTAGATGTCTTCTGTCCAGCTTTTGTTTCAGCAAGTGATAAGCAATATCTCTTCTGGAAGTCTTTTTTTGACAAGTGAGTAATGACTTTTTGTACTTACATTGCTGTTAAAGAGAAACTTACATTAAATGAACCTTTAAAGCATTGTTAGTAATCCTACTATGTTGTGAAACTTATTGTTTTATAGAGGACTAGCAAAGAAATGTTCCTCAAAAAAAAGTGATGAGGAATGATTAGGAAGCAATCATTCATACTGCTTGTTTTTTTTCCATTAAAAAAATCCTTTTTATAGTTTTTCCTCAGTTGTGGTAAATTTCTCAGATCACAATTGAAATTCTCAAAACCACTTGTTCAACCTCCACATCATCTAGTCACTTGTGCACAATAAAAGCAATTTGTCATTCTTTTGAATAAATTGCAAATGCTTTGGCACATTCATGCAAATGATTATTTACAACTGTCTGCTGTTTCTTACATTATTGATTCCATATGTCATGTTGATCAAAATGAATACCCCCCCTTATCTGTCCAGTCCAGTCCTTTATCCAGTCCTGTCCATAATGTGTGTGTGTATATATATATATATATATAAATAAAAATACACATTATTAGGAACAGCAATGCAATATAATGCAATCCAATACAACAGCTCTGCCATAAATTCTGAATTTAAAAAGCTTGTACATTTTCAGTTGTTGACATTGTGAGAAAGGTGATAATTCTACTTTATGTTTGTAATTGAGGTTGTGTACTGGAGTGCATTATATTGAATAGTGTGGGGGGGGGGCAATATATATATATATATATATATATATATATATATATATATATATATATATATATATATAAAAGCTACAGGCTTTTGCAGGTAATCCAGCCTTGAACATCATCATAGGTTTCTGTGAAACCAGTATTGTCAACACCAATCTCAGTCAAATTAGGGCAAATTTTAAGATGTTGCTAACACACTATCTTGTTAATTAAATGGTCAGTCTCTTGTATTTGTACTGTCACTGGAGTGGGGCACAGGTTCTGCCTCATTAAAAGTGAGCAGAGCTTTTCATGAGTGCAGACGTGCTTTGAACATTAACCTTATTTATATAATGTGAGGACACGTTAGTGGTCTTGCAATCAAGGTGAATTCCGCTGTGGCTATCTAGTACCCTCATGTAGTCATACACTAGTATGGATCAATATATAATCTTAATATGGAGCTGTTTTCATCAAATCTAATGTAAAAAGCCACTTGACACTGTATCGAGGCACTCTGAAATTGATTGCATCTGGCTGCAGTCTTTGTTAGACCACAAAGACCATGGCTATTTGATAAGCAACTCATCAAACCCTAACTGATTTTTGTTTAACTTTGTGTAGTTTTGTTGGTGATACAGTGTCAGTAATGGAAATGTCTTGAGCTTTTAACACTTAGATTTTTCCAATTTGGTGTGGCTGTGGGGGAACAAAGCAAATCCAAATAAACCAAGACCTTAGTCTCAAGTGGCAATCTATAAAATTAATTGCACCCCTTAATCTGTAAATCAATAGTTTTGAGCCTGAGATGCAAATATTCATCACACCATTTTAAGATGACCATGACTTTGTCAGTTCATCTAATCTGTGAATTTGGTGAGTGATGGTCAGACTGCTTTCTAATTAGACTGACATTCAACTCTCCGGAATGTCTTAAATCACAAGTATGTGTGTGTGAATGCCAAAGGTTATGAAAAGAGCAAGATACTGCTGCAGCTCTTCCACTAAACTTGCAACTTTAGCACCCTGAAGTGACAGAAAGGCATTCTGTCTTATCAGCTCTAAATTAGCAGTGAGAACCAGCAGGTTCTCCTGTCCTCAGAGGACTGATGGTGTTCACAGCAGCATGCTGCAACTGGCCAAATGTCATGTTGCTCATTGTAAGTAGCCAGACCTGGTCCTGAGAGTGGGAGTGGGTGGAGGGACCTGGGTAGGAAATGTTGCTCTAGAGGAAAACATTTGCTGTCACCTGTGCCATTTATGGATCTGACCCCACAATTTTCACTAATACAAACTCAAAAGAAATTGTTTCTGTCTTTGCTTGTTGGTGAAGTTTATGAGATTAAAGAGTTTTTATTTCCACATGCACAGCAACACAGCAGGTGGCAACATTGAAGGAATGGTTGCAATATACTGTATTATACTGTACATATATATGATATGACTTAATATGAACTTTAAGAGTATTATGAATGCATATGAATGAATTTTCCTCATACCCATCCCCAAAATGAATAAATCTAATCCAATCGAATTATTATAACAGGGAGAAATAAAACCAAAACGTAATTATTCATTTCCCACTGAATGTTATATTGCTACTAGTCCAGCTGGGTGCAAACATTTGTATTTGCTCTGGATTAAAGAGGAATCATGTGCGTAAAAGGCGCACAGCCGGAAACGCGGTCCAACGAAACCGCGACAATTAGTCAACTGACTACTTTTCGATTTACGCAGCAGGATGAGTAAAAAGCACACGCAACATAAACAGAGCCCACCCCGGTCAGGGGAGCCTATAAAAGCGAGATGCGTCTGAGCGATCCACGACCAAGAGGACACACTTGGAATTTTGCGCCCTGGAGCACAGTTCGACACTCCGCGTTGAGATGAGAGGTTTTACACTGAATAATGTGTGCCACTGTGGCTTATTTACTTATCTTGTCTTATTTTCCTTCATGTCTTTTACCACCGCAGTCAGTTTCGACCTGACTGAGCTTAGGAATAAAGTTGCAAAAATAAAAGTGAATCCAAGAGGCAATCTTTGGGCTACAGGTAAGAATGATCTTGAATCCATCAGCTATACACAAAAACCAGTATCGTTCATATTTGCATTGGATGGCATCTAATTATAGATTTTTACATGATTTTTCTCTGCCTGAAACGATGCTGATAATGCCAATATGTCACAAAGGGGTTTTCTCTCATCCAGGTCACACCTACTTTAAGTCAATATTAACGTGCGTTTTCTTTGATTATTAAGGACATTTCATGGGCAAGAAGAGTGTGATGGACCCCCCCCTGCTGCCTTCAGCTGAGGGGCAAGGGGTTGATGCACTGGAAGTCACCCTGCCTGCGGAACACGGCGCTCTCGGAGAGCTTTTCCAGGAGTTTCTGCGGTTGGCGTTGCCAGCGCAGGTGGATACACAAGAGAGCCACTCGAAAAATCAGGTGAGGACCGCCTCAAGCTTTTTTGACACTAAAATGACTAAAATGACGATTCTCTATTTTTAATTGATTTGATCCATTCTCTGTTTCAGGAGGCGGACTTGTTGATGAAGATTTTAGAAAGCTACATCCAAAGCAGAAAGTGACGCTGAGGATGAAAGTCTGGCACGCATGAACACGGATCCGAGATCTTCTGGCCTCATGGGTTCAAATAAAAAAAATTAGTCACAGTCTACAGTCTCCTGCTCATTATGATTGTAATTTACTGTAATACTGTCATATTTACAGCTCATTTGCAATACACATAAAAGTTTTTCCAATTTGTTTTACTGATATTTCACATTGTCTTGTTGTTTAATTATTTATATTAAATAAAATAATGATTTGCACTGCTTTGACTTTGATCTGCGGCAGATGAATTGTAATATATAGAAATGGGTCTTATATTATTTAAGTCTTCAGACTTAGAGTTGTAAGGAAACAATACTTACTTATGGATACGTCTCTTGATTCTAATTGTTTCTGAAATATTGGTACATGACAATGGAGAAAAAAGATATGAAAATGGCAATGTCTATAGACATCCCAAATGAGTATGACTCATTTTCACTTGCATTTCTGTGTGGCCTCAAAAGATTGTAGGCACAGTGCATTTGTTGAAGGTCTAATAGAACATGTCCTGTAATTATAGCTACTGTATTTGCTGGATGAGACTGTTGAGTTTTGCCCCTTCTGTTTGCAACTACAGGGGTTTGGTATATGACCTTCACAACCATCATTTATTGGCCCAAGACTGACGACTGATTGTTCAAGATTTTTTTTGTCTCTTTTGTGCCACGTTGTAAAAGCATGTCCAAAATAACACTTATATAAATACAAATGTAGGCAGCTTATATAAATCACATTTTCTGCTTTCCTGAATATTTCGACACAAAATCAATAGTAACTCTCATACTTGTTCTGTCCTTTGCATAAAGGGATGATCTGTTCTTACAATCAATAGTGTTGAAGTGAGATGGCCCATGCAGCTACATTGCCTAGAGCTAATCTATTGTATTATAAACGGGCAGTCTATTTCAATATCTCTCCCACAATGTCTGTTGCATACGTCATTTTTCAAGGTGTGGAAGGTTCTCTGTCCAAAGTAGTGGTGAGTGTTGAGAAGGTACTTAGACTGCCTGTATAACTGCAAATATTTGGCCCAATAAGAGATTCAAACAAAAAAAGAAATATTACACTAAGAATAAAGATGTTTATTTGCCAGGTTATTAGGTACACAGCTAAAACTGATACAGCTCTGCAAGAAATCTTGCCTTTATGAGCATAATGTTTTTTTTTTTTGTTTTTTTTTTTTTTTTTTTAAAGTCTTGATTCAACTTTGTGGTCATTGAGGAGGCTGTATTTTGTGGTGCTTTTGAATTATATTGCATGTGTTATATTGGTTGTTCTTTGTCCAATGCATTTATGTACTTGAAGGAAGACTAAATATTTGAAACACCTGTTGCCAAAAGTATGTTCCCAATAAATTTGTAACAGGACAAGAAACTGTTTTTTTCTCTTGTTCTCTCTCTATAAATGTATCTATGGTTATTTTACCAAACAACAGCCTTGAGATCCTGGAACATTCAGGTGCAGAACATTGTAGAAAAGTAGGTTAGTAGGCTAGAAAATTGGGTACAATTGAATAAATAAGCCTCCTCAATATGTTAAAGAAAATTTACAGTAAGTACCTAAAGAAAGGAGTTTAAACTTGCATTCAAAACTGGTGAGGAGGGAGATTAACTTGAAAATTTCTTCTTGAGTGTTGTATTTTATTAAAATGTTCTGTCTGGTTAAAAGTGCAAACTGTTCCATGCTGTTCCTTGCAATGGAAAAAAAAAGTAAGAGCTAAAATTCAGGACATACTCTACGGTAATGAGTTGGTTACATTTTTGCTGGTAGCAAAGATACACAAAATGTCAAAGTCTGCATTTGACAAATTTAATCTTCAAACACAAATACTGTGTCTTTTACTCATTAATTTGAAATGTCAGGCAACACTGCATATGTTAATCTTCAATGTGTTGATGCAATAATTATCAATTTATGTGGGTGGATGGGTGCGTGAGTGATTGAGTAAATATAAGTGTCCTCTCATGACTTGAAAATGCAGATCCAAACATGTTGCAGAGTGTTAACTGTTAAGGATGGTGATGTCTCCACACAATTTGAGCATGCACAGATCTCCCACATGACATATACTTGCCCACTCCTGAGGGGATGAGGGATTCAATTTAGCATCTCTGTGCTGTCTACTTACTTTGAATTTGCTTGATTACTCATAAAACCCATCGTTCCCCTATATGCCCACATTTAATCCTGCTTTCTGTCGACCTACACAGATGCAATACTCTGAGTCTCTCTAAGATAACAGGACAATTTATTTTAAATTTAAATTATAATAATAAAATGATATTCCTGCATAGATATGATTTAAATCAAATATTTTCAGTGTTGCTGGGGTGATTCCAGGTAAAAGGCATTATCATTTATAAATTCTCATATATTAATGTGTGTTAATTAGACATGAAGAAATGGAGTTAAGATGAGTCAGAGAACAGTCATAATATTTGATACAGTTGAGATGTGTAAATTCAATATACACTATACAATGAATTGTAAACAATCTCCCAAGCTTGGGAATGGTTAGAATTTGAAACAAGAATTGGATATTCACTGTATCGAACTCTTGGTTGTGATGTAATTAAAACAAGTGAAATAAAAAGTTAATGTGGCCTAAAGACAGTATGTGTAGTTCAGCTTTGTTACGTACTCGTTTGTAGGAGGAATATGGCTACTGAAGAATTCCAATCAGTACAAACCAGAATACAAACTACATACTATAGGTTTTTACTCAGCATGGGGAATCAATCACACCAAACGCTGGGGCTAAATAAATGCTGATACAAACAATCAGCAGCCACCACAGACAGTGGCCATCTTATTAAATTTTGTCATCTTGAGGAGATTAAAAGGGGATTTTCATACTGATATTTTTATTTCAACATCAGATGCAGACCAAGATTAGCCATCTGGTATTTTTTAATAGCTATAATGTCATCCAATCCATTCATGGCCTGTTTCCCTAAACTGCTGCTGTGACAAATTAACTCCTACCTCCCTACCCCCCGGGGATCAGTAAGTAATGTGTTTCTCAAGGATAACCTTAACTAGGTATCACCACAATTACAAGGGACAATGGATGAGGTAGCTCCTACACAACCCAGATCGATTGTTTTAAAGAAAACTGTTCTGTACAGGGTGGAAATCCAGTGGAATAACTGAATGTTGTAAATCTGAAAATTCCTAAATAGCGTTACCTTTGGAAAGCAGTTGAAGAGATTCCTAATGAGTCATAAATAGATTTAAGGCTATCTGGACAGATAAGGGGTCACATAGTTTATTTTTAAATAGTTTTTTTCAATCGACCACAGGGAGAGTAGTTGTTGCACTGGTAATGGGCATCCAAACAAATAAACTAAAAAAATAAATCTATTTATTAATGTTTTGTGTTTCTTGTACAGTTGTGTCTTTGACTGATTAAAGCTTATTTCACATTGAACATTTTAATTTGAACAAACATAACTGAGATCTGGATTTAAAAAAAATGAACAGAGCCATTGACATATTCATTGGGTGTTAATGTGTTGTTTCCGTATGATCCTGTCGTTGTCTTCCTGTATACATATCAGCCTGTTTCTTTGTTTTATATTTTATGAATGACTAACATTACTGATTACAGGTTGATGAAGGCTGATGTATAATTCACAATGTGGATTTATGTTTACGTCACCAGAAGTAGCCTCAGCTTCAGTTTGAATTTATGAGTTCCCCTCTTGTTCAGTTTCAACACCAAAAGCTGACAGAGACAAATGTGGCACACTCTAACTCAATAAAACTAAGGCTGTGGGCAACAGTCCAAGACATCACTGATTGAGTACCCCAGGGGTACTAATTTTCAATTGAGTAATCTATCTTGCTCTTGCTTAACACAGGTCTCATAGGTTTAAGTAAAGAAATTAGGGGCATATCACATGTGTCTCTTACATTCATTTTGTGTCAAGATATTTGTGCCAAGGCACTCTGTGGGTGCAGTGAATATATTATTATTTATTCATACATTTGGTTGTAGGGTTTTCTTAGAATTGCTTATACCTTATGAGCAAATATCTCTTCTCCTCACAGTGTGAATAGTATAAAACTAGCAATGATACAATGCCACCCTCTGGCTTATAGAACCCCTCACTACACATGAGAACATCTCAGTGCTCATTCTGCCTCGGTTTCTTTTAACAGGCTTATATTGTGTTCAGGAGAGGGCTGCCATATTTGACAGAAAATGAAATCCTGAAACAAACCATGTAACAAGCACCAGTACAAACTGTACTCTACACTTATATTCAAGAGTCAATCCTGAGCTGTTGTTAATCTCATGCCTAAATTCATGTCCTGCCATTTAGAAATCAGCGCCAAATGCCTGATGAAGTTAATTTTTCAACTCAACAGTAGACTTGGGCAGATAAAACACAATGATGGCAACAGTAGGTGTACTGGATGTACTTTAAGCCTATTATTTCTTGCATTTGATCAATTTATTCTAATTGCTTATAACACATTAGGCTACATTCCACTGAATTAATTTAGATTTATTCTGTGGTTTACAGCTGAAACTGCATCTTACAAATGAGAGCCATCATATTATGTTGTGTAATAAAGTGTGTGATGGCATTGCAAGCATTTTTTTTTTAATAAATGGTAGTATCAAATACAAAAAAGTTATAAGTTACATTGCACATAGCCGCATTATACAGAATGCAGTGTGTAATGTATTATACTGGTTCAAGGCTCAATTTTCAGACATTCTCCGTTTGTTTTGAATGGTGACGTCATCGAAGCACATGACCGGAGTCTGTTGTTTGGGGTGTTTTCATTGGTCGAGCCCAGAAAAATCTGCACAGCGGGGCAGGACCACGAAGCCATTTTATTATTACAACAGCAAAGGTGCAGGTGCATCAGTATTTTTTATATCTATAGTTTAAATTTTAGAGTCAACGATGGGGCAATGTGGAATTACGTCATCCAAAACCGTCTTGGTTTTTCTTAATCTCATATTTTGGGTAAGCAACCGATAGATGTTTGAACAATGTGCAGCATCCCAGTGAGGCCAGGGATGCAGAACATTAGCAAGCGAGCAAACTGCGCCAGAGATGCGCTGCAAGCTGCAGGTTGACGATAGACTAGCTGCATTTTGAATAGAGCTATTCACGGACATAATGTCAGAGTTATATTAACTGAGAGGTGCTGAAAGTGGACAAACAGAGTAATGCGAACAGTAGCCTGCTACACTGCGTCGGTAGCTGCCGCCCACAAGTTGTAGCTATGACGTTATGCAGCAGCTGCAGCAGCTGCCAGCCAGGCTCAGTGGAGGCTGCTGATCTACAGTAGCTTCAGAGTTTACATACCGTTACATATCATCATATTAACAGACCAACAGAGTTGGATTAAAATATGCATGTATATTGAAAACGGAAATAATAAACCGAGCTTTAAATGGTTAACCATATCATCTTCAAGGATATCTGAATAATAGAGACATCAAGTGGCCCAGTTCACATTGCACCAGTATCTGTTGTACCAGACTCTGAGCCAAAAGTGCTATTATTCAGCTGGAGACGTATTTTTAAAATGTATAAAACTGGGCAGTTTTTCAATGGCAATTTCCAAATTCTTTGTCTCTTGACCTTTTATTGCTCTATGGTTTTTATTTCTGTCTGTCTTTCAAATGTACTCGGCATGGCCACAGTTAAATACTGTACTTGTACAACAAGGTGGTACAAGGTTTACAGTTTAAGTATAGTAATTACAAATGTGAAGAAAAAAGACAGAAATGATTTACACATCTATACATTATATACACGTTATACTAGAGCTGCAACGCTTAGTTGATAAATTGATTAGTCGATCATCAGGAAGATCTGCAATTTTGATAATCATTGTAGTCATTTTTAAAGAATATTTGCTGGTTACAGCTTCTCAAATGTGAGGATATGAAGCTCCTCAGTGTTATACATGATGGTAAACTGAATATCTTGGGATTTTGGACTGATTATCAGACCAAACAAGACATTTGAAGATGCCACCTTTAACTCTGGGAAATTATGATATAGCAAAAAAATGATTAATCAAGAAAATAATCAGCCGATCAATAATGAAAATAACGGTTAGTCGCAGCCCTACATTATACAACACATAAACCATCTACACTGTCCACCACCATATTCACCATAAAACGTACCACACAACTACATTAAAATACTGCATAGTGTATTATAATAGAAGACAAACAAATCATAGCAAAAACATATTTCCTAGACATGATGAAAGAGTGTATATAGTGAAATATACAGTAGTTTAACTATGTGGTGGTAATGGTGCTACCCAAACACCTCTGCTTCCTGTGTCTGTCTCTCATTCCTGTTTCTCTGCTTTTCTCTGCAGGCTGCAGCTGGAATTTTATGCTACATTGGAGCCTATGTGTTTATCACATATGACGACTATGACCACTTCTTTGAGGATGTGTACACTTTGATTCCAGCTGTCATAATAATAGCTGTCGGGACTCTTCTATTTATCATTGGCCTGATTGGCTGCTGTGCCACAATACGTGAAAGCTCCTGTGGTCTGGCAACTGTGAGTGTGGACTTGAACCATTAAAATAAGGTGGATGTAAAAGAGGGACTTGAAACATAGGGAGCTCAAGGAACAGTATAAGAAACTAGGGAAACTGTTAATTTAATTGCACTGAAAAATAATGATAATTTGCTTGATGATGATGATTTGCTTCTATCTTACCTTGGTAAAGGATCTCTTATTATCTTTTCAGTTTGCTGCCATTCTCCTGCTGGTATTTGTAACAGAGTGTGTCGTGGTGGTGCTGGGCTACATATACAGGGCAAAGGTAAACACCGTCTAAGTTGTCTGCATGAGTCAGTCTGCCCCTATTTCACAAGAAAAGCATAATGAAAGTGGGTGTAGGGTTGCGTTTTCAACAGTTTGGTTCCAGATTAAAAAAGAGGAACATACGTTATATTATACAATATGATAATAATATATTTATTTATATAGTACTCATCAAAACAAAGTTATAAAGTGCATCACATAGAGTCACATAAAACAACCAACAATAAAAGATTCAAAGTGCCAAACAAACAACATAACAAAAACCCAGCCTCAACAGATGAAAATAGTAAAACCCATAAAGCAGAATAAAACCGGAATCAAGTAAACCCAGGGAAGGCATTGCGATAATAGTACATTTTAAGCTCTAAAAGAAGCCATTGACTCAGCTAGCCTTATGTCCTCATTCAAGGTGTTCCAGAGCCTCTGGGCTCAAGTTCTGTCCCCCTTAATCTTCTGAGAGTCTGAGAGGGATAGAAGGCCCCTGCCCGAGGATCTTTAAGTGTGAGAAGGGTTGATTTGGGATAAAAGATCTGAGATATAATGAGGAGTCAGACCATTTTGTGCCTTGAAAGTAATTAAAAGAACCTTGAAATCATTTTTAAAATGTACTGGAAGCCACTGTAGAGAGACTAAAACTGGGATAATGTGTTCTGTTTACTCCAGTTAAAAGCCTGGCAGCTGAGTTCTGTACTGTCTGTAGCAGGTGTATGGTTTTCTATTTAGGCACATAATAAGGCTGTTACAGTAATCCAGGTGTAATGAGATAAAAACATCTAAAATGGTTTCTGTATCTCTTAAAATAGGTTAAATTCTGTTGATGTTCCTTAGTTGGTTTGCAAAGATAGAAAGATTTCCAGTAGATTGCAGTATTTGAATCTTGGAGCCAATTACAAGGATTTCTGTTTTTAGTTGAATTCAACTGCAGCAAAATTCTTAGACAGCCAGTTTCTCACATCTACTAGGCAGTTCTGCAAAGAACTCAGCATATTGAGGTCAGTGGGCCTAACAGGGGCATACCACTGTGTTTTGTCAGCATAACGTCAGCATAGTGAAGGGAAACATCATGTTTACAACAATAATGTGACCTAATGGGAGCATATAAAAAAAGAGGATAAGAATGATCCCACAATTAACCATTGATGTTCCCCATATTTGACTGTAGAAAATTAAGGGACATGGTTTTTAATGGAGACACGGAATTTTCTGTCTGAAAGATAGGACTTGATCCAACCCAGTGCAGTACCCAATATGCCCAACTATTGCCTCAGTCTATCTGATAAAATGCTGTGATTGTGATTGATGTCAAAAGCTGCACTCAAATCAAGCAGTACAAGAATGGCACACACGCCAGCATCATTGGTCCAATGTAGGTTTTAGGAGAATTACAGTCAGTGTTCTTAAATCTTTGCAAAACATTGAGATTATATATATATTTTGTATGTCTACTTTGAATTGTTTGTTCTGGGTTGAAGATAGAATGGATAGTTAATAGCATGTACAGTTTACATTTTATTAAAACATAATTTATTGTTGTACTCTGTTAGTGTTTTAAAACTTCTTTTGTTATGATTAATTAGTGCTGATTTGTTTATCTGCATCCATGTATTACTAATCCCTTTGGGCAAGAGTGAAGCCTAAGGGCCTGCATTGAAATTAGTTTCATAATAATGTGAAAAACTGGTCATATCCCAAGAGATAACATCTGTAAATTGCTGTTCCTTAACAGATACAGTAACAGCTGCTGTGTATTTGTTTCAGGTAGAAGATGAGGTGAATCACTCCATCCAGAAGGTTTACAATGAATATAACGGCACCAACACTGATGCGCCCAGCCGTGCTATTGACTATGTGCAGAGGCAGGTGAGGAAAATATTGTCTATCTAGCTGAAATTCAAATGTTTTTGGAGGTACTTACCTTCTAGGATTCCTATAAAATTGATAATTTGTAGTGAGATGTGACACTGCTCAGATGTTGTCCTGCATCAGCTTTGTTTATATGGTAACCTTCAGAAATATTTCAGACATGTACTATTTTCACTGAAAATTTTAACAGAAGCACTCAAAAAAAGTCCTCTCTATTTGTTCAATAATAATGTTTTTTTTACATTTACTATGAAACGTCAGTTTAACGCACATGTTGATGATCAGGTCATCTTGAAGACTTAAGTTTAATTTTTTTATGGATATACAATTATTTTACAAAATAAGTGCATTTCATATAGAAAGACTGAAGATTTTTACTCCTTCACTGTTCTTCTGTTAGCTTCACTGCTGTGGCATTCACAACTACTCCGACTGGAGGAATACTCGCTGGTTTAAAGAATCCAAGAACAACAGTGTTCCAGTCAGCTGCTGTCAACCCAGCATCAGCAACTGCACTGGCACTCTGACTCGACCAGCAGATCTCTACCAAGAGGTACAAACAACAAGAGACCTAAAATATAAAATATTCTGACAGGTTATTACTTGTGCATTTGTTATGCAAGGCTTGGAATGTCAGTGAACTTCTTTTAACGTAATTTATTTTCTGTCTTAGGGTTGTGAAGCCCTTGTTGTGAAGAAATTAAAGGAGATCATGATGTATGTCATATGGGCTGCACTAACTTTTGCATCTATACAGGTAAGGGGGGAAAATACAAAACAATGTTTTTAGTATAGACCATCACTGCAAGCAACATGATGGATTGGGTAGGTTTTAAACAAAACTTGGCTTTATATAGTCTCTAAGCCACTTATTTAGAAGTTAGTACAAAGGTGAACAGTACCCAAATTGTCAGTTGTAAATGTCTATCAGATTTTGCAGTAATTTCCTGGTTCAGCCCATTTAGTTTAGTGTGGTTGTTCATTCACACGATTTCCTGTCCTGTGGACACCTAAAATGTGAACATTACTGCTGTCTACACAATGGTTTCAATTTAAGTGGTTTACAGGAAACAGTTGAACTATAGATGTGTATAAACCTGTTTGATTGCAACTAATGTTACTGATGTTGTTCAATTTGATTTTATTATAAAACAAAAACTCTGGCATATACTATTATTCAAATCAAGGAGTGAATCTTTAAGGGAAAAAGTTCGTTACCACTAAAACTAATAAAGGACAACAGCCAGTATGAGTATTTAACACTGCAGTCAACACATTGACATTAAACAGCTGACTCACTACATCAGGCACATGTAGGAGTCCTACATTTAAACCAAGTCAAATTCATGTTTATTGGGAGCATAATTAAAGCTGCAGTAATCTCTGTCAGCACAAACCATGTCTCTGTTGAGCCCTGAGCTGACAGCAGCTCTGACCTGATTGTGTCAAAGGATTTCTAGTGTGTTTTAACAGCTCAGCATGGTTGCTGCTGACCAGGAAACCCCAGCTCCCAAGTAGTTACAAAGACAGCATGCTGAATCAATTTAAATTATGCTCAGACAGACTCAACTAAACATACTATGTGCAATGTAAGTGTGAAAACATAATGATTTTTACATAATTAGCTTAATAAAGTGATTTACCATAGTGACTGGCTCTTCTCATCCAAAACATTTCCATTCAATGATTACATCTCATGCTGTTATTTATCTGCCTAGTTTGCTTTAGGTTAATAACTTGAATAATGTCTGTCTTTCTTTCCCGTGCTTTCTGTATGCAGATGCTGGGCATGCTCTGTGCCTGTGTGGTGCTGTGCAGGAGGAGTCATGACCCAGCATATGAGCTGCTGGTCACCACCAACAGTTATGCATGAATGCCAACGAAGCACTCGGCAAATCAAAGGAGCATCACCGGACATGTCCACAGTAGATTTCAGCTGTAGTTATATATAAGCTCAAGCACACCTTGCACAATTCATGATAAAGTAGCGAACACTGATGATGTGGATTGGGTGGGGCTTCAAGGGGAAACCAGTTATTTATTGACATGCTTTGTAATTTACTGTTATTTTCACTGTTCTTTTTTTTCTTACAAATACTGAAATACTTACAAAAGCCAAAGTGCATACGGCTAATTGACATTTTTGATGTTGATGCTTTTTTTGTTTTCATTTGATTGTGGCTTCATAAATATTGGGCTCATCCTGAGTAAGGATGATGAGGAGTAATGATGAGCTTATGTTTGATATTATTGTTGGGAGAGTTGTATGGAATGTATTTCCTTGTGTGCTAGTTTGCACTATGGCCAGAGCTCGGGAGATATTTCATGGTTGTTTAAATGCAGAATCTATGCTAAATAGAACTTGTACACTATTCCTAAGAACTCGGTCTGACCAGATTTTGTGAAAATGGACAAAAACTTTTTCTTGTACAAAGAACAGATTCAAGATTTTTTATCACTGTGTTAAATTGTTTTGTGCATCTGCTCTCAAGTTTTGTGTCTCAAAGCCATTATCGGTAGAAAGAGTTTTTCATATTCACAAATATTCAGGTGGTGAATAATGTACATTTTGGTTTGGTGTGGATGTATTCTGAGTCCGGCTTCACTACTGAGGTATTGCCAATACATAAATTGTGAGTTAGTCAACCTTTCAGTCTCCAGTACTGTTAGTAGAAGTATTATCAGTGTTACCTGAAGACATGTATGTGTAGGTTCAGTTTGTCACAATGTTTCCAGTTAGAGAATTCCTTCTGTTTAGTTTTAGTTATAAACCTGCTATTAAGAATTACACCTCATTATTTTATACATTTTTGTGAAAGTGCACCGTTTTAATATTTTAAGTTGTTAAGTTGACCCCTAGATATTTAGCTAGTGCTACAAAAAATATGAGAAATAAAATTATGTTTAGATTGGAGAACAGGCAAGAAAAACAAATAAAGTCATACATTTCAACTTCACTGTCTAATTCTCCATTCATTCCCATGGTTTTAAGTCACTGTAAACCTTACCAATTAGATAATAGTATAATGATTAAAATAAAAAAAATATGCATGTGTTTGAAATATGTAGTGTAAGGTAAACAAAATATGTGCCATTAGTTTATACTGTGACAGGTATATAAACTTTATTTCTGTATTTTGATCTATATTAAGTGCAACCATGGTTGGTGATGGGTTCAAAAAAAGACACTAGATACACTGTATATTTACATAGCGCACATACAGTAATTGTCTATTATCTTCTATAACTCACAAACATGAAGAACATTCAATCATTACAGACATATAGCACAAGACAAAGTGTAAAACCAAAAGTCATCAAATACAGTGATCAAGTTCAACTGTTTGTTTGTTTTTACTCAACTGGAAATAAATCAATTTATTTGTTACCTCTGTCAGTAGAGTAGCTAGTTCATATGAATAATAAAACTGTGATGTAATTGTTATCATGCAGAGTTTTGCTTGCACTGAAATAGTTTTTCTTATATTACTAGTGTAAAGATTTCCGTGTTTGTTCATCAAACTCAAATTGGAAATATGACATACTGACAAAGTAATTTAAGTCAAAATTTCCATCCAAATTTTCATTACCAGATTGCACTTGTTATTAAGTCCTGTGTACTATCGTAAGTATGAAGAGTAAAAACTATTAGAATCCCAGCTGTACAACACGAGGTAGAAGGGTTACACTGTAATATCCTTTTGTGACTAATCCACTAAAGCTACTATGTGAATAAATTATGTCTGATGAAGACATTGCATAATATTTGTATGTCATTGCTGTAAAACTCTACTTTCTACTAAATTATTCAAAATTTCCATTCAGAAAAACTTTCTTGTATATTATGTCATCTGCGATTCAAAATGAAGGAAACCTGATAAAGAAGTGTGTGTGTGTATGAATCTGTGGGTGAAGTGGCATGAAGTTCATGTAGGTTTGACACGTGGTACATATTCGTTTGTATCTGTGTTTTATTGAAGTACCCCTCCACTCAAAAATATGTTTTTCTTCTTGTTCCTACAGTTGATGTTTGAGCTTCACTGTGCAGAATGATGTATGTGCAGAGTTTGACACTAGAGGGCTGTTTTCAAATTCATCTGCTGAAAGTTTGTCAGTACTCATTGAAAATTGAAGCTCCAATTTTTAGGACCAGCCTATGAGCATGATTTGTGACATCACAAATAGTTTGGAAGCCAATATTGGTCCAATATTCAATTTACACAAGTGTGATGTGGAAACTTGAAGCCCCCAGTGCACAAACACTGAGAATGAATTTCAGTGAATTTCAGTGAACTAAAAAACTTTTGAAATTAAAAATATTTGCATATTTACAGATTCTGGAATTTTAAATAGGGGAGAAGGAGTAGTTGTAATTTTAAAGATTTGAACAATATAATTTAACTTTTTTGTGGAAAAACCATATCAGACATAAATTATAATGCAGTATTTTATATACATCTCAATGTCTGGAAGGGATCTTTAAGCATATGCATATTCACAGGGCTGTGTGATTCTGTGTGTGCTTTCATTTATCTGTGTGTGTGTGTGTGTGTGTGTGCGTGTGAGTGCAATCAGATTTTGCCCAGATAGTTTCCTGGCACCAGTCCAGCCAGCCCGTTCCTCTTCTCCACTCTCCACCAGCCATCTTCCCCTCGTTCCAATACTTGGACCACATCCCCTCTAATTATATCTAGTTCATCCTCTTCCTGACCAGTCAATGTGAACAAAGATGACAAAAGTTAGTCACAGATGGACAGTGCCAACAATCCTTTTTTTACACAATAAAGTCATCATCAAACCTAACTACATCTCAGTAACATACAATGAGTGTGGCCTCTTGTCCAAATAATACTTAGGAAATAACTGTGTGACTATGATGCGCTCTTAGTGATCACCTTTGCAGCGTATGTATAGAGCACAATGTGGCTTTCTTCATCAACTGAAAGTGTTGACAGTGAAGCTGCTTGTTGGAGGCCTGGTAAGGGTGCATGCCCTCCATCTGAAGGCTCAGCTGAAGCTACAACAGAAAGCACAGTTATTGTTACAAAACAATGAATCCCATTGAAGGTAATGTCTTTTGCTATACATACAGTAAGTTGGATATTACTAGTGTATCACCTTCATTTTGTGTAATTTTCTTTAGTTAAATTACATTTTTCAATTTTGTTTTTTAATTTATTTTATTTGTTAAGAAAAAAAAGGATCCACCAAGAGCACTAAAAAGGCTGAAATGTTAATTACATTCTACAGTAGTTTTTAAGATGATCCAGCAACATATTGGTGATAGTGCTTGTTATTCTTCTCATTCAAAAATGCATAAATATAACTGTAAGATGTTAAACAAGTGATATACAGTACTCACACTCGCCAAGGGATGTCAGTATTGATCGTGGGTTATGGGGACCATCAGTGTTAATCCTCACAGAACTTCTGAGTAGGGAATCAGAGTGTCTGTGAGGTTAAAGTAAGGTATTTAGGATAGACACAGTGGCTTCTAGAAAACAGGAAACTAGGTCGAAAAACAATCTTTCAGCTGCTTGTGTTTCTTTTAGATTGGATTCTGTTTTGTCAGCAAAATGAAAGAAAGAAGTGGTTGTTGTCTCAGGGAACCAAAAATATAGGTACAGTGCTTTCATTATTATCATCATTAAGTTTTTAATAGACCACAAGTCACAATAATTTCCTAAGATATAGAGGTGATGTGTTCATCTCTAAGTTTGATGCCATATAGTCTGCATCACAACAACTGAAAAGTGTGTTTTCCTCCCACATCTGCAAAACTGGTTTAACCCATCTCTGTTCTCAATCACTTCCCTTGTGAAATACATCTTACACCTAAATTTAATTCATATTAATAAGTTGCATAAGTTGTACAGAAGAAAGATGCACCAGGAGGAGATGGCCTTTTCGTTTATACTGCCAAAACAATCTTACACTGCTCATGTGCTTAAACTCTACTCAGGACTTAACAATCCCATCTCCTCTTGATTCCCACCACTCCCCAGGTGGTTTGTCACACCTCTTCATCGTGTCTTCGCCTCCTGCTGCAAATTGAGCTTGACCGTTGCTGTCCCCGGACATCTCCTTTGGGTAGTAGCTCTCAAATACTATGGGCTCTGTGAGAAGTAGAAGAAGAACAAGAAGAAATGAGAGTGAGAAGCTTTTTCTTTTCTTTTTGAGAAGCCAAAATAGGTATCGCTTCCTGTCTGTGGTCCATTGAAAGAGAAAGGATAAAAGATGAGTTAATCTCTTATTGTTCTTTTGTGATGGCACTTTTTTTTACATATCTCTTCAAGATTGTCACTCTCACCTGGTGGATTCCATCCCGTCTTTTTCATCTCTATGAAGCAGTTGATGTCTGTGGTGATGTCACACTGTTCCAGGAGCTTTCTCACCTCCTCGTACAACTGATTTAACAAAAGGAGGAAATCAGATTTGTGCCATTTTCTTGTTAAGCTCAGTGTCGTAAAAGAGGAGATGAGCTCACCTCATCGTCTTTGACACACTGCATGGAGAAATGATTGCAATGGTCCCAGAGAGCACACCTGAGCATGCTGATGCGATCTCCCTCTAGTTGCTGAAATACCTGTAAAACATTCAGACATATCAGAATACTTGTATAGTTTGACAAAGTATGTCACAGCTTCATTGCGGGTTTGTTATATTTTTAGCTTGCTGAATGCATGATAATGTGTATTTTCTCACTGGTCAGAGGCAGGGTGTTATGAGCGGAATCATAAATTGTGCAGATAACAGGGTGATGTGGTTTGAGGTTCAGTGCATGCTTTTAGAAGCTCTTGTGCTGGCTTGTGAATATGTTACAGAGCAATTAATTTTATATAAATACAGTGCACTGTACCTCACATGTGCTTTTGTGTGTGTCTTCCCAGTCCTGGCGAACACTTTCTAGCTGAACAATGTTGGTAAAGTACAGCTTCTCTGTGAGAGATTAGAAAATAATTTTTAGACAGTTATGCTTACAAATCAGCACAAATTGAGCACTTCTACTAAGTAGTCTCTGTCAAACCTCTGTCAAGGTTTGTAAAGTCATTACGTGAAGTAGAAACAGAGATGAGCATTGCAGCATTTTCATGAAGTTTTCTATGGATTTGGATAACGAGCTGTAAATGTACTGAGAGATTATACTAATACTGGAAAATACAAATGTATTCTGGTTAAAAATAGAAATTTTTCAGTAGAAAGATGATTCTGGGTCATACCTGCTTCACTGGCTGCCTGTCTGCATTGCTTGGCCCTTTGACGTGCCTGTGAAACAAACACTATTACACAGGAAGCTACATAAATGACTAGTGTGACAAAAGAGCTTGTTACACTAGTCATTCAGAACATTAAAAGGAGAACAGATTTTAGAAAAGCCTTTCAAGAATATACAAAATATAAATATAATCAGGGTCATTTGGAGAATCTCTCAAGATTTACTTTACTTTAAAAGAGATGACATACTTATTTATCATACTTATTCTTACTTATCATATGATTATATGGGCATATACTATCAGATAGTGTATGGTTGCAGAAAGTACATCCACTTATGTTGCTCTGCTATGAAGTAGAATCTTGTATTATATGAGCAGAATGCGTTTTGCTCTACAGAGGTCCGTTTCAGGTTCGTTTTCTGAGTTTGTTAACCCGGGAATGAGGGAAACTCAGAGTTTTCTGTTTCACAAACCGAGGTAACTCAATCCAGAGAAAGAGAATCAACTCTAGCCTGTTTCACAAAGAGGGGTAACTTAAGCTCTCGGTCAGTTACCATAGTAACAGACTCTGTGAAACTAACCTGGTCGGGACCAGGTTTTTCTTAATGAAACTTGAATTTCTCTCTGTCTCCGCCCTCTTTCAGAGCCACACACTCCATTTCATTTCCTCATTCATTCAGTAAGCAGGCGAGTTTTAGCGAGTTTGGCGAGTTAAAAAAAATAATAATTAAAAATAAAAAAAAAATCAGAGTCAGTATAGGCTATTAGAAGTCCATAAGTCACAGTAAGTCGTGACTTTTTTCACTAACATCTTTTGATAGCGATCGCTTGGATGAAGGTGCAGCATTACTGCGCAGAGAATTAAATATTGGTCGGGAGATGTTATCAGACCGCGCATAGATGTTCTAGCATTCCCAGACAATTATCTTTTAGAGCGGTACCGTTTCACGTCACAGTCAATCAACTATATAGGCCTACACAACCTAACCCGTCTTTACATTTGCAACATTACATAGTTATGCTCTCACATATTGTGTTGCGCTGCGTTTATTTGGCCGAGTAGAAGTCTGTGTTAGTTTAAATAAGCCTAATTATTTAAGAGAACATGTTATATATGAGACATTTATGTGTGTGAAACCAGCTTTATGTTGGGGATAAAACAACTGCACAGTCAAACAGCCACTTAATATTTATCTTACAATGTAAAACGTGGTCAAAATGAGGTGACATGAGATTATGCAGAGGTCTTAACTGTTTGAACAATGTTTTTATATTTCATCCCAAACTGCTGCCAAGTGCGCTTCTCCCCCGCTGGATTGCATCTAAATGACATAAATTAATAGGCTGCCATTCAAGCAGTTTTCACTGTAATATTATTGTGATTGCAAAGGACTAAATTTAAATATCTAAACTTACACACTGACCCGAGCAGCAATGTCTCTTTTGCAGCTGCAGCAGTGTTGCACTTATTTCTGAAAACGTGTTCAAACTCGCAGTATGAACGCATTAAGATTTCTCATTGTAGTGGGGTGAAAAATACCGCCCTCCGCTTCCCCGTTGCCGTGGTGAGTCGTTGAATCGGGCTCCATTGATGCTGGCTTTTTATAGTTGTGGCGCACGCGCTTAACTTCAGGTGAAACTATCCGAGTTGATTAAACTGACTCAAATCCGCTGTTCTGGAACCAGAAACTCAGAGTTTCCTATCTCAGAGTAGATCAACTCAGAGATCAGTTTTAAACTCAGAGTCTGTTGAACCTGCTTTGTGAAAAAGACCCCAGGGCAGCCTCCAAAACCCATGAACTGTGAATGAACTCCTCAGCTTGCACTGAAGGGTTCACGTTTTTGGCGCGGTTGGGTACAAAGATGAAGGTTTAAATAAAATACCTTAAAAAGTTTGCATGTGAATCCTTTTAAGGGCAGGTCCTTTCCACACTGGCCTGACATAATTACTATAGTGAGCTATATTGTACCTTTTCTGGGTGTTTGCTGGCAGCAGTTGTCTTCTCGACACCCTGCTCTGCCTCATCTGCTTCCTTGCATTTCAGCTCGTAGTTCCTCTTTGACTGGGAGAAACAGAAACAGAAAGCAAGGGTTACAGCATGCTACTAAGGAAGAACTGTGCATTGTTTGCTGTTCACACTAATGATGACCATACAGTATGCTATCAAATCAGTCACAATACTCATGTAAATTACAGTAGCTCTGGTTGTTTTCCTACCTCCATGGTTTTCTTGAACAAAGAAACCTTTTTCTTCTGAACCTTCTCCATTATGCTTTCAAACTACAAGGAAAAAAATATCTTGCATGTAATATTTTCATGTACTGGATGTAAGTATAACTATGTAGGGTTGAGCTAACACTTCTGTATAATGTACAGATAAAGACAAGGCAAGGCAAGTTTATTTGTATGGCACATTTTAACAACAAGGCAAATCAAAGTGCTTTACATAGAGCATAAAAGGCATAAAAACATAAAAATAAAAACAACACAAGGCCGTGTAAAGAAACATTTAAATACAATTAAAAAGTGTTACATTTGGAAATAAATAGCTAAAATAAAATAAGCTTGATAAAACAGGAGAATAGAAGTTACAGTGTGGTGTAAGATATTAACCCTTAAATTTGGTTTAATTAAAAGCAGTGGGAAGAGATGTTGTAACAATGAAAGCTTCACAGAGAGGATTTATTACATGACTGTTGTATTGATTTGCACTGCATTGATTTTTCAAGTGTACAAGGGTTCCTATTAAACTGAATGTATTACAGCTATTAGACAACTACGGTATTAGTGTGTAACAAAGTTTACTGTAAAGATGTGCAAACAGATAGAGAAGAAATTAGTAAGCCCTCACTTTAAGATTTTAACGTAAATCAAACCTCACCTCTATGTCTATGTACAATAAGTCAGTTGTTAAGCAACACAAATAACCTAGTACCTTCTTCCTCTGCTCTTTCTGACGTTCTCTGAATGTCTCAATCTTTTTCACCTCCTCTTTCAATATATCAGAGAGTTGGATGTGAAAGTTCCCGATGTTCTCGATTTCTGCAGCCAGAAACATCAAAACATGAAAAAATACTTCCCACAAATAAGTAGTAAGTAGTAGAAGTAAGACAGTGGCAGCAGTATTAAGTGCTCTAGTAGGATTATTCCACTGGATAAATGACAGGAAGAACTTACGTGTTTTTAACTGTTCGAAGGATGCTCTCAAAGTGCTGAACAAAAATGCACAGTTAAGATTGGAGGTGATTTCTTTAGCATTTCCACGACAAAATAAATTTGTATCATATCATATACAGAGCAAAAAATCAATTATTACCTAACAGTATCCAAAAGTTGCTTCAAATGAGAGAAAGTCAACACAGTTTGAGAGGAATTTGCATGTTCAAGAAACACTTAGTGAGGACTAATGCAAAATATCATTGTATGAGTCAAAGGAGTCTAGGAATTTATGGAACAACTGTAGAGATGAAATGAAAACATGTAAAACATTTAAGAAGTTTACATAAATTTTTAAAAACAACATATTATCACTAAATGATATGAGATGGATGATCAGAGAGGAGAACTGGCATACTAAGAGGATATGTAGATTGGTTTTTATTCATATTGTTTTGTCTGTTTCATTCTTGTTTTGAATGTTTTACTTTTGTTTGATTTGATTGTGTATGGTGAACACTGGGGCAGAAATTTGGAATATTCATATTCATTATTCATTAATTATATTGATAAAATGTAAAAAAAAAAAAAAAAAAGGGGGGTAGGACTTGATAAGTATTCACTTCCTCCTACTCCTTTTCAGACATGAAACATTTATTTATGTTGTTTATTGAGAGTTTGCTGCAAGTGTTTGCTGTTAATTTTATTGGTTAGTCTTGTTTTGTTTTCTTCCTCATATTTTTTTAGCATGTTTGAAATAAAAAAGCATCTCTCTACCTATAAAAATATCTATCTATAAACACAACTGATTGTATTACATTTTTTTTTAAATTCACGCAGGGCTGTTGCTCAGTGTGCTATTTTTGACCAATGTGATTCAATGTGATTCTTCCTATGAACACACAGCAGCTCAGTCCAACTTAACTGTCTGACTGCTGGTGACTAAGCAGCTACACAAGAGCAGTTTGGACTAAACAAAGTATCACCAAGGCCCCACTGAGTACTGTTGTTGCTCATTAACCTGGCCCACTTAATACTAGACAGCAAGTAGACTAAAACAGATTAACATCCAGACCTTTTTACACTTATGGAAAGCTTTTAACATTGTGATAACACTAAATTGGTGTTATCACAAGGGCATGTTTTTCTATCACATAGTACTTTTCATAAAATGTTTCTGTCTTTGATACTGCACATTATCTTTCTTTAAAAAAATCTCACATAAACCTCTAGAAAGCTTTTTGTTTATAATTTCCCAAAATCCCGTACAGCATAGTTAGAGTAAGGCCATTTGTTTGTTTTATTGTTGCTTTTAGAGCATAGTCAGCCCTGTGGTTGCAGGTGACAACTCAATGAAAGAACAGGAAACTGGCAACACATAATGACCTGCAGTATACTCAGAGGGGAGCTGCCTGTTGCAGTAGATACAACACACACAAAGAGACACACACAGTATCTTTTTTTCACTCTGTCTCAGACACAGAACTGTGTGTTTCCTCTAAAAAGAATATGACTCACAGGCGCCTGACTAATGTTTTATATTTCATGTTGCAGGTCAGTCTCAAATGGCATTATTGCAAGTGTCTTAAATTCACCTTATTATTTTTTGAAAAAAAAAAATCAGTTTTTCCAAACTATAATTAATTATATTTTAATCTATATTGCATTATTATGTACTTACGTTCACATGGTAAATAATACTAAATATATGGTGATGAGGTATTTACCTGATCTCTGTGTGTCCTCCAGCTTTACGAGCAATAGTCACCAGTTCCTTCCCATACTTCTCCTCTGCTAGTGCCCTGAACATTATGAGTAAACAGAAACATCATTCAGGATTTGTGTGTCAGTGTTTAGTTATAAAACTGCATAAAACAGTGGTAAGTTCCTGGTATATTTGTCTTATAACAAAAGGGACATATTATGCATTGACTTGGCAGGCAGATAGAATCACAGCACGTCATGCTGCGTCAGCTGTCAGCAGAAACTTTGGTTTTGCTCTGTCACACTAAGAAACTCTGACTTAGGTTTATTAACCAGAACATTACCATTTAACAACATGAATCGCTTAATGTTTTATGGTATTACAGATTAATTTGGTAGTAATGACATGTCAGTGTTATTTTTGTGACTGATAAAATACCTGCCATTGGCCTAACTCATCTTTTGTTTATCCTAAAGTTTACATTGTATGAATCTATTTACTTTCTATATTCTTTATGTAGGTAATCAGTCAATGGTGATGCTGAATATTTGCACCTCAGAGACACACCATCTTATAAATGTTGGTTGCTATTTTATATCCAGTAAAACACATTTTAAAGTCATTCTTTGCACATCAGGAATACATGAAAATGCCAAACACACTAAACTGTAATTTAGGAATCTGTCAAAAATCTGTTAAATTGTTAATCTACTGCAATGACAAAAGTCAGTGATGAGACTATTTGTTTAATCAAATTACCACAAGTACATATTTTTTCAGAAGTTCATTTGAAAATATTATCATCCAGACCTCATATTGTGAAGGTTGCAATTACAATGTATGTTGTGGATAATAACAAAGCCTCTAGTATGTGCAATTCTTTGCAACACACACAGGGCATGCAGTGGTTTTTGCATTTTGGGTGAACTTTTTGTTGCTAGGAACAGCTATATTTAGTTATATTTATATTCATCATATTGTGTCATGGTATTAATTACACAACAATCACTGAAATAAGTGAGGTGCATGGTTTCAAGAATTTCCAAAATTCTCTTGTGTTAATTGTCAATTTTGGTTTCAGCTACCTCAGCTTTAAAAGTTCCTCCATATCTTTGCACATTTGCCTTCCATCTCGTAACCTCTGGATCACAGCGTCATACCCGGCATGACAAGTAAAATCAGTCCCCTGTATGGAGAAGACAGAGGAATCGCAAAAAAATACTGCAATGAACAGAATTGCACAATAGTTATTGCAACATGTTCCTTGAGTCAACCCTGGACTCACTATGTGGTGAAAATGCAGAACTAGCATTCGTAGTATATATCTGATATGGCCACATACTCAGTACTTCATCAAACTGCCTCTCATGTAAAGAGCAGCTAGTTTGTCAAATAAGGCCTCAAATGCAACTAATTGAAGTTCGACACATTATGGTTAAAGGACTTACAGCACAGATTAAAAACTGTTTGTGGAGTTCATGATAAGTGTACAACTCACCAGTACTTTCTTAATTATGTGATATAAGATAGCCGGAAAAGAAAAGCCTTTTTTTCCTTTCAAATATACTATAATATATACCAATGACATGTCTTTCACAGACAATGACAGTTTTATTTTGTTTTGCAAGTACTGATCTGAAGAATGAAGAAGTTAGATTGTAGCTTACTTAGCATGTGAGTTCAACATAAAAAAGAAGATACATTATTGCATGGTGATGAAAATACCCATGATCTTTTTCAACACAATCAACTTCAGCAAAGCACGAGACCACCATGAGACAAAAATAGACTTACCCAGAAAGCATTTTTAAACATCAAAGGTGCCATTTCTATTGTTACTTCCTTGAAATTCACACAGTTGCTCTTCTCAGTGAACAGTGTCCTCACAGCTTTTGGTTGTGCTTGCCAACTACTTAAATAAGGTTGTCAAACGTGGTCCACTCGCCCAACTAAACTGTGTTTAAAACTTTGAGTTCCTCAAGCGTCAGTGAGTCATTTTGAATGAGGAAGAGCTTCTGTCCCATGATGTCACTGACCACAGTCAGCTCAACCCCAGTGTGAGACAGCATATCTTTCATTATCATTTGTTGGTTATACTGAACATTGTTTAAAGATAATCAAATATCATCACATAAACTGAATATATCTGCTTGGATAATGTCTGTGATTGCTATGATCTTTTAGCTGCAGTATTGGTGAAGAAACTGTTGGTTTGCTTAGTCAGTGTGAGTTACAGTGACAAACTCACACAAACATACAGTATGGTTTCAGTTAGCTGTTGTGAGTGATACTATGACTGACAGCTGAAAATTAACCAGTTTCTGTTTAGCATCATGGCCATGTTAGATAATAAATATGGTACCTTTGTCATATTCGATATATGCAATATACAAATATGTCAACACATATCTAAATAGATTTAATTAGTACAAATTTCACTAGAGCACCTAGTGTATTGTATTTGTGGTGTTTAGTATGTGTTCTTTTTGCTTCTTCAAGTTTTTAATTTATTTATTCATTCTTATATTTTCACTGGTAACTTCATTTTCACTTGTTTTGATGCAGAGAAATCACAAAACATTTTCATCCACCATTTGTTTTTTTCCTGTGAGGACCAGAAGGGGGAGACACAGACCTGTCTAAGATATTTTAATGAAACCCATCCAAGTATGATATGGAATCCTACACTCCCATTAAACATTGTCAGTAGTTCTTAAATCACTACAGGGGGTCAAGAAATAAAATCTAAAATCTTTCAAGTTTAGACTAATACAAATATGCGCCTCAGGCATCTCTCAGGGAGGACATGGAGACACGTGAACGAGCACACAGATGCTTATTATTGATTTTCAAAGTGAGGAGAAGGACAGACTGTGTCTCTCACCAGTCGCACAGTGAGATGTGTGAAAATCCTTGGCTCCCTCACAAAGCTGAGCGATCATTCTGTTGCACACCTAACAGCATGTCAAAGGGATGGTACAAATCAATACGGCCTATTGAGAATAATTGAGTGCAGTCTATTTTATTATTTTTATTTGTTTTATATTTGCATGTTATTTTATATATTATTTTATGTTTCTACTGTTTGATTGTAAACCACTTGCATGCAGTCATGCATGTATTGCACCACCCAGACAAATGTTTGATTGATTAATGAATTAGACTTATTTTGGCTACATTAAAGCTCAACAGGTCAGTTTACATATACTGTATAAACAGTATAACATGTCAGATTCCTGTATGGTAGAAACAGATTTTATGGGTTTAAAGTGAAATATTTAAAATAAATAAGCACATTTTTAATATATTTTAATACATTTTCCTTTATATTTTCTTTGGCTATTTTACCTTTGGTGTTTTTAAGTGTAGTTTGTGTCATGTCTTTTTCAAATATTGTACAGCTGATTTGACCACCATTTGAAATTCTAATTTTAATTTTTAGCTCGGGATTATAGCTGGCCATCATTCTGGAGCAACTATCTTTGGGTTCAAGAAACTGTAACAATTTGGTTTTCCCACTTGCAAAACCAAACATCTACCAGTTAGAGCGACGATAATCCTCCCAGGCCAGAGATGACTGGGCTTACAAGTTTTCACGTCGAGATGACTGAGTCCGTGGTGCTTGGCCTTCGCTGTGACCCCATTTGAGGCCTCTAATGGAGGGACAAGCTCTGGGAATCAGCTGTGCAGCCAAGGCCTGAGCACACTATCACACACTAGGGTTGCAGCACACATACACACACTTCAGTTTCTACCCCTTGCTCGCTCTCTCTCCCTCACACTCCCCGGAGTGGCAGTTATTGAACTGTGACAAACGAGCCGTGTCAGACCAGCCCCCCTACCTGGGGGATTGGCTAAATGACCTTTCCATTACCCAACCACTGCTGTATTCCCCCTCCACAGATAGAGTTACACACGCAGCCACAGAGCCCACTTGCCAGGACCAGTGTCACTGTCGCTGCTGTTAGGCACTACTACATCTTTCTGTGCATTCTGACACACATTTTATTTCATTTTATTTTATTCTATACATAAGCTTGCAGATCAAATTACCTGCAAACACATGCAGGCTGACTGATAAACATGTGATGCCAGAGCAGCATGTGCCTGGTTGCTCAGATTTGTGCACATGTGTGGGTCTGTGTGAGTGTGTGTGTGTGTGTGTGTGTGTGTGTGTTTGCATGTGTGTATGTATGTGAGCCTCTGGCCAGCAGACTGTGTGACTTAACTGGTTTTCACACATTCTCCGTCTTCCATTCTTGCTAATCCCCTGTTGACCATTGGCACCAGCCCTGAATCTCGCCAGATACTTTAGGGAACAAGTCTGAGGAGAAGAATGAAGAAGAGGCTGAGAGGAGTGGAGTGGAAAGGTTAAAAGTGGATGAAGGAGAGAGAGAGTGAGAGAAAGGATGGGCAGAGAAGATACAAGAGGAAAAGGATGAAGTACACATTAATGAAGAGATCGTGGGATCAGAGGGAACATGAAGAAATAAAAAAGAAAATTTCAAAGAAAAGATTGGCTCTGAATTGAGTAGGACAGAGTGTAGCCTTTAACTGACTGCTGCTGCCTGTTGGATAGGAATGCAATGAAGTGCGTCCTTGGCCACATTAGTAGGAACCTGTTAGGAAGCTGACAGATGGAGCGCTAATGATGTGTAGGCACAAGGGCAGGGCCTGTAGTTGCTAGTGAGATGATCTGTAGTGGCTGTCATAATACAGCTGAAACCAACAGCTGAGGGAGGAGAAGGAGAAGGAAAAGGAAGAGGAGGAGGAGGAGGAGGAGAGGAGAGAGCAGAATCAGCTAACCGAAGAGAGTGAGCCAGGGGCCTTTCTCACGTTTGATCTACATCTGGCTTCAAATGAAACATTTATTAGCTGTCCTAATCCTTAGTATTACTACTAAGAACATCAGCCTTAATCAATTTGATCCTCATGTGTCCGTTAGTCCCCAATGTGATCCCCTGGACACTGGGATGAAGGGACACACACATACACATGTCTTTTATGAATGTTTCTGTTTCCCTAGTATAAATATTTGATTAGCATTGATGTCACACATGCAATCATGGCCATGTTTGTGTTTATTTGATCATTATAAAATGTGTCTTGAGGCCTAAACACTGAACTTGCTTTCTGTGTGTGCATGTATATTAGTTTGTATGATTTTAAAAATATGACAGAAAGTTGTGTGTATTTCTACATGTACATTTGAGTTGGTGTGTACTGGAGGTGACCCCTATGAGAGGGATACATGCTTGAGCCCATTCCTCCTTTGTCCTGTTCCTCTCTCCTTCTTCCACATGGGCCCTTCAGCAGACTGGATTTTGCCCATTTTCTCCAAAGGGTCCTCTTCTGTTGCCTCCATGTTCCTGGATTTCGTTTCTTACATCTCCTGACCATCCTCTCCTCTCCTCTCTTCTTCTCTTCTCTCCTCTCACCTCACCTCATGCTCTCACACCAGTTTTTTCACCTCCCATCCTTCCCTTCTCCCCATGTCACCATCTACCTCTCTCCTCTCACTTCCCTCATGTTCTCTTCTTCTTTCTCACTCCCCCTTTTTCCTCTCACTTTTTCTCTTTCCAACATATACATGTTCCTAGTTCTGATAGTCTCTCGTGACCTGGTCTTTTACCACCCCATGCAGCTTGTTTGTGTGTATGTGTGCAGATGTGCGTACTTGTGCACATACCTGCATGTGTGCTTTGACAGTATGTGTCTATCCACGTGTGTGTTTTAAAGCCAGAAAGGGAAGACTGCTAATTTGCTAAGTGGTTTCATCCATCTGACAGAGGACAGAGATTCTGCTTGGCTTCACTGCTCTTGATCCAGGCCACAAGGGGAGTCAAAGTCTGCCCAGATGCAGGCAAACAGACAAGGCCACTCAGTCTGGACCAGTTCCCTTCTTTGCTTTGTTGTTTCAGTTCAAAGGGTTGAAATTGATTTTTTTTTTTTTAGTGTGTATGTGTGCGGGCATGTATGTAGGTGTGTGCAGGTTTAGTTTATTTTTGCTCAATGGGAGTGAGTGTGTCAGCACATACTCCCCTTTGTGTGTGTTTGTTTGGTTGGTTTAGAAGGATATAAAGTGGAAAGTAGCCTGTGATTTGACATACTGATAAAAATGTATCAAGTTTGTTTTCTTTGATTTGGATTGTGTACATTCCACCTTGTCAACCACTATCTCACTCACACATGCTCAAGTTTTAACTCTATACACAACGAATTAGAATATTCAAATTCACATTCACACATTCAAATTTATTTGTGACTCAAGTTTAGCAGTACTGTCCACATTGTTTTCTGAATAAAATCACATCATAAACAAAGCATCTTTATCCTATGCAACTTAAACTGAAATTAAGCTGCATTTATTCCTTTTTAATCTAAAAAGGATAATTTTCACCCATTAAACTAGTTTTCAAATTCTGTGACAAAATGCTGGAATGTGACAATAATATCGTTGATGAAATAAAAACATGGTAATAATGTTGAAATTTCACTGGTTTTATTGATAACTGGATGATTTGCCTCCAAACTCTATCAAAGATCTTTTCAGCCCCATTTGTTCTAGATGCCTGGAAATGTTGGGTAGATTTTGACTGGCTAGGAGTTGAGGATGCCTTATTTTAATGACTAGATTGAGTTTTAAGTGGCCTTATAGAACAGAATAAAGATAATGATTTAATTATTTTCTTGCTTTGAATCCTTTGTAAATGTCAATGTGATGCATGATGTGAAATCAACTTGCAGCACAAATAAACTTGAACCCTGAGGGCAGTGCACATACAAAACAGCAGGTGGGGCTGTTGAGTTTCTAAATTAGTTATTTGAGTTTAGTGCATCTTACATCTCTCTTTCCACATTCCTTTTGTTTTCTGTGCAGTCCCATAGCAAATGGTGAGGCCTTCTGAAAGAATCATCATTGGCCGCTCCAGTGCTCATCCACCAC
Organism: Euthynnus affinis; assembly: GCA_029490765.1. Lineage (NCBI taxonomy): Eukaryota > Metazoa > Chordata > Actinopteri > Scombriformes > Scombridae > Euthynnus > Euthynnus affinis. The sequence goes on from CM055839.1 coordinate 16,949,761, forward strand.
ACCCCGGGTAAGAGTGATAACCCGAGTAAGACACGGTTCACAGCTGTGAAAAAACCACGAAGGATGCATGCACTCAGATGATTGAATTCTATTTAATGTTTTTTTTTTTTTTTTTTTTTTTTAAACTTTATCTGAATTACCATATATTAAAAAGACTACATCACTCTTGCATACACACCTGGAACCTTCTCAGTATAACCAGTCTGCTATAACTGGCCTCTGAGTGGCTTTAGTGTTGCAAGAGTTGTCTTGCTCAAGGGCATTGCAACAATATTTAATAAATACCCTCTTTCATACTTTAAATTTTTCTATACATATAGACAATTAATACGCTTCAGAAACCTATTATTTATTAAAATATTTGCACATCTGAGGTCTGACTTTGTATAACTATTGCATTTCACTCAGTTTTTAGCCTACATGTTGGTGAGAGAATGATCAAGATGTACAAAGAGCACACTTCAGCAAAGGTGAGAGATTATCTCAGATATTATTTGTCACTTTTAAACATTAAATTGATATCTGACAAAAAGAGGACTAAATTGAAGTTTTGTGAATAATGTATTTCACTGGGAATGAACTGATGATGAAACAATACTGTGGTGGTGCACACAGATGTGGGACTTCTATAAGGACTGCATTAGCCACTTTATGTGACAGTTTGTCTTTGATGTTGTGTTTCTGTGAGCAGTGCAAGGTTACTTATTTGTTTCAATGTTAAATTTTAAAATAATTTATCTATTTGGCTGGATTGTGTATGACAGTGTATCTTTAATGTCAAACCAGTTGTTATTAATATATTTCCAACTAGTAAAACCACTGTAGACTTCAATTCAAAACCACCAAAAATCAGCTGTGTGTTTTGGGGCACTGGGTGTTCAAACTTAATTTAAACAAATAATTTATTGTTCAAACATGTTGCTGAGGAGGCCTTTATCACCACTGAGTCATTCAGCATTATCAGATTGTTTTTCATCCAGTCTTTTACCCCAAAACTTGAATTTTCAAGGTGGACATGAGGGTTTGTCTTCAAACCGCTTTAATCTCACATGTACCCCATATACTCTTACAACACTAAGAACAAATCAAATATTCAATATGCTTAGAAAAATCTTTATTTCCACACAATGAATTATTGTTAGTGTGAGCGTGGCTCCATCCAGGCGTGTTTGTTTATGCAGGCAGGCAGGCAGGCCCAGGTATCGCAGTTACAGTGGTGTTGTGCTATGCGGTGGTGTGCATGATTATCGACCAGCGTGTCATGCAGGATAAGGCCCAGTGTGCCTCTGTTGACTGCTTTGCGGTCAGCACTGCAGGGAGCAGGATTGTGGTTAGCCTACAGACAGCCAAGGCTGTGTAAGAAGATCAGCTATGTGAGTGTCTGCGTGTGTATGCACAAATGCGTGTGTTTGTCTTCTACCACCACGGTACCCTTTCTCTATTGTCTTCATATCTTTCTCATTACTACCCTCTGCCATTATCTGGCTTTCTTTTTATTCTTCTGCTATTGTTCTCTCTTCCACTATTTACACACACACACACACACACACACACACACACACACACACACACACACACACACACACACTTTTACCTTCTAGCATTTGGGAAGTGCCTTAGGCTTCAAACAAGCCGCTGGTACTAATGGCCCTTCTGCGTGAGAGTCTATACTCCTGCCACAGTGCACACTAAATATGCAGCAAAATGTTTTCAGCCAATCACCTTACAGCTTGACTGACTGAGTCTTCAAAGATATGTAGTATATGTTGCAGTATGATACTTCATCTTTTTAGAACATTTGTTCTTTCTCATCGCCTCTTCCTACTTATTTTCTTATTTGTTTTGCCCAATGTTTCTTTCTTCCTTCTTCTCACACACTCACCCTCTTCCCACAATGACCACAGATGCGTGCAGGAGTGGCCCTGTGGCTGGAGCTAATGGATGGGGTCTCATAAATGGTGGAGGTTTGCACAGGGGAGGCAGAGATGCAGTTTTGCCATGCTCTGATTCTTCCCTGCCCCGATGATAGCACCATTCCAGAGAGCTTCATCAATTCTTCATGTGGCGCAGTGCTAAACACAAACAATATCTGACGGAGGTTTGCCACAGGCATGCCCCGAGCACCCTAAACCTCCTCTTTCTCTGTCTTCTCTTAGTATGTTTTGCAAGCTTGAGCAGTTTTGATACAGTCGTGCTGGAATGGGGACAACTCATTCAACATCAAGTCGATTGTTTGATGTGATGTATTAATCCTTGAATGTGCTTGAGTCCTGTCATGACACGCTGGAACTATTGATTGTGGTTTTGTTAGTGTTATTACACTTTTTCAACACACATGAAACTATAAGCTTCGCAAATTCTGTGATATCATAATTAATATAGGCTATCATTGCATGTCCTTGCTTCTGTGTTAGTTAGTGTTTTATTGGAATACTGCTGCTGAACCAATATGCATGAATGTAATCTGAACTAAATCTGAACTAAATTAATTTACATTAAAATATGTGATTTGACAAGAACTTTACATGCATTAGATTTACTGTCCATTGAGCATCCATGAGTAAGTGACAATTCACAGCTGATTGTCAAATAGTCAGCAGGACTGAAAGGAAATCTTTTTACATAAATAATACTCTTAGATATTCTTAAAATAACGTCTTCTCCTACCTCATAAAAATCCAGAATCTATTATTATCCAAATACTTTTTAATTTCCTAGGTTTAACTGCTGGACACAAGATGTTCATTGTAAAGTCAATTGTGTGTGTGCATTGGAGACTTCAGGTTTCCACATTACACTTGTGTAAGTTGCACATTGGATCACATTTGGGTCTAGTTGTGATGTCACAAATCATGCTTGTGGGGTACATGCCTTAAACCCTTTCCACTTTCAGCTGATGAATGTGAAAACAATCTTCTAGCATCAAATTCTGTGGTGAAGGTCGAACAGTCAAATGAAGTCACAATAGCAGGAACACGGGGACTTTAACTTCATGATACAAAATAACAGATTCAAAGCCTCTAGTTTTAAGTCTTGAGTGTCCTCTGTGTTTCAACAAAAATGTCAGCATCACCTCAGTTATGCCTCTGTCTGTATATCTTTCACTGACATTCACATCGTGAGTAATGAATTTGTTTAAGTAACACCAAGACGCCTTTAACCCGGAGCATAAATGCTTAATTAGTTTTTATCAAACACTGTCAGCTACCTCGTCTTGATTTATGTCACTTCATTATAGGACATGAGGCACTCCTCGCTGTCTGCAAATGAACGCTATTTGTGTAATTTGTTGCCAAACATATAAGGGACTGCATGAAACGAAATTCATCAGAATTTGCCATCAGATTCGGAGAATTGGGATAGATTTGTTTATGAGGGGCATAGTTCTTACTTATAATAACAAACAGTGTCATGCCATCAGCTGTCTCATGGTTGAAAGACAGTAACAATATTGATTTTAACTCTCTTGTGGTGATTTCACTCATCTGTCTCCGCTTGTTGATGGCTGATGAGGAGTGCGGTGAGATCAGATGTGTTGCTCATTCATTTTCTCGGATGAAGCGGCCATTTCTTTATTCAGTTGTCTTGAGAGCCCTTAGTCACACAGGCAGTTCTGTGTTATAGAATTTCTGTAGCGTCTAAAGGAAATCATTATTGAAATATAAATTGTTTCTCCAGTGGACTGTATATGGATATAAAAAACAACAACAACTGTAAACAGAATAACAGCAGTGACCAGGAGTACAGCGGTACTGCAGAGACATTCATTTTTTTATGTTCTGGGCTAAATCCTGTTCCCCAGACAACATTATCAAACAATTTTGGCAGCTTCCTTTAATGTACTGGCCAGATGATGATTAAGGACCTGAATGGGAATTCACATGATATCTGCTCTGTAGCTGCCCTGGCCTCCATCCTTTCTCAGCATGGTGGTTCATTCATTACCTGATGAGCACTCACCAGCATGGCCCTCTTCCCACTGTTAACCAGCATCCATAATGAGGAGCAGTGGTGGCGCAGACATCTTTCTCTAGTTGACTTGTCATTAACTAAAAGCATTGTGGAGCTTTACTCCCAATTACCACTCTTCTCACTACTCACATAAATCACACATTGTCGTCTTTCATGAGCTTCACTCTTATCTAAGACACAATTTTCTCTCTGTCTCCAGCCCACCATTGCCCACTCGGTCACTGTAGTCTCTCTCTTTGCTCCACAGGGATTTTTTGATGGTCTGAAGGTGTCGCCATTATGAGCAGGAGTAACTTTACCTCCCAACCTGTCTCCCTTTATATTGAGTGTAAACGGTGGTTTGATTGCAGGAGGTTTAGGCCAGAGCAACAATAGAGACCTCATCATTTAAACTGTTATGATCTTTTAATGGTTTTCCATTACTGTATCGTTATCCTAAAAGCCAGAAGTTGCTTCTGCAGGCTCTCGCTTTGATATCACTTTCATTAAAAGGAGGCCAGGATCATTTGTAGTGGTGTTTAAGTCATTTGTTGAGGGTATGTGAATATGTTTGTGATTGTGTGTGTGTGTGTGTGTGTGTGTGTGTGTGTGTGTGTGCGTGTTTATAAAGGCGACTAGATGAGGTGCAGTGTATTTTTATCTGAATCATCGATCTGTTTCAACCTCCCCTCCTTTGCTCCTGGGTGTAGAAGCCTTGACCTTCAGTGTGGGAGGTATCACTGAGCCATGTGACCTCCGCTCTGGGCCACTGCTGCTACACTGTTCTCTCACACTCACTAATACACACACATATCCTACATATATGCACACTTATTCATACACATCTACTTGCACATGCAAAAATGTACTTATTCAGTATATCATAGAAAACAGTGAAAGAAAAAAATATAGAAAAGGTTAAATTAAAGGTGTTAAGTTTCTTCTTCACATCAACCATTAGTCCATGCTGTCTGGATTCCACTCACTGCACATGCAGAGAAGTCAAACACACACTCATACATATACAAATGAAGAGGGTCAGGGTCTTGAAACTCAAGATCGCTGTTGTTTTTGTTTATCGTCAGCACCTTCTCAGGCGGTTGAGGTTTCGCCTTCTCCGGAATCAGCCGAGCGCTGCAAGGGGGTCCGTCTGTGTGTGTTTGTGTATCAGAGTGTGAGTGTGTGTAAGGTATTGTGTGTCTAAGTATGTGTGAGGGTGAGCAGGCTGTCTCTGTGCTTTCTGTGTGTATGTGTGTGTTCAGCAGGAGGTGGAGGGCTCAGTAGCTGCAGGGCCCTGTATTGATGTCCGCTGCCTCCCCCTCGAGGCCCAGCTCTGTGGGATAGTGTGTCAGTAGGACAAAGACATGGCGCCATCCGTCCTGCGCTACGGGCCAGTAACTAGAATTAATTACAAACCAATCGAATCTGCTGCAGCCAATTGGTAAACTAATTGGTAATTTCAGCTGGCCATCTAGTCATGGATGGGTATCTAGCTGTGGCTGCTAGTGCTGCGGTTGTAGGTGGAATCCCCTCAGACAGACTTTTGTTCTCTTTAGGTGTGTTTTCAAACAAGGTAGACCTTTTAGCTTTAGGTTAGCCAAGCCCTGAGCTGTGTTGTTACAGGGTCATCGAAGAACCCAGTGTTTCTCACTGTTTCATGAGTTCAATTTGCTATTTGTATTTTGAAAGTGGGTGTTTGTCTTGACAAACCTCACAGAGAATTATCACCTGACACTGCAGTTCTCCTCAGTTTTGTGGAGCTTTGTAGCCCCTTTCAGCACATTATTCTAGTTGTCAGTCCCAGAACTGTTTTCACTCTCACAGTTTCATTTTTCAGCTGCTCTCAGCAAAACTTAGAAGCCAGGAAATTCCAATTTAGAAGAGACTCAAAACATAGATAAAAGAAGAAAGATTATTGGACTTACATTCATCAGGAGATGAAAGATTTCAGTTTCTGATGGTCACAGCATTAATAGAGACTTCTTCTTCACAGCTAGCTATAAGAATTATTCAAAGTAGTGTGGATATTGTTTCTGGAAAGATGTGTTTGTTGTGATGTGATTTTTTTTTAAAATGTGCTTTTTCAATGCTTTGAGAGTCTAAAACAAATTTACATTCACCTCCATTGTTTTGGGACCTGGGAAAATTTGGTGAACTAATCCTTTAGAAATGTTCCCGATCCCTCAGAGTCTCATCTTATTTAAAGACACTGTGCCGGTCAGGTCATGCTCTGGTGGCCTTTCTGTTCCAGCTGCTTGTTGCTTGTATTGTAGAAGTGGTGAATGTGAGGTTCAGGTTACGGCCCGCTCCATCATGGCCTGCCGATACAGCTACTGCTCCTACCATTCCCCTACAGACATTCCCCACAAATAGACCCATTAGCTGGGACTGATGCCCCTATTCTTCCAGTCCATTCAAGGATACTCTCCTCCTTTCAGCGTTTCTATAGACTCAGTATTAGGTAAGACCACTGCAATGGAATCATGGTAGATAAAGATGGTTAGCAAAAGATAACAAGCAGCAGTCATCTCTTGAGAGACCTTCTGATCGTTTGTGGTTTCCCCCTGCAATGATGCTGTTTATCACTCCAGTGTCATCTGTGCCTTTGATTGTCTGAGAAAAGTCTGCAAAAAGGACAGTTGTCTGTGTTTCAGTGAGCCTTCAACATGTCTGGCTCACTCCGTATGGGAGGAAGTACATGAGGCAGGATGAAAGGCATGTCAAGGTGCCAGGTTTCTGGAGGAACATCAATCTCCCAATTAGGCCTGAAATAACCTGGCCTGACCTGACACTTCCTGCCTACCTCAGTATGAAAAAGAGTGAAAGAGAGAGGAGTGGGAGGACAGGAAGGCAGAGGGAAAGTGTGAGAGAGGGAAAATGAAACTGCACGAGGGATAAAGAATTGCACTTGACCTGTCAGTAAAATTGGACTATGTTATGAGGGATTCTGCAAACAGTACTGTATGTGCATGCTTATAAACAATTGTGCACTTTCTCTCTCACTGACAGTTGAAGCCTCTCTCAGTGAGACAGCACCCATTAGTGTCAAATGTACAGTCTTTTCATCATGCCAAATTTCTCAGGTTTAATAAAGTTCCTTTGTTGCTTTCACAGTAAAATGTTTAACCTTGGTTAAATATCTGAGCATCACTGGCTCAATTAGGCTGTGTAAGTTAAGGATAATTTCAGTTTATTACAACCATGGTCATAATTTCTATCGGTAATAAGAGTGTTGCAGTCACCAAGTTAAATGCTGACATCTGGGAACAAAAAGAAGTTTATTAGGACAAAAAATAGGCTTGTATGTCCAGATGATCATATAGGTTTTTTAAAAAAAAGACAGGTTAGCGAAACATTTCTGAAAGAGAAAATGAAGGGGAAGGAGAACAGTAAGATTATTACTAAAATTTCCCATTAACATCAAGTATGTATTAAGTCATAATACACCAGAATCATCTTGTAAAGCCCCTGAAAACTTAACCAATTTCTCTATAGTATTTAATATTCATGACTACATAAGTAACAATCAATTTACTTTAGATATTATTTATTTCAAGTTTAACACTCAAATCAGCTTCATCAGGACTGTGTGATCAGATCTGATTGACAGTAACCAAACACAAACATTGCAAAATCCTGATTGGTGCATGAAAGTATGAGACATCATCTTTTCCCCACCTACTTAAAACCAGTTAGATGATCACAGAGTAAAAAGGGTAAAACTTAAAACTGAAATGTGAAATGACCAAAACCATTTCTCTATCTGAACCGATAGTAAGAAGCTCATCAAAAAAATACATTTTCAGGGCCCTTAACGTCTTGCTGTGAAAAATGTTGCTTTCAACCCCAGATAGCATACAGAAGTGGACCACTTCAGGCAGTGATACGGCATTGCTGGCCGCACAAAATGGATGTGAACCTGAAATGGCCCACATGTAAAGTAGCAAATATGGCCCAAATGTGCCAAATCAAATGTAGGCCTATTTTGGTAAAGACGTGGTACTCTCAGGTATGTGTATTCTGGATGTTGGCCGTTCTGGTTTATCTGGTTTGTTCTTGGGTGACATATGGCTTGCTTGTGGCCCAGATCTGGGAAACAGGAGAGGACCACACAAGTGCCATCATTCCATGCGGCATGTGGGCTGGATAAAAGTGCCAATAGTGTCAGGTGTGGACCATATTTGGGCCACAGCAATTTTGCTATCTGGGAAATACTTGTTATCTTCTTATAGTTCAGTTGCAATTCTAGCTTATAACTATCATGTCAGTCTCTTTATCTCCCTCCGACAAACTTGCAGGACAGTTTAAAGTCTTGGTACCATAAGCCCAAACAGAAAAACACACACATATGTGCACACACAGATCCTGCCTCTATAACTTGCTTCATAAACATAGCTGGTCAATGGAATAAGCAGTATTTCAAGGTAATCCCCCAATTTATTGGCTTAAACAGAATGACCAGTACACCAATAAATTGATTAAGACATAAAAGTGCAGGCTTTTAAGTAGGCAACCCCTCCCCCAATCTGCTTTTAGCACAGACTGTACATTGATTGGCTTACTGGTGCTTTGCATGGGTTCTGGCCTTTTTGTTTCCCATAAGGGTAATAACTCAGTTTACAGATGTAAAATGTATTTTACATGAGCTGGTTTGTAGTATTACAAAGATTTTCAGCAGGGAGAGGTAGGACCTGGGAGCTGCACTCACCATCACAGTAACTAGTGTTGTCTCTCATGAAACCTTTTGGGCTTAGCTGTCCCTTCAAGGAAAAATCCACCTTTGAACAAAATTTATACATTGTTTCTTTGATGTTGGGGTGTCAGTCTAGAACTGCAAACTTAAGTCTTTCCCACCATTTGAAACAAGATAGCCAAAATCAGGCAGATCATGAACCCCTTCTTGATTTACAGTGTTCAGGAACATAAAAATGTGACCTGACCTACAGTAAATTTCACAAAATTAGTGTCCACAGAAATGTGGGGTGAGGGGTTGGGTTTACTGAGATCAGAGTTTAGCGTTTCTGGTTTCTAGAAAGTTCTGTTCACAAATCAAGTGTCCCAGTATAACACGTGAATCCAGTTTTAGGGTGGATTTTCTCAAACTCAGAGTAGCAGTGAGATCAAGAGTTTCCACCTATTAAGTTAACACTGCTGATCTGTGCAGGATAAACAGGAATTGCAAACCAGATTAGAGGCACATTCTCTTCTCAGATGCCCAGTCTGCACTGTTAGGATCTCCCAGTTAGGCCAGTGGAGCAAGATGGATGATCAATGGTCTGCCTGAAAATCATTTGTTTAATCTGATTTGCAGGGATTTTCTCTCCTTCAGTAACGGAAACTGTGGACGACTGAGAGAGAAAAACTGGTGGGAGTCTGCTGAAACATTGGTTCAATATGGACATTATTCTGAAACCTGACACCACAGGAAATAGATATTGATCATGATGACCATTTACTCACTCTGTGGCTGTGTGGGGGGCAAAGCAAGACCTACCAAGAAGCTTCTTAGTTGAGTGGAGATGGCACCACTGCATTTTAGGCTTGTAGCAGATGACTGTGTTGTATTTTTCTTTAAAAAGTAAGTCAAGAGAGATTCCATATTTTCTTATTGTCAACCAATCCCATTAAAAAAAGACCAAAACCAAAAATAAATCAATTATACTGACAAGGTCATCTGTTAAGCCAAAATCTGACATGGTTTATTTCTCTGTGTCATAGAGCTCCATTGTTGTGATACAGTTCTTTTTATCCAAAGCACCTTACAAAAATGTTTCTAATGCTCACTCACCCATTCACACACACACACTTACACACCAATCAGCAGCAATTTGGTGTACAGTATCTTGCCCAAGGACACTTTGATACAGATTGGAAGAGCCAAGGGTCGAGGCACTTATTTTTTGATTAGTGGATGGCTGACTCTACCTCCTGAGCCACATTAATGAGCCACACTGGTCTACTGGGTGACACATTCCTTCATTACAATAGGCAGTATAGTTTATTTTCATATCAATCCTACAAACATTGCTTGCTGGCATAAATTAACCACAGTTCAACAAATCTTTGGCTGAAAATAGTCCCCTACAATTGCACGATTTACTGCTGTTTGAGTAAGATTTGATAAAAACAGCTATGTTCACATTTTAAAGGAAAGTATTCAGCCTCTTTGTTAAAAAAATCTGGTATAACATATAAAACTGAAGATTTATATCCTTAGTAGGAAAGAGTGGGCTTTAGGCTGAGCACAGACAGGGTAAGGAACTCAGAAAGTATTAAGAGACAGACCAGTTCAGTCTTGGCTTTGGTCTTTCCATGGGATTTGTTGATTTATGAAAGATATATATATCACTGGCCTTTAAAATTATTCTATGCCATTTATGATTTATGTGACAGTATACAGTACAGTGGAGAAAACTGGAGTGGAATATGTAGACAGACATGTAGAAAACATCATCATGTGCCAGTTTCAAGATCATAATGTTGAGACCTTTGTGCCATGGCCCATTTACCAGGTCAGGGCATACTATATTTTTTCTCCTACATGCCATCAGCAGGAGATGTAGCTGTATCCTCTTTTTCTCTAAGCTATTTACGTATCTCCTCTCTTCTGGTTTTTACATTATTCAGGTCCAAGAAATCAGTTTGCCCAGACACTAAAGCCTGGGCTTTCAACTTCCGTTAGTGTCTGCATTTTTTTTTCTTTATCAGGCTGCAGAATTTACCTGTGATGTTAAAAAATTCATTTGAGGGGGCAAATGCACCAACTAGTCATGCATGTAAAAAGGACAGGCTAATGCCCTTTCAGAATATCCCAGTTAGCTATGATAACAGCCAAACTGGCTTCTTGGGTAATGTTTCATAAGGGTTCTCTTCTCAATCTTTTTTTTTTTTTAGAAGCTCCATTACTTGAGAATCACTATCCACCAAATTTAACACATTGTCAAAGACTGAATAAGCATATTTCCTGAAATATCAAATTATTCCTTTAATATTAAAAAGTAACAGTACTTTGAAAACTCAAGTTCCACAAACAAGCTGATGCTTTTTATATAGGCAGCAGACTATAATGCTGAGCTTGTATGTAGCCTTTAGTGTATATAGACCCAGAGATGGTTGGTTTTAGAGGTTAAATAAATAAAACACATAATCAAGACTAAAAAGTTAGACATTTTCACAACATTACAGTATAACAGGAAAACACCAAAGCTTTGGTTTATTCCCCCTCCCCAAGACAAACGCAGTCACACACTGATGTCATTCTGCAGTTCTTACTCAATGTATTATTCATAGGAAAATGTATATATATATTTTTTCTTCCACCAGTCTCATCCAGGGAATTCCATCAGCATTGATCTGGATGGCAGACAGGATGAGGATATGAAGAAGAAGGAAGGGAAATCAAGAGGATTTGTCTCAGTTAATACTGTTAAACTTTTAGATGCGTACAGTAGACTTGATGGGGGAGGGGGGGGTGAGGAGAGAGGGAGAGAGTATTGTATCAACAGAATAAATCAATACAGTATGAGAGAAAGTAGAAAAGGTGTGTTTGTCCTGTTTGGGTTGTTCATTAGGCTCATGTCTCCTTGTGAAAGCTGAGAGTATTGCACGCTGTGTGTTGTGCAGAATGTATGGTCTGAACAAAGGTATTGGACTTAAGAAGGAATCTGGATGGGGGTTTCCTAGTGCATTTAAATGTAGAAACTATATGTAACCCTATTATAGACCAGCTGGTAAAAACTAGTACAAATCATTTTAAAAGAGTCTGCAGACATGCTAATGGCTTTACGAGGTTGTAGTTAGGCACAGCAGAACTTTGAGCTAAATACTGTCAGCATGCTAACATACTCACAATGACAATGCTAACATGCTGTTGTTAAGCAGTAATAATTTGTATTATGTTCACCATCTTAGTTTAGCATGTTAGCATGCTAAGATTTGCTAGTATTTAGCACTAAACACAAAGTACAGCTGAGGTTGATGATGATGTTTTATTATTTGTATTATTGTTCATTGGGTCATAAATCAAAGTATTGGAAAAATCTAAACATTTGAACTGATAACGGCACTAGATGAAAAGTCAAGGGAACATTAAATTATTAAAATTCATCTTGAGGGGAACACGAAAGTCGGAACCAAATTTCATGGCAATCCGACAGTTGTTTAGACAATACATGGGGGCAACTTCGTGGTGGTGCTTGAGGAAAAATCAGGGGATCTCCACAGTCAGTATGGACAGTATGAAAAAACTATCATGACAAGTCATCCAATTGTTGTTACTGAGCATTTGTTAAAGAAGATAAGATCTTGTATTTAGAAAGATAATATTTCCTTGTTGTCTGGTTACTTAATATTTTTTTATTCATTTTCTGTGCTGTCAGCAAAAATGGAATGCATCTTAATTGCTTCTTATTTTACTTGTGCAATGCTCTACCCAAACTGTCCACCATGGTTCTGCTTCCACTGCAACACCAATAACTACTGAACAAATTATCTTATTTAAAGAGCAAAGGTATCACAATAAACTACTACTGCCACAAGAAAACAGGAAGCACTACCACACACTTTACCATCGTCATGTTTTCATGAGGTCAAATGTAAGTTTTCTTCACCTAAATTGTATAATTAGTTTCAAAACACTTGCTATTGCCAGACTCAGTAGTGAAACTTAAGACACTCTGTAATAGCACTGCTTTAGTCCTTCACTGTTTGCTGTCGCTAATTACTGACTGTAAATGATAACATCTCTTAAACTGTATAGTAAATGGAGTCTTACGGTGTCATGAAACATATATAAGCAAACACCCAAGCTGCTACACAACAGACCCCTTAACACAGGGCTGCTGAGATATTTTAGACTGAGTGGAGTGAGAGATGAGGGCTGAGGTAGTGGAGTGTGGGGGTTGAGCTGACTCCCACAGGAGACTGTGACGCCTAAACAAATTCGATAACCTAACCTTGTTACCCCCAAGTCGCATGGCACTGGCCCCCATAATACCCCCCACCCTCCATTCAAAACAATAGCTTAAGCAGACAGGCAAGACAGGTTGTGCATAATATACGCACTGATGTGCACACATGTTCACACACTGAAAGCCACAAGTGCACACACACATACACAGGGAGTATAATGAATGAGTGGTTGTGAATGGATGGCTGTGTGCACTTAGCGCCGGGTGCAACCAGCCTTGGCCATAACAGCCATAGATGATGAATTGACAGCAGCTTGTAGTAGAGGCTGACAGGCCCTGGATCACAGCAGAGGAGAGGAGAGGAGAGGAGAGGAGAGGAGAGGAGAGGAGAGGAGAGGAGAGGAGAGGAGAGGAGAGGAGAGGAGAGGAGAGGAGAGGAATGGCGAATAATGGAGAAAGCACTAAAGTGTGCCGCAAGAGAGCCAAGGAGAGAGGATGGTTGTGGAGAACCATTTAGAAGAGAGGAGAGAGGAAGGACTCCGTGGGGAAGGTGATGAAGCATGCAGCTCAGGTTTCCTGTCTCTGATGTAAGGCCAGCCTGGATCGATGGCTCCACTGGGGCCCGGCCAGCACACTCCAACCTGCCTGCACTCTACAACTCTCACTCTCACCCTGGTTTTGTCTCTCTCCTTATCTCTTTTTCTTTTTCACCCACTGTTGTCATCTGTCATTCTCTCCACTACTCTCTCCATCTGTCTCACACTTTTTTCTGTCTCTGTCTGGTCACAACAAAGGCCATGCAACCCACTGGCTGCCTCTTTGTCACATTAGCAGATATACCACCATCTCTTGCCTTATTCACCTAGCTAGAATGCAATATCAGCCTCACGGCAGCACAGTTGTGTCTCTAAATGTAATATTCAAAATGGGAGTCTTCAGTAACATCCAGGACAGGAATTTAAGGTCATATGCTCTGTGTAGGTGCGTAATGGAGGGGAAGGATGAACTCAGCAGAGAGAGCTTAACTGGGAAACATGTAAAAAATAATATTGATATTTGAGCAATGAATTTACCAATAGCAATTAGTTAGGGTTGCCAACCAAATCTGCAACTCCAACTGCAACAAAGATGATGATGCACAGTATTATGCCATTACATTTTTAAATATTTCTCTTTAGTATTGTAGAAATTGGGGTTTTAGTGTTAAAATGACAATGTCCCTCACATGATTGCATATGGAAGTATACTGAATCTACTGTATATGGTTCTCCCTTAAATCCTTCTTTATGTGTTTATAGATACTGTGATTTGATTTAAAACCCTTTAGACACAGTGGTTGGTAACCAATAATTGATATGGGGTGGGAATATTAACATAGGCCTAATTATTTAATTATTTAAAAGATGAATGGTTTACACAACAGTGTCATAATCAGGAGTAATATTGTTATTCAGTGGAACAGTTTGCTATCACATTAAAGATTGTTTTTAACTTTGTTTGTTGTTTTTGTATATTTTTCCTTTTAGTAATGTGTTGGAAAGCATCTCTAACACCATTGCATAAATTAACAACTGAACAATCAGTGGAAGTGGTCAGTAGTCAGTGAGTGTAGAAGATTGTTTTGTTCTTTTTAAAACCTGGAGACTCTGGTCTAACACAAGTGGTGTTATGGCAGACAGAGGAGAATCTACAGGGTTAAAATAAAGCATGCAACACTTGGGCTGCGTATGACTGGCTGCCATTTGTATTGAGACAAATGGCTTTTTAATAGCCTTCGGGGATTGATACTAATCTAAGAAGGCTGGTCTGGCTCTTTCTCTCAGTGTGGGCTAAGACACCAGATTGGGTGGCAACAACGACAGGCAGCCCACCAATGTTAAAACACTCTAGTAGGTCTTTGAAATGCCACCCAAACAGTATCCACTTAAAATGGATACAATAAATAAGTAAAACAAAGAATGTTTTCTCTCCAACTGATATTAATTGTGTTAAAAATCATACAGTGAGAGGTGTCAAGGGCCAAATGTCAAGGAAAATCAACAAATACAAAAAGTGTTTGTCGTTGTATTTTGAGTAAATTCAGAATACAGAATTTAATTTGGGTGCAGGGCTGCTTTTGCACAGCTCAACTACAGAAACCAATAACAAAAAAAAACATTTTAGTGTAGATTTTCTTTTTATACTGACAACAGACATGGTGCAGAAGAAGCCTTGTCTCTCCTTGTCCTCATTAAGTCCTGTTGTAGCCCGTAAGCAGACATGAGACTGGGGGAAGCTATTGTTAGGTGGCTGGAGTCTGGGGTTGTCATGGAAAAACTGTCTCATCTGTCAACGGGAGGATAAGTGTTTCAAAACTAAACACATACGGCTTAGACAGCGAGCCTCCACAACACCTTCAGCACATGAATGCTTGTCTAAAATATTGCTTAAAGATTGAAATCTGTAAATGATGAAGCATACACTTTAGCACTTACTATTATTTTGCTTGATGGGAGAAAACAAATGGGAAATTTCAACAGTAGTTATTTACTCTAAAGTCTATTCACTTAGCTTTATTTATTTCTCTTTACTGTGTCTCTAATTTGAGGTTTGTGATAAATTCAAGCCTAATGAGCTGTAGCAATGGTAAATTAGTGGCCTGTAAATTGATACGATACTGGAAAATGCATTGCCCGTATGAAGAGCTGTAGCCAGAACGGCATGTGTCTGAGCAGAGGACTCAGCATAAAGGTTTGAGTCTGAAAAGGCCCGAAACAGTGATACCATATAAATCATACACATATGAGCAAATGCTATACTGCCAGGTATGCTAGGAGAGCATAGTTTGAGCTGTGGGCAACTGCTAAAATGGGTCTTAAGAGGAATAGAAAGTATAGGTATATATAGGTAGATATCATGTCTTTACATTTTAAGAATTTAAGGTGTGTTTATTCTACATCTCAAATTCAGCCTTTGTCATCCCTTCCTTAACTCTGCTGTCACTTCATAAATAGAAGTTTTGATATTAGTGGTAAGGATAAATGACTATGATATAACACTGAATTAAATATACTCTATACTATAAGTCTCTCCAGTATTTTGTGGAGTTCTTTTGTAATTATTGTGGCCAAAAATGCTTGATTTTGCAGCGGCTTTTCTCAAAAATTGCAATACAATTTACAATGTTTTAAGTGATCTTATTGCAGTGGTAATTCAGAACATCTGCAAGCAAAGTAAAATAATGCTGTTTTTTTTTAAAGAAGAATGAATGACGAGTCATATGTAATCATTTCCTGTGCGTTGTGATGATGTAAGTTACCATGACACAAAATGTGTCAGTTGGTCTATTGATTTGGCCATTTCAAAAGGGAAAACTTGCAGTAATTTATCAAAATTGCAAGCTCTTGTGTTAATCAATGTAATTGCAAACTTGTAGTTTCCTAGAGGGTTTGTCTAATTCAGAAAAATCCCAGGAATTTTGCAAAATTGCAAGCACCTGCAAATATTGTGGAGGTTGAATTTGCATCAATTATTACAATAGGAAGACCACAATTTCCTGGAGGGACTACCTTATTCACAGTGAGCTAACACAAACCACATTGTAATATGTTTTAAGCTGGTACAGCTTAAACACAAATTTCCCTGCTGCCTTAAACATGTAAACTAACTAAGCTTAACTAAGCTTAAATTGAAGAATTAGTTCAAGGTGTCTCATGAGAGGTAAACATGTAAAATACATTGAGTTGAGTTAACTTAGAGATAATAAGTTCAATAAACTTAAGGTATTAAGTTGAATCAACAACTGTTCATTCAGGTTGACAAATGACTCATTCAGATTTGCTTTCTATTTACACTTTCTTAGTCTGAAGAGTAAGTCACAAAGATCAATTTTGTGACTGTCCCTAATGGAGCCACATTGTACCAGAGTCAGGACTAATACAGCAAGTGAGGCTGCTCTCAGCAAATCTATTAAATTATGATTGTACAGGCCTTGGGACTGAATTTGATACTAACCTTCATCATGGTTTGTATTGTTGTCATTATTATGAAAAGAAACAGCCATGACTAGTCTTAACATGTATTAAAGTTTTCTTAAAATTACAAAATAGAAAGGTCTCTGGAGAGTTTTCACTCACTAAATCTGGCTCTGCTTTTACAGAACATTAATGTGTGATATTTTCAACAAAGTGCCCTCATATCTAGTCTAATAATTGACATGAGTAAAATCAGTGTGATACGAAAAAGCAGAGTTCTTTCCATGTCTACTGATTTCTTTACAAATCCATTTCCTTTTCATTTACCATACCCATTTTCCAGAAAAGCTGAAACTCTCCCGTCTACATCAAACCTTGCTTATGGAGATAAGAGGTGGAGATATGAGGTTTCCCCTTGCAGCAGAGATGATATGAGCCTTGGCAGACTGCAGCACAATGAGACGACCTATCTCTTACCATTTGTGTGCATGGAGGGCTTCTTGTCGTAGCCTGATCTAAACCTATCTGACATCTAACATAACCA
Source organism: Euthynnus affinis (assembly GCA_029490765.1). Classification (NCBI taxonomy): domain Eukaryota; kingdom Metazoa; phylum Chordata; class Actinopteri; order Scombriformes; family Scombridae; genus Euthynnus; species Euthynnus affinis. The sequence goes on from CM055839.1 coordinate 16,967,118, forward strand.
TAGCCGACATGTCAGTGCTGATAGCACATGAGAGAGCAGTCAGGACTCATCTAGAAGAGACATCCACTCCCTTGTGTTTGTGGTCTGCCTTAATTTCCACACACAAACACAACAACAGCACAGCGAGGTGTCCGTCTGTGCTGGCTAGCACCGGCTCCATAAATATTTCACCTCAAAAAACCAAGATGTCAAGAAGCCTTGGATGAGACTCCAGCAAATAATTCATACCATCTGCAGTTTAACATGTCCTGGATCCCAGAGTACAGGGTGGTTTGGTATCTGTAAGGAAAGGCACTGGAAGGACAGGAATAGAGGGTTATATTGTGTAGTGTGTGTTGGTCTGCATGTGCTACCCGCCCTTACAGGCGCTTATGCTGTAGATACAAACCCAAGGCTGGAGGCGATTTACCGAAGCCAAGGTGATGTGCGAAGGAACTTAAATAGACAAAAAGACAAGTGTGTGGACTTTTCACCTTAGGCAACAGGCTTCTTGGCAATCTGTTGACAGACTCGTGGCAGGAGAAACCTTTCCATAAATTTAACAGTATACGGGTCTATAGACTGAAAGCAGTTGATAGGAGGCTGACGACTATATTGGCACCAACAGCAGCTGAGCAGCGGCCACAGTAAGAGGCATGAAAACGGTTAAGTGAAGGCCATCCAGAAGCTATTGACTGGCGTAAAATTGGCTGCAGAAGTTAACACAGCGCTCATTCACAGCAAGTTGGCTGAGGTGGGTGCTGGGCTAGGCTCCATAAAGACCAATATCTGTCTTTCTATCACCTTTCTTTTCTTTCTGTCCCCCTTCCATTTTTTTCTTTTTGCTGATTTGTCTTTACATTTCTAATGCAATATCTGTTTGCTTTAGCTCCCAAGCTTGTTTCCCATGTGCATCACAGATAAATTTTCAGGAATCGTGAGATTTCCCAAAATCTACTGCCATAGCTCCACTGATGAGTCGTGGGACAGAGCAACAAGATGCCTTGGTAACGCACATGCAAAGTTACAATGTTCTTACCTATGTATGACAATTTTACAAAAAGCTGGCAACAAAGAAAGTCCAAGGCTGGTAGGCTTTCGGTGGCAGTGAAAAATTTGTATGAGTTATGATGAGCTTCTGTATTGGCCATCTTAATAAATACATCATGAGCACATGTAGTCTCTCATCTTTTCCAAAAAATGGAAGTAAAATAAGTAATGAAAAAGGCAGCAAACTATTTGGGAGGTGATTTAAGTGTATAACACGGTAGGATTGTGTTTCATTTCTGGTATTTCATTCCTACTTTTGCTTATTGCCTTGTATTTCACTTACACAATGTCTTAAGAATGTGCAAAATATTGCAAAGAAATCATTTAACCTACGTTACTCTACAGGTTGGTGGAAGGGTCATGACAGCAAAATATTGTAGATATTAAATAAACCTGAAAACATAATGAATGTTCAGTTTATATATTGCAGTAAAATAAGTCTTGTGGAAACATAAAACATAATCAGAGGAGTTTATTTCTAAAGTAAAACATGTGACCCTGGGCCAACTGGCATGAAACCAAAACTTACAATGAACTTTTGTTTACATTATGGAATGAAATGCATAATAAAAAATTTCCATTTCTTCCAAAACATTATTTACAATATAAATTACTTTGTAAATTGCATGTACTGTTTGAAAAGACTTGAAATTTAGCTTTAGTTTAGTTAGTTTTTCCAGACATGTAGTTCAATATGGCATCATAAGCCACCAATCTTAGGACTCTTAAGGCCATGCAGCCTTCATCATATTTTCAGTAGGGTATTAATGTTTTGTGAGCTTTGACTGCAATATTCACACTTATGGTGGCTCTAGTGAAACATGCAGGTGTGTTACAGGCTGTTTGTACAGTGCTGCTGCGTCTGGGACCAAGCCCCTAGTGTGCTGGCAGGGAGATCCGACAGGTCTCAGCCCATTATGTCTGACTGATCACTGTCTCATCTCGCAGCTTCACTGAGTGAGGGGATATTGGTGCAGTTGCTTTGTCCACAGGGGCCCTTCTCATAGTCACGGCATGCATGCATGCACCTTAACACATTCATGTTTGTAGTACTGTGGGTTGTGTGAGGACCTTCAGTTGAGTTCTTTCTTTTCACTCTATCATAACCCATTACAACTTTAACCCAACTCCTTACCCAAGGATGAAATGACCTAATTCCTCACAAGGTCTGCATATTAAACAGATTCAGATAGACAGACAGATAGACAGACACCCCAACATATAAATACTTGGACTACTGGCTCTACTCTGCAGCATGGTGAACCCTTTTATACACAACAGAAATGAAACAGTGTATAGTATTGGCCCTGCTAGAAAGTGTGCTCAGCCCGTTAAACCACTTATAGACACATACACACACACACACAGATCTCAGTGAGGCTTGGGGTGGCAGCTCTGCCAGGCAGAAACATCCTTGTTGCTAATGTGTTCCAGCCAGCCAACCAGCAAGGAGACAGTGGCCAGTGGAGCAGATAATCACATCATCTGAGTGAGACCTGCACATGCCTCTAATGCTACTGCTGCTGCTGATGATGAAGATAATACTGGTGCTGCTTCCCCCTTCTGACAAAAATACTGTGTATGTGTGTAGACGATGATGTTCCTGTGTGTGTGTGTGTGTGAGGCAAAGTACTTTTATAATACTTAATGTGATCGTATGTGTGTGCATGCATGTGCACACTGTGTTTGTAGATGTCAGTTCCACTTCCTGTTTACTGATATGTGTATTTAATGAAAAGTGTGTGTGTGTGTGTGTGTGTGTGTGTGTGTATGACTGTATTAAAGTGCAGCAATAATAAATGTGTGTGTTTGTAAAGAAAGTGTGCACCTGTATGTGTAAGTGGTTCCACATGTGTATGCCTGCCTGTTTGTCAGGTCACTTCTTTATTGGGAAATGTGTTTGTTTTTTCTTATAATAAAAATGTCTTTATTGAGCTGAGTAATCATCTTACTGAGCCTGAGTGATGATCTAAGCATCACTTACCAGAGATGGATGCATGGCTGTTCTCATGACTGATGAAAATCAGTGGGTTTCCTGATGGTGGATCAGTGACTGCAGGTGCTGTCTATTGTGATTCACTGAAAAACTCTGAGCCTTACTGACAAAGCCTGGCTAAGGTCAAACACATTCATTTCTGTGCTAAAATAAGCCATAACTGAACCTGAAAGCAATTTTACTACTACTCTACTTTTCTTCTTCTTATCATTGTTAATATTTATTATTTTCTTCTGGGACTATAATCAGAAAAAACACAGGTTCAATAATTTCCATTAACAATGGGTCTGTTACATTTAAGTGTATCAGTAGGATTTGTCAATTAGAAACATACACAGTATCAGGGCCCTGAAACTTGTGGAGTGCAGTCCACATTAACATTATTAATAACACTTTCGGTTTTCCTGCTGGTACCAGCCGCAAACAGCCACAAACCACTTACCGTGCCTGACCAGAGCTTTTCTCAGGACTGTGTGGGCGTGAACAGACACCTCTGCCCACTTTATCTTTAAAGACCCTGAATAGTGTTTTCACACTATGGGACATTCACAAGGTCTCCTTTGTCTACTAAGAATGATACAAGTGTCATGCATCCCACCCTAATTTATATAGTAATAATAATAATAATAATAATAATAATAATAATAATAATAATAATAATAATAATAATAATAATAATAATAATAATTGACAAGTCAAAATTGAAGGGGGATGAGCTAAGGCAAAATCTTTTTCCTTGATAGGTATTGGCATGCATTTGCACGTCATTTTGTTGACATTTTATGTTGTAACATGCAAATAACATTATGTGACATTCTTAAAAATGTATTAGTGGTGTGTTACACTACAACATTACTGGAAAGAGTAGCGTGATTTTAGCATGTATGTAATCTGCTATCAAAATTAAATTTGAGTTGTTATATTTACATTGTTTTTTGGCACACATACTGACATAAGGGTTAGTCCCTGGACTCTTGTTATAGCAGAAAATATATTTAAATGAGTATTTAACTACATTCATTGAACATGAGGTGGTCAGGATGATAAATGAGCTTTTATATTAATCCTTATTGAAGAGAGACATGGGGCTACAAATCAAAACATGCAGGGCATTTATCTGCAATGGAGCAAAATGGAGTGGGTGAGACAATGAATGTCACTGGGCATCTTGTTGATTAAAGCGTTCCTAGAGACAGAGGAGGAAGAGGGGGAGACAAAGAGAGACATAAAGAGGTAGGAGAAGAGCAAGAGAGTGTATAGTAAAAATCAAGTGCAACAAAAAACCTGACAGTGAAATATTGTTATGAGAGACAGGACACATAGAAAGGATAAACACAGAGAGGAAAGTGCAACAGAGAGCTCAGAGGATCAAATCTTGTTAACACTGTGGCATGACCTTAGCCAGCAGCTGACACCAGCGATAATCTTTAGGTCACAGTCACTGAGCCACTCTGGTTAATTGACATTAGCCATGGCCTCACAGCCTGGGCCTCAGAGAGGAGTCACACCGTTTGTGCTCGTCTCATGATGATGCAGGCCGTAGTGGTCACTAGTATTTTCAAAAACTGTCATGGAGAGGATGCTGAGCTGGTGAACAAATCCTTACATTATTTGGCAATGTCCAGGATTTCATTATTTGTCCAGTAACAAATCTTCTTGTGCTACATCTACTGATTTGGTAGAAAGTAGGGGTGTGCCCAAATACAAATACATTATTCTGAAAAGCACAAATAGTAGGATATTTACCAATATCTGTTTTTAAAATTATTTGTATCTGGGAGGGAAAAAAACAAACATCAAATGCCTCTGCAAAGGTCAGCTACATCGCTATCTCAGTCTCTGTCCTCTTCTCCACTGTCTATCGGCATGACTCAACAAGGTTGATTCACATCCACCTGCTACATGATGCACATTTCCTAATTTGGATATCACTCCCAGAGTTGGAAAGATTACTGACACATGCAGTGCTCTCAAATGACTCTCTATAGCCCCTTGTGCCTCCTTTCCACAAAGTTAGGTTGTAAAAAATAAGCAATAAATGAAGTAAGAATTGCTTTTGAAGTTCTTCACATGTTACATGGTGTGCTGTCTGTGTGTTATGGGTGTATAAATAGGTAGGGGTCTGTCTGCAATGAGGCAATGAGTAAAGTTTTAGCTCAGTAGCCAGCACTGTCCTCTATGATCTGGGAGACTCCAGTTCAAGACCCGGTGACGCAACCTCCTTCATAAGGTAGTTTATGGACACTTTTTGATTTTCTAAAACTAAAAGCATAATAAAAACAAAAACAAGATTTTTAAGCCTCTTTCCATTTTTATTTGAACACAAAAACACATACAAATAATTTTGCTGCCTCAACAAATGCAGATACAAATACAAATACTGGGCCCTCTGCACATCCCTAGTAGAAAGTCCTTTTTGGCTTATAAACATAGACAATTATTGCAATGAAATTGGCCAATAACAAAATATTTCATTATCTGTCTTTGTTCACAACATAGGAAGAGCATGGACACCCAGGTATCAGAATAAACAGCATGTGATCTCACAGTCATTGGACTCGATTTTCATTTTTTTTAAAAGCTAAACAACTGTCAGAAAAGGACATATCAAGTGATTAACAGTAAACATATGTCATCAGTTATCGTCATCGTAGCAGGAAATTACATCACAACAAGCCTGGCGGACCTCTGAAGGTTACTCAGGTTCCCACGTCTGGGGCCAGTCGTCATTTACGACTTCGTCAGTTGGCTGCACTCTGTGTAATGTTTCACTGTAAGAATAACAAAACGATGTGTCAGAAGAACCCAGTGCAAGAAGCTGGACAGTCAGGGAAGGAGTTTGTTATTGACGACCTCTGTGTGAGTCAGGATGCTCTGTGCTCCTGACCCCTCTGTCTCTCAGATCAGAGTCTGTGGTTACGATGCCTGGAAGCAGAACTTCTTTGATGACCACAGATTTATAGAGATGCTTTACTTATCGCACCTATGGGGCAGGCAGGCAGGGAAGGAAAATGAGGTCTTTCTTACGGAGTATTGCACAATTTATACCACGTCAGGATCCTGAGAGTGCTTCTTTACATTCAAAAGGGGAAAGATCAGATCTTCAAAGCTATGAATCTTACATTTATTTACTTTTAAAGTGAAGCCGCATTCAGACACACATACCTAGTAGATTACCAGACAAAGATAATGTTTGTCTGGTGACATGACACAACAAATAATAAAATTATTCATTACTTATTACTTTATATTACTTTTTAAGCATAAGATAAGTCATTAAACTCATGGCTTTTTTTTCAACCTGTACTTCCTGGATCCTAAATTCATGTCTCAAATGGAGCAACTTACCCCCACCAATGCAGCCCCCTCCATTGTTTAGAATTGTTTTGGATGCAGTCACTGCAATGTCACCCACTGGTTTGTGGACTGCTGTTTTGAAGCCTCAAGTTTGGCAATTTGACTGTCACCATCTTGGATTTCATCGTAGCCATCTTTGATTTTTGGAGCCAGAAGTGATCGTATTTGGACAAGAGGATGCAGCTGATGCTAGCCCTAGCTGCTAGCTTGGTTAGTACAGTGCATTTACAGTCTATGGTTAACTGTGATATTGCTATTGCTAATGCAAATTTTTAACTTTTAGTACTAAAGCTTTTAGTACAATCAAACAAACAAGCATTTTTAGGCAACCAAAATGTTACAATTAACTTTCATGAACTGAACACATTGTGAAATAGGGGCAGCTACACCTATACTCTATGAATCTGGGGTTATGCCATGGTTATATTACGTAATCAATATTGTCGCTGTGGCTTATCAGTCACAAGGTAGCTATGCCCTAAAACATAACCTGCTTTATTTTCTTTTTTAGCTAAATGGGACCATAATTTACAAAATGAACATCATGCTGTATTGAAGAAGACTTTAAACTAGCAATTGAGACCATAAACTCATTAGGAAAGTGTTTGCTGAAGTAATAAATCAAGTGAAAGTAGACTTCCATACAATCCGACTTCTTTTTACAACCACTGGCTATTGGAAACAATGTAAGTTTAAAGTGTATTGGTTTCAGACTGGGAGCTCCCCCCTTGGTTTAAACATAGTGCAAAATATTAACTTAAAAAGTTTGATTTGTAACTCTGTTTACACATGTAAATAACATGTATACTAGGCAGGAGCCACAGTATTAAACAACTCAATAGCAAACCTTTTCTGTTATTGTCTATGTGAATTATATTTTTTCCTACAGTAATTTCTACATCCATATAAAGGATAAATACTGAGTTGTCTAACCTCAGTTATTCATTAGTCATTTTCCTCTGTGTAGCTACTTGGCATTCGACTACTCGTTTCTCTGAAACTCTGCAACATTTCATCTTTCATGACAAAAAGATAAGAGCTTACAAAGGTATAATTTTATTTTTTGTCTTCACCCAGTTTGAACTCACACAGAAATTGTACCATATTTGGCAACATGAAAAAATGAAACAATTTCTTACATCTCTTGAGGAAAAACTAAATCTCTAGCTGGTCAGGCGTTGCTTTGCAGTAAAACCTGGTCTATTCATTCTCTATCCCATTGCACAATAAGCAGATCTCTCCTTAATAAACATGCTGAGGTTGTCTGACAACAGTTGGTGGTATATGCCTAACCCTTGACCTTGCAGTCACTCCTCAGTGGAGCCCTCTCTGCTGCCTAATCTCTAATGCCTTCCAAGCTCCACTCTAATTCATTACTTCCCCTTCCACTGCCCTGTCAGGGTCACATAAATGACATGCACCACACTGGACCCTATTATGACCAAAGCCTGCATTTGATTTTTGGTGCATCCCTCTGATGTCTGGTTGTTTGTGTGAAGGCAGTAATGAGAAGGTGTGTAAATGTTGGAGGCCTGGGCTGACAAAGAGTCAAAGTGAAAGTAAATTAAGACTCGTAATCAAGAACTTAAACACATTCATGACAGATTGTTTGACCCCTCACTGCTGCAGCGGATGGTGAACAGTCTCAGTGCTATGATAAAAGGAAGAGAACAATAGTTTCAGTGGAGATGTATGTATGAGTTATGGTGTCACCGAGAGGACCTCAGTCTATTAAGGAGCAGCAGGGAGTGTGATGTAGGTCTTGGTGGAGTGAACTTGAATAAAGATGACAGACTGCAACAGTTCGGTTGGGGAGGGTAAAATTTGTTTTGCATAAAAGCTAGTAATAACCAACTATAAAAAATGACCCTCACTTTTGTATATTCCCGTGTGGAACAGACTTATTTTGAGATATATATCCCTGTCTCTTACTTTGAGTTCAGCTGAAGGGGGTGATGTTATCTGAGACTAGGCAAGATGTAGTTGTGGGCAGACTTATTGCGAGGTCAGTCAGTTATGTCTCATTCATTGGTATTTAAAATGATTTGCAAATATGGCCCCCACATACATAGTCATTAAACTCAGGTGGCCCAGATTACTGCCGTGGCCCGTATATTGTCGATATAGCATATTGTCTTTTTTATATTCAACGGCGAGCACAGACATGACATAATAAGCAGTGAGATCAGAACTAATTTGATAATTAATGTTGTGATGAACAACCTCATGTGTCTGATGCTTGCTGTGCCTGTATTGGTGTGTTAATACTGTGTTAATGCTATTCATGAAACCAGCTTGAAACCAGATCTTGTTCATTGCTATTTGAAATGTTATACAAAAGTATAATTCATGACCCCGAAATCAAAAATAATTTTCTAGGGATGGTGTGACGCTCATGAAATGTAGGTCACATTTTATGTAATTTTGTTTGTTTTATTTTGAAAGTATTATTTTTAGTAAGAAAATGCATTACTATGCACCACCGGGTCAATTATTACCTCTTTTAGAGTTATTCAGCCTCACCAGCAGGCGGCAGTGTGGCGCTCAGCTTCTACTCGTGAACGGACTCTTGGTTACTTTCTCATTCTACTGAGCGAAGCTGCACCGAACAGAAGCGAGCGTATCTGTCTTATTCTTTCTCCTGTTTTTACAGGTTAGTGGTGTTTTGAAACTTGTATAATTACTCCCATGTGTTGCTAAACATTTAAATAATATGTTTGATAAATTGTGTATGATTTCTGAGCATGTTAGAATGGGTTTCTGAAGAAGTGACAAACATGTAGTTTCTCTGTGTGTCGCGCGACCCAAAATGGCGGCACTGTATACTGTTTTTTTTTTGTTAATGTGACCGAAATGTCTAGTTTCTGGCTCCAGCGCATTTCATATGTGGTTAAAACTATTATTTTGGGTACAGTATGTGGTTACATGTGTAAATTCATTGAATGTTAAAATTAAATGTATATTTGAATATTGCAAACAGTTAAAAGTGTTAGTGTTAGTCTTCAGCTCATGTCTTTAGCTCAGGCATTTCTCGTGAAACGACAGCCAGTAATAGCAATGTGCTATTTTATTTTATTTTTATTATTATTTCATTGTATTTTCAATAGTTGTAAACTATATAGTGATTCAGTTAATTGACTGGATAAAAATGTATTAATACAGTAGCATACTGAATGCAAGATTATTCTTTATGAAGAAGTGGAAAATGTGTTTATTTGAAAAGAGGAGTTTGATACTACTAGCTATGTATTTTGGTTTTGTTTCTGATGTTGATGTTGAACTGTACATAACATTTGAATATGAAAAAAAAACACAACAAGAGAAAAAAAAAGAAAAGAGATATTTTGAAAACTGATAAATAAATTCTACTGAGCGAAGCTGCACCGAACAGAAGCGAGCGTATCTGTCTTATTCTTTCTCCTGTTTTTACAGGAACCTTATCTGTTTACAGGCCCATAGTCTGGGACCTGTTACAGATTCGTGGGGGCTCGTCCGGGATTGGCGACACCTGTGGTGGGAGAGCGTCGTCAATCCAGTGATTCCTGAACCCGTGGACCGGTGTGGGACCCATCTTCAGAGCCAGGGGCTGCAAGAATCCAGAGCGGCTGACTGCTGTCAGAGCAAGGGAGTTCGAGGGCCAAGAGCATCTGACTTGAGTTCACAATGGTGGATAACGAGAGGAAGAAAATGGTTTGGACTGTAAAAAAGGAACTGTTCCGTCTTCCTGCTGATGACTTATTCCAGCTTGCAACTACCATTCCACAAACATCTGACCAAGACTTGGCTGAGTTGAACAAACAAGACGAAGAAGGCTGTATTGACTATGTGTGTGCATACATGAACAGTGCAACTTTGCTGGCGTTAGAAGACGAGGGCTATTCACAGCTACTCGTTCTAAGGGACATGATTGCTGAGATGAGGCGTAACCTTGAACATGGTGAATTTTCTACACAGAGTGGGACAGATGTTATGGTGTCTGATGCTGATGTTTTGTCACCTTCCCCTGTGATTCATACTAGCACTCATACCGCCGGCACACACTCTGAACCTACACCAACAGATGCCGTTTATCAGGCTGGTCCCCCTGAATCACAACCGGATAAGTTAATGCTGTCACCTCGTCCAAACTCTGCCCAGCATTCCTTCAACTCCACTGAAAGCATGATCGCTCTCAAAGACCTTCCCCTCCTGCAGAGGAAAGAATTCAAAATCCACGGTGGCCAAATCGGTGATAATACATCTGACATCAGTTACAGCAACATAAGTAAACAAATTGACTTAGGACTGAAAGAAAAGCACACTGAGGGTGAGATCACCAGAGCGGTGTTTCGCATCATAAAGCCTGGTAACTTCAAGGATATGCTCTCCAGCAAGGATGAGATGACAATAGCAGAGTTGAAGAGCTTCCTCCAATCACACCTAGGAGAGAAAAGCAGCACTGAACTGTTTCAGGAATTGATGAACGCCAAACAACACGAACATGAAACACCGCAGCAGTTTCTCTATAGGATGATGGGGCTCAAACAAAAGGTGATATTCACATCCAGAGAGACTGATTCAGATATTAAATATGAGGCACGAACAGCACAAAATGTATTCCTTCGTACAGTCTATCAGGGCTTAAATGAGAAGCATGATGACATTCGGCGAGAGTTGAGATCCCTCCTCTCAGACCCTACTGTTACAGATGAAATGCTTCTAAGACAAGTGACCAAAACAACAAATGAGGAGAGTGAGAGGAGGAGACGCTTGGGGCGTACCAGCCGCTCAAAAACAGCTCAGGTACAGAGTAGCGAGGTGAGCAAAGAGAGATGTAACAACACCGATACTAATGATGAGCTATTACATCAGCTGAGTGCTCAAGTCCAGGCCCTGACGCAGGCTGTAAGCTCCCTACAGTCAAATGCTCCAGCAACAGCAAAGCAACCAGCATCTGATCCTCAACCCCCATGTACCTGCCAGTGTTCAAATAAACAGAGCAGGCAACCAAGAAAAGAGAGATCACATGGCTGCCCTAACTGCATTGCCAACAGTAGGACAGACTGTAATCATTGCTTTGCTTGCGGTGAAGAGGGGCACCGTGCTGTGGGATGTTTAAAAAGATCCAAACCGTCGGGAAACGCACCTCGGTCATGGCAGAGGGACAAGCTGTGACCGACAGTAGTACTAAGTCCCACCCACATAACAGCAGACCCGTCACTACCTCTCCTCAACCAGCAGCTGATAGCAAATCAACATCACAGCGAGTAGCTAAACTAATTGGAGAGAAATGTTTATTGAAATGCAATCTGAATGGATATACTGTGACAGCTCTCCAGGACTCTGGTGCCCAGGTCAGCATTATAGATCGCACCTGGAAACAAAAATACTTACCCCAGCAGGAAGTGCGTCCTCTCAGTGAGCTCTTAGGAGACCAGAAGCTTGATCTCACTGCAGCTAATGGAGAGGCAATACCGTATGACGGTTGGATCGAACTCACCTTTAACCTACCTGGTAACGATGATCCAAACCTCGCCATCAGAGTTCCCTTCCTGGTCAGTCAGGTGAGCCTTGCAAGACCCATAGTTGGCTTTAATGTGATCAAAGAGCTAATACTAGGGCAAGAGAGTACAATGGGCGTTGTCAGTATTATTGCCAAGTTGCTGGAAGATGCCATGCAGGTTGAGAGCGACAAAGCTGAGGCAATTGTGAACTTTATACAGACCCAGGAGCCCGCTCATAGCCAGGCACTAGTGAGAGTTGGTCAGCATGAAATCGTTGTCCATCCTGGCCAGGTTGCCCGCATCAAATGTAAGGTGCCTGCTGATTTTACGTCACCTGTGGCGCTGTTTGAGGTCAACCACCCAGACCTAAAAGTAGAACAGCTAGATCTCGGTGATGGCCTAGTTGAGGTCCACCACACCAAGCGACCTTATGTCGAAATCCCTGTTGGCAACCATACTCAACACGACATCACACTCAACCGCTTCACAGTGTTAGGCAGTGTCCAGCCCATCGACAAGATAGTAGAAACAGACCAAGCAGACAACATTGAGGTCAATGTTGTCAACTCACCTGTTCCTGACTGTGGGAGAGACAAATGTGAAACAGAGCAGCCATCCCAGCTGTGGCACCCCCCTGTTGACATAAGTCATTTAAATGATGAACAACAAGAACTGGTGAAAACAATGCTCTATGAGGAGTCAAATGCGTTTTCTCAGGATGAGCATGACATCGGATGTGTCCCAAACCTCCAAATGAGTATAACACTGAAGGATGACATCCCAGTACAGCGATCCTATGCAGCAGTCCCCAAGCCCCTCTACAAAGAAGTAAAGGAGTACATCCAAGACTTACTGGCAAAGAGGTGGATAGTAAAATCAAAATCCCCATACTCCGCCCCAGTAGTCTGTGTCCGCAAGAAGGACGGGAGCTTGAGGTTGTGCATTGATTACAGGCTCCTGAACCAAAAGACAATCCCAGACAGACACCCCCTGCCCCGTATTCAAGATCTGATTGACACACTTGGTGGGTACAGCTGGTTTTCAATTTTGGATCAGGGGAAAGCCTATCATCAAGGGTTCATTGCTGAGGGGTCACGGCATCTGACAGCATTTATCACGCCATGGGGCTTGTATGAGTGGGTGCGCATCCCCTTTGGACTTTCAAATGCACCAGCCGCATTTCAGAGGAGCATGGAGGAGATGCTCAACTCCTTACGGGATGAATGCTGTATCCCCTACTTAGATGATGTCCTCTGCTATGCTAAAACATTTGAAGATCATGTCGAGGTTCTCAGACGTGTCCTGAGGGCTCTACAGTGCCACGGTGTGAAACTCAGACCAACCAAGTGCGAGCTCTTTAAAAAAGAGGTTCGATATGTAGGGAGGCTGGTCTCTGCCGATGGAGTTAGGGTTGACCCCAAGGATCTGGAAGCCATTCAGGCTCTGAGAAGTAAAACCCCCAGCACTGTTGGAGAAGTCCGTAAGCTCCTGGGATTCCTCAGCTATTACCGGACGTATGTACAAGACTTCTCTAGAGTCGCTAAGCCAATGTATGAGCTCTTACAGACCAAAACCCCTGTTACAGTGATGCCTCAGCTCAAGCAGAAAAAAGGAAAAGGGCCACAGCTGTCATCCAGGGCTCCAGTGAAATGGGCTGAAGAACATCAAAGGGCTCTAGACCAGCTCATACACATCTTGTCAAACCCACCAGTGCTTGGTTATCCTGATTTTGACCTCCCTTTTGTGCTTCATACAGATGCATCAGAACAGGGGCTGGGCGCTGTGCTGTACCAACGCCAAGGAGGAAAGCTCAGGGTGATCGCTTATGGGTCCAGGACACTGACGCCTGCAGAACGAAACTACAACCTTCACTCAGGCAAGCTCGAATTTCTAGCCTTGAAGTGGGCCATAAGCGAGAAATTCAGAGATTATCTGTTTTATGCCCCCCACTTCGTTGTCTACACGGATAACAACCCGCTAACCTACGTGATGAGCACCGCTAAGTTGAATGCGGTAGGCCACAGGTGGGTCGGAGAGCTTGCTGACTTCCGGTTCGAGGTGAAGTATCGACCAGGAAAAGCAAACATTGATGCTGACACTCTGTCTAGGTTGCCCTTAGACATTGACAGATATGTGGACTCATGTACACAGGAGTTGCCCAGAGACGTCATCCTGGCAACATGGGAAGGCAGCAGAGTTGCTAAACAACATGATGTTGCCTATGTCGCTGTCCTCGACTTGTCACAACCTAGCTCAACCACACAGTTGCCAGAGCTGCTTCCAACCATCAGCCGTGATGAGCTCATTAAATCTCAACGGAGTGATCCAGCCATCAGTCAAGTCATCAGACTGAAAGAGACTAGCGACACTCTGACCAGTGATGTGAGAAGGGGAGTTAGTGGTCTGACCAGGAAACTTCTGCATGAGTGGGGAAAACTCCGCCTCAGAGATGGTCTGCTATACAGGGAAACCAGTCAAAGGAGTCAACTTGTCCTGCCCAACCAGTACCGAGCTATGGTCCTCAAACATCTCCACGATGATATGGCTCACATGGGGACTGAGAGGGTCCTTGGCCTAGCTAGAGATCGATTTTATTGGCCATACATGAAACAGGATGTGGAGGCTTATGTGACTAGAAAGTGCCCCTGTATCAAGCAGAAAAAACCTGTCTCACACATCAGAGCACCCATGGGGAGCATCACCACCAGCTCACCCCTGGAGCTTGTGTCAATCGACTACCTCCACCTAGAGGCTAGTAAAGGAGGCTTTGAATACATCCTGGTTATTGTAGATCATTTCACCAGGTTTGCACAAGCCTATGCAACCCGAAATAAGTCTGGAAAAACGGCTGCAGAGAGACTCTATGATGATTTTATCCCACGGTTCGGCTACCCATGGAAATTTCATCATGACCAAGGGAGAGAATTTGAAAATGAACTGTTTAAAACCCTGCAGCAGCTGAGTGGTGTGGGTCACTCAAGGACCACCCCCTATCATCCTCAGGGGAACCCGGTGGAAAGATTTAACCGTACCTTACTTCAAATGCTCAGGACCCTGAAGGAAAAAGAAAAGGAAAAGTGGAGAGAACATCTGTCTAAAGTAATCCATGCTTATAACTGTACCAGGCATGAAGCTACAGGGTTTTCACCCTTCTATTTGATGTACGGCCGCCACCCACGTCTGCCTGTTGACATGATATTTAGTTTGGGTACTGAAGAAGAAACTACTTCGCCAAGAGGCTATGCAGAGAAGTGGGCCTGTAGAATGAAGGAAGCTTACAGACTCGCCTCAGAGAATAGTCAACAGTCAAGTTCACGGGGAAAGAAATACTATGACCGTCACATGAAGGGTGTTGTCCTTGAACCAGGTGACCGTGTCCTGGTGCGCAACATGAGTGAGAGAGGTGGCCCGGGTAAGCTAAGAGCATACTGGGAGGACATAGTCCATGTAGTGAAGGAGAGGGTTGCTGATGGGCCAGTCTACAAGGTGACGCCAGAGACCGGGGGAAATAGAATACGCACACTACACCGCAACTTACTCCACTTAGTCAACGACTTACCAGTAGACTTACCTCAGCCATCACAGAGATCACCAGGTGGACAAAAGAGGGACACACCAAAACACTTACCTGCTTCATCAACAGAACCACTCCAGCAGAGGTCAAGGGTCAGACAGTCAAAAGTAAGGATACAGGGTGAATGTAGCTCAAGCAGTGACTCTTCAGATGACGATACACCCCGATACTGGCTGAGATTACCTGTACAGAGAGGACTTGATAACACACAAGCACAGCCCGTATATGAGCCTCAGAGACACTCTAATCAGCATTTCACTCATATGACAACCACTGAGAGATCGGATCACCCTCAACCACTTGTACCTGAAAGAGAAATCAGACAAAGGATTCATGTCAGTGAAAGAGGGAAGAGCGTGGCTGATGTAAGGAGCAGAGAAACGGGACAGAGGACACACGAAGAGGAAAGGGCAGAAGAGGAGTACTTACCTGTCGATCCAATACCAGCAGAACCTGAGCTGGAAGCAACTAGGCTGGTAACCCCTCAGACAGCCAGCGATCAGCTCAATGATGATAGTCAGCCACAAACTTGGAGGTCCACTCGTGAGAGAAGGCCCACCCAAATGCTCACATACCAAACACTGGGCCAACCCTCATACCAACCCAAAACCATGTGCAATGCAGTGGGGGCTTATGGACTACCAGCAACACCAACCGGGGAGATGCAAACATTCCCTGTGGCCTACCACACACCTTTTGAGATGCCACCGTATCTCACCCCATACCAAGTCTTACCATATATGTCACCTACACACTTCACTACACCACTATTTGTATATTAACATACATGCGCAAATATCAATGAACAAACTTACTTTGAACTCACCTTTGGTTATTGAGACTGTACCAGAAATATTGAATATTGTTGAAAGTGTTGAAAATGTTTGAGGTTTAAGAGTATGTAAATGTCTGGAGCCATTTTTATTTTGTCAGGGAGCGTGTGACGCTCATGAAATGTAGGTCACATTTTATGTAATTTTGTTTGTTTTATTTTGAAAGTATTATTTTTAGTAAGAAAATGCATTACTATGCACCACCGGGTCAATTATTACCTCTTTTAGAGTTATTCAGCCTCACCAGCAGGCGGCAGTGTGGCGCTCAGCTTCTACTCGTGAACGGACTCTTGGTTACTTTCTCATTCTACTGAGCGAAGCTGCACCGAACAGAAGCGAGCGTATCTGTCTTATTCTTTCTCCTGTTTTTACAGGTTAGTGGTGTTTTGAAACTTGTATAATTACTCCCATGTGTTGCTAAACATTTAAATAATATGTTTGATAAATTGTGTATGATTTCTGAGCATGTTAGAATGGGTTTCTGAAGAAGTGACAAACATGTAGTTTCTCTGTGTGTCGCGCGACCCAAAATGGCGGCACTGTATACTGTTTTTTTTTTGTTAATGTGACCGAAATGTCTAGTTTCTGGCTCCAGCGCATTTCATATGTGGTTAAAACTATTATTTTGGGTACAGTATGTGGTTACATGTGTAAATTCATTGAATGTTAAAATTAAATGTATATTTGAATATTGCAAACAGTTAAAAGTGTTAGTGTTAGTCTTCAGCTCATGTCTTTAGCTCAGGCATTTCTCGTGAAACGACAGCCAGTAATAGCAATGTGCTATTTTATTTTATTTTTATTATTATTTCATTGTATTTTCAATAGTTGTAAACTATATAGTGATTCAGTTAATTGACTGGATAAAAATGTATTAATACAGTAGCATACTGAATGCAAGATTATTCTTTATGAAGAAGTGGAAAATGTGTTTATTTGAAAAGAGGAGTTTGATACTACTAGCTATGTATTTTGGTTTTGTTTCTGATGTTGATGTTGAACTGTACATAACATTTGAATATGAAAAAAAAACACAACAAGAGAAAAAAAAAGAAAAGAGATATTTTGAAAACTGATAAATAAATTCTACTGAGCGAAGCTGCACCGAACAGAAGCGAGCGTATCTGTCTTATTCTTTCTCCTGTTTTTACAGGAACCTTATCTGTTTACAGGCCCATAGTCTGGGACCTGTTACAATGGCAATGATGGTCAGTTATCAGCCCACCACTTTGGTCCAGCATGAAATATCCCAGCAGTTGTTGGATGGATTGCTACAAAGTTTTATACAGACATTCATGTTAACACTGACTTTGGAGATTCCTTGACTTTATCTGTAATGGCAGCATAAGGTTGACATTTTTGGTCTTTAATGAAAAGTATTGTCAACTATTGGATACATTTCCATAAAATTGTATACAGACCTTCCTTTTCAGTGTGACTC
Organism: Euthynnus affinis; assembly: GCA_029490765.1. Lineage (NCBI taxonomy): Eukaryota > Metazoa > Chordata > Actinopteri > Scombriformes > Scombridae > Euthynnus > Euthynnus affinis. The sequence goes on from CM055839.1 coordinate 16,984,831, forward strand.
ATAAAAACTTTGACCAACCTTTACATCTTCATCTTGTGGCATCATCAGCTCAAATTTTGAATTTGTCTAATTTGTCTAGGACCAAAACTAATGATCTCAGATGTTTAGTGCTACTCACTAACACACTAAACTGAGATGGTAAACATGGTGAAATGTCAGCATTTTTGTTTTAAACATGTTAGCTTACATTAGTATTTAGCTCAAAGGGCCACTGTGTTTTTATACAGCCTCACAGTGCCACTAGTATGGCTGTAGTCTCTTTTTAAAAATCTGCAGTTGTTCAACAAATATTTGGATGCAAACCTTTGAATCCTCCTTATACTTATCTCCTCAACACTTTGCGATCAGACAACATTACGGTAAAAGGATCTCCACTTGTTTGGTCTGTAGAGCTGACTAAGATAAGAGCTTAAGGATCAAAGCTAAGCATGTTTAGCTGTATATTAACTATAAGGTAGGTGAAAAGAGGTAATATCAGCTTCTAAAATGAATGAAGGTGAATGAATTCCAACCAAAATATAATTTCTATGAACAAATCAATATACAAAAGTTTTTAGTGTCAAACTACAGGAACAAACCTGTTCCTTAACATGAAAGGCAGCTAGATGAGTCACAGGGAAACATACAAGGAATTTCATATAATAATAAAAATTTTCACAACCTTTTAGTGATAGTACCTCTGTTACTATTTGGTGTTATTTTTCTAATAGATGTTTGACTTCATGTTTCACGTTGAATAAAAGTCAAGATATGGAATATACATCTATAATAGTTCTTCCAAAGTCAAACAGCTCAGCAATAAAGTTACTGGTAATGCAATGAGCTCAGGTTAATGACAGCAGGTCCCATAATATTATATAAAGTTTCATAGTTTCAATAAAGTTGTCCAACATTACTGTGCATTGGCTGCCTTGGTATGCCCCCTTTTTGGAAATCGCATCCTCTATCACATCCGAATGATGTAGCTGTTGCTTACTCTGTTCGCACACACAATTTGTTATGTGGTATTTCATTCAGGCTGCTGCCAGAAGCGCTCGCTGTACCTTCCATAACTCTTACACCCGTGAAAGATTTTTAATTAAAATGAAGACAGCTGGCTGAACTGTGGAGATGTCACAAATAGTTTTCCCTCCCAAAGAAGCCCATCAAGGTCTCCAGGCGTCAGATTGCAGGCAATTCCAGCTTTTTTGAAGAACTTGTTAATCACGTCTCCTTCTTAATTCAATTATCAACAGCTGCAGATTGATGCATCCAGGGATAGCGAGATAGGGAGAAACAGAGAATTCAATCGCTTTCTATCCGCTTATGGCTTGTCATCTGTCCCCTTTCTGTATTATATATTGATATGCTGGTGACCCTGTGCATTTACTGTATTGGATTTTTTTATTACTCACCTTTGAGCCTGTGCTGAAGAATAACCACTGACCCCTCAATGTGAACACAGGGGACCCGATCTTGTGTGTGAGAGAGTGTGTGTGTGTGTGTGTTAGTTTGTGTGTCTATTTGTGCCTGTATGGGTACATACATAATACACACACATTTTTGCATGTGTGACATTAGATTTGTATTGTTAAGATGGGGTATGTGTGGTGAGTCAGAGGGTCAGAGGGGTACTGGGAGCTAGTTTGATGTAGTTGGGGGGGTGGGAGAGGTTGGCTTCTAGGGCTGAGTGCGGGAGCCAGAGAGTTGGAAGGTCATGTTCATAAATTGTTACCAGTGTGCTGGGGCTTAATTGAAAAGGCTGGAGAAGAAACGGGACCCCTGATCTGTGGCCCCACGCCCCTCCCTTGTGACCCTTAGGCCCTCACTCATCGAACTGTGCATCTGTCTGCGTGTCTATATGTCAGAGTAAAGAGAAAGTACATGAAAACGTGTTTTGCCACCGTATTAAGAAATTCTACTTTTGCTGTCATTTATCTGGCATAAAGACACAGTAAAGTAGCTTCAGTGTATATTGTGTGCATGTCAGTCTGTGACCAATTTGAAATAGACAGGAAACTAACATGAAGGAAAGAGACCACTTAGTTTTTAAGGTAATTAGAACTTGTACAATATCTGAATATTAAGCCTGATCTGTTTTGTTTTAACTACTTTTTGAATGTAGGGAAGTATACAATATTTGATCTTTAATGATCCTGCCAATTCAAACATGAAATACACTGTCACTCTATTGCCCTATTTCCCTCAGCAAATTATCATCATTATTCTCTTTGCAAATATGTAAAATATTTGCAGATGTAAAATATCAGCAGATGCACAGCAAATGAACAGAATAGTGTCATATTCTGCAATGTATTTTATAATCAGGCAACATAGGTTAGTGTTTGTTCGAACTTTGATTTTTTGAAAGAGTGACAGGTGTAATCACTCATCCTTCTATAAGTACAGTATCTCTATGTCTCGATCACCATACTGTGTTCTCACTGATAATCATCTCACTCCATCAATCTTTCAGCTGCTGCTTGAAATAACCCCACTCCTGTGTTGACAAAGCAACGGCTCATTTATAAAGCAGAGGTCCCACCTTCCCATCCCCTATGGACACTGAAATCTCTCCCACCAAACAAAGCAATCATAAGCATGAATAGCGGTCTGCTGTGAAACTCTATCTAACGTGTCTTTACATTCTACACAGGTGACACATAGTCGTGGTCTTTTGAAGAGGAGCGCTGAGCCGAGTGGGCACTCGGCAAGAAAGAAGGTGAATCTGTCATTTCACGCTGGGAGGAAATCCATCCAGGGCCACTATTGTCCTGTATAATAGCCAGGAGATAGTTAAACATATCATTTTGACACGCTGGGCGTTATGACATGGACAGTTTTACTGCTGCAATAGGTGGAGGGTAGGAAGGAAACTCCTGCTCATGTTACCCTGAGCAGGGAGAGATAAAGATAGTGTCATCCTTTTTCATATTTCCCTTCTGTATCATTGCTTCTCACTGTGTGTGTGTGTGTGTGTGTGTGTGTGTGTGTGTGTGTGTGTGTGTGTGTGTGTGTGTGTGTGTGTGTGTGTGTGTTCTGAGCTTATTAAAAGCTTAGTTAAAGTTACAGTTCTTTATGTAAATATCTAAAAAGATTCCAAAGGCTTTTATTTAAAAAAAAAAACAAAAACATTTTCACACACTGATTAGCTCAGAAATATTACAAATATTCAGATTACAAATATTCAAATAATAAAACAATAGCAATATTTATAGATATTATTGATGACACAAAATTTGCTGTCCCCACCTATTTCTCTCTCTGAAATATAATAATAATATCATATAATATACATATAATATGTAGCACCTTTAAAAACAGAGTTTACGAAGTGCTTTGACAGACAAACAAAGGCAGTACAATGCAAAGCAAAGACACAACACAGAAAGCAATAACAAGCACAAGTCTGACATTAAGAAGACCACATTACATTAAAGCAAGTCTGTAGAAATGGGTTTTAAGAGGTGATTTAAAAGAAGTTACTGATTCTACAAGCCTTATCTCCTCAGGCAGGTGAGGGCCCCTGTGTGTTGGTCTACCCTGTCAACCTCATGTACTCATTAAGTGCAACCAGAACTCATGTTGGATAATACTTCATTTGTGTTAGGTTGTGCCAATTTCATAAAAAAAAAAAAACTTTATGTAGGAATATGCACCATTTGATCTAAATATATGAACTAAAATAATAAAGGCCTTAAAACCATGTTTTGCATAAAAAATAGCTGGTAATAACCAACTATAAAAACTGACCCACACTTTTCAGTGTAGCCAAGGTATTGTTGTATTGCTATCACCTTCAAAACTCTTCATGGACTTGCACCATCCTGCCTGACAGAATGTCTCAGTCCCTATTGTACATTCCCCCACATACACTCAGGTAATAGGATGCAGGCTACTTCATTGTCCCAAAGATTAAGGACAAGCAGTCCATTGGCGGCATACCGAGCTCCGCTACTGTAGAATAATTTACCTCACTCGGTCAGAGAGGCAAACAACACTGACACCTTTGAAACATGACAAAAAACCTATTTTCAATCTATTTTCACCCACAGTTAAATATTTAATTGTGTATATTTTCTTGTACTGTTTTTGTATGTGTGTTACAATCATTTTCCTATAATGTGTACTACCTTCTTGTAAAGTGCACTGGGACTTTAAATAAACATACTTACTTAGTGTATGCTTGTATGAGCAGCTTACTTTTAGATTATCTTAGCTTGACTAACTTTCTTTTCATTTGAGCCTAAAAGACACCTGTTTGACACTGTTTGACTTCAAAACATATTCATTAACTGCGATAATCCGGCTTCCATATGTTCAAGGGTTTTCACACTTTTCAACCATATCATCTCCCTGCTCCTTGTCAATATGTCAGCCATCTGTTTTAAGACAATACACTGTAGGGAGGGGAGCTCTGCACTGTTTTATGATTCTGAGGTGTGAAGCCCACCCCTCCTTCCCGATGCTCGTGTTGTGTCTCTTCACCTGCTGTGTCCACCTGAGGTCCCAGGACAGCAGTTATGGAGGACGACTGCTCAGCTCTGGTCTGCTGGCTGCCTCTTCTTTAAGGTGCAACAGAAACAATCCCATTAAGTGGTGGATCGCCTTTCACACAGATTACTGAGCATCTGTCACTCCTGCTTGAGGGAGCAGGGACAAGGTCGCTACCGCTGGCACACACACACACACACACAAACACTAGCATACAGGCCAGCAGGAAATCATGCACACACAACCTATTATGGCAATTTAATGAAGTTATGTCCAAGTTACATCTGAAAAGCTACTGTGCTAAAAACTCATGTTGGGATAACTCTGATTGCAGCATCTCATCCTTTGAGCTGAACAGTCACAGTTCATGTTTGGTGATAATATGTCTCTCCTCCAAATGACTAGACTGCAATGACCTCTTCTAACATTATTCAAGGGTCTAATCAATATTAATTATGTGAGATCAGATATAAACCCATGTCAGTGACCATCATAATACACAACAACAAAAATTACATAAAACATATTATTAATCTAGAGTTGATTTGAGATCTACATTATATTAGGGAAAGCTTACAAGTTTACAGTCCTGGGATTGTTACTTTATATATATATATATATATGTGTGTATATATATATATATATATATATGTATGTATGTATGTGTGTGTGTGTGTGTGTATATGTGTGTGTGTGTGTGTCAAAGCAGATTTTTACTGTATTTTGAATATAGTGCAGGCTGTCTACAAATTATCATGTGTGTGTCATACAGCACACACACACATAAATAATAAATAAATAATAAATATATGTGCACGCACAATTTACAATGTCTTTATTGACAGGCTGTCCCTACACCTCACCTGAGGGACCTGAACATCACACAAAGACACCTGCTGCCTGAATAAGAGGCCAAAACTTGACAACCTTATACTCAAACCAGTTTTTGATGTCTCTGTGTCATCTCTATGTCTCTTCTACAATGTCAGTCACTTGTTTGTGCTACCTGCTTTCTTTCTACATGCTTGTGTCTTTCAGCGCACTGCTGACTCTCCATACAGACCAACTCAGGGGTGGGTGTTGTATTCTGGTCTCCGCGGGGCTCGGGGGCCCGAGCGATGCCGCCTTACGTTCACCCCGGGTGAAAGGTGAGAACTCTGAGAACAGAGCGTTCTGGTCTGCTAGAAAAGACCTGCCTGCTCTGTTCTGCATGCTTGAGTTTGGGCAAGGGGCGACATGGGGTTGAAGGGGGGAGAGTAGGTGAGAAAGAGAGAGAAATGAGAGAAAAAAAGATTAGTGCAACTGAGGACAAATGACAGACATCCACTGCCATAGCAAGGGACAAAAACAGAGTTCCAAATGCATAACAAAAAGAGCTTTACACCACCAACAATGAACAGTACTGAAATGAGTAGTAAAATCAGTTGATTTTAATTAATTGAATGAACAAGGATACAACAGGGAAGCTGCAAATATTGAAAGATTAGCTTGCGTCATTTAAGAGAATGTGAAATAAAAACTGATAATGTGAGGGGTATTTGTCATTTCTGACACATCATAAAAATAAATCTGGTAGTTACTGAAAAAACAGACAAGGGTTTTATTCTATCACATTTGTTGTTCTGGACAGACTGTAGTGTCAGGAGGTCTCTGAATTTTGAGATAACAAGAGTAGATTGTTACAGTAAAGGCATACAGTAAGGGCATCATCTAGAGAACAGTATTTGAAGAACACAAAAATATTATGTCTGGTGTTTCAGTACATTTGGCCAACTCATGGTTCTCAAAGAGATTACTGTAAAATAAATTCTAAAACGTATTTGCAAGTACAATGCCCTATGACCCGTTTTTGTTTTCTCCAGTCTGTGTTAAAATAAATAAATATAACAAATATATTTTTGATCATTCTAATATGTTTTTTTTTTTCTGTTTAAGCTCGCAGACAGTATTTTGGTGTGCTGAAGCTGTCACATTTCAGTATTTCATATTTCAGAGGGAAAAGTCATGTCCATCTGAGCTTAGGCATCAATAGGTGAAGCTTGCAGCCACCATTAGACACCATTAGTGTATGTGTGTGTGTGTGTTTCACTGTAGAAGTCAAAAGTCAAGTGAACCATAACTGCATCCAACAATTGAATGCATTTCAGCTTTGTTGCTGACTATCCGTCACTCAGTTTCATCTTTATTGCCCCTCTATGTTGTTTAACAAAATTAAAATACCACACACTAAAACAAGCACTACTATTACTCCATTATCTATTATCACCACTAATAACAATAAACAATCTAAAGTATGTTACAGAATTTTAGTGAAGACTTATAGACAATTTCCCACTCTCATTTTATGGGAAAACACCAAAACCTCATACATAATGACTCTGAAGCAATACAGTTAGAGTGGCTGATCTGAGGAGAGGAATAACATAACTTACTGTAAATTACTTTACTCTCCCATTGTAAATTCAAATGTAGTGAGTCAGGTCAAATTTCACTGATATATCATGCTGTAGGCACGCTGTTTGCCTGTTATTTGACACTTGTCCTTTCTGTCTGTCATGTAATGATGGAGGATAGAGCAGCTATTTCAAAAGTGGGGGTTGTATAAAGAGCGAAGGATACCAAGAAATAAAAAATAAAAAAAAAAGTTGCAGCCATGCTTCATGGCTGTCTTCAAAACAAAACAGATGCGCTCTAATTTATGGCCACTTTCTGTGATTGGAGAAGAAAGCTTAGAATCGATCTGGGGCCTCTCTCTTTCACCTGTTAAGAGCTTTCCTCATAATTGGCTGCTGCCATCACAGCTACTGCCAAAACTGCGGCCTTCTCTGTTGCACAATAGTATGTTAAAGTATGTGTAAACTGCGCCTATTTTTCTTCTCCTCTGGCTATTGATTTTTAAATGAAGTATCAAAGAAAATCAATAGTAATCAACAAATAGAAGGCAACACGCTGTAGTGTCAGATCCTGGGGCACAGCTTAATCAATTTAGATGCCTGTCACAACATGGGGACAAAGGGGAGACATAAAAAAAGTTGAGAACCTGGCTTGAATGGAAAGTGAGTTGTGGGATGAGCCATTTGTCTTTAAGGATGAAGAGAGATAAGGAGAGAGGGATGTCAAGCTACACAAACCTATCCATCCCCCCCTTCCTCTTCCTCTCTTCTTTGCTTTTCCCTCGCTCCTCTGGCCTGTGACAGAGCGCTCACCCATAGTTTGGGGCGATTCATGTAAAAACATTACAGTATCCCTCAGGCCAGGTATCAGGTTACACCACAGCAAGGCCTTTCCAAAAGAGCCTGTCTAAAATGCTTAATGAATCTCCAAGTGAACTGTGGAACAGGTAGTCTACCTGCCACTCACTGTCAACACCTAGCCATCTGTCAGCGTCACACGTCTCTTTTCTCGCTGCATACCTAAATGTTGAGCCAATGTTGGGCCTACATTGGCTGGTTGCACAGACCCACAGACTTCAGTAACCAAACCCTGAATGAGTGATTCATATTTTTTTAATAGGTGAAGTCAGTCACACATGGGTGCCAAACAATAGACCAGTATCCATTTGAGATTTTCTCCAAACTTTTTTTTCATTTTGTCTTTGCCAAAATATATTTTTAAGGTTCAAATGTATTTGACTACTTCTTTAAAAATCTGTACAGTCACTTTATTTGAATAGTCACCTCATTGTAAGTTGACAAACAATAAATCAGATCATCATAATGCATTTACAAGTCTGTTTCATGTTTCAACAGCATTTTACTGTGCTGTCTGTCTTGCAATAAATTGTAAGGCTATGATCAGGGTTAGAAACAAGGAGAATGGGATTAAAATTTGTCCATGGTTAGAAGTATTACCACATGTAAACAATTGGGAATTCATAGTTACCAGAGTCTATGTAAAATATTTTGGAAATGTCCATTTCCTGTTCCCCAGTAGTTGCAGAGAATCAATATCAGATTATGCAAACACAGTTGTTAGCCTTTATTTTTTATTATTACCAGGAGATGTTTCTCTGTGACTGGATGTGCTTTAAATAAATGTGTTTTCACGGCAAATGATTTATAATTTGCTGTTAATTATTACAATATGTAATTGATTTAAAAAAAAAAAAAAAAAAAAGGCCAGACTGCTTTAAAATTAGTTCGGTATGATGTTGACTTCTTTTTACACCCAAGAATTGATCAAGCAACCTCTGGACAATATTCTAGTGAGGGTGATAATATTACCAACATCCTATTTCTGCTCAAAAGTTGATCAACTCAGAACTCTGATCAACTTTTGAATATAAAAGAAGTAAGGAAGTTGTGCTAGGCCTCCCTTCAAGCCACACTCTCCAAGTAAATTTGAAACTGTAGTCAAGTTTATGTTTGTGCCCTTGCATGTCAGTGCTGGACTGTGCAACCCTCCTCCTCTTCCCCACAGTCCTCCCCACCCACCGCCCACTCCGCCACCAGGAGCAGACTGCTGTGCCAGGTCTCCCTCCAGGCCACAGTGCTGAGAAAGTGACAACATAAGGTCCATTCTGTTCCCTGTCACTCACAGCCCCAGGCCCACTGTTAAATGGAAAAGGCTTTTAGAGGCTGTAAATGGGGACTGGAAGGAGAGAGGGAGGTGGGTCACAGTGGACATTTCAGAGTCTGTGTGTGTGTGTGTGTGTGTGTGTGTGTGTGTGTGTGTGTGTGTGTGTGTCAGTGTTTATGTTTTTGTGTGTGTGTGTGCATTTGGTGGTTTCTGTGTGTGATCATGCTTGTGCGTGTGCCGTGCTAAAATGTATTGTGTGTATGAGTGTGTGTGTGTGTACAGTATGTGCAGCACACCTAAAGAGCGGTCACAGCAGGGAATTAGGGAGACCAGGCTGAGGTGAGGCTGGATTAGCCTTTTAAATGGAGCATGCCATGTAGGCTGTGAAATACTGTGACTGTGTCCACAAGCCTATTGTTACCACTCACTGTTCCTCAGTGAGAGCTGACAAACTGCTGCACTTTTGTCCCATGTCTAATTTAACTCTAGGACTGGCTTTGTTTGCAGCAAGTAAGAGCAAGTAAGATTCGCCACTCTCCACTCCACTCTTTTAAGCTTATGTCTACAATACATCTCCATTGTTAAAGCAAATTATGTTGCATGTGACATTATGTTTTATCGTCATCCATGGTAATAAATGGCCCATTTTTTTCATCTAAAGTCACTATGGGGGCTGTCTTACATTTTACATGGAAATTCATTCAGTACCCTGCACATATTAATTTCAACATTACTAACAATGCAACTTAAAAATTCCTCATTGCATGACTGGGTCACTAAACAGTGACTGTGAGAAATGTTATCCGGTGAATGCATGCACTCACAATGCATTTCAAACAGATGTCCCCTGTCAGAGCTTGGTAAGCAGCATTAAATACCAAATTCCTTAGTGATCTAGTTTTATGACAAGGGTTGTCTGCATCAATCCCTCCTAGGGGTGAATGTAGGGACAGTTTTGATTAATTGATCATCAGTTCAGCTTTGAAGCTTTGTGTTTTCCCCCTCTTTGCCCCAGCTGATTACTAATATTTATAACCATCAGCCCATTTAACTGGGACCAGTCTGGCTGTAATATATTGCTTAGGAATTGGTCCTCATTTAACCTTGAGGATTGTAAAGCTGTCATGGAGGAATAGTGTAATATTCACCTTCATGAAGGGGCAAAATACAGTTTGCACTTGGTGACTTAAAACTTTGGATAACAATTTTCTGCATGACTGAAATGGTGGAATAGTGGGCCTGATATTGAAAATCACTGCATTACTTTTTTCAAATCCTTGTGATGTAGTTGTTTCCTCCTGGAGAAAAAATGTTGGTGATAAGCACTTAAGATAAAACAGTTCATACAAGAAAGTATTTCATCCCAAACTGAGTGATTGTAAATGACTGCTGGTCATTTTTCAGCAAACAGACAAATAAGATTTGCTGATGAATTTGGGTTGGCATTTGCTTTCCATATGGTGTAATGAAAACACTGCTATCAGTCCACATTGAGCAGCTTACAGCCAACTGGAATCCAACAATTTCATTGGCCTGATTTTCCAGTCCGTCACATCAACATTTGTATGAATTTACAAGAATCAAACTCTATGATATTTGTATTATATGGGAATTGACATTTGCACCTCTTTCTTTCAATGTTTAAAAATCCCTACAGTACAATATCCTCCTTCTCTACAAGAAAGAAAGAAAGAAAACACAAAGTGAATCCACTGTCAGATAGTCATACATTTGAATTCTTGTGTTGATCTGTAGTTACCATTTTGTGTGTGAGAGAGAGAGCAAGAGAGAGAGACGAATCATTTTATATAAATTCTATTTTCTGGCTGTGTGACAGGGATCCTACTCAAACATACTGTAATTACCACTGAGGAGAAAGAAAGGGAGAGATAGAGAGAGCCTTTTGGCCTGCTGATTTGATTAGAGTTTATCTGCAGGATACAGAATGCACATATAAAACAGTAATACCACATGAGTATACACAGAAAAACAAGTGCATGAAACGCAGATTTGGAAGACCACAGCCACCAATGCACGTTCACATATATAACCACAAATTCATATAGGAGACACAAATTTTAAACACAAACTGACTATTAGCGTTTCTTATCTATCACTGCAGAAACTATTTCTATGCTTTATTTGATCCTCTGAGACGGTCTGCAGCTGCTTATCTTTTATCTTATCTTTTGAATTTGACTGTTGTGTAATCTAACTTACAAACACCTTGGCATGTTTTTTGTGTCAATATATTATGCCAGGTATGAAATTAGACTAAATGAATAATTTGTAACTATATCACATTATCTTTAGAGAAGTCCTAAGACCTGAGCTGAATTCTTTAGTTATTTTCCTTTCTTTGAAGCTGTTTGAAAGCAAAACAAAAAGTTTTTAACAAAATAAAGCTGTGTCTTGCTTTCTATATTATTATTTATATATATTTCTATATTTCTGTCATTACTTTTGTTTTCTTTTGTTCTTCCTTTGAAAGCTGTGCAGTGATTTCATAACCCTTGACCTTGGCATCTTTAATTGTAATTCACAAAAACTAAAGAAATAAAATAATCGAGAAAACTAATTCCTTAACACTACACTGGAAATGAGAGTTTTTCCTGTGACAGGAGTGATGGATCAACTGTGGTGTGTCGTTGTGTTGTCAGTGGTGAGTGTGATGATAGTCAGCTGAAGGCTCTCACCTGTCGCTGCTGAGGCGAAGTGAGGGGACGACTGGCGCCGGCCCAGTCTAAACAGGAGTCAGCCCTCGCTGTCTGAACAGGTCTGCTTCACACTGAGCACGTCCTCGGGAGGGAGAAACAGACACAGACAGAGAAGAAGAAACTCAAATATTCAAACACACACACACATGCACAGGAAACCTTCCTGTCTTTCATGCCTACCTCTCCCGCTGCATGCACACACCCCTGTCTATTTGTTTGTTAGCTGGAGACTATTAACACCCTATTCTTCCTGCCACAGTGAGTACAGTGACTTTGAGACTGTAGCTGTGTGCATGAGATTTCCACAAATATTTATTTAAACAGATGAACTTACATGGAAGGGTTGTGTGCAAGAATGTGTGTCATATGTGTTTATGTGCACATACATTATGGTGCATGTTTATGCTACATTGTACAACACATGTACTTGTTGGCACATAAAAGTTTTATAAACTGAACAGCCTGACAAGTGTGAACTGACCACTGATGTTCTGTGTGATTTCATCCTCATTTTTCAAACACACACTCCAAGACACACCCTCCCCTTCCTGGGCGGTGGGGCTGGTCTGCAGCATGACACTCCCAGGCTACACGTCTCCCTCCAGCTCTGATGTGTGGGTGCAAGTGTGTGTGTGTGTGTGAGAGAGTGATGGTGGAGACAAACCATCTGTTTGGCTGAATGTGCGTGTGCTTGATATCCCCTCTGCCTTGGCGTGGCTGCCCTGCAGATGTTTTGGTTGTTTTTAGTGCTGCTTTGTTTTTGATTTTCCCTCGTCTGTTTAGAACTGGAGGGATTACAAACCATCCACTATGGGACATTTGAAGAAGTGTTAGTTAAGACTCTTGTGTTGTGCCCCTACTATAAAACTGTATGTGCCATTCCACTTATTGGATCTGTTCAAACGCAGATTTACAAAGGACAAACAGGGTGTCCTCTGTCTTTTCTTTTTGGTCTGTTTTTTCCTTTGAATTAATCCTGAATGTATTTAAGAAGAACATAACACAATGTACTGCAGTTCACTAAAATTATTTGACTTTTAGTTCCTTCTGGCATCGAAGTCAGCACTGCACCAGACCACACTCCCAGCTTTGCTTTTCTATGGCACAGGTTAAATTTCACAATTTGTTTGCAGCTGCCTGGGACTGTATGAAGTTTACTTTACTGGCTCCATTGGGATTATATTGCTTTCTTAAAGTATACAGTAAATAAAATATTTGTTTATACAGCAGTTGTATAATAGCTTGTATGCCTCTGGGGAAGATCTATATTTGCTTAAGCTTTCAAGGTCCACGGTCAACTACAGAACAACAATGGAGAGATTGCCACTACTGTAGGACACTTCACCAGGGTGGTGATTTGCTTTCACAGTGGCTTTTGTATAGATCCCACTTTTGAAATGGCATCTTTACTTAACCTTCAACCGTGTTGCCCTCTGAAATATATCTCTCCGCTGCAACATTCACACTGTGTGAGGCTTGTGGTGTCTACAGAATTTAAAATATAATGTGAAAAGAGTGCATACACCAAGCAGATTGCATGTCCTACTGTTGAAAATGCTCTTGCTGGTTCAGATTACACAATTCAGGGTTTTTCAGTTTGCATCATAGTGGAATTCCAGCCACTGATAACTTATCTTTCAAGGACATTTTAAGCACAGAGTTACGTCGTAAGTTTTGGAATAAGTTTGGATAATTTTAGGTTATAAATAAATTTAAGGAACAAGAATTTCAAGCCAAACCTCAGAATGAGGCTAGTATGGGTCTAACTAAGATGAGGTAATTATTATAGGAAAAAAGGGATTTTAACTGAAGTTAATTTAAGGCTATATGTATAATAAACTTTTATGTGGAGATCTGGTTGTGCTGTGATTAGGAGCAGGAGTCTCCCCAGAAATCATTTCTGTTTCTCCAACTTCAACCATCTGTTTTTTGCCATCTGTCATTAAAGGAAATGAGTCATGCCGACTGAGAGAATCTTCTGGAATCTGTTGGATCCAGTTTATCTCTCTTGCCTACAGAGCCCCTTCAGCTTGGTGTTAGTGGGATCTCACTGAATGGTCTTATCTGCTGGTGCCCAGGCAGGGTTATCAGCTCTGGCCTATAAGGACCTCAGACCTCACACAGCTTCTCCAGACTGGTGAATCGACAGGGCGCTGGAGTTAAACTTATTAGTGATGTTTTGGCTCTGTTTCCTTCAATGATTAAACACAACTTTGATCGTATAAATCTGTTTAATACTTGCATTGTAATATCCTTCATGTCAGCAGTTTCACTCAACTTCTGTAACTATTATCTGATATGTATACTTGCTGTCGGTGTCAGACATATTTGTTCTGGTTGAAATTCCCCCTACAGTATCTTAACTCCACTCAACTATGCAAGTACAAATTAGTCAATTGTTGTTCTTGTCAGAGGAAGGTAATAAGCCCACACTTGCCCCATGTGTTTTGAGTTGGACTGAGTGGTGAGTGGGGCGGGTAGTGTTGACTCTCTGGTGAAAAGTGGCCTTGATCCGTCTCTGCGTGGTCACTTCCAGGTCAGGCTGTAGGCAGAGTCGACGAGGGGCGTGGAGGGGGAAAGCAGGATATCAGAGACAGGCCAAATAAACAAACCTGTCAGCCATAGCATGGCCCTCTGACCTCCCCTGTCCCATCTGTTTTCTTATCTACTCTACTGCTAATACTGAGAACAAGTGACACCTCTCTCTGGCAAGCACTCACTGTTTTCCTTCCACTTAGCCACGGCAGAACTGCACAAGATATGCACTTGGTGGGCAAGACGATATCATGTGGCAGAGCTATGCTGGCGGGAGAAAAGCTTCTTATAATCTGGAATGATAAACATAGTATTTAACACTCATAAGTATAAAAATACAAATATACTAAATGACTGAAAGGTATTTTCCTTATTTTTTTAACGGAATGAAGCTTGGAAAACAGTGTACAAGCTTTGTATTGCAGCCACACAGAGAACTTAGAGTCAATCTGAGCCAAGAGGATTTTGTTGAGAATCAAATACAGTAGGTCTCACAGCTGTAAACATCCATGTCAAAAGAGAGCTGAGCTTGAAGAAACTACCATTTGGACCAGTGGATTGTAACATGATGTCAGCCAGTGGCCCAGAAGCCTTACTACTACTGTCAATATGTTACTCCAGTTCCATCCCTTTGTATTCAGTCAGTAAGGTCAGACAAGATACATTACACAAGTTGCTATTGTGTTTATAATGAGAGACATATACCGTCCTTCTTTCTCCACCTTCTGTCCAGCTGTTGCTCTTCACCGTAGACCCATCACCCATGCAGAGGGGCGGAGTGGATATTCGGTTGATGGTGCCAATCATTGGTGAGGGCGGAGGAGCTGGGGTCTGTTAATGAATCTCCCCAGGGACGGAGATTGTGGGGGTGGAGCGAAGGGGAGGAGCTGCAACAGGAGAGAACGTACTGGAGGCGGAGTTTGTGTGTTTGAGTCTGTGTGTGTGAGCCTGTAGAGGAGGGGTGGGGAAGAGCAGGGGTGAGGGGGGTAACAAGCTGTCACCCTGCAGGAAAGTCTGCTTCAGTAAGTCACATCTGCCAAGGGGTACCAGGGCCATGCCTGAGGGCTGCAGGGTCAAAGGGCAAGGCGTCCCCCTGCAGAGCGCTCAGATCACATATCCACTCCAGTCAATAAACTGGCTGCTGTCACTGTTACAAACACTGACAATACTGTTCCTTTTTCTATAGACTCAACTGTCTAGCTACATCACTGAGATTTACAGTTTGTTTGGCTCTACTGCATCACTATTATTCTGGGATCTTTGTGATTTCTTGTACATGTTTTATATGATTTTATAAGATTAAAATCCAAGTATCTGAAGCTGTTGCTGTCAGGTCATTTACCAAATTTAAAGTTTCTTCTATTTAAATCAATCTGTGAAGGAGAAAAAAACATCTGAAATTTGCTTATTGAATCTTTCATGTTTGGAGTGAAATAAAATCACAGTCCAAAGATCCAATAGAGAGAGTTGACACTTCTGCATTCTGATGCAAGCTTCAGGTACTTTATTTTGGCTGATCGAAGCTTCATTTGTTTACCTTTGAGGTACCGCAGGCTCATGGTGCCTAAGCAGTGCGGTCCCAGTGAATAACACTGTGTGTTCTAATCCTGCCAATAAGTGTTTGTATGAATCTAATCTGGTGTCACAGTTCTTGGAATGGTTAACATTTGGTGCAGAGAGAAGGAAGTTGATTCAGGGGCAAACTTGTCCATGACTCCTGACTGGCATGTTAAGAATTACAACCTCCTGCTGTGCTAACCTAAATTCTGACAAATCTGCAAATAGGCAGCATCCATTTTATTTTGAGAGATGTCCTGGAGCCACTCTAACTTAAAGTTTGTTTTCTCTGGATTATCTGATCTAGTAGCCCATTTCTACTCAAAAGCAGAGAATGCAGCCAGTGCCCCTCCCTTTCCAACCCCACCCCACCAATGCCCCCCAGTGTCTGAGCTTCCCCTGCCTCTACCCGTCTACTAGTTTGGCAAAGCCCATGACCTCCCAGTGCAGCTCCCTCAGTGACCAGTAATGGTTTATTTTGTGTCAAAGTGCATTTTGGTCCCCCTCTGCTCAAATTTTCTGGACAAATTCAGCAGTTGTGCAACTCGAACCACTCATGAGCTCACATGTTTACAATGCAGGACTGCCATTGTTTGTCACACCTTTCAAATAAAAGGTAGCCAAGATGGACAGTGTTTACAGGATGCTGGGAGTTGTCGGGGGCTGTGGCTGGCAGCTCTGTCCACTGGGATGGTGTTTGGAGGCTCATTTGATGGTTGGAGAGCCCTCCCCGAACTCCGTACTGCAGCCAAATGGGGCCTGTCTGGACGGTTCATGGTCACCTTATAGCTTGTACATTATTGTGTTTTAAACAATGGTTTAGATTCCTGCAGCACCCTTTTCTTGAACAGGAAAGGTGTAAAAGCAGGTGAATCACTTTGTTGCTGCCATAGCATTCTCTTGCTGTGTTTATTTCAGTGAATATGAAAGTGGCATTTTTAGTGTTGATTTACATAGATACAGTTGTGGAAGTGTGAGGGGGAAAGGGGACTCATAAATATATTGTGCCCAGGACTCTCATATCAGCAGGAGCAGCTCTGGACCCTGACATGAGATGAACAACAGTAAGATCACATTACTTAATTATTGCTAATGAAGCATAGAGTTTTAGAGCTTTTCAAGAAAAAGTTAGTTGTGGGAACTGGGAATGGCTGTCATTCTGGCTACATTTCATCAGAGAATCAACACTTTACACCACCCCTAGGTTTTTTGTTCATTTTGCAATTGCCATTGTTGGCTCAATGTAGTCATTAAAGAAAGGAAACAAAGAATGCTAATCTTTTTGGGTGTTGAGTCTCAGCCAGGTCTCAGCTAACAAGCTTGTTGACTCATACACATTGGCCTGATTCCTGCAGGCACAGAATATCTAAAGTCCTATATCATAGGAAAGAAATGACCACACACTGAAGAAAAAAATACATTCTCAGATGTAAAGAGAATCAATATATTACACATGCAGATGTGTGACAAATATGATAATGTATGTCACCATTTTTTTCCATTTTGTCATCGTTCATCACCTTTCAAGTTCTTGAAAAAGCCTGGATTCAAGAGCCCAAAGTCTCTCACATTTGTTAGTTGTCTTGATAGAATATCTATCAATAGCTTTTTTTTTTTTTTTTTCTTTTTTTTTTTTTACAGTATTCTGAGTATTACTTAAAACATCGATTATCATCAGACAATCAAAGTAATGTTACACAAAGGACTCAAATTGATATGGTCAACTGGTCTTCATTTTCAAATGTCAAATGTTTTGCATTAATATTGTGAAATTGTGTAAAATATTGATATTGTGATATATGAAAAGCAATATGACAGGCATTAAAAATATAAGTAATATTACATTGAGATGTAAGATATAGAAGATCCAGTTTATCTCGATGTAGCTTTCACACATACAGTACAGATGAACAGGAAATATACATTTTGTGTGATCTCGTCAAGGTATATTATTGTTCAATAAAATGTTATTAAATGTTACATCCAATCATAATATTTTATATTCTGTGCATATAAAAAAGTATTTGTTAAATGATTGGAAGGAAAGGGAAAAGACAACAAAATTTGAAAGATAATTTCCCACATAGCAGGCTGCTATCATTATTTGTTTTTAATCTATTGAATGAGCTCAGCTGTGATGTACAGTGCAATTACCACATCCTACATTAACATAAAACTTCTATTTACAAGACCACACTCACTCTTTATGACCCCATTAACCTTTTCACTGCATTTCACTGTTTGTGTAAATATTTTGATGTAGTCACAATGGTTTCAGGTGCATTCATAATTTAAGTTATTGTGAATTAAACAGCGGGACTTTGGTGCAGCTGAATAGAAACACCTAAGGGCATTTATAACAGCTTGACTAAGCATTTGTTTAGTTATGTTGAAATGCATGTGATGGTGTGTCAGTTTATATCACATTGTGTGTTTCTGTAACAGCAGCAGACCTGGCTGCCCTTCACCACTCCCACCCCCTGTCTGATTGACTCCCTGCCCTGTTGTTCTCCATCTGTTGTCTGAAATCTTACAGGATGCTCATCTTCTCCACCTTCATTTCCTCAGTTCTCCCATTTCTCCTGCTCTCCTTCTCCTGTTCTATCAGCTTTAACTCCTATGTCCCTTCCTCCCCTGTATTTCGCTATCCTCACCCTCCTGTAGCCTCCTCTCTTTCCTCCACCCTCAATGTCAACTAATTAGGGCGGTGAAGAAAGGGAAGTACAAAGGCCTCGTCTGCCCCACCCTCTGACCCCAGTCCACTCTTTTCTGAGCCATCATTTCTAACCATTAGCCCTGTATTAGTCTTTTGATTAGGGCCAAGACCGCCTGGACACAAAGGACTAATCATGGGATACAACTGGCTGGGCTGTGTCACTCACCTTTGGGACAGTCCCCTTCCCGTCCCACCCTGCCCACTTCTCTTGTTTGTCTTTGGTCTACTGCTCAAGAACTGAGCCTCTAATCTAGTCGCTGGTCAGTGATGCAAACAGTCTGTCTCTTTCTCTCTCCTTTGTCTGTCATTAAAAGAGATGTTGCCTTTTTGACCTGCTATACAGTATTATTATATGTCCACAGTCATTTTACCTCTGTCTGTTTGGTTCTAAATGAGTAATGTAATATCCACTCCTGAGGCATGCAAAAATAAAAAGATCCCATTCTGGATTCCAAGAGCATCTCATCTGTCTTCTAATGGAGGAGAATTAACAAATTTCTGATCATATGAGTATTTGATGAGATATTCCAAGCTATTACTTGTGCAAATATTTTGCACAACTTTTTATTGTTACAATCAAAAAATCCGGTCATTTACAAGTATTATAATGTTTATAATGTGTATAGATTGAATTCCATTTAATTGACTTTGTATTTTGTTTTAATTTATTACTCCCTTTTTTGCATTTGTTCCTTGTATTCAATATGTTAATGATAAAGTTGATGATAATTGAATCTAATTGACCCAGCCTGTCCAAACTGTGGTCAGTATCATCCTGTTGTGTGTGCAGATAGTTTTGTTTGCTATCTTGTACTGGTGATGGTTGTTTTTACAGAAGATTTACTTTGTGACAATATGTCAGTGGGGCAGACTCCATTCTAGTACTAAAATGACTTTCATTTTCCTGTGCTAGGATGTCTACTATTGAGGTAGATCATCCACAGACACACGCACATATGCTGTGGTTAAGTAAACACTTCCACCATTGTTCTTGCATACAAAGAAACATGTCTAGTCATGAAATCACAGGCACAGAGTTCAATCAGTAGTCGATTGCTTGGGTGGAATCCAGCCAGTTGAAACCCAAGTTTCTTACTGCATGCCAACACACCATTCTTCTGGCTACTGCCGCATGCTGAAACCTCTGGGCGGTTGAAGTGATGGACAGAAAGCTGCTTAGATGCAATTGAGGGGAAAGTTTCCCATGTTTCCATCTGAAATGTGTTGAGACTTGCAAGCTGTTGGAACAAAGCACCCTCACTGCAACACTGTCAAACTGTCTGCTCAAAGCTGGCAGGGCCGGCTTGAATTATAGTGTACATCTTTGAACTTTCAGATCCGTTTAGAGCTGAACTTGTTCATCATTGCCAACTTCTGCCAAGTCCAGGTGTGGTGAAGTATTGCTGGCACAGAATCTCAAGGAGAAAAGTGAAAGTTTGGCCTTTGATATTATATCTGAATGTGCACTGATACTGCTCTTATTTGTCTTGTCATTTACCACATTCATTCTGTTCATCAGTCTTATTGAGACATTTTTTGGCTATCAGTTTGGATCAGATTTATTCATCAATTTAGTATATTAAATGTATTCCATACATCCATAAATTATATAATTTCGCTTATTCATATCATTATTCAATCTGTTTGTGATTCAAGCATTTATCTGGTATATTTCTAGAATTTCAATTTAAATCAATCAAATAATTCACTCATTCAACATTATCGTCTACTTTTGAAAACCAGCCAAGGCATCCAAACGTCATTACAACCTCTGCAAAACCAGAGAGCTCTCAGGGTGAAATGTCCAGAAAGACGGGAGCAACGCAAACAGATCATATAGGCTTACCTGCTGCCCATAGTGAAAGGTCCTGCACATAGCATTCTACCTCTAAGCTTGGTAGAGAAGGTGGTTTATTTAACCCACAAATTACACACTCAAATCTATCTTCAGGCAGTTTTGGCAGCTAGTCTGTTAATTCCATGGATGTGTTTTTTTTTTTCTACTTTTTTAGAAAGAAGTCAAGGAGGTTTCCTTTAACCATGCACTTTGTGTATAGTGATTTGTAATTGTAACAATTTATGCTATACAGATTTATTTACCCTAATTTTTCTGAAAAGAGAGGCAGATTACTTTACAAAAAGTGAGACAATAATAAGTAAAGCATTACATGTGTCTATACAGAGGTAATGCTTCGGAGGAAATGAGTTACTGAAGCTTATTGTTGAATAAAAAGGTTTGTCATAAACACAATCAAATCTGAAAGTTATGATTTTGTTGAGAGAGGGTGGAGATTTGTTGATGTAACAGGCATCCTTCTAATCCACTTTAAACTGTGATTATAAATCTTCACCAACATGAGGGCTTCACATGGCCATGCATCTGCAGTGAAGGAGCAGCTTAAATTTCCCATGGAGAAATGCAGTGGTATCAAATGAGTGTGTCACGTTTAGGCACTTAGGCACATTTAGGAACAGAATGTTAATTTTTGTATCTACGCGTGTCTCTGTCTTTTAATTTTTACTGTATTGTTTCTCCTCCCTCCTCAACATTTACAAAATAATTCCGTGGATGTATTCTTGTCATGTAGGTGGCTGACTTCTTGTGATGGTTTCCTCTACTCCTCCTCCTCCTCCTCCTCCTCCTCCTCCTCCTCCTCCCTCTCCTTCTCCTGGACACCCTGGATTAGAGCAGACCTCCCTGCTGCCGCTCACACACAGACCTGCTTCTTCTCAACTTCTCAACCTCAATTCTCACCCCAGTGTGTGTGTTTGTGTGTGTGTGTGTGTGTGTGTGTGTGTGTGTGTGTGTGTGTGTGTGTGTGTGTGTGTGTGTGTGTGTAGATGCAGCGTTTGAGTATGTTTGAATGTGTGTGTTTTTTTATATTATGTGTTTTTGTGTTTCTCCAACATTTGTGTGTGTGACCAGGCGCATGCGTTGGTTTTTGAGATTTAGCAGGAATGTTTTGGGGATCTCTGTGTTTCAGATTTCACCTCAGTTTTAGAGGTAGCAGAGGAGGGGTGAATGGTGGTGGGGGGTGGAGGGATTGAGAGAGAGAGGGAGGAAAAAGAAGGGAGGAGAATGTGGGTAGATGAGGGCAGGGGGTGTGCAGGGTAAATCTTTCCTCTCTGAGAATAATTTGATCCCCCGGCTTGGCTGGCTGTTCTTGACTGTGTCTTGTTCTGTCCGTCACTGAACAATGCAGATGGAGTAACGTTTCAGGTCGGAGGGGAACACTGATTCTCCAGACAGGTAGTCACTGCCCCTCCCTCCTACTCCCCACATCCTCCATTTATTTCTCCCTCTTGCACACACACACACGCACACACACCAACACACATGCTTGCTCTCTTCCCCTTCTCTCCCCCTGGTTCTTACGTTCTCATTGTATTTCTTTTTTTCTCACCCCCTCTGTCCCTTGTTGATTCAGTAGACAGGTAGCTCACCGGGACCCCCTCCTCTGCACCTCCACCACCACCACCCTTCCCCTCTTTTTTACACAGCCCCATGTGCATTCCTTTGCAGAGACCTGGTATTAAGCACATGCAGCTTGACACCCCTTAAACATACCATTCATTACACACTGCTCACTCTGTTCCTTTGTTTAATGTTCTGACCTTTGCCGACCTTTTCACAAAAAGGGTTGTCATTGAGCAAAACATTGTGTTTACTGATTCCCCAAAGGCCATTCCCCAAACCTTAAGACTTTTGATTTTCTTCTTCTAATCTTAATACAATTTCTTTTTTTTCAAAATGACAACAAACAAAGCCAGTTCTCTTCTCAACATGCCATTTTGGTGAATCACACAGGTGCACACGGTGTTGAGATGCAAATAACTGGATAAACTGGACATCAATAACTGACACTGATAATTAGGAGGCATGACACTGCTGTTTGTTTTTGGATTTTATCTCATGGCTCAGGTGACTTGCCAAGTAAAGCGAACTAAAGTAAAGCGCAACTTTTCAAACATGCATGACGTAACATCGGCATAACTTTTCTGGGCTTCATAAAACTCTTTCCCTTTCATGTCATGCATTAGAAATCAAATTAGATCCTCAAATGAATTGAGTCTTTCAAGTTTACAGCAACAAAAACATTTTCCCATTTTCCAATCTCCTATTTTTTCTCCCCTTAAATGTACAGAAAGTCCATTAGTACCATTTATCATTAACCTCCCTGTGTATAAGTTGTGGGTCTGCATGGCCGTGTTAGTTTTTCTCCTTGCGAAAACACAGTCATTTCCCAGCGCTAAGAGCCCTTAATGGACTGGAATGGGCACTCTGAGGCTCATTAGCATTAGCCAGCTTCCTACTCTCCGTTAATGGAGAAATGCTCTTTATATTTATAATGCTTTTACAGAGAGGGACGATCAATATCATAATCTACATGATTGTGGAATATGAAGTAAGGTTTTTTTGTTGCACATTAGAGAGAAAGTATTGGTTTGAGCTGCAAAACAAGAAAACACTTGAATATGGGTGTGGTTACTGTCTACAGTGGACATATGAGGATTTATGATTCCTGGTGCAATAGGTAGAGCAGTAAAGATGTCTGTTTATATAACAGAACATTTTAATGACTCAAAAAGTTTGACCTATCAAATCTTAAAAGTTTTCAGCCCAATTCACTTTTCCTAATTCACAGTTTTTTTTATATCAGAAATGGACCTCTGAAACTGCAAACCACCAAAATCTATTGAAAACCACTCAATATCAAATACTAGTATGTTGGCACAAAGTTCACATGACAGAAATGTTGTCTGTACAGTGTCACAAAACACAGAAAAATCACATTTTTCTGTTTTTTTTTTTTTTGTTCTCTCTGGAGAACAACTTCCTGTAGGTCTGTTTGACTTTTCAGCAAAGTGAAGAGTTTGTGTGTGTTGGAGGGATTAGATAAGCAAGTGGGCAGTGTTGTCAGTCTGAGGGGGCTTCCCCAGTGCCTCTACTTCCTGTGTGTATGAGTGTGAGAAACCTCTCCTCTTGTGTTATCGCTAGTGTTGAGAAGTGTGAGCCAGGGAGGATTGTGACACCAGTGAGGAATCCCATCACTGGAGCTCATGTATCTCTTGAAGCTGAAGTCAGAGCTGGGATGCTCCGATCAGGACACGCACACAAACACACATATAAAGTCTGTGTCATCAGTCATTAAATGCAGGTAACTTGTAAAGAACTGAATTTTTTTTAAAAAAAAAAACAAGTTTTGCATCTGTAATTTATTTTAACCACTTAACAGTGTATCTTCCCTGGACATACTTTAAATTGACAACAGTGCAATAAAGTGATAACAAGTGTAGGAAATCATACACACACACACACACACTCAGAAACACCAGGAAGCTGTAAAAACCCACAACAGTCATGGTGGTCCACTGGGATCTGTCTCCTTCAGGGCCTGGTTTTACAATAATGGACCACAGGAAGGACACAAAAGCCACAACTTGTCACACACATCATTTTTTTAAATTTTAATCTCTTTTTCCTCTTGGCAAGCACAAGATCATTCTCTTCTATTTCACACTTTCATATCAGTTACCTTCACCAAGTCTTGTGTAGATTATTTCTGACTCATATTCTCATTTTCTTACTCTTTCTCGCTCACTATTTTTCAACTTCTCCCCTCTCCATCAAGCCTCCCCTTTCTGCAAAATACCCCATTTAAGACTGATGTCTAGATTACTTCTTCTTCATCACCAAGGTCAGACTTTTATGCATCACGTATGATCCATATGGATCAACCCATTTTGCCCTGTCAGTCTTATGTCTTCACTTCATGCTGGTGTGAGGTGTGCTGATACCAGGGCAGACGGTAACTTCAGCAAGTTTACCTCCGGAGCATATTGATCCACACCGCTTAAGTAAGTCAAGTCATTAACCAAAAAGACTACGGTGGCAAAAAGAGATACCTGGAGGAAAACAATTGCCTTTCAAGAAATCTCTGGGGATTGTTAATCCGGTGATACTGTGTAAGGGTGCAACTTGAAGGGTTTTGCCATTAATGTAAGGCCGATATTTGTTGATATGGCACACATAGTTGTTCTCTTGAACTTATTTCAAGAGATTGTTAAAAAAAAATATGAAGCCTAAATTATTGCAAATATTTATATTTATTGAAGGATTTTTATTTACATTTTAATTAAATTTAGAATATATCTAAAGTAAACCATTACAGAGTGTTTTTGTAAATTCAAAATAACATAAACAAAAAGACAGTTTCTTGCTGTAGTTATGACAAGACCGCCATGAGTTTGAATTAATAACTGTGCAAACAGAATGAATCTCTCTCTCTTTAGGCAGAGTGATGACTGCAGTCCTCAGAGGGAGAAGCAGCTGCTCTCCTCTACATAAATAACCAGCTCCTGAACATGCAGCAGGAATATGTATGTAATGTGCATAGACAAAAGACATTGACCCTAAATGTCTCTAATAAATAAAGACAAGCCTACACACCACACATTAGCAGCATTCACCATCTCTCTGGATGTCCCCATTCATATTCTAATTCATTTTTCTGTCTTTTTTTTCTCTCACACACACACACAATATTCTCTCTTCCTCACTGTCCATAACCCTCAGATGGATAATGATTGATTTTTGTTTTGGTAATGATGCTCTTCTGCAGGTTTCCTTCAACTGACCTGGCAGAAGTATTGTGTAATTCATGTGGTGGGGGAGCATTTACTGGGGAGAGAGAGATAATAAGTAGATACCTATTTATACACTGTATGTACATATATTTGACTTAAGTAATACCATTACATTGAATAGCCTTCCAAATTCATTACCATAGAATCCTGTATATTAAGGATATTATAAATTTGTTTTTAAAGATATATTTTTTATTCACAATTGATAATTGCATATAATTAGAGGACTTTCGTTTTTTATTTGATCAGTGGTTAACACTGTCTCCTCAAAGCAAGATAGTTCTTGGTTCAAGCTCACTGGCTGGCTGGGGCCCTTCTGTAAGGAGTTTGAAAGTCCTCCCCATGCCTGCATGGGTTCTCTCTGGATACTCTAACATCCTCCCACAGAACAAAAACAGGTTAGATTGATTGGTGACTTTAAATTGACCATAGGTGTAAATGTGAGTGTGAATGGTTGTCTGTCTCTATACTGTGTGTTAACCCTATGATTGACTGGCAACCTGTCCAGAGTGTACCGTGCCTCTTGTCCAGTGTAAGCAGAGATTCCCCCGTGACCTTCTAGAAGATAAGCAGTAAAGAAAATGGATGGAAGGATGGATAGTTTTTTATCTGTTCTGCAATGTTTTGCTCACCATGTTAAGTAGTGATTCTTCACGTGAATGTTAAAACATGCTGAAGCTCAGTTTATACAGCTGAAGTATCTACTCTTTACAATAATCCTCATCCTTTCCAATCTCCAGCAGCAGCTTCTCTCTCTCCAACGTCTGTATAACGTCTCCTGATCAGGTTCTCACACTCAACATGAAGCACACAATAAAATTATAAGACATTTATTAGTGCCATGTGTGCATGTCAGTACATTTACATGTAATATAATGTAAATGTAATATAATAATACACAGTATGTGTTTCTGTGTCAGTGAATCAGTGAGAATTAGTGAGAAAACACACCTTTATAATACAGAATGTTGATACAGATTTTCTAAATGTGCAGTCTGTCTGTCTACATACTGTTCTCTGTAGGTTCGTGCAGACTCCAGTAGGTGCTGCTGGAGAGCAGTAGAGTCAGCGTTGGGTGTGTATGTCTGTCTGGACAATCTGGGCTCACCACCAACCTCCTGTCAGCATACATACCACGACTCATCACGTCACCATGGACACTGATAGAAAAACCCACAGCAACAATAAGAGCAGATTCACACCAGAGATAATATTTGCAAAACACTGTCAAACATGCTATTATTACTGGAGGCAGTATGTTGTTTTTTGCTGAATTATGACAATTAAAACACAGAAATGAGAAAACTTACCTCTTTGTGTTTGTCTATAAATCCATCTAATAATGCTTATTTTGTTGCATCAACAACTGCCTGGGAAGTACAGCTGGTATGTTGCAACGGACGCAATGGATGCAAGCATTTCCATAGATATCTGACTGTTCTCATGTATCCAAAAATTTCCAGTATAATGTCATAAGTAATGTCTATGACACTAAAGTCAAACCAGCCTAATTAACTAACTGCTTAGACTAGTCTCCTGGTTGAGATAGCATTGTAAATTACCTTAAACAATTTTGTATGTAATTTCACAAAGTCACAGTAGCACTGCTCCCTCTGCTCAAGCGCTTCAGCATTTGATATGACTTCTCCATCAACCTGGGAGAAAACACAAATTAAATAAAATTAAAAATAACTGATCCAGTGAAAAGTGATGGAGTGAGTGAAGAATTGGGTATGACATGTGATCACATTGTCCTTTGTCAATTGATCTGATGTCATTTATGTTGTTATATATGTATTCAAGTTTTATTTGATTATATATCTGTATATCTGTAAAAGTCCCCAGATAGCATCTCCTGTGTCATTCTGCCAGACAGTGTTCCTGTCACCCATTCCTTTCCTCTTGGAATATTTTTATTCAAAAATACCTGCTTTATTTGTTATGGTTAGCTGTCGTACACATGGGGCATTG
This sequence comes from Euthynnus affinis, assembly GCA_029490765.1. NCBI lineage: Eukaryota > Metazoa > Chordata > Actinopteri > Scombriformes > Scombridae > Euthynnus > Euthynnus affinis. The sequence continues at coordinate 17,011,966 of CM055839.1, forward strand.
TGGTGCCTCAGTATGAAAACGGGATGACACCATGTGTTATCTGATCACCTTTCTGATCTGATTCACCTTCTTATTTCCTTTTAACACAGGGGGGTCCAGTTTGAACTTGGAATCTGAACTTTGGGTGCACACCCCTGATTTAGTTAATCTCCAGTGATCCCTCACCGCATGAGCGATATTTAGTCTTTTTACTGCTTTGAAACTCAAAATTCACTGCCTAAATTGACTGTAACTATTTCATGTTCGATATCAGATTTCACATTCACTTGAGCCATTTGAAATGTCTGAGTATACAACTGCCAAATGAGTGCTTCAGGGAAGTAAGGGCATTATCTAAAGTAAAAATTGTAATTTGTAGCTCCCATAATCTTCTTTCCCTGCACCCAGATAAACCATCTGTCCTGGAATTCAGACTGGACTTCATACAGAGTTAAGAAAGCTCAGCTAAGTAGGCAAATTCCCAGAACCTTACGCTGAAAAACCTTTACTGTACAATGTACAATAATCAATATCTGTTTGTATATTTTTTGCAGATTTTATATGATGTTTCATACCTGCGTCGCAGAGACACAACCAAAACCACAATTTGATCACATCGATTATAGAAATACACACTGAGTAAAGTGTTACCAACTTTGTCAAACATGACTTGCATCTACGGCATGTCTAATACCACGAGGGTTGCATACAGTAGATATTAACCCTATGTTATCCCTTGCCAGGGTACCACTGGGCCAGCAGCCACTGACAAGGTTAAGCTGTTTAGAGTAGGTGAGGAGATTACACAGCTTATTATCCACATCTCTCTCTCTCTCTCTCTCTCTCTCTCTCTCTCTCTCTCTCTATTTCTATCTCTCTCTCTCTCTCTCTCTCTCTCTCTCTCTCTCTCCTCTCTCTCTCTCTCCGTCCCCCCATACACCTCCTTCTTCCTGGCTGGCCGCATGGGGCCGCTCCGAAATTTAATACCATGTCTACAACAAGATAAAGCTTTCTTATGGACAGATTAACAATATGCCCATTGTTTGTTGCCCCTGTGCAGGCAGACACAGGCAGCCCAGCCACTAAAGCCAGGGAGTCAGGTTGTCCAATGTGAACTCTAGCAGAAAGGCAAAGAAATGTAGAGAGAAGGAAAGAGATGGAGAATGGAAGAACGGAGTGCAGCAGCAAAAGAGGGAGAAATAGAAGACTGTTAGGGGAAAGGGAAGAGAGTCAAAGAGAGAAGAGAGACAAACAAACAGAGTGGAAAATAAGAAATGGAGAGAAGAAGAGAAAGATAGAGAGAAAGGAATTCAGCAACCTCAGATAGTCTTGCGCTACTGGGTCAAGCGCAGCATATTTCCCCAGTAACCAGAGACTGAGGAAGGCTTGTCAGCAGCCAAATTGCCCCTCAAACCCACTGACAAGGATTGTCAGCAGAGAGGGGAGAGGGAGTCTTTCTGGCCTACTCTCATGCCAGGGTTAATCACTGGCAATTACAGAGAGGAGGAGCAATCAAAAGGCCATGATGGCGCAGCACTGGAGTGTGTGTGGCTGCGGTACTCGGGTGTCATAAGCCACTGCGACTCAAACCAACCATTTCTCAAATGCTGGAAAAAGAGTATATTTTAATCCTGAGGGACTGGTGCTTTATGCATCTCCTTGGAAGTTAAAATTAAATGGTAAAGGAGACATAATGCTGAAGACTGGGGTTACATCGTGTGAATGTAATTTCTGGTGTGTGTATGTGTGTGTGTGTGTGTGTGTAGCTCTATGTGTGTGTGTAGGGGGGTGGTAGGATTACGTGGGTGGGGATTTGGAGGTGATGAGGCTTTAAACTGAAGGGGTCCTCAAAAGACTCTGTGGTCCAGAGCACCTGGTGTCAGATCATGTCAGAGGGCAGGGGGCCAAAAATTCCAAGTCTGAGCAATGAGTGTGGACTAGTGAGCAGGTGATGATGGTGAAAAGATACAGATGATCTTGTAAAAAGTTTTATTTTTCTAATAAAATTCATTAGATCATAATTTAGATAAAAACTCTGGAAATCCACTGGAAGTGAATAGATGAATTTAGACTTCCATAGATATGGCATTTGTTGACAGAATAATATGCTATAAATTCAAGTTGGCTCTATATCAAGAGCCAACTTTAATGCGGTTCTGTTCTTCTTGCTAAAACATATATCCAATTCACAATTACGGAGCCAAATAAAATACTGCAGGAAACCAAGAAAAACACTGTAACACCAGGTTTTGAAATGAAGATGAATTGTCTCTCTGAAACAGTCTTTGAGATGCTCACTGGAGTTTTTATTTGAATAAATGATACATATAATATTCAAATTTGCAGGTGGTGATTATTCAAGAAGTAGTGTGTGTGTGCAGAATCACTGTGTGCATCTCACCAGCACGGCATAGACGCACTTCTGCTCTTGTTGCAGACCATTTGTATTCACATGGTGACAGTTGACAGCTGTTTTTCCTTTAATAAGATTAGGCTAAAGAAATTAGTTGTGCACTCTTTAATCTGCCATTTAACAGAGGGGGCCACCTGGGGCCCGCCTTATCCCATCCACTCTGAATGGCTAATCAAAGAGGGTTTGATTCACACAGGGATGAGCGCAGCACTTCTCTACACACAGAGCCTGCGCCTCTACAAGCCAATAAATGGATAATTCCCCAGTCAAAAGAAAACATACTTATTTTCTTGTTCAGGAAAGACTGTTTTTCATATGTTTGGCTCAAGATATAAAACATAGATTTCTTCAGTGGTAATAGTTAAGCAAGCAAATCTTACATCATCCACATCTGTACTCACAAATGTAACTCCAGAAATGTCCTGAAATGACCACAATGAAATGTGTTAGCAGTTGTCCATTTTATTGACTTTTAAAAAAGAAAAAAATCCATCGTCTCTGTACAGAGAGATGCCCCCAGAATCTCCAGAGCCACACACATACAATATATTACATACATCCTGTAATTTTGTGAAGGCAGAGTATGGCCAGAATGTTTCAAACAACTGAATATCTATAATAAATTACTGTTTGCATGCAGAATTCAATTTGGGGCCAACACGTGAAGATAAATGTCCCTTATGCTAAAGGTTAACAGTACATTTTGTTGTTAAGGGGAACCATTGCAAATATTGTTTTGAGATCATTTTTCCCATATTAGAAGCAACCTGTCATTCATCAAATAAAAAGTGACAGATTTAGCTACACCTTTTCACATTTTTGCCTACACGAATACCAACAGCAGAATATCACAGGATCATGTAAACAGTGGAGTTACATCCCACTCCATTTGTCGGTTTGCCAGTTAACAGTTCTTGCCTCCCTGATTTAGAAATTTCACTCATTTTGTTACCTCACATGTTCAAAGATAAAAGAGATTAAATATACTCAGTAAAAAAAAACATGTTAAACATTAGTATCTGTCTTGTCTGTACACAGTATTTCATGTAGTCAAAACTGTTCTTAAACCTTAATGCACACATTGCCAGTGCAGGAAAGTGCTGTCACCCTCGTTTGCTCTCAGAAGGGGTCTATACATGTTGGTTAATGTGGTTTCTCCGCAGTGGGAGCTGTAGTGGGCTGGTTGGGAGAAATCAGCTCTGGCACAGCTGCACAAACGGGCCTTTTACTGGGCAAATCAATCAGGCAGCCCCAGGCTTGGGCCACTGCCCAGAAAGCACAGTTTGGATGGAGTCTCACCTTACCCCTATGCACTGGCTGAAAGGAGCCAGTATTATCACTGTACAGCACTCACCCTGTCACCTCCTTTTTCTTTTCCTCTGCCTCCTACCCCTGCTCTTTCTGCTCCTGTCATATCTGTCCTGTTCTCCACTTTTGGCATCATCGTTCCTCTTTCCTCCTCCTGGCAATATTCTCCTCCAGTTCTCCTCCTCCTCTCATGCTCTGCTACTCCTTACACACTCTCCAACTTAACAGATTGCCATCAGGAGGCTGTGATCTGCGGAGAAATGTCAGATCGTCTCCTGCTATTGGCTGTGCGCCCCTCAAATCAGTTATGACAGTTTCCTATTACATTGTTTACCTGCCTGAAGGCAGCGGCAGCCATACTTTAACCATATTCAAATCTGCTAGATCTGGAGCGACCACAAGTCCATGCATAGCTTCTTTAGCCTGATACGTTATGCGGTTTATAATGTCTACTGTTATTCCAGTGAGGATTGCTTTGAGAACGAGGACCAGATGGAGAAAGTTATCGTGTATGTTGAGATGTTTATGACAAGGAATAAACAGGGGCTTGCTTTAAAACATCCCCACAAATCTGAGTTGCTCCCATCAAATTCCATTTCTGGCTGAAATGATGTTCATTTTTTGTTGCACACATTGTGTTTTGAGTTAGATTTTGCTGATGTTGGAGCCACACTTGGTTACACTAAAACAGAGGAAGAAAGTAAGCATTTTTAGCAAAATAACATTTTTCTTCAGTGCATCTAATAGTTTTCAAAGATACCAGCCTCATGACTGTTTTCATAACTGCTTTCTACATTGAACCTCTCCAGGAAAACACATTAATTATATCTGAAAATTCATACTGACAGGATTTTACTTTCTGTATGTGTCTTGCTTTTGCATCTGTATTGTTTTTGTTTGTTTGTTTTTGATTGTTAAAGATTATTAGATAGATATTTACATTGTAGTGAATTCTGCAAAAACAGAATGTAATACACAATACAATAACAAAGATTATGTAAAGAGTATGCATCAGTTCTCAGCGGAGCACCACTAGCTATACTAACTTGTCATGGGAACTCCCTATTGTCACTGGCTCTTATCTCTGTAGACAGGTCATCAGGTCAGAGAGATTAGATTGTCAGTAACATGGCAGAATTTGGCATGTGAGTGAAACAGGTTCCTTACAGCTGTCTACCACTTCCTCACCCATCACATCTCCCTCTCTCTCTCTGCAAGTGCATGTTTTAGACATTCATAGTTCACAGGATTTTCATTATAAAAAATCTCGTGCTTAGGTTGGCATGACAAGCATCCACATGTAGCAACATTCAAATATTTTTGGAATATATTTCTATAATTGATAAGTTTTATGTTTGTCTTTTTTTAATAAAGACAAGCAGAGTAACATAAAATCTACCTTGTAAACATACTGAGAAATTGTTTTTATTATTTTAAATATTTTGAATACATTTGGTATTCTTTGGTTGGTTGGATGAGAACTGTAATTTTTAGGACACTATGAAACCTTTGGGTTCAATTAGAAGAGCATCTTATACCTGGTCAGCTGGAAGATGTAGTGTGTGTGTTTCATATCACATTGTTATCTGCCAAGTCATTAGGTTTAAAAGACCTATGGCTTGTAAGACTGTTAAATTAATACAAAAATAACACACTGATTCATTCTTCATTAACACAACAAAATTACTGCCTCTCAAATGCTGAATCAATTAATCCTATCCTTACGTCTGTAGATGTATTATAATAAAAGCTCATTTTGTTCTCTTAAATATTTACTAATTCTTTTCTCTTGAAGTCACTGTGTATTAAGTATACAGGTGAAGAATTCCCCTCCACGGCTGCTGGTGGCCTGCCGGGGGCACAGTGTTTCCAGAAATCTCCAGAGCCTGGCAATTAGTTAATTGAAAAGTTATGTACTTGGTATGAATAATTGAAAACAGGGTCTCTGGAATTAGCACAGCATTCAGAGGCACAAATGAATCCTCCATAGTAGAGTGAATAGAAGGTACCATTTTTTCAAGATGGCTTGATGTCTTGACTTTCTTTGTGAAGCCATAGCTCCAGAAAAAATATACTGTCTTGCTAAGAATGCTAAAAAAATTTCACTCAAATCTAACTTGCACTAACTCACACTGTAAGAATAGTAATACTATAAGTTTGTCTAAAACAAAGGCACACATTACCTGAAAGGAACATAGACCTTTCTATAGTACCACCTCTTTGAATGAACAGATGTTAATGATGAGTCTAGAAATTCTCTGTTTTCTGTGATAACTTAATTTGTCACACATTGCTATAATGTGTTATTTTTAAAGCCTATCTCTTGATCGAAAGACAGCAGTGATGTTGAATTTGTCACATTTTCATGTAAACGGAACCACGCAGACTAAACAATGTGAACTTGTCAGAATCATTCACAAGCATACAACACATGTGGTTCATATTAAGAAAACCCAAATCAGACAGCTTTGACCATTACATTTCATGTCTGTGCAGCTATTGACTATAAGAACCTCACAGCAAGTTGAAAGCAACAAGTGTATCCAAATTCCATAACACTATGAAATATATGCTATACATTATAAACTGATGTTGACAGAGCACTATTTTGGTATTTAGTATACACAAAAAAACACTATACTGTGTCATTTTGTGCAAACAGGAAATGACACAGGCATACTCTGACAAATGTCAGTCAACCTGCAACTTCAAAGTGTTTTGCAATTTTAAAATATGAAAACCTGAAAAATAACAAGTGAAAAACATATTTCTATTATTTCTATTTCTATTACATTTCGTTTTCACTTTTTGAGGAGCTCTTCCATTTCCATCATGTGTTGCCTTATAAGACAGACAACCCAACCTGGTCACCAGAATAAAACGTTGGCATTGTACGTTTCTGAAAACCACAGAAACATTGAATATCTACGTTTCAACTTGTATAATACGTAGCATATTAACGTTTCAACAATACGTATCATATCAAAATGTCAACAAAAAGTATAATCTCAACATTTCTAAAGTGACATAGCTCACATGCAATCTATATGAGCTGACTTTTCTATTAGGAGGAGGAGGGGTTGGTAGATGGTTAGTAGGTTTCTTGGAAGCAAGTTGGAAATCAGCAGAGAGAATGGTTCAAGACCACTTCAAAACCAATTCCCGCTTCCCATTTCAACCAACAAAAGCTGGTGTTTTCATTTTATTTTTTATCTTATTTTAATCCAAACCATGAGCTTTCCCTAACCCTAACCAATAGGTCTTTGTGCCTAAACTTAACCAGACCTTAACCACAGCGATGTCACACCATAAAACATCAATATTCAAAAGGGAGAAATGTTGATATGCTACACTTGTAGAAATGTTGATATGATATGTATTACATGTGTTGAAATGTATATATTCAATGTTTCTGTGGTTTGCAGAAACACTGAATGCCAACATTTTATTCCGGTGATTGGGTTGGATAATGACCATCAAAACTACATTCAAAAAACAAGGAATTTTAGTATGCATGTTGGCACTTGTGTACAGTTTTAGTTGTTTTTTCACTGTGAATGCACCACATACCCTAGACTAAAACAGGACATACCATGAAGGATAGGTTCACAATTGTTCAATTGTCCTATGACAATTATCAGGTATAGAACCTTGAAAAAAGTTTTGCTCACTGCAATCATTCCTATTGTTCATACCGGCTATTAAAAGTTCTGTGTAATGGGCTTTCAATGTAATTTATAGGGGACAAAATCTGCAGTCCTTGTTCTGTGCAAAAATATAATTAAAAGTTTATCTGAAGCTAAAATGAGCCTCTAGCCATTCAAATTAGTCAAATCAAGTGGATATTCTCCAAAGTTACAGCTTTCCTTTGCCTCATTTTTTTCTCTATTTCTTGCTCTGTGTGTCTGTTCTTCCTTCACTCACACCCTCTCTATCTAACCAATATACTTCCACCATACACTATAATGTTATCATTGTCCTGCGACTCTCAAGGGTTAATTCTGGGACCTGGTGGTTTCTTGTTGTAAAGGTTTCTTAGTTAGCCCCAGTGTTTAGCCGTGGTTATCTGAACAGGGTTAACATGACCTGCAGGGCTCCTTTACACCCCACTGCAAACACTTCCGAGACTTCTCACTTCCCTTCATTTGGCACCCGACCAGAAAGCATCTGTCACGGTGACTTCTAGTGACCAACTTTAGCCCAGAGCTGATGAATAATAAAGAGACATGTGCTATTATTCATGGTACAATGCTTCAGGATTCTCAGTGAGACTGATCATCTCTGAGAAGGTACAAAATGCTTTTGCAGTTTTACTTATTAGATTTTAGCCTACATAAAGTTAGCTTTTTAAAAATAAATGGCTTTTCTTGGATTCTACAATTAAACATTGAAAAGTGTCCTTTTGACACTGTTGAATAGTGCATTATAACATGTGTTCAGTTGATATTTACACATTATCTGTAAGTTGAGGGAATTATTACATTAATAGTTATGTTATTACAAAATGTTTGGTATTTACAGTGTAATTAGATATTCTTCATCTTTACAGAATCAGGATATGGAACGTTACCAAATTCAGCTGTGAAATATCAAACATCCCAGTGTAACTATGAATAAATTCACCAGTCTTATTTTTCCCTCCAAGCATCCTGTGTCTTTCAGCAGGCCTCCTTCACTTTGGTGACAGATGAATCGGCCCTGTGCAGGGTTCTCCCTGCTCTGACGAAACTGATCACTTACCATATGAGCATGAGCCAAACATTAGTATGGCCACCTCTCTGTTAGCTAGCGTGGCGAAGTGCTGCGCTGGCCCCATGCCCATTTAAAACTGTGGGGCTCTGGAATTACAGCAGAGCAAGGATTCCATGACTGAGCTGTATTTACAGAGGACATTTAGATGTTGATAGTCTGTGCTTACAAGCAGATACATCATTTATATGAATAACCTGCTGATAGATAGTGTTTAATATTTATGAAGGACTTTTAATTGAGCCCACTTTTCACTGGGTGCTGGCAGGGGCAGAGACTTTTGGTGGTGCCCTGTGGTGTAAATGATCTAGGCCAGTCACACTGACGCTATTAGGTAACACAAAGACAAAGCTATTGTCCCCCTTAAAATGCTGCAATTAAGTAATTGTATGCTTGGAGGGAATTTTTTGTCAATTAAAATGTATTCAGAGATCAAATTATTCTTGATTTAATGGACTGAGCAAAGGTCAGTCATCCATTTATTGAGAAGCTAAAGAGAAGTGAATTTCCAATTCTGCTGTAATGCACAATAAACAACATGCTGCACCTCTACAAGGCTGCATTCAGAACAGATGCAGTCCATCACTCAGTCAGTAGAGTCATGAGAGTGTCGTACACCTTCTTCTTCTCAACTTCCTTGCTAGTAGGTATGTCAGCTCATTAATAATGTCACTGGGTCTGGCAGTTATTATATATCTATTAATTTATTGATATCATATTGAGAATTTTTCCAGGATTAAATTTTTTGATTGTCATGAGCAATAGATTGAAGGAAGAAAACCTGCTACAAGTTCAAGATGAAAGGTTAATGGTCCTGATAGGTCAACACACCACAACAGAAAACAAATGCAAATACACAAAACACAAGCACATCAAAAAAACATCTTCACCAGTTTGAAAACACAGTATTCAGAAAAGTGCTGCAAAGACAGAATACATAACCAAATACAGCTTGTGTTATCACCTTTTGCAGCACGTCTCTGTTTGTCTATTTGCATGCTTTTTTATGAAGTTGCGAAATTAAATAGGGTGAAACACACACCAATTTAATTTCCCAATTATGATAAACATTAAAGCACACTGATCATTTGTGTGTATTCCTACACAGAAGAAACCAGGCAAGTGACATTTATGCAAATGTAAACCAAATTAAATGATACAATGCACAAAGTGAATGATGTGTAGCATCTTAAAATTGCAAAACCTTTTCTTACAATCTTCTGTAGCTGCTGTAACTGAGGATGTGTGTCTGACAAAGTGCTGTTAAACCTGCAGTGCTTAAGGTCTAGTGTGACTGAAGGTTAATGCGACCTGGCCTGTTGAGCCTAGAGTCAAAGACTGACAAACTGACAATAGATGCCTCTGTGAAACCATTTAGGGGGAGAATGTCATAACAACAAGCTTAAGTCCAAGTGACATGTGACACATTGAGTACGGAGGTTGTTAGTGGTTAGAAATTGTAATTACTGGTATATGTAATGTCTGCACTGACTGACAGCTTCAACAAAGATGTGAAAGAGGAGTGGGATTGTCTTGATGAAGGGGGAAAGCTCAGGAAAAGCTGTCTTAAAATGCTCTTAGCAGCAATGGGCAAATGCTGCTCTCCCTCCAGAGCTGACTGGAAGAGTTTTGACACACTGGGAGGTCTGGTGATAGACAGCTCTCTCAGCAGGACATCCCTTTAAGAGAAGTGGGTTGCAGTCCCTCCAGGGTAGACATACCTGAGCCACTCAGACAAGGTGAGACGGATCCCCCCACCAGCTCCTCCCGGGCCTCAGTAAGCTCGACTACTGAAGCAATCCTGGCGACAGAGTAATAGGCCAATTACCAGTGATTTGTACTGCAGTGGGCGGAGAGGGAATGTTCTCTGGACCTGTCACTGCCAGAAAAATTTGTGATATCACAGTAATGCATTGTCATGGTGGACTTAAAGCTCAGCATATTGAATTTCAGCTCAGCTATTGTGGGCAGATTTTTTTTGTGAAGATGGTTTTCATATTCTCTATGTTGTCCCCTTTGGTGAAGTTTAGCAAGTGCATCACTAAAGTATGTTAAAAACAGGTTAAAACATGTAAATACTGTAATTTGAACTGTCCTGTCTCTTCTCTGTAAAGTCACTGTGATTTCTTCAAATTACAGAACTTCTTTTCGTACTATCAAGTTCTTCTTTGTCACTCTCCTCAGCTTCAGTCAAATGTTCTCCGTCACTTGGTGAATGTATTTTTTCATTGGTCCGCGAAAATCTGTAAGCTGGCACTCTTTCATTCAGTTGATGATGTTGGTCAGGGAGCTTTTATCAGTGGGATGAAGGATGTGTGTAGTCTGCAGTGGTGGAGAGGTGACGATAGTGAGTAATCTAGGAGGATAACAGAGAAATGGAAGACAGCCGGTCCTCTCAATCACATGAACACTCACTTTCAGAAGGAAAGTGAAGCATTGTTTGACAGAAAGGTTATTGATTTAATTCTTTCTTTTCCATCACTGATTGACCCAAAGACATTTTAGTTGCTTTTAATTCAATTGGTTGTTTTAAACATCCAGTGATATGTACGTCATTCAACTGTGGAAGAAGAACTGTTAAGAACATGTCAGTGTGTCACACCGTTTCACTGGGTGACACTGGGAAATTTACAATGTAGCACAATGAGCCGCGTTCCTGCACATGAGCAGTGGTCTCTGACTTACATGGAATTAAATAACTAACACATAATACCTGTAAGTAGATCAAGTCATTGTTGGTTTGGTTCTGCACATTGTTGACAATAAGAAAAATACAGAAAATCAACAGCAATATCCTTTAATAGTTCCATAGTTCTTCCTGAATGATCATATATCACTTAGTAAATCACTGATAAATCAGCACCATTAATATTAGTGTTTATCTTCTGCATTGAAAATTGTTTCAACACTTCTACAGAAACCAGTAGGACACATCTCACATCTATGTGAGTGATTCCTGTCTGTGTCAATGTCAGCTCTCTCTTCACTGTGTGCTGCTGCCAGCGTTCATGTCAACCCCAGCTGCTGTGCTCTAATGACAGCCAGCTGTTTGATCGGCTGCATGCCTGTCACTGAATATGTGTGAGAAACCTGCTGTTTGTTCCCTCACTCATTCCACAGTCCCACCATAACTGCAGTTTGCACAGTAGCCAGTGAATGTAACCTATAGTCGTGGATAATATGAGAGAGTATAATGTCTGGGAATGAGAGGAGAGGAGAGAAAAAGGCTGCACTTCATTGTACATTTACTCAAGATTTAGTCTTCTTACCCAAACACGCATTTATCCTTAAAATGTTACCTTTTTCACAGCAGCACACTTGTCTTTAGTGCTGTCTCAGACGAGTACATCAAGAAATAACCTGTGGCCTCCATGAGACCTAATGGTGTCTCTTTAGTGCCATTTGACAGCCCTGGCCCTCCACTGTCCAAAAGATGCATTGATTTTAGTGAGAGGAGGTGGAAATGAGCCTTCCCTCTTCCTTCCTCCCTTGGTTTTCTGAGGACAGGGGACTCATGGAGAAGCATTGGCTGATGTACAATAGCCATACTCCGTGCTCAGGTGTCTCAGTGTTAAGTGTGACCAGGCAACCTCACACACAATCAGGCCCTTACACTATGGAGGTACTGGCAAACAGGTCTCCATCCTGTGCTAAGCATACCACTGAGTAAGAGATACCTTCACAAGGTATTTATAAGAGGAAGTGTGGCTCTTTCATTTAGAGCGGAAAGTGGTGCAAATTTGTAGTGAAAATATTTGCTGACTTATTATGAATCCTAAAAGGGGTCTACATTGCGGCACTCTGAGAAATCAGACAAGTTTGTGTTTGTTTCCTTTAACATTTCATTAGGTCGAACTGGGGCTTGGAGTCTAATTACATAATTACTTTATTGGAGATAATAGTGTTAAATCAAATCATCACTTTTACAGTATGTTGCTTTCCAGTCTTTGATCTGGGAACAAGGATTTCTTTCAGGATGTGGACTTTGACAGCTAGACGTCACATATTCAACATCCAACATCTTTTACTTGCTTGGCTGACAAGTTTCTGTCATGAGTCTTTTAGTTATATAGTGATTGTTTTCAAAAGTAAGTCAAAAAAAGGGAATAATCTACTGTATAATGTTAGGGACCGGAATTTACAGAACCAGAAATTCAAAAAATAGAAATTACTTATTAGGTTGGCTACAAATTGGACATATGAGCAACTTAATGTTGAACACATTTATATTAGACAAAAATCTTCATTTTGCCTCTTTCTTAACACACACTTACAGCGGCTGGATTAGTGCACATACACATTATTGTGTACAACATCAATGATTCAGGCACCTCAACTAACATAGCCCTATCACCTTATGGTCCAACTTGATGTGCTAAGAATCTAGAAAGGTGTTCTCATTGCACCCCTAAACTGTCATTAAGGAAGGACGTTTCCTCTACAAGAAGAAACGGGTGTGACCTTTAACCCTTGCTAATCCATCATACCGACAGACAGAGATAGCGTTGTTAGGGCTCAGCTAACCTGCTTCTTTAAATCTATCAACTCAACTTTTGGGTTGCATAGTCCTTTGTCTTGTTTTAGTTTTTTTTGCTGTCCTTGGTTTTTGCCTTTTCAAACTAACAAAATGAGCTCTGCCATGAAAAGTTTCCATTTTGAAGATAATGGTTCTTGGCTCATCCATCTATGGTAGCTTCCCGTAGCTGGGAAGTAGTTCATTCATGCATCAGTTTTTAGTGTGATTGCATCTGAGGTGATCTCCTGTGACTTCCTCCCCTGCTCCTGTTGTAACTCAAATACCTACAAAATAAACAGGATCTAGGTAACAAGCTAAAACAAATCTAGCCAATGCAGTCAATGATTCAGATTTTATTCAGAGGGAAAAATTGTTGGTTGGTTGCAGTTGGTCCATCTACAATAAAACTCCTGTGACTAATGCTGATTACCAAAACCCTCATGATAACAAAGGTAAACACTTCTAGGTTTGTTCAGTTTGTTGAGCACTAACTCAAGTGACCAATGACAGTTTACTGACTCATGAAGGATTACAAGTTATAATGTAATGTTATGTTGTCTGGATAAGAACATTTATGACGTAGGAGTACAGTGTATGTTTACAAGGCTCGGACAAAGTAAAAATACTTGTTAGTGATTCATCATGTCCACCAGCAAGACACTTTGTGAGAGAACTGTTTACAAAGCACTATATCTTCAAAAATACAAAGAAAGATTACTCTCTAAAAAGTTCCATAGCTTCTTTAGAACCATACTGAACTTCAGATTGAACTGCTCGGGCTGACTGTGAATATGTTTATATTGGAGTATTACATAAAGGATGAAGAGAATGCACACTGTAAACAACCGCCTTTCCCTTGTATGTACATTTACCAAAGATATATTAGAAAAGGAAGAGATAGCAGACAGGCTATCACTGCTGCGTATTGTGTGTCATGTGTCAGCTTACATGTCTCTACATCCTCACTCAAACTTCCTCCCACTTTAATCTACAGTGCTCCTGACCTACTGCTGTTCTGTCACCCTGACATGTTTAACAAATATTGTCTGGCCGGGGCAGGATACACCACGGTGTCACAGAGGTGTTGTTGTCTGTCCGCACAGAAGGTGATGGATTATATGTGATTCAGCCTTTCTTATTAATATCTTTAAACTAATGTGCATTTCATCCCTCTAGTTCCTTTAAAAGAAGACCCCCAAAATAGGCAAGCAAATTTTTATTTAATATTCTTAAAGGAAAAGTTTTATTGTCTTTTTCATCCCCCAGTTAGTTCTCATTAAAGGGGACATATTATGCTTTTTGTGATTTTCTGTTATTTATATACTGTTATGATGTTGGATATATATGCTAAACAATGTCAAAGTTCCAAAACTTGAGGTTAGCATATGTAGAAATGTTCCCTGTAAGTCAAAAGGCCAGTCTTCAACCTGTCCTGAACGCTTCCTATACAATGTTTTTTTCTGCCTTGCTGATAAGCTGACCTCAGCTTGTCATGCCTGCTCATATTGCTAAGGTCTAATTCACATGTTGTTTGCATTGTCCACTCGAGAATTATGGAACAGATTTTAGCTCAAACAGGTATGGATGTATCTGAGAATTTACATTTGGAGAAAATAATGGGTATAAGAAGTGAAACCCTACTAATATAATTTGTTTATGTAGTCACTGGAAGTTGGCTGAGACAGAGTCTCTGGGGGCTAACCAATCAGGACAGAATGGGGTCATCGGGAGGGGTGCCTTGAAGAGACAGAAGCTAAGATAGCCTGTCTCAAATAGAGGCTAAATTGAGGGTCTGAGTAAAGGGTCAATGTGAGTTAAATAAGGATTTTTTTTTAACTTTAAATCATGCAAAGATTTTCCAGTAGAGTCCCAGATTAAAAACTTAGAGCTGTTAATGTGGATGATATGTCCCCTTTAAAGTTTCTCCCAGCCCAGAATAGACTGTCTGACCAGTGGGGAGGGAGACTGCCTCAGAGGTCTCCCCCTTCAATCACTCGACACAAAAGCAACAAAACACGCCTCTGTAAATATTTCAGTGGCTTCAGCACCTTGTCCAGGGTCCTGCTGCTCACTGTCTGCTGGTCCTCAGAGTGAGCCATTGTGTGTTCCAAGGCAGACTGTTCTGTGTTGTGCTGCTGGACATGGCTAGTCTGTTGTAGGAAGGCAGCGGTGCCTGCATGCATGCAGTAGCAGAGGAGAGGATTAGGCTTGATGTTTCTCTGTATCTAACTGGCTGCCAAGCATGCTCTGCCGCCTTGGCACAGCAGACAGAATTTACATCATTTGGTTGCTTACTGTTGAGTGAAAACCTAGTTTCATTAAGTTTGGGAAAGTGTTCTTTTTCTGATCACAGTTAATGTCAAGATTTGAGGGTTTTTTTTGAGATGTTACATTTAAATCAGCTTTTTTTCGTTATACTGTAAACATTTATAGAGAAGAAAATTGTGGCCACTGTCTTCTCTCGTTGGTCAGTTTCAGTATATTAACAGCTTTATGGTTTGCAGTCTTTTGAGGAAAAGTTGTTCATGTTCACAGTCCAAGATCATTGCTATAATAAATGCGGATCCTGTTTAGGATGGATTTGCCCTTGATACCAGCCACGTCCCTTGGTGCTTCCCTGAGCGAGTCTTCAGGGAGCGCTTTCCAATAAGAGTAATGTCTCCCCTGTGCATGGCCACCATTCAACAATTTACGGGCAGATTACAGATTCTAATAAAATTTTTGCAACCTTAATTAAAGAATCTGCTCCCCATTTTATAATAGTTCAGTTCCCCTCCACCACTTCTATCCAATTTAATTATTCTGATGTACATAATTAGCATGAGCTGGCCATTGTTCGCCTCATTTGCATATTATATTGGATAATTGAATGAGAGTGGCTGATGATTAAATTAGGCTGAATGACAGATGATTCAGCTCGCAGTGTGGAAAAGTTAACAGAATGACCAGACTGGGAATACAACATGTAGGCTACCTTTTGAATATTTATATGTTCCACCATGGTAACCGCCCCCACCCCCCACCCCTCACCCCCAGCAGACGCATTCTGCTAATTTAAAAAATGTGCAGCAGAGCAGTGGCTAAACTTGGGTGTTGCAAGTCAAAGGATGCTGTTTCTTCACCTCTAGCTGCTCCTTACTGGTTTATTCTGTGCATAGAGAAGCATGGGGGTGATGTTGAACATAAAAGAAATAATTTTTTGAATGTTTTTAATATGTTCCTCCGTCATTGAGGCAACACATTTACAGATTGATAAGACAAATGAGAGTAGTGTGGGGAAATTCATTTCCAGGCACTTCCAATGTAAACACAGACTCCTGGTGCCTGCCTGCCTGCCTGCCACATTATGGACAGGCTCGAGTTAGCTGATGAAGGCTTTTCCTGGCAAAAGACGTGTTTAAACGTGCAGTTTAAATCCATTTGAAAATAGTAAATTTGGAAATAAAGTGCAGATATATAAACAACTGCACAATACTATGTTTCCTGTTTACATTAAAAAATATTTTTCAAAAATCACTAATCATGAATCAATTTTCCTATTAAGAATTTAGGTCAACTTTGGGAGAAATCCTTATTTCTGCATATTAGTTAAACATTCTTCATCTTGTTAATTGGTTTATCATAATAAAATGTTATTAGCAGTTCAAATCCTCTGATTGCACCCCAGAATCATCCCGGTGCCTGGAATTTTTCCATGCAGGGCTCGGGCAGGATAAATGTTTAGAGGGAATATTTGGAACAGCTTTAGCCTTTCACATGATAATGTAAGCACTGGCGGCACAAGAAAGCTGGCCTGACCCAGGGGCCACACGGTGACACAGTCTGCTGATTCAGTGCCGGCAGTCCTGGCTTTGTTTATGTGTGTGCACGAGAAATAATGCACGTCATAAAAAGGAGAACTTTGAAGGGGAACCACTACCCCGGATGATAAATACCCCCTGCTCTTCGGATATAAATAACTCTTCCCAATAGTACAAAAGCCATCTCAGGAGTGACTTATACACCATCATTTCTGCGATAACATTGGGCCATGTTTCCACCCCTGGTGTTCCTCACATATTGAATCATCCTCGGGGAATTTTTGTCCAGCATAGATTTGGACACAAACTGCATCACTATTGAACTGCAATGTTTTTAAGTAAAATGTGTCATTTGTTTCTGAGTATATAAGATAAGTGAAAAGTAAAGTTGACAAATGAATGAAATTAACTATATATTGATGTCTCCTGTAGGAATTTAGTGGTGAATCAGAGAACCAGCTCATGTAGAGAGGGCTTAAAGCATGCTTTGTTGGTTTACTTCAAGGATTGACCATTTTCAAGCACAATTTGCAACACATGAAACTAGTGTTTGTCTTTGCCTCCCACATACCTTGTAAAATCTCCTCTGTTCTCTGTGTTATAGTACACATCAGTACACAAAGTGCCGTCTCATTGTCTGCCCGGAGTCATTTCAGGGGGCAGAGGAATTTACACAGACTCAGGATCTGTCAGTAGGTGGTATAGGAAACTGTAAAGATAAGTCTCTACGGCAGCTTAAGTCTAGCTTCCTTTTCACGAGAGCCTTTGGCATCTTTCAGATCTCCCAGATAAAGCCGTGCCCTCACCCTTATCAGAAACCTGACCATGCCCACTTGTGCTTGTGCTTGGAGAGAAAGATGGAAATCTACTGTGTGTTTGTGTGTGTATCGGGGGACATCTTGCAGGGATGATATTTGTCAAAGTCTCTGTTGAAGATCTCAGTGTAAAGGATGTTCAAGCTGTCTAGATAGTTGCAGCCCTTTGGTTCAATCATGTGTCACTTCGTTCAATCCTCTGAGGGCTTATTTAATTGCAACAGTTCATAAACCTTTTCCATGTGTTCTTTTATTGAGGTATTCTTTGCAGAGGCTATGTTTTATCGCTACCCAGTGAGAAGCACGCATCTCCAAATTTGGTGATTTAGAATTTTTCAGATCAACTGAAGGATTAACTTTATGGGTTGAGAAATTCTCCTACTTCTGAAGATTAAAAAAACACTTAAAATCCCCATTGGATTATCTAAAAATACATCATCATTGAAATGAACACAGAGCAATTGTTGATTTGGAGAAACATGATTTGATCCTAATTCCACAAGTTTACATTTTTGCCCTTTTATGTCATTGTAATGACATAAAACAAACTCCACTGAAAGACACACCACTCACCCTTCACAAACCTTTAAACTCTATGTAATAGAAAGCTCAAAGAAATCTTGAAAATAGATGATACCGTATATCTTGACAATGTTGAATAAAAGCCTTATCAGATCCGATGATCGTTGGCATTTGTTGTTGATGATGATGCAATATATTGAATATTTGGTGCTGATCATTTACGTTTGAAGTAATATCATAAACTGAAGTCTTTTTTTCACAACCATGAGTATAGTCATGGTTGAAGATTCCTGCTTATTTTGTGTAAAAGACGCCCGTCGTCACTTCACTTCACGTCATCGTAATCACACCAAGCCCACTGACAGTATTTAATACCAAAAGTCCTTCAAACAACTTTCAGCACGTAGTGTGGCTCGTAACCAACATTAAATCTAGTCCAAAATAGTTATTTGTAAAATTCTGCACTGCCAACCCTAACTCTAAACAACTGCATGGGTTTATTTTGTTCAACTCCAATAAACCAATGTAGAAATAAGATGAGAGGAACCAAAGTTTCCTATTTGTCATATCGAGTTGCTCTTCAATACCTCTGCTATCCCTTGAAACCTCTTTCACAAAAGTTGCAAGGAGCAGTTTAATGCAGGCTGACAGGCTCAGAGCAGCCAAGACATTATCGTTCTGTTTCTTGGAGCTACAGAGAGGCTGCCACAGCTCCACATACAACTCTGTGGCCCTGCCCAGCTATCTGCTTTTGCTTTATGTCTTTTCCTGCAGCAAGTGCTTGACGAAGGACAATTTGTTTGGATGTTTAATGCTGCGGCACTGGCTGGTGGAGGATTATATGAGATGGCCCAGTGATTTGTGGTGGCTGGTAGTGGGTTGGAGTAAGTATGGGTATTAGTGTGTGTGTGAGAGAGTGTGTGCATAGTATACATACAGTGTACATGTGTGTCAGTCTTTGTGTCTTAATGTGTGTGTTCAGTTCCAGGTCCTCGCTCTAACACAGACGTCAGTTGTCTTCCAACCTACTTCCACTGAATTCTTACATTCATGACAATGGTGCCTCACTCAGCTCCTATGGGAAGACATTTGTTACATGTTTGTCTTTTTTCTCACTGTATCATTCATTGGCTGCTGAAAGATTAATAATCTTTGAATTTCATTGTTTCATTGTTTCAGGATTTATGAAACCAGTCTCTTGCCGAGTCCTCGTTATATGTCTTGGCAGCCCGGAGAATCATTGACTTATCCTATGAAGCTTCACACACTGAAAACTCAGCCAAATGCTACTGTGAGCTTTCCCAGATCTCACACTGACAGACTTCGCAAATGCACACATGCAAACGGGTGCACAAAGAGTAATGGAGGCATGTTGACTTAGCCAAGAAGACAAGAAAACAGTTTCATTTTTCAGGGTAAGCAGTATGTTAACTGTAGTTTTCTATTTCTTTGCTGCTATTATTCATCATAAACTAAAAAATGCAATAAATGCATCACAGGTTCTTCTGTTACACAAAATACTTGTCACATCCTTTAATGTTGGATAAGCAGTGTGCCATCCACATGACCCAAGATTCGTTCTGCCCCATCCCATGACACGGGCCAGTAACCCAGCTGTTACAAAATCTTATGTTTATTCCTTTGCAGTATCAGTATCCCTTTTTAATGTTGCCCAGTTCTTGGGAAGATGAACCTTAGTGTTCTTTTATCCTCAAGAGAGCAAAAAGATCACCAGTTATATTTCAAATGTTGTCCAAAACATCATGCGACAGCCCTTCATTTGATCCACTCAAGGCCCCTTTGAACGCTGCTGTAGAACGCTGTCCTGAAGGGCTTCACCCTCAGATGATAAAAAAGAGAATTATTGGTTTGTTTATCATGCTCTTAAAACCTAAAGTGCATTATTAAACAGAGAGCACATTAAAAGGGGAGTATTGTTAAAAGTGTTTTAAAAATCTTGTAAATCCCAGTAATTTATATCACAGTGGTCGAGGAGGCTCACCCTGGCCTTCTGGTTTTAATTTGGTTAAGACTGTGCTCTCTGGGATCTGTACCTGTGATGCTGCCTTTTTTTCCCAGACACAAACTGACCGATGTGACCCCCTCTGTGGGGCTGAAATTTAGAGAAGCGAGTCAGTGAGCTGCTGTTTCAAACCCAAATTAAGATATTTGGATCTGGCTTGTGCATCTTTCTGCAGTGGCTGTGACTGATGTGACTTTGAGAAAGACAAAAAAATATATTACTTTCAAATATCCTCTCCAGACATGTATAAAGACATATAAAAATACTCTGCTTGGAACAATAATTTGTGTCTGATTTGGTTTTCCACAAAGATGTATAATAACCACATTAAAATCCTTAAAATTACATCTCCTCCTTCTCCCTCATTAAAGAATCCAGAATGAATATACAAATATTTCATTGCAGAAGTTTAACTGCTGGACACAGATGTCTCCTACTGCACTATAAAGTCCATTCTCAGTGTTTGTGCACTGGAGCCATCAAGTTTCCACATCACACATGCGTAAGTTGAATAATGGACCAAGATTGGCTTCCAAACTAGTTATGATTTCACAAATCCCCTTCAGCAGATGAATATGAAAACAGCCTTCTAGTGTCAAACTCTGCACATACATCACACAGTGAAACTCAAAATATTCAAATATGTTTTTGAGTGGAGAGAGACTTTAAAATTAAATACTTATGGGTGTTTTCTTTTTTATTTGTTTCATCTCAAGAATTCTATAAATATGTGTCAGACGCAAGGACAGTGATAGTGTGCACATAGAGGTCTAATTGGGTACAGGTACAGGACTGAAAACAAGCATAGAAAAATTTTTGATTGCTTGTTTGATTAATGTTTCTATCTACAAGGTCTTCATCAAACAAACTTCCATGTGAACTAACAGACAAAAACTAACTACTCCACCTACAACTAGGATTCACATGATACAAGATAACACAATATTTTAAAAAATGTATGTTGCAAAAAATGTGTATCAAAAGATGTCCTGTAAGGGGTTGTAGGTCAAAAACGTTCATTAGTAAAATATGCATGTAAAAGAGCCAGGTGTTGGCCATTGTTAGACCCCTACCTGCTGTTATTCACAAAATAACCACCAAACATTCAACACTAGATTATGCGGCAGCCGTCACAGTGACCAGGTCCTGGCTGGGTGCTGCTTGGGACCAGAAACCTGCTCCAGCCTCTGGGGACTCCCTGGCAGAGGCAACAATGGGTCAGAGCCCCTCTTTGTGTGGTTGCCCTCCTTAATCAAACTAGCCAGAGGAGTGATTGGATTTTAATACTGCTGGGCCCACCATAATGGTGTGATGGACGGGGACTGGTGAATTGGAGCAAGATGTCAGCCCTTGGAGGCCTCCATTAATGATATTGCTTCATTTCTTAAAGTGGCAGGGACGCCTTGGGATGAGGGGATCACTGCAGTTGGCAGGCAGAGCCCTCCCCTCGTTTTTTTTTTTTTTTTTACCCTCTTTCTCTCTGATTCTTTATCTCTCACTGCCTGGTTCAAGCCTGCTGTTACGACCCTGGACATAAGCTAGATGTAATTCCTGTCTTCTTGGAAAGAATTTCTTTTGTTTTTCATACTGAATTGAAAGTTAATCTAGACATTTGTGGTATATGCTGTAGATTAAAGTTCCCACATATAGTAGACAAAAAGAGAAAAGTATAAAAAATGAAAAGTTCCTTACCGGGTGAAAAGATGACTTTGAGTCACAGCGTTTTCATCTGACAGGAACAGTATATCAATGGCATTCACATTTCAGTTTCTGCTCTGCATGCTATAATTAAAGCTTGTCTCTGCTCTATCCCAACTCACGAGTCACAAGGTTAATTGAACTTTAGCACTAAATCTAAAACACAAAGACTTCCTGAAAACATTCTTGAACTTCTGAACTGACACTGATATGACCCTGATGAACGCCAGAGTGTCTCCCTCAAACCTTTTGATGCTGTTCCTCATCTTATGTGACTCACACTCGCTGCCTCATTGTTTGCTTCCAGTGACACGTGTTTGTCTTTCCCGTTTGGCTAATGACAGTTTGGTCTTGTCAAAGGGGGAGGCAAGTACAGGTGAACCCTCATTGTGTTTTATAGCGAGTCATTGTTGAGTGGGGCGGCTCCAACCTTCCTCTCTCTCCTCCTAATGGGCGTTGGTGTGTTGTTTTTGCAGTGGATTTATGCGTGGGTGGGGCAGTGTGATTTACGGAGCTCTGACACTGTCTCAGCAGCGGGACTAGAGAGGCAGATCGTGGCTCTCTGTGTGTGTTCCAGGTGAGCCTGGGGTCTGCTCACCATCCCTGCACACACACACATAAATGCACACAGGAGTGAGCAACATATGCCCAGAACCTCATGTGTGCACAGATGAGAATACACACATACATTCTGTGTTGTAATACTGCAGTCAAGCTGCTACTGTTGCAATTTCCTCTTTGCAGGTTCACCTACAGTACAGCACAGTAGGGTATGAGAGTTTTTTGTCCTGCAGGTAGGGGTCAAGTTAGTTAGCTGATTATCCATTAAGATTAAAAATCACATCGACTGTCTGCAAAAGTTCTTTTTGTTCTAAGGAGTTTAAATCAGGACACAACTGTGGCTTTAAAAATATAAAAGATGATGGTCGAAATACGTCAACACACACAACACATGTAAAGGAAATCTCCTTTTGAAAAAAATCAATATTTGTTTTTTTTAGTGCAGCTTTCTAAAATACCTCATCCCTTGTTGGCCTCAGCGCTTTTAAAAGTTTAAGGATAATATGTGGATATTTACTCATTGTGTCAGTTTCCCATAAAAGCTGCATTCATTCCCCAGGATCGATAGTGCACAAGTAGCCCGGTAGTACACAGAGATGTTGACGCTGCCCTTTCATTATCAGTGTAACCTAAGAGTAGAGATGATTTAATTCTTGTCACCAGATGTTAAATTGGCCATTACCCATCTAAGATAAATTGGTCCTTGGATTTCCTATTTAAAACACCTGACAAGAGGTGGAGGAAACAAAGTGCAAACAGAGTTTAATGACAATGACCCAGGAGCCAAAGCTGTGTTTGGTTGTGTTGTGTGGATTATATATAATGACATTTTTTTGTAGAGGTTCTTGTTGTCTTACTTTAATGCATCTGGTTTCATATTGAGTCACTAATTTTGTAATTCAGACAGTAATTTAACCCTCCCTCACTTGTTTGGTTTAGTAGATGGAGAACCAGTGTGCAGGGACATGCTAAATCCCATGTTTTTTAGTATCATGTCATCTTGCATGATTTAATTTTACATAAGCTATTGAGATGCTCAGCCCAGTCATTGTTGTTTCTCCACTCAAGTGCGACATTCCCCCCTCCTCCTCCTCCTCCTCCCTCTCTCTTTTTGCAGAAAAAAGAGCTCCCAGTTCACTCTCTGCATTAAGTCAGCCTGTCAGAGTGATTCCCTGGAGATTTTGGACTTGAAGTTCGTCCCGGCAGTTCCTCTGCTGGTGGCCCCCACTTGAGGAACAAGGTCACAGTAGACCAGAGTGTTGAAACTTTCACAGAGCCTCCACAGAAATCACATATACATTTATACTCAATGTTTGTCAGTAATGCTAATTCAATAGTCTAAGGACTATTTCTGTTTGAATGCAACATAAAGGTTCGGGGGGTTGCAGACAAAGACCTTTTAAAAAGAGGGACA
This sequence comes from Euthynnus affinis, assembly GCA_029490765.1. Classification (NCBI taxonomy): domain Eukaryota; kingdom Metazoa; phylum Chordata; class Actinopteri; order Scombriformes; family Scombridae; genus Euthynnus; species Euthynnus affinis. The sequence continues at coordinate 17,035,764 of CM055839.1, forward strand.
GGCATTGGAAATAAGCAGTAGCTTTAAATGCTGTGATGCAGTGCATTGGATAATTGTTGTGCAATTCTCAATGTATAGTGTATGTGTCCCTAACAAATAAACATTAAATGAAATGAAAGCATATTGCTTTTGTATGTATTTGTCTGATGAAATGTGTCTTCCCACGAATGAAAATATAATCACAATGGTGATAGTTTCCAATTTCCAAAATGTAAAATATTAATAAAAGCTAATCACTGGGCATAGAGCAAAAACAGTAAAGGAAGTCATAATATATCAATAAATTTGAAATGAAATAAAAAGGTAAACCCTCAGACCTTCCACTGTATGTAAAATTATTTACACAGCATGTCAAAACTTTGCTCTTGATGTGTCTCTCGGTGATGGTGATGTAATTTTATTTTACATTGATTGTTGTTGTTGTTGTTGTTTTCATTTTTTTCTTTCTTCCTCTTCTTTTTTCTCACTGTGACCTTTGTTTAGGCATAACTCCGCATTAGTAAAAGATTTTCTTGCACATTAAGACCAGGATCCCTGAAAATGTTGAAGCCTTTAAGATTCATATCACACTGAAAAAACATGTGGAATCAGCACCAAGCTGGCTCAAATCTGCCCTGTCATAATGTGACAGTCATGCATCTGTCTGTGATGGCTTATTTATGTAAAAGTCCCATCAAGATTAAAAATGCCTTATTTAAGAATAAACAAATTGACCCAATGACTTATCATCCATTCAAAATCACAACCTCTACACAAAAAGGGCAAAACAACAGATGCGATTTGTTATGATCCATGACTTTGTTAATGAATTAATAACTGCAAACCTCATAGCTCCAGACCTCAGATTTGTGTCATCTAGGAGACAACCCAACAGCGATGAACATGTAAAGATGAAACTATTGCTATATAATCACCTCACAGGAAAAATAATTAAGCTAAAATATCATATATTTTCTATTTTATTTATTTGTATTTATTTTTGTCTGCAGACTCTGTAAGAAGTATTACTTCCATTTGCTTTCAGACTTTTTGAAATTACCTTTAAGAAAATGTATTCACAATCTACTGATTGCTGATTACTGATCCGCTACTATACTAAGAGTTGTTTCTAATATTATGTCTACATTAACTGATATAAATTAGTGGGACAAAATATTAGACACACCCATCAGTATACAGCAATAATGAAGTTGAATGAACACTTCTTTAAATTAGTTTTAACAAAAACTGAACATTATAACCTTAACGAAAGTGGATTTATTGAAGGACTGATGGATTAGACGACACTGGTTTTACCTACAGCTGGATGTGTTTGTCTACAGCCGTATTATCACTGAAGGACATTAGCATCATCATACCTTCTTTTAGCTTCTACATCTTCTACGCAATCAATTTCCTCCTCTGCAAAAGGCATCGGAGTTGGGTTTAGGAGTGAAATTGAAAGCCGGCCCTGAAATGCTCAAGATAAATAAATAAATAAATAAATAAATAAATAATAATAAAACTGCAATTAAAAAATCAATTAAGATTAACCCTGAATGGAAATCAGGCTTGTAAGATGTATGACCATGGAGTCTTTGTTAGACTGCTATCAAATTATAGGAAATGTAAAGAGAAAAATAAAACTGACAAGCAGAGTGCAGCAGGGTTGTCAGTTTTCTTCCTCTTGTTTTCCTTTTCTGTGTACAGCTGTATTTTTCCTCAGGGAAACAAACAAGGAAAAACGATTATGTTTTTGTTTGCAATCTAAGGTATAATTTTGCTAGATTTGGTGTAAAAACCTTGAAATCCGCCTTTGAGAACATGCATCCGCAATCTACTGGGTTACTGTACGTGTAGCTAAACCACATCTGTCTACATCTATTAAACAATTTATTAATGATCCATGTGTGAAAGGTCCTGTGTTCAGCTGTGTGTGTCTGTCAGTCAGAGGCTTCCAGTGACCGTTTAGTGACTGGTCGCAGTGGGCGGCGCTGCAGTCCTTGCGAGCATGCCGGGTGATCTAATTACGCACACCCTCTGCCAATTAGAGAATTACATCACACCTTTAAATGGACTCGTCCTCTTAATCATTAATGGTACGGTGTCATTCCTCCTGCCAGCGTCTTGTTGCATTGTGGCAACTTGACACATGCAGACTCGTTTTCAGAGCTGCTGGACTGACAGTTCGGAAATAATATTAATTAATGTGGCTGAATTGTCGCAGCGTTTAGGGTCAGAGTTGTGAGAAATAAATTTAGCATTTATTGTTTTACCTCCCTCTGTTCAAGTCACCAATTATAGAGACGCATTATAATAAAGCTCAAACATGTTCCTTTTAAAAGTGGGTCAATTAGGCCGTTCAGAAAAGAGTGATCACAGTGAGTGCTGCAGATAATGTGGCCGGAGCTGTGTGTGTAAATCCTTATTATAATTAACTGTAATTTTGTTTGCACAGTTTTTCATAATAAATTATTTCACTGTAGCTTGAACATCTATCCAGCAACTTCAGCAGGCACAAATCAAATCACTGATTGTCCTCCTTCTCTCTCCCTGATGGGAATGACGTTCCTGTTCTAAATATAGTAAAGAAGACACTACCAATTTTGTGTGTGTGTATATATATGTGTGTATGTGTGTTTGCGTGTTTGTGCTCTCTGGGATCACCTCTGTTTATTTTGGTTATTGTTTAACGCACTGAGGGGAAACGCCCATGATAGACTTGATAGGTCATATGGCCTACAGATAGTCAAACATCAGTTTCTGGGCATCAGAGGACGTGATCTCTAGCTTGTGTGAGCTAAATAGGAATGACTGAAGCAGAAAAAAATAGATGGAAAATAAACTTCACCTTATTTTAATATTGTTTGTGGTGTTATTTGAAATAGTTGTGAATTTTAGAGTACATTTTTAAGACTTCCTGTTGATAAAACGTTTTTTTTTTCCACCATATTTTATCTTGCTATAATTTCCTGTATAGACTGTAAATTAGATTTTTCAAAACACAAACCCTTCTTGAAAATGCTTTTTTTCCTTTTCTTCTTCTTCTTCTTCTTATTTTGTGCATTAAAGTGTCAAGCAAAGCTGCAACTTGACGTAATTTTATCATAGTAAAAACGACATATTTTAGTTCATTTTGATTTTATCTGTCTCATGAGAGCCTTCTGAGGGATGAATTATATACAGTATTCACGCTGTGAATTAGCTGTTTTGGAAACATACTGTATATGGCCCTGTAATGATTTTCTGCTACAGGAGAGTTAATAGACCTGCATTCTTGTCTGGAAACGCCATTGTTATTCCCTCGTTATCTTTGTTATCTTAATCTATTCGCATTGTTTACTTATCTTAGTTGAAATAGCTCAATTACAAATCTATTATCTGTCTCTTGTCATTCAAACTTCCGATTAACACACTGTCAGTGCACTAAAAACGAAAAACAATGATTTTTCACAGTAAAGGACGCACACAGTGTAAATACTAACTAATAAACCATTTGTGTAGTAATGACTGTATTTTGTTAATTACAGTAAACAGGGGAAATCAGTGCAACGAGATAATTTAAGTTGTTTCCTGTGAGAATCGTTGTTTTAAGAATTAAGTATAAAGAAATGTAATTGTTACCAACGACATGTTTCCTTGTTTTGTTTTGTTTTTTAATTGAAATTCCTCAAAACTAGTAAAGCCGCACTGGAGACAAGTGAAATTATCTCACCTGATTGTAAAACTTTCACTCGGATTCATTAAAAAAAAAAAGAGCAGAGCAGATTTCAAAACATAAAAAATACAATTGTGCAGCTTCATGTGTGAGCAGAATAGTGTGGATTCCAATAGCAGAAGTTAAAATAAATTATACATTCGTATCTACATCTGAATTATAAAACAAGTTTAGATTTGGCAGCTCTGTTTGTCCTACACAGTGTAAAGAGGGTCAGTTCATTTGGTCCGAGCTGTTATCTCGGCTGATCCGTGCGCAATAACGCAATTCACTGAAGGAAAATAAACCGAGGAGGAGAAGTGACCCTTTACGAGCTGCTCTCTGCTCTCTGCTCCCCTCACTTAAAGGGGACTTTGGGGAGAGTATGTGTAAGTGTGTGTGTGGAGGGGTGGGGGGTGTTTAGTTAGTTTGTTGTGGCTTCAGTCCGTGTATCGCTTGCAGGTGATGCCAGGACTAGATAAGAGGTCGCCGATCCCTGCGCGCTGTCTAGACCACGCTTGTGACTCAACCAGAGTAACTGGACTGAGCACAATTTACAGCAGATTTTTGCCCCCAAGATAGTAAATGACCACTGGCCGATTCCTGCTATATTACCAGAGGGGGAAAACACCACAGATGCAGGAACTGATAAGACAACAACAGAGCCTTCAGGCTTCAAGTCAGACAGGCCAACTTGATATAAGCTGAACAGGACAAACTGCATTCAGTGCGTAACCGACATGGCTATTTGTTTTACTTCTTAACGCTGTGAATCTATTCCTCAAATCGCCCTGCTTTGCATTTCTTGCACATTTCCCAAATCAGAAATGACTCGCTGTCGTGCGCAGTAACGATCTGGTGACTATGATTTGGATTTGGACAATGGATTTGACTTTAATCACCATAAATGCAATTTTAAAACAGCTGCTATTTACTTGTGCAGTGAGAATTTTTATTTTTAATTTGCTCGTTTCAAAGCTGAATTTTAAAATAAATTACATTATCTACACAGCTCTGAAAACACAACTGGCTGAATAGGGCGATATAACAACTACGCCTGAACAAAGACTGGTCATCAAGACACGTTCTGTATTCAGCTTTTTATTTTTTTTATCAGTTAATAATCCCTTCCTAACAATAAATAATATAACAATAATTTACTTTTTTGTCCGAGAAGCTCAAACAACCTGTATCCTGCCCTTAAGATAAAGTATTTTACAACACGAATAATTTCAGATTATCATGCTCTGACCTTAAGACAAAGACAAGAGTCAACCGGACTCCACAACGCAATAGCCTAAATGTATCAAAAAAAAATTCTCATGTTGAAGAAACAAGACACAATATGATCACAATGAAATCGAAGAATGTCCATCTGTTTCGACGTGGAAATGTTTCCAATTCGTTTCTGAGAGAAGGTTTGTTGTAGTATATCCATCGGGGTTCATCTGTACATCTCTCCATATCGAGTCATGCAACAACATCTGTCCTGCTTGTCACTGAAATCTCCAGAAACTCGGAGTCAATCTATTTGTTCTTTCTTCGATCAATCCCCTCCATGTCAGGGAATAAAAACACTCTCCTCTCTGTATTTTTGGGCGATGTGATGAGCTGGTCACATGCAGGGGACCGGGATCATGCTGCAATTGTACTTGCAGGAGAAGAGTGGACCGACAGGTCTGATGGCCCCGTTTCACGTCTCCACCGGACTGGGTACCATACTGTTGGGGGTGTCCGGTAACTGAGAGGACAAAGAAGTCACGTCGCTGCCCGAGGAGTTCCCGAGAGAGCCCGATTCAGAGAAAGACACCTGAGAAGACAGAAACAAAGTGTCAGAAAATACAGTAAATGTAGAACTTTTTTGTTTTGTTTGTTTTAAAAAATGTTATAAAGGCATTCATCATTCCTGTGCACGCGAGGTATGTCTGGATTCACACATGTAACTAAATTCAAGTTATGTTTGTGATAGATAGATAGATAGATAGATAGATAGATAGATAGATAGATAGATAGATAGATAGATAGATAGATAGATAAAACTCTGTGTGTGTGTGTGTGTGTGTGTGTGTGTGTGTGTGTGTGTGTGTGTGTGTGTGTGTGTGTGTGTGTGTGTGTGTGTGTTGTGCCTGCGTGTGTGTTTGTGTGTAAGTCAGTCTGTCTGAACACACACACCAGTTGTTGGAAGGCTGGCTGGTCCAGGTCGCTCTGCAGGGCAAACTCACTCAGGGCCTTCCATGGAGGCTGGTAGGTCTGAACCTCCACAGGGTTTCCCTGCACTGTGCTCTCATGTCGGATAGGACTCCCAGCCACAAGAGGCGTCCCTGTGAGGCCCTGCAGGTTCTGAGAAAAGGTATTTTTAAAAATAGCATAAGTGTTTGTCTGTGTCCCGCAAGAACGCATCTGTCAGCGTCAAAAGAACTGAGAGAGACATATATGCACACTTTCGAAACAGTTTTCTTTGTGGGTTACTTTGTATTTTAATCATGAGCGAACATCCTTTACATTATCCAAAAAGCTCCTCTTGGAGCCAACACTGAACTATGCACACAGAGCGCGAGGTGTTTCAGAGATGCAGTTCAAAGCTGGTTGCAGAGGATGGTTTTTTTTACGTTGCATTTAAAGCAACTGAAGCCCAAGCAGTAGAACCATTATTCATTGAACTAAGGTTTTAATACAGCATTTGAGCCAACTGGAAAAGTTCATTCTGTTTCTCAGTGTTAGGAAAGTCAAAACTTCACTTTAGAAGGAAATAAGAAAATTATAGGATTAATCACTGCCAGGGATTTACAGTAGTGGGAGGAAAAAGGGGGAGTGAACTATGACCTGCAACTAATGATAACACCCATCAATAAAAACAAAAAATCATGATATTTTCATTAAAAACATCATTAAGCCAGATGTTCATAAGGTTTGCATCTGTTTGCCACTTTTTTACAACACTCTCCTGCATTTCATTAATATCGATGCCAGCCTCAAATAGCAATAAAACTGGGTAAACTGGGTACACATTCATGGTCATGATTCTACGTAAGAAAACAAAAATTATCAAAAAAAATGAATGAAAAAACAGTTGTTTATAGTAATCAAGTGGTCAAACTTACGAAGATGCTTACAGTCTTATCACTGTGTTGCTGCTGCTGGAGCTGCTTTATGAGGATGGATTTCTTTTTGTCTTTGCAGCGCTTGTTCTGGAACCAGACCCGGATCACCCTGGGGCTCAGGCCGGTCATCTCCACCAGCTGCTCTTTCATCAGCGCGTCGGGCCTCGGGTTGGCGTTATAGCAGGTCCGCAACGTGTGGAGCTGCTTCTCGTTCAGCACCGTCCTGACCCGCGTCGTCTTCTCCGACTGCTTGTGGACGTGGTTCCGATGCGGGGCCTGCCGCACCGTCACCGGGTCTGCTGAGGGCGGAGGGAGGGGAAAAAATCTGTTAAAAACTTTATACAAAGGCCTGAAAGAGCCTGGACCATTTCTGATACACGTTCCTTGCAGCCTATTAATCTTAATCTGTACTGTTGTGCATGTTATGTCATCCTGGATTGTTTTGTTTTATGCAGGAAAGAAAACGATCGTAACAATTATTATTAATATGTCGTGATTTTTTTATGAGCTAAATGTCAACAATAGCTTAAAAATCTCAGGCTCAGGAAAATTCATCTTTAGAGAGGAAAAAAGAAGTTAATATTTTCTGGGGGTGCTTACGTTTACTGCTGGTTATTATAGTGTTAAAGATGACAGCTAATTGGAATGACATTTGAAAAATTACATTGGCTGCATACAGCAGCCAGCATGGGAATAAATACGAATTTTTGGTCCAGTAATTGGATTATATAGAGGTGCATGTAGGACAGATATTTGCATTCTACAACGTGTCTCTCTTCTTGCATTCTTGTTTATTTTCGGCCTGTAATAATTATTAACCGTATTGCCGTATAATGGGAGGCTATTTCCCACCATGTCTCTAACTAAAATTCAAATACATAAAAAAACGCAGTTGCAATATGAAATCATATGGCCTGTGCAATGACACAGGCCTGTGTCATTGCACTGAGCTGTGTAAATTATTTTCAATTGAGCGCTTTAAGCAGGAAGTTGGTGAACATTATTCACACATTTGCTTTGTTCTCCTTGTTGGCAGGCGCCCTCAGGATGACAGCTCTGCACACACACACACACACGGCCGCGACTAAAATACCAGATTATTCAGATAATGGCAACAGAGCAGGTTAGAGCTAATGAGATCAATTATGAAATTAGCCTGAAGAAAGGTAGCTGCAGCACTCTCTCTCTCTCTCTCTGTCTCTCTCTCTCTCTCTCTCTCGTTCCCTCTTTCTTTTTTCTCTCTCTTTCTCTCTCTCATACACACAAAGCTTGACAACCCCAAAAATACAAAAAAAAATACAAAAAAAATACAAAAAACGTGATAATCTTGTATTGATTTTTCATTATTTCTTGTTTACTTTTTGAGTTTAATTAGGCTAGTTGTAAAATATGAGATTTTCTCTCTTGCTCTTAGTTAATATAATAATAACAATAATAATTTAAACAGTTAAGATTTAATGGTGTTCTGATGTTGTTTTAACCAGTCCATTGGCTAAAGTATAAAATAAATTATTACTAATAACTATAACAAGAGCTATAATAGTAATAATATTAATAATGATCTGACCTGCCAGGTGCAGGGGTCTGTTGGAGTGGATGTGTCCGGGACTGATGGGGCTTCCTGCGGAACTTCTCTCCAGCAGCAGGCTGTGGTCCGCCCGGCACAGCAGCTCGTCTTCCCGCAGAGAGAACTCGTCTCCCGGCAGGAGCTGCCTGCTGCACACCGAGCACCGAAAGCACTCGATGTGGTACACGTTATCCCGGGCTCTCATCACCAAATCGCTGCTGCTGAATCCCAGGTTGCATTTTGCGCATTTAATTCCAAACAGCCTGGAAAATTGAAAATAGGTGCAGGAATTAAAAATGTTGAAAGAAACAGTGAACAAAAATATAAGATCATATATGAATTGTAGGCTGATGTTTTGTAATGCTAATTAAAAAAATGTTTAAATGTTGAATTTGAATGGATAATAAAATTGTAATGTGTTTTTTTTCTCTTTTTTTGCAAGCTATAAACTAGTGTGGTCATATGAACCATGTGCGTATAAATATAATATGATAATAACGTTTAACAATAACGTCATTCTACTTTTTGTGCTTTTTTTTTCCTTTTTATGTCCAAATGTCATTTTTTTAATGAGGCCTCTGCTATAAGTCTCTTATGGATATAACTTCCAATTGTGTTTTATTTGATTTAACTACGTTCAAGAAGGATTAACTTTGCTTCAGCCTATATATGGGAAATATTTCCAAACGCCTACCTTACATAATCTCTTTTGCAATAGGTTTTGCCGTCCCGGACGAAACAAGTGCAGGTCTCATCCAGGTACTGGCTGCACTCTGCACACTTCAGGCAGGCTGCATGCCACTCCAGGTCGGGAGAGACTCTCAGTATGTACTGGTCATGGATCTGACTTCCACATCCTACACACATCGCGAATCCTGGCTTCTCTGCAAAGAGCACACAACATTGTAACCACATACTGAAATACAGCCAAAAAACAAACTATTAGAAACAACTGTAGTATTTATTGTATTTTTTACAGTCCAGTCAGTATGTTTCAGTTTTGCAGTTAACTCCTCTTTTTTGCAGGCTGGACAACTCTGAATGTTATGTAAGAGATGGAGACTTCTGCCAGTATTCGCAAAGTAAAACACGGAATTGTTGCAATTCTAAAAGCGCCTTTAAAATGAACGTACAACCTCTGAGTCAATCAACGCATTGCTGCATAATTTAGAAAATGACTTTATCGCTGCACAACTGGATATATCATGTAGCCCATAATGTCGCTGCGACGAGATCAAAATCTGTCATTTAAAACTCCAGCGAGCTGTTTGGCTTACTTACTTTTGGAATGATCCCCCATATCACCCAAGAAAGAAGAGCTGAAAATAATATCCACCATACAGGACGGATAGACGGGACTGTGGTAGATGCAGAAAAGATGTGAAGAGATGACTGGCCCTTCGGTTGCCTCCCTGATAACTTGTGTCTCCCCAGACTGGAGGGAGGAGGAGAGGGGGGTGCAAGGAGGCTGCAGGGTCCCACACGCTGCTCCTCTGACGTCATGACGTCAAAACCGAACTCTCCAATCGCACTACAGCATTCATTTCTCAACCTGTAAAATAATTAATTCGGTCTATATTTATGTATGACAAAGAACCAACAACAAAGATATTTTTGTTTCTCTCCCTCGCTCTCTCTCTCGCTCTCAAAGATTCAAGAGAAGGAAAAAATAACATATTCAATATATTTCGATTAAGTGTTGTCTATACATTCATATTCTGTTTCCTCCATCATCCTGATTATCATCACTGTCTGTACACAAAAAATTGTGTGAAAGCTCCTGCATTCAACAATAATTACCACCACAACCAAAAAATTCACACAAAAAGAATGAAAAGAGTAAAAATAAATAATAAGTTTGTTCATTTTAACCAATTGCTACATTTCTTGGAGAAAGTAATACGTGGTGATTGGTAAGAAATACGTTATTAGGGTATGTGGTCCATGTGATAAATGATTAGACGCCAGTTTTCAAATTGTCCTGCACAGATTCAACATTTGACTGTAGTAGCATTTTCATATTGCCATAAAACAAACTTCTATATAATTTGATTCTATGTCCGCTAAAAAAAGAAAAGAAAAGAAAAGAAAAGAAAAAGAAAAATCCCATTTCATGCTGGGGAAATTATTTTTGGTGAGAATCCAAGCATTGCAGTGCTGGTTCTTTGACATGCAGGCAAAAACAGTGCAGATTACTGCCTTGATTATATTAGAAAAGCCTTTACACCCCAAAACGATAAATTCTCGCAGTAATTTGCTTTGGGCCATAAATTGAGAAGGATCTGAAGACAGCTGACAAGCCTCCACTGCTCATCTGTTGGAGAAGGCCATCTACTGGACACAAAGCAGAACTACACTTTATCTGAGGGGGATTTTCACTTGGAAAAACTGAACATTGACTGAATTGACTTTTCTTGAAAATCTGTGTTGTGCATTACATAAAAAGCCAGTACAAAATAAATAAAATATATACTTAATTCTACCTATGTGGAGTAGAAATGTGGTCAAATATTCAACAAAATGGAGTTCTAAAAGACATTTTTCTGCACATCTTTTTCATCTGGCCACCATAGGTTGAACCAGTGTACTTAGAAAAGAGGAGAACTGCAATAAAATGTATGTAAAATGTAAATGTAAAATTCAAAATGTATATGTCTATTCCTTTTGCTTATCTATCTTTAAAACAATTTCCTTGCCTGGTTAAGGACTGGTCCTGACTCAGAAACTGATCTGATTTCCATGTGTACATCAGCATGTCAGAGATGTTTGGGAAAGGTGGTAAGTAGAACTATGTAAATGTACGTCATTGCTGTGTCTATTAATGTGGTTATTTTGCTTCAAGGACAAAATGTAGTTAACTACTAGCTGTATTTTATAGGGTCAAACCATGGTAAAAATCAGAATATTCATTTTGGATTTCATCCCTCAATGCTGTCTTACAGATGAGTTCAGGTTGTTTTGAGTTTCGCCTATTAGCAGAAAACTGAATGTACTGCATTCATGCCAACCATAAAATAAATAAATAAATAACAATGAGTCTGCCACCTGCCTCTAGTGTCAGGTATACATTTGAAAATAAAATTCCTCTTTAATTAATTAGCCTCTTAGTTAATTATATAAAATGTTCTTAGTTTGAATCTGAGGACATTACAGATTCATAGTCTCATATCCAACAACATGTATTTTGTCACTTTGTTTGGCTTTGGCATAGCTGGGTTTGTTGACAATGTTGTTGATTAAACCAGTTTCACCTGCATGATAGAAGTACGTCCAAAGACTTCTATGTAGGTTGTTGACCGTCATACCAACTAGAGGTAATATTATCATGCAGCCTTTGCTAAAAGATAATTGGCAATTTATGGTATTCTGTGAAAGGCAGAGAATTCAACTTGTAAACTGGGCAATACTCTTACATTCTTCTTAATCTGCTCTTGCGCCATGCAGTAAACTAGTTAGCAGTTTTTAAGCAAGATAGGGGAAGAGTTATACCGTGCCTGATTGCTGGTAGTAGCTGTGTAAATGTGGACCTGCAGTATGTTCAGGGTCTAAAACTAACAGAAGGAATACTGACAGATGGTTCAGTTTTATTCAAACACACTGGTGATTTACACAGATACACTGTGCATTCTGCATCGCTGTCTGTGTCACCACTGGCTCCTGTGTCTTGTGTTTTGTTCCTAATGACATCAAAAATAGCTTGCAGAGACACTGATTACGTTATTTCAAAAAGCGATGTAGAAGACAATAAGAATATACAAACAGATGTTTTTACTTTAGCTATAATTAGACCATATGACATGAAGGCAGCGAGTTCAGTTAAGATGCATGGCATCACTTCAGTGAGATCAAGGGGATCAAAAACATACAAGTAAACTAGCTGGTGTAAACCAGCAAATGTATTATAGATGTATATCTCTGTGCTGTTTTTTGTTATCATCATTGATGAGATTACATTTAGAAAATTATTCATCTTTATGTTAGCTATAAGTTCTGTTTGTTCTAATGAGTTTTACATAAATGTGAGATACCAGGATAGAAACTATATTGCTATAGTTGGCATGCTGTCATAGTATATAATTTATTATTATCATTGGTATATAGTTTATTATCTCTCAGCTTCTCTGTAAAAATTTGAATCTGCTTTTGGTCCACAGAGGAATTAGCGCCACAGATTTTGGCTACTCAAATTTAATTTAATATCAAATACATCTGCTCTGGAGCCTCTGCTTTTGGAAAGATGAGTTTGATCACGAGTAAAAGCTGTACTCCTGTCAGTGCCAAAAAGTGATTCATTTAGTGATGTAGTTCTCTCATTTTCATGATACACATGTCATGAATTAGCTGTTTTTCAGGCCTGAAAACTAGATATTATAATTGTATAAGTGTAATTGTATAAGACCTGACATTTTTTGAAGCATGTTGTCAGGGTTAGCTGTTGACAGCTCTTAACCTCAGTCCTGGCCTGAATAATTTAGGACACATAAATTAATTTAAATTTTGTCTTGTTATGATTATTATTAGTGTTAAAATGTAACATTTAGAATATAGTTGAAAAGGTTGCTATGTACTTTATGTTTACAAAGAAAGTTTTTGAAAGTTTTAGTCAAATTTAGTAAACATTGACTCTCAGTACACAAACAATTCTGTGTAACTCTGATGCATTTATATGAAGTGCCTGGGCATGCATAAAAAATCAGATCAGAATTATGCATATTGGATTTTGCATCTAAGTGACCTCATTTTTTGATCTGTGAGTGTTCACTTGAACTGTCAGCTCACAGATCTAATAGCATTTCAATTGAATTAGAATGCATTAAACAAAATCTTAGGTATTTTATCCTGCTCATATTGACTGAAGCTGAGTGATCTTTATTTCTGCTTTTATGTCTTACTATAAAAGTGGTTTCTTTATAACAGAAATTGGTTGCCGAGATTTTTTGAACTGGTCTGTAAGTATGTGCTGTCACATGACCTTTCCACTCTGCCTTCACAGAGCTCATTACAACCATTACTTCAACTTTTATAGCTGCAGTCATAGTCTCAGTCACTGTCACTTACAGTCTGTAGCTTTCTAAGCCTAAAATGTTGCGTTTCCTTGTACAGGATCTTCTCCCCAGAGTGTCTGCTAAGCTGGATGTGGCTACTGTCTCAGACATTACTGAGGTCAAACCCTAAGACACTTTTGTCAGGACCTGTATGCTGGTGAGGCTCTTGTTGTGATAAATGCAGTAAGTGGCATAAACAACACTGAAAATGTAAAGACAACTCAGGAAAGGCTCACACCAGACTCATGGGTGAAATGATGCCTCTTTAAAACCATCCAACCATTAACTTGAAGGGTATTTGTGGCAAAGTCCTTCTCACAAGGTTACTTCTTTGTGTTTTTTACCGTTCTTTCCTTTCAATGGTGAGTTAGAACCCATCATACCCATAATAAAGTATAAACTGAGCAGGTTTATTTAGTTTAATACTTCCACAGTATTTGAACTGTTTAAATACTATATGCATTAAGTATAGCACATTTTATCATCCATTAAAGCTTTTGCCAAAGTTTTGGTTCATGATGCTTTATTACCTGCAGTGTGTAGTCTGTGCAACCTGCAGAGAAAAATACTAGATATAGACTACATTATTATAACTGATTGCACTATTTGACTAATACAGCAGGTCAAAGTTTAAGCGTAAGGTTTAACCAGGTGTTTCGTACATAAAGATTCAATATACAGTGACAGGAAATATCACATGCAGCATTATTGTTTGTGACCCTGTTAATGAGTACTAGATCCAGCCCAGCCATCCTAGCTGTCACTCCAACATAAAAGCCTCCCAGAAGAATCTCTAATCACAGTTTGATGGGGCCCATTAACCTCATGAAATATATATGTGTGACTGAAATCATCCACTTAAACTTTGGCAAGAGCCAAATGTTCTTGTTTGGAATTCGGGGGGCGGGGGGTGGGGGGTTTCCTGGGCTGCATTACTGAACTTTTCACAGTGACTTATTTTCTCTTGAATGTTTTAGAGTTCTATGGCGCTTTGCCTCTATTGTCAGACCTATAAGTAATTTACAATGGCCGTCCCTTCGAACTCCCCAGGCTTGATTCAGTTGAAGTTGTGCCAGTTTGTTTATGTCTGTTGGAACCTCTTTTTTAACATTAAAAAACACAGTCCAACCCCTACCAACACACGTTTTAAGTGCCTGCTTATTAACTGGCTTGCTGTAATTAAGGTGAGAGAGATTTGTGAGATCTTGTGTTGTTGCCTTGTGCACAGTGAAGTGCAATGAGAGGTTCAAGGTTTTCACAGCATTTGAAGCTGCACCTATGGAAGGAGGAAGTGCTGCTATTAAACAGGGTAATAAACCTAATTTTATTCATTCATGATATAATTATTAGTTGAGGAACAGGCTATTGTCTGAACCTTTTTTAAGTTGATTAGCTTTGTAATATGTCATTTATACAAACAATTTTGTTAAGCATTCAGCTAATTTTTTATCTCTAATTAGGGTTAATTTAATAAGTAAAATAAGTTATAAATTTAGATACTCGATGAATTAAATAATTTGAAAGAAATCAAGAGAGAATAGTCAGTTGCATGAACATCACATAAATTATAGCATCAAAAAAGAATACTCTTCCTTATAAAGAGCTTAAACTTAAACTTAAATTATGCATTTTTTATTATGTAATTCATTAAGAAATTATGTGTTAGCTTCACTTTATTCTTATTAATTTATTTACAGTTTCCTCACCTTCTCCTGTGGGGCATTTCCAGTGGCTCAAGCAGAGTCCAACTAAGAATTACAGACCAGAGCTAAAGTGGTGACAAAGAGGTGCGGCAGAATTTTTCACTTTCATTTTCTAAAAAAAAAGTCTTTCTTTGTTTTTGTTTAACAGCATTAAACGTGTTCTACTTGTTCAGTTCAGTTGTGGATGTGCTATATAAGGTTCATGAAAGGCAGGAATCATTTGGAATTTTGTATTTCTTTACAGTCTTGAGCAAACAACCATTTTTGTTACTGTTATCATATTGTATCTATTATAACTATTTATATTATAGTTGACCTTTCTGAAGCCAAGTCTGTAACACGCATTGAGCTCATTGAGAGATGTGATCAATGCACACGTGTGATTTGTTTATTTATGGCCTGTTGAGGCCCTTTTTTTTTTTTTTTTTTTTAAAAAAAAAGCAGTTTGCAGGAGCAGCATTAGTATATGTAGCATTAGTACACATGGTTTCAGTGGGTATCAACACTAAAACCTCGCTTCAGCTGACCTTTATGTTTTTATATTTATTCAGGACAAGGCCTGAAGAGCAGTGACAACTTAAAGCTGCTGTATGAGTTGGCTGATAAACTGTTTTTGTGCTTTTATCTGTGATCAGTAAATTTTTTTCTTGTGTGTGTATGACAGTTTTATTATCCCATCTCCATTGAAATGCAGTGGGAGCTTCTAGAGCTTCTGTAGATGCTGGCTTCATCCCCAATGACACGCAGGTCAGCCAGACGGGGAAGATTGTTGTGTCTATAAGTCATTAATCACATAAACGCTTTGTTTGTTATTCTCTCACTAAGGGATCCATAAATATTATATTTTGATAACCTAAAAAACTGAATTGCTGAACTTTTGTTTTAATCATTATATATTTGGTCATTTGTATCAATTTTAATATTAACTTATTGTAAACCTTTTGTTTGTAGATAAAAGACAATACAGACATTATATATAATATATAATATACTATAACTGGGGCAAACTGGTCGAAACACAGAGAAAAAATCCATGAACACTGACTGTAATACTTCCTATAAAATGATAAAACTGCGAAATATTTTTATTAAGGGTTTTCTTCAACTGTCTGTTAAACTGATTTGGCACATTTTGTTAGATTATAGTACTGTCTATATTGGTCCTTATTACCATGATCAGCAGATGTTCACAACACAACAGGCTGATTCCTGCAGGCATTAGTACCATTTAGAACAATTCTAAAACCATTTTGTGTTTGACTATGCAGTATGATATTGTTTAATTGTTTAAATTTGAATGTTTAAATAAGTTAATGTAGACAATTTAGTTTACACTAGCTGCCAACAAAGATGTGAGCCCACTGCAATGTAGTTAATGGCTGGTTTAAAGCTCTAAATGATTTACCAGAACCAATAGTGTGTTGGCTGTAAGTGCTTTGAGTCCGCTCTTATGCTCAGAGTCAGCCAAAAGTGAAATTAATATAAGCACTCAGAGTATAAGATATTAAAATGTGTAAACAGATATCTCCCCAAATCATTTTGTAATGACATAAAGACAAAAAGGTCAAGTATTACTTTAAAGACATAATTATTGTTCAGTATATTGCACTGTAAATAGATCGTATGTCACAACAGTGAAGGCATGTCTGTGCACAGTTATTTATTTTGTGACTGGTCCTCAAAAATGCCTAAGCAAGAAAAAAAAATCACATCCTCATGCAAGCGAGGCCGTTCAGAGAGCTGAACTATGTTGCAGATTTATAATTCATAATTCTTCAGAGTTAATGCAGTATTCACATGATAATTAGTATTAATTTTTGATTGGTGCCCCAGGGCAGCTATGCATTGTTAGGCTGAAGAACCTGTGCCATTATTACCTTATCAGTGTAACTGTCAGCCGCCTGTTTTATTTTACAAATGCACATCTTGTATTTTATTATCAGCCGCTCTCATCAGCACAGAGCAGCAGTCTTGTTGCTTATCAATGGCTTTAACAAGAAGCTGTGTCACTTAAATGAGGAAAGAGGCTTCTCTATTTGGATCAGTCAAAACAATGCTATCACTTAGTGTGTGATGCCTCTCCACGCACTGAAACATGTTTGTCCATTAAAACTATCACAGATAGAGACAGAGATGAACTATGAAAAAATATAGTCTTTTTTTTCATAATAACATTTAACTATTAACAGATTCATATTCATACACTAAGAAACTAAGACAGAAACTATGTCTACTGTTGTTGCTACAGCAAGCCATAGGCTATTTTTAAAATTATAAGATTATTTCAAGCATGAATAAACAAAAAATGATACATTTATTGTATTGGCATAGAAAATTCTCCTTGTTGTCTTAATTTTTGAAGACAAAGCATTGCATACATTATTGGCTAGACCACACAACCATAAGTGCTTCTGGGTTATTTAACATAATTTGTATAAAGAGTCCAGGCTTTAGTCTTCTGCCATGTGCTCTACAGTGTTCTGTTTATTGACCAGCTGATTAACTCACTTGTGTCACAATCTGCATGTTTTGTAAAGCACTCATGTTCTCACACCTGAGGGAAGCTTTGCTGTGTGAAGAAAGAGGTTTCAGCATCACTTTGGGGTATTTTATTAACAAGACAGCAGGTGCACGACTCCCTGACCTGCTCTCTCCACCAGCTGTGTGTGTGTGAGCGTGTGAGCATGCGGAGACCAAATGGCTAACAGCCAGAGCTCTGGGAAAACTGACCAAGCTTGGCAAATTGACTGGTGATTCTGGTCTTTTCGCACCAAAAGCTGCCTGCTGCCTCAGTCGGCTACTTTTCAGAGGAAACTTTGAAAAGCTGTTTGTATGCTGCTGGATACTGAAGGCAAAGGGGCGTGCTTTTCTTTTTTTTCTGTCTCTCAAGTGAAAAAAGGCCTTCTAGATTGACAGCGCCTTTCATACTGTATTATCCAGCCTGGCTTTTAACTCCAGGAGAACTGTGTTCACAAATTGATGCTCTGCTCCTCTGGGGCTGTAGCTGAAACATTAAATTGTACTGAAATATTCATATGTGAGTGCATTTAGCTGAGAGCAATTGATGTGCGACTCCCTAGAGTCCAGATGGAAATGTTGCAGGGCCCCAGCACCCGCTGGCAGACACCCTGAGCTCTAGTCGGGACAGTGATTCTGATTTAGTCGATGGTACCTAGTCAAACTAAGTTGAAGGCTACTGGATTCAGGATGGCTGAAATGAGTGTCTGCCCTGGTGGCCAGAGACTGTGAAGTACAGTACCTGGTTTATTGTGCTGCAAATCGGCTATCTCAGATTTTAGGACAAAATAAAAATATATATATGGGAAAAGAGAAGTTTACCACCATCCCTCTCCTCAGTTTGAACAAATCAGTTACTGGAACAAAAATCTAAATTTAAATAATCAAATAGACACTGAACACTTTTAATCATTTCTGTGTGTTCGTCCTAATTTGAGATTATAGATGGATATATTAAACTTTTTTTAAAACATTTTTACTTTGCACACACATATTTTGAAATTATAACTATAAATGAAAATGTTCATGTAGACACTATTTGTATTGATGCTGTTATTTTCTATGAATATTTCTCCATGTTTGTTCTTGTAAATGCAGGAGCTCAGTTGCAGTTTGCATCTCAAAAGCAAAGCAGCATCTGACTGGAATAAAACACAGTACAATATATATTGTATAAATATATTCATACAGTAATGTGTATTCCACTATAAATATAGCATAAGCTTTTCACAAGTCCAAACTCAAAATTCTTATTTAATTCCAAAAGTTCGTTTAATTTGCATGGAACAGTAAACAACCCACAAGTCGGAGGTTGAGAAAAACTGTGAAATTATTTGTTCACATTTGGAATAAGAATTAGTTTGTACAAAGTCAGTTACATCTCTTAAAACAGCGTTGTAATAAATGTAAGTAAGTTAGTGTAAATGTTTGGTCAGGGTGTTTATTATGCATTGTTGCAGAAGCAAGAAGATGTTCATGGCTTCCGGAGAATTTTTGAAAAATGTTGTGGCAACAACCTCCCCAAAGGGTTATGCTTTTTACTGAAAAATGTTTTCTAATTTACCCTTCACGTAGCAAACCATGCATAACTACATACTTACACGTTGGACCACTGAATTAATTTTGATGTTCTGTAGATTATTTTATTCAGTTCTTTGGAGCACAGAGTAATGTAGCATCCCATCTCCCAGAGGACCATGTCAGTTGTGTCCTCATGTTTATCAAATGACTAACTAGCATTCTTCTTCTTCTGATTGCTTATAACATATGCAGGAGCAACAAGAGAAAATATCAGCATTTTTTTCTCCTTTTTTTTCTTTGGAAAAAAATACAAAAAGCATATAACACAGAACTTCACATTAGACAAATCTAACTTAAGAATTTGCTTCTGATTCTATTTGTGTTTATAGTTTGTTGGTATTAGCATTATTTTAAGATGATTAAATAAATTAGAAAATTAAACATCCTCTGTCAATTTTATACAAACTGATTTAATAATTATATATCTGAAGAGGAATGATGAGATTGACCTTGGTCACTCAGTGGGACCTATTTTTAATTCTCCTTTTTTTTGTTGACCCACTTTTACCCTGGGAGGTATAACAAGCATATGAGGGAAGGGTACTAGAAGAAAACTGTTTTATGTAAATGCAAAAGAAAAAATACTTCTGTAGTCATGACAACAGTCTCCTGAGTGGATTTCTTCCACCAAGCGAACTTCTCGATCCTGTGCACTTAAGAAGTATGTTTCAAAAAGGGAACCTGAGAAGCTTTTTAAAGAGTGATGTATAATTTATTTGTATTTTTCTCCTGCTTCGGAGCTCCTTGAAAGAGTGTCCTGTGTGCGACATGTTCTGAATCTGTCAGACCGTAGCAGTAATGCAGTCATACTCCCACATCTATTTGTTCTCTCTCAATGAGATTGACCCTTTTAAACATGCACCCAGCTGTTCAGAGCCGTACGACTGTATTCTAAATCTCTTCCACGCACTTGAAACGAAAATGCCTCATAGGCATCTTTAATGTCAATCAGTAAAAATTCTGTCCCAATATTTCATTTTCCATCACATGGCTTAGTTATTTAGATGATATATGCAGACTTGTTGTACTGGATGACAGCTAACAAAGCAAAACAACTCAACATTTGAAGTTTTAGCCTCTACTGCATCACTCCAGTATTATTTTGTATTTTATTTGGTTGCAATAATATTTATAGTTTTCAGTATGTTTCAGTAGCAATGCAAGGACAGACACAACCAAACTATAAAAAGCAGTTATTTGAAGGGCTTAATGAGGGCGACATTAAAACTTATTACTATGTTTACAGTCTTTTGTATTGTAGAGCTATTTCAGATGTCAACCTACAGGTTGACCTAGATGACCTAACTAAGTTCTGTAGTCATGCACACCACTCTTTTATTTCAGTGTGACACAGGGTGACATCAGTAGTGCTTTTAAGATGTCATATAGAATAAAAAGTCAAGTAATTGGCTTAAATTAAATCAAGTGTTTCTGTGGTTAAAACAAATATCAAAACAACAATATATGTTTTTGTTGTAAGCTTGTTTCCAGCAGGTTACTGTAAAATGACAGGGATGAGAAAAATATTATGTTAACCCATAGGTATATTGCCTAAAAATATAAGATCCAGCTTTTAAAATAAACTCATACATACTCAACTCATCCATAATGTTTGTGTTGATGTCCTTTTTGATCTGAATAGTCCTGCAATTATAGCACATAATCCTAACATGACCCACCAAACTAAGTGTGTTTTTCTAATATTCATGATCCAATCAATGGTTGTTTGTTTTTATAATTTGTAAATTTAAGAATACCTAAATTAAGTCAGCCTTTAAATATCAAGGTTCTCCTCATATAGGATCTTCTAGCATCAGTAAATTCTTGTGCTCTGAGTTTTAAAAAAATATCTTAATGGTAATGAAAGCTTTTAGATTAGCTTCATATGTGACACTGTTATTACAGAGCAATTTTATGAAGAATTTAAGTAGGCTAAGACATGAAGGAAGTTGTATTTTATTGTACCTAAGACTTTGCAGATGTAATCTTATCTCCGAAGCCATCAGTTTCCTCTGTTAATGAGAATGAAAACAATGATCATGTAATGTTAATGCAGTTAAAGTGACTCCCTCTGTGCCATTATTAAAACATTTCAATTATTAAGTGTCTAATGGTCACTGTTAATTCACTTAGCTTCCTGTGAGTGTGACAGGGACCGTACCTCGTGGTTCATCGGAGACGTCCCAAAAGCAATTTACTTCTTAGCGTGTCTCCTGAAGACCTGCTCTGTGCCCCTGCCTGTCAAAATTTAACACTTTACTCAAACTGCTCTGGTATGATACATATTGACAAATTGGGTTCATATGAATCATTTAGGCACAACTTTCATTTGTCTTTAATGACGAGCACAGGCATCATATTTTTCTTAAAATTATTTGCAAACTGTACATTCCCACAAACTTTTAGTAGAAATAAAGAGCTTGATCAATGGGTGGTTTTGCTCAGAGAGGAGCTGGAAGTTGAAGCTCATCAGTTATCTCTTATTTTACATGGCTGGTTGAGCTGGAAGGGGTTCAGATTAGAGGCACAGCATCTCTACTTGAGACATTAATACCGAGGCAGCCGTGACAGAGACTTAGCCAGGGTTTGGCACCCATATTCGACAGGATTCCTTTGTGTGTTTCAAGAGCCAAGCAGATCATTATTTATTTACTTGTTCCATGGCATGCGATAGGCATTGTTGTTGTTTTTGTAAACAAGATTGATGTGATGGGTGTACTAATAGCGAATAGGTTGCAGATCCAGGATATCAGCTTACATGTTGCTTACAAAGTAGCTGAAGGAAATTAGGTTTTGGAACCTCTTTCTGTCTTTTTCTTTGTTTTTCTTTTTATAAATTTGATTTTAAGTTTGATTTTACTTCAAGCAGTGACAGAGACATGATTGCTGTTTCAAGCTTTTGGTTTTAGTTTAAAATCACTAATTTTTTTTTTTTTTTTTTTACTGCAGTTCCTGATGTTGGTTTTAGAGTATACAGAAAGCTTGAAAGAGCAAACATGGCTCTGTCATTGTTTGGAGTAACTTTATTCAGCAGAACTCTTGGTTTTAAAATAAATATATAATTTTATTTGAATATATCTTGTTGTAGCCCACTCAAGAGATGACTGAAGCATGATCACTAGTCATTCGAATTCACAATTTGACTCAAATTCACTCACTTAATATTTGAAATATTAAACAATAACGTCCCGTTAGTGACTAGTAAATCTCACAAAAAGTAATGCTTTGCATGTATTTGAATTTTTATGGAATATTTGAAAGGGTGCTTAATTTTTAGATGCATTATCAGTTATTTTACATGTTGGAATTCCATTTTTTTAATGAAGTAATTGTTTATAAGTAAGCAGCCTCTTTACACAGTAGACTTCCAGTATTGACTTTTGGCCATCAGCATTTACTTGTGAAAATGGAAATTATGCTGGACATGGGTTTAATGTTGCTTAAATACACATCCCAAGACTAGTATGCAGAAGTTCAGACACAAAACTTGTGTAAAACTCTGAATTTGGATTTTAAATATCCCATATGTCATCACCAATTCTCACTTGGACACATTTCTGATTCATACACCCATAAATGAAAGCAAAAGTTGTTACAGAGAATGAGTTCAGTTTTGTTTCTCCAAAAATAGCTACAGACAGCAATCTTGTGAATTAATGCTGATATTTATCACAATTACTTGTGATATTCCTGTTAGGTCATCCCCATATGTACTGCATCTTTTACAGATGAATTACAAAGATAATCTACAAAACCTGTACTGTAAATTAAGTGCCTAATTCTCAAAACTTGAAACACTTGTTAAGAGCTTAATTGCAGCCGTAATAGTTATTAACAATTAAAACATTCTCTGGATACTTGTAAACATTTGACAAGCAACAAAATGGTACAGCAGTTTATCTTCTGAATTAATGATATGAGGGGGTAATTATGGGGGTTGATTCTTTTCGCTACACAGTTACAATGACTTGACCAATTAGCGGTTGCCATGACAGGTCTTCCAATCTTAATAACCTTGAATAATTTAGATTTCTTTTTAATCATATGCAAATAAGGAGATGAAGCCAATGGAATAATGTTGTACAGTGCAGTGTGTAACAATGAGCCCACTCACTCTACCAACAGGATCACATGTTTTGAAGCTTGTGTTACTGTTTTCTCTGTAACAGTTTTATCCTGCTACAAATATCTTTAGTACAGTTTTAAATCACTTAACATGACAAGAGTCAGTAAACTGTGAGCAGTTAAGGAAATACTAACTTTTATTTTTGCTATTTTCATTCAAATGACAACACCTGCATTTGGCAATTTCTTCCTCCATATCAAGTTTACAAAAGTTTCTGTAAACATTAAAGTGCAAAGAATTTGCTTGCCATTTAGGGCACATATCTTTTAAAGGTTCATGCTACAAGCACTCCAGTCTAGTTTCATTTGAAGAACCCAGTAACTTACCTTTTCATTTCACCCACACAAATATACTATATAATATATAACTTTTTTATGAAAACAAAAATGATAGATAACAATAGATTTTGAAGATGGTTTCCAATCAAACAAACAGGTGACAGAAAGGCAAAGGTAAAAAAAAATTTGCTGTTTTATAGTTAATCCAGTATTGTGTACCCTGTGGCTGTTAGAACAAAGAACAGCATGATAAATGTCTAAAATTGATAATACAAATTAAAAGAAACAACATAACAAGAAAAATGCAATAGAAAACACTCCTTTTAACTGCTTGAAACTCCAAGAATAGAGAACAGTGTCTTGGTTTGTAATACTGTTCAGCATTAAAGTTTTTGTTCAGTATATAGGCTTGAATGGCCCCTTGCTGGTTTTAATTCATGTAAAGTTCAGTGCATTTAGGACCTATTCAAAGTGAGAATTCCTGATGAAGAATGTGTTCAAGAACACATCAGACTCCCCCTATCTGGGATGTTATTGTCTTTGTTGTGCTATATCAGAGCATTTCTGATTTCCAACATCCATCAAGGAGGAACAGGGGGAGGTTGGACACTATGAAAAAGGGCCTAAGAGATTTTACTGTCATTTCAACCATTGATGTCTGAACACATCATGTTAAGGAGCATCAGCATTAGCTGAAAGCTAAGGCTCAAGCTTGCTCTGAATTAGCCAAAATTGGATTTACACTGCAACAGAAAAAAACAAAATTTTAAATCTTGTCAAGGATAAGTCACTCTCACAAAGTTTGACCTGCCAAAAGAGTTCATATATGCGCCAAACACAGTGGCAGTGAAAAAGGAACAATTTTCATTCTGTTTCTGTGTAAATGCAGCTTATGTGTCAGGCATGTGGCCCAGAGGTGTGTCAGCTGGTCCCAGGAGCCGGTACTTCTCCTCCAGGGAGGGCTCAGTTGTGCTGCCCTGTAGGTGGATCAATGGCTTGGTCTGCAACAGCACACAACCTCTTCCACGGCCTCGCCTCTCCTCTTGGTTCCTGCGGTTGAAGATGTTTATTCTGTTGTCCAGCTCAGGGCTGGCTTTTTCTGAGCCAGTCGGACTGGGAAGCTTAAGGTTGACAGGGTCCACTGCCAGGCCCTTTTGAGCAAGACAGGAGTCCTCAGAGAGGGAGGAGAGTAACTCCTGTACAACCATGCTGGGGTCCCTGCAGGGGTCCTGGCCTGAGAAGGAAGGAGGGCAGCAGCGATGGGAGCTGTAGCTCAGACTGAGGTCCTGAGCTATGCTACTGCTACAGTCTGTCATAGATGAACCCGGGGTGTGGCTACTCAGGCTTTGGGGGCGAGCTGTCAGGCTTCCACTAGACCGTGACATGCTGGTGGAGGCATCACTTATGGCACTGCCCATTCGCTCCATAGCAAGCATCGGGTTTGACTGGATGGTATTTGGATTGGTGGGGAGGTGAATATCAATGGCTGCTGTGGTGATGACCCGAACACCTAAACCAGATGCCCCAGCTCCATGGAAGACATGTATATATTTAGAAAAAGTCGAACAAAACAGATTAATTATGTAATTGTATGACTTATGCTGCTGAGTGAACACCTGAGACAGCGGTTCCTAATTTTGGTGAAAGATAACAGTAAATTTGGGGGTTTGAGTAATGTTATACAAAGGTCATCATAAGTAAAGAATTAAGGTTTTTGTCTATCTTGATTTTACATTTAAATAATTATCAAGATTTTCAGCTCTCTGCTGGTCCAATAGCAAACTGCATGCTGCCTCACCAATGTTTTTGTTTTATATGAAGCCAGACCAAAACCATGACTTAGTGGCATCATAACCAGTCAAATATCTCTATCTCATCCACTAAATTTTATTTTCTTATATAAAATATGCTATAGTGTATAAGTATATAATAATGTGTATATAATAATGTGCGTGTGTGAGTCACTTACCACTGCTTGCCTCACTATAGTACTGGCTGATGTAGTTGTTCATGTCATCACGTACAACTGGATCTGATTTAAAAAAAAGAATAAGAGTAAAGAATAAAGAATATATATATATATATATATATACACACATATATACATATATACATATACATATATATACAGTATATAGTTTGTCCATGCAAAAACCCATCTCTGAGGCAAGCATGCATATATATTCCACTTTTTCTATCTACAACCTTTCCCTCCATATCTCCTTGCTGAACAGTGGGTAATGCATCATTTACTAAAATGCCAAATCCATGGTGTGACCAATGACACAACATCATGGAATACAGCTCAGAGCAATCAGTAAAAAACAAAGATCAAACCATCTACAGCAGATAAAAAGTTCATTATACACTATTAATAGACCTTCATCTCTACCTGCTAAATGTCACAATATGATTTGATATATATCTAGAGAATAAACAATCACAACAATAATGATATTCATATTATTCACCATACCATGAATACTCCCTTAATATACTAAAAAGTACTCAACAAGAATGTCCATTATCCCCATTACCATTTCCATTCTTCTGTGAACATATCCATAAGTTACAGTAATCCTATTGCTATAAAATAAACTTGTAGGCAGATGATATTCTATTATACATCACAAACTCTCAACTGTCAACTCTGATTCCTCTTTTTAGCAATCCACACAATACAAGTTATGTATAAATGCATACACTGGAAGTGTTGTTGGGTTTTGTCCCTGTTATTACTATAAATACATTGTTATTGCGCTTTTGATTGCACTGTCAGGTTGTTTAAATTTTGGGCTGAACATAAAGAAAGTTACATTTTTTTATATAGTGTAACTATAGAATGCACCAGAAATTGTAATAATATAGCAGAAAGTCACAGGTCAAGTTAGAGTTAAATATAGTGTGACAGGCAGATACTCAAATTCTGTGTGGCAGTGACTGTACTTGGACTTCACCCTTTTTATCTGTATATACTTTGATCTATTCCAATACTAAGAGCACAAACTAGTCCAAATGGAAAATATCTCTTATGTTTACAACATAACATTGACAGAGAGGACTTCTGCCCCAGGCCACAGGTGCTTTATAGGAAAGTCGCAAG
This sequence comes from Euthynnus affinis, assembly GCA_029490765.1. Classification (NCBI taxonomy): domain Eukaryota; kingdom Metazoa; phylum Chordata; class Actinopteri; order Scombriformes; family Scombridae; genus Euthynnus; species Euthynnus affinis. The sequence continues at coordinate 17,062,461 of CM055839.1, forward strand.
GATCCTGCACTGCTTCCCTGTGCATTAGCTGCACCCTAGCGCACCAGGAATAAACTGGGACAGGGACAGGGTGGGGTTGATTTCAAGGATGAGAGAAACAGAGGAGAATGAGAGAGATAGTGGGAGCTCTTTGTTCAGGCTGCCATCCCTCCAGTGTAGCAGGCCTCAGTATGCATGGTGAATGGCTGCGATCTGCTATGCTCTTCTGCTCGCTTGATTGGTCTTGAGCTCACTGTCCACCGGCTGAGTGCGAACCCAGAGTACCCTGAGTGCTAGCCCCTGTCCCCCGGGACATGCTGCAGACTCTGATGGGTAATTTCATTTATTTTTCAGTCTAAAATATTAATCCCTGAGCCACCCCTGGAGAGGAAACATTGCACTCACTAAAGCAAGACTGAGACAATCACTCCACAATTAATAACACATGAGTCTTATAGGAAAAAAGAATGGGCTGTCCAGCATACATAAAAGGATGTCTTCCTCATTCTGTGACAGCCAAGTTACCAGGCTGTCATCTGTCTGTGTAAAAGGAGAGGTGACATGCTGGGGTCCTTTTAGTTCAAATCTAAACTATAATTTTTATGGGTGAAGTATCAGTTCTACACCACTACATGGTCAAGTAGTATGAGAGTAGACCCCAGGAAGATTAGCAACCACTACAGCCATTGCTAATGCAGATACATTTACTGAACAGTTAATGATTATTTCAAATTAAAAAGGAATAGACTTTGATTTTACAATATAATTGTCTCTTGGTTTGCGAGAGTCATATATGCTCCAAATAGGCTCTTTAATATCTTAAAACATATGTTTGCAAGGTGTTGTGCTTGGACAATTTGGTAGATATAGTAGTGTAATTTGAAAAGTGCCTTTCAACCAAATCTAACTATCTTTCCTGGCTGCAATAAAACTTTTCTGCTGTTTACTGTTCTGTCACTACATTCCTCTTTCCACATCTGAGAGAAAACTCTACTGGCTCATTGATTAATTGTCACTGGATGTTCTTTAAAATCTACATGGTTTGGTACTTTGAAAGTGGCATAACCCTTTAATCCCCTGAGACATTAATTCTTATGAAGGCCACTACCTTGATAAGAGTTATTGATAGTTTGATGGCACCCTGCAGGTGAGAGTGAGAGTCCATTGGAACACTGTGTGCAATACTTGGTAATACAACTAAGCTTGACTTGATTTGAGGTGACCTGACTTGAGTTGAGCCCCATGGCCTAGACCTAAGTGCTCACCCCAGTGACCATGTTTCTGTAAAAGCCCCACTTTTTTCTGAGAGCCAGATTTCCCACTATGCCCTTGGGGTAATATTGTGGCCACTATGGAGCCTCCTGGTGCCCCATTGTGGTTTGCAGGTGAAGGGGGAACAGATGTTGACAGAAGCCCACTCTCTCCTAACAAGGCCCAATGCACAGAGCACTCTGTACCTGAAATAGCCCAAGTGGTCTGGGCTGTTTAGGTTGGCCTCGCTGTGAGGGGGGTGGTAAGAGAGATAGTTGGGGCATGACAGAAGCCCATCCAGGCTGACGTAGTGTCAGAAAACATGCTTGTTTTCGCCAGAATTCACCAGATCCTAAAAGCCTTTTTGCCCTCATATTGATCCCACAGTGCCTGCGGTCAGATGGGTGTCGTGTGTGAGGCTAAGAGCTTGGCCTCGAAGATGCTCCAGGGCTACTGCTCCAGATTAACTGTACACTGCTCTGCATCCAGTTCACCTGATGTTACACTGTTAGGGACTTTTTGTTCCACATAATTATGTACATACTTTATGCTGCACCTCTCTCCTGGTTTGTCATGCTGCTTTCTCAAGCAAACACAGCACCTGACATAATGTATATTCAAATAAGCAATATTTTTGTGGCTCAGACAATTTGCTAGATATGGCCATTTAAAATTTTCCTTTCAACCAATATTTTCTGGTTGCAATAAATCCCTTCCAATGTTGACTGCACTGTTGTAGAACTGTGTACTCTGTCACATCTGAGAGAAAGCTCCTACTTCATTAACCAGATTGCTGTAAGTAATTTTGGAACTTAGGAGAAATTTTGGAACCAAAATTTCTAGCAGATTGCAGACATGTTTTTAGTTTGTATACTCTTCATAGTATAACTGTAAGTATGCTTTACTTCAATTGCTTTACATTTCAGTTCATTTAGAATCAAAATGCATGATAAACTCATGTGATATACGCAGTTTCACCAAAACAGTTTACAGTCCATTTCTAATATCCCACAATATCAAAAACAATGCTTTAGAAACTATACCATACCTGCAGTAGCATGGGGCTCCCTGGGGTTTCTCTGGCCACCCTCGTCATCAGATTCCCCAGGAGTCAAGCCTTCTACAACTTGAAAACTCCTGCCCTGCTTGCCCCACACATGGTGTATCTGCATGGCTGCTTCACGCTCCGCTGCAAGGTCCAGGTCCTGCTGGGCCAGATGGGCTCTCAGCTGCCTGATCTCAAACTGGAAATGTTGGGTGTGTGTGATTGTGCATGTGCATAGAATAAGAGAGAAATAAGGAATGTAGGGAATGTGAAAGAACAGTGAAAGTAAAATGTGATTTTTAAAAAAGATGAGTGAGGAATTTGAGAATAGAGATGAAAAAAGTAAAAGAACAGAGGGAATCAGAGTGGGGAGGTAAGGAAGAGGGAGAACAAGAAAGAATGGAGTGACAGGGTGAGGTGAAGAGGGATACTCAGTGATCTGTGTGTATATTTCAGCACTAAGAACATCATGTAGTAATACATTGACAGTAATTCATATTTTTAAAATCAGTATTATGATTTACACAATCTGTGGAGTAATGTAGAGTAAGTAAATAACTTTATTTATATAGCACCTTTCAAGAGGAGAGATGACACAAAGTCCTTCACAGAGGAAATAAAGCATAAACATGCAGACATAAAACACAAAAAAACTGAATAAGTGGAAAAATTACACAACGGCAAGTCTGAACAAACAGTTCTTGAGCTGCTTTTTAAAGGTGTCTAGAGTGTCCACTGATCATAAATACAAAGGGAGTGCATTCTAAAGTTTAGTTTTAAGCCTACTTCTAGGAACAAGCAGCAAACCATGATCAGAAGACCTGCTGGTGACATACAGTAGGACTGCAGCTGGCAGGTGCCTGACTGTGCAGAGCTCTATAGGTGATCACAAGAATTTTGAATTGGATTCTGAATTTGATGGGGAGCCAGTGAAGAGCAATCAGAATCAGTGTCATATGAGACCTTTTGGAGGACCTGGCCAAGAGTTTAGAAGCAGGATTTTGGACCACTTGTAAATGATCCAGGGATGTTGATCCAGGTGAAAAGGAACTTACAAAAGTCTAGACAAGACAATATAAAAGCATAGATTAACATTTCTATCTCTGCTTGAGACTCAATGGGTCTGAGCTTTGCAGTCTTTCTCAGGTGAAAAACAAGACATAGATACTTGACATGTTGGTCCAGAATCAGAACCTGGTCCATAGTGACACCTAGATTTCTTGTGGAGGATTTAACTGAGTAAGAGACCAAGGACCATCCCTTATCAGAGGGACAACAAGGGTAGAAATAAGGATTTCAGTTTTTTATGCATTTAACTGTAAGAAATTATCAGCCATCCAGTTTTTTTGCAGCATTTAAGCAGTTATTAAAAACTGACCATTTAGCTATATTTATTTAACTAATTATTTAATATAGCATAGTGGAAAAACTAGCTTAATTGCTGGTGAACGTTTTTCAATATAACTCCAAGTACTAATTATTTACAGGGTAATTTGCATGATAAAAATGATGTCTCTTTATGTCTTTATTTCAAGATTGCACATCAAAGCATTGTTAAGAAGCCATTGGAGCTGTAAACCTATTCAAATAAAGCAAATACAAAGAAAAGAAAAAACATTGTAGTAATAAATTTTACAAATCATACATATCAATTGAGAACTTTCGTTGACAAGAATCTTTAGAAGGATCTGATCATTTTCTTATGATACTTTATTTCTTTATTTTATTTATATTTTGTAATTTGTGACTTAAATATTTATCAATATTTATTAAAGTCGGCATTTTCCAGGTAGTCAGAGGGTGCTGTGAGGAATCAATGATGAAATGTGGGGAAAGAATGGACCAGTTTGTTAGGTATTGCTGCCCTCCTCTGGTTGTAAATGGATTCAGAGTTTCTTCATTGGCCAAGTGCAATATGTGCTTGTGTGGCCTTGATCAGACTGTTAGTTTCGGAAATCATTTCATGGCAAATCTACAGACTGCTTTTATCAAAGAATCAATTGCTGTATTACTATAAATTCACCATTCAGAAACTTCACAATTAAAATGGAATGCTTTTAATATTGACATGCCTATATATAGGTTGTGTGATTACTATATGTGCAAGCTTACTTTAAAGATATATTCTACTCAAAATCTATCTTTTGAGTATTAAATATACCCTGTAATTAGGTTGTTAAAGTTTGTATTTTCATCCATCATGGAGAACATTGGTAACCAATGGATAGTGTCCAAATTTCAAAGCTTAAATAAGTGTTGAATAAGCTATAGAAACTTTTCAAACAACTCCTGCACCATACTCCACTTTCCCTCTCTCTATCACACACACAGCATATTTTTGCCAAAATACAGCAAAAAGCTTAACTTTTCTTTCAGTCCTCTCACAAGACCATGTCAATGTTTTTAGTGGTCACACATGTTATTTGTGCATGTGGGCCCACCTCCTGCTCTTGCTATAATATATAACCTCGGTTTAGACAGGCTATGCTTTATATTTTCTTCTCTTTATGTTACCTTACAAGCTAATGTTGTGGGTAAATCTGACGTGTATGGAGAACTGTAGCCTGGCAGAAAGGCTAAATGAAAGGGGCCTAAGTACTTACAGCCTGTTCCTGGCAGATCTGAGTGAGACGTTCCAGCTGCTCCTCTCTCACAGCCTTGGTCTTCTCACACTGCTGTATTTCCAATTCCATCTCAACTTTGACTTGTAGCACATAAGCTAAGATGGAAGCAAAGAGAGGAAAGAGACAGGTTTAGGGTTTAAAACAAAGACAATAATAATTGTATAGATCACTAAAATACATGAGTGAATGGTCTGAAAATTATAACCAGGTGTTAAGATTTACTGAGACACAAAATATTTTTTAGGTGAGGCAGCTGAGGTTACTTATGGTAAAATACATCGAGCACATCAAGGTCAAAGGTCAGTGCTGGTGAGCCATTAGACCTTTGCTCTGTATATTTCTGTCATCACATATGCAAATCTCATTAAATTCTAGTGACCAGTAACTCTATACCCACGCTGAATGAATTCAGCAAGGTGCTGAAAATGTTCCACAGGGATCTTGATTTGTGCCTACATGAAAGTGTCACAAGGTTTCAGTAGATGTTCAGTCCAGGTTTGCACTGTGAACACCTCATTCCATGTCATCCAAAAAGTCTCTCCCGACGTAACAGCTGTGGCCTGTGTACAACATCTAGAAAAACTAAAGTCACAGTTCTGGAACACTTGGAGATTGATAAAATGGACAAGGCTCAAATTTGTTGACTCTCACTTTTCAAAACAAAAAAAAATGTAATTTTTTATTTTTGCTTTTTAGAAAAAAATCTGAAATTATTATACGTTATTGATTAAATTCAACAAAACTTATTGCTTATTGTTGTTGATATCTTATCTTTTATTGACAGGAAGCATCTTCTAAGCTGTCCTTGTCACAGGGCAGATAATTTACAACAAATGACACTCTCAGTGTCTTTTTAGAGCAGTACACAACAAATTTTGGATGTTTGTGACTGATAGACTGTAATATTTATTGAAAATCATATTAACCATTATTTTCTGGCAGAATCAGTAAAAAGGCAAAAACAATTAGCCTTATAGACCATGGACATCAAGAGATCTACCTGTACCTGTCAGCAATAACATGTATCCAGAGTATGTTGCACTCAAATGATGCTTAAACACTAGTTTGTAGTATGCATATCCTTCTACTCGTACAGTTTTTGTGGTCACATGGCCATCTGAGCTTCATCTTCTTGTTGCTAGTTGCTCTTCACCCATCAGTGTTATACAATAATGTGTTCTGACATGACCTTCTTCCTACTAAATTGTTGAACTGGAGTGTTTCCAGCATAGTTTGACAAGCTTTGAATCAATTTCATCAACTCTCACCATCATTTACCAATATTTTTTTCACACAGATCTGAACCTGATTGGTTGTTTTCGTTGTTGTTGCTGCTGTTTCTTTTAATAAATGTATTTAATAAATGATAGAAAATATATTGTGCCAAAATATCTAAAGGGCAGGCATGCTGGAACTGATACATTTCACACAAAAGATTCCATATCTCGTCTTGGTCAATTAGTAACTGTACCTCTTACAATCTGTCTGCATGTTTTATTTATACATGACACACTTTCTGGAGTAGAATGGGAAGGTGTACCTAAAAAAGGATACTGAGAGTAAATCTGGATAGTTGTTGTCGTCACAATTGGCAGACTATCAGTCTCACACCTCTCTGCCATCACATTTGTAAGACAGCCACATGCCGTCTCACATGGTAACATTATGTATCCTGGTGTAATAAAGATAAAGAGGTGAAACAAACTGTTATTATACTAGTCCTATCCATAAATCACTGTTATTGTTGCTGTGATTGTGGATCTTAACTTTTATGAGACTCTTCTTCTAGCTTTGTGAAAACACTGAGAAGAAAATGAATCAGCCTTTCCGTTACAAAGGGGGGCAGCAAAGCACACAGCCATCACCACATGCTCCTCATATCTATTTATAGTCAGGTTGGCAATCACACATCACAAATGAGAGGAGAGCAAATGAAATCAGTACAGTCAGAATTCAAATAAGCATGAAAAGTTCAATGAGAAATGTATTATTTTGCTATAAAATGTCTTTTGTGTTATAATACATCACAATTCTTATTAACATCTATATATACTGCACAACTTTTACTTGGATGGCGTATACAGCTGACCTTCATGCAATGGCATTGTACAAAGCATCACCATTATTATAGCTAGCCAAAAGTTATAACCAAAAGTATTTTTTTAATTCATGCTTATTTATACAAAATGAACATGAAACAAATGTACCCCAGCTGGGTTCTGAAATCAGTGCAGAAGTTGAAAAAGAAGATGTCCAAGGCGTTTACAAAATGATTTAAAAACAATATTTAAATTCCTTCATATACTGTATTTAAAAGAGGAAGTGGTCCTGTGTCACAGCTTCCCCTGCTGCTGAATAGTGCCCACTGCAGCAACAGGTTGCACAACCTGGACACGGGTGTTGCTCACTCTGTCTGACTGGGCTGATCATTCTGACCTCCTTCCCACCTCTAATTTTGCTGTGTACAACAACAACTACAAAGACCCTGAGTTCCTTTTAATTGGGGATTCAATAATCGGGTTTATGGAATTACTGAGGGGAATTACCCACTGTTTTTCCAGTGCCAAGACTTTAGATATTATTGAAAACATCCCTCTTGTCATCTCACTGTCCAAATTGTCATTGTTCATATAGGTACAAATGACATTAAGCTCAGACAATGTATAAAGCTTCAGCAGAACTTTGAGCTCCTTGCAGAAACAATTCTAAGTTGGGAGACAGTATATCTTCTCTGGACCAATTCCCACACTGAAGCAAGGCTGTGAGTGGTTCAGTGATCTTTATGGCATTAACCAGTGGCCTCAGAATTTTTGCGTTGCCACTCTTTACAGCTTCATCAGTCATTTTGATTCCTTTTGGGCAAGGAGAGATCTTTTCAGAAATGATAACTTTCACTCCAATAGGAGGGGCACAAGCCTTTTGGAATCTAGACTTATCTCTCACATTAGTAGTCTGTCAACTGACTGACTATCCCCACACAGACCACCATATCCTGGCCCTGAATCTGACATCCCAGTACTTCTCAATAACAGGCCACACACTCATCTACCTCATAGATCCGTTAACATGGATAACCTCTCCCTTGTTCACTGCAGCCGCACTGTCACAGCTAATAATCAATTAGAGCACATTAGCTTTGCTTTGCTCAGTGTCAGGTCACTATAGCTAACAAATCTTTTATAGGCAATGATCTCATTACTCCTTGCAATATTGACTTTTCCCTGCTAACAGAAACGTGGCTGATGGTGACAACATTCCTCTTGTTGAATGCTCCCCACCAGGTTACACTTTCTTAAATGAACCCAAAACACATGGGGGTCGTTTAGGGGTGTTATATAAATGTAGTTTTAAGGGTTCTAGATCTGATCTTGGTTTATTCTCTTCCTTTGAAATTTTGTTTGGGTCAACACAAATTCTCTGTAATAATAATGTGCTATGCAGAGAAAATGGGGTTTCTGACAATAAACTTATTTTGTTTAATACCTTATTTTCCAGTACCATGAGCTGTGATGGACAACCCACTTGCTCTTGTTTTTCCAATTCATCCTCAGCAGGTAAATTCTGCCAAGACCTCTGACCTCCAGCTTTGTTCCTCAATGAACACCTCAGCTATTTTAATTTTTTTTTAATTCCACTTGTGTGACTATCTTAGATAATATTGCATATGTTCGGCTTAAAAAGCCTAAAATGCTATGGCCCTGGCTTAACAATTAAATCTGTTTGAGAAAGGGAACTTGCTGTGAAGCAGAATGCAAATGGAGGGCTACAAAACTTTCCACCCACCTTGAAAGGCTGAAGAATCTCATGAACATGGAAGTTAAAATTACACGTACTAATTATTTTTGAATCTTATAGCTAAACATAAATGATTCTTCCCTATTATCAGCCACACCACAAACCCTTCTCTACTTTTTATTGAGCCCTCAGTTGATATATCTGAGGAGTTTTATCATTTTTCTCTAATATGTTTCATGCTGTTTGGAATGCAATTATCCCACATTCTCCTGTTCACTGGACAGTCTTCCAACTCACTTCTTTAAAGAAATATTTCATTCAGTCTCCCCATTTGTCCTAGCCATTATCAATTCCTTACTTTTATCTGGTCAAGTGCCTGATCATTTTAAATCCACTACAGTTGAACCACTTCTCAAAAAGCCATCTCTTGATCCATTTCAAATAACTTCTGCCCGATATTTTAACTTTGTTTCCTGGTTAAGGTCTTGGAAAAATTAGTTGCTAAGCAGCTCATCGAACATATAAATGGCAATGGGCTCATTGATACATTTCAGTCAGTGTTTAGGGAGGGTTATAGCACTGAGTCAGCAGAGTTCTTAATGTTATTCTTTTAGCAGCTGAATGGCCAAACATCTGTTTTATTGCTTTTAGATCTTACTGCAGTTTTTCACGCAGTTGACCATGTGATTTTAATTGAACATCTTAAGCATTGGTTTGGCATATCAGGTACAGTTTTTGATTGGTTTGATTTGATGAAGTCACAGTGGTTTAATCATGCTTTCTGTAACTTCATAATATCTCGAAAATTAGATCTTTTTTATCCACTGAGAATCTGGAAACTGTCATCCACATTTTCATTACATCCCGCCTAGACTACTATAACTTGCTGTACTCCTGTCTCACTCAATATAACCTCTTTAAACTTCAACTAGTTCAAAATGTTGCAGCAAGACTACTCACAAAATCCATTAGAAGATTCCACATAATGCCTATTTTAGCATCTCTACACTGGCTACCTGTATATTTTAGAATTGATTTTAATGATTACTTTTAAAGCATGTTTGATGTTGGCCCCTGATTATATCAATCACTTTCTAACCTCTTACAAGCCTGAATGCAGCCTGAGATCCTCCAGCAGAGGCCTGTTAGTAATTCCTAGGTCAAGGCTAAAAACTAGAGGAAAACTGAGGGCCCCACGACTCTGGAACAACCTGCCAGAGGAGATCAGGCAGGCTAGACTGTGTTCCTTCTTTTAAATCTCTCTTTAAAATGTACTTTTTGAGAAATACTTTCTTCAATTGGTTATTCTTCTGTTTTTACTTTACTTGTCTTTACTGTGTTTTATTAATTCACATCTCGCTTGTCATTATTACTGTAACATTTCTTTTATAAAATATTATCTGGCAAATCCTCTTGTTTTTAATGTCTTTGTCAAGCACTTTGACACTTGTTTTTGAAAAGTTCTTCATAAATAAAGTTATTGTTATTATTACTATTATTACTCTATTTGTCTTGGAAGACACAGTGCGTTTTGGTCAAGCTACAAGAATAGCAAACCAAGCTCCCTAGTTCATTGTGCAGCAAACTGTTTTCATATACACTCACTGAAATAACAATTAAGTCATATATTTTCTTTTTCTTTCTTCTTAGAGATTGATATTTCCCACCTGATGTATCACTTTGCAAATAAATTCAACTCAGTTTTTCCACACCTCATAAATTGTGCTGCAGTACACTCCCTTTGTATTTCTACTCCCATCGGACAAACACAAACATTGCCACTATATACATCAAGCTAATTCTGTGAGAGACTCAATCTCTCTCCAACAATAACAGAGCTGGTCCCTCAGCCGCGCATTTATTGTTTTCAGTGTGATTTTTTTTTCTCTGAGGTGTGTTGCCGCCAGCCTAACAAGAAAACTCAATCACTCACAAATATCAAATCCAACAGGTCGAGGTGTGCGGCAGGAAAATCAAGAGTTCATGCAATGGAAACCAGCACTGCAGCTGCATGTTAAGAAGCACACTGCTCCAAGGAGTTGTGCTCCTGTTCAGTGTGTTTCAGCAGAGTAAATCAACCACACTGAATGCTGTATTGTATTACTAACCTGAGATGTTGTTATGAAGTGTTCAATATATTTGGTCTGTCAAAGAACTTATTCAGGTATGACTAAGAGACTGCACTAAAGCCATCCTGAATATTTCTATTTGAGATCTTCTGTATGTACAAGAAGAAGTATATAAAAATTGTATTTCTCATTGAGGCTGAATAAATATGACTTTTTTGTCTATGAGGAAATACGGAATGGCAGGTAATTGCTAAGTACAGATTTAAGAGGAATTATTCTGGAAAATAAGCCTTTGCTCCTCCACCTCGTCTCACTGAATATGAACACATTGCATTCTGAGTTCCTGTGTGGTTTGTGTGCAGCTTATCCTGTATGCAGTCAGAGGGCCGTGGTGAGGGTGACCTCCGAACAAATATCGAACCGGTCTGCATTAGCATAGAGGAGAACAACCACTATATTCATTATAGCCTCTCTGAATCTACTTAACCAGACCCTTTCAATCGATACAAGTTAGAGTAGCAGAGTGGCAGCAATTTACTCTGAGGGATGATCAATTGCTATATTGCTCTGAATAGTAAATCATTTGTATAATCATGGAGAGAACAGGGTCACTTGGCTCTTTTGAGAGCAGCTGATTTTTATGCATCTGTGTGATATTTTATCTTAAGAAAGATTGGGTATTTCCTTCAGTTGATCAACAAAATTAATTTTTCCCATACCCTCTTGATAAGACAATTTGGTGGACACTAGGTTTTTGCCTGCCTCACCATCAATGATCCTCTTGACCCTCCAGATGCGTAGGGTGATGATGAGGCTGATGGCATCCCAGGGGCTGTTGGGCCCGTTGGCCACCGTGGAGGCCACCATGGGGGCCAGAGACAGCACGATGACAGCACCATCAAACACCTGAAGAGTCACACACACAAGTGCAAACAAAATTTAAACACTACTGCAACTCTGTGGTGGTAATTTGGAGGGAGTGAAGTTTATTAATGTATACAAGTATACCATATAATGTAAAGTCGGTTATTTTAAGTGTAAGCCTAAGTATATAAGAGAGAAACAGGTAGCCAAATTAAAAATAATATCTGACATTGGCAAAAATTCCAAACTGGGCATGAAGATCTGCCAATAAACAGAGAATGCCAGAACCAACCTCAACTTTGTTTTCTATGTAGTCCCAGATCCCAAGCACTACAATTCTGAAGACAGTCTAAGACAGACAGAGGGAGAGATAAATGAACGCATTAAAATAGATAGGTGAGAGAGTATGCTGGTACATATAAAAAGCTCTTGTGATATTCTCAGTCCTTTGAGCTGTCATCACATCCAACAGATGTCAGATGTTAGTCAAGATGTGTGAACACAGACTAAAAACAGCGAGGACTGTGCAGTACAATATTCCTCCTCAAATCTTAATTTCTTTATTTCTAAATACTGATAGATAGAATGATAAACATCCAAGAGTGCAAAATTGGAAGCTAGACTCATTAAAAATAGAACAAAAATTTAAAAGAATAGCTATTTGATTAGTGTAAAATAGGTTGAAGCTACAGAAGAGTAACTACATGCACACATACAATATTACTCGTTTGCCTTTGACGCTTCACAGATACAACACAAAGATAGAAACAGTCCTTTAAAGTGTTTACAGCTAATTTATTGCATATAACAATCCACTCTGATAAAGCTACATTTTGTAGCAAATCCGTTCCCTCACACTGATCTTTGACCTACAAAAGGAGGGTGCAATGCTTGTAATCTGATCACCTATCAAATTTTAGATTGCGCTCCACAAATGTTGTCAGATGCAGGGCCCTTTGTTGAGCAGGGCCATTGATTTACACTCCAATTAGCATGGGGTGTCATGTACAAGTGGTCTTGCTAATCCATCATCTGGAGTGCCTGTTGGACAGCAGTGCCTGTGTCAAGTGAGAAGTGCAGGGGTTCTCCCCACATGTTAGAATCTTGTTCCCTTATTGGTGTAGAGGGACCAGCTGGTGATAGGCTAAATCTATCTAACACCATTCTCCGATGACTCTTCTTCTATGATGTCAGTGGGCGAGGTGTTTGGATGGATCGTATCACTGTAACCCCATCTCCACTGCTCATTAAGCTCAGTTTTAATTATTGCTATTGCTGGCTCACTAGTAATTAATGTTTGGTTTAGGGCTTAGGGGCTGAGGCAGTCAAGGTAATTGGTTTGCATTAGAGTAGAGGCCTGTGGGCCAAATTCTCCCCTCTCCATTTTGTTTTTCACAATTCCAGAGTGACAATATAAGACATTATTTTATCAAACAATAGCTCAAATTTTATTAAGACTAATTACAATTATGGTGCAAACAATAGACATTTTACTAGCCCTCCAACCTAGTATTTATGAAGCTAAAGTTAAATCCTGACTAGCTGAACGAACAATAATGAAAATCAAATGGCAACCATCTACTCTAGTTCCTTTAAGCCTGTACCTGGGGGGCTTTGCTGGAGATAGGACATAATCAGAGTTAAAGAAAGTTTTGTTTTGAGCAATCAATTATGAATTTATGCTGTACCAGTCAAAGGTTTGGATGCACTTTCAAGTGTGTCCAAACTTTTGTCTGCTACTGTATATAAATTTCACTCAAAACCAAAACTGTCGACCTCAGAATGATGCTAGAGGAATATTCAAGGGATCACCAAAGTCAGTGAGATATATCCTCATGAGAACATAAAGTCTATGCCGAATTTCGTGACAATACATCCAATAGTTAGTTGATATTTCAGCCTGGACCAAAGTGGTGGCCAGATGGACCGGTCCTTTCCTACTTTCCTACTACCTTAGAACATCATGTAAGAGACCAAGAGCAGAGAGATAGGAAAATAATAAATCTTTCAATATGAAAATGTGATTTTTATAAAGGTGGTACCAGAAATAATATGTAACCCACACAGACAAACAACTTACCTCTGAAAAGAAGAGTGACAGGATGATAAGGCTGATCCAGTGAATAATGCTGGCAAACTGGAAAGCATTAGAAACTGTAGAGACAAGAAATGGGACAAAAGTTAACTTACAAAGTTCTACACACACACTGCGTTTTGTTATTTTAGTTACACAACAACAATTTTTTAAAAAGCAACTGTTTTATTTCTCTTTGTGTCTTAGCTTGTAATTTGTAAAAGCAACTGTGTCCAGCAATTCAGCTGCTTGCCTTGACATTATATTCATCTGCATTTCAGCTCTTTCCATATCTCAGAGTCCATCCTTTATTCAGCAGTGTCAGCCTGTATCTACACCACTAATCTCTCTGTGCACTCTCTCGTCACTCCTGCCCTATTGCTTACTCCTCTATTTGTCTTGCTGGACAGGCAGTGGACAAACCACTAGATCACAATAGATCTGAAGTGACTTGAGTCCTGCAGTCCCCACAGTGAGACTCAGGTATCATCAAAGCAGAACGCTGGCCAGTAATCGATGGAGATGTGTGCCTGCTGCCATTGACAAGAGACTGGGTTCATTATCACCTCTCTCCATCACTCTCCATCACAAGCATTTACCACCCCACACCACCAGCTCCTCTGTTACTTGCAAGACTACAGACAGTGGCGATGGAAAGTGTAAACACCAAATGCATACACATAATTTAATATGGATAATTATCATTTCAGCTACGCCATGGCTGTGTCACACCGTGGTGAGTTTTAGTTGGGTTTTTTTGTCCTGTCTTCATGTCTTGTCTTGTCACTTCCTGTTTTATTTTGAAAATTATCCCTCCTTGTCTCTGGTCACTTGCCCTTCCTCATGTGTCTGTGTAATTACCCCAAGTGTCTCCACCTGTTCCCCTCACCTGTTCCCCATTCCCTCGTCAGTTCTGTCTGTGTATTTAATCCCTGGTTTTCTGTTCTGTCCTTGTCGGTTCATTTTTGCTACTAGTCATGTCATAGTCACAGTCCTAGCCTTGCCTTGCCTTGCCTTGCCTTGCCTTGCCTTGCCTTGCCTTGCCTTTGGCCTTGAAATAAAGGATTTTTGCAATTCACGATACCTCTGCGCCTGGGTCCTGCTTCCACGCACGTTCCTGACAGGCTGTGACACATATATAGTGTACAATAAATCACATGACTGTTCTGATGATTTCAACAACACTTACTCGTGATGTGTAGACTAGAGCATGTTACTGGCACAGTACTCAGTGCATTCTACTTCACATAGCTGTCATATTCACAAATAATTTAGGTTCCTCAGTCCACCTGATTTATATGTTTTTGAAGGAAACATTTACACACAGAATGAGATGAAACTGCACACAGGACCACAGCTGACATTTGCACCTCAGATCTTAGTTTAAGGAGATCCTTATTGTATTGTATTATTTCAATCAGGTATAATGAATCTAAAAAATGTATAATAGTCAAAGAGGCAATGTTGTAAATCTACTTTGCCCGTAAACTTCACATTTTGCGTGTCAGTCCCTTCTCTCTCTCCCCACGCTTCCTGTCTTGCTCTCCTGTCTCTATCAATAAAGGCTAAATAATAAAAAAAAGATTTATCTGTGACAAGTAGCCAAGTAGACATACATTGAATGATGGGTAATCTGATTAATTACACATGTTGATATTTGACAGCAGGTAGGTCACAGTGTAGGAACAGCACCAGCAGTGTTTAGTAAGGATGCAGTTTAATGCTCAAGGACACTACAACACTGAACTCCACACAGCTCCAGTGGAACTGCTCCTACGTGTTGCACTGGATGCCTCCCAGGTGTTTATGAATGTTACACAGTGTATTGCTGGAGAAGAATATGCATGCTTCACAGACCTTTTTCTTGGCTTAAAAAAGTGTAAAATAAATGAATAAATAAATAAGCAGCCATGCACACTATTTACATTGTAGGAGTTTGGTGTCTATGAGCAGCTCCAAAGACAGGAAAAGCACCACCAGGATGACACAGGCCACCAGGATACAGTTGAAGCCAGCACTGAGCAGACAGACCTGCCACAGGGCCACTCGACGGCCGCAGCATGGCTTCAGCCAGTTGGACCTGAGGAAAGAGAGGGCAGAGAGTAAAGTGGATTTTTTCATGATATGAAATAGATCAGAGCAGTACAGTATTTATTTACAGTTCTGTAATTCTACATGACACACAAAAAGGTTAATGTCAGAAAATTACTAATCTGGGGTCAAACACTTTATTTTGCCAAAGTACAGGTTATTTTAAATGAGATAATAATTCATCTTTTAACTGAATGTATTCATACTATTGATGTGACAAATGACCCCCAGTGAAATAATGAGCAGTATTTAGTCTGATCTAGATATTTGAACTCCCTGACATGGCCAACAGAGGGTGGTAGTTTACAAAGGTGATGTCTGTTTAAATCTAAGCAAGGTTCGGTGGTGACGGTCAGAGCAAAGGGGTAAGTGTGGTCAGAGACAGCATTGACAGAGAAAGGGACAGTGAAGCTCTGTGAACTGGTGACTTAACCGTCAGCCGTATCTGTGATTGGAATATTGATGAACTCCTTTTTACACAGCAATGAAGGGAGTCAGTGTAGAGGATGCTGCTCAGAAGGAAGGATTTCACACTCAGCAAAATCAGTGGCCTGAGACCCCAGTCACAGTGGGATACATAGACAAAAAAATTGAATCAAATTGGAATACACGCCACATGGTTTGGAAACTCTAAACTGTTTGATTGTAAAAATCTGACATAGATGCTCAATAACACATTAGGTGAACATTGTTCCAAAAGACATATTTTTTTGCCAGGTACTGAAAGAATCCAGCATTTTTGGTATTAAAATGCCTGGCAAGATTGCTCAGTGCTATTTGGAAACAGTAGGCTAGTCTTACAGACCAGCTACTACGCAGCCTGACAGTAGGAGCAGAGAGAAACAATGCCTCTCACTAGTTCTCCAGCTGGAGTGGAAAGTTGGCTCTGCCCACTACCTTTCCCCTCTCCCCATGCACTGGCATGGAGGAGACAGACATTGGCAGAGCATTTCTCTCCTCTGATCATGTCTTCATTCCTTGGCATGGCGCTAATATGAGCTGCAACGGTGGCAAAATGGCTCTATTTTCACCATGGTTTCAAAACTGATTATAGTGTAGTCATCATGGGAGAGATTGGATATGTTTTAATACCAATTGTGGCCTATTAAACCACTTTCTCAGTTTCAAACTGTTGGATGATGATAATGTCCTCTTCTTAAGCTAGCTTTTTACAAGAGCTGAATTTGGATTAGGATAATACAAATGAAGCATCTCTCATTGACTCAAAAATCCTACTTTTACCTCCACATTTGATCCCAAAAGTAATTCTAAGCGCTTCCATTTAACAGAGAGAAGTTTCTGTTTGTTTTTTGATGGAATACAGCAGATGATTTCAAGTAAATTATATGGGATGGACAGTTTCTTGGCTGGCTATAAGAACATCATTATAAAACAGATCCGGAGCATTTGGTTGATTTGATACTGTAGCAAAATGATCCTCAGGGGAGACATTTATTTTACGTGTCACCACCTCATTTCTGCATGTTTACTTCTGCTCAGTCATTGAAAGAGGCCACACATGTGTCTTTTTTGTGTGTCTCTTTGGCTATTTGATCACAGAGAAATGTTAAATTTTCATATAACCTGTACAATAAAGTTGTCTATCTTAATTGAATTGAATTGAGTTGAAGGATATTTTGAAAACATAACATCATGACATACTGTATTTTAGCATAGTTCTGGTGACAGGGCCTTACAGCAACAGAGCTGATACTGGACATAATCTTACCACTTTGTGCATGTTTAGGGCTCTGTTACAAGGAAGATTGTTGGGCTATAATGGTTGGTATAACATGTTTTCACCAAATTTTATCCAGAAATTTGTCTAACCTTATAAAAGACCATTTCTGAAGACATCACTGAAGAATAATCTGTTGAATATCAGAAAGAATACATTTTTGCCCACTTAACTCTGGGCAATACATTCATGTGGTAATGAGGGAAATGTTTTCAGCAACTGTCGGGATGATCACTCCACCCTGTCATTAGTTTTTCAGAGGGCAGAATTCGTTAAAGCCTGGCATGAGCAGAGCCGCAAGTCTGTAAACAATGTACGGCTAATCTAATAAAGGCGTAATCATGCTGATAGCAATCATCTTCTTGGCTTTGGGTGGGGTAGCACAAGTGTGCAAGCTCCAGATGGTATAGAATCTGCTCCACCAGAGTCTTGGCGAGACTCGGTGGATGCCAGGTATCGTGCCATCCTGTGTAACAGTTTACATGCCAGGACACCTGGGCACCTTGTCTACAAGCAGACATAAACAAAATAGTCATCAACATTAACTTTTTTTTTTTTTTTTTTTGCAGTTGCTCTGAATACCTTTTAAAGCAGTTTAAGTGATGGCAATTTAAATATTTGAAACTTGAAACTTGTGAAAAATCCTGTAAACATATTTTGTATTTTGTCATATTTACCGTACATTGATTGATCTGAGGGATTCTTGACCTGATACTGAGCTTAAACTTGAACCCACTTGAGTAACATGAGTGAATTTAACATCAAGCTCTGCTGAGCTCTCAGGTTGACAACTGACTAAAAAAAGATCCAAGAAAAAACAACATGTAAAACATGGATTAAAATCAGCTTTAGAGTGATGCAGCATTCAGGTCCATAATGTCTTTGCAGTTGTATCTTGCAATAGTGTAATTTAAAAGTAATGGATCAACTTGAAGAGTGACAGTAAATACTAATTGCTGCTCACTACTACAATCTGTTTAATTAAAATATCTACTAAATGGAAAGTCACATTATGCTAATATTCATGCCAGCAATATACAGATTAAATATGAGGCAGTTGTGAATATTATAATCTAATAATTATAGGCAACAGTGTAAAGGCACTCAATATTATATTTTACAAATGAAATAAAAAGATTTAGAAGTTGTTTCACTGGGACACTTAAAACATTCAAGATTTTGTTAATAGAATCATTAAACAAGGAACATATTGCTTTTTCATTTAAACAGGAAGTGAAGGAGTGATCTACTTCAGTCATGCAATGCTTTAAATTTAAATATTCACCAGCTGCTTCTGATCTGGTTCACTAGAGCAGCTGGATGTTGACGCTGTGCTGAAAGCCATCTTAACAGTCGTAGAAACTGAGGAGAGTTACTCATTCACCCTCTCCACTCACATTTTCCATGAGACTCTGTGGATTGGCACCAATCAAACCCCAGTAATATATAACCTTCTCTCACCTTTGTGAATTTATGGCTACACAGCATTCAGTCTCATTTTGTATTATAAGTTCGAACATAATGAATGTAATATTCGATACTGTGTGCATTCTCAAATTAGCTCAACAGTAAAGGTAGTTTGTTGATGAGTCATATTAGTGCAAGTAAGACTGCAGGGCAGCTTTGTATTTATTTTATTTTTTACATTAAAGAAAATGTGCACTAGTAATTCCATGAATTTAAGGCACCAAACATTTTTCTTACTGGTTCAAGCAGCCTCTATTTTCAGAGGTTATGGTTCCACCATATGATTAAATAGTCCATCAAAGTGCATCTTATATCAAATGATTTCACGCTTCATTCAACTGCTGCAGAGAAGCAAACAATAAGAAAAACTGATACCAGAACAATAAAGTTCATTGAGCAGGAGTAGTAAAAAGAAATGGTAAAAGTGAAATACTCTCCTCGCAAACTTTCTCTGGTTTTATTGACTCTAGGAATCATGTCATAGTGTAGCCAATCACAATGAACACCACTGAAAAAAAAGACCAGTTTTGGGTGAAATTTCTTTTTTCCCCCCTCCATAAACCTCAAACAGGGAAGCAGTCAGGAATAGTGAGGTCATGAGTCCAAGCTTCTTCAACGCACCCCTCACAAAAAGGTCTCACAATATTATTTTTATTTTTCATATTTAATTTATCAGTTATCTGTCATTTAACAGATAACTGATATCTGATACCTTCTGTATTTTTATATTCCTTACATGAGAATCTAAATGCTGCCTTCTTCATACTTCTTGGAATAAAGAGAAATATTTTTTTATTTTTTTATTTACTCAATAAAAAGCAGTACAATTTAAATATAGAGTATAGAGACTAAATATACTAGAATCAGCCTATAAAATAGCCACTATATGTAAGTTTGAAACTGTGTGATGTTTAGTCTCCAAAACAGGCTTAGGGTTGGGTGATCATAAACATGAGAAGTCACAGCAGATAATTACTGTGTGAACACTAACATATGCATTGTGAAATTAGTAGGAATGCAGGTATACACACCTTAAAAATACCCTGGGGATGAATACTGATGCAAAAAAGGGGGGTCACATCACTTACAGCCATGAGGAATCAGTCCATAATGACTGTATATGGTCAGAGAGATTGTTAAAGCTGTGCTAAGTGTCAAACCCTTGTTGTAAGTGTATATTTGCAAAGTTAAATTGAACTAAACTCACCATACAGCATGCCTTCAAAGTCTACACAGTCTTGAAAAATGCATTCATAAATTTGTCTTTAGGTAAATAGGAAAACAGTACAATTGCCTCCCATATCCATTGTAATCCATATCTTTCTTGTTCATAGTGCATTGAAGGCAGCATCCTCACCAGGATCAGATCTATCATCGGAGGATATTAAAACAAGTCAACGAGGCAATAAACCTGTGAGTTACAATCTGCCCAGAATCGATAACATACACCATCTTGTCACAGGCTAACTGCACCACACAGGCCAATACATCACACACACTCAAGTATGAATAAGGAGCCTGAGTTCACAGGTAGGAAGTAGCAAGACTTAGCTTTGATATATAAGACAAATGGGCTGAATTCAGTGAATGTGTGTGTCCTTACTTCATGTCATGCCAAAACTAGCCCAGCCCAGAGGGGACGCAGTCAGACGCTGCTGGTGACACATGCAGTATATTAATGAGTCTTATTAAAGCAACAGAACAGTAGCAAATGTTTGTCTGACCCACTCGGCCCTGACGGCCTGACAGAACCACCTGGCCCAAGTCACTAGTAGACAAGCACATACAGTAGACAAGGTCACCTCTCAAACTGGTGGGATTTGCACATTGATGTTCTTCACAACCTAAAACTCATTTTAGTCAAATTGCAAGATTTTTTTGGACACAAACATGGAGTATAAAATGATTTTTTTTTCTTGCTTTTTAAATCTTCCCCTCTTTCTCTGTCCTCTCCTCTTTCTCTACATCCTTTCTGCTGCCAGTATGTGTTGAGCAGGTTGATATAGCTGTCCGTGTTTCAAACTTCTGGTGAGATTGAGTGGAGCTGGACAGGGAAACAGAGGAAGGAGATTAAATCAGGGAAGGTAATCGATACCAGCATGTCGAGTGAGCCACCAAACACTAGGACTGTCAGACTCACAACACCTGATGGTCTCATCAGATAAAGTACTTCACTGCAGTGGGGTCGGAGACATTGTTTAAACATTTATTCATCCTTAGTCCAATAGACAGAAATAGAGAATCCTTTCACTCAAATACTACAAATAAATTGGGTTTGATTGAGGGTTTCTTTATTAAATATCATGTCTACTATTTTTACTTCTTCTCACAATTTCTCTACTTTGCCTTTTACAGTTTCTTGACCAAACAATATCTTTATTTAACTCTACAAGGGGCAAATGTTGCCAAATCTGTCAAAATATCCTTTTTTACATCCATTCTCTATTGAAAAGTTGTTAAAGCTTATAAAGTCATGCAAAGAAGTAGTAGTATTTAAGTATTTGTAATGATTGCATCCCTGCTGCACAATAAGATATGATGGAAATGCTTATAAATTACATTCAAATAAGTGTGCATACCCTTATACTAGGGATGTGCAGAGAGCCCAGTATTTGTATTTGTATCTATATTTGTTGAGGCAGCAAAATTATTTATATTTGTATTTGTAGTCAAATAAAAGGATATTTTTTATTTTATTTTTATTTGAGGATATTAAAGTGTTAAGTTAAGTGTGAATAAACTATCTTACAAAGGAGGTCCCCATGCTGGTTCTCAAACTCAAGTCTCCCAGATCATAGACAACAGTGCTGACTACTGAGCTCAAACAGTGCTTCACAAATGTGCAAACAGACCTGTACTTATTTATACACCCATAACACAGAGACAGCACACCGTGTAATGTGTAGAGAAGAAATTCAAAGGCAATTCTTTCTTTGCACTTTTATCGCCAATTTTTTACAACCTAACTTTGTGGAAAGGAGAAGGGGAACAACAGGTTATGGAGAGTCCCTTGAGAGCAACTTGCTTGTGTCAGTAGCTCAGTTTTTTCTCTGGGGAACACCCCCAACTCTGCAAGTGATGTCCAAATTAAGAAATGTGCGTAATGCAGCAGATGGATGTGACTCCCTTCATTGAGACCTGCTGATAGATGCAACAGCGGAGCAGAGAAGAGAGACTGAAATAGCGATGTAGCCAACCTGCACACTGGGATTTAACATGTTTTTTTTTTCTTCATAAAAAACTCACTATTTGTTCTTTGCCGAATAATGTAGGCCTATTTGTATTCAGGCACACTCCTACCTTATATGTTTGACAACAACATATCCAAACACACTGTACTTTAAAAGACTTCAACAGTTCAACAGTCAGATTCTTGGCTACACACCAGTGTGATGAGTTGGGGCAACACCTGTTTTAATTTTAATCTTTACTTTCAGCTAATTAGGTTCTTCTTTTACTGGAGTTCTTTGTTTTATTGCTGCTCTAGAAATGCGACCCCAGAGGATGAAACTAATTTACTAATTAACTAATACTGAGAACACTAAGGGTGAAGCACTGTATCACAGCCTCAAATAAAAAGGACAAGTGGAGAGTAAAGACTTGAGACCAAAAGGTAAAATCAAATGTTTATTGAATAAATAATAATTAATTAAATGTTTTAGTTCAGCTGCATTTAGTTTAGTTTAGTTTAGTTTAGTTTAGTTTAGTTTAGTTTAGTTTAGTTTAGTTAATTACTTGACCTTTGTTACAGGTTGTTCCCCATTGTCTCTGTCACGCCGTGGTGAGTTTTAGTTGGGTTTTTTTGTCCTGTCTTCATGTCTTGTCTTGTCACTTCCTGTTTTATTTTGAAAATTATCCCTCCTTGTCTCTGGTCACTTGCCCTTCCTCATGTGTCTGTGTAATTACCCCAAGTGTCTCCACCTGTTCCCCTCACCTGTTCCCCATTCCCTCGTCAGTTCTGTCTGTGTATTTAATCCCTGGTTTTCTGTTCTGTCCTTGTCGGTTCATTTTTGCTACTAGTCATGTCATAGTCACAGTCCTTGCCTTGCCTTGCCTTGCCTTGCCTTGCCTTGCCTTGCCTTGCCTTGCCTTGCCTTGCCTTGCCTTGCCTTGCCTTGTCTTGTCTTTGGCCTTGAAATAAAGGATTTTTGCAATTCACGATACCTCTGCGCCTGGGTCCTGCTTCCACGCACGTTCTTGACAGTCTCCCCTCAATTCCTACAATGTCTTCATTGTCAACTATCATATAAAGGCATAAAGTACCCAAAAATAGCTATAAAACAATACCACTGTAATATTATTTCAGATACTGTATATGCTGTAATTGTTTTTTCTAACTTTTCATTGAATTACACCATAATGCAACTTCTTCAGCAGCGGTATAGCAGGATCCTGGTTGATATGAACATGTTTAAAGCTACATTGGGTAATTTCTGACCACTAGAGATCAGAAGTGACTCCAAACTCATAATAACAATTTTTGGCATACTAACTCTACTTATCATGTCCTGTTACATTGCTTATGTATCAGCAGAAACAGAACATGGCACACTTTCCTTTGGTGCCATCTGTCAAATGTATGGTATATTGTTTCTGTGAAATAATTAAGCAGATTTTTGTGCTCTTTTCTTTGACCTCACCTCAAAGACTTCTTAAATTACTGAGCAAAAAGAGACATTATATTTTCTAAGATACTGGACATAAACAGTACTTTGTAAGATACTAAAGAATATCATGTACATGTGTATAGATGGTTGCCATTAAAATTTTTAGTCACTGGCAATAAACACACCATCTTTGTTTATTCATTTGTGTTAGTGCCAAACCAGAACTTGCCACAGTCAGTGCCAGCAGTGGCTGAATATACAGCCAAATAACATGCTGTCAAAAAACACTTCTATGATTATGGAATTTGGTTTAAACAAGAAAGAGATGGGACTAGTGCAAGAAGACCCTCTTCTTCCTGAAGGAAGTTTTGCAAGTGTCCTTTAAAAGCAAAATCATGGTGTGTTGATGGCAAATTCAGTCTCACAAGACAAATATGACAAAGCAGACACCAGGCAGTATCCTATCCTCCCCTAGAAACAAATGTGTTTCCAGCAGGCTCCATATTTAACTAATGCACACACACACACACACACACACACACACACACACACACACACACACACACACACACACACACACACACAAACACGACGCTTCATGCTACAGCAAGCATGGAAAAGGGGGAGTACCAACTAAGCATAAAATACATGCTGAGTTTCTCTGATGCTGTCAGATTGCAGGTAATTAATTTTACATTTGAAAGGTTCCCTATTACCAATGCCTGTGCACCATTGATCACAACACATCAGCAGGGAAGAGGCAAGTCCCAAAACTCCTGCAGCACTTTCACTAGAAACACAACCAAAGGAATAAATGACTGACCCTGAAGTAAAGATATACATCTCTGAGAAAGATGACTGACTTCTGCTCAAACAGAGAGTGACTCTAACTCTGGCAGTAGTTGAAAGGAAAAATGACAAGTGAATTATTAGTGTACAGTATTGGCTTTCATACATCAACAAAAGTGTCAGGCAAAGAAATTATGTATTCAAATTGTTAATTTGTTTATGTGTGACAGTTACATAACAGCTTCTTAGTCTCATTTCAAGTCATGCCAGCAACAATGGCTGATACTATGCTTGCTAGTGCTGTAGCTGCTTAACCACAGAGTGGCAATAACATGTCAAATGTTAGTACATGGAAGGCAATCTAAAGCTTAATTGTGGTCATTATTGGTCAAGCTGAGAGTTTTTATAATGTGATCAAAATCTTGGTCAGAATGTCAATATAAATCTTAAATTTGACACCTTATTTACTTTGTGCTACTTCCCAGAGCAGCACAGTGAAGCATAAAGTGCTAGAGTTATTGCCAAAATAACCTCAAATCCAATGCTGAAAGGTACTTTTGATGCTACAAACATACTATAAGATTTTGGGTTTTATTGGAGCTGCCCCTGAAGGCTTAAAGTTTACTCCAGGTAGACCCTCATGACCAACACAATGAACAAGGGCAACTGGTGTTCAGCCTTTCTTCATAGTCCTGTGGCAGCACTGGGGAAAAACTCATTTGTATGTTATAAGGGTACAGGAAGGCCATTGTGCATGTGTTTGTGTGTGTCTGCATGAGCGTATTCTGTATTCTGTGTGTGTATGTATGTGTGCAGCTTATCAGAGCTAGTCTATATTGGTATACTCTCACTATAGGCTGCAGCTAGGTATGGATCTGAGTTGGGGTTGAGCTCATTTAAGATGCGGCAAACGAAACTCAACAGTATTCTTATTTCACATACAAGAAAGACTAATGAGACTGTGAAGATAGACATGGTGAAGACAAGACATTCAAAGATTGCTATGTGAAATTAACTTAAGCTAGCATGGTCATTGACTGGTGCTGCTCTGATCCATTGTCTCTTAGGGATCTACTATACTGTCACTGATTGTGATGTATATGCACTTTGAATTACCTTGTTGAAAGGTTACAAATAAACTTGCCAAGTACATCACAGTAAAAATCATTTTACATTTCATAAATAAGCAGTGACTTAAGTGACTACAACTCCCTTTATGTATGTGGCTGTAACATGAGTGCTGAATGATTGGCATGTCTTAGGACAGAGCTAGCAAACCTACAAACCACCATCAACTGCCTCCTCCCACAGGTGACTGGTAATAACAAGGTGTAAATAACATCTGTGGATTTTTGTGAGTTGCCATGTCAGGATTTCCAAGGGGAAATTTTTGAGTTTACCAGCTTCTGAAATGTTTTAGCTAGTTTGAGCGCCACAAATCAAATAATAGTAGTGGGTGTATTTGTAGGGTATTTGGCTGATAAAGTCAAAGCTTGTATATCACATTGGCACTTTAATGTAGATGGATCTATGGTTTATATGTATTTTTGGACCACGCCCTCATGGTGAAAGTATGTGTGTTTGGGGTTAGAGTGAATGTTGTTCTTAGCCAGAGAAGTGATCTTTTAATACAAAAGTAAACAGAGCTAGATCAAGCTGGTCTCCACCATAACAGTTTTTGCTCCAGCACTTGATCCCTCTCCCACTTTGGCCAGAAAAGCAATCTCATGCTTTTCATGTCTGTGAATATTAACCACTTGGTGCCTCCTCTCTGAGGTGATTTAGGGGCTGAGCGTGAGTATAGGGATTACATACAGGCTAAATATGGGCTGTCCAGGTACAGTGTGTGGAGAGCAGGATGAACAGAACGATGTATATGATGTCTGATTACTAATGTTCAGGTTAATTAATGATGGTCAAACTTAATTCAGTCAAATAGTTCTTATGTCTTATGATTCAGATGTAATGGGCTTCTAAAATATTGGTCTATTTATAGAAGGAAGAGTAGTGACGCTGTGTGGTAAATTACAAAATTACTCATCATTTGGACACATATCATTTCAAAATCACAAACTTTAAGTACACTTTATGCCTTTTTTCTAAATAATTTGGGGCATCTCTGACGTGAAAGGTTCATCCATGTACATTTGTCCTCGAGACAGACAGAATACATTTATTTGAAAAAAACAATGAACATTTAGCTCTTTCACTACATTGGCCTGCAGCCATCCCTGTGGCAGAGGAATTAAGAAGCCTGGGAGATAACAGGGAGGCCAGTCCCTCCCCGGTCGCTGTCTCAGACAACTTCCTGTGCTCTCTAATTAAATCAGGCTAAATTGGCTCAACCGGGTGACAGCCTTCAGAGAATGCATTATTCCAAAAAGCAAGACTTCAACATTTAACTTTTTTTCCTGTCTTCTAACAAAGTTGAAGCATGTTAAGTATAAATGATGGACCCACAGCTACTTATTGAGGAAGTACAGCATTAAATGTGACCTCCCACATGACAAAAGCAGTTCCTCAGTATTCCTTTAAATGTTATGTGATGTGATGTGATGTGATGCGTGATGTGTGATCTCAAATCCTAGACCACCTTTCATTTGCTGGCCCTTTCATGTAGTCATACAAGGCGTTAAAGATATTTTAAAGTTGTAAGTAATGTGGCATGCTTTAACTAACCTTTTATGCAAAAATGTCACTATTTAGTACATGTCCGAGTAACAAAATAAAAGTCTCAGACACACTTTAAACAAAAAGAGTTGGTTGTGACTACATGCAGAGAGTCACGTTGACTACTTTCTAAAACTTGCAAATGGGCCAGTAGATATTTCCAAAATAGAACATTTGGACCCTTGGCCTAAAGCTGGTGGGAGGCAGAGGGTTGGAGCTCTTGTTTTTTCTTCGCCCCACCCCCCCTTGCTCACTACAGATTTAGATGAACCATCTGGTCTAGGTACCTAACCCTGGACTCCTCGCACATTTGGAACAGCCGTATCAGCAACATATGCTTCTGTCTCTGCGTCTGGCAACCACACACCCATCACTGGGATGGGAGGTGACATCATACTACTGCTCAGGTGTGCACTTGTAATGGCATTGGGGGTTGGGGTGGTCTGGCAACTTGAATCTTAAGTCATTTCTAAACTGCACTTTTTTAACCAGGTGTTATCCTCTGTCCCCATGCAATAATGAGCCCGGGTAGTTCCCCTTGTCCCTTATCACACTGTCAGCATCATTCTGTACAACCTGATTTTTGTGGATATTATATTTCACAGGTTGGCAGCAAGATATATGTTCAGGCACTAAGCAGGTATTGCTACAGCGAGTGGTGGCTCAGGTGCTTTGCTGAAAGGCACCACATTTGTTATTACATGGTATTTTGGGGCTTTAGCTTAGGGTTTAATTTCAGATCTACATTTTATTATATTTTCTATTTGTCCTGTAACAGAGTTACACTTACTGGCACAGTGACTCTAATAGTCACCTGTAATTGTCACATTACTTAGTGAACATCCACCTCCACGCTTTTTGTTGTTCTTGTCTACAGGGTTTAGTGAATTTCCAAATTTGCCATTTGTCCATATCATAAAATTGTATTTCATTCTCACAAAAATGAGTCTCCATATGTCATAGCTTCTAACTTATACATTTTTTATTTAATTATTGAACTTTCAAAACAGCAGAATATGATTTCTGATCAGTTGCTGCAAGTATGATATCTTTAACAGTATGGAACTCTATTTAAATATTTTTAATAATTTGTTGAACATGTCACAAGTGGCAATTTAATTGTCAGTTCCAAAAAATTTTTGTTTTTGTTTTTGTTTTTACCCATGAAAGTCACATACCAGTAGCATCCTGCACAAACACAAGCTGATAGGCACCAAAAGAACCCTTCAACCTAAAAAAAAAAAGTGAACAAACAAACAAAAGGAGTTTGATGACTATGAGGAGAGTGGGCGGCCATGAAAGTGCTGAATACAAGCCCAAGCCACCTTGGTCCTCCCTGCATTTTTCCTAGACAGGAAGATGGATGGGCCCAACTCTATTAATAACTACACTCCACTTACCATGGCGCCAAAACTGCTAACACTGCAACTGCCCCCTGATGCTAGCTAGAACAACCACCTCCCACAATGTCGCCCACTTCTCTCCTGATAGGAACACTGTGTAAGGCAACAGTTCAGTAAACGGGTGCCGGAAATCTCCAACCTATCCACCCTTCTTCACTTACCACATGACCATGAACCTAGAGGCTCCTGAAGGCTTGTCAAGGCGCCTGTGAGATGCATTGACAAGTGTGTGGAACACAATTTAGAGTGATACGAGAACAGAGCCTGCTTTTTGGCATGTATTTAGTTACAATGCAGATTGGCATTCAGTATAAGAAGACATACTTTGTGTGAAATGGAGGGCAGAAAGAGATGGAAAAAGAAAATAAGAAGGAACAGAAGAGTAAAAGAGAGAGGAGAATGAATGCACATGCGTAGAGAAATCTGGAGTGATATAGAAATATGTAGAAAAGTGGTGAAAGAGAGAGAAAGAAGAGCCTAAATCTAAATGAAATGCGCAGAAGCATCAATGAAGGAGCACTATTGTTCCTAATGAGGTGTGACAGCCCAGTATAAACTGGAATATGAAGTGAACCATGATTACAGAGGATTAGATAACAACCACTACACAGTGCAGTGAGAAAAGCTTTTCAGGCCTGGCCTTGTTTCCTCTCTCGCTGCGTATAAATACTCTGTTTGCTGTGTTTCTGTTCATGCATGCACATATTTGTGTGTGTGTGTGTGTGTGTGTGAGAGAGAGAGAGAGAGAGAGAGAGAGAGAGAGACAGGGGTTGTGGGTGAGTGACTACATTGCCGTCATGTGAAGCGAGGGCAGCACACTATACAAGAGATAGCAGTAAGGTCAGCTCCACCTTCACAATGCTACAGGCTATGATATGCAAACATGGCTGACAGTAGGTGCTTCATCACGCAGTGGCAGCTTGACACAGGAGCCTTTTCTTTTGATTAATCCCCCCTGCTTGCTTCCCGTTACAAAACATGCGGCAACCTTACAGTATAGACAAACCATGACAGCACAAAGCTTTATTCATTAAAGGTCTAACTCATGAAGAAAAATACAGTCTGCAAGTTGTCTTTTCCTGCTGCCAACGTGTAAATATGTGATTTTTTTCTTCCCTGCTCTTTTTCTCAGTTTTAATTTGTAAGGCAACAATATTTCAGTGAGTTGTCAATTAAACTGATTATGCTACAAGCTGTAAGACATTACAACAAAAAAAATATCAGTTTGCATATTTTTCATTTATACCCACTCTCTTTCGGAAATGAGATGATGAGAAAAGTTTTGCTGACAGCGAGACATTCCCCAAACTACGGAGCCAGTGAAAGTACTTTCTGCCCCTCACCCAATGAACCGTCCCCATGTTGATGAAACACCTCTAGCGTGGTTGTGACAGTCTCACTTTCAGGAATGAACACGCTCGTTCTGCCAAACATCACTATAGAGCATGCCTAAACATTTCCCATGCACAGCTTTCTTCATGACGCTCCTTCACTATCTCAGAAAGCCAATGAGCCAGCTAATGCAGGCTGGGAGTAGAGGGGTGTGTGGGGGGTGTGGTGGTGGTGGTGCTTGTGGGACAATCCACTTTCCCAGGTAGAGTCAGTGAAGCAACCAACAGATTCCTCTCCCACATACATTTTCATTTTGATGGCTGTGGATTGCCGTCCCACTGTCGCTGTCTTGCCTTCTCTCAACTTCACTTCATCATTCCACACCACCATAAAAAAGGCTCATTTCCACTGCCCCATTTCTTTAAAGGTGAGTTTAGCAATCAGTCTTCCTGCTAGATGTTCTCCGATACAGAACTGCACACCAGGTTTTCCTATCAGCATTCTGAGAGCAAATATGGACATGATGGTGCTTACATACTGTTACAACCCAACAAAGTCAACTAACAGGTAGATGATGATGGTGAAAATGCTGATTTAAGAAACTGCAGCAGGAGACCATTGGAAAACATGATGATGGTGGGTGCACGGGCGTGATGTTGGTGAATGTCATTTAAGGAGGCTAATGGCCACTGTCTGTTTGAAAGGTAGGTCGATTCAGTAATGAGGAGACAGAGGCACAGGCGTAATCACCGAAAGCCCAGCGGTGCTGAAATTCACAGAATAAAACAGAATTGGGTCCTAGAGGGCAGCGGGCTGACTGACACATTGAGTGAGATGCTTTCGCTACATCTCACTGATTCTAATGACGTGGCCTTAATGTCAGAGAGGCTTCTTTTCTTCCCGTGTTCTCAGTGTCTCTCTTTCAGGACTGATTTCTCACTGCTTTTCTTACCATACTGCATATTCTTTCTACCTAACTCACAGGTTGACAAAAACACCTGATGTGATGGGAGACCTGTAAACAGCAAGGGTTCTTGAAATTTCACTTCTATTGTCACAAAGAAAGAGGTATAGGAACATCCTAATGAGACCTCCATTCAGACACAACAAGGCCTGGTAATAGTGATTAATGTGAGGGATTAGTATAGTGTTTAAGGTATAGTGGAGATGTAATGTACTAAGTACACATTACCAGAACTCATGCCTGTTAGATTTAAATGGAATTTCATTAAAGCTAAAAGAAAGAATAATGACTTTTACAACTCCCACTGGCAGCATTTTTACAGGCAGACATTTCGCACTAATGACTTGAATATGAAATAGTGACCCCATCACACTAAGTTTGAGTAAATTGAGCTCACTGGAAAAATAACCTTCACAGCAGCGACTAGCAAATCTGTTGTTAGAGCCTCTTACAGCAGGGGTTCTTACCGTTTTTCAGCCTTGAGACCAG
This sequence comes from Euthynnus affinis, assembly GCA_029490765.1. Lineage (NCBI taxonomy): Eukaryota > Metazoa > Chordata > Actinopteri > Scombriformes > Scombridae > Euthynnus > Euthynnus affinis. Next base: position 17,093,652 of record CM055839.1, read on the forward strand.
AATGGGGAATTTAGTTTCTTGCCCTCGGACCCAAGCTCATTTAAACATATTGGTACTCTAGTTTTGTGATTACTCAACAACAGGAGGCCTGTGACCCAGTTATTGGCCAACTCTTAGTTTAGGAAACACTGCCTTACAGGTATTTCACAGGTTGCGCTACAATAGGAAATGCTGCATGTATAATTCATCGCTGCACACTAAAGTGTTTCCCAACAGCATTCCACAGGACAAGGAAATATACTGTAGCAATGTGGCATCAAAACATCACAGCAGACATACACACCTTTATCCATTATGCATAGGGATGGAAATGCATGCTATCGCTGACCCTGACATGAAATAGGACACATGAGGGTTGTACTGATTGTGACACAAGCACGGCGTGAGTGTCAGCACCGCCCACTGTTGATGGTGCGTCTGTTAAATCCATCTGTTTCTGGCCATGACTGGCTAACTGAAGGGAACCAATGGAGTGAGACCTGATTTGGTGTCAAACGGAGTACTTGGATGAGGTTGTGTGTATGGTTATGGTGTGTGTGTGCGTGTGTCCGTTGGATCCTGTACTACAGCTTATGGTGTTTATGTGCATCCTGGGAGAGAGCTTGCGCTAAGAGCCAGGTTTGAGTCACAGTTGCTGGACAGAATGGAAAGACTGGACAGTGAGCAGGTTTTGCACAGTGAAAAAAAATCTGTTAATATTGTGACTAATCAAAAGGACAGCTGTGATATGACCTCATATCCATATGCCATATCAACATTTCATGCAATCATTTTAAAGTGGAAAAAACAAGGACCTGCATCACAAGTCTAAAGTGGATTTGGAAATTATTGCACAGACACCCCTCTCTAAAATCTGTGTAATTGTTACTGTATTTCCCCTTTAATGTATTTTACTGTCTACAAATTCACCTTCATTATTTGTCTTCATGGTGCTTTATAATGATTTTGAAATTGAACTGTACAGGCCCTAAATATTAAGATTTCCATGTGTGTGCAAAGTGCAGTGGAGGCTGATATAAAAATGTCCTATCATGCATCCAAACAGGAATTTCAGTCAAAAGAAAAGTATACTTTTACTTTTCTTTTGACTGAAATTCCTGTTGTACATTATTCAAAAGAAATCAAAAGGTGAGACAAAATAAATATTCATAAACTTGACTAAACTTAAACAGCCTGCGTTTGATCAGCCATGTGAGACCCATTGAACTAATTTTCAATGGGTCAAGAATTTGAAGGCATGTACAGTTAGACAGTACAAAAGACTTACAAGAAATTATGTGTATGATATTATTGGCTTCTGGCTCATGCGCTGCAAAATGTCACTTACTATAAAGGCTCCAATTGTCAGCAGGCGGGGCCGGGGAGCAGGGGGGGCAGATATTTAGTTTGAAATGATGAATTGATCTCAGTTAACTTGTGGACGCCGGACAACCCAGAGGTTGTCAGTTAATGATAAATGGACGTAATACAGAGCAACGGGGACAGCAAGTCAAGGACTTGGGGAGGGAGACTTAATACATGATGGATGATAATCAGGCATACTATGTCGCATTTATGCAAGCGTGATGGGGTGTGTGTATGTGTATGTGTGTAGCAGCTCCTAACTATAAAATGTTTGTAGAGAGCAGCTTCAAGTTCTTGTACCACAATTGCCATTCCAGTCTTCTTAACAGGGAAAATATTACACCCATGCATCATGTCAAGACCATTTTGACGTCCCTCTAAATATGTACTATAAACATAATATACACTACATATAAAAATAGAGTGTATAGTGTTCCAGTTCATAAATCTGGCAAATATACAAACCCTACCATACATCGCAAAATAGCACCAATGATGATATGCTGAACAAAAAGTTGATCAATTAGTAGTAATATGATACATATTTGCAGCTAAAGGACTTAGTAAAATGTTTGCACAGGCTTCTCCATATCAATACTGGAAATAGAGAAGGACTGTTAAAAAATAATAAATAGCCTTAATGTGAATTAAAGTGTTTGTTCCTGTTCCACACACAAAGTGAAGTTCTGAGACAGAAACGTATAATCTACATCTTCAATACCTGGTAAAAACTTTATCTAACTCTGGTTGATTTTTACTGTCACCAAAATTTCCTTATTTTAGTTTCCTTATATTATTGCAGCCTAATTTTGGCTGAGATGGCACAAAGTTAGATGACATGGTTCAAATAAAAGGCAGCATGTATGACAACTGATGGTACAGCCACATTCAGTAACAGATGAAGTAAAGACTCTCCTGGAAGTCGCAGCTCTCCCACGCTTCCTATTTGCTCATGACTGCACAGTGAGTGAGACAGAGACATCTTTTCCATCCAGTCGGCTGATAGTTTCAGCATATATTGCCATTGTAGCTGGTCACAATAAAGCTGTATTTTTCACCATCCATGTATAATGCATGCATCCACCTCTTGACCCCTTCCAGCTACTGTACCTATGTTCTCTGCAAAGACCACTACAAGCTGTGCACCTGCTCTCTCTCTTTGTAAATTTTTTCTGAACCCTGTCACTGCTGACGAGGGAAGATCAGTGACGTTTGCTTTGCATCAATCAGGTCTTCAATACATTCACCATCGGGAGAATTTGAAAGATGGACATCTCCATTGTGGAGCTGTGTGTGTTGATACGACAGGTAAGAATGAATGGTTTATCACTGCTGTCACTGGCTCGTAAGTCTGATGTTTTGGTCAATGCAATCACCTCAGGGAGAGGATGACAAGCTCTGAATACTAACATGTTTCAGTGAGGCCTTTTACTCTGAATCATTTTCATATTATACTGTACATGTAAGTAATTACTCTTAAATAACGATACCACACACCACCCACACATTAAAGGAATGTATCAAAATACTTACAGCACCAGTCAAAAGTCAAAAAAGGACACACTTTTCCCATTCACTTGAATAATAAAGTGTGTTGACTTTTGACTGTTACTGTATTTTGAATCAGATGATGCTGCAACTATTATGCATTTAAATTAACTTTGCATAAGGTTATTGAAGACTCTTAAAAGAATGCAGCGGTAAGCATAATGTCATAGTGTTCATCACTGTGTTGTCTGCATTTGTTATTGGGATGTATGTATGTTTAGTAAATCAATGCGATAGCAGCCGTTTCATTCGGTATTTTTGAAACTGTATCAGTATAATGATAAAGTTAATTTGAGCAGATCTCTGTTGGCTCCTGATGAATTCTTGGAACTTGTACAGGAACATTTGGTTGCAACCAACTTGAAACAAGTTGTATTTAGAGAATAGTGTATATGTTTATAATTATAAACACAGGCCTTTATAAACACTGCCATATACAACATGAACCATACCCACCCTGGACGAAGCCAATATTGACAATCAAGGAAAAAATGGCCTGAAAATGTCAAATTAGGAACCAAGATAATTTGACAAATCCTGCAGCAAACAAAATGCATACAAGCAAGCAAAAGATCACAACCTATAACCACTGCTGGTTGATGGTGTTGTGTTTGATAGACTCTCACAATACAAGCCGTTTATCTGAGAAACTGACTGACAAACACAAGCTCTGCCAATCATATCATTTCTCAATATTTGTTTAATTCCAATCATTCTTTTTTTTTTCTTTTTTTTGTAGAGAACAGTATTCTGATATGATAATATTTCTGGCATGTGCAGTGACTTAATATCAGCAATTTTTCTCAACAGCAGACTGTTGGTTTGCCGAATAGAACAATTCCTCTGATTCAAAGTTCTCATAAAAGGCATATTTTTAGTTGTTTGGTTTGTGACATCAGATCAGTATTAGCATAATGGTGTAAGACTGAATATCAGGAGAAACTATTTCAAGCCAGTGCTTGACAATTAGGAGCAACAACATAATTAGTCACCAAAATCTGGCCAGTTTTTCTAACAATTATATACAGATGACTCAAGGTACTCAGGGATAATAAACACACAGTGGCAGTGAGGACTGTCGAGTTCAACAAAGCAGTGCTCATAAGATGCAGGAATCTGTTGGCTCAACACTAACTGTGAGTGTATTTGTGCCACTTGGCAAAAACACACACAAATGATTTCAAAATAGTCACCTGGAAAAAATACCACGAGTTTGTCACCCACACTTCCCTATTGCCAAATAGTTCACAGAGGCAATTCATCGCCACTGAATTCACCAAAAAAGCTGTTTGAGACAAATTCATGATCACATGTGGCACTTGCTCTTGCCTGATGTTTTGTTCTCCTTGGGGCAAACCGTATTTTAAACAAGGAAAACAACACAAGCAAATTTATCTATAGCACAGAACAATCTCTCTTGCTGTTGTTTTTTTGCACTCACCCTTCCCTGTTTTCATCTTCATCTGCGTTGGAGAGTAGCTGTGAGCCAGCCAGTGAGAGGTCCAGAGCTGCAAGGGGCAGATCTCTGTAGCCAAAACTCACCAGCTGGACTGGAGGAGCCAAGCACTGGTTCTCATCCTCCACCGGCTGGGAAATGATCTCCAAGTCTGAGAGACCTGCCTGTTCCATGTCCCTAGTTACATGCCAACAGACATATAAAAGACACACACACAATAACAGAGAAGAAACAGAAAAGAGAAAGGCACACATTAGTATAAAATAAGAATCAAAATTCTCAGATGTTTACAGAAGTATTACATTATACCAGTAACTTGAATATAGAACTGATGCTAGAAAGGAAATAATGAAGGAGTAGACGACATGTCTGACATTTAGAAGAATTATATTCTTTGACCGTATTATCATCCACTCCTTCAAATAATTTATCTAAATAGAGATGGTACTTTAATGTTCTCAGAAAGCTACTTTTTTAACAATTCAAGTAAACATTTAAATAGTTATCAACCACATTACAATGATAATTATAAAAAAGTAGCCAATACTGCCAAGATAGCAGGGCAAAAGAAAAGAACAGCGTGTGGAAGAAGCATATATACTGTATGTATGAGCACAAAAGCAGTGCAGATAAAAAAGATCTTAATTATTCAGTCCAGCAACTTCCCTAAGAACACAGTCTTATTTACAGTGATGGCCTCAGGGAGTAAACACAGGGTCAGGAAGGGTTACACACAAACACCCACTCAGCATCAGGGAACTACTGAGCACTCACACACAGCCCTCCACTGCTGAGCAGCAGAGGAGATGCAGGTTCAGTGCCTTGCTCAAAGGAACTTTGACCTTCATTCTGAATGTGAAACGGTCTGGAATGGTCTGAACACAGCCTTATACCAATTAATTACCAGCAGCAATTTTTAGTAGCAGAAATTTGAAATACACAAGTAAAGTACAAATACCTCCAGGTTGTACTTTACTGACTTCAAATGTACTTTACTTTCCACCATTGCTGCCTGATATACATTAATCTCACTGTTACATTGGAGACAGTGTAACTCTAAAGGTTTCTCTGTTTCACCGTAGGACTTCTGTCACTGCCTGATTCTATGTGTGCGTTTTTATATTTGTTGATAACAGGCATTCAAAGTGATAAAATGATTACGTTTTAGTTTAGGTTTGGCCTTGTTTATTGTCGTTTACTGTTCAGTGCAATGTCTAGCCAAGTAGTTGCCACATATTTATTTCAATAATTTCCATGGATTTTATTGTAATTAATTCAATTTACAATAAGGGCTTTGAACAACTTGGCTGGAGATGCTGCAGAGAAAGTTTAGACTCATTTACAATGTTGGATGTTAACCTAACAACCATGCCCACCTTCCTCAGTGTTCACACCAGCAGACCCCCTTATCCACTTAGTGTCTCTAAACCATAATATCTAAACACATTAAGGTTGCTTATTTGTGGGCCAGCAGCTTGTAACCCAGCGTGCCCACAAGCCCCAGTTGTGTAAAAGCTGGGCCATCTCAGTAGAGCGTGGAGGTGGAAACAAATGCTGAGTGCAGCTGCAGACTGACTGTGTGTGCCCTGTAGTGTGTATTTTTAGACCAGAGCAGATGCTGGTGTATCATGTCTGCTGTGACGTCATCGCCTCTCCCTTTGTCAGCTGAGTGGATCCCCACTCTCCTTCAAACGTCAAAGGAAGTCAGGAAAGGGGTGGATGGGGAGGAGAAACTAGAGTGGGAGAAAAGTGGGATGATATCATGGGTTATACAAGGAGGACAGGGGAGGGCAATAAAGGGAAAAACAGCTATGAACAGCAATAGAAGAGGGAAAATTGACTAGAGAGAGCAGGCTGAAACCAGAAAGAGACTAAAGTAAAAGAGACAAGGTGGTTAAAGAGGAGCACAAAGGTTCAGGATGAGGACTGTAAGTGAGAAGTGGAGGTAAAACATTAGAGGTAAAGGGGAAAATGTAAGGGTCACAGACAGAGTAAAGCAGAAAGGAGGAAAGGTAGTAGTCCTGAAAAAAGTAAGAACTAAGCAAAGGAAAGTAGAGAGAGTAAAGAAAATGCTGGATGATGACAACACACCTCACGTTTTATCCCATCTTTTCAGACCGTTCCAAGTCTTCTGTGATATAAGAACGTTTTTCTGTTAATCATAGAACAGCGGCTGGATATCAAATTCCAAATAAGCAGCAAAAAACATATCTTTAAAGGAAAGAATCTCTGTATGTCTGTCTGTATGTATGTCCTTCATGTATCTCTTGGACCATTCATCCAATCAACTCCACACTTGGCAGGTGTATGGCTAGAAACCCATGGGAATACAGTTTTGAATTTGGTGCAATTTGGACATGCAATACATTTAATATTAATAAACATTGAATAAACCAGCAATCAGCGAGCCACATCACTCTGTGCAGGGGCAGGGCGGAGCTTCAAGGCTCTGCTGACTGACTCCAGCATGTCAGGGAGAGACCATATATAAGGCATTATACAAGTCAGAGAAAAGTGCTCTAAAAAGAGTAAAGTAGACAGCAAAAACAGAGCTTTTAATCAAGAATGGACATTCTTACCCCATTTCTAGACATAAAGCTTAGCGTTAGCAGCACGTTTGGCAGATCAGAAGCAGCGAGTGATTACGCAGGAGGCATTCAGGTACATGGTTCAGTTCATTACACAATAACTGTAGTTACACATGTAAAACAGAGCAAATACTTCCACAGGCAGTTCAGAACAGACACTGCACTAGTATTTATAAAAGGACAGTAAAAACTATATAGTTTTGTGTGCATCTTTCATGATCGTTTATTTTAGCTCATGTCTTAGAAACCCAGAGGCACCATAAAATACAAGGAATAACTCAGAAATTACTATAGTAATGGTTGCATGGAGAAAGAATGCCAAGGATATTCCCAGCAGCCATTTGCCACACTTCTTTCACTCTGTGTTTCTGAATTCCTCACCATCTCTCTTTCGTCCTCCCACAGTCAGCTTCAAACTGCTGTGACAGACCACACTGAGTGACCTAAAACATTCAAAGGAGGGACACGCAATCTGACAGACAGGCATACCTTTAGGAAAGGACAGACAGATAAACAGACAGACAGGACAGATAGATATGCAGACAGATAACAGATAACACACTTACCATGAACCCCCAGCCCATGACACATCCATGGTTTATTAAAATATACAGTGATAATGTCAATGCCAAAGGGCCTTTGATGCAATCTGTAGTGACCTGAGCTGTTGGAGGGCATCGTAATCTCTAATAGTGAATGTAGGATGGGTGTGTGTGTCTGTGTGTGTGTGTGTGTGTGTGTGTGTGTGTGTGTGTGTGTGTGTTTGTGTGTGTGTGTGTGTGTGTGTGTGTGTGTGTGTGTGTGTGTATGTAAGGGTAGCCTGTCATGGGAATCAAGTTAACAAAGCCACCATGGCTGATCTGATCTAAACTCAGACTCACAATGACCCCTAACACTTGGAAACAACATAAAATATAACACTTCCTCCACTTTCACCCAAGCTACCAAGCAGCACCTAAGTGATCCATCTGAGATTTGATGACTTTGTAATCACGCAAGTCCTAGTCGTACAGTTCCTTAACTCTGGTAAACATGATCTATAATTGTATTTTTCCTCATCAATCAGATGATACACATGATAACATTCACTCCTTATTTGGAAAGTCTTTGCTCCAAACAGACAAGACGGTGCCGAACATAAGCAGCAATCCTGGGCTTTCAAACTGGCTCCAATGCAAACACCTCGCTACATCCATCTTTTTACAGTCTATGGTCCAAACAGATGGTAGGATAGTGGTGGTGTTCCATTATATGTACATTAAAGAAGAAGGATAGTAAGTACATAAGTAAGTAAGTAATGCAAACAACCTAAAGTTGTGGCTCAGGTTGTCATAGTGACACCTTAACTAGCAGGTCTCAGTGAAAATCCCCCACCATCAAATGTTTACTGCAACAATAACCTGAACCAACAATACAGCAGGGCAGTCTCATCACATCCAACCCAAAATGTGAACAAATGTTAAGTTTTATATCATTACAAAGATGCAGTGGTGTGTTAAGGCTTCTTTGAAAAGTAAAGGTGGTAGCGGTTCCCAAGAACAGTATAGTCTCTGCATGTATAGCATACAACAGCATCATGTTTTTCAGTGGGTTGTTTTTTTGTTAATAAAAAGCCTTTCTCTCAGGAAGAAGTGTTATTGCAGTCTAGTCTCAAAGCCGCTGCCCTCATCCCAATTTGATGGGATTGTTTCCCTCGGCAAAAGGACCTTACATTTCTTTGAAGATACATACTCTTCATAGTCAAAAAGATAGTCACTGGAGGCTGGGATGCTGTTGACTCATGTAGAGCGCAATATGTATTGTATGATTGAAGAAAATAGATATTAAAGGAAAAACAAGACTGTCACTTATGAGTTTCTGTAAGCACCAGCTTTTCCATGTCTGTTCAGGAAGTGTTGTATGATTTCAGGGATGTAAGTATACCTAAATAAAATAAAATAAAATAAAATAAAATAAAATAAAATAAAATAAAATAAAATAAAATAAAATAAAATAAAATAAAATAAAATAAAATAAAATGTGTGGTTAAAAACTACCAGTGCTGCTTTTAAAAAAAAAAGACATCACACAATGCAATGTGTCATTATGTGTCCCTCTAAATCTGTGTCATTATGGACTAGTAGTTGTTTTAACTCTGGAAGGTGTCAGTTTGACTTCATGACAAATCCCCGCACACTTATTTTACTTGGCAACAAATTGATTCTCACTCAGAGACTGTGGATGTACAGTATAATGTCACAGAGTGTTTGCCTGATAGATGTTGTTTTCTCCACGCTTCTCCTACACACCAAATCTCATCTATAGCACCTCTCATCTACAGCACAGTGGCAGGTTTGGCCGACTTCCCAAACAATCGGGAATGTACACATAACTACTCATGACAGACACAAGCTGTCCAGAGCCCGCAAGGCCCACAGCTTACAGTAATGTACCCGTTGCTCTGCTTGGCTGCCAGTCAAGGTATCACGAAAGGGTGCTGAGTTTGTTCAATGTTCAGACAGGTTCTTATGTGAAGGGTTATGGGGGTTAATGTATTGTAGGATTTTTGTTACATCTAAATGAATGCTTAGTAATTGATATTGATGAATGTAAACATTAATAATACAGTATAAAGTAGAGGAATATTGATTTATATGGTGAATAATTATGAAAACATCACAGAGCATGTTCAGTGACAGAATACAAACAAATGATGCATTTTTCTTCTTTTTTAGATTTGTTCAAGATAAAGCTGTAAAATCTGTTTTGTCTTGCTTGTTTTCAAAAGACAAAAGCAGTGCATTACCCTTACTAATGACATATTCTTTACATTACTGCAAGACAAATTGCAGTGCATACAATAGCACTGCTAACTGCTGGAGGTGTCGTTGATTTTCATTCATTTCAGTATGGTATGAAAATGTGCTTGCAGAGATTTATAATCCATTATCAGTTTTATTTTGACAAGGCAACATTAATGTTGCCTGGTAATGAGAATTTTTTTTATTATTTACAAAGTCTACAACTTGCATGTATGTAGACTAGATAATGAGATAAGAGAGTTAGCTGCTGAGGAGCATTGCATTCAGGACCTTTGAGGTTGAAAACAACAAACTCTGAAAGCACAATGAATAAAAATAAATAAAAAAATAAATAAATGTCATGAAAGTATTATGAATTTAATAGCTCCTTGGATCAAAATGGTGCCAGTTAGCTGTACTGTATACTCCAATAATGACTTTAATGCAATATCAGTGACCAGGAAAACCAAGAAGACAAATCAATCTCTGCTTCTAGTGAAGTACAAATATAATTGCACATATTATTTTTGCTGTCTTAAATACAAATAGTGACCTTTCTGAACACCCCTGATGTTCTCATCTAAAAGAAAGTGGCAATTGCAAAATTCTGAAAAACACTATTTCACGGAAAGACAAGCTAGTCTGCAACTGCAGAAGAGCACCCACAGGAAAGAAGTGATATTCAGGAGAGTAGAATCCCCTGGGGGTGGGAGATAAAATTAAATAGTGGACTGTAGTGTTGTGGGCCAGGTAGGAAAGGTCATTATGAGACAAAAGTTGCTCAAGGGATTTCACTGACCAAAACAGAAGGTCATGTAAGTAACTAGGAGGCAGTGGTGCTGAAGAATGTTCTTCATCTGATGACTAGAAGTGTCTCGCTCATGACCATCGTGACCCCTGTGCAATAAGCCAGACTTACAAGCAGCCTTCAGAACAGGAAAATGAATAATCTGGCTTTGTTTTTAAAATATTTGGGACCAAAAGAAAAGAGAAGCTAGTGTAATGTCAATACCTTTTTCCTGAGGCGCTTCATTTCTACAAATAGTGTCAATAAATATATAGATATGTTGTCACAATCTAAAGTATAAAAACGTAAATACAAAGTAAGATAACTCTAACAATACCTCCACTATCCAATTACTTTTGAATCAATCTGACCCAAAGTGTTTTTAAGTGATTTATATAGTGTTTAAACTTTTTTTGGATGCTGTTTATGAATCATGAAATCCACCTACACTCTGCATTATGAAAATAAGATTTACTATCCTGTGAAGACCCAACACAGTGTAGTCAGATAGGCAGTGATAGTCTACCAACAGTTTTGGGTTAGATACTGAATACTGGTGTGGTCAATGGATTGCTTTCCTATTACTGCTGTGAAATCTACGTAAAACTGGAATAAATAATGCTACTGTCTGTTTTTTCATGGCTTAATGTATAATGTAAAAACATGCATCAATCAAGAAAATGAAACATACAAACTATGAAACATAATATATTTCTTTAACTGACAGAGTTTCAAACATAACATAAAACTAGGTGTTATGCTACCTGTCAGTTCCCCTTGAAAGGCCAAGTGGCAGCTTGGAAAATACACTTTCTGGAGGAGTAAAGAAAATTTATTTCCATCCAGGCACATTTTATCCTGAGCCACACTCTGTCCAAGGCCTCTGTGGTCTGAAAGCTCAACACACACACACACACACACACACACACACACACACACACACACACACACACACACACACACACACACACACACACGTTAGATTAAGCTGTCTGAGCATAACGCCTGAAGATTTTAAACACACCCAAACTTGGCCAGAGCATGGAGGTACAAAGCAGATGTTCTCTGCTCCCAGCAGCTGCTGCAGAGAACTTTGGAGAAGCTGGACATCATTGTGCATTAGTGTTACATACTCATTGCACACAGTTGGTGAAACAACCAACAGTGTTGCAAAAAACTGTTCTACAGCCTCTAAAATATATTCAGAAACAAGGTCTGAATCAGTTAGATAACTAAATATGTTAAATATCTTAGCATGTAGACATTTCACACTTCATACAGTCTTGGTTTTTGTGTTTGTAGCGGCACCATGAGCAAAAGAAGAGTCTTTGTCTTGCAGCTAAGTAAGTAAAGGACAGTGAGTAATGTTTGTCTTAGCTGCTGACTCACATACATCGCAATATGGATTTCACATCAAAAGACGAAGATGAGGCAAAAGAAAGACTGTCAGCTATTACCTATGGGACCTTATCAGTATCCAGATTAAACAACACTAAAACAGTGATACCAGCAAAAAAAACACCACTTTTCTTACCACATGCATTTTAGTCAATATACACTTCACTTAATTAATTTCTTAATGTCCTTCTCCCTTCTCTTTTGTATTTCCTAATTACAACCAAGGTGCCTTAACCATGAGGGTATTCAAGACAATAATGTGGGGGGACAAAAACTTGGTGTTAAACACGATGTTCATGTTGTACAACTGAACACTTCTACAGAATTTACAAATTGCTTCAGGTAATTTCTCAGAACACTTAATTCAACTTCCAGAGAAACTTTCATAATTTCATGCCAGTGGCTATTAATGAAGTCTGCCAGGCACATTAGCTCATTAATAATATTACAGATTAAACTATGATGAATTGGTGGACTGCACAATGGACTGTTCCGGCCCTGCTGTGACCAGTCTCTTATCTGACCTTTACAGATGCAAGCTGCAGAAGACACATGAGACACAGAGATCCTCATGGGGCAGGACTAAGACAGCAGATGTACAGAAGCCTTCTTCATAATGCAGAGGTCCATGGACCTTTTTACAATGTGTCAGTATCCAATAATAGATTATTTTAATTTCTACAGACACTTAAGGGAATATGGGTCTTGAAACATGTAATGACTGAAAAGATAGATTTCTTGTGAAAGTGACTCACATGACAGGCTTGTTTCCTCTTCACTTGTGTTTTTTCATAGGGCAGACATAATGAGACATGCAGTATATTTTGCTTTTGAGGTGTTGCCTAATGCAACTTGAGCATTACACAGGGCAAATTCATAGCAACAGTTATCTTACAATATTTTGAATGTGAAATTCAGTAACACGTGAGTGAATAATTAGAATTATAAACACATTTCCTGGAACAATTAACTGGAGAGAGACTTCTCCTTGGATAAGTCTGATTAGTCTGAAAAGAATAATGTTATGATTATATATGGAGGAAGCTGTAATGATATAAATGATCATCATGTCAAAAAATTTAAAGTCAGGCAAGGAACCTTAGCCTCTAACTGTCAAAGATAAAGATATGTTGAAGTTTTAGAGTATATGACACACAATGAGCAGTGACTGTAAGACCATATATGAACTGAACGTGCTGACCGAAAGATATTACTGATTTTCCTGTACAGCTAGGAAGCAATAGCTGAGACTAAATGTTTTAACATCATTTCCCCCTTTCTAAAAACAGAGCAGCCCTCATGCATGCCATGGAGATCTCCTAACCCAGATTTATGATATCCATGGCTAATAAACCACACACATTTATGCCCGTGTACTTATGAAAAGAGCCAATTATGCAGAGTATCGGGCCACTTGTAGACAGCATTTCTCCCAACAGGCAGAATCTTCCACCCTCTGAACAAAAGAAGCAAAGCCATCCAACCTCTCCTACCTCCCACTGGCATTGAATAAACAACAGGGTAAACAGCGACGTGGGGAGAAAGATGAATGATCCTGTCCAGCGCCAAGGACCCTTCAGAATCTTAAAGGGAAAATCTACCCAAAAACGCAACTTAGTGTATGGATCATTTGTATGAAATAAGACTCCTCCCAAATACATGAAACATGAAAACATTTTTTTCTAAAATTTGAAATCAGAGTCAGGTTGCAAATCTATCACATCCTTAAGAGACAAAATGTAGAACTGATTAACAAACTAGCCAGTAGCTCAATGAAGTTGCTCTTAGGCACTGCCATGCTTTGAGCTAAATGATAACATGCTTACAGTAACAACGCTAACATGCTGATGTTTAGCAGTTATATGTGAGTTTAGTGCGTTAGCAAGGTAACATTTGCAAATTGGCATGAAACATAAAGTACAGAGAGGGCTGATGGGAATGTCATGAATTTTGTAGGTATTTGGTCATTAACGTCATTAAAGTTTGACCTAATTATTGTGCTAACACTAGATGAAAAGTGAGGGGACCAATTACAATTCATCCTGAGGGAGACATGAATGCAAAATTTCATGGCAATCCATCCAATAGTTTTTGAGACACATCACCTGAAACCACAAATCTGAATCTCATGGTGGCACTAAAGGAAATGTCTGGGGATCCCAAAAGTCATTACGATTCATCCTCATACATAATTTCATTGCAATTCATCCAATAGTTGTTAAGATATTTCAGGACCAAAATTTTGGACGGACCAACCAACCAACAGAATGACTGATATCACCATTCCTAGAGCTAATTCTGCTGCCGTGGCTAAAAATGAGTAAGTGGTAATGATAGGAGACTAATTTATGGTCTCCTTGAGTTTTTACTGATGCAAATGCCAACAGTTATGAACCAGAGACTATATATACAGAATCAAGCTGGATACTTTGCATAAAATAAAGGTTTGTTTTCCTAACCCTCACCAACTTAACTAAACATTAAACATCTAGTGAGAAAAGATAGGTTAAACACTTTTATACAATTGAATAAATTAGTCTTTTGTGAATGCCTGTGTTTGTTTCTCATTGGGGAATATTCTGTGCATTGTATCTTAATGACATGATCCATCATGATCAGTTTTCAAGAGTTAAAGCTTTTTTATCAGTTGAGCTGTTTAAAGCAATTGCAGGCTTTAGTCATTCTGTGTTAGGATACATTTCACCTTAAACACAGCATGATATGACATTGCTACTGAGACCCACTGAGCTGGGCTCTGTATGGGACGAAGAGCGGAACTGGTTCTTTTATAAAAGCACAAATGGAGCAATGATTTAGGGCTATTTATCTAGGTCAAGAGAATAAATGCAGCTAGTTAAGATGAGACAAATTAGAAAGTCATACTACGCCAGTAGAATCATGACTTGACAAAGAATAATGATTTTCAGTGATGTCCCTTACCTCTTACTTTGTCTTCACACATACACACACAAACATAGACACAGGCGACAGCACGTTCCCTCAGTAATGCATCAGCTGTTCTCAGTACACACTTGGAGAGCACAAATTAAAAATGGAAAGCTAGAAGAAAAGTGGAGGTAGAGATGGTTTGTTGGAAAAGGGTGTTTAAGGCATACTATGTAGTATTTTTCTATATAACAATGTATAGACTCATACAAAAATAATCCCTCCTCTGCCTGTATTTTCTTATTATTTTGTCGTGTTCAGGACGTTTCTGGGCATCAACCTTTGGACTGTGGGTGTGTGGGACTCGGGACTCGGGACTCGGGACTCACAGCATAGCAACCAACTTATATGACTGTCTCCGTCTCTCTCCTCTGCTCTCTTTCTCTGTCATGGATGTATAAAGGGAATAGGTTTGACTGCTTTACCAAGGGTGGGGCTGAGCTCCACACACACATGCAGAGTGGAGAGGCCACAGTGGACATTGTGAAATGTGTGCTTTGGCTGCATTCACACCAAATCCAGCAATGCAGCACCTTCCCGCAGGGTTGTGTGGAGGTGTGGGCATGTTTATTTGTGCTTTAGAACATAACCGCCGTGAAACAATCAGAAAATAATGTTTTATTCATTTGATCCACAGTTTTGTTCTCGCTACCACCGCTCCCTCTCTTCATTCACTTTCTTGCTCGCTTGACCACCATTACTCTCTCTCTCTCTCTCTCTCTCTCTCTCTCTCTCTCTCTTAGTCCTGCTCTCAGCTCGCCCTGGTGTCATTGAGCCAGGGATGAGGGGCTAACTTTGAATGTCATTTTGCAAATAGCAACTGACAAATCTTGCATTGTATGCCTTTAAGTTAGGGTGATCATGGATAATTATCAATTCATGGTGTTTCACAAAAAGGATTAACATAGTGCTCTGTATATATGCCTGTAAAATGGATGCTCTAGAGCCGGCATTGTGCAATGTGTGTTTGTGTGCATTTGCATCTCAGCATGCATCTGTGTTTAGCATTCAGAGTGACGAGGGTCAGAGACACCTCAACGCTAGCAGTGTCTGAGTGAATAAAGGTCATTATTGTAGAAATGGAGACAGAAATCAAGGAAGCAGCGAAACAGATGAGACTAACTGAAATGAGAAGATCTGAATAGAAAAGTCGTGCTAGTGAAAAAAGTGTAATGTGCAGAGAGTGGTCTACACCGTTTAGTTCTTCATGAGCTTCGTTACTGAAAACTATCAATTTCTGACATTTGAAGACACATTTTCATTTACATTCATTTACTTGGACCCATTTTTTCGACATGTGGGGATCCAAACAGGAAAGCAGCTTTTCACACTGGTGGGGAATATGATAAGAGCATGGGGGGGAAGAGGGAGGGAAGAAAGATCAGTGGTGTAAACTGTACTTACTCAGCATTAGCCATGTTGCTGGATGATGGAGAGGAGAGAGGTGGTGGTAGTGGTTATCGCAAGTTTTCCACTCAGTTCTGCCTGTTTTAGTGCTGCAGTTCACCTTCTCACCTGATAGACGCTGCTTTCATGTTGAACCTGGGAAGAACATGGACAGGAATTTAAGTGAGAAACTTATAAAATAACAGTTATTATATAGTAGTACAAATATGGCCATTTGCCAGTTTACTGGGTACAGCTACTGTATGTAAAACTAATGTCAAATACAACCCTGCAATAAATCCTACCTTCATGAAGGTTATAATGTTCAGTTTTTTATGAACATGTTTTAGAGAGGTGTTGATTCAGATCATTTTGGAGGCTGTGGTTTGTAGTGCTGTTGAAATGTATTGTTATACAGAGAGGTGTTCTAATAATGAGAGAGGAGATATTTTGTCCACCCCACTTATAATCAAGGAGACAGTTTTGAATCCGTATTTTTTCGCTATCAACTGAAGCACAATGCTGACTTTTGAAATACAGCGACAACTTCTGACATTAGGGATATTTGATAAAGCAGTTTTAAGAAAATCGGCCAAACAAGTGAGGCTCCATCACAGCTGCAGCTCATAAATAAGACTTCCAACTGGACTGATCTCATTTACCCAGTGATGACAAATAGGAGCGAGACTTAAAGCTGTCTTCACACTTTATCCTCGTATAGTTTCAATAAGAGTGACTGTGGCAAATATCAAACTTTAGGAAACCCCAATACTGCAGTTTTATAGGTCACAAATGTTCTTGACAATGTTAACAATGGGATAAATTGAAGAGCATGACTAAGTGTAGAGTCAACAAAAGACTGTAACCCAACACACAAACTGACTTGTACAATCAAAACTTTTTATCAAACCACAAAAACATCAAACTTCGTATGGTTGTTGGATTCAGCTCTCTACAGACTTTCCACATTCCTGCCATCAAAGTAATAATCGCACCGAGGTTACAACACTTGCTGTTGCATAATTCCAGAGAGCAGAAACTAAAGGAAAGTTGTAGGTGAAACTGCTGAAAGCTTCTCGCTGTACCTAAAGTAGAATGAATTATTTATCAGGACCAAAGCACCTACCTGTGTGAGATTTACATTGTTGATGGGTAATTGTGCTTCCCGCTGCCCCCTTGCTGATAGTAATGTCTCCCTCGGTGGTGATCAGAGTAAGTGAAGCAGCAGCAGGCTCGCAGTGTGTGTGTAGGCTGCAGCTATCCTTAGCACTTTTGCATTGGACGAGCACCGCTGCTGCTGCTGCTGCTGCTGCTGCTCCCACTTGTGCTGCTTGGGTTTCAGTGCAAAACCAAACGAGGGGTTGAAGCTCAAATGCAAGAAGCATCGTCACTCGGCAAGATCATATTAGCTTCTAAGTATATCAGAGCGATCAAACGACGACCCTTTTCACTGCAATCTCCTCCTGGCTGAGGGTTGTAAGTGTGAGCTGCTCCAGATCCAGATCCAGGTCCGCTCCTCAGCAGAGGGCTTCCCCGGCGAGCGCAGCGGGGAACCCTGCGAGAGGAGCTGTCCAGGTGCTGAAACGAGCCCGACGAAGCCTCGGCTCTCCACCGAGCCCCTTCCACAGCAGCAGCCGGGCAACACAGGGCCAATTTCAGCCAAACGCCATAAAAACATTGACGTTTTAGTGCCGGAGACTGACTGTAGCCTCGTGTGACATTTGCATCGCTCCGGTCACGACATAGCAGTCTAAAAATGTTGGCCGTGGGGTGGACGCGCGTGTGTGTGTGAGAGAGAGAGAGAGATAGAGAGAGGAAGGGGGGGGGGGGGGACGAGAGAGTGAGAGAGAGACCCAGTGAATAGATTTTCTCAGTTATTGATTGAGGCCAATTTGAGAGCGGATTATCGCCACAGATGATTTTATTAGCTTTACGCCTGGCAGGTCGTCCCTTTCCGTGTCATGAGCGGTTTTCTTATGGTTTCCCAAAATAAAGATACTATGGGAATATAAATTGCCTTTACAGCAATTGGCTTAACCGTTTGTCATTCATCGGGATTAGCCAGTAGATGGTTAAAGCGTACATCAATCAATCTCAAGCGTCTCTTCCTTCATTTAAACACGCCTGGACGTGGGCTGCTGAACATATTATAGGCTGAGACTCAGTTTTCAGAGTGTGCGCAAATAACGAAGAGTGGTGATCTGAATTAACTGGAGTGGGCCTGTAGTTACAACCGAGTAAGGATGCGTAACGCCCAGTGGGTTCAGGGATTGGGTTTTAAAAAAAAAAAAAAAGCCGTTGTAGTGGTTTCAACAGCGGGCTTAAAAAACTGTAAAGAAAAGTCAAGCACATTGAATCTATATACTGAAAGCTTTTAATTTATTGAGGAAAAGGAACAAAACAGATATGATTTGGCACATCCTGTAGAAAAGTGCATTAACACCAAAACAACTTTGCTCAATGAGCCATTAACACCACTAACTTATAATACAGATGACCTACATTTCCTTTTCAGTAACTATAAGGGGAGATGTCTGTGTTATGATTATAATACAAAAGGAGGAAGATACTCTTGGCAAATTTTTTTTAAAAAAAAAAGTAAAATATTGGAGCTTCTATGAAAAGAAAATAGCCTTGCAACAACCATTGTTGCACCTTATATAGAAAAGCTGAAGTCATCTATTTTAAATATAACAGAAACTACATGATCACCAAACATACATATACTGGAAATTATACATTTATCACGTCAGGATATTCTTGTTAGTGAGGGGAAAAAAACAAGACAGGGCCATCTAGGAAATCATCTAGATATGAACTGTTTAGCATTCAATGGATTTGGTCAGAAGCCAATTTACAAAAGGCATCTGTTAAATTCTGAAAGCTTCTTCAAATGTGCAACTAGGAAGTTAGTCTCAGACTATACTATCAAGATTTCAAACCATTTATAACTTCAGCAAATAATACCATGTACTCAGTCTTAAATATCAAATCAATCAAATTTCTTTTTCAGATCTTGGACGGTTCATCTTCAATTTCCAAACACCAACAGCTGTCTCCTAAAGTCAGGAATTGTAGAAAAGCTGAGAGTAAAGTAGGGTGAAACAGTTTCTGATAGTCAATGTCACTTAAACAGCTTAGAATAAATGTTTCCTCTTTTTAAGCTGCAGAAGCTACAGAGATGAAGTGACCATTAAGCTCAACCATTGACAGTTGGAAGTAGGTAGCAGAAGATAAGTCATGTGGACAAAAAGAGGCACTCCAAGATTCTGACTGACTTCCCTGTGCCTAACTGAAAAACGGTAGATAGACGTTTTGCCTAATGGTATTAATTTGCAGGCTAACAAGGTTTATTTTTTTCATTGGTAAGACAAAAGTGTAAAACACCTCAAGTGTAAAACCTACATAACAACAAATCAAGATCACCTTGATTCTGTGGAAGAAGGACCAGGCTCCTCTTACTTACATGAATAAAAAGTGCCTTTGCTGAATCAACAACTTTAAACAATAGCTTGGGACACAAGTGTGTATCATTTACTGATCTGCAAAGCAAACAGAGCATGAGGTTAAATGTCAGGGGGAAAGATATGCCTTGAATGTGTGCAGAATGTGTGCAGAATTTGGGGGGGATATATATATATATATATATATATATATATATATATATATATATACATATTTTACAAGAGTGCTTTAACACATTTGAATGTTAAAAGAGATGATCAGTATTGTCCTATCTTAACTTTGTGAGACTCACTAGTTTTAATATAAAGCTGTGTTTACACACAGGCTCAAATGGACACGATTTCCCTAATGTTGCCATTATATTAATGGCTGAAGGGATAATTTTCCTGCCTTACGAGCAGAAACGTGACAGCAATATTCTGAGTCGTGATTCGAGTAACACACTGCACAGAATATTTGTTGTTCCCAACTGCTGTTCCAAACAGGTTCTTGATTGGGTCGTCTTTGTTCCTGTCATTGTCACTGTGGGTCAGTCATTCAACCCAGATGGACCAGGGTCATGACTGTCGTGTACTCGTGCTGCAGACCGTCAATGTCGGTATCGCACAGCGTGTAGTCATCTTTAATGATTCGGTCGCAGCCGATTTCACCGTTGCCAAACAGGCCGAAGAGAGGAGTGTTGGGGAACACCTTGCGAAAGGCATCGGCCTCCACGTTGTTCTGGTTGTTGTAGTAATGCTGGCCTCTCCCCACGCAAGCAAACATGAACCCCAGGGTGTTCCTCTCAGGAATTTTGGCTGCCTTTAGCCTCCGGATCGTGGCTTCAGCCGCCTTTGAGTTGCTGATGTCTTGGTCCAAAAGCACAGATGCCCCCTGCACCTTAGGGCCACTCAGGGCCAGGCCAACAACGCCGTATGCACCTTGGCTACAGCTACAGAGTGAGAGATGATGGAAGAAGGAGAGTGTGAATATTGCGTAAGAGTGAGCAGTAAAATTTCCACTGATGGTTTAACGCTGCAAGTGTTGAAATCATCACTATCAGTGTTTATAAAATTTAATCAAGACATGTTGGTGGTGACATAAATGGCATAAGTTAAAGAGAAATACAGAAATCCAATTTCAATATGAGGTGAGGTTAAACTAAATGGTTGAAAGACAACAAGACCTTCTTTTTATGCTCACAGCAAGTACTGCTCCAATGCTTTAAAAAGGATTTTGCCCAGTGTCTATGACAACTTCTATAGACAAAACTATAAATGAGAAAGCCTTGAAATACTTTAATTTCAGGAATTTGTAGGAAAGCACTTGCAGCTATTAACTTTGTATTAAACAACCATTACTAACTCACCAGTGTCTGGAAGGAGAGAAGACACTTTCTACCAGTCCTCCAGCAATGAGAGCTTTGCTCTTGGCTAAAGGCTCCAGTATCTGGTTGAGGAAAGGTCCGGATTTATATGCCTCATAGACAAACATTAGTACCACACGCAGCTCTGGGTTGTCAACGAGTCCTATAAAGAGAAAGCACAACAAATAAAGGACTGATACAAAAGCAAGTTCTGGAAGACATTACAAGCTTTACATTTTTCAGTTTAGATGACTGAATAATTGTTGTGGGCCTTCACTCACCTGCTTCTTTCAGTGCTGTTGGGGAAATGGACTTCTTGCAAAAATGAAAGGGCTTGATGTTGACACCTTCCAAGTTTGGGAACATGATTGCAAAGCCTGCCTCCCCCTCCTGGTACTCCTGGGGAGGGCTGGAGCAAGAGCCACTGGGAGTCACTGCACAAAGAGACAATCGTGAAGTATCATAGAATGCTAAATTATATGCAGTCACTTACACAAGATAGGGGGAAGCTTCTCTTCATTTTGATATAGTCAGTTTCTAGGACTCAGCATCTAGTGGCTATTAGAGGAACTGCAGCTCAAGGTACTTTGACACTGGATCCACCAGTCAACAGTGGTGGTTGCCACTGGGTTGGGTAGACCCACATCAACACTGACCTGAACATTTGACAGGATATTTGCACATCACCACAAATTACAGCCTTAGAAAGGAGTGGAAAATTACACAAACATTAGGAAAAATCAACACAAAAGTATGGTTTCACTTCTCTTTATCAAGGACATAATCATAGGCACTTGTATAGAGGTTCTGTTGAGTAGATAGTTTAGCAGATGAATGTGTACTATGCAAATGAAAGAACATGAAGCTGCACTGTCATAAATATACAGGATCATAAGACAGGCAGCCTCATTCACCACTTCTACACTTTACATTTGAGAGTTTACATTTTTCCTGAGCCAAATCCCTGGAGTGCAACAGAATTTGTACATCACAACAACAAAAAAGTATATTGTATTCAAAATGAGCAAATACTGCACATTAGTATCTCATTAATCCCCATCCTGTACTGTGTTTCTGTTTATGGAATTCATAAAGGATTATGCAGGAAACCTATGTCTTAGTGTATCATCAGTGGTCTGTGTAATACTGTGCAGTCCACTGCCAACTTGCATAAAAGACTAGTTGTACTCTAGGTTATATGGAAACCAGTTACAAGTAATCCTTAGATTCACCCTTATCCAATCAAAGATTTTATTCAATTGAATTAGAGCCGTGTGGTGACCCTGTGGTGACCCTCAGCTGCAATATCACAAAATGAGTGTTATCACAAACAGTATAGGCTGCCGTTAAACCTGATAGACGATGGGAGCCTGACAAGCCATCATCTTGAGGAAAGAGAACGTGGCTGATGGAGAGTCACTTCTCTGGAAGGTTGTGATTATATGGAGAAATGGGAAGCACAGCACCAGGAAGACTAGGCAATCTATCAGAAGGAGAGGGGGGGGGGCTGCCAGCCACCAGTGGTGCTTTCCAACCAGGCAGCAGCAGTGGGGATTAATGCAAAGCCCTGTCTGCTGAAAGGTGAACTATTCCTCTTAGATATGCTCAAGACGCTTGGTTAGCTTTCATTTTCTCTACAGCATTCAGGTAGTTCTACATGTTAAGCATGCATATTCATACCATTAGAGCTGTAGCTTTGAGATTCTATTAAGAAATATTTTTTAAGTTTTAACTAAATGACTCCTGCAATGTGAAATGGCTGCGGCTCTCAATGATTTTATTTTGGATGATGTGGGGATTTATTTTTAATATATTATATATAATTCAGGAAATATGAGTGAGACATAAAAGAGGAAGACTTACAGACTATGCCTGGTGTAGTTATGCCCATGATGTCACAGCCTTTGGGGAAAAGCAGGTTTAGTTCTTCCGTGTCTGGACTGCGGCGACTCTTCTTTGCTTTGGAGTAGTTAAGAAAAAGAAATGTTAATGAGGAAGGTCATTTATTTACATGTTTATCATTTTAATAATAAATTAAGAATATTGCCAAGATTGTGACTATTTTAGATTCAGAGAAGTTTACACCAGAAAAGCACCATTTTATTAGCAATGAGACTGCAAGTTTACTTTTCTTAGTGTTGCAAAACACTTCAACACTTGAAAACACTTGAAACAGATACTTTCATATTTATCTACCAGCCTGAATTTCCTATTATTCCTATTTTTTTGGCAAGAGTCTGATAGTTCTAGTCAATAGTTTAACCGCAGTTCTAAACTGCATGCAACCATGTTTCATATTCAACATAATCTGACTTAACACATCTTGAACACATCCTGCATTGTTTTTTAATATGTTCTGGCCATGATAGTGGTGTCATAATACTCTGAGGTCCTGATTTTTTATTTTATTTTTATGGTTGCGTAAAACAAAGTGCAAGTCCTCAGTCAAAACAAAAGGACAGACTTTCTAAATATATCAAGAACAAGACAAGATACACAAGTGAAAGTGCAGTGATAAAGAGGAACTTCAGCCACAAGCTGAAACTGACCAATAGGGAACAGACATACAGCAGGCTAAAATTACTGCTAACTGGCCTGCAACATGATATAACCCAACTCTGAATGTTTAGTGATTAAAATTGTTTTCAGTTGTTAACTATACTTTGTCAATTTTGCCCCTTTTAATAGTACATACACAGATTAGTATTACAAATGGTTCATGGGGGAAGCCCTTTGTTTTGAAAAAGCATAATGCCATCTCTTTGTTTACTTGCAAAAAACTATTTGTTGGAAATGCTAGAAGAGGTCAAAAGACATAATAAACATTATTCAAAAAAAATAAAAAAAAAATAAAAAGGTCACATAAGCCTAGTTTGTAAATGTTCATTAATTAATCTTTTATTTATCAACAGAATGAAATTACTTGCTAGTCTTACTAGTACAGACTGCCTCTATTTCAGTTATGTCAACTAAAACTTTTTACATCATTAATTTTAAAGAAACTCCTTTAAATGTCGCTTTCCTGTAGATCACCACTTTCATAACACAGGATAAGTCTCTCTACTACCACAATTGTAACAATAATTAATGAAACATAGATGTAAAATGATGAACATAACAGTCTGAAGTACAACAGCAGTGTGTTATACTATTTAATACCAACCTTTATTTTGCCTGTTGCAATAAGCTCCCCAGAAGGTCTCACAGTCTACCATTGCAAGAACGGTTTTGGGCAGGAGAAATACTTTCTGTGAATAATCGAAAACAAAGTGCACATGTTAAAACATGTATTTAGTAATTTCTAATCTGATTTCTAAGTGGCTACAATACACTGTACAATAGTATATTACATCTTGTTTGTCAAGTTTAGCACAATATGTGTGAATGGTCCAAAACATGCACTTTTCCACCTTAATTAAATTTAGAGCTGTATATATATATATATATATGCATATCAGTATCATATATATACTGTACTGGCTTGTTTATTTTTCATTTTTTTTCACCTGAAAAACATATCTAGCCATGTGAATATATATATATATATATATATATATATATATATATATATATATATATATATATATATATATATATATATATATATACACACACACACATGAATGACCATATTTTGCCATTTTGTTCTATTTGTTGTTGTTGTTCTATTTACCATTATCCAATGTGCATTTCCCAAATAGGGTCCTACTTTTTACTATCCAAAACATCCCCTTTTCTACAACTTACCTCCACCTCCTCAGCCAGGATGCTGCAGAGGGCATGGACCTCTGTGTTGGCGAATCCACATGCTGACACCCAGGTCAATTGCTGCTGAGTCCTCAGCACTCTGCGTGCACAGTTCCTCCACAGCCTGCACACACTGAGGACACACACACACACACATTCAGTATCACCTGCTACTAGAAACTTGGCAGAAGAGTTAGCTAATAAGTTCCTGCTGCTATTAAACAGCACGACTGAGCACCTGCAAGCAATTACAAACCAAGTACACCGACTACAAAAATACTCCATCTGGCGTATTAGCTTTCTATCTGCCCTGAATATCTTATCAGAGCAGTTTCACTTCTAGTGGACAGCCATTAGCGTTAGCCGAATTCACTATTTAGCAGACAAAACACACCTTGCGATCCGTAGAAGCGATTTGGTCGGTACGAATGTGAGAATTCGCTCAACCACTTCAGCAACATTGCTGAGCACGTAAGCAGCCTTGCTGTCTTGTAAAATCACGTCAAAATCCGGATTTTCACACATATTTCGCTCTCTAGCCGTCGGAGATGTCCCAGCACTGCTGCCCAGCTGCGAACTTTCACCTCTGTTCCTCCCCCGCTGCGGAGGAATTGCGCGGGGTTTACACACCGCCCCCTGCGGCGAGGAGGTGCTACAGCAGTTAAACCTTTGCCCTCTGTGGCTGAAGGGCCCATCAGATCATTATTATTATTACAGCAAATTATCTTTATCAGACCAAAGGCCTGCCTTTCAACAGTGCATTATAATACACACAGCCCTATACTTTTTTTTTTTTTTTTTTTAAAGTGCACATTATGAGTGTATGCAAAAGGCAATAGTGACTTGTTTAAAATCTTTGCTGACTCATATTTTCAAGGCCTCTATTATTTCAAACCATGAGAAGCTATGCATGTATGTTTGGGCATATAATTTTATATATACTGTCAACATCAGGAGGAGGTATGGGAATAATGCAGTGGATGTGAGGTACCTTTTTTTTAAAAAAAAAAAAAAACTGAGCCACTAGCAAAATGTGTGCTTGTCACTATTGTTAAGTTTGGATAAGGGTGTTATTGTTTGCCTTGTAATGACCATGTAGTATGTACCATCTCCCCTCACCCTATTTATACCTAACCAAGTGGTTCCCAACCTTGGGGTCAGGATACCCAAAGAGGATTTTAGAGAAAAAAATATATTCATGTCACACAAAATAGTTTCTTTCTGCTGACAAGTTTCCTCATTTGCCATCATACATTCCCCTATGTTCTTGGTACCACTTTTTTTTTTTTTTTTTTTTTTTTTTTAAAATCAATACATCACAGCATGATTATTTCTAATAAAGCCAGACTTTGAGTAAATTATACTTGATTCAACCATTTATTTATGATCTTTACATTTTCGAGATAAAATGGGAAACAAATCAAAATATTTTTTTTTAAAGAAAAAAAAATCTAAATTATGAACAGAAAAGTGAGTACAGTGTGCAAACATTTCTTTCACTTAGCTGGAACAATACAGTACATTCAAGCAACTGTGCTAAGAATTACGTCCTTGCTAAACTGGAAGTGAACATAATCACTTACACTGAATAAATGTTGACAATACAGGAGAAAACAAAGACACACAAGCAACTTTACGAAAGTACACAATAAAAAGTCCCTTTTATATAACCTTGGCTTAACTTACAGTATGGCTTTGTTCATGACGATTATGTGCAGTATTTTTCCCAAAAAAGTGCAAATTCTCCCAACATATACATACAAACTTATTAAAGTTATACAGTGAATTGTATCTGCCTTTTGGTTACAGTGTGTAACAAAACAAGTATGCTACCTTGTACAGAGCTTGTTTCTTCAGGATGACAAGGTCGGAGGAGACACATGAACACAAAGCCCCACATTATTTGTAGCACCCATATATGGGGACCGGCCATATTCAGAGCAGATGAGGCAATGTGGAGAGAGGAGCAGAGCTGAGTCAAATGTTACACATCTCCATTAGAGTCTGATCCAGCATCTGCTTTACACGCAGGTTCTCTTCTTTAGCACGTGTGAGTTTATCTGTTAATATAGCATTGCATCGGTTAAAAATCATAAAACAAACAGCGCATGGATGCACAGAATATAAACAGACAAAGCTCTAGTCCAGGATAACAGACAGTGTTAGACATGTGCTGGATATTGTTACAAACCTCATGAGTGTCAGAAAGTTTGCTTCTCTGTACTTGTTTTTCGATAACAGAAGTTAGCATTCGTTAAGTACATATCCTACACTCGAGATACTGTCTGAGCCAGTTTTACAAACTCAAGTTTCATTCTGGTGTTTAACCTTTAAAAATCAGGCTGTAAATCTCATACTCAAGCTAAAGACGGAGCTGTAGTCACGACTGCATGAGCTGGTTTTAGGATAAAAGAATGAGCCTTAACAAAATTGTTCTTTTTGGCCAAAGTCTTTGGTTTGGCAATGGATTTAAATGATGCTTATGGCCAACAGCTAAGTGTACCTTCCAAGCAGTTTCAGGTCAATCAATAATTTGATCTCAAAACACAAATGCGAGCACCGATTTGACCTCATATTAAGACACCTACATGTCACCAACACTCTCCCTCCACAACTCCCCTCAATATTGTCCTGCAACAGCTCCATGTCACAATCCATGTTTTGTTTTTAAAAAAAAAAAAAACAAATACTGCACTAAGTGACAGGATTCAGAAGACTGAGCCTTGCGGTGGTTCAGGCAGGCAACTTGTTTATTTAATAAGCAAATGTCCCCTTCTATATGACCAAAATCAAAAATCTGTAACAACTCAGGAGTCCATATCGGCAGATTTGGTCAGAACCATATCCTTGCTGCTTAACACCAAATTATACTCTCTCCCTTTATATTTAAATTAATTCAGATTAAATGCTGAATGTTTATGCTTATTCAAATGTTATGTTATTTATGGTCAAAACATTGATGCTAGTGTCTTGACTGAACTCAAAAAACTACTCCAATTGCAAAAAGACAGAGCAAGTCTGCATTAAAACTAAAATTATTGGTAATTTGGTGATCATCAGTTTAGCCTTGATTATTTTTGTTGAAAACTTGTCCTTCTTTCTTGTTGCCATCACAAGGTTACAGAGGTGGATTCAGGAGAGCCTTAAAGCATTTATTGAGCCTGTGGGCCATCACCAGCTTTCACCCAATGAGCAACAGCACCGTGCAGATATCAATGAAGTTGTGCTACAGCCCTGACGATAACTGAGAAAAATCATGAGATGGTTTCGGTAACTTTTCATAACCTAGAGTTGTCTGACCTTCCATCTGAAACTGTCGTTTGAGCATGCATAATGTTGAAAGTCTTACAGTTTTGTTCCTGTTTGTTGAAAGCATTACTTGGTTTAAGCTGCGTGTCATAGACACAGTTGCCTATACTCTTTATATATATCACAGCATTAGACGATATGTCTGGACATTTGAGTTTCAGAAGGATGAAAGTATACAAGAGGCCATTCCGGTTCATGCCTCATTTAAGGCTACTCTCAGTTCATTGGTCAGAAGACGGTTTTTCTCAAGCTGCTTGTATAGATGGTCTTGACAGTCAGAAAGCAGGTAAGAGAAAAGGAAAAGAGGAAGTTAGTACAGAAGACAAAGAGTAACCGCTGCTTTGAAGCTAATCACAAAACCAGTGTTAGTCTGTATTCACGCTATTGAACTTTCGACCTCATGAACACGACAAACTAAAGCAATAACTCACCATTATTCAGTCACATTTCCGAAAAGATCTACCTGCCAATACTTACTGTCCTTGTTAGCCATAGCAACAGCACTCATTATGCTTTTGTTGGTGTGAAAATTATTTTTTCCCCCAGAGACACTGAGAACAGTGTGATATAATCCTACATGTTGATAAATGCTTATTTCAGATTGTCAGTGGATTTTATTGCAGCGATTCAAGCAGCTTATCATACTGGAAATCAAGACAGGCAGCACTGTAGCTAACATTTACACCCATACTTTTGAGGCCAGAGACCTTAAAGATGACTGTTTTAGTACTTTTAAAAATAAAATCCCTAATGATGCAGATGATCCTCTTCAGAGGCAACAACACTGACTATCAAAGCAGGTTATTGTCATGACTATTATATTCCAGTATTCTTCTAATTAAGAGCAAGACAGAATGATCCATTTCAAGTGAGGACTAGTTTGTTTTTGGTTTTTTTTTAAGTAAAATGAATTAGCACCCCAGAAATACTGTTATACCAAATAATTGGCCTCCCAAACAGAAAAAGGAACAGTTAATGGAAGAGGAGCTTTAGAGTTTATTCGAAAGCTTCTCAACAAAATAAATTAAACACATAGAAGACACAAATCAAAAAAAGTTGGGACAAATGGAAATGAAACATCTCAGGAGAAAGGGGGAAGGGCTGACATAGATGGAAGAATGTTTATTTTACAGAAAGCAATACGGCTCAGAGGTCTAGATAAGAGATGAACAAAAGGATGGTGGCAGCGATGGTCCAATGTGCAGTAGTGGCAGGGTAGTAAAGAAATACAGACACAGAGGAGACAGAAAATTGGGCAGCGCTGCACAGGAGAGAGATGAAGACGCTCAACCAGCGGGTGGCTTCTGGGGGTGAAGGGGTGTAAAAATTTAGCTGTGAAAAAAGGAGAAAATCAAAAGCGTTGGAGGGAGAAATAAAGGAAGAATGGAAGATAAATGACATGCAGAAGCAAAAAGGGAAATGAAGGATGCAGATCTAGGCCAGAAAAGCTAAAAGATGAGAATGAAACTGATGAAGAAATGTGGCTATGGTGTGAAAAATTATCAAATGGAAACTAAAACTACTAAATGCTGTTAGTAGTTTCCTACATCAAGAGATCTGTGAAATCTAGCCTAAAAATGTAGTCAAAAATACCTACAAAACACCTTAATTCACACACAAACCAGTATGAGACAAACAGTGGTAGAGAGGTAAAAAAGTACTCAAACATGCCACAAGAGGGAGCTATGCTGGATTGGTGAGTGGGGTTAGGGATGCTGAGGGATAAGGCAGAGAGCAAACACAAGCAAGTGGTGAATTACATGGAAGTCATGTCGTTGAGGGCGTGGTCCAGCTCCTCGCTGATGGCCTTGTACTTCAGTTTCTGGGCATACAGCTCATCTATTGTGTGGTAATTATTATCAAGTGATAGTGAAGGATTTGCAATTAAAAAAAAAAGGGAAGACAAAAGAAAAATAATAAGAGTCAGAGAACAGAAGTCAAAAAGGAGAAACTAAGAAAAGAGGCAGGACAGAAATAGGAAGGGTGCATGTAACAGCTGCTGAGATTGTGTCAGATTCCTGAGGAGTCACTGAGAAAGTTCCTCACATGTTCCATGACCCTGAGAGGACTGATTGGGACTAGCTGGCCTTGAACACTCAGCGTACCAGAATGCCAGCAGCATTGTGGTGAGAAATGTTGCTGCCAGCGTGAATAATATCATGCCAGCCTCTACTGATCGCTGCTTTGTTTTTTCCTCCCTGGTAGACACCTAATAGTGCAGATATTTGTCCTGAGGACTATTGACCACCCTGCTGACCAAATAAATAACCCAACACTGCGTAAATATTTACAAAAAAAAAAAGGTCATTTGCTTTTTTGGGGGGTGGAGTGAGAAGTTTGGGAAAAAGTACATTTGTATATCACAACTGCTCTGTAACTAACACACCCTTACATTTTGTGAAAACAAATTCTGCCGTTGCTTAAAAAGCAAATGAAAAAGATTCATACCCTCCAGGTCATCAATGGTCTTCTCAAGCTTGGCGACTGATCTCTCAGCGAACTCAGCACGAGTCTCAGCCTGAGTGAAAGAACAGTTTAAACATTAGCAACACCCATTAAGAGGTTCACAGAACATTACTCTGTTTCTAACCAGGGCCTTACTGGACACTTAAGTGCTGTAAAGGAAAACTAATTAAAAAAAGTCAATAAAAGTTGTTTTAAGTAACTAATGAGTCAACATCAAATCAAAAACCTTATTAAAAATACAACAGGATGGATATCTCATATTTAACACAATGAGTCACTGGTGATTTAGTGAACTCACCTCCTTCAGCTTGTCTGTAAGAACCTTGATCTCCTCCTCGTACTTGTCCTCCTTCTGGGAGTACTGTGGTCGCATACAAAGGCCAGAGTTAGGAAACAGAATTCAAGGGGTTTGTTCATGTGGATTACCTGCCGTGTATCTTCTTCTATCTCACCTTCTCTGCCTGAGCCTCCAGAGACTTCAGGTTGTTCTGCACAGTTTTCAGCTCCTCCTCAAGCTCGGAGCATTTGCTGAAGTGTTATGGTTGGGTTGAAGAAGCAGGAAGAGAGAAAATATTTCATTACAACAGATTATAATGGAGCACACTGAAATTTAAGGTTAGTGGAACAGATAAGGGGAAAGGGAAGAATGACAAGAGGAAGGAAGTTCTTACCCCTCAGACAGCTCAGCACGTTCCTCTGTACGTTCCAGATCACTCTCAATGATCACCAGCTTACGGGCCACCTGAAGTCAACAACATACAGACGTTTAGTCCCACACAACACACTAGTTGGATACATCTGTACACAAACATATAAACTAATGTCTTCTTTGTGTTTCCTAAAGTAAAACACCTAACAGAGAGTGGACACTGATGTCAGCTGTCACATTGAAGGACAAGAATATAGTTCAGACTGCAGGGAACAGCTCAGAAACTCGCCTCCTCGTATTTGCGGTCAGCTTCCTCAGCAATGTGTTTGGCCTCCTTCAGCTGGATCTCCTGCAGCTCCATCTTCTCCTCATCCTTCATCGCTCTGTTCTCAATAACCTTCATGCCTCTGAGGGTGGAAAAAAAGAGAGTTGTGAAGGCACATTTTTTAAACAGTTTAAAAGAAAGTTTTCAAGTCTTGTACTGGTGATGGAGGACTACACCTGGCTTCCATAAAAGTTTTATTTTACTTTCCAGATCAAACGTCTGGGTAATTCACATACACTGGCATTTTAAAAAGGTAGCCAGCACACTAAGTAGAGCTTGATTCACTTTAAGTACTAAAAGACAATTTAAGTTTACTACAAAATGCTACAGGTGTGCCACTTTTGGTCAGGAGTGATATTGCATTGATTGATAAAGACATTTATATGGAAATAATTGTGCAAACAGAGTTGAAAACTATGCAAAACATTATATGTGAAAAACTATTTTCTATCAATATTCTTCTATGTATTACACACTTCTGAACCATTGTTGCACTATAACTTCCAGCCACCAGTGGCAGCACGGAGGGAAATGTTAGAGGAGTGGTACTCCAGCAGTATGGATCATGAGCAATCCTTTTTTTTTTTTTTTTTTTGCAGGAACTCCAGACTTATCAGGGCGTGGAAGTCACAAAATACATAATACATGATGTATGAGTGCAGTGTGCCCACCTTTCGCTCTCATCAGCAGCCTTCTCAGCCTCCTCCAGCTTGGTCAGAGCTGTGGCCAGACGCTCCTGAGCACGATCCAGCTCCTCCTCAACCAGCTGGATACGTCTGTTCAGGGAAGCTACATCACCCTCAGCCTAGGAGAGCACAACACTATGTTCAGCGTATTTGTATAACCTGACATCACATACAGTGTTTGCAAGCTTACAGCATCCTCAACCAGACTCTCTGAAGAGCTTGGGGCTGGGGTCAGGTACACACCCAAAGAAGGAAGGGACGGAAGGATGGAGTCTTTTATACACAGGCTAAGCAGTGGATGGTATTTCTCTTCTTGTAACACACATCTGAATGTAATGTTCATTAAAAGGAATCATTCAAACAGTTCAAACCTTTCTCTCCCCTGTCAAGTCAGACCTGCCATTCTCTACCTCACAGTCATTTAGTTATCTTGCACCACACACAAATTAGCCACAGAAACATAGTTACAACTGGGTATTTTGGAAGGGAAAAAGCTTCCCTGTGCTCCACTTAAGGGAATTGAACACAGGAGAGGATTTTCTCTCACAGGACCTTTGCTGCTGCTGCTGCTGCTACTGTTGCAACACTAGCCTAGCCTACTTGTTACAAGACTGTTAGTTTATTCGGGATGCGTCGGGTGGAGTCCTCTCATCTATCCATCATTACGTACGTCCTACTGTGGGCTAATTTCAAACACATCCACCTGCTACCTGACTGTATTCGAGCACAGACCGCCACTGCCTGGGCCTAGCAGCCACGCTTTTTGACCAGATTTGCGCCTCTAATGCCGCCGGTAGTCTGGGGACTAATTGCCTTAAACCATTAGCAGCGGCTTACTGCTTCCCTCGAGCTCCTCTCCAGGTTCAGGTCCCGCTGCAGTGCCGCCGCCCGCTCCTCCGCCTCGTCGGCCTGCTCCTGCAACGACTTGATTTTCTTCTTCACAGCTTCCAGAGAGCTCCCACCGGCCATTTTTTTCGCTATTTGTGTTTTTCCTGTCTCTCTTATCTGTTTCTCTCAGCTAAGCTAGTTTCCTCTCAGCACAGTGCGGGCTGCCTCCACGCAGACACACACACACACACACACACACTTTGATCCCTGCCCCCCACCGCCTTTAATCAACCGCTGATGAGGATTGGGACGTGCCACCCAGCCCGGAAGTAACGCATTTTGTACGCAAATTATTACATTTATGAACTGATTTTTTTAAAATAATTTTTATTGTTTATAGTGTTGTTTCAAATTAAAAATAGTCGTTTTAAAAACACTTTTGTAAGAGATACAACCTACCCAATTCATAACCTGTTTTAAGCGCATCCCCTACTGGTAAATTGAGCTGACCCTATAAAATCACAGCAGCAATATTAACAACCTGCATACACACAATTAGTATTAGACTAATTAAAGCATAGTAGTAGTAGTGTTGGTGGTATTGTTATTGCAATTATACTCCTCAACTGTTTAATTTATGCATCATTGTGTTTGCAATAACTTTATTTTATGCTGTTACCATCCTTATCTGCAGGCATAAGATGTTGTTGGTGTTGTTTGTTTGTTCTGTACATATCTATTAATTGCGACTTAATTATGTCATGCTTTTACTTTGTGATTTTCTGTCATTCACGAATAGATTTTATCTATGTATGGTGTATAAAGAGATTCTATTTATTGTTTCTACACATTTTATATAGAAGATGCTCATGTATGTATTAGTATGTTTTAGGCTACTTCCCTTCTGAGCATCGATGAAGGTTATCTAATCTTATATCATCCTTATCTCCTTAATGTAGTTGTTGATGTCGCTGACTGTGACGTCATCATTTAGGCTTAATTGATGTGACATTTCATACATGCAATACAGTGGTAATTTAATCGGGGGCTTGGACAGAACTGCAGACACAGTACCAACTGAAACCGGCACAAATCTGTCAAGTATTTTACTGGTAAAAATATGCCTGTAAAATGCGCGACTGAAACCCTACACTGACCCTCAGACTGGTGAATGGCTGCGGAATGCACCGGTAAGCCAGTAAGCGGTGACCTTACCATATACAGCACATGTGCTAAATTTAACTTTTTACATATTCATCCTATACAACCCAAGGGCCTCCCCTAATTGATTATTGCATAACATCACCATTAGAGATTGGATTAGACCATCTCTGTGGGGGGGTGGTAATCTTGCTTTGCTAAGGAGATCAAAGGGGGTGGTTCAAGGTCAAACCATTAGGCAATGGGCGTCCCATTGGTGCTTGTCCACCAGTCTGGGATGCTGTCAAGTTCTAAACTCACATCTGTGGCTTTCTTCTCAGCGAGCTCCAGTTTCTCCTGGGCATCCTTCAGGGCTTCAGAGTACTTGTCCAACTCATCCTCAGTTGCCTTCAGCTTCTTCTGCAGTGCTACCAGGTCATCCTCAAGCTGGGACACAGAGAAACAAGAGATTTATTTACATTGAAAACAGACACCATCAGGATGTATTATATCCAACATCAAGTACTCGACACCTCATCGTTTCAGCAAATAGGCCAGACATATAATTGTGCAACATAATAAACAGTACATCAACCATTTAGATTCTTAAAAGTAATGACAACTAGTCTTATTATTAAGCAGTATGGCTAAATTACATGGGATCCAATAATTGATGTAAAATGTTCTCCATTGTTGCCAACTTCTTGCATCCAAATATGAACTAAAATGACGCAGGAAGCAAAGATATTATTATTCTTAAAACCTCTTTAGATCCTATGAAATACACATTAATCTTCACTGACAGGACACCGGGCATGCAAGGACCATGCAGCGCTGTGCCATTGGCACCAGTGCGTAAAAGCACCAGAGTGTAATTCACAGTGGATGCCGACCTGTTTGCTCCTGTCCTCGGCTGCCTTCTTGTCTGACTCGGCCTGCTCAGCTCTGTCCAAGGCGTTCTCCTTGTCGAGCTTGAGCATCTGCATCTTCTTCTTGATGGCATCCATGGCTGCTTAGTGTCGGGGGAGTCCGCGCAAACCAAAAACAAAAGCAACTGAGTCAAAGGATCGGAGCGTCTGAACCACACTGATCACCAAGCTGGAGTGCAAGCTCGCTGAGGCTGTAGTGAGTCAAATATGTATTTTGGCAGGGCAGTTACTGGATACCCATTACTTTTTTGGCAACAACTGCAGCTGCTTGCCAACGCGGGACCTTTCTTTTTTCTGAAACTCTTCAGTGATTCGCTCTTTCAAGACATTTGACCACTTCTGTGACTATACATGGGTTATGGACGTCAGAAAGGCAACTCCCCCCTTCACTCCAAGACGTCTACTCCTATTTCTAAAACCCTCCAATTGACAGGCAGGAAGTAGAGTGTCAAGACGCAGAGGTAGTACCCCACTGAGGGGGCGGGGGGGGGGGGGGTCATTTGGGAAAAACATGCTGATAATAGTGACCTAATTATCACCTTGAGAGATCACCTAGAAACTATGAGTAAGGCAAAAAAAAAGTCATAGTTTGGCAAACGTTTTAACATTTAGCTGTGCCAAAAGAAAAAACAAGTATAGTTTAATGAATTGTATCCTCAGGAGTAACACATTTATTGTTCTTTAAATATGCAAAAGAATTAATTGTTACAACATTCAATGCACCAGAGCTATTCAGACAAAGCAAACATATGTGATTGGATAAGCCCCTGTGAAAGTTCCTCTCCCTCCAAGGGGTGTCATGTTAGCCTGTACAGCTTGTTTGTCTTCCAGGGATCATTTCAGCAGCTCCCTCACAGCATAGTTCAACATCCGAACAGCAATCAGATAGGCTTTGCTCTCTGTAGAGGTATATCATCAATGTCCATCAATGCTTGTCCAATTCCTCTCTCAGTTAATACATGCCTGAGAGTTATATCTCAAATGGGCAGCAGTGAATATGGTGGCGTGCACAGTGGAGGATACAGAGGCTTTGGCATTTCAACAGCCCCCTCTGTGCCTCTGTGATAATTCACAGGGCCACTGGCTCAGCCGCAGCTGTCACACACACAACCTGTGGTCGGGTCTGGAGGAGGGTTGATTAATAATAGTTTACTGTTGACTACAGTAATTAATTATTTCTGTACATGTAAGGGAAATTAGACCTAGAGAAGAAGAAGAAATCTCCAAAGATCATTAAATATCAGCTGAATGGGTGAAATTAAGCGCTAGTGTCATAGCAAGGGATAGTACTGGATTTACATTACTGTTATGTAATACTATATGAACAGCACTGTCTTGCTGGCCTAAATCCAGATCAGCCCCGAAGGAGCCTTTGGATTTTATCATCCTCTCTTTCTCCCCTTGTCCCCGATGTTCTGCTTGTGTTTTGTTGAGTGCATATTTTTGGGATCTTACTACTTGGAGAACACCTGCTCAATTCTGTCCTCTCTGGCCTCATGCCCTTACTGACCACTCCCACCCTTACTCAGCCTGACTTTTAGAAAAGGGGGATTAAATGCCTTTCAAACTGGACTTTGGTGCCTTTGTGAAGGGAATTGGTAAGAAAAAAGTAAATGATCATTCATATAAAATCACCATTCAATTTTCCATGTCTTGGAAAATACTATATATACATATATATCTTGGTTTGAATAAGTGAAGGGAAAAAAACTTGCAGAGGATCCAACAAACTGCTTCTTTTAGCTAAATTATGATATGATATTTTAAGATTCCTACTTGATGTATCAGTTCTTTATTCATTCATTTGTCTCATTTTCTGTTATTTACTCCTATGTTTCATCACTTTGGTGGTCCAGCCTGATATCCTTTCTGCTGAGCTTTTTTTAAGAGAGTCAGCTGTCACTGTGTTGTCATCCCACCATGTGTTTTGTGGACTGTTTAGCAGCCAGCCAGGCATGCCTGTCATATACAGAGATCAGAGAGGCTCATGGCGCAATCCATGTCACCCTAGCACTGTGGATAGATAGAGACGAATATTGCCACACTGTACCTGTCCAACAATTAATGATTTACTCAGATTGAGTTAGGGACTTGATTCATTGGTCTGGAAATACTTCCAAAATATTTAAAAAGTTCAGATAGATGTCTTTTTGACACAACACTGTATGCGATATATATACTTGCAGCAAAAATGTGAATTCTTATTTTTACAGCATTTTTGCCTGCTGTGACAATGAAGTGGTCATCGTCACAACACTGTAGAACCATTTGTCACATTGTTCTATTCAAACCAATCCTACAGAACTTCGATTTACAGACAGACTTGTGTAAATGTGCTAAAAAAGGGTCTTATTTCTTAAATACAACTGTCTTAAACCAAACTTCTTGAGTATTCTTCAATGGAAATTAATGGTTTATTTTTACACAAAACATTTCTTTTGATTTGTCTGTTCACCAAGAAATTCCTTATATTAAACAATTGCTAAAAAATAAAGATGAAGCCTTTCAAAAAAAAAAATCTCCTCCTGACAGTGGAGAAAAAGTTTCATTGTGTAGCAAAGACGCTGTTAAAGTCACCAATCAGACAGGTTGTGATAAATGAAACACCCCTACAGTATTCCCAGAATTCCCATCACGCATGGAAGCATGCAGGCCTATAACAATGATGTTATGGCCTCTGAAAAGCCACATGTGAAGTTTAAAGACCTCTGAAATTGGATTTGATTAGGTGACATTGTCTGTTGATGGCCCTGTATGCATATGCTGTATGCATGATTTACTGTTGTGAAAAACTCATAAATCTAAACAGAGTCTTTGTTTGCGATGTCTTCTGCAACTGGGGGACTTTCTATCATGTTGTACTGCCAAAAGAATTTAAGAATTTGTAGGTGTGATGGGAAAATGGCCATAAGCAAGCAAGTACAAGAACAGTTTAATCAAACTTCAGTGTCAGCCAGACAAGCTGTTCAAACAGTTCATCATAGATGTGGTGAGACAGCTGGATGAGCAACTCCTAGACAAAAAAAGGGAGCATGACGATGATTTCATGGTAAGCGTCTAGACTGGAATTTCTCACTTCCTCCTCAGTTAAAAGTATAGAGAGAATACATTGGTGTTCCACTCAACCCATCTGAGTCACACTTTATCTCTTGCTGCGATTCAAATTAATTGAGCTCATCATATCAGTGTAGATGTGTGGAGTTCATGTGTGAGGTCACGTAAATATATCAGGGTGATGAGCGTGTTTACTTCTGTGTGTACAGTGTGTAGGATCACGGCTCCATGGCTCATTACATTATGACATTGGCGTGTCATTTTCCGTCAGTGGAGTAACAGCAGCCAACAATCTGATGTGACACTGATCATTTTATTGAAAGGAAGATGTAAAGTAATAATAAGCTGTGGAGAAAAACAAATCAAGCTGTTTGTACTTGTGGTGCCTTCAAGTCAGGGCAGGTAATCTTAGAGTGAAAACAACAGTCTTCAGTTGATGAAGCCTCTAACCTTGCAATGTAGCAAGCCGTAGTCATCAGTAACTGTACCCGCTTTCTGACTTTTATTATAATTAGATTTAGGACAAAAATAATGGATGAGTTCTCTATCAGCTGCTTGGCCACATTAATTTCAATGCTCTAATTCCTTAAGCTAAGCTCCTGGACAAAAGGGTTTTGCTGTCTCCCCCTTAGCCAAATCAATTTCACAAGTCAGACGCAACAGGAAAAGAAAGAAGAGAAAGAGTCACAGAGATTTTGTTTCTGTGACTTGCATAGACGGTAGTAGCGTCAAAGAACTGACTTAGGAAGAATGTGGCAGAAAACAGATTCCTGTGTTTAAAAGCAGTGCCAGGAGCAGCTGTGCCACTTGTAATTGACATTGCCTCCTCAAATTTTAGAGCCGGACAAATTTAGCATGGGTCTCAGTGCATAGCCTGGACTCAATATAGCTTCAGGTTTTGTGCTGACTTAGACATACCATTTTGTCCTGACACTAAACTAACAGACACTTAAAGGACCTTGTTCGCTTGCCAGAACTCACCTCGGTGTTATTCGCTGGGACTTGAGAACGTAGTGGTTGTGCATTATGTCAGTACTGCTGTTGAAACATTGAGGAAAACATACTAAATATCGTTTCAGATATGTGAGTTTGAGAGGGATGTAAATTGCACCTTTTATGCTTCAAAATATTTTGAAGTGAAATTAAGTGAACATCACTTTTTTCGTAAGTATAAAGATGTATTCAACTCTGTCTAATTACTCTTGACAGCTGGGATGTGAAGAAGGGTGAGATGACTATGAAGTTAAGAAATCTTGATTAATTCATGTGTTTTTTTAAATGACATTTTAATCAAATATTCTGACTTAAGATCAATAAATTCTCTTACATCTTCCCCCTTGCTCAAGCTCATTTCACAATCTTCAAAGTCAGGTTGGATGCACATGCACAGTTTTATAGTCAAATTCTATAATGTGAGAGTAATGCAGCTCTCAAAACTAAAATTTGCATGTTCATGCACCAGAGAGTGAAGATATGATGAAATGTAAAATCAAACTGCAGCTCAAATTGCAGACACACACACACACACACACACAAAATAAAACACAAGAAAACTGACACACACTTACATTGAAATGCTTTATTTTCAGTGAATACAAAAAAATAGTTGTATCGAGGCCAGATAAATATCTTTTATATTGTACGTTATCTTTATTGTAGCAACTTCATAATTTTTTAAATTTCTGTTTAGGGTAAAACATACGGAACAACTTCAATTACTCCACATCTTTGAAATGCGTCACAACATCTTAATGGTGACAGATATATTGAAATGTTCGTATCACATTTATCTTTCATAGAGGCTTAAAAGCACAAGAGAAAAAAAAGCCCATCCATAAAATTTCTGTGACTTCATAACATACAATATAGCAGTTGACAGACCCAAATCTCCAGTCTGCTGTAGTTTAGAAGCACTGTGGTACATGCCCATGGAATGGAGTATAAAAATGCGTTTTATATATATACTGCACCATTATACCTGTATGTACGTATGTATGTATGCACACACATATACAGGTATACTGGTGGTAAACTTCAAACAGCAACACATTTTGTGACTGGTGGACAGTTCCTCCGTCATCCCCTAAAGGCCTTACATGTGGCAGAGAGAGTGGATAGAGGGGGTGCAGCTGGTTTAGCACTTGGAGGAACAGTATGTTAAATGTTTGAAACCCCACAGACATGGACCTACATTCCCAAACAATTGCTTGTCCATTAACTTCTATTAACTGATGAGATGAAGCTGTCACTCAAGCAGACCAGACACTGTATGGGCTACAGACTAAGGCACTAATAATAACACTACAGACTTGACTGATGAGCAGTGGACCCCCCCCCTCCCTTCCCACACACTCACACACAAAATACAATGCCAGAAAACACTTCTGAATTCCAGACCCGACTAAAAAGTAAAGATCTGTCTGTAGCTATTTGCAGCTGTATACTGTCTGTACTGTATGTGGAGGTCACAAATCACTCAGTGCATCCTTAAAAGTTTCATTCTGTGGCTGTATAAACAAGAGATGCATCTGAAGCGCAAAGCCATGCATTTTCACAGCAGGACCTAATCTTACAACATACTGTAGTTTAATATTGAAAGACAGCCCATATAGTAAGACAAAGGAACCAAACGCACTACAATCAAATTCGGTAAACAAAAAGGTTCTTCTATTGCAGCAAGTAGTATATTCAGTCAAGTTGCACCAAAGAAGCACCCTTAAAAATTCTGAGACTGGCGGACGACAAAGAAAGATACAAGTGATTAGTGTCACAGTCAGTTCGTTTCAAATGTACCTTCAAACTGCAAATTGCACAACCTCAAGTCTGACAATGTTTTATTTGTTAGAATGAGCTTATTGCTAAGTGATTTTTATATTCTTGAATTTGGATTTTGGTTCCTGAATTGACAGAATTGGAGGTGAACTGACTCATATCAATCCCTGGTGATGATTGAGTATTGCTGAAAACATGTAGTCAGGTGAATGAAGAGCAGGGCTAAATTAAATCCGCTGGGAGACAAAGCACAGAGTGCATATAGTCAAAGAAGCGGCACCATGTTGACACTCAGCTGATTCAAGATGTCTGAGGTATTTCCAGGTATTCTTATTTTGCATGTTGATGTAGCCAAATTCAACCTGCCTGGTAACTAAAACTATATTTCATACTGAGAGCAAAATAAGCACTCAATTATACAATATCATCTCCTACATTATTACTTTGCATTGTACATGGTGTAAGGGAAACCAATACTGCCCCCTAAAGCACCACCCATGTTATTGCATCAGGGTCAAATTCACTTTATACTGTATGTATGCATGTCTCAATACCTGAACTGAAAATTAAAAAAAAAAAAGATGTCTGGATTGGGATCGGTTTTCTTGCCTGGAAGCTATCTGTAGCACCACAGGCTCTGCTAGAGACGGTAATTAACTGCCCCAAAAGACCCCCCTCTGCTAAAAATACTCTGAAGTAATAAATATTCCTTCTATGGTAATATGTCGTCCTGTGTAGAAAAGCATTCACATGGTAACATAATGTAAAACTGGGGTCTCAGTGGCTACACACAATGACACCTATATTCAAGGGCCTTTTTTGTTTTTTTTGGACGAACATGTATTTGTTGTATCTAAAAAAAAAAAAAAAAAAGAAAGAAAAAAAAGATGGTAATTTAGCATGTAGAGCCCATTGATACCAGCATAAAAAAAAAATCAAATAAGAAAGTATGATGCTCATATTACTGTCTACATTACAGAGATTTCCAAAAAAACAACCGTCCATTATTGAAATTTACAGTATGGTCCAAGAAACACCAGTATGCAAAACATCCTTCGTATTAGGGTTAATGACCACTGAATTACAAGACACGCCACGGTCATGTGATTTACATGATTCGAACAGATATTAAGGTGCCGGATTGGATGTGAACACGTTTCACAGAGCATAAAAGGCCCACATTCATACAATATCAGAGTACCGAGCTGAAATCGTTTTGCTATGTGACAAGAACAGCGATACAATCAGTTCTTCATCTTAAGAGTTTATGAACTAGAGCTGCTATTTATAAAACAAAGGAGAAGCTTCTGTGCAAACATGAGAGCGTATGAGCTGTACCGTTTGTCCTGAGCATGTCACATTCTCTTTGAGATTACGTCAGTCAAAGCAGTTTATGTTGAGTTGTTTTCTTGAAGTAGTCACTTCCACACAGTAGTATTTCAAACTTTGCAGCAGTTGGTTTTAAGACCTCCCCCATGTGATGTGGACGGTGTTCACTGCAGACTTGGGCGTTACTGGTTTGTTAAAAATCAGTCACAACATATCTGAAGTTGCTGTACTGTAGGCAACTGTACCTGTCCACGTGCATTATTGAAAAGGACGTGAATCTGCACACAAACACGGATGTGCTCGTCAGACTGGGTTCAAAGTGTAGGCAGCAGAGAGGGCTGCTTCGTGTTGTTAGTTGTTGTCCTCTCGTAGTTCGCTGGGCAGGAACTTATACTGCTGCTGCCTGATCTGAGCCAGTTTCTTCCTGGCTTCTTCCAGCTCTCTCTCCTTCCTCAGCATCTCCTCCTGGGCTGCAATAATCTGCACAAACAGACAAACATTTCCTTTACTTCACAGCATCAAACATCCTGGCTCAAAACCACCACAAGACACTGATTATGGTGTATTAAGTTTTCAAATTTTAATTAAAAAAAAAAAAAAAAGGTCAATACGGTCAGAATGTGCCAGCTGTTGTAGGTATAAAAGTTTGTTTTAGAGGATTAGAATATATCTGTAATTATCTGACATAACACCAGCACCAAGTGAAAAAAGAGAAGAAAATTTCTATCTAGACAGCAGCAGAATTTTACCTGTGCAATTCCACCCACAAACTTCGTCTTGACCACCACGTTGTCTTCATCCGATTTGTCGAATGCTGCCTTTTGAGCTGCCCGCACCAGGTTGTCTGACGCCTTCTTCACAGCATTCCCTGCA
Organism: Euthynnus affinis; assembly: GCA_029490765.1. NCBI lineage: Eukaryota > Metazoa > Chordata > Actinopteri > Scombriformes > Scombridae > Euthynnus > Euthynnus affinis. The sequence goes on from CM055839.1 coordinate 17,136,802, forward strand.
ATCTGTAGGAAGAAGAGAACATCAGAAAAGAACAGCATGAAAAAGCAAAGACCACTTACGATACAACTCTGCAGCCTAAAAGACAGCTATAGTAGGTATGATCGCTGCCCCTCTCTACGTTAGCAGGGCTGATTGCTACAGGAAATGAACTAAACTGCTGTCTTTGTTGTTTGTCTTTGTGTCTGTACCTGAAGTCTCCTCATGGCCTCAGAGTCCTGGTCGGCCTTCACCTTACAGGCAACCAGCAGCTGTGCAGTGGAGGCTGCCACCTGTTTTGCTGAAGAGATGAGTTTCTCCTCGCTGGCGTGGCCTTGCACAGAGGCATTGGCTGCCTCACACAGGTTGCTGGTTGCTGCTGCTACCATACGAGCCTGACGGAGAGAAAAGCACAGGAATAAAAGTTTAAGTCATGTTGTTGGCAAAACTGTGAATGCATACAATGGCCTTTCATACTTACAGCAGAGATAAGCCCCTGGGACCACTGTCCATCGTCCACAGCATTGGCTGGGATGGAGCCCACTTTCCCTTGAGCCACCAGCTCTCTCTGAGCAGCTGAAGCAGATTTGACCAAAGCGCTGGTGGCTGCAGCGATGGACTTGGCTGCCTCAAGAATCTGCTCCTCGAAGTTCAACGTCTCGTCCGCTAGCTGAGGGGGAAGGAGACCAATCAGTTAACCAGGCTTGAGTTTGTACCTTTTACTAACAATACATCAATCTAGTGTTCATTTCAGTGAGTCCCATTTGATGATACGAAACTCAAGTCAGAAAAAAATGTCACTTAATGTAACCATATTCCAATACTTGAATTTATCACTAAAACAATAGTGCAAAAGTATTATACTGTCCAATTAACATTTAAGTCTAGATTGTTGCGTTGAAATAAAATGGATTTGATTCAGCACCTTTAAGTGCCATTGCCCATGTATGAGAGGACTTTCGTCTCATCTAGAAAATCATACATCTAATTCATTATTTTCTTATCAATACTGATGCAGTTTATGGCCAAGAAAAACAAAGATGTCTCCCAAAAGCTTCACTTGGCCAAAGACAAAACATCTAATTAAAGTGCAACAGCTGATAAGAAGCTACTGTAGATGTAGACGAAGAAGAAAAAAGACTCCGTATTACTGTACACGTCCAATTCTACTCAAGTCTGCCTGTTTAAACACACACACACACTTCCACACACAAACACATTCATACCACAAGTCTGTAGACAGAGCGGGACACTGTAGGAATATGTTTGATATATAGTTGGGACTGAATAACAACCTAATATATCAAACATATCAGACAGAGCCCTGCAGAGAAGGCCTCCGGTGGTGGGGGCAGGCAGGGAGGGAAGGAGGGAGGGAGGGAGGGAGGGAAGGACGGGTTAACTGGGAGCCAGAGAACATACAGTTTACTGGATCAGGCTTTAGCTAGAACTACCACAGATGGATGGATGGGTGGAGGAGGAGACGGAGTGAAAGATGTATCGTATGGAAGAGGACATGGCCAAAGATAATCTAATGTGGATGCAGTGTGGGAGGTGGGGTTTCAGTGAGTTGTATCAGATAATCAGCTACGGTGAGAAAAATTAAAATGGTAAAATTTTGATGGATATGGAAACTAAACTGGGTAAAAAGTGAATATATTAGATTGTTATGGGTAGTTCAGATTAAGAGACTCTGATTAAGTCAGTCTTAAATCGAGGTCAAAGAAACTTAGATGGGAGTATGTGAACAAGGAGGAGACAGCACAAGAGACAGAGCACCCTTTCTGTGAATGTCACAACAAAACATGTCATTTTGTTACTGTGAAATCACACTAGCTCTCAATATTAACACTGAGACTTAAAGGTGCCCTGTGGACCATTTAGGTGTCACTCACCAAAACACATTGTGTGTAGCCTTGGAGTCTAATAAATGTGTTGAATGCATTTCCTTCCACATGAAACATTTGCAAAGCCATGGTTTTTTTTTTTTTTTTTAAAAAAAGGTATTTTAAATCATTCACACATTGCTGCTTATCTCGACCCCAACTGTAGATCAGTGGAATAATGTGAGAGCATTAGCAGGACCATGTTTTGTCTCATTTGCATGAATGTACGTGCGTCATTGTTCGTGTGTATGAGAAAAAATATAAGAGGAGCTGCTCATAAAAGTCTGCTCCATAGATCTACTAGAGGTCAAAAATGCCACAGGGTACCTCTAAATAACTACAGAAAACAACAGATAAGCACACAACACTGATAAAGGTTAAGTTAAGACTGCTCAGAAAATGTTTTGTCTCATAAATTAGAAAATGAAAAAAAAAAATCAACTGACATTGCACACTTTAAATGCCATATAACTGCATTTTTATTGACTATCTAGGAATTGTGATATTCATCTATCATCTATTATGAAAATTCCAGTTTTTTTAGTCAGTACAAAACCATGTTTTCTACAATGCTGTAGCTGTTTTAGAACAACCCTCTGGTGACATAATTATCTCTGTTTTCACCTCTCCATACACTGAAAGAGTCTTAGTGACTTGTTATCCATCTAGTCACTGACCTTGGGCTTGGCTCGGGGTTTCAGCTGCTCCAGCTTTTTTGCTGCCGCTTCGATGGATGCTGCCGCTCCAAGCAGCTCCGTTTCTGCGATCACAGTCGGGTCCTCGGGGTCCACCCATTCTGAACCTGAGGCATGCATGCACACACACATACGCAATTAAGATACAAAATTAAAAACTGTGATTTTGACAAAAGCTTCAGAAAGCAGTGTATCAAAAAAATCATGCCTCACAACAACAGCACCAACACTGTGATCACACAGAAAAACCGAGTGCCACATATCACCACATCCCATGCATAGCTGATGAAGTCCACACACTGCCATTCACTGCAACAAAGATGGAGTCTTTTTTTTTTTTTTTTGATTAAATGAGATGGCATGTAAAAAAAAGCGTGATGGATGGAGCTGACAGTATGTACTCGAGAAGCTGGAGAGCAACTGGATTTCAAGATGGTATTAAATGGATTGATGTTAGCACTGAGAAGAGAATGTGTTGAGCAGCTCACAACTGGTGAAATCAGTCACAGTACAGGAAAAACAATGCTAACTTACCTCCATCTGTGGCAAGAGAAGGAGGACACGGATATTACCAAATGTTTCTTTAAAGGAATTTTTCTGTTTCTCAATTGTTTGGGAAATTAGAATGTTTGTCTTTGGGACAAAGAATGATCTGGCAAACTTGTTGTGAGACAATTTCCCTGGGAAAGAAAATAGATGTAGCAGCCGCCTGCTAAGGAATAACCATCACTACAACTAAACACTGTTTGACAGATTTTGTTGGAAGCTTCATTAGTAAGAATATAAAATTTACCACATCACATTTAACACTGTAAAATGAGTCAGTGTGTGAAGTCAGGTGATGTGCTCACTGTGTGTGTGTGTGCACTTGGCCATTACCTTTCATGGCCTCCGCGGTCTGGATGAGCTCTGTGACGGCTCCTGCCACTCGTTTGGAGCAAACTGCCAGATGCTGCTTCTGGTCTGCAGTGGGCTTCTGCAGCACCTACACGCACAAATTAGACACTATAACACTTGTACAAAAAATGTACGACAGGGACCACGTTCCCCTAGTTGCAGGCTCTACCAAAAATTAGCTAATGGCCTTCATCAAATTTACTAAAATCAGGGGAATTATTGCATTGCAAAAACAAAAAAATCTTTCCAGATTTGAACATATCTAATCTAATCATATCTAAGACACCCAATTTCAGACTGGATTACAGAGAGGTGTATATAATCATTCAAAAGCTAAATGTAGAATATTTCCATTTCCAACAACCTACCAACAGCACTTGTTCCAGTAGATCAATGTACCCGTTTGTACACTCTGATCCGTATGTCAGTGCTCTCTTCTTCACCTCAATGCTGACTTCTGCATGATAGGCTGCTTGCTGAAAGACAGCAAGACAAGGAGTGTTGACCTTTAGTTTTATAAGCAAATCGCTGTGGCAAAACACTTTGACAGATTAAGTAAATTCTGGTTTAATTTTTAGAGGGAATAACTGAGATAAGCCAGTTCTTACTTACATACAGCATATACAGTATTGTGTGCATTTAACACCATTAAGACATTATATATAAAGGTAGAAAAATAACCTTGCAGGTAGTAAGCATGTCTGAAATGGCCTTGCGGCTGAGGTTAGCTGTATGGATGATGTCCTCCTGCCGGGCAGAGTTCCCTGCAGCCACTGCTTTAGCGGTTGCCATAGTGATACCCTTAGTCATGCGAATGAATTCCTCAGGTGTGGTTGTCTTGATGGGAGCATCCTTGGATTGAAACAGCTGGAAGCAACAAAGAGAAATTTGACTGGGATACTGATAAAAGCCAAATCTAAACAAATCAAATATAGTGTTTACTGTGTTTGCACCCTAAGGCTACCAAAAGCACATAGGGAAGGTGTTTGTTTTAGTATACTGAGCAAATGTTACCTGTATTTACTGTATTGATATTGGTGATTCTAGACAAAGACATCAAACTGACATGACAGTCACACATCACTGTTGTGTAACATCCATCCATGCACATGTTTCCTCACCGCCATTTCCTGTTTGATACACTCAATTGTGGCCTCCAGTGCTCTGGTGCCTCGAGTGGCCTCATCCTCCACAGCCTTGACTGTCTTCAGCAGGGACGTCACATTGGTCACCATCACCTAGCAGAAAAAGAGAACATAAAATGTGAAAAAAAAACTAGAGCAGTAAAACACTGTTTTTATGTCATGACCATCAAAATTCACAGGTTAGATGACAAACTCCATCTGAGAATACACATAGTATAATTTGATCTATTTCAACTAAATAGAAATAATAAAAAACAAAGTCAAGGGCAAACATAACTAAAAGAGCAACCCCTACTTTTAAATTATAATATTGCACATGCCATACATTGCAAGCATATTTCGCCCTGTATGTATGATCGTGGGTAAGTGAGCTCAAGAGACGTGGCTTCTTCTATGATCAGAGCATTGCACATAACTGTGACGGTGTACTATATCAAACTTACAGATAGGGGGAGCTCAGCACCCATAAATTCTTACAAGACTTTTTCACCTCAGTACCTACAACTGCATGTGAGACATGTTCTCGTGACACATGTTGCCGTCACAGAAACTGACTTTTTTCCAGTTGGAAGTGATAATGAGCAGTGAGCAATCATGAGGACGCTCTGAATCATGGCTCTGAAAATCACTGCTTATGCGTTGAAGCCAAGCATTCAGCTGATTTATCTGGGTAAGAAATATCCCACTTTCCTGTTATCCGGAGCATCCGTTCACTGGCTATTTACATTACTGAGACACAATCCTCAGTTGAACTTGTGTGAACATAGTTTCGTATTAGAAGGAGGTGTGTTGCGACTGATTAATGGCATTGCCTGGATGAGGAGGATGTCTACTACAGTATACAGTACATATGTACAGCATGTCTTCCACTCAGAACACACATTTCACCATTAAACATTAGAGTCTCATGAAAGATAGTGAGAATATTGTATTTCAGGTTAGTATGTTGACAGTGCAGATTGGCAGGAGAATGAAGACAGGGTGACTACTTTCATGTGCTCAGACTTAGGAACTCTTTAATATTAACAGTTTATTAACAGTTATAAGAATACATTCTCTATAAAATAAGACTACTTTCATGATTGACAAAAGAAAAAGCAATTGTCTATCAGAAAACGTGTTTCCGTAATTAGTTTGATTTCTTACAAGAATTAAATACCAAGAAATCTCAACATTCTGCCATCTAAAATGTTTAAACCGAAATTAAAGACACAAATCCAAATGTATATTGAACAACATTCAAGCTCACTGAAGACATTCAAATTATATGACATGGTTTCAGGACCGGCAGACACCCTGATCCCCTCACCTTGGCAGCACCCTTCAGCTGGTACATAGATGGATCATCTGCTGCCTTGCCAGCGGCACACTTGGTGGCACTAATGAGCTCAGCCAGCGCCTTGGCCACATCTTTGACAGCATTTATCAGGACCACCTAGGGAAAGGACACAAACAAAGATTTATCAGCAAGCAGACTGGGTAACGAACAAAACCATGAAAGGTTATTGCCATTCACAAATAATTTCTTTTTGATAAGAGATGCACTGAATAATAGGACAAACAAAACAGAGGAAAATAATGAGAGCATCTTATGGTCCTTCTAATGGCCCAGGAACTACCTGGGGTGTAGTTTGGAACATCTGACCTACAGTAGAAACACTAAAACAAATGCACTGAAGTGACTTTTTAGTTTTGAGTTCATTCAGACTATTTAGTTGAAAAGGCCCACTTGAGACCCGCCTGGCTAACCTGTGTCTCAGGGTCATCGGAGCCAATGCTGGTAGCTCCCAGTTTGACCACGTCTGTGAGCTGGGTAATGGTTTTGGCAGAAGACTGTGCGGCCTGAGCCAACTTGTCCTGACCGGAAGCTGCACCGGACACCAGCATCTTTGTGTCCTCAACCAGAGCTTTGGCTGTCTTCAAAATGTTTTCCCTGAGAGAGAAGATTAAGAGGCAGCAATAGAGGAAAGAGAGAAAAAGAAAGTCATTATTTAAAGGAAAGACACAAGCAAAGCTGACAATGATAAATAATTCACCTAAGCTTGTATGTACTAAAGCTTATTCTAGAAAAAAAGTGTCCAATGATTGAAGCTGATCTAGAAGCAGAAATTAAATGTAAATGTGTGTGAATTGCAAGCATCAAATGATGCACATTGACTCACATTTCCTTTCAAATCAAAGGCATTTTTACATCAAAGCTGGTGCGAACACAAGGAGAATAGGTAAGATTATGTAATGAGTCAAGTCCGTTATTTTTCTAAAATTGATGGGGGAAACTGTAGGAAGCTACTGTAAAAAGTTTCTTCTTGATTTGTACAGAAGCTGCATGAAATAATTTGAGATAAAAAAGTGATTCCATTCCCTTTCATCCTACCCCAGCAGGCCTTATCTACATTCTCTACAAATTCACTAACCATTATCTTTGAGGATGTACTTTATTAATAATTTTTGGTCATAGCATGTAATATGGCAAGTCTTGCCTTGGATTACTAGATAACTCTCTCTTTGAACTCCATTCCTTCAAAAATAAGTCAAACATAAGCCAAACCCTTGAATAGGAACACTTTACTAACACATTTGCACAACAATGAAGCATTTCAAACGATAATTTCGAACTTCTAAATAGTCTCTTCTATTTCAGCACCACAGGAACCCTTGAAGTAGAGTCTTTACTCTGAGAGCAAGAACAGTGAGAGATGTGACACTTCCTCCATCTTTCAAACCCTGAGGGTAATTTGTAGTCTGTAACTCAAGAGATTTCCTCTCCTTGTTCACTAGCTTATATGTCATCCTGTCAGTTTTAGATGAAAGATAACCGGAGGGCAGACTTTAGACTCCAGTCAGGTCTTGTACTTGTAGACTTAGTGATGTCTCGACACACTCGTAGAAGCATACAGACACAATCGGGCACATTTCCAGGTCTCACCTGTGGTCGGCGAAGGACTCGTCGTTCTCTGCGTTAAGGGTGCCAGCAGAGGCAAACATGATGGTGGTGTCCAGATCAGCGATGATGCCGGACACAGCACTGGCTGCCGTGATGCAGGCCTGTGTGCCTTTGTTGCCTGCTTGGAGGGCTGAGAGCACCAAGGACACCTGAGGATACATACAGACATCACAACCTATCATCACACAGTTGAGGATAAGCAGATGTCTTTACATCAGGCAGAGACTGGATGCAGCTGACGACACCTTTACTGGTCAAAACAGTGCAAAAAAAGCACTGATATGGATTCTTATGAACACTTCTAGTTTGTGTTGTTTGTGATATATGTACATCTCTTTGGAAAATGATAAATAATGTCTTCAAGAGAAAAGTAATCACAAGAGGATTTAAAAATTAATGTGACAGCGAAATACTATGTTGGCGCAAAGCAGCATGCAACATCACTCACTGAAATGAGTACATGTCAAAGTAGTTTTGACTTCATTTGTTTTCCTGCGTGGCAGTAGAGAATAATTAACTGATGTTTTCGGACTCTTGATACTATGAAAAAGGTATTGACACTTTCTTACATTAAAGACATGAAAGATGTAAAGGGTTAGGACAAGATGAGGAGATCAAATCAAATAACACAAGAGAACAAGCGTAACATGCTACAGAGAACAAACAGTACTTTTCTTATGGTCAACAAAAGAATTAACTATCTAACAATATCACACATCTTTAGAATAAAAATGATTGAAATGGTCAGAATATGTGAGTAGCATGAACACAGAGGACTTTTTTTGCCTTCACCACAATGCCTCAACTGCACATCTGTACATGGTTGCTGGACTGATTCAATATGATCTGTGCAATACTTAAGCATGAATTATTAAACCAGACTGCAGAGAAATGTATTTTGCCAAGGACTATGAATTAAACAGTCAGCCTTTGAAGCATAAACATGCCTGTAGCAAAGGCTTTCTTCAAAAATTCTCTAATTTCGTGTGATAAAATGGTTTATAGCACTAACCCTGTTAAATTGTTGATACCGTGACAACAGAATCACTTGGCATGAACTACACAGCTAGAAAATAATGCTTTATTATTACAATAAAGAACAACACACACAGTCGATTTGGCCCCAGAGATAGTTTGATGTGGATCAAAGCAAATCAGGGAAATCTGCAGTCCTGAGTGATTTGGTATAAACATAATTAACACTGATGTATTTTTGATGAAGGAAGTAGAAGAGTGGCCTCTTTGTAACAGCCTTGGGTTAATGTGCAGGGCAACTTAGATAAACAACTTTAGGAGTAGTGTAAGTAAATCAGACACAACTGACACAAATATGTACATTTCCAGCTAATGAAAAAAACAAAACTCTAACTGCTAGTTCCTTTAATGATATGATGTCGTACCTTCTCAGTGACTGCGCGGGCACAGTCAATGAGCTCTCGTTTGGTAATGCTGTCTGAAGGAGTGATCTGCAGTGCTCCAGCCTTCTGGACCAGGAAAATACAGCCATGACCAAGCTCCTGCACTCGAGTCTTGATCTGGAAACCAATCTGGATAACACAGAGCACAATTACAGAACAATACAAACGTGTTGAGTAATTATTTATATGCAAAAATACAGACTGAACAAGTAGAAGACAATTCGGATAAAAATAGGAGTATGTAAATGATGTGTTTCCTGTATAATAATTGTTCATTCTCCACTTTTTTTTTTTTTAAACACACTTGCAGCTAGCAGTGTTGCTCTAGCCAATAGACATAATAGAAGAAAATACATCTGTCACACTGATGCAGCTATATTGTGTAATGAGTAAGACAATTTGTCTTTGGGTGACACACAGGCCATCCTGCCTCACCTCTTCTGGCTCAGCTGTGTGAGCAGCCAGTCGTCCCTGAACAGCCAGCTGGCTGTAGTCCACGGTCACCTGAGAGGCCAGGGCTCCGAGCTCGTCTGGACACGTCACTGATTTGGTCATCTGATTGAAAAAACACACGCTGACTGTCAATCTAAACTAAGGAGACAGGTTTATTTCAGGTCAGGGCTGTGGACAGAGGAGCATTCTTAGCAAGGGCTTTTCTTTTTCAGCTCACTCTAATAACTTGAAGGCTATGACGCAGATGCACTGCCTATTATTCTGTTCCATTACAACACAGAAAATGTCTTTCCTTTTGAAAACGAATTGAAGAATATCTACATCATTTGACATCTAACTAGAAATTCAACAGGACAAACTCGAAGCTATACTGAAGATTTATAGTTTCATGGTGTCAAGTTGAGTTACAATAAAGGAGTCTTTATATAGTCTTTACCATTTCCTGAGCAGTGACAGCAATACCCTTGGAGTATTTCACCATACTAGTCTGGTAATCCACAAATGATCCCTCAGGTTCAGGTGGTGTACCCTCATCCAGCTAAAGAAAAAGCACAGGAGTGCACACAAACATAAACACAGACTGTCAAGATGGCACAGCAATTTTCATTTTAGGCATGATTGGTTTGCCCTTCAAAAAAAAAAAAAAAAGATACAAAAAAAAAAAAAAAAATCAGTAAACATGAAAACAATCATTCAGCTGTTGAGTTGCACTGACATGTTAAATCAAATGTCCCCTTCAATTAGAATAATTCTTCCAGGTGCTCAGGCAGCAGTTAATCTGCGAACCAACATAACCATTTTATATTCAGATAAACACTCATTGTAAATTATCCACCAAATCTAGTATGTGATTACAGGTTTAAAATGGCATCAACTACAGAAACATTTGATCACAAGCTTGCAATGCATACATTATGATTCTGGCATTTCTGCTAAATTATACAGTTCTCAACACATCTGAGCGTCATGGCAAAGGAGAGACAAGAGAGATGACACCATGTGGGAAAAGCATGCTGGTGCTGAAATGAATCCGACATGATGTTTGCTTTGCCTGCTGAGCGAGACAACACCTTAAAATCTCCAGTCGTGACTAAGTGAGTAAAGTTGAGCCTTTCAAACACCTCAGCTGAAACCGCAGCAGAGAATGACCATTGTGTCGATGGATTATCTAAGAGGATTATCTCCATTTAATCAACTACTGACATGCACCTACAAAAACAAACCACTTTCATTAATTATTCATGACAGGCAACACAAATGAGGTGTAGAGACGCTGTGACCCACACACCTGAGGAACTTTTTCACTTTTTTTGTTATAAGTCTATCTTACAAACGCGAGCAGGGGTGTTAATTAGTTGATGGTATTCTTTGTCTGTACTTGAGATAAAAGGCTTTTTTGCTTCACACCTTATGTGTTTGCCAATAGTTTTTGACTATTAATTGGAAAGATAGTCCAAATGCCTAATTCTGGCTGAGAGTGGGCGTGTTGACAGTCAGACAGTTGCTCTGCTTCAGTGGCTTGTATTCTATATTGATATGGTAAAATTTTTTATGGCTCTGAGGAGATGGAGAAGCTGTAATCAAGAGGTTACATGTAGAAACAGGAAATCATGGATCAAAAGAGAAGAAAAAAGGAAATTGTAATTAGAAAATGTTGGTTGTCTGTACAAATACCAGAATACCCTGGGAAAAGATTAAAGGCATACTATGCAGGATTTTCCTAAAAAAAAAAAAAAACAATGTATAAATTCATAGAAAAATAATAAGACCATAGTCCTCTGCCTGTGTTTTCTTATTATTTTGCCGTGCTCAGGATGCTTCTGGGCATCAGCCTTTGGGCAGTGGGTATGTAGCCTCCCCAGCCACAGCACATAAGGTCTGGACTTGTAGAGTAGTGACCAAGTTAGCAGGTCACTGTCTCCATCTCTCTCCTCTGCTCCGCTCTGCTCTCCATCTCTGTGTTATGGATGTATTAAGAGCTGCAGGTCTATGTGTCTGCTTGACTGAGGGCGGGGTTGCACCACACATACAGGATGAAGCTCTGCATTCACACAAAATCTGGCAATGCAGCACCTTCCCACAGCCTGCAAAGTGGAGGGGGTGTGCTTTAGAACGTAACCGCTGTGAAACAATCAGAAAATAACTTTATTTATCTGATTCGTGGCTTTGTTCTCGTCAGCACTGCTCATTCACTCTTTAGCTCGCTCAACCACCGCTTCTCGCTCTCTTCCTCTCTGTTCTCAGCTCACTCTGGTCGAGCTGGGGAAGAAGAGCCAACTTTGAATGCTGTGTTTACAAACACCGACCGACAAATCCTGCATAGTATACCTTTAAGAACTTTTTCTTTCCTGCCGGTTCCCCTGTACTCACTATTAACTTGTTCTCTTTACAGCACTTTTGCTTTTGCCATTGTGATGCTTGACATGGCTGGTTAAAGGATGTCTGAGCATTTCTGCTGATAGACGAGGGGTGGAGAAAAAGTTCAGAAAGGAGAGGACTGTCTGTAGCTGCTATTAAGCCTTATTAAAGATTCAGAGTGTCAATTTAAGTAACCAATCACATCCAGTCAAAATGAAAGCAGATCAACACTGTACTATATGTTCGAATCACCCGTTCACTAAACATCAAAATTTCCTGTATTACCCACCATGCACAGGGGCACTCACCTTGGCCATGGCCTCTGCGATGGAGTCCACCATACCTCCCACCATGCCAACTTCACTAGCAGCCTCATTCAGTGTCACCATAATGTCATCAACTGCTTCTTTCATGAGCTGAGCTGCCTCTGCAATGGCATCATGGGTATGGGATGCCTATGAATTGTGACAAAAAAGCACAAGCATGTGTTAAATATTCTTGAGTGTATTACATCAATAGATGGGTTTATGCATAAAAAAAACTACTTCAAAATGAAAAATGAATCACAGTTTTAGTGACACATGCACAGAAGATACTAGATTATCTTTCCATGGGTGGAGGAGCAAGGAAAGAGCATATAAAGTACAGTGGTCTTACCTTTGGGTTTCCTCCACCCTCCTTGGCAGCATAAAGCATCTGCAGAGCGGACTCAGCCAGGGTCTTGGTTTGGTCCAGGAAAGTCATCTGCTGCTGGTGGTCATTCAGCTTGGATGCCACACCCACAGAGGCCATGATCAGTGGTTCAAAGTATCGAGCTAGCTGTGTCACCTGAAGTGAAAGGTACAATTTTTTTTATGAATTCTGTGAAAAAGAGTAAAAAACTTTTTCCTCTCTTAAAGCAAACGCCACATTTTCAAATTGACAAGAAGAGTTACAGTGCGTGAGGTAAAAAAAAACAAAAAAAACAAGAATATAATAATATTGTAAGATATTGATAGAATGATTTAATTTTATTTATATCACCCACTCCTTACATGTGGAAATATGTTGCACTGCTACAATAATAAAATAAAATAGTACTACTTCTGCACAATTACGGAATTAAAATAAAGTCATTAACTCCCTGCTCCACATACCTTGTGTCCTAGTTGGGAAGCTTCGCCTCTGGCAGCAGTGGAAACAGGGTCAATTAAATGGCCAATTTCCTGCACGGTGGACGTCAGCTGCTCTTGTAGGGCCTGAAGAGAGGAATTAAAAAGAAATTTGTTTTTGTGTTGCTTTTTATGGGAGACAGAGGTCCATTCAAATGAAGTCAGCTGGAACCTGCTACAGAGCACTACCCAGGGGACTTATAAAGATATTTGCCCCAAGCTACACTAGGTTCTGCTATGTGGACTTAAATTCTTCATGATTCCACAAAACTGGCCCCAGCACCAAAACCTGCTCTATAATGAGTCTGCCTTAAAATCTACAAATCTAAGGAATATAAACTTCCTGATTTACCTGATTAAAATCACCAATATTAGATATGTTATTTAACAGGAAGACACAAAAAGTAACAGAAGGACAAGCAAAAGAAAAAACAACAACCTGACAATAAAGCTGACAGAGAGAGAGAAACTGGGTGATGGAGACAAACAACCAGACAAGGACAAGCAAATAGAGACAGACGCAAACAGAAAAAAAAACAAAACAAAACAAAAAAAAAACAGTAGTTGTGGATAATGTCATGCCATTTTCTGATGGCTACTTACCTCCAGTGAGATGTCGTCCCTGCTGGGTAAGTTCTGGCTGACTGCTGCCAGAGAGGCCTGCTCAATGTCCCGGATACATTTGTTGATGTTATCAATTGACGAGTCGCACTCCCGCTGGCCTGGGGCCTTATCCCTGTGAATAAAAACGGGAACAGGAAAAGAGCAGCAACAGAAAGCAATAAAAATGGTTGGAAACAAAAAAATGAGAGCAAAGTTGAAAGATGATGTATAGGGAGGGAAAAAAAGGGACAAAGAGGGGGCCAAAGAAAGGATGAAAGCAGAAAGACACATCAGAAGACAGGAAGAGAGACAAAGTATTGCAAATGTTAACATAACTAACACTTATTACAATACAGACAGGTTCCAGGATGTCTTTGTAACATCTTTCCTTCTGGATCCCTCATCTCATTGCCACTCAACTCACATCTGCTGAACTGGGGCCTGGAGGGTCTCGGCACTACACAGGGAGATCAAACTGAGCAGCCAAATTAGATTTGAAGCCTCTGAGTGGTCTGGGGCAGCGGCCACATGGGCAGAGTAAGTTAGTTAAACATCAATTTCCATGCATGACGGCACACTGAAAGTGAAACTGATATAAAACCCTCAATCTTTGCATGTAATGAGACCAACAAAATAATGAGGTTTGTTTTTAGAGAACAGAGTCCATTCCTGTTTGTGTTCGGTGTATCGCTGAATACTATTAAAAACCCCCGTCAAACTCCCAGCACTCAATTTGCAGTCTAAAAAGGAAGACTGTGATAAGGGCATCAGAATTGAAAGAGATGCTAAGCCTGCCGCGCATGAATGCTAATGTGCAGATGTTCTGAGCCGAGCGAGAACCTTAACATTCAGAGCATTTGACACTGGGAATTGGTTCCTCATGGGCCTCAGTTTTGTTCTGATCAAGGTCAGGTACAAAAGGTGTGAAAGAGAAGATTAAAAATGTAAGCTGTGGAGGTGTGAGAACAAGCATTTGTTACACTGTAGTATGCCATTTGGGCATCATTTCTCAAGGATGCTGCATTAGTCTCACAGGTGTTTTAAAGAGCTATGTATAAAGGGGTATTCGTCAAAGGGAAGAAAAGGCTGTACAGTGAAGACATAATTCCGATTTTCTTTAACCTAAGTTGTACATTTAAATTAATTAACAACATCACTGCAGAGAAATGGAGTACAGATATGTTGAAAATGGACAAAAGGGTTAAAAATGATGACAAAAAGCAATGTACCTATATTTTAAAATCAGAAATGATGAAGAATCATCTTCATATACTGTTTTTCTGTTCTGTTTTGTGTATTTTGTCACTCACCGGATGGCTGTGATGAGACTCTTGATGGAGTCCGAGACGGTGCGAGAGTGACCGGCTAGACCAGACCAGGTAGGTGGGTCTTTAGGGTTGATAACCAATGAGCGTGCAGTCTTGAGCAGGTAGGTTGAGCTGTCAAGCATGGATCGTGCTGATTGGAGGATGGGTTCCTGTGCTGCAGAGCCCTACAGAAAAACAAGCTTAACTTTAGCCAGAATGTATATACCAGCATGTATTATAGTGTCCTTCTTAGGCAGCATAATCCACAAGCTGCTATAATACTTCTACTTAGCTAATAATAAATGAACAGCTGTCCATGGATACTACAAACACTAATTTCCACATAGCTTTACTTCATTGCTGATTTGAGCGGGGACGCTGGCAAACTCAGGGTTGGAAGCAAATGTTGTCAGGTTTTCTACAGCCTCGATTAGCGGAGCTGTGGCGACTCGACACCTATTCCTGTTTTCCTCTGAGAAATCACCATCTAGAGCCTGCAGAATGAGAGAGACAGAATATGAAGGCGCATGAAACAAATCGGAATAGTGTCTACTAATTAATCTAACCAAGAAGCAAGAATGAAACAAATCATTGACAGTGGTTTGAAGAAAGCTACATTTTGGGAACAAATATGAGCTGATATGAATCAATCAAAAAATGATTCAGAATTGAATGACATCAGTCAGAGAGGATATTACTGTCAATACTAAATGCCATTTCAGTCAACTTTGTGATCCTACCTTGATGGTTTTGACCAGATTGGCAGTGCTGTTGGCTACCTCCTTGGCAGACTGGACAAAGTGCCTCTTGGCAACTGGGTTGGTTGTCTTAGAAGAAGCTAGACGGCAGGCGTTGCAAAGTGCTGAGGTGTGTTTAGCAACAATTGTGGCTGCTGAGAGAACCTGGAGCATTATAAAAACCACAATGTTTAATCAGCAACTGAGGTTTTACACTATCTCAGGGAAGGTCTCTACAGCACTCATCAAAGATGCAGGGCTGTATTTACTATTATACTAGCTTGCATCACCCCTTAAAACCTTTGCTATAGACTGGAGAACTGGAAACTGACTTATGCTATGGTGGGGCATACAATCAGGTAAACAGTTGTTGGTGAGGAAAATAAAGGTGATAATGAGGAAAATATTAGACTTTCAGACCTGCAGTGAAGGTGTCAGACAATTAAACAGTTGCATATATTTTACTATTATATTATTCTGGGAGCTATAAAAATGACATAATCCTACCTTCCTAAAAGCCAAATATATTTATGTATACAATTAAATGAAGTTAGTGATGATATGTGGGTGAGTAGAGTGTGACTGAATTTGTCTTTTTGAACTGTTTCTTTAAGAAGCTGGCTTTGTTTAAACATGAAAAATAACATGTGGTGAGGATTCAGGAATATTTTTCATAAGAATCATCATAAGAAAATCTGCATTCACTGTGAGCAGTAAAACAACCAATAATTGAAGCCATATAATAAAAAAAAAACACTTATCCATGCAACACACAGGCCTAAAAACAGATCATGCTGTGACATATCTTTGCAAAGTGAAAATATCCTTCATGTTGCTAACACTAAAGGCTGCTGTATCTGACTGTTGACAGTTTGACAGTTTACTGGCAGATAGGTATATATAGAAAATATTGTAGATGCATGTACCTGGGAGGGACTACTGTCTGGGTCTACAAGATTCTGACAGGCCATTTGGATTGCCTGGTTGGCTTTGGCAAACTGAATGGGATCAACCAACCCCTGGTGCCCAGCATGACTGTTTGGATCAGACACACCCACCAGGTAAGAGGACTGTGGAAAAAAAAACAATCATCAACATTCAGACCCATTTAAGAGCTCCTTTAGAGCTCAGGGATTTATTTCCCACATGCTATACCTGTCCAGCAGCTTCAGTGAGGCCACACAGGGCCTTTGAGGCTGATCCCACACAGTCTCCGAAAGCGGCCACATCTCCCGTCTTACAGTTCTGAGAAATACCCGCCATGGACTCTCCCAGGACCTGGACAGAGTACCAACAGAACGATGAGGGAAGAAAGAGAGAAATGTTCTGTCTGTGTGCAGAAGTCTTGCTGTTTTGATCACTCAGTTAGTTGATTTGAAGGACTACCTTGGAGTTCTCCATCACGCTCTCGATGCAGTCGAAGTACGAGAGGTCACTGACAGGCTCGTTGGGGTTGTCCAGCATTCCTCTGACAGCCTGAGAGACAAATGAGCAGTACCACACTTAAAACAGCAATTTATTTTCACAAAATCCACTCTTGTTACTTGAACAAGACTCTTTTCTTTTTTTTTTCTTTTTTCTTTTTGGCTACAACTCAGATGGACTGAGGTAAATAAGCTGAGATTAAAACTCCCACTAAGTCTTTGTTGATGAGTGCTGAATGTTCCTGCATCACAAGGTGGTTACGTTTTGTTTACCTCCAATTCTCTCAAGGCATTGTCACACTCCTTCTGGCCAGGAGCCTGCTGTGTACACAGCGTGATCAACTGGTTAATGCTATCAGTCACAGCTCTGAAACAAAGAAATAAAACAAAAAATGACACTGAATGTAACATATATAACATACAAACATACATAACTGTATACTTAAGTGAGTGTGGTTAGTTGTGGTACCGTGCAGCAGCTGCTAGCAGGTTCTTGGCATTTGCTGCTGCAGGGTCTACAGACAGACTCTTAGCAGCCAGCAGCAGCTTGCTGGAAGCCATGGAGATGTTCTTCAGGTTACCGATCACCTGCACCTGGTCATCCTTTTTCTGAAATGGCAAGTCATAACATCAAAGAGATATCAACATGTAGAAATGTTTTCAAAATAGTGTTAACTCCTACAGTGTCCACTTGCAGTTATGAGTAATCATCTGTCAAGTGATTTATGTTCTAAAAGTGCTACCGTTGTCTCAACTGAATGAAAAAACGCAGGTATATAATTCAAAGATTTTGATGTTCTTGAGAAACAGTACAACAAGACAAACCTGAGTGTGCCCAGCCATCTCAATGCCGGCATCAAGGAACTCATCAAAGTCTTGGCTGAACTTCCCAGAGGCCACCGCCAGCTGGCTGCTGGAGCCTCTAGAGGCGTGGACCACCTCGCCTGCTGACTGGTTCAGATCTGCTGCTGTTTGGTTCAGCTCACTCTGAGCCTCCTGAAATGACTTGGAGGCTGGAGGGATCTGAATGGAGGACACAGAGAAGAGGTTAGATGACAGAAAATGAGAATGATTACACATCATATCAGAAAAACAACTAATATTAAGTATGTCTTGAACCTCCAAGCTGTAATATGTCAGCACAATGGTCCATATCTGGTGTAATTTTATAGTTGCGGAGCTCTGGTGAGTCATAGTACTCACAGTTTCTATCAGAAGCTTCTTGCTGGCCTCCCCGATGCTCTTGAGAGCCATGTCCACATCTTTCTGGCCAGGCAGACAGTTGACGCAGTTATTCAGGGAATGAGACACAGCCTTGGCCACCTGGAACACACAGCAGGTTCAAGAGAGAGCGGGTTAGAAAGTATTATCTATACACAAAGCCATGTACAGGTTTAACTAGAATCTGCATTTAAAAGGCAAATGAGCAAGGCAGTCATGCTGATGAACTGATGTCACTATTTGGAGGCTTCCATTTTTTTCTTTTACAAATATGAACAAACATGTCTGTGTGTTCTGTTTGGTCGTGCAATGAAATGCAAACTAGGATGTCACATTACAGAAGCCAAAACAGAAGCACATGACAACTTGAAACGGAACAGAGAGGCAGTTTGCACTCAATTTCAGATGATAAAAAATTATTACATTGGACTATTTTTTCAAGATAGAAAAAAACTGCCTCATCTATGTTTTTCTTTATTCATTTATCTCTATCATTATGTCTATTGAGAAACACATAATTTATTCATTTTGTGGTGAAAATAAGGCATAAATAAGAGGGACAAGGCATAAATAAATAAGCTACTTGGCCTATAAATATGCCACCAGGTTTATTATAGGAGTCCCTTGCTATATTTGACAGGTGTTTAGTTTCATGTGTTACTGAGCAGATGTAGATGTTTACCCAACTCAGACCATAAGAAAATATAGCAAAGGAAAAAGGCGCTGTAGGGCAAAAAAAGCTGATGTTCCTTACATTTTGACATGGCTGCATGTTTCATTTCTTACATACAAACATCATCATTTTTAGGTATCTTTAAAAGTCACAATAATTGTGTAAATGTAAAACACAGCAGAATAAGTTCAATAAAATGTTTAGTATCATTAAACTTGACTCATCCAAGAGATCAGAGTTTAAATACTATTTGTTTAGTGATGATTTAAAAATGTAACTAAAATAATAAAACAATGACACAGACATACACTGTATATGGTGAGAAAATGTTCCTATACATTTTAAATAAACCAAATGAGATGAGGAGGTACTGAAGAGTAACTGAAGAATGACAATCTGACAATCCAAAAAAAAAAAAAAAAAGTCTTGCAGACTCACAAGCTGTGAGTATATTTTTGACAACTTGCAGAATAGTCTCTGCTGTGACATTTGGTGCATTTAGCTTGCTGGCACAGGTGCTGTAGTCTGACAGAAAGATGCCGCTTGAATTGAATCTTCCAGCCTGCAACATCGGGAGTCACTTGTGGTGTTAAAAAGCACAGACAAGCACACCCCTACCCTCTGTACCCTGGAGCAACCCTACATCATCTCACCTGCGCCAACCTCTGCTGACTCTCAGCGTCTCCGGGGGAAATCAGTGCCTGCTTGGCCTCATGAATGAGAAGCGCTGAGCCCTCCATGACATCACGCGCAGAGTCCAGCATGGCAGCAGCAGCCTTGGGGTCTGTGGTGGAGGCAGCCACGCCACGGGCTGCCTGAGCCAGTGTTTTCAGGGCCTGAGCCGTTTCCCTGGCTGCTATTCCTACACATAGTTAAGATGTGACAGACGACAGCTACAGTCAGACAAAGCATTGCAGAGGTATTGTTGATCATTTATACAGCTATGATATTTTACGACAAGATAATGTCACTATCATGTTTTACTTTTCCAATCCGACTGGTTATCTATTTGTACAGAATGTTTGATAAATGTAGAAAACATCATTTCTCTGGACAAAGGTGTTGTAGCCAGCAAAACAAGCAATTTGGTCCAACAGTTGTTTGCCTTACAGGCTGGAGGAAACAATAAGACTCCCATGTTATATGTTATTGTTAATAAGATTACTCTAGGGAAAGAAAACAGGTTTTCTCCTCAGGTTCTATGGAGAATTATAGAAACACTGAGGCAGACAGAGAGACACTGTAAAGGTAATGAAAAGTCTCCTGGAAATACTGAAGAGATCAAACATAGGCAGGATTAGTATGTTTTAAGAATATCTTGACTTGGCTTACTTTACCTTACTGCTTCATACAATCTAGTCTAAGTAAAACACTAACTGAGATCAGGCAAAATATTAACTGACCGTTACTGATGTATTATTGGATTATATGATTGAATAATGAAATCATATCTCAAGCAGTTCAAATTTAAAGTCATGTGAAAATGAGAAAGGCACTCACAGCGTGCACTGCAATGCAAGCAATGCTGGTAACTTCATGGATAACCAGTCTAGCCCATTTAACTTTATGATCAATTGACATTAGCATTAATTCTCATGGTAGAAGTCATGGCGAAAAGTCACCAAAATTGACATGTTTGCAGATGGAATGAGACAATTATATAATGTCCACTCCTTACATTTTTATAGAAGTCAGCTGTACCAACCTGTGTAGTGTTCATTTCCTTGTGCAGCGCAGGTAAGCAGCTGAGCCATAGAGGATCCTACTGACTTGGAGGTGCTGCCCAGATCCTGAGCACACTTCTCCAACTGAAAAGTAAAAACAGCAGCTTTAAAAATAAGCCAATAAAAATTAAATATTAGGCTGTGAAACCACTGCATGTGGTCAATACTTTCTGAATATCTAGATCAAATTTAATGCAAGTCAAATCAATCTTAGGGGTTTAAAAAGTCTCTTACCGATTCTCCAGGTAGTGGTTTCAGTTGGGTATTAACAGCAGCCTGCTTGGCATCTTGCAGCTCACTCCTCAAGGTCTGGATAGCAGTGAGCGCTGAGTCGATCTCCATGGGGCCGCAAGCTTCATGAGCCTAGAAAATAAAGTAACTCAAGTTCACTTGCTTACAAAAGTTATTACCTACAGTATGTTTTGCACTTGTAAGTAGTCATCCTTTAAAGAACATATTCTGTTGTCAGTTCCTGCTAGTTACAATGTCTCTGTTTTTGTCTATTTCATGATTTTAGACATTAAGCTTATTATAAATGATCCAGAGGGGTACAGTACATTTCCGGAATGATGCATATGTGTCAAGTTTTTTCATGCAAGCTCTTGTGTCTAACTGGCTGTAACTTCCTGCATGCCCTGTTATATGTATGAATGCCTCTGAGCATTTGTGTCCTACCTTCTGTGCAGACGTCCTCAGCTCAGCCAGACAGGTGGCCAGGTTCTTGGCACACTGACCCAGTTGCATGGCTGCAGCCTGATCTGTCACCGTGGGAACAGATGACTTGGCCGAGGTCACCATCTTACTACCGGGCTGCAGAGAGAGGGAAAAAAAAGTAAAATGGCTTTTGATAAAACAAATTCTAACATGTAAAAAATATGTAGAAAACATATTTTTCCCTTGGACCAGTAAGGGACTATTTAGAAAACTAAATGTTGCTCAAGGCAGCAATAAACATAGGTTAAATTTTATGGTGGGGATTTCAGCAATAGGAATACATGAATTGTTCCTGTATCAGCCGTAAAAGTGCTACTGAGGCTTTAAAAACATAATCCCACCACCGCAGTGCGTCTTTTACTGTTACACCGAAAAGAGGTTACAGGCCTATTTTTAATGGGTCCCCACATGGAAGAAACACTATTTATACTTTTTTCAGCCTGGTTCTCAAGGCAGGAGAGAAGTTATTCACTTTGAGTATGGGACATAAAAGTTTTAACAATCTCTTCTCAAAAGGTAAGAAATGGTGGGGCCAGTGTGTGTGTGTGTGTGTGTGTGTGTGTGTGTGTGTGTGTGTGTGTGTGTGTGTGTGTGTGTGTGTGTGTGTGTGTGTGTTTTGCACCTGTAGGAAGTTCTGGCTGGCGATGATAAGGGCTAGTTGTGCACTGAGGTCTTCTGGTTTGGCCTGACTGCCACGCACCCCCTGGACGAGCTGTGGGATGTGGTCAGCCACTGCCTATACACACAAAAAAATGCATACACAAGCATAAATACACAGTCAAGACTGAGACAGTATAAAATCCCTCTTTTTTATCATACTGGTTTATGTACCATCAAGTCAGCAATTTAGATGCACATGATAAAGTGAGATTAAGCAGCTGATGAGGATATGAAAAAGTGGTGTGAGGAAAACCAAACATCAAGATTCATTAATATATAAAATAAAGAAAACCTCAAAAAAAAGCATCCCCACCTTACAGCTTTGCACCAGCTGCTGGTGAGCAGCAGTGTTCTTGTTGGAGGCGGCAGCATTTTGAGCAGCAGCAATGGTCTGTGTGGCTGCAGCTGCAGCTTGCTTGGCAGCATTCTGAGGAATATTAAGACATATCCACATGTAAAATATAGTAACCGCAGTGCCTGTATCAGTCTATTTTCAAGTATCCATTCAAAAGGCCTCTAAGGTCACATCTCTGACTGGATGTTAAAAGATTCTAGAGGCTAAGTGATTTAAAATTACAGTCCTGATCATTTTTCTATACATGTTTGCATTTCCTTACCACACAAAGGTTTGCTAAAAGCATCTCTGGCAATATAAGCTGCACTAAATACATTATTAAACATCCATGTATTAGAGTGTAAATAAAGCGTAATAAAAAAGGTCCTTAAATACTCAAGTTCAAATTAAGGTCTCACATCTTGTTTATTCAAAACTAAGAAGTTATTGTAGACAATAAAAATCCTAATATTTCATATAACTCATAACAATAAGAACTGCAACTGCACACCATAATAGAATATAAAAAGGGATGACCCAGCCTGTAAACTGAGTAAAAAACATTATGAAACTCTGTTAATGAGTTAAATTAGGCCATGAGTCAATGAGCCCCACCATTTTTCCAAGTTAAGGACCATTTTAAATTTGACATTTAATGGTAAATGATATGCTACTGAAATCAACATGTAATAATTGCTGAGCTTTGGTGCCTCCATTTGCACTTCATAGATGGTGATAGAGTATTGTAATACATGGTACATCATATATGGTGACATTTAGGATTAATGCTGTCATGTTTTCTTGAGTATTTCATTTTCACCTCCTTGGTTAAAGGACCAGTGTGAAGGACTTAATGGCACCTAGCAGTAAGGCTGCAAATGGCAACCAGCTGAATACCCCTCCCCCTCTCCTTCCAATCGTGTAGGAGACGCTATGGTGGCAGCAAAACATGAAAAAAAGGCCAATGTTTGGTTTGTCCATTCTGGACTAATGTAGAAACATGGCGGTGCAACATGGCGGGCACTGTGGAAGGGGACCTGCTCCCTATGTAGATATGAAGGGCTCATTCTAAAAACGTCATGAAAACATGATTCTTATTTTCAGGTGATTTAAAACATACTTATAAATATTATATTCCATTTCTGCCAAATACGTTCCACTGGATTCCACTAAATTCTACACAATGCACTTAAAAGTGTGGTAAAGTGGATGTAACAAAACAATGTTTGCAGGTAAAAGTTAAGCCGTCATCACTGACTTCCAGTCTGTTGATCAACTTCTTCTTTATGGCATTCTGAGCAGCAGCGTTGGTGGCCACACGCAGCCCCTCTGCAGCTTCCCTCAGTCTCTGCTGCTGATCCTCGTTCTCTGGGTACGCTGCTGCACCCTGAAAACACACATACACACACAAACAGTGATCAGCATACACGACTTGTGAGCCAAGTGGGCCAACAGCTAGCATAGAGTAGGGAAGACAAAGAAAACAATATATTCAGGTATATTCTTGGATAGTCCAAATCCAATATTCCTTGACTTTCTATGATCTTTTCAAAGTCATTTGTGCACTACTACTTTTTTCTGAAAAGCAGTAACATTTCTGAGTGACTGTTAGCATTCAACACATCACACACACTCCCATTGTGACAACACAGAGATAAGACACACCTACACAGCTGCCATCAACAAATACACATAATCTTAGAATATCAAATCAGTGTACACAGATCTGAAGAAATGACGCAGACTTAATCACTACACTCAAACTCAGCTGCAGCTCCTCTTCGTTCAAACAATCAGTGCTTTGTTAATGGCTGAATGTCAAGAGATGCTGATAATTCACATTAGCAAGCAGACCTTTTTATCTTGCCGTTTGTGTATCAGGCAGTACCGAAGTAAACTGGGTTGTGTGGAGACCAATATCACTTAGTGCCTCGGTGTCTCCTGCTGTTGGAGAGAAAGCTAAGCCTGATGCCATTAGGTTAATTAAGTGGGAACTCAGTAGCTTCACCTGCAGCTACACAGAGAGGTGGGTGTTTACGCAACTGAAAATCCATGTCATTAAGGTTATTTTTAACCCCACATCTGCTGGTGGGAGAAGTCACAGAGATATCGCTATCAAGGCATACAAGTGTACAAACTGAAAAAAAAGCTTGTTTCACTGTTAAGTAGTTGCTCATTTTGTAAAACGATGCGAGTGACCAGCTTCATGTCAGTGAAGTTTGCAGCTGTCATCTGCCTGTTGGCAACCACTGACACCACTTAAATAGAACAGCTCATTTGCATAATTATTAAAAAGTGCTGATTTCCAGAGGGACTAACAAGATATCACATGCAAGAATTCATCATAGGAAACTAGCCTTCAAAAAGCAGGGTCTGTTTTACACTGATACATTTACATGCACAAAAAAGTAAACCAAAGCAAATCATTACCTAACATAAGCATTAAGTAAGAAAAACAAGTGCAAAAACTGTCCAAAAACGTCACAACAAAAGCTCAATTAATCAGTTACCAAGGCAACGGCTGGCTAAGGTCTCAGCCTCCACTGACACCGATAAATATACAGCTGTGACGGGTGATAAGTCTGGCATCAAACTCGACTTACCAGCTGGAAGGTGTCATTTAATTTACATGGTGGAAGTGGAGAGCTATTAATATCAATCTGTGATTGGGTAGACAGATAATGAGAGTGATGTAGAGAGATAGGAGATAAAGAGTTAGGATAGAAGATGATGGGGGTCAGTAGCAAAGCTAAACCTCCCCTGGAGCAGTCTGGGAGGAAAGAGTTTGATGTCGTCTTAATCTTAATCATGTTTCACTGTAAACTTGAGGCATGAAGACTAAATGCATGATAAATGTGATTAATGCTGCTCTGACATGTTATTGTACAGTTCAAACCAAAAGGTCATATCAGACCCTGCATAAATAAATGTTTTTCAAAAAAAATGGGCCGGATGTCAAGTTTCAGTTCATTAAAATACATTCAACGTTGAAGGAGCAACATAGCACATGGTGTGAGTAAAATGATATTTTTTTGTAGTTCGTCATCAAGTTTCTTATTTTATTGAGAGGACTTTATGGCAGAGGGGACTACAAGTTGCCTTCATTATCTACTACCAGTTTTACAGTGATATTCTACAATAATTATTGTAGAAAGAGAAAGGCATCAGAGCCATATTAAACCCAGTTTAGAAACAGAGTTGCAAAGCTTTAATATATATTGACTCATTCACATAAACAGCAAGCACAGCTTTTGCCAGTCTTCACTTTGGTCAGAGATCAGTATGAGAGACATATCCTGGATCTGCCATATAGAGATGAAGTAATGGAACAAAGACACAATGAGAGCACGCCTAGTCTTTCCGTATTCTTAACGGAAATCCTAAATTCTGACAAAACTAATTTAAACTGCTTATGTCAAACTAAAATTCTACACACCCACAAATTGGGTCATAAATTTCAACTTTCCATCTTGGAAAGTTGTCAATGTTGACTTTACCACATCATTAGAAAAATGACAATGTGAAACCACTTTAAGAATCACAGACTGAGATTCAAGTGTTAAAGATCAAATTAAAGATCAGTCCATGCCATCATTTTTTATTAAAAGGAAGTTTGAAAGGTTATTTCTTCAGTTAAAAAACACCTTACAAACAACAGTGAGCAGAATCACTTCCCACACTGTCATCCTTTCTGTGTTTCGCAAACACACGCACACCGCACTCTTTCCCCTCTGCTGTCACTGAAAAGGTCACTTTGCAGTGCAGCTAAACCCAGCGCTGTAGATCTTTATCTGGTCTTAAGAAATGACAATCCAATGATTAAAACCGAAACTTTTAAAGATTTTGAAGTGGTAAACTATACAACGTGCTGCTTTTTGTTGTCAAAAGTTGAGCTGTGAATGAAAAATAACCAAAAATAAACCCAGAAAATATGTAATATATATAAACATATACTTTATGCATCGTAGCCCGGTTACCTTTGCTGCTTCCACCATCCTTGCAGTTGCATCAGCCAGCAGTTTAGCAGCTGCCAGCAACTTCTTAGAATTGTCGACATCCACTTCAGCTTCAGCATCAGACCTCATGGCGTTCACCAGGTCTGAGGTGGCCTGAGCCAACACCCGAGCCTGACGGACCATCTCTCCTGAGAGGAAGAACAGAGGGGACAGACGAGAAAGGTGGGGGAGAGGTGAGAGGAAGGAGAGAGAGAGAGACAGAGAGAGAGAGAGAGAGAGAGAGAGAGAGAGAGAGAGAGAGAGAGAGAGAGAGAGAGAGAGAGAGAGAGAGAGAGAGAGAGAGAGAGAGAGACAGAGAGAGAGAGAGAGAGAGAGAGAGAGACAGAGAGAGAGAGAGAGAGAGAGAGACAGAGACAGATAAGAAAAGTGTGAATGTATGAGTCATACATAGAGATTGCTCGGGTGACACTTATGTTAAAAAAAAAAAAAGGAAATCCTCCTGAGCTGATAGTCATGAACAATTCAGACTAATAAAATAAACCATAAATCCATTTTCATTTCTTCAACTACTTGTAATAAAAGGTTTGATAACCTTTTTAGGAACAATGATGCAAGTGATGGCAAAACCGGCAAACCGCTAAATTTTTCAACAAGACTGCATTGACTTTAATTTCATACCCTTTAATTCTGTATCAGTAGCAGAAATTCAAAGTTCACTTGTTAAAATGGCTGATGGTGTGTTGATTCATACCGGGACTGTTTGACGTAATAAGCAGCTAACATGAACATTTGAACATCACCTGGTGGGAGAAAACAAGATGCAAAAGAAACAACGTGGATGAATTTTTTCACACTGTTGTAATGGCCTCCCTAATTAGATCTGTGTAACACCGGTGGCTGACTGACTGAAACAATTGGATGTAACTATTCCACCAGCCCCGGTGTGTCTGACTCCCTCTGAAGAAGAAAAAAAAAAGAATCAAACTAATGAGGTAAGACAAAAGGGATGGAAAGACACAGTGTCTAAATTCTCTCTGTCAAAGCAGACCTGGCACAACACAAAAGCTATCTGGCAGCATGCCGCTTATAATTCATGTGAATATCTCAGCTGATGTGCCAACACTCGACTAAAGAAGGATTCACTCCTTCTTTTAATTCGTCACACCACCAATTTTTGTCCCATTTTTGTGCCAGGTGTGACATAACCTGACATATCTGACACCAGTTCAAAGGCAGTATTCTCCAACTGGTTGTGTGTATTCAGGCCTCAGCAGAGCAAACAGTCATTCTACAGGTCTATCAAACCAATCAATCCAGCCGAGCTGACCGCTGGGCCGGGACATTCTCTCTGCACTGCTTTCTATCTTCCCGTCTTTCACCGCTGTCAGACTTGTTAACATCACTGTCAGCTTATCTCTGTGGCTGCACCAGGGCTGACAGCAGTCCATTCAAAGCCACCATCATGCCACAGAAGAGAAGATGGATGGAACAGAAACTGATAACACAGTAGACATGTACTGAGAAACAAAAACTTTAGAGCTGTAGTGGCAAGCAAGTTTTACAGTTTAGATTAGATATATTTTGTGCTTTTTCATCACTTTTTAAAACCTAGATATATAGCAACGGCTGGTCAAATTAAGGCACATTTTAGATTCGATTTCAAAGCACGACAGGGGCCAAAATTATGTTATATTTAAGTAAAGACTCTGTGGTGGGCTGCATAAATTACTGAGACAGGAGTCCACCAACCTTGCCTTTATCTTTTATAGTTGGGTCTTAATTTTACTCGGATTATTGATGATTCTATTAAATCATTTAATCCTTTATTTTAAAGTACAAGCTGTATTATTGACAAGAAGAGTTTAAAGCCATACTAGCTGGTTTGTTAGGCAAAGAGGTGCTTTCAGCTAAATGCTAACATCAGCATGCTAACATCAGCATGCTAACATCAGCATTCCAAAAAAGACAACGCTAAAAATGCTGATGTCAAGCAGGCAATGTTTACCATTTAAACAATCTTGGTTTAGCATCTTAGCATGCTAACATCTATAACAGGCTGCATGTTATAACTTTAAAACACTTTATCAATGTAATATTGGATAAACTGTGTACCAACTGTCATGGCAAATCATACAAACCATACAATAGTCGTAAAGACATTTCACTCAAAACCACAAACATAAACGTCATGGTGGCACTAGAGGAAAAGTCAGGGGATCACCAATCCATCCTCTGGGGACCATGATTATCAGTAATGAATTTCATGGCATTTCATGCAATAGTTGTTGAAATAATTCAGTCTGGACCAACGTGGACCAATTGATCAAGTGTCTGACTGACCTAAACTAAAACCTAAAACCTCACATAAAGCTGGCTGCAGGCTGTGCTTTACTGCCAATGACTGTTTAATCCATGACTGCTCTTCAAATCAAAAATTAATGTTCAGTAAAAGAGCAATTTATTAAGCTGTTCCTTAACCTAAGTACCATAAATCATTACTTAATCACAAACAAAATTGCATCATGTTCAATATATATTCAGTATTTTATTTTTTTTAGCCCCTAATCTTCCTAGCTTTTCATCTCCAAGCAACATCCTCTTTTAGGCTCACCTGCATCTCCCATTGAGCTGAAGATACTCTCAGTGACGGTCATAATGGTGTCTGTAGCCTGGTCGTAACGCCCGATAGGCTCTCCCCTTGAGGTGTACTGCCGGACATGTTGCAGGAGATCTCCCAGAGCCTGACTCACCACGCTGGCTGCTGCACTCACCTTAAGACACAGGAGATGCACATCATCAACGTTACTGCTGTGTTTCTTAAGCTGCATCATCCCTACTTCTTATTCCAGCAGGCTGAGGAGAGGCACACTGGACCCATTATCTTCATTGCTTTTTAAGCTGTGTGTTTGTACACAAACAGAATTCCCTGAATAAACTAAAAATACGGTACATCTCCACCAATCACTCAAGTTGCAGTTTACATCCATGTCTGTCCAGACTCATATAATATTAGTGACTTTGAAGGAATTAAATAAAAAGATATTAAGTGTATTTTCCTTGTATGTGTTCACATGCTTGACCAATAAAGCTGATTCTGATGGAGCACAAAGTTGTAGCTGTGACAGTAGATGATGCCTCAGATATGGATGTTGCTGCAAAGAAGCTACAAATTCTAAAACATGGATGCTTCACACACACAATCTCCAACCCAGCAGCACAGAAGATCTAAAGAATCACCACAGTTTCAATTTGGGCCCCCAAGATTAGTGTCACCATGCACTATCTGACCAAATATGGTCCCAATCTCCCCTTCTGTTCCTGAGTTATGGCATTGAATAATAGCCAGAAAAGTATTTTTGCAGAACATTATGATGCCACAGTGAAGCTGACCTTTGACCATTTGGATATAAAATGTCATCACCTCATTATTTTATCCAGTTAGACATTTGTGTGAAGCTTATCTTGTTGTCATAATTAGCATATGAATTCTTGAGTTATGTCCAAAAATGTGTTTTGTGAAGTCACAGTGATCTTGATCTTTGACCACCAAATTCTAATCAGTTCATCCTTGAGTCAAAGTGGATGTTTGTGCCAAATTTCAAGAAATTCCCTCAAGGCATTTCTGAGATTTTGCACTCACAAGAATTGGGCAGACAAACAAACGTACATAAGCACAGACAATCTAAAAACATAGTGCCTCTGGCCATGGCTGTTGTAGACACAGAGACATTGAAAAATGTCTGGTGTGGATTTACTTGAAAAAAAGCTTGAGAATAAGTATTCTAGAAAACACACCAGTCAACTCATTTACTGCTAATGGGTGTTTTCTGGGTCAAACTCATGACACTCTGAAACAACAAGGAGAAAATCATACATGACCACAGTTAAGTGCATCATGGGTCTACACAGTGGTCAAACATACCTGTTTGAGGAGCTCACCATCCTCTGTGGCTGAAAGGCAAGCCTGGACACAGCTCTCCACTGAGCGATCCACCAGCTTTCCAGCTTCAATTAATTGCTCCTGGCAAACAGGGGAACTAATGGTGGGACTCACCACCTACAACATAGAGGGTAGAGAGAAATTAAAGTGAAGAGTGGGGAAAAAAACAATAGTTACATAATGATAGGACATAAAATGTTTAAAAAAAAATGGTAATGGCATCATATGGGGCAAAAATGACCCATGTGTGAAAAGGCAAACTGTAATAAAATATCATTATAATGAATATAATCTAAAATAATTATTAATTGTTGCAGATTAATTTTCTGTCCATTGACAAATGGATTAATCACTTAATCATTTCAGCTCTAGCACAAAGTAATCTGCATTTAACTTCCCTAAATGTGATTCAAACACAAACCATAAATATGTTCTACGTTGGTATAAATGCGCTGCTATAACAGTGTTCAACAGTCTTTTCATCAAGAAATTACAAGTCACATTTCACAAACAACTGAGGAAACAAAGATTAAAGGAACATCTATTTGAAAGGAATTCAGCAGATGGTTTTCATCACACTACCATGCAGAGAGGTGAGGATTTGTTTAGCAAATGCAACTATTCAGATTGGGAGCCAGGAGGGCATTTAAACTAATTAGAGGCATGTGGGTTGTACAATTACGGATGCACAAATTATTGTGTATTTAACAGTGCCTTAGTGCATCCTGATATATTCTCACTCCAAAAACACAGCTTTTTAAGCTGCAGTCAAATTTTAGGTTATTCAAATATTTGAGGAAATAAATTTCTATTTACCAAACCTCATTGCATGGTCTGCTTATGAGAAATGGTGAAATAGCAACATGGGAAATTATTGTCATGCACTTAATTGAAAAGTTTCCCAAATAATAATAATATTCAAATCTAAGACAGATCTGACATAATACATTAAAAAAAACCATTACAACACCAGTGTTTCATTTCTAAATATTTGCATATCTGCTAAATTTATTTTTTGAGAGCTGAGTGCATATTATACAAACACTGACGTGATGTGAGTCATTTAGTACAATGAACCTCACATTTCATGCTTGGTAGCATTGGTGAATGCTCAGCATACACACTTATTCACAAAGCATTCTTGATTTATTGGAGATGCAGGTTAATTCATAACATTTGAGCATGTTCCTGTACCTTAGCACATGCCACCAGCTGGGAGGTGGACAGGGCACACTGGGTGGCTGCAGCAATGACTCGGTTTTGAAGAACGGTGTCCTCTGCAACCTGAGCCACGTTCTTGGCCTTCAGTACCAACATGGCTGCGGCGTTGGCCACTGCTTTGGCCAGATTCATCAAGATATCCTGCATGACAGATAGCAAAACAGGAAGAAAACACAAGACATCTCATCAGCAACTTTATATATGTTTTATACACATTTTTGCCACTTTATTAAATAGATTAAGCAGTATTATGGTGTTAGCATTTGGATAGCGCAGATAAAGGTAAAATTATAAATGCCACAGGGTTATATTTTCAGTAGAGCATTCTGGTCAAACTAAAAAACTCAGGTTAAATAATGAAAAAAACTTGTTTGAATATACTAGTGTTTACTCCATCTTCCCCTGGTTACAATGTGTTTTTGATTAGCTTAGCAGCGGTTCCTGGAGACCAAGGTTTTCTCTGAACACTTCACTGAGAGCAGTGATTATGACAAATGGATGGAGTGGAGTTTTACCTGGAACCTCTCGTCTGTCTCGCTCTCTCCAATCTGGCGCAGGAGGTCTCCACTAGCCTGGCCGATGCTGCCTGCTGCCGTCAGCACAGTCTGTCTGGGCTGCAGACACACACACACACACACACAAAGCAAAGAGGATGTGAAACTGCATTTAGAGGCCTGGTTTGAAACAGCACCATCTTGCATCTTGAGATATGGCTTCTACTTAACCTGCACAGTGTTTTAATGTGCTGTATGCTGCATCAGTGCTGGAGTGATTCATAATATACCTACACCACATACAGTTAACAAAGAGAGCCTATGTGTCTTTATCTAAGTAGCCTAGAGCCACATGTTATCTGTCCAACAACCAGCATCCATAATGCACAAGTTTATAAAGCTCAGGGTTCTCTCTAAGATAAATAAACCTGTGTATTATGTAGATTACCATCCCATTATTGTACAGTTCATTAACTCCTGAATGTTTCTTCCATATAACCCCCCCCCCAATAACAAACTTTTAATAGACACCGGTGAGAACATTAATATCCTGCAACACAAGTAGATTCACAGTCTCCCAAGTGAATAATTCACCATGTGTGCTTTGCAGTATTTTTAAGCTAGCTGTGTTTCCATTAAAAAAACAGAACATGCCTGCCAATCAGCTCAGCCTCAGTCAGAGGTCTTTATTCAGACCAGCCAGGACAATTCAGTTAGCTGAAGCTGGCCAGCAGCACAGGATGTTAATATAATTAGGTGGAGTTTTGGAAGACCAGGAGAGACGTTGCATTATTAAGAGACCATATATTGTCTCAGGGCCGAGCTGCTCTGTGGTAAATTGAATTAACTTTTTAAGTTGTCGTTGTTAATTTGGAGAGAAGACAACAAAATACATACTAAATCTGGCATTTCAAGCAACACACATGGTGAAAAGTTTGGTTGCTGCATGGGCTCAAATTCCAAGTCAGGCTTCACTTTCACACGTTATTCTCCTTTTTGTGACTCTTTCAACGATTTACCCACTCTGTCCACCTCTCCTCATCCATTTGGTTTGAGATCAACATCATTCATTTTGTCCTTCACACTTTATTTACTGTTTTGGACTTAAACATGATTAAACAGGTCTTTCAACATGTCAGACGTGCAGATGGACACAAAAGGAGGGAAAGGTACAGAATACAATTCTAAATGTCAATTTGAAGAAGCAAAATAGATAAGTATAAAGACAGACTGATAATTTAATTTAAGGCTGATTTTAACTGTGAATTGATTTTTTTGACTTATGAATTAGTATTATAATCTCAGAGTCTGTGGTTCGTTTGCTCACCTCTCCAGATGCCGGCTCAACAGCCTTCAGCAAGTCAGACACGGCCCCTGCTAGTGTCCGGGCAGCCTTCATCAGGTCGTTACCTCCGCCCACTTCGTCCTCCATCAGTGCAGCCAACAGCTTCACACCCTTTGACATTTCTGTCAGGTTGGAGGAGATGGTGGTGATGGCGCAACCCACTGCTGTGTAGTCCGTGTCAGTCGGGTCGCCTGTTGGGGAGAGAAGGAGGAGAAATGACGGAATAAGAAAGGCCATCAGAAAAATAAAGAGCTTTAATTCAAACCCAAAGAAAGTGAGTCCGGTGAGTCTACTTAAGATTCACAGTATAAACTGACTAATCATTCAACCGAGGGTCAACATTTTACTTTCAAGTATAATTAGAGACTCTGCATAAAAAACATCAGTCCATTTAAGTAAGCACTGGGAAATACACTTGAGAAAGTACAGTACAAAGCTGGTATCTGTCTAAAGCACAGATAACAGACTGAATTTGAACCTTGAATGGTTCAATATTCACTGTCCCATATTCACCAAACCACAGCAGGATATGAGAGAACCATTAAACTTCATACAGGATCTATGATGCTGTTAATGAGTGAGAGACTAATGAAAAGGTTCTGCTTTAAAGTCGCTAACTGTCTGGATAAATTTAACTCTGCAGAAAATAGTAGCCCTAAAATAACTTATAAAAACCCTGAGCACAGGTCTTAAGACTTTCACTGGCTTCATCAAGGGTTCCTGAAGGACTTAAACCATTTTATTTACAATAAATGCTACAAAGGCTGCAACAATGTATAAGGCACTGCAGCCTTGCTCTGCTGTCATGTTGTCAGGGTTTTATCACATTCTGCTGAGTCATGCTAATGTCACTGACCAGCTGTGAGGTTGACGACGGAGGCTGTTCCTGCAGTGATGGCGTCGACCTGAGAGTGAATCTCATGTTTTGATTCGTCCATCTTGTTCTGGATCCACACCTTGGATGCCTATGCACAAAGACAGAGGTAGACGACACCTAAAGTCATAATGCTGCATAAATAAAATGCACCAAAGTGACATATTACCATTATGTATGTTAAGTATGAGTGTGTTCTTGTCTTGTTGGTGTTATATTAATCGTCCATGTGAAACCATGTGTAGCTTACCATGTCCTGTCCCAGTGGTGGCAGGTTGTCAACCTCTCCCAGGTCAATCTGAGCCTTCTGCACAGCTTGCATACTAGTGTTGATGGTTCCCATCAGAGCCTGCTGTGCTGAACTCTAAACACAGAGGAAAATAAATAGATGTCTTACACAATGCAGCCTGGAGTGATTTTACAAGAAATCTCACTAAAGAAGATTCTTGTCCTCCATGAAGCTAATTGTTTGCATGTGGAGGGAACAGCCACAGGGAGGGGAAAAGTAGGTGACTGGAGGATGATGTTACTTCTGTCCAGTTTTACCACATGAAACAAACTTGTGGAAGTGTGGTTTTACACCTTTAACAGAAATTCTCCAATGAATATAAAATATACTGACAGCCATTCTGCTGTACCGTTCTTACCAGTGGTGGCATGTGTCCACGGTGCATCTGACCCATTGTGATCTGCTGCTGAGCAGATGGCATGGTGCCCATGCTGAGCGACTCTGTGCCAATGGAGCCAGATCGGATCACCCCTGGCAGCGCCACGGAACCGTGCTCCACCCGGCCCACGCGGTTAAACTGCTGCTGAAGGATGGTGGACCTGCAGGTACGCAAACAGGCAGACATTTAATAGAGCTTCTAAAAAAAGGTTTATGGGTGATCATCATGTCTTAAAAAACAATTATGCTGAATGGTGCACACAGTAAGAACAAATCTTAAGTTGTCTTTTATAGAGCAAATGTGGCAAGTTTATTTACTTATTTTTACATTGAAATCACACTACCATTGAACTGTTCATCACAAGCGGAGCAAATCTCAGTTTATCAGTTTGCTTGATAACATTGTTTTAGCATATTTAGTAGTGCCGTACTTGCTTGCTGTGCTTGGCACAAATTATTTAACAGTGGGGGAAACCACTTTTCAAGGTTAGGAAATTACCAACTTATCATAGCACTGTTTACTCTAGTCTTTGTGCTGCCATGAAAATAGAGCACATATAGTGTCTTTACAGTCACAGTGAGACAGAAGATAAGAGTGACTTTAGCTTCTGTACTGCGAGTTATTTAAACATAAATTAAATCCCTCCGATTTTCTGACTGGACCGCTAAATAGTGGGTGTGGCTTAGTGAATTCAGAGCAATAGAGAGCTGCAGAGGACTGTTGGCCTCCACACACCTCCCTCATTGGTGTTGATAGATCAGGAGGAGGAGGATGAGGGAGAAATAGTAAATTAGACCAACATTCTTTTAGAGATGAAAAAGTTTTTGCCCACTGATATGCAAACACATACCTTCCCTTGTGGTATTTGTTCTGTTAGCTACCACGACATAAAATCATCAAGTGAGTGTCAAACATATGAAAACCTTTAACAGGAAGATAAAATATACTCAAATTTTTTACATTTATTCTGCATAAAACACATGATTAAACTGGGACAATGTCTTTCATTTCACTGTCTTTAAGACTTAATGATTTCTCTCATATCAATGTAGAAACTGGTGATTAAAAACAGAAAAACAGCCAAGAAATAATCTAACAAAAAAAATCTAAAAACAGAGTAATTGCATACTTGAACATACATACAGACACATGGTTAGAAACAAGCTGAAAGAGTACAAACACATAAAGACAAGAACACAAAGAGGGGAAACGGTCATGAGAGAAAAAGTATCTTAATGAAGACAAAAAGAGCATGTTTCTGCTTCTTGGTTGTGTGTGCGAGTGTGTTCATGGGAGAGATTTCACACCAGGCAGTGTGACTGTGCACATTTGTGACAGTGAGACACTAACACAAAGCAGAGTGACACTGCAGAGTCTTCTCACTGTGCACTTCTGGAAGACAAAGCTTTGTTTTGTTTTTCCAGATAAGGCCTTCCAGAGTTTGGCTTGTTATGTGTTTGCAGTATTAAAGACTTTTGCCTTCGGCCCAGTGCATGAGCCCAGATAAAAGAAAAATACAATAACAATTGCAGCAAATACTCTCTCAGTTGAGAGCAGGAAAGCAATATCAATTGAGGGAAGATGGAAGGGGGGGGGCGGGCTTTGGACTTTACAGACTGAGAGTCCACTGTAGATAAATGAGCTAATACACATCTAATCAGGAAATGTTCAGATGGAGCCTTTGCTTGTCCAGTGCAGCAAAATTTCCTCACATAATGATTATCTCTCGGGATAAAGTCCAACTAAGGAAGTGTTCATGTGGGGAAATGAGGTCCTGGAAGATGGATGTGTGAGCTGAGCTGTGGTCGCGGTCGGTATTGTGAAGGAAATTGAAAAAGGACATAGTCTGATATTGGGCTTTGCTAGAATAATATGCAATAAGTTTTATGTGCTGCTATTGTGCTCATAGGCAAACCATCATCATAACACATTTTACAGTATATCAGTATAACACAATAACACACTGCAGGAGTTATATGGGTACTACTGTAAGGATTAATTATATCTATTGCTTTAAAGTTGCTCAAAGATGGAATTTAGTGGAGTAGCTCTACCTGTGTAACGGTTTAAAAACAAAGTTGCTGTACATACTTTTTAGGGGATACAGATTCCTCAAGCATGGTTGACTCCTCGTCACCTTCCAATCCAAAGCGATCCTTGCTTTGTTTCTGAAAAAAAAGAAAAAAAAAAGAAAGACAAGACAAATATTTGTTTAAAAAAGGAGTCCAGAGTGATTTTAGAGATGCTACCCTAATGCTTTCTTTGTTAAAATGTCACATTTTGTGCGTCACACAAAAGACAACCTGGGCACAAATTCATCAAGCGACTTTGAGCGAGGAAATTGGTGTCTGACACATATTTGGTCCTATTTTTAGGGACAAGATGAAGGTCATTTAGACAGAAATGTCACACGAAATGAATATTAAATAAACCAGCAGTAAGCAAGACAGACTATGGACGTTTTTCGCTTTTATTTAAGCCACATATTCAGGTGTGCATTTTGTATTATTTGAAGGCATTAGGCTCAGGAATGACTGTCTTGACCTAGGAAGGAAAGAAAGGAGACTCTATTGTGATAAAGGGGAAAAGAATAGTCTTTTAATAAGCTAACACTTACTCTACTCATAATTTTAGGTCATTTGAACTCATGATTATAGTTTTAATGCTTCTGAAGGTGACAGTTGATTATAATTGGGCTGACAGTAAAAAGGTCCGCTGAAATACGCATGATGAGTTCTTACAATATACCTGCGTTGCATTCTGTCAGCTGTCCTGTGCTTCTTTTTATTTAACTCCACACAGTAGCCAGGGTGCATCAAGCATCAACAGATCTGAGACCTTATCTGCCACAGGAGGATATCGATTCATTATGATTCATCTGTGTCTCCGGAGATAAAAGGTCTCACCTTTTTGAGGATGATGTCGATGTAACCGGCAATGAGCTGGGAGATCTGTTCCCCTTCAGTGGTCTGAACCGAGTAGTAGCTCTCCTGGTACTCCCCGAAGTCCTACACACACACACACACACACACACACACACACACACAAAGTAACCACTGCTGTGACAAACTGCTGCAACACACAGTTAGTCAGATACACAAGAACCATCTCTGAGCACATTTTATGTTAAAAACAGAGCAGATTTTTTTTTCTTTTATTATATGAAAAAACAGTGCGAGATGGAGTGGTCTGTGCCCCTCATATTGTCATACTTGAAATATAAATCAATCAACCCCTGCGCCCATCCAGCTGACATCAGATCAAAATATAAAACTCCTTCAACAATGAATCTTTTTTATTAAACCCCAGTGTCACAATAACACACAGACTAAACAGCAGAGCACTCAGCTGAAATAACAGCAAGAAAAGGAGGCTGTGTTAATTTAATAGAGACAGTACATCTATCAGATGTGCAAGATTAAATCCATGTTGGTCATTGACTGTGGGTGCTGACACAAAAGGAGAATATTGACAGGGAGGACAAAAGAGTCTGTTCAATAACAGAAGTGCACGGGGGAATGGAAGGACAGGCAGACTGAGCACTGCAGTGATTGTTTTATGGCCACTGCGGAACAGTTGGTTTTACTGGGAGCCTGTCGTACTTATTTACAACTAGAGATGGAGTGTCTAGTTTAGGCAGATTGAATAAAAGATAAAATGGGTGCAAGAACAAAGCCAGCAGTGCTAAAACATTGTGTATTCTTGTGAAAGAAATGAAGAAACTATTCAGAGTGACCTAAATTTTGACTTGTGTCCAGCCAAATATTGCAGGTTTTCTCATTAAATCATTGCTGTGGTTGTAATTCTGTGTGTACTTTGTAAGAGTATGCAGGTCTTACCAGGGTGAAGCTCTTGGGCGACGCCGCCCACCTCTTCACAGTGGTGAGCGGCCACTCTTGAACCACATCTTTGGTCTTCTCGTCCACTCTCATCACAGACTCTTTGGTGATCCCCAGGAGCCGCGGTACCAGTTTGTTCTTACTCTTCATCTTTTCCTGCAAAACATACACTTTATTTAATCCTTGTGAACTTTCCAAACCTGACGAAAACCCTGACATTAAGCAGAAAACTTCAAACTAAACAAATACTGAATCAAACTGGACCACAGACCAAAGGCACTTGGTAATCCTGAACTTGCCAGTTTCCTTCTCTTAACTAACAATTACAACGTTCTGCAACCACAATTATCACGGACAACCCAACAATTTCTGTGGCTGATTATTCAGTGACAAAAACAGGTATTAAGTAAAAAAGAAAAAAAAGTCATATTCTTGACAAGATGACACAAATCTGTGTCTCCTTTTGCCTTACACTGAACCTCTTACATACTAAATGGGCAGGAACTAGTTTATTTGGCAGCCATATTAGGACCAAAACTTAAATTAGTTTAACAAAGCATCACTGTACTGACTTGAGATGGCTTTCCCTGTTGAAAGACCTGCATTCTTCGCTAAATATTTATAGAGCTTAGTCTTTATATCTCTCATCACTTATGCAGTAAAGGAAAGGAAGCCAACTACTTCACATGACTGGACTTGAATGAACCCTGAAAGAACATGGCAAAAAAAAGCCATTATATTTAGATGAAATTAATTCAACAGAAATGAAATTATTTCACTGGAAGTCTTTTACCCATTTTAAGAATATGAATCAAATGCTACATTTGTGGATATTTCACTGTAGGTTTTACAAAAGCCACATGTTGTGTTACATTATTTATTACCGTGTTGATTTTGTCTTCTTTTATCCTTTGAACCTGTTCTTCAGTTGAAGCTTTGTGTGTTTTAAATGTTATTATGGTCTTTTAATTGTATTTGTATTGTAAGTATTTGTAATAATTTATAACTTGTATCATCTCTGTTTTCATGGACTTGTATATACAGTACAGGGCACTCATTGGAGCACCCTGTATGAATGAAAGCTGATTGAGTAAATGAAATAAATAATAAACACCCATGATGCAAACAAACCATTTAAATGTCCATTTCATTCTCTTCGGCAAGCAATTTTAGCACATTCATTTAGTTTAATTTTCATATTCACTTTCCTCCTGACAATATTATTTGAATAAAAAAGCATTTGGAGAACAGGACAGATTAATGATTCAAGACACAAAAATTAAACACGCAAGCCTAACAGCATGAAACTCTCATTTTGCTGTCACACTGATCCGCCAAGATGGGTATTCATCTGTCTAATCAATAGGAAAACCCAACTTTTCCCAGTTAGTAATTAAAATGTTGTGTCTTAATCCATGTCTTTGTCTGCCTGTCAACAACTCTCAGACTCCACAGTATTCACTAAACCTCTAATGCCAGACTCTCTCTGAGCCCATGGACGTCTTTTTCTTTCCCTTGCATGGAAAGGGCAAACGTCTCTGCAGGAGCTGCAGTCCGTGAGCAGATGGACAGAACGTGATGGGCTGTGACGTGAGGGCAAAGAGGTGAGTTGTATAAATGTCCTGAAGGGCCTGTAAACTCTCTGGGGCCTCCAGGGGTCATGGGTTAGAGACTATAGGCTGAATTTTTTTTTTCCTGGGTTATTTTTTAAGATGTTTCTGCTCCACTGGATTCAAGGATGGCTGAAACGACAAAAGGTGAGTAGAAAAGATGTCAAAATGATCAAGGGGAAGTCAGATCCAAGGTAAGGAGGTGCGTAATGGTTTAAGATTTGTGAGTCTTATGCTTAAAAAGGAATAAAAAGCAGGGTGCAGCGAGGACTTACAGGACGGTGGAATGTGTGAGCTACTGCAAATGAAGACTTGATGAGGTGTGCTCCAATCTAATAGGGACTGTTAAGGGTCTTTTTTTTTTTAATACTTCATCTTTGCCCTTATCCTCTGGTGCTGAAAGCTACTGATGAAAAGCCAGAAGCTGCCTGGCAGAGAGTCAGCACAAGCAACCTTTATTTCAAGCAATTACTGGAAATTATCTCATTTTCTATGAGAGCTCAGCAGCAGAGTCAGAAAAGGTGACGACTAGAAAGCAATTTATCAATGCTGACGTGAACATTTCCAATGACTTTATATGCAGGATGTACTCCTGGCAACAAATGATGTGTGTTATCTGTCGCTCTGGGTATAGCAGTTCCACTGGTAGTACAACTGGAAATCAGCAAATTGCTCCTATCAGCAGGCATCCGCTGGCAGTCAGACTATTTGGGAGAGTTAAGTGTCCCAAGGTTTGCCTGCACGATGTCTCCTTCATTCACTCCACTTCCTCCCTCTCGCTCCCAAATAATCTCAGCGCCACACTCGGCTGCACAGGCAACATTTGGTTTCCTTCCAGGTATAGGCTGAACTCCCAGCAGACGAGGTGCTGCCGGCGAGTGTGTGCGCAAGCCTGTGTTTGTATGTGTGTGTTAGTGAATAGCTGAGAAAAAGATAGAGATGTATCCCTAGGGGTCTCTTCCTTTGTATGCTTTTTGTTTCTATTTCTGATTCCATATTTGAAGGGTGAAAATGGTTTTGTACATACTCAGTTTCATTTAAATAATGCTTGCAAATAGTCACAGTTACCTACGATATGCAGTCTATTCTGAATTCATTATGAGATTATCTCAAAGAGCAGCATAAAAGCATCATTTTATATAACAAAAGAAAAACAATTTTCACACAAAGTAAACATACTGTTGCTGAAATTTTGCAAATAAGGCTTTGAGGGAGCAGTTTTATTATCTTGCACAGGTGCAAAACTTGCACTCTTTCATTTTTTCTAGGCAATTCAAAATGAATATTTTTAGATCCTTCTGTGCAGTCTTGTAACTTTAAAATGTCCATTACAACAAATTACAGCTATATTAAGAATAAAGCAAGAATAAAGTTTTTTTAAACTTAATCATATTACATAATATTTGTCTTGTTTCTAGTATTTTTTGTTGTGTTTCTTTTGTTTAAGTGACATGAAAAGCTTTGAAAATTCAGGTGGACCCTGAACAATTACCCCTCCTGCTGGGTAGTGCCCTTCAACTCCCTCATCCAGTTGACACCGAGCTCAGAGAAAAGATTTCACACTCAAGAGATAAAAAGCCCAAACTACATGCCCAAGTTATTCCAAAGTCTTCCTCTCTTTTTTTAAATAATTCAATTTAAAAACGAGGAGAGAAGAACTCCAGGCTAGGTTTTTCACTTTAAGAGCAGAAGATCTCTTGAATAAAATGGTGCAGTAGTACTTGATTAAAATGTTATATTTTTGTAAAAATCACAGAAATAAAACGTTCAACTTACTTTGACCAGGAAGAAAGATACACCATATGTCCGCAGAGACCTTGCAA
Organism: Euthynnus affinis; assembly: GCA_029490765.1. Lineage (NCBI taxonomy): Eukaryota > Metazoa > Chordata > Actinopteri > Scombriformes > Scombridae > Euthynnus > Euthynnus affinis. The sequence continues at coordinate 17,178,892 of CM055839.1, forward strand.
GTTTCACATATTTTACTTTTGCTTCAATCTCCGTCATCTCTCCACAGTGATTGTGTTCCTGTAAGTAGGTCAAACATGTATTCAGCTGTCTAGCCATTTGTTGCACAACTGAATAAGTTCAATCAAATAAATATAAAAAAAAAATTAAAAAAATAAATATATTCATTTATTAAGGGAGAAACTTTGACAGCACCTGGAATACTTTCTTCTCAGCTCCTCGCTGCTTTATGTATTCTTTGGGTAGAAACTCCTTCAGGCTAGAAAAAAAAAGAAAAACAGAAAGAGGCTGAACTTCATACAAAAGTATGAGTTCTTCAATTTTCTGTTACAGCCTTAAAACTCTCAAGAAATCTCAGTTTCATACACTGCCAGGGCAGGATTTATAATATGAACACAAATATTTCTATCAGCACTTCCATGTAGGGCTGTGTTTTTTGTTGTTTTTTTTTTTCTTTTCTTTTAGTCCACTTTATTCTAATCAAATGAGTTCTTCACTAAATGTCTGAAAAGAATCCAGTGAAAATCCATTATTTACTTCTGAAACAAGTTTACATTTTGGAAAAAAAACACATTTTGAAAGCAAAAGGTCTGGGGATGACTCACAGTTTGTTTTATTTCTGTTTTGTGAGTGATTTTGTTTACTTGAGAATGCTGCACTAGTCAATGTGAAATGACATGTTGCACCACTGGGAAATCTGCTTGTGGGTTAGATGCTTACTCTAAGAATCCAGGTTTGTGTTTGTGCTCTATGTGAGGTCCGAACTGGATCTGGGCCTGAATGCCTCCAAACTCACAGGCCTTGTCAAACGATACAGGGTGAGAACCATTCAGGATGTCATCTCGGGCCTGAAAGACAAATTAAACCTTCCATTAGTTATGAACAACTAAAAGAATGTAGACTCAAGTACTATACTTAAAAACCATTTTGAGGTATATTACTTAAGTATTTCCATTTTCTGCTATTTTATTCTTCCATTCCGCTACATTTCAGAGGGAATTATTGTACTTTCTACTCCATTACATTTATTTGACAGCTTATGTTACTTTTCAGATGAAGATTTGACACAAATCTTAAGATTAATTTTAAGTTTAAGATCCGACACAGTGGCCCGTCCCTTAGGTTGGGAACCACTGGACTAAACTAGCTAACTGTATATAAAGTTGCTCAAACAAGATCCACCTCCAGCAGCTACAACAGTAACATGCTGTTTACACACTGATGCCACAGCATTAATAATCTAATGATGTCATACATCAGTCAGAGGGACCAAACCACCACTTTTACCACAATATTAGTAGATTTTGCTGATAATACTTGTGTGTTTTTAATGGAGGACTTTTACTTGTGTTTTTCTATTTCTGTATTGGTACTTTTACTTATGTAAATAATCTGAATACTTCTTCCACCACTGCTCCTCTTCATAGAAAAATGAGACAAACCCTACTGGTGCTCTGGTTTGTTACTTAATGAGGATGAACCACGCATTTCTCAATTCACAAGCCATCTGTCACTGCACATTTTGATATCTGCTTGTCGCCATTAGGGGACTATGGGAAAAAAAATGATACGGTATATCATCTGGTTTGTACATTCTCTTGTAGAAGGGGGAAGGAGAACTTCAGATGAAAGTATGTGTGTTAAAACTGGTTGGAGTGATGATGCGCTGTCGACTCCACTAGACATATCTGATTTGGCTCGAGGCACAAAAATTGCACCACAGTTCTGCTCTTGAAACCGACAACTTGCTGCTACAAGAGTCATTAGTTGGTTTTATTAGAAAGCGGGTCAGACCTGTACGTAAAGCAGGTTGAGTTGGACTGGGTCTCGGGAATCCACGTTCTGGTCTGAGTAGAAGAACTTGCGTCTGAGCAGAAGCGTCTCATTCTCATCCACACCCTGCTCTCTGAATGTTCTGCTGTGGTCCAACCAGTTCACTGACAACACAAAATACAGGCACAGGGATTCATATATACCAGTGGCTTCTATAAAATGCAGACAAATAACAAACACCTAGGTGTTAGTCGCAAGGTTATTTTCCAATATGTTTGGTTACAAGAAAGAACAATGAGAACAGTGAGAACGTGATAAAAAGGTTTCTGTGGATTTCTAAGATTTCATAACTAGAGTAATCCATTCCAAACAGCTCTTCTTATTCATTTCCTGGTGGCGGGGACTACAGTATACTTTATATACTAATTCTATCTCTGATGTATGCAGAGAGTTCCCTAGACTTTATGGTTTGGTTTTTGCTCTAACATTACTGTGAACTGCATAATGTTATAAAAAGGACAGGTATATGCCTTTCTACATTGTATTACATTTGTATCTAATGTAAAAGATAAATTCAAGATGAGATTTACTGGTGTATATCAGATGGTCTTTGGGGCTGAGCACATTGAGGAGAAATGGAGGCAAGATGGGAAAGCAAAGGGCTAATCTGATGGGAGATTTCACATGCAGCTGTTTAAATGGTTATTAAATGGTCACTGTGTGCTGAATTTTATTTATTTATTTTTTTAAAGTTTAAAGAGCAATATATTTTTGCTAAGAGGGAAAAATCAACACACCAATCGGGACAGATGTGCAGTTGTTTTTAAGCACAGATGCTTTGATGAGAAACAAATGAGCAAATGAGCGCCATCAACTACGCCATCAGGTCACATGTCATTCTACTGCACTTCCGCACTGAACTCACAGTCATCGTCTGTATGTAGTTTGGCTTTCAGCTTCTCCATCTTCCTCTCGTCACGCAGCAGTGTCCTGTCTTTCTTCAGTGTACCCATCCCTTCTTCTTTCTTCTCCTCCACAGTCTCTTGGATCAGAGAATATTCCTCATAGTTGGTGATGCCTGTAAATCAAAAAATATATATATATCCTGGTCAGATTTTACAAGTTATATTTTTTTAAACATGCAATATAGGACAAGTGGTAGTTTTGATATAAGACCTACACAGTTCCCAGTCTAAATTACTGTACCTATTCTACTGCATATAGTCACAAGCAGCTCTCCCACTGTTTTGGAGTCATCCACCATGATGGTTTTAACAGCCCCATCCAACATTTTGATTTTCTGGGGCCTCTGCTTCTTCTTGTATTCGAGGATGTCCTGCTCAGAAAAGAAAGCAACAGAGAACCAAAAAAAGGAGAATCAAAAAGAGAGGAATGCAGGAATTAAATGAAAGAGAGATATAGAGAGAGAGTTAGAGAGAGAGAGAGAGAGAGAGAGAGAGAGAGAGAGAGAGAGAGAGAGAGAGAGAGAGAGAGAGAGAGAGAGACTGAAAGTAACCACTGAGAAAAATGATCAAATGCACAGAGGTTGCATGGTGAGAGGGGAGAATATAGGCCAGAAAACCTCATTTAACGGCTGCCTATCACAGCCCGCTGCTCCCTTCCAATCACAACAATGAAGAGAGATTTGGTTCAGAATAATTGGTCACAGTCATGCCTTCTACCTGGGTTGCCTTTGGTGGATTTGAAGAGGAGAAACCATTTAGAGCTGCAAAACTAAAAACCCACAGATGTATGGAGTTGGTAGAGCCTTTGGCAGCAGGGATCAGACACTTTGAAACAAGCTGGGAAAAAAAGTCTACAGATGGCTGAAAGCACACCTAAGTTCTCATTTTCTAGACATCCACTTTTATCCTCTGTATTTATTTTCTCATTTTTCTGCACTGTTTTTTTTTTTTAATCATTTGCTCTCCCCTGTATGACTTGTGTATAAATTATATTGTACACTGTGTATGTTCTGATCTATTTAAATAAAGCATATCATTATATTGCACTTGACCCCATCAATTAGAATTGTGCTATTAGAACATCTGGATTCAAGCATGCAAGTTCTCAGGTTACTATACACATGATCTAGATATAAATGCAAATGTGGTCAGGATATGAACCTGAGTGTGTGTGTGTGTGTGTGTGTGTGTGTGTGTTTGTGTCAGTTGCACACACTGAGCTCCAATGTGTGCTGTTGATGCGTTTGTCCAAGTCAATGTTATTCACACATCTCCCTCCAGGGTTTCAGTCACACATAGTTCTCGGGGTAACCCGGTGAGTGTGTGTGTGTGTATGTGCGTTATTGTTATTCTTCAAGTGCTCACTTCAACCTTTGCCACACACTGTTCAGGATAAACATGGTAACAGTCACAGATTACTTGTGTGTGTGTGTGTGTGTATACATATTTGTGTGTATGTATATGTGCGTGTGTTGTTGGGTTTAACAGGTTGATATATTTACCCCATTGCGGAGCATGTAGTAGTCCAGAGTCCTGCCAGACTCCAGCCAGATGCCTTTTCTGGGGTCTTCATCAGACAGAAACAGACCGTAGTCTGAAGCTGCAGTGAGAAGAAACAGCAACATTTTAGAGACTTATTGTGCAAGAAGTTATTTTTCTATGCCACAATCAGACTACATTATATCAGCTCAGTAATGGTCTGACCTGCTAAGACATTGGGTGCCACGATATGAAAATAAGTGTCAGGCGCAACAATAGCAAAATATATCAAAAAATGTCCCTTCTTGCTTATTTTGACAACTTGCATGACATGTTTTGTCCATACAAACAGAGTGCTCTTCATGCACATCTGTATATACATGATCTTGCAACAAGGAGTCATGTGGCAGGTTGTGAAAGACAGCATGACTGATATGAGTTCAACAGGTGGGCTGCCGTGTCTGTGGGCCAAGTCACGGCAAGAATCTGTGACTCCATGATGATCACAGACACAGTGGCCATCACAGAAGGCAAAATTATCAGTTAAGTATTGAGTCATGTTTAAATGTGAAAGTAATGCTATACCTTACAAGATATATTAACCTTTTAATATTTAATATTTTATTTACTTAACTTTTTTTATATATATATAAATATTTTGTTGATATCACTGTTGTTGACACTGATTTTTAAAAAATATTTATCTAAATTATTGAGATGTATCTAAAAAAATAGAAAAGTAGCATTAAAATGAGGGAAATTAGAGGGAAGCCAATGCCAAATTCTGATTTTTATGTGCTTTCCAAACATATATGATGGAAAATTATCATAAAAATTGATTCTGGCACGAGTTTATGAGACAGAAAAGAAGGGAATCTGAGTAATCATGACAGAGCTTGAATGGTAAATCTGCACACGGATTTTACCATTATTAAATCTATAATGTTTTGTTGTTTTGTTCCCATGTTGAAAGCACCACATCCATCAAAACAGCTGAACTGACATATTAACATGCCAGATGAGATTAGACTTGCACAATTCTGACTTGGATACAGCTCGAAATTATTGTATTTGAACTATTTGAATTGTGACACCTGATATATTTTGGTCTGCTGCTCTCATCTTTGCCAGAGCTGTGAATGTCTCCATCTTTACCCTCAAAGACTCCTGACTGATCAGTGCCAACAAGCCGCTTTGTTCAGGCCCTATTGTATCTCTGAATCTGTCTGTATAACTCCTTTGGTTCTTCGACAGACTGCACCACATCTATGTATGAGGGACAATCTGTATGTCGTTATTGTATCGTACTCACCCTGTCCGGTTTGAGCCTCAGGAACCCTTTCTCTGATGATCCTACAGGCATCATAGATGGCTGTGGAGGGCTCAAACTGCATCGTCTTCACTACATTGCATTGGCGAACGCAGATTTTCAGCGACAACACCACCATCTTGGCAGGCGGTGTGGGCGGGGGCTGCAGCTACACCTGCATACAGAAGCACAGAGAGGGAGAGGTTGGGTTTATTGCATGGCACAAGTCCAGGAAATACAAAACTTGAGCACAGTGACTACATTTATTGACCATGATAAATGAGCCAGATGTTAGAGGAGAAAGACTTCTCTGTAGTTATGAAGAAGGCACTACACAGTTTTTACACTTATAGTCTAAATAATTATGAATATTCTGGCATTACTGCTGTGCTTGACAAAACATCTTTTTTTTTACTTTCCCACAAAACTCACTTCGCACTTCTGCCTTCTTGTGGCTGTTAACACACACACACACACACAAAATGTCTTTTCCTTGCACTAAATGAACAATGAAATTTTATGAATGTGAAAAAAGTGTTAATTAATGCATAATGAAGCCATTCTTATGCTTCATAAGACTAAATTATCACATTTTGAAAATGGACCATCTGATCCCAGCTGGGGACAAAAAAATGCCTAAGAGAATATTTGGGCAGGAGAATTTAAAGGTAAAATAAAGAAGCAAAGCTACCACAACAACTGGAATTAAACAAGCAATCCTCCTCCTATTTTTGGGTTGTGGACTGTTGGTCAGTACAAAACAAGAAGAGAGGAAGAGGATGCCATCTTGGGCTTTAGGCAATATAATCATCATCACATATACAGAGGCAACAAATCAATTTCCAGCTTATTATCCTCCAAAACTAAAGTCAGCATGTGTCCAACTCTGTTAAACTAACAGCATGCCCCATATTCTCTTACTGCTTATAAAATCTAGTTACACCACTGAAATACCCCAAACAACAAATTTAACAGAACCACCACCATAACAATCTTTACATTAGTAAAGTGTTATATACACATATATTACAGAACTCTATAATTGGCCAAAGAAATGGTGGGAGCCAACACTGCTGTGATTCACAAAGATTAAATACAGGAAGAGGAGAAGAAAGCTGTGACCTCCCTAACAGAGCACCTCCTGTCTGGGAGCCATGGCAGCACAGTGCTCCTCTGTGCCCGGGGTCAAAGGTGAAAGGTCAGTCCTGGCCAGGGCTGAAGTACACAGGCTGGCCCCCTCATTTTTCCCGCTGGCTTCTGACCCTGACTCATACACAGAGAATCTGGTTCCTATGTGAAATGTGTTCACACACTGGGGTGAAGGTGTTTGTCTAGCACACAATGTTGACACTCCACTGCAGTATCCTGAATCCAGCCGAGGTAATAATACAACTAGACCTTGTATAAAAAGATGTATGACAAGTTGCCAGAAGAAAATCTATCATGCTAAGGTGTTGTTTTCTCTCAGTTTAGCATTTATTTGTACTATAAAACACTTCTTCAAATATAAAATTAACAAACCAAACAAATTTTAGGCAGCCTTCCAAAGAAGCGAGTCATTGCCTTTTTTTTTTTCCTTTCAATTTCATTTTCAATAAAATAAAATTTGATCTTACTTTGGGGGCTTAATAGCTGCCTTCACTGATACTCTTCTTCTTAGTGCAGCCTGTACATTTGTGGCAGCTATGGCTTTGGGTCTCAGTCAGTCAAGCACCCCTACAAACCTGCTGTTGATGGTGGTTGGGCCAAAGCCAAGAACTTTTCTGACAATTGGCTCATAAAGACGATGTATAACATAATCACACACTCTGTCAGAGCTTGACAGAACGGCATCCTAAAACTGATATAACCTGCAATTCCCTTGATTTGCCAGCATGAAGAGGCCTTTCCTAAAGGCTGGATCATGACACACAAAACTCTAAGCGGTGCCCTTAAAAGACCGAGCTAATTCATTGAATGAAAGCAACAAAAGCGACTTTGTTGAAACACTGACAGGGCTGATGGTGATTTACAAGTACATGGACCCCATTTCTGGAATACTACAAATTCTGTATTGTTATATGAAGCCTCAGAGTCGGGTGTTATCTTTTTGTCCTCCTCCTTCCCTGTTATGATTAGATCACAGACTGGAGCCTCAGATATCTGGAGGGTTTTTTTTGTTTTGTTTTGTTTTTTAAACCAATGGGTGTTATTTTTTTTCACCCCTGCAAATACACCATGCAGAACCATAGGATCTTTTAGACCGTAATCACTGCGCAATCAGCCTCTATAAGCCTGAGGAATGGTCAGGCAAACAGCAGGAAAAAGTAAAGAGATAATAGGGAGCGATGAGGACAGAGCATAATAAACTAATAATATGTTGATGTGGTTATCAGTGGACCCACCAGCTGGCTCAGCAGGACTACAGAGTGGGAACCAAACAGCTCATTTATGGCACTGAAAGCTGCACTTTTGTATTTTTACAGTATTTTAATAGATCATCATCTTTTGATATCACTAATGGTTTTAATTACGGTCTTCTGTGACAGTTCAAAATATACACAACCCCTTTTTTGCAAATTTTCCACCCATCTTTTTTTCTTTCTGGGGCAGTTTCTACACACTGACTGTTGTATTTGTGATGCTGGTATGTAAATCAGATATCAAGATGTGACCTGATCTGACGTGTGCTGAAAGGATGTGAGAATCAAATGAACAGCTGACTAACCATGCAGCTGTTCTGATGCTATGAGTCAAAATGTATGCTGTAAATATGTGCAAGTAGGATTTAGACCAAGACCACGTGCAAGTCCTGTTGCTGCTCTGTTCAGTCACATTTTGTTACCCAATTGACAACCCATTCAAAAAAAAAAGTCAACTTCTCTTTAGAATTAGTCAATAACTTTTTTCAACAAGTCATTATGGTCTCAGTTACTAAATTCAGTGTGCTGGAAATTATTGTTCTGTTAATAAGATTTGAAGACTTATAGTCACTTCGATATCTGCTGTGTGGGTGTTGATTGACAGCTGTGACTGACAGTTTGCCCACCTGCTGCTCTCCCCAGCTGCGGGAATCACCGAGTTGGATTATTGTCGCAATATTTCTGTAAGTATATTAAAATTAGTGTATAATCACCTGAAAATAAGAATTGTTGTGTTTTTGATATCTTAGAATGAGTCCTTTATATCTACAGAGGGAGTGGGTACTCTTCCATGGAGCCTGCCATGTTTCTACAGTAGCCCAGAACAGACAAACCAAACATTGGCTGTAGAGAGGGCCTTTTGCATTTATTGCCTTATTTTTTTCGAAGTTTCAAGGCCGCCATAGGTTCTCCTACATGCTTGGGAGGGATATTCAGTTGCTTGCAATCTACAACCTAACCACTAGATGCCACTAAATCCTACACACTGTACCTTTAATGCCACACAAAGAAGGAATTTACAATAAAAGGGTGATAATTCCATAAACAAATGTTGAAAATAACATTTTCAGCTTATTTAACATCAAACTTTTTAACTGATTAAATACAAATCATGTATTACAAATAATGAGCTTATTGTGTTAACCGGACACTCATAAATCCCCTTAAAAACAAATGAGAGTAAATCTCTCCTTCATCCTGCATCAAGAAAAAAAGCAGCGTCTCTGTCAAAGCTGGATTACCACCAAAGCATCCTATCATACATTTTCCCTTCCCTGTGATGAGAAAGGATTTGCTGAGATCAAATGTGATTGTACAGGCCCCAAAACACTTGAGTACAACCAACTCATTAGGCTGCAGTGTGGGAATGCAACTCCGGTGTGCATGCAACAGCGACAAAACCCCCTCAGTAATCATATATGGTCCTAATGCAATTCAAAAGACCGCTCTGTCCGTTTAGATAAACGCTGGTTTTTATTGTGCAACAGAGTATAAAATGTGTCAGAGGAATCACATTATGAGTGTTTTAATTTATTAAGAGGAGGATCATTTTACAACAACAACAACAAAAAAACACTGGTACTGTTATTACCAGTGCATTAATACCATCTATTCCAAATTTGAGGGTCACAGGATAAATCTGAAGGGTTACACAATTATGGGCTGGATAGAAAGAAGGAAAAAAAAAAAATCAGGATCAGGAAATTATACTGTATAATTTATACTGTTCAATAATCTTTGGTCTTTTCTTAGGAATATCTCTCTCCCTTTAGAAATATATGAAATTTAACAGTCTGAGAAGTGAAAATCACTCTTTGGTTGAAGTGATGAAGCTCATACATATTCATGTAACCTGGGTTGAGGGTTCATAAGCACACATGGCTTTATTTTAGGGCAAAAAAAGAACTATTGCTCTGCAATAAGCATCAGCATGATAAACCACTATGTGTGAAAATAGTAGTTTCTGCAAACAATTCAAGAGAAACCACAACTTTGTTAAAAGGTTTTGTCAGAATGACAGTCATACTTAAAGGGGAAAATTTGAAAATTTGGAATGGAAAATGTATTTAACCCAATAACTCAAAATATAAAAGTCAGTTCCATTATCTAATCCTGGATTTGGCATTTTAAAATGAATAAAATAGCCTGAGCAGCCGTTTCAGGTTAATGAAGACTAATCAGTGAAATTCTGGAATCAACTTATGATTGTACACTGCAAGGAACTAATAAAACCAGCAGAAATACTACATGAGAATAGTTGGTTGATGAATCACACAGTTGCAACTTCAGTGCCAGTTCATGTTGACCGTTGTTTTGCATGCATGCTTTATTAAGAACAGAGATACCCTCCACAACACCAACAACCTTCTGCAGTCATCTGTCATTTGAAACTAATGTAATTTTGACTCCCAAATTAAACAAAAGTAGATGCTTGAAGCAGACAGAAAGGACCAGCTGGCCTCACACAGTGTTGCATGGGACACACATACACACACACAGAGCACATACAAAACCATAATCATTAATACACTGTACACTCCCACACTGTAATACATAAGCACAAAGCATCCCTCCTCCTCCTGACTTTAAACCCAACTGCACCAGTTACACCTACACTCCTTTGATCTACCGCAGGCTTGCATGACAAAGAATATTCAACAGTACTGCTCTGCTGTGAGCAACATTTTTCATGTAGTTCACACAAACGACAACAGTCATGCAGGGTGACATTCAATGGATGGAGTTACATGGAGTTATCACATGATCAACATTCAACACTAAGGTCACATGGTGATAACTGAACCAGTGCTTAAGCAATCGCCATCTGCTGATGAAGACCATGAGATGCAGCTTGAGGAAAAGCTAGTTAGTCACTATTGTACTGTAGGTTGTGGATTTTTAAAGTGAGGACTGAAGCAGCAGAGTCCTAAAATTCAGGGATAAATTCTTCACAAAATTGTATTTAATTAAAAAAAAAAAAAAAAAGATCACACAAAGACAAACCCATCTTCCTATTGTTATTATGCCATCTGGTATTGTAATTATTAAAAAAAACATCATTAAGGGACAGTATGATCAAGCGTTTCAGAAGACAAACACTCGATGAAGAGCCAAAAAAAAAAAAAAAAAACGACAGTTCAACTGCCAAATAAGAGGTAAAGTCAGCAATACATTTCACTGCCGTATAAGTAGAGCTAACAAGTGTGTAGTCAACAGCATTCAAGTGGCTGAGCCCTGAAGGTGGTTTTTACCCTCGGATCAAATTCACTGCACAAAAAAAGCACACATCCGAGATCGACTTCTACCTGCTGCCAAAAACGCTGTGATGGTGAGGCTGCTAGGAAAGTTGATACAGTACTACTCTTCAACAACAGAGCAGCCGAGAGCACAAGTGAAGGGACCACCATTTGTCTCACTCTGAAGGGAGGTCAGAACCACTGAAGCAAGTCACTGAACTCATATTGACAATGGTACTTTTTATTTTTAAGACATAAATTTTAAAATAAAGTAAGCAGGAAAGTAAGAAATAAGCAGTTGAATACTGTGTGAAATCTTGATTGTACTCAGTTTTGTTGAAGACCCTGAATGTTAGATCCAATTCGATAATTACAAGCAAACTAAACAAGATATATCAAGCTAAGCGCAAAGATGGACAGATGTCAAACCACATGAGCTGCAGGTGTAGTGTTTGTTAGTTTTTAGTCAGTAACTTTGACACAGATACAGACATCACACCAGAGGAGGACAGCGAGCAACTAGGAGTGAGAGGAAAGCAGGTTATATTTTGCCAGTGAGCGCACGCACGCACGCACGCACGCACGCACGCACACACACACACACACCAAATTTGATTTCATTTGGAGAAAACTGCCGGTCTAAGAGTCCCACAAAAGCTCATGAGATAAAAGGAAAATGAGACCGAGCACTGGAACATGTAGCTATTGTTCAATAGATCAATGAGGCAGAGCGATGCCTGCTGGGAATGCCCGGGCCCTGTTACAGTAACATGGCCTCTAATCCAATAATAGAACGGCCCACAAGTCAAACAGGCCAATCCTAGAGTTCTGGACCAGAGAACATATTCAATATTTGGCCTGAGCATGTCTGCAGCCTAGTTTCAACATCAGGGCCAAACTAGGCTAGTGCGGACATGGTAATTAGTCTAACTGCTTTCTCTGTTTTACCCTGCAGCAGCATTTCTGTGTTTAATTTAGCAACTAGTTGCCTCCAAAGATGTTAAACAAAACACATCGCATTCTAATTTGCAGTTGAAAGCATATTGTGCCTGGCCTTAGGTGATGCCACTTGGCCTCAGAAAGGAAAAAAAAAAAAAAGGGCACATGTGCACGCCGAACACAATACAGCCTTATCATATGACAGCGGCTTTCGCTCTGACACCACACATGGCCTCAGGAGATGCACCGAGGATGAGGCCTGCTGGAAACTCGATCATGCCATTTTCAAAATGAACACAAGTGCAGAGAAACTCCATTTCAAATGCTACGTTACATCCAAAACCGAGATGTAAAGTTTATATTAGACATGTCTGCTACCAGAATCTGTGGAATGCAAAAACAACACATTTTCCTCTGGAATGCTGTTATGACACAAGGTTTTTTGTTTTTTTTTAAATATTCTTCCCGACTAACATGTGCATGGGAGGGGGGACTAATTTGCTCCAGGAGCATGTCACATATTATGATCCATCTATTTTATATGCACTGCTGCTGAATAATAATTAGGCTGTGCAATGTGCCACTTTTCCAGGCTTCATTGTTACCATCATGAATGGGTCTAGTTGAGTCATTATGAGGGAAATTTGTTTGATAGGAACTGGTAACACCAGCGTTTATGACCGCAAATATCACAACAGATTAAATTCATTTAAACGGCATGATCACAATGATAATGAAAAAGCTCTAGAAAGCTCTCTGAGCCATGCTGACCTCTTTCTGTACAAACCAGTGTTGATCATATACTGTATTATAGATATAATATGCATGCATCTCTTTTTATAAATCCTCTTTGTTGCTTTTGTTTTACTGCATGTGAAGCCAGTCAGTAATGTTTCTTATCTTATCCTGAGACCACTCACAGAGAAAAGTTGTTATAATAACTTTCACCTGACAGCTTTCTGGCTCTGGCCTCTTTTATTGTTTTTCATCCTTATAGACCTTTCATGTGTTCCAGTGTATTTAGTCAGTGTTTTCTCAACGGCACACCCTCCCATTAACACACACACACACACACACACACACACACACACACACACACACACACACACACAGGGTTGGAGGTCTTTATTCTATAGTGAATCAGTTTCCAACTGTTAACTTATTTAATGCATTTTTTTTAAAAATACACTCTCAGCTGTGAATGAACCAGTGTTTGTCATCACAGCTGTCATATCCATGCAAAGGCAGCGTAAACAAGACATTCGAGACTCGCTCTGACTACTCTTGAGGCAGAAATGGAACTGATCTAAAGCATACAGTCTTAGTCACACACGAGTGAGCCGGCACAGTTCAAAGTGAGGTCATGATCCAGCGGGCTGAATGGGGCAGTAGTGGCCAGTAGGTTAAAAGAGTGCACTTGTGACTCCAGAGCTACTGGAAAATGCAGGGCGAGGAACTGATTAAAAAATTGCTCTGCTCTTTTAAAGCGCATTCGAGTCGAAATTTACACGAGCATCAACTACAGTTCAATTGAATTTTTTTTTTTTTTTTTAAATAGATTCTCTGTGGAAATGAAGCCAGACTGAAGGCTTTAAGATCTGAGTGAACGTTGCAGAGAGAGTTGACAGGAATAAGGAGTCAGTTTGGAAGTATGCGCAAGCACCAAGTTTCAAGGTTGTGGGGACATTTCTGATAAAGGCTTGTTGGAAGTGAGTGTGACTGTGGGAGGGGGCAGAGTAACAAAGAAGAAGCCACAAATAATGTTTGTTTAATCCATTTTTGAAAGCGGGGAGTAGAATGATCATTTCACAAGGTAGCTTCTTCTACTTTTTTTTTTTGCTGCATGTGAACTTACAAATTAAAATCAATGTTTCATTATATGTCAGAGGAAAAGGAAACATTTACAGCAAAATAAAATCCAGTATTTAATTACTCCTCACTGTGGCACAGTTGTCACCAGACAAACATGTACACACAGACATGAGACTAAATACACAAACACACCTCTACTTGAAAAGGAAGCTACATGTGAGAAATAAAGCCTGTTAGGATAATTATCCACCTGGTTGGTGGTGGGATCAGGTGACAGACTGCATACCTCCTGAGTGACAGAAACAGCATGTCTGTTGTCTGCTTGTGTATTTTGCATGTGCACATTTGTTTGTGTGTGTGTGTGTGTGTGCGCAAGAGAGCCTGGCAAACAGCTAAGGCAGACAGGTGATGCGTTTCTGTCAGCAGCGGCACCGACGCAGGTGTCGGGTTTCATGGAGAGGAGAAGCTTCCAACACTGTCTCTAATCTAACACACAGCTTGTTGCTAATGCCTCATTCAACAGAATTTTAAAATAGATTCACTTTCAATTTGGCCTCTCAACCAGAAGAGGGAATCAATTTGAAATTTAAAGCCTAACTGCAGTCACCCCCACCCCTCGCCCCCATCTTAGCACATGTAAATTTGTCCTAGAGATACCAACTTTTATGGGTACTTAAGAAGGAGGGAGCTTACATGAGACAACACATTTATGAGCCACCAATCAGTTAATCTTCTATTACAATCTTCACTCACCCAGCACATTTCGGTTTTCCCTTAAAAAGGCCGTCATTTTTCTACTCCATTGCTATTTGGGGATATGTTCAAACACAAGTTGCCATGGTTACAGAGGCTAGTTGTGGCCTGACTAATATCTGATCTGTTTTATAAGGAATGAAATGAGAAAAAACATGAGCTCAGCTGATATGTTCACTTTCATATGTGGATCAAAGCTACTGTTATCCGATATCTTGAGCTGATATTCAACATCTATAAAACTAACAAATTTCAATCCAAAAAACTGAAGAAAGTTATATTATTCGAGATGTTTGTTCTGGTCAGTGTGAAAAGCCTCTGAGGCTGACTCAGACCATAATGGAACACTAAACGATCCACTAAAACTCAGACTAATTAAATTCTTTCGGTTAGGTTTGTAGCTCATAAAAGAAAATCAGAACCAGCTTCCATTGCCTGTTTCCCAGACTGACACCTGTGAAGTGGTAGTGAAGTCCATAATGAAACCATTTCTCAGGTTGGAAATCCTAAATTAATGAATAAACTAAGAATGAATACATGAATTAATAAATCAATTCCTTAGTTGACATTAGAGGGGGACATACATACTTTCATAACTGTCAGGGTATTAATCAGCCTGCTCTTATGTATGAAAAACAAAGATAAACAAGTCATTCAAACTCCAAACACACTATGAAAAGCAACTCATTCATATTGTTGCACTTGTGCACAAAATGTGACACATAGTTGGGTAACAAATGGAAGAAGAAAAAAAAAAAAGAGAGAGCTTGGAAGGAAAAGTTCAATCTCTGGCTCCTTCCTCACCTCCACACAGCTGGCCAATCACGGCATGAAGAAGGTGTGAATGTCGGATTGAGGGTTTTGGAAAGTTACAGAAATTGTTGGACGCAGCCATCCAATTTAAACATCGGAAAGGTGAAGAAAGTTTTCGGAAGCTGTTCAACCATTTGACAAACACTTCTGTAAAAGTATACTGACACCTTAAGCAGTAAAGCAGAACTCTGAGACCACAGGGGCGTTAATCACAGTTATTGGGGTGGGGGGGGGGGGAATCTATATAGAATTTCATTCTAAAGTATCAAGTATTAACAGTATTGGCGTAATCCATTCTTGTTCCAAAATGACAACAGTGTTGGTTTTATACTTGCTACCTGTTACCATGATGGATGATCAAAACATCATATGTCCACTTTTCAAGGACATCACAAGAAGCAGCTCTGTGTGTGGCACCAAAAATATACACTGTATCTACTGAGTGACACATACTTTCCAAGTGCAAACCTGCAGTCAGCTCCAAGTGGTTTATCATCCACACACACATCAACACTTCCTGTCACAACAGTATGCCTATATCAAAATACATAGCGATGCAGTGAATAAAAAGAGACAACAGTGGAAAAACAAATGACTGGTAAAGAGCCAAGTTGGGCCCCCTTTCATGAAAACAAAGTAGCATCACTTCTGCCTTTGATGCGTTAAATGCTTTACTCTCTGCTGTTGCATCTTAACTCCCTCTTAAGAATCTGCAAGGCTCCATCATGTAGGAGTAGCGCTCTGCGACAGAGTCATGCGTTGTTCTTAAGTGCTGATAATGTGGAATGTGTAACCTCTTAAAGTAACAACTTTTGCTGTAATACATCCATGTCAAGTCCGTTCCATCCCGATACTTTAGAGCTGCAAGACGCTGACGTGAGTGCGCTGTGCAGCAACAGCAGCGGCAACGCATTACAGATTCATTGTGAGCCCTTCTTATTCTTTGTGTGATCTCATTTTTCTTGCAATTGTGCGTCTGGGAAAAGACATTCAAAGCATACATTGGGTATTATAGATAAATGCATTTGTTTGTAAAGCACTTTGTCTTAGATGAATATTTTGATACAGAACTCACATGACAACAGCACTTTGTCTCCCTGCACCACAGCTGAGTAATATTCATGAGTGACAGAAAAAAAAAAAAAAACATCAATCACCAGACAATACACACAGCATCTGCATGTGCATCATTCAATTATTTCCCATGCGATGCCCCCCTCTGAAAAAGCTATTTGGCTCTACTGACATCTGAAATTTTTGTAATGAAAAATGGGTTACAGAAGAATCTATTAAATGACTTAAGTACAATAATGTTGTGAAGTTAGCCTACAATAGTGTGTATGATTTTTTTTAAAATTAGTTAAACAGTCCTCCAGCTTGCCAAGTATGCATTTCAGGGCCTATGAGGCTGTTTTTTCTAAGCAAACAGGTGTGGTGATCTCTGGTCAGCAATTGCGGCATTTTTGGTCATCTGTACTTCCGTCACATCAACACTCCTAAGCCTTCAAGTTGCATGAGGCAAATCATAAGGAGATGGGGAATCGATAAAAACCTGCCATGTACTAAAGGTCCACATAATCTCTGTGCTTTAGTCTGCTTTTAACAGTTATTATGGGGATTGTGCTTCTTATGGGACTTTCTGGTTTAGTTAAAGGCCGGGGATAACTCTGGCTGTCAGGCCGACATTCAGTCTAAGTCTTTTCCTCAGCAATAATTCCACTGCCCTCTGCAGTTTGAAGATATCTCTGGATTTGAATACTGTATGGGTGAATCATATTTGCTCTGAATTTTATTTGAATGATTATCAGACTGTGATCATTTTTTTTTTTTTTTTTTGCAATTTTGTAATGAGGACATTGGTCTGAGACAGTGCTGCTACATAAAAGTATTCAGTATTCACTGCAGCATGACTGCAGGTTAAAAATGGAAAATCTATATAAGGAAAACATTGAGCAATTATTAAGAATTAAGTATTCTCTCATGATGGCCCAAATCCCTCATGAGGTTGGTACTATTGTTGGACTCAAAAAGGGGTGAAATATACTGTCCAGCATCATATATATATATATATATATATATATATATATATATATATATATATATATATATATATATATATATATATATATATATATATATATATATATATATATATATATATATATATATATATATATATATATATATATATATATATATATATATATATATATATATATATATATATATATATATATATATATATATATATATATATATATATATATATATATATATATATATATATATATCATCTGCTCTGCCTTCAATGCAAAAATATCAGGCCCAGAAAAAAAAAAAAAAAAAGATCCAAAGGGGAGACCCATGACAGCCGCCTACGCATGAATGCCAAGGAGGCCAAAAGTTTTTCCGGACACCAAGGCCTGTTCTATTTGGCAGTGATGCAGCTTGGGATTACACAACGCTCCCGATGGCACAGCCACTCTGCCTGGAAAAACAGGTGATTCACTACATTGGGTGCCAGCCAGCTGCTGTGGTGACGGCCCCGGTCACCCCACCAGGAGCCATGATCACTGCTTAACAGTAAAATGTCTGTCAGCGGAAGGAATGCAGTGATAGCATGGAAGAGTCAGTGTAAAATGTGGTCAGGAGCTAGTCATCTTCCAGGCTTAGAAAGAGAGACTCAGAGTGGTTCTCATAAACTAAATGAATAGCAAGTTGACAAATTGAATGATTAGTCACATTGCAGCCCTGAGACACACATTTCAATTCCAGCTAGAGCATTTATTTAATGGTTTACCAGGTGAAGCAGAAACAACTGTTTCTCATGATTAATTGGGAAGGCTATGCATACTTAGTGTGATATAAAATCTAATTTAGAAAACACTCACTTCCTGTATCCTTGGAAAGTGGCTATAAAGGTGTATACATCTTATTAACACAAGACAAGTGTCACACCATCATTCTAGCTCAAAATGGGTGTTAAATGCATACTCTTGAGCAATGTGTTGACATTTTTAGCTCCATCACATACAAAAACTTGAGGTGGTCCATGGATACAATATCCCTTCCCAAAAATCTCTGACTGAAAAACTAAATTAAACCCATCTGCTGTGCTGAGTGTGACATCACCTCCTTGTTTACCGAGCACAGCTCAGCTTATTTGGGGAAACAGTTGACAGACGAACCACATCCAGCAAGTCCATAAACAGCCAGCACAGATAGCTGAGTAACAGGAACCACAGTAGTTGTCATCGGCTCCGATAAATAAACCTTTTGAAAGTGCAGGTAACAGTGCTGTGAAACGATGCTGCTCTGGTGACTCAATATTTCCACGAGATCTGGTAAGAGTCAAATGTGACCACTGCCATTACAGTCACCCTGTTGAATGAAGTCTGTGTGAGCCACACCTGCATTTGATGCACTGGTACAGGATACAGAGCATCATACTGTTCAGTGATCACACATGGATATCAATGGCATTAAAATATCAATACAGACCTACAGATGTTCCATCTGTTAGATTCAAGCCACATTTCAACACACTGCAGCCAAAGATAATTGAAATCTGATTTCATGTACATTCTTAAATGTCTATTATTTCAAGAGTCCAGAATACTATCAAAAAATACCTATGATGAAACATGAATTTGTTATCATCTGTAAAACTGATTCACACATTCCACTTGCAACAATCTGAGTTTAAATCTGGGTGCAGCCCCATCTAAACATCTAAACATGAGAATGTTCAGGCTGGAAGTGGACCCTTTTAGCCATCTTCAGCACAGGCATTTCTCTCTTTAGAAAAAAAAAAAACCTGGGTAAGCTGTTTAGTTGCACTTAAATTATACAATTGAGTGATCCATTTGGCAAGGAAGTAGCTGACAATACAACACCACAAAGAAAAAAAGAAATCCATCTAATAATCACTCAAGGCTGTGCAACGTGGAAAAGTTGAGATGCTTAAAATGTCATAAACCTACTTACATAGTAATTATACTTGCCATAACTAGAAAAACAAAGACATGCCAGTTCCATTTAAAAGCTTTATTCCTCTTGGCGGAGGAAGTTAAACCTAAAATCATGCCTGTAACAAAAAAAAAAAAAAAAAAAAAAAAAGATTATTGAAGATGTCCAATCAAATAGCAGAGTTCATAGTCATTTATTTATCTAAAAGAAAAACTTGACATTCCTACAACATATGTAGCTGATTCCATCCAAAATGGGCAGATTATAAAAAGCTGATCCTCTGTGAGGTCCAACCCTTAACCAACCATATAAAACTAAAATCCCAAATCAAACATAAAAACAAGTTTAAAAAGTGCTTTCAAAGTATATTAATGATCATTCACTGGGAAATGCTAGCAAAACAAAAGCAGTTCAATACTGTAAATATGGCGTCATGATTAACTTTCAGTGTTTTGTCCCACCACAGTTTCATAAGCTCAGCCCACGCTTGACTAATCAACCTTGAGCAAACAGCTCCGATTTGTCAACAGACTGGACAGTGAACAGCTGGCTGAGGCTATGTTGACACTGGTTGAGCACAGTCATGACACATACAGGAACAAGAAAGAAAGAAAAAATTCCCTACCAATAATCCCATATTGTGAGACTGAAATGCAATGTTTAGAAAGCCTGAAACACCCAAAAACCAATTCTGTCAGAGTTAAAGGCGTTTCTAACCCTAAACTTCCCATGAAAACTTGTTTTCTGTCCTGTGTCTGTCTGACCACCTGCAACAGTGCTAAATGCTGTCAGAGACAAGAGGAAAAAAGGAGCACATGTCAGCAGTTAAATATCGACGGACGAGCCAAAGGATCATTTGCATTCTACTGCTTCCAAAAAACAATTTAACGTGCAATCTTATTGTACTTTTAATGCGGCTCGGATTAAGTTCAGATCTGGCTGCTTATTGAAGCATGGCATGAGACAAATCCACATTAGAGCTCATTAATTGTTCGAAAACTAAAACGCACAGTGACCGTAACCTCATTTGTGGAATGGAGCATGATTACAGTGAGTGGCTGGGCACCAGATGCTGCCAGTTTAATTGCCCTCTGCAAGCAGTTCAATGAGTCCGCTTGAAAATGTACATCAGTATATATACTGTCAAGGAGTGAAGCACAATGTGCATGCAGGCATTCTTTTGACTTTTATTAATGACCTGTGATGACAGTGATCCAAACCATTTAGCAACATCTTTTGTGTCCAGACAGAGAAGACGTCATATGGCATTTGATACAGTGCACCTGGCAAGTGGCTTTAAACCAGGCATACACACACTGTATCATTCATACACACACACTTAGCCTTGCTAGGTGAACACAAGTAGGGAGGAATAGATAATTTAGTTTCAGCAGCTCCAAGGATTGATAGGATGTATAATTTGAGTTATCACACTCTCACACAGGTGATGTTCACATAACACAAGCCCAACATTTTGCATTTATGGAAGCCTGCTGTCAGAGTATTTGTGAAAGTGAAGAGAGTGAATCATAAAGACAGAAAAAAAAGACAAAATAGCAAACTGCAAGTTCGAGAGAATATAGAGAAACTGAAGCTACTGCTGCCATTAATAGCGGCAGAGAAAAGAGTCTGCAGGGCAAAAACCATTAAGAGAGCCTCTCAGTTTTAACCCTTTCACAATCTTGTTTCTATATGATTCCCCGGAAGCCAACACTGAGGAAAGTGTTCTTTATCTGATGTAAGACAAACATACAGCACTCATGTCAGAGCCTACACCTGCAATTGTACACTACCACTGACATTTACGCAAGCTCGCACCTGTGCAGTGTAACCTAGTGAACCATTTTCCCACACATTCTCAATGTAAATCAGTTACTAAGAACGTGATACGATTCATGTGAATTTTATGCGAGAGCAGGCTGGTGAAAGAACGGTGTCATTACAAGAACTGTTACTGGCAAACGGAATGATATCACTGGCTCAGAGTCAAACATTGGCAAAATTGCAAAAGTGTATCGGCACAAGATTAACCTCTGCATGGCATCTTTCAAAAAAAAAAAACAAGTGTAGCGTTTCCATTACATTCATTAAGATTTCACAGTTAAACTCATCTTCGTTAAATGCCAAATCACACATTTTCAGCTACTTCTCTTTTCATGCGTTAAGTGATGCTGCACACCATCTGTAGTGCTGAAAATACACACACGCATGCACTCGGCAGCATCCAGAGCTACAGAAGCTTCTCCTGAGGGGAGAACTACAGTGAAACTAACTGTTCATGACATTTTCTAGCCCGTCTATATGCTCTCATGTCTCCATCTTTATCAGCTTCTTACCTTATTGCTGAGGAAAATGCAGCCTTTGATGTCTGCTGATCTTCACAGCTGAAAAAGACAAATGGTGGACATTTATGAGTGAGATAATCATGATTTTCTTCCTAACACAAATGTAATGAAATTCATCTCTCTTGCTCCTCCGTAGGATCTCCAGCCACAAAATGCTCAGTACTATATTTTGAGATATTTCTAACGGGCTATGCCATATGTCACAACACAAGAGGATAAGATACACCAATGCAATATGCAAAATATAGCCACAAGCAGCAATTGGTGGCTTCAAACCTTTTTGCACTCAGCGGAAGGGAGCAGTTCATTGAGCCAAAATTAAAGCCGCAAGCAGCAATGAACGGTTTCAGGCTCCACAAAAAGGTGAGAAAAGTCACTTCAGCTAGATTAATTCTGTTTAAAGAAGGAGTGACACCAATCACACACATGTTTCATCATCATGAAGCCTGCAGCTTTTCAATAATCGCACCCCCCCCCCTAAATATGCGATAGGCCACGCCCACTTGTACAGATTTGGTTGATGGCAGTCATGTTTTTCAACCGATCTTAGTCAACACCAAATTTGTCATGCAGCCTTGTGGGACTGAGATACATGTTGCTACTATAAATGAGTGAGTCAAAATCTAAAAACAGTAGATGTTACATTACTGTTTCACATTTTGCAAATTAAGAAAACATCCATCATAGAAAACTTTTATGGTCTAAGAGGCTTTTTTTGTAGAGAACATTGAGCTAGACTCATGTGTGAAATTTCAATTCAGTCAGACTTATGGTGTGAGGGTCATGGCATTTTGAATATTGAATTTTTAGGCCTTAATTACAGCACCAACATCTGGCTGATTGGGCTCAAATTTCTTGAGAGGCACATGCACATCATTTTAGAAGCTTTCTATGGCAGGATAATGCTGATGCTAAGGATCTCCACCAATGTAACAGACTGACAGTTTATAAAAGAGCACTCATTTAAGAGGATTAGGAGTTATAAAATAGTGAAATGTCATAATAAGATTTCATTGTTAGATAAATAATTTAAAAACACATAAAATATGATCTATTTTGTTTCTGTGTCACAAGATCTGGTAGGAGATACATATATCTGGGCAATGGGCAGTTTTCTAAATGGTTCCAACTTGAATAGTGTGTTTGTCTACTTGGTGATGCTCTGAGCAAATATTTACTGAGAGATTTTGTAGAAAGAGATTGGAACAGAGATGTTATCAGAGTCACTAAGGGCATTTTTTGAGTTGATTGTATCTACATAGCTACATTTAGCTTGATCAAACTCAAATGTTTTGTTTTTTTGTACGTCACTGCACCCCAGGTACAGTACAACAGCGTTCAGAAACATCCCACTGTGCTCTGAAACACTGAGACCTTCTGTAGCCACATGATGATGTAACAACCACAGAGCGCCATGAACAAATAAACACAAGTCAGCAGGTTTGATTAATGATATCCAACTGACAACATGAAATCAGTTCAGCTCAGCTCAGTTCAGCCATGTATATTGACAATCTAAACAACTATCATATAACCACTTAAATAGTTTTGGAAGCTGTTACTGTCTAAACTAAATCACTGTACCAACATTTACTGTTATAACTGTCATGAAGAATAGTTTAAACTTTAAGTGACTGGTTATTTATAATTATTTAAAGCTACAGTTCACGCTTCGACAACATTCAATAATAACAATGTGTGGACATGCTTATAGTTTTAACTGCAAGATTCAGCATCCTGTTCACTAACAGCCAGCTGTGGGTCATTTTGCTAACGTGCTAACTGCTCATCTGTAAATGAGGTGAGGTCATGAGCTAGGTTCCCCACTGTGTTGGTCTTTTTGAACAGAAAAAAAAAATACAGTCCACACTCTTTATCTTTTCAAAAATCAGAACTATTGAGTTGTGTTTCTTTCCCCAGTGAAGCCTCATTAATCAGACAATGGCCAAGAGTGCCATTTAGCAGTTTGGTCAACTTCCAAGAATTAATGTTAATTAGCTACAGCTGACTGAACTTGCAGCAATAGTTGTCATTTTTTAGCTGTCAAAATCAATGGTTTACCTCATTCTTTAAAATAATGATTCCGACAACTGCTCAGCCCTGAGCAGGACTGTATGTTCAAACTCTTTACAGCACACAACAGTATCTTATGGAAACAATTAACTAAAAAACCAGAGTCCAAAAAGAAAAAGTCCATTCTGTAATAACAGAGACAATATCACATGTAGTCCTGTATAACATGGTCTGTAGTCAGTTTAGTATTCTTCTATAGTTTTAAATTTCCAAACATTGTGGATAAGAACAATCAAAACTAGGATAACTAGAATATTTTACAATAGGCAGTGAGGGTTATTACACCTGTCCAGGCTGTACACTTTAATGCCCCAGAGCCAGAGTTAATAGCATGGGCTGCAGCCGCTCCTCTGACAGGCTAGAGACTGATGGGGGACAAGCGAGACACGGTCTCAAGGTGGATCACTGGACAGAAAACACTCTGCAGGCTCTCACCGCCGTGCAGGTCCTCTCTCCCGAGGGAGGTTTTGCACGCACTGCAGTTACAACACCACTCACAAACACACTCAAGACTGTGGTGTAAGCAATAATGCATCAGCAGTGAAGTACTTTGTTTTCATACACAGCACAGGTGTGATAAGATAGAGTATTTTTCACACAAAAACAATATTGCTGCATTTTAACCCACCACTTAATCATCCAAGAACAAAGAATTCCAAACAATGTAACGTTAGAGGGTCAAATCCAAACAGCTGCATTCTGATGACATCAAACACTGGCTCACACCACAAACCACTGTTAACAATCTTTATCCGGCTTCTGATTACTTGCTTACTCATCAGACCTCCTCAGAGTTCAGGTTTTAGCTCCAGCAGCTAGCAGCAACAACCTGTCCCTTGAGCCATTGACTTGCTGACATTGGTGGAGCAGGAAAAAGTTTTAAGTTTCTTACCAGGAGGTAGTGATTCACACAATGACTCACTTTTCAAATTCCACCGAGGAGGTCAAAAAAAAAACCGACAGGTTCCTTTAATATCTGTCCATTAGAGAATGATGATTAAAAGGAAAAAGGAAAGTAGCACAAATCTCAGTCATGCAGGGTCTGAGTCTGCTTCCATGCTTCATTGAGTTCATTGAGTTCACAAAAGACATGGATGCTAAAAATCAGAACATTCTAATTTTCATTTGTTTTTAAGTTTGTTCACCCCAGCAAATTCACAAGATGTGCGTTGCTTTAACATTTACACAATGTTGTTTTATGTCAAATTTTATTTAGATTCCATAATGTTTATATTCCATGATAATAAATGGTTATTAAAGTGCAAAATAACACCGGTTCAGGTTATAACAAACCCACCTAAAAACAATAGCACAATAGCAAAAGGAATCCCTGGAAAGTCAAAATAAAGTGATAATGGAGACATACTGAACCTTTTGCCACCAGGAAAGTAAACGTGAGCACCCGCATTGAACAAAACACGCTTGAATAGAGACCTTATCTCAACAGCAACTTTACAGACATTTGCATTCCTGTGATTGTCTTTTCTATGCCTGAGGGAGCAGTTGCAAAACTCTGTTTAAGAGACAGCATCTAGAGGTGTAACGAAAGAGGCCAGTAGTTACTTTGTGCTTAAAAAAAAAAAAACCTGCATTAACTAAGATTTTGTGATAACCAAATCAGTCATGACAGAAATAAATGACAGGAAGTAAGGCTGATGAAAAATTGAATGAGTCGGGGAAACTGCTCTGGTCCCCTAGGGTTTTCCAGAGGTGGGGCACAGGGGTACATCGCCAGTGGCGATCTTGGGAAGCACAATGTGCCACTCGAGAATTCATTGTTCCGTCCATCCTGCGGTTTCATTAATCTCGCGCTGCAGAGGAGGACAGAGTGCTCAGACAATATGGTGCCAGGGAAACACCTTTCTCTGGCCCCAAAAATGAAGCTTTAATAAAGCTGCCCACTATGACTTCTCAACATCACATACCATCAACACAGCTGGATTACACCATGATATTAACAAAACATCAGCGCATGGGTTGAGGTGGCAGCTCAGTATTTACCGAAGGCACGTGTGTGCGCGGCGATGAAATACCGTGCCGCAAAC
The DNA here is from genome assembly GCA_029490765.1 of Euthynnus affinis. NCBI lineage: Eukaryota > Metazoa > Chordata > Actinopteri > Scombriformes > Scombridae > Euthynnus > Euthynnus affinis. The sequence continues at coordinate 17,204,803 of CM055839.1, forward strand.
CTTTCAGCTATTAATTTGAAATCATATTATCCTGATTTATCGCACACAGAGTTGTTGCCACTGAACAGCTCAACTAAAACTGATGGGGGCTGAGTGTTAAGTTCCTTGCTGTAGGCCACCTCAAAGATCAATGGAAGCTGTTCAGTGAGGGGAAAGCATTACTCATTCCCAGCCACATTCCCCCTTAGAAGTCTTTAGAGATTTGCACACCCTATTACATACAAACTAGCTTCCCTAAACTTTTTGACTCTCACTGCCCTGATTATAACATCAAACCAAATCACAAATTGTAAATATCTTAAAAAAAAAAAAAAAAAAAAAAAGAAAGAAAAATCCCAAACTAATACGCAACCTAGGCTGAAGAACTTTAAAAAAAAAAAAAAAACACAGGTACCACCTTTCCATCTCAAATACACTGCAGCTTACCTTCCCTCTGGAAGCCATCCAAAATGTAGATCCGCTTCAACATTCTTTAATTTAGTACACATTACTCTGAAAACTGGCTCGGTGCAGTCGTTCTGCTGGGACATAACTGTCACTATAACCACGTCCTTAGGGCATTAAAACTGTAACATCAAGGACAGTCCAATCATTTCATTCCGCCAACATCAGCAGCAAACCTCTCCTCCATCAGCTCGAGAGCAGCTCGTCAATGAAACCAAACACTACAGTTTAAAAATCTCTAAAAACGCAAAGATAGAGTGACCCCTTTCTGTACACAACTCCTAAACCACAGAGAGGACACTTTAAGAGCCGAGTAGGGTCAGCACTTAAAGAGAAAACAGAGTGAAATTTGAGGAGCAGCACAAGAGGGGGAAACGTCTAGATGATGCAGCTACTTTCTAGCTGTCAGTAGCAGGGGATTAGAGGACCTAAATCATAGCAAACATCACAGCTCAGCCTAGAAGCTCAGACTGACTGACTGACTGACTGAAGCCCACTAACTAATTGTCTGGTGTCTTCCGCCACTCCCATGGATGAGTAGCAGACCTAGATATGCAATTAGCTAAATGGGTCCATGGGATCTGGGCCTAATTCATGCAGGTGGGGGGGTTCCTTGTGTGGTAGGGGACTCATTACCCACTGCCCTCTCATTAGGAGCCACCTGTCTAGAGCTGCACTCATCATATAGCATGTATCAGCCTCTAAATTTTTTTTTTTTTAAAAGTAAATGTAAAAATATAGATAGGAAAAGAATGACATTTTACTATTTATTTACTGCTAAACATAGCGCTGTTAATGAACATGCATAACACCTAGCAAACGTGCAAAATATAAAAAAAGTTCCATTATGAGAAAGCAAACAGTCATAATGTAACCTTTAAGTGCAAATGCCAGATAAAATTTCACTTATTTCACAGAAAGAGGAAGCGATTTAATGATTTAAAGTTAATAACACCTGGACCCCCCCCACCAGAGCCCAGCAGAGCTCCCAATAATAATAATACCTCCATCTTTATAAACACAAACCATCTGCTCTCGCTGGGTTTGCATGTATGAGTAAGCAATACATTTTCTACCACAATAGAGACTGTGGGAAATGCAGAAAATGAAGGAGGAAGGAGCATGAGGTTCAACCCTGAAGACAGTCAATCAGTCAGTGACCTTCAAAAATAGGGGTCAGGATGAGGTTTTCAAAAAACGAAATATCTGTTGATCAATACTCGATGGCAGAAGTGTTCAAGAATCTGAGAACCTACCCTTGTAGTTTTGTTTTATCCATTTTTGTTTTGTTTTTTGTTTTTTTAGATATTCAGCTCTAAGATTTCTGCTGCTCCACCAATAAGAGGGAAGTCAAAAGAATTTAATTTGTTTTGCTCAAATCCAAATGTTACTCATAAATTAATATAAATATTCCCAGAACCTCATCTATACCTCTTTGGGGTTGGGATTCTCTTTCATTAGTTCTTTATTTTTCCCTTTTTGGGGGGGGAGTTGAGGACATCTGGAGAGCAGCTGTTGCTTTGCATCACATGCTAGCACACACACACACACACCCACTCAGTTGTTACATAGCCCGCCTCCCTCATCAGAGGTTAAGGGGTCAGGAGCCCTGTGTCCAGACGCACCATTTAATCTGCTCGAGGTATAGACAATCTCTGGAAATCAAACACCATGCAGCCACATGTACTCACCGAAATAGGCATGGATACACACACACACACACACACACACAAACGGACACACACACACACAGAGCAGACAGAGCCCCTCTCGTCTCTCTTCTATACAAGGCAAGCATTCGACCCTCTCTCTCTCTCTCTCTCTCTCGGGATGGTAGAGATCTTCAGTGATTAGTCCTGCCCTTCCAGAGACGAAGGGAGGGTATGGCTACTAATTCAATTACACAGACCCTCGTCCCTGTTCAACCCGACTCCCAGTTCCATGAATGGAATCAAACCCAACCAGCCAACTGTGGAGGAAGGGTGGGGAGTGGGGCCGAAGCAGAGAGGCAACCCAATGTGTTTACATTGGTGATTTACATTTGGTTTACACTTGTGCTTGTGAGAGTTTGTCCTGAATGCTCTTTGGCAGAACAAACTGTAAACTATCTTGAGATAAGATGAAGTGAGAGTTTCATTATGCTGTTCGTCTCTCTCTGACAAGCAAATATGGAAAAAAAAGGTGAAAAACACTACTTTTCAAGGTTTGCTGGAAGACACTTGTCATTAGAGCAGAACATCAGCGCTAGAATTTGGTGTGAAGGATATTCATCTGGGCAACCTATTTCCATACCACGAAGGTTAGGTAGGATTGGCGTAGGCATAAACCGTGACAGCAAATATACCAAGACTGCAAGACAAAATCTAAAAGGAAAGACACAAAATTGGAAATCAAGGGATTATATGAGCTGTTCTTTGTAGCCTTAAAACAAATCCCCATACCACTTCAAGTGATTGCTTTCTGAAGCCTACATTCTACAATAATAATACAAGGGAATTGCATGTACAATGTTCTTTTACTCTGTAGCAATAAATAAAACGATGGCAAGTCTGTCCCGGTTACTACCCACTGAGCAGCAACCGTAACCAACTGAGAAAAGCGTAACACAATTAAATTGTAACAAAAACGCCTGGATGAAATGTTACAATTATGGAAGGAACTGATCATTAAGATAATAATTCACGAGCTGATGAGAGTTCATTATGTTCACAAGCACATCTTTTACAGGACACATTAGCTGGATTTTTAGGCAGCTGACAATTTTACCAGTTCCTATGGCCAGCATTTCCAGTCTAAATCTTTTATTTGTTGTGCATTATCACTCATTTCCTTTTCACTGCTCCATAACAATCACCCATCTCCAAAAGCAAAAGTATGACCTTGTCAAAATGCTCCTTCCTCTTTCACCATCTTAAGAGCTGAACAGAGCAGTGTTTGCAGAAAAGCTGAGAGCTGAGAGACAGAGAGGGTTTAAACCTTCACTGTCATCATGGCCGAGGCTGTCATGCACCAGACTGGGTTTAAATGATACTGAACACCAACACACATAATTGCACACTCAATGGGGGGGTCAAACAGGTTAAAGCCCATCGCCTCTTCAATGTCTGGCAAATGAAGAAAATCCTACAATAATGTAATTTAACTTTAATTAACTGAAAAAGTAAACAACCTGCTTACGTGCAACTTATATACAGGGATTTCAATGAACTTTTCCATTGCAGGAGACTTACTCAAAACATGCAAGTATAAAATATCAGTTCATATCATACACTTATCATCTTGCATTCTTCCACCTATCCTACATGAGGTTTCTAGTTAAAGCTTACTAAGGTTTAGAGCTGAAAGGTTGGGACCCAGTCCAATGTTTCAATCGGGTCGTGCTGATCGAGGGAGACACCAGCTGCCAAACAGTCGTGGCATAGCTGAGCAGCTTGAATCAAATCCCACTTTCGCACTCCATTGGTAGAGTATGATAGATATTGTTCTCTGGTTACAGCGCTTGGTCAATTTGCATGAACCCATAACATCCCAGCGCTGGAGCTCAAAGAGATCTCAACTCTCAATTTTTAAACCAAGTATTAAGAGTTGATAAAATATTGATGTGAACAGTTGGGTGAAATTGTTAGAAGTCATTTATTGGGTGCATTTATAGCTGTATTGTGGTAAGTAGGAACAACGTAGTTTTTTACCGTTCGTGTTAGCTGTGGAACACAACTGAGCCACTGAGCTTTGGATGTATCCCATTACTGCTGATTAAAGCCCCACTAGAAATATTAGAACTGCTTGAACAGAAATGGCACCGAACCTAATGAGAATGCTGCATAAGTTACTTAAGCGAGAGTACCATTAACTTGCTTGATGAAAGAAACTTATCCTGTACAAGCCTTTATTATGCTGGCCAGTTCATCAGGGCTGCACTCTCATCTAAACAAATGATCCATTAAAAAAAAAATTGCACAGCCTGCCACAGAAGTGAGTACATCATTTACGAGACACAATAAATCATCAAAGCCAAGTCTAAAAAGGCAGCGTCTCCCTCTGGCAGGCCTGCAGATTAGGATGGAACAGCCCTCTTCATGAGCTGCCGACCTAATCTTCTTTTGCATCTCAGCCGTAGAGATATGGGAGTCCTCTAATCCGCTCTATGGGTGGACAGCTGTGAGCAGACTGTCTGCTACTGTAGCTCCAGCAGCTCTGGCCTTCAAAACCCAATTTAGTCAACAGCTATATGGATTGACATACATTTTAATTAGGATAAGCACCGCTCTGCCGTTCCTTATCTTTTCCATTAGCAGCTTTTGCAGTAAAGGGTTTTTTTAAATGGATGAGTGCCTTTCTAGGTGTGACACTTTCCTAAAGCCCTTTGAAAAGTCCACAGCAATTCCATTGCAAGTTGATGTAATAACAATCCCAGGCAGGTAAGGCGACTGCCAGGCAGGAGAACCAATTAAAAAGCAGGCTGGTGGCTGGGAAGAGGCTCAGGGACACTGAAGGAGAAGACATGACACAAGAGTTAAACTGCCTTAGAGGGCTGCGGCTGCCTATTGTGGGTGAACAATCCAACTATTCCAAGCCCAGTTTTTTCGTGCTGTCTGCAAAGTGAAAGCCTGGCCCCTTTGCTTGTCAGTTCTATTGTTAGGAGCAGGCAGGAGCCACTCCCAATCCATCTCATACACATTAAATAGTCTGCATTGTTTGGAGAGTCAGATGGCAATGGCATGCACGCAAACTTCCAAAAATGCAAATACACATATTTCTTTTAAAATCCAATCCTATGAAGAGCCTGGAGATAGCTTGACATGGTTGTAGCTAATTTAAATGGCAAATAACTTAACCTTGGATCTAAAGAAACAGTGTAGAAAAGATCAAATCCTCAGAGCCATCAGAGCTCACAGAGGAAGCAGCATCATAGTCTATTAAATCCAATAAAAGGGCCTAGTTTTTGCAGCTGTAATACATGGTTTCACATTAATGTCCAACAATCTGTTTCAATTACTGTCACATGTGAAACTGCTTTTCAGCCTCTAGCCTAAAACATGAATGTTATCATTCTGTTTGAAATCCAACTCGTCCCCTCACAGATTGTATCCTCACATCATGTAACCTAACACACTTTCTATTTGTGGAAAATCCCTCCTGAAAAATCAGGTCTTGGTCAGACATTTTAATAACTTAAAATTAGTTTATAGGCTAAATTTCATGACAAGTTATCTGTGTCAAAACAACTTTTTGCCACAGAAAAAAACTACAAAATGTGCAGTCATTATTTGATTAGTCAAATAATCTAATGTACCAAAGTGTAATTGAGATAAACAGATGGCATAAAATGGTTACAGCATTCACAGCATTTCCCAGCAAATGCTCTTCAGGTTGATTTTTCTCTTTTGGTGCTATAGTAAACCTTTTAACTGCACTAACTGTACGTTTACTTCTCATGATTTGTCCTTGCAGGAAAGTGACAATGATACTAAACTCCAGCTAAATGAAGGTCATGTGATCCATTTCCAGTCATCATAAATCATGCAGTGGATGTTTCCTTGCACCAAGAGGAGTCCATTTTTTTACCCAGACACACTCAATGAAAAAAATCTTTAATGTCACTCAGGCATCAATACACCAGCCTTCATCCATTTACCAGATGTGTGTGTGTGCTGATTTACAACACAGCAAAGCAACCTGTGTCATTTCATCCCTGCGACTGGGTTGCAGCCGAGGTGTTGACATGCTTGCTAGCCACTCGGTTGAGAAGAGAAAACGGGCGGGGTGGTGAAATGGAGATAGGAGGTGAGAGGAACTAAGAGAGGGGTAGATTCAGGTGGCAGAAAAAGAAAAAGTGAGTGAGAAGAGGGAAAGTGAGGTTGTAGAATGAGCTGAGGTTTGAGGAGGGGGGGGGGGGGGGGGGGGGGGTTGTGGAAGGAGGGGTTGGCTGCTACTGTTTCCTGCTCAGTCAGCAGAATGGGGCTGATTCCAGGACAGCTTATCTTTCAGCAGGAATATCACAACCACACCAAAGGCAGAAGCAAAAGTGAAGGAAGAGACAAATGCTAGGAATTACATGCATGCTGCAGACTGCTGGGATTAATACAGGGAAGATGACAACTTTCAAGAGCAGACTTTGGCACTGACAAATGCCAAAAATGCTGCACAAAAGGGACAATAAATTGTATTTTACTGTCATTTTTAAGCAGCTACACATGTTTAAGCTACATATACACAACATTATCTTTGAAATAACAGTTCCACATTTTGGGAAATACACTGACTTGCTTTCTTGTTGAGAGTTATATTATGATATCAATACTCTCTAATCTGTGCGCTAAATATAAAGCTAGAGCTAGCAAACAATAAGCTAAACTTAGCATACTGCGCCTGGCTAAGAAATATTTCCAACCCATGACTCAATTTCCTCTTTTTTCATGTTCTTATACTCCTGTTTGTGTACAATAAAACAAAAACCATATAATGTTGTGAAAAATGTTTTAGGTGTTGGCAGGTAGAATTAAGCTGGCTGTTTCCACCTGTTGCCAGTCTTTATGCTAAGCTAAGCTCAGCTAATCACTTACTGGCTCTAGCTTCATACTTAAACCTGCAATCACAGATTTTGAGACATCTACGGTAGAACGAAAAACAAACTGTAAACACAAAATTAACATTATCACCTTTTAAGTTTATAAACAGGAAACATTTGCCTATTTAGACATATAGAGCAACATTAGCATTCATTTGTGTCCCCCTGGAGCACAAATTAAGTCCAATATAGTAGCCTTTTTAGCTCTGTTATTGGTCTCCACCAACTCCTGAGGGAAATGTCCGGCTCTTTAGCTACAAAATACACCACTACATTGGCCAGCTACTTGCTAACTGTGACTGTTTGCCGTTTGGTGCTCGCAGGTAGCAACAGTGTTTTTTGCTGAAAAAAGATGCCTGCTGTAACAAATTCATGTAACACAAATGACACAGATAGCCATGGAAGTGAAGCAAAACAGTTAAGCCATTGTCCAGAAAACCATGTGTGGCTTTCACATTACATCATTTGATGTATTGATGTTCTTTCTCATCTAGCTGTCAGCAAGAAAGCAAATGGGCATATTTCCAAAAATGTTAACAATTTCTTTAATATCCTTACGTTCATCTGCGTATTAACACCATACCAAACACAGTATGCCAAGTGCCACCTCTGCATCCACTCCCATAAAAATGTGAGTTTTTCTTTCATGTAAGCACAGCCAGCTTTAAAAACAGCTCTGTAGGGTCAAGGAAAGCTCAGGAATGCGTAGCAGTCCAAAGCAAGCAGGGATGCCAGGTTGTTCAGGAGTGTTCACCTGCTCCCACAGCTGCATGAAAGTAAAAGGCTTAGCAGCACAGTTCACAAAACTCCAATCACAGAACAAGCTGCACTTGACATCAGGGAAAACAGATCAAAAACAAAAATCCCATTCCCCCCATCTGCCAGTTGTAACATGCATTTCAATCCACCATCCTAGCAGCGCATGTTGCCAATTCAAAATCAGCACTGAGTCTCTCCATGAACATTCTCTTAAGAGCAGCCAGCAATAAATTTCCCACCTGGTGTTTGCCTACCAGCTTTACAAACAGAGATAATCTTCCAGCTAATAGAGAGGACGCCTGACTTTAACAGCATAAGTAACAAACGAGGAGCTCAGTCCTTAAAAGAGTGAGACATCACTCAATCGTGTTGTCAAGGCGGCGGAGGAGTAGGTGGGCTTGCCCCCCCACCCACCAAAGTAATTTCCCTGAGGGTGTGCTCTGCTCTGGGGAGATAACCCAACTGAGGACAAGGCTGGCATTCTACATTGAGTCCAAAAGACAAAACGCCCGAGTCCATCTAAAGAGAGGAATCTGACAATGCAGCATTTGTCTCGTTGCCAGCTGGAGAACAAGCTCCCCATAGACACGTCAATATGAAACACTGCACACACACAAACTTCAAGTTCAGAAGATTACTATAAACAATCTTGTTTTAAATTGGCAAAGCAGAAAATACTGACATTGGATTATCTCAATTAAATTCCAACTGGGAACAGAGGAGATTATGCGACTGTTTGCAAACAGCGGCCTCAGAAAATAAGCATATAGTGCTTATGAATCATCACATCCCATGCTTTTCATTAATCCCACACAAAGCAATGCGTCAACAAGCTGAAGGTAAGTCCTTGTGCATCCAGTTCATGAAGAGTGCATTCACTGAGCAGTATAATTCAGTTGCAAACTGCACAGCCATGGTGATTATACAAAGCTGACAACCAAATGTGAGCATTGCAACTCATGACTTAGCACCGCCTCCACTACTGGCTTCCACTGCCCAAACGACAACTATACTCCCAATCAACCTGAGCCTTGCTAATGAGTTAATATAACATGTTCTGCGCCGCCAGATGGTCTGATTTTAGTTTTCTACAATCTCCTCAGCGATTCAAGTCTTTCCTATTGGTAACATATTTAAACAAAGTGTGTCACCAGAGATACAAGATCACTCGACATTTATTATTGTTTTCAAATACAGATTATAAAAATCCAAACACCTTATAATGCAAAATTAAGAATTACACAGGTACCTCCTTGAACAACTTAACAGCTTGCATCTAGGAAAGTTACAAAAGCTTAAGTAAGAATCAAACAACCAAGACACACCTACTACTGCTGCTAAACTACGAGTCATGCTAGAAGACAGGCAGGCTGCAGCAGGTGGATGGCCTCTTTCCAAAAGTCTCCACCCGGCTCGTAAGTCTACTGACAGCAACCACCAGACTGGAAGTCATTGTGAAGCAGCTATTATAACGACTGTATGCTTGTGGCTAGTTGCATTAGTGCACACTGCCCATAGCATGGAGCACAAATAAAAGGCTATTTTCAGCCACTTGATTAACACTGAACCTTCCATATGTAATGTAAGCCAGCTGCCACACTCATAACACACAGAAAAAGGAGCAATGTTTACAGCTCTGCATAGCAGAGTGCACTCTGTTTGAGTGGTGTTTCATCTTCCTTCTTTCTGTCCCCGTTTTCTACTCTGAGAGGCCTGGCAGCACTCCCATGTACTCTCCCTTCACTAATAAACAAAGAATGGTTTCCCTTATATAGCTTTATTCACTCTTCAACCTCCACAAGCAACATCAGAGGCTTGCAGGAGGGTGGTGGGAGAGGGCCGGCTGGGGGGGGGCGGGGAGCAGGGGCACAAGCAGACAGAAAGGTTTCAGCCAAGGGCAAGGAGCACTGACAGTATGATTGTGTAACAGTCATACATTAACAGCTACTTAAAGTGCTATTTCTGGTGCCATCCATCTGCAGAATTTTGCAGTGTCAGGTTTTTATGCTTGAGAGGGAGACACATAGAACACAAAGCTATATGAAATGAGCAAAGCAGTAAAGGTTTAGCTTAAACGTTTTCTTGTAGGGGGTAAAAAAAAAAAAAAAAAAAAAGGATGGAGCACTTACTGAACTAATGGCTCTTTTCATATAGGAATGAGAGGAGGTATGAGAGATGACACTCATCCTGCCTTTTTGCGAAGTGTGTTAAACACTTTCACCTGCTTGTGGTCAGATGTCACTATGTGATGGAGTCATATTTGTCAACATGGATTTTGCAGTCTATGACAAAATCATGTGGGGGGGAGGGGGGACAAAACAAATGAGGCAGAAATGGAAACGGATGCAAAGTACAGCCAGCAAGCATCTGTCAGATCTGTCAAGTCAGATCTGTACAGGCTTAAAGCAGACGCTGACATCCGGCTGAACCGTCTCATCACAGAACAACAATTTATACTTACACTTTTAGCTAATTGTTTTCAGTTATCAGGCATAACTATCACCTGTTACAGGGCCTCTCTGTGTGGAGTTCATCTGCTGATAATTTCCTTAATAGATATATTAATTTGTTTTGTCTGTAAATGGGAAAATAATGATAAAATGCCAATTATAAGTCCCTAAAGTCCAAGATGATGTCTTCAAATATCAAATAAATGTCCAACCAGCAGTACAAATCGTCTTAGCTCCAACAATTTTGCACATGACATTCAGTTTTCTAGTCATGGAGAATAATATGCAGCCTATAAAGAGTTGTATAATAATATACTCTGTGGCTCTGGGAAAAACTTTTCATAGTCTGAGAAAGTACTGGTACAGGCACTGGTACCTTGTCACTTTGTTAAGATTTGACATTTCATGGTGTAAATGTTAAACCAAGTACATCAAGCTATTAATTGATAATTGACTAAGGTCAACCCCATTCAGGATACATTGGCCCAAATGCCAAGCCCACAGAAATACACATTTCATAATGCCAACTGAATGCAAAATGATCCTACAAGACCAAATGATATAAGTGCGAAAATGATATAAGTGCGAAAACTCAAACAAGTTGTCCATCACCCTCACATTTCTGGAGCATTTCGTCCTTTCTATTCTGCAACATTGGGGACCATTTCAGCCCCCCTGTCAGCAGGGTGGCCTTATACAGTGGGGTTACTCTCCATACAAGTTGGCGGCCAAACATTTGGAGCAAGAATTTATCCTTATGGGAAAACCAAGAATAGATGCACCACAGGCTGCAGGAGGGCTGAGGAGCAAGTGAGGGGGTGGGTTACATTTCCAGCACTCCCAGAATGTTCACTCACCCCTGCTCGACAAAGCTCCGAGCTGCTCCGCACTCACTTCCAGGGGAATTCCAGCGCAGGATTATTTTCCACAAACCACAACGTCACAGGGACAAAAATAATTTGATGAGTGCTACAAATGTTGAAATTTGTCAACAAACAACAAACATGTTCAGTAATGAGAGCACCATTTGTTCGTGACTTTGGGACTTGATACAGTTACAGCCAACTGCTGAGGGATCTTCAAGGCAGCAGATGCAGTCATGCTTGCGCTCATCTTTAAAATTAAAAGGATGGGCCATCCCTTTCTTTTTTTTTTTTTTACTTCTTTGGTTACCATCTCATTTGCTCCTCTCACACTGTGATTGATATCTACTGTTTGCATAAGGTCCTATACAGGCACATAATGCATGGTAAGACTACACACTTTAATAAAAACTCAACTTGCAATAGAGAAAAGCCTCTAAACATACATAAAATAATGTTTCTCATCAGTTATATGCACACAAACACAACATAGATATGATAACACAAGTAACATCAACTAGCAGGATCTAGAGCACTTGTTGAGAGAGCGCTACATGATTCACTTCCTCACTGCAGACTTTCTGACTCAGTCTGACAATGCAAACCAGCAATACGGATGTAACAGGCATGCTTCTGTAACCTGTAGGCAACTACTGTATTTTGTGGTTACTTTGGCAAGATCAAATAGCTCCCAAGAAGTAGTAGGAGTAGGGTAGGTGGAAAAGCCCGAGGCCCGAGGCAAAATAAGAATTAATAAGGGATTCCATGTAAAATGTGAAAAATACAGGATGTGATATAGTGAGATGGTTCACAAGGGTGTTTGGCCTACACGTGGTTCTGTACAAGACGGCCAATCTACACGCTGTTCGCAGTGCGGTGTGCTTATGTACTGGCAGCAGCAGACACCTGATTAGGTTACATTTCTGCCCTGGTGACTAAGAGGCATGAGCCTTGAGGTTGCAACCATGGCAGCAGGGATTTCTGCCAGAGATGCAGTCCAGTAATAGCTGAAGAGCTCAGCTGCAACCTGAAACACATTTCAGAGCAGGTTCACTCTCAGCTAGGGGGCAAGATGACGGTTAATTTTTGGCCAAAACTCCCTGAAATTACAAGCTGAGGTTTTAAAGAGAAACTGGATTTTATCCATCTTGTTATTTTAATTTATGTGACTCAAAGAATCATTTTATTGTGTTAATAATAAGCTCAGATCAAAACTCACTAATGCTATGTTTTACAGTGGTTCAACAGGAAAAAGAAAACAATTAACAATTCATCATTTGCATTTTGAACATTTATTAAAGGTGAACAAAATCAGCACCAAAAAGAGTATTTGAGGGTTTTAGTGCAATATTAGCATAATAGAAAAAAAACAAAACAACAACTATCGAACCAAAGAAAAAAGGAAAGTCAAAATAGACCAATTATGTATAATTACGAAAATTACCTCAACGAGAAAGGAGACTAAAGTCCAAGGGCAATTTAAACACCAACAGCGGACAATTAAACAATGTTTATGTTTACATATTTATAGCCAAACAGCTGTAACAGACCCCGTGACAAACAGTTTGGGAAAGCTAATAAAGAAGACACTTAAATTCAGAAATAGCTGGTGTTCATTTCAACGTGCCAAACTTAACCAGGGGGAGTTTACCTCATTTCACCACAGGGATCTTTCAATTTTCATTTCATGCCATATTTAACCTGATATTATCTTTCAATTGACCATCTGATCAACACATTATATACATACACACACACACGCACACGCACACACACACACACTGTATTTAAAAACTCTCATGTCACATAATATAAGCTTGAGTGTCCTTAACAGGGCACAACAGGGTTGCAAGATTCTCAGCTCTTATGTCACCACATGACAGGGTAACTCATGAGGGTCACTTATACAGGCTACCAAATAATATGAAATATAAATATGCTAAAACCACACACAGAAAGATCATGAATATGCTCCAAGTCCACCTTAATTTTGCAATTCATTGTACTGGGGAATCAGTCCAAATGAACAACTCTGTTCACAGCATCTACTAAGTTGTAGGCAGCATGAGTTTTCATCCCTGCTTGTCACTATGACAACCACATTGGCAACTGTTGATCAAGACTGCTCAGCCTGGCAAAAAAAAAAAAATTGTATTTTTAAACTAGACTGGGGGGTCCGCAGACTTACATCTCAGTATGTAAGTCACCACATATGGAGACTTCTGCAGGGCACTGGTTGCTCAGACAGACTGATCCTCCTGAAACATACTTCATGTTTAATTATAGACTGTAAAAAAAAAAAAAAACCTGCAAATGCTTCCTCTCCTCAAGTCATGCGGAGTATTTAAAAGCAATTAGCAAAGGCCACTTGTGCAGAAATTGTTCTTTGTCTTATTGGCAAGGAACCATTGTACTGGCTTATTTCTGATACAATTTACATTGGATGGTGGATTGAGTGGGAGGCAGGCAAACAAGAACTCAGTAGGAGGTGGAGGAAAAAAAAAAAAAACAGAAAATAGATGGGATGTGTCAACAAGGCAGCTTCTGCTTGATACATCCAACAATGACCAGCATCCAGAATGTAAACATCATAACTCTGGTTGCTCACTTCAGTGCTGATGGACTGGATGGACAGACTCAGTCTAAACAGCTGCCAATTTTCAAACTTGTACATCAATCTATACATTGCTAGTTGCATTATCATTGACCTTTACGAAATGTAAATTTGGTTCAAACCTGTGACATTTTAAAGTCTTTTGAGCTGGTTGCGTGTTGCCAATTATAATTCTCCAATATGAGATTGGAGCTGGGACAACGGAGCATGGAAAGTGATACAAGGCTTTCTCTGTCTGGAACTATTAAATACTAAGTGAGTACTGTACACTTAGAAGGGCCAGACACAGGGGCCCCTTTTTCTAGAGGAAGCCTTGCTTGGAATCTTGTGATTTGACTCTTATGGTTAAGGTTACGCATGCCTTGGCTTGGTCACAACCAAGTGTGAAATTCTGTGATATTGTTAACTTGAACTAGGCCAGACATTCCTCAGCCTCCATCTAGTTGTCAACTAATCGATTAATCATTGCAGCTCTACTAAACAGTAATGGTTGCCTTAATCTGTTGACCACTGAGAATGAAGATTTAGTCACTCCATCGCCAAGAGCGATGCAAGCATGGCAGAAAATGACAACTCAAAGGTTATCACAGAAAAACCCAGACAGCTGCAGTTACGATACTAAGCGTTATGGAAATTTCCATAAGTAAAGGGTGACAAAGTTAGAGAGGTCAAGCTGTACTTTCTGTCTTCTCAAACAGAAGATAGTGGCATGCGTGGTTTTGATAAGCAGGAGCCTTACTGGCAAACCAAGGCCAGAATGCAGGCCATTGCCAGACGAAACAAGACAGAGACCTGAGATACAACATAACTAGAGGTAACAGATTTATGATTTGAAACTGATGAATCAATTAGATTAATATCTCTGCTTGGGTTAAGGACTAGAGTCTGACTTTCAGAGCTGAGAACGGAAAGAGACAGCATGGGCATAGAACACTCTGGCGTCTTCGCTTCGTTTTGGTTCTCTTCTTGGCCAAGTGCTTTCAATAAACATTATTAGCTTTAAGACACCAAAGTCTCGCATGTGCTTTACTCCACTGAAGATGCAGACCATCACTCAAAATATCCACCACACTAATAATGCCGTCATGAGGCAAAGGTGGCAGAACTTAAGGCTACATTTTGTTAAAAAATGGAAAATTTTACCATCAACCCTGCATAACACACATTCACTCTAATTTTCAATTGCCAATAAATTTGACAATCAATTACTTGTTCTGAGTTCCCAAATTTTCTGGTTCCAGCTTCTTAAATGTGAATATTTTTTGGTTTCTTTACTCCTCTATGAAAGTAAACTGAATATTTTTGGGTTGTGGACTGTTGGTTGGGGACAAAACAAGATATTTTAGGTTGCATCTTGGGCTTTGGGAAACCATGATCGACGTTTTCACCATTTTCGGACCAAACAACTAATCAATTAATTGAGAAAATAATCTGCAGATTGATTGAAAATGAAAACATTTGTGAGCTGCAGCCCTATACTCTCTACATTGAGAAGACAGGTTATCTTATCCTACAGGGTTCATCATGGTTACCATCCAAGACAGCTGGATTCGCAATATCACAAGATCATGCCCAAAACCATCTTGTCAGGCTTCAAGTTATGCAATTGTGCCCAAACCACCAATCAGTGTCCTATGAGGATTCTTGAAAGTGACTGACCTTATCCAAACAGTTTCCCTAGACGACTTCTCAGATTCTGTAACAAACAAATCTGATGTGTCACATTACCATCACGGGATTGAAAATCATAGAAGAGGACAGAGTGTTTCAACAATACAGTAAATCAGGAAATCCTGGCTAAACATTTTAACATTATTCAATGCTCCATTCACTGAGCAGACTGACTGACAAACCGAAGCATGTGATCATGCCTGCATAAAGTCATTATTCAGCCTTTTAATGTTTACCCTACTAATTAATGTGCAGAACAGTGCAAGCATGAAATCTAAATGCAAATAACGATCATCTCTAACTACATTATCACATCAGACCAACATCACTAAGACAAACAGCTAAAAATGAGGGCAATTTTTGCCAGATTTTGGCGACCAGGTACTGATGCCTAGTTACCAACCTGGTAGCCCATTTGTTTCAGGCCCTGAGATCCATGAAAAAACACAGAATTAATTCCAGGTGATCAACTGAGAGCTGCGCTATGAAACAAGCAGAAGAGAAACTGACTTTTCACAGTTATTGCTGCATCAACTGCAGACAGATTAAAGTTATTTCAGTACAACTGTGGAACAAGTGTGTGTAATTTTGCAAATACTCTGTCAAACGTTTAACATACGTTATTTAACCAGGCGTTCTCTGCACAGTTTGAATTGCATCCTTCCAGTCGGATGGAAAAAGCCTTTTGTTATCACAGCAGGTTCCATATAAAAAGAAGACATACGATTTACAAGCTCAGTGATTCCTTTCATTTACACCGGCCCTCACAGTCTCTTGCAGGAAATGATATGAACTGCATTTGCTGTACCACACTTCTATGACTGTTGATGGTAGTGATGATGGTACTGATACTTCTTCCAGTATCCTTTTTACAGAACACAGCAGAGCTACCTGGCTAAGCATGACAACAACAAACTCCTCGCTCCCTTTCACGTGTCCTCTCGTGATTAAAGTCTCATTATGGGTTGCTCATTACTTCCTCTCTGTGGTCATCGGTGACAGCCGAGGCCTGTTTTCATGCAGAACAAAATGGACAAATCAATAAATTAGCCATATACTGATGATGAATAACCCCTGCACTGTCAGATGAGATTGGCTTCGGAGGACTTTACAAGCCAGAAGACCATCAAAAGATAGTCCTCTAAGGATACAAACCGAGCTGCATGACTATCAGAATTAGTCAGTAAATGATTTGCTTTAATATCTGTCAGTCAAATACACTTAAAAAATAGAGCTATGCACTACCAAGTTCTGTTAAAACAGTCATTTAAAGATAGATATTTCTCCCTCACATGCAAGGCATGAGTTAATTAGGAGCAGAATCATCATTTCATGAATAACTTATGTGATTTTACAACACTCCTCCTTTCATTCCACTGATTTCAGCACTAAATATCAGGAGCAGCTGAAACATTAAAAAGAGAGTATTTGTTGATCAGTCTGCTTTGAGAAAATGAGGTCCCAAACTCTAACAGCATGATTGAAGTTTAAATGCGTTCTCTAAAAAGGTCAGTGCAGTTGCTAATATAATGAAAAGGCTTTTGATTGGTGCTTTTATGTCGGGAAAGCCAGATAGAGTTTGGTCAGTTTAATAAATGATCGGCGCCGTCGCTGGGTGGCAGAGCTGAATACTAAACACTAGCGGCAGCAGCTGATACTAACAGTTAACTATGAGGCTGGAGGAGAGAATGACATTTTCACAGAGATGAAACAGAAGCGTAACTGATCAGCGCCAAGGAAAAAGGGGGACCTGGCTCATTAAGACAAGATCTGCCATTTTGAAAGGACAGGGTTTAACATGGGGCAACTTGAGGAGATACGGTGACATTCTCTTTTCTTCACACCTTTATTAAATATAGATTTTGTAGGGAGTAGATTTAATAATACTGCCAACTGTTCCCATGAGAAATGCTGACAAAAATGGATCTCAAACACATAGACTGATGTCAAGACATAGCTTGAAGACGTGTAACAAACCAGTCAGGGAAGAGCACTCACTCCTGAGGCATTGCACACACATATTGGAGCCTGCAGCCTATAAGATCATGTGTCTTTTTCTGACAAGCCAAGGTCTAGGCAGCCAGTAAGGGGAGCGAGGAAGAGAGTTAAGGGAAGAGGGGACGATTTACTTTTGCCCATTAAACTGCCAGAGAAACTCAGTTGCACATCAAACATTTCAGACATCTTTTGCTCCATCTATGCCCCAGCTCATATGAGCCTGTCATGTCTGTATCCTAAGCAGCTAGCAGTCTACACAATAGTGAAGTGGAAATTCATTGGCTGACTGATCCACACTCACTACTAGTATACTAGTATTGATCCTTGCGCACAAACTTGGGCACACACACACACACACAAGTGATCGGTCAACTCACTGACAAACAAGACACGTTAGAAAGTATTTTTGATGTTCCCTACAGTGATGATTAAAAAAGGCAAGTCATCGGTATTAATTATGCCGGTTGGTGCCTCGTGTTTCTATGAAGGGGTGTGGCAGCGGAGCCGACACAGGCACATCCTCCTCACAGTTTCAGAAAACATGACATGTATGCACAGTCTCTGTTGCTGCAGTGAATCCATACATTACATGTGTCGCACTTGACGTTGTTTTTTTTTTTCTCTCACGCTGCTTCTCCTTCTCACCTTCACCGTGATGCGATACGCATGGGTGCAGGGAATATGGCAATCACATGCACCTCGACGTGGACAAAACACGCTGGGGATAAACACCCACGACTGAAAAACACAGACCCCCCACCCCTCCCCTCCTACCATCCCACTCACCCACCCCATATGCAAGCTGTGTGATGAAGCTATGGTGAAGCTATAGCTATATAAAAATTCACGATCTGGCTCCACGCGTGCACAGGTGGCCGCCCTTCCATGTGTTTCAGACGCTGCGTTCTGGCATCAGTAGAAGGGGGGGGGGGGGGGGGGGGTATTTTTCTTTATTAAAAAAAAAAGTTGGAAACAATCCCCTGTGGCATAATATAGTGTCAGCTTGACTTGTGGGGGTAACTTAACATGGCGGAGGCTGGTTTTCCCTGACCAGTGCAATCTAACTTGCAGCCCCCTCCGTGAACTCTCCATGCCTATTTGACTCTGCACACCCACACACACATACAACTACAGCTTCAGGCTCAATCCTGTAGCTTCAAAAACAACTGCTTTGCCAAAGAGGGAAGAATAAAGAAAATCCTCACCAGGCGACCCAAGCGACCCCCCCTCCCGAAATCCCCCCCTTGCAGCAGCAGCAGCACTGTGGTCTGTAAAGTCGCCACAAACCAACCAACCGATGTCAGAGTCGGCTATTAAAAGGCTCCACAAGTTTTGTTGATTGAGAGGCGCATCGCAGCCTCTGAGACACAACTTAGCAGCGATCCATTCAAAAAGCAGACCGGAGGTGCTGAAATGCGGTGCAGCCACAGAGAGCCTGGGAGACATACACACACGCACACCCATACATACATACATACATGAGCACAGACATATATACACACGCCCGCTCACATACACACACGCGGCGTGCAGCTTTATTATGAAGCTTGGTCGGAGAGAAGGTCAGACAGATTTCTAGCGGCTGCAGCAGGGGGGGAGATGAGCAGCAGAATAAGCCGATTACAGGGTTGTACACCTACCTTCAGGTCCTCTACTGGGGCATTTCAAGCAGTCAGCCCGGAGAAGATGCACATTTGCCGACAGTCAGTAAAATATCCTCCGCGTTGAGGGAAATTTCCAAGTGGCTGGACAGTGTGTGAGCAGCAGCGGCGGCGGCTCTCTCGCTCTATGTGTGTGCGCGCGTGTGTGTGTGTGTGCATGTGTGTGTAAATGGGGAGGGGGGGAGATAATCCTACCGTATGGCCAAAAGGAAATGCGTCATTATTAATGGACCAAGCAAGCGTTTTGTAGTCCATTTTATACACCTACGCTGTCCACTGGGACTACACGTGGGGTTTATATATTTTTTTAAAAATCGGACGTGGGATCGTTTATCGTTTTAAGAGCAATTACCTCATCTGGACAGGTTTTTCGATAGCAGTGGTGCATTTTATTTATTTATTTATTTATTTATAAATGAGCACCTGTAGTGGACTATCACGTTAAATGTGTGGGTGATAATGCCATGTAAATTTTGTTTTTGACCCGCCCCCACCCCAAAAAAGGTGGTAAAATCAAGCTGAATCCCTGTAAAAGACATCCAAAGATGCACGAGCTCCTCAAATATTTGAAAGGAAGTTCAGAAATGTTGATTGTCTGTGGGCTGGGAGTGAGGGGAAGGTGCCCTCTAGCCATTTTTATGCTTCTCCCTTGCTTTGTCTCTCCAACCAAACGGCACCCTCTTAAAGGACAGGTTCAGTTTTCAGGTCTGTCCTAAAGCAACGGTCAGGTGCACAAATGAACATTGGCATCATTTATTTTTGCTGGAAACATTCCTCCTGTTCTAATTGGCTATTAAGAGGTCCCTTTATAATGCACTTTCAGTGTAAGTAATGGGGGACAAAATGTATTGAAAAGTTGATTAAGTTGATAATATGAAGCTTCAGCCATACAAATTAGTCAAATCAAGTCAATAGCTTTCACAGTTACTGACTTTTTAGTGCCAAATTCATTTGTTTTTGTCACTATGCTTTCACTACAGCTTGAACAGGAAAACACTGTCCTTTAAGACATAAAGATGGGGAAAAGAATACAAAAAGAGTAACTGTGGAAGATATCCAGCTAAAACCACGCATTATCTCCAGATAAACTTTTATTATTATTATTATTAAATACTCAAAACAAGGATTATGTCCTCCCATCACTTACATTGTATAATACAAACAACTCACACAATACAAACAATACAAAATCCCACAAGGGGCAATTTGTTTGGAGCAGTATGTTGGACACACAACACAATAACATACAAAGAAGTGTATTATAAGTGAACAAGCAAGCAAAATCTTTTTCAATGTTCACATGGGCACCTACCAGTTGTTTTTAAGGACTTGTGAACCTATGCTTAAAGCAAGCAGCAATATAATTCATAATGACATGGGACGTGTGAGACACAGATAAAAAAAAAAATCATCAAAATCGAAGCAGCAGAGGCCGATATATAATCATACTTTTGCTCCCTAGAATGCACAAACTCCAAAAAGTCGGGATCCTTTAATGCATGGACCCTCCTAGTGAATGCCCCCATCTTTCAAACTCCACACCCCCAGTTTGTAATGCAGGCTCTGTTTGTTCATGTGTAGTCTAGAAGTATCCCAAGCTGATATAATGATGAAATCGCAATGACCTCATCTGGGTTATTTTCTTAACCTCAATAAAACTCCTCCAGAGCCACAGAAGATATTAAACAACTGTTTTACAGGCTGTGAAGTACTCGTATGAGTAGAACTGACTGAACATCATGTGTGAAATCAGTGGAGTGGCCCTTTAAGGCAAAAACATGTCAACTATAGATCTAGTCTATGGGTTACAAAGGGCTACAACTTTGACAAATACTAGATATTCGATTTCATAATTTATTTGAGTATTTAATTTCTTCATTTTTGCTGGGGTTAGTTGGGTGGAAGCAGGACAAAAATAAAAATTGAGGGATTGGTGGCATTCCCCTTCTCATGCTATAAGTGGATACTGGGTCCTTGTTGTCAGGGTACAGTTTGGTGAAATGTGAACCTCAGCAGGGGGGTCAGGCTTAAAGATGTTGACCCCAACTGGAGACGGACAATCACAGCTAAATTCCAGACATTCTGATGGAAACCCCTTGTTACTGTCCGAGCCGTTAACGGCTGTCTGTCTGCCTCACACTGAGGTCGCTGTGCTCCTATAATCCCTACACTTCCACAACCACTCAAGCATATATCAGCAGGTACGTAACTTGACTGAGGGACAAAACCGCCTTTTAAAAATATGAACATGTTGTCATACCAGAATGTCTCCAGGCAGACATTTCTGCTTGGGGGTTTATTGTGGTCTATCCATATATCACCAAAACACTTTGTATCATGATTGAAACTTAAAATAACACCCAACTGAACCAGTTTCTATAACATCAGGCTCACAGGACAAGTTATTACCTATGAAATAAGATCTCAAAAGATGTTCTTCACTCTGGCAGAATTTCATGTTTACACTTTTTTTTTTTTTTTTTGCGGTTTCCTTTCAACAAGCACTCACAGGCCTGGAAGAAGGAAAAAATCCTTTCAAGTACAGCAGACCTACCATCAACAGTGGAGATGTTAGGTTTTGGCCTGTGTTCAAGATTCATGATTACTGCTGTTCAAAATGTACTGTACTGCAAACATGAGAGGAACAGGAATTCACATAATGTCTCAGAAACTAGTCAGTGGGCTCGTGGCTGTTTCCAATTGATTGGTGACCATGTGTCAAGTTACCTGTATTAACCACAAAGACCATACATGGTTCACAAGGCGTACAAGTTTTGCTCTAACAGCTTAACAGGTAAGGCACATACACTAGAATCAGACAAATGGCACCATCTTGTGGCCAAACATCTGCAGTGCATGTTATTATGCTAAAACGCTTCAAATTGTTGTATGAAAGATTAAATTGAATTTCCAAAGATTACTGGAAAAAAAATAAGTGGCAGTTTGCTTTTGCTCATAATGTGCTTTCTGGTGGTTTAGTGCAAGAGTCAAATAGCTACTAAACTGTACAAAAGTTACACATTTCCAAGGTCCAATTCTTGAGTCTCGAAGTTAAAATAATGATGACTTAAATATGAAAAAAACATCAAGTATGAAGAATACAATACAATTTTATTTGAAGTGAAAACAATTTTAATATAAATTCAACATCAGTTGCTAGGTAATAATAATAACAACAACATATTTTGTATAGATATATCACTGACGAACAGATTCATTTCTATAAATATACATTTATATCAGGAAATAAAGGCAACTGACATTTTTCCATTATATTTAAATGAAAAGCTCACAATGGGTTTTCCATATTTCCCCAATATTGTGACTTACAATATGTTATAGGTTATTTGTACCTATTAGGACTGAACATTTACACTGCAGATAAGCAATTTAATTTCATAGCTTAGAAAAAAACAAAACATGGCATTTACATTCATATTATCCCAGTTTCAAATGTTTCAATAGGTGTAATGTGAATTACACATATCATAATAGAATCTCCATCCAAACCAGGATCAAGCACAACTGGGTTATTTCATCTTTCATAAAATTCTACTTGTTGTTTTGTTAAGTCACAATGCAGGAAAGAATGAATGGAGTAGTGACCAGCCAGCTATAGTTTGATCAATCAGTGAAAATGGTGCTCGCCATTTCTGCTGAAAAAACCCCCCAAAAACAAACAAACAAAAAAAAAAACATTTTGTACATTTAGAGTGTGGCAACCCAACATCACTCATACAATAACAAACTCCACAACACTTCTACTCCTCTGGCTCTACTATTTTGGGTTTTGGCTCATGTATATGAGATTCCATTCCTGGCAAACTAGTTCTCCTACGTGCTGCGGTCTCAATTTTCTGCACCAGCTCCACATCCCAAGGATGAGTGACGAAGCTGAGCACCTCCCCGTCCTCGACCCCTCCTGCTCTCCCCACCCTCCCTGCCCTGTGGATGTAGTCCGTGTGTGATTCTGGGAAGTCATAGTTGACAACCAAGCGCACCCGAGATGTGTCCAGGCCACGTGAGGCGATGTCTGTGCATATTAACACATCTGTCATGCCCCTCTGGAAGGAGCGGAAGATTCCCGCACGCACAGCAGCGGGCATCTCCCCTTGTAGACGTGCGTGTTGCACCCCCATCTCCTCCAGTGAGTACCCTAGCCAGTTGACGGTGGTAGACTTGTTGCAGAACACCACAACAGCACCCCCTCCTTTTTCCTGCTGAAGCTGTTTCAGGGCTCGGTGGAGCTCCAGGACCTTGTCAGCACCCTTCACCTTCAGGAATGTCTGCTTGACATGCGGCATGAGGAAGTGCAGCATCTTGCTCTTGATGACCACCATGCTACCCAGGTCTGTCACCTGGCTGAGGACTTCCCCGACACCACCAGGGAAGGTGGCACCCACAACCAGCAGCTGGGCTTTATGGCCAGGGCCTTGTGTTTCCCTTGGATCACTTGCGATGTGGGTCTGGAGCAGGATGCTCTCTAACATGTCAGAAAAGCTGGGGTCAAACATAGTGTCAGCCTCGTCTACCACCAAGAATCTCAGCTCACTCAAGTCCAGGCAGCGTCTCCGCAGGGCCTTGACCAGAGCGCCTGGTGTGGCCACTAAAATGTCTGGGGAACCTCTCTTAAAAACCATCTTGATGTGTCCTACACCTCTTCCACCACCCACAGTGCTCGTCTGCAGGCCAAATGGAGCACACACGGTCCTGGAAACAGCCGCCACTTGCTCAGCTAGTTCTCTGGAGGGAACAAGAACCACAGTGCGAATCTTTGCACTTTCACCGTACATGTCTGATGCCTTTTCAGCCTGTAATGTGTGAACAACAGGCAGGAGGTAACTCAATGTTTTTCCACTGCCTGTCTCTGCCGCACAAAGAATGTTGTGACCTCTCATAACCTTTGGGATGGTCTGCAGTTGCACAGTAGTGGGTTTAGTAATGTTGATACTGTCCAAAGTCTCCACCAGCTCCTTACAGATGCGCAGATTATCAAACGTCACCGGCGTTTTCTCGTCAGCATCCTTCTTCCGCTGCTCCTCAGCAACGAAAGGTGCAACAGCTTTGAGGTTGTTGATGGTGAAATAGTCACCGAACGACCTGTTGTGTTTCCATCCTTTCGAGCAGAGAACGGGCTCCTCGAACTTCCCCAGTATGTATCCCGCAGACTGGTTCAGCTCGGGGTTCTTGCTCTGGATCAGGACTCTTCCAGCTTTGATGGTGTTGATCTTGTTTTTGCCTCTTGTCTGCTTTATGTCCTCGACGCGCTTCTGCATGTACCGAGGAACACGAATAACTGTTGACACCGTTTGACAAAAGCGAGTGGGAATGACAGAGCAGTGGACTCGACAGCAAGCCGACACCTTAACACTAGGACAGCAAATCCCGCTTGAGCAGAGGATTCTGGACGCAACTGAAGTAAAGTGTCCGACCTTCACACACTGCATGTTGCTGCTGGAATAGCGTGCTAGCAGCTAAGAGTTAGCAAGATTAAAAACGTGAATGAACGACGAAAACATGAAGATGTAACCAGTTGGTAATGTTTAACAACAGTTACTCTAAATAGTTTAAAAACAACGTCAATCTGTGAGTACGTATCAGCGGAATCGCCATGCTTACTCGGCGAGCGTTTATAACGTCACGGGGGCGTGAAATGATGACGTGTTTAGAAGCGGAGCCCGTTCTCTTAATACATCCATGGCGGAGCCTTAATTTTTTTCACCCCACCCGCATTCTTAGAAGACCCACCCTACTCTACCTCTGATTGGCTAGTTTTCGTTATCTTCGTTGGTTGGGTTGGTTAGCGCATAGCCGTGTAGCGTAAGAATATCAGGGTCAGAGCCAATCAGAGGCAGAGTAGGGTGGGTCTTCGCAGAATGCGGGTGGGAAAAAAAATAACGCATAAACGCAATTTCTAAATATAAGATTATGTCAATGTTACTTTCTCACCCAGGATTAGTTTATTCTATCCTCCCTATTATTCCAACAATCCCTCCACAAGGAAACGAATAGCACATCAATTCTCCATATAAATTTATCCCCAACAAATTGAAAGTAGTACATTACAAAACTGTGCATAATATATATCCTACCACCAAATTTCCCTCAAGATTTGTAAATATCATTACAAATGTGATTTTGTGATACACAACTAATTCAGTATACATCAGGATTCTGCAGGAAAAAGGATGACTATATTGACACTCAAACCAACCATTTAATCAAGCTGGAATTTTACTGGGAAAATATCACACCCATAAATCCAAGTTCTCCTGGTCTTGCCCATCATTTGAACTTTTCCTGATTAAATTTAGAGAGTATTTTAAGTCTATCCGACTTCTAAACAGTAAGAAATGTGCACATACAGTCAGTATCTGCCAAGATTTTTTTTTTTTTTTTAAAGAAATCTGATTTTATTGCCTACCTTTTTTGTTAGGTTATCTTTATATCTATTTATTTGATATTAGTTCCTGAGCTCCATTTAGTTAATTAATTAATTAGTTCCTGAGTCCCATTTCTTCTTTATTATCGCGCCACTCCAATGCTTAATTTGATTCCCTAAACAAGCTCAAAAAAATTGGAATTATTCGTCTCTTCAAGAGCTACAAATCATACGCTGACACCCCTGACCTAAATCCAACGTCCGATTTTTCGCCAATTTTGGTCCTCGAACAAACATTATCTGATCCTAGGGCGTTAATGCTATCGGCTTCACACTTAAATAAATAACTCACCACACTGTGCTGAACAAGAGTTATTAAAATCTTTGTAATAACTCGAACGGTTTAGATTTTGTGAGCCCTGAAAGTTGTAGTGCGACATTGCACCTTACAATGTAATCCAATGGGGAGGCAATCTCTAGGCATGGGCTTTGTGCCAAACTGAGGCGTCTGACGTCTGAACTACAACTCAGACCACTTTCAAACTTGTATCAATGGATTCGCGACGAAAATTCCCACTACAATGTGATTTTTAATGTCAGATTTGGTCAAAGTCATGGAATTTATGCAATTTTTCAACAAGAAGAGTGCTCTAAAATCCTGCTCTCCACCTGACAGGGAGAAGGAGGGAAGACAAGCGAGGGATATGCCAATTGCATGTAGTTCAGTTTTATAGGATACAGTACATTATACACATACAGTACATTATATACCACAGTGCTGTGACACATTTAGCAATACACATTAAATATAAAATCACAGGAGGAGCGAGAAAAGACTTTAAAACTCCCACTCTAATATCTTAAAAACAGTGAAAGATAGAAAACATGTAGCTAAATTCAAGATTTGTAGGTCAAACTCTCTGACTCATTTAAAGTTTAAATCAAGTTTGTATTTCAAACTATGTTGAAGCAGTAAATATTCAAAAAGTGTACTATGTGTGTTCACTCACACTCTCCATTCAAATAAATGAGTATTATTCTGTGTCCTGCTACTTATTGTCTCTACACACGTGTACACATGTCAATCAAACTTTGATCAGGTCATGTGGGATAAAAGTCTTTACTTTTCTAAAAATGGACTTGATGAAGTTAATTTCTTTTACGCATAAACTATTAATTGAAATTACAGTAAAAGGGCCCAAAACTTGCATCCTCATACCGTTGAGATTTGATGTTTCATCATGACAGAGGAAGTTGCTAAAACTTTATTTTACATGCTACAATCTGCGCCACAATTTTTTGTACAATTTTTGTTTGTTATGTCACACCAGTCAGCCCAGGTCTTACAACATCTACACGAACATGACAGACGCCCTTCCACTGTAACGCCCCGACACACGCAAGGGTGCGAAGGCCGTTCCAACGCTGCTTACAGCTTTAATAATTACTCTTACCCTTTGTTCTGTTACCATGTTGACGGTATCAATGAATTGAAATTGAAGTCATGTCCTTTATGTGATCTCTACTGTATTATGACACCTAATTGTTCTCTGTTGTTGTCTTAATGCCACACATGTTGTAAGTGACACTTTCTATAAATAAAGTGATGAATTCATTTCAAATTTGCCAGTAAACTTAAATATGTATGAAAGTATAAACATAGATGTAAATAGAATAGAACATAGAATATAATGAAATGGTTTGGACAGTTGTTTTCGTAGTTAATGTTTGCATTTCTTGAAAACATCAAACATTACTTGAAAAGCAATTTACAAGGTTAAAAGATTTTTCTATATATAAATATCCTTTTTAGGAAAGAAAAGGCTGTAAAATATATACACAGCATATATACACCTATTGCATGTGTATTAGTGTGAGCATGAACAGATTTGATATATATATGATTATGTGATGTATCAAAATACAGATACAAAAGAGTTTTGTCTATACAGCAGCTAGCATACATTTTGGCCTTTTTGAAAAGGAGTGAACAAAGTTTGCAGATGTAAAATGGGTATTATATGTTAAATATGAGTTTTGTTTAGCCTGATGACCTCTCAATTATTTCCTCACTGGCTCTGGTATACTTGTTCTAACAGTAAGTCAATCAACTGTTCATGGACTGAATGAATCAGCACTTCCTGCAGTATAATAATGTCAGAGATTGTAATAGATTAGGGAATGGTGAGAAAGAGTTCATTGACATAACAGTGAGTGTCAATATCTGTCCATGTGACTCTGCTCAATCCTCTTCAGCAAAGGCTGAGCCTAAGGCAATGTAATGAATAAAATACACTTGTATTAATCTGAAAATTGTTGCATTGCCAAAGGTATCAGTTGATATGTTGTTCTGTATGCCTGTCCTGTGGTTCTTAAGGGGTATAATCCAGTATTTGCCTGCTTTGCCACTGGCTGTGTAAACTAATAAAAAGGAGACCAATTTCACCAGGCATGCATCCAGAGGGTCCAATGGGGGTGGGGGGACGACACAGAAGTCTGATATATTATTGATTTCATTCATGTGTTTTGGCTCATATATCTTCCAATCATATTCATTTCTGTAGAGGACAGTTGTGTTATAGCTGTCTACATCATTGCTACTGTCAGCATTGATTGTACATCAGCTGCTGATATACAGCCCATCCCATGTGCTGAATGAATCAGCACGCTGATTGATTTACAGTAGGTTCAGAACATCAGGCACACTTTCACCAATAGACAGTTTGTCACATGTTGGCCAAACCAATGCTGTGGTAGCCTGAATCCCTATGAACTGAGGTCTTAGGTGATGGGGTTATGTTTCTGAGGAAGAAAGAAAAAGAAAACTGAGCTTGAAGTAATGCTGAAAACTACAGTATATGTAAACCTGTTTATTTAATACACATCATATTGAGTTAATTCCCACTGCATATAATGTCCAGGCTCTAGGCTTGTGATTAACAGACTGGAGGCAACTGTCGGACTCACTCCATCAGTTTCAGTTTCACAGACCGAACAAAAGAGGGCAGCATAAATCAACAAGGACACGCTCAAGTCACCTGAAATCCTAATCAGGGTTGTGACAGCAAGACTTTGTACTTCTTCAAGTCTTTCAAGTCTGCAATATTTCTTTCACATGGCTTTAAAAGGAATAAAACACACAGTTGATCTAACATTATTTATTCTTTATTATTTAAGCTGTATTCAGCATATTTTCACCATTTCATTCTGCTACAATATTAGCAGTCAATAGTAAACTGCACAAAATATGAAGGTATACAATGACAAGTAAATTACAGACATCTTTACATTTTGAATATTAGAAAATTTACATAAATCATAACTGTTATTCTGCAAAACAGTATAATTCCCTCAGTGAGCCCATAATTCCTTATCAGTTGACATTCTGGTATGGGATTGTGTGCAATTTCTTATTTGTTGACATGTAGTACAGCAGTATGCCTATTGCCTAGGTGCTGCGTTGCATTTCTGCACAGTCTGCAAACCCCAATCCTTGAAAGAGTGACATCTCTCAAACAGGACCAGTGTGGGGGCAGATGCTGTTTTTTTTTCCTTCATAACTTTCTTTACAAGAACATAATATCACAAACCACATCTACAGCCTCCCACACAATTTGTTTTCTTTATCTTCTCCCTTCAAAGGTCATCTGCGAAGATAAGAGACGCAGGTAACCTGAATTAGACTTGGGTGGGTCTGCAGACACGAATACTGCATAGGAGAAGGTTCAGTCAAGTCATGTGACTGCCACATAATATGATCACTTTATAATGAAATTTAATAAGAGGATTTAATAAGAGAATACTGTTTGAAATTAAGTTAATTGCCACTAAAACCTTTGCTTGTGTCGCCCTTCTCACATATTATAACTTAAATGTTTAATGTTCTTCTACCTTTTTTTCATAAAAACATTCACACGTCAGTAACTTTACTTTCATTCTGTGCTTTCGGGTTTTTATGTACTGTGCTTTTTTGCAAAAAAGCAAAAATCACACAGCTGTCTACAGGTGGATTGCACATCGGGAGGACAGTCCTTTTAATATTGATTTGATTCTCTTCCAGTTTACAAGGAAACCTCATGGACGGATTTGCTATAAACATTTATATGGTCTCCCCTTTGGAAAGCATCATTGAATCTGGACTGGAAACATTGGTACTTTCATAGTAATCAGATTTAAGTCTTGCTCAGTTTAGTCTTCAAAGTAGCTACTTACTTATGGGTTATAATACATGGGGTCATGTTGATTTTTGCAATTTTGCAAAACATTTGAGTGAAACATATGAACTTAATTTGTTGCAAATCTGTAGCTACAGTATGTAGACCTACTTAACGTCTGGATGGTAGTATGAATGGCAGGATAGAAATACGTTATATGAAGTTTCGAAGGGAAACTGAAAATGTATTGATGGAAAGATTATAATCACACCAACCCATTTCCAGGAGAACAAGTTTGTGTTGGGCTGAACTTGTCCGTTGGGGAGGAATTGCTTCAGAAGATGGCATACAAGTCAAAAGGGTTAAACCTTGTTCTTTTGCTTGGAAATAAAGACCACAGGAAATGTGATATTGATGCTTTCAGATGCATTTGTGAGCTGAGCGTCTGTCTGTACGCCCACATGCCTCTAGCATAGGTACATGTTCTGAGTCTGTGTCAGAAAAATAAGAGGGTGTTGTCTGCTGTGCATGCAATTTGTGTTGAGAATGGATTGATTTATATCAAAATAAGCTCTTGCAGAAGTTATTTTCCAGCAAAGGAATAAATTATCTTTGGTGCTTTTTTGTACTTAATATTGTGTATGTTTGGACTGAAAATAGAAAAACACACAAACATGGACTTAATTATTTTTTCAAAAAGAATGTATAAATGTACTCATTTGTTTCTTTTATTGCAACTTGATCATAAAAGAAACAAAATGTTATGTCATTTTAATGAATATATGAATGCGAAGTAGTTATGATGCAAGTGATAAAACTTGATATGTTTTATAACTCCGCTTATCGGTGTTGCATAAACCCTTGGTAAAACATTAAAAACTTGTTTGATAGAGGCAGATGTTCTTGATCAGCAGCAAATACTGCATACATGTACGTGTGTGTGTGTGTTTAGTACAAGTAGAGCCCATTGCAACAAAGATTACTACCTATATGCTGCCAAGAAAGCAATTTATTATAAGGTTATATTTAAATTTCTCAATATATTCAATATACACTTCCCACATCAACAAAACAATGACTCACAACCTTTACGACAAAGCAAAACAAGACAGGAAGACAAAACATGATAATAATAAAAAAACATAACATACCACAGCAACGCACATTTACCCCACACATCAAACAAACAAGCTCAACCTCAGTATCATCATATGTAATCAACTTAAATGAAACATGTTAGATATAAATAAACTTACACATACATCACCCAGAAAGTAATTTGATTGGCTTACATTATTTTACAGACAAACAAGCTGTATGACTTGTGTATAACAAGTTTGGAGTAATGCAGGAAATAACAGAATACTAATACAGATACTGTCAGACAAGAAGACCGTCAAAGCCACAACACCATTAAGCTTTGGAGTGCATCAACCTCTATGTTGTTAACCCAGTAATATGAAGAGATTTATGGGTTAGATAGGGACACATAGGTTAAAAGAAGTTTAATAGCTCTCATATAGACAGATTTATTACTGCTTTATTCAAGCCGCAGAGTTACTTTTATCCCATCTGTGGTAAATGATTAAATGATTAAAATAACCAAGGATAGCTCTCCATTCACACAAGGGTACTGTTCAGATTGGGAACATACAGCAGTTTGTGTAGTATCACAATTTTCTACAATGTTTATATTAACCTTATTATACTTAAGATAAATGTGAGGGATGAAGAAGAAACTATTCATTGGCTTGTCAGGTTTACATTTAACAAAGTGCTTATTTGAAATCCAGGTGTACACACATCTCCTTGACTGGCCATGTACATAAACTGTAGACATTTTCAAATGGTTGACTCACATTGTGTTTATGTTCTCAACCATTATTGCGCTTTTGGTCAACATTTTAGTGCAGTGTCTTGGCATGAATAATCACATCGTCCAACTTGATGTCAGGCACAGTGCAAAATCTCCATTTCAGCAGAAGAGAATCAGGACAAACTGTGGCAGGTAAATGCAGGTATTCACAAAAGGTGATATTTTCAATGATTCTAATTTTGAGATACTATTAAGGTTGCACCATCTACAATCTGAATATGATCCAAAAAGCCCCGCATGATCAAGATGTCTATTCTTCTCTGCCTACAGCCCCATTCACAAGCCTAAACTGGCTTATTAGAAATTAATGGACCTGTGTGCTGACAGGCTTGAGGATCAAAAGATAAAAAAAGTGCATCATACCATTATACCTACCAATTCTGGCTTGGACTGAAACCACACAAAGAAGCATAGATGAAGGTTAGGCACAATCGGATGTAATTTAGTGGTGGGTGGAGGAGAATGGAAGGCCAATTAAATAAAGAAAAATGGCTGTAGTTGTTGCAGGGTCAAAAGGTTTGCATTTTCAAACGTTTGAACATTTTTGTTTCACAAGGAAAGCAAACAGTAACTACACATAATTGAAAATATGATTAAACATTCCTGAATTTTAAGCTGCATGTTTCTTGGGTTTATTCTGTGCATTATTCTACTTTACAGGCATCAAAATGTCACTCTGGTCGTAAAATATATTACACCTTCAGAAAACAATATACTTTAAGCTGACAATCTGGTAAGTCTTTAATGCACTGTTCATTAACTCTATACTGCCGAGAAGCTGTGTGTGTATGTGTGTGTATGTGTCTGTCCTGTGTTGTGTTGTGTCTGCTGACGTCACCGCTGGAACTGGCTTGTCACGCGGGGTTCAGTAAAAGTTGGGATAGCAGCTCCGCGGATAGAGTGAGTGAGAGAGAGAGAGAGAGAGAGAGAGAGAGAGAGAGAGAGAGACGGACAGGAGGAGAGATAGAGGGACTATTTTACGGACAATTCATCGGCTTTATAGCAAACATTAAACACTGACAGTGAAAGCGCTTCTTTGTCGTTGACTAGGACAGAGCGAAAGAGTGAGAGAAGGAGGCACAGAGGGGGGCAGGCGACTTTCTCTTAAGTTGAAGCCACAATTTCGCCAGTGTAACTGCCAGAGGAAGAGAGGAAAGGAGCTAACGACTCTTTTGGATTTGACAAACGAAGGGGGGGAACATACACGGGTTACGTGTATGGCTAGAAGCTCCCGAGTTAACCTTAAATGAACAAAAGTAGAAATTCGGCGTCGTGGCAGTCGGTAAATGTTGTGACATTTTAGGAGAGCATAAATTGCTCCAGCGGTCGACGGTCGAGTGGCGGGGTAAAACCCGAGCTGTCAAACCCCGATGACTACTGCAAACTGCCCCGGGAATGAGGAGCTGGACTTCAGACTGATCTTCGGAGAGGAGGAGCAGCAGCAGCCGCTAGGCCCCACAGGTCCGTGTTTCCCGGTGCCCAGTGGCATGTTTCATACTGAATACACTGCTAGTAAACTTAACGACACACAATGTGTTGTAACATTATGTTAACTTACTCACCTAAGCTAACCCACTGCTTGCTTAATTTACCCTACCTGTTTGCAATGTAAAAAGAGGAACCGAACCGAACAGGGGTTGGTTTTTTGTTTGTTTTTTTGTTTTGATGAAAAATGGAAATAATTGATAAATATCTCGCGTCTTTTCTATCGCGGTCGCCCAGCTAATGTCCACAACACCAGCTGTCATTAGCTTGAAGTGCTAGCTGGTTAGCGCAAGTGTTGTCATTACCTTACAGTATGTGGACTCTTTTATCACTTTTAAATATGTCCCATAAGTTCTGCACACAGATAGCTCGTCACTTTTGTCGTGAACGCCGTGTAAAAGTGTGGCGGGAGTCTGCAGCAGTGTTATACAGTAGTTTGGTTGATACAGTATGTAAGTATGGCTGAGAGGGGGAACAGCTTGAATGTCACTGAGGCACGTTTCTGCAAAGCATCACATGCAAATACTGTCAAAACTTACTCAGTTGCTGTTTACAAAATGAGTTAAAAGCAGGACAGGATTTTGTATAGTAACGTTATATTATAATGCTGACCTTTTCATTGTATGTAAACATTTATCTAGTGCTATATATAATTGTTAATTTTAGGCAAGTGTACTTTTTTTTGTTATTACAAATGTATCAACTCAATTTAGAAAAAAAAAACGCAGATATTTTTCATTGTTGATATTTGCGAAATTTAAAGATATTTATTTCAGCAACAAAGACAACAACTGATGCCCTGTTGTATTAATGCACAATTAATTACAGGTTGGCTGCTTTAACTTAGCCAGTTTTCATCCATCGTGCTCACAAATAAATAAATTCTAATTGACAAAACAAACAAACAAGAGAACAAATTAAATATTGTAATAATAAAAGATACAAATAAAAATAATACTTTTAAAATTATGAAAGTAAACCAAAGCACTAATTATGGTCAATGCGTTTCCTCATGTAGTGAGCCATGACCTCAAAAATAGATTTTAAGAGTACTTGGCATGCTTACATATACACATATATACTGAGGTGGCCCTTCGTACCTTTATAAGTTTACCCGGTGCCATGTAGGCCACTTATATTTTTTCTTTTGGGTGCACTTTTAATGCCATACTGTGTCCGATATATGATTATAATGTTTGATTTAAATCTCAAGGTAGTGCAGGGAAGGTTAAATTTGGTAAGTCAGTGTAGTGTTGAATTTTTGCCATTGAAATCAGTTTTCCATTGAAAATTATGGGTTATCCACTGTTGCTGCTAAATTTGTTTCATGTGCTGGATTTCTCAAATGTTAGGGACACAAAGGACCTTAACTGTCACCAAACTTGTGAAAATTAGTGATAACCTGTCATAAGCCCTCTTCCCTTACCCTCAGGATATAGCTATCTAATCTGCTTTTTAGGTGTCAAGTTAAACAAAAAGTTCACACAATAGACAAAAAGTCATAATATGTCAGTACCAAACCTTGCAATCTAATGAACCTAGATGAGTATATTTGCAGCATGACAGTGTCCTCGCTCTCTCTCTCTCGCTTGCTCTCTCCCCCAGGCTAAACTATCCTACAAAAAGGAAAATGCCTAACAAAGTTACAAAACTCAGGGGATAGTATTTTTCATTTTGTAGGCTATCCTTCACACTAAAACCAAAGTAAAGAGGAAGGGAGCATTATAGGATATGCAATGCCTGGGTTTGTTGATTAATTATTAATTATAGACAATCATAAAGGTATTAGAACAGTACAAACAAAAAATCGATCAGCAGAAGTTTCACATTGGAAAAGCAGGTTTGAGGAGAATTGATTACTTTATTTGATAGAACAGATATTATGGATTAGATTTTGATAAACTTTCTAAATGGAAACTAAACTACAACGCTGCAATGATTAGTTGATTAATTGATATTTGGTAGACAAAAGGATTAATTGATTATTTGAGAAAAAAAGGGCAGAAATGAAAAATAATCATGAGTTGCCGTCCTACTTAACTGTGAAACTTTGCATGTGGAACTATCACCGAGCATTTGGCAAATCCATCATCACAAATTCACAAACTGTTTGAAATTTTAATCAAGATCCCAAGGCATCCAAAGATGCCAAATATTTCAGACAGAATTACAGGAATATGTATCTAAAATGCTGCACAAGACAATTTTTTCCAGATGATGTAATGTTGGAGCCATAAAAATGGTAGAGATGGATTTGAATATCTAACTCCCTCTATCACAATGTCTACACAAAAGTAGTAGTGTCTGCACCGAGCAGCACGGTTAAAGTTTGGGAATCGGTTGAAGTGATTGTGGGACTATAGCTAGAAATTCACAGTGCATCTTATGAATGAAAGAGGTTGCTGCCTTTTTGGGTTTGGGTATTTATTCAGTTAATATTTGGCAATGTATGTTTGAAAGAGTCCTTATATAGTTCAAATTGTACAGCGGCTGAGTGAGTTAACAAAGGTTGAGAGCTGGATTTGAACCCCACAAAATAAAATGAATGCAATTGGCGTTTTCCTTGGTCTGTTCAGATTCTTCATTTGTTTCTGTCTTTGGGCCGAAACCATTGGAACCATTCAATGCTCCGGCTGTGTCCTTTTCATGAAACTCTGGCAAAGTAATGACTCCATGAAGGTTTGGCTTGCACAATCTTAAATCAAATTTTCCTTAGATTAAAAAAGAAGTTTGATTTGGAGATGGTACGAGGGGGAAAAACTGCTGTTGGAATAAGTGTAGGAATAAAAGCACCACTGTGCAAGTGGTTTTAATCTGGTCCGGACTGTATGACTTGGCCCAAAAGGGGGGCGCCTGTCCAAATTAATAACTGGAGTGTAATACAGGATCACACAGCCAGACTAACAGGGAGTTGCACACTCCTGAGTTGGTCTCCTTCTCTCAAGGCAAGACTCAAGTCAGGGCTTGTTTTTGTAACAACCTGGAGAACCTCTACTGTGCATATGTGACAGGTTTCTGCTCCACTAAGCTTCGTATTGTTGCATGTTGCATGAACTGCGCCGTGATTGTTGTCATTTCAGTATCCATGTAGCCAGTTCTTCAGACTTTCACACTGAAGTGTTGTAAAAAAGCAGAGGTTATGTCTCCCAAAAGAAAAACAAAATAACAGGACTACATTTTTATATCTGTTTTAGCAGCTGCACAAAAGTTACAATTCGTCACCATACTGTACTTAACTTAATGAAAAGGGTGCTGTTACCGGACTTTGATGTGAAGGTTTGCGAGTAATGTCCACTGCATCTTTGTTTTGAATATTTTTTTCATCTCATCAGCTGACTAGTGAATTTTGGTTATGTTTACACTTTTACTCTCAGCCCAGCTGCTGGTTATCTTGCTGATTTTCATTATTTCTACTTGCATATATGAACGTGATTTGAAAATCTGTGTACGAGTGTGTTACAGTATAACAGCCTGTCTCTTTCGTCTGTCTTTTTTGCTCTGTGCCTCTTAATTTCGTTGTATGTGTGTCTGTCTTTTCTTTCTCGTGCTCTCTCTGAGTGTTTTCTTGTTGCTCAGGAAACAGTCACCTCTTTGAGGTGAAATATTCCACTGTTCTATTCAGAAACATTGGCCCAACATACTGTAAGGGTTTTCCCCTGATTATGTACAGTGTCAGCTGAATAGAAGAACAAGTCCCTCTGTGAATCAGCTGTGAGGAATGAGATACGATCATTTAAAATTCGCTGAAAAAAAATCTGAGGAAAGGACAACGAATAGCTTTAAAATCAAAGAAAACAGGTGTCTTTAAATGAGGTAAAAAAGCTTTTTCCACTGTGATTTTGAGCTGCCTTGAGATGATTAGTGAGAGAAGTATTACAGTGTCAGAAATTTAAGACCCAATTTTCCATATGTGAACGCTGCTACGAACTGCATCTACAAACCAATCAATGAGAATACGATATGATTTGACACAAAATACACTGTTTTTGAATAAAAGTTAGAGGGAAAAACACATTTGTTCTCCTTAACGCATCAATGGCATACACAAACTGAAGGGGCACAGATGGATGACGCCCATGCTTTTATATACTTTTTTTCTGTTTACATCATAGCACTGTGGTTCACCATGCATTCATCCCACAATTTGACATGCCTCAAATTGACATCATACAGTCTGACCAAGATTTTATTAGAACTGTCTTGCACAGTGTGACATACACTAAACTTAGAAGGTTGTTGTTGTTGCACGGTCTGAAGGCACCTTTAGTAGGAGAAATGACCTCATACCATGTTGGTATTGTTTGCATTTACATTTGTTTTAGTGTAGATCACAGGAGACGGTCTCATATGATCAACAGAATAGTTCAGTTGGCTAACAGGTTTTCTAATACCAGACTGTTAAGTTAGGGGCTAAATAGTGCTTACCGTTAGCAAGGCCTGAACCTGACAGGCCAAACAATTGGCAAAGAATTTGGCTCTAGTCATGCCAGTTAAAATTTGATACACATGTGCTTGTGTTTTGGCTGTGATCAGCTATGGAGGTATTGTTGCAAAATGCTGCTGATATTTTTTCATTATACTTTTTTTTGAGTGTGCAGTAGAGCCAGACTGATAATTTGGTGGGCTGATATTATTGGCTGATATAAGCTTATCACACATAAAATAGTATTGCAATAAGAGCATGCAGCTTTTGCCCTAACCAATTAACTAATGCAACAACAAGTAGTTTAAAAAAATACCTAGTCGAACGACCATTTGTGCTTCAAAAAGATATTGTTACCCATGAGTGGAAAAATTAATTGAGGTCAACTGATTCTTATCTGTTTTGCCATATGAGCATTATGGAGCAAAACGCTGTAGACTGTCTTATGTTGAAATCTTAGCATTGGTGTTTTGTCTCTTCTGTATTTAGATACAAAGTGAGGTGAATTTTCAGCTTCTTTTGACTGCTTGAGTGGTTTTTCAGCTTTTGTCTTTTGGCCACAAACAGCCGATGGAAGAGTTCTCTTGACTAATGTTTGCTGTGATAACAAGTAGCGACTCTGTGTGTGACAGCTCAGGCTAACTGATTTATAGACTTACGAGGGAATTCTCTTATTTTCATTCAGACCCTTTCCCTTCAGGGTTCAACGTAACGTTTTTTTCCCCACTGGCCCACTTGGTCAGTAGATCAGAGTTTTACTGGCCCCTTGTATATTTTCACTGGCCTGGCAGCCAAAAAATGAAAACAACTTTTTTTTTTCATAATTTTGGTGATTTATTATACATAATATGTACAACAGTGAAGTTCCCTTTAGATTTGGTTGTTTTCCTTAAGTTATTGATATGTAATATTGATATACACAAATATTCAAAATATAAAATTAGGCCCATATTATATCAGTAAATGAATGGTGTATAGTGTAGGTTTCTCTATAGAACAGAATTATGATAATACAAATTCAGCAAGTATGGATGATTGGATTAAGCAAATTAACATTAACAACATCAACATTTACAATTCAATTAATGCCGAGAGATCTGCAGAAATGTTCTAACAGTGAGAGAAAGAACATCATGACATCTGTTTGTGTTCAGTCTGTGTAAAACCTCAGGTTAGTTACTTTAGGTTTAAACCTGTATTAAGTTAAACAAACAGAGACAGAGCAACAGCTGTAATATCTGTGCTTTAGGAGAGATTTCTGTGGTAGATGTTGACAAAGCTGGCAGGAGCCACAGAGATGAAGGCTACACCTCAAACACTCCTGGTGATCAGCAGCAAGCACATTGTATAAGTTGTTTATAAATCTTGGGTAAGTAACTCGTAACAGAGCTGTGTGTCTCCTGCAGAGGCTGCTGCTGCTGTCAAACTCCTACAGCAGACATGCACATAACTACGCAGTGAGGATGCTAACCAGCTAGCAAGTTAGCTGGCAAACTGTACAAAACATATCACAGTTGCTTTTTTTTACTCAGGAGCATTGTTGCTTCCACAGCAGTAAGTCTCTTTCTTTTTGTAGCCTTGTACATTTCTTTTGTTGACTTTTTTTTGAGTACCAGTGTTACACTGTATTTGGTGATTCACCAGTAAGAGGCTAGCGGGCCAATCAACTTGCCCTGTATTAACTCACTGGCCCCGGGCCATCGGGCCATGGGTTATGTCGAACCCTGAAATAATATAACTCCACAAAGCAAACCTTTCAATTCAATCATTTCAAATTGTAATATTTTTTAATTTGAGTGTGTTTCAGTTGTAGGCACTTCTGCTTCTGTTCTCCTCCATTCACGTCTTTCCAATGACTTCATTTTCAGTCGTGCCTCTAAATCTTGTCTTTGTAAAATGTAACTGAATGTCAGCATTCATCACTTCTGATTTTTGTCAACTAAGTTGTCAAAAAACTAAGTGTTTTTTGTTTTATTATTAGTCCAACCCTTAGTAGTATCTAGTTATACAAGTAATTTAGTTTTTTGGGGATATCTACCAAAATACAATGGAGAAACATGGATTTTGTGCCCTTCACAGCAATGAAAAATTACATTGAAAAACTTACTTATCAGCAAAATGTCTTTTCAGTTAGTCTGGATAGTCTGTAGAACTGGCTATGGGACTATTCCTTCAGGAGAACATAGTCAGTGAAAACTGTTTGCAGTGAGGTCTGCGGACATTGTTTTGAGTTGCTCTTGACTTTAAACATAATTTTTCTATCCTTTGTGCACCAGAAATGAAATATCATTGACTCAAATTCAGTGCTGCAGTGATTAGACACTTGATAAATCAGTTGTCAGAAATTGAACTGACAATTGTGATTGTTTCTTTTAAAATATCAAAAAAATATCAAAGTAATTTAAGGAGGAAAATACAAAACATCCCCTGGTGCCATATTATATTTGGAATATCTGGTTTTGGTCTGTTAGTACAAAAAACAAAACAGAACAATTTGAACAATTTGAAGTTATTTTGGTCTCTGGGAAATTGTTATGTGAACTTTTCAAAATGTTCTGATGTTTGTAGATGATGAGGTTTAATAAATGATCAATGACAATCATTTCATTAAATAAAAAATATTGACAGATGAAGCAATGCAAATAATTGCTAGTTGCATCCCCATCCCTATTGTACTCAGTGGGGCCCAAAATTGAAAACAGATATCTCAAAACCTATACAAATAAGAAATTATCTAACTAATTTTTAAGTAATTATAACAGTGACTTTTCTCATGCTTTGTTTTCAGTTAAGCTTTGTTTGAAGCGTCTTGGGTATATCACATCAGTAGCCCTAGATCATGAATCTAACCGACTGATGAACTGACTGACGTTAACCTGCATGGCTGTCAGCATCAGACCTTTTCACTTTGTAGCTTACTGCTAACTGTCATTGTGAAACAAAGTGCACTGAAAGTGGCTGTATTAGACGTTTGTGTGTGATGGTTTCAGTTGCTGCAGGCGGTGGCCTCCAACTCGCTTTCATCTATAGTATCAAACAGGGAAAGCCTGGTTGTATATACTAATTATAGAACATATTTCCCCTTTGCTGTTTTTGAATGTACTTTCATGCATGAAAATAATTCTACCCATCTTAAGT
Source organism: Euthynnus affinis (assembly GCA_029490765.1). NCBI lineage: Eukaryota > Metazoa > Chordata > Actinopteri > Scombriformes > Scombridae > Euthynnus > Euthynnus affinis. The sequence continues at coordinate 17,245,289 of CM055839.1, forward strand.
TACAACATATATTTGGACCCTTAAAATACCACTTACCCCAGTTGTGATAGAGTGTCTATTGTGGAGTGGTAGAAATAGGTATTGGTGAATTAGGGTTATGCAGGTCACGAGCAGTTGCCTCATTGGGCATTAGAGGTGGTATGAGGCAGGGGGGCAGAAGTGCCCTTTATGGGTGGCAGAGTAGTAGATCCATAGCGGAGGTGTCTGGCTCTCTGCCCAGACATGCCATGTGGGGTTCAGATGGCAGCCTGGAATGAAAGGAGAGGGGGGCACACCACTCTCTAGCTGCTGGTAAGGGGAACATGAACAGCATTATTGTTCACACTCCTTTCTTTTATCTTGTTGCATTTATTCCACATACAACGCTTTTCCTGTTCTTTTCTTATTTCACATGTTGAAAGAAGTTTTTTTTGTGGTTTGTCGGTTGCCACGATAACAGCACAGAGCATTGTAGATCCAGCACCAGGACGACTGAGGCTTCTTTCCTCTCTCACTGCTTTCTCTGGATTTGAAAGAGACCACCAGTGACATCAGAGAGACTGATCTAGGCTAATGAAATCTCCAGATGCCAGCAGTCACCACAACCACTTAGAAACTAGTCAGGTTTGATTTGGTTCTGTTAATACGCAGTGACATTTCTTGTACCTGTGGGATTGTCTTTGTAATGCTTCCATATGAGGATATGTCAAAGCACATTTTTATGATAATGAAATTATCATATTGAGAGCGGCAAGTGGAGAAAGCTATTTTGCCCTTGTCTGTGTTGTTGTCATTGCTCTGCTCCTCTGAACGAAGAGCACGATCCTCTCAGTCCTTGTCGTGGGAAAGACTGAAAGACTGAAATTACATCGCTCTCATGGTGGACTATTTTGAGCTCCCAAAGAGAGTGGCAGAGGGCAGGCGGCAGGTTCTGGTGACTCGTTCTTTCTTAGTGCAGGAGAACCCCTCTCGCCCCAGCACGTCTGCACTCTGCAGCCTTCAACTTTTTACTGCTCAAGCACTTTGCGATCTTAACGAGGAGAGGAGTGGAAGAATGCTGTGCGCCACATCGCCAGGTGAGTGTGTCGGCACTCCCAAACTCTAGCCAGGTGTGTTTTGTGTGTGTGTTTGTCTAGACTTTTAGGTTGAGGGGTGGGAGCCACAACTCTAACAAACAGCTGTCATTAGAGTACAAGCTGTCCTGAAGTTTGTCAGAAATAATATTAAACCTCCTCTAAAGTAACAGAAGATAGAAAAATGTTGCTGTTTACTTATTTAGTGACAGGTATCCAGTCTAAGGTTAAGATATGTTTAATATCCAACATTGAATTTTCCTGATATGTTTCACTTTGCATTCCCTGCACTGATCTCCCACTTCACCAATGCACAGTTAGCTTGAGCCCTTTGTTTTCTTTTGCATTTTTTTTTATTATTTTAATTTGTTCTTTGGCGATAATAGAAATTATATATAAAAAAACAGAAGCAGAAAAGAAGAAAACCAAAGTTTAGGTTTAGGTTTTTTTTATTACAGAAGAGCAAGGTCAGAGGAGTATTTGGCATTTACACAAGCAATTGTCTATGGACTTTGTAAATCTTATAGTTACCGATGAAAGGTTGCATGTGTGAGAAAAAGAGTGTTTATGGAGCTACTACATGTCCAAATATCTATGAAAATGTAAAAGACAGAGAGGTCAATGGTCAGACAGTCATGCATGAGGTCCACATGTGGGGCCTGATCACCATGTGGGTGCCCCCTAACCCCACTGAACCAAAGGGGTCCCAGCACCCAGTGTGATGAATGAGACGTTTGTTTCCTGGGGCGAGGCATGAGTAACTATGTGTGGCATCTGTCTAGTTTAAATTTAGTGTAACTGAAGCTACCGCTGGCTGCGCTGTATCAACATGTCAGAGGCTGCATTACACCAGAGAGAAAGCTGTTGAACTCTTGCATCTAGTTGCATTTTTTTTTCTCTCTGGTCCACTTTTACTATGAGGCGCGGCTTGCTACACAGGGATTAGGGTGGTTTGAATCCTATTTTATTTTAGGCTACCACTCAAAGCCATATTTCAGTCAGGCTAATGCTTGGTATTGGCACCTCTACCCCATACAGTTTTTGTTGTCCCGCTTCTATTATGTGTCCAGTGATCAAGTGTGACATATTCTAAACTGAAATATCAAGAAAGAGTGATTGTTGCAGTGTCCTTTATTAGATATGAACAAATGATAGAAGGTGGGATGAGTAAGAAAATATTTAAATGAGGTATTCACAATCAAGGACTTTGTTCGTCACTTTCAAACTTGTGATGCACCAGTTAGATTTTCACAGAATGATTGTCTACATTTCAACTGCGGCCCATGTGGTTGAGTGGACCCTACTACGTGGGTCACAATTGGAATGTAGACCATGTGGGCTCTGACAGCTGGGCGAGAAGGGCATTATACACCAATTGCAAATACAGATTTGAACACCATTCAAAATTATGGATCCTCACTCAAAAAATAATGATAAAATTGGAATGTAGGAGATGTAGTTACAGTATGGCTGCTTTGAAAAGTTTAAAAGCTTTAATTTATACAGTGATGATCTTTTGAAATTCTACTTTTTTTTCAGAGGTTACACTTGTTATTGTTACACACAGTAGCTATTACACTCAAAAGAGTAAAACATGAATTGGGTCTCAAGAATTTCCTGTCATCTTGTTAAACATGTACGGACTTGTAGAGCTGTGAAAAAGATGTATAGAAATGGTTTCTTGGTTTAGGTTTTGTTGTGGACATAAACACCTTGCATTTATATTTTTGAAGGGGAAATTGTCGTCTTCCTGTTTTCTCCTTGATTATTTCCTGCTAGTTTTTTTCTGTTGTTTTGTGTTGGCCTGATTTCAAGCATGATACAGAATAACAGGACCATTATGAAACTCTCCTCCTAAACAGAGCAGATGGACCCTTTTACTTAAGGAAACTGTATTTCTTATTACCACATGACCATATTCTCATCATCCATTCCTGTACAGAAGTCTGACTCAGAATGGGGAGTTGTTCTGCTGGTATAGTTGTGTAATTAACCTTTGCATAGAGAGGTCAAGGCCATGAGGTTGGAGTAGCCATTGTTGACGTGAAGATTAGAAAGGTAGATGTGTATATATATATATATAGAGAGAGAGAGAGACTTACCTATACTTACCTATACACCTAGCATTACCTTGTTGATGCTTGGATATACCAGGAACAGTGTATTAAGTATAATAATCTATGTGATTTGTTATGAACTTTGTTTGAGGTTACTGGTTGACACACTCTGTCAGTTATGTGTATATACTATAGTCTTGCTATGCTTTCTAAGACCCATAGTTTGCAAATGTCAACTTCTCTCTGCTCTGTATGTCTCCCTCACACACTCTGTCTCTCCCACTTCTCCTTTCTCTCACACTTACAGGCACACAAAAGCTATGTTTCCCTGTCTGTCCCTCTCCATTGCTCTCTCTCTCCCTCGCTCTCTTTCTCTCTCCGGCTGACTTTTTCAGGCACATGCACGGTCAGCCCTGGCAGATTGTTTAAATGTCACCCCTGCTATCAGTAGCCTCTGATGTTATCTGCTCTGGGTTATTGCAGGCCATCAGGCTGCCTGTGTTCGCCTTGAAGGCCAATCTCCTAATGTGCTGTAGCTCTCTATTCATCCTGCTTCACTGAAAACGAATATATACATGAACTGTCAGACAAGTTTTGTGTTTACATGCACACAAAAAAAACTAGGTTATTGGAAGAAACCAAGTTAAGGAGAAGAGTTGTAGCATGCATTAAGATGCACCATAATAACCTGGTTACACACCTGTGTTTACATGCAGCTTGTTAGTAACCAGATATGTCCCCAAGGCTGGAATATTTTTAATATATTGGTAAGTGTGATAAAGATCATGCTGCAGCTGAGAGGCTCTCCAGCTTTCATCTAGCTGGTTTTCATGTCTCTCAGCTTTCAAAACTGTATTGACAGTATTTTGAGTACAACTACGAATAATGATATTTCCTTTCATCCAACTGTACTACTTCTATATATCTTCTTGTCCTGGGATTTATCATGCTGCAAATGCATGCATGAAAAAACATTGTCAAGCATATATATAACCAAAACCAAGTTTTTCCCAGCAGAAATATAGCTGTGTTGACTGGGTTTCCCAAACTTTTTTGTTGGTGTTAACCAACCTTATGGAAAGCTTTGTTGGCATCAGTGATGTGGCTCTAGTTTGGCTTTGCTCATACCTTTTAAATATGTCATGTGTCATTCTGTGTTGTAAGAGGAGCAGCCTCCTCCTCTCCTGCCCCAGCTCACCAGGCATTTGTCAGGTCCCCCAGGGCTCTGTTGTGGGTCCTTCTCTGTTTTTTATTTATATGCTCCCTGTGCTTTATATAATCCAAAGGCAAATCATTGAATTTAATTTCAGATGACATTCAGCTATACATCCCAAAAAACCGTTATTTATTTATATAATTGTTTTATATGTTATTGGCAGATGCTCATTTTATGTTGTTATTATTATTATTATTTTAAACTTTCTTTCACTCTCTTGTAATGTTTGTTTTTACTGTTATAGTTTTGTTTCGCACTTTAACAAATTAAAGGTTTTTATTAATATTAATAAAATATGAAACTTTCCTGAGATCTTTTTAAGAATATCAATTGAATGTACCCTAAAGGCAATTAGCAATGTGTTTTAAAAGGGATCTTTGTGCGTTGGTGGGTATTTAGCTCAGGTGGTTACTTGGCATTCTATGTTTATCCCATAATGTTATCACGGCATGAGATTGTTAATTAGGAGCTTAATTTAGCTGCGGGCATATGTTAACATTGGCTTAGGCTGCAATTGTTAAGCCTCTGTTGGCTGGTGAGTCTGCTGTGACAGGAAGGCTTTTTGATGTAAGTCTAACATAACATTACAGGACAAGACAATAACAAGGTTCTACTGATGCCAGATTAAACTGAGACCCATACCTCAGGATTATACTGTAAATCCTGAGGTCCTGCCTCATGACTCCAGATAGATCTACTGCCTTATCCTCTCTTACATATAGATTCTCCTCTCCACTCTCACTGAATTTTTGCACACAATCCTATCCACCTACACATAAAGGGATCACCAGTAGGTTTGGCACAAACCCAGTCAGCAAGGTTTAAAGCCACAGGTGTAGGCCAACCCTTACAATAAGTGTCTGCATGTGCGTCACAAGCTCTGTGTTTAGAAATGTAGGCAACCAGCCAGCTACAGAGTTCTTGGAAAACCCAGGGGGAAGGAATTAAATTTGCCTTTGAAGGCTCTGCTGGGAATCACTGCAAATACTTATATCAACCCCGATGTTAAAAATGTAAAATAAATTCTTTAATTCTAAAAAGGCTTGGAAAAGAAGCTTTATTCGGTTCAATTCGTTGAATTATTATAAATTATTTTAAGTCATTAAACAAGGTGTACACTCTTCATCAATGTGATAACAACATTCAGTGTTGTGGCCTTCAGTTACATGAAGTCAAAGCGGGCCACCAGCTGCCATGTTGTTACCTTACATAAAAATGATCTCTAAGAATTCCACATATTTCAAATTGGTGGTTTTGGATTGGTGATCCATATCTGCAAATCTCCTGAGATGAGCTATTGAAAGTGGTAAATCAATAAAGAAAAAGTTCACCACTGTCACTCAGCGCATAAAAAAGATTACGTATCGTCATGCTAGTTGTACCTTTTGATGTGGACCGATAGATTTGTTGAAATAGAAGCGTGTCTTCTGTGACAACATATAGATGTCTCAAGAAACATTTCAAAATTTCATTTCATTCATGTCTGAGCACTGAGCATTTACATTTTATACTTACAGACCGCAGAATTCAAAAATACTGTTTACTGTTTCAAATGTGTCAGTAATAAAACAATTTGTTAATTAATCAATTAGTTGACAACTATTGAATTCATTGCCAACTATTTTGATAATCGATTAATCATTTGGAGTCACTTTTTAAGAAAAAAATGTCTCTGATTCCAGCTTCTCAAATATGAATATTTTCTGTTTTATTTAGTCTTCTACGTAGTAAAGTGAATATCTTTGGGTTGTAGACTGTAGGTCAGAACTAAAGAAGATGAACAGTGATAGAGATTAAATGACATTTTATGGACCACAGATTATTTGCTGATGAAAACAATAGTTGCAGCCCTAAATGTGTTACAATAATTCATCTTATATATATGCCATTTATCCCATAATATTACATGGTGTGTTGGCACAATGTTGCTGTGATGTGTTGGTCAGCAGCTCTTAAGGAGAGCTGAAAGAGGAGACTGGGCTGAGCACAAAGCCTTCTGCACAGGGGATGTAAGCAGAGCCTGTTCTAATCAACCTGCTTTCCCACCACAAAGGGAACCCTGGCTTAGGTTACCCTCTAACTCCGGCACCACATGGTGTTGGGGCTAGTGGGTAACCTAAGACAGTAATATGTGTTGGTATACGCACATACACAAACACACACACCCACCCACACACACTCTCTCTCTCTCTCTCTCCCCCTCTCCGTATATATATATATATATATATATATATATATATATATATATATATGTATATGTATATACACAAGAGGACAGTGCACCCACATATACACTATGTGACACAGGAAGGCAAAGAAGCACAACCACAGGCACACAGGAACATACACTTTCGTACACCACCCACACTTCTATGCCCATACACATTGCACATATACACATACATAGACAGAAAGCTTGTGGGCGCACCAGCAGGAACCTGCAACAGCAATGAGCTTGTCATCCTCTCTGGGAGAGACAAATCCTTCCCTCCCTCAGTAGTAGACTGGGCTTTCTCAGAATGTGGGCCTGTGTGTCACTGCCGGTCACAGGACCCTGACACACTTTGTGTGCAGTGAGAGTAGGAGGAGGGAGGAACAAAGTCTCTGTGGCTTATCCCCCAAGCGAGAATCTCCAGGCAGTATTACAGTCAGCCAGAGGCCTGTTGAGCTTTGTGTCAAGGAGCCAAAGTGTATGCCACCCATCACCAATGGGTCAGACCGCTCCCTGTGGTTACCATGAGAACACAACTGTCTTTGCACTGTGTCACAAACATCCAGCAATCTGCGCTTCACTGCAACATCTCCCAGTGAGGCGGAGCTATTATTAGCTTAGGTACAGCAAAGCCTCTTAGAGATCTTAATTTAACCGGATTGGCTGTCTGATGTATGGACACTTGAGGAGTGTGTGACGCACTGGGCTTTCAAGAACAGTGCAGGGGCTTTACATCCAAGGCCATTGATAAAACAACAATATCGCTCCTCTCCTCTCTTCTCTTCTCTCCTCCTATCCTCTCTCCTCTCCTTTCTCCTCACCTCTATGACCTCCTTACCTAAGGTGACTGGGGTTTGGCTCTGACAGGGGGGTTTCCCACCACTGACCCCTTTCCTCACACTGGAGGGTTTTAGGTAGCAGGCTAATCTTATCTTGGGGCAGAGAGAGGGCTGTGGGCCAGGTAATATCCCCTGTCTGACCCTCATCTAAGCAACACTGCCACTTAACTCTCTCCACCATGTATTATGATGGGTAGAAATTAACAAAAGTCGCTCCAGTTGCTCTTACCCTCACCAAGTAAACTTGAGGCTACTATGGAACAAAGAGACAGCATTATATCAAATAACAAAAAAAAAAAAAAATCAAATCAGTGTTGTACCCCTGACATTGTAGGACAACATAGCAGAGGGATTTCTAATCTGTTATCTGAGGAGACTGAGAAACAGTCCAGAGACAAGCATGAAAAGGTTACTGCTCTCATTACTACCACCAAGCCAATGCAGACACCTAGTACAAATTCCCAGACTCTTTCACAGAATAATATGATTTTAAGGTGTATGAATTTTATGCCTCATAAATTTTATCCAAACATAATAATTACAGGATACTTTATTGCACTTGATGACTGAGCTGTTTGTTGAGCTGATTATTTCCATTAGTAGTATAATTAAAGTTTTTAAACATTGCAGCAAAAGTTGTGCTCGCTATCCAATAGTTTGTACCTAAGGCTACAAAATTCAAAGCTGAATGTCAGAAATGAACAATGCTTGGCTGATTGGTAGCCAGTTGGTTCGCGCATACAAAAATGAAACTTGGCATCAGGTGCTTCGCAAGATTTGAAGCTTACATGTATGCCAAAATTTGGGACGCCATTACTTATGAAGCTTACTATTTATACTATTTAGTCATATCTTGTAAAAGCAACATTTATCCTATCCAGTTGTAATCAACAAACTTACCCTCCAAGTGAGTTTCTCAATAAAACAACACAGTGCACATGTCAGGCCACAGAAAAAGAAAAATACTCTATCCAAAGAGTCCCAGATTTACCAACGTCAAGCACTGGGCAAATTTCACTGTGACTTTCATTCAATTTGCGCTTTCAATTTGTGTATGTAATTACCACCTAATTTACTAAGGTAGCAGCTTGTTACTCAATTAGCACCTGGGACTGCCCTGCCCTGCCCTGAATGTTCTCTATTTCATGTTTTTTGTGTGTGATTCAACAGATCTAAAATTTGCTCATTTGGATTCAGATTCTATCAAACCAGAAAATGAAACTCACAAGTTCAGAAACTCTTAAAAATACATTTATTCAAATATGGTTTTCATGTCTAAAATGTTTTTGCATATTAGAAGTGAAAATATCATGTCTTGCATGAATGTCTTTCTCTGACACATAAGCATTGTGACTTCCTACAAAGTGAATACGGGGAAGAAATAACAACAAATTTATAGCGAGGATAGTAATGAGGATTATAATGTCTTTTCATTGTTCTCAGAAAAATACTAGTGGGGCATGTACCTCAGTGCACAGAGTCTGCTGATGTTTCAGCATGACACATCGGCTGACTGATACATACAAACACCACTTGCATCAACTGTTTAACCTGTAAAACCCCCCATTAATCACTGCAGGTCCTACCTGCCACATGCTGTTGTTACTGACCTTGCTGTTTCTGTCACATGCAGGTGTTGAGTGGTTGTACTGCTGTGCACCATGTCAACCACCCCAGTGTCTCTATGTCTGCTTTCTTGTTAATAAAATGCATTTGTGATGGCATCTTCTTATGTTTTTTTCAAGTACGTTTCATGTACTGTACCAGTATTATTTGTCTGCAAGGTTTTTTTTTTTTTTTTTTTTTTACCCCTTGTGGGTGTGAATACTGGTTTTACACTGCCAGTTACAGCTGCATTTATACACTGCATTTACAGTTCTCTGCTCTCTCCATACACATTTTGCCTTTTATTGTATTGAATCCAATGTGGATAACTCCACCATTTTTGGCCATTAGGAAGCTTTAACGATCCATAAAGAGTTTTTATCAGTGAAGACTGACATTTCATTGTAAAAACAAAAAAAAAACCTCCATCAGTGTCCTCACTGCGGACATCTCTACAACAGTATGACAAGTTCATGCTGCTAATGATTTCCTATATAATATTAAGGACAGACTATTTTGCTATTAAACCCTATATCGGTTGCTGGGTTGGTTAACATAATCACAGGCCTGTGCTTTTTTTTTTCAGAATAATGTCCCTTAATATCTGTCCTCCCTTGGGATACGTGGTGTTTAGCAACAACAGCTCATCAGACACTGCTAATTAAGTCCAATCCTGTGGCAGATTGATGGTTCGTCCGTCCCACCCATTTAGAAAATCATCTCAATGAGGACAAAATGTGAACATGCACTCAACAGCAGGGGAGGGTTATTCAAGAAACCTATAAACTCTTAAGAGAGAGGATCTCTATTACAAAACAGGAATATTTATGACTCTGCTCCTGCTGCACTTTGTTTCTTTGTAGTTCCAAATGATTCTCTAAATTAGTCTCTAGGATATGGGCTTTTAGCAAGAAGAAATAGTGCAGTGCACCCTACCTCTTGGCATTTTTTAAATTTTAATTGTTAATTTTTAATGCAAATATTTCTTTTTTATTAGTTTATTGAGGAGGAAGGAAGAACACTCATGAGATGGATTTGCTTTGTCATTGTTACTGCAGATAGGGAACATTTTGCAACCTAGATAAAACAACTAAAACAAGGCAATGTTTTCTGTAAGCATGTTATTAGCGTTTGGAAGTGTAGTCTATTGGAAAATAGTGATGCTTCCTTCACTTTAAGTGTGTCTGTTTTTACCGTGGCTTTCTGTTTCTTCCTCACTGTTTCTGTCATTTTCTCTTCCTCTGTTCCCTTCATGTTATCTCTCCGTACAGCATATCATTGAGTGAAGCAATGCGCAGCTTTTTTCTTTTTCTCACTGCCTCTTTCTCTTCCTCTTGACTCTGTTGTCCTTCCCTTGCTCCCTGTCAGTCAGTCAGATGCTGTCGTCAGACGATCCACTGCTGGGTCTTGTGACAGGCAGGCAGGGCCAGTGCGAAGCTGAGCAGCTATAAATAAAGAGCTTGTCGCTACTGCTGCTGTTCCTGCTGTTGGGGAGAGAGACGGGAGGACAGAAACATAAGACAGTTTATACAGCGATCTTGCAATAAAGAAGACCCGTCATTATGGCGGCTCGGCTTGTTTTACACAGAACCAAACAAATGCCGCCCCCGTGTGTGATTTTGCACCGCATGCCGGAATCAGAGGCGTGACGTGTAACACAACAGCAGCGGCGTCTAGTGTGTGTTGTCCCGCAATCCCAGCTGTCCCTTTTACACAGACGTCGATCCGGCAATATGACTACCTCCAGCTTATTGGCAGAACAACAATGACCTGAGAACGGCGAGGGGGAATATCGGCGCAACATTCTCACCTTGAACAGGCTGTGTAAAAGGGGCTATAGAAATACACTCCCTTTCCAAATCCTTTTTACAAATGTCTATACCTTAATGTCTGATTTGACAAAACTGCATGATGGGAAGCTTGACTAACTGAAAGGTTATCGCCTATTTGTCTGCACTTGAAAAAGCGTTGCATTTTGTCATAATAACTTAAACATTTGTTTAGTTTTAAATGTAAGAAAATGGTCTCTTATTGTTATGAATATGGAGAAACGTTGTGTAATATTTCACAACCCTACACTGAGGTTTGAACTAAGCTAGATGTTTTATGAATACTCATATTTTTGCAGTTTTCTGAGTACATTAATCATTTTTGTCTTTAGCTTGTCGTTGCTCAAAAGACCAAAGATAGGACATGACAGGAAAGCTGATGTTACATGATGCTTGCTTTGTTTTACTTTTTATGTTATTTACTGTGTATTTATAATGGCTTATACTGTATGCATTTGAGTTTTTTGTTTAAAAGTTTATTCTTGGTTAGGTTGTAAGAGGGACTGTGGCCTCTGCCGATGCGCAATACATAAAGTACGACTAAAGGTTGTATATATTATAGATGAAATGGGCACTCCTGAAGTGAAACAATGTTGATGTTTTCGGAAACGTTATATTTTATGTGTGAAAATGAAAATTCTCAATTTCTGCTTTTCGAATGTGAAAATTTCTCTGTATGCAAAATTAATGCATCACATGTGAAACCTCTGGAGGAGGTGAGGAGTTACTCCCAGTGGTAGCAGCAGAGAGCACATCCAGTGGAAGTTTATCAATAACCTCTAACAGAGTAGAGCCAATGCGGACAATGGGCTCTTGTCTATTTGTTTGTGTGTGGGTGTGTATGTTTGTGTGTGTACATGCTGCCAGTGCCGGATGACCTTTGGTATAAATAGCCTGCCGGCACTAGCTGTGATGACAGCCGACAGCACGCACCGTTGTGTGAATTTGTTTCCTGAGTAGTGCTGTTCATCGGTTATCCCTCTTGGAACAGTGCCTGTATGACTGCCTGCTACCCAGCAACACTCTGGCCTCTAATTTCCTGAAACTGGGCTCAATCGCTAGCAGCGCAAACTCAGGCCACAACTGCACATAATTCTGTGACCAAATGATTTTGACATCACAATTTTGGTGACCAAAGGCTCAAGTGCGGCTCTGGTGTGGCACACTGCTATGTGAAATAGAGGCTGGAGGAGGATGAATTACTAGTAGGAGGAATGTAATATCAGCAGGTGGAGTTGGGGCAAAGTTCAATATTTGCCAATCACATCTGCTCCTCTCTCCCTTTTAACAGTTTAATGGGTTAGGAAGTGATCTCACTAGTCCTAAGGCACAGATACTGTATACTGCAACACGAACAGTAACATCCATCCTGAATATGCTTTATGTAAATATGTTTTATCCAGGATGTGTCACTCCATCTCTAGGAATCATCAGAGATCCCAAGAATGTGGCTTAAATAACTGAAAATATTCTTCAACTTGCCGTATCTTCATCTTCTCTTCCTTTTCATCTCCTAGATCTGGAGCCTGATGACAACACATCGTTCTACATCCTAAATGTGGGCCAGTCCCAGTCTATGGTTACTAACCACCAATCTATTGGCCTGCCTCGTCATGGCATGCAGTCCCACTCCCAGGTCATCAGCACTTCCCCACGCCTTCAGTCACACAAACCAGGATCTGAGCCCCCAAGCTATGAGGCACAAGACAAGTATGGCACCTCCCCCCTGCTGCCCTCTGCTCCCGTGGAGGCACCGAAAGCCTTTGAGTGCCCCAGTATTCAGATCACCTCTATCTCCCCTAGCTGCCAGCAGGAGATGGATGCCAATGAGGAAAATCTGAGGGCAAATGGCCCCGATGGGGACTACCACAGCGACAGGCCCCTGTCCAGAGACCACCTGTATTTGCGCCTGGACCACTCATACCGGGACTCTTCGCTCAGCCCTAGCCCATGCAGCAGCCTCTCCTCTAGGAGCTGGTTCTCTGATGCCTCCTCCTGTGAATCATTCTCACACGTCTATGACGATGTTGACTCAGAGCTAAACGAAGCAGCTGCCCGCTTTACCCTGGGCTCCCCGCTTACTTCCCCAGGCTGTGCCTCCCCTCAAACCGGTGGTGGAGTTTTGGAGGAGCAGCCCCACTGGCAGCACCACCACCCCGCCTTCGTCCACCATTCTCACTCCATCACCCTGTCACCCCGACAGTCCCCCTGCCATTCGCCACGCACCAGTGTCACTGATGAAAATTGGCTTAGCCCTCGGCCACCTTCCAGGCCCTCCTCACGTCCCACCTCACCCTGCGGGAAGAGGCGCCACTCTAGTGCCGACATCGGCTACCCAGGCTCTGTGTCACCGCATCACTCACCCACACCCACGCCAGGACCTTCACCTAGGGGCAGCGTGACAGAGGACACCTGGGCTGGCAGTCCCTCTATAGGCATGTCGCCCTTCCAATGCTGCCCATCCGAAGCAGACATCCCATCCAAGACAAGGAAGACCTCACAAGACAGAACAGCTATGCAGACTGGGAAAGGGGAGCTGGGGCTAGATGACCAAGGAAATATGTCTCCTAATCTAGACTCTCCTTCAGAGGAGGCCATGCACAGCCTGAAGAAGGACGGGCCTGGGGAACAGTTCCTCTCTGTTCCCTCCCACTTCCCATGGAATAAACCCAAGCCTGGTCATACACCCATATTCAGGTAAATTTACTGATTTTAATCACATCCAGTGCCATACCTCACAGTTGCATCTTGTTACGCTAAAGCAAACGATGCACATGACGAAAAACTCAGTGTGAGAGGAAGTGTTTGGAAAAGTCTGATGTTTTATCTTTACAAATGTCAGCAGGGTCTAATTTCTCAACCTGTTCCTATCTGTTGCAATCTGTTTGTTGTATTGTACTTCCTGTTTGTGTTTGAGAAACACTTATCAAGTCGTGACTGCAATATTAGTTTGGGATAGTGTCGTTCTAAAGTTTTAGTAAAGTGTTTTTCAACTTAGGGCCAGAAAAAGAAGGTGGTGTGGAGATAACTGCCTCTTTATCAGTATTTTTGTGAATTATTAATGCATTCACCACTTGGCAAGACAGCACATTTTGTCAAGAGAGTATCGTGAGCTATCATAAAGATTGAAAACCCTTTTTGATCTTGGAGAGAAGTGTAAACACAGCAGTGTTGTAAATTAGTTAGTTAATGTTACATAAATAATAGGCCTGGTGATGGAACAATGCAGATCAATGTTCAGTTACAGGAGCTTTGAGCTTTGTATCAGCAGTATAAATCTCACATAGTCACATGCTAGAGTGATACAAGTTTATTAGTGTGTGGAGGGAAACACACACACCAGCACTTCCAAAAACACTTAAAGAGTGATGGGTGCAATCAAAGGCTCATGATGCAGTTTTTTTAGGAGAGGAGTCTGCTGTTGTCTGTTCACCAATGTGTGCAGCAGATGAAGACATGGCCTTGTTTGTGTGCACTGGCCCCTAGCGCTGTAAATCAGCACAGGGCACATATGGCAAGGGGGCCACCGCACACACACACACACACACACACACATACACATACACAAACACATGCATAGACATAACACACATGCGTGCTCTCATAGACCTAAACAACCTCCAGACAATAACAGGGTCAGATCTATGATGAGTCAACTTCTTTTCATCCTCGCCCTTGTAAGTGTAATTTCCTTACAAAGCCATGACCAAGACAGTGACGGAATAATGTCCAGATTGCTGCAGAATTGGGTGCTAAATTAATCTAGAACATCCACACAATCTGTTATTTTTAATCTAAAGATGTGTACTGATTTTTCACGCCAAATTGAAGCAGTGTATCTACATCATGTAGAAAAGCTAATATTTAAAAAACAAAGGCTGTTGACTTGAATTTTGTCATTCAAGCGTTTTGCTATACCTGTCCTCGCTAAAGCTGCTCCAGCCTTCAATAGTTGCTGACATTGGCAGAAAATACATTTCCATCGTCAGATGTGACTTCTACACCTGAAAGTCAGGTGGTGTAAGCTCCTGTCTGCCACAAGATAGAAGGTCGTTGGGTTCTCTGTGTGCATGCATTCGTGTGTTAGTGGTGTTTTGAACAGATGGTCCAGGTGAAAAATGGGTGGGATTGGGTTAGAGTGGGTGGGATTAAAAATTGGTGAGGTTTTCAGACACTTTCTTTGACGGGGTTTCTGCCCACAGTGTCCTCCCTTAGCTGTCTACATTGATATACCAATGGCACTCTAATGGTTGGCGGTTAGGCTGCTATTACTACATGGCAAATACAGTATGTACTGCTCCAGTTACTAAGCAGAGCCTGGGCTAGAATTTGTCAGCAAATAATTCTGCTAATTTGCTATATTTTCTATTTGGAACTTAAAATGTGTTGGAGTGCTGTAACTCCAACACATTTTAAGGCATAAGAAAATTAGTTAACATGTCATTTCTTTGCAACTTAAAATGTGACTGAAGTTTGTAGATGCAAAATGACCTGAGTCATTTGATGCAAAGGATGTTAGTGGGATGATGGAGGCTATAGAGAGGACTAGGTTGTGGGAATATGAGTATGTCTACACTATGACTTAGACATTTGAGAAAGGTTATGCTATGCCAGTCCATAGGCTGTGGCTCCCTCTCTGCTTCGTCACAAAGCTCATATTTCCTCTGTCCTCTTCTACTCCTGTTACCGTAGCAGCCATGCAAAGCCACACTTCCTGGGTGGTTATGTCAGGCTGCCAGGGAGGAAAACATAAAGGTTAGTGTCTTAGACAGAGCTGCCATCAGGTGAAAACCTTGTTTGAAAATCATACTTAAAGGCACTGAGAGCAACTCTTTGTTGGATGTTTGAAAATTACAACATCTCATAACAGACTATACATCCATCATGGCACTTGTTCAGTGTATGAATAACCATACACTACAGGCCAAAAACGGTATTCTCTGACAATAGACAACTATCATCACATGTGATTTGCTCAACCTGGCTGGTTATTCTTTAAGTAATAAGTTGTTTTAGGTGACATTTCCATGCCATATGTGGTAGGAGAATTTGCAGAATGTAGCTCAGTTAGATTTCTAACCACAAAGCTACACTCAGCTTCACAAAACGTCTACAAAATATCAGACACATGCCTTTTGATTCCAAAATGCAGTCTTTCCTTTAGATTTGGTGCCAGTCTGTTAGGCAGTTTATGAAGTGAAATGGCTCCGCTGAAAGCCTAACTCACATGTCTCTAATTCAGACTGATCAGATTGGTCTGCATGTAGCCAGCACTTGACAGGCATTTGGACAGGGAAGAATTAAAGGAGTCAGCTATGCTGGCTAAAACTGTACAAACTTTCCCCTACAAATGACTTCTGCTGTCAAATATCTGTCATGCAGTTTAGACTCAGTACGTTTGCATGCTAGGAGCCTGTACTGTCTTGGAAAGAACCAAATACAAGTTTATGCCACCATGTGACAGTGTGCACAAAGAGCCTACAGTGATCAACACTGAGGTAGCGATCAGTGTGTAGCTGCCTCTTGGCCCATGAGACAGCACATACTTGCAGCTGCCACAGTACAGTGCCATTTCACTGACTCAGACCTAACATACACAGCCATAGAAATACAGACACGCACACACATTCATGGACACACTGCTAATGTGCATGGATACATAGACACACATACACACGCCGTTTAATGTGTGATTGCATACTGCTGTGCTCAGAAACAGTGGCTTTGTAACTGCTGTCATACAAGAACACCTGGATGAAACACATATTGCATATGCAGCCTTACAGTGGCCTTGTTGGCTCATGAATAATTACTTATGTACATTATCAAGATGTGACAAGGTTTTACATTATGGCTTGCATAACAATGCATTTAGCTCTGTTACAATAGAAATATTAAAGAAAAAAGTAAAAACATACCATAATAAATGATTAAACATATAAAAAAAATGTAAACTAAACTTAAGTAAACTTGTTGTCTTATATTGTGTTATATTACATCAACAATTGATGGTTTATATTATAATAAAATGGATTATGGTCCAGATCACTTTTGGACATGAGACACTGTACTCTGAAATATGTTAAATTTTAGTGGCTTGTACATGAATTCAGTTAAATTAATAAGAATCAACAACTATACATACAACAACGATTGGAAATGTTATGGCTTGGTTGATAGTAATGGTTGACGGTAGTGTTTATAAATTGTTTTGAGGATAAACTGATCTAATGTACTCAGATGGAGAGACCCAGTTTCTCTGTGGAGAAGGCCATTGAGTGTTTTATTTTCGAGTGCAGCTGTTCAAATATGATTGTGGCCTCTGCAGATAAAAAAAAAAAAAAAAAAGAGGCAGGGAGGAAAAACACATAATGCCAGCCCCTGTGGTGCACAGTACATAAAGTACAATACACATACAGCATGCACACAGAAACACACTAATTTACTCACTGTCTGACAGACACTCATCCTCCCATCCATTCACTGACCCCCCACAGAGAAAACAGGTTTAAGACTCACAAAGAAAAGTCCCCCTTAGATAATGATTCACCCTTAAGTCTTAACATGACCTATTACACACATTATGTTAAAGAACAAAATTGTTGTATGTGGACATTCCAGTGATTCACAGTCTGGTAGAGTGAGTACACTGCATGTTATGCCCACATGTACCACCTATTACACTGTCTATTACATGAAAGGGGAATACCACTCGTTTTCAGTTTTTGAAACTATTTGGACTTAAGACGGCTGTTCACCAGATATAGAATAGACATATAGTCAGAGATGTATAGTCGATAGATGGAAAATGTGAAGGTGTCAGTACACAACAAAATTTTATGAGGGAAATTCTTTGATCACTGATTAGATTCTGTCCTATCCTGCTCAGGTCAGCTTCGGGACAGACTGTTCATATTTACACACACTAATTACTGCTATCTCAAACATTTCCGCAAAATGCTTTTGAGTTCATCTTGGAGCACATCTTTTACCAAACACTGTATTTTATAATAGTTTCATACCAAAATTGTGATACGCTCTTCCTATTTGTTTATATGTGTGATGTGTGATATTCTCTCCTCAGGACCTCCTCGCTTCCTCCGCTAGATTGGCCTCTGCCAAGTCAGTTTGGCCAGTATGATCTGAAGATAGAGGTGCAACCCAAAGCCCACCACCGAGCGCATTATGAGACTGAGGGCAGCCGAGGAGCCGTCAAAGCAGCATCAGGTGGCCACCCAATCGTAAAGGTAACATATTGTGGCGTTTTACCACACACTTGGGGCACTTAGAGCTTCTCAGCCATCGTCACTGACATAAACCTCCACTTTTCTAAAGTTTAAAACTGAAAGACCATTACCCAAAGGCTAACAAGCTTTAGTGAAAAACATTTGTCCTGACATATTACACTTAAAAATGACTAAAAGCTCTAATTACAGCACATGAACTTTGGTATTTTGCTCCATTTAACAAAATAAATGTCTCTACCATACTGAGGATTAGATTTCCCTCTGAGGTCAGGACTGATTTACCATTGGTGTTAACATGATGCTCATCATGCAGTAGTTAAGTTAGACCCTGTGCACTGAGCTCTTATCATTCAGGTCCCACTGTGTTAACCACATAGTCAAGATGTCAACTCATGCAGCCTCCAGTGATGAAATCGAACATGAAAGAAATAGAAATAGGCTGAGCCAAACGTATTTAGCAACCACTTCCTGAGAGTCAGGCTGTTCTCTACTCTGCAGGGATTGCCTTCTGCTTTTGACTGAAGTATATAGTGCCCTTACAGTGTCTGTGGCGACACTCTTCACACTCAAAGTAGAGATATCAGTATTTAAATGAAGAGGCCTGATGGAACATCTTCTGCCTCCTTAAAAGTCACAGTTTCCTGTTGAAAAATGTTCATCTTCCTTCCGCAACACTTGCTAAGGCTACATCACTGGACTGTAAATTAGTAATTGTAGAGTCGTATTATTGTGAATGAGCTTTACATTTAGGGTTTCATTTTACATATTTGTGTGTGTGGATTGTCACATAAATCCTGTTCCACAGCTAGACCTGTTGATGCAGGAAGACATGCAGGCAAGCAAGAGAGCTGTCTGCCTAGTCAGCTGGTCTGTCATTTGATAGCACCTGCGAGAGACTAGGTGAGCCTACATAGAGCTGGGGCTGCTTTTCCCTCCCAGAAACAGAGAGAGAAAGATAGAGGGGAGAGCAATAGCGGACGATGTCAGTCCCATTAATAATTCAAGGCTGCAGTAACAAGCTTCCTTTGTTTGTATGATTAAGGTAGAGCCGTAGAGACGGGCCATGATCATTCTCGTGGAACCCAACAATGGCTGAGTTCAGGCTGACAGCTCGGTCAGCTGTCCTATCAGCCAGACAGGATAACTACATACAGTCCAATTCCCTCAGTATATATTACACATTTGCATCTGTTCTACTAACACTGTAGTATTTCCTATATATTCCCAAGTCCACTATGGTAACACCCCACTTTAAAAGGTAGGAAAAATATGCTCTAACTGTAGTAAAACATGTAAAAAAAGTATTGGAATTAGAGTGATGCTGTATTAGTGTGTAATTATAATATTTTGTTATTATTGGGTGTGAGCAACATGTGTCATCATTTCTCAAGACTGCAGAAGGGAAGTAGTAGTAGTTAACTCAGGCTAAGTCAAGTCACTGCTCATCATGCACATTATGTACAAGATTTAACAATTAAGATGCAACATTTTAACAGCTGTGGGCACAAAATATCCTCACAAAAAAAACAAACAAGGAAGCTCAAACTACTATTGTACTATCGTTGTTGCTTAAGAAACAGCCTATGACTTTATACATTCAGTCATGCAGGCTTCCTCCAGGCCAATCATTCACCATTTCAACCTCAGTGAAACCGAGATTCTATCCTGCCATATGTGACGATGCATAATTTAGTGGTCAAATTTTTTTCAACCGAGCGTTTGCCACGCTTGCCCTCATTCCTCATCCCGAGAGGGAATTGTTTGGCTATAGCAGTTTCTACAGGCTAGTGAGTGGAGTGCGCATATCTTAGGTCAGACAAAGCAATGCCCAGCTGGAATCTGGTCTACAGTAACTACACATGCAGCCCTGACTGTCAGTGCAGTCGGTTTTACTGTAGTGTGAAGACTGCAGACTCTGGTTTCTCTGCTTCAGATGTTATTTTCATAACTGTATTTTTTTTTTTTTATCAGTGTAACAGTTTGAGTTTTTTTTTTTAATCTATTTTGGGGGGGAGGGTGGCAAATCTTTACCAAGTGTCATTGAGTTGTATTTCTGCTAGAACACCCTTTCATGATCAAACTGACAAACAGCAATGTGTTGCCACAGACAGAGCGAGCAGACAGCAAGAGAAGCACACAGACATCATTTGCTTGTCATGAGTGGTTTGTAGAGATTAGTGCAGTGAGGTAAAGACACTGTGGGGCAAATTCACAAAGAATGGATTGCAGCTGCTGATAGCACCACGAATTACGCATTACTTGCAACCGATATCTGCCTCGTCTCAAGGTCCGATTCACAAAAGATATGGCACTAATGATATTACAGTGCAAACACACCCATAAAGTTTTGCAGCTGAGTGCAATTTGCCCTTGTTTTGCGTCTGATTGCAATTATCCATGTGGTAAAGTATAAATGTTGCCTTTGCGCCAAGAACACAGTAGGCAGGACAATGGCACAGAGAAAGAAA
This sequence comes from Euthynnus affinis, assembly GCA_029490765.1. NCBI lineage: Eukaryota > Metazoa > Chordata > Actinopteri > Scombriformes > Scombridae > Euthynnus > Euthynnus affinis. The sequence goes on from CM055839.1 coordinate 17,265,814, forward strand.
AATAACATTTTCAGACCATGAGCTACAAGTCCTGACCAATGAGGTACAGAGACATTCCTTAAAACTTCAGGCAAGGAATTTAAACGTGAAACGATCACTGGAAAGTCTGGCTGTGGCACCGCTTATAAATGCACTGCAGTTACCACCAACTCTGAAGGCACTAATAATTTCACTTTAACTGTGTGTGACTATTAGTGCTGGTCTTTGTGAATTGGAATGTTTTTGCAATGAGGCTCATTTGCATAGAAAGGGGCCAATTTTGCACCAAATGAATGCATATGACCAAATTTAAATACATGCAAATAGCAAAGGAGCAGTTAGAGATGCATTTCATCCTTTGCGGGTGCTTTGTGAATTGCACGGTTTCTTTTTGTCTTTCGCCCCTGTGTGTTTTATTAGTTTCCCTTCCGCATAGTGGCAGTTTTCAACATGAATATTTTCATGATATACAACTTTACATTTCTGATCTACAGTTATGTGTCTTTATCTTAACATTACTTATCTTTCAAAGAAAATGTAACACTTTTTAGAATATATTTCAGTCTTTACACAACCCACCTTTGTGTATAAACGTCCATTATAGACACTAAAAAAAGACAATCAACATACAATTAACATCTGCTTGTGCTATGTAATGATATATAGTATCAGCACTTGTCCAGCAGGTCTAACACTCAGTCTTTGTTTACTAAACATCCACTCCTCTATTGTTAGTCTTCTTAACCTCTTTTTGATGCACTGTGCAAAAAAGTACCATATTGAAAGGTCATATCTTTACCCTGTGATGTCATTATTGTTTTTACAGAAACACACACTCATTGTGCTCCGTCTTACTGTTTGAGGTTATCAAATTAACACATATGCTGACATGTTGGATATGAGGTCAGCCCTATGTTAAAATTGATCCTAAAAAGCATTAACAACAACAACAAAAACACACAGAAACACATTTGTTTTTGCTGTACTCATGAGACATCACTGTAAGCAACCTTAAATTCATTCAGACACTGTTTTGACCTAGTATATATTGGTGGTAAGGGGGTCAGAGCACTTGAAACCGTTAACAAGCTTGCACATATCATGTTTCCCAGGTGCACTGTACTGTAGGTGTGAAAGCAAGCTATTCCCAGCAGGCAAAACAGCACTAGTGCCTGCATGTATGATTGCAGTTATTCTACCACAGAATTTGAATACGTAGATTGGATATTACAAAAATGAAAAACTTTGGCCAGCACCATTAAAAATCAGCTTTTCTTTGGTGTAGAGTGAGAGATATAGGAAACAGATGTGTTGGGGCAGCAAAGGTCTCATTAGAGTGAATGATTACATGACTGCTGTGTCGAGGATTCTATTTTTCTACTTTTCATCTTTAAGTCATCAGCTACAAGCTTTACTTCCAAGTTTTAATATATCTATCTAAAATACTGTGATACTGTAGCAACTGCTCCCACTACAGATTGTACTTCTCGATCCTCTGGTGCCCTGCGGGACTTCTCATTCTCCTTGGGTCTTGACTCTAGTGGCGTGATGTCACCAGATGACGCCATAGTCGCCATCTGGACATGGTGATAACTTCCTTTTGTGACTACGCTGTTCCCCAGATCAATGCACCACTGAGCTGCTGCGTCAACAGAAAAAAAAAGACAATGACAATGAGAAAAAGAGCTGTGAGGCTGTGTCTATTAGTCTCTGGATACATTTAGTTTCTTCATACGGTATGTCAGTAGTCTGGAAAGACGGATTTCTGGAAGTTGACATTTGTGTTTGGTGACTAAGAGTCAAAAAAGCACACTTGCATTTAATCCAGTGAATCATAGGCGATAGCATCAATCAGGATTATGTCCTCTTACATGCAACGAAAGATATTTTTTTATTTATTTAATTTATTTATTTAATTTATTTTATTATGTTGCAACCTGGTAGAGTACACAAGCCTTCTTCAGCTGGACAAGTCCCAGTAGATGGTGTGATGGTGGCCAGTCGAAATATTCATAAACCAAACATCTGAACTTGTCTGTGAATCTTTACACTTGCCAAGTGGTAAATAAGCTTGTCCATGTGGCTTGAGGGCAGCTCTGTGGCATGTAACCAGGTTTCCTCCTGTGCTTGAATTCTTTTTTCATAAATTCGCTCAGACTTCATTAACTGGCCACGTGTCCAGGGGATCTGCACCTTTGTCAGCAACAACTTTATGCAGATACAGTTTCATCTATGGTTCAGTTGCATGTTTGTCCAAGAAGGTAGTTGCTGGGTCCTTCTCGCCTTCGCTTGTGAAGATGTTGGTTGCAGCCACTGCTGTGATTTTAAATATATCTCCTCATCACTACTGATGTTTCTTGGTCTCGAAGGCCATGTCAAGAAGGCTATCATTGGTGGATTACAGTTTAGAGAGGTGTTTATAGTCCACTTTGAAACTCTAAATACTCTCATCAAACAAGTGGATTACTGGTTCACAGTAACAAAATCCCTCTCGACCAGACAAGTTACAGTATTGCAGACCATGTGTATGGTTCTCTTGCCTTAATGCTACTTTGGCTTTTTGCTCCTCTCTCTGTCACTTTTTTGTGAGATTATAGACACAGTTTTGGCAAGAAACTTTTGAATTATATTCCATATTACTTTAGACCTAAAAGAAAGGAAATGTTCAGGGAATCTAGTGACTCTTTCAATTGTCACTCACCTAGTGACTCTCAAGCATTTTGTCTCCACACGCTGTTTCCTCAGAGAGAATGGTTGTGTTCATTTTTCTGCATATCTGTGTAGAATTCAATGCATCAGTTCAGCAGTTTTAGGTCAGTGATTTCTAACCTGTGGTTTCGGGCCCCAGAAACAGGATGTAGGAGCTATAAAGAAGTGTAGGCAAAGAAACTACAAAGCAAATGAAGCACTCCAGAGATCTTATTGTAAAGCTCAAGTCAGATTTGTTTTGATTTAATTTATGGTCATACTCTTAACAAGCTGTGCTCAGTGTGTACTCTGCCATGTATTATTTCGTGACATTTCAAGCAATGTATTGCATTGTACATTATTCTTAGCAATAACTTGTCCTCTGGAAAAGAAATACATCTTACTCGCTCAGGGAATAAAACATGACACTTCAGTGTGTTTGGAGTTTGACACCAACTTGGTCTGAGTAGTACTTATAAGAAAGACACGAGGGAGCTGACCAGCTGTTGATCGTTGATTTAAAGAGAGACAGGGATGTCACAAGGCCTTGGTCAGTAATAGTCAGCTCCTTTCCTGTCTGTATGCACGGTAGTCAGACAAACAGAGGCCACAAAGCATGACAGTGTTTACGCTGAATTGTTTTGACAGTCATGATTCATAGCACTAGGTTCTGTGAGGAATGCTGTGTATTCCTATGCAAAGACTGATACCCCAAGCTAATGATATTGTCACTAGATACAGTGTAGCATTGTCCATGTTGTTTGTGGAGCTTTTCTGCAGTAGAACTACATCAACCTTTTCAATTGTAAAGCACAACAAAATAGGAACCCTATAAATATTTGCACCTTCTGATTGAAAGTTAATTGTTTTTTAAAAATTTTTTACAAAGAAAATATATTTGCAGAATAAAATATGTTTTGCCAATGAAAAGCGTGTAAAAGATGTAAAATATCCACTATATAATATACAACCATACTGTTTATATATTGTATATATTCAACAATCTTGAAAGCAGGCAGTGTTAGGAAAGTTTTAAGGTTGTTTAAAACATGTTGCAAGATCCAAATGGTTCTCAATATGTTCCAATATTCTTGACCACCAGCTGTTTTTAGAATAATACTTTGCAGGATGGCTATGTCTGTGCCTGGCTGACTGGCTGTTTTAGCAATTCCTCTGGGGCTAGCTGCAGACCATAATCGGTACACCTGTTGCTAGGAGACATATAAGTCCAAAGCCTCTCTGGCTGGCTGAGGTATCCTTGTGCGTATTTAACCAGCTTAATTGAGTGCTGCTGCACCCACACAAATATAAGGAGCCCCTCTGGTATTACCTGCTGGGCTAGGCATTAGGTAGGCAGACACAACAGAAAAAGGCTGTCAGATACAGTGAAGAAACAATCACACTCACTCAAACATACAGTAAAAAGCACATATACACAATGAGTGCAGACAAACACAACATATGTCTGAAAAAAAAGAAGAAAAAAACAGTTGGAAAAAATATCACGGCCATCTTTAAACTTGTTTCCACAGTTGATAAATCTAAATGAAGCCATGGTGTCTGGTCACAAGGATTTGAAAGAGAATATGATAATATAATGCTGTCCAAGACAGCATTATATTTCCACTGGCTTGGATGATTTTGATTAATTGATTTGGTTTTGATCCCAGTGCTTGAATGCAAGGCCGTGACCCCATTGCTCTCTCTCTCTCTCTCTCTCTCTCTTTCTCTCTCTCTCTCTCTGTCGTTCACTCTCACATTTTTAGTGACTCTTATCTCTTCTCTTATTCTATCCATTCTTTACTCTGCATCGCACTTCTCGCTCGCTTTGTACTGTGGTGAAGCTCCTGCCATACCTTGACAGCTCTCTCTCTCTCTCACTCTGCTGACTCTCTCAATTGACTGGCTGCCATCAAAAGGGGACGAACAGACAACAATGCAGAGCCATGCGGTTTGCACTGTGTGAACTGGCTGAAGCTAGTGTTGCTTTGCCTCAGGCCTGTATTTGATGTAAACATGTTGGAAGCTTGGCTCTCATTTGTTGTAATCAGGCTTAGTGCACAGTGAGAAAACAGTCACTGAGAGGGGGAGAAAGAGAGAGAGAGGTGTATGTGTGTGTGTGAGAGAGAGAGAGAGAGAGAGTGGGGGAGGATAGAATGGGGAATAAAAGGAATTGAGCTTGGACCAGTCTAGCAAGGCCATATACAGCCCTCATGCAGTATACAGTAAACGCTCCTCTGTGTGTGTGTGTGTGTGTGTGTGTGTCTGTGTGTGCGCGCATGTATTGACCTTGTTTAAACAAACAGTCAACCGGCCCCCTGGCTCTCTCTGCCCTCCCTAGTGTGCTGGGCAAACAGCAAGCCTGTGTGAGTTGTGTGTGTGTGTGTGTCTGTGTGTCTGTGTATGTGTGTGTGTGTCTGTGTGTGTGTGTCCATAGATCCCAGGTCGCGGTGCCACAGTAGCGAAACCATTGCCAGATAAAATGGGCCCACTCGTGACCTTGACCACCATTGCGCTCCTGTTTCTACATCTGTCGCACACACATTTTAGGCACAAACACGCACACACACACACACACACACACAAACCTTCTGTCGCACACACATTTTAGCCACACACACACACACACACACACACATGCACAAACCTTTCCAAGGACCACAGTTTACACCAAAGTCAGTGTGCTTAAATCCACACATTCTAACACACACACACACACACACACACACACACACACACACGCACACCTACTCTCTCTCTGACACAAGCTACAGGGCTGTAGTTTATACCAATGTGAGTGTACGTAGCCATCGCTCACACACACACACACACACACACACGCATACACACACACACAGAGAGTCTCACCATGGCAACAGTGGAGCAACACAGGGAAACAACTTGGCAGAGTCAGGCGCTCGCTGTGAGAAATGTCGAGTTACGGCAGAGGGCTAGAGCTGAGGTAGGTGAGAGGCGAGGACAGGGACTGAGAGAAAAGAGTGACAAAGGGAAAAGAAGTGGGAAGAGATGAGAAGAAGAAGGAAAGTCAGGATAGGAGATGGCAGGAGATAAAGGAAAAACTAAGAAAAAAGAGGAAATAAAAGCAGAAGGAAGACAATAAAATGAAATGACAGAAATAAAATGAATGCTTTCAGTAATATTTGCAGGGAGTTGTTGATGAAACACGGTATGTTAAGAGAGTTTTTCAGCAGGGAGCAGGTGATATTCTCACCTTTGTCCATATAAATATCTCATTATCACAACTCCTGGAGAGCAGATAAGCTCTCAATACAGCTGTTGGTTTTTGCATTTTTTGGGTTTTTAAACAAAACTTAAAATCCTGTGGTGTTTGTGTGTGTGTGTGTCTCACGGCCTGTTTATGTGTATATGCAGTGATGGGAGATGTTTTTCCCGTCAGCTTGCCTGCCTTATTACTGGACCGGTGGAACAGATGAAGGACAAAAATAAATGGAGACTTTATTTAGTGGGAGCTGAGTATGTAACCGTATCCAGCGGTTTTATTTTAGGGAGTTCATCCTAAACTCGATCCACAGTCAGCAGCAGCAGCAGCGGCAGTAGCAGCAGCAGCAGCAGCAACAGCAGCCGTGAATTAGTTACAGGCTTCAAAAAGCACAGGCCCCAGGGACATGTGACTGGTGTTAATGTCAGCGTCGTTTAATATAAGAACTGATCTCTATCAGGCCACCAGTTACTTGATGACTGACCAGCAGGGTCCAGTGCACTCTGGCCAGGCAGAAAGGTGAGGAGTTAAAAGTGCAGAGACCACCCTCCTGTGGTATTTCACACTCAAGCATAGATTTAGGGGGTGGCAGAGGGGTGACTCAGGAATGTCAAACAAGTCAAGGGTGTGTGTCGTGTGCATTTCACTGTCGAGAAGCCTCCTTCGCCAGGACCATGGTACTATCCATGTGTGCTTGTTTACATGTCCTGCTGTTTGCAGGTGGTGCTTTACTCATTTTCTGAACTGAAGGTGTAAATAGGCCCCCTAAAGTGTGCTTAGTCTATTTGAGGAGGTTTGTGATATCGTAGAAAAACATGTTGTTGATGTTGGAAAGGTTTAAAAAGATCAATGAAAATGAATTAATAATTGTATTTTAGGTTTTTCTTTTCTTTGGAAAACTACTACTAACAACTTCTCATATGAGCTGACACATTCTCTTTCCCCGTTTAGCTTTCATCCCCTACGTACCAGTATTTGACCTCTTGGTGTTAAAATAAATGTTATTCTTTGAAGTAGCGCCACCGTTGAAGGCTTTCATGTGTGAAGTTATTGTTGTCTAAATTAATCAAATTGAATTGAACCGAGGAAATGCAAAACAGAAAATAATTGTGTTTTTAGAAACATTTGTGAATGTGGCAGGGTGACTGAATTAGCTTGGCTGTGTGGTAAGTTTCTGTTTGGCCGGGAGTGTCTATTCACTGAGACTGCTGAAGTGAGCCCTTTCTTTCTGGCCCTCTAATCAGGTTTTCCTGGTTGATTATTTGATTTGGAAAGAACTCCTGGCCTGCTAAGTGTATGTTTGTCAACACTCTGGCTCCAAACCAAATCCCTCATGTGCAGAGACGGAGAAATACAGAGAATACAAGAGGACACGGAGAGACGCAAGGATGAAGAGAGCAAGTGGAAGGAAAGAAAGAAAGAGGGGCTTTTTCCCTTTCATCGTGACAGTTCACAGTGCCGCGTATGATGGGCAAACTTGAAAAAATGAAACGTATACAACCTTTTACAACATTTTTAATATCAGCAAATTAAGCTGGTGGAAAAGTATATTTTAAGTTTTATCCTCAATGTCTGTCCTTTTAGTGGCATTCTGATTACACGTTCCCAGTGTTTTTTTTACGTCTGTCTATCCTCTCACACACATATATTTCCCCAGACGCTGTTAACTCATTTTATGCTGTCTGGAACACACATGGTGCTGCAAATAAACATGCCCTCATTTATGGACACACACAAATACAGTGTGCACTATGTCATGCACACAGACACATAGACATGTGTACGCATACAAGCGCTACCCGTCTGTGTTCACTTCCACAGTTTGCAGACATGATCATAAAACAAGCGACACAAGCTGCGAGACTGTTGATTCCTGCGACTCTGTGTTTCTTTGAATCCAGAATGATGGTGTCATTTATGGTCATGGATCCATTCAGACCAGGATGCATAATTACCTGTTAGCTTGTTACTAGCTAAGATTTATACTTTCATGTGGTTCTTAAGATCTAATGTGGCTTCCAAATATGAACCCATTACTGGTTATTATAGGGGCCTCATGTTTTTCCTTGGTGCAACTTCCTTCCGAATACATTTCGGTCGCTTGGTGGGTTGATTCCAATTGGAAATGGGTGATGAAAGCAAAGAGAGGAATTTTCTCACCATCAGAAATACACACTGTGTGTGCATGTAGAGTTCACATGCGGTTTTTGAGCAAGGAGGAAGCTGCCTTCTCTGGCCATCATCCCTGTGGTCAGTCTCACAGAAATGTCATACTGTCTACTGCAGCACTGTTTGCACTACAAGGATCAACAGCAAGCCCAAGCTCATATACAACACACTGACACACCCAAAAACAACGTGAATTACTGATCTGTTTAGTCATTCACTGTAATTCAGACATGACTCCATCACCGAGGAGTTCAAACACATTTGGAGGATGTGGTAGAGGAGATGGGAGTTGTATCAACATACCTTGGGGTGGGGATTTTTCCCTTCAAAACAAAGGATGGAAATTCGGTTCACAGATTTAGTAGTACCCAACAACAACAGATATTACTCAGCATTTGCAGTGGAACCGAAAAAACGTTAATTATTGCACCTCTAAATTTAGTCTTTAAAACCAGAACAGTTAATGGAATTGGGGATAATATATAACTGCAATTTCCAGCTCTGTTTTCAACAGATTTTTAGTCAAATAAAAGTTGTAGGGATATTTTGAAAGTGAAGATTATTTAAGTTCTGAAGATGAAATCACCCATCAGTTAACAGTCTTACCCTGTCTAGTGTGAAATAAGTTTAAAAATGATATAATATAACAATAACAAAAAATAAAATGTTTTTTCCATTCAATCCTCACGGTTTCCTTTTTCATAGTGAGCCAGTGTTTTTGCTCTCTTTGACTCTTTATAAAAGATTCTTCCACTTTCTTAAATGAAGTGACAGATAAACATCAGGTGATATGGTGACTTGTCTGAACCGGGCAGGTCCACAACTTGAATGGCTTTTTCCTATGTTCACTCTGAAGCAGCATTAGTTACGCCAGCCTGGGCTTTCACTTAGCAGCCCATACTTGAGCATAGCCTTTGGCCTATACGCTCCAAATCAACCTAAGACAGTGGGATAGCTACACTGGAAGTGGAGGAGCGGTGGTCACTTTATGATTTAAACAAAGCACTGCAGAGGAATTTGTTTTTGCTTTTTTGAAAACGTCTTTCCTTATGATTCTCTGTCTATAAAAGGTTATTCATATTGAAGAGAGGTTAAGACGACAGTTGTGCATCTACTTTCAAACTTGCTGTTAGTAGCGATAAACATTTTTTTCTTTCCAGAAATGTAGTCATTCCCATGAATTCATTTTATTCAACAGTCTTGTCATCAGTCCTTATTGAGGTCAATAGCAGAACTTTCCTAGATACATGGCCTTTACTGAGCTCAGAACAGGGAATCATTATGAAGATTTAAGCTCCATCACTCTGCCTGCCTAGCATGTGCCTCTAGAGGCTCATCCTCTCACAAAACCTGCTATAAACACAGCATATTTCAGTTTTTCCACAGCTTGTTTCAACCGAGCTGCCCCCGTACCTCAACTTTGTTCACCGCAGGATCCCGTCTCAGAAGTAGCGAGTGAGAGAGAGATGATGCAAAAGTGAGCACTCTACTAGTAAATCCCATGACAGCAGTTCTCATCAACACAGATTCCACCACTGATTCCAGTGCACCTTTTACCAAAGCTGGAAATAAGTCTTGTTTAATAATACTGCTGCAAACCATAGTTTAATAATTGGCCTCAGAGAAAAAGTAAATATTATGAAACCAAGCATGCGTTGCACCTGCTCACTGTTTTTCTCAGGTACGTACGTTTCCAGGGCCTGATTGTGACCAATTTAAGCCTTTTCATTTTAGCTGGTTTTGGAACAGCACATGACAAATCCCAAGCTACACCCACTTTCTCTCCTTCCACCCACCACACTTTTGTACTAAACATTGACACAGGGGTGTGTGCAGCAAACCTAAAGAGAGGAAAGGGTCAGTAGCCAGCTGTGGTGAGGTTGAGGCTTGGCAGTTCCTGGGGCGAAACAGCAATGAAAGGCCTTGTTCTTTTCTGTTACCCTGAATGGGCTGCCCTCCATCTGAGCTGGAGGTGTGGGCTACGAAGGCAGTATGGTGGGAGTGTGTATATGCGGAGGGGGGAGGGGGGTGCCATCCTGCCGTCACAGAGTCTGCCAAGTACAACATTACAACAGTAGTGGGATTGTGTGGCCTGTGTGTTTGTTCTGTCTCTCTTAGGAGGAAAGGTCCCGCTCTCCTTTCCATCTTCCCCTTGTCTATACCCAACACACAACACTTTTCCTTCATTTGAAGATCTCACCTGTCTGAGTGGAAACCGGGGTGCCACCTCTCGGGGGCTAATGTAGAAGGCAGCTGCTGCTAGATGCCCCATGCCAACCAAGGCTGGCACGCATGAACCACTGGTTTTGAAAAGGCCGTTGACATTTTTTTACTGGCATTTTTTCCCCCCCATTTAACCACAGTGTAACTATTAAAAGGTTTTTTATATGCATGAGACCTCACAGAACGAGTTGAGGATCATGTGAATGATGCTTATTGTATATTTTTGTTATATTTAACATTTACTAGAGCACATAAGCTCAGTAGACATCAAGCTACCACAGATATGTATCATATATATTGAGTCTTCTCGTTATGTGTATTTGTTTTATTTGTATTTTAACAAATTAAAACAGGCAGTTTGTTCTTTTCATAATCTCTTAAAGTCGATTCAGTGTCCTTGCTTTCTTTTAGTTTTCTTTTCTGTGGTAGCTACTCTAGCTGCACTCAAACTTGTTTTTTCTTGGAACGATTGACCAGGTTTCAAGGTTTTGGTAAGGATTTTGGAGGTAACAGTGTCCTGCACAGAATCCTGTTAAGGGGCAGGCGAGCAAGGGGAAAAAATTATAGGTCTATTAGCTGAAAACATCAGTGTCAAACTGGTTGGAGGCCAAAGCGCCAGATGAATCTCCATTGGCCCTGCCAGAAATATCACAACACCCTCGACCTGACATTTAGATTCCCTCCAAAAAAGGTGGCCTTCTGAAAGCAGTGGAAATGAATAGAGTATTCCTTTGTTCACACCTCTCATCTGGATCCCAAGAACTAACATCTGTTTTTATTCTGTTTTTCTATCTCTCTCTGTCATGTCTCAGCTCATTGGCTACAGTGAGAAGCCCGTCAACCTGCAGATGTTCATTGGAACAGCAGATGACCGTTATTTGAGGCCGCACGCCTTCTACCAGGTGCACCGGATCACGGGGAAAACCGTAGCCACAGCCAGCCAAGAAGTTTTGATCTCCAGCACCAAAGTTCTCGAAATTCCTCTCCTGCCCGAAAACAACATGTCAGCCAGGTAGGTGTCAGAAGCACTTCAGGTTTACATTACTTAGTTATGAGCTTACCACCATGAAGGAAACCCTGTCGAATGAAAAAATAACCACATTTATGATCATACAGGGTTGTAACATCTTCCAAAGGGGATTTTATAGATTAATTTAAACCAACAGGAGTGTCGAACACAGAAGGAAAATTTGAGGGCTTCCCATGGAGTAGAGAAAACTTTATTCGGCTGTTTATGATTCTGCATCACCCGAAAGATTATATTTATATAAGGTCTGGTTTCATTTACTTTGGAATTTGTAGGAAGGGATTTGGTAGGGATTTTCACATCTACTGTTGTAATAAATCATATTCACAGGCATTTTTAATTTGTGATTCAACACTTAATTTTCCTCCCATTGCCAATGTCCTGCTGGGCTTGTGGTTTATTTTATCACTCCCAGGCACTTCACTACTTAAATATGTTTTAGATGATTGCCATCGTTATAGTGTTCTATTGAGCCAAATATTTTCCCTCTACCTTGCAGTATCGACTGTGCTGGCATCCTTAAACTACGGAACTCAGACATTGAGCTGCGGAAAGGAGAGACAGATATAGGAAGAAAGAACACACGGGTCCGTGTGGTGTTCCGAGTTCACATCCCTCAACCCAATGGGAAGGTGCTGTCGCTGCAGGCTGCCTCCATTCCTGTGGAGTGCTGTGAGTGTTAACTTCCTAGTCTGAGTCACACACACACACGCACGCACGCAAACACACACTCTCTAACATTCATTCAGAAAACCACACATTCTAACACACACAGGAAAAACAGACACAGGCGAGTGCACACACAAAACCTTCCACACAGGTTTTGATTACAAGGCTACTTGCTGATTTAGGATGTTGATTTAATCTACTGTTTGCACTTACTGAAAAGTCATTGAAAGTCACTTTAGATAAGAACATTTGATTAAAGTTTAAAATGTAAATGTGTACAGTTCTGTCTGTTCCCTTCTAGCCTAGCAGTCACCTAAGAAGGTACACACACTAGCAGCACATGTACATGCTCACACACACAACAAGAGTACAGCATGACCATATTATATCGGATTGCTCGATATTATAAGGTGTTCCTGTTATTTTGTCCACTTACATTACATACATAATCTGCACTGAAAAATTGACTGCAGTGTGAATGAACACAGCTCAGCAAATGATTGTCCTCTTTTTTCTGCAACCCCTGCTGTGTCTCTCCCAGCCCAGCGTTCAGCTCAAGAGCTGCCCCAGGTGGAGAAATCCAGCCTGAGCAGCTGTCTGGTCAGTGGGGGAGAAGAGATGGCCATCACCGGGTCCAACTTCTTCCCAGAGTCCAAGGTCATCTTCCTGGAGAAAGGCCCTGGTAAGAGTTGTGTCTGCGCAGCAGTTTAGTCTATAACCAGCACTCCAGAAACAGCTTGTGCCAATTACATGTGTTAAAAAATCGTATTTCATGGTTGTCAGAAAGACTTTCTCAGCTCTGAGCCACCATGAGTAAAACATTTTAGACAAGGACAATCATATTCTTCAGTGGCCCAGTGAGGAAATTTGAAATTGTGTTTATGAACTTTACAATCTGAGGTTGGTAGTAGAATGTACAAATTGATTACCTTAACTGTCAATTATCTAATACAGAGAGGAAATGTGTGCCTGTATATCTATGTGTGCATGTTTAAGTGTGTCTGAGGATGATTGATTAGCATAATGTTGAGTGAGCTGTTTTACTTGTGTCCAGTGATAGACAGTTTGGTCAGGTACAGTGCTACTAGAGGAAAATGTAAATCTGGATCCCTGTAGTGTACAAACTTTTAAAAAAGTAGGTTTGAATCTGTATTTTTTAAGTAGTTGACTCAACCTAATTTCTTAGAATTTATGATAGTGGGATAATAGTTTTTCTTGTATGCTCTTCTGCAAAATATTTTCCATGAAAGGGGTTTATGATCACATGTTGTCCAAAGTAAATAAAAATACTTAAAATATATCTTTCTCCTCTATGGTAACAAAATTGTGTGTGTATATGTGTGTGTGTGTGTGTGTGTGTGTGTGTGTGTGAGCCTTAAAAAATGATGTCTGTTAGTAGTTTTGTCTATCAAGATGACTAGAGCCATGAGGCAATACACTATATTTCCTGATACAGACATTACATGAATTAATTAATTGTTTTTTTTTATATCAAGGTCAAACCACTGCAGCATATTATAGTATTGTTAAATATTGCACAAAAATGAAAAAAACTTTTTTAGTTTTTAGTCTGCCATTAAGAAAATGCAAATATTTCTGTTTGTATTACTTTATGCAAAATAAAAAAAAATAAAAATATATAAAATAGAATATTTATAGAAAATCCAGTATAGTACCAATAAAGTGAAGGTAGGTGATACTTTTTTATCCCATTTATATCTAAAAAACATATACACACAGACACAACCTTAACCAGACAGGATATTATGATCATTTAATAAACTAACTTAATGATAAATTACACAGAGGCGATGAATGCTTTGTCTCTTGCCATTATGTATAATCATGAAGCTCCACCAGTGAAGTGGCGCCCTTATTCATTGGCAAGATGCTGCTGGCTGGCTATGTGAGGAACCACTCCTATTGGTTGCTTGCACCACCTGTGTGCAGAGAGCTCAGAGGTCAGGATTGATGTAGAATGAGTCTCTGTTAGGAGGAATGTGTTGCTCTTTTCTTGAAACCAGTTTTTGTGACACTTTTTGACAAATGCATAGGTGAAAGAGATCACATAGTTTCTTTTAAGTCACTCGTCTCTCTATGTATTATCTTTTTTCACTTTTGTGCACCACTCCGTAATAAAAACACATGTAATGGCTGTTCCCTAGGATGGAAATTTTAAATAGAGAACATTCGTTGAGCCAGTCCCTGCCTGCCCGAGGTACCTTTGTGATGTAGAGCAACAAAATCAAGTTCACACATGGCAGCAAGTTGAGTGGTGTTGTTTTTGTGAGTGAGAGCCATTCTCTTAAGATTTTCTAGAGGGAAAAAAGTGGCCCGGTGGAATGTCTTTAGCTCTTTGAGGTGTACCAGGTGAAGCATGGCATAGAAAAGTACCACGGTTGAAGCAACTCACTGATAGTCGGGTCTTTATTATAACACTGCAGCAAGTGGAAACATCAGCGAGGTGCATCCTGGGTACGGAGGAAAGCAGGGCCCCATGGTGCATAAAAGCAGTGGACTGTGGAAGGAGACAGAAAGAAAATGAAAAGGGAGGGGAAGATGATGTTGATTAGGTTTGTGTAAATGATCCCCCTCATCATGACTAATCTGCCTGCATTAGTGCAGAAAGCCACTGATTGGAGTAAGTATAGGGATGGAAGAAAAGGAAGAAGGAGGCAGTGACAGATATTTTTCCACCATCTTTCATAATTGAAAGACAACAGTAGTTTCATGAAGAACTAGAGAGACTGGCTTATTGTTGCAAGTACACAGAGATTATGGGATGGTGCTATAAATGACTTCATTAAAGAAACAGATCCTAGCTGTTGTTCATGTGAGACCCTATTTTAAAACAAATCAAAATATTTTAATTTGTGTTTTGCTAGTTTTTACACACCACACACTATCAATTTACATTTTTCAAGTGGATAATATGCTAAAAGCCCATGCAGTGAGAGGATTTTACTAAGAAAATGCTTTTTTTTATTTCTATGAAAACCTTCCTGTCATCCTGTTTTTTTCTCACCTTCTCTTCTTTTTTCAATGCTTTTACCAGTGGCCTGATATGCACCCTTAAAAAAAATAAATATATATATCTGTTTATTTATTTATTTTGACTTTTTGTAATAAGTTATAGTATTTTAGGGATGTGAAAGGATAAATGGAAGAGGAAAAAAAAGACAGAAACATGGTAGGGGTGTAGGGGCCAGAGAAATTACTGTCACAGTATTTATATATAAACCTATTCAATAATTATTTTTGTTTAATGGAGGGTATACATACAACACATATGTATATATCCATCGCTTCAAAATAATATCAGTATTGTAGACTTCATTAAACATTAAAGTTGAAAACAAATCTATAATTTGGTAGTATTTCAACTTTGGATGAATGTTTATATAAATGAGTGGACTTTAAAGGCTACAGCAGTGACTTGAATAGTGACTAATACAGCATGTGTACGCCACGGTTGCCGTGTTATTTCCGTTGTAAAAGCCAAACAACTGTGGTTTTTCTTTTGCAAAGATATAAAAGCCCAGTTGTAACATAAACAGTAATCACCCTTTTTGTTTTTGTTCGATCTTCTGGCACAACGGGTGCACTTTCTTTTTTTTTCCCCTCTCACTGGGGTGCGTAGGGTGTCTGGATGATCCGAGTCATTTTCTTAGTGTGGTATGAGGTTCCTGTTGGTGCTTGTTGTCTGACAGAGCATGTGGGGCCCTTGCTCCTGCCTGTTGAATGTCAACAAGCCGCACTGCAATAATGCACTGCTGTCAGCTGCAAAGACATTCAAGGTCATTTGCTCATTGGAAAAAACGACTCTCTGTCATCCCTAAGTTAAGCTCTTCCTTCACAACAGAGAGAACCTCAATAGGGTTATGACTGCCTAATGTGCCAGTGGATTACTACAAGCAAGGCTTTGGTTACATTAATGGTAGGGTTTGATCACAACAGGTTAATTGGCGTCTTAAAGCTACAGTAAAAGGTGGGTTTTGGTAGGAAGCTGAATGGCTTAAATGTCACAGGGCTTATAGTTGAGTGCTCACTTCGTTAGAGTCTACATATAGGCTCGTCCTCTCTGCAGACATGTTGCAGATGCCTGACAGTGGTATTTGGGGGAATCCTTTGGGTTTTGAGGAAGAGGCCATGCAGGTGCAGAGTATACTTGCACCAAGTGAGCACCATGAAACAGACAACTGCAAATGAATTTGCATCAGCTCAGAAGCTATTTGGTGCTCACATGGTTGTCAAATAAGTTTTTATTCTTCTCGATGTTGTGATAACTGTGACTTCTTCCAACCACACGGCAAGCCTGTCAGTGTTTTCACCCCAACTGCTTCCCTTCAAGCAGCTGCCCCTAAGATGTCTGGCCAAATAATTAGATCCCTCATAGGAAAACTGGAGAGGATGTTTTCTAGCCAGAAACCTGGCAGTGTGTAAAGGCATTTTAAAATAAATACAATTCCACTGCTCTCTCCATAATTTTAGCCACGCAAGACAAACAGCAGGATATTTGGACATTTGATTACTATTTAATAGCTGCTAAGATTATGGGGCTTCTGGGCCTTTAAAAATGACATCATTTTGATGTCTCTTGGTTCTCCAGAACAAATTGAAATCGTGTGCTTTCTGAAGCCTCTTGTGGTTCTTAAGCCCTGTCTGTTTGAGAAAGCACTGTTCACTGACATCATCTTTAGGAAAATAGAGAAAGAGAGAGACAGAACCACACCAGATGGAGAAAGTTACTTTGATAAATATCACACTTCACTTCAAAAGGATTTACATTATAAAGCTGTAGTCATTAGTGATAATGTGAAGCCTGCGAGTTTATGACCACTTTTGTGTTTGTTATCAATTTGAATTATATTCATTTTGATTTTCACTCCGCCAAAAAAGAGGTTGTTTTTATCCCTGTTTTAACTGTGTATTTGGAAGTTGAATGTCTAAATGATTTAGGCTGTTGTGTACGTCCAAAAACTGGCAGGTATGTGAAGATATGAAAAAACGGTACACTGCTTCATGACAAGTTTGTTTATGTTTACACTCATGAAGCTCTCAGTTGACTCTTAATTGAAAAGCCAGACATCATTCTGTTAACTTTTGCCAGGATTTCTCTCAAAAGTTATTCCAGACTTTTTGAATGTATTGGTCTAAATGTGACTGTATGTTGTTTAATTTTGAGGTAACTAATGTAATATGGTTAATCTAATAAGGGTTTCAGATACACTTTAAATTGTTAAATTGTTTTAAATGCATCTTTGCCTGTTTATGGCAATAGGAATACCGCCAGTTTATGCATTTTTTTCTTAACCATTTCTTGTAGATGGACGGCCACAATGGGAAGTGGAGGCAAAAATAATCCGTGAGAAAACACAAGGAGTAAGTAGTCATTTATTTACAAATCTGTGTTCTGCAACATTTTTCCTTCAATGTTTGCACTTAAATACATTTGTTTGTTGTAAATGTTTGTACTATTTTTTTGCCTTTTCATATATGCAAATGGATTTGTGTTTTATTGGCTGTAAGTGTATTTAAATGATGTTAAATGTTTTTTTTTGTAGTCATGTATTGTGGTGGAGGTTCCTCCTTACCACAGTAAGACTGTGGGCTCAGCTGTGCAGGTGCACTTTTATGTTTGCAATGGCAAGCGGAAAAGGAGCCAATCGCAACGCTTCACTTACCTTTCAGGTGAGATGACAAGTTCTCATGAATTTCAGAACAAATTTTAGTCCAAGGAATGATTTTAGAATCCATTTCAAAACTTTTCTCTGGGAACAAAACTGGCGAGTGCTGTATTTAAGTACAAAAGTATTTTGTAATTTTCCTGCAACTCCTTTTGAACCGAGGAGATGCTCTTAAGCTTAACTTTGCATTCCTTTGTGTGTACTGCTCCCTGCGGTAGTTAATCCCCCAATAGTAATGACAGCAGAGACATTCGTAACATGCTCTTTGTTTTGCACACCTCTCCACAGGGGCTTCACTAACCCCATTTCTCTCTTTCTCTCTCCAAAGAAAGCATTGCTGTGGTTTAGAGGGGGCTCTTCCACTAACAATAACATTAACACCTGCCAACTGTTCATTTTGTAAAGCCTCCTCCAGCTCCCAAGCCAACCTGTTTTTGTACTTTATGCACTGTTCTATATTTGCATGGGGTTTTATTATGCAAATCTTTTGCTATCCAGGAAACTTTTACTATGTATAAACCATCACTTGTGGTTTGATATAATTATTTTAGCAGCAAGGAAACTCAATGTTCATGATATTTTGATTAAGTTTCCTCTGTTTTTTATTAAAGTAAAATTACTCCTTATTATTCAATATTGTCAATGTTTTTTTCCTCTTGAAACCAGTCATACTGAAAACACCGTTGGCGGAATATAATGACATGTGAGCATTGCTGATATGTGCAACATATCCAAACCCTGAGTTTTACCGCAACAGTGTGTATGTTTGTTTGTGTGTATGTGTGTGTGTGTTTGTGTGTGTGTACGTGTATGTGTATGAGCGGCCTTGCCCCTCCACCCACCCGGCCTTTCTGTTTGCAAGCACGCCCACTCGGCACTCAGCAGTTCCTGTTTTCCCCGTTGATAGATTAGAGCAACCAATGAGAGCAGAGCACAGCACCCTGCTCTGTCAGTCAAGCTGGGGTGCTGACACCACTAGTGTCACCACGGACACCGCCTGCTTTATTGTGGCCAAAAAAAAAAAATCTGCTCTTCCAATCAGTAGCGTTACATTTTTCATCGTGGGCTGGGCTGTAGAGGCCCTGGCCCAGTTCAAGGATAAATTCTGAGAAAATAGTGAGGAAAAAAGTGTTGGTACGTCAGTTTCGGTTAACATGTTTACACATGGAAAGTGGAAAAAATGCCCTTCGTTCCTGTGTTGTGTTCTGTTATGCATTTGTATGCAGAGGCATCAGTATTTATTTTCATATCATTTACTAAACCTTTCATGGGTATGCTCAATTTTGATGCTTAATTAGTGTCAGGTAGAACAATGAAAATACCCTGACTGCAAGTATGTTAAACATACTGTACGTTAACCTTTTCTTACCCTTGATTTCCCCTCTGCTTCCAGCCAGAATTAAACCAGTTTGGCCTTTTTGTGCCCCCTTGCCTCTCAAACCCAGAGGCATGATGGGGTAAGATGAGGGCACAATCAGCAAACTCGTTTGTTCTGTTGGTCTGATCTGGGCTGGGGGGCATTCAGCTCCTCTTCCCACACAGCATTTCACATGATGGCACCCAGACTGACAACATATGCTCTCCCTCTGATTCAGAGCTGGATAAAAATAAAACTCACTGTCACAAGGCAGCAGATTGGGAAATAGGTTACCGATTGGCATAGCAGTGCTGTGAGCTGTCACAGCAAAGGGAATGGCCCCATTTGCTATCAAAATGTCACTCGTTTTTTGGGAGGCTTTTGTTCATCTGGAAGTAGACCCATTTCACAATCCATACAGAGACTATGCTCACTGCTTTGAGATTCTTTTAGTCTAGTTTTTCTGGTTTTTCTAAAACATAATTCAACTTTGAAACCATTGATTCAGGGGAATTTCTGGAGGTTGAGATTGTGGAAAAACTTGAAACGTCTGCCTTTTGTAAGCTGGTAGAAGTCTCTGGACTAATGTACCTGGAGTAAAAATAGCACTGACACTGTTGGTTTTGCAATGCATTGACTTGACAAATGTATACATTATGTGTGCTTTTTTTTTTTGTTCTTTTTCTTGCAGTGCATGTGATTGATAGATGTAACTGACTGTGGTTTTCCCTTTCATTCTGTCTTTCCTCTTTTGTCACTTTTGTCTCTCTTCCTCCTTTTCTCTGTGAATACTCTCTCTCTTTAGTCATGGTAAAACAGGAGCACAGAGATGAGCTGGATCTTACTGCAGTACCCCCTATGTCCATGCCCCTGGCACATGCTGCCAGTCTGGTGCGCACTCAGCTGCCTTCTCCTGAGCAGGGCCACCCATCGGACAACCTTCTGTCCAGCTCTCCTCATGGCCTGGCCACGGGCTCCGGACCTGGCCTGCTACCCCTGCAGGCCCCCTGCCCCTCCCTGGGCTCCCCGTCTTTCCAGCACCTGCCTCACCTCCAGGGTCACAGTTTGCACCACCCTCCTGCAGACTGCCACATGACGTTCCACCCGGGCTCTGCTCCTGCTCCTCTTCCTGCTCCTTCTCGGCCCTCCTACCAGCCTATGCAGCACAGTCAGAGTCACGGTCATAGCCTGCCCTTCAACGGCCAGTCCAGCCTTCCTCCTCAGGGCTATGAGAGGATACCCTTTCAGCAGAGCCCCAGTGCAGCGTCACACCCGATGAGCATGGGGATGATGTACCCCAGCTCCCCTTGCTCCTCACCATCAGCTCCCTCCTCTTCAGCCACCAACCCCATTGCTGGATCTCCTCAGAGCCAGCAACCCTTGCTGGCCCCCTCATCCCCACATCTTCACACACTCGGAGGCTTCCACTGTTCCCCAAATCCCACCCAGGTGCCCTCTCCTGGTGGCCATCCACTTGTAGGGCAGCACTCCGCTCAGCTGCAGAGGGCCATGGGCTACCACCCAGTAAGTCAAAGGTCAGCCTCCTGCCCCACACCGTCCAGCGCCCCTCCTCCACGGATGGTCCCCTCTCCCCACTCCGGGCCTTCCTCCCCTCAGCTCCACTCAGTGCCCTACCAGTCTCCCACCTCATCTTCCCCCACCTCAGGCGGCAGTCCTCTGGGGCCCCTGCAACAGCAGCATTCAGGACAACCTTCTCCCCAGGCTACAAGCCCTGTCATGGTCAGCTTGTCCCCCGCAGCAGCAGGGCCTTTGGTTCACCCTCTAAGCCCACAGGGGCCCTTCCCCCCAGACGGGGAGAGGCTGAACATCAAAGAGGAACCAGAGGATAGGGAGCCCACCTTCCGCTCCATCGGCCTGCAGGACATCACACTGGACGATGGTGAGATATTTATCATGTCATATTTATATCTGCAACAACAAATCGTTTTGGTTTTATCTTCTAAGGGTCAGTGTCCACCTGGTGTCTTTAACAAGCAGAAAAAAACAGATAAATGTCATCAGCCAGTTCAGAACTACCTGCCATCTCTATTATGATTGGTAAGCCCATGAAAAAACAGAGAAGAGCACAGTATGGCAACGGAGAGATTTGTTTATTTAAAGCTGAAGCTCATTGAGACAGTCACACAGCAAAGGCAAAGCCATCGGGAGTTGACCCTGTTGTTCAGATTTGGTTGCAAACAGTCTGAAACTGTTGGAAACAATCAAAAATCTGGCCCTCAGAAAAAGACAGCTATTGGAAATCAACTCTTTCTCCATCTACTTTTCACTTTGTTTTCTTGAGTTTATTTATTTATGTATGTATGTTTCGCTCTTTTTTTTTTGCTCTTTTTTTTTTGCTCTGACTCTCTTTCTCTTGTTTTCTATCAATCCAGTCTTTCTGCTCTCATTATCACATTTTCCCTCCTCACCCTGTCCTTTTACACAAGATATTTAGAGCACCCCCATCTGTGATCAATCTCATTTTCAGTCTAAAACAAGGGACCGCTGAGGGATTAAATTTACCCTAGAATATGTGACGCCCAAGATAAATTTGTATCTGATGATGTAAAACAATACAGAGCACCAGTTGTATTTTCAAGAGGCTGAAACCTTGATGCCTGATTACAGTGATAGCGTTTCATCTGTCACTGCAGTGCACAGTTGTGTACACAGGTTCATTACTGAGGGGTCCTGTGACTTAGTATTGGGTAACATAGACACAATAGGACTGATAACAATAGTATCATATGAAAGTGTCTAATTGTAAGCCGCTAAGCTTCTGTATCTCTGGCAGCAAATTGGAGATTAATTACACTTTGCATTGTTTTGGCTTCTTGGAACTGGGGAGAGCGAGAGGATTGCATCATTTTGTGCTACTTGCAAAGCGCAGTCACCGAGACTGTAGTTGTGTGCTGCTGCAGTAATTACATCCTGTGTGTGTGTGAGTGTGCGTACGTGCGTTAACAACTCTAATTAGGATGCTCAGGAGAACTTGTTGACTTAACAATTGACCGTGAAGTCAGCACATGCATTTAGCAGCTTTTTTTTTTATCTCACCCATGCCTACTTCTTTACCTAAAATATGTGTCTGTAAACTGCTCTAAATCATCCACCTCCTTATCTGCCATTCAGAGCCTCGTCTGGTTTTGTTAACCTCAGTGCCATATTCAGATGTAGGTCCAAAAGGTTTGGGGTTAATAAATAGCCTGGTGAGGCTGTGTCGGCGAGGTGCGATATTGTGTGCTAGCAAGGGTCAGCCTAATTAACACAGAGCCATTGTCAATAAGTCATGTGTGAAAACCAGCAATCACTGAGGCCCATAAGTGCGTAATACTTATGCATACACACACACTAACACAATAAAACATGAAAAAAAAGCCTGATGACAAAGCTTTTCTGTCTGTCTTTTTTACAGACTCATATATACACACACAAAAGCTGTTTACTCGCAGAAAACTATACCTCAGTTTAGTCTCCTGTTTCTCTTTCCCCCCGTCACACAAGCAGAGACAGACACACATCCACTCTGGAAGTACAGTAGCTGGCTGCGCTCGCACTTTTTCAAAAAAAAAAAAAGTGTGAGAAAAGTTTGTGAGTGACACGGTTCAGCCGGGAATGTAAGCTCTCCCTTTGAGCCTGTGGCTAAAAATAGCTTTCTGTGCCAGCCCAGCTCTGTAGGCCATGTTTTGAAGTAGCAACGTGGAGCTTCACCCAGCTCCGCGTTTTAAGAGGTCACAGCGCACTCTTAAGTAGACCACATTCACCCCAATTTGACAGACAGATCAGGATGGACACAAACACAAGAATATATTTAGATATGGAGTAGCATTCACTCACAGGAAGTCATGTAGCATAAATGATTCACGTGTACTTAACAGACGTATATTCTCACTGTTTTAAATGGTTAAATCTGTTTATACACACATATATAATCTAGATTGATGCCTTAAAGCGATTATGCATAATTAACATTTTAAGGCAGTGTATGTGACCACTATGGCTGGCTGCATGATTAATGTGGCTAGAATAAGGAAATCAACCCTCTGATCTACAGTTAAGTATCAAACTGCCAGCATCACGCACTCCTTTGACAGCTGTTCTTATATATTATTTTTATCATCCTACACTGTTTTTCCTGCTAATTTAAATGTACCATCAAGTCATGTTTTAGTAAAACATTCAATTTACTTAGGAAAATTATTTATTATATATTTTCTTGACTTTTACAAAGCTGAGTTTTATACATTTTGACAATTTTTACAATATCATGTGTTCATAAAAGAAATTAACTATTTCAATAGTATCACAGACTTGTGTGAGAGTGGCATGAGAGGGAATATGAATGTGAGTGTGTAGAAAACTGCTCTGGTTAGCAAGCAGATGGCCCTTGTGACGCACACCAGAGCATGCTTGAAATGTGTGTTTTGGTGTGTGTGTGTGCGAGAGAGAGAGAGGGAGACAGAGAGGGAGATGGTGTATTGTGTTTGTGTTAGTGTGTATCTGTTTGATGTTGTGGAGGTGTGAGTGTATATGTGTGTGTGTGTGTGTGTGTGTGTGTGTGTGTGTGTTTGCAAAGCAGGAGACACAGGAGGTGAGAAGACAGACTGACAGACAGATGGATCGACAAGTTCAGGATCCAATCCCACAGCAGGGTCACTCAGCTGAGACCTTCAATCTGAAATGTACTTGGCATCTGAGATTCAAGTGAAGTGTACACTGGATAATCTCACGTTTCTTTTTTTTCTTCCTCCACATGGTATATAATATATTCTCATTAAACAGTTACAATATAATTGGAATTAATCCAAAAATAAAAAATGTTCTAAAATATGTTCTAAAATATTAAATGGCTGCTTTGATATTACAGCCTGCAGACAGTGAGGATTTATTTTTATTAGGTTTTTGCAATGAAAAAAAAAAAAGGAAAAAGAAGATGTCAGCAGAGTCAATGAACTGGAAAAGCAAAGACTGAACTTTTCAACATAGCAACATGGGACATAACTCAGTGTCACTAAAATGTGCAGCTTTGTATATTTCTACTGCTTTGATGTCTGAATCAGAACAGAACAGCGTTAAGTTGGGCGCTGCCATCATGAAATATTATTATTAAAGACATGTTTTTGATGGTTACTGTTTGACATGTTGGGCGTAGAGACCATGGTGTGTCAGTGCTTCAATAAAAAACAGGTTGTAGTCATATAGGTTACAAGACTGTTAACATCTCTTGTTTATCCTCAGTGTGACTGTCGGCCAGATTTGCCAAATCCCTGTTACACTGTTTGTTTGGCTACTCCATAAACACAGTAGTGGCGTGACGATTACAGCAGTCATGGTGACACACACACACACACACACACACACACACACACACATCTGAATCACTTGTGCTGCCGAGTCATGCATTTAACAAATTAATCAGCACGTGACGATCCCTATGTTTACAGATCACGGATGTGAAGGGAGAGCACGTGTGTGTGTGTTTGTCTGTGTGTGCGTGTAAGCGGTTAGTGTCGGTAGAGCGCGTAGCGTGTGTTCACAACAAAACCTGGTCTTTTGTTCCGCCCTGCCCTGCCCAAATCCACAGCTGCCTCACACTGCGAGCACAGCTTTGAGGGTTAATAATAGGCAGAGGACCGCTGCCTGCGCTCCAGACAGTGACACACTAATGACATGAATGTACACACAGGGAGCGACACACACATTAGCCTATAGGTGTAATCAAATATGCAACACAGTGCCCATGCAGTGAACATGTCTACATGTTTTTATTGTTCTGTTTTTCTATCTTTACGAGGACACGCATCGTGTGAAAACAGACACTGAAGCTTCCAGCAGCTGTTGCTAAAACAGTTGTGATATCACATATTATACGGCACAATAATTCCTCACATACTGTAGATGTTTTAATCTCTCATAGTCAAACTTTTATTTAACAGACTACACTATTGTTACTCAAAAACACTCACGCACACTGCATTTTCTAAATTTCAAGATCAATTAGGCAACATTTTCAACATCAAAACAAGTCACCATTTGTTATTAAAGGGTCTTGTTGGTACTGCTTACCCTACTGAGAATCACCAGTATTTTCCCAGTCCGTCTGTCTTCAGGTTTTAGTCTTCTACAGCTCATGGGAAGCGGTTCTATGCCCACAATCTGACTGTATGACTGTATGAGAGATGTAAATGAGTAAAATAAGTACAATCCAAAAAAGTAGCAGTCCAAAAAAGACTTGGATATTTTCCTCCGTAATTGGCCGATCAGACCAGAGAGAAAGTGCCAGTGCGTATTGAATTTACCTTTGACAGGTGGCGAGAAATATGATTCCGGTTGTATCCCAAATGAAATTATACATGAAATTAGACTTGGAAACAACCTTTCTTTGGCTTCCTTGATCAATTATCTTGATTCACTTTTATTTTTTCTTTGAAAGGCCTGAAAAAGTCATCAGAACTTTGTAATGTTTTTGCACTATAAAGGAACAAAGGCCTCATTAATTGTCACTTCTTAGAGCTATAATCACAAAGATCAACAACCATCATTCAGCAACAGTATAAATGAGAAAGCCTTTGAATTAAGTTGCCAGTGATGTTGCATCAAACAAATGGATTTTTCATAATTGTTAACTTCTGTCATTTTTACCTGAAAATGTGTTCATAACCATGGAGAAGCGTAAACATATCTGGTTCATTTAATTGTGATTATTTGTATTAAGCCACTCGAAATAAATCATCCGTTTTTTGTTTGTGTGCTCATGTGTGAGTGTGTTTTAGTCAGAGACTTCATGCTGCCATTAACCAATCATAACAGAGTAGTAACACACAACTCCTGATTGGACGACATGAAAAAACAACAGTGGAAGGAAAATAAGTTTCAATCAAATGCTGCTGCTCGTTAAAAACAATGGCAAACATTTTCTGGTCTTTTCCCCTGAAACAAGTGGAAATGGACTTTCTGTGTCATCTTTCCATACAATTAAGGTCTTAGAGGGTGTAATGCAGAGGTCTTGGCAGAGGTTGAAGTCTGGTGTGTGGACACGGTGCCAATACTGCCTTTCTTTCTTTAGACAGAAGGAAGGAAAAGCCTAGAAAGCTCCTCCGTGGGGGACGATAGCAACGTACATGAGTTTTTAGTTCATGTTTGTGATCATAAACAGAATTATGACTCTGTGCTTGAGCTCACCGTATCATGAATATCCTTGTGTAGATTTTACCTAGATTTTTGTTTGTTGCATTTTGTTGGCTGCTGTCATTGCTCTTCCTGAGTGTCGGCGTTGATTTGTGCTCGTCAGCCAAACATCGAGCGCTTGTGTCTGACTGGAAAATGAACTCTAATCACCACATAGCTCATGGCGCACAAGTGAGGACTTGACAGAATGTGGTGAAGTAGCTTTCACTCCCACCAGTAAATTTTGAGCCGCTGAAATGTGTATATGCAACAGTGGGTGTATACAGTTTTCGGTGAGTCACCTTAAAATGTTGCTGTGAAGTTGCCCCAGTGTCCTGTTATTCATCAAAATATAAGTGGGGAAGATTTTTTTTTTTTTTTTAAATAACTCTTACTTTTTTTTTTTTTTTTTTTTTTTTTAATCTTAATTATTCTTTGTCATTTTTTAAGCAGAAATGACAAACAGTCCACTTCACAACTGTGAGGATTTACTATTTTATAGCCCAAACTATTAAAATTATTTTAAAAGAAAGTAATTGACAGACAGTCGTTAGTTGCTCCTGCTGTAGTACACTGTCCTTATGGAATGAGGAAAAAAAAAAAAACCTCTTTGGTGAGATTCAACATTCTGCCTGTCATGCTTTCTGCCAGTCCTACAGTACAGTCAGTAATGTTAACTATTGTAGTGGGTTTTGTCCGTCTCTCCCAGAGACCATTTAGGCTCCAGTGGTTTCCTTCATGAAGCCTGGTCCTGTGGTCATCTGCTGAGTGGAGCCTCTACTCTGTGGCCCCGGATCAAATGCGGGAGGGAGTCTTGTGAATCACTTACCGTCAGATCAAATGGGAAATCCACCGATGATTCACAGAGATGAGTGACTTTGAGAAACTGACTTTTTAACGAGCTTCTCCGGTGTACTCTGCGCCCTCACCCACACTCGCACATGCTCACTCACTAACTCCTTAAGTGAAATTAAAATTAAAAAAAAAAAAAGAGCAGCGGCAGCAGCGATAAGATAGTGAAGCGCAGAGAGAACTTTACTGAGCAGACCTGCAGGATTTCAATACAAGTTCCATCAACTGACCATCTATTTCCTATGTGTGCGATCGCTCAGTAGGATTTTGACTTTACATTTTTCTCTCAAACTCAGGACTTTGTAAAGACGTGCGCATGTCATTACAGGGCCCTGCAAGTGGAAACTGTGTGCTTTGATATTCCCTTTTGCAGGCAAACCAAGTCTTGCCTCTTTCTGTTCCTTTTGCACAAATGTTTTCCATTGTGGCATGTTGTCTTCATTTGCTGGACCGAAGATTCAGTCAATCTTTGAGTTATTTGCTTAAGCTGCTCTGCCAGAGAAGTGTTTTTTGTGCCTGGGTCAGGGAACTTTTTTCAATGTGTCACAGAGGGTTATGATAATTACCCATTTTCCATTTCGACGGTAGACATGTTTATCGTACTGAATGTCCATCTGCCTGTCTCACTTCTGTTTTGTATTATGGAAATCTCTTCAATATAGCTCCTTTGACATGCACTTTAAAAACGGAGACGCAAGATTACCCAATCCCAGTGGTCTACTGCTAGATGTAAAACTCGTCAGGGGGAAAGTTTGGGGAAATAAAAGAATCTCCTGACAGATTTTATTCAACATATGTTAAATTTGATCATAGGTGTGTCTCTAGTGTAACAATTCCTTTTGAGAAGCTACAAAAAATTTGACCACGTGACATTTTGATATTTTTTTAAGGGTTATATCTTTCTCTGGCACGTTTAAGTGAGATGAATCTGAACCCTCTGGTTTCTTCTGGACCCTTTCTGATGTCTACTGCCAGTCAACAGCGGCGCTTCATTCAACAAATGACTGTAACTAGACTAGTTCACAGCGTTTTAAGTCTTCCCCTTGTTCCCCTGCACAGAGAGGGAAAGGTTTCTCTGGCACACAGAAAGTACATTACCATATGACAATGTCTCATGCTTCTTCTGAAACGTGAAGAAGCATGGTCCTTAAAATGAGGATTAAAAAGCGTGATGAATGATGAATGTTCAGACAAAACATTTATGGCAGCAGCATTGACAGATGGCTGCAGGTTGCTCCAAAAACAATATTTTAAATCATGCAGAATAGTTGATGGATATGAGGAGAAAAGTTGATATTTCTACTCAGAGTTGAAATGATTTGATTGCGCAGGAATGCTTTCAGATGAAAGTGAATGTAACAACTCTGTTGGTGTGTACTTAATTAACTGTTTCTTTTTTAAAGTCCTTTTTTAAGAAGGGTTAAATACAGGAAGCATTAAAAGCTATTAGCACACAGGGGAAGGAGCCATCTGATGTACTACTACATGAGAGTAGTAGTAGTAACAGTCGGCTGACTGTGGATGTATATTTTGACTAGGGAGCCCCCCTCCCAGTCATCTGCAGAGGATCTCCCTCCGGCTCAGCCGTTTAGAGCCACTCTTACTACACCAGGCAGCACTGAATCATCTTTCTGCTGCGCTGTCATGAACAATACCAGTAAATCTGAGAAAACACTATCAGCAAATGAAACTCGTCAGAGGCTGTGCTCGACTCAAACCTCTCTTTCACTTCTAGAATTATTGAAGTGTGGAGCTCCGTTTTAAATTGAACGATTGTATCTGAAGCATAGATTATCTGTTGAACACTGATATGAGAAAACAAACCGTCTGTTGTGTAAAATATTTGTAACAATCCCTTTTTTTAATCCACTGATTGTTCAGTGGTTTTTCCCCTTCAAGAGAAATGTTGAAGTTTATCTGGCAAATGTGCAGTTCATCGTGAGCACATTGCAACATGTCTTCTGAAAATCAGAAGAAAAAACAAAGAGTAACTCCTCTGATGGAACAGCTGAAAATGTGATGGAAAAACATATGAGCGCTTATTTGTGACTTTGGGTTTTAAAGCTGCTCTGAGACTTCAAATGGCCTCAAATCAAATCGCTCAAATTTACTTGAAGCGCAGCTGTAATATCAAGAGTGAAGAAGAAAAAAAAAAAACTTTCTGTCAAATTGGGAAACCTCTTCTGGCACCTTTTTAAATGCGAATAAGCGAGTGAATCATATTGCGAGGAATCAGTCTAATGTTGCATTCGATAAAGTCATTTTTTTCAAGTTGTTTTATGCAAATTGCTCTCAGTGCTTCTCCTGACTTATTCATCAGTTGATAGGTTAATGTTTGCCTCTGCAACAATCTAATCAGTACAGCGGAAAGTAATATGTTTCTGCAGACGCCCACTTAATGTCGGTCTGTCGCACTTCGCACTATGTTGCTCATATTCCTGTGGTGTTAGAGCAGATTCACTCCCATCATTCAACAAAGCTACACAGTTTACCACACAACATTTCAGCTGTGCAGGAGGCCGGTGAACTACTATGAAGTGTTTGACTTCATGCGAAACGACAGCACACGACATGTCAAGTGAAATGTCAAACTTTTCTTAGATATATAGCGCTGTGGAGTCTGGTATATACTTTTGCTATTATATCAGTATAGATAGTTCCTCTTCTTAGTCCAGTTGTCCTTTAACAGCTGTAAGATGCTGTTTATTTTGAGCACCATTGCCCCTCTTGTCTTTTGAAAGGTCATGCCCTTGAAGGGAAATCTGTAGTCCTCCATCATGGTTTTATTTCACCGACAATTGATAAAGTGACCCAACTCTTGTAAATTATACCTCAATGTTTGAAATATGTATACACGCAAAGGCAGTGTTTGCTTTGATAGTCGCAGTGTACTCTTAGAAGTGTGTGGTGGTGCTGTGAGTGTATGCATGTGTTTGTGTGTGTGTGAACATGGTTGACATGGGAAAGGAAGAGCCTCCCACGCTAACAGGATGATGTGAGTGATGGTGGCCAGACACAAAAGCAAGCAGCAGAAAACACAAATAAAACAACAGAATGTACACCCAGGTTCAAAATTAAAAGTGTGACAAAGACTGTAAACGTAATAAGAGGTAAAAAGTGCTGTAAACACACACACACACAGAGGAAAAAACAGAGAAGTACTGCAGTTTGAAGAAGAGGTGACGACGTTGTGCAACATGTTGTGACGATATTTTAATGAAATCATGGAGAGTTGTTACTTTTTCATTTGACTGTTTGCGTCATCACATTTAAATATTTAATAATCATTCAAATAAATGTAAGTTCTGCTATTTGTCATTAAGCAAGTGTCAGTTTCTTTTGCTCATCATTGAGTCACCCCCCTGCCACCTTTTTAAAAAAAAAAAAAAAAAAAAGTTGAGTTACAGTAATACATTTGTTTATCATAGCCTTGGGGAATATATGATTTCACGGTACAGTTGCACAAATGGACAGAGAAAGGTTTAGAGCAGAAGAACTGCATTTTGACTGTCGTGCACAGACACGTCTTGCTCATAAATCACCCAGCGTTAAACTGGGCCAGAGGTCCTCTGCTGCACCCAAACCAGTCTGCCCAGCCTGATCGCTGCGCTCCCGTCTTTCTGACCCGTAATCATCACCTTTAAAAGACATACAGAAAGCATGTGAAGAAGTCACAGACAAAATGCTGTTGCCACTGTGGAAAAAAACCCCTCCATTCACATCACATTTTCCATGAATTCCAAACAAACAACAAAAAAAAAATCTTCTCTCAGGGTTTCTCTCTCTCTCTCTCTCCTGTCTCTGTCCTTGTGTCGTCTTCACCTTGTCAAAGTATTTGATTTACTTCATGGCTGCAGTTTTTACTAGCTTGCCTGCTGTGTTTCTTGTGGTCCCACTGTGAATAGTGAATGGAGGCAACAGATGTAAAACAATCATGCTCGCTGGCTGAAAACAGAAAGCAATGCAGAAAAAAGAGTATTTTAAATAGTAAGTTATTTAAAAAAAAAAAAAAAATCAGCCTCTAACAGACTTGCTGGAGTAATTAACCTCGCTGCGCCTGAGCACCTCTCCAGGCCTGACAACATGTTTTTAACAATAGATCGGTTTTACACGGCTCTTTTCGCTGTGCTTACAAACCTCGCTAACAGGCCTGAGGAAATGTACTCAGCTACCATTAAAGCTCTAATGAAGTAACGGACAGACCGCTGGTTGGCCGGCCGTGCAGAACCGTGTTTGTAGGCGTCAATGCGATGTGGTAGAATTTCTTGGATTCAAACAAAGGTCACAGCTGGCACAGTGAGTGAGTGGAATAGTTTCTCTCATTTGTTCTGTCAGGAGTGATTATGTGTCATGTCACAGCCTGACTTTGTGACCTTTGGGTTCACCAGTCTGTTCGAGTTTTTCCACCTTGAGCTTTTTGTCGGTTTGAGTTTGATCTTTTTAGTTTTGTGAGAAACTGAAGTTTGGAACAAGACTGCCCTCTGCTGGTCAGAAACCTGTATCTACAACAAGCATGTCTATACAAAATGTGCTGCCACAAAGCAAAGATGCAAAAATTTGATTATGAATAAATACTAATATGTGTTTTTTTCTGTTTACTTTTGTCCTCACAGTGAACGAGATCATCGGCAGAGACATGTCCCAGTCCCCTAGCGCTCACGCTCCTCCGCCGGCACACAACCAGTCGTAGCTCAGCCCTCGCTCAGGCCAGCCGTCCCCTCCAGCCCTGCACCCCACCCGCCCCCACGGCTCCATCATGAATCCTGCTCCAGGTCCTGGTCCTCTGTGCGACACGACAAGAGGGCAGGAAGAGACGAGACTGTGGTCTGAAGACAGAATATAAATTCTGAAAAAAACAAAAAAAAAATAAAACATGAGGACCTGCTAGACCCACACAACCCAACAAAACGACGCCTACATTTGTCTCTTTCCAAAGTTGAACATCTTATGTAGAGATATAAATTCAGATTTCACAACATCACGCAGATTAAACTGAAAAAGCGAACAGGGAGAGAATACAGCCGTGTTGAGTTACACCAAGAGTGAAATGATCCGAGGAGCCGATACAGAAAATGTGCTTTCTCTCTCCGCTGATCAGAGCTGTCTGTTAGTTCTCAGGCCTGATGTTAAGATGCGACCCACAACCCTTATAGGTGACCCTTAAAAAGCACCGCTGTCTTCCTGACCAATCAGCTCTCTGTGAGTATAGAGCGCTCATGCTTTGAATAACTTTTTTTTGTTTTGTTTTGTTTTGTAGTGGAGACAATGCAACAGAGTGTATAGTCCTCCCCCTTCTTCTCACCAGCATTTGTGAATGAAGACGTCTTGAGACATGTAAGAATGAGAGACTCAGGAGTGCACAGTGCTCTCTCACAAGTAGCCAGAGCTGTTCACAAAGGTTGTTTCACTACTCTGTGGTCATTTTCTAAACACCAGTGTTTACCAAATTCAAATCAAACTAACCCTGGATGATCACAATCTAAATATTCAGTATGAATCTTTCAGAAAAGTTTAGAGTGAACTCTCCTGTCATGGTAACAATGAAAACATCATCTCCCTGTTTTTTCGCTCATGGCTCAGTGATGAAGTCACTGTCCACGCCTTGTTTTTTGTTTTTTTTTCCCCTTTAAATTTAAAAACCATTCAGGTCTGGAGTGCAGCGGCCTGGCAGGGAGGAAACGCTCCTCCGGCGCCGCTCTGGGATCTGCAACCTGCAACATTCCACTTTTTAGTAACTTTTAGTAACCTTGCAGCCGTGTAGATATCTGTACATGAACTCCCTCTCTTCTCTCCTCCTTTCTCCTCTGTTTTATCTGTTCATGTTCCCTCTGTTGTCTTTCTTTATGTTCTTCAAGTTGAACAAATGCCTTATTAACATTTAGCAGCTTTTGAATGGTAGCAAAAGCTTTTTGTTGTTGTTGTTTTGCACAGCTGGCTTTGAGTTTGATTTTTTTTTTTTTTTTAAGGAAACAGATGTGTGATTTGGTCACGTGGACGTGATTTCATGAATCTGCCATGGTTTAGACATCAGTGGGATGAGCAGGATTCAGGACTGAGGCAGCCCTTCTGATCATTTTCATTCAAAGATATGTGACAATGCCCCGTTATTTCCATGTTACAGAGAAGTGTTTTTATTGATCCACAGAGACAGACAACACTCTGCCTCTTAAATTTTCACGCAATAACTCCCCAAATCTCCCAGGGGCCCTTGTGTGCCTTCTATTTCCTGAGAGCCACCAGCCTAGGCGACCTATAATGGGAAATAATCTGACAAATATTTTAAAGTATTTTATATATTTAAGCTGCACTTATGTATTGCCCCAACCTCCCCAACATCAGGATGTAACAAGATCTTCCACATCCCCTGTTTGCAACAATCAATGTTTGCTAATCACAATCAATGATGAAGATGTATTCATTTATTTGTCCTATTCTGACGGATATGCAGTGCCTGTATGGCAGCAATAACAGGGTCTCGAGGACAGTTGGCCTGGTGGAAGTGTTTTCATGTGCGGTAGATTTCCATTGGCTTGTTGGCCTTACGCTCCTGCATGTGAGAGCTGAAGGAGTGTTGCTTATGATGGTTTTAGGTCAGTTTCCAGGTGAAAATGATTCTGCTATGCATTAAAGTTCTGCCTAATGCCTTTAAAATGAGAAGAAAAAAAAAAGACAAAAAAAGACCTCGATGCCTATAGAGGTAGACTGTAGACTAGACTAGATGCTTGATTGATTTGTGTTAGCATCCGGGATTTGTCCATCAGCCAATCTGCCTTGTCAAGGACGCAGTGCTGCAAGCATCTTAATAGGTTCAGTGTGTCTGTGTGTGTGTGTGTGTGTGTGTGTGTGTGTGTATGTGTGTGTGTGGATGGATGGTGTTTGTACCAAATATTCTGTACAGAAGACGGGAATTTTGAGAGTCCTATTTTCAAGAACAGAAGCACACTTGTATTTAGGCTATGCAAACTGTAACAGTAGCAAATGTGAGATATGACATTTAAATATGACAAAATGAGATTATAAATGTAATATTGCTTATGAACTTCACAGAGCGGAAAGAAAAAAAAACATTCAGATAGTGAGAGTATCATGTCACTATGTAAACTATTAGGATGCCTTAACTCTTGTTTGAAAACCAGTTTGTCAGTGTGTCTGTATTCTGTTCTGGGTTGATGATTTTCTTTTTTGTCCATGACTAAGACATAAGTCAGTAATTATTATTATTTTTGTTTGTTTTTTGGGGGGGAGGGAGGAAGGGGGACACAGCGTGGACATTGAGGGTTGGGTGCGAGAAGGGAGATGGCTTTTTGAATATAAAGCTGGTTCTGCAGCTTGAAAGACTTGAGTCAAAAAAAAAAATGAAACCAGCATTCACAGTAAACTCTGGCTGCCGTCTTCTTCAGTCACAACCAAAGACCGAACAATATGTTCCCATTTTACATTATGGTAAAGCAACAGAGACTGTACAACTCTATTTTTGATACTTTGAAATGGATGTCATTCCTAAAAGAGGTTGGGGACATGTATGAGTGTTGAATATATATATATATACATACATATATATATATACATATATATGTATATATATATCTATCTATATATATATATACATAATATGAAATGTTTTGTAAAATAAAAGGGAAATACAGGTTTAGCTGATGTTTACCGAGCCTTGTATTGTCATTTCTTGTATATTTTGTATGTTAAATTTTTTTGTAATTTTTAAGACTGCAGTGCTTTTTGAAATTATTCAAAGGGAATACCTTGCATCATACCGTAGGCTCTAAAGTAGTGTATATCAATAAAACAGAAAACTCAACCATGTGTTTGTGTCACTTTTTTCCATGTTTTTGATACAAAATCCACCATCATGATTTAATTTTATTGACAAGGTTTAAAATAATAGACTAACAAAGAAAATGTACTGTAAAATACAGCTTCACACATTCTTTCCACAAGAAATCTGAAAAGAGGAGTTCAGATTTGAATGTTAATTTGGATTTTATGAAATTGATTTAATTCAATATCATGAAGCCTTAAAACATGTAGAATTTGAAAGTTTTATCATTTTATGCCCCCTAGTGGTAGAATCAAAACCATAAACTGACAGCAATGCATTCTACTGTAGTGTTTGTTTAACATTCTTCTCTGGGATGCAGATGTTATTACATAGATGTTTGATCTACTGTATGGCAGGCCCACACTATGTCTCTACATCACCACTCAGGTACAGAGGCTGCACTTAACATGATTATGCCATAAAGGAAAACTGAATCACTTTCTACTTTTTGATAGCATTTTAATGCAGGATTAGCAGCAGTTTCGTAAAGCAAAATATGCTAAGAAGCACATAAGTTGGCATGGTCATACTGCTGTCTCTGCATAGAGCACCTATAGTAATAAATTATGATTGCTTTTTGTTCCATGTTAAGTGGAAACCGCCAACTTTACATCAACTCTTAAATAAATGTAAGGATGCTTTGAAAGAGATGGGATGGTGTTCACTGACAATGTGCCTTTCACTGTATGAGTGGGTGTCAAATTCATCTCCTAGGAAGTAATAATATGATGTCTTGCCTTTATTAGATATATGACAGTAGACAGTTGTAGCACCCATCTCTCTGAATGAGACCAAATGAAACACAGCTCATTGTTTACATTTTTATTGTTTACAGTCTTATACACAGTTCTAAATTCATACAAGTCTCAAACTTGCAACAAAAGAAACAAATATCTCCTCTGCCACCAGAGGTTGACATAGCCTTATTTGGGCCAGTATTGCACTCTGGGTGGTGTAGGCACAGTGATGACGAAAAAAGCTCGGACAGCTGTCAGCAGGCCTGTCACAGGAAAAACTTTACACAGTACTCTGTTCAAATCGCAGAAATCAAAGGATGCTACAGACTGATTACTGTGAAGAGTCTGCAAATAAGAACAGAGGATACCGTAGTTGAGGTCAATAATTATAAAAGGCATCAGGAGACGCCTCAGGTCTTTTACATTTATTAACAAAATCTCCAATTTGTCAGGAAACAGGATTAGTAAAAAATAGAATCAACTGATTATGCTACTCTGAGAAAGATGCTCTGTTCCTTAAAGCTTTGATTAGAGCAAAAAGAAATCTGTAGTGCTTGAAGACAGATGACATTCATCAAACATAAATGCTTTTTACAGACAGACAAAAAAAATACAAAATTAGCTGGTACACTGGCACATCTGATATTGCTCTTTAACCAACAGTCCCTGCAGCTCAACGCTAAGTTCAAATTTACTCCAAGACAGTTGAGAAGAACATTGTCTTTGTTTTCAGTAGTCTAAGTCAGTCTATGGCTTTTTTTCTCTTTTTTTATTTTAAAATGGCACCACTACACTGCTGGAGGCCATTAAATCAATAAACATTGTGCACGTACATACACACAGCTGTGTTTGCATAGCGCTAACACAAAGGATTATAAACTCTGAGGAAAAAAAAAAATCTTGTAGTGGTATAAAGTGAAACTTCAGAAATATACAGAAAAGGTCATGTGCAGAAGAACGCTTGTGTAAGGTGGAAGCAGCGTCAAGCATTTCAGGATGAACATCTGTACAGTTTTATGAAGGACACATACTGTATATAGAGTGTATAAATATACATGCAGATGTGGCTGAGCAGAGACACTGACATGGGTTTTTCCAGGCTTCACACCATCTTGTCTCAACAACCAAGCTATTACAGTAAGAGCAGATACACAGTAACGCCACGCAAGACTTTCACATGAATATTAGCCCAACGTGAATGACTT
The DNA here is from genome assembly GCA_029490765.1 of Euthynnus affinis. NCBI lineage: Eukaryota > Metazoa > Chordata > Actinopteri > Scombriformes > Scombridae > Euthynnus > Euthynnus affinis. Next base: position 17,302,652 of record CM055839.1, read on the forward strand.
CAGCTGCTTCACCTGAGGAGCTGGATGGTGAAGCAGACATGGCAACAATACAAAAACTCCAAAAAGCAGCTTCTAGGAGTGTCAGGGCCAGTGTTACGGCAGATCAGGGAGGAGGTAGAGGTTCAGTGGTTGTTTTATGTAGCACTGAGACGTACTGGAACCTGTTCCGATTGGGAAAGCAAAAGTTGTTGCTGAAGAGGTTTGTTCAGAAAACGAGTGCTCTTCTGTCAGAGGTTTATATCGAGGGAGATGGAGAGAGATGGAGGACTAGTGGTCAGTTACAGAAGACCAAGTGGACCTGCTGGCCGTAGAAGAGATGGTTGGAGCGCTCGGCTACGGCCCGCCTGGCCATCTCCTCGCTAGGGAAAGTGATCAAGGCCTCGCCGCTGCACTGGCCACTGAAGTTGTACAAGATGAGAACGGCGTCTGGCTGGAGCTGCAGGGAAAAAAAGAAAGAAAAACAGACAAAAACAAAAAGGAGAAAATAATTATCACTTCCATTTCATGCAGCGATGTCATGAAAACACCAGGGGGAGCCCATAAAGCTGAGGAGGAACAATGCCATGAGGAAAGTCATCTTATCAAACTGGTCCAGTTAGGTTGGGGGAAAAAAAAAAAAAAAGATTAATGGGCAGAGCTTGAAGAGAAAAAGCAGAGTACATGCTGTTCCCACAGGATCTGAAACCCACAACAGCAGGCACGTTAAATAACAGTTAGTTCACATGCATCCACGTCTTGCACCAAAAAATTAAGTCTGATGCAAAAGAAAAAGACATGCAGATATGAAACAATGATTAAGTGAATGAACTTCATTCCGTGTTAGAGAATCACATTTCAGATCATGACAGAGGGAGACAGTGTGGGTCAGATATGGCGCTTTGGATACTGTTCACTGGAAATGATCAAGTCATAAAGTGATTTCATGTAGGAGTGCTGAATCGAGACCAACTAATACTGTAGTTTGTATGTCGTCAGTGATCTTAAATCAATACGTATTATAGCAGAAGCGACGTGAAAGTATCTAATGTTTAGTGCTCAATTGACTGTTGCTGAGTAATTTGGTAAATTATAAACGGAAATCAGGAAAATGTGTGCATCAAACTAAAATCTATAGCTGATGATGTAGAATAAACAAAAATAAGTTGCCTACCACTTGATCACTATTAAAAAGCGGTCTGTGAGTTCTGTCTGAGGTCAAGCATACAATACAATATTTTTCCACCATTGCTGTAGATCGGGGACGAGTCGTCATGTGCCAGCGGTCTGCAGGCTCTCATTCCAACCAGAACACCTGAGTGAATTAACTCTTTAATTCCTCCTCAAGTTGAGGTTTCAGCAGTGAAATTATGGTTTGAATGAAAAAACCTGCAGACTGTGGGCCCCTGCTGTTGAACGCAGAATGTTCAATAATATTAACGACCTGATACTGTTTTACAAATTTTTACATATTCTGATAAGCTTAAAAGCCGCGCTGAAATTGAAGCCAACTTACTGCAGGATTTGATCATTAGATTTGCCTGTTTACTAGAGCCAAACCCTTGTACTGTCAATACCAAACTTCCTGCCATGAGCAGGTGTCAAATTATCCGCAGATAGTTGTTGTAAAACTGAAACCGATAATCTACAGAATCTACAGTTAGTAGGTGTAAGACCACGGCTTCGGTCAGGAGTCACTTCATAGGACTGAAATAACTACACAAAAACAATAAGTGTCTCTTATATATCATGAATTCTGCGTACAGCATATTTATTTGGTCAAAAAGTGTCGGTCAGGAATCCAGAATCAGCACTCCTATCAGTCGTAGCAGGAGAGATAGATTTATGAGGCAGATTCGGTTGGGAAGCAGGCAGGCTGACGTGCCGGGTCAGGAGCTCAGAACCACGATGGTTAGATTGGGCATTTCTGTTCAGATCGGTCCTGTTTATGTAGAATCTGGTAGGTATGTGTATGCTGGATAATGTTAGAGTGCTGATAAGAGAAACATTTCTCCACTGCAGCAGCAATTTGAGTCCCAAAAATTGTCCATAGTGGGTACAATGATCTGTGAAATTTCTATTCAGACCATATTTAGGAAGCTACAGTATTTCTGTAATGTGTGGATTGCAACAATAACCAAATATTAATGAATGAATTAATAACCAAAGTTTTCTTGGCTAAACTTCTGAGATTTGGTGACTCATCAGTGGTCTTACTGGTCAGGTTAAAAAACACCCAGTAAACACTGCATTGGTGATTTGGAGGTTAAAATATTATGAATGTACAGCATATCCACAACTAATTATCATTGAATGAAATGTCATTTGTAAATATAATTAAACATTTAGAGAAGTTTTCACCCTTCAATCAAATTCAAGCTCGACTTCTTAACATCTTGACCTGCAAATCACCAACTCAATGTTTACTGTGCAGTTCAGTGGCCCAAACGACCTAATGATAGTAAAGGAAATGCCTTTTCTGTCCATTCTGGTTCTCTGGTCTGGAGGCTCTTCTTACCTTGGGGTGAGTCCCTAAAGACAAAGCCATTCTTTGGGCTGAATCAGACTCCTGGCCTGTTCGTTCATCTGAACCACGCCGCTGTACTCATCAGGGGCGTACTACAGATAGCATGATAATGAATGGAGAGTCAGGGGGGTGGGAGCCTCCATGATGACACACAGTTATGGATACACAGTAGATGCAGAGGCATACAATCTCAAAAACAAAACAAAAACAAGACACACCAAATACTGGCTGTCCAGGCTTCATTTGAACCACGCAGAGTGCATACATGCATATATGTGAGAATGCAACTCTGCATAATCCAAGATGACTCCCACTGACTCTCTATTATTTTACTTACTTCTTTATTTTCCTTTTCCCCCCTTGTCATTCTCTTTTGTTTCCCCTGTCCCTTCCAGATGTTATATTTTATGTAATTATTATAAAATATGTTACTGCTAATATTGTTATTTTATTATACGTTTTCATTATTCTGTTTTATAATTAGCTCGTCATAGCATATTGATTGTGACAGCCATCTTGTTGCTGTAACTACTCTGTGTAAAACTGAAGAAATAAAAAGCGGTATCAAAAGGAACCACCAAGGTGATTAAGCAAGAGACTGGGTAGTTAAAGGACACCGGTGCTGGTGTGGGAATTATTTTCTCACCCAGGGCCAGTGTGAGAAACTTTACTGCAGCCAGAAAACACACACATTCACTCCATTAAGGATACAATTACTCTAGTTCAGCCAACAGTCAGAAGTGGAGTCAGCTTCACTCTCCCTCTCAAATACTCAAACACACACACACGCACACACACACACTAAAGGGGAGTTTTTCCTTGCTGCTTGCGCCAAGTGCTTGCTCATAAGGGAGTTTTGGGTCTCTGTAAATAAAGAGTACAGTCTAGACCTGCTCTATGTGCAAAGTGCCCTGAGATGACTTCTGTTGTGATCTGGTGCTATATAAATAAATTAATTAAATTGACTTGAAATTCACACACACACACACACACACACACACACACACACACACACACACACACACACACACACACACACACACACACATACACACATACACAGTTCATAGTATACGAGTTGTAGCACTACTAAATGACAAGAGCCTTAAAGACCAAAAGCAGAACCCAAACTCTGTGCAAACAACACAACCCCTCCACCTCAAACCCCACCCCTCTCCTCTCCCTCCCCCTCTGAAGCCACACCTGTCAGAGTTCATACCTGCTTCAGAGGACTCCACCTAAACTGGTCTGGTGGCAAAAAAAAAAAAAAGTAAAAAAAATTGAGGGGGGTGGGACACACACACACGTCCCTTAATTGAATACTGCTGTGGTGCGATTCTGCAATAAAAAAAAGCACCAATGGATACAGGGGAAAAGTAAAATAGCTAGAAACTTCTTCATGTGGAGTTGCAGACTGTGAGAGGAGTTCACAATCAATAAAATATAGCTAAAAACACAGAGTGGTTTACCTGCTCAGCATTTCAATTCACTCTCGCTATCAAGTGGCTGATATTTGGGTGCCTTCTACATCCCTGCAAACACCATGTACTGATGTATGTACTGATACAAGGCAGCTTCTAGATCTATAGAGGTACTGACCTGGTATCCCTGGAAGAAGCTGAGGATGTCTTTGACTCCAGTATTGTAGGGCAGGCCCTGCATCCTAACCAGGGCACCAGGTTGGGGCAGCACAGGAGAGGGGGCTGCAGCGGGGTGGGGTTGGGCTGCGACTGCTGCTGCTGCTACTGCCCCTGGTGGAGCTGCGAAGTAGCTAACTGTGGAGGGAGAAACCGGGGGGCTGGAGAAAGAGATGGTGGCAGAAAGGGGAGAGAGAGGAGTGAGAGAAGAAGAGAGCCAAACTGAATAAAGTAGTGAAGAACAAGATGCACTGCCAAAGCAAATTTGTCATTTTTGTCATATTTTCTTTCTCCACTGACCTAGCAGTTAGCTCTAGCTTGCTGATGCACTAACCTGGGGTAATACGCGGTGTAGTTCATGTTCATGTTCATGTACAGATGTGGCTGAGGGGGGTAGTACGCCAGAGTGTGAGCGGGGCTGTGTGCGGTGGTCTGATGAGGTCTGGGAGCAGCCAGTAGGGGGGGCTGGTAGAGGGCGGCCTCGGAGAGAATGGCAGGCGGGGTGGGGAATGCGGCGTAGGCTGTGGGGGGGGACAGACCTGCAGGAGGAGACAGATATAGCCATTTACATGCCTGTTCACAGCACAAGCACAGTCCTGCCAGCGGAGAAGTCTATAAAGAGCGTCTATAAATGAGTAGTTTAAACATGCTGCATGGCCATTTCAATATGTCACAAACTCTCAAACGGAACCCAAGACATTTAGTTGTAAGTAAAAGTGAACAAATACTAAACTATTATAATCTACTGCATTCTGTCATAAACTACTTCTGCAAGATTTAATGGACATTTAGTACAGACAACTAAGAGTCTGGGTAATAAGAACTAGCATTAATTAGTTAAATGTTACAATAGATAAACAATGACAGAACTATAAAATTAAGACCAACAATTGGAAACAAAAACCTACAGATTTTTCCTTTAAAACAACACATTCTACTAGAAAGTCTAAAGAAAAGGTTCTGCATGGTGGAAGCTTATCGCGTCCTTCAGGCTGTCAAACGTACAATGTAAACAAACACAAATATATATATTTACATACAAACAGCCACTATCAGCGGGAGTCTGTGGGTGACTGTGGTCACCCTCAGCACCAACCAGGGAACACAGTGACACACAACACGGCTGACCTTGTAGTATTTCCAGGTTAGTCGAGGTGAATTTTTTTACTCTAATTCTAATGAAGATATAGATGAAAAGGAAAAAAAAAAAAAACACCTTTCTCAGACAACTATTTACTGAGTCTTATATGAAAACGGTAAAGAGAAATTGATCAATGACTATTAAAAAGAAATACACATAGAAAAGTAAAAAAATAAAAAAGAATAAAAATGCTCTCATGGCTGCCAATCTAATCTCCAGCACCACAGGTAGATATGAGCCACACAGAGCAAAGTACAGAGTTTGACTTGAATTCAGTCCAGTCGAAACTGGCATCCTTGTTTCAGAGGATGACAGAGCAATGACAGAGTAGTTTATATTCCTTTGTTACATGTCATACTACTCTCTACCATCACTGTAATAAAGTCTTAAAATGCCCCCCAAAAAAGATGTTTGAAAAAAACAAAACAAATATCTCTCTGAATATTTGATCAGGCAGCATTTCTAGGTCAAAAAAGGGAGGGCAGTAAATACAGGAAATCCTAATACTGATTAGTTTCACCATAATCAAAAGAAATTAATCTTCATTGGTGGCTACATTAACTTACAGGGAAGTTTGCAGGGTGGAGGGGAGAGTCCGCTGCGGTTCAGGGTTCCTCCCATCAGGACTATGCTCATCTCCTCTGTGGAGCACTGGAACACCTCCACGTAACGGTCCTTCATCGTCTTTTTATGGCACTTTTGAGACACCATGAATGCCCTGTCAGGTGATTTCATTTGGATGAAGGCGTCACCAGAGGGCCGGCCCTGAAGTGAGGAGTGATGAAGAAAAAGAGACCTTACAAACAGTTGAACACAAATACATTATTCTGACATTTTTTAGTCTAAATTATATGATGGCTAAAATTTAGTTTACCAAAATCTGTCACAGATTGAGATATTAAATACTTGATATGTATATAATATGCATATAATTTAAAAAATATTAGACACAGGATTTTGTCTATAAAAAACATTAAAAAAAATCCCTAAAACATTTGATCCAATGAGATAAACACAAGTTAACTTCAGTATTTGATTTCAAATACTAGTCAATATTCCTGGTCCAGAGCTGGCATGCAATTCCAAACTGAGCCCTTCACCAGAAAGCATAGATTTGGTCTTTTTGGGTGACACGGATCTTGTATTTTCACACTTTTTGTTTTATTATAACTATAATGCTGTGTTTGTGGGGTAGCTGGAGAGTATGAACAGCATCACATTTCTGTAAAAAAACAAATCTGGACAGCAAATGATAAACAGAACAGTAAAGGCAGCATAAGCATTGCAGCTTGCTGTATTTGGAAAACAGGAATCATACAGTAGATCTACCTCATATACCTCCCAGAGTTGATATTTGACATGAAAAGAATGGGGATGACATTTAACAGTTTTAAAACCTGCAGCTTTACACATGCGTCCCACCAGTCTGACCTGTTGGTTGAGGACCATGTGGACTCCATGGGGTTTGATGTCGACGGTGTGCTCTCCCATGAACTCCAGGATATCTTCAATGCCAGCAGTGTAGGGCAGACCACGGAGGCGGACACAGTCACGAGTGCTGCTGGCTGATGAAAGGAAGGAAGGTGAGGCAAGGACCGGGACAGGCACGATGGGTGAAGGGGGCAGCGTGGAGATCAGGGGGGTGGACATATAGCGATTCAGGACCTGGCAGACACAAAAGAGGAATGGTGATGATGAACCAAAACACACACATCTCATTTTTAGCATACATCTCTAATCTCCTGCAGTCAATACTTGGTCGGGACATGGTCAAAGTTCATTTGACACCAAACTTCACAGAGGAAACCTCATTTTTTTGCAGTGTCATTGAGAAGCTTGACTGCAGTTACAGAATCGTTTTTGCCAATTAGAAATAAAAAAGTTTTGGTGAAATTTATGTTGTGAAATAATGTATAGTCACTTTTTTCTGAATCTTTTTTTGCTCACTTCTCTATGTGGTCACAGCATCAGTTCTTTGACAATGCTGCTGGCAGGGGAAGCAACTGCTGTGGACCTCAGCCCATTTTGATTTGTATAACAAATAGAAAAAGGGCTTCTTTCACTTTTCATTGACGACAGATTTCATTCTCCAGAGCGTTATTTGCAAAATATTAAAAAAAAAAAACATAATGAAATACATAAATAAAAAACATGGATTTTAATCATGATTAGTTTGTTTTGTATCAAAAAGTAATCCAATTACTAGCTGAAAAAGACATGGCCATGTATGTGGCTGTGTCTCAACCCGAAGCCACAAGTTCCAGGTACACATGCACAGGACATGTGCAAAATTTTATTGACCCCTGAAAAATGACTGTCGTTGTCTGAATAGAACAGTCAGAGGGAAGCATCAGCTACCAAGCACCGTCTCAGGATGTTTAGTGCTGCCAAACATGGGGGCTTAAAAGCCGTTATTTTATTTAAAGGACCACCACCTGTTCCAGAAACCACATCCCTAGGCTCTAGATTACTTACAGTACATCCATTTTGAATTCTAGAGCACTTTTGATGAAATCGGAGCTGTAAGTTTTGTAACAAGCACTAAGACTTTTTCAGTTCAGACAGTTTTACCTGTTGCACCTCAGCCGCAGTACTCCGAAACAGCTCAATATAACGCCTCCCCAGGATCTGCTTGTGCTTCTTTAGGGCATTCTGGGCATACTCTTCACAAGAGAAAAGCACAAAGGCATCACCAGTGGGACGTCCGTCAGGGTACTTGACGAATAGCAGACCCTCAGCACCATCTGTGACTGGGCTCTCAGGACCGAGGAAAGCCAGCACTTCTTGGGGTGTGGCGGTGAATGGCAACCCCCGCATACGGACAATCACCTGATTCTCTTTGGAGAGGAACTGGGCCACCTCGTTGGATGTACCTGGTGTGAGAGGACAGCAACGATCAAACACCTGGCTTCAGCTACTGGGAAAATAACAAAATACATACTAGAGCTGCAATTCTGGGACTTTTCTTGACTACAAACTCTGTGTGGCAAATTTTCATTCAAGTATCAACATGTTTGATTATGTTATGAACCACTGCAAGAAGTAACCTCTGCTATCCTCAGAAAACTGTACCAAGTGAACCAAGTCAGGAATGTTATAGTGTCACCATCCAGTGGTTATGGAGCAGAGTAGCAGACTGCAGCAAAAAGTGTTCACACAGCTGAAATGGCTGGTTTGGAACCAAAATGTTTCACACTGGCTTTGCCCACTGATGTGTGCACAGGACCGACCATCTGAACCATGTCCTCTTTAGACTATCATAGTTCAAAATTAATCAGTTTGAGGTTTAACTTGCAAAAACTGAGGATACATGCCCATGCAAACACAGACTGTAAAAACAAAAAGTCTTCTCCTATCTCACACTTAACCCTTGTTCACAGTGTCATGTTTTATTTCAACTTTACTTTTCGTATGTAGAAAGTATCCAGTTGATGCAGCAAATAAAACTACATCTCCGGCCAGATAAAGAATTGCATTCTGATTACTGATCACAAGACCTGATTGTCATTTAGTGAGTGCAATAAACACCATTGATATAAAGTTTAGTGGCTCTTCGTTTGAATGTTACTGCTCAGGCAAAAACGGTTTTACCGAATAGCCAGCAATAATCTTTATCTGAACAGAGCTATGAAAATGTGTCTCTGTTTCTTCTACTACTAGACGAGAGACTCGGGGCCCATACTGATTTAAATTCATACTTGTATTGAATTTAAAAGGGAAAACAAATCTTCAGATTAAAGTGAAAAATGTAGAATATGTAGTCTAATTTTCCTCCTTTGGTACACTAAACGTTGTGGAATACGCATCTGTTGACTATGAACTGCTTTGATTTCTCTTGAAAACTGCAGCTTTGTCATCTGCTTGAACTATTTGCTTAAAGTCCAATGTGCTGTCAATCTGTATTGATCTTAACTCATCTGAGTAAAGTCCATAGTCAGACTGGCAGCCAATGGAAGTTATCTGCTATGAGTGACTGTATTTCTTTGTCACTTATCTCTGTTCTGTGTTAACGCTGGCTGCTGTTCTGTGGTCCAGAGGCCCCAGGCCCTGCCTTTGTCTCTTCACACCACCTTTGTATCAGTACTGAGCTTGTCCTTTCACCGGCCATCAGCCCTCTCTCCCACAGGGGAGCTTGAGGCTGAACTGAACAGGTGAGCTGCTGTTAGCCCAGAGTAAAATCTCTCTCTAACTGGCCTCTAAGGGTTGGGCTGGGGACGAAAAGGTGAGGAAGGGATGGGGGGCAGTGGGGGAAACTTCTCACAAAGCGTCTTTCATTAGTCTAAGATAAGCTGCTGGAGAGCCACTGGGATGAGGCAAAGACAGAGGTAATAGGAGAGAGAGCCAGGGCAAAAATGAGATCCGTTCTTCTAGAGTCACTACAGAGCTGCGGTTTTACAGATGTGGGAGGGGCTTGTTTTTCCTCAAAGATGCAGAAAAAAAGGGGTGCCACACACTAACAGAAAGCCGTTCACAATGAATCTTTACACACGGGGAGGGGGGGGGGGGGGGGGGGGGAATCTGACCTCCAGCAATCTTGAGGAATTCCTCTCCTGTGGCCTTGTAGACCTGAGAAGATAGAAGAATGGATTTAGCCATAAACTAACACAGACTAAACTAAAAGTGGTGACAAATGCCAGATCTTCACTCCAATAAACAAAATAAAAACAGTATTAAAAAAAACAAAAAAAAAACAGCACTGATGTCATCAGGGCCATAGCTTTTAACTGATATTGAGCCTGAGTTACTAAATGCTTTATCAGAAATGCTGCTGAAGCTTCACCGTTCATTGTAATCTGGCCCTGACGAGGCTTTAGGATCGTTTAGTTTGACTGAAGACATTTTACAGACTCACACTGACAGTTGAAGGACGTACAAAAGGGGACTAGTGTTCAGCTAAGTATATTTAAAACAAACAAAACTAAACTACACATCACAATTATGCATGAACAAGAAGTAAATGCTGAGATTAACCTCGATGTAGCGGCTGCCCATGTGGTGCTTGTGTCGCTCCAGCGCCAGGTCCCTGTGTTCTGAGTTGATGAAGCGAACTAAGGCCTCGCCGTTCCTCCTGCCCTGAGCGTTGAGACACAGGGCAATGCCACCTCTGAAACACAGGTACAGCACAGATAAGGACATGGAGCTACAACCAGGTATATAACTGAATCTTCCCCTGTGCCTTCACATTCAAACTTCTACTTCATGGCAGGTTCTGAACAGTGTTACTGAAAGTGGAAAGTGGGTACCGAGCATCAGTTGATGCCTCCAAAAAGGTTTGTAATTTTCTGGCAAGATTGCACCTTCTGCTGCACATTGTAATCAGAGCTTTTATTAGCTTAAGGGAACACCTATCTCACTGAGGTGACAAGTACCTTTAAACACAAGATATTAGCGATTAACCCGGACACTGGTAGGTTCCATTGTGTATTTAAAAACAAAGTGTTTTATGTGACCTAAAAACACTGAAAATTTCAAAACAACTTTTGTAATCACAATGAAAAATCAACAAGCAGGTTCAAAAAATTTTTAAAAAAGTCACAAATCTGCTGTTATTACCCCTTTGTAAAAATGTTCCTCTACAACAGAAGCTAAATAAAGTTTAATGAGTCCAATCATTAAGTCCAACATACTTGGCAATATTGAGGCCTTTAAAGAAGCGAGCAATATCTTGATCCGAGGACTGCCATGGAAGCCCCCGCGCTCTGATGACTGTCTCGCTGTCCACCGGCTCTGTCTTACTGCTGCACATAACACAATGTAGGAGGAGAAAAATATTAAAGGGCATTTTGACAGTTATGAGAAATGGAAAAATTACTAGCTTATTATTATCTACAGCATCTCTACAGATATTAGAAAACATTAGATGCAGCCTATTTGTTAAATGTGAACAAACTGTCCACAGACTGTAGACAGAGAAGCCACTCACAGTAAGTGCTTAACACAGTAACACACTCCTATGATTAAATGTCAGGGGGTTGTCAAGGTGATGGGCTTTTGGCTGTCTGAGAACAGCAGGATTTGGTGCTCTGCTACTAGATAGCCAGGTAAGCGCTTGATAGCAAAGTCGGACCGCTTTAATGACACACTTGTGGTATCCTTGTTGCTGTAATCAATGCTGAGGGCCCTGAGGTCTGAACACAGCTGAGGGGGATAGTCTGTAAACAACACTCCTTGCAAACATGTGTGACAGGAAAACACAAAAGATGTATATCTATTGAAAAGCTCATACATACCATGTGCCAGAATCAAACTTGTACTTCACTGTTTCAACACAGGAAAATGTATGATCTGAAAAAAAGAAAATTAAAAGGAAAATTGTATTATTAAATGTGTCCAAAACAATGTTCTCTTTCTTGAGCAGTGAACACGTTCTGACCACTCTGCATTCCTGTTACTTATCACACCCAAAGACATACTTGTCTGTTATTAAGGGGGGGGGGACTGACACAGTCAAGATGAAAGTATCAGATATTGATTTATTAGCACTGCAACATCCTTCAAGCCATCTATTCCTACTGCAAGAAACATCTAATGATAAAAGCACACAGTAAGGGGGCTTTTAACACACATTTTCAAGAGCTGGTTACACTAAAAAAGAAGCAATAGAAGTTTAAACATTTCTAAAGTTAGTTAACTGGAAATAATACGATCAAGATATAGTACATATACATAAACTCTTCTTTCTTATCTAAGTTTTCTGCTTGGTTCCTGTTTCCAGAAAATAAAAACATGCGAGACAGGTTTTCGGACTCAAACACACAGCTATAGTGCTGATTATATAAACCCACAATCTGGTAGTCAAAGTAGGTTAACATTAGGCTATGAACTGCTTGATAACAGTGCACACCACTTCATTGATCGCCATATTGACCATGTATTTTTCTGCTTTCTCTGCACTGGTAGTTAAGATTTTAGGGCCAGCTACTGACAGTGCCCAAAAGCTCAGAGGCATTCCTCGTCTAGTCATTTTAGATACAAAGTCTGGCAGTTACTTACTGTATGGCTCAGCCAGGATGCAGAGTGTCAACTGCACCATGCTCCTCACCTCCCTCACCCCCATCAACTGCTCTGACTCAGTGGGAAGGCCAGCATCTGCATGCACAGTTAAGGACGCTGTCTGGTTTTAATTGTCTGTTATTTTAACTTTGTACTACTTGTTGATGTTTTTTTGCTGTTAGCAATCTGTGTCTTTTACATCAGTACACCTGAACTGAATTAACAAAGAAATTAGTAAGAGTCTATCAACTTAAAAGGAGTATTTATGACACACAGAATTAACATGATCTGACTACAGATACAGTTTAAGTGAATGTCAGACAACATGTACAGACTAGTAATGGATACATTCCAGCATGGAGGAGAGTGTGAGCTTCTGCACAGGGCCGGCATTGGGGCAGCATTTGTGAAACTCCTTTGTCGCGTCCACAAATGAAAAGAAACATTCAGGAAGGACAAGATTCTAAAAGGAAGAGAGAAAAAAAACAAAGGATTTAGTATGGCAGTACGGTGGATAAAGATATCAGATACACCAGGAAGTTAGCAAGACAAAGAGATAAAAAAAGAGAGAATTCAGAAGAGCAGTGTCAGAGCTATAAGCAGGAACACACATTTAAAAGAAATCCATTACTTATTAAGGGTGTTATGAATGTGTTTATCACACACTAACATTAAAGCCATGTGGACATGCTCACTGGAGCTATGAAAGCTGTAACTGGTTGGTTTAGTGGGGTTACTGGTATTTCAAGGCAGAGCATGACATGCTAGTGCTCAGCAATTAGCAAAAAAAAAACATCTATTGGAAACATACTCTATGTATTTAAAAACTTTCTTATTTATCAAAGCAATTAATTCTCATTTTATAACAAGAACATTAATTACCTTTTTGGAAGCCTCGGGGTGGAGGGCCTGTCGAATGACAAGGGGACTGTTGACACAAAGCGTGTATGAGCTCCTGCCGAGGCATTTCACTTCTGATGATACCGATTGCTGGAACTGCATAAAGAAACAGAGAGAAAAGGATGAATTTAAATACGGAAATAATAATAATAATAATAATAATAATAATAATAATAATAATAATAATAATAATAATAATAATAATTTGGAAACATTTTGTGACATGACAATATATGGGTCAAATTTGGTTTGAATATCTGTTGTGCAAAAAAAGTGAGAAAAACACAGTAGACATAGTGGAAATCGAAGGGCAGACAAGTGAAGGTGGTGTTGTGACAGTGTGTGTTTCTCATCAGGAACAAGGCTTGTTTAACAGGTTTTAGTGTTTACCTAGTGAGGCACACAAAAGGACAGGAATGATCACACCACTTATCAGGATCATGACCAACAGACGCAGACAGACAAGAGGAAAAACGACCCATACGAGTTCAACCTGTCCGTCTCCACTTTATGTAAACTCTGATGGCTACAAACACCCAAACCTAAATACCAGCACCTCCCACATAAGCACATTACTTAGAACTACCACATACAGTGAGCCCCATTCCTTGTGTTGTGTCAACCTGTTGGCAGCATTTAACTGTCAACAGAGGCTGTCACTTCAATATCAACATAAACTTAGGCTGATGACATCCTAGGTCAGAGTGTTACATTTCTGAAAATGTTTGAAATCATTTTCTTCAGATTTTTGATGATTAGTCTTCAAAAGGAAGGCATGTTTTAAATAAAAAAAAACACAAGTTGAAAGCCTTGTTATCTAAAAATACTACAAAAGACACCAAAACAAACTAACACCAACTGAGCCAAAATATCCTGCAGACAAAGAGCAGCATGGGCACCACAATGAAGTCCTGCAGTGAAATCAAGTCTAATATTTGCTCACCTTTTTGCACTAGTTTGGTCCACCAAATTGTACAAAAAAAGTCAAAGGCTGTTGGCTTGTTAGATGAGTGAGCTACTTTTGATTCTCAGTGAGATTGGCAGTACTTGCAACCCTTTCACATAACACGGTTTGATTTTGATCACTGTACTGTGCGTAGAACTAGGCCTCTGAAATATACTGTGACCGTTATTTATTTAGGATACGGTGAGTCAGTAACTCATACCTAAGTCCCAAGATTACTTTGCATAAAACTGAAATCTAAACTTTTCTGAAGTCATTAATTCCACTTGTATTCACTTGCTGCTCATTGTTACAATGCAAGATGGAGACTACTTTTTGCTGGTGTCATTGGCCATTTCAGAAAGTTAATGTTTTGTCCCTCCCCTCCCCCTTTTCTTCCCTGAACCCTCAAAGTCATGATCTGTGACAGCAAAATTAGACTATCTGCAGGTTGGGACCACCTAAATCCTTGTGACTGACAAGAGGCAGAAGTTTCACACGGACACTGGCTCTATATGACAGATCTTCAGACAGTGAGAGAGTATTAGAGGTGCGTGTTGGGGCATGCTCCCAAACAGTCAGAGATAAGTGCAGGACTATTTGGCGACGCCAACCAGCTGCTGACAAAGGAAAAAATGCTTCAGGGTTACATTTAGGTGATTTGGGGTGGATGGACAGAAAAATGAAAAATAAAAAACGACCAACTTGACAAAAAAAAAAACAGCCTTGGGTATTTACTATGGAGTTTCATTGGGGTCCATGAACACCAGCACAACTATAAAATCCCTGGTCACTGAACTTTATGTGAAAATCACTGTTTTGATTCTGTGCTTATCTGTACCATCTTAACTTATCTGTGCTGTTGTGGATTAGTGAGAATAACAGAGCTACGCAATTAACGTCTTGGCAGTTTTGCAGGTCATTGTGTGGGAACAGGAGCAGCAATACTCAATTTACCCTGTAAAATTTCCAGAAATCTTGCCATAGCTTCAGTGAAAACAAAAGCAGCAACATACACAGATGCATGTGACGCAAGTTCATGTTAGTTGGAAACTCTTAATATCTAATATTTTTGCCAAACAGCATAACGTGCAAAATAAACCAGGTGATGATAAGAAACTTTGTAGAAAGAATAACAATACCAGTCAAAAGTTTGGACACGCTTTCTCACTGAAGTGAACAGGAAGGTGTGTCCAAACTTTTCACATGGATGCACTGCACTGCAACTTGATGGTAATGCACAACACAACACAGAGAAGCACTGCAGGCATCACCTCTCGCATGACCATATCCAAAGCTGTCATGAATGGGTAGCCACCAGAAAGAACTTATCAATATAGGACACCTACGATGAAAGACAAAAAACCCTCCCAAAAAAAAAAAAGAAAAAACACACTTCCTTTGCAAGACGACTAAACCTGGCAATTTTTTGAGTTTCATTTATGAAACTTGACTGACAGCACTGGTCATGCAGAAAGTAGTAACAGGCTACTACTGCAATAGTATAAAGTACAAATGTCATAATGACCCACAGTCAACACTTTTAGGCGGTGTGGACACTAAGAGCAATTAAATAAGTGAGATTGCAGAGTAGGTGTGGTGACCCGGATCTGATACAGATATAGGTTATTAATTGACAAGGCCATATATAAGTAAAAGGATACGCATTGGTTGACATCCTAGTAGCAGATATAGATGATTTCATGATTGTGTTACAATAAATTCCATGTAAGAATAACAACAGGTAAATATTATTAAATCATACACTGCATGCTCAAACAAACCGTTCAGAGCATTGTGTTGAGATATCACCTCACCAGTACACCCTGAAAACAAATCTTTAAAATGATAGCACACATGAAGCAAAAAACTCCAGTTGAATGAAGGCAAGACCATATCCTGTGCACAGTGTTTTTTTTGTTTTTGCCGGTTGTATGTATTGTAATACCTGCAGCTTTCATTGTTCTAAGAATAAACACCAAAATCCAAAATGATGTTAAGTTCCATGGTTGCATGGATTCATTCAGAGGTACATCTTAAGCATAGCAATATGGCAAAATTCCATGTTTACAGTCATTACAGGACTGATGTTTGCTCATAGCTGTGCATGCAGCTCCACCTTGCTCAATTACTAAAGCCGGATTACTGAGAGAAAAGTAAATGTTCTGGAAGAGGTAGTGACACACCCTCTCCCTTTCTCCACTGTGTCAAAAACCACAAGTTAAACTGAGTAAACAAACTGAACACAAGACAAATCTTGAACTGACAAGAGATTGGTGGAGACAACAGGCCTTCGAGCCCAAACAGCCCAAAGAAAAAAAATAAAAAAATACAGGTTCTTTTACATGAAAGGACGGTTAATGTGAAACATGTCACATACAACACATATCCACCCATTATTCACTCTTTTTTTTTCCCTCCTACAATTTTTGCAACTTGCTGGCAGAAATAATTAATATACAGCTCTACTACTGTTTTAAACAAATAAATGAACTCAGTGATACACCCGTTTTTAATCATGCACATGCACTGGCACACTTGGCTCTGCGCGTATGCATATGCATTATATAGATACAATGTTCTTACTATCAGAAGAAAAGATGCTTATTTTAGTTTAAAGCAAACTTAGCACCTGTTTCTCCAAAACTATTTCAGGATTCACACAAATTACTGATGAAAGTTTCTCTTAAAAACAACTTTTGGTCTGACTATACCCCCCCTGAAGAGGTGTTTCCACAGATGAGGGGGAGGAAGTGGCCTTTGAACATGGTCCTATCAGAGTTTGCTCTCCAGTGGAGCCGGACTGTTTGTATGCAGAGGTGAGGTAGGGTGGTGGTGGCTGAAACAAACTCTGATAAGAGCAGCAGGGAGTGTCAGGCCAGTCCCTTACTAACTGTTCAAGGAACCTAAAGCTAAAAATACGCACTGCCACCGTAATACTGAAAGAGTTGTACCTTTGCTTACAGTCAGGATGGGGATTTAGTAACTACTTAGTAACTATTGCTGGTCTTTGGCAGCAACACAAATTCTCAAAAATCATGTAAATGAAACCCATCTATTTCTGCTGTACAGTATGTTACCGGTACAAATTTCATCAGAGCTGCAGAGCCTGTTGACTCGCTGCACCATCAGCCTCCAAAAAAAAAAAATCTCTTAAGCTTCAGTGTCATATACTTCCAAGTTTTCTCGCATACCATTTATCTTTAATACACTTAAAAGGTTAACGGAGACACGCCTGGAGAGGTTATTTTAGAGTAATCAGGTTATTGCACTGCATGTAAGCATATTCTGCAATTCCCTGTCTTAACCTGATGTCTCCAGTGTTTATGCAAATATAGTCATTGCAGTGACAGGCACGAAATTCAGGATCAAAATTCTTTTAAGATCCTCCTTTTATAGCGGGATTAATTTGACAGTTTGGTCTTAGGAATCTTTAGACACACCCATCAGTGATGGAAGAGCCTTGATAATGTGCTGTAATAACTATCATCATCATCATCGTACGTTTGGGTTTGAACTAAATAAAAATTGTTTTTGCGTGTCATCTTCACGCAGCCTGTTGGCGTAGCCTTAAAATCCAGTTTGGGTGAATGACCCTAGGATGTGATTCATCATATTTAGTCATCTCACAAAATGTTTATAATTTAACTCAAAGCCAAAAGCCAGAAGTGGACATTTCTGGCTGTGGCCTAAAATGGTTAAATCATTACATATAGTAAGTAAAAGATTGCAGTTACAATTCCACAACAACAACAACAAAGTGTGTGAGAATCCTCACATCAGATGCAACTCCACACAGGTTGTGACATGTCGTCGATGTCCCAGACTAAAACAAAGCCTGTGTCGCAACAGCCTGACTACTGTTAACACCGTCTGCCCACTCCCAGGACCTACACTGTAGTGCAGGTGTGAAATGCACACATCATAATGTGATAAAAGTGTCACAGATGAAGTCATAAAATGCACACATGCGAGTACTCACATGTTGTCTATAGTCATCATCATTACACATCAATCTGCTTTGATGAAGCTCTCATTCTGCAGGTCTGAAAACTAAACTGAATGTGAAGAAATGATCTTAATGACTCATATAAAACGTTAATATTGTTTCAAGTATTCTTCCACAGGTGGATGTGGGGTTTGTTGGTGTTCACACAAGTTTTTTTCATTTCTAAAACTGTGTTAAAGTCTGAAATAATTGTTTCAGACAGATTTTTTTTGTTTTTTTTAACTGAACATCATATGTTCATGTGTCTTGTATAACTTAAAATTAGATAATTTATAGCATTTGATATAGAGATCAATGTTTATACTTGTTTGACTTTGTTCTGGATCAGTTTGTGGGGAAAAGAACAGCATCATGAAAAAGATGTCAGCATATTCCGACTTGGCAGATTGCCTACTGACTGACTTCAATGGAAAAAATAAACAGTGGCTCCATTTCAAAATGTGTGTAAAATTGCTGAAACATTTACACATTGAATTGCATGTGTACCAGGAGTTTATCCTGTTGAATATTATGCATTCACAATAACAATAGCATGGAGTATAGCTGGCATATTGCAAGAACGTCTCGTGTTAAAGCCCTAATCTCTTCCTTTATAAATCTTTCACCAAAGAAATACTAACAGACGCCCTTGGGGGCTCTGGCTACACAGGTCAATACAAGCCCACCAATAAGAGGGAGCTACTCATTTCCTGTCTATCATTGAATACACTGGAAAGACCTTAATAAAATTTTAAAAAAACAACAACAACAAAAATTGCCATTTTCCTCCATAAACAAGAATAAAAGCAAACTTAGAATGGCCAATAGTGAGGGAAAGTAACCGGCAAAGACAAAGCTATGAAAAGAACGAACTGATTGCTTGGGTTAATATTTGAAGGTTCAGCACACAAACTACCCTCCAGTGGAACTGAAGTCTTACCAGGCCTGTTTGAGGCACAAAACACTATTTTGACCAAACTCCCATAAAATCTTAACAGTCTTTTGCTTCAGTGTCATAACTACAGCAGCATCATTGCTATAAAACCTGAAAAAGAATTTAAAAGAAAACAAACCCATTTTTAACGCATTACCCCAACCACTCTTCTTATGAATGCATGGCATTCAGACCAGCACTAACATCAACCCTAACACACTGGTCCAACATGATAAGGTTTTTAAACTACAAAATAGTGGAGGGGTGGGAAAGGTGCACCCAGTGCAAACAATCTTGCAAAGATGGCTGAAAAACATGTTTGGCAACATAAGTGCTTTTGTCAAAACACACCTACGAAACAGGGAGGAAACCAGAGAGCATATTCACGTCTTGGTCATAAAGAAGTGTTGTAACCAGCTGCTGTGGATGAAGCCCAAGATCATGAAAGCCTCCCCTCCTGTCTGTCCTCCAGCCTAAAACAGAGGTGCGGTCCCAGGTAAACATTCCCCCTTCCAGATGTCTGCAGCGTGCATCAGGCCAAGACAAGACTAGACCTGCGACGACTCCTTATCTCCATACGCCCTGGGCTCTACCCATCCTGGCTCATGAGCTTCTACAAACTGTCAGCACAGTTTAACTGTCAGGGCCAAACCAATGACATATCCCAACCAGGTGGAAGACCATTTTTCTTAAAGGTCATCAAGGAAATTTGACACTGCTCAGCTTTATACCTGAGCCAGGCTTGTCATGTCACATCTCGCTTCGGGCGAAAACTGTCAGTTGAAAGATGTCTAGATTTAATTAGCTCCTGATTTTCTCATCATGTTACCAACGAGCTGCTGCAGCGTTCATAGGGTATAAATTGAGAGCCCCAGTGAGAGATTTCAAACATGGTGTGAAACTAATAACCAGGACTTTTATTTTTTAAAAAATATTGAATTGAAGGTGAATTAAAGGCACCTTGGTGGGGAAAATATTTAAAGAGCCACCCCCCCTTATTATTAAATGTCGTGAGAGACTCACCTGTTGCAGAGCTTTGTCCAGGGGCTCAGCTTTGATGATTTCGTCCAAAGTCAGGCCTGTCTCCTCTTTACACTGGTCTGTCAGCTCCAAAGTGTCGGGTTTGACAAGACATCTGTGAAGTTTCCCGACCTGTGGAGGGATTTAGCATTTCATGGCGCAGAATACAGCGGTGGAAATAATGAAATGCTCACTTTTATTTGCTACAACCCCCCACATTCAGGAAATAAACTCTTAATAAAGTCAAACAAACAATTGACAATGTAATTGCACAGAGCACTTAATTGTCAATAAAGCGTTGTTCATATCGAGAAGCTGACATGCCAAACCAAAAAGGTGTGTGTGTTCTCCATTAGGTGAAATTACACTCATTCACCTGCTTGTTAAAAAAACTCAAATAAAACAAAACATAAGTGGTCGCACACCTGTAAAAAGGTGAGCTAACAAGAAAATTGATGTGGTGCTAAGCTAACGTGAGAGAAAAGCAGGCTACAGACGGGTTCCAGCAGAGAGCACACACCATGTTGGTTTAAATGTCAAACATACTGTTCCACTACAGGTAGACACTATGCCACAAGGTACATAAGAAACCGTACAACGAACGGGTCAGAAAGGTCCGTACCTTTTTCTCATGTAGATCCACAATTTGCCACACCAAGAGAATTATTTCCCTCTCATCCGAACCCAGTTTACCCCCATTTGCACCAGCTGTTGCCCCAAAGAACACCACCAGAGTATCACTGTGCGAAGCCATCAGGGACCACAAGGGTAAAAACTACAATTAAAGCAAAGATTCAAATAAAAATAACACGAGGGTTCACCTTTTTCCAAGTGATAAGAAGAGCGAACAAAAGGTCTGGAAACTCAATTGAGGTAAACGGAGAGAGAGAGAGAGAGAGAGAGAGGGAGGGGGGGGGGGGTATTTTCAGAGGAGCCACGAAAGAGTTTTGCGGTCAGAAACTCTACCTGTTGCAGTACTTGTGTGTGCTCTATCCAGAGATACTGGTTAAACTGGTAGAGAAGGGTGGAAATCCGTGTTTCTTTCACACGAACTCCATAACAAGCCCTGGAGTTTTTTTTCCTCCCCTTTCTATTTTTTTTCTGAGTTACCTGTGTGGCTCGGCCTCTGAATCCCAGAGGCGTCGCCTATTGGCTGGTTTGCAAAGGTGAGGGCGGGACGCTCGGGTGTGTGCTGTAATCTCATTGGTCAGAGCGGTTGAATCAGCAAGCAGTCTCACAAACCAGGGTTGTAATACCTCTACGAGGCACATGTGGTGTACTTCAGATTCACAATGATAGTGAAGAGAAATGCTGAATGTAAAACACCCACAAAGACAAATGTTTTTAGAGTTTCTGTAAAAAGGTTTATTATGTTCCTTTCGAGAACGTCTTATATTACTTCAACTGCTCGTCCTCATCACTCTGCCCAGAGTTTCGCATGATATCGAACTGATACGTGGGAGTGAGACGCCTATTAATATTTGTTGCCTATCTTAAACCTCTTGTCCCAAGTTTTTGTCTGCTGTATAATTTAAAGGATCACACTGGGTATCTGTCAGTCTTTTATTAATGTTCTCAGAGAACATATGTGATGTGATTTCATTGTCTTCCTTCATCTTCTCTATCATTAAAATTTGACACATTTTTTTTTAATGTTTAAGGGTGACCACCATCAGTAAAGACAATTAGAGACATTTGTGCTGAAATGGAAACTGTAATTTAATACTTCATGTGCAACTGCTTGTCATTCTTCATTCTTCTATTTTCCATTGTAAATATAAACGTCTGTTATAGTCAGGGCACATCAGAGGTCTATTAAAAAATAAATATGAGTTGGTACCAACATTTTCCTACAACTAGAATAACATCTTGCAGAAAATACATTGATTATATCCCTTTGCTCAATCAATAAAATGTTCAGCAACTGGCACATTGGTACTTTCTTGCATAGTTAAAAGCACTCTGTTGTAGAAAGAAGTTGGAAACAGTGCTGACCACTGATATGATACAAATACAATATTGCACACATGCGCTACATAAGGGTAATATTCACTGAGAGTTTGAGGCTACATCTACCTGGCAAAGTTTCTATAGTTTTGTTCATGGGGTGACAGTTTTTGGTAGATATATATACATATTCATATACATATCTATATTAACAAGGAGCAACTGTCATATTGAAGAAAAAGGGCATTTCAAAGGAGCAACAATAATCTAGAGTTTTCACAGGTCCTTACTGGCCTGGTGGAGTTTTCTCTAGTCTTTGGCCTGGTTCCCAAAATACCATGCTTTGTTGCTTCTGACACTCCCATCTCTGCTTGCTATGGGCATAAGTGAATGCAAGGGTGTTTGTTTCTTTAGCTTCCTTCACTCATTTAAATCCCCCAATCTCAAGAATAATTCCTAGTGTCTCTTACTAGCTGAACCAAACTTAGTAGTGAAGGATGCACTGGGAAGCACTTAAAGTGAAATCCTAGACACATAACAATATTCCACCACCACAACAATAGCAAAAAACATTTATCTTCATGACATCACATAGTCGGCATGTTTATACATGTTGTCTGTCTGTATGTGGCACTATACTAATAACCTGAGTCCACATTTCAACAGGTGTAATTGGTTAAAGTTGTACAATTGAGGCAGCAGCCACTGCAATCCACCGCTGCACCCGTAAAAACTTGCTTTGGTGCAAGTTGTTACTTTTAGTATTATGTGACGTGTTTGTGGTTCTTCTTCTGAGGTAGAAGCAAAAACAGTGTGTTATGACATACAAAACTTCTCAGGGAATTTCAGACTAAGCTTTGTGGCTCAGTTATCCTCTTGGCAGGTCTTATCTTCGTTTGGGCTTTTAACTTGGGGACAAACAGGTTACATTTAAAGGGATTACAGTTTTCTAAACACTGAAAATTGGTGATTTGCATTGCAAGATAATATTATCAATCTGCACATCTTCATGTAAGGAAAGCTTAATGATGGTATTTGTGATAATAATAATTCCCTGCTCAAATACATTTACTTTCCTTTATGTTTGGTTTGGGGGGGAATGTAACAAAGCAGCATTTTACTGATATAAACTAATGGCCTTTTCAAGTTTGTGGCTCATTTTCTATGCCACAATATTTTTTGTATATTTAACATATTCAGTAATATTTAACAAAACCTAAAACCCATTCAGACCATAAAGGACAATGTCCTCATTCAAATAAATGGCGTTAAAACCGTACATAAGCATTTTGCGAGAATGTACATGACATTTGGCACATGCCGCACTGCTGATGCTGTCTCATCCACTCAGTGCTTCCTCATTCTGTGAGAAAAGGTCTAGCATGTCTCAGAGTCAGCTATGCTTTCTTGTGTGATCTCGCCTGACACGTAATTTTTTCGTCACACCCTTTGCTCTCTGTAATTTTCCACTCACTAACTCACCAACATTCGAAGTCTCCAACAAGGTGAACTGCTGTGTCACAATTGGTTTATTCAACACTTCGTTCGAATCATTATCACAATGAACCATCTCCTAGTATTAAACATGATATACAAATGATATCCCGTGAGAATGTCAGCACTATGGACATTTTTTCCAGATGTTTATGACTTTTGTTCACAGCTGGACATTTGAACTGTCTTGCCTATGTATATTAAGACACATGTCCAGTCTACTTTGAGCTGTAAGGACATGAGCCGTGGTTATCGAATGTTAAAATATGTGTCAGCCTGATAGAGTTTAAAGTTCTGTCAATGTCTACTTATGTTTGAGATATTGTAGTGTATTATAAATACACATAATTGACACATAATTATACATAGTTGCACCATACATTCAAATCATTTGCATAGCTAAAGACAATGTGGTAATAGTTAGTGGTATAAAATCTATGATAATAATAACAAATATAACCACAAAGCAGTATGTGATAACACCTTCATAACACTGTCTGCTCAAAAGTTGAACGTTAGCAGCAGCGCACTTGTTGGGAAGTCATTTGAGAAACACCCTGTTAAATTCTCTCATTGTCAGAACCAAGAGCTATTTACAGTGGCGTAACATGCATGTTTATATACTTTACAAGAACAGGCTAATGGGGGCTGATTCATGGATCAAACATTTGGTCAAATTTACAAAATGTATGGAAATGCTCTTTTGGAAGAGTTTGGTTCCTTCCACAAGTGCAAACCTCAATGGCTCTAGTGTAGATGAATATGAAGCCAGGCAGTGCTGGGAAAGAGTATGTACCTTGAGATATAAAATAAGAAGACATTTAATGGAAAAGTGAAATAAGAATATATATTATCCATAATTGAAAGCACACTGCTGACAGTGCTAGTTGAGTCAATTGGTGAAGACAACTTTTGTGCCATCAGGGCAACGGGAAAACTCAGCATGCTGTGATAGGAGTACTTTAAATGTCTAACCAACTTATGCATTTAAAAATATCAGGAAATTAGCTGACACGAAACTCTCTTGCTTAAATGTGCGGGTTTGAGTTTTATAAGACTGTGACAAAGATTAAGACATGATTCCGCTTTTTGTGCTCAACAGAGGGAACATGCAGCTCTTAATTTTGCAATCTTCACATTGAGAGAGGAAGTTGAAAGCATGACTGTTGTCTGTAGTGGCTTACCAAGACAATTGTTACCATAGATAATTTGTCATGGGTGAAAAACATTGTATACAATAGTGATATTTTTTTAAATTTTGTAACAGATTTTTTTTTTTTTAAAAAAAACTGCTTTCAATTCAATTGAGTGCATTGAAAAAGTCTTGTTTCCATCATGACAGTCAATGACATGACAGCATATATTGTATATAGTATAAAATCTAAATAGTGGCTCCTATCTACTGTCCTCTATCCAATCATGTCATGCATATATATATATATATATATATATATATATATATATATATATATATATATATATATATATATACAAAAACTTGTGTTCGGTCTATACTATTATTTGTTGTACTATCAATGCTACATGATATAAAGTAAAGGAAAAGTAAAGTAGATAACATTTACTCTGATAATATGTTTATAAATATATTCTATCTATTGTCACTATTAAAAAGACACAGTAAACAATTTACAGAGTTGAACAAATACTTCACAGACAACCTGACATCCTGTTCATCTGTGTTGTAATTTGATATAAAATGAGCTTCATTTCGGACAAAGAAAACAAAAAAATACATACAATATGCACAAGACTATACTGTTTATATACATGCAAACACACACAATTGATTTTCAGTATCAGGACGGGTTGTTTTTACACATTTCTATTTCTATGTCCATTTAGTCTTTTGACTCAGACACACACTGAGAACTATTGGTCTGATTGCTTTGTCTCTTGGACACAAAGGACAACTCTCTGTTGCCCTCACCTGGGGAGGTGCTGGAGATGTGGCGAAAGAGCTTCTGGATACCGGTGTCACGCAGGGAGCTCCGGAAGGAGCGAGCTGCAAACATGTAGAGAATGGGGTTAACAGTGCTGCTGATGAAGACCATGGCTCCAGCGATGAAGGTCATGGTTTCCCTGACACTGTTCAGGCTCTCTGCTTTATCGGGGAAGTCCTTCACAATGCCCAGGTAGATGAGTGAGAGGATATTTCCTATGTGATGAGGTGTCCAGCAAATGGCAAACACCACCACCACACTGGCGATCAAGACTGTAGACTTGCGCTTAGACTTGAAGTTCATCTGAGTAATCCGGCTGCACAGGCAGCCATAGCAGACCACGAGGATGGAGAAGGGTATGATGTAGCCAACCAGTGTCTCGAGCAGCACACACACCAGCTCCTGGGTCACCGAGTTGTACTCCCTGTAGAGACAATGCTCCTCATCGGATTCCTTCTCTATAACCTGGGTCGGGATGACAGGTGTGCTGAACAAGAAGGCTGCAGTCCACAGGGCCAGCAGTACTTTACTCAGTGCTTTTTTTCTCTTCCAGTCAGCTGAGGCAAAGGGATAACGCACAGCAACAAACCGCTCCACACTCATGACAGTAATGAGGAAAACACTGCTGTACATACAGGCGTAGATCACAAACACCATAGCTTTGCAGGTGGCTTCCCCAAACACCCATGAACGAGCCAGGGAGTAGATCCACACAGGCAGGGTGATGAGGACGAGCAGGTCTGCAACAGCCAGATGCAGGATGAGCAACACCGTGTGGGAACGCTGCTTGATGTGTCTCAGGATAGTCCAGATCACCAGCAGGTTCCCCGGTGCCCCAACCAGGAAAGACAGGCCCAGGATCACACAAGCCACTGCTGTTCCACCCTCAAACTCTTCAGGAGCCATTTCCTCTGAAGAAGACAGCTTAACTGAGTGGTTCATGGTGCAAGTGTATGTGCTGACAGTGGTGTCTGCATGAAAAGAAAAACAAAGTGCTGTACAAGCAAGTCTTCACTTCCCTTTAAGCATAGACAGGGTTTCCTTGCAGGGCTATTTCAGAGTCAGGGAGGTGATTCATGTATGCACCATACGTTCATTTTTCATTTCAGGTCATAGTTTAGGGTAATAAAGTTGAACCAATTGGTTTGGAAAAGAAGTTAAAGAAATATCGACCAAGTACAATGAATGAACAAATGAATGAAATGACCTGTGACAGCAGATGTGCATCAGAACGAAACTTCCATGATAAGACTGTGAATTCATACTAGATGGAAAAATGTGTAATTACCGGGTTATAAATTATTTCAATAAACTGAAATGGTATTGTCTATCAAAGTGCTTTTCATAAAGCTACTGTAAACCTAAAATGGCATTGAAATTGTGAAAATGAAATGTAATTATACTAAATTCACAGAGGGTGAAAAGATCTTTTATGTAAAGAAGCACTTTGAGGAACCTCTAAGACCATAATGAATCTGACACGGTGTCACAAGCTTTTAGTGGTGAATGCTATTCAACTGTTTGCAAATTTTGTGATGATGACAGTCATACTGTAAAAAAAACATCCCCAATTTGTGTTTGAGTATTTGACATAGAGTATTTGAAATAGAAGACAATTAGTTTGCAACACTCAGGCCACTGACATGGACACTAGGAAATAAATGGCCAAAATCTGTAGTAAATATGTTTAGGATGAAAATTTGCTGCACTTATGCATGCTATAATTCTCACATGTGAGAGGCTGGAACAATCAAATGTTCATAATCAAATGGCGCATTTGCTTAAAAAGCTATTTATACAATAAATTGATTATCAAAACTGTTAACAGATCAATTTCCTGTAGACTAATTTCAGCTCTATATCATATACAAAACACAACACACAATATCGGAGCATAATTTTTTTTCAATATTTTAAATTATAACAATAGATTATTATCAGCATAACAAAACCATAACAATCACAATCACATGTTTGCTTATACTGACACACAAGGTAAAACTGAAACAAGGGTGGGAAGGAATGATGGGTGAATATGAATTTTAACACATAATCAAATCTCTGCTGTCAGCACTATTTTACATTTTATTATTATTATTATTCATTTTATTTTATTATTTTACTATTTTAAGGGTTTTGGTAATTAATTCATTGGGATAAAGCTGAGGGAAATAAAATTCTTTTTGTTACTTTAATTTACAGTTTCACACTGTACTGTTTCAGTGCTTTTTTCACGGTCAGACATCAGCTCTACTTGTGTATTTGCTGCCCTCTGGCCTGTCTGATGTTGCATTACCAGTTCCCTGAGTTTGTTAGTATGAGTTGCTATTTCCTGAAACAGTCTGACCAGTCGGGACTCCTCGAGACTCCCTTGTAAATTTCTTGCAAAGAACGCATATAATACAGGATTGACTGAACTGCTAATGAAAACAAGAGCACCAGAACTATAGACAATACTCTTTGACACACAATATTGTTCTGTGTCTGTCCCTAGGAAGCAAACCAGATCAACAATGTTGATAATATGATAAGGCAACCAGCACAGAATGAAGGCTACTACCACAGTGTGGACAAGAACCATTGATTTCTGTTTGGAGTTGAAATGCATTTTTCTGAGCTTCGCAGCTACCAGACAATAACAGATACTAAGAATGATAAAAGGGACAACAAAGCCTCCTAAGGTCTGCAGGCATACGATGATAATCTCTTGAGTAGCAGAGGTAAACTCCTTGGAAAAACACTGATCAGTTTCATCAAGTTTGATCAGTAAAGCAGGCAGTCCTAGAAGCAAAGCAAGGAGCCATAAAAGCACAAGACATCGGTTCCCAATGCTTGTGATCCTCCAGCGCATCATCACAAATGGGTGACAAATGGCTAGAAAGCGCTCCACACTCATAAGGGTGATGAAGAAGATGCTGCTGAACATGCACACATTGACAATGTACACTAAGACCTTGCAGAATGCCACTCCCAACACCCAGGTGTACACCAGGGAGTAGATCCACAGGGGCAGGGTGATGAGGACCAGCAGGTCTGCAGCTGCCAGGTGCAAGATGAGCAACACAGTGTGGGAACATTGCTTGACGTGTCTCAGGATAGTCCAGATCACAAGCAGGTTCCCAGGAGCCCCAACCAGGAAGGACAGGCCAAGGATCACACAAGCCACTGCTGTTCCAACATCATACTCTCCAAGATCCATATCCTCAAAAGAAGAAATCTTAGTGGAGTGGTTCATGGTGTGAGTGCTGACAATGGTGTCTGCGTGAAGAGAAAAAAAACGAAGTGCTGTACAAGTCTTCACTTCCCTTTATGGAGAAACTGTAAAGGAAGGCAGTTTCTCACGGGGCCATTTGTGAGTAAAATACATGATTTCATATATGGACCATAGGTCATTCAATGTCAGGAAGGATAATCCCAGGAAACTGATGGACTAACCTAAAACCACTGATTACCCCTATTGCATTCTTTATAGTGAACAAGTTGTTTTGTGAGCTGGAGGTATTTAAGTCAAGTCAATTTTATTTATATAGCGCCAAATCACAGCACAAGTTAGGACTTTTTTCTAGTTTAATGAAGGTTGATATCTAGTGTCATGTCCATTTCTGCCAAATTCTGGTCCAGAATGCATATCACAAAAAATCTTGCTAATAATAGGTTGGTTTTCTTTGCTCCAGCATTTGCTGGAAAAGAACATTTTTCATAACAGTTGAATTTGGTGCTTGGAATTGTATCCAGCTCACAGAGACCGCAGCTCTGCAGTAATCAAGATATTATGATATCCAATAAATAAATTCACTTTAAAGCACAGAGTGTCATCATCAGCAGATATTGACCACCCTATAACCACCTGTGTTCAACATGAATATGTGTAACAGAAGACAGTAAATGGACTGATTACATTACCTACTGATATAGACCAGTTGAAGTGAAATGGCCACAGGAATCAGTGTCCTTGTGCCCGAAACCAGGGAGCTATCTAATTTTTTCAGCGTTTACAACCTTTATTTTTGCATTTATTGCATTGCTCCCACACAACTTAACTTTGGACTTGTAAACTACAATCAAAGCATGGATGCAACCATTTGAATAGTTAATTATTACCATCTCCTGTATCCATGATTGACACAGTCAGAACTACTCCTGAACCCAGAACACTGGATGAAATATTTTATATAATATGCAGTATGTTAAACAATCTGTTGTCCTACATTGTCTTTAACTTTCACAGTTAAATGAATCTTAACCTTGTTTCCTTTCATCAAAGTTCCCACGTTGATAAGGAAATGTTTGAAGTATTGTTACTTTCCTAATAAGCTTCTTCCATTGTACTGTAAAATAAATACCACTCCCTATCATTGTTTTATATAATTACTTAAAACGCTCCATATGCACAGCAAAAATGCAAGAGCTCATTTGAGAAAGAAAGTAAAACTTATTGACATGTTACCCTTTAACCTCCTATTTATTTTGGTAAAGATTAAAGATGTGGTCAGAAAAGCTGTTGATGCTTCCACTTTCATTTTGATCATTTCTGTTCCTCAGTAGAGCAATTGGTGTCTCTCCTGAAAAACAGTCAACAGTTTATGGTTAAATTGCTGCATGTCAGCTCCATCTATTGTTCATATTGTGCATGTTTTGCAGTGGAATGTAATTTGCTTAGCTGGGTACGTGGCTAAAACAGACCACTTGATGATTGACAAACCTAATTTCACTATAAATTCTAAAGAGTGAATCAACAATGAATCACACATTGCTCATGCACAGTGAGATTTCACATCTCACTGAGCTATTTCCTGTCTGGCCACAACCCATTTAGTGATGTTACAGCAGGTGTTCTGCCTTTGATCGATGGCTGATAAAAAATGCTATGACACTTTTAAAAAATTTTTTTAACATGTCTTATTCTTGACAAATGAGACATAATTTA
Source organism: Euthynnus affinis (assembly GCA_029490765.1). Lineage (NCBI taxonomy): Eukaryota > Metazoa > Chordata > Actinopteri > Scombriformes > Scombridae > Euthynnus > Euthynnus affinis. The sequence continues at coordinate 17,333,040 of CM055839.1, forward strand.
ATATTGAAGGCACACACATAAAGAGTATTTAATAACTTAGTGTTGAGGTGAAAGTCCAAAAAAAGGCCACATTTATTAGATTCACAGATATGTAATCATTTCAGAATGGGCAGGAGGATCATCATCCATCAAAACAGTAACCGTAACTAACATTGACAATAGTTATATCCAATGTGAGTACCCCAGTGAATGAGACAGCATTCATAAAAGCACTGGACCTAGAACACATAAATAAAACCATTAATGTTATTAATAACACATGTGCCTTTCCTGCAATTACATATCCAAATATTTTTAAATATCATCTATGTGCTAAATACTACATATACAGTGTGTGTGTGTGCACATACATTGTACAGTGAGTCTCTATAAATGTAAAAGCTGACCAGCAGTGGAAGAGATAAGGTCACAGCTGGGTCCTAAAATGCTCGACTAAGTTATGGCAACAAGTGCAGCATAACAGAATATTTCTACTGTGTAAGTTTTCATATTTCTCTGAAGTGGCGTCTACTTATAGGTCAGTGTCTGTATATCTAATTCAGTTCAGTCAGCTATAGTTACATTTATCTGAGTAGCAGGGGAGGCAGCCTGATGCAAGTTTGGAAAGATTCACACTCAGGTGGTTAAAAACACAAATACTGTATAACGGGCTAACTCCCATAATTTTCCATGAAGCTTTCATAACGTATTCAGAAAAGAAATCCATACATTTTATGGCATTTATTGTTCGTTATCTGTGCAGAAAAAAATGATTAAAGGATATTTTAATGACTACGACTTTAAAGTTGTAACGATGACGTTGTTACAGTGCGCAACAGAGGAAGCCTCCCCCAGCCTGCTGCCTCCTCGGTGAAATAAACAAGACGATGTTGTCAATTACGATGTTCTCAATGCAGCAGCACTAAAAGTACAACACTGTATTCAAAAGAGACGCTGGATATTGTGTGTAACAGAGAGTGTGAGAAACTGTAAGTGACGGTTTAATACAGACTTGATTTCTACTGCTGGCTAACAGTGGCTAGCTTCGTAGCTAATATGAGCTAACTTGAAAGCTAGCTTAGTATTAGATAACGCTAGCCAGGTAAATAGTTAATGTTAGGGGCGTCAACTTATACTATTTAGCGTTAGCCAGATTTGCCAGTTTGGTCGAAGGCCGGCAATTTTCACCTTCTTTGGGTTAATTTTAATCATAACATCGCGTTAAAGACAGTATAATGCGTGTGTACTTTGCACCTTTACCAACTGTATTGAGCTAGCGTTAAGTTAGCTTTGCTCGGGAGCTGAGAGTAGACTGGCTAACATCTTGGAAACTATCAACAAACTCTTGAAATGTCTCGAATTCGTGTCCCAGCTGGCTAACTTATTTCCACATCATCACGATGTCTCACAACGTTTAACCATTACCCCAAGGAAACAACATCTATATTTAACGCTAGCTGTGTAACGTAATGTTTACACCGTGGTCAGTAAAGTTTGGCCCACATTAGCTAACAAACTTCTGCACTAACAGGTTTCTTGAGTTGTTGGATCGGGACAAACACCTTTTTCACAAGTTAAGAAGTGGACCATAAACAGTGCAATGCCTCTGCTGTTTCTGGAGAGGTTTCCGTGGCCCAGCCTGCAGACGTACACAGCACTGAGTGTGGCTTTGCTTGCTGGCAGCATCTTCAGCGCCTACACCACTGTGACTGATCCTGGGTTTGGGGCCTTGGAAACTGATGAAACACCAACTCCCTCTGAAGTGGACCTTGAACATCTAAACAATGATATTAGTAACACAGAATTGGCAACCACTGTCTTGTGGTACTTGGTCACCGACAGTCTCTTTGTATGGGTGAGTGTCTTTCAATATAGGACTTTGCTATATAATGATGATGGTGGTGTCACAAAAAACGTATTGACACTTTATTCTTCTGTGTTCTCCTAGGTTTTGGTCAACACGTTCTGCTGCTCTTTGATGTTGATTGCTAAAATGATTCAGTATGTGGTGTTTGGCCCGCTTAGAGTCAGTGAGAAGCAGGTGAGTCGTGAACATGAATGCATCTACTTTTTGTTAGAGGGAATGTTAACCTCCCTCAAAAAGGCCGAAATTAAATAGCCATTTAGAGCCCAGCCAACATCGTCCTCATCTTATTTCTGTTTTTTTCCCCGCAGCACCTGAAGGATAAGTTTTGGAACTTCATATTTTACAAGTTCATTTTCATCTTTGGCGTACTGAATGTGCAGACAGTGGAGGAGGTGGTCATGTGGTGTTTGTGGTTCTCTGCCCTGGTGTTTCTTCACCTCATGGTGCAGCTTTGCAAAGACCGATTTGAATATGTAAGTATTAAAATCAATACAACTTTTCCCTCTTTTTTCCTCTATTCTTTTCTTTCTTTCTTTTTTCTTTTTTTTTTTTTTTTTTTTTTTTAACTTTTTCTGGTGCCCAAAACATGTTTTTTTGTTTAAGACTACCCTGCATGGTAATCTAGGGCTGGACAATAAACTAAATTTATTACATTATCATCATTATGAATCTGTTTTTGTTTTGAATGTACTCTCATCACAATTTTCACAAGTCTGAGTCCAACCCGATTCAACTACCAATTCAAAAGCTATAACCTAATGATATTAGACCAAAGGTTCAACCAACCACCCGGCCTACAGTACAAAAACAAAAGTCCAGAATCTTGCATGCGTTGTATAATAACTAATCATATGCGAATAGAGAGCCAACACAATAGAGCAGCAATGACATATGACATTAAACCAAATATCTTTGGGTGGTGGAGAAAAAAAGACATTTGAGGATGATAGGAGGGCTTTGGAAAACAGTGATTGACATTTTTCATCATTTTCTGACATTTTATAGACCAAACAACTCATTGATTATTCAAGAAAATAATTGCTAATTGCTGCCCTCAACACATGATATTATTGGAAAGGCCACTGAATGTAAAGATGATGTAGTGTTAGGTAGTTTTAAGTGAAAGAGCATGAAGCTCTTTCAGAAGCCTGTCTTCCATGAAAGGAAACAATGTCAACAATGGTTAAGGGACACTGTTGTCATGGATACCCGGAGAACCTTTTTTCCAGCTTTTTTGCTGCCGAGCCTCCAAGGTCTTTTAGCTCATAGTTGTCTTAGTAGGACACACATTACTTCAATAATGTCAGTTCCAAACAGCATATCAGTTTTCTTTTGAAATGAATATCACATTACCCTTTTTCAAGTTGACCCAAGTAGGAGATGCAGTGAAACTTGAGTAACTTTTGAAGGCATTGGAAATCACCAGTATGTCACTAAATAAGTATATTGCTTATGTTTATTTGCTATGAGACACCATAGAGTTCAGTAGGTGGTCTAAACAACCTTGTATGAAACCTGCTCTTTTTTTAGAGCTGTATAGTAAACATGATAGGACTAGATCTTTATTCTTTGTGACTGTCTTGTTTTTATAAGGACTGAGAGTAAATGCAAGGTAGAAAAAAAACCTGGCATTCGATGACACCTGATGAACATACCTTCATATTTCATACAGGGGTCTTTTTTAAAGGTGTGCTGAATGTTCCCCAAAAGTATGAGAGTGACTGTACTCTTTTCAGCTCTGGATCTATTAATAGTACCTTGTTCTGGCATGTTAGGCCACTGATACAGTTTCAGGCGCTACATTGACTTGTCCCTGTATCAGATTGTGTTTTTGCATGTTGGGGGAAAACAAAATATCACATTTAGTTACCTACTTGCAAGCAATGACATTTAAAATGGACGCTAAGTTGGTATAGTGATGTAATGCTGTCTGGATTAGTGTACCAGAGGACCTTTTATTGCTACTGTACTGAAGAATATTTCCCATTTAGCGCGTGAATGAATGTCTTGCACTACAAATTGCTGTATGCTTGTTTGTGTAACTATCTGCTTGTCTTCATAGCCGTCTCTCAGCTTTGACTATAGATGTGTGCATGTTCTTTTTATGTTTAAATCTGTCAGTTGTGTAAGCCCAGCTGTCTTCCTTCATGTTTTCCTGTTTCTGTGGGTTCTAGCTTTGGGGTGAAGATCCCTCATGTAGATTAATATGCTCAAGGTTGTTTTAATGTTTGCAATAAGGTCTTAAAATGTATTCTATACACTAGACAATGTTAACCATTAGTTAACAGTCCCAAGCAACGTTTTAACAGTACATGAATGTTTTTGGAGGTTGTGTGTGAGGAGTTTATTGATTTAAACAGGTTGTGTAAAATTTGGTTCAAGCCTGTTTTCCTCTCAGTTGCTACAGTAGAAGTGCCCTTTGAGTATAGTACTGAGTCCAATACTGAGACATGCTTATTTATCAGTGGCCAGTTGTGCACAGTTCAGCAGGTGAGCAGGTTTACTGATTAGATTAGATGTATTATTATAACTGTTGTTGTTAAACTTTATTTATTCAGAAAATCTCATTGAAATCAAGATCTCTTTTGTAAGAGAGACCTGAGAATAGGACACACACACACATGGTCACAATAAGACAGTTCATTCCCATGACAGTCACAAAACAGTCATCGTACACACTCATAAACACGCTACTTAAAACTGTCACAAACATTCTGAGGAATATCAGCTTGTAAAACTCATTCTAGTAGGAAGGTGCATGTTACTGGAAAACAGTCTTCTCCAGCTCGGAGTCTATATGAGGAACTTTTAAAGCCAACCTGCTCTGTGATCTGGAGTCATGATAATTAGCTCTGAGCTCAACTAATGTTAAATAACTCAGTCGGCAGCTTAGATAGCAAGGCCTTTTAAATGAAGACACAGGTGTGCTGGTGCCTTCTAGTTGTCAGTGATGACCATCTGACCTTTTCAAACAACTCACAGTGGTGAGTGTGATAGCTGTAATGAATCGAATGACACTGTGGTAGATAGCATCCAGAGGTTTAAGGGTGGTGGCAGCAGCAGCACGAGCATACAGGATATCTCCATAATCCAATGTGGACAGTATGGTCGATTGTATAATGTTTGAGTAACAGATCCCAAACCTGCACAAATTCTCTTAGAAGACAAAGAAAAACCCATCAAAAAGCTTAGGACATGAGGAAATGGAGACACTTAAAATGAGGCACAATCCACTTCTAACTTACATTTTCTCCCTTTCAGCTGTCATTCTCCCCCTCCACTCCCATGAACAGCCATGTGCGAGTGCTGTGTCTGCTGGTCTCCCTGCTGCTGGACTGTTGTGGCCTGGCTGTGGTTTGTGGTCTGCTGGGAGCTTCCCATGGCTTGCACACCCTCTCCTTTATGGCAGCAGAGGTAAGAACCTGGAGTTTATACACAGTTGTATAAAAACGGAGGCCTGCTTTATAGAAAAATGCATGTTGACCAGTTTGTACCAAATATTATAATGGACTCTTTAAAACATTCTCTCTTAGCTCTTACCATTTCCTAAAGATATATAATTTTATTTAAGAGCTAAAATGTTTATGAGAGCTTGAATGGTTTAAATCAGTTGTGTGATTCCAGTTCTTCTCAGTTCTGGTTCTTACTGAATCCTGGTTCAGATTCTTGGTATGTTATTTGAGCAGCATTATTATTTTTGGGTTAAAACACAAAATAAAGACTCAAGATGTCAAAATCACTGCATTATTAAACCATGCAGACAATGACTTGTTGTCCTAGATAAAGTTCCTCCATTGTATGAAATTGTTTTCACACAGTCATTCTATTTAGCTGCACCTCTACTGTCTTTTGTGAAGCTCAGCCACACTTTGAGGGAGTGTGCTGGTCCACCATATTGTAAACACTACAAGTCTTTTTTTTTTTTTTTTACAGCAGAAAATTATAGCAGGATAATAATAATAATAATGGCTGCATTTTAGTTTGATATGCCAGTTTCAGGATCCTCATGATGTGCTGGATCATGAAAATTGGCTTACTGGGACATTGAAATATCATCATTCATGTTTTCAGTTACAACTATGCTTTTCTATCAAAATGTCTATTTGATGCAGAACCTGTCTTCTAAAGAACATAAACATTTTAAAATATTTAACACACAAATAATCATCGTACCATTCAAATAATAAAACAGTTCTTTGCTCATTTTTTCAGATATCGTATTTTTAAGTCACAAGTGTAATAATGTCATATTTGGAAATTAAACTACAATATTACATAATGTTCATTTGTGTACTTTTGTCTTCAGTGTCTGCTGGTGACTGTTCGCACGGGGCATGTCATTATGCGGTAAGTCCCTTTAAAGCCTTCTTAAGGCATGCATACACGTGCACGCACCACAGCAGCAAGGATGACATCGCTTTTGGAGATTTAGAATCAGGGGCTAATGTTAGCAACACCATTTGTTTTCCTTTGGTTTCATTAGCACCAATGTGAAAGGCTCCTTTGTCCCGCAGAGAGTTTGGATTATATAAACAGCAGAAAAAGCTTTTATCAGCAGAGCCACTCATAGTAGTCTTAGTCTTACATTAAAACTGTAAACTGTTAAACTGTCAGGTGCATAGCAAAATAATTTTTGTGGTGACTGTTTTTTTACATTGTTCCCCCAGTTTAACTTGTGTTATTACACATGGCAGATTAAGAGTTCAGCAGCGAAGGACTATTTCCACTCCATTTCTCTCTCATTACACTGTTATTCTCTGTTCTTGTTTCTTATCCAGATGGATTTAGTTCCATTTGTCCATGTTTTGCTGCCTCTTTATGCTGTTATCGCACCATATATACTTTTAGCAGTATCTTTGTTTCATGTCTTTATTTAGTTTGCCAAATTTCATCCAAAATAAGGGGCTCGTCAGTCCCCATACTAAATCTCACCTGTGTTTGCTGGCCTGAACTGTGCCCCCCCCCCCCCCCCTCAGGTACTCCATCCACCTGTGGGACCTGAACCATCCAGGGACTTGGGAGAGTAAGGGAACCTATGTCTACTACACAGACTTCATCATGGAGCTGGCTATGCTCTTTCTGGACCTCGTACACCACATCCATATGCTGGTAAGACACAGAGCAGACAGGTGTAGGCAGGCATGTGTGTCACTTATTCTTTTTACACTCCCCTAATCTTCCACCTTTTCTGTTCATAATATTTCTCTCATTAGCTTTTTGGTAACATCTGGCTGTCCATGGCAAGCTTGGTTATCTTCATGCAGCTGCGGTATCTCTTCCATGAGGTCCAGCGTCGCGTCCGCAGACACAAGAACTACCTTCGTGTCATCAACAACATGGAGGCTAGGTAATGGAGCTTCTTTTGTTGTTTCTAATGAAATATTTCCATCTAATTATTACTTGTTCATGATTATATATATTGTACATTTTTTATGCAGATTTGCTGTTGCTACAGCAGAGGAATTGGCAGCTAATGATGATGATTGTGCCATCTGCTGGGATACCATGTTGACAGCACGCAAACTTCCCTGTGGTCATCTTTTCCACAAGTAAAGAGTGATTTTTGTCATTCAGCAGGAGTTGTTTCTATGCATAATTCAGTCTACACGGGGATAGAAGATTTAGAGGTGCCCTTGGCCTGTGGCTTGTAGTCATCTCTCTAGTCAAGTGCCAGTTTATCTTTCCTTACTAGAATCAAGATGGCTGAACATGCTGTGCTTGAATACAGTACCATTTGTTTGGCTATTGCCCAAAATCCTGCATAAATTATAGATTTTTTTTTTTTGTGGACAACCTTGACTACAAAAATCAGTTAGCTTTTTTTAATAAAGCTTTCATTGTTGAACTCACAGGGCATTTACAATATAAAGAAATTGTACTAGTCAAGCTACAGAATACTTGTCCTGAGCCTTGAAAAGTAAGTCAAGGTTTTATTCCAGAAAAAAAAACAAACAAACCAGCACATACATACGTACGTAAACAATATAATATTTGTGACTTATACTGTTTGTCTGGTGTTGTGTTTCCAGCTCTTGTTTGCGCTCCTGGCTAGAGCAGGACACTTCCTGTCCCACATGTCGTACATCCCTGAACATTAGTGGGGACGGGAGCCAGACGAGAAGCCAGCAGCAGGGTGGGGGCTTGGAAGACAACATCGGTCCTGTAGGAGCTGCTGCAGATGCTAGACCACATATCAACCAACACAACCACTTCTTCCACTTTGACGGTTAGTCTATCAAATACAAATCTGAAGACAAATCCAGTGGCTGAGTTACCTTCCACAGAGTCTGCTTATGATAATGAATTATGATACCATGCATTCTCCCACAGGATCCCGTATTGCCAGCTGGCTGCCCAGCTTCTCAGTGGAAGTGATGCATACTACTAATATCTTAGGGATCGCTCAGGCTAACAACTCCCAGCTCATGGCCATGGTGAGTTTATGTTTACAGCTGATTAAATTCTTTTTGGTTTTCTGAGAGATGATGCATTAATAGCAATTTAATGCCAGATATTGAATCATTTTGTCTTAACATCACTTGTGTCTGTTACCTCACACTATATTCTGTGTGTATCATGGTTCAAATGTTCTTAACGTCTTTAAGTTGCTCCTGTGATATTTTTATACCTAGTAAATGCTTGTTGACGTAGTGATAACCTATTTAATTAACCAAGAGATTTAACAGAAACTGGTAGTTACAGAAGATGGCAAGTATATTTAAGAAAAAAAATTGTGCAGTTGTGTAAGTGTCATTAACTAATGCTATACATTTTTGACTTGCTTTTATTATAAAACTTCTTATGTGAACTTCTATTAATTATGTTCCACTCTTCCTTCTCAAACTGTCTTTCTTTAAATCCTCTTTTCTATTGTTCTCTTTGATTCTGACGTACCTTAATGTCATCAGGCCCATCAGATCCAGGAGATGTTCCCTCAGGTGCCCTCCTACCTGGTAATGCAGGACCTGCAGTTGACCCGTTCTGTGGAGGTCACCACTGACAACATCCTGGAGGGACGCATCCAGGTGCCTTTCCCTACACAGGTCTGTTAACTTGAGGGTTCCTGTATTATGTTTTTTGTTTTGTTTTTTCAATTGGCGCCTATGACTTATCAAACCTTTTTTTAGTAATACAATTCCTATTCATACTTTGAAGGAGAGAAAACTTGTGCTTTCCTGATTCTCAAACTGCTCTGTCAGGCTTTTTCTTCCTGATTTGTGTTTTATGTTGATCATGATGTGCATATGGCTTAATTGAAATAAAAAAAACAAAAACGAATGCAACTAGAAGAGTGCAGATCTCTGCCAGGTGTGTACAGTCAAGATAACATGAAAATAACAAAAACGGGAATTTATTCATCTCGTTTTGTGCCTAACTTTAGTGGATCATAATGAATCAGGTATGGCATTCATCTGCAGATGCTCTGGTTCAAGATGAGACCAAACTTTTCTATGGATTTTTTTGAGCCATGACAAAGGCCAAAATGTTGCCTGCAACAGACTAGGTAAGCCTTGATTTTAGTCTAGCCAATAACCAGAACTGCCTCTTGCTATGTTGTAATGCATAGTGAAAAATGGTAAGGACTTCTGAAAAGGCAAAAGTCTAAGCTTTACGATAGGCTCATAAGGAATGGAGTTCAAAAATTGCAAATCACTGCACCCATGAGAGGTCACTGAACATACAATCATAAATGTGCACAAAAATATTAAGCTGATGGATTCAGTAGTATCAGTAGAGATTAGCTGTGGACAGATACACACACACACAGAGATAACAATCTGTCATCTTGATATTATGGTTGTGTTCCTTCCTCAGGCCATAGAGCGCTCCCCTTTACAGGGGAGCTCTGGACCAGAGGAGCAGGCAGGGCCCAGTGGAGCAGCTGAGGAAGGTGTCGGTGAGCCAGACAACATGGAGGTCAGAGGTGGTCGCTTCTCTAAGTCGGCTGAGGAGAGGCAGAAGATGCTAAAGCAGAGGAAAGAGGAGATGATCCAGCAAGCACGCAGGTTGGCACACTGCTGGTTTGAGTTTCTTACCTAATAGGAAAGGGTGATCTGATATGGTTTATATTCAACAGAAGTTGTTTTTAGTAGCTTATATTTTCTACATTCATTTTTGTGATCTGTACATTTCGTGGTGAGTGTTTTCCAAATATCTTGCACTTTCTATTGCTATGATTGCACTTTTTAAGATGTTTTTCATTGCTTATTTGTAGGAGATATCTAAACAAGAGTCCAGAGGATCAGGATGAGGATTTGCCTGGACTGGAGGAGGACATGGTCCCAGAATTAGACTCTACTGTGCTGAGACGTAGAACCATGGCAGCAGCTGCAGAGAGACGCTTGCAACAAGACCCCGCACCCTGATACACAAATCAGCTTCAGCAAGAGTCTACATCCCAAGAGGCACGACGAGCTTTTTAAATCTTCCCCCATTTGGTGTACAGTCAGTGGTCATCACCTATTCAAAACAATAATTAAAAGCATCGCAAATATGGCCTGTATAGACTGTTTTGGGCTGCCTAAATAAGTTGGAGCTATTGTGAACGGCCTCTGCATAACTGATTCCAGCCTGACTATCTGGAGCATTATAAAAATCAATGGGTGCAACTCAAGAAATGCAAGATTGCAGTGCCCTCTATTTACGTGCCACACATTGCAACCACCAGCTTCAGTAGAGAGTAAGCAATGATCGGGACTGGCTGTTAAAAATGAGCATGCTTTGCGTTCAGAAGTCTTTTATGAGAGGGTTGTAAAGGTATCGTTATTAGAAGTTTTTTGGGTCCTTGTTTGTTTTCCTTTTATGTGACATTTTTTTTCCACTTGTTTTACTCATGGGGGGGGGGGGGGGTCCTTATTGTGGATGGAGAAACTCATCTGATGTATTTGTGTGTTAATATTTTATGAGTTTCAACTGTGAATTAAGTGTAGGCAAAATGACAACACGTTTTTACTTCTTACCTTGGAGTAAGAGAATGTCACTTTAGTATTTTTTTTTCAGCCTTTCTGTCAAACATGAATGTTCGATCAAAATGATGCTGCAAACAAAGTGTTTTTGACCCACATGGGTTCTGTATTTAGTGTGTAATGTCACCCATTGCAAACAGTTTTTGTTATTTAACAAGGCAGGATGGGCATGTACATTTCCGTTTCCTAATACAGTTCCCTTGAGATGTGTAGGCAACAAAGGGGATGTATTTTTGTACAGTGGGTATCATCCTCTCAGTCTTTTCTTAAATTACCCTCTGCTCATCAGCAGTTCTCTCCAAATAAGAAAATGTTATTTTCTACTGAGTTAGTATTCGAGTCCTAGGTCATCAGTTTCCAACATTTACAAATGTTTAGTGGATATAGAAATGGTTACATTTGCGGCAGCTGGAATCGCTGCGCTGTCTTTAAGACATTTTGCGACTCATTCCAGTTGTAATGATGAATTATCTTGGATGAGGAGCAAAACATTGTCAAGTATTAACAGTAGATTCAGTTGCTTTTGACTTCTTACTTCTAGATATTGATTGACCTGAATGAATGAGAATCTTAATGGAGAAATTTTAGGGTGGTTTTATTTGTGCAGCCTTTGTCCACTCACATTGAGAATTGTGCTAATTGAAAAATCATACCAGCGAGGAACATAATCATTCTCTGCTCAAACATCTTATTTCAATAATGTACGGCAATGTGCAGCCTTGAGCCGGCCCATGAAGCTTTTTGGGTATTGTCAAATTTCACTGAATCTGTAGCTGGTTGAGACATATCAATGGACACAAAGATGGAGACTGTATTATAAGTGTTTGATTTATTGTGATTACAGCGTGAGGAGAGATGTGCATGAATCTAGCAAGTGCTTTTGTTTCCTTCCACTTTATCCCAAAGAGCAGCCCACAAACTTCCACTAAAAGCTGAAGTGTCGTGATCTTTATTGTGTGTTACTTTAATGCTCAAACTCTGTTTGGGGGTGTTGTAAGAAGATACAATATAGGATTTAGATTTCAATTAGTCAAAATGTAAAAAAGAAATCAGTTTTCATTTTCAGTTTGACATTCAGTTATTAAACAACTTTTAATGTCCATGATATATTTTCATATTCATGGCTTATCTTTCATAACCATTATTTAATCAAAACTGAAGTACCTTTTTGGACTGAGCTTTCCTGTATTTTGTGCCTAAATCAAGAATGGTTGAGTTATGGATAATTTCTGTAAATCTAGTTTTTGTAAAATATGTTAATACAAAAGACTCACTCAATAAACAGAGCTTCTACAGCTTTTTAACAAAACACTGTCATCGACTCTTCTTGCTTGGTGTTTCCCTATTTTTTTGTAGATGTAAAACCCTTCTGTCCCTATTTTCCAAACACAGATGCTGCTGCAGACTTGCTCATTTAAAGAGTACACTGCTAAAAACTGGATATGATAGAGAACCCTGCCTAATGTGTAATAGCTAACATCTCATACTCTTGCCTTTGAGTTTGTGCTGGACTGAGTTACATAAGAATGAATTAATTGTCTGATATGTCTGAGAAGCTAGAATTCACATTTCACAAAACAGACACTATATAGGATTTTTTAAAATTAGATCAGAACAAAATAACACCAAAAACAGCCAACACACTCAGGGCTTGACAGTCAGTGGACAAAAATGTTTAATAAAGTACAGAAACTCAGTGTTTTACAAGCTTTTTTTTTTTATAAAGGGACGAATGAGAATGTTTTAGTTTTTTTTAATTGAAACGTTATTATCATAACACATTCAATTTCATCACAGTAAAAATGTTAACTATTGTGAATTGAAATTATAATCAAGTCTGGTAAAAGGAAATACAAAATAGATGGAAAATGACAAAATAATAATAATAATAAATAATGATAAATAATAGTAAAATATATATATATATATATTATAAGAAAATAAAGGCAATTCAATGTTTTTAATAAATATAAATGCGACGTGACGTCATTTGGCCACACCTCTGCCACGTAGGTTAAGCATGCTAGGCATAATGGCTCGGAAGAGAACCAGTTTGGTTGGCATCCGATTCGCAGCTGCCGATTCGAATTTTCCAGTCCACCTTAAAAATGAAATAACGCCTGTAGATGGCGTTGTTCAGTCATTTTCGAGCTAATTCATGAACTTAATATTTTGACTTTTTTCTCATCCAGACCATATTAGACCAGGTCCTCATCAAAAACCACTATACTTAGAACTTTCAGACCTGGACTAGATTATCTTAGAGACTCTAAACTGTCTTAAAAACACAGTCTCTGATTTGTGAAACCTTTATTTTATTTGTGAAAATGCAAAAAAGGCCGATTTCACTGGTTTTTGATGTAGCTCGAAAATAGCTCGAAAATGACTGAACAACGCCATCTACAGGCGTTATTTCATTTTTAAGGTGGACTGGAAAATTCGAATCGGCAGCTGCGCAGGCTAACTTCAGCCTCGTCTCCAAGCCTCTATGCTCGGAACACACCCACGGTATTCATGCTGATTATGTTGTCGAGCCTCACCGGTTAATAAACCGGTTGTCATAGTAAGTTCTAAGTTTGGGAATTCACCTGGAGCGTCTGTTCGTGTGTGGTGCTTTACCGGTAAGTAGTCGTGCTAGCCGACTAGCTGCTAGGCTAAGTATTTAATGTGAATGAAGTGACAAGTTAATTAACGTTAGCCCTCTGATGCTAGCCGGGCTGCTAAAGTTGGTTTGATTGACTGAAGATAGCCTCGTGTAGCTTTTGAAGTGAGACAAGAGGAGAGTAAGATGTTTGTATATGATGGTATATGGTTAACTTGGTTACTTAACATTAGATGTGACACGACGCTGACGTTAGGCTTGGATTCGGAGTTAAAGGGAAGTTAAGCGAAACATAAATAATGATATTTAGAGGCTGATTCTCCGTTTTTTTTTTTTTTTATAAATATTTTACCATAAAGGTAAATAAATAAATAATAAATGTTCAGGCCGGAATGTTATACGTCAGTTCTCGCGAGCCTGACTGTTCACACCAGAAACGGTTAAAAAGAGGTTCTGCTCTTTTCCAATGTAGAGTTGATCTTTATCATGGGTCAATAATCATCACTTTGACGTTTGATTGGCCAAGGCTACCCTATAGCCACCTCACCCCCTAACGCTTTCTATTTATCTATCTAGCTATCTAGACTGGACAACTAACACCATCATCAGTATTTTTGGATGAACCCCTGTCTCTCAGGCGTGTATTTTTAGCAGAGCTCTATCACTTATAATAGATTATCAGAGCGTTTTCTTGTCAGATTTGCTTGCTGTGCGCAGAGAAAATAGAAAAAGTTTACTCTATAAAGATATTGTTTGATTGTATTTAAAAGGGTAAATATAACATTTTTACTTCGTTTTTAAGTGAGAAAAAGGAGCTTTACATTACCAATGAAAATGGACACGGAATCATGCTGTGAATTTCTAGCCACAAGATCAGTGAATTTGTCCTTTTTTGTGTTTTCACAAATAAAGAACACAAACAAATCTGAAACTATGTTTTAATGACTTTCTGGAGTCTCCTTGGTAATCTAGTCCAGATTTGACAAGTCTAAGTACAGTGGTTTTTTTGATCTGGACCTGGTCTGATGCGGTCTTGATGGAGAAAACAGTGAAATCACCACTTTTTTTGGTTTCATAGGCAAAATTAAGGTTTCACAAATCTGAAGGTGGGTTTAAACAGGCTTTTGTTACAATGTCTAACACTGTTTTATGGTATAAGTGGTTAAAAAACGGACAATCGGCCGCATAACATTGTTATCTATGTTCCCTTAACTCTAAATCGGAAGCTTACGTTAATGTTAACTACTTCAGTAAGCCAAAACAATTTGGGCGTTGACACATGAAGAGCTGATTAATCAACATGAGCAATTTAAGATTACTGCAGGGAAACACTCTGCCCTCTTGGCACGCAACAAAGCCTTTAACACAGTCATATTCTTATTTGCGTGGCTTGGTGATCAGGAAATAATGACAGCAGTAAAGTGTAATTATGTTATGCCGCTATGGAAACGATAAAACATAAGACAGATTGAACTCTTACCAGGTTCATGTGTTTAAAAACTCAAACCTCTATTAAAGCCACCAACAGCAGCACTATGTTACCTTCTCACCTTACATCTCCTGGTTGAGCCTGGCCTATATCCTGGAAAGAAAATCTTGAATGAATGCCTACGTATCACCTCAATACACTATGTATTTTAAGGGGGAGTACATGACGCATCATATGTGGGTGTGCCTAAGCATGGCAGTTAATTTGTATTAGTCAGGTCAAAGTTCTGTCTGACCTAGAACAAATACAATCCAGGCTGAAGATATGACAGCATTAACGTTAGCTTTCAGTATTATTCACTCACTCATTTAAGGGTGTGTATGTGCCTGTGAACTCACCCGTCTGTCTACTGTGTTTCCCTTCAGAGATTGTGGAATGCTGCTGGACGAGACTCCGCTTTTTGAGCCCTCTCTGCTTCACGAGCTCGATTGGAACAGCAAAACTGTCTCTTTCTCTCCTGATATCTCCCCTTCCAGCCCAGGGGAAGGTCTGGTGTTCAGGCCGCTCCATTTGGCAGATTTCAACAGGGGTGAGTATCGCAATACATACAGTCATTTTTTAAATTAATTAATTTTTTTTACAGAATGTCCACAAAAGTTCACATTGGGAAATCAAGAATTCACACGAGATGAGGGAAAAATCTGATCGTCTTCACATTGTAGTGTTTTTGTGTTCCAGGATTCTTAAAGGTTTTATCTCAACTAACCCAGACAGGTGATGTCACACCAGAACAGTTCATAAGTAAGTTACGCTTACACATGGTGCTAATTTGATAAAAGACAAAAGTGAGATTGTGATTATGTTCAGAACATTAGCCATTATTTTAATTCCTGAAGTGCTGCCAAATTTAAAACTTGTTGCCTTTATAGGCATCAGACACTTAAAACAAAACCCCATAAAACAAACCTTAAATACAAACCAATATAATTAAAGATCAACAAAGATTCTTCTTTTAAAAAAACATGCATGTTGTCTGTTGGCTTTCAGAGAAGTTTGAGCATATGAAGAATACGGGAGACTACTATGTCGTGGTGGTGGAAGACACTAATCGGGGACAGATCGTTGCCACTGCCACATTGATCACAGAGCACAAATTCATCCACTCCTGTGCTAAGGTATATTACACAACATCCCATGAATGCAACTGTAATTTATCTCTACATTTTTTCAAAGACTAATCCCATAAAGAAGTTACTCATTAACATAGTGGTAATTAAGTGGCCGGGTAATTATTAGTTCACCACCATAAACTAAAAAAAAAAGTACATTTACATGTTTTATTTCCTGAAATTTTATGGTAAGTATGTATAGTTATTGATACTGAATTTTACTGCAATGAATGATATTGCTCAACAGACTGAAATGAAGACTCTCTTTATTCTGGTTTGTTTGCAGAGAGGCCGGGTGGAGGAGGTAGTAGTGAGCGATGTGTGCAGAGGGAAGCAGCTGGGCAAACTGTGAGTAGTCCTGTGTGAGCCTAAAACAAAGACATTTTGTTTTAGCTCATTTTTAATTCTCACAAGTGGGACCTTGTATAAGCTCCTAAAATCTCAAACGCAGACATGAAATTATTTGAAGGAGAGACTTCTTGTGACTTATGCTGATTTCTTCCTTTATCCCCATAGGTTAGTTTCAGCACTCACTCTTCTTAGCAAAAAACTGAATTGCTATAAAATCACACTGGAATGTGCACCCAAAAACGTGGCTTTCTACCAAAAGTTTGGCTACAGCACTTCGGACGAAACATACATGCAGAGTCGGTTCTTCGACTGAGGACAAAAGCAGTTTTAAAGCCCAGTTTTGAGGGCACGGACCACGCCTTTATACACCCACTGACATCAGAACTGGCATTGACTACGTGACTTAAGAATTGGGAGAGCTGGCCAAGGATGAATTTGTGGTTTGGACTACATCTGTGAAAGACTAACACTCATCTGGATTTCAGAGAACTTTAGTAAACATTAACATATGTTGAAGCCCTCCGCCCCTTTGGTAACCGAGGCTACCTCACCAAGGTGGAGCTCTGCCATCTTCTTCCCCAACCATCAGAAGAAACGAATGTCAGTTACTGTAAATGTAATGTCTTACCTTGTTACAATGTGAATTAGTCAACTGCTGTGACAGAGAAAAGATAAAATGGTAACTGCGACTACCATGCAGCTGCAATAAATATAATTGCTTGGCAAAATCAAGATGATACCAAATTAAGTTATATTTCCGAAGCATCTAAATAATTTACAGTAGGTGACACCTTCTCAAGTTCTGCTGCTTAAAGGATTTAATGTAAATCACAGAGATAATGATTCAAATTTATTCTTACAGATTGTATTGATTGTCAATGGCAAAAGTCACCAAAGAAAAGCAGCTTTTTTTTCCTTCATTCATTTGGGTTTCATTTTTCTGATGTTCTTTTGGTGGAAAGACGTTTCTTTCTCTGGCAGTAGGGTCGCTGGGTAATTATAATGAAGGTACAAATACAACACATGAAACATCACTGTTAAGCTAAGACTGTTATGTATATTTCCAATGAATGAAAAGTTTATATTATGTGAAGCAGTAGTAAGGAATTTAATAGAAGATTCTGAAAGTTTTAGATCTGGCTGATGGTTGAAATTTGGATGAAAGGATGGAAACTTTTCATGATGGGAGAGGGGTATGAAATGATTTTTGTAAGTTAATTCTTATTTAAGTTTTTGTAGTTGGGTTTTTTAAATTATGCCGTTATTCAGAAGAACAGGGTAACCTATGCAATTTATTTCAAAATATGAAATAGTCAAATAAAATACACTATGATCTGCACTGGTTGTCTGTATTTCTAGTTGGAAAACAAACAAGTGGTGAAAATGTATTAATGGGAAGCTACTGTATGGACATGTCTACTAGTCATAGATGTGCCCAAGAATCTCAAGTGGCCCTCCTGCTCAGCTGGAGGTGAAGTTTGAGAAGGTGACTAGGTCTCTACTTATGAAAAAACAGCCAAATCAGCACCATATTTTGCATTTCTAGAAGCTTTTTTGCACGTTTGTTTCAAATGAGTTCTTATAGTTTGCAGCCTGCGGGCTAAACACACTCTGTCCCCAAAACTAATACAATATGTTAGTAGAATGCATGTCAGTAGCTTTTATTGAGTTACTGACATATACAGCAAGGTCTCCAGAAAGATTTTGTTTAGAAAGAAGCCATAGTTATGTATCTGTGACTGTAAAAAGTCTTCAAAAAATAACAGTGTGTTGATAATAAGGTGAAACACAGCATTACATTATAATGTAAACACACAGCTCAACAGGACTCAGTCAGACTTGTTTTTATTATGCATTGAGTTGTTATTTTTCCATTCCTTACTATCCAACATTAAGCTTGATATTAGTTCATAATCCTATTACTCCCAAAATAAAGGCATTAGCTACTTCTCTTCTCTTGTCCTCCACTGGGCGACGTCCTGGCTACTTTCCCTTTTGCCGACTGCCCCCTTCTGGTCGTCCACAAATTCAAGTATCGAAAGTGCATTATTGCAATACTGTCCCGCTGCAAATGCAAAATGCTTTAAATACTATAAAACTGCAAAAAATTCTCCCATCAGTGCATACAGCTCAAGAAAAAAAAAAAAGTTATCAAATTTGCCCGTTACCCTTCAGAACTCCATGTCTCAGACATGAGTGGTCCTCCCCATCCCGCCCTCATCCCTTCCCCTTACAAAAAGTTCAAATATTTACATTTTTAATCCCATTAAAAATGTAAAAAAAAAAAAAAAAGGAAAAAAAATATTGAGTGCACTGTGCCACACGGCTAAATATCAGCAAAGCTCATCCGTTCTGCGCTGCTGTGACCTGCATTGCTCCGAAGTCCTCATCTTCTTCCAGGCTGCGTTTACGGCTTCCTGTGAAGAAATATGGACAAAGACCAATTAAATCTGATGATCTAAACACTTTTAACCATTTTCAACAGGCTTAATAACTCTGGAACATGTTAACATGTCTGCTGCATGAAATTATCAACATTCAGAGAGAGCAAAATTAGTATCAAGGGAAGAATGAGCTTGTCCTTTAGGGTCTGAATGTTTAGCGTCTGTTTCTGTCTTTCACTTAGAAGCATTCATCAAACTGTGAGACACTATTGTGTCTAGGGCTGTAGTCAACCAAAGAAAATCTTGGTCGACTGAAATCGTACATAATCTTCAACTAATCGATTAGTCGTCCTAGTAGTGTCTTTGTCTTCCATCATGAGTTTACAACTCTGATCAGTCTGATCTCTTGCTGTGATTGGCCACCAAAGTTGAGAGAGAGCAGCTGTGGTTGGGCTAGCTAGAGAGTGAATGAAGAGAGGGAGCGCTGGTAGTGAGGAAGCCGGTGAATCAGAACGATATTATTACATTCTAAAGCACAGACAAAAAATCCACAATCCCCCCCAAACCTCCGCTCGACCCTGCGGCTGAAGACCCCACTGCCTGATTTGGTTTGAATACGGCCTTAGACCCAACAGGTTGGGGTGAGTTCAAAGTTGTGAAAACAACAGCATGTTTTGAATACACCCTTGTTTTCACAGGTAATTTGTTAGTATGTCCCTCCAGCAGCAGGAAATTATAAGGAAACAATTAATCCTGGAAAGCTACTGATGTAGCACTTCCCTCCTTATGAAAGTAACAAGGTGATTATTTGACCAATGAGAATTTAGTCAGTCAACTAGTCGACCAGGAGACTACAGCCCTAAGGGCAACATCCCTATCCAATGTCCAAACAATATGATGTCAGTCAACCCTTAAATCTAATTGTGGAAAAAGTCTGGCTGAGAAATGTGAAGGCTCTGCATGTTATTGTTTTTTGTGCTGCTCCACTGACAAAGTGACAGTGTTTATCTGAGGAGGAAGGTGTCGTCGTGCAGGACTGGACACAAACCTGGCATCCCAGCTTGTAAGGAGAAAGACCTGCCCAACTGCATCGGTGACATCATTTTAATGGTCAATTTGGCTAGGTAGATCGCTTCATACTCCTAGGAAACAAACAGATTAGAGTAGTTAAAATAAGTTTGAATGTACAGTCAACAGCACACAGTATGTGTTGCTGTAGTGTGTTCATCACTGCACATGTTTTGGAGGTTGACAGTCTAATTTTTGCATCAGCTTCATGTTTCAAACTCCACCTTGATATATTCTAAAAATTATACTGATTAAATGATGTTGTAGCCTTTTTGGTTAAATCCAGCAATCCTCAACTTGCCTCATCTGCTTCAGCTAATGCTCCATTTTTATTGTGTTGCCGTCAATGTGACAACAAAATGTTGCAAGACAAACAAACAAACAAAAAAACAAAACAAACAAAGTCAGTTGTATCCTTAGTTGACCATGATAAAAAAAATCCAACATGTAAGCAACACATCCTGGCTATACAATGATATCAGTACATGAGTCAACTGGGATATTGTGAACAACATGCAGCATTTACACCACCAGCTTTAAAATGAAAGGTAACATCTAAAGTCAACAATGTGCTTTGTGACTTGTCATGATTTACACTGAAAGAGATGACAACTTATCCTATGTCCAAATAGCAAGTGGCTTGCCAAATGTGGCAAACAAAGATCCACATTGGAAGAAGCATACTAAAGATAGGAAAATAATTTCTCCAGCAGTGGATCACTGAGAATGAAAATACATAAGATAACGGATCACCTGAGTGAGTCTGTTTCAGAACACATTCTACAGACATCGCACCCTTTGTCTTTGCAGGCATGCATATGATCTGCTGCAATATTGTCAAAAGACTACATCCCACATTTTTTTGTTAAAAGCAGAGAAAAGTGAGAGTAACTAACTGTGGTGGCTGATCAGAAGTTGCTGATTTTGCTGCAGCCAATTAGTGATACAGAGACATCCCATCATTTTATGGTCAAAGAGCTCAAGTGGGACATTATGTTAACTAACAGGTTAGTGGTGCATTTGTTTTCAGTAATGGGTATGCCTGTCATGTTGATTAATCACAATTCAAACCATATTTTACAAAGGTGCAGTGTGTAGAATTTAGTGGCATTTAATGAAACAGCTGTAGTATGTTTTAATTAGTGTATAATCACCTGAAAATAAGAATAAGGGTTTTTGTTACCTTAGAATGAGCTCTTTATATCTACATAGGGAGCAAGTCCCCTATTACAGAGCCTAGCATGTTGCACTGCCATGTTTCTACAGTAGCCCTGAAGGGACAAACTAAACACTGGCTCTAGAGATTTTTCACAAGATTCACAGCCACTGTAGGTTCTCCTACACGCTTGGGGAGGGGTATTCATCTGGTTGCAATCTGCAATGTCACCACTATAAGCCACTACATCTTACACACTGGTCCTTTAAGTAAAGTCAAGTCTTACCTGTAGCTGATGCACAAAGCCGACATTAGGGTTGATGCAGAACCTCCTCTCTTGTACGTGGCTGAATGCATCCCTAAAGTAAATGTAGCAGAAGATTACAACCACTGGCATACACAGCAAACGGTAACATCTACTGTATGATTCAGTTCAGCTGTAGCAAATGCTAAAACAAAAAACAAAAGTTAAGCTGAGAATTTTACATAGCTTTCTATATTTGTGACACAAGATAAACTCAAGATGTACATGTAACTGAGGTCATATATACTTGTCAGGTACTGGTACAAAAAAAGGAATGTGCATCTAAATCATTCATTCATTCATGTCATTTATTTAACAAATGCTCATTAGAAAAGTTATACTGGTTTTCTCCTGAGGTACAACAGAAGGCAATGGTTTGAGGTAAGGGGGAAAAAAACAAACTCACCTGTATTTCATCCCAAATGTTTCCATAAGGTATGCAATCACTAAGGCAGCACTGAAAGAATGAATGAATAAAATAAATAGACAGTTTTATATTCACTGTAATTTGAGCTCTGCTGAAATTGTGAAATTATATTATGAAATAATGTGAAAAAAACAAATCTTACCTTCTTGATATCCCTGCATTTCCGTGAACCAGTACCTTTCCTTAAAGAGCAAAAGATTGTAGTTAAAAGACTTTTTATCTGTCACAGTTTGAGCATAAAAAATGATAACTGCATGCATCCTTACCTCCTGTTGTTAGGCAGCTATCAATAAATTCTTTAGTCTGTTAGGAGGAAAATCCAATACAGTACATCAGGCACAATGGAAATGCCACAGCTTGTGTTAAATGCAAAGCCTGCTAAGAAGGGAGAAAAAAGCCGACTGTAACTCACCGATGGGAAAAATCTTATTATATTTTCCACTGGATTGTCAGCAATATCTAACACAAGGTATCTGCAAAAACATTGAGTTCAAAGGTTAGCAAGAAAGAGCTATTTTACATAAAAGTCTCATTTTATCCAGACATAATTTCAAACAAAAATTGCAGTGATGCAACCTGCACATCATGTTAAATGCTCAAGTCACACAGATCTGAGGAGTTCTCACTTACCTAAATGTATGAGGGAAATTAGGTTTGATAAAATTGGCTTCAATGTCTTGACGGACACACACAATATGCGTTATGCCCTGTCTCTCAAGAATTGGCAGCTAGACAAAGAGAAAGAAAAGAAGTATTACGAAATATATGAAAAATGTATTTCTCTTAGCTTCTTTATGTCACCATCACCCAGTGTCAGTGATTAAATTGTGTGAACAAAGTTACCTTGCTTTTCATTGCAGCAGAGTAGGGACCTAAAAACAGTCCTGGTAGTATCTCCTAAAAATAGAGATATACAACATCAGTGAAGCACACGCAGAGACATTAACTGATGTTCAAAAGAATCACCCAAACTAGAGATACAACAATTAGTTGATCTATCAATTAGTTGCCAACTATTAAATTAATCACCAACAATTTTAATAACTGATAAATTATTTTTAAATTAATTCAAATTCTCTGATTCCAGCTTCTCAAATGTGAAGATTTTCTGGTTTCTTTAGTCCTCTATGACAGTAAACTAAATATCTTTGGGTTGTGGACTGTTGATCAGGACAAAACAACACATTCAAGAATGTCTTCTTGGGCTTTGGGAAACAGTGATCAACATTTTTCATTTTATACCAACTAATTGATTAGTCAAGAAAATAATTGACAGATTAATCAATAATAAAATAAGCATTAGTTGCAGCCCTAACCCAAATTTATGCAGTGTGATTAATTCAGGATGTGGCGCTGTAGCAGTGCACAGTTAGAATATTTATACTAAGACCAATTAATATGTCACTTTGAGTAATATGTGTGTAAATATCAGGTTCTCAAACCTGTAAACAACCTTATTCTGTGAATTAGGTTTGCAAAATGGTTGAAATGAACAAGAACTTCATATATTAATGAGAAACATGTAATAATATATCACAATATAGTCATATAAAAAATAATCACACTGATGTTTCATGCAATCAGCTGATGTTTCATGCAATCAGCTGCCTTCTGCTGTGATACTTTATGTCAAATAAATAGCGTCAGTTTTGTCATTACTACAGTCTGATTGGAATCATTGGTTTGGACGGCAGACATGGACATGATAACATGACATGATTCTAACGTCACAATATGATGCCAATGGAAGTTGATAAGTTAAACAATTTTGAATTATGGCTCAGTCATTTTCCAAATAGGAAGCAGATCCTGTTTTTAAGCATACATATTCTCTTATACGCTTACAATTGTTCAATTATTCGCTTTGAGTAGAATTACACTATTGTTGGTAGAGAATGTGAAATCTATACTTTTACCAGTATTGCTCTGGTGTGAAATGAACCACTGTCAAGTACAAGAAATGAGAATAATTGACATTCTGCAGTCAAGACTTCCAGAAACAACAAACAAGGCTCTTCTTACAAACCTGCATTTCTCTTCTCATTGGATAAGCCCAGTCCTGCAAAAAGGCGATTTAAAAGCAAGGTTAGAAGCTGAAGGAGATTCTGCTAAGTTGCTTTGTTGATATGACAGCTGCTGGAGGTGGTTCAGCCACCTGACAGCCTGAGAAATGAATTCTAGTTTACTTAGTATACATACATACGTGGCTAATGCAAGGAGGCTAAGCTACTCAGTGTTGGCTCAGAGAGCAGCAACGTTCATTAACTAAGAAAATCTATCGACACAGACGTTTAAAAAAAGACAATAAAGACATGAGAGTGTTTCGCAGATTCACATTAATGGAGTATGCCCCTCAAAAACACACACCTTTCCCTGCTCGGTGTATATTTTAGCTGGCTGGAGTGGAGGTTAGCTCAGTGGACATATCGGCTAAAACGCAGGCTGATGTGGACTCACCAGAAGGTCCTCCGTGGTCGCGGGCAGAGACGGGAACTGGAGTTTGATCTCCTCGTCCATGCTGCTGTATGTTCGGGCACCGCCGGCCCGGCTCTGCGCGGGGTATCGATGTTTCTCGCCGCGGGGTTAGCTGGACAATCGATGCGATCTGTTTTGAGGCTCCACATACATGTCCGCCATGCTGTCCCCTGACAGATGTGTCACGTGACCCCCGCCGCAGACGAACGGACGCGGTAGAGCGCAACGGCGACATCCCGCGGTCACTTCACGAAGCACACAGAAGTCATTAAAGGGCCGGTTCAAAGTTTTTCAAGTCTGCCTTAAAACAACAGCGTCCATATGAAGATTGAAGGAGGTTTTCCTCGCTGTATTGATTCCTCCTGTTCAATCAAAATGTTCAAGTTCAAATTTTTGTTGGCATGGTTTGGGTCCATTTGTTCCGTTACTTTTCTGGCATTTTTGCTCTGTTTTCAATCTAATCCTTCAAATATTTGAAAACATTCACCTATCACAGATTTAATAAATAAATGGAATGGCCATGTTAATGCATTATTTATTCAATATTAGCAGTGCAACGTGTGTTCACTGCAATACTCCAAATAACAGGTCAAATCTTAAAAAAAAATAAAAAAAATCTTGTTGTCACTCTGCAAACTCCGGCCAGCCCTGGAGGCTACATAAACAAACAATAGTATCAGGGCTTGCTTTTCTCCTCCTTCACTTAAAGTGACCACTTCTCAAATATACCCAAAACTGTTTGAGCTAGATATGCAAGTGGACTACACCAGTACAACTTTGGTAACAAAGGTGTCAGTTCGAAACGGAAGTAGGGGTAACTCTGCCAAAGGAGCACAATAAAACCAGACTAACATTTACAGGAATGGTGCTCATTAGAGTCACAGACATTTAACAGTCTTGTCTCACAAATAACCAACAGCCAAAAACTGGCATGAGATGTGCATGGCCCAAGAAAGGAAGGCTCTGCAGAGGGTGATTAAAACCACCCAGAACTTCATCAGTACCCATCTACCGAGCATCAGTGATACTGGTGAGGTGAGGAGCCTGCATGGAGCCTAGAGGATACTAAAAGACAATGCACCCCAAACCCAACCACAGCCTGTTCACCTTGCTGCCGTCAGGCAAGAGATACAGAAGATACAGATGTTTTATTTTTTGATGACATTATTATTTTTATTTTTTATTATTTATCAATCCATTTATATAATTACTGTTTTGTGAATAACATAAAGGGACCACAAACTACATTTCGTTGTAAAATGATAATAAATAAATCCTGAACCTTGAGATGAGCTCCTGCCCGCTCTCTCCAATACACTCAATGAGGCAACTTAGAGTCACCTCCCTTCTCTTCATCAAACAGGTACATGGCTCTTATAAGACAAAAAACGAAAAATAAATAAGTAAATGAATAATTGCAAACCTGAAATTTGTGGGCTATTAACGCTTTAATAATTTTATATAATAAAGTTTTTGAAAGATCAACCCAATTCAGGGAAAATAACTGAAAAAGAAACTACACAATTCATTAATATATAGCCTACCACTCACCTGTATCATTTTCATCAACAAAGACACCTCCTTTCAGGCGCAAATATGCTAAATAAGTGGAGGCACAAAGCCACTCCTTAATGGAAAATATAGGCTTACTGTAGGTAAGAAAGCTTCGACCGCACATAGGACACAGACGTCC
The DNA here is from genome assembly GCA_029490765.1 of Euthynnus affinis. Taxonomy (NCBI): domain Eukaryota; kingdom Metazoa; phylum Chordata; class Actinopteri; order Scombriformes; family Scombridae; genus Euthynnus; species Euthynnus affinis. Next base: position 17,358,910 of record CM055839.1, read on the forward strand.
AGGCTTTTCCCCACATTTCAGCGCTGACGTTCATCCAGACACATTAGAGAACGCTCAAAAACCACAGTTCGCCTGGCTGTAGCTCACAAAATCATCTATGTTGTCTTTTTCACTTTCCTTTACAATTTTGCATCTTTTACAGATTTAGTAAAAGATGCAAAATTTAGTACAACTTTAAATGTGATGAAGGCGGGGTGTTTAACTTGTAAATGTTGAGTCTTACCATTTATGTCAGTGAAATCCGGGTTTTGCACAAACGTCAGTATTGATGTTGTGTTTGTTGCCCGCTGTTGTATGAAGGATTGCTTCCTTTGAGTGTATTAAATAGCTGTAGCCTGCCCATCACACAGCCGCAGCAGGCACGATGCGCGTTTTCAAATTGAGAAAGATGCGCTCTGCGCAATTTTAAGCACCAGTTTTATAGCAGTGGTAACTTCATTAATTTTTCATAATCATTAATTATGCCGACGTGGTTAGAATCAGTCAGGATAATTGTATTTTATTACACGCCAGAGAGGTAAAATGTTACACAGATTTCATGTTGTGGAATAAAATAGCCAATTGAATCCTGAGCTCCATCAGAGCTGTTGGGACTTTTCATTTGTCTGTTTCCTCTTTTAAAATTCTGCTTTAACGTTTTAAAATTGTTGAATCAACTTCTTACTTTGAAATAAGGTTTTTGACAGAACTTATGTGCACTGCAGTTGTGGAAGGCGAAAAGTGACTTGGCTATTCATCAACGAACATATCAATACATATTTAAATAAATCCTGAAAATGATTGAATGACCAAACATATATCCAATATATATATGAGTGAAAACAGATAGGCTAAGTAAATAAAAGCTGAAATGAATACAAAATAAATAATTCAATCAATGAAATATAGAATTACTTTTTAATGTCAACAAATGAGTGTATTTATTTCTGTATTTATTATGTCTTTGATTAGATTTTTTATTGTCTGTGTATGTATCTATGTTGTATCAATCAATCAATCAATCAATCAATCAATCAATCAATCAATCAATTTTTATTTATGTGGCGCCAAATAACATCAAAAGTCATCTCAGGGCACTTTTCACACGGAGCATGTCTAGACCATACTCTTTAATTTACAGAGGGAGAGAGGCCCAACAATTCCCTCAAATGTATTCACTTTACAAACCACCAAATTCACTATTTGAGAAGCTGGAGCCAACAAATGTTTGGCACTCTTTTTTGAAAAATGACAGAATGATTAGTCTAATCAATTATCATAATATTTTTGTGTTGTCTGACAAATCGTTTCAACTCGACCTTAAATCTTGAAATACATAATAATAAATTGATAAAAGAAAAATAATTACTTACCTATTTTATTTATTTGAATGAATTAATCATGTTTATTATTTATTTTCTGTAATTAGGCTACACTCGTGTGAAGTCACATTATCACGTCACTGGTTGTCATGGTGACGTGCCACTATAAAATCCAAACTCCACGATTCTATCCTCATTCTGCACCTGAGCTACTGACAGGAGCTGAGACTGTGACACCAAGTGGTGAATTGTTGACCTGTGAGAATAAGAAGTTGTTGAACTGTGGAAAGCTGAGTGAGCAGCTGTTGAAGTGAGGAAAACATGGCCTCCTCTGGTTTACACCGAGAGAAACACCTGCTGACTTTAGGCATTCTCCGTGTGGATGAACGATATGGTAAAACAAGCAGGCTACAATTAAACCATTAAGCCTGCTGTACACCTGTTATTTAGGTGTTAATTATTATAAACGATGACATTTCATGTGTGCACTTGACAGGTGGAAAATATATGAATATTAATGTAACAATGGAGAAACACATAATTTTTTAGAGGGCACATAAGTGTCGTCGAGTTAACAAGTATAGGACAAAGATGGCGACTGGGCCATTTTTCATAAAATGCCAAAAGTTGTGTCTCATATGTGCGCCATGGAAACGACGTTAGGTATTGGAACTAGCCAGAGACTGACGTCTGACGTCAGCGCGACCGAGAGCCCCGCTTTTGTATGTTAATAATTGAGTTGAAATCCCATAAAGCCCATAAATTCTAACCATTCAACTACATCATCCCATATATCCATAAGTCAGAGAAATAAATGATGATTTGTAATAATTTATCACAATTTGACATGTGCTACAATTAACAGCCTGTTCGACAGGCAGAACTTATGCCTCAATCAGTTGAGGTTTTCCTTAAAATGCAGCTAATCACTGATTTCAGGCTTCACGATGAGAGCAGCAGTTTTATCTTGTGATCTGCTTTTAAATGTCATGTTAATAAAAGTATAGAAATGAAACAGATGTCAACAGTAACATTTTATTGTAAGTGGGGCTGATAGAAAATCTGAATCTGGATTGAAAGCTGTTTAGTGACAAACTGACTAATGTGACTATTTTTTTTTCTTGTCCATTTAGCTAACCTGCTGAGGCCAGCACGAATCCTTCAGCTGTTTCTTACGAACCTAAGAAACCGAACTCTGAGAGCTGCAAACATCAAGTCAATGAGAGAGTCCGTACTCAGTATGTATCACGACCTCATCACTGGTTCTAAGGCCTTCCCTGTTATTCCCTTCAAAGGATGCTTCCGTTCGGCTCAGATGGTCACACCCTTTGGCCAAACTGAGCAGGAGCAGAGAGAGAACAGCATACCATCTCCTTTAACGGACGCACCAGCAGGTGTGATGGTGCCGGCTGCAGACTCCAGCTCTTCTCCTCCAGCTATAATGACTCCAGTTCTTCCTGAGAGGACAGCCATTACAGTCCTGAAGGCAGACCACAGAAACTGTGTCCGCACCATGGAGTTTGACGGCAGCACTTTCACCAGAGTCATCTCCACTGTTTACTCCTCCCAAAGCACTGAGATGACCAACCGCTGGAGAGTGACCGACTATAGCACAGATGGACACATTCTGATGTCAGTCCAGTTTACGAAAAACTCGGCACAGTGTGTAAAGACTTTGGCACGAAGGAAGAGGAAGGTGACTGTGAATTAACTCTTTGGATGCTGGCGTACGAAGTCTGGCCTAAGTCTTCTGTCAGAAAGACTGCAGCTACTCCAGGTATTCGTTTGAACCTTCTTTATTTCCACATAAGAACGGGTACAGAACTTTAATGTCTTTGGGCGTCTTTACACAGGTGTGTGTGTGTGTGTGTGTGTGTGGTCTCCTGTAGTTACAAACATAAACAACAACATATAATTAGTATTAAATAAGTCATATTGATTAAATTCACTAGGCGCTATAAAACTATACAGCGGGTAAACAGTACTCATTAACCGTCACACGGGGGCACCCCAGACCCATAATAACAACAATACACACGTTGCACACGTGGTGCTTATTATTATTATTGCAAATATCGTAAGGTATAAAACCCATCCACAGACTCTATGCCTCAATCCCCACAATATAATATGTCAACACACATATCAGACGAGAACTGAACGTATTATCCAATATATAACAGTATATGGCAGATAAACAAACTCTGTGAGTGAACAGTGTTAGCTTTAGCCTATATCGCTACTCGGATTACACACAACGATCATAACTGAGAAAATAGTAATAATAGACAGGTGGATAGAACTTACGGATAGAACTGGCCATGTGTATGTAGACCCTTTAATGTTCACTTCAGCAGTACGTACCCGGCCATCGTCACTGGGGATCACTTTAGTTACTCGCCCAATTGGCCACAGTGCTCTCGGAAGCTGCGGGTCAATAATCATGACCACCTGATCTGGAGTGAGGTCCACAGTAGAACTAGGCCACTTCCGACGATGATGAAGATTAGGAAGATAGTTCTTCATGAACTGGACCCAGAAGTGATCTGCAATCACCTGGCTGTGTTTCCAGCGGCGACGACCAAGCAGGTCACTGTTGTGATACACTGCTTGTGGTAGTGATGCATCCCGCCGCCCCATGAGCAGGAGATTTGGTGTTATGGGGTCGGGATCTGCGATATCTGAGGTAGCATAGCCCAGGGGTTTAGAATTGAGAATCCCCTCAACTTCTATTAGGACTGTCATGAGGACTTCCTCTGGGAGCACTTGGTCCTTTAGAACGACTTGCAGGGAAGCTTTAACAGATTTGATTTCCCTCTCCCATACACCACCAAAATGGGGCGCAAGTGGTGGATTAAATCTGAAGCTGATACTCTGCTCTGCAAGCTGGTCCTTGAGTGTTGGCTCAAGTGCAGCGAAGGCTTCCTGCAGCTCTCTGTCTCCTCCTCGGAAATTTGTGCCTCGGTCACAGAGAATCTCGTACGGTTTCCCTCTTCTTGCTATGAAGCGTCGCAAGGCAAGCAAAAAGGAGTCAGTGTCCATGCTGCACAGAAGATCCAAATGCACGCACCGTGTAGTGAGGCATTTGAATATGACACCCCACCTTTTCTCATGTCTGCGCCCTATTTTGATGGTGTAGGGGCCGAAACAATCTACGCCAGTGGACCAATATGGTGGTTGATTTATGCGCAGCCGTGCAGCTGGCAGGTCCGCCATCTGAGGAATGACAGGCTTACTGCGCCATTTGCGACACTCTGTACAGCTATGCTGATGCTTCTTTACAGCTTGTCGTCCTCGAAGGATCCAGTATGTTCTCCTTATTTCTGCGAATACCCTGTCAGGGCCGGCATGATGGAGACGGTTGTCATAATTCTGTATAAGGAGCTTCGTTACAGGGTGGTCTGGTGCCAGTATGATAGGATGGATAGTGTCCTCTTCAAGCGTCTCTGCCTTTCGGAGACGGCCTCCAACCCTGATCAAGCCTACAGCTTTATCTTCGACAGGTGATAGAGACAGCAAACTGCTGTTAGAGCTGAGCGGTTTACCAGCTTTCAATGCGGCTACCTCTGCTGGGAAACTCTCTTGCTGTGACCTTTTTAAGATGGCAGCTTCTGTGTTTAACCTGTCAGCAGCTGTCATGGGAGGGGCAGCCGCCCCATGTAGCGACTGGTATGTGGCATTTACCAGTTCAGACCATGAATTAAACTGGGTTGCAGATGGGATGCTGCTTACTGAGATGTTACCAATAAAAATGGTATTACGAACTTCTTCAGCTGGTGTAGGAGTGGAACTTACAGCAGGATTAGTTGGCCACCTTTCTGGAGACTGGTGGAGGAAAGTCGGACCACATGTCCAGCGTTTGGCCGTGGTTAACTCTGCCAGAGACTTTCCCCGGGTGATATCATCAGCCGGGTTCTCTTCTGAAGGGACATATCTCCAGTTGTCTGCTCCCACTAGTTCTTGGATTTCAGCTATCCGAGTTCCTACGAACACTTTGTACTGCTGTGATTCAGACTGAATCCAGTGCAAGACGGTTGTAGAGTCTGTCCACAGTGTTGTTTGTTGCAATGACAAAGTCAGTTCTGTTTGCAGGACCTTGGCTAGTTGTGCACCAGACAGGGCTGCACACAGTTCTAGGCGAGGTATCGAAAGTTGTTTCCTTGGTGCTACACGGGATCTTGCCATTACAAACGTCACCTGTACTTTTCCTTCGCTGGATTTAACCCTCATATAGGCCACAGCACCGTAGGCTTTCTCTGAGGCGTCACAGAAAATGTGCAGTTCAATAGGGCTGTCGGCAGGAACATCAGAGAAGTAGCGACGTGGCAGTGTGATGTGCTGCAGCTGTGGCAATTCTCTCTCCCACTCTTGCCATACAAGTAGGAGATTGTCGGCTATGGGCTCATCCCATCCCCTCTCCTTTCTCCACAAGGCTTGAACCAAGACTTCGGCCCGTGTGTTATATGGTACAATGTAGCCTAGAGGGTCGTATTGACTGGCTAGCACTCGATACACATATCTCATGGTTGGTTCAGCCACTGGGATGGTTCGGGGTTTGTATCCGAGTGTATCAGGTCTGCAGCGCCACAGAAGACCGAGAGTTGACTCCTGTGGATCAGTCTTGTTTGCAGTCAGCCACAACTCACATTCTGTTGACTTGGCTTCAGGTGGTAGGTGTGCAACAACCTCAGGAATGTTGCTGGACCACTGTCTCACATCAAAGCCTCCACTGGCGAGGAGGCTTCTCATCCTGTCAATGAGCTGTCTGGCTTCCTCCGGAGATGGCAGCGATTGAAGACAGTTGTCCACATAAAATGCTTGCAGCACAGATTTCACTACATCTTCATTGCCTTCGCTGTGGTCTTGGACGTGGTGCTGTAGAGCATAAGTTGCACAGCATGGGCTGCATGTAGTCCCAAACGGCAAGACAAGCCACTCGTAGACATCTGGGCTACGCTCTTTCTCACCATTGCGCCACAGGAAGCGGAGAAGTGGTTGATCATCAGGGAGGAGGCGTATCTGGTGAAACATGCTGCGGATATCTCCACTGATGGCTACAGCATGTTCCCTGAACCTCAGTAGCACACCTAACAGTGGCGCACTCAAGGTAGGACCAGGCAGCAAGTTGTCGTTAAGGCAGGCTTGTTGGAAGTTGAAGGAGCAGTTGAAGACTACTCTGGCTTTACTGTTATGATAAACAAGATGGTGAGGGAGGAACCATGACTGCTTTGAACTAATCACTTCCTCCTCGTTGATCTTGATCACATATCCGGCTTTCTCCAATTTGTGTATCTCCTCATTGTACACTGCAGCTTGTTCAGGGTTGTTTGCAAGGCGGCGCTCTGTCGCTCTGAGAAGAGCCATCACTGCAGTGGGTGGAGCATGGAGAGCCTGTGCATTTGGTTTGCGCAACAGGGGAGTAGCATAGCGGGATACACCATCGACGTTGACTCTAATGGTCTGCTGCTCTAGTTGTTCCATAGCTACTTTGTCTTCACCAGAGCGGATTACCTCCTTGTTGTTCCTGAATGGCAGTGTGTCTAGTTTCCAGAGTCTTTCTACATTGTGATGTAGCTCTTCAGAAGGGGATAGGAATGAAGAATGCAGGCAGCTGCTCTCATCCGATGGGTACTGCAGGAAATTGGCCGGTCCCTGCACAGCCCATCCCAAAGCAGTGTACACAGCTACAGGTCCTCCGATTGGGCCAGACCGAACTGGGAGTTGAGGCGTTATCAGGTGAGGGTTATCAGAGCCGATGAGCAGCATTGGCTTGACCTTACTGAATGAGTGCAGTGGGATGTCCCTCAAATGCTTGTATTTCCTTTTCAGGAGTTCAACTGCACAGGACTGCTCTGCCAGACTTCATTCGGCTGCTGTGAAGGCATGGCATATGTCGTGTTTCATCCCTTTCTTCTCTATGGACGATACTTTGAGTGACACTGTGGCTCCCTTTACCTGCAGCTTGTCTTGTCTGATTGTCCTCAGCGTTAAGACTTCTTCTGTGCCTTTAAGTCCAAGGTCATGCATTGCAGCAGGTAGTATGACTGTTCGTTCAGAGCCATCATCCAAAACAGCGTAAGTGCTGAGTGTTTTCTTCCCGTTATGTAGGCAGACTGGGACAACTTTGAGCAGCACTCGACCAGAATGGCTGATTTGGTCCAATGTAGATTGTACTGGGTGATGTGTTCACTGTTAGGACATTAGCTGTTCGAGCCACGTCATGTAGCACCAATAAGTGCTGCTCACCACAGGTTGAACATGGCTTCTTTAAAGTGCAGCTGTCAGGTGTGTGTCCTCTCCCACACCTCCAGCACCCTCTTTTCTCCTTTATCCAGTCAGCTTTTGCAGTGTTTGTGAGCTTGGCAAAGTCAACACAAGCATTCAGGTAGTGTTCTTGGTTGTTACAGTAGGGGCAGTAGGGTTTAAACCGGTCACGCTTCTTAGACTGTAGTGAAGTGTTTGTTGTAGGAGCTGAGTTAGGCTGTGGAGCCCCCTGGTGGTTACCAAGTAGGATAGTTGCAGACTTGGCTCTGGGTTCCCTCACTGTTCTGCGCTCTCGGTTGTCTGCATGTGAGTCTGGTGGACATGCACTCGACCGACGGGATACTTGTAGTGTCTGTACTTTCCTCTCAAGCCACTCTGCAAGATCCAGGAGAGTATATGTCCTGTCACTACCGCTTTGAATTATGCCTCTAGTGAAACAGTACTCGGCAAAGGAGTCCCTGAAGTTAACAGGCAGTTTGGTGAGCAACGTGTCCACGTGTGAACCGCACAGCAGTTCTGCTGATGAGGGGCCTTGCATTGTGCTCAACATGCCCACTAGTGTTCCAACTGACGCTACGAAATCCTCGATACCTTGATAGTCTCCTGCCCTCACTGCTGGAGCATTCAAGATGGCTTTAAGTTCTCCCTGCACAAGCTGTCTGGGCTGACCGTATCTTTGCATGAGGGCTTGCATTGCACTGTGGTATGGTGTTGCGCTGTTGATAAACCGCTTGGCTGTTTGGAGAGCAGCAGGGAACCTAAGGTGGTCGAGAAGCACTTGGTACTTATAGTCTTCACTTAAATGTCTGTGAGGTCCAAGAACACTGTCCAGCCCCTTCTTTAGTAGCAGAAAATCGCTTTCCCTTCCTGAGCTAAACACAGTCAGTTTGGGTTTGGGAATGCCATATGATGAGGCAATGACCATCTCTATTACGCCTGGTGCGTTGGAATTGTCTGGTGGCTGAACAGGTGCAGGATGCAGCGGGGGGTAGTGCTGTTGAGCTGGAGGAGCGAGATATGGTTGAGGAGGGGGCTGCCAATACCTGGGTGCACTGTATGCTGGTTGTGATAAGGCTGGTGCGGTCTGGATTGGCGGAGCGGGCACTGTTGAGACTGTAGGTTGCACCAGCGAGCTAGTGGGAGGTGTTGGTATAGTATAAACTGGGGGCACAGGTTGTGCAGGTAGGGTGAGGGACACAGGAGCTACTTGGTCCAGCGCAGCTAGAGGAGGTCCAGAGTCTACATGGTGTTCCTGTAGAATAGGAGCAGATAGTACTGATTCAACACCAGTAGCTTGTTCTACATCATCAGCTGGGGGTACAGATGAAGCTCGGGCCACGGTCTCTGTTGGAGTAGCAGAGGGTGCAGCTTGTGTTGTTGAGACAGCAGCTGCGTCCTGATCCTGACCGAGAGGCACCATCTGAGCTGCAAGGTGCGATGCAGATTGAACTTTTGGTGTCCTGGTGAGACTGGGGCTCAAGGGAATCCTCTCCAGATAGGGAAGGCTGCTGTACGGGGGCATATGAGGAATGTATTGCATTGATCGATATGCAGGGTGTGTAAAGCTCCCCTGATGGTGAGGGGTTAGCCTGACATTGTCCATTTCAGCCTCCAATTCTCTCATTTGATGTCTCATATTCTGCCATCGTGCCTCCAAGTGTTGGAGTCTATCATCAGGGCTCTCGTAGGTCTGATATGTGGACCTTGGCTGGGGGTGAAATCCTCCTGTGTTGAGTGGTGACACATATGCTGATGTCATCTGAGGAACTGTACTTGCTATAGTGGGATGAAGGGTTTGTAATGGGTAGCTGAGCTCGTAGTCCTCCAGATGTCCGGGAATGCGTCGCACCCTGCTGGGACGGGGACTTTGTGGTGGCTGCCCATCATAGTATCCTTTGCTTGTAGCCATAGCGCAGCTTTGTACATCCGGCTCGAAGGACCACTTGTGAATTAACTCTTTGGATGCTGGCGTACGAAGTCTGGCCTAAGTCTTCTGTCAGAAAGACTGCAGCTACTCCAGGTATTCGTTTGAACCTTCTTTATTTCCACATAAGAACGGGTACAGAACTTTAATGATTTGATTTGTCTTGAGATTTGAGACAAGGAAACAAGGAGACAGTGTGCACTGTGAACCTTCTCATTTAAAAAGATAAGTATATATTAATTCTTTATTCAATGCAAAAGTGTCTATACTGATTTATAGTTACTCTGTTTACCTCATTGTTGAAGTTATTAACTGTTCCACCTTATCTGCCTTTTGTCTTTTAGAGAGAAGAGAGGAATCGGGATGAGACAAGGAAACAAGGAGGCAGTGTGTTTTGTGATCTCCCTCCCTCAAAAAGATAAATATGTTTTTTTTCTATGTCATTATCAGAAGAATAGTTCTTCTGGTTGCTGGAGTTGTTCATTAACTATTATTTCCCATTTTCTACCATTTGTCTTTTAGAGAGAAGAGGAAGAAACAAAAGACCAGATCAGACAAGCAGAGAGGAGAGGAGACAGCATGCATTGTGAACCTTCTTATATAAAAAGATAAATAGACATTTATTCTATGTTTTTATAATAATTTCTATACCAATCAATATGTCCTCTGTTAATGTCATTGCTGAAGTTATTAACTGTTATTCCCTTTATCTGCCCTTTGTCTTTTAGAGAGAGGAGAGCTAACAACATGAGAACTGAAAAAGACAAGCAGAGAGGAGATATCATGAAACTTCTCATGACAAAAGATAAATATACATTTACTATATCATTTAAAGAATTTTTGTAGCGATCAATAGTTCTTTTGTTGCTAAATTTATTAACTGTTATTTTTCTTTGTCTGTCATTTGTCTTTTAGACAGAGGAGAGGGAGACATAAGGATGAAAGAAGACAAAGACCAGATGAGACAAGCAGCAAAGAGAGGAGACAGCGTGCATTGTGAACCCTCTTATTTAAAAAGATAAATATACATTTACTCTATGTTTTTTATCAGAATTTCTATACAGATCAGTAATTATTCTTTTTATCTCACTGTTGAAGTTATTAACTGTTTATTCCATTTTACCTGCCATTTATCCTTTAGAAAGTGAAGAAGAAAGGAGTCAACACGAGATGAGCTGAAGGGAGAGGAAAACATCATGCGCTGCAATCTCTCTCATTTCAAAAGGTAAATATATATTTTTCTATGTTATTATTATCACAATTCGTATGCAGATGAATAGTTGTTCTAATTGTTGTTTATTAGCTGTTATTTCCTTTTTCTGCCATTTGTCTTTTAAAGAGAGGAGAGCAAACAAGACAAAGACCAGACGAGATGCGGCAGCTGCTCTGTGAACCCTCTCATTTAAAAAGATAAATAGAAATTTATTCTATATTCTTATCAGAACTGCTGTATTGATCAATAATCCATATGTTCACCAGGGTTGCTGAGGTGATTAACTGTTATTCCTCCTGTCATTCTTCCCCAGATGTCCTCATCACAGACAGTTTGACCATCCTGTCTGCCATTATCCAGAGATCCAAGTGGACAGAAAAGTCTCCACTGTAACTTTGCACAGTGTTACAGAAACGTATGTCATGTTTTCCCTAAAGCCTGGTATTTCATCCACAAAGAGTTATTTAAACCGCTTTGAGTAGATTTTTGTTTAGGATAACAATAACATTGTTTCATTTTTGAAATATGATTATATTATTTTAAATGATCAAGGACAAATAATTTCATAAATCTATCCTTCTAATGAGTTCTGTCTGTTTAGTCACATGATAAACATTGAAGTATAAACTATACTGAAAATACATAAAAAATAAATGAAAAGTTGGCTTTAGTCTCTCCAGGGATTTGTTGTTAGTTAATAATAAAAAGCTAAAATATTACCAGCCTTGTCTTTTAAAACCTTGTTTCTTTCCTTTACAGGCTATTTTTTTGTAGTAACTGAGATAACTAGCTTCTAAATTATGATTTATGCTTGAACTATGAAGCTATGAAATTTTGTGTCACACCTGCTCTTTGTCTTTAATAAACTAGTTTTCACAAGATAAATTACACGTGCTTGTGCGTTGATACTCAGACTTTTCAGCACTCATAGAGAAAACTACGGAAGCCCTGAAAGGCAAGCGAGAATTTTTTTTCTTCTGAAGATCCAATTTCTAACTTCTGATCTAAATTCTTTTATCTCTTGTGTTTATGACTTGAGAATAAGTGAAAAAAAGGTTTTCCCAGAATAATATTTCAAAGTTCCATTAAAAAAAAAAAAAAATCATCTGCAAAACAGGTGACATTTTTTTTCCATCTGTAAAACAGTTGACAAAAAATTTTATCCATTAAACAGATGAGAAAAAGTTTGACAAGTTTTGTCAGGATCATTTTTCTATTTTTTTTCTCTCACATGTGTAAAGTAGGAGGTGAAAAAATATTTTTTTTCTGTCAGGATTTTTCTAAGTGTTTTATTTTTTTGTAGTATTCATTACTGCCACAAGAGGGCTTTTAAAAAAAGTTTCTCACATGTGTAAAGTAGCAGGTGAAAAAATATTTTTTTTCTGTCAGGATTTTTCTAAATGTTTTATTTTTTTGTAATATTCATTATGGCCACAAGAGGGCTTAAAAAAAAGTTTCTCACATGTGTAAAGTAGCAGGTGAAAAAATATTTTTTTTCTGTCAGGATTTTTCTAAGTGTTTTATTTTTTTGTAATATTCATTACGGCCACAAGAGGGCTTAAAAAAAAGTTTCTCACATGTGTAAAGTAGCAGGTGAAAAAAATATTTTTTTTCCAACAGGATTTTTCTAATCCTGGCAGAAAAAAAAATATTTTTTCACCTCCTACTTTACACATGTGAGAGAGAAAAAAATAGAAAAATGATCCTGACAAAACTTTTTTTTTCTCATCTGTTTAATGGATAATTTTTTTTGTCAACTGTTTTACAGATGGAAAAAAAAACTTCACCTGTTTTGCAGATGATTTTTTTTTAATGGGACTTATTTTATTTTTCTTATTTTTTTAATGGGACTTACTATATTATTCTGGGAAAAACTTTTTTTCACTTATTCTCAAGTCATAAACACAAGAGATAAAAGAATTTAGATCAGAACTTAGAAATTGGATCTTCAGAAAAAAAAAAATTCTCGCTTGCCTTTCAGGGCTTCCGTAGAAAACTGACTACATATTGCACTGTACATTTAAACCACAGTTTATTTGTTATAGTCTGTTACATAAAAAATAATTGGGATTATCATGGTAATCACATATTACAACATTCAAGGTTAAAGATACAACTCAGTGTCACATCCAAAGTTATAATTCAGTTCAATGGGGAATTATTGTCAAATGAATAATCATTTCTATTTTCAAAACTCCAATATGTCTGAATGATTTAGTGGGTTTAAAACAGTAGAAGTCTAGCAGAGTCACAAAGGTATTTCATGCTTTCAGAGGGCAGAGCTGTGTTTCAATTCAACTTATCTTTTTCAAGATGATATAACACATCATAATCTGGATTTACCTCTGCATCATACAGTCCAAAACATGTAGTAAATGACTTGTCATACATTGTAAAATGTTACCTTCCCATTTTTACATTTTTCTCTTCAAAAACAAGAAAATCCTGCCACGACAAACATTTTGGAGTACAAGACCACCATCTGGTCACTCACTGAAAATCCAAGACAAGACACAATCTCCAAGAGACACACATCCTTAAATTTTGCTTCTGCCTCCACAAACGATTGAGACAATACATTTTTAAATGTACTTGTTAATTTGAAAGAAATGTATTCAGTTAAATGGTATTCAGTATAATTAAGCATACAGCATTTTAAGATGATGCTGTGGGCAGTCTTGATGTGCAGGTACAGTATGTTCCTTTCAGTGATCAGCTCTGCTTAACGACCTGCTTTAAGCATCTCCTTAAACAACACTAGCATATGCAATCAGAGTTAGCAAATTCAGGGATGACCACATATCATCTAAATGCAGATTACATTCATTATCAACCCACATGCTTACACTGAACTCTTTTTCTTTCTCTTATCATAATCATCTCTCTCCTGTCTATCTCACATAAATTTTCTGTGCAGTCCTCCAATTTTTCATTAATTCTGCTCTCATCCCTCTCTACCATCTGTCCCTGCTCAATAATCACTTGAACAATGTTCAACATTGTTAATGAGAGAAAAAAAATCACATCTAAACAGAGACCATGAATAATTTGTAGATGCTTGTTTGGTTTTTCATATGTGTCATCTGTTTGTTGTTGTGTAACAGTGTAGCATTTGTAATTTTTGTTTACTGGGACAGCACTTTTTTCACAGATCACAGGGAGATGTAATCTCACAGCAGCAACTCAAACTGGCAAAGGCTTGTGTGTGCGTGTGTCTTTTTCTGAGAGTGCATATGCATGTGTGTCTGAGTATTATCTCATAACTTTGCAGGTCCACTGTTCAGCAGCAAGGTGTCAGTGGAAGTCACTTCTTTCTTATCAGTCACAGGGACAGATACATTACCAATTTGCTGCTGCTGCTTTCCCACAATCACGCACACCTTGAAAAAGACATGCACTTAAATTTGAGAGACATCCAAATGCACGCATACACATCTTTCACCTTTCAGCTATATTTCATTCTTCAACAATATATTTCACTTTAAAAAAAATATCAGATTTTTTGGTTTCTTCCCGTGTGGTGGTTTCCCAACAGTGCTGACATCCTGGCCGGCTCTTTGATATTCTTTTGTTCCAGGCGGAATTGGAAATTAGCAGCCATGCCAGAATTCTTTGGCAGAAATGTTGTGGCAAGAGATGAATCGGAGTGAAAAAGCCAGAGAGAGAAAACAAAAATAATCGAGGAAAAAGATGCAAAAAATGCACAAAAGTGATTTGATTTTTACATGCCAGCAGGATATGATGGGAGATTTAACATCTCACATAGTATATGACATTCGTGTATGTGGTTGTGTGTGTATTTATACTATAGGTCTTTTTCACAGCAGACAATTTGACTAGTTATGGTAGAAAAACAACAGGTGTTACTAATGGCATTAACGATGGCTTCATTTAAATCAAGTGTCCCAGTAAATCATGAGAAACCAGCATGCATAATACTAGGAACCATGAAACTGAAGCAGTTAAATGAAATTCAGCCGACATTAATTTTATTATTTACAACTGTGTTTACCCTACTGTGACGTATCACATTTTCTGCATTCACACAACACACTTTCTTGCATATAGGTTTCATAACATAGTTTTTCATTGTAATCCTCTTTATTTAATCCCATAGTGCCAATTACTTTTGTCAATACTTTTCTCTTTAACATATTACAGTTTGAAGGCACAAAACAAGTGACAAAGAACTGAGTTACTGTAAGTTCTGAAAGGCAACTGGTTTGAATTCTTGATCTTCTCTGTAAATTTTAGGTGAACTTTCTGGCTTCCCTGTCTGTTGCACAATGTAGCTTATTTGTTCCTAATACATAATTACTTAAAAACAAGTGTTATGACCGGGCCTAGGGGAAACCCTGGCACAACATGAAGCGTGAGACTCTCTTCCCAACTCCCAAGAACCACCAGGCAGGAGGAATTTACAGCCCTTTAAGTTATTATTCAGGATTTTTTAAAATTAATTTCAGCGTGGGCTAACAGCAAAATAACAAACAAAACAAAGTAAAGCTAAGGGACCCAAACTTACCTATTCAAACAAAAGAAGAACAAAAAGACAAATCACTAATCTAACTCCAAAATTACTACCCACCCCTGCAGCATCTGGGCTGACATTTCACATGAGTAAACTACACAACAGAACATGTTGGCTGGCAGGTTAGTTGAGAGTGGAGAGAAAAAGAGTTCCACAGTAGCTGGAAGAAACCAGTCTTAAGATTGCAAGCCTGGAGGGTAGAATCAATCCATTCTCTGAAACAACCCACACACTCACTGTCACAATCATTCAATCTCCTGCGCACCTGCATCCCACACACACTCACATACACTTCTGCAGGAGCCCTAGAAAGAGAGAGATAGAGAGAGAGATCCACAGCACAGGCACAAAATGAAAGCATATACAACTTACACATCAGAGAAAGTTCTCAATGACCCCTGGGTCATAACACAATTCGGTAATATATAGTTTCTTTTTTTTTTTTAAGGCCATTTTTTGTATTTTTGGACATCTTTGTATTTTCTGCCTTCATTATACAGAGTGAAGTAGACAGATGACAGAAATTGATGCACTTACATGGTCAGTATTAAAAATCCCAAGTATATATTTATTAAACAGCTTCAGTTGTAAAGTTTTGGTAGTATTAAGTAAATGTAAAGTAAGGATTTAATACTTTTTTGAGGGACTCTTTTCAGCTGCAGATAAGGTGCGGCAGTAGAGCAGCATTAGTTTATTTTAAGTCAATCCTTCACCGTACACTATACATGTTCAATAAAGCACCATATGGTGTGGCTCACTGATGTGTTTCTGTAAAAGTTTTAGGACAACAGTGGAGGTCTAGTACAGAGGACTACTTCAACTACACAGACATTACCTAACAGTAGGAAAAATATAGAATATCACCAGCCTTATCCTTTAATGCCTCATTTTCTTTGCCACTTCAGAAAAATATAGATTGATTACCTTTAATTAGATTAATTTGATTTAATTTACAAAAAGAAGTAATTTTCAAACTGAGTGATTTAATCTGTCAGGGGTCATATAATAAGCTTTGGATGAAATTTAATGGGTCATTTCACATTAATAATACATTAATCACACTGCAAACCATGCACAAAAGGTATTAAAAATTCCATAATGCCACAATTAATCAACTCATGAATGCAAACTTAAAAACACATAATGATAACCCCTTGTCTTTTATGATATAGAGAATGGTTTACCTCATTGTATGGTCTCAATAGGAGGAGTAAAAATCAAGCTAAGTTCTCAAATGATGGAGATGGAAGCACTGTTGCTGTTAGAAAGGGAAAGAGCAGGCATACACTCACCTACTTCATGTGTAAAAATTGAGTGCTAATACTGTCCAGAAATGACTTGCATGAGATACACTGCATATTACAAACTGATTTTACTTGAAAATAGAATTATTTATATGTGTTTGAATATATTGCCCTTTCTAAGCCTGTTTTTTGGACCTAAAATCAATCATAAGACTGTTGCTGGTGACTGAGTGTTAAAATAACTCAAAACTCTTTACTTTTTTACATCATTAAAAGAGTGAACAAAATTTTACGTGCAAATCAGTGCAATGAACAACAAGCACAAAACTACAAAACATAATAATGCCGGATTTATTTACATCCACAAACGGCGCATTATACTATCAACTGAACATTAATTTAATAGAGCACTATACAAGATATTCAGTTCCCCATAGAGTAGAATGAACATCATATATCTGCTGTGAGGTTGATGGGATTGGCTGTCAGTTCCAACAACTGATCAATCACTGTTATAGGCATTTAAGGTACTGAGAGATTGGACTTTTAAAACTCACTCTCCAACTTGTAGCCCCCTGGGATAAAATGTCCCTGTCTGCATTTTAGGCAGTGCAAGTGGGGATCATCAACAGACATCTGTCCATGTTGTTACACATCCTAATGGTGCCAATACAAGATAATGGAATTCACAAACAATAGAATAATGCATTAAATATTTCTTAATTGTATAAGTATGCCTCCTTTGAGCCTTTTAAAATGTCAGGTTATCTCATAGATTAAAACCACAAAATATATACTTAACCCTGGGTGAGCTGAGAATTGATAGATTGTTAGATTATTTATTTGACAATCATAAAATGCACATAATATTGCTTCACCTGAAGACAATTATCACATACATTTACAAACTGTTGAAGATTAAATTACGCAATAAAGCCCACAGGCTTATTTCCATTGCAATCCATTGTTGGGGGAAAGATGCCAAATACAATATCCATTTAATCACATAACAGAAATAATATATACAAACAACTCTAAGTTAATTTGTGCAAGGACCAAGGTCCCTATTCTGAGAGACTATTTGTTACTCATTTCTTTATCGCCTGCTTAAAATTTCTTGCTTCAGTGAATTTCAGTGATACTGGAGGGTTCCATTCAATTGCAGCTGTGTACAAAAAAGGTATTTTTGCCCATTGAACTCCTGAATCTAAATCCTGGGATTATCTTTGAAGTGGTTAAAGTAGTTGGACAGATATTTGGAGACCTCATCATGAACAAATATATGGGTACGTCCCAACTTGATTTCTGTGACGCTTTTTTCAACTAGAAGCCAATTAAGTTGTTGAAAATATGCTGAATCAAGAAGTGTACAACAGGTAACTTTAACACAACCCTGATTAACTTGTCTTGGATAGTATATAGTTTATTTTTATGTGATGTGATGTACTATTAAATCAGGAGGTGGCAGCATAGTCAAAGTGGCATTGGACTAATGTTCCAGCTAATGTCTTTAGTATTGATCTATACAACAACTCTGATTTTCTTGCTGAGAATTTAGTCTTTTATCAGTGAAGGTTTTCATAGAAATGGCCTCCCTGATAGATTTTTATGTACATCCTAAATAATTCACTGTATCATTATCTATAACAACAGTCTCTCCTACCTTTACATTAATCTCTGGGGTCAAAATAGGATGGCCTCTGTTTTCCCTAGGTGAAGAGACAGCTTGTTATCAGACAGCCAAGTCCCAAAATTTTGAAGATCCTCACTTTTCGACAACTGTTAAAACTTTATGAGACACGAAAATAGCTGAATCATGCACATAGAGAAAAAGGTCAGATGAACAGGCATCCTTCATGTCATTAATATATAATTAAAAAAGAGGGTGGTGCTAGGACACACCATTAAGGGAACTGATAGATTCAGCTTTGTAAGATGTTCTATTGACATCAACAATCTGTGTCCTTCTAGAGAGGTAAGAATGAATCAGTTTTATGGCCAACTTGCTAAACCCCATGGCCTTTGGCTTAAACAGCAAAATACCATGATCTACAGTATGAAAGGCCTTTTGAAGGTCTAACATGACTATTCCACAGAAATAGCCTGCATCAAGCTCCTTTCTGATACAGTCTGTTAAATATATAAAAGGCAAATTCTGGTGGAATGGCATTTTCTGAAACCCGACTTCAAATAATATGTTGTGACTCGATAAGTATGTATTTATCTGTTCATGTATTATCTTTTCAATGATTTTGAAAAGAACACTTAAAATTGAAACTGGTCTATAATTTCCATTCTCAAACAAATACCTTTCTTAAAGAGAGGGCTTGCACTCTTGACATCTGAGGATACCTTCCTTTCTTCTGTAGAGATTGATTCAATGGGCTACAGCAGTTGCTACATCCTTTAGGAAACTGACAAGTATATTATCTAAACCTGTTGCTTTATTGTAATTCAACTCATTCAGTCCCTTAAGGACTGTATTCTCTGTTACTCTGTTAAAAGAAAATGAGTCATCTCAAAGCCACTGTTGAGAATAAAAGCTCTGTACCTGCTTTTCTCCATGAAGACCTGAATGACAAGGGAGATCCTTTTCCAGACTGTTTGCAACAGATGTAAAGTATGACTTCAAATATTCCTCCACTTCACTTTTAACTGATGTAACTACCATTAATATCCACACTATGGTTTTTACTTTGGTTTTTAGTCATTTGCTATATCCTAACTCTTTCAGAGATTTCCACAGCTTGCATGAGTCATTTCCTCTTCATTCTGTGTGAAACCAAACTCAATGCCCCTTTTATGGGCTCAAAAGATGAGTAGATTAGACAATGTTTTCATCACCAGAATGTCTTATGGGATGGGTGACTAAAAGAAAACTCCAAACCTCTACATGTAGTAAGGATTTCTTTTAATAGGATGATGCAATTCACTTGACATTAGACAGTATACTGTATGTGCAAGTCAGTCATTTTTAAGTAAAATAAACTGTATGTCTACTGATCTGTTTCTCTATTTCCACCCTATTACTACTGTTTATGAAGAATTTGTTGCTTTTGACTGGTATCATATATAAACATGTGCCATCATCATCGTCATTATCTGAAATCTAAATTAGGATGGAAACAGGCATGGATCTATGGAGAACAAGTTGATTCGAGAGAGCTTAACAGGATCACATAAACTTCCTATCTGATTATAACAACAAATATTATAACTACAGTAGCCTACTGTATATTTCAGCTGAACCCCAGCTTGAAGGTTAAATTCCAAACAACACAGGCACAAAAACTTAGGAAGATATTAAACAATTTGACTAAAGATTAAAAATCAATGTATCTTTAATTGAATGGCATGAGAGATGTAAAAAGTCAGAGATAACCCACAGAGGTTAGAAATACATGTTATGTACATTAGAAGTTTTTCTCAGTGCACTAGCACTGTAACATTACTCACTGTTGAGCTGTCTCAACATCTGCCTCCTCATTCTGGCATTTGATTTTAGACACTTATGGCAGGGGTCTATTTCCTCACTGTGAAGCAGAACACATTTTATATAAACAGCAGATGGTATGCTTGTGGTTGTGCTTCTCATATTCGTACGTACATATTCGGAGATGGTGGGTTGGGTAGATAGATGGCAAAAAGCGGACTTTGCTGTGAATATTATGTTTCCAACTGTGAGTCAGGAGAGTTTAAAAAAAAAAAAAAACGGTAACTATGATAACTGTGATGTTTGTTGTCTGACAAACAAAGGTTGCCTAACTTTAAGGAAGTAGTAACTTTAACCCACACCACATTTCAAGTGATCATTTCATTCCAAACCATGATCTTTCCTTAATTAAGTGGTTTATGTGCCTAAAGAGACCACAACCACAACATTTTCACACCATAAAACATTATTTTTTATTATTTAATTATATTTAAGAGTGATTTGGGTTTACAGTGTAACTTCCTGTCATTTACCATGTAATTTCCCCAAACATATGGTGTAACTTCCTCGTATGAATCCATACTAATACTTACTGATTCTTACTGGTACTTAAATGTAGGTACAGTGGAAGAAAACAAGACAACAAGGAACAAGGGAGTAACAATTGGGGATTTAGAGTGCAACTTCTTGACATTTACCATGTAATTCCCTGGAACTTATGGCGTAACTTCCTTGTATTAATCAGTATATACATATAGGGATGAAGTGCAATAAAAACAAATGCTTTTGCCCTTTGTAGTATAGCAGCAGTTTTTTATGCATGTGAGTTTGGCAGGCAAGCTTCACCCACACTCCAGGGATTAATTATGCTTATGTCTTCTACTACACTGTATGAATTTAAATAAGAACAAGTCGAGAAATTGGTCTATACTTTTGAAATTTAGCTCCTAGTAGTCATGTTGCTCCACCACTGCAGCAGCTGATAATGGGCAAGCTGGATATCTTAACTCTTAACTAATCTATTATCTTAACTAAGGAAATAAAGATATACACATTTTCATGGCAATCAAATCAAAATGTAGTTATGGAAAGATCAATTATAGCATTCAAACAACAAGAACAACACAGGTGTCATGAAGAGTAGCAGGAATGGACCCAAATGCAAGAGACTTCAGGCTGAGTGAGGCTGAAGAACAAATTCTTCATTAAAGCTTTAGTGCTTTAGGTAGAGTTAAAATGAATAAAGGTGAAATAACTGAACAGAACAAGACTGAACAAAGGATTCAAAAACAATTGAACTGAAAACAAGGGCTAAAATACAAACTGAATTAACAAGGAGTAGAGGTACAGGTGGGGAGATGGGCGGAAAAGCTCAGGAGAGAAGTGTGAGGTGATGAAACAGGAGAACAGACAGGGAGCTGAGAGGCTGGGGGAAACAGAGCAGGGCAGGGCTAACGAGGGTAGATGCAGGGCAGGTGTGTAGATGGGCAACAGAGGGAAAATACACAACAGAAAACCCAAAACCTAGATAACACAATCCTTTTCATAATAAACTGACAAGCATAGAACCACCACAGAATACACATGCATACGACTCAAATACACAAGCAACACTACAACCTCTCTTATCTGTAAGAAACAGAAAACCAAAAAACCCTCTAAATAACTGAGTATAAGCTGTGTGAGTACAAACTGGAATGAAAACAAAGACAGACTAAGTAATAAAGGCAATGTAACTAACATAATGCCAGATCTTTCAAAGATACAACTCAAATCAGCCTTCTTCAACACAGTCCAGTCTTAACATAACAGGGAGAAAAGGCTGAGGGTCTCTGGCAGACTGGAGAAGAATGAAGGAGGAGCAGGAAACTATGTTTAAATTGTAAATGTAGCAAAAACAAAACAAACAAACAAGCAAAAAAAAAAAAAAAAAAAATCAGGAACTTTGTTCTTGTGTACTACATTGCCACTTCAGTGTGAGGAGTTTATCACTTCTTTTCAGTCTGTTTATTTTGTACTTCAGCTCAGGGCAGGAGTCTTCAAATCTTTTGAGCTGCAATGCAAAATCTTTTTGGGTTGTCCCTTCAGTTTGTGGGTGAGGGGGGAACCAAAGCCTTCTGAAGCTATATCCAACAGTAATCACAACAATTGAAGTGTACAGTGAAGTCTAAAACACACATGCACACAATTGTTACATGACAGCACTCATTACATGCTTTACTTGGGTCCCTTATTTTAATATCAGATGAGCTAATGATTGACAGTGTTTGCTGTGATAATTTGTTTGTACCGGGTAATTATACAGTAAGAACAGGAGAACAACACACACCTTGTGATTTCTGTGTAATTATAGAATAAAAACATTTTTATAACTTCCTGCATACCTTATTATTGTGTAATTAAAGCTATACTATGTTCATTATTAAATTACTGTATTTCCTTCCATAGCTGTGCACTTGAGAGAGGTAGGTTTGCTTTCTATTCCAGCCTGCCCATATGAACTGCTGGACAAGCATCTCTGCTAGAAGCTAATTTTCAAGGGTATAGACCAATTTCTTGACTTGTACTTCAAATTCAAATTCAAACAATGAAGCAAAAGACATAAGCATAATAAATCCCTGCAGTGTGGGTGAAGCTTGCCTGCCAAACTCACAAGCATAAAAAGCATGATTGTCACAACTGCCATGAGAAAGGGCAAAAGCATTTGTTTTTATTGCACTTCATCCGTATGTGTATATACGGATTCATATGAATAAGTTGCACCATAAGTTCCGGGAAATTACATGGTAAATGATGGGAAGTTACACTGTAAAACCCAAGCTGTATTAAGTGTTACCATGATTTATAATGGTTTTGGAAAGCATTAATAGAGGTGGCATATTAGAAAATGTTCCTTTGGGTCATATGGTACAATCTACCTTTTTGGTTGTTGAAATATGTGGATGTGTTGCCAAAATACATTATATTGATGTACAGTAAGAGAAAGTTAGTGGAGTTATTAATACGTGTAATGTGTAATGGTTATTTATCATGTTACAATCAAATAATAGACTAAACATCTCTGCAAGTAAACTTGATACATTCCGATGTTTTATTTAAAGGACATCTATTCATGATGAAGAGTACAGTATATACCTCATTACTCCTGGCTGGGATCTAGTTTTGCTACTCCTATATGCTTTATGATGATTAATGACTAATAATAAATAACACTTTTACCACCATAATTGATGATGAATCTCGGATCTGTGAAATAACTCCAACAAACTATCATTTTCCACAAACATCCCAAACAAAAAACCACTGATTGACAGACACAGATGACCAGCGTCCTTGCCTCAAAGAGATTGGCATTCATGACAACACAACCTTCTACTTTGATGGGCTCCTCTACTTCAAAGAGGAACATTATGCATCATTTTTAAAAAAAACTTTCCTAGAAAAAAACACTGTATGAGTGACCTGCTGAGAATAACAATGATTTACAGCTTAGAAAACTCTGTCCTATTATGCTCAACCTTCTTTTTATTTCCACCAGCATGTTGCGTATCTGAAAACCTGCACCTGTGTCAAGCAGCACCTGGGGTCCCTTTCATCCCGCTATGGTCCCCCACTATGAGTATGAGACAAAGACAACTAACGAATAACTAATAACTAAGAATTTGTGTTTTGTAGGGACAAAGTTAAATAAAGTGGTAGAATAAAAAGAAAAATATTGAACACAATATCCAAGATAAAATTCTTTCTAATCTATGGCCACACATATATGGAACTAATTTATACCATATCTCATGTACGTATTGTTATGGATTAGCTTGGCACAGAAGACAGTTTCATAGCTTTAGCTTTACTTCCATTGTGGAATCTTAATAAGCAACATTCAAGAAATGTTATTAGGCAGGGATGGTTCTGATGTATTATTCATGAATTCATATACTTCTCTGTGGTTTTCTTCTGCTTTGTTAATTGTTAACTGGGGCTTTCATTCTGGCACTTTACTGATGTTCATATTTCTCTTTCCTCTCAGATCATTCATCCGTGTACCTGATGACAGTCACTGTATTTGGTTGTATTCCCATGAGCCCTGTCTGCTACAAAGTGGATGGATGATGAGGTTAGCCTATTAAATTATGATTCATCTTGGTAAAACAGGTGTAATTTTCAGCAGGGACACTGTTACATGAACAGCCAGAGAGGCTGTAAATAGGCATTCACTTTACCACAAATTATGTTAAAGAAGTGTTTTTAGATCTGTGGAACTGCAACGTTGCTCTGTCATGTCTGTCTGTTGGTCATCCACTTTAATCCAAAGTGAAATATCAACTTTTATAACAACTTTTGGATAGATTGCCATGAAATTTTGTATGTAAAATTTATGGTCCACAGAGGATGTGTTGATAACTTTGTTGATCCCCTGACTTTTCCCACCTCTGTGAGTTTGACAATTTTAGTTTTTAATGACACATCTTGACAACCATGGTACAGATTGCCATGAAATTTGGTGCACATATCTGTGTTGCTCCAAGGATGAATCCTTTGGACCTTGGTGATCTCCTGACCTTTCCTCTAGAGCCACCAGCAGGTCAAAGTTTTCACTCCCAAACTCTCAAACAATGTAGTTGATGAGGTGAACCCTGAATTAAACACTGAACCTTAAATGGGCTCAGTAAAATATAATACATTCACAGAAATGATGGTTTTACTTGATCAGTAAGAATAACCACTGATGAATAAAACTAACACACAACTACATGTATGACAACATTAGAATAAAATTGATCATAAGTTTATTCTTTTGTAGTAGCTTTCTGATGAGAAATTTATAGAAATATTTCCTTGACACAAACAGGAAAACACTAGTACCTCCCTTATTTGCCCATAGCTACAAAGAATGATCTACTGAATCATGCTTTTACAGTCAATAAAACTCTGACAGCAGTACTGAGGCTACTGTACATGATGAAGAGAGCCAGCTGAGGCAGAGACAATATTACAGCAATTTGGTGAAAGTAAAGCAAAGGTCAACTTAATATCTGTCTCTAACTTTGCACTGTGTTCCCAAAGGGGCCCGTACATGATTTTTCATTAGTCATATTCATGGTCTATGATATCCTGTTTTGCTCTGGGAGAAAAATTCCTATCCCCAGAGAATAATAAAAGACTCCTGCCTCCTCACAAAAAACTTTTACAACTTTTAACTATTAAATGCCGTTAGCCTGGGTAAAAAGAAACTTTACTCACTTTGGAAACTGCAGCATACCAGTGTTAAAGCTGAACATGGAGACATCAGTGGTTTACCCAAATGGCCAAAGCACTCCAGTTCATCCCAAATGTATTCAACAGGATTGAGATCACAAGACTGCAGTGAACAGATCACTGATGTCATTTTATCTAAAAGCTCATCAAATCATTCCTAGATGATTCATGCACTATGAAAAGATATATTAGCTTTCTGAATTTCCTCATCATGCCCTTGAGGATACATGATGGCCATGAATGTATAAAGCTTTCTATATTTCAGTCCACTTATTTCAGTTGGAGTAGCTTGGTGCCTTGTAGAAAATGTTATTGTACACTTAATGTAAGATCAGTTCATAATAATTTCTTTGAGCCAGTGAATTTGAAGAATAAGCTCATGTTTCTTGTATATATTCATATTTCTTACACAAAGAGAACTGGTTCACTGTGGTCCATTAAAGCTGTTTTTCATATGGAAAACTCTAATGTGGCCAGCCCTTCAAAAAGTATAATGATACATGTCTCATTGCTTTGTATGTGCTTTGAATTATTGAAACTATTGAATGTCAAAAAACACCTCCTGTTCAAAGTCCTTGTGCTTTTCATTAAATCCTGCATGCATGCTTGCAAGTCTGAGCATCGGCCATCCACTAACTGATCTCTCACACTAGATGGCAGTCAAACATAAACATTCAAAAGCCTTGGAGCGCTGATAGCAGCTGCTGTTGGACATGTCCACATCTATCGATGGGAGCTTTAGATGGTGGCTTGTTTCTCTTTGTCCTAGACATGGTGCTAAAAACAGATCATAAATGCATGCTCACTTGCTTCAGTAGACCTTTCATTTTGACACTGTCTTTACCCCAAGGGCTCTTGAGTTTGGCTTGATGAAAAAGTGCCTGGAGCTTGTAACATTATCAATATTAAAGTGAATGTCAGAGCAGATGAGTGGACTGACTCTCTTTGCTTTTGTTAGCCTGTACTGTATTGCAGTTGTATTGCTAGCTCTTAGCTATTTAAAATTAGTGGTGAGGCTTCAGAACAAAATCCATTATTCCATGTAGAAACTTTCAAATGTGTATTTATTTTCAACAAAACAGGAGACAGGCTTAAGATGGAAACGTGGAAACAATTAAAAGTCTTCACTTAATAGTTTTCTTACACATGAATAGTCAAGAGTCACATCACCATCATCACCACCCACTCTGACCCTCTCACTAGTTATTGAGTCTGCGTCTAAGTCTCAGCGCATCATTACTAAATTACTGATTACAACCGTAAAGCGATACAAATGAGGAGGTTGCCCCTGATGCTTAATGGGTAGGATGTAATAACGGAGCGGTGATATGTGGGCCCTTAATTGTGTGTTTACCACACTATTTATTGGAGAGCATCCCTCCCCTGGCTGGTCACTGATGAGGTGAGCTGTGTTTCTGCTGGCAGGCTATCAATCCTGCTTCATTAAAGGACACACAGGATAGAAAGTGAGAAGAACACAGAGTTTGCCTTCCAGCTTGACGTGGGCAGATGAGTCAACTCTCTTAATGAATTTCAAATTCCTACTGATGGGAAATGCATGTAGAAAAAGCAATAATGAATAAAGAAACTTCTGGGCTGATCCATAGCTTTTTTAGTTAATACTAAATGACGGTATTGAGAGAGGAAATAAGGTTGGTGATTTTAAATGATATAATGCAACCTTTTCTTGTCATGAAAACTGAAAACCTGTGATTATAAATGATTCATGCACATATTCATTTGCGTCTGCATATGCAGGTAAATGGACTCCACGTTTCAATCTGGACAAATACCTATGCAGTTTCAATATATTTCAATAAAATTCACCCATTCACTCATCGGCTGATGTAAGGTACTGGTCTGCCCATAGGGACATTCAAGGACACTTGAGACATTCAGAAATGGAGGTCTACGGCACAGAGGAATAAGATATATCAGGGTTTGGATACACACACAATACTTGCAAGTAGGATCAGTTCGTCGATTTTTAATTTGTCAATATTAAAAAGACAAATACATCTGATTGACAAGAGCTGTGACACTGTTTACATAAAAGTTGGTAAACTCTTCAAGTAAAGGCGTGGACTGCCCGTCCACCTCAAGGTGTAGTTATCAGTCTTTACAGCTTGAGCACCCGGTGTGGAAGTTAGTATGCACACAGACTATCTCAGTGGGCTTTTCAGTGCAGTACAGTGCATGTGTCAACCTGTCCCTTTATTTCATGACGAAATATACCAAAATAATAAAGGAAAAGGAGGGAACGACACCACACTAATACTTCGTTGGCTTGGCTCTGCACAACATTTGTTGACAATAAGTAAATATAGAAAATTACCAGCCATATCCTTCAAGAAACAATTTACATGTCATAGCAGAGACAGATTGTATGACATTTCCTAAATTCAAATACTGTTATTTTTGCATTGTATAATACTAAGGACCATGTCCTCATTTGAGGAATGTGTTCTTAAGAAAAACATATGTTTGAGTGGAGACATTGTGGTTTACAAAAGAAGTCCATGATTTAGTATGTGCTTTATTCACTCCCATGACATGGATCATGATGCTAACTGTTGTCGGATAGAGAAGAAAGTAATTACACAGTCTAATAGCCTTACAGAGTAGTAAGTTTGTGAGTTTTCTAGTCACTGTGGGTGGCGGATTGTTATATTTCAGTTTGTTTATACAGGAATGTTTCTAACCCTCTGAGTTCCATGTTAATGAAAATGATATTTGTAATGATGGACCCCTGTCCTCTTCTGGTAACGGGGTGGTTTCTTTAATCATAGGGCCACCCTGCGCATTCATGGTTTCCCTTCAGAGATTTTTTTTTTTCAGTCTGCAAGCTCCCTTTTAGGAAGGAAACATCTAACAGCGACAGCAAAGAACTATACTGTATAATGTTCAGCATTAATTGCTCATCTATATCTGGAGTCTAGCGTTTGATCAGAAACACTGGCGAGAAATCAGAAACCATGGCAGTGTGTTTGACTTAAAGGTGATTTGGGTTGTCAAGGAAACAACTGTTTATACAGTCAATTAATTACACATCTACATCTATGTATGGTTCATACTAGTCAGATGTTTTTTTTATGTGGATGCCAACCAACAAGACCAGCTGTGATGCCTGACAGCAGGGTGGCAGGGAGGCTGCAGATGAGGATCATACTTAAGTCTGCACACTTGCACATCGTATACCGTGAGGATTTAAGTCAATTATAAATCCAGCCTGATTCATTACCCCATGTTACAGACAGAATTAGCCTCTCCTGAAGAATTTTTAAAGATCTTCAATTAAGTTCTCACCAGTCTAATTGCCTCCATTTTAAAACAAGCACTTAAAATCAATCAGCTGTTGAGAAAAGCATTAATTGACACTCTGGACAGACCCATTTATCTGGTTGCTGTGGAGATTCCCCCTTGACCACAGCTATACAACACATGCATGTACATGTATGTATGAATGCAGTTATTAATTAAACATGCTCATTTACACGGCTTCTCACCAGATTATATTTGTGAATGTCAAACACCATATTGTCCTTAGATATTGTAAAAAATTGAAGATAACTGAGACTTTTAAGAAAAATGCCACCACATTAAAACAAAGTTATCAGTCTTCAATAAAACATAACATGGTTGACAGCTAATAGACATGTCCGCTCTGATGATACTTTTGCTTTCATTTCCAGATTCTGCTTGTGGGCATCACACATTTTGAATTTCCCAGTCTTAGTGAGAATGCACAGTTGCCCATGGGAAATCTACCCGAGGCTTGCATAAGGCAAGGCCAATCAAAATAAATTGGGAAGGCTCTTGTCACATCAAGTGCATCTGCTCCACAGTCATGCTTTCATTTCTGACCTCCCTATAGAGTGATGAAAAAGGACTTTATGCAGGGCTTTCAGTTACTCAAGTGGCAATGCATCTTTTTGGGAAGTTATGTGTTCATGTAATATTTGATGTGGGAAAAATTACTGCAAATATGTTTGAAAAGGGATAAATCACAGTCTAAATGTCAAAATCAAACATGAATACTGAGCATGACATTATTAAATAATGTCAAATGTTCTATAATTATTTGTTATATTCTTCTTATATATTAAATGAAATCTAATGTAATAATAAGTTCACAATGTTCAGATTATGTGTGTGTTGTACTGGACTGCAGTGTTTCAAGAGGTGTTGTCATTTTATTGGTAACACATACTACACAAAATTTAATTTACAAAATATTTTGGCAACAAATTAACGTTTATGGTCACTTTGAAGGACATAGGCAGCATTTTGTGTTGTGATAAAGGAAAGCGAATTATGGTATGTGTAATGCCGATAAATGCACATTAATATCAGATGTAAATTTAATGTAATATAATCCAATTTACTACATCTGCACATGGCACAGAAATCACACTCTAATGCAAGGTGTAAAGGCATCCTTAGAATAGCATGCAAAATCATAATTTTAAATCATCATAATTGCGGTTGGGGTCATATTCTTGGCTTCAGCTAGATAGCAGAGTTCGAGAAAGACATATCAATGGACTATGTGAGAATAACAAAGAACAGACAATAATGGAAACAGTGGCAGCACACTTATTAAGCTAGATAAAGACTACTATGCAGCTATGACAGAAAAAGACAAAAAAGAGCTGATATAAAGAATGAAACGCATTAATAGAGGAATGAGTGGAAAAAGACTGTTCTTTTTTCACAATCTATTGCTTTTCTGCACTTTCTCTCTTGTGAATTTCTCTTTGTATCCAGTTTCAATTCATTCCACTGCCTTTTGTCCAGTTTTTCTGTCATTCTCTGTCTCTCCTCTCCTCTCCTCTCCTCTCCTCTCCTCTCCTCTCCTCTCCTCTCCTCTCCTCTCCTCTCTTCTCATCTCCTCTCCACACAGACATTTCTTTGATCCTAGGATCCCACGCCTTTCACCCCCCTCTCCAATCCTCTCGGGGTCTTATTAACAGACACGCAGTTCTCATGTTTTATTGCC
Source organism: Euthynnus affinis (assembly GCA_029490765.1). Lineage (NCBI taxonomy): Eukaryota > Metazoa > Chordata > Actinopteri > Scombriformes > Scombridae > Euthynnus > Euthynnus affinis. The sequence goes on from CM055839.1 coordinate 17,389,075, forward strand.
TATGATAAAACCTTGCCTCTGATCTCTCATTACAGGCCGGCTCTTTGGAAATGGGCCCTGCACCCCTCGGCTTAATATTGCCCGTAATGGGGCAAAAAGCTAAATGCACAATCTGAATGTGTCGGGTACATACCAGGTCCCTGTGCATTAATAAGCCATCAGCTCATCCTGGGTTTGGCCTGATTCTGGTCTCTTTGCAGATTTAACATGGGAATATTGGTTTCTGCCTGTAAAGTGCACTGTGGTTTCAAATAGATATCATATTCACATGTGCAATGAATGCATAAACACACATATACAAGCATGCACTAATATACATGTGCACATATACACATATGCAAATGTGTATATGTATGTATTTATTGCTGTGTGAACAGCAATAAAAAAGCAAACACACATACTGGCTGGATTATTCAGGTTGGTGTGTCTCACATGTTTGCACAGATGTCTTACATGATGTATTTCATGCTGAGTCTGTCTTTCACCTCTCTGGGGGAAACAACTATACTCTTTCAGTCTCTGTCACACATCCCTCCAGTCCCTCTAGGCAACATAATGACAAGAGACCGCTGGCTTAAGGAACTACAGTTGACTGTCTCCTACCTCTTCTTCCTTTTTTCTCCTTTTTTTTTGTCCCTGTAGGTTTTGAATTTATACATTTGTAGGTCATACATGCATGAAACAAGTGCAATTATGGGTCAATTCAACAGAAGGTTATCCATCAGTTGGCCTGATCCCATTATTTTTTCTGTAATACAGAACACTGTCCAGGTATTACAATATGAATAGTGATTATACCCTGGCTGATTCAGATAGCCATGTGATGCTTTTATAAATCTGTATATGAATTCAAGGCTTACTATCCTGTCCTCTATTGTACTCTATAGTGTTTTGTATTTTGGGGGTAGGAGTTGTTGATTTTGTATGTTGCGGAGAAATTTTTAACTATCATTGTGAAAATATGAGTCACTTTTACTCACAGCTTGACAATGAACATAAAGCACCATTTAATGATGTTTCTGCCCATTACACCCTGTACTGAGCTATATCCTTCACCTTTTTATTCACTGCCTTTGTCCCCCCATAATTTGCTAAGGTTTTCCTATAGGTTTTTGTGTGATCTTTGCTACAGTTATTGACCCATATTATGGTTTGGAAAGTAATCACCTGCTTAAAAATTTCAGAAAAAAACATAATTTATAATAGTTTCTTACAACACAAGTGTAAAAAATTACCATCTTGATTCTGTTTTCTATTTTCTGTCCTCTTTGGCAAAAATAATTTCCTTTTATTGTTTTTTCCCCCCACATATTAGTAACAGTAGACAAAATGTATACTTTTTAGGTTGCACATTCTAGCCTGTCAAATGGAAGAAATACAAGACCCACTCATCATTATTCATATAAAAAATTAAAAAGTTCAGCATTCTGTACTTATTATTCTGTGGCAGTGTGCTTTAGGGAAGGTGATATTTGAGGTGGATGGCAATCAGAATTGAGACCATCTGAACAAGTGATGGAAAGGCAGTAAACACACCTAAAACATTTCCCTGAACACAGTCTGAGCCTGAACCCATAAAACCCCACACCAAAATCAGACAGTACAGTGAATGATTTGCTCTTATGACTCTTTGTTGATAGGGGAAACTATTTATCCCACATAGGAATGCAGAGGGACAGGAAAATGGCCCACACCTCATCTGCAGGGGAAACCTATCAAATTATATGACTCAAAAACATGTTTTGAGAGCGTATGAGTCAGTTTCCCACCCCTGTTGGTCCTCTGTTGACTGACCCCGTTATCAGCCACTCGCCTGCATAGTTGCTCCCCATTTGCTAATTAGTGTCTCAGTGTATAAAGGGCAGTTTTTGCATGTGTTTTTGCCAGCTTGTTTATGGTGCTTAGTTGTTGTAGCATTAGGAGCATGTTCAGGTTTGCCTGTGGCTGCAAAAGTTAATAGCTGACTACTAGTTGCTAATGACTTATGTCTTGCTCATTAGAAAAGACTGATTCTACTCATCTGTCCACTCAGCAGGAAGCTGATATAACAAGATGTTAACTAGTGAGCTTTAGAGGTGCTGGGAGGTGGATTTTGTTACCTTCGGTCAGAGCCAAGTTACCTGTTTCCCTGTTTCCAGTCTTTATGCTAAGATAAACTAACTGTAGCTTTGTATTTAACAGACAGATAAGAGTGGTATAAAACTTATAACTCATGGCAATAAAACCAATTAATGTATTTTCCAAAATATCCAACTAATTTTAAATAAAATACTAGTTGCAACTGTGTTTGTCAGATGTCTCAATACCTGTTTACAGAATGAAAGTATCTCATATATCAAATGCAAGTCTATTCATTAGGTTCTTAATCCCCCTTGTTTGGTCCTCCACATCTTCAGAAAACTGCATGGGTCATCTGTCTTGCCTAAATGTTTCTCACTCTTCATCAATCACAAAGTTTACCTCAGCTCACAGGTATTTTGGCAGGAAGTATACAGTCAGCTTGTTTTCCAAGCTGGCTGTATACTTCCTGCCAAAACTCATGATTTTATTGGAAGGTATGTGACCATTCAGAAAACAGTGAACTGAGAGAATCTAAGGGCTGTGATGTTAATTCTCATTGGTATCAGCAGTGTAAATCCCATTAAAATTACGGGGAACCATTCAGTTCAGTGTTAACATAAATTAGCTTAATGGAGCATTAAATATATTTTGCTCATATCATGGCATGGAAAATTGTCTATAACAGGATGAAAGCCATTTTTCTTTTTTGTGTGACTTAAATATCAATAGACTCCAAGCTCCATACTATATATGAGTATATATTGTTTTCTCCTGTTCTGGCCTGTCAGTCTGCCAGAAGGAGAGGGGTGGTAGAGATGTAGGAAATAATTAACAGGATTTGACAGGCTGCTTTCCCCAAGCGTTCACTCTCAATGTTTGACTGACAAGTGGAGTTTGAGGGTCACACTTGTGTTGCCTCTGTCTTTTCTCTCTTTCTTGTACCAGTTGCTTCTCTGTTCTTATTTGCTGAAATTACAGGGAGTTGGAAAGGCATAAAAAAGATGACCCACAAAGGGCTAAGCCCTAAAAGAGTCTGATACTTGTGTGTGATGTGAGCTGTGTGGTCCTGTTTGTTTCACAAGGATAGAGGCAAAGAACACATTCAAAGCCACGAGGCTACTTCAAACACAAACCCACACACCCTGTGTCCCATCAGGCCTCTCTCCTCCTTTTTGCATGCGGTTCAAACATAGTCCACTGTTATAGCTTATCTCCTCTTCTGTGGGTATTGTTGACATGTTGTTGTTCAACCTGGTCTCACATCAAAATGTGTAATAGCTACATTGATCCACAATGCAAAACATATTAGTTTCACAATAATGAAATACTGTTATATTATTTGTGTTGTTTTATGTAACTGCTTGATGCAATAAAAATATAGATTGGATTTTAAAGCACCCCAGGGATGAATTAAATTTGAAATTCAGAATTTGAAGATTTGCGATTGGCTGACCATGGAGCCTGCCTGGAAGTATTTCCTCACTGTCACCATGTTAATATTTTCTTTTAGTGATTTTTTAAACATTTCTCAACACAAAAACATGAATATGTCCTTGATAACTTAACAACATGAGACCATCAGTCTTAATTACTTTTCCTTCAATTCTGAGAAATAAAGTTTTTTTTTGTCAGTTTTTGATAGCGGTGGGCTACGGAAGAGCATTGTGTTGTCTGCTGTTAGTGGGCTTCATTCCATTTAAAATTGGAGAGGTCTGCTGCAACCCAAAACCAAATGTCACTTTCTCTTTTGGGAAAAGGCATTTTATACCTGTGACTCTAATATGTGAAGTTGCTCATTTAATTTTATATTTCCAAGGATATGTGGCTGAGGTTATTTAATATGAAATCATCTTTCTTAAAACAATCCTCTTCAATTGATATTAAGCCATTGTGTGTGTGTGTGTGTACATTTCACATCCTTCATTTAATCCCTGCACTTGTCATATTGTGTGTTGTATTCAACCTGCACTTAAAACTGATGGCCTTAATATTAACCTATCGTATTGTTGAGTTATCAAGGACAGATATCATTAAAAGAAAACCTCAGCATGATGGCAGCAAGGAAAATACTTGAAAATAACACAAATATCATATAACAGATCAGATAACTACACAACACAACATGCAACTACATGGTTTCAGCAATAGCAGTGTCCATAGCAACTACTGTAGCAACAATAGAAAGCCTGAAAAACTTCATAATAACTGACTAACTAAGCATCATATACATTCACTGAACGAAGATTTTAAAAATAAAATTTCTCACTGGATGTTTTAAAAACGCATTTTGATGCTGAAACTATCTAAAAATACTACATTTTTCATTGTGAATAAAAGGAATGTCAGCCTTTTATTTTTTTGGAGACAGAGACTTGACAGTCACATGATGAGGACACAGGCCAATAGAAAAGAATAGGCCAAAATTACAAAAGTATTTCACAATTTTAGAGCCGTTATTGTGAAACTAATATGTTTTGCGCTGTAGACCAACATAGCTATCGCACATTTTGATGTGAGACTGGGTTGCGTTGTTGTTTTTTTTTTTTTAAAAAAAAGGGGATAAAAAGTAACTGATGGTGTGAGGCCACAGAAACAACTTCACCAGCACTGCCCTCCCAGCACCAGCAGCGTTTGCAAATTGTCTATTTCCCTGCTCTCATTGTGATATATAAGGTCCCCAGCTCAGAATAAAAGTGCCTGCATAATGTTTTATCTTTTGGAAATATCTCATAATTTATCATTATCACATCCAGTTATACGCTACCAAAAGCACAGCGCAATATCACAAGAGCTGTGAGCTAAAAACAAATGTGAGCCGCACTGCAGATCCACTCTCCTTAAGATTTTTTTCCGCATCTTTTCTCTGATTAATAAAGGTAATTAAATCAGGGAATAAAACACATCTATAGAAAAAGACTCAGCTTTAATTATTACAGCTGGCACCGCACAGTCCAAGCAGCACAATAAAGTCGGAGAACCTGATGACTTAATTAGAAGAGGTGCCATATTTACAGGCGCCCACCCGTCCACTGCCACATGAGATTTTGTTGATTGCAGTTAGATTGGAGAAGAAAATGAGAAATGGAGGGGGGATTTGATTCCACAGTTACTTCTTGGCTTTCATTAGGGCCAATGTGGTGATATGAGGACATATCTTAGTAGCACCTGCGTTACCCTGGGCCCCTCGAAATTTATACAGGAGTACAATAATTCCAGAACAGTCACACAGACATATATGCAGCACACACATAATGCGAGGGAGTACATAGATATTTGACTCACCTCGAGGAGATGTTATTTTGAGTTTCTACAGTGATGAGGAGTCTTAAACAATGAGAGGGGACTCTGGACACACACACACACACACACGCACACACACACACACACACACACACACACACACACACACACATTCCTCTTTGTCTCGTGTGTTTGTATGTGTGTCTGGCATATAACGCTGCTAATTACTGGTACTGGTACTGATACCAATGATGTGATCTGTGGGTTGTGTGTGTGCATGCGTTTTTTTATTTTAATTTACACAATACACTATACATGCATTGGTGCACATTCACAGCACACAGAACATCTATATGCATGTGTGCAATTGTTTTTTGTGTGCCTGCAGGAACCTACAAGTGTGTGTATCTGCATTCATGGATGTGTCACAGTGTGTCAGAGATTACAGAGATTCACAATCAGTTGTTCTGCAGCTTTCTCATCAGCATGACCTTGGTTGTTGTAATCAGAGTTGTAATTGCACTACAGGACTCTTGTCTAATGTGGGACATGGAGACGTGTTGCTGAGCTTCTGTTCGTTTTGGTTTTCACTCAGGGGTTGGAGGCAGAGGCGAGGGTGGAGGGGTGACATACCAACTACCCACTCACACTCACACTAATCATGCATTTAAATGTAGCCATACAGTCGACACACTCTCTCTCTGTTTTCTCACACCTGTAAGCTACCTGCTGTGAGAGGAAAATTTGTCTTGATGGTGTTGAAACACTGCTGAACAAAACAAAAGTAAGCCTTCATATTTAGCGTCACTGTATCAAGAGGGCGAAGATGTTCATTCTAGTCAGTGAGTCCTTCTCTGCTTAAAAGCACGCTAATCAGTAAAATCAAATGATGTAGTGTTCAGTTAAAACCTTCAAAGTCTTTGCTCTTGAAGGAACATGAAAGACCACTGTCTAGACCAGGGGTTCTCAACCTTTTGTAGCTCAAGGCCCATCTGATTGTTAAAAATTTTTCAAGGACCACCTTCCCAAATAAATGAAAAAATACACAAAACAAAACATAACATGACGAAAAAGACAAGTCAATAGTTAAGTGTAATATGCGATTATACAACATTTACCAATAATATAAAGGATATAAACAAAATGTATCCATATTGTGAGGCAACTCACTTTAAAAATAAAAAGTTTTGCTTGTTATCTCCGTTTCCATTTCCTAATTTGAGCACGTTCTAAATGTCTAGTTGACCAGTCTTCATTATTCACTCACTGACTCATGGACAACTGTGGTTACAGGACTGGCTGGCTGGCCCCGCCATTGTGGTCCAGCCAATAATTTTTTTAGCCATTTGGCAGTCGCCTACCACTGCCTCCACGGCCCACTAGATGACCAGTCTAGACCAACAGCCCCTGTAGCTGGGGGACAGGAAATCCCTAAAGCGGTCACAAGAAAGCGGGTTCAACTATTTTACAACTAATGATTTCAACTATTTTGTTTTTAGCAGATTAACACATAATTGCCCATAGCTGAGTTACTATGATAAAAGTAGTTACTTTTACTGGTATTATATTACTGTAATCCATCATTTATTACCAAAATATAATAATATTGAGGTCACTGCTCACAGTATATTTGTACATCTGTCATGTCACTGTATCCCTTTGCTACATTTTGACTCTCTCAAGAATCCTTTCAATGATACTGTTTATGCATAACACACAGAAACTCTCTGTGTATCTGACAGGACAACAAAAAGGATGTCAGTTATGTGTCGCTTGGAATACAATTCAGATCTCAAAATAGCTCTGTTGCAAATTTCAGTGGAAAAATTCACTGTAAATCTCAACTTTTCCTGTCTGGCTTTGAGACTTTGACATCCTTTCTTGAACTATAATTCAAGGCATCGTTAGCTTGATTGATCGCTCACATCAGACAGGCTGTTTGAGAGTCAAAACTTTGGGCAGAGAAGATTGATAGGGCCGGTGAAGGAGGAAAAAAAATGCTACAGAGACACAGACGCTCAGCAGTTCTGTTGCTGTCCCCCCCACTCTGACACATTGAATGAAGAGCTATCTACAATGCTCAAGCAGTCGTTTCTTGAACTCTGAGGCCATTACAGTCACAGATATTTCAGCTAAATTTGTATGGAAACTTGTTACACTGAATTTGTTCAGCTGTGCAAGCCTTGTTGTTGATTTATTCCAAGCCCATGTTTCCACTATGAATACATTAGCAATTTCAAGTGTTTTTCTTAAACATAATTCATCTGAATATTTGATCAAATCTTGGCCAGCGTTAATTTGCATTCCAGATTTTTACATCAAATATACTGTATTATTATTCATGAGTAAACAGGTAGCAGATACAGTCTTAAAAAAAAAGACAAACAACAAAAATGTTCTTGCATAAAACATGATTTAACAGCTTCTTTGAGTGGCTGACATAGGCTGGGTATATGCTTGTAAATAATAAAAATAATCATAATCAATGTTGAACATAATCATGCTTTACTATTATATCAGTTGCTCCTGAAGTGGGTGCACTGGCACGGGCAAAGCTAAATTTACATTAACCACATTTTCAAAACCTGTCAAAATAAATGAAAGGCATAGAAGCATTTAAAATTCAAACTCCTACTGAATTCCTTTAAAACTCCATAAAACATGCAGAAACATGCTTAAAGGCAGGTTGGTAATACTATGACTATGAATCTGTTTAAATCAGTGAAAAGATATGTTAGAGATCTCAATTGATTGCACCAAATAAGCCTCTTACACTACCAGGTAGTCTCTTCAGATAAGCTTTAGCTTCAGCTTTGCATTTCCTGCATCTTTTACTGTTGCTGTTTGAGGTAAAAAAAATTACAGTAAAAAAAAGAAAAAAGAAAAACTACTACTAAGCTGCAGTAATTGAAGTTCAACACCATAACATTTAAGAAATTGTGTGTGTTATTCCTTTGGTCTACATTTGTCCCATTAATATTAATGTACATGAACAACTTTCAGCCAGAGCCAGAGGCTAAAGAGCTGAGACTCATCGAGATGTAAAATCTAGAGCTCCCTTGGTGAGAGTTACTTCAGCATTTACTGTATTTTCCACTGGAAAATCCAACATTTAAGGTATGTTGTTACTCCCTTAGGGAGATTGTACTGGGCAAATTACTTTATGAACTTTTAGGCCTTAAACAAGAATGCTGAAATTAGTAAGATTCCAAACAACTTGCATATACTGCCTTAGAGGACAGAAAGTAAACTCTGCACCCTGCAGATGTGCCTAAATGTTAGTATACATGTGTATGAGATGTCTGCTATTAGCCAGGCTAATCAAACTGCTCAGGAAAGCTGGGTGAGAAATGGTAAATACAGTATGTAACACTTTCCGTTTACTGAACCCTGCTGCCTTTGACGGTTTTCAGGTGTTAACACAAAATAAATGAGGTGCAGGCACAGACTGCTTCTAAAAACCACTGTGCTTAGCAAAAATGTTCAAAATCTATTCTTAACAGGTCAAGAGTGTAAATCCATACTTCCTTTATAATAGAGAGAATATACTACCTTCACAGTTACATTCAGCCTTTTTTGGTCATGCATGCTTGCAGGGTTTGATTCAATAGTTTCTTGACTCAAATCACTTACCATAGCTTGTCTAGCACATGGCTGTAGGATGTGTGGAATAGATAGGATAACTGAAAATTGTCAAGCTGACAGAAGAGAGGGTGTTGACTGATTCAGGGAAACACACAGTTCTGACACTGTGAACTTACAAAGTAAACTCACAATTTCAAATCTGTCTTAAAATAATAGTCAGGTATCCAGATGAACATTGAAACAGGTTTTTCTGGCTGTTACCATTCCTCCTGTTTATATGTAGCATGGCGAAAATTAAACCAGCACAGGAAACAGAAATATGTCTTTGGGGTCTTTATTCTGACATGAAAATTTGGTGCTCAGCTGAGAAAAAAATAAAAGCTTTAAAACAAGACTTGCAGAAGGTTTCTTGCTGTATTTGCAGTCCTTGTATATTAACAAAATTAGTACCAGTGGAGGACTCTCCTCTATCCACCGTAACACTTAAACCTATCTAGTTGCTTAAGGTTCTTCACTGTATTCTGTACAGTCGTATCAATAACCATGAACTACTGGTGTTAAACCACCCACTACAAGACTGCAAAAATAAGTATGCTAGTACAAAAGAGTGTAAAAATAACTACATATATGTCAGCACAATTAACAGTCATACATTCACAGTTCTTGAAATTTTACAATCAATATGTAAACTAAAATACATACTAACTTGTGCATCTGTCCAGGAATGCAAACAAGAGTGATGGCAAGACACCAATTACATCGGGTTCCCCACATGACTACACTCTATACACTGTCTGCATGCCTGTCAACATCCAACAAATATAGAAACATCAGTGTACAACATTTTACAATTTGTAGGTATCCATTACCCTTAAATGTGTATCATTTGATATTTCATTCACATTTTACAAGATACTTACCTTCAGAAACAGTCCATAATAACAGAAAAACATTGCATGCTCACATTGTAGTAAACAAGATGGTTTTTCCCTTCTGGCTGTCTTGGTAAACCGTTTCCCAACATCCTTTGCCCTCACAAGCGGTTTCCCAAATTTAACAGTGCAACAATTCAACCTTCCTACCCCACCACCGGCATATAAACATATTTGTCAACCACATTTGTCAAGTCAACGATGGTGGGTCACAACCTGAATGTCATGCTGGAGATGAAGAGAAGCTGTCTACCTCCTTTCCAAAGTTTACTGACACAGTAGATCCACATTGACACTGCTCTCCACAGATATCATACAAAATATTACTCAGAAAAAATATCAGCAATAATCTTCTATCAAACATGTTTAAATTGCTTAAGTGCTTATTTTCGCTCAATATACTGTGTCTATATTGAGGCTAAGTAAGTATCAAAGCAATATTATAATAGTCAGATTGGGGTCAGGAGCAGGAAAACATGATCTGGACATTCACACTTTTAACTGAGCTCTTTGACTCTTCAATATATGTTAACCGTCATTTCAAACAGTGGCTCTGGGTTAGGGGTTCACTGATTACCTGGATCTCTTGGTTTGTGCTGACTAGGCCTGTCTGATAAACATCCCATGCTTCCTCCACCTTAACATCGGGCAGACCAGACCATGTTGTGAAGAATTTTTGCAACATACACTCTGCAATGTTATAAACAATTCCTGTGGTTGAGTTAATCTGCAGGAAACTCTCACATGAAGTCTTTAGAAACCTGAAAATACGCAATTTGCATCTATGATGTCATGCTTATGTCTGTCAGCCATTTAGTCAAGCTCACTGTGAGTGTTCTCTTGGTGAACCCTCCCCCTCGTAGTAGAGAGCTCCCTGCATGCTAAAACACGGCATCCTCCACAATTAGCATGATGATAGGATCCACCGTAATTAGACGACTTATTGCCAACAACACATGCTAATGATAATTGTAATAGCAGCAATCATTTCCATGATACTCTCCCCTCTCATTTGCATTCTCTGCTTGCCTCTTCCCTTCTCCGCTGCCTGTCTTTTTGCTCTTTTACTGTTTTGTCTTGGTGTTCGACTGTACTTTAAAAAAAACTTTATTTATTCCCTATCTCTCTCAGTTTCTATCCCTATCTCTCCCCTAACCATCTCATCCCTATTGTTTTCATTCATGATTACTTCCCTTGACACAAACTGCCAACCTGGCAACAAATCAACATCTCTTTAACTTTAGCACCACTTAACTTGTATTGTGCTTATTCTGCAGCTTGTTTTGTATTGGGAGATGGATACAGGGTGTGATAAAGTGATACAGTGTTGCAGTATGTCTGCTGGTTGGCTCAGACAGGGACTTAAATCAGTGTTATTGTGCCTTGTGTGGCCGGGTTGTTATGAAATACAGCTGTCAAGTTGCTGTAACTCAGCTAAATTTCCTCTGAGACCCGACATTACAATCAGTCATGGAGGAAATCATGATTTGTTAACTGCTTGTTAGTCATAAATAAAACCATAACACATGTAATGCAATGTTAATTGCTCAACTTATGAGAGACTGTGGAAGCCAAGGGATGCTGTGTTAATCATCCTGTATTACAGTGATGTTCTGACATCCAGGGAGGAGGCTACTTTTTGTGTTGATAACAAAGGGCTTGAGTGGACTGCTTCAGGGACAGGAATTGGTTTTGCAATAAAGTAAAGGCGTGCTGTTGAACTAGGGTTCATTTTATAGAGAAGTTTTACTAAAACCATTGTTTTTTAATGAATAAAAATAGACTTCTTTTTGGTAAAGATTGTTGTTACTATCTGTTATTTTCCTTTGATAAATGAGAGAATAGCAAGTTCACAAATATTTACTTCATCTCTTTTATTATGTGTGTAAAAACTTTAAAGCCTGAGCCTGTAATTTCTTCTCCAGTAAAACGTCTCCCGGTTCTGTGCAGGACCGATGATAGAAAAAAAAATATCAGTAGCACTCACTGGATGAGAACCAAAAGACAAGAGCAACAGAAAGCTGCTGCCTGTGCTTGGCTCTATAATGTAAGCCTGCTGCAGGGCTTATAAATGCAAACTGACAGTAATTAGGCTTTCTCTTTCACTTACCTCCAATTTTACCCAAAGATTAATTATGATGTTGTGTGGAATACAGAACTCTGATCACATTTCCAGATGGAGTTTACATCAAAGTGGCATGTGGTCAGGTATTGCTTAGATGTGGCACATAGCAAGTCAAGTTAAATGAACAAAGCATCTTTACTCTGGCCACTGTAACATATCGTTGTCAAAATTATGTATTTAAACTGAGACTGAGGAGGAAAAGTGTATCTACAGCTTCAATACTGAGCTAATGAAAAAGGAGAATTTTGTATGTAAATGGTTAATAAGTTACTTTATAAAATTACTATAAATAGCCAAATATGGATTTTCAGTCTTTGGACTAAACATTACTCTCTTACTTGACTGTTGCACTGCCCTCTTAGGTACTCACTGAAAATATAATGCTCATCCAGAAAAATGAAATATCCTCAAAATCTTCCCCTTCATGCATAATTTCAAATCCCTCACTGTGAACTGTTCTGTATCCTTTTATCCTCACACCAGTCTGGACTCTACTACCACTGGTTCAGGCTTCATGATCAGAAGTGGAATCGCTTTGCATCTGTGTGAGCTATTGTTTTCTTATGGAGAGAGCAAACCTGTGTGTGTTGGTGACTTTTCAGTGCACAAACAATGAGATGGCAGGTGTTGATGAACCTAAAAGTGACCTATGATGTAAACAAGACTAGGTCAAAACCTAAACCCAAAAGATATGGCTAGACTGTGCATGGTCAGTGTGCAAAATTGTGGCCAATGTGTTACAGGGATAATCAGTGGTAGTGTCTATAATGTGAATTCCTGGATATTAAATGTTCATCTGAAATATTCTGTAGCTGTCCCAGTAATATTTGCTGGTAAAATGTGCTGAAGTAGCATTATTGTATGACATGATTAAGCTACCTTTGAATAAAAAAAAAGAAAAAGCTATAAATTCAGTTGCAAGAACAATACTTTCCACTCATATCTTGGGATGTAAGAAACCTTAGAAACCTTTTTAGTCTAATTATAACTTTTCTAATTATCTGTTAAATTCCCCTGCTCTTTCATCTGTTTCTCTCGTTTTTCACTGAGTATTTTTGTGGTTGTTTTTAATACCTTTTCTTGTAAAGCACTTTGAGCTGCAAGTTTATTATTGTTGTTGTTATTGTTCTTCTTCTTATCATTATTATTATTTGGGCTTTAACTGTGTGCTCTACCTCATGCTTCTATATGCCTTTTCAGTCTTTTTCCTGGTCCAGAATTACAGAGACTATGTAGGAAATTATAAATGAAAGTTTTGACAGTGTTTTGGAGGTTCATCTCCGCCCTGTTACAGCAGTAACAGTAAAATCAAGTGTACCTGCAGAGCAACTGCCCCACACTAATCTGATATAGCAGCTACATGAGTCTGATGTTTATCTGCAAGACTTGTGTTTTAATGCTGTTGTTCATCGTTTATGATGTGAAAACTTCAGAAAAGCTTGCATCCTGGTGTTAGTTCAGTTATAAAATCCAAACACACCGCTTCTCTCCTGCTGACAGCACTGCCAGCTGATGAGTTGAACACATTGGATGGTAGAGGAGGAGATGGCAGAGATGCTGGTACATGTCTGGTTACACAGGAGTTTAGGAGGAGGCGACTTTGCTGCATTTAACACTGGAGCTGAGAGTGCCAGACTTCGGAGCAAGAAACACAATCACTCTGCGTTGCGCTGCTTTCCTCTGCTTTCATCATCTCATGCTAATCCAATTTAAAAGAGCAACAGCCAATGAGGAAACTCCAGCACTGGACTGGCTGACCAATAGCGTAACTTCATCACCCAGTGAGTCAGACAGACTCCACCATGCACAGACATCCACAGTTATAGGGCGGGTCTGTAGTCTGTACAGCCAAAAAAAGTCCAAAAACCTTAACTGTCAGCTCACCTTCATCCTCTTCTTTGAAGGGTAATTGCCCTTCTTTTGTGTCAAACCGAAAATACAAATTTCACAAATACTATCTGTTAATGGCAAAATGTCTGGCACTTTCCTGCTACCTGGCACATGCTGGTGATGTTGGATGTTTTTTTTTTACTTCTGTACTGAGCTCTGGCGTCACCTTGCGGAGGGCACTGGTTGACCCAGTCATTCTTGTATATAGTCCTTCTTCCTCCTTCAGGCAGACTAAGAAACACCCTTAGCCTTCAGCAGACTGAGCAGCTCAGCCCAGTTTTCATTCATTAAAAAAGGATGGCACTAAATGGCTCAGGGTTTGCAGGATCCTCCAATAACCACATTTAACCACAAAATATAGTTCAATCTATAAAATCTACATAACAATCTGAAAATATTTCATCTAACATTATTAAAAACACTTCTTCCTTTTAATTTCATCTCATTTAATTAGTTTCCTCTCATCTATGTTGCATTATTTTTTCACATAATTATTTCATTATTATACAGTCATTCCTCAGTCATTGAAATATTGTCAGAGAGACAGAAACTCACCTGAACTGTATCACAATGTAGAGCATGAAAAACAAAAATGTATTCAGTCAAACTGTGGTACAGTAAAGGGAAAAAGAGTAAATCTGAAATTTGATTTATTTATTTGATTTCTGAGATAGGTTATGTCCAAATAACAGCTTGGTGTCACAACATAGATGGACATCACGACAAAAGTGACATTCATGGAAAAAAAGCACTGTCTCCATGTGTGATCCATGTACGTTGACACATTGGATCACACACACTTTTTGAAATCTAATTTATTTTAGCAGGACTCAAATTTTCCAGGCTGTGAGCTTGTGACTCCACTTCTGCTCTGAAGCGTTCCTCGAGGACGCAGAAGACAACCAACTCCTTCTCTCTGGTAATGGAATCTTTCTCCCTCTCTCACCAGTCACGACCCTTCTCTCGCTCTCTCTCTCTGTTGTCTGATGATGTCTCTCTCTCCTCCCTTTTTTTCCCCTCAAGTCATCAACCACCGACTGCACTAAGTTGTCCTCCTCACCACTCTTCTCTCCCCACTCATCTCCCTCTCCCCTCCTCCCTTGAACCTCTCCATCACTGTCACCCTCCACTGGACAACAGCCATCATCAACACCACACACACACACACACACACACACACACACACCACACACACACACACACACACACACTCGCACACGCACACACACATGCATGAGCATGCACACCTTCTATCTCTTATTCACATGCACGCACAAAAATCATTCTTCTCTTTCTCTTGCAGTCACTCCCCTCTCTCACTCTCTCTCACACACAAAATGCCCATTTCTGTCTCTCTCTGTCAATGTTGTGGAACACCTCAACTCGCTTTGGGATGTCTGGACTCATCCATCACTGTGGGGTGAGACAAGGATGTGTTATGTCACCTCCTCTCTAGCATATTGCTGCGTTTGTGTATTTTTATACTGTCTGTGTGTGTGAGTGTTTGCATTTTAACATTTTCAGGAATTTCTTGTTTGTGTGCGTGCACATACATATGTATTATGCACGTGCAAGTATGTAATCTCTCTATATGTCTGTGTGCATTTCTCACTGTGTGTATTTTTGTAATCATACTGTAAAGTCAGAGCACATATTTTTACAGTATATAGGGCAAATGTTGGTGAACCTACATTAGTAGATTCTTGGCAATTTTTGATTTGGCCACTAGGCCACAGGCAGCAGAAAAAGCTGTAAACATAACATCGACATACTGCATTATAACTTTGTGAAAACTGTTACCTGTTTACGTATCCATTAGTATTGATTTCCTGTTTCTCACAGCGCTTAATCTGCAAATCAGGAGGTCCCCGACACAGAGAGGGTGCTGTTCTGGCAGGTCAGGGTGAGAGAAAAAGTCACAGAACACATAAAAAAATCAACAGTGACATGACAATCAAGCCCAGAGTAGTCTACACACGCACATATCCCGCACACAATGATGGCACTTACAAGTTTTCATTAACCATAACTTAGTCATTTCCCCATTTCACAGCACAAATGCCCACTTGCTTAGCTGTGGGGCTTACAGGAATCACATGCCAAAATATTTAGACACAAAAAGACATTAAACCACTTGCCAAGATATGATGCATCTACTGGTAGGCTATATGTGGGTCTTGCATTCCCCCATTCATCAGGCTGCCTGATGCATTAATCATCATCATCATACTTATCATTCATCACCCTCCTAATCAGCCATCACACAGCAGAGAATATTAATAAAAATGTGTTCTTACCTTTCTGTTTATTTGTCCAAAAGAGCCAGAACATGACAAATCACTGTTGTGATTTGGCGCTATATAAATAAATTGAAATATATTTATATATCTGGGTTTCTACTGGAATGTCTCTGCATGATTCACAGTTAAATAAGCTGAAAAACATATTTATCTTGAACTGGCCCTTTTTGCAGCCCCTTGGTTCAGCCTCTATCTGAAACAGGCTGTTTTAGCTCCTGTCTCTTAAAGACCCCCTTCTGATGAGCATACTCTGTTCTGATTGGCCAGATTCAGGGAGCTGTCCCTCGGTAGACTTCCAACACTTATGGAGGCTACAAAAACAAACAATAGTAGGATTTCACTTCTCAAATACATCCATACATGTTGGAGCCTGATTTTGCTCTGAAATATGTGAGTGGATAACATGAACAACCTATGAAATAACATTAGGTGTAAGCTTTGAGCCTGTTTAACATCTGACATCACAGCAATATAAAATGAACAGAAAATCACGACAAGCATGACATGTCCCCTTTAAGCTGCCAAATACTCAACTATATTCACCAGCTGGTCATTAGCCTTGTATGACTGCAGGTTGGTGCTGAACAGGTAGTGTAAACTACATTTATCAGAGCTTTTGCTGAAAACAGATGCCTGCTGTGTCCTAAAACAGGTTGATGAGAGTGATGATTGGAAGTAAACCAAACCATGAGTTAAAAGACACCAAAATTAACCTTAGAGCTGAAAATAGCTGCAGAATCAGGTGATAGTTTTTTGTTGGTGAATAATCACTATGAACGACCCCTTTCAAATTATTTCATCTATTGTTAATATGAAAATATTGATTAGAGCAGCTTTAAAGTCTGTATCTTTCATCTTTTCCACTTTCATCTTCAGAACCACCAATATGAGTATTTTAAATAATTGTATGAGCATTTTTTTACCACTGACTGTGTATTTTGCTCATTACAGTTTAGATTTTAAGTGATATTTCTTAGGGTGTGAATTTATGTATTCACACAGCAGCAATTTTTTTTTGGCTTCATCTGTTGAATAAGTCTGAGGTTTGTATAAAGAGGCAGGTTTTGTTCATCCATCCTGTGACCTTCTCATGGTTGAGAGATGCACTCTCTATTACCTCAGAAGAGTAGAGACATGCTACCATTTGTTCAAAAAATGACAATGTTTTTCACCTGCTGATGGTTATTGTGTGTTTGTCCAGATATTTTACGCTACTATTTGATATCATAAATCAGTTTCTGCTTTCCAGTGTTTTGATAAAAGAATCCATCTGTGTTATTATCTGTACCATCTGGGACTGTGACTCTCACCTTGATAACCTATAAAAAATACCGTAAACAATAGAAATGAGCCATAAAATCTACCACAAAAGTATTTCTGAGAGGCAGTTCACAATATGAGCACAAATACTGCATTTTTTGTGAAAAGGCGATGTTGTATAATGTTTAAATACTTATCATTAATACTATTATAATGTTATAATGATAATTTCAACTCCAGTTTCCTTTTACAGCCAGTTAAATGGATATTAATATAATAAACCAAACCACTGTGTAAACATATTTAAAAGTCATAATAGATATATAATATTTGTCCATAGTGTCATTTTCCTAACATGCTTGAAGCCAGCATTGCATGTCTTTACTGCCCTGAGACGCTGCTCATGCATCTCTTTAGACTTTAGACTCCAACACTTCACCGTTTATTCATCCATTATTATCTTTACCACTTATCCTGTAACACCTCAGCATGCCTTCAAAATAACATATAATGTGATAATGTGTCAGGTAGAGCTGCACTTCATTGTATGCCACTGGGGTCACACAGTCATAAATATGTACGCTCATTCCTTCCTCAATAACTCAGTGCGGTGTTCTTTTGAAAATGGAAGGAACGGTATGACTTGGTAACATGAAAAATGGGCAGAGGGCATAGGGAGAATGTTAATTAGTGACAGAGAAAAGGTAAAAATAGTGACATAAAAATGATACTGAGTAAAACTGAGGAGAAATGTATGAAAAGATAAAGATGAAGAGACAGACAAAGCATTTGTCTTCATGCACTGTAGCCTCAGCGACTATGAGTGGCTTTACAGTAAGTGATTCAGACAGCTAGTCATTTAAAAAGCTATTAGAAATGTTTCAAATCTCCTTGGAGAAAATGTAATAGAAATAGAAAATGCATAATGGAACAAGATGTATCTAATCACGCCAACAGTCAACAGTCAAGCAGAAGTACCCAGATTGCTTCTCCTGTAAGGAGGTCGGCTACCTGCCTCTCTGTCCCACTCATGCTTTCCATTTCCTGCCTTTTTAATCTCGCTGAGTGATTTTGAAATGCTGATTTGGATGTTGGGCAGCAGTTTGAGGTAAGGCCTTCCCTTCACCCTGACCTCGCCATCCCTTTGTAGGTCTCTGGCGGGTGTAATACATCTTAATAGATCAGCTTGGCTGGTACTGACTTATAGCCAAATACTGCCTGCCTAGATGTTTTTAAATAGGTGCAGTAGCCTAATGGACTAACTGAGTCTCCGTGGGAAGTTATTAGTCTGTTGAACCACCCAGCGGCTGGGCTACAAGATACCTACCATAAATAATATTGTTTCTTTTTCAGTGCTGTTGTCCTTATTTAACAGCCTTCAGTGTGATATACTGTAATGTTTCTTTGCTGTCAAAACAATATTTCTCAAAGATTATATCAAGAGAAAAGGTGGGCTGTGGGAAGGTTAAAGCAGGACCTCAAATTACTTTGAGAAAACTGCTATCTAGTATAAACGGCCTTTGTTTGTGGCCTGTTATTCTCCATAGACCTCCATGTTGCTGACAGCTGTGATTACTGGGAGATTTGTAAGGCACCTATAAAGCCTCTACATGGACTTTGTAGTTTGAAATGATATTTACATTCAAGGTTTTAAGCCTTAATAGATTTAAACTAGGTAACAATGTCTCCAAGAAAACCAAGGACAGTTTTAACGCTCTTTGTAATTGTGACATTATAGACTTCAATGTGTCAGCTATTTAAACAATGTATTTAAGTAGTTTTATGAAATATGTAAAGGTTGCAAAAATGATGAAATTACAGTCATTCCACTGTTACAACTGCCCCAGTGCACAATGACATCACTCACTGTAGACCATTAGGTTTTTAAAATATACATGAAACTTGGTTCAGTATCACCAGCCATGTTTTCACCTCATGTGAGCTAGTTTGACTGCTAGTTTGACACATGTTAGCCATTTCTGTTTTTATCTAACAAAAAAGTGATTCTAATAATACTTGTTTGGATTCCTAGACATTTGATATCAGGACAGTATCCAAAAAACAAACAAACATCTGATCAAAAATTTTTATTTTTACCTCATAAAAAACACTTTTGCTGTTAACTTTTTCTGGGAGCTTCAAATGTCGCTCCTTTTTTGTGAGCAAGAGGACAATACAATCTAATTAAGCATGTGAGTGTAATTTGTGTAGTGTAGCTTGTTTCTGATTGGAGCAATTCAATGTGTTACGACCATCCCATGTTACAAATGTCCCTGGTCTCCCCTACTTTTAATTGGCTCTGCCAACAATATTTTGGAGGAAAACTAGTGCCTTGATTGTGTCCAGTGCTAATGTTTTCTTCATTTCAGGAAGTATGAGGTTCTCATACTGAAGAGAAATCATAAGTAAGAAGTTTGGGTGTACAAAATACCTTGACACCAGAGACTGTAGCATTTGTTTTCTGTGTCCCTCATGTCGTTTAGCTTAGGCTTCTTGGTTAAGACCAGGGAAAGATTAGTTAAATATTGAAACAATGCTCTCCATCTGATACTCAAGTCACTGTTGAGGTTCAATTTTCAATACTGAGCCAAAACCACAATCAGTAACCAATATCTTTGAGTCTAAACATAACCAAGGAACTTTGGTCTCTATTCCAGAAGTAAGACAACACCAGCCTTGGAATAGAGACTTTCTCAATTAGTATTTGTTTTAATAATTATGTTTAGTGGCCTTTAACAAACAACATTCCCATAAGCCCTAGATGGTCACAGGCTAAACTTCAAAGCTTGACATAGGAGGTGCGTACCTGTGCGAGTCGAGGGATCATGGCTAACCTAGACATGTCTATAAACAGCAGGACAGAGAGGAGTAAACACTGTAGAGGTTTGTAGACAGCACAGATTACAACCAGAAAGTTGGAAAAATTATTCTTGAATAAGTGTGTTTTATGGATATGGACAAAACCAAGTTATGATGGTGTTGGTATCCATAATGCTGTTGTAGTTCTTTCATGGGGGCTGTAGTTTTGTTTTTCTGTGCTCACAAAGTAATCATTGCTTAACTTTTTTAGAATCACTAACCCCGGGATTCCACCGAGCGTGTGTGCGCCGCGTTCCGGCTCCCATGCAATTTTGCTCTGACATCTGCACAGCGCCCTATTCCACCGGGAGCGCGTCAGAAGTGGAGCGCCCTCACTGCGGGGAAGCCATCCGCTGTTTAAAATCAGTAACACTCCACTACAGTAATTCCTGCAGCCTAGTCAAAGTTGGTGAAGTGCCTAAAGGCTACCATAATTACTGCAATTCAACTAAGCAATTCAATTTTTTAACTTCCTCAGCTTTCGTTGATTTGGTCATCTTCCTTGATTTTTGTGCTTCTGCTAAGTAGGCTATGTAGTTAAATCGATTCTTTATCCATCTGTTTTAATTGCGTTTAGTGTTGCTATACGACCAGGAGTCTGCACGGGGTGTTTTATTTTGAAAAATAGAATGCTCAATGCTTTTCTGTGTCTCATTTCCTGCCCCGCTCGATCTACTCTGTGCTGCTTGACGCGGCCTCCGTAAAAAATAGACTGGGCGCCTATCTTTAGCGCAGCGGAGCAGAGAGCCGCTTCTGACACACTTAGGGTACATTGACTGGAGTGGCAGCTCCATCAGCTGCGTCGGAGCCGGAACGCGGTGCTTACGTGCCCGGTGGAATTTAGGGGTAAGATTTCAATTTCTGAAAGCAAGTGCTGTTGAAAGACCAATGAACACTATATGAGAGATTGTATTGCGTTACAGAAACTAGTGGAACAAAGGATAGGGTGGATGTGACACCATGACTTTGCTTCTTCATAGAGGAAACAAATAGTGAGAATTTTGTGATGTCAATGAACATGTCAGCTGATATATTCAAAATAAACACCTTATATTGCAGTTAATATTTGCATTATTATTAACTGTAACCATGGTCCTTCCTAAACCTTAAACAAGTCCTAACCATAACATATTTCATTTGTCATAACCAAAAGCTTTCCCTCACCAAACTGCAGTTGCCATGCACAGATACCACAGAAAGAGATTCTGCAGCATTGGGTTTTAAGGAAACATCCAATATTGATTTTCTTATCTGATGATAGGGATGCTTGATGAAGAAGACATTTTGAGTTTGGTAGTATACAGTGAAGATTTCTGTGTAGTTTGGATTGATATCTAAAAGGTACTTAAAAAATAATTTCAGAGGAGAGCTTCCAAGCTTAATCTTAGTCGCTCAGATATGATACTAAACATCTTTACTGTATTTTGTGCCAGGTGCTATTTACAACAGTGGAGACTACTGTAGCTGTGAAACCTCATCTCTTGAGCACCAAGAGAGCATATAACACATAAAGACACATTGTTTAGGCTGAGTGGATACAACCACTTCCTGTTCAGAATTATAGTATTTGTGCCACCCTCAAACAGCAGGGTTTATGCTCTTTATTGTCAGCCACAGTATGGATGCAGCTGTTTAAAATCTGTGGCAATAACAGTAATCTGGGTGGCTCCGACTGCTAGTCAAGTGTGAGCAGCGATAACGTCTCTCTCCTTCCCTCTCGCTGCTCTTTTCTCTCCTAATCTCCTCCTTGCTGACTGGCTGGCGGTTAAGTGGTGGTTTCTCTTTTCATTTGAGGTCCCTACAGGGCTTGGCAACAGTGGTGATGGACCCCACTAAGAAATGGTGTGGAAATTGCTTTCTGCTTTTCTCAAGCCATTGCAAGCTGAGCAATTTACACCTGAGTGTCCCCTACCTTCCACTTGCCACAGGGTGAGAATACTGAATTTACAAAAAGAGGACTAAGAGGGACATGGAAAGAAAAGAAAGACAGCAGGAGAAAGAAGGAAGAAAGACATCATATCTTTGGATCTTAGGAGGCGAAACATCACGTGATGGAGAGGCAGAGAAAGTGTTGGCTTTGAGAAAAGGAAAATAATTAACAACAGTGGTATTGTTTTCAATGCGAAATGGTCTCCTCTCCTCATTCTTAATCCATCTATGCATCCCTACATACAGCAATTTCCTCATTTACAAGATTTCATCCATTCTGACTCATTTCCCCCAACACACACTCACTGTTTTCCCTTAAGTGTGAAACGACGAAATGTTGCTCAAACAGTCTGTTGCCAGCACTGAATCCCAGGACAGCGAGTGAAAACACCTGTCACCAATAATAAATCTTTTTTTTTGTGGGTCTTCTTATTTTGTGGCGTGAATTCATGGGTACATTATCACTGCCGAGGGACCCACAAAATCAGCCTCCCATTAACTGCTCATGGAACAGATCCAAGATTAGTTTCTTGAGGACTCTCCCACACCTGTGGGAGCTGTGACTGTTTGCTATCATTTTATTTTTACTTGTCAAGCTATTCATTTTAATCGTGTATTGAGCGGATCAGTCAAGTTCACTTGTGCACAGTACAGTATTTCACAGGACAGCTACAACCGTATTCTCTTAGGTTTATAAATAAATAAATCTAGTCACATAATGTAAAGCTGAAATTATACTTTCTGCATCCGCAAGTCTGCAAAGGTCCACTAGGGTCTGTGTGATGTAAATTTTGCCATCAGAAGGTATATGTGTAGGCTCTGTGCAGACATCCGCATACCTACAACTTATTGTGACTGCGTGGACTTGTCCATGCCAGTCTGCACAGTCACAACGCTGTCCTCCTGTAGATGCTGATCTACTGTGCATGTGTGGAACGTGTCCTCCAAGCAGACTCCAGAAGGTAGTTTAAACAGAACAACTATATGTTTGTGGCGTCTGCAGCTGTCCATGTAAGCATCCGCTCAGGAGAATAAATGGAGCATTAGATGGATGGTTTTTACTCTTGTTGGTGACACTGCTGGCTTTAAAGGTCAGCGATGTTTCCCTGATCTGCTTCGGATGCTGTGGAGGATCACTGGCAAAGCTGCAGTTACACTACTCTGCCTTTTTTGTACTAAAAGTGGCCCAATCAACTGTATTTTGAGCCATTAATTTGAAAAAGTAGGTATAATATGTGCCATGAAATTGTACCTCTTCTTCCTGGTCAATGGTCCACTCACAGCTGACTTTTAAGATACCGGAAACTCAACCAAGCAGAAGATGTAACACGTGAAGGAGAGACAAAAGCAGAGAATGCAATCACTAAAGATTAATGAAACCTACTGGGAAAAGACACTCTGGCATAATTTATTTGACAGATTTTTAAGTGTTGTCAGATAGAAGTGAAAATGAAACGACTGAGTAAAGAAATATGCTTGGTGACAAGGAGACTACAATTAGAGTTGTGTTGCTAGGTAACTTCCATATCCTTGTGTGACTGTACCAAAGCAGAAATAGACATCCATATCTTTAGGTCTGACAAGGTCATTTATACTGCATTTCAGGTGAAAATGCACAGAAACTGATAAATTCACATTTAAAGGGCTGATGGAGTGGAATTTACAGTAAGTACTTTCATCTCTCTGCACAGTGTTCTGGAGGTGAGTGAACTTAAGCTGTGCTGTGACTCTACACTGACACCTGGATGAAATGAATTATAAAATAGTACTGTCTTACATACTCATGGCACATCACACATTCTTTTGTTGTTTTGCTCTCCTTAAAGTTCACTTATGAAATGGCCTTTTCTTAAATTGTTACGAGAGGGACTTTAGCATATAAGAACATCTGAACAGACAGCAACTGAGCCAATGTGAATTATGATGTGATGTGAATTTTGTTAAGTTCATTTCAAAAGCTGTTAGTCACTCACTATGTAGTCCATCAATATTTTTCATGCTAAATGGTCGCACCATGGTTCAAACACTGCCTCTGACTGTATTCAATTCAGTCATGGATTCAATTAAGTTCAGTCTGTAGCTGGTCTGAACTGTTTCCTTCAATTCAATACAAAACCTCTGTGGGCTTAGATCCTCTTTGGATGTTGCAGTCTTTCAGGAAACTTTTAACCAGGCAGTACTATACTGTATATCATGACGAAAAGGTGCTTTTGTCATCAGTGAGGGGAGCTCCGTCATTAAAATCTAAATATTCAGTTGTAAATCAGTTGTGAAAATCATAATTACTCCAATACTAATGTGTCTTTTTCCTTTAAGTAAACATGTTTGTATTCAAGTGTGGCCTAAACATGATGTAAGGGAGGGGCGGGCTGGCTGGCTGTGTGTGTGTGTGTGTGTGTGTGTGTGTGTGTGTGTGTGTGTGTGGCATAAAACTCTGATGTAGATGGATGTGCTATGATTGGCCATGTTGTTTATTCATAATCAGAATGATCTGAGCCAAATGTAAAACGCAGCAGGCGATCAGTTGGAAAATCTGAGTAGAATACTAATGACCAGAGTAAATCAGGAAGAGAACAAGAATGCTAAACTGAATGTGGGTGTGTGTATGTATGTGTGTATGTGTGCGTGCATTTGTGCAGCCCATCCTCAAAAAACAAAACAAAACAAAACAAAAAACATTATAGATGTAAAATTCTAGCCAGCAAAACGACCTATAGTTACGTTTTTGCCACCTGTAATTATGACCCGGGAAGTGACGCAGTCCAGATGACCTCAATATAAGGTGACTTGATAAGATGATTTTGCCTTATTAGGAGGAGGTGGGTTGGCAAAAAGTGGACTCTGCTGCAGCCTGTTTGCTTCCTGTTTCCAATGATGAGTTGGAACATTAAAAAAAACCAAAACCCTTTACTGCTGCCATGACAACAAAAGTTGCATAACTTTAAAGAAATATAAAACATATTTCAATTGATCATTTTAACCCAAACCCTAACCAAGTGTTTTTTGTCCCTAAATCTAACCAGACTTTACAGCACTTAACACTTCACAGTGTTAACACACCATAAAACATCATCATTTTTTATTAGTGATTTGTCACAGTTTTTAAAGGCGGCATATTATGGTCCTACAGGTCATTCTAGCGTGCATTGCTATGGCTGCTAGATAGCATAAGCGTAACTATAGGTTGTTTTTGCCACATGAATTTTAGACCTATACTGTTGTTTTGTTGTTTAATGTGTGTGTGTGACTGAGCGAGCGCGCGCTCGCGCGCGAGAGAGAGCACTAAAATTTAAACTTGTCAGATTAGCAAGAGCAGGAGGAGCAGGACAGAGATCAACACATGCATATTCTATGCTGGTACTCAGTTGTACAAACACGTTTCCTCGATTGATTTAATACATATGATTGCACATACATATGCATGTGCAATTGAAAGCTCTTGCTAAATTATGTAGTGATGGTACCATGAGTGTATAGGCTGCAAACATGAGACAACACAACACAGGAATATAAAAAAAGACATGGATAAAAAAAACTGCTGATTCCAGAAAACTTTAAAAGCATGTTTCAGTTCTGCTGTGTATCTATGCTGCTGGCCAGTTAGACTAACAGTGCGATATCTTTTTCTGGGCACATTGGGGATTCCTGCAGCAAGCAGTTCTGAAGGCCCCTGAAAGCCTGCTTCAATCTCCAGCTGGTTTCAGAGCACCGAGTAAGACGAGGCAGTTTCACAGACAGAATCTCTGAGAAGTAAATTTGAATGTTTTCAGTTGTCTTGAAAAAAATTAGAAATAAAGTAACAGATGACGACCGAGGAGAGAGAGAGAGACAAAGACAAAGGGAAAAGAGAGAGTCTCTTTGCTGAGAGGCACAGAGAAGCAAAGTCAACATCATCAGTTGTCTGAGTGAGAGAGAGAGGAAGAGCGAAATAGAAAGGCAGCACATGGATAAATAAAATCTGCTAAAGGCAGAAAGGGAAAAGCCTCACAGCAAAGACCTCCTGGAAGAAAAGCAAGACAGGGAGGAGCAGAACATCTTTGTGAGGATAAAAGAAGAAGTGTAATCGCCCAGTTGTTTCTTTTTCTCCCAGAGGCCCCTTAGAAAACAACTGGCGCTTTAAGCTTGGACAGATAGCAGACAGAGGGATGACGGTTTGAGAGGAGGAGAATACCACAGAGGGTTGGGAGGCTTTCACTCACACACACACACACACACACACACACACACACACACACACACACACACACACACACACACACACAACAATGTGCACGCTGGAAGATTTGCTTTTTAGCTTTCTTTGTTACAAAGGAAGTAATATTCATACACACACACACACACACACACACACACACGCAAACACACACACACACACAAACACACACACACACACACACACACACACACACACACACACACACACACACACACAAACACACATATACATACAGAAACAGTGTATATCTCTCTCTTCTCTTCTTCCCTCTGAGTCCCTGTAGAGCTGTGATGATGGAGATGGAGATGGAGAGCAGTGTGTATTGACAGTGACTGTGACACAAAGCTGCATCCAGCACAAGAACCTCAGAGGAAAAAGGCTCTGCCTCAAAAACAAGACCTCCAGACTGCTGCTTCAACACCCTTGTAAAAATGTTGTGAAATGAGCACAAACTCTGAGATACAGTTTCCATGCTGTGGTCGGAAATAAGGTGAAGATTGAATCCATCACTCAGATTTCACAATAACATCAAAAATCTAACATTGCAGTCTTTTTTTTTAATTTATTTATTTATTTATTTTTACATTTGTTATAAAAGATTTGCTTTATGGATTAAATATTGAGTCAGGTAGGAAAATCTACTTTCACTGCAGTATTTGGGTGTGAATAGTGATGCAGTATATCTCCATAAGAGACAGGTGGAGTAAAACAAATTCACATAAGTGATTTACATAATCACATGGTGTTAAAATATATGCATCTAACATTTCTTTCAGGCACCACATATTTGCATTTTAGGACATCACGTTCATTTCACAGGCAGGCTCATTTTGTTGTTAGTCTGTCAGCATGTTGGTCAACTGAGTGTCTATAAGCCTGCATGTGAAAGTCTACACAGTATTTAAAGTGATTGTTGTATTTTCCTACTCGTAATTAGCATCAGGCCTGGAAAGCTTTCAGACTTTGTTTAGTGTGCTTCCTGAGTGTTAAAATAAGACACAAAACTCAATTTTATAAACATTTCAGTGACAGGCCATTTTCTTGCAGTATCTTGTGCATAATTATTTGATTCTGATGGACTTTCCTTGCACTAGCAGCTCCTACTATTCAGTGGGGATGTCTCCACAGTGAGGAGTTGAACTAAAGGGATAGTGTGAACCCTCTACATATTAAGTATTGTACAAAGTGACATAGTAGCACTCAGGACTGATGACTGGTCAGTCATGTTGTAAGGGACTCATAAGGACATGCACTGTAATAGCACACCCCATAGGCTGATATGTAAACAAATAGTATTAGCAGTGAAGAAGAGAATGCAGCAAGTTACAAACACAAATCATTCAGCAGGTGTTTGACAACATTTTTATAGTTCTGGCAAAATCTCAAACCTCTGCTATTGCTCTACAAATGGTTTACCCAACAGATGTTCCCCATAATTGCAGCATTTAGTGCTCCTGTTTTGAGATGCAACACTGGTAATTATGTTACAGTTGCTAATAGAAGAAAAGCTCACATCTCAGCAGTGATTATGGTTAATAACACTTTATGGTACCTTCCTGATGGTTTACTTACAGCTGTAGATGCTGCTGTGAAACGTGTCATTCCTGCATCTGGCAGATATTGTCAAATGCCAAGTTACCATAAAGAGCATAACGGAGACAAGAACATAAACAGTAATGATCTCTCATTTGTTGAATGTGTTTTTTATAAAAAAAAAACAAACACAAACAAAAAACTATGCTACTTCACAATCTGTAGATTTTTTTT
This sequence comes from Euthynnus affinis, assembly GCA_029490765.1. Classification (NCBI taxonomy): domain Eukaryota; kingdom Metazoa; phylum Chordata; class Actinopteri; order Scombriformes; family Scombridae; genus Euthynnus; species Euthynnus affinis. Next base: position 17,417,239 of record CM055839.1, read on the forward strand.
AAATTTTTTTTTTTACACTTTTTACAGCAACTCACATAGCCATGACATCTAGTTAGATGGGTGGCAAACTTATGCGAACACAACGAAATACAAAGACAACTACAGTTGTAATACTGTGTTCCACAGGTATGACAAAATCTAATGATTACAACCACATACTTTAGAGTAAGAAATACAATTGATGTTTCAATTGAAATACAATTGATGTTTCCAAAAATATGCACTTATACAAAAACCTCTTACTGCCTTGCCCACCTACAGCAACACACTTTAACATGTTGTAAGGAGTTCACAAATGCTACTTCCTAGATGTCCTTCTTCCAAGTGCATTTTAACAAGAACTTAAATGTTCACAATGTTTGGCCCCAGTGAGAATCAAACCCCATCTTACCCCAGCAATATTTATACCACACTCTTTCCCCTGATAGAGGACCGTAGGACCATGTTTTAAAGCAACAACAACAACCAAAAAAAAAAACGTTAGGGGAATTAAGCAAATGTGAAAAATATTCCTTTCATTCCCCAGGGTGACGGATGAGCGATGAGTGTTGGGATAACAAGGGATCAGAGGCGAGAGGAGGAATAATGAGGATCTGCCCTGACTATCCACCTCATCCTTCCACTCATCTACACAGCCAACAGCACTGCTAATATTGCTACAACTTTCTCTACTACAACAATGAATACAAATGTCTCATGTTTTCAATGGACCCCTTAGGAAATTCTTGTTTTTCTCTTGACCCTTACCAAAAGGCCACAGTGCAATCAGCAACAGAGCTGCACCCCACTGCTCAAAGGAAATCAGCATCTTGTTGTTGAACACCTCAGCAGTGAGAATGCAAGCTTTGGCTTAGAGCTGAAAGGTGATCCACTTGTCATTATACTTTTTCAAGCACTGATTGCAGGTTTTTAAGATTTCAAGAGATTTACTTTCTAAAAAAATTGAAAAGAAAATAAATTAGTCTTGTTCCTAATCTTCACTTTTCTGTCCATGAGCCTCCTCACACCAAACCGTTGTTCTTCCTTTTGACTTTTCTATTTTTCTGCTCTTCAATTCTACCATCATTTGATACACTCCTCACCTGCTAATTTTTGATTCTTTTGCCATTTGTCCCTCCATTGAGGCTACATGGATATTGAATGGAAAAGCCTGCCCTTTTGTTGAAGCGGTTGAATCTGAAGCCCCTTTCACAATGAAAGAGGCTTTAGTGAACAAACACTTGTACACCACTGCAGCAAGGTGAGAAATGAAACCACTGGATGTCAGAAAAAAATAGATTTTTAGCTGATGTTAAGTTGCTCTTTAAAGCAGCTATAGTCAATATTTTTTATGAAAAAGTACCAAATGAAAATATGTAATGTGAGAGGTGTCACTCGTAGTGATAAACCTTTGGAGAATTATCAGCAGACTCTGCAGATCCCCTTGGCTTTAAAGAGCTTTATAGAGAGTTTCAGTTCATTGTTTAGCTGTCTGGCTCCTACTTTACAGTTTTGGTTCACTCTCACCACTCTTAAAGGGCCACTTTTAGCTGTGAGAGGCAGCTGTTTTCAGAGAAAAAGCTCTAATAACCTGTATACTATCTGCTCAGCACCAAATGGCAAACAGACACAGTTAGTGCCTTGCTGGTCAACATAGTGGACATTTAGCAGCTAAAGAGCCAGATATTTCACTCAGAAGTTAGTAGCAATCAAAAACAGAGATCAAAGTGAGTGAATATTCTACTTACATTCATCAGGTGGACAAAAACATGACTCCAAATTAATGATAATGCTGCTCTGTAACTGCTGGTTGTTCTTTTTTTGATTTTTCTTGATGGTTGGACAGCTGGATGTGTTCAACACATTTGATGAGCAAACAGTATAGCTGGATGACATGTATACATTGTTTCCTGTGAATCCCTCATGCATAGATAGGCAATCTGAGTCCAGCGCAGGAATGGTGGACTCTGTTACTTACAAAAAAACACTTCAGGGAAAGATACTTAAAAACTTTCAATACATTGAATGGCTACTGCTAAAAAAAGATTATAAATAGTATCAAAAATTGTTTCTGTTTTCATGAAAATCTAAAGAATCAGGCATCAGGGACATGCTCAATTGAATGTCTCACTGTATGATTGCTCAAGGATTGTGAAGTAGGAGCGCTTGACATATCATCAAAGATCTCTTTTCTGAAACACGCCATCTCATATATATAACTGTTTCCCCACCCTTATATGTCTTTGAAGGTCGAAAACAACTCAGTTGGGTGATGGTGTTTCAGCATTTAAAAACCTTACTTCACTTCAAGTCTTGCTTTGTTTCAATTGTACTACTTTGATTTTTTTTGGAACAGACTTAAATACAGTATATTATTCTTACACATTATATTATTCTATATATATTATATTATATTATACAATATTCTTAAATTGGAAATTCAGTATATCCTCTAATGTAAAGTGTGGATTTAAGCTTTCATGAGGCTAAATAACATTGTTTTTTCCTGGATAGTGAACACTGACACATACATAGTACTGTGCCTATTACTAGATGTCCAACTCTAGCTTTTTAACAGCGTAAATCTCATGATACAGACGTCAAAGATCACGATATTTTCTGCCACTCAAATTCTACCAAAATAATGTCTCAACACTCAACTGTGAATCCATGGTGCAACCTCTGGCAGAAAAAACACTTCTCACCTCTCAACAATCACTATTTTCTCATTCAGCGCGTCAAGATGTCTTTCTCTTCCTCACTTTTACAAATCTCAAACAGAATTATTCAGTCATAGCCTGTGGCTATGAAGGCAAAGCAAGAGGCAGAATGAGAGCGAGGGAGGATAGCAGGGACAGAAAAAGAGAGGCTGTTTATATTTCTTATCTAAATCATTCTTTTAATCAACAGAGCTGCTTTGTGATGAGGTTATATGGACTTTAAGAAAATGCTTTGGCCAGATCAAATACCTGGATGGAGAAGTATTTAAAGAGTCTTTTGTAGTTTCAATCTCTCTCTGTTTTATCTTTTTCTTTCCCATGCTTGCCTCTTTCTCTGTGCATCGAGACACAGCTGTCTTAATGTCAAACTCATTACCTTGCCTCTAAAGCCTTACTTTCTTGCAAGGGTTAAACTTTGAAATCTCATGTAAGGTTTCAGATTTTTTTTGGTCGGGCTCGGGTGGTCTCAACTCCAGACAGCCACTAAATTAAACCTTAAATTACCTTTTACTCAGTAGAATCAGCAGGGGTCAGGAGAGACCTTCAACGGATAGCTAGCAGCACCCATCCCTCTGGTCAGAAGAGTTTGGAGATTGACAACACTTTACACATTTTCATTTCTTTCTTTTTTTTCCCCCTTTATAATCAAAAGTGGGGCTCCATAAGTAGATAGAAGCTGAGTACTCTAGATTAAAATACGGCCATCTTGATTAGCCATCCCTCATTGTTAAACACTGTACATCTAGCAAAATTTCTTGTCATAAAATCAGGATAATGATGTTGGAAAATGCTGTATTTTTTGATACAGCAAGACTGTTATAATTGCAATGCAAGGTTTGTATTTTGATGAATAATGGCTGGAAAATGCTCCATCTCACTTTGATCATACTTTCTCTCTCACAATAAAAACTTTCTCTTTGTTTCTTTAACTATAAAGCAAAGCAGGTTTCAAAATCAGTTAAAATCGGTCTCTAACACCACCTGAAAACAAATCAGAGCACAGAAAACAATCAAACAAGCTCCTTGCAGTGTGTGCAAGCCAGTAGGCATTCATACTACACATACACATACACACACATGCACACACCATGTTACCCTTGTTCCTTAACCTTTTCCTCTGTCCAGGATTAACAGGCTGGAGATGAGGAGAGGGGGATTAAGGATTGTTTGCTGAACACAGTGTCTCACCATTTCAAGATCAGCGATCGAGAGAGAGATCGAGAGAGCGACTGCACACTTGCACATCTGCATGGAAGGGTCAGCTGGCTCATTAGAATCACAGTTACACACAAAAAATGAGCGTTACAGATGCATATAGCACTTTAACCTTTTTCACAAACAAAATGCTGCTGTTAATGCAATCACCAAGGCTTTCTGAACTGTAAATATTTACAGGGTAAGGAATATTGCCCACGGAGAGCTGACAAAAGACAATCTTTTAGCTGGACTTCTAGTGGCTGTATGTCAAAGTCTGCTCCCTCATTAGGAAGGATTTCACAAAGAAAATGCTAATTGGACTTACTTCCTAAATAAAGGCTTATTTCTCTCAGTGTATCACTGTGGCCTGTAGCAAGACTTGCTTAATGAGATGGGTTGTCTAATGAAAGATACCACAGTCTTGGCTCGGGTGTTGAGTTCACCTTGGAATGTAATGTTGCTTCAAGGAGCTCCCCTCTATCTCTCTCATTATCCTTCCTCTTTCCATCTCTGCCTTTACGCCACCCCTTTAGAGCACAGAGAGTTTGCGCCTGCCAGGTCAACAGGCAGGACAGGATTGGATTTTGGGCTTTTGTTGTGCAACTTTTAAGTTAGTTTGACAGCTCTGTGATTTGCCTTTTTGGGTTATCATTTAGAGTCTGGATTGTTCAGATTTTTTGCTTTGGAAAAAGCATGTTCACAACAGAGTTCACAAATCACAAAAACACTGTCCAAGATCAAAAGAACACCCTGTCAGATTTTTTTTGTATTTAATTGGCTAGTCTACAGTGGCCAGTGTGAATGACAGTAAAGATGGGAGTTTGACAGAGAGTGGATGACATCCCACAATGACTGTCAATCGAGTTCCAAGACATTGCAAGTGCATATCAAGTGCCACAGCCCACTGAGCCATCAACTTCACCAAACGGCTGCCAGACAGAAGCAGAAAGGACACTGTGCTATCTTGTGGTCATTCCTCCAAACCTCTGATCATATCCAATACAATGTTTAGTGTTTTCAAATGCAGCCTCCAGTGGCTGCCTGGATTGACTACTGTTGCTATTTGTCACAGATTTGTTAAAAAAATGTCTATATGTTTTTATGATATTTTCTAAGTCAACATGGTGGCAGATTATACTTTGTGTCTAGTTTCAGGTGTTGCTCACAAGCTGAGCTCTCAATGATTTATTCCCTCAACCAATGTTTTTTTTATGATATAATGCAAGACCGAAAAAATTTCTGTCTTAAAAAAATGCAAGGGGCTGTGCTGGTGGTGGCGGTGTGTTGATTCAGGTCTGGGTGAAACAACTCTGGAAAGTTATCATGACAGCAGTCATTTGATCATCCGTTGCTACTAATTGTGAAGAAATAATAGACATATGGCATACATGTTACAAAGTAATAATGTGTTTTTGATAGGTTGGTGCCTTACTGGGTGACATTGTGTTGAGCCAGGTTAAACCTTTTCTGCATCAGCCCCCCCATTACATCACTGAAGTGGTCCCATTCAAGTGAATGAGTTGACGGTTTGAATGTGGCCTTATAAGAGCGAGTACATGAAGTGTGCGATGCGTTCACACACAGTGATTCAAACACACACACACACACACACACACACACATTCATCGGTGTTACCCTCCTGGTCTGTCCCTGGCTCCTGGCTGTCCTCAAGTATTGGAGGTATTTGTAGAGAGCCTAATTGCCCAAGTGCTTAGGAAGTGGCCGTTGAGAGTGTGGCTGGCTAATGAGCTCCCTGGGAGAGGGTCAGTAGTTAGCCGAAGCAACACTGGGCTCTGCTCCCTAATAAAGGTCACGTACCTCCAGGGAAAAATGCCACAGCGTGATGTGATGACCAAGGAAAGAGGACAGGCCAGCATTTCACTTGTCATGAAACAAAATGAGCGAACCATAGAAGGGATGAAATTCTTTTGGATGAGGTGGCAGGTCTTCTAGGAAGTCCAGTGCACTAAAAATGCTGTTACAGAACAGACAAACTGTTGGTAAGGGCCTGAGAGACACTGATGGACTGAAAGAAGAGGAGAAATAGAGACAGGTAGTACTGTAATATCTGATGGGTGGAAATTTTAACACCTGAAAACTCTATTAGGGCCCTCAAAACTAGGTAATGTATCAGCATCAGCCAGACCAAACACAGTAGTCCAAATTTAATTTTAATTTAATTTAAACCACTTTATTTGACCACACCGATTCTATTCAGGACTTTATGTTTGATCACTTCAGCTTTCGAGGGCTTGCAACACTGGAGAATGAATCCTTTTTATATATATTTTTTCTTTATTGCATATAAAAAGAGTAAAACATTTCAAGCCCAAATTGGCTCTTCACCAGGCATCAAGTTTGATGAAAAATATTAATAAAAAGGAACATACAGTCTACAGTGTTAAGAGTCCTTGGAGCATTTTCTGGACTCATCACCTGGAGCCCATTTCAGAAAATTTGCAACATGTTACAAGCTGCGACTAGCTGCATGAGATAATTTCCTCATTTTGACACATTTAATTAACCAAAAGAAACACCATACATATACTTAAGTCCCATGAGCATGTGAGAGGACTGTGGGACACATTTTTTTGTGAGTGACAATAATTTGTGCAACAGTGCTCACAAATTGCTTTTATGAGAAAGATGTGTGCATGTTCTGCACACTGATTGCATGGATTTTATGTTTGGGTCATCTGTTGGTCTTTTACAGGTTGGAAATTAGGCCCATGAGAAAACTCCACAGCTAGTTTTCAAAAACTGCTAAAAACACATTTGCACAACCTAACATTTAATCTGCTCCCTTCCTTACTGTAACTCAGCCTCTGTTTTTAATGACCTTTTATTGTTTTATCCACATATTCTGGTTTATCAGCCTTTTTGTTTCTTTCTTCTTTTTATGTTATTTATTGATCTTTGTTCTGACTTTGTCTTAGTGCTATGACTTTATCATTGGCATGTAAAGCATTTTGAGCTGTAATATATATGTATGCTATACGAATAAAGTTATTATTATCTATATTGGACTGAACTAAAAGATTCCAGGCTAAATGTGGTGTCAAAATCACAATTTTGACAGTTTTTCAGTTTATTATATGCACAGAGAATCACTACTGAAGTAATGCTGTTCATGGCTAAAAAATAAATAACAAGTACAACTTCCAGCACTTCAAGATCCCAGTGCAGATGGAGATAATGTGACTGAAACTAGACTAAGAAAAGGCCTAAAAGCCTCTCATCTCACCATGAAAATGATACACGCCTCATCCTATACACGTGTTTCAGCTCAGCAGCACTCAAATGTATGTGTAAGCCAGGTGAAGGAGGGACATTATAAGTAACAGTCAATAAACCCATTAAGTCCATTAGCATAGAATATAGGTACTGCTTTGCTTGCTCATTCTTTCTTTTGTGTCTTTTTTGTGATTTCCATACCTTGAAAAACAGTCCTGAAGCTTTGGTTTTGTGCGAGCTGAAAATAAAAAATGGGAAAAGTAAAAGCCCAATACTAATGGAACAAGTAGAAAAAAACAAATGAATCTCTAACCTCCTCCTCTCTTCACCCCAGCGTATTCTCTCTTGCAAACTCACTTTTTGTCTCGGTCTCGCTCTCTTTATATTTTGCCCACCCATGTACTCTGTCGCTGCTTTTATTCCTCAGGTACAGTCACTCCATTAGAAGCTGGAACCAGAACAACATAAATAAACCAATAACAAGAACGAGGAATGAGAGTGGGGCTGTTCTCTGCACACGTGTGTTGGGGACGTTCAAACTTTTCCTCTCTCAAAATGATTTCAATATTATCTATAATATATATGAAAACACTGAAAATCCCTTTTTTCTTGCTTCTCTTTAAAGACCAAACTTTGCTGTTTCATGTTGTTTATACCTGTAATATTCTTTATATTTCTGTCAACCATTATCCAAAGGCTGTAGTGTGTTTTTTAATCTTTTAGCCTGTACTTGATTTCCTAGGACATGATGTAGATCAACTTGCATTATTTGCAACTTGCACTATTTTGCATTGCTGATTACATTGTGGGTGAACATAATATGCCAGGATGTTTAGTGCCAAAGCAGGAAAAAGCGTGATACAGTGAAAAATTATGGTGCAGATGTTAGGTCAGTTTTTGGACATAAATTGCCTTCAATAAATTGGACATTCCATTTCATCTTAGCAAACAACGTGTTTTCCGTGTTTGTTTCATGTCTTTCCTTATCACAACAGTCTTTTGAGTCACCACTATTTCCCTTTCCTGAGCCTTTCTGCATATTGTCCTGTATGGAAAGCCTGCACACCAAACACACTCAAACCTGCACACATATGACAGAAGCATGTTATATTGTTGTTTTTGTGGTTTATATTACTAATAGAAAGCATGTTTTAACTTTTACATGTAAGTTTTACAGGCAACGCAATATTCGTACATGATGTTCTGACCTCCTGAAAGATAGAAAACTGCAACTTTGACAGACAGAGGGAAAGTGATAGAGACAAGAGAGCAAGACATTGGAGGAATAAAAGTCAATGGACAGAGAGTATAAGAGACAGAGAGAGAGAGAGAGAAAGAGAGAGGAGGTTGCTGCTGGTTGATTGTGAAATTGATGTATGACACAACAGATTGGTGTTGATTCTTAGATACATCTGAATTGAGGGGGGCAGATTAAGGCACAGATGGTGCTACATCCAGCCTCCAGCACTAAATGAAGATATGTTTACTTTCAGAGAGAGAATGAGAAAGAAAACGTGTGTTTGTGCTTTGCTAAATGTGCACTAACAACCCTGTATATACCAAGGGCTGAAGATATAAGAGGCATTGTATTTCAGCATGTCTGATATCATATAGTAAACAGCCTAACAATAATTCTATATGTATCTTCCTGAGGGCTAAATCATATAGTTGCCAAAGTCAAACTTTTGGTCTTTGGCAGGAACTGTATCAAAATAAACTCTGTATCAAAACTAAACTGCATATTTAACTTATATGCTTAAGAAAAGTTAGGTTGGTGGTAAAAAAATAAGTGATAATACCCAACAAACTGTCCTGGTACAGTAAGAAAGGCCAGTATTCCCACAATATACGGTAGTCATTAAAGTAAGTAAAATTTAAAGAAATACAGCTTTTCACAGACAGTTATCACAAAGTGCTTTCAGTGAGCATGATGCCAAAAAGAAATGCAGAGAAATACACAATCACAATCGTTTTCAGCTGCAATTCAGTTCCCTCTGCAAATCTTATATTTTCCTGTGTCAAGGCAAGTCAATTGCCACCTTGGCCATACACTTTTGTCTGCACTTGGTGCCATGTGCCAATGATCCACAAAACACTGAGTTCTTAGCCTCTTATCATGTGTCAGCCTTGTGTTAGTCTTTTAATTGTCAAACTCACATGACAACATTAAATTACATAGAACAGTGCACAGGACAAGACACACAGTGATGCTCAATCATGAAAAAAACAAAAATGGGTTCCTTGAACATCTCAGGTTTTATATCTGCCCTTCTTTGGTTCTTTTTCACTTATTTTACCACCCTGCCTTTCAATAGCTTCAGGCACCCTGACGTGTGTGTCTGTGAGTGAGCACAAAGGATGGATATAAAGAGATAAGGCACATTCTCCCATGCTGAATGTAGGGGGAGGGGAGGGTCATGGTGTGGGTGGTGTGGGTGGTGTCAGTGGATGCCAAGCAATGAGGCAGCCTTGGGCTTAAAGGCTGAGAGGACACTGATAATATAGCAACACTTCAACCAAACAAGTGACTGGTTGACTTGGTTTGAAGAGACTTGGTTTTTCCATTCTGAACTACTGTAGAAACATGGATGTGCAACATGGTGGCCTCTGTGGAAGAGGACCTACTCCCTATGTAGATATAAAGCGATCATTCAAAGGTAACAAAAACACAATGATTCTTATTTTCAGATGATTATACACTTATGAAAACACTTATTACTCATCAATATGATATTCTATTTCTACCAATAGAGCCCCCTAAATCTTACACACTGGTCGTTTAGGTTGTGAGTCTGTGCATGTGCCCTCCTTTCATTATTGGTTACAGTGTACAGCCAAATCTATCACAACATAAGACCAAAAACTTGCCTACTTGCTGTTATTCTTACTTTTCACTACGCTGCATTTAGCAGTAGTGCGTGTAGTGTCTACAAATTTATTCATTACATCAATTGATAATACCTCCAGAGAGGAGGTGAGCTGCCAACCATCTGCTCATAAGACCAGTATCTCACATACATGTGCATGCATGTCAATGAATGTGTACAACATAGATCTTTACCTTAAGTTGCACCGCTGCAAAGAGAAACAAAAGTATTTGCCAAAAGCTTAAATATTTCACATAAAACAGTCCTTTGATGTGGAGGGTTTGAACAATTCAGGTTGGATGTGATGTCATTTCTTTATTCATTTGAGTTTTTTTTAAAATCAAAATCTATGATTGGATCCAACAAGTCCCAAGAGGAACTGAAAACAGTCTGAGTGTAACAACACATGGTGCATTTTTAAACAAGCAGATGTTTTTCTTACTACCTGTGGACTAATCAACCACAGCTTCTTTCAGAATCTGTCTCATCTGGTCCAATTTTCTGAGGGTCTCTTCAGGCTTTGAATTTTTATGAATTTGTTTGGTTTCCAATCAATGGAGGGGTCCATATATATTTCATAAATCATTTGGGTTTTGCAAAACATTTTGTCTGATGTTTAAATTACCTTTAATTTGATTAATAGATTTAACATTTTGTGCACTTCGGAAAACAGATTGCCCCCCTACTGTTGAGTGTTGGCCCTTGACTCTTCTTCCTTGGCTTTGTCCTTTCACACTATTTTCAACATGTCATGTGATGACACTGATACACTGCACTGACAAAATGGTGACATTTTAAACTTAAACTTTTTCCCTCTTCCAATCTGTCTGTCTCTATGGACAAAACCTCTATTTCTGACGGCCACATTCACTACATGAACAGAGACAATGTCTGCTTCATGCTCAAGATGTGGTGCTGGTTTAATTGGAGCAGAGCAAGTGTGGTATCTAAAGAGAGAGAGAGTAAGGCAGACAGACAGGGGATGTTAGAGGATAGAGGATAGAGACAAAGGAGAAGGTTGACAGAAAGTCAGTGGAAATCCTCACAGTGACAGATTCAGACACAACAACACATGCACATGTTAACTGGCTTAATTTATTGCTATCAAAATCAACATTCAGATCATTCATTTGTTTTACAGAGCACCAGTCATAAACTTGGGGTGATTTAATCCATGTGTTATATCCAACACAGCTTAATGCACTGAAAACTTGCATTTAATCAAAGTAGAAATGACAAGTTGATTTTTTCTGATTAGACGTTATTGCATACATGAGTAAATGGATATTTCTCTTTCTCTGCTTGCAGAAACAAATGTTGCTCTCTTTTACAGTGCACCTATCATCAATAAAACAGCAAAATAAAATAGAATAAAATAAATTACTATAATTGAACCCAGAACAGTGCCCAACAATTTTAATTTCCAAATTAAAACAATTATGTTTTGCAATATAAACAAATGGAAATTAAAAGACAACAACCATAACAAAACAGAAATTGAATATTTATATACAAAGTCCATTTCATGCTGGTCTCATCAGTATCATAATGTGAAACAATGACAATGGGATTTAAAAAAAAAACAAAAAACTGTGTGTTCATTGATAGCTTTACTATATCAATTATGCAACTAGATGACTACAACAGCACCCACATTATAGCTCTGGGAAGACTTGTAGTGTTTAACAGCCTCTTAACATTAAGGCCTTGTTATGCCACTTAGTAACTGTGTGTGTTGAATTGATTTTGTGCATGCAATTTACTCATTTTATTTACTGGACAACTTTCAACACATTCACCATCTTTATATCCAAACAGTCACCCACAGGACAAACACATGTACAGTACAGATAAACACTTTCACACTGACATTCCAGGACTTAATTGCTGAGAGCAGCTGTGCTGCCCCAAACTAGTGACCTAATATTCATTTGAAACCAAGATTAATCAAAGGTGTGATCTAAAGGAATACTTTCATATACACACAAGTACAATCAATACAATAGAGGACAATTAGAGAATAAAAGATTGGCTGCACTTTAAACCCAAATATTTACCCTTGTTTAGCTGACATCTACTCAGAACTGGCCTATTCTGAAGACACACACCACAGACATGTACCAGTGTTGTCATGATGTTATTACAACTGGGAGGCCAGTTTATATGCTTTATGTATTAAAGACTATGGAGCCTGAGACACACTACAAAACTAAAATATTAAACAGGTAAAAACCAGATATCAAACATAAAAACATGTTTCTAAAAAAGCTACACCACAACCATGATGGTTATCCAGACCACATTTCCAAATCATTAAGCCATTTCTCTACAAACAGTCTCACGTAAGGCAAGATGGGCAGTAGAAAAAGCACTTCACTAAATCTCAGTCAGAAGTCCCACTTTCAAATTAGAAGCAAATAAAATTGCACTCAACAAAAAAATTGTCCAAATCATAACATACTCCAGAAGATTTAAACCAACAACAATCACATACCATGCCCCTTGAAACTCATCAGTCAAGGCTCAACAACTGATTACTGATAAGCCATTTCTTTAGTTGCTTGACAAAGGGAGGGTTTTGAATTCTTTAATAATTCTCCCTTGTGATATGATGGGTTGTTGAGATTGCAGTTGTTCTCAATTTACCATATTTCTGGAGCAGTGGAGGCCAAACTGTGTTTTGAAGGGAAGACACTAAATTAACACATCTAATTAAACTCTCCCAACACTGTAAACCCGAACGTTCAAAATCATTGAATAGATTAAGTAGTCTATACTTAAAACTTTAAGGAAAGTTTTACTAACTTAAAAATGTCAAGTCAGTGTAACATGTTCTTCCTTTTTGAGTAATTGTAACTAATACTTTTTGATTAAATAGAACTATATTCATGTTTAAGTAAACATATCTCAAAAAGATAACTATCCTTTAACTTGATATAATTAATTAATCACAAAGATGATAAAAGCCCCATCATTTCTGTTGTTTCAAATGGGGATTATTTAAGAAAAACTTAATATATAGCACAAGACAAAATACCATAAAATCTCAAAGTGCCTAAATCATAGCAAATACATTGCAATCTTAGCATAGAGTAACAATTTAATGGAGCAAATGGTCCGAAATGCATTGAGAGGAAGACGTTTTTTTTCTTTTAATTTATTTTTCATTTTTATTTTTATCATTTTAATGTATTTATTGTTGTTAATTATTTTTTACTGAAGTGTTGAACTGTAAGGATCATTAAAGCAAAGGTGGCGCTAATGCACACAGGAGCTGATTCTTAAAAACAAACGAACAAAAAAAAAAAAACAGACGAAGAAGAATTTTAAGCGGGAGCCGAAGCCTGCAGCTGCAGAAAGTAACTACTATCCAGGCAGCAGTCAGTACTCATGGTAAGTTTTGAATGTTAATATTTATTCACTTTTACTTCTTTTATACATTTGCTAATGTGCTTGTCTCAGAGAGTGTATACCATCTCCAAGCCCTCGCTCTTCACTTGCCTATCACGGGGTGACTTTTGGTGCTAAAGGGCTAGCATTAGACATTGTCTAGCTAACATTACGGTAGGTAGTTGGCGCGACCACAACTAGCACACCTAGCGACCTAGCCAGCAGACCTATTTTTATACAGTCTATGCAGCAGTCTCACTGAAGAATTTGATGGATGAATCTAGCAACCACACAAATTCCCCACTTAGCGCTGAGCGGCTGATCCTGGTTCAAGTTTCAACCTAGCGCAGATCAATGTCTGTCTCCCCTGTCTCTTTTTGGCCTGTGCTACAACACTATCAACCTCTAGCACAAGTGCTATGAGCTCAAAAAGTTGACATACAGCCCTCTACTATCTCCCTAACTGATATTTAAATATTTAATTTAATACGGCACTGCACAGTTCATATTTTACTTAACTTTGTATTTGCTTGCAAAAAAAACGATTGGCCTAAAAATAAGTCAAAATTTAATTCGATTTGGTTTTATAACATGTTTAAAACTGAAAACATCTATAGATCACTGAAAACTGATCTATAGATGTGCTGGAAAACATTTAAAGCAGTGATTTTTAAGCAGTGTTAGCTGTAGTCCATGACCATGTTGTGGTAAAATAATAGTAATTAACTGCCCCCCTCAATTCAGATGTATCTAAGAATCAACACCAATCTGTTGTGTCATACATCAATTTCACAATCAACCAGCAGCAACCTCCTCTCTCTTTCTCTCTCTCTCTCTCTCTCTCTCTCTCTCTCTCTGTCTCTTATACTCTCTGTCCATTGACTTTTATTCCTCCAATGTCTTGCTCTCTTGTCTCTATCACTTTCCCTCTGTCTGTCAAAGTTGCAGTAACTATAAGCAGTTCTGTTGGTCTAATTTTTTTTCGTTGCCTTTTAGGTTGCTGGTTCCAAAATGATCTGGAAATGTAAGTTGTCCGCAGCTTCTTTCACCTCCAGAATACAGTTATTTAGACACTACAGGCTGTACCATAGCAACTATTCCAGAATCAGCCTGCTTCCATGTGTTTACATTGATTGCATTTGTACGTTTCAGACATTAAATACACTGAGTACTCATTTGTCCAGAAGACTGAGAAGAACCTGCCCCTCATTAGAAGGATGATGGAGACTACATTTCCTGTATAGTGATGTCCTGCCCAGGAGTTAATGAACTCATGATCCTCTGGCCTGCTCTCAAAACAGAGTCTGAGGTAATATGGATTAGCTATTTGAAAGTAAAAAATGTGATTCTTACTCACTTGGCTGCTGTTTTCTGTTTTATAAATGTGTGCTAGATTCTTGAAATGTCTTTTTTTAAGTGTTGCTGTATTCTCCTCCCACTGTTATGTCAATGTAGCTGTATGCAGAGTTCCAGCGCATCACTAATCAGAACCTTCAGAACTCATTTTATGCTGAGGTTGACCGCCATCTTCCTCGCCTGATGACCCTATTCAGGCAGAAAGCTTCAAAAACTGGCAAGACAGCAGATGCTTTAGCTGAGATTTTCAAGGTCCATGATGACCAGGTAAATATATTATTACACATTTCATAGGTTGGAACAGTGAATAGATTCAATGATTACAGCTTTGTGAATTTTCCATTAGTCCACTCTTGTTTGTCATTTGTCTGATTGCATTGCAAAGATGTGAGCACATCATTTGTGGCTATACTGTATGTTCTAATTGGACTATTTTGAAATCTGCTTTGTTCAGCAAACTCATCAATATATACAATTCTGTTTTTATCTGAATAGGAAATGCACGACATCCACACCAAGCGCACCACTGTACTCCACGCCCTTCCTGTACATCTGCATGGGGATGTTTCTGGATTTTTCAGAACCTGCACAGTGAGTCTCCTTAAGTCACTTTCACATTCTACTGTATATTATGTAAAAAAAAAAAAAAAAAAGTTAAACAATATACTAACATCTATTAGGACTTAGCTTTATTTCGTCTACCCATACAATTTTCATGTATGGTCTTCTATTTTCCTCCTGACATCATATCTGTTTGTCCTGTCCACACTTGGATTCTCTGTTAATTTGGCTTCATTCATTCATGTGTTCAGAACATGGATATTGTGTTTTTCACCTCTTACAATCAGACCCAGGTCTCCCTTGTAAAAGAGGTATTGGATTTCAGTGGGACTTGGTTAAAAAAGATGTTCTGTTCTATGTCTTAGTTTGTGATCTCTTTTACTTTCAGGAAGAATGTGATGAGCCAGAGACTGGTGATGTCGCCATGGGCCTCCTTACAGTCATCAGTGATGGCACAGGTCTAGTTCACTACAACCCAGTGAGAATCTCTGTCATCAATGGAAGTGAGGGCGTGGTCATCCTCCCCAGACTTGGTGATGCCTTTCCGGTAATCTATGGACTGATGCACTACATTTCAGCTAGCAAAGCACTGACCAACACCTCTGAATTCACTCTAAAGATTTTGGTCTAGACAGTATTAAACTGTCACCCAAATTGCAGACCCTCAAGAGTGACTTGACTGTGTAGAAATTCTTCTTGAAAGAAGACTGCAGGGTATAGCATTATAGAAGGCTAGCTCATAGTAATGTAAAACGTTTACATTTTACAGTTTTAAGTGAAAATGTTGTTAAACAGTCTGTAGATTTTTTGTAATTGCCCTGCCCTGTTTCCTTATTCAGGAATTAGGAAGGTAAAAGCACACAGTTTTTTGTTAAAGCTGTAATGAAAGATAATTTCATTTTGGTATTATTTTAATATTTTTTTAAATTATACTGTGTTGTATTTATTTTAATTTATAAATGTTTATGTATTCTATTTCAAGCATTTCAGTGTGCTAAAGGGGAGCGGATTGGGCATATACTGTTTTATAACAGATGTTTACATATATATGTTAAGTTAGTTAAACTCAGTTTTATTGAGGCAATCAATTGCCACAAAAAAATTAAGTTTTGATTCACATGTTTTTAAGTAAACAAACACAAAATAGTTGAGTAATGTGTACTTAATACAGTGACAACACAAACTAATAAACATTGAGTCTGGTTAACATGAAATGGTGTGGTTCTGTACTTATTTTTTTAGAGTTCTCTGAACTTATTTCAGTGGTTTAAAAAAAGTCATAATTACTGACAACAATTGAGTTGAGCTAAATGTGCACTTTAATTTAACTGTTATCAAAAAGTACAAGTAACACTTCATTCAACCTTTAAAGTTCTGGGAAATTCTGACTTTTAAGTTAATCAACTCAAAAAAATTGTGGCAATTGATTGCCTCTATTTTTTTGAGTTCTGGAAACTTATTCGGGTTTACAGTGAAGTAAGGAGCTTATAGTCATTTTAATTAGTTCAGTTTTACTTAAAGTTAGTAATTGTTAGCTTTAGTAATATTGGTGTAAAATGAAAGGGTTAAAGAAACTTCTCCAGTATTCATTCTTCTTGCATTTTACAAAAGTCCAATTTTGACATGAATGAGGTGCCATAACCTGAAGTAAATGCTGTTAATAGGAAAAAGAAGAGATTTCTATCTTTTGATGCTTCATCTAATTACCGTGCAGTATCAGTGCATTGATATAATGTGTCATCAGATCGGTTCACTGACATGAGGAAAATGTCTATGATATAGATAGATAAGATAATAAATTCACCATCTTTTGTGAGTACAGATTCCAACAATACTAACCTTTGATGGCAGGTCCTCATTTAAACACTCACAGCAAAGAACATGTTTTTTATTAGTCTCATTCATTTCCATTATAGCTCCTTTACACAAACTACACACATACACACACACAGTTGTGCTGGGTACTGTACCTGCCTCCCGGGAGTGTGTGCACTGGTCAGAATAGCGGTCCTAGACTCCCAGCTCCAATTAAAAGAACAGACAGTTGATGAGAGGCAGAGGGAGAGAGTGTATGGCCTCCTTGCAGATGCAGAAACACTCCAGCAGAATATTAATAACAGCTAACATTTCAACCATATCCTGCTATCTCCAATTGCAGCTTTGTTTATGGTAATTCACTGCTTACTTTGTCTCTTAGATGTAAAAAAAAATACTTCATGTCCCTATGACCAAGCAAAGCAATTTGAGAATACATTCTGAAATGTCAAAGACTCACAAAAGTCAAATAGAAAGCAAGAAATAGTTGCGTGTGTTGCTATTTGTAACAAAAGTTGCAGCTGAGTGCCCATACTGTGGGTGATTGGGGTAAAAATATGAGAAAATCTATGGTGAAATATGCTCTAAATGATGATGATGTTCTGCTTTGTTTATAGAGTTTAGTGAAGCTTTGCAGTATTATGATGCATGAATAATCATGGCAGGACACCTTAATAAGGATTATTGTAAGTGTGATGCTATAAAAAGAAATGATGTCTGCTTTTGGCGAGATTTGGAAAACCGTAACTAATTAGATACACTTGGTTTATTTAATTATTATAGAAGTGATCACTTAATGATAATTTCTGGAAATTTTCATGCTGACTGTCCTTTATGAAAGTCATAGAGGTTGTAAATGTAATCATTTGATATCAGAAGATGATCCATTTACTTCTAAAACAAAGTAATTTATTGCAGATTACCTTTCTTTAATATGAACTCCAGCCTCGCTATAGATTTAAATGTGCTTTTCGAGGCCATGTTATTAAATGTTTGTCCTCTAGGCATACATGGCGAGACGTAGGCACAATGATTAAAGGATGCTTTTGGAAAAAATAGGAATTTTATTTAGATAATTCAGATAACTCTTCAGGTCTAGACGGTTTGGTTTTGTTGGTTTGAAACAGATTTATTGAAATAAGGTCAGCAGTATTATTTATAGGTCCATGGCTGTATGGATAGACTGGGGGAAAAACACCAAGAAGTTTCTGTGGATGCAGGATAGCAGGGGTTTTCAAAGTCTGACACCGTGGGCCCCCCTTTTATCTGTATGTCAACAAAGGGCAAATATCAGGAGGAGATATGGGAGAGTGATGTCATAAAAATATTGAGTGCAACATGAAAAAAGTTAAATTACAAGTAATGGATTTTGTCACTCCTATTATTATTCTTTGTTCATTGTCTTATTTCAATTTAGGGGATAATCATAGTCTCACTTTTGGAAATACAGTTTCCATAATGCATAAACAGGAAGCATAAAGTCATGCAGTCAAGTTAGCTTTGGCTTTGGGATACAAATTCAACCCTGCTTTTTTTTTTTTTTTAGCATATATGTGTTTACAAATTGGCACCATTAAAACTATGCAAAATTAGCTGTCATTAGTTCCTGCTTTGTAACCATGGATTTGGAAATGGAAACATTTCCCATAGGAAATGAATGGGGAGGGGTCAAAAAACATCCACATTTTAGGGGCAATTTCAAGCTTCAACTACTTCGCCATACTTTGAGCTACAGACTTCATTCAAACTTTAAAATGTTCACAAAGTTGTCAGCTATTAAACTTGTATTCAACTTTTTGAGTATTCTTTATACTTTTTGATCTGTGACTTTTAAAGTTTCATGTGCAATTTTAGATAAATTTTGAGTTTAACATTAGTGTGTATTGCTGGAATGTTCAGAGCTAGAGTGCGTGATGCCATCGCTTAGAGTGGAAGAAGCTGTTTAAATTTTTCTGAAAAATTTCTGGATAAATTGTCCTTTCAGCCAGATATTTTGGTCTACACAAATAATTTTTTCCACAGTAGTAGGCACACTTGTGCTCTGTCATTTAAATCACCAACCGTAGCTCAGACACAAACAGAATTTGAACTGTCAGCCCTTTTGTGAAGGGTTTACCGGCCAACTGTCCCATAGACTCCCATATTAAGTAAGGAGAAGATTTCAGGAGGAGAGTTGAACCGACACCCTTTTTTCTCTTGCTCTCCTGTCAACATTTTTGGGTCTAGGGACTTGAAGGTCACCAATATAGTGCAGAAAGATCTTGTGGTGGTCCTGGTCTGCTCAGATTTCTGATAGGATTTACGGTTCCTTCACAAAAATGCCTTTTTTGACAGGCTCACGGAGCTAACATTTTTAGCTACTTTGACAAATTTACACACCAACACACACGCACACGTAGGAGGACGCACACATGCACGGGTTGCCATGGGGAGCAGAGTAAATCTCCATGTATGTGTGTGGGGTTGCGTGTGGGCGTGCCTGCGGGCGTGCGTGTGAGTGTGCGAAGCTATGTGCAAGGAGCTGTGTGCTAGCTAATCTGCCTGAATCAGAGGGCGCTGCACCAACCACAAAGTCAACAGTCATCTTATTGAGGTAAGTGAATATTTTTCTCTTCAACTTTGTTATCTTAGTAGCATTGCGTTATTCTTGAATCTAGACATTATTCTCTCATATTTTTGGGAATAAATTATTAATATGTACAAAAAATATACAGTCTGCGCTGAGCAAGAACACTATATATATAGCTAAACTGTAACTCAGTGTGCTGTCAACGTCCATTAAAGTGCTGAGTTTGCTTCTGTCACTTTCAGAGTGATGTGAAAAGTGTTTGAGGACATCATTAATATGATTTGTATTGAGATAGACCGTCTCTGTTGAAAAGTAAGGTCCGTTTTGTTTACGTTAACCGAAAATAGCCGCGCTATATAGCAGCGCCAGACTCCTTTGAAAAAAACGCACATTTAAGATGGTAAGGTAACGGGAGGTGCTGCTGTAGCGCAGCTAGCTGCTTAGTCTGTGTGTGTGACTGGGTGAGTTTCAGCGGTTGAAGAAGTTATCAGATCCCTTCGTGAAGCAAAGTACCTCACATTAACGCCAAAAAAGAGACTGTGTGGTAGATCTGTGCTCTGCTAAATAAATTTAGTCTTTCTGTCAAAGGAGTCTGGTGTATTTGAACGGCAGTGAGGCTCACTGACCAAACAGGTAGATGATATCACAGATTAAAACTGACCTTCGTGCTGTAAATACTGTTAGTGTAGTAACGTAATGCTGTTGGTTGAAGAAGTATTCAGATTATTTTATTACAAATAAAAGTCCGCTATGAGAAATCCTTTTCGGTGAGATAAAAAAAAAACAAAAAACCTTCTTTTACTGTTCATATAAACACCCGACTTAAAATTACACACCCGGAGAATTACGTATATATTGCTTCATATCTATATTCTACTATCAATTGGACTATATACATACAGTCAAGCCTGAAATGATTCATACCCCTTGCGCGAATTTTGTCTTACAGTTACTTTTATTCAAGCATATTATTCTGACTGGAAAATAATAAAAGCTGAGAAATATTTATTTACACAATGATGCCTCTTTTACATCCTCTTATTATCTTCTGATAGATGCCTGTGTCATTTCACATCATATGTATACATACAGAGAGAGAGAGAGAGAGAGAGAGAGAGAGAGAGAGAAATGTATCCATGTGGATGAGTTTAATTTGAGTTAATTCATGCTACCATAATGTTGTCTGTTTTACTGATGTCTTTGTTTTTGTGTGTTTTCAGAGAACATGCAAGACGATCACTTTGCAGCCAAATTTCCCTCCTCTGTCTGTCCCATAAGAGACATCTCACTTCTGCCGCTCCTCCTAAAGTTTCTTTCATTTTGTCCATGTAAAAGGTTTTTATGGGGCAGTTTCTCTAATCACATTTGAGGGTGAAAGGGCAGATTATCATATAAATAAACACATGAAAAACAGCTGTTGGTCTAAGGTGTGTTCTGTTTCAATGTTTGAAATGTATTAAGAAATGTATTCATAATGTACAGGTGTGCTCCTGATGATGTAGAAAACCCATAAATTATATTTATTATGTACATGTTGTGACTCCACATCATGACTTAAAAGTCAATGTAATATATAGTATTGTTAGAATTATATATATGTTTATATATATTTTCATGTTTCAAACACACTAAGTGTAATTATTGATCAGCACTAATAATTAACGGCCATACCACTGAAATCATAACAGAGCATCAATGACACAAATACCATCAGCTCCTCCCTGATAAGTGTTCCCCATCAGCTGCTGGGGCTCCTTCACACATGACCCACCGGCACCGCCCGTGTCACTCTCAAAATTTCTGCTGCAGGAATTTTCTAGTTATTATTATTATTATTATTATTATTATTATTATTATTATTATTATTATTATTATTATTATTGTTGTTGTTGTTGTTGTTATTGTTATTGTTATTGTTATTGTTATCATTATTATTATTATTATCATCATCATCAATAATAATAATAATAATACCAGACTCTTATTGAACATTGCATGAAGGAAGTTAAATATCATTTCCTGTATCTACTATGTGGTGCTAGAGAATGACTATTAAGTCATCAACTGTAGACCACACCTTAAAAATTTCATGTGAATCAAGGCTTACTTCCTCTTGCCAGTAGGTGGTGCTATGACTATGACTCAATATTGACATGTAGATGTGTTCAGGGCAGTATGACTCAGATCCAGTATTGACACATGGATGTGTTCAGGGTCAGACTCTTTTCAAACACAAAAGGTTTGGGTCTCATGGGATCATGTCTGCCTGGCCATGTCCCCCTGGGAAAGTTGAAAACTCATCGTTTTGAGAAATTTTCATTTCCAATGTATGTAAATGATACTGACTGAATTTGAAGTTGCTGAGATCAAATCTCTAGGAGGTGTTCATTAAAGTATGCGAGCTGGCAACTTTGATCCAAAATGTCTGACTTCCTGTTGGACTTTTAGCTCATCTGTTCAAGATACATACACATACTGAATTAATTCTTCTATGACAACCCGTATTGAGGGGCTCGATTTTCTAAATTTTCTAGAGAGTGCTATCAAACCATTTTGCCATGACCATGTTCACAACCTATAAAACATCAAATTTTTCACCACTTCTGATGTATGTGCAAAGTTTAACAACTTGTCATACACATCCAGGCCCTAAAAATGCCTTTGTTTTGGAAGACAAATAGCAGAAAACTTCCTTCAATTAGAAGAGGGCCTTCGCACCGCTAAGTGGCCTAAGTGCTTGGGCCCTAATAAATAATAAATGATGGAATATCTGAATTCTGAATGTGAATAAATACAAGTGAAATTTAATGTGTGTGCAAAAATGTTTTTCTTCGTAAATATATTTCATGTGTGCATATTTCATGTGCGTTTACCAAAATCAAAAACTGGTAAAATAACACTGATATTAAATGTTAAGATAATACTGTAATAGAAGAATTAAACATTTGTTTTATGCAGATAATGATATATTCTACTTTCCTAATACCTTTCCTTCTTTAAGGGTTTAGTCTTTCTTTGCCTGTTGGATTGCTGTTGAATGTATTTTTTGTCAATAATGGTCTTGTAGATGTGATTGGCTTTTGGTATATCCCCATATTTAAAGTTCTTGAAGATAATTAATTTTGCCATAATCATATATAAAGTTGATAAAACCTTGCAACCATGAAAGAGCATGCATCATTAATGTCATGATAAGGTAGCTTTATTATTGCTTTTTTGTATTTGCTCTTTACAGATGCTTGCCATTTATAAATGTGTGAACACAAATAGTGAAGTTCATTTGGTATAAAACAGCAAAAAATTAAAAATTAAAATGCATATTTGTAAATGCAGCTTTAACACTGCTAAACCTCCTAATTATATTTTAAAAGCTTCATGGAGTCAAACCACTTATAAGAATCTGTCTGAACTGATGTGTACTACTACTGATATAATTTCCTCTGTTCTCATATTCCCTCTTTACTCAGCCTTTGTTTTTATTAAAACGGGGTTGTTATTTTTTGGTTTATTTTTAGTTTGCTCTGAAAGCCTGGCAGCAACTTGTACATTTAATGAAGCCATTTGCATAGAAAATAAGCATAACATGCATAGAATATTAAACATTGTATTAACTTCCTAAAATCAACATTGTATGACACTTTGATTCTGAAATAATATGTTTTTATTGGAGGACATTAATTTTTCTTTGCATTTTTATGCTGCTGTTGCTACTTGAGAGTTGAATGCTTGGATATCTACAACTTTGGTTTTGTTGTTTTTTGTGGATAGTTTGTTGTACTGTAAAACCAGGCCTTTGACATTTATTTTTTTTTCAACAATAGTTAACTATTTTGTGAACAGTAGCTGTGCATTGGTATTGTGCAAAGCCTTTTATTTTCTTATTTAAAAAGGGCTATTATCATGTATCTTGTGTCACATTGTATCATCTCCAGTTGATCAGACCTAAACAGACAAGTGCTTATTGACTCATATCTTTCTCTGTTTTTGTATCACCTTTCAGTAGTTCCCTGACAAACAGATGGGCAGCTGTTGTTCAGCTGACAAATGAAATGCAGGATATTTACCTCTCAGCAACAATTCACAATTGATACCTAATACATGAAAGAATAACAACAGTCTTATAACATTAAATATTGAGTTTACAAGAGGCCAAAACCATGTTGAAATATACTAAGTGTTTTATGAATTTAGTAATAACAGAATTTAGGATTCTGTTATTAAGAGTTATAGGGTATTTTTAAAAATACTGCAGGTTGTTAATTATTGTTTAATTATGCATCTTTTATGACCAAAGATTTTATATCTTTTAAAACTTCTCAGATTGAGTCATGTGTCTCCCTCCAGGTGTTGCCCATCAGTAAGTAATTCCCAGACAGATAGATCCTCCTCCTGTTTGGAAGCAGATGGCTCTAACCAGGACATACTGTTGCTGTCTCCCTCCTCTTGTCAGCTCACTAATCAGATATTTATGAACAACAATAAACCTCCACATCTATAATATCTCTACTGTCAGATGAAGACGATATATTTTACTCACACCATTTTTCTAGGTATAAAAACAAATCGTTGTTACCTTCTTTGCATTCTTTAAACTCAACAAAAGACAAAACAAATGCGTGTAGTAAGGAGGTCTGGATGAATGGATGGGTCAGCAAAACTTCAGATGAAGGTCTCCTAACCCTCAAGAGGTAATCCAAACCATAAGGTTTCCCTTCATTTAATAAAGTACTTGTGATTTTTACAGGTTTTAAAAGTCATGCATGTCAGCAATATTATGAACAATTATGCAGATTTTTAATTCAAGTATGACAACAAAATGCAAAACTTGCAGTTACTGTAGCACACTTTCTATAACATTCTATCCTATAATTCCCCAGACTCCTAATCATCCTGAAGCATGTACGATAGAAATCTTCATGTTTCAATTTTTAGGTTGCCTCTACCTTTGTCAGTTATCCCCCCAAACCTTGCCCTGCATCACAGGGCTCTCAAATGGATCTTTTCCCCTCCAGGCTCTGGCAACCTGTGGCCAGGCAACAGAAGAGCCATTTATCTCTTTTGCAGCATGCTGAGAATAATCTGGGATGTGCATGTGCATGTGATTTGGTGTGTGTGTATGTGTGCATGTGTGTGCGTGCATGGTGACGGGAGGACAGTTGTAAACAGAACCATGCAGAACTCAGATGCTGGTGGGCCAAAGCTAGCAATAACAGAGCCAGGGAAGCTAATGCTCTGTGCGAGGTGATTTAGTAGCACCGTCAATGAGCTGGGCAAGGACAATGGTTCACTAGAGCTCGGCAGAGAAATGAGGACAAGGCTGGGGAAATGGGCAGAGGCTATGAGGAATATCAGGATAGGGGTGAAGTAAAAGAAGGGAGAGGGATTACTCTAGGTGTAGGCCTGAGGATATGGATTGGAATACGGTTCGCCAAGGCATCCTGAGATATGGGAAATGGAAAGGGATTTTTCTCGCTATAGGAATGAGGTTGAGGTAGGTTGGGCCTGTTTATGAGTGTATGCTATGGATAAAAGTCTGATTTAAAGGAAGGAATAGTGCTAAACTTTAATAATCCTATGTTGATGGTTGAGAGACTGAATTCTCAGTGTGGTTATACAGTCAGCCGTAAGCATTAAGTACCTTAAGCTCTAGTTTCTAGATTTGATACTAGAACACTTCCCTACAAAGGCAGAGAGCAGAATGTTGAGAAAAAAGGGCTCACGTTTTCAGGCTGACCGGCAATCTGTGATAGAAACGTTGTAATACTTTCATTTCATGTAATTTACGGCTAATTATTTTACTTCCCAGAGATCAAAAACACCTTCTTCCAAAATGCACTGTGTGTTGGGATAATCTACAAACAAAATGTGATCTTTCAGCTCTCTCATCCATTTGAACAAGTTTATTAAAAATAAACTTAATCTTGATTATTTCAAGTTTATAGTTCATGTGGATTAAGTTTAGGATATCTCTCTTTTCTATCTATCTCTGCTAGACTTCTTAACACCCTGCTGCCACCCACCACATAAGCACCTTACCCCCACATCCCCATCCCCATTTGTAATAGTCCTTTTTCCTGTGTGTATGTGATGATGACACTATGTGATGTTTGTGACTATGTTGCATTTTTGTGTTAGCACTGTGGGCCATGAGAAACATTTTGCTCCTGTATACTTCATATGTGGAAATGACAAATAAACAAATGTAAACTTGTTTTGCTATGTGTCTTTATGACTATCTGCTATTAATATTGACATTGATATAATAAATGAATATACAATTTAATACATTATGTTTAATAATTATGTAATTTAATAGTAGTTTAACCACACCACATGAAGTCCACTTGAGTCAAAAGATGAGTTAGCGGCTATTCTGCTAATTAGCTAACATTTAGCAGGACTAGTTTAGCCTTTATTTCTCCACCATGACTCATTTAACAACTGCTTCATTCATTTATGTTGGGTAAATTATCAAAAGAGCAAGTAGATATAGCTTTAAGGCTAACCGTAGCAGTCTCCCTAGCTACCTTTATTTTGATAGCGCTCATATAGTGACAGAGAGTGCAGTGTCACATCAGGTTGAAGATTTTACTAAGTGCTGTGACTGTAGTTTGGTTTTCAGCATTTTTTTAATTACTGAAAATGTTTACATTCTGTTTTCACAGAGGCTATACATTTTATGGCCTAATTATTATATATATGGTAAAACAGATGCCGAGACCAGTCTTCTTCAGTTTTGACCATATATGTAGTTAGCCTCCTGTGATTTGGCTTTGTAGGGCAAAGTACTAAGACCAACTGAAATGCTCCACAAGGGAATATTTTCTTGAATTCCCTTACATGTTGCTGAAGGTGTGCCTGTCTGCTACATTAAAACTCCACCGTTGCTTTAATGCTGACATGCAACCATTCTTTGATGAGTCCACAGAGAGAAAACATGCGGTACAGTCTCATACAAGCCCTCACTCCCCCTTATTTTGTCCCTCTGCGTCTCTTTTCTGTCTTTAATTCTGACATGCATGGTCCCCACACACACACACACACACACACACACACACACACACACACAAAGTGTAATCACAACAAATCAGGAGTTCAGTGTGTGTAAATGTCAGGTCATTAGTGTGCTCCAGTCTCTTCCTGTCTAATTGGACCATGGTAAATATAGCTGCTCATCATTGATTCCTGCACATCCTGCTAGCTTACTTCCTCTCTTACTTATTCTTTTTTTTTGGTCTCTCTTTTTTTCACCTCTGATCTTCTAACTCTAACTTGGTGAGCAATTATGTGTCACCAGTATTATGATCCAGATAAAATGCATGTGTATAGAATTTTAATACCTGCATATACTGTACACTAAAAATCATAATTGTTTGAGAATTTTCTTGTATGTTTATGCTGTCTGTATTGCCATAATGCTAATTTTATGATGCCCTCTTGCTCAGGTCTCAGGTCAGAGATGTTTAATTGGTTAAATAAAGGGTTATCACGTGTCAGTCTTGACTCTTACTGATTAATTGTGACAGGCGTTTGTCACTTCTGACTGTTTGTCCTTAACTAAATGTTTTCATCTAAAGCATCTAACTTGATATAGACTGGATACTGTAGCAATGACCAGGATACAGTACACTAAAGATTAAATGTAGTCTGTTTGATTAGAGATTAGCCAATTTTTGACAAATTGTGAGGTATAGTTTGGCACAGATAATCTAGCAATAGAACTGATTAGACCACAGCAGTTTTATGGGGTCTTGTGGCAGCTTTAAGCAGCAAACATAAAAAATAATGATGTACTGCAAATAAATTCTGTGGCAACAACTCAAACCTCCTGTTATTTGATTAACTTGTAAATTCCATGAAGCTGATTTAGTTGAGCACAATCAAAAATATTCTCTTTTAATGGAATCAAATATTTACTTTACTTACTTAATACTCACTTACAAATACTGTTGCTGATATCTTATTTCATCTTCAACTGTACATGTAGTAATACAGTCAATCTTACATTTCCCAGTAGTTTACCTGGAATCAATCCATGCCTTGATAAATGACGTGTAAAATGGCACACCAAAAGCATAATGATTCATGAATGAATTGATTTATTATTACTGTTACCGCAGTGGAAAGATGGTGTTGAGCTACATGTGCAGCCAAAAAGCGATAGAGGAGCCCTCAGCTAGAATAACGACAGCTACCAAGAGGGGGCAGAATTGTAAAGGACTAAGGAAGACACACAGCAACACATAGTCACAGAGTATGATGACTGTTTGTGTGTGGACCAGAATGTGAGGAAGTGTGTGTGCATGACACTGACAGTGACAATGAGTTTTTCTAACTTGGTGACTAAGTTATTGGCCACGACAGGAGGTTCCTTGCATGCTAAAGAACAGATTGTATCTGTTCACACCTGCCAGTGTCCCAGGCATGATTCCACCCGAACACTTAATGTATTGAGTGAGCTGTTTGATAAGATTACAAAAGACACACCCTGGATGAGAGGGAAGGTGAAAACATAAGAGAAAAGATGGAGAGCCACAGAAAATAATACAGTCATGATTTTACAGTACACACATTTGGGGCCAGGAAAATTAGGTGTGATATAGAATAAAATGTGAACTTGGGAAGGCACCTTTTGAGGTATACATTTCTATTTTCGCAACCATCAAGACCAGCACAGTTAGTTTAGGAAGTATTTCAAATTCTTATAATACATACAAGTGGTCTTACAAGTGGCTACCTTATCCCAACCCTTATTGAGATACCATCAGAATGAATGTTTTATGTATATAATGTATGTAAATGTATCAGAACAGGTCTTTGTAACATGTAACAGACAGAGCTCAAGACGACTGCAACTTGAGAACACAAGGAAATAGGAAAAACACAAACAATGAAGTCAGTTTGACATCGCATTTCACCTCATAATGAAAATAACTGCTGCAAATACAGAAAATACAAGCAAACAGAGAAACCCTGCAAATATTACGGAACAAACATCTAACCCTCCAGCAGGAGATATGTAGATTGAACTACTACAAACATTTTTTTTACGGTAGATGTGTTGCCCTGTTAGGAAGGTAAATGAGGCAGCTGGCCTCTTAGCCATGTTGTGTGTAGTGCTGAATGTATTTATATAACATTTTCTTAAGTTGCTTTGCAGAGTTGATAATAAAGACAGGGAGGTCATAGTTTTTTTGCAGATGCAATAAATATATGCTGAAAAAGGATGGCCTGACACAATTTGGCACAGTTGTGTTATTAGAGCCTGATATTGCAGTATTTCTGATGCCCACTTCTATAGAGCCCTAAAACTCTAATTTTCCCTTTTTTCTTGCCGTAATATCTACACCATTCAGTTTGATTGGATTGAAGTGGGCATGCATTTCACATGAAGTCACATGACAATACATCAAACCCGTATTAGGTTCACTGCCAAACACTCTAAAAGTTCTTCTCAAAAAAAGGTGGCATAAGGCATGTACAGTATGTCGGCCGCAATAATAACACAGCAAGTGAGTGGGTTGAAGCATGCACATCAAAACCAACTGTTTTAAGTGTGTGTGTTTGGGGATATGTGGGCAAAAACAGGGTAGCAGCAACACATCTTGATAGGTTGACTTGAATGTGTATTTGTTTGTCTGTTAGTGTGTGAGAACGTGCATGCATTTCTGATCATAATTCAGTAACTTCTGTTTGTTGTACCAACACGTTCCTGGAACTGAGAAAAGGTTATTAGCATGGAAAAAAGGTTTTTGAAAACAACAGTGAGAGAACAAATGAAGTTGTATGTGTGTGTTTCTGTACCCATCTGTGAGGAGTCGAGACAGAGTATGTGTGTATGTGTATGTGTTTCTATCCGTGTGTGTTTCAATTATTTTCCCATCGTCCTGGCTGCCTTAGATTGCGTTGCATTGTATGCACAACCAACCCCACATCAAAGTGAACTGTGCCCGCGAGGACATATTTAAAAATCAGTGCAGTCTTGGATGTAGCTAAAAAATTTATATCATTCACTGGTGTCTTGCTCTCCTCAGCACACACAGACACACACACCTAAACACACACAGGCAAGCACAAATTCAATATCAGTTACAACTCACTGACAAAAAGCCACGTTAGTGACTGATCTCTGTGTGAGCAGCGACAATGGCTCAATAGCTCTGCTGTTGGAGGATCAAACAATCACATGGCCCTACATGTTTCATCATTTTCCACAGGTCATCATCTGTCAGTCGCATGTTTGCATTATGTCTGTACATCACAGGATCTTCAAAGGGAAGGGGCAAAAGCGAGAAATACTCACACACGTAGAGTCTGGGCCCCTGAATTTCAACTGTAAAAGGCTGAAAT
Organism: Euthynnus affinis; assembly: GCA_029490765.1. NCBI lineage: Eukaryota > Metazoa > Chordata > Actinopteri > Scombriformes > Scombridae > Euthynnus > Euthynnus affinis. The sequence continues at coordinate 17,447,277 of CM055839.1, forward strand.
TTGCTTTATTTGATTGTAGTTACATGTGAGTATATTTTGTGTATACACTGTCTATGATGCTATTGATACTATTCCTTCCTGACCATGTATTGCACGAAACAGTGGTCACAGGCATCTTATCTTCTGATTGTATTGTTTGTCATTCAAATATCATCAACCACACAGTGTAAAAAATGCATTATCTATCATGAATGATTTTGCTTAATATGTTTTTTTTTTGTTTTTTTTTTTAATTTACAAAAAACAAGAGTTTAACACCAGAGACAAGTACTGGAGAAATCATTTGTTGTTGTGTCTATAGTCTAAAGTCTTTACTTGTCAAAGCAGGAAAAGCTCAGGTGGAGTTAATAACAATAATGATGGCTGCATTCCATTTAGGTGAGCCAGTTGCAGTGTTCTGATATTGTGCATGCTCACTCACTGACAAAACTTACAAGGACAATTAATGGAATGGAGCCATTGTTAATGTTATTGTTTACACCTGTTCTTTTCCTGCTTTGAATTAAAAGTTAAAATGTTTGTCATGAAAAGGGTCCATTGGGGATTAATTAAAGCTACAGTATGTGAGTTTTTCTTACTTGTTTTTGTTGAAATATGCATCATATGGAGAGGTTTTGTCAAAGGTTTCTGTGACTCAGGCTAATTGAACAGCCTGGCAGTGGTACAGAAATATTCCCATCTAAAATTTTTAAGCGAGCCTTGGCCTTCTAACCAATTACAAAAGGCTAAAGTCAAGGGTGGGAGCTCATCGTTGTCAATCAATACATGAACACACTTCTGGTCTGCTACTCTTCTTGTATCGAGGCTCCAAGCTAGTATTAGCTGCTGGGAGATGTCACTATGGCTTAATTACAGGCTCCCGTTACCTTTATTAATTGAATCTAAGAGCTCTGTTATTTCTAGACCCAGGAAAAAACAATGCATCAGGTGCATGTGATCACAAGGATGCAGGTCAAGGGGTGAGTGGAGTACAGTGGATCAGAGAGAGGGAAGTGAGGGTGGAGAGTTGTGGTTTTCCATGGAGTGTCATGCAGCACTATCTTGATTTCCAGAACTTGCATATCGTAGCTACAACAGAGGAAAATCAGCATGTGTTTGAAGTTGTGTTTCTTGCCCTCTGATGAATTTAAGTCCAATATTTAATCTCTACTACTATTTTTGGCCTTCACCAACTTTTGGGGGAAGTATGTATATGTGTATACGAAATATGTGATCATGTGATCTATCTTCAATACAAAGATATTCATATTGCAGTTTTAACCAAGTGCTTTGAATTGCATAAATGTATCCAGAAAAATGTAAGATCTTCTTTTGCAAGTTAACAGTATATATACACTCAAAGGCCAATTTAGCTAGTACTAGCTGGTACTGGGTTGGACCCCTTTTTGCCTCCAGCACTGCCTTAATTCTTTGTGGCACAGGTTCAACAAGGTGCTGGAAACATTCCTCAGAGATTTTGGCCTTTATTGACATGAGAACATCATGCAGTTTCTGCAGATTTGTTGGATGCACATCCATGATGCAAATCTCCGATTCCACCACATCCCAAAGGTGCTCTATTGGATTGAGATCTGGTAATTTCTATAAACTAGTGGAGGCTGGTCCATACAGGCAGAGGAGGTTGCTCCTCTATTTTTTGAGAGGCAAGAGGTGAGAGAGGAGCATGTCAAAATATTAAAAAGAATATTTGGTTGAAATAAACACATTATCAAATCTCAGTATTGTTTATAAAATAAACAATCTCTTACATCAATTTAATGTACTTTATTTTTTTCATGCTAATTTGTTATTGGCCAAAACATGTAAAATGATGCTCCAATGGAGGATGTCCTCCCTAACCAATCAACAACCAGAATACTATATTGACATTGCGTTGGTTCAATGATAGTTTCCAGATTTCATCTTCAATTTTCCCCACTGTAAGGCAGTGTAGCAGCAGTGGATAGCTCCTTGTGTTAGCCAACGCAACAGTTAGCATGTTGTAGCAGCTTTTTATACATCCATGGAAGGACTGTTCTTAAACTAACTGGAGAATGGATCTGGACTGTGCAGCACAGCAGAAGTAGGATGCCACTGGGAAGTGGCTGGAGAGAGAAGCAACTGGAAAAACAACCAGGAGAGTTAGCTTGTTTGTCATCATTGCTAATGATATCGGACTGGTTAACCAGCAGCCACAAAATTGTGATAACTAACAAACATATTGGCCAACAGCCAGAAATGGACATTGTGACATAGATACTTTATCTTCATGATAGAAAGAAGAAGACGTCAGATAACATGAGTCAGATACATAGGAAATATGTGTAAATCATGGGATATATTGTCTGTTTTTGATGAGAACATAAAGCTGTCATCACAATATAACAATACTATAAATTTGAATTTAACTTTGTTCATAAAATGACACATCCTGAACCACTCCATGGTTATAATGAGCACCTCTTTGTTTAGAAACAATATGTATATGCTAAATGTCTTTAAATAAGCCGCCTTTCCCCCCCAAATTTTTCTATTGGCATATAAAATTGTCCCCCACCCCTCCAATTTCATCAGGTGGGGGACAGTGATATAGTATGATGCGGTTTGTTTTAATATTTGTTGCAAGAATCACCAGCTGCCACTGCTATAAACAGATATCTGCATATGAATGCAGAATCTGTGAGTAACAGGACAAGATTTTGGTACTGGAAGTGCTCTGGTTTGTATTTGTAGTCCAAGTTGTATTGATCAGTTACATTTGAGCGTGTTTTGGTTGCATGCAGGTAAAAGTCTGTGAACTCATTGGCTATTGTCTTGTTAGCTTTTTATTAGCTTTTTTAAAAAAATATCTGCATTCATATGCATATCAGTTTATAGAGATTAGCTGATATGTCGTCCAGAAACCAGTTTTAGATGATTTGTAACACGGTGCATTTGACATATTGTGCATTCAGAGATGCTCTTCAGCATACCTTGGTTGTAACAAGTAGTAATTTGAGTTGCTGTTGTAGTTCTTCCGATTCAGACAACTTTATTTATCCCAGAAGGGCAATTCAGTTTCACAGCTTACTCAGTTCACATAAATAAAATAAAATAAAATAAAAATAAATACAACTCGGTCAAGCAGCAACATTCCAACAAACGCATCAACAGGTCTGTGACAACAGGTCAACAAATGGTAAATGAGTCAGATACATAGGATGGTAAATGGAGTTTACAGTTTACACATTTACAGGGAGTGGTCCACATTTCACTTACTGCTGTTGGCATTTAGCAGCCTGATAACTAGACGAAAGAAAGAATTTGAATAATGGTTTATTTTCCTGGGGGGTGCATGATAGCGCCTGCCAGAGGGCATAAAAGAGAATTCTTGACTTGACTAATGATACAGTTTGCTTTCTGGACCACATGTTTCTTCCAGAGGGAACACAGGTCTTTCTATTGGACTCCAATGATCCAATGACTTTAACAATGCTGTTTAGACTATTCTTGTCCTTCACAGACAGTCCCCTGAACCAGCATATGAAAGAAAATGTTAAAAGACTTTCAATAAAAGATTGATAGAAGGTACATAAAATATTATCAGAGACACTAAAAGAGTTCAGCTTTCTCATCAGGTTGATTCTCTGTTGTCCTATCTTGGTAATCAGCTCTGTGTTTGCATCAAATTTGAGTTGCGAGTCAAACACTGTTCCAAGATACTTGTATGTATCTACAATTTGGATGTTCTCACCATGTATTATGCTAACTTTTGATTTACTGATATTTTCCTAACTCAGTGATTAATTCCATAGTTTTTGTCATATTAAGGTCAAAGAAGTTATCATCACACCTTTTGACAAGGTAAGACCAAAGAACTGCTGCTCACTAGATATTTTCTCTTTTACAGACAATTCTCTGTAAATCCTAGAGATGGTTGTGCATGAAAATCCCAGTAGATCAGCAGTTTCTGAAATACTCAAACCAGCCTGAGTTGCTGCCATGTGATTGGCTGATAATATATTTGCATTAGCCAGCTTGAACAGGTGTAGCTAATAAAGTGGCCAGTGAGTGTATACTGTACTTTACTCCATCTTGAGTGAAAACAATAGTGCACTGTCTGCTTTTCTCCACAGGACATAAAAAACACTTATTTTTTATCTGAAATCATATTGCCTTTAATTTGAATGAATTTGGAGCTTAATATGATACAGAACTTAGATATATTATATAACTTAGAGAAAATTAATGCAAAATCAATATTCTGTTCTTCGCAATTTAGAATTTTTTTTTTTAGATTTGATGATTTTTGTTGGCATATTTCAGCACAGAAACTTATACATTTCAGTAGCTGATAGGAAAATTCAGTCACTCCAACAGCTGCCACAGGTTGCTGTCAAGCATCCTCTTTTGCACCTGACAGATTAACATCACTTACTGTTCTGTAGGGCATAATATTCCCTTGTGACTGTCACACCCCTTGACTGCCTCTCATATTAGATGTGGGCTGCAAGTATATTCCATCCTTATTTCTGTCACATTTCACGTTGGCAGCTGTACTATTATTATTTTCTCATTGTTTCAGGTCTCCTACTACTGACACCACTAAATTTGTTATGCTTTCGTTTGCTGATTTTGGACAGCAAGACTTGAATGTCCATGGTGAGAATTTTGTCTTTTTACTTTTTGGTAACATTTTTATATAGAAAGTTTAGGGGTGTTGATAATGTTAAAGATCAAATCTCACATGCATGCACCTCTTCAAGAATATGAGGCATTCGTCAGGCTAACAAGCAATTATCGACAAGTTTGTCAAGTTAAGAGATTTGGTGAATCCAACTTGCTTACATCCAACAGCACTTGTAGCAAACTTCACAGAAAAAGTGTACCAAAATGTTATTGCATGAGGTCCATTGTTTTGTGTGTGTGTGTGTTTTGTGTGTTAGCTGAGTTTGGGATAGCTAGTTTGTAAATTACAGGATTACACTGTCACATTGTTCCTAGAATCACATTATTTTTGCTGGGAACTACTTTGCAAACACTCTCTTGCCCGCTTATTTAGAATCGTATTGAGTCGGAATGGACCTCAGCCTTTCTTATTTGTCTGCAAGTACACATTTTACCATCGATTTAAGAGCCACAAATTTCATATATTAGTACTTGGTTCTCTTCATATTGCTTTTGTGATTGTTAAGGGCCTTTGGTTAGGCGCTACAAAGAGGGATTGGAAATAGAAGACGAGCAAAGGGAGTTGTCTGAGGAGTGCTCTTGTTGGCTGAGGTGACAGCAATCCTGAAAATGAAGTGTCAGTGGGCATTCCTAGCCTTTTTATTATAAGATTATCTAATTTACCTAAAGGTTGTCTGCTAAGCACACACTTCATTCTCTTCCCCAGTGATACACCTCATCTACACACACTCATGCCAAGTATAAACAAACTCTAACAATGTCAGTGTCAAATAATTTATTAGGGAACACTGGAGTTGTTGTTAAATTGCCCAAATTAGTGGGATCTTGATAATAGCTGATCCTCTGGTTTTATGCCATCTAGTTGAGGATTTTACACCAGCATCCTTCATTTCATTAGCTTGTCTGACCTTTGGCCTGTCCAACCTTTATGCCAAGATCACAGAGCATCCTTAAAATGCCACGGTGACTATCGGTGCATACAGTATGGTACTGCAGCATTTCCACCAGACCAGCCCAGCCTCCAGCAACATCAATTCCACTCATGCATATTATACCCATGAGGGGGGTTATACTGCTCCCTGCTTGTTTATTTATGTAAACCTATTATACTTATCATCCACAGCAGTGTGAAGCCTATAGGAGTGCAGCCATTAATCTAACTGCATTACCATTTGACTGCTGGAAGTCAGACATATTACATGAGTGATTCCCAGCCTGGCTAAACATATTACAACAACTATAAAGCAGGGCTTTGTTATCGCTACAAAGTGTAATTGTTTGCACCAATGGGACTATTGTTTTGACACTGATAGAGCCCTAACTCTATTATCGGATGTGTGGGTATCCCATATCAAATCAATGCTGTATATTATATAGCAAATTGTGCAAGATAAACATTGCAGGAACACACCAAGTCTCCACTATATTAGAGTAGAATAATGTATCACCTCCACAATGCATGTGGATTTGGATCAAAGCACAGATTGCTTTAATGTTCAGATTCATTTCTTCCTGCCTGTCATGCAGAGCAAGAAGAGCTTTATACCTGTATGCAACAAATTAGTTACCTTATTTACACATCCCCATACACAATGACACAATTGGAGGATGTGAGTCAAACAAAAAATTATATCTAAATGGAAGTGATAGGACAAATAACTGAAGCACACATATGTCCTCTTACATAACAGGTAATGATATAATTATGATGTGAAAGCAACTTGGTGATACAATTAACATTTCTGGGATATGAATTATAATGACAATAATGCAGACAGGCTTTGCTATGGATATATACAACAATAATACAATAGTAAAAAATACTTAAATAGATAGTCACAGGGAGACAGCTGCATATACTGTACATGGGCATCCTATAGAAACACAAGCAGGTAACAAGATTAGCAGTTTTTGTAAAGAGGGAGAAAGACAGTAAGACAGACAGAAAGAAAGGAAACCAGAACTGAGAGACAAACACATTCAATGATAGTCACATGGACAAACAAATGAAAAAATTAAAGCTGGGCAGACAGTCAGCCACATACAGTCAGTCATCTAGCAGGACAAACAGGATATCACATGCCATTCACATAGGGACAATATTATTTCCAAACCGAGGGGGGAAAGAGAGATTTATGCCAAATGCAAATTCCATCATGGTAATATTACTGTCCTGTGTGAATTCAATATATCTTTGGAACTCTATAAATGACACTGAAACTCATTAGTCTTAAAATGCCAAAATGTCACACTGTATGAGACCTGAGAGCCAAATAATACTGTCATTTGTCTTGTTTTGTCACATTGTCACATTTTTCCCCCTCAAAGTACAGTAGAGTGACGATAACCGCTTTTTCACTGGACCTAAATGTTAATAATAATAAAAAATAAACTAGAAAATTCCTGCAGCAGAAATTTTGAGAGTGACACGGGCCGGTGCCGGTGGGTCATGTGTGAGGGAGCCCCAGCAGCTGATGGGGAACACTTATCAGGGAGGAGCTGATGGTATTTGTGTCATTGATGCTCTGTTATGATTTCAGTGGTATGGCCGTTAATTATTAGTGCTGATCAATAATTACACTTAGTGTGTTTGAAACATGAAAATATATATAAACATATATATAATTCTATTAATACTATATATTACATTGACTTTTAATAAATATAATATATATAAATATATAAACCCATAAATAAATATAATTTATGGGTTTTCTACATCATCAGGAGCACATCTGTACATTATGAATACATTTCTTAATACATTTCAAACATTGAAACAGAACACACCTTAGACCAACAGTTGTTTTTCATGTGTTTATTTATATGACAATCTGCCCTTTCACCCTCAAATGTGATTAGAGAAACTGCCCCATAAAAACCTTTTACATGGACAAAATGAAAGAAACTTTAGGAGGAGCAGCAGAAGTGAGATGTCTCTTATGGGACAGACAGAGGAGGGAAATTTGGCTGCAAAGTGATCGTCTTGCATGTTCTCTGAAAATACACAAAAACAAAGAAATCAGTAAGACAGACAACATTATGGTAGCATGAATTAACTCAAATTAAACTCATCCACATGGATACATTTATAAATGCTCCTTACTTGCTTACTTGTGTATATATATATATATATATATATATATATATATATATATATATATATATATATGTATATTTTCAACCAGCAAGTTTTTTCTTGATGTGAAATGACACAGGCATCTATCAGAAGATAATAAGAGGATGTAAAAAAGGCATCGTGTGGAAATAAATATTTATCAGCTTTTATTTTCCAGTCAAAATAACATGCTTGAATAAAAGTAACTTTAAGACAAAATTCGCGCAAGGGGTATGAATCATTTCAGGCTTGACTGTATGTATATAGTCCAATAGATAGTATAATATAGATATGAAGCAATATATACGTAGTTCTCCGGGTGTAATTTTAAGTCGGGTGTTTATATGAACAGTAAAAGAAGGTTTTTTTCTCATAGCGGACTTTTATTTGTAATAAAATAATCTGAATACTTCTTCAACCAACAGCATTACGTTACTACACTAACAGTATTTACAGCACGAAGGTCAGTTTTAATCTGTGATATCATCTACCTGTTTGGTCAGTGAGCCTCACTGCCGTTCAAATACACCAGACTCCTTTGACAGAAAGACCAAATTTACTTAGCAGAGCACAGATCTACCACACAGTCTCTTTTTTTGGCGTTAATGTGAGGTACTTTGCTTCACGAAGGGATCTGATAACTTCTTCAACCGCTGAAACTCACCCAGTCACACACACAGACTAAGCAGCTAGCTGCGCTACAGCAGCACTTCCCATTATCTTACCATCTTAAATGTGCGTTTTTTTCAAAGGAGTCTGGCGCTGCTATATAGCGCGGCTATTTTCGGTTAACGTAAACAAAACGGACCTTACTTTTCAACAGAGACGTCTATCTCAATACAAATCATATTAATGATGTCCTCAAACACTTTTCACATCACTCTGAACGTGACAGAAGCAAACTCAGCACTTTAATGGACGTTGACAGCACACTGAGTCACAGTTTAGCTATATGTATAGTGTTCTTGCTCAGCACCGACTGTATATTTTTTGTACATATTAATAATTTATTCCCAAAAATATGAGAGAATAATGTCTAGATTCAAGAATAATGTAGGCTAATGCTACTAAGATAACAAAGTTGAAGAGAAAAATATTCACTTACCTCAATCAGATGACTGTTGACTTTGTGGTTGGTGCAGCGCCCTCTGATTCAGGCAGATTAGCTAGCACACAGCTCCGTGCACATAGCTTCGCACACACCGGGACACTCACAGGCACGCCCGCAGGCACGCCCACACGCAACCCCACACACATACATGGAGATTTACTCTGCTCCCCATGGCAACCCGTGCATGTGTGCGTCCTCGTACGCGTGCGTGTGTGTTGGTGTGTAAATTTGTCAAAGTAGCTAAAAATGTTAGCTCCGTGAGCCTGTCAAAAAAGGCATTTTTGTGAAGGAACCGTAAGTCCTATCAGAAATCTGAGCAGACCAGGACCACCACAAGATCTTTCTGCACAATATTGGTGATCTTCAAGTCCCTAGACCCAAAAATGTTGACAGGAGAGCAAGAGAAAAAAGGGTGTCGGTTCAACTCTCCTCCTGAAATCTCCTCCTTAATTAATATGGGAGTCTATGGGACAGTTGGCTGGTAAACCCTTCACAAAAGGGCTGACAGTTCAAATTCTGTTTGTGTCTAAGCTACGGTTGGCGATTTAAATGACAGAGCACAAGTGTGCCTACTACTGTGGAAAAAATTATTTGTGTAGACCAAAATATGTGGCTAAAAGGACGATTTATCCAGAAATTTTTCAGAAAAATTTAAACAGCTTCTTCCACTCTAAGCGATGACATCACACACTCAAGCTCTGAACATTCCAGCAATACACACTAATGTTAAACTCAAAATTTATCTAAAATTGCACATGAAACTTTAAAAGTCACAGATCAAAAAGTATAAAGAATACTCAAGAATACAAGTTTAATAGCTGACAACTTTGTGAACATTTTAAAGTTTGAATGAAGTCTGTAGCTCAAAGTATGGCGAAGTAGTTGAAGCTTGAAATTGCCCCTAAAATGTGGATGTTTTTTGACCCCTCCCCATTCATTTCCTATGGGAAATTTTTCGCAGTTTTTTGCGACTTACGTCGCGAAAAATTTCGATATCTTCACCAAAAGTCATAGCACACCATTCCCAAATGAGCCGCACGTTTTGATGTATAATTCGCATGGGTTTTCTCAAAGCTGTGGGACTAGTTACGCGCCGAAATTTTGTACGGAAGAGGAATAATAAGAAGTGCTATTGCATAGCTATGGAGCGTAGTGACTCGTGCAATATCCCGTGTCACTAATTAATTCTATATATATATACACATATATAAATGTAAAGAATAGTGTGATTGCATAAATTTGCTGAATTGACAGAATTAATCGCATTTTCACTCTAAGACAATATGCATTAGAGCTTTTCTTTATAATGAAAACAAAGCAGGCAGAAACACTATAAACTGCAGAAACTATCACAGGGATACTTTCAGATGGCAATGCATGTCACACATAAAAATGTACAGTTGTCAGCCAACATGAACATATTTCTAAGATGAGGCACATCAGCAAAGTCCAAATTTAAAACAGCTCCCAGACACTTCTAAATTAAACTGTGATTTCAGTAACATGCTTTGTCTTGTCTGTGTTGTTGCTCTGTATTGACAACTGGTTAGACTCTGCATGGATTAACATGTTCACACACTCTCTCTCACACACAAAGGTCCACTTGAGCTGACAACTCAATCAGAGGCTGGCCAGAGGAGAGGGCTGACAGCAGCTTTGTTATGCTTGCAGATCTCTTTCAAAATTAAAGGTTTCACTATTCACAGCTGGTGTAAGTATGCATGTGTATGTGTATATTTTCACATATACAGTATTTGTGAAAGAACTACAGGAAGAGACAAAGAAAAAAGAACTCCTAAGGAAAAAAGGTGCACTGTGCATTAAGACATTAAGGGACAAAGCGAATGGGCTGTAATTGCATATGCTGGGTAGTTGCAATCCTTTCAATATGGCAATTTAGTGGAATTAAGGGGACTTTTTGTTGACTAGTGTCTCAGTTCTGTGAAAGCAGCTAATGAGAGGAGGATGTATAAAACGGAACAATCCTCCTTCTATACAAGTAGTTACCTGATATTCGAATCATTGTGTGTGACTGAGAACGTGTTTATGTTTGAGCAAATAAAACCATTATATTGGCTCAGCAGCTACTGTAAGTAGATTATGTGACATACACAATGGTAGTAAGTGTGTGCAGAACGTATGGAACAAGTGGCAGTGTATTTGAGAATGAGCGAGAGAGTAAAATCATTCCATTTGCACAATAATGAAGTGGTGTCAGAGGTCATCGGCAGTGTTTGCCTCCCACCTAATTGTGCTCATGTTTTTAATGGACTCCGTGCGCCATTATTTTGCTGACCTTGGCTTATCACAGAGGCCTCAATTACAAAGAAACAGGGATAGGAGCATGAGAGCATGTGTGCATGTCTGTCTTCATTTGTCACATATTGGTGAAATAGCACGGGCAGACTGTAGTAGCATTTATTTGAAACTATCTGGGTTCTGGGGTTTACAAATAATTTTGTACCATTAGGTTGTCGGGTTAGAGAGAAGTACACAAAATTGATTTGTAATTGTAGTTTTGTGGTTGTTTGAACTTCCAGACAACACCTGTTTTACATTCTGTTTGTACTTATACGTATGTTCTTCTTTTTCTTCAATATTGGTTGTAGCAATGGAAGTATTAGGAGTGTATTATAAGAATTCAATACTGGAAACCAAGATAAGCCCATTCATTTGAACGAAAATAGCTTCCAAGAGCACAAGCTAAAAACATTACATAAGAAGCACAGAGAGACAGACTGACTAAAAAATCAGATTTTCTGCTTAGAGGAGCTCTGCCTTGTGAATTTCAGACATGTTGTTGTTTTCTGGTGGAAAATGTGATTGTGTCCTATATTTTTATTCTGTGGGTTACCAGTGATGTGGCTAGCCAATCACAGGCCACTGTGAAACAAATCTGGACAGGGGTTTTTAAAAATGCTTAAATTCACCCGATTTGACTGTTATCATCCTACCAACCCATGCCCCGCCCCCTACAACACCCCCTTTTTTTCGCGTTACTTTGTCTTCTTCGTCGCTCTTTTAACGCGTAACGTAATTGAGAATGCAGTTTAGTTATGTGGGAACGTAATTTTGAGGAGACAGGGTTGCCTCCTTCACAAACCACGTCTTCTTATGTTTCTGTTTTGATGTTGGGCGGGGCTCCATCAGCATTGGCTCACTGAAATAAATGGGTGATAACAGCCTCCTGACCCTACTAGTAGGTTGGTAGGCCCCTATTAGCCCATAAGTTTGAGACTGATGTGTGCAGATAATGCTCATTCAATAGGCTGATAACAGTCAAATCGGGTGTTAAATTTGGCAATAGTTGAATGCTTTTACTTTCAATTTGCATTGCAGGTCATATATGCAACAAGTACTCCGAATGCAATGACAAAATGCTTTATTGGTCCATGCACTCCAGAGCAAAACATTGAAGCGTATTCTGATCAGACGACATAAGTTGTCTGTTCCTTCCAAAAGACAAATCCCAGTTGTAAAATAACATTAACAATGCTATGGTTTGGTAAGGTTTAGGCACAAAAGCGACTTGACTTAATGGAAAGATTGTGGTTTGAATGTGTTCAAGAGACAGTGAGTTTGGGTTAAAATTATTGCTTTGTTAAACTAGGGGACATTTGTTGTGATGGTTTACCTCAATTACCACATTTGTGTGCTCCAATCATAATTCTTACTGCCGCTAGAGGGCTTTGTCACTTGAACATAAACATATGAAGCTGAAACAACTGATTCCTTTCTTTTCCTTCGGAGGACAGTCTCCATATATGGGTAGTTGCTAAATATCAACTGAAAACTAATTGATTTTAGCATCCTTGCAGTGCCTCTGATATAGGCAAGGTGCAATTTTCACATTCAACTGCAATATTGGTTGCTCTATTGCATCATGCAGGATCAATCAATCCTAAGACAGCAGTAGAATCCATTTCAAATAATAATAATTCAGATACGGGTTTGCTCAGGCTGGCTTTAATAGCTGAAGGAAACTAACTTTCTTCATGCCTATTGCTATTCATGCTTTCTGCTGCTGACTGGCCCTTAATTATTCAGTTGAATAAATTACCTATAAAGCAGAGAGTGGAGTCACGGTGTGCCAGGAGGGAGCAGGCCTGTCAGCTTCAAAGGGCCAAAACCTGCCTAGATCCTGTGGGCTTCACTCCACTTAACACCAGTCACTAGGTATATGTGTCTAGGCTTTCATAAGCCCAGCTTAAATGTCAGGGGGTAGGTAGTTCCCAAGTGTGCAGCTCAATATTGAATGGAACCCACATTTAAATCAGCCTGCGTGGCTTTAGTGACCTTCATTGGAATTAACTGAGTAGAGGTTGAGGGAGAGGTCAACTTCATGGGCAATCTAAGATGATTCTGAATTCCTACACCCCTTGGATTTGAATGAATATCCATCTTTCCTAGAATAATACATAATATTCATTATATTAATTTACATGCAAAAAAGTTGGTAAAGAAATAATATCTTTGTCGCAAGGTTGTAGAATGAAGAAACATTTAAAGCTTCTCCACTAGTGTTCTTGATACCTGTAACACATTATGAACTGCAGTGCTTTACAGCTAATAGACATGACCAGAAGCTCCACAGGGGCCCAGAAAGACAAGGTGGGTAAACTAAATGACCCCAGCTCCTCCCTTAGTGATTTCTGTTGAGCAATGTACTTAACCCTCAGCTGCACTGGTGGATCTGTCAAGTGCAGGAGAAACAGCAAGATATTATGTGGTTGCAGTGGTTATCTCTCAGGTATGAATGTGTGTAACTGAACCAATGAATGTGAAGTAGGTGGTTGTGGAAAAAGGGTGCACGTAGTCAGCAAACCTTCCCTGGATAGATAAACCTAATCAGATGGATGATTTGTAGTGCAGGATCTTTACCTGAGTTGTTCTGGTGTGCCTAAGAGGCTGGATTTTTATCTGTTTCAAAATACCTGCTTCACCCATTCTCTCTGCCTGTCTTGTCTTTTTGGAGTTATCCACAAAATACATAGGATTGCATGACAAATCAGATGTTAACAAAGAATGTGCCTTTGACATTATTAAATTTTTCACCCTTCACTCTGATTTTCCAGGGTTTTGGGAAAAAAGGCTAATTCCTCGAGAATTAAATGAGAAGATAGATTCTACTGTCATGCCTGTATGTTAAGTACAATGCTAGAGCCAGGAGCAGTTAGCGTAGCCTATCAGTAAGACCAGAAGCAGAGGGAAACAGCTGGCCCTGCTCTGTGAAACCTTAAAAAATCCCCCCCCAAAAAATGAAAAAGTTTTCATTTACAGGGAGTTACATGCACTGTAAAGCAGGGGTCGGCAAGTGATCTTGGACATGGGCCAGAATTTTTATATTTATATGTGTGTGTGTGTGTGTGTGTGTGTGTGTGTGCGTGAATGAGTTCATCTATTTGAATTATTATTTAACCTATTATTAATAAACTCTGTATTAAACCTATTTTAATAATGGCTAGCTTAATTGTAAACAGTGGCAAATTGAAAATCAGTCAATATGTCACAAAGTTTATTTAGTTGTGCCACCACCCCACACCCCCAATTTTCTGAGCGGAAGAAATGAGCGAGATTTGCTGAAAAAATGTCTTTGTCAAAGGGTCTGAAGAGGCAAATTGACAGCGAAAACAGGGCTTTTAAAGAGGAATAGAGAGATAATTTTGAGTTCATCTTACCCAGTTTCACAAATGGAAAACCTATGTGTCTCATCTGCAACGAAGTTGTCGCCGTATGCGAAGAGTACAATCTCAAGCATCATCATGAAACAAGGCACGGCTTCTTCAATGTTGCTTATCCGCTGAAGACTGAGGCATGGAGGCGCAAGATTGAAGCCCTGACACAGGGTGTCCACCATCCTGACACTAGTCCACCGTCCTGGTGGAAGACACATTCAAAAGCGCTGGGTCTGTGACAGACTTTTGGGTGGGGTGTTCAGAGGAGTACCGCTCAGTAAAAGGTCTGGCAATGTATGTGCTGTCAATGTTCCCCTCCACATACACATGCGAGTCGGCTTTCTCCTCCATGAATGCTATCAAGATACATGACAGGAATCGTCTGACAAACGAAAACCTGGAAAACTGCCTGCGTATTTCAGTCACATCTGTCACACCAGACATAAAAAAATCGCCACGAGTGGAAGATGCCAATTTTCTAATTGAGTGAGTAGGCCAGTATATCCAGTGGTATAATGCATCTCTGACAAAAAAATAAATATTAAATATTTTTCCTTATCTTTCCTTATGTGTGCCATTACAGGAGGATGTATACTAAGCCTGCGTGTCCGACTGCCTGACCTGATCAAGTCATCTGTTGCTACAAAAAAAAAAGTTGAACAGTTTCTGTTACACTGTATTTGCAGGCTTAAAAATAGTTAGTTGAAATGCACTTTTATTCATTTAAGTATTGTTATATAAACATTAAATGCACTTTTATTCATTTAAGTCTTGTTAATAAATAAAGAGGATGAAGTTAACAATGCTTTGGTACTTCACTTCTGGCCCGCAGGTTGCCTGTTGCCGACCCATGCTGTAAAGCATTTCACTGTAAAATAATAATGTAGAATAAATAAATAGATAGTAGAAAACAAAAGAGAATACATATTGAATAAAATATTGATGTAGTAGACTTTCTAGACTAATAATATTTGGAACATTTGTATTAAAAAACTGACAAGGTACTATATTACCATATTTAGAGAAACTGTCTCCAATAATATAACAACAGGCTTTACTGAACTCATGAGCATAACCTCAGAAGCTGAATTAAAGTAGTATCAAGAGCAGTTATAGATCACAGTGTATCTTGGAAACAAGTCTTTTGCACATGTAAATGTACAGTGCATGACAGTGAAAGTGAAAGGAAGAAAGAGAGCTAACAGTGAAAAAGGACTTGACTGCAGTGTTTGGCTGGTATCCTCAATCAATGATGATGAGTGCCTGTAAAACAAACAAACAAACAAACAAAATATATAAAAAATGTAAATGTATGTAAAATATTAAAATATGAAGAAATATACAGACAATGGTTACAGTAAGTGACAGAAAGGAGAGAAGGTGGTTAGTTGGTTGTTATGGTTATGGTATTGGTATGGACAGTTAAGCAGAGTTAGTGGGAGGAACAGAGCCAAGCAGAAACTAGAAAAGGCTAGATTTTCAGAAGACAATTTGCATGCTTGCTTCAGCTTGAAAAAGTAAATAGCTGAAGTATTATGAATTATAATCAGCTGATCTTCACAACCATGCTCAGCCAGCCTGTCAAGACTGCACAAATAAGATGCCTCTATGGATGTGGTATGATTTCATGGGTATCTTTTCCAAAGTAACGGAGGCAGTGTATTCTAATGCTGGCGATTGGAGCAGCCTTAGAATACACTGAGGCTTTGGCCATCAATATTATTTCTTCAGCAGAGAGTGAAGAGCAGACCACCCAAAACAATAGGCTGGGAAATACCAACAGGTGAGATCATAGTCAATGGCAGTTTGACACATATTTAGATTCCTCTAAAAGTTTTATTGTGTCTGTGATTATTGGACAGGCACAACGTTCATTCTCACTCTCTCACACAGCACTCTGTCTTGTTTGCCAAAGTATTCCCAACAGGGCAATATGCTGAGAAAGAAAGAGAGAGAAAGGCAGAGACACCTTTCTGAATTTTTTTTATTTTTATGTTTTTGGAATTGAAAATATGGAGTCTTGTTTTGAATTTGCTTTGTTTTGAGTCTGAATTTGTCTGTCTCATTGTAAATAGTTGTGTGTGTGTGTGTGTATGAATATTGCTTCCTTTATAACAAAGAAAGCTAAAAAGCAAATCTTCCAGCGTGCACATTGTTTGTGTGTGTGAATGCAAGTGTGTGTGTGTGTGTCTGTCTGTCTGTGTGTGTGCGTGTGTTTCTATTTAAAACTTTGATGTGATGTGATTGTTTCCTTGCTATTGGCCAATATGGAGTCGGCACTTCACCTCCTCCAGTCATACAATAAACAAGGGACTTCCGCAGTTTTCAACTCTACTGCAGTAATTTCAGTTTCATTTGAGCAAAAATGTAAATATAAATTAATATACTGTTTTTCAGTATGACATGCCATTACACTGATTGACATGTTATTTGCACAAGCACTTTCTATAGTTACCTCATTCTCATTAGAAAATAAAGTACATAAAATGTAAATAAAATGTAAAATGTACACCAAAATACATACTGAGTATTAAAAACTAGATCAAAATAAATAAGATTAACTATGTTGTGGTTCACTTCCACAACCTACTGGAAACTACTAAACATATACTCAATGTATAAAACTAATAAATAAAAATAAATTAGGCCAAAATAATTGAGATCATATAGTTGTAATGATTGTTAAGATGCATGTCGTGTGGAGAGTACTCAGTACTAAAATGATCATTCATTATGATAATTTGAGAGGCAAGAAGTTTGACAGAAATCACTGAGTTATTTTACCATGCCTTGTGTTTACATACACTTGAGTAACCTGAGGGGTGTACTACGAAGCGAGATTAGTGGGTTAGCGAGGTATGTTGAGACTAAAACCGGGGTTTTCGATGTCACGAAGGTGACTCTCTTTTAACCTGGCTAGATCACCGTGGTAACTGATGCGGCAAACTTAACCTGGTCCGGAGCAGTTTATGTTCCGAGTTTCGGCTTAAAACGGCAATAAAAAGCGCTGAACTTTCAAATAACTATTGGATTTGCTGCCAAATCCGTTTAACACTGCTGCTACTGCTGCTATTAGAGCACTAATTAGAACACTGATCAATCTTTTATCAGACTGACCATTGATTTGATTATTTGATACATTGTAAATTTGAAATGGTGCAAGAGGTTTGGGTTATTTGCGGGATGGGATTTCGTTACCACATATCAAGCTGTATTTAAGATAATACTTTGAACAAAAATCGATTAGTCTTAGTTGGTATTTATCACAGATAAGTTTGTGATTATATATATATATATAAATATGTATATATATATATATATATCCTGATCCTTCATTATGGGACAGAGTCAGACCTAAATGAACCTCTTGAGTTAAATGTTTAAATGCATCAAGTTTAAATTTTTAGAGCTGTGGATGTGGGAGGCACGGAGAGAGCAGCGAGTGGTAAAATAAGTATATGAACTAATTACGTGATTAATGAATTAGTATTTTAATTAACAAATTTACACGATCAGCAATTCTCTGCCAGCATTCATCTCTCACTGTATTTGCAGCAACAGCGTTGCTTTTTGCTGTGATAATGGATTTATATTATTCATATCTCTCTGTTATAATGACCTGTTCCTCCTGCCTGAAGGAAATGGCACGCGAGCAGTCCATTTTAAGCGGAAAAAGAGTCAAACGCCCCTTTTTATGGGGACATGTACAGAGACTGAAGCAGAAAGCCTGAGTTAACAAATAAAGTTGATATCCACCGTCGTGATACCACTTATCTCTGATCTTCAGTTTAGGGTTTGTCGAGCCAGCTCACACAAAGAAAGCCTGGGTATGTTGAACCGGCTTCGTAGTACACCCCTCAGGGGTCCGTTTCACAAAGCAGGTTCAACGAACTCTGAGTTTAATACTGAAGAGCTGAATACTGAAAAAAGCCAACATCAATGGAGCCCCGAGTTGACGAGTCACCATGGCAACGGGGAAGCGAAGGGCAGCATTTTTCACCCCACTAGAATTAGAACTCTTAATGCGCTCATTCGGCGAGTTTGAATATGTTTTCAGAAAGAAGAGCAACACTGCTGCAGCTGCAAAAGAGACATTGCTTCTCGGGTCAGTGTGTAAGTTTAAATGTAGTCCTTTGCAATCACAATAATATTATAGTGAAACTGCTTGAATGGCAGAATATTAATTTATTTCATTTCGGTGCAATCCCGCGGAGGAGAAGTGCACTTGACAGCAGTTTAGGATGAAATATAAAAATCATAACAAACAGTTAAGACCTCGGCATAATCTCATGTCACCTCATTTTGACCATGTTTTACATTGTAAGGTAAGTATTTAGTGGCTGTTTGACTGTGCAGTTGTTTTGTCCCCAACATTGATTGATTGATTGATTGATGTTACTTTATTTATCCCCGAGGGGAAATTCAAAATGTCACTAGCTCAATAGAAAAATAAAAACAAAAAACAAAAACAAAAAACACTTTGTGTCAATTCATGTTAAAAAGTCTGACTGCTGTGGGGACGAATGATCTCCTAAATCTCTCTGTCCTGCAGGACAGAGAGAGAAGTCGATTGCTGCAGCTACTCCTCTGTTGTTCCAGGAGGCTGTGGAGAGGGTGTCTGCTATTATTCATTATAGCATTCAATTTGTTCAATATTCCTCTCTCCACCACTGATCTTAGAGGGTCCAGTCTCCTGCCCAGCACTGAGCCCGCCTTTTTGACCAGCTTGTCTATCCGCTTGGTGTTTTTGTCAGAAAGACTGCCTCCCCAGCACACTGCAGCAAAAAACAGTGCACTGGCCACCACCGTGTGATAGAAGATGGTCATTATCTCCTCACAAACATCAAAGGACCTTAGTGACCGCAGGAAGAACAGCCGGCTCTGCCCCTTCCTGTAGAGAGCGTCGGTGTTAGGGCACCAGTCCAGCTTTTCATCCACAAGGACCCCTAGATATCTGTATGTTTGCACCACCTCAATGTCCACCCCACAGATTGTCATTGGCTCCAGAGGGGGCTTAGACCTGCGGAAATCCATGATCATTTCCTTCGTTTTTGAGGTGTTCAATTGAAGGCAATTTTGTCGACTCCATTCACTGAGGGCTGTTATTAGTTCCCTGTATTCGGATTCCTTGCCATTCCTGATACACGCCACAATAGCAGTGTCATCCGAGTATTTCTGGATGTGTCAGGACTGGCAGAGTTGTATTTGAAATCCGAGGTATACAGGGTGAACAGGAATGGAGCCAGTACAGTCCCCTGTGGAGCCCCCATGCTGCTCATGTCCCCGAAACACAGTTCCCCAACCTGACAAACTGTGGTCTTTCTGTCAGATAATCTGTGATCCAGGAAACAAGGGAGGAATCCACTCCCATCTCTCTGAGCTTGTCTTTGAGTATGATGGGTTGGATGGAGTTAAATGCACTAGAAAAATCAAAGAACTGACTCTAACATAAGTGCCTGATTCCTCCAGATAAGAGAGGGCACGGTGAAGCATATAGAGAACAGCATCATCCACTCCAATGTGCTCTCTATATGCAACCTGCAGGGGATCAGGTTTGTCATTGACCTCTAGCTTCAGAAAACGAAGGAGGAGACGCTCTGAGGTTTTCACTATGTGTGAAGTCAGGGCCACTGAGTTGAGTTGAGATGGAATTTTTATTTTTGGTACCGGTACAATGCAAGATGTTTTCCATGTAGCCGGTACCCTCCCCAACTGCAGACTCAGGTTGATTCTTCTGTAGAGGTTGACATAGTTGGGCAGCACAGTCTTTGAGCAGCCTTGGGCACACACCATCTGGACCAGCTGCCTTCCCAGAGCAAAGTCTCCAGAGCTCCAACTTCACTCCCATTTCAGTGACAGACAAGGGTGGAGGCACAGGTGTGACAACGGGAGTAGCTGCAGCAGTGGAGATGGACACATATGTAAGTGGAAGAGGGGAAGGAGGAGGAGGATGAGGAGGAGCTATGTTGGAGAAACACTCATGTGGAGAAGAAGGAGCCACAGTGGAGATACATCTATGAAGAGGAGAAGGAGCAGCAGTGGAAGTGGGTGTGACCACAGTGTCAAATCTGTTGAAGAACTGGTTAAGTTCATTGGCTCTATCCACATCACCCACTATTGGCTGTCTATTCTTTTTGTTGTAGCCAGAGATAGTGTTGATTCCTCTCCATAACTCCCGAATGTTGCTGTGTTCTAAATTTCTTTCAATGTTCTTTTTGTATTCCACCTTTGCCATCTTCAATCTTTTCTTCAACTCATGTTGCACCTGTTTGAGCTGTTCTTTGTTACCGTCTCTAAAGGCTTCCTTTTTCTGGTTGAGGATTGCTTTTATGTCACTTGTGATCCAGGGTTTGTTATTGGGGAAACATCGCACAGTCTTTGTTGGTATGACTCTATCTCTACAGAAGTTGATAATATTCAGTAAAACAGTCAACCTGACTGTCAATGTCCATACTTTTCCCAACTGTTTCCAGCAAAACATTCCAATCTGTGCATTCAAAGCAGTCCCTTAGAGCCTCACTAGCTTCAGGTGTCCATTTCCTGACTGTGAGGGTAGTTGTAAGCTGACTCATCTCACAGGGCTTGTAGCAGGTCTGCAGAGAAACTAGGTTGTGATCTGACCGGCCCAGTGGTGGTAAGGCAGTAGCTCTATATGCGTCTTTGACATTGGCATACAGCAGATCAAGTGTTTTACTTTCTCTGGTAGGACAATTAACAAACTGTGTAAATCCAGTCAGGTGGGAAGACAGTCTCACATGATTGAAATCTCCAGATATTAATACAAGTGCCTCAGGATGTTTAGTCTGTATCCTGGCAACAGTTTCATGGAGAACTTCACATGGAACTTTAGCAGTTGCCTTGGGAGGAATGTACACAAGTATTGTTATGATATGACTGAATTCTCTTGGTACATAGTATGGTCTCATACCAACTGCCAACAATTCAATATCTGGACAGCACATCCTCTCCTTGACAGTAATATGTGAGGAATTTCACCATCTCTGATTCACAAATAAAGCCACTCCTCCTCCTTTCTTCTTTCCACTAGCTTTAGTGTCTCTGTCCATCCGTATTAGAGTGAAGCCAGGTAGTTCCACACAGGAATCAAAGATGTTTTGATTCAACCAGGTTTCAGTAAAACACATGAGTCTTCACCAAAATCTCCAGCTCATCACTTTTGTTGGGCAGGGAGTTGACATTTCCCATGATGACCGATGGCAGAAAGGGCTTACATCTCTTGCATGCTGGTTTCACACACATAAATGTCCCATATATATCATGTTCTCTTAAATAATTAAGCCTATTAAAACTTAATTTAAACAGCCAAAAAAACGCAGCGCAACACAATAGCCTATCTGCTGGGATGTGAGAGCATGACTATGATAGGAAATGTTGCAAATGTAAAGACGGACTGTCTGGAAATGCTAGATCATCTATGTGCGGTCTGATAACCATCTTCTGACTGTGCAGTAATGCTGCACCTTCATCCACGGGATCGTTATCAAAAGGAGATCTTAGTGAAAAAAGTCACGACCTACTGTGACTTATGGACTTCTAATAGCCTATACTGACTGATTTTTATTTTTTAATTTTAAATAACAGACAGCAGGATTAGGCCAAACTCGCTAAAACTTGCCTGCTGACTGAATGAATGAGGAAATGAAATGGAGTGTGTGGCTCTGAAAGAGGGCGGAGCCAGAAAGAAACTTGAGGTTCATTGAGTAAAACCTGGTCCCGACCAGGTTAGTTTCACAGAGTCTGTTACTACGGTAACTGACCGAGAGCTTAAGTTACCTCTCTTTGTGAAACAGGCTAGAGTTACCCCTCTTTCTCTGGTTTGAGTTACCTCGCTTTGTGAAACGGAAAACTCTGAGTTTCCCTCATTTCCGGGTTAACAAACTTGGAGTTTTCGATAAATCTGCTTTGTGAAAAGGACCTCAGGTTACAGTCGATTTTCTCCAGAATGCTGATTTTTTAAATGAGAAACCTGCTCTCTGTAATCGGAGTATGGGATTAAAAACCAGGTTTCCACAGGTAGATTTTACTCACTGGAGGACACAGATTTCTCTGCAATGTTTACACGTAACCAGCTTTTTACAAGTAAGCATGTGCACAATAACAGACTGCAGTCATAGAAAGCACAGCACTGAGCGGTTGGATGAAAGGAGAGATCATTACACAGAGTGAAGCGTTCATGTATCTAAAATAATTGCATCCAAAGTCTGACTGAAACTAAAACAAAGTTGCCTGTAGATGTCTAAATAAGTCAGTTTCCACTACTGAACATTTGACTATTAAAATTCACACACATACGATCCACACTGTCTGTCTGTCTCTCAATGAGCTGTCTGGCTGACACAAGATGCACTGGATTTATAACACAAGACAAATCAGAGCATTATTGCAAAACGTAATATGGCACAATTGTTTTATCTCGACTATCTTGTTTTCATAATTGTTGGAAGCCAAAATCATAATTGAAAATAAAATTTGATTCTTGTTTCATATGATACCAGTATCTTCACTCTAGCCTTAAAAATGAGCCCACTACGGCTTCTGAAAGACAGTAATGTTAGCTGAGGGTGCAGATGCCCCCGCGGGTGTTAACTTTGCTGTCAGCTAGCTAATGTCACTACAGCTAATTGAACTTGAGCTACAGTAGCAACTGAGCTGGCTTCACCAATTTTAGCAACCTGACCAAATGAGACAAACCCTATGAAACATTATCTGAAATGTAAACACAGAAAGTGGTAAACTCTCCACTTTGGGAGATAAGCGTAACTTTACCTCCTTGGTTGAACTTGGCGTAGACTGCTCTCATTGGAATGAGGACATAAACTTCTGAAGCTGTGCTATTCAAAGTCAAGTTCAGGAATAGCCAGTCACTCAAAAATGACAAGTATGAGCCATTTGATTAATAAAAAAAAGTGTTATCATCATGTTGTCATCATCACTTCTGAAGGGATGTGTGCATATTTCCACCACTTGATGGATATGCTGATAAATTACTTGGTTAACTGACTGCATTAACTGTTTATTTATATGCAGAGGATGAATATGTAACAGTATTTTACAATTATTATGAAACACAGTAAGAGACTGTTGTAAATCCACAGTAAATTTACACCAATTCATTTCAGTGTAGAGTAATTATATCTTGGCAACAAGCGGTCAGTGGTCACTGTGAGGATGCCATGCCAACATAACAGGCTTTATGCCTGTTATGTTGGCAGAGACTCAATATTTTCCAGTAAAACCACAACTTGTCATTTTACATTTTTGTACAAATTAAATAAACAAGACACCATGTGTCAATTAGTAAGCCTTAAAAGTGCCTGTATGCAGATTTCTTTTTTAAATTTGGAGACAGCCAAGCTAGTCTTTATGCAAAGCTAAGCTAATTGCCTCCAGGCTCCAACTCCATATTAAACACTGAACCAAGTGTGGTATCAGTCTTCTCGTCGAGCTCTCATCAAGAAAGTGAATGAGCTTACTTCTTAAATTGCATTAAAAATGCGGGCGTTAGGTTAAGCTATTTTCTGTAGTCTTTTCAGGTCAGCCCAGAATTAATAAATCCCAGTGGGAAAAGCAGAGTTTCCACACATCTGGACTGTGCAAACACAAAAATCCACACATCCACAATCCACACATAATTCAATAAATCAATCAAAACAATGTCTTATAACATTTTACACTCTATTTTGAATTTCCTGGTCTGCCTTTGAATAATGACTCGTTAGCCGCAGGGGCAGAGCATGTCTCTCTGGCCTGAGTTTCTACAGTTTAACAATCAAAGCTAAATGTGCTTCACTAATGTCTTATAAATGCCACTCTAGACACCCGCTAGCACTGTAATTGCCACTCTGACTCACTGTGTGACATGTCAGATGCCACTGACAAGTAAATTGCGTAGTAATACTGCATTGAACTGGAGCTCAAAGCTATTCACCTTGGCTGCTCGAACAATGGTTACAGGGTTTAGATACAGGAATGGTAGTTAGAACAACTATATGATATGATCCAAATAAATATTGAATGAATATGTATGGAAATTATTATGAGCTATTTGATTATCAACCCAAAGACAGAAAAGAAAACAAACACAAATCCAAAGCTAGTTAAAATGCACAGAAAACTGGAATATGCTAATATAATGTGGCTGAATATGACAGAAGTTTTTGTGTTCTAGATATGGTGTCAATACATCATCAATCATTTGTGTTATGTACAGACAATTTCTCTCCCACTGTGAACATTTAAATGTCTGTAACAAGACACAATATCATTGTCATTGCACTGTAGAAAACAGAGAGTAATACCCAGAATTTGATGAGAGGACACATTACAATCATGATCAATCATGATGCTTTGCATGACAAGAAGATTTGGAGGAATGTATTTATTTTTTATGGCCCATCATTTTCCATTCTCACCACTCTTCACTGAAATTTCCCAAAATATTTCAAAAGGGAGCAAACTGGTTTAAACTTATCACCACACAGATTTTATCTAATTCAAAATGTGATTGTATTTCCTGTTTGCCTGAACAGCATTGTTACCAGTAGCTCAGAATTAATGTGGTCTTGTTACAAAGAGGATTTCATTTAGCAATAGAGACGAATAAAAAGAAACTGTAAAGCTACACACTGTAAGCGCTGACAGTTGTATTTTTAGAATCCAATTTTCACCTGGATTTTGGTATTACTGATTTTTATTAAAAAGTCTGTATTTTAATTTGGTCTTGTTTGTCATTCATATTAAAGATGTTTCTGCTCTCTGCTTTGGATGCAATTTTAACATCCTCCATCTGTTGCATATTAAAATAATCCCAAGAAAATTGTAGGAATGCATTTTCTGTGAAACAACATTTTCTTTTAAAGACAGAAACTCAGCATTACAGTTGTGATTATAACTATGCTGTTGCAGTTATTGAAATTGTGCTGTAGATAGATTTACCATGACAGCCATTACAGGCTGTTATGTCCCATCCAGGGGGAAACCAAGACACAACATGAAATAGATCCATCTTTTCAAAGTCTCAAGTATCTAAGAAGACAGATTGCAGAAGTGTAATGCCTGATGTGTTTATTTATAAGGCAGTAAAAATGATAGAGTTGGGAAGAACATCAAGTTCTCAAGGACATGGACAACATAACAAACGAGACAAATCTAACTGGGAAGGTAACAAATATGACGTAACAAAACAAAATAAAAGAAATGACAACTTAACCTAAATTAAACAGGAGAAAAAAAGTCAGTCCAATGCTAGAAACAAAAAGAACATCTTACACTGCTGGGACAAGAAGGAGTGTGGCTGGTTCGAAGGAGAGACAGATAAACTTTGCTTCATGCAGATACAGCAGCATCCTGTCTCTTCATGTAGTCTGCTGTCATCAAGAAGGAGCGAGTCACCTGTGGGTGGAAGCAGCAAATTAACAAACCGCCTTCTCCTCTCCAATATACATCTATTTACAATCATGTACACACCCTCACCCACATGTCATGCACTCTCATATAATCAATACAGGAGAAAGCAGATCTCATGTCTAGCACACAACATAATATGATTGCAGTCATAACAACAGGTACTTTTTCTGATTGGAGTTGATTCAGCTTACTAATTATGTTCAGTGACTAGAATAAGAGTCCATACTGCATTGGCATGAATAGCATCCACTGTGTATTAAATACAGACATACCTATAAATGATTGTGACGTATTAATCAATCAAGACTCTAGGCCAGTCCAAGTTGTTGTAGTAATTGCACAAAGTACAGCGTGATTCATCAGTGTTCCTCATAAAAACTTTGACATATCATCTTCAAACTGTTGTATACTTTCATACCGGTCTCTCTCTATTTGGTGTCATGTTCCTAGTTAAACTATTCAGTATTGCGTGCCTGATTACAATGTTTATTACCCGTCAACCCACACAAAGCAGAGAATTCAGAGAAAGCAGCAGCAGTAACAGCGACAGCCATGCAGGCTAATCTGCCAGCCATGCGAGCCTTCAGGGCAAGGTTTGGTAATGTGATTTAGATGAGTTTCCCACACTGGTGTGTCACTGCCGTCTCCCCTCAGTGCTCCAGCGACAGTCCCTCATTACACACCGTGCCACCGTCAGCCGTATCGCCAACGAGTGTGGCAGTTTTTGACACAGGGACATCCGGTTTGTTCTCTGGTGAAATGACAGGGAGGAATGAGGAAGGGATAGGAGAGGAAAGACTTTACAGAAGTGAAAATAATAGAAATGGAATTCTCAACCTTTTCAGATTTTAAATGGCATGTTGTTACATTATTTAAGAGTGTTATGATTCTCATCAACATCCCTTGGGATTACCTCCAAAGAAAGTTTGATGGATAAAATAGCTGTACAATGGGAGAACTTCTGTCATGATGTCATTAAAATGTGCTCTGATTATACAGCTGATTAATAACAATAATAAATTTCAGTGCCAGCTCTGCGAAAAAGTCCAACTTAGTTTTAGATGCAGTATGTTTGGGTGCATGTGTGTTTGTGTACACAAGGAGTGGAGAAGAATCTGATTACAGTATCCAGAAAAGCACAAAAAGTAGGTTTTTAAAAGATATAACAAGCACACAGGTTGGGAATCGAAATGTAGCAAGGTAACACTGATGTCTTTCTCTGTGTCAATGATGTATAAATAACTGTAGATCTTTCTGTCTGGCAGAGCTGGGTTTTGGCTGAGTGGCCAGCGCAAATGTCTGTGGAATATAGACTGAGGTTTGAGACCTGGTGTGGGAATCCTCCTTTGCAACACAGATTTTTGAAGACACCTTACTTTAACACTTTAATATCCTAAAATTAGGAGTATGATAAAAACAACAAACAGGGTTTTTTTCTTTTATTTGAATACAAATACAAATACAAATAATTTTGCTGCCTCAACAAATACAGATACAGATACAAATACTGGACTCTGCACATTCCAAGTGTACACTGTTGATGAGTAAGTGGCTGTTTAAAACTCTGTTTGCCTCAGGGTTGGACACTGAGGCTTTGGCTGTTTGCCGACTACAAAAAATGGAAAGTGTCCTGCTTCCCTGCATTGTTCGTCCTGAAGTGTAGTGAGGGTGACTGAACAATGCCATGCTCATTTCGGAAGAAGAGGTTGGGGCTGATGCATGAATGGCAGGCAGATGTCTGTGTGTTAGTCTTTGTGTGTCAGTATATGACGACAACAACACAGCAAGTGACTTTCAATCAGGTTTCATTAACCCTACAGCTAGGTTGTCAAAATGCCTCAGTATGCCTTTAAAAAAAACCAAACAGCCAAGAGTTTTAGCAACTGCAGTCTTTCCATTTAGCTCCAGACCAGAGACATCATCAGGAAAAATATTTGGAACAAAGAGGACTTTGAGAAGTCAGGACAAGGGCACATTTCTTCATTCCTCGCCCCTCTGGTGTTCTCCTCCTCTAGTCTCAATCAGAGAGCCTGGTTATCTCCACCAACCAATTATTTGATTAGAGGAAGGAAGAGTTTAAATCATTTAGACCAGTTCATAATAAGGAGGGGACACTAAAGGATCCCAGGGATCCGGCAAATACCGCAGGGCTAAGCCTCAGTATAAAAGGATATGATCTAAAGAGCTTCTGAATAATTTTAGACTCACATACAGCAAATACTTGCACACATACAGAGATATTTCATATATTGTCCAGTACACAGTGACACAATGCCTGACATCAACCCAAGGGTCTAATACACCCCACAGTGCACTGTGGGACACAGCCAAATTCATGGTTCTAGTAACACGAAGGGAATTTTGAGTTGAGAAAGCATGTTTAAACTGTTGGTTTGTGTAAAAAGTTAGTTTTCTAATAGTTCCTGAACATTGCAGAGCTTAAGAAATTGAAGGTTAAATTTTAATTGAAAAAATTGTTATGAAGTCAGTCATCCAAACCACATACCTTTGTGAGACCTTCCTATTCTAAATCTGGCAACATGCTCCAAATTAAATTGAATTCTGAGTTTATGCACAGGCAAAGTAGTGGCTTTGAGATTAAAATGAAGCACAGCATTTGGCTTCAATCACTGCAGTGCGTGCATGCTGGCATGAAACAACTTGTACCTCCACTTTTTACACTGGACAATGAATCAATCAATCTCGAATGTTGACAATAATGTTTTAAGGAGGTGAATTTGTTACAATGACTGCATGAGAAGATGAAAAAACCCTCTCTCTTCCCATTTTTTGTTTGTTGTTATAAAAAAATGGCAGACCTGGGTCTCTTCCGCAGGTATTTTTTAATGTATCTCACCATAGCCATAGCTTGAGTTGTCTATTGTTTTGGTTTGCACTGTTGATATGAATTTACGTCTCTGCAGCTTGCAAACTCCACCATGTTAAATGAAATATGTCAGACTTCAGGTTTGAGTGAATATACTTGTCCAAAATGTACACAGTTAAGATTCAAAACTTTTCCAAAACATAGACATTGAAAGTCAGCTATAAAAAATACTGGTTAAATCTATACTCTGAGGTTTAATGATGATCTTAGATTGTAACAATGAATATGATAGGATAGGTGATTGTAGTGCAATACAATGCATGGTTGTAAAACACATTATGATGTGTGCCATGTGACTTTTTACATGTAGAATATAAGGAGTTGAATGAGAATGACAGAAACACCCAACAGCTTCTCAGGATCATAACTTGCTTTCATGGCACAGGATGTGATGCAAGAGGAAAGCAATTGATCCACACAGGCTACTGATCTCCAACTGAAACAGATTAGGTTCTCACTCATTTCTCACCTGCACAAATACTGATTATATATATATCATAAGTTTATCTACCCTGTATAGTCATTCATTAAAATGGTATTTAATTCTTAAGTTGTTTGAAGCACAACTTATGGAAGCCCTGAAAGGCAAGAGAGATTTTTTTTTCTCTGGAGATCCAATTTCTATGTCCTGATCTATATTTGCTTATCTCTTGTGGTTATGAGTTAAGAACAAGTAAAAAAGGCTTTTGCCAGGATAATCTTTCTAAATTCCATTAAAAAAACAGAAAAGAAAAATTAAACCAAGGTGAAAAAAAAACAAAAACGTTTTGCCAGGATCCCCAAGTTAGCTAGTGTGCTAACAGCCAGTAGCTAGCTAGCAGGCTAACGGCTGACGTCAGTATAGCTAATGCTAATGGAAGATTAATGACAGTAATTTGCTAATACACCTATGTACCTTGTCTTTAGAGGGTATGAAGCTATTAAAACTCACATGGAAGAAAACATGAATGCTTTCAGTCCTATTTAGAACATGGGGTAGTGGTGCACTTGTGGCCCCTTGTGGCTGAAATGAGTGTTACAACAACAAACACTTGGATCCCAATCCCAACAGAAAAAAAAAATGTTCACCTGCTACTTTCACACATGGGGGAAAAAAAGAATATATATATATATATAATGGAACTTAGAAAGATTATCCTGGCAAAACCTTTTTTTCACGTGTTCTTAACTCATAAAAACAAGAGATAAAAGAATTTAGATTGGGACTTAGAAATTGGATCTCCAGAAAAAAAAATCTTGCTTGCCTTTCAGGGCTTCTGTAACAACTAGAGGGGCCAATGAAAGGCTTCTCTGTGAACACCAGATCTAATTTGTTATTATGACAAAAACAAAACCAGTCAAATCCTTAAATTAAAGTATTTTAGCCTATATCTTAGAAATTGAAATGACCCATTTACATGAATTAATAATGTTTTATTTCATATACTATAATTAATTTTGAAGTGTACTGGACCATGCAGGCAATGCCTGTGACCTCTCAGACATAGTGTCATTTCTTATTGATAAGTTGCAGGGACACAGAGGGCTACGTGGGTACAATTGGATTGAAGTGCTCTGTTAGTGGCTATTCTACAGTACTGGACAACTGATACAGTACAAAAAACATCAATAATAACAGAATACAGATTAGTGTACACCCTCCAACCACACACACCTCACACACACCGGAAGAGCAGCAGGTGAGCGAACTGTCAGTAACAGTTGTCAATCAGTCTACAATCAGCCTACTATAAGTCTTCAATGGAGCAATAATTTTCAATGACCACCAACACACTTATTAGATGACCTGAATTGAAAAGTTGAGACCATAATGACTCATTCAGAAATGATTAGCTATTAGTATTTCTAGAAAGAAGTTGATGCTTTTTGAATAGGAGTCAGTTGGAGCTAATGGCAGTTGGTGGCATTTCACTTCCGCATTTGCTTCAGCCTTGAGCCATGGTAGTTGGCGCTTGGTCATCCCTTTGCTCAGCAAGGTGCTTGGTTCCAGGTTTGTGTTACAGGTGAACTAACCTTAATAATAATAAAATAAGTGACAGCAAAAGTGAATATTACAGAAGAATGAACAGTTTATAGGCGGTAAATAAACAATCAAAATGTTTGAAGTTATGCAAACAAACTTCTTGATTCAGTGGTTATGTTGTTTGTTGACTAGCAGAAGCATCATACAAACCTTGTAAAGGACTTTACTATTAATGCTTTCTGACAACCCTGCCACCCAGAGAGGCTGAAGAGGCTCTTTCAGATGCAGGCAAATATTGTGTTGGAGTCACTGTCAGCGTATAATGAAATGGGTATTTATGCAACCGTGCACACAGTTCAAACTGATGCTAAGCTTGTCGACAGACAGAATCTGTAATCAGTCACCAACTCAGGGCCCGAGGGGACGTGCTGTTCTAATGAAATCACAAGAAAAACAGAAAAGCCTCAAAGAATAGAAACCACCAGTCTGCAGACATTTTACTACAAGTTTTCAACCTTTTTTGTGCATAGCTTGATGAGCACTGACAAGAAACACAAGAGGCAGTGTTCATACATTAAGAGAGCTCTGTGGAGCTTAGTAGCAAAACGGAAGAAAGCTATGCTCGGTGAAGATTTTTTTGTGGTGTTTTACTTTTCATGCCAGACAAAGAAGGAAATTAACAAAATGCCAACAGCTGAATACAGAAATGCACGGACAAGGAATTCTCTTCAGCAGACTCTGGCATCACACTCCTGTCAACATTACCTGGGGGAGAACTATGAGCTAATTAATCATCCGCTATTACAATATGCACCACAGCACAATCTGGCACTCAGTAGATAATTAAAGGTAAAGTAGATCAGAACATTATATGCCATTTGATAGTTGCTGTTATCCAATACACTGATAGGTCAAGGCAGGAATCAAACCCATAACCCTCGCAGAATTAGGGTCATACTTAATACACATTGACCCACATACTGTAAAGGACAATGACATGGCCAAAGATAAACTTTTTCACATGCCAGATGCAATTGATCAGATATACTGTATGAGCAGCAATATATCTTCTCAAAAATTAATCAAACTAATTTTATCATTCTGCATATGCAATTTATGTCAATTTTCTCATATTTGCCATATCTATGGTTAACTCTCATACAGTTGTCTGTGAGTCGGAGGACTTGATTTCAAATTAGATGAAGGTCACAAAATAAACAACACTTTAAAACTGAGGTCTCAAAGTGAGACTTCAATTTTACCACATTAGAGGAAGTAGATATCCGTAAATACGGAGGGAGATACTCTGCAACATACTCTGCATGTCTTAATGGGTCTGCCAGAAGTATCACAGCAATTAAACTGGTTTATGGAGATCAGAGGTAAAACTCTTGAATTAATAATATACCCAAATCTTGAGTACTTTTGTGGTAATAGCTTGTGAAATTAACATCTGATTACTCTTCAGTTACTCACTTAGTAGAGATGGCATTTATTCAGGTGAACTAAAATGTTTAATTTTAAATGGCCTGGTATCTGTTCATAGTGTTCCCGGAAAAATTACACATTATGAGGTTGAAGCTCTATGCGCTTCAGTGCCTCTCACTGCTCCTTAGCATTTATATTTCATACAGTTGTAATAAAAATGGGCTTTTCTTGGGAAAATTGTCCCACCATGCTGTGTGTGATATGAAAGGATAGTATTGTAGAACTACTTCATTGGCATCCACTGGAATATTAATGGCTTTATCTTTTAAGCAGAGGGTAAGTGCCTTATTCTAGTGATTCATGTCCTGAACTCTTAACAGTAAGTGAGACTAAAATAAAAAGTCTTGCCAAATGTTGGTGTACATGTTGAGTGACAGACTGCAAATGCGTTTCAAGTTTCTAGTTTAGCAGAATGTCACATATGTCTTGGGAATAACAGTTGCACAAACAAATGAAATGTATTACGGAAAGCAACAACAGCATCCGAAGAGCTTATGTTAAAAAATGAAACATGCATGGAGATACATTCCAAAATATTCGTCATCTCTTGTGCACAGAGCTGATTGTAGATTCTTGTTTTACACTAATTTGAAACAAGGAAATGTCAGTTTTATAGTCAAATTTTACTGGACATGGTTTTCTCCATGCTTACATATTTTTACCAGTTCACATGATGGACATGCCACTAATGAGGGCTTGTTTGCCTCAAAGCAGTTTTATATGAAGTTAGATATATAAAGACCAGGTTATGAAACTTTTTCTGTCACAGTGGCTGATGGACACCAAATTTCCCTAGTCATTTAAAAATTTTAGCAGCTCAGGCAGGTTCACAATAGGCAAAATACAATCTGAATTCTTGCGACATGCCAGGGTAAAAGTGATACAGCCTGAATCACCCGCCACAGCCAAAATTTAACAGCATTTGACTGGTGAATGATAGTAATTTCATGCACTTATAGTGATTAAGTACAACTATAAATACACATTATATAAAACATTTAATGTCATTGTTCGAGTTTGTCCTTAATTTGGTGGTTGAAACCTCCTTCATATGCTGACACAGGTGTATTAGGCAGCTGAGCCAGAAAGTTCTGAAACTGTGAAGGGCTGTAAAGGGTGAGCATCAGATCAACATCTACTTAACATATTTTCACAGATAGCCACACACTTCATGTACTATGACAGGGCTGACATGGGTCCTCTTGATAATAAAGGGGCATATACTGTCGCCAGTGTGTTCCATGGTTGGAAAGTTATTTCTTTTCCACTCAGCAACAGCTATCTATATTTAATATTTCCATTTCCCTTCAGCGTGCCAGCCTAGTATTGAATAACTTTACAAAACATACACTTATCACTGAAATGTCCAATAAACATCGTGTTTAAGTGATTCAGCTGAATGTTAATGAAAATATTAACAAGATACACATTATACATTCTACCATCTTATGAGAAGATGAACAAGCTAAAGTACTTTCTTTGGAGAACTAAGTTTTTTTTTTGTCAACCCCCCCCCCCCCCCCCAAAAAAAAAAAAAACACTTCCCATCACAATTTCCTGGCATGGTGGTGTGGGTACGTTATTGTAACTTGGTTTCATCCATATTCTTCTAGTCAAGTCATTCTCCCAACTCTTCAGCTATAATCCTTGCTGTTGAAAATACACTTCCTTTTTTAAACTTCTGAAACTAAGATTAAACACTGTGAAGAAAGGTTAAGTTCCATGGTTGGACTTCTATTTATGTGCATTATTACAAATGTCAATGGCTTTTTTTTTTTTTACTTCAGCAAGTAAAAAGCGCACTTACTTCAGAGTGTTTATATTTCTAGGCCAAAGTAGGCCATTTGTGGCTCTGCAAATTTTTGACATTCAATGTGAAAATAGTTATCATCATCATCATTATCATTATAGTTATTTGGTTGATTGTTAATACAACGTCTTCATTCTGACTCTTTTGTGGTCTTGATTTAAGTTGTACAGTACATTGTAAGACATAGCATATTGTAGATTTTTTTTTTTTTGGAGGGGGTTGTCAGAACTTCTGCTTTGTGGTGTTTCATTAAGAGTTTTCATATCAGTGTGTACATTGTGTCAGGAAGCTTCTGCAACAGAATAATCCCTGAAACCATATCACTTACTAGATCTGATCATGCAAACTTTCAAAACAACGAAAAATAAATGAAAAAAGAAGAAAAATATTCTGAGCATGCCATCCGTTTGTGAATGGAGAAAATTAAACTTGATGTGACATGAATTACGTTAAATTGGCTGCAATGAAGAAACATTGATGAACATCAATGACAACAACAGCAGACAGAAATTACTTATTTAATGTACTTAAATGTGTAGAAACTTGTGCTGGGATGTAAATGTTACTGCAGATGGCAGACTTAATAGAGTACACACTTGAGAAAAACCTATTAATGATACAGCCTGGTGATTGGGTTTTGTTTTAAGAGCCTCTTCTGGTTGTCCCTCGGGTGTGCTGCCATGCTGTGTTGGTACCTAAGCTTGGAGAGAACAGGAAACAGGAACAGCTGCTGCTGCTGCTCCACTCTTGGTTCGGACCAAGCTGTCCTCATTCTATCTATCTGTCTTGATGTGATTTTGTTTCCGTCGACTGGATGTCTTCCGCTCTGCCTGTCTCTTCCTTACATCTCTATTAATGCATGCAGGCATACACAGGAGCAGTCTTACCAAAGGTGCTTCAGTTTTAGACAGAATTGTGTTTTGCACACATAAATGATGCAACATAATGTGTTGTACTTGTGAAGAAAAATAATTTATGTCCCAAATTACACACACATATGGGCATAGGGAGCCTTGTTTGCTTCCTTTAGTTTAAAGCTGACATTCATCTTGTTCTGGTTGAAGAAAGAGGATGATGTACAAGAGGTGTTTTGTGTAAATTTGAACTTTTTCTATATATGGAAAAAATGTATTTGTCTAATAATAATAATATGAATAATAATGATATATAATAATAATAATAATGAACACATGCCTGAGTATGGCTTATACCAAATTTGACAACAACTTTCTCCCTCCTCTCCTAATTCTATCCTAGTCTATCTATGTCGCTCTGTTGGGTATGTGAATTGGCCCCAGTTGTCTGACTGATGTGTAATTCTGGACTGTGCTCTGTATTCCATCTTCAGACACAGAGGGGACTCCTCAGCTAGTTGCCAGTATTTGGGCCTCTGGGACAAGTATTGTCCAGATGCTTCTCTCCAAAACCAGGAGGTTTCCCTGCCAGAGGGAACTTGGTGCTCTAATTTTACATCGCTATTTGTGCCACTATGTGTGTGTATGAGCATGGCTCTCTGGACTACTTGCCCTAACACAAAAAGAAGAAAAGTCTATTTAATAAGGTTTACACACGTTATACACAGCATTTCAATTAAACAGAGGTATTCAATACATGAAATTATATCTGATCTGATTACTAGGGCTGGGTAATATTTCATATTTTTGGATAGTGAGTTTTGTTAATGATACCAAAGTTTTTACTTTTTAATAACTTGTTTGAAATAGTGGTTTTGTACGAAATCCTATTAACCAGAAGAGGTCAGTGTTCTAAAATGGCTGGAGTGTATGATGCTGCACTAATCAATATTTTTAATATATTATAAAAACAATATTTATAGTGAAGCAGCTAAAGAGCCAGATATTTCCAGAGCTTTTAGTCAGGAATTGCTAATATTGTTTGGTGTCATTGTAAACATATACAGTACGTTCTTAATATTTTGTTAATTAACAGCATTTTCTGTAACTAAGAAGGTCACTTTAATTTTTTTAGTGCATACTTGGTATTTTCAGCTGTTCATCATAAAGCATACATGAATTCAATGACACTACAATTACATCTGTATATTATCTGAGACATAGCAGCCATTGTGTATTCATTATATTCTACATTGTTCTCTGGCTCTCTTAGTCTTTTTCAGTCTGTCTCTCTGTTGCTTTCATTGACAAAAGCCTCATGGTGGTTTTAACATTATTGAAGCAGTTGTCCAGGCTTTAATCTGTGACTTGGGGCTGTCATTATCCATCAGAGGAGACACTCTGTCCCTTCCAATTTTCTCCCTGCTTCCATCTTTCCCTTTCGTAGCTAGACTTTGAACTCTCCATTTGCTTCTGTCTGCTTCATAAATATTCAGGATGCCAGCCAGTAATTTACACACAATCTGCCACTCACCATCATTTCTACAACTGGACACATGGACGTTGACATTCTTCTCTGTCCTTATCTGTTTTCATGTCCTTTCAAGGCTCAAGACCTGAAAAGCAGTTGTATACTTTTGGAAACACATCCATTCAACACAAGTGTTTTAATGTTTCCCTAACTTTAACCAAACAGTATTGTAGCAAAAAATAATTAAAAAATGTTTTAAATTACATTTTGCAAATTGGATGTTCAAATTGGTTGATCAAAACATCATTGAAAACAAACCAGGTTTTGCAGAGCCATCAAATGCTAACATTTTTTTCTTGTGATAGGGCTCAATCATTTTAAGACTGTTTGGTCTAAATTGTTTCCTCCTTTTGTTTGTTTTTATTATTTTGTTTCACTGTTTGGGCAGGTGAGAACATGGTCTTTCAATTTCACACACATGCCTGCAACTGCACCTGCAAATATGTGTCTTGGCATCATTTGCTTTCTGATCATAGCAACACCTCCCTCTTTATGTTGTGGTTTCTGAGACAGATAAGGTTCAGTATGATATGAGGCAAGATAACAGATGACCATAGCTGTCCAATGAATAAGGTACCTGCCAGCACATACTGTCAACATCATCATGCTGTTCTTGTTTATTTCATAAGACATTGTAAAACAGCGCATTGCAACTATTCCCAAAATAATCTCAAAAGACATGAATGCAGGTATGTGCATTACAGTGCATTTTCTGCACTCCAATAAGAGCAGTTTGACATGACATATCCCTGCCTTGCTTTTCCAGTTTTGCACATGTTAACATAAGTACTATACAGGTAGTATTATGCAGGTAACATATCGTCAACAGATGTTGAAAGGCAATGTAAAACTGCACATGTGGAAGTGTTAAAATGGCATAGTGGAAGGCTGTGACTTAGACTGGCTGCAGGCTGGGATCTGCCAATATTTCTTGATGTAAAGGTGAACAAAAGGCATGAACAGAAAAAGGAACAGAGTGAACAATTGTGTAAAAAGACAAAACAGACAGAGAGAGAAAATGAGGGGGGTGGGGGGGGTGGGGGGAGACCAGAGTTAAAGAACGGAGGGAACTATGAGAGAATAGCATGGATGGAAAACACTGTATAATCAGTTTTGTTGGTCTTCAGGTTTGGTCTGTTGTTTGGTCCGCTGGTCACAGGCAGGACATTTACACTCTGTGTCTTGCACATAAATCATGTCTCATGGCTGAATGAACAGACAGTGCCAGCATTTTAGCTCCAATGAAACCCTGCACGATGTAGCCCACCCTACTTTCAGACACACACAAACACCATCCCGCACAGTCATACACATGCTCACGATTAGACATGGATACAAACACATGGATGCACACATGGAAACACACTCCATCTGCCTCAGTATGGAGGTGTTCCCTTTGATATGCTCTCTCACTGTCTGACCAACTACAAAGTCTGAGAGATAGTCTTTGTCTCTGTCTCTTTTTAGCTCTCTCCATATCTCTACTTCATTCTGCCCTCATTCTACATAACTTCCTTCTCTCACTATCTTAGGCAAACTGCTCCAAGAGTGATGTTGAATTTATAAATTCCTGTCAAGTTGTGTTTGTTATAGGTGGGGATACAAACAAATGCCACTGTCACACTCTTCTGGTATCTGCATTCTTGCATCCCTTCATGCTCGAAAGGTGATATCTGGCACAAGTTCCACAAGCTCGAGCTCTCTCCTTTTGATGCTTGTACAAACACAGGGCTGAAAATGCTTTGATGCAATTAGCCAACAGAGTGTGAAGCTGAAAACCTTTGTAGCTTTTTACTCAGCACACAAAAGCAGTGTCAACACAAAAGGACGCAGAGATCAGTCGACAGTAGCCGAGTCTCTTTGTTGATGTCACTCTATCCACTGTGTATCTGTCACAGACTGAGACTGAATCTGGCATTCATATAAACTGTGTAAAAGACAGGGGAGGGATGAGGGAGGCTCGACTGGGAGATATGGTGCCCTGTGGTCTGTGGTTAGTGAAGGGCATGATCGTACAAAGTGACTGCATGGATTTTGGTAGAATTCTTTAAAAATGCTCTGTTGAATACACGAGAAAGGTCAGGCGATGGCAGACAGATTGATAAAGATAAAGCGTAAAGGGAGAAGCCACAAGAGTGCTGCAGTTAAAATACATATATTTTAAATTTTTGTAAAACGCAGGATTTGTTCATTTTGACAGAGCTCTCTGTTTATGTCTAAAAATGTATTGTTTAAAATTCTAAATGTAATATGTGATTTGTAAGTATATAACTGCAATACTCACATTGTGGCAGCATCAGCAGACTGCCTATAGAAATAGCTTTCTTTAACTGTTGACAGATTTTAACATCATATGATTTAGAAATTTCAGCTGATTGGCACATCTTTGTATATAGGATGTGTAAACAATTCCTTGGCACACTATGGTGAGATATGTGCACAAGCACCTAAACCACTATAGGTACTTTTCAAGGACGAGTAGAGGAATAAATAGACTTACTCAGAACATATAGAATTTATTTAACAATAACACTGGGCATAGATACAGTGTACATTGTTGTGAAATGGTATATGAAACTTGAATTGGAACATTG
Source organism: Euthynnus affinis (assembly GCA_029490765.1). Taxonomy (NCBI): domain Eukaryota; kingdom Metazoa; phylum Chordata; class Actinopteri; order Scombriformes; family Scombridae; genus Euthynnus; species Euthynnus affinis. The sequence continues at coordinate 17,486,382 of CM055839.1, forward strand.
AATGTGAACACCATCACATTCCATCATCATGGAATTCAGAGGATGACAATGTATGGAATCAAATCATGATAAACATTTAATGTGCTGCATATTTAGCTTGTAGTTAGTTTGCTGTTATTTTAAGGCAACACAGTTGTCCAAATGCATATTTTCACGTTTGGGAAGCCTGCTTTATGTACCCAGAATAGAACAGCAATGTAGCTTTAGGATGTTAACAAATGTTCACTAGCGTTACCAAAGCAGCAGCATCAGTAGTGGCAGGGAACTTTTCAAGCTGAAGGCAAACCAATCACTTGGCCATATTATATACTGTTGCTCTGCTAACCATTAAACATTAAAACATGTTTCTGAGAAAAATTGCCCTGAGCAAGTTATCCCCAGATGGATCAACAGTTGATGTTATTGTGTGACTATAATAGATTGCACTGCTATTGATGATATTGAAGCTTTATTTCTAACATCTTTCTAATAAGAGTAATATCCAGTCTTCCCTTGTGCCAATAAGGAAATGATTCACTTTGTGTGTAGTTGCTAAATATATCTGTGAGGAGCGTTGCTCTAATAACAGACATATCATTTGTGTGTGTCTGATAATAACACCCATTTGTTAGTAGACATGAGTTGTCATTCTCATATTTCAGATGCTGAAGGAGGCAAAAGATTACAGCTCCACCTCAAAAGTTCAGAGAGCCATGGTAATAAAATGAGTGTTATCGTGGCTTAGGATGCCATGCTTTGATCCACAAGGCCAGATGATCCACATAAGCTTGGTTTGCAGTCTGCTGTACCAGTCTTGACCACTCAGGAGCCATTGTAGACACACAGATCAGCAGGAAGCATGACATTGCATGAAAATGTATCACTGACTCCCCTGCTGTGCAAGAGGTAGTTGTTACACTTAAGTCATACATACAAATATGAATATTGTTCATCCAGTTAATCTATTTGGCATGAGCATCAGTTCTGGCCAAATTTTCGGTGCAGAAAAGAATTTCAAAACAATACAGGCCACATCTCTGTATTATTAATGTTTCTTAATAGTAACTTTTCTTATTTTCTCTGGGCATGTAAAGATTCACTATGAGGATTCTTTGAGGTTTTTAACTGTATTTTAGAAATTCTTCTCTGTCTGTTAATTGATTTGTCCATGCCATTACTCTAAATGAAGGTGAGAGTCTAGTAAAAATAGTTGATGATACACTGATATAACAAACACGTATTTGTTCAGAAACAAATCACTGTAGTCACATTATTGTAAATGAAATAATAGCACAAGAAATATTACATAGCAAATTAGATATACATAAAGCACCTCAAAGTATTTACAATTTAAAAATTGAAACGAAAGCCACATCCTCATACAAACTGCTTTCTGTGACACTCCTGATGTCAGATTCTTCAAAAACAGCAGTTTGGGATGACAAATGTGTGACCTCGACCTCGACCAAGAGTTCCATAAATGCCATGCAAATACTGTCTATTATCCTGTGTCTGGCAGGTCAGCTATTACTTGGATGTCATTCCTGATTCTCTGTGCAACACTTCCTCCAGCAATATGTGAGCCTCCATGCAGCAGTGTTGGAACTGTCTCTAGTGACTGGTTTTATCATTTACTCTCCACAGCTGTCGGTATTTCCCTGCATTTCTGACCAACAAACTGAGCAGGATCCTTGGTGCCAGGATCATTGACAGAGAGACAAAAATTTTGTGTTTCAGCCTGGCATAAAAAATAACAGGTCAGTCAAGGTCTCCCATACCAACCTCATAAAACCATTTCTCAGTGGGACTTGATTTGTCCAAGCGGGCATTATTGTGTTGAAGCAGAAACAATACCACTAAGTCAGAAGTAAACAATAAACCTAAATATCTCCACATGCTGTAGCATTAAAATTTCCCTGAAATAGAATTAATGAGCCTCGCTCAAACATCAGTCACCACTGCTATAATCACCTCCAACTAACTACTGCCACCTCATCTGACCGAACCCAACTTAAGGTTAATAACTTCAATGTAAAATACATAAAACCATATGAAACTGCTGTTAACTGCTCCTGAAAAGCTGCTAGCAGTGATGCTGCAGATATAGAAAGAAAAAGAGGAATGAATAGAGAGACAAGAAAGGAGAGTAACAGAGGATGAGAGAGAGCAAGGCGACTCAGACAGAAAGACTGAATGAAAGCGCGTGAAAGTCATGCAAAGGGAGATAGAAGCGAATGGAGGAAGGATATGCAGGAGCAAAACTAAGAGAGAGAGTGAAAAACAGCAGGGCAAGAGGGTTTGGCAAGCTAATTCCCAGATATCAACACTTCTTTGATTAGTAACTGGAGGGAACCTTTAAATGAGAGGCATTTTTTAATCAAACCCCAACACAAAAAAGCCCACCAAGCTATCTCTTGTTTCAGGGAGGGAGGTGTATGATTTTCCTCCTCAGACTTCTTCCGCAGCATAAGCAAACAGATGATGATCCTGCTGCTCTCCCTCAAACTGAGAAGGTAATCGCCTGTACAAGTATGTTCAGACATTCAAGTAATTTACTATGTTCAGTGGTCTTATCACTTCATATTAAAACCTCCTATCTCAGAGCTTAAGGAGCTGTGTATTGGTGCTTTGCTTGCCACACTGGAGCAATAATGGGGCTATAGGACAGTATGACTGTCTCCAATACCTGGCCAGTGCTTTTGTGTGTGTGTGTGTGTGTGTGTGTGTGTGTGTGTGTGTGTGTGTGTCTGTGCGCCTGTGTTAAAGTCTCCAGGGGAAAAAAGAGCCCTCCAGCTCTAGAAGAGTGGCTTGTTGTTGTTGGAGAGTGGGGAACCAGGCTGCCTGAGTGGGAGAATACAATACCTGAAGGTAAAGAGAGAGAATGACACAGGTGAAAAAACACTGAGACCTTTAGGGACAAACAGTTTGAGGTGCGTGAAGTGTACTGTAGGCAGAAATGTGTACCACTGGTCTAGCTAGCGAGGGTTTGTCTCGGTGGTCTCCAGTGCGCTCATTAGGAAGCAGGGACAGCATCCTAGAGCCCCTCCCTTCCCAAGAGATAGAAAGCAACTAATTAGAGGTCTGTCCTCCTCCTTGACACATCCACATCCCCTCTGGAGAACCACAGTGAATCACTCACCAGTCTAACTCTGCTTGCAACGTGGCAGAGTTTAAAAATGGATGGAGGGAGGTGGCAAATATAAATGGTACATAAAGGGAGGATGCCATTTATCGTATAGATGAAGAATAATAGAGTAAAAATAACAACATAACTAAATACTAACTGCTAACTTACTCAACATTAACAGTTTTTTATTTTCTTTGCAAATGTGTAACTATGCTGATGCACATAAATATAAAATATTAACATTTAAGTTTTGTAGTTGTTTTGTTGATTCAGTTAAATCTGCACTAATTATATTTTTATATAACAACAGTCAAATGACTGTATGTAATGTGAAAGGGCTTGTTCGTAGTGTTGAACCCACTGCTTTATCACTAGACTTCCCCTCAGCTCTTTAGGGTGTCTTTCAATTCATTGTTTTGGTTCAGTCTCAAAACTCACATCAACATTGTTTTCTGCATGCAGGCAGCAGAAAACTCTGATAAACCAACTATTACCAACCTGTTACTTACCCACAAAACATGAAACAGAAAAAGTTAGCAACTATTTATTGAACACAGTGGAGCATTTGACAGCTGAAGAAGCAAATGTTGTATGGAGATTTGGTGGAGAACAAAACAGAGATAAAAGTGAGTGAATATTGGGCTTTCATCAGGTAACAGATAAGAAATCTAATGCTGGTTTAAATTTAATGGCTATATCAATGAGTTTGCTAACATGTTTGTATTACAATTTGATAAGTTGATAATATGTCAATGTTGTGTTAAAATATTATTTTGCAGGGGTGCCCAAAAAAGCCTACTGGTTAAGATGCATATATCACATTCAGTAACTGTAACGTCTGCAGTTTGACTCTGTTGTGGCAGACTTCCGTTGCATATGATACTCTTTTCTCTACCCGTTTCCTTTCTCTCTGCACTTTCCACTGTCAAATAAAAGCAAAAATGCCAAAAAAAAAGCCTTTCATTTCCCCCTAAGTGGCTGTAAAAATCAATTAGTGCTGCTTTAAGTTTAAAGGGCCCTACTAATCTTTGTTGCTTTATATTGTTTTCAAATATTTATTGCTTAGTGGAAGAATAATACTCGTTGTAACTATTTGTACATAAAACACACAGTTTAGTTAAATGATTATTTATTCACTGTATTGAAAATTCTCTCAGGTAGAGCAGTTAAAGTAATGGACTATGAAAACATCAGCTCTTATTCAAATAAGGTAAACCCTTCCCTTGGAGGCATTTTGTGTGATTTTTGTAATGTGAGTTTTTAACATTGACTTGGTAATCATCATATTTAAAATACTGTATAAATAAGTAAAAAACCAAAACAAAATGTGGAAAGTTGACAAGGCAACAGTAATTGAGAGATTATTTCCTGGGAAATACTTCTGTGCTGGAGTTCACTGATAAGACATAAATGAACAACAATAGAAATGTATATTATTATTATTTAAATAAAATAATACTTTTGCTATATAAACGTAACCATAAGAAATACAATATTGCACATCATCACATAAAACTTTCCTAAACTGAAATCACAGTAAGTTACAATTTTGTGTGTACTTTGCATGATGTCCTTCCCCATTATATGATACAAAGGGAAGGGCCAAACTAAAGGGTAACAAATAGCTACATTGGTACTATTCTTTTCAGTAGTACATTTTAAAAAACACACACATGAATGGAGAGGTAAAGTGGTTGACGTGTTATCTGTATTATTGGCTTTGTCTGTGTTATGTTTTTAAAAGGGGAGTCAGTCATCATATCTTATTATTTCTTAAAGATGTTAAAAGATCTTTAAATTCTTAATTTTCATCTCTCCTTTAAGTTTTCATTAAATAAGTAATTCCAAGGTCTTATGAAGAACAATGCATTTCATTACAGCATTATTAACCTGTGGAAGAAACTTTTTGGACATGGGTCACACAAAATCCTTTTTTTCAATTTTCTAAATTAGATCTCAGTATGACAGGGTTGATTAATCATGCTCACTGCTGCCATAAAACCTTTTTTTCGTTTTTATGTTTTATGCATTTTTATAAAGGCTGTATTTACTATACTGTTAATATTGTACATGTTTTGTTTTTATTGCCTAAGTGAGTGGGCCACATGATGCTTTACTTTGTCTCATGTATCCTGAATTCCTCTCCTTTTTCCTCCTTCTCTATCCACCACTTTTCATCCAAAACCTTTTCGTCCGAGGCATTGAACCAACGAGGGAGGAACACTGGTTAATTCTGCCTTGAAATTCTGGTCAATACACGGGCTCTGTGTTAGGATATTTGATTAGATCTCAACACACTCGCCTCTCTATTGCCTCTCCTCCAAAAACGATTTTGCTTGGGGAAGAGCTGTATGTGTGTGTTGGAGTTAGTCTCTAAGAAAGGAGTGCCGCTGGTGTTTTCATTGATTGTGACCGCACATTTACCATAGAACATTTCTTACATCTTCCTCTCCCTCCCCAACGCCAATGAATCAAAGACTGCAGCGGGAGGAAAGCAAAGCTCGTTAGTGGTGCTTTCCAGGGAACCTCTCCCTCAAACATCTGACAGCCTTGCTCTGATCGATAGCTGTCTTTCTGTGGCGTGTCTGCCATTGCTCTGGCTTGTGACTAAGCTAAACATTGCAGCGCTTCAAAATAGATGGACTAAATTACTCTGTGCTCCACAGGGATGCTAAACTTTGAGCAATGGCTGACACCAACTGACATCTTTATAAATTTTATTTTTTTTGAGGAGAATGAGCTGTCAACTCCCCTTAATATTTTTTATGAGACATTACAAAAGTTATGACTTACAGTACAGGAGACATACAGAGTACTCAGAAATTATTATGAAAATAAGTGTGTTCCAGTCTACTTGTGTTAATGCACATTTTCAATTTGTGCATAGTAAAATTGTCAGGAATTATAAAAAATATCACAAAAATGCTTTTATGCTTGACTGAGGTGAAAAAGCTGGTGTATCTATAAAATTAAATGCAACAGACTAAATAATAAATCATGATGTACATAAAGCATGTGACTTAAACATCACTCAAACTTCCACTCCACTGATGAGACAAAAAAATACCGGAAACGAAAACATCAGAAATCTGTGTGGAGCAGTGATAGGAAACATAATTGCCATATTTCCATCACCTTTTCCACATGGCTTCCCATCATTAGAGGTGTGACAAGTGTTATCTTGCTGTGTCTTCTTTTGCAATGTTTTAATGGCACACGACTGGAGAAATAACATCATCAAATATTTACCTTCATGTGTCCAAGTCCTAATATTCACAGAACAGTGGTGGATGGAAACGTGCAATAATTAGCGATCGAGCCCAAAAGGCTTGCCTTTTTATTTTATGTGTTTGTTTTTTGTTTGTTTCTTTATTATTAAACCCTAAATTTGATCCCCTTAAACATGCTCAAAAACTGGGCACGCACATCAGGTCTGGTGAAAAATTTGATAAAACGTAAAAATGAACCCCTAAAGTACCAAAATGTGCTCACTAGCACCACCTATGTAACTAAAATGGCTGTCATGGCCTGTCAGAATGCTGTAGAGTGATCAAATCAAAATTCAATTATTCATCTCATCAAGACATACAAATCATACAGTGACACCCGTGACCTAAATCCAACAGGAAGTCCGCAATCTTACTATAAAAATAAGACTTTGCTCCAATTTTGGACTCCGTACGAATGTTATCTCCTCCGAGGGTGTTAATGGTATAGGCTTCACACTTTAATACATGACTTATGACAATGTGGTGAAAGAAAGTTGTTAAAAACTTTGTAATAACTCGAACTTTGGATTTTATAAGCCCTGAAAGTTGAAGTACCACATCACACCTTACAATGTAAAGCAATGGGCAGACAATGGGCATGGACTTGTGTCATATCTCTGACGTTTAAATGTAAGTCTAACCACTTTCAAACCTGTATCAATGGATTCACAACAAAATTCCCTTTAGAAATATGATATTCAATATAAGATTTGGCCAAAGTCATGGCCAAATGAAGATATTTTACAAAAAGTGTTATCTAAAATCCTGCTCTCCAACTGCTCCTTGTGATGTCATTCCCTCAGTGCTGTTGAAATATCCCTCATTTTTAAAAAACAAAATGATCTGATCCTGACAGGCTAGAGTGCGACGTCCTGACCAATGCTGCTTGCACCTTTAAATAGCATTTTCTTATGCAGATTTTCTGGAAATTTGTTCAAAATATGCGCTACTTTTGAATGGAAAAATGAATAATGACATTCATTCATTCTGGCTTCTGTACAATGAAGCAAAGACATTGAAGTGTTTACTGTCAGCTTTAATATTTGGGTTTGACCACTAATATTTGGGTTTGTCCACTGTTTGACCATAGAAATAATTGGTAGCCATTCCTGTATTAGGTTTACTGACCTGCTGCATTGTCATAAAACTGAGCAACTATATATAAAAAGATTTATGACTCTCACACTGAATGTGAACACAATGTTTAATTTATAATTCAACACTGTTCTCTTCCTTATCTATTGAGCTGGAGGAGAGATAAACAATGAGAAACATCACTGTCTTATTATTTACTGACTTGACTGTATGAGACAAGGTCCTAGCAATATTATTTCAGCACTAGAACACATGCAACAAGTGGTAGAATCATTTCTGAAAACTGAAAATCCAGCATATGAGAAAATAATAGAGCAGATTGATGTAATGGATGCTTGATACTTGGCAATCTAAATATTCAGATTTTATGTATGTATGAGCTGTTAACTCCCCTTAATATTTTTTTCATGAAACATTACAAGTTGTTACTTACAGTAAAATAAGACAGCAGATTTATATAATGGATACTTGATGTGCTGTCAATCAAAATATTTAGTCTTAATACATATCAAAAATATATAAGAGTAAACTAATGGCATGAATCAGAAAGAATTGAGTATATTGTTTTGTCTCCCGACAGAGTTCTGGCAATCTCAAGGTCATTCATAAAATGAGTGGCCCAGACTTCCTCCCAGACATCATTCAAAGCCTGCAAGGGCTGGAAGAGAGATGTCTTCCTTTTTTAAAAATGTATTTCCTCATCACATCTCTTGCTGGGGCTGGTCCACACAGACAGTTACATAACTAACACAGTAATTTCATTATTTAACTTTTATTTTGTTTAAGAGTACTTTACAACTTACAATTTAGAATATTGTATAATGTACCTATGGAGTCTGAGTGCATTAAAAAAGTGTCTGCCAGATTAATGTAATGTAAGTAATGTAAGTGATGCCATGTAAAATGCAAAAATGTGCCAGAAACAGGATAACAGGATAACAATAAAAGTATACTTTGTCCCACCCAAGCAAGTCCAACAAAGCTAACACACACTCCTGAGAAGAACATTAATCAGCCAAAGAGTGAAATCACCTGTGCAGGTGTACCATGGATAAGTAGCAAACATGAATCTGCACGAATGTAATTGTTTTCTTTAAGACTAATAGCACTTTAAGTGTCAACAACCATTAGCTGTAGTGTTCATTTGGGGTCCCTATTGTATCTGTTAGGATTATTCTTGTGCTGTAAAAGTATCTTGGTCTCAAAAACTATAAAACCTACAGTTCCCAAACTTGGTGGAAAGGCTGGGAATCTCACCCACTACTCAGACAAAAGAAAAAAAAACAGATTTGCCAGATGGTGGTGCTATAACAATAAACTTTACATTTTGGCCTATAACTTCTAAACCATAAGTCTCAAATACAACATTAATTTGCACTTAGATAGATTTTCCGCTGTTTTGAATTTTGTCCAAATCAGTTTTCTCGCTGTTACTCACTACAAATTTTGAGCAATTGGTATCAAATTTGGCACATAGCTTGTCTGGATCAAGCTGAAAATATTCTTTGTTGGATTGTTGATATTGCATACTGTTTTGAAATTATATGTTTTTAAACCTGTTTGTGTAAGTTTCAATTTTACATAAACGCTTATAAATAAAAATTGGCTTAAGCTATTGTAACAAAACTTGGTGCTTTGCTGCACAGTCCTGGGATATTCTGCCACTGGGGGGAGCCACAGATCTGAAAAGTTTATATCTCATAATTAGCTTCTTGGATTTGAGTGAAGATTTTTCCATATGTTCCGTGGTCATGTTCAATTCAAGGTCCAATGATTGGTGAAATAGGTGGTTTGTAAGTGTAATAAAATAGTGTATGTCATTCATTTTTATTCTAACTCAGCCATCATGTAAATAATGAACTTAATTCACAGCATGGTGAGTAGGTCATATTATCCATGGGCCATTTCATTATTGAACTCACTTTACTTAGATTATCTACCATTGTGTTTAAACCAATGGATAAGGATTTCATGGAACAATGTATGTGGTGTTTGTGTGATTTTCTCAACAATTTTGGGTACCTATACTATGGAACTATTGACAAACACTGTTCTAAAATGATTATCTTCCTTAATTTTTGTAATAGTATGTGTTCAAAGTTCATAATTGATCACAGTAAAACAGTAAAGAAAAGCAGATCTGAATAAATGCTTCTTAAAATAATAATAATAATAATATAATACAAAAATATAATAGAATACAGTATACTATAAGCACTAGTAAACTATAATTAAACACTATATGAGTGCATTAGAGAATAATTAAAGTTTGTCACAACAAGAGTTGCTCGTAGCAATATAAGTATTGCTGAATATATTAAAGTAAAAAAAATGTACAAAGGAACAATTTTAATGAAAATGCATTAAGTCAGTTGAAGTTCCACATATATTTTAATCTGTCCTTAATCATATTAATTAATTGATATAAACTATTTGCTCAAATAACAACACATTCTCATCCCTAACTCGTCAAATACTGCCGCTTGGAAGTGTAGGGCCACTGACCAAGCGGCAGTATTTGACAAATTAGGGATGAGAACGTGTTGTAAATATCCATTGTCAGAATGTCCAAAGTTGCAAAGTCAAGATCAGAATCAGATCAGATTCTGATCTTCGGATCGAATTTTGATCTTGATCCACCCTCCATAAGATCACCAAGTTCTTGGGCTGACTATGTCTCATCATTTCAGCTTGGATTCATGAAAACCACATTTCATTAACAGTTAAATAAGAAACAAACACCCAAATAGCCCTGCGTGGACCTTAATCATTGCCACTTGGAGCTATATTTACATTTGATTATTTTAGTGTGTTTTAACAGTTTCAGTTTTGTGGAAGGTTTTTTCAGAATTGTAAATGACATAATAAGCCTATCAAAGCCATGACATGCATAGGCTGTTAAAGTAAAGGACAATTATGCTGTCACTAAAGCTTTGAATATGCTAAAGTTTTAAATACAGTCATTTCTGGCACTTGAATACTGTCACGTGAAATTTTATGATACCTTAGCCTCTGGTCAAGATCCCCCCGGACATAAATATAAAGGGTATTAGGGGAGTACAGTACAACAAAAGGGTTGTTATCTAATGTGTGGTGTCTGACAACCTTTGCCAAGTAAAGCCAAAGACCTCCTTTCCTTCCTTTTACCAAACAGTGAAAGGAGGAAGGGGAGAAGGAAAACAGAGGTCTTCAGGGTGCCTCTCATGCTTGTGTCCTGCTGAGTTGGCCTCGGTAAGAGTCCCGCTGGGCACTGGTCTAAATTAGCTGTGGCTTGCTGTGAAGCCCCTGCTTAATATGCTCCCTGACAGAGAGAGAGTGAGGAGAGGAGAGACACAGAGGAGACAGAAGAGAGGAAACTGAGAGGAGAGAGAGAAAGGAGAGGAAACATCAAGAGGATAGAGAAGACGAAGAAGTTAATGAAAGAATCAATGAATGAAGAAGAGAGGAGGAGGAGGAAGAGTGTAAGGCTGTGTGTGTGTATGTGTGTGTGTGTCTGAGAAAAAGAGAGAAACAAACAAACAATCGCACATGCAAAGACTGGGGAGGTACACAGAGACAAAAGAGAGGAAGAAAGAGGAGATAACATGAAGGAGAGAGAGAGAAATGGGCAGACAGAGAGAAAAAGAGCAAACTTCAAGGTCTATATTGAGTTGGCGGTGGCAGCGCCAGAGGACCTGAGCAGAATAGCCTTGGCATCGCCTCCTTGGCCAATTAATGTGAAGCTGTCTGGGTCCAGGGAAGCTATTAGACTCGGGAAGAGAAAAACACATTAAAAAGAACAGGAAGAAAGTTCACCACTGCTTCCCCACAGTGGTGCCTGTATGTAAAGCCCCTTGTTTTTCTTGACTGAATAATAGTCTTCATACCCCCCCTTTCTCCCTTCCAAAGCCTCTGGATGTGGGCAGAACATCTCTGCTTTATTAACCATCTCACTAGAGACAGGACACCCTCGCTGAGAAGCAGCAGCCTTTATTAAAGATGCCGCCGAGTGGAAAGGAGTGAGCATTGAGATTCAAATTGAGGAAGACAAGAAAACACTGTGTGGCCATAGCTTTAGTTAGTTAGATGAGAGGGAGAATTTGTATTGATGTTAATCAAACAAGCAACTGTTTTTCTTCTTGTTTAATAAGCAGTGCTTGTGCTCATGCAAGCACACAGAAATGTGTACACCAACTGCAGAGGATAATTGAGTATATACGTGTTTGCATTCATGTAGGCATGTACATGTATGTGCATGTTATGCAGACAATTCATAGACAAATACTATGTAAGCATAGCTGTCCCTGGAATCTGTCAGTCAAGTGACTTTCTTAGAAAAACATTGACTATTAAAGCACAAGAAACACCATCCAGCTGTGTCAAAGGTATAAACAGAATTTCCATAATGTAATTTCAAATACGCATAATGAATGTGAACAATTCTGAAGTTACAGCAGAGCATTTGTTACAGATTCACATTTCAACAAGTTTCATTGAGCTAATGTGCCAATAGGTATGAAGCAGCTGTACTGCATTGTTAGTACTGTATACACATATCAAATGGTTAGTTTAACACTCCTCTCAGCATCCTGTATTGTTACTAGGTTTTTAGGTTTATTGACGTCAAGATATTCAGGTTGTTTTATGCTTTGCAGGAGATTTGTCCATGTTCCCAGAATCAAAGTGTGGATCAAAGGAATAAAACATGTGTTAGATTCTCTCTTCACAGAAAAGCTTGATTATTGGCTGGACTGGAGTTTATGACTTGGAAAAAGCCCATGCACCATAGATGTATGGGTTTTAAATCAAATCAGTGAGAGGGGATTTGGCTTATATTTCACTCTATCAATTTTAATATAAAATATGTTTCACTCTATGAATAAATATTTTGTGGAGATAAATCAATTGTAGTACCCACTGGTCATAAAGGATCTAAATTAGCTTGGGCTGGTACCATTGTTGTGAAGTTATTCAGACCTGTATATGCCACTGAATCCCATGGAAATATAACATATGACAAATATACAAGTTCTACAGATGAGAAAAAAACAGTGAAGCCACACAATAATACAGACAATATCGTATTACTCATGTTTAAGGTAGCGGAACCCCCCTTTTTTTATTCCGATGCTACAATACAAACTTGATGCTTGTACAGCCAATCGAAGTACAGCCAATCCACAAGCAAAACTCATCTTGCTGTCTTCAATCTAAATCAACATCATTCTCATAACTAGTCAGCACTCATACCTGAGACAACCAAATAAGCGCAGCTGTGCAGTTAATGAATAATAACGAACACAGCAAAAAGTGAGTTATAAAACTGACTTACTTGCCGAAGTCCGCGGTAGACTTAAGTTAGGGCAAGATGAAGACGGACATTCCGGGTCTGTTGTTGAGGCCAGGGGCACAGTGAAAGCTGGAGTCAGATTATTTCGTTTTTTCTGTTTATCTGAAAAAAGTCTCTTCATTTTTATGTAGCTAGCAGGTTTGACAGGTGCCCGCCTTTAGCTCGCAACGCTCATACATGACGTACTTGTAAATAATGTACTTATGGGCACACTAATTTCCAATCAAGATGCAGCAGTGAGTGGCAGGTTTTTTTTATCGGCAGCAGTTGATGAGAGTGGGTGAAGTTGTTGTCTTGTGATGACACAGACACAACTTTTTACAGCAGCTTTTACTCATATAAGAGATTTTGTCAGAGTACAAAAGTTACCCGGGCCATGGCCCCCCTGGCCCCCCCGGTTCTGCGGTCCATGATCCAACCGTCTCTGTTCTATCATATATTGCATGTTAAAGTTAGTCTAGTTAAAATTAAAGAGCAGTTTATCTGTTATGAGCAGTAGAAGAGTGATTGCTTTGACTGGCTTTATTGTTTTCCAAGTGGGAAAACAGCAATACCATACACCTTTTTGAATTACTGACAAAATGTGAGATGTGAGTGGCCTTTTCAGAGGTCTGGAACCAGGCTAAATCATACCACCCTCAGGATTGACCATCTTCTCTTCTTTTGACTGTCCCCTTTGTTTGTTCTCCAATGTGGTCACACTGTCATGGTGAAGGCTATAGTACTGTCAGATAGCCCCTTGGGCAAATAAATCCCACTTTTTGTGCATGATTCATAAATAGACACTGCTGTCTGTCTTCATGCTTAGGAAGAACTGTGAACGTTTGCTATTTTCAGAGGTTAAGGTGTAAGAAATGTGTCAGGTCTAGTTGAGACATACAACATTCTGCTGTTATCACTGTAAAGGATTAAAGGAAGACTTTTGTGCAATAGTAAGGCATAGCAATGCAGAAATGTGTGACGACTTGAGTGGTTTTCTTTCAACATTAATTCATAGACTTCAATTGGCCACATTAACTGTTTCATACATAATCCCGCTTCAGTCCAATTTATTCTGTCTGATAAAGCAGCAATGCAGTAAAAATAATTTACAAAGAAATGGCTCTGAATAATGACTACTCTAATCTAGCCTCTCATATCTTTCCCATCTGTCTCTACTTTGCTCTGCCCATCTTCCCACAGAGGATTGGCTTGGGCATTTTCCTCTGATGCCATCTTTTTCTCCCCTCTTTTTCGACTTGATTCTCCCTGTTATGGTGCCGGTATAGAGCTGTCTCCTGCTGCTTCTTCCCTAAATCTTCTTTTTGAAAAGCACACACACATGCCCACTCTTAAGTGTGTTTACCACTACAGTACACCTTGAGCTTACGCTGCAGGTGCCCGATATTTTGCTGAGAGATTATTTGATGGATTTGTGCCTCAGGTATATTATATTCATGTTTGAGGAGCACATTAAGAAGAAGTGCTTGATGCGTTATCAGTTATGATAATGGAATTTCATTTTCAATCAGTTAATCATTCAAACACTGAATCAGTAAACTGCTATTTAAATGAGCAAAAAAGAGATAATAATGTGAAATCCAAGTGTAATTGCATAGTCTTCAAAGCACTGCTTGGTTCTTGTTAGACCTCTTGATGACTGTATTTGTCCATATCTCTGTTCCTTGCTTTTTTCTCACCTGATTTTAAAGTTAAAGTCAGTGACAATGAAATATATTTTCTGAAAATGCATAATTTTCAATTTAATCTCATTGTAAATCAAAATGAAAAATCATCCTTTCCATCACTTTAATGCAGGCATTTTAGTTTAGTTTAGTCCACAGTCCCTTATACTGCACCACCTTAGGTAATGTACATCCTAATGCAGGAGTATGAATAGCTTAAGAGGTGCCCGGAGTAGGTGGAGGGGTTTATTATGAGGAGCCTGACATGTCTGACAGTCTGATGAGAACTGGTGATTAAGGCCTATGCTGTATCTCACCTCATGTTGATGTGTTCACTTGTGCAGGACCTGCCAACCGGGTTCAGACATGATGACTGTACTGTGGTAAGGAGCTGTCAGTGTCACAGAGGCATTGCTATAAAAAGATCTCACTGCCAAGCTGACCAAAGATTGGCTATTTCTCAGTGAAGGTTCATTGACAAACAGGCTCAAGTTTGTGTGACATCTGTTAAGGAAAACAAGTAAATAAATAAAGAAATGAAACTTTGAATAACATATTATTTGCTTAACTGTAAAGGAACAATGTGGGTGAGGAACACTTTATGAATATAGTGGAATGAAATATATTGGATGCATTTACACACATATGGCCACTCAAGTAAAGTGACAGTGGGTAAATATGGTATAGTGATTTGCCCTCAGGGACTGTTAAGATGTAGTAGCCAATAACCTGATTGATAACCTCTTGGAAACACCTGAGATCAATCATGTCTCATTTAATTAGACATGATTGAGAGGCACTGAACATGTGCGGTTTTCCCCTCTTTTCTTATATAAGATGCTATATGCTATATATAAAGAGTTGGAAACCACAGTCCTGTCAGCGATCTATCAACCTGACATTTCACTAAAATGATTAAATGACAATTATTAATTAATTAATTAATATTTAATTATTATTAAGTTAATAATTTTTTCTTGTGGCAAGAACAATATCATTGTAATTCTGAGAAATTATGTGCATAATTGCTTTTATATTTTAAACACCATGTTTGCATTTTTTCTTTACCTTCATTTAGCTTAAATGTTGAGCTGAAAAGTTATTAGTAAAGGAGATCTTACCATTTCTAGATGTTGTTTTTTTTCTGTTCCTCACCGTATTTCCACTTCATGTTCTTTGTCACTAGAAGACAGAATAGAAAGTTTTTTATTAGATACTTTGACAGACAGGTAGTTTCCATCTGCTGACAGACTTTTTAATAGTACGGCAATGGGGAAGGGGGGGCAATAAGAGATGATGGATGAAACTTACTGCTGAGGAAATGAGGAAGAAGTGAATTGAGCTTTTCATCAAGGTGTTTGTGTTTATGGGCTGCTTTGCAAAGCAGGGTGGAGGGGTGCATTCCAAAAAAGGAATGTGATCAGAGCTAAAGTGGGCGTTTTGTCAGTGTACACTTGATGTTGGCTAATTGTTTAGTTAGGGCTACATTAACACTGTTTCTATTGTAATATTTAGAGTCACTTTAGCATGTCTTTATTGCACGATTGCACTCAGCGGTGGAAAATATCTAACTACATATACTGAAGTACTGTACTTAAGTAAAATTTTGATATACATCTACTTTTCTTTTTCTATTTCATACAAATTGTAATAATACTTCCTTATACTTCTGCTCCACAACATTTCAAAGAGAAATAATATAGCCTACTTTTAACAAGGGGTGTAAAGAAATACAAATGCATTATTTGAATATGCACACACGATGCACTCTGAACAAATCCAACAAACATTTGAATTTTTGCAGTAATATTTGCCTCCTACCCCCACACCCAGTTTAGCTTCCCAGTCAAATTAAAACACAGACATGATACAATCATTGAACATCACTCATTACAGTGGCATCATCCATTTTTATCCAAGGACAGATGTCCATAAAGTCAGTTAAAATCATATAAAAAGACATCAGATCTTTCATGAAGCAGCTGTGCCAAGATATAAGCACAGAGGTGTACCTGGATTTACATTCAATACTCATACATTCAGCGACACTCATCAACAACTTTTGATCAGTTTTCACCAGATTAGTAGTGGAGTGTGGAATAAGGTTTGGTTGATGTTGCACAGGTGTATGCTTACCTCATGGTCTGATATTGAAGCCTGGTACTGTGTGTGACTTGACAGAGGATGAGAACTGAGGGGCTGAAGTTGGGGCCCATCTCAAAAGTGCATGAAATTGGACCGTGAGCTTGTCAGATTTGTGTCAGTAACTTTCTCTTAGTTTTTTTCACAGACACATCAGACTTTACATTCATCTGGGTCACCTTCCATCATATACACATAGCAAGTCATATATCATTAATAGTTTACTTCAGGTCATTAAACTTAAGCTACAAATACAGTATGTATGAGGAGTATAAATGGCTGTAAAGAAAACAGAAATGAAGCAGACTAGACCATCTCTATCAACTTCCAGTATAAGCCATGCCCACATGTGTAAATCCAAATACATATATTTTGTGGCATACACAGATACAGATAATAGCTTTACGTTACACCCCTACTTTTTTACGCCACTACATTTATTTGACAAATGCAGTCATTATGTCCCAATCTTGTTTTTCTTTTTGCCCTAATTATGATCCAAGTCCTTTAAATTTGAGTATATGCTGATACCATGTCAGATATGATACTTTTATTTACCTCAATGTTGATTCATTAAGCTACATAACTGTCACACTGAAATAGAACAGGTAGCTTACAAAATTTGACACACCTTATTTCTCATAAGCTTCCTTGTTCAAAACTGTAAAGTTTATAATTATATATAATTACAAATCATGGAGGGATGATGTATAACTCTTTTGGTGTTGTGGAAGTGCAAAAACTACATGCTCTCATTTGTATATGCAGTGAAATGCTCGAACTGTAGGTATTAAAAGCTCTCAATAATTCTACCACCATTTTTAGACATAGACAAATCCACCTTTCAGCATTTATGTGTGAGACAAAGGGAGAGAGCGAGTTTTTGATATGATTTAGCTTGGGATTGGTTGAAAAATATTGTTATCTGTGGGTTTGGGGGCAGGCTAGGGCATGACTGCACTGTTACCTGTTGCGGAGATGGCACAGCTGAATGTTCAGGACTGTGTAAAACTCTAGGAAACAGTCCTCTTCTCTGCTCTAAGAGGGGAGGAAAATATTTTGGTTGTTTCTATCTCATAGTCTCATATGCAATGTATCCTCAGTACTCATACAGCACTTCTGTCCAGGAAAAGCATCCTCCATATGGTCTGACCTCAATGAATGACCTCGTTTTAAAAATAGCTTTCATTTTTAAAATGATTCAAGATCAAACTTTGTGTGACACAGGACAAGGAGTTGCAAGCACTCTGTCCAAGAGATTGTTTTCTAGTTAGCTGTGCCATCTTTTTGAATGTGTGTTCAAGTTCTGGAGGTCTGCACATTAAAAAAAGAGCAACCCCAACAAGAAATAACACTATATTTACTTTCAATTGAGCTCCAGCAGAGAATTGCCCAGATGGCCCAATCAGAAAAAAAGTCTGGCAGCATCTGGAGCCAGCAGGCCAGATGGAGAGTGGTTCAGATATGGGTTGAGTCACAAGAAGAAAAAACAACAACAACAAAAAAAAAAAACATCCGAGAGTGAAGGACAGGCACACCACCTTTTAGGATATGTTTGCTTGTATTTCCCTTTTGCCTTACTGGTTAATGATGAAATATTGTCACATGGATTTTTAAGATGAGGGTCTCATTATCTCATTGCTACACTGGAGACTGGTCTATTTCAGCACACCATTAAAGATAGTTTAGTGTTTTAAACCTAGATACTTTTAAACGTTGATCAATTTAAAATTTAACTTGATGTTCACAGCTAAATAATTCACAACACATTTCACAAACTTGATATATTTTTCCTCATGCACATGCACACTATATAATGATCCAAGTGTTCTTGTTGTTGAACACAAGACTGGTGTCAAGGTCAAACTATGATATATTTTTATGCTAATCAACTTACAGTATCCATCATGTTCAGCTGACACAACACAAACATTCACAGTGAATTTAAAGGCATCTAGCAGTGAGGTTGCAGATTGCAACCAACTGAATACCTCTCACCCTCCCCACCCTGAAGTGGCCACGAAACTCGTGAAAAACATGAAAAACATGTAAGGCCCTCTCTAGAGCCAGTGTTTGGTTTGTCTGTTCTGGGCTACTGTAGAAACATGGTGATGCAACATGGCAGGCTCTGTGGAAGAGGACTTGCTATGTAGATATAAAGGGCTTGTTTTAAGGTAATGAAAATACAATGATTCTTATTTTCAGGTGATTATACACTAATTAAAACATACTTATGAATATTATATTCCATTTCTACCAGGTCTGTTCCGCTAGATGCCACTAAATTCTACACAATGCTCCCTTAAGGTAAAATATAAAACTATTTACTTAATTAAAAACAACCATTAGCTAATGAGTAAAAACAATTAAGAGTTATTAGATAAAATGAATAGAATAATGGAATAAAGAATAAGAAAAGAACAAGACCCTTTAGATAAAACCATGAATATAAATTCTCCAACCAAGACAAGCACACCTAATATATAACTCAATAAAATTAAAAGACAAATTAAGAATAAGACAAATATCAAAATCCAAACAGTTCAGTTAGAATGTGCAATAACTTTTCATTTAAATTTTCAATTTCACTTTTAACGCTGCTATCCTAACATGCACATCTCACTTACTGTATTTTAGTGTTTGGTGTAGTTCCCCACACATAGTAGCACACAGTTCAGTCATAGTACAGTGGACTTGAGAAGGTCATATGTCACCACCCACATTGCGAAAACTACACTTGGCTTTGTCACAGAAACTAAAAAAAGTATGCAGAGTGAATTTCTCTTCACTGAGTGAAGGTCACAATGCTTGTTGCGACCGTGGCAGTGTGTTGTTAGCTTGACTGTGCAGAAGCCAAGAGCTGTGGTCGTACTCAAGAGTAGAGAGCATGCTGAAGGTTGCTCACTGAATACTCAGAACGCATCAAACTCAGAATTTATTCAACTGGGAAACATTCTGAACTTCCTCAACCAGCACTGTTGAGCTCAGAATATCAGTCCCTATTGCTCCAACAAGCGGTGGCCAATAGTATTTAAAAGCTCCCAGATCTGAATGATGAACACCTTGCCTCAGCACAGGCACACCATAATTTTTTTAAGGTATACATATGATGTACTGTGTAAGCATAGATAAAATACATTATGCCTCTTTTTCTGATAAGGACAGGCAAAATACTATATTGTTTATTCTAAGCAAAGGGGAAAAATGACACATAAGATTATTTTTACTTATTGCATGTTTTAGTAACACTACTACTACAAGCTTTCTTTGCCCTACTCCTACATGTATTGTATGTATGTACGGTTAGACTTGCCTGAAACCCTTGAGTCAGGCCTGAAAAGTCATAGTCCAGCAACATAAAAAAAACTTATAGAGGAGCACGTTCTGTCAATCTCCATCCCTTCTGTATCCAGCAGAGCAGAGATTACTATCAGACTCTCAGCATTACCGGGGATGATGCAACACAGCAAAACAGCTACTTTGTGTTGCTGCAGTGAGATAAGGGGTCGCAATTCATCTGTCCTGGCTGTCTGGCTGACGGTGACAACTGGCAAGAGCTGGCCCTGTGGAGGAAGTGAATATAGAAGAAGACATAAACTGGTTTAGGGAGAACAAATGGGAAAGTACTGAGGGATTTTGTGGTACTTTAAAAGGGGTTATAAATATGATGAATCATATTGAGCCTTTTCTAAAAACCTATGGAGAACTGGAGACTTCACCATAGCCTTACTTCACTAATGAACAAGACATTTTCATAATGACTCCATTTGTTCTTGTTCTATTGGTTCTTTTTGTAGTCAATTCAGTGGAACAAAGCCATCATTAATGTTATTAAATTCCATCTGTGCTTTACAAAATAAGTCAAATCACATCTCTCTGCTCTTGCCTGCCTTGAAGAAGATCTGTTGTGACCAAACCATAGTAACATTGTATCACTTTCACTATTACTATATTTAGAGCATCTGCATCTGATGGAAGTGTGTGTTCCTCTCTATCATTTTTACTTCTTTTACCACTTATGGTTGTGCCATGACTCATATTTGCATTCATCAATTAAGCAACGTTAATAATCTGATTAAAGAAACTTTTAGCAGCCAAATATGTCACCTATCCTTTTCCAGAGGATTTATGTTGGTGTTTAAGTGGTCATCTTTAGGCTGCTGGTATATTTGTTTTAACTACGCGTTTACATGCGCATCATGGCTACACATGACGAGTGGGGGCAGTATGAAAAATAAGGTCAGCATCACACTCGGATCACCAAAACAATGGTGGTAAGTTTTGAAGAGAAATTCACAGAGCTTGTTCGCATCTACCTGCATTTATACGCTGTTCCTATGCTATTCCCTAGTTACAAAAATGCAGTCAGAATAGTTGGAGGGAGGTTTCTACAATGTCGTTGCTGCTGCTTCTTCTGCTATGATGCCAACATCAACTTTATAGTAACCTCTTCATTGTTGCAATGGTCTCTGTTTGTGTTATGTACAAGCAGAAGTTCACAAGGAAAATTCCAGAATCAGTCAGGGATGATTAAGCCCTAAACTGCCCCCTAGTGGATATACTTTTTAATCGTCCAGATATATACAAAGTACGCAAGAAAGTATGTGAACAATGATGCTTGAATTGCAGCTGTTGTTTACATGTAAGAACTGGTAAAAAAAAAAAAAAACAAGTACATCAGCAGCTTTATATCTCAAAACACAACACACAAAACATGCCAAAGAATTCATAATATAGATTGATACCTAGTGCAACACAACATTATACAGTATTACATAACAACACAGCTAATTCCTTTTCCCCCTGAGAGATACAGAGAACCATTTAAAAAGACAGACATTTATACTGCAGAACTACCCCCCCCCCCCCCCCCCCCCCCCCCCCCATTCTCCAGGGATCTCTCCATGATAACTAGTGTTTTTCTTTACCCTAGCATAAAAAGGTCAGGGCCTGACTCGATGCTTTACACGCCCACAGTAATACACAGTAATAATAATCCTGGAGTGTGGCGCAACAACACCAGCTAGCCCACAAGCTAATTAATCCAACCTGCCTTACAACCACCCATCAAGTACTTCATCAACACCGGTCAGCAGCTGCGGTAAAGGGTCAGTGCTTCTCAAACGGCCAGGGTGCCGAAGCATGAACACACCACAGTGCAAGCAATTGCAAGCAAAGACAGAGGTGTCTGTCATGAGAGGGCTTGTAGACACAGTCTTATGCACGCTCGTCTAATCATAAGGCAGATAGCACTAGGGTGATTTCATTGTGAATGTACTTGTTATGTGAAAAAGACACAGAAGAGTCACAGTTTTAAACAGCTTATTATTCATATGTTCATCATTGTCTTTTCCTACTGTTTCCTCCTTGTTGTTTTCCTCCACCGTGTATGTGTCCTTTTCATAAGTGCAAGTAAAAAATACATAATTTGAGACAAACTGATGTAATTTAAAGTGTAAATAATTTTGTAAAATTTCTATTCTATTCTTCCCTTTTCAAAGATGTAGTTATTTTATTTTACCTGGGCTCTGACACTGAATCACTGTCTTAAACAATGTGCTGCTCAGGGTCAATTTTACATTGAATCCTGTATGGTCAGAACAATTAGATAGATTAACGCTCTCATTTCTACAGGCTTAGTGGTTTCGGCCTTCAATGATCAGTCACGGATCATCCATATCCATCTAGATCACATGCTGTATCTGGGCTCATACTCAATATGCTGGAAGGGAATCAATTAAACACTAATTAATTTGATCTTAAATGTGGCAAACAGTTCAACTCCAGGTTTAATTAAATAAGTAAAGCTTGTATTAATGTATCTTTTTTTTTTTTATAAAACATGATACACAAATACAATAAAAGTTAAATTAAAAATGAGAACTGAAAATATGAAATGAGAGAGTCTACTTTTCTGTCAGGCTTCTGGACGAAAATATAAGACACAGCAGCATACATAATACAAAAACAAACAAACAATAAACCAAACCTAGATATGATTTAATTATGTAGTTGAAATGTTAAATGTTTATGAATGTAACATTCTCAGCTCACTTTTAGTCCGAAGTCCTTCTGCATGAAAGTAACAAGAAGGAACTAATAAATTACAGTGAAATATCTTCCCCAGGTGTGTTTGGTTTGAATGGGCTATTGAGTCTATAGCAGGCTACCTTGGTAGATGCACCGTGATGAGGATAGACTACCTGGCTAAACAAGCCAAGGGATCAATGCAGTTGCTGGTACTTTTCTGTGTCTTGCTCTTTGTGGCCTCATCGATTGTTGTCTCATTCCTGCACCTGTGAGAGCTCTATCAGACAATTTACTAGTGTTTAAAAAAGAAAATGTGTCTCTCTACAGAGTTACAGTGGATTATTACCATTCATTAAGTTTTGTTCTTTGAATCCTTTATGGGTACCCCCAAATGGCAATATAAGTATCACTAAGTGTCCATTTCAACTACACTTTTTTTCTCAAGGGTTCATAAAGTTTGTAAGAATTGCTGATTGCTTGAGTAGAATAAATGCCAATGCTTAAATATATGCAGAATGACTACCTGTCTACAAAACAGAAATTTTTATTATGATAATGAAGAAACTGAACTGGAATGTACCTTTTTTGATATGTTGTAGGTGTTACAAATGCTGTGAATTTAAATGAATTGAATTTAAACATGCTCAACCTACATTATAATGGACTTTGTAGATTTTCAACTGTAGTAAAATTAGGTAAACAATGTAAATCCCTCCAAATTTTTACAGATCTTACTATAATTTTTAAAATGTATATTGCTTCAATACTGAATGTTTTCCAGTGACAGTAGCCAAAACACCTCAGAAGACTGCTTTATTCTGCCCTCCAAGTTGTAAATCCAGCAATGACAAGACGCACACACACACACACACACACGCTGACAAGGCATTATACAGCCCGGGGTACCTGGCCTTCTATGTGAAACCATTATGCAGGATTTCTGCCTCCTGCTGAATGCAGTTGGGATGCGGGACCTACTTATTACAGCCCAGATGTGCCTGTAATTCATCACTGTCTCCCCTGCCCCCATCGTACTCTGGAGGATGTCTGGAGCACGGCCCCCAAGTGTGTGTGCATGTGTATGTGTATGTGTCTGTGTGTGCAATCATGTTCATCTGTCTATCATTTTTTTAAAGGCCTGTATAGTAATTGTCAATCCTTATTTATGCACATGTATATATGTATGTGCACTTGTGTGTGTGTGTGTGGTTTACAGTCTGTTTCTTTCTATTCTCCACCATCTTTCTTTCTGCATGCCAAGGGTTTATACAATATTAATCAAAGTCATTAAGGGTCTCACAGAAGTATTGTACATATTAATGATAGCCGTTCATATTGAGCACCTTGCGTCCACCTATTTTTGCACAGGCTCTATAAAACTGGGTGAATCATTTATGTGCGAGTTGTAGATGTGAGTAAAACACCCCTGCCTCAGCCAATACTTGCACTACTGTGGTACAGATGGTGTGGTAGTGGTGGTGCACTCATTATTCCTGCTGCTCATTATTTACTCATTATATGTGTCACTCTTCTTCCCCTACAACAAAATTAATGATTTGTTTTGGTTCACGTGTTTGGCTTCTTATTGCCCGAACAAGTGATTTCTCTGTACTGGTAATGCTGACCAAACACCCATGTATAAATACAAGATGACCTTGTTACACCTGCGGATATAAATGAGGTAGCACTTGAGACCTGACAGTATTGCATCAATAATCACAGGTTTCACTGTACATGAGAGGACTTCACTTCTTCCTCTCTTATCGATTTAGTTATTAAAAGCCATAATCCTGTCTTTAAATGCCTCTTGCCTCTTCAGTGTGGCTATACAACAACAGGCAATTAGAGCATGAAGTTATAACTGCTTTTACAATTGATGTATTCCCGTCACTAAAGGCCTCTGGAGAGTTGACGGTGAGTGGGGCGGTTGTGTAATGGTTGTTTGTCTTCCATGCCCACACAAACCCCTTACTCTGACACAATGACAACACAAACTGATTTAAGAGACCATTAACAGCAATCTTTGCCCCTGGCCCAACTTGCCTAGTAACCTATGTCACACAGATAGGTAAAGGGACAGGCTGTTTTGATGGAGTTAGAGATGAATGCTGAACAGCTTGACTACAGACTATTGAGCTCAGTAAAAGTAAACAAGTTTCTACAAAACAAAAAGCAATTAAGCCCTCAGTAGATTACTCTCTTAACAAAGAGATTTGCTTTTCTGTGTTGGTTTACATTGTCCTTTACTGTACTAAGCAAGGCTCTACATACTACAGTCCAAATCAATACTCAGATATACCAATAGATTGCCTACCGCTGCTGCCCACACCAATGGACAAGTAGTTGAACTGAGGAGAAGCAGGGATCAATGTCATCATGTTCTCAGTAAACCCCTTTAGTTTGCTGATATTCCAATGTTATCCTGGGGAGGGCGCGTGTTTCCCGTGTGATAAAACTGCTACAAAAGGTGTAGCTGTGCTCCGTCGATACAGAATGATTTTCCTGCCACTATATAACACCACATGTACACACGCTTTTCCTACTCCAACCCCTCTGACCCAAGCTGTCTCAAGTGTTGCAATAATTGCCCAATCAATACACCCCATGTCAATTGCATCATGCCTAGAAAGCAGGAAGCAAAAACAAGAAACAGACACAATCTGCCGTTGCTGCTCCCCCTGGGGCTAATCTGTCATGAAATCAATACAAACGATGACACCACATGACAACGGACCGGCTGATACCATCTTTCATCTGAAACCACCAAAGAAGCCTCAGACTATGATATGTGGCTGCTATAGTGGACTGCTGTTACCGATTCTGCCACCATTCTTCAATGTGTCCAGCTAACGGAAGGAAGAGTGGGTTGTGAGACCTCTGAGAGATCTTTGTTCATACTGAAAGCGCTGAGAGCAGCAGATTGTGTCTCTGGTGTGAAGGGTTAAGCGATACAATGCTGGCACTGGACAAAATCCCAGCATCTCCAAATAGTCTCACTTTCACAAATTATAAGAGGGATTTCAGATTTCAAGGTAAAAATGTGCTAGTTGAAGACATAAAATAAGGTATACCAAAATAGAAAAGAAAAAAACCCCCAGCAAACTCACTGAATCATCTTACTCAATATCACTTACAGTACAATTAAGCATGGAAACACAAACACAGAATTTTACTGTATAAGTTCACTTAAAGACGTAGTAGATACATGCAAACATAAATACAGTTTTACTGATGGAATGAAATAGACACTGTTGTTTTCTCACCTGTGTGTCGGAAAGAGAATAACTGACACATAGGTCCAACAGCCTGAATGTCAGCTAGATGACAATATCTCAATGTTTGCTGCTTGATCACATTTGCATTTGGTGTGTTTTTTGTATCACTTCCATTTTGTCAATCACAGAGACACAGAAAGAGGCAGTTGACAAGGAGAGACAATATTCAACACAGGTAGTTACACAGAATCAATCTGTCTCCCTCTCAGTCCTAGATCACCTTACTGCCTGACAGTTTCTAAAACTGAGAGAGAGAAAAACATACTGTGAATTAATTCTTGTCACATTTTAGTGACAAGAATTTTAGTGACACATTTTAGTCATTTGGATCTTGTTTGATTTAATTAAACACGTTTAAGTTGCATCAATAAAAAAAATAAAATAAAATTATATATAATAGATTTAGTCTAGATTCATCTTCATCAAAAGATGAAAAATATCTTTACAATGACATGTTATCAAGAATGCTTTACTTTAGAGTTTCTTTAAGGAAATTCCAAAAATAGAACCAATTTGACAATGCATTTAATCATATAGTAATATCCATGAATATTAAATAATTTACATGAGGGTGTATAAAAAAATCCTTCTTACTGAAACACTTTCTTCAGATAATTGATCATTATCATTAGACATTGTTGTTGGTTTGTAACACTGTAATGAATAAATGTTTACTTGTTTACAGTTGTCTATAATCCAAATATGGACAAGTGCTTTTTATGGCCAATCTTTGGAATTTTCTTGATTGGGCATCAGTTCAACTGAGTATGCTTTCATTTGCTGACACCAGAGTGTTGGCAAGAAGGCCCCAAAACAAGAGAAAGGGAGAATGGACATGGTATATTTAAAATCGTTACAATTCCTACAAATTTTATCTAATCTAGTGGATATAAAGAACCCTGGAACTAAAACTGAGCAGCACCTAAACATGATTTATTTTCATTTGGATGCCAATTTGCTTTAATAAACACAAACAAGTGTTGATGGTATGGTCTGTTTTCTGACAGCACTGTAGGTGAGTGTCACAACTTCCATTAACTCTGCACTTTTTTTCTATTTAAAAACTAAACCCAGCATGAAAGATAATGGATTTAACCTTAATATTAATCCCATAGCTCTGGATAATGTTATATTAAGGATATCAGCATAAATTATAAATATTCTTGTTCCCTCCAGGATTAGGTAATATTAAGTTACATGCTAAATTGTGAGGTGGTTGTATGGCAGCTGAAGTATGTAAATAAACTTTGTAAGAAGAATGGGTGGGGAAGGTTGTTGTACCAATAAGAGTCTCAAAATATCATATATTACATTCTGGTTCTGCAGATTTATAAAGTGAATGCATGCAGGTCACTGAAAAGGTCTTATTCCTTTGTCCATTTTCAGATTGTTCTGTTAACATTGATACGTGATAACAGTTTAGTTTAGTTTAGTTTAGTTTAATTCTAGATGACCGTGTTCACATTATTTGTGAACTTGTTTTCTGCCTTCTTCTATGGTCCAATGCTGGATGCTCATTGAGTTTTATGTTTCTGATTGCCATCCCAAGTGCAATGCCAATTACCTTGTTTGCTATTTAAGAGGCATCTATCCTGCATTGTTGGCACATTGTTTGGTCTTTTTGCCTTCTATAAACAAAGAGACTTCTTTTCATTGCGTGTGGCCCTCCTCTGTCATCCTTAGTCAACATAAGAAGTACTACTTCTTCTGAGCACAGTGGAAACTCAACATGTAAATTTGTCATACAAATGTAGTTGTTATGAAGAATGTTAACTGACAAAATGAATAGTGTTAGCCAAGACAATGTGAAGAAAGACTTCTCAGCACATTGTACCAGATCAGATCGTGCAGAAGGAATCCTTGCTCACCTTAATCTTCACCATCTTGCACAGTCAGCACATGTAACAAAGCAGAGAAAAGGAATCAGGGGTATCACAGAAAAAGAAGGAATACTGAGAGTAAAATGGACGTGAGAGAAAGAAACGTTCCCTTTAATCGTTCTAAAATTACCTTCTTATTCACTGGTGCCTCATTTAACTAAAATAGGTCTTGAGTGCATACACTTTAAATGTAACTCAAATTAAGTTATCTGGATGACAAAAGGAATCGCATCAGTAATTCTGCTTTGCCTCTAGCACAACCTTAGAGAGAGAGGGAGGGAAGGGACAAGGGTTGGGGTGTTGAGCCTGTTTGATCCCTCTTGAATGAGAGGAATGGAGAGTGGGCAGACAGAAACATTCAATTTGTCATACAATGGTCGGCTGAATGACTGGCTGTGTGATGGATTGATTGACTGACTAACTGGTTGGCTGGTTTCCTTTCAGCATTTGAATGAGCTATAACTGGTCATGTTTGACGGATATTCCCACAGTAAACCTCCCAATACTGCTGTGTCCTGAACAGCACAGCTCATGACAGTGTAATAAAATCATACAATGAAGAGATAAAATGTGTGTAATCCTCATGTCAGCTGCTTTATGTAATTTTCATTTAGTTCTTTGCAGTCAGCTTGATGTGTATTGTCTATGGAAGCATTTGGGAGAGATAATTTGTCTAGTTGTTTTATGCATACAGCACTAGCGGGATAATCTCTAGATTATCTTCAGAGAACTTCCTGCTCTCATACAGTGCAGACGCTTTTCTGCTTGCTCTCGCTTCTGCTTATATTTTTCTGCTTATATTCTTATTTTCTTATTTTCCTCTGCGATAAAATATGAGCAGCAGCTCCTAGATACTTGTAAATCACTGGGACTAAAACTTATAACAGGCTATTAGCCATATTTCAACATTTTTATAATCTCCTCACTACAACGCGAGTGAGGCCTACCAGCAGGACAAGCCTGTAGCTACTGCAGTAGCACTTAGCCAAAAGCTAATCGACAGCAAAATGCCTCCTTTCTCCACGGACGACTACCACAAACTTCTGCAGAAGATTGCAGTGCTGGAAAACAAAATTCACCGGATTGAAGTGAATGTGGAAGTGAATGGACTATGTGGGAATGACACCACCTTACCATGGAATCAAAGTAGCAGACAAGAGCATGCTAACACGCGGCTAATTAGCACCACCAAGACTACAAAGAAACAGGAGGGCAGTGAACTGGACAATAAATCTAGAAGTGGTAGTCCTCCCTGGAACTCTCTAGGAGCAAAGCCAAAGAGTAAATCATTTCCTGGGAAAACGGGAGGACGACTAACAGGCAGAGCCCAGCGCCCTGAGATTTGTGATGCGACTGGCTGGCCTGCACTATCCAGGCAGACTGCTTCCTCAACCCCTGTTCTTAGTAGGACACAGCGGTGGACAGCTGTGAAAGGGAGAAATAACAACAAATCTCCCCAACAACCAAGTGTACAGCTAGAGAACAGATTTGCTCCACTCCTGCAGGACCCTGGATCTCCATCGGATGACCTGGATAACCAATCTTCTTCACACAGCAGGGTAAGGAAGGAGAGTAAATCAGAAAGTAAAAGGCTACAGGGAAAGCTAACGACTGGGCCTGAAACACTGATTTTGGGTGACTGTGCTATAAAAGACTTGAGAAGCATGTGCAGTAAAAACACCAAAGTACTCTGCTTTCCTAATGATTGTGTCTCTGACATGACAGAAAGAGTCCTGCATATTGTGGCTGCACATCCGAATGTGAAACACATCATACTGCACATAGGGGCAAATGATGTTGTGAAACAACAGTCTGAAGTACTGAAACGAGACTTTGGTGATCTGTTCAACACAGTCAGCTCTCACCAGTCCGAAAAGGAGTTGAGAGATTCAGCAGATTGTTGGCACTGAACACATGGCTTTCAACTGCTTGTACTGTCCATTCACTGCACTTCATTGACAATTTCAATTTTTTCTGGGACCGTAGACATCTTTTTAAGGCAGATGGACTTTTCCTTAACAAGCCTGGTGTAAAATTGTTTATCTCTAACTTTTTTTTTTACCTCCTACGTCACCAATCTGCTGCCTCTGCCAAGGTCGAGCGACAAGAAGATATGACAAAACACGTCAGAGACCTTGAAAGAGAGCTGCCTCCGCCTGAAGTGTGTTTCCAACAAAGTCGAGAGGAGGAGTCTTCGCCCCTGTCACCAACTCCCACGTTCGAGGATTCACCACCTTCACCCCCCCGAATCCCTTCCAGATCACCCTCTTCTCCAATCACCCTTTCTCCCTCCTCCCCCCTCTTGGAGTTCACTGACCAGATGAAAGAGCTGGTCACTGCAGGGACCAAACTCACACCTCGTCCTACTCCCATTTTCTCTCCCCTAAACCCCCCTCGGCGTCCACCTCCACCCATGACTTTAAGCCCAGTCCCAACGGCTCCATCACAGTTACGGCGCCCGCCCCCTCCCCCCCCCTCTGCGACGGCCACAGAATCAACGTCTCCCTCTTCCCTCACCCGCCCTCCTTCCTCCCCCTCCTCCACAACAAAAAAGCACTAACTGATATGTGCTGGGTCCAGGCTGCAAGGCCAATGATACTCATGTCTCTTCCCAGCAAAAGCCGGGGCCCAGTGTGCCAGTAGCTTGCCCAATTCCTGTCTTGATAGGTAACAGGAAAAGAATGGTGAATCTGTTCAGAGAGAGGAAGCACTCAACTGGTTTTGTGAATTTATCAAATTTAACGTCCATTCCTCGTCAGCTACAGCTTGTCTCAAAAAACTGGATAGATAATATTTTTAATACATTAAATTCAGCTTTATTAAATATCAGGTCTTTATCAGGAAAGGCCTTTTTAATCAATGATTTTATCATCGAGCACAATCTTGATTTTATGTTTTTAACTGAAACTTGGTTAGACCAAGATAACAGTGCAGCTGTTCTTATCGAGTCAGCCCCTCCCAACTTCAGTTTTATGAGTAAAGCTAGAGTGCATAAGAAAGGAGGTGGAGTTGCCATTTTGTTTAATGATTCCCTCCAATGCAAACAGATGTGTTATGGAAACTTTGATTCTTTTGAATATTTGGCTCTTCAATTGAAATCCTCCACTCGTGCGGCATTTCTAAATATCTACAGGCCACCTAAATACTGTGCAACCTTTTTTGATGATTTTGCTGAACTGCTGTCTATTGTCTGTATTGACTTTGACTGTGTGTAGTCATTGTCGGTGATTTTAACATCCATGTTGATAATCCCCAGGACAGAGGGACTAAAGAATTGTATTATGTTCTTGATAACTACGGTCTGACTCAGCATGTAATGGAGCCCACACACAACAAGGGGCACACTCTGGACTTAATCATCGCTAAGGGTCTGAACATCTCTGAGGTCGTGGTGACTGATGTTGCTCTTTCTGATCATTCCTGTGTTTTCTTTGAGAGTGCTATCTCCATGCACACAAATGTTCAAAGAGAGGTAATCACAAAACGGTATATCACTGAAAATACCAGTGAAAAATTTATTCAGGCCTTCTCTGTCATACCCACCCTCTCCGGGGTCTCGGTCAATGACCTTGTAGATAATTTCAGTTCTAAAATTACAAATGTTATTGATGCCATTGCACCTACCAAGGTGAAGGTTGTCTCTGGTAACAAAAAATCTCCATGGAGAAATGCCATGCTGGTCAGAATGGAAAAAAGAGAGTGTCGAAAAGCTGAACGCAAGTGGCGCAAAACAAATCTCCAGGTTCATTATGACATCTATAAAGAGAGACTACACATTTATAATTTGGAACTGAGAAATGCAAGGCAGTCCTTCTTCTCCGAAATCATTGCCAAAAATAATAATAATAATGATGCACGTGCCTTATTTGCTACTGTCGACAGGCTAACAAATCCTCCTGTGCCAGTAGCCCCTGAATTTCAATCCACCAAGGCTTGCAATGAATTTGCTTCATTCTTCACTGACAAAATTCAGAAAATCAGACAAACAGTCAGTTCCACCATATCAGGTGCAGGATATGTGTTGTCCCTGAACCCATTTAAAATCAATTTCAGTTGTATGACACAATTCCATCCAATCAACCATAAAAACCTGGAGGACATTATACAACATCTGAAATCCTCCTCTTGCTGTCTTGATATTCTGCCTACAGGATTTTTCAAAACGGTCTCAAATTGTATGGCCCCAGATCTCCTACAGATTGTTAACATATCTCTTCTGTCAGGTGTCTTCCCGCAAGCCCTGAAAACCGCCGTCATCAAGCCATTCTTAAAAAAGAACAATCTAGACACATCACTAATGAGCAACTATAGGCCCATATCAAACCTCCCATTCTTAAGTAAAATCATTGAAAAAGCTGTTTTTCAACAACTGAATAACTTTGTGGCACTAAACAACTGTTTTGATGTCTTCCAATCAGGATTTCGACCACACCACAGCACTGAGACTGCTCTTGTTAAAGTCTTCAATGACATACACCTAAACACTGACAGTGGCAGAATTACAGTATTAGTATTACTAGATCTCAGTGCTGCATTTGACACAGTCGACCACAACATATTACTAGACAGACTAGAAAACTGGTTGGGACTTTCTGGCTCAGTGCTAAACTGGTTTAAATCCTACTTAAAGGACAGAGACTACTTTGTGTCTGTAGGTAATTACACATCTGAGCGAACAGAAATGACATGCGGAGTTCCCCAAGGCTCCATTTTGGGGCCTCTTCTGTTCAACATCTACATGCTCCCACTTGCTCAGATTATGAAAAACAACAAAATATGCTACCACAGTTATGCGGATGACACACAGATTTACATAACTGTATCACCAGGGGACTATGGTCCAATACAAACACTGAGTAAGTGCATTGAAGAAATCAATGATTGGATGTGCCAGAATTTCCTTCAGTTAAACAAAGACAAAACTGAAGTAATTGTTTTTGGAGCCAAGGAAGAGCGTTTAAAAGTCAGCACTCAGCTTCAGTCAGTAATGTTAAAAACTACAAACCAAGCCAGAAATCTTGGTGTAGTCATGGACTCAGACCTGAATCTCAACAGCCACATTAAGACAATTACTAAGTCAGCCTACTATCACCTGAAGAACATATCAAGAATTAAAGGACTTATGTCCCAGCAGGATTTGGAAAAACTTGTCCATGCATTTATCTTCAGTAGACTTGACTACTGTAACGCTGTCTTTACAGGTCTCCCTAAAAAATCAATCAGACAGCTGCAGCTGATTCAGAACGCTGCTGCTCGAGTCCTCACTAAGACCAAGAAAGTGGATCATATCACTCCAGTTCTCAGATCTTTGCACTGGCTTCCTGTCTGTCAAAGAATTGACTTTAAGATACTGCTGCTGGTTTACAAAGCACTGAGTGGTTTAGGGCCAAAATACATTTCTGATCTGCTGTCACTTTATGAACCATCTAGACCTCTCAGGTCATCTGGATCAGGTCTGCTTTCTGTCCCCAGAGTTAGAACCAAACATGGAGAAGCAGCTTTCAGTTTCTACGCACCACATATCTGGAACAAACTCCCAGAAAACTGTAGGTCTGCTGCGACTCTCAGTTCTTTTAAATCGCAGCTCAAGACTTTTCTGTTTGCCGCTGCCTTCCATTAAACAACATTATGGGTTATTTTACGCTGCACTGTTACTTTTATTCTTATTCTTATCTTTTATTCTTATTTCCTTTTCTTTTTAATTGTTTTTATGTCTTTTTACATGTCTTACTTTTAAATTCTGTTTAATGCTTTTTATGATCAATGTAAAGCACTTTGAATTGCCTTGTTGTTGAAATGTGCTATACAAATAAACTTGCCTTGCCTTGCCTTGCCTTCATATCAATTAGCATGACATATGTCATAATCCCAATTTGACATGCACGTTTCATTTGATGATCACTGAGCAAACAACATTTTCAGAGTTAGCTTTTGATACATAAACATGATTTGATGTTCTCTCATTTACTCAAGCAGTATTATCATTTAAGGTTTCAAGGAAGGCGTTACATTCAAGCTATTTAAAAATACTCCATTATTATTTTAGCCAGATAAAATCTTGTAATTCAGGAAAAAAAACAATGGTTAACAGAACAATAAAGTGAAAAAACACATCAGCACTCAGTGAACTCTGTGAAACCACTGAAGGTACAGCAAGCCACAAGCCATCACCCACTGCAGCAGCAGAAGTGACATACACTTTCTTTAACATTATTGTTTTGTCTGTGACATATAATACCTAATGCTTCAAAATAGAACTATATATGTATATCAAATATACACCATATACTGTAGAGCACGTACTGTGTAGTTGTATATCTAATTTTTATTAAATGTCTTTTTACTTGTCTGTTACAGTAGATATATTGGCTCATAGGTCTTAGAGTAGCAGACAGTGACCTAAATGACAGTGGCCTGACAAGAATGTCCCATTAAAAATGTGATCCTATCCTGACATCATCTCTTGGAAACTCTCCCTTTTGTCATGAATGGAGTTTGATAATTGAAACTTACTGAGACAACATCACAATTTTGATGAAAAGAGTATAAATATAAAAGGATTCTTATTAAATAATAATATGTTCAAATTTAAATTTGATATTGGTTGAGTTCTTTTGTTTTCCAACAAGTAAAAGTCATGGAATTCAAATATGTGCAAAACATAGAAAAAATAAATCTGCTTTACATGCATTTTTTAAATGTATTTTTGCACAGAATAGGGATAGTGGATTTAGTCCCATCATTTTTTTTTTTTTACAGTATTTGTGTTCTACAACGTAATATCTTTGAGGCGAATATGGACAAAAGATTGATTACTGTGACCAATAACTCTTTCAACATACATATGGGAATGTAAGTATTATAATAAGATGGACTTGAAAAAATCTGACCCTATTTTTTAATAATTTATTTTTTTCCAGTTATATTCTCATTTCTCAGTTAGAAAATCTTTTGTTTTTTGTTTTTTGATGCGTCTATGGTAACTCACTTACTCAGTGAGACTGATTGTGCCAAACTTCAGGCTCAATAATAATAATAATAAGAAGAATAATAAGAACAAATACCACAAACATCCCCCCAACCATCCCACTACCACACACATACTGCACAGGTGCACACCATCTGATTATTTCAGGTTTTACTGTATTTGCTTCAGTGGTCTTATTCCCACTTGGACAGGTGTTGTTGACGTACTATCATTTGATGGGAGTAGTGGGGTGTGTGGTTGGGTGAGTGTTTTCTTTTGTGTGTGTGTGTCTTACTGTGGGTCCAGGGCTCCCAGTAACAGTGTGGTTCAGACAGAAGAGCACTGGCTGTTTGATCCCACTGATCCCCTCTTGCTGGTTCAGAGATGCAGAGCAAGCAGGACATCTCACACAAACACATACACACGCATGCATGCATGCATGCACACACACATACAAACACACACACAAATACATGCAGTCAGTTTGCTACTATACTAAGTGGATATTCACCTATTATTAAAGAACCACCATAGGTGAGTCATCCCTTTCTAAAATAATTGCAGGTTCCTTACTAACAACATCAAAATAAAAATACCAATACTACTACTACTACTACTACTAATAATAATAATAATAATAATAATTATTATTATTATTATTATTATGCCTTATGGTACTGTCAACCCAATAGATGTCCTCCAGCTCCTCCTGTGGTTCCTAAGCCAGAGGGGATATGTAGTGTCTTGACTGTGTTCTGGGTCTGCTCCAAGCACTCCTCATGGCAACACGTGTCCAGAATACCACTACAGGTAAGCATCCTGAGCAGACGCCTGAAGCATCTTAACTAGCTCCTTTAAATGTGCAGGCTGGTTCTACTATGAACTCTTCGCTCTGTCCCTCAGGGTGAGCCCAGATATTCTGCAAAGAAACCTAATGTTGGCCGCTTGTATTCACAATCTCATTCCCTCAATATCTAGCCAGCACTCATGATGACAGTTGAGGGCTGAACAACACATACATGACTGCAAAAACTGCGCTAATTCCTTTATATGTTATCCAGATGTTGAAATATTTGAATTTCTTTACATGCGGCTACATCTCACTTGCAACCTGAAGGCAGTATTTTTACCATCTTTTTGCTAGTATAAAGGCCTCAGGTGCTGACTCTCATACCAACAGCTTCATACAGTCAGGATGATGCTTGGTTTAATATAAATAGTCTATAAAAACTATTTTCAATGCAAAAAAAACCCCTCAATAGTCCCACATGTTGAGTTGCAATAATGGAACACAATGTCAAAATGGGCTCCATTAAAGTGATCACTGTAAGGAACCCTGGCAGGACACAATAAATTTCAGGAAAATTAATATGCTGCTTGTTACTAATAATTAAGGTGTCAGTGACACACTGTAATAAGAGTGTGTTCCTGACCAATTGTTGGCCCACTCCATGGTCTTAACTGGGCTTACGACCCAAAGTGCGCATTTTAATAAACAAATCTTTAAATGTATAAAGTATTTACTCATAATTGAGCAGCTTTTAACTGAAGTTATTTAACTGAAGCCCAGTTTGTGTTATTGTCACGTACTCTCTCTTCATATTTCTAGATGATAACGTGCACACAGCCACACAAACAGCCACATTGCAGACAGAAATGACTCTCAGCAAAAGCAAACATAACTCACTGAAGACACGCACTCTTGTTAGCCAAACATACACATGGCTAACATCCACTTGCTCCACTCTCCGTCTCTGTCAACACTCCATGAGACTTAATCAAACTCAAACAGTGTAAAGCCCCTGTCACCCTTTCATCCTCAAACAAGGAAGATGAGAGACATTAAATTTCCAGTTTACTAATTGTCTAGACTACCTAAAACTACTGTTGAATAAATATCGTGTTTGTGTTCAATTGCAGTGGCCCCTTACCAGTAATAATCAGTTGTAATTAAAAATCTTAGCATTTTAACATTTTGTGTTTATAATGAATAACATTTGTGAATCCCTTTTGCTGCAATTTGCTATTGCAAAGAATAACACAGGCAAAGAAGGTAAAATAAAAGAATAAGAAGACACACAAGGATGAAGACAGAGGCCAGATGAGAAGGGAGACACATTAGCCAAAGATGACAATAAATATCACATCTGAGGTGACAAAAATGAGAGGAAAAATGTACAAAGAGAAGCTGAGTCTAAGAAGGGTAATGTGTGAAAGAGTAAGTGGGTTTAAGAGGCGACAAGTAAAAGAGGGAGGGGATTTAAGAGAGTGGGAGACGGGAAAGGATGGGAGCATGATAGTAGCTAAAATGATGGCCACCCATGCGCTCCTCTAATATGAGACACAAATGGATCTGCCTTTCATCCCAGCAATGCACACGCCATCCATAAAGCCCTGTCAAACCAAAGAGTGTAGCTCATTTATGCTGCAAACATGCACACCAACACACACCTGCACACACACAGGTGGCAAGCCCATTTGTGCTGCTGTTTATTACCATTATCACCAGATGAGAGGAAGAGAGCAAGAGCTGGGCTGCATTTCGCTCCTTGACGCCCATCATCATTGTCTGAGTCTCAGGTGTTTATCGGGCTGTCAGTTCTCAGGAGGCCCAGCAGGCATCCTGATACTCTTTCCTTCATCGTCCGTTTTCTTTTACCCATTACATCTGTTGCACCCCTTTGTTGTTTCTTTCACTTTCTGCATTTGCTTCTCTCTTGTTTTCTCTTTTTTTCTCTTTGTCTTCATATATTATTCTGTTGCTTCCCCCTCTCTTTGTGTGCCTCTTTTTGTGCCCTCTCCATCTTCTCATTTAGTCACATAGGTGATAACAGCCCTCTCACTTATGCATTATTTGCTCAATTTTTTGTTTACAGATCTGTCTATTTTCTAGGCATGTTCATGCACTTTCAAAAGGGGAAACTGTGCCGCTTAAGCGTTTAATGATTTCAGACACTGTTTTTCCTGTGGTTTAATCACTCCCCTGTGCATTTTTATCACTCAGGTAAAACATCATGTGTCTAATTTAGGTGTAGCGCTTATCAAAATTCAGCTACTGGGCCATTTTGGTGCCCATTATTTTGAAAGGCAATTACTGTGTGTGATAATTACGTTAATGGACAATTAAGAGAGACTAACTTTATCACAGTATAATTGGGGATTGACTGAGCTTTCTGCATTGGCAGCTATTAGTGGAAAAGCTTGTGCTTGAGGCGGTACACTGTGGCTTCACTTCATTTCAAACACTGCTTCAAAGGTTTTGACTGTTTTAAATTACCGATATATCCACACAGAACTATGAGGATGAAACGCAGACAAATAGAAAGTTTTCTTTTTTGTGGCACTTTCACAAGTCAGTTTAGTCAAAAAAGAACTTCCTAAGCAACCAGTATATATTTATCATAAATACTAGTGCCATAAATAAAATTAGAGCTAAACATAATAAAAATTAATATGGAGACCTTATTAGACATGATATTATACATCATGAGATATGTTGATTTATTCACTGTAATGCTACATGCTCATTTAGCTTCCAAGTCCATCGTCTTCATTTAAAGTCCATTTGGACTGCGGTTTAGTCCTTTAAACGGGTTCATAATGGGAAGTGTCAATATACATCTGACCAAGTGTATATTGGTCTGGTTTGGTTGTACATTGGTCTGGTTTACTTGTGTTGAAGGGAGACTGTCCTCCCAAGAAAAATGACACAGTTACATTTGAGTGACAGATGCCATCTAGCAGCCCTAGTAAATATGACTCAGAGCATTGATGCAGTTCAGATAATGTATATGTCAACAAATTTCCACTTTTGGAGGAGGTGAGTTAGATGGAGGCATTAACCCAATGTTGAACTTTGCATCAGGCAACCACTATTTGTTTCCTGTTTAAATCCGCAAGTTGAGACAGTTTGAAAAAAAAACCAAAACGTAACTACGATCAGCCCAGAACCTTAATACTGTGGTTGTTATTGTAGACATGATGATGATGATGTCGACTTACTTTAAGGAATTAGTAACTCTAACTTACATCACATGTTTCTCTAACGATAACAAAGTGATCATTTTAACCCAAAGAATGATCTTTCCCTAAACCTCAGATTTGTCTGTCTTAATACAATAATCACATGCTGCACAGCATGTCGCTTTTGTCAGTTTAGACGGTGTGGTCCTCACTCTTCAGCACCACTGCAATAACACACTGTCTACCCATGACTTGAAGGATACAGAGCAAGTTTGTTTACTTTGTCTCTCATAACCAGCTGCTGTCAATCAAACACAGACATCAACACGTCCCTCCAGTCAGCCGAGATGAAAAGGAGCATTTCTGATATTCCCCCAAAGACCTTTTTT
The DNA here is from genome assembly GCA_029490765.1 of Euthynnus affinis. Taxonomy (NCBI): domain Eukaryota; kingdom Metazoa; phylum Chordata; class Actinopteri; order Scombriformes; family Scombridae; genus Euthynnus; species Euthynnus affinis. The sequence continues at coordinate 17,525,491 of CM055839.1, forward strand.
CTTGCTTTTAATAACAGAAAAAAACAAACATTGACATTAGTTTTGACTGCAATAAGGGATAACTTTTATAACAACTATAACGCCTCACTTTCTATTTCTGCATGTGTTAAATACAGATTATACCATACAGGTTGTGGAGGCTTTGAAGTTGTTTAAAGGTACCTTTGATAGACTTGGGCTGTGTTACCAAAGTAATGTAAAAAGTACTGTAACTAATTACTTCTGCTGTTGAGTAATTGGTAAAAAAGGATTGACTTTGTTCAGCTAGTAGGATTAGATAAATTATGTTTTTCAAATAAACTTGTCTCAAAGTAATGTTTGCAAGTCAAAGAAATTAGACAAAAATAAACAGACAAAAACAAGTACATGTGTATGTGCATACACACAAACACAACGTCTGGGGTCTAAAAAGGAATTAAAAGTCAAAGTAATTGTATCTTCTCTGCAAAGAGTTCCATCATGGCAACCTTTATCCGTAATTCTGTAACAAATGCATTGACTGAGTTATCTTGATGGTAATATATTCTTACCAGCTCATGTTCTTTCTTAATTTAGACCATAAAGGTAACCCCAATACTGAAAGGACTTTCACTTATACTTCTAAACTCCAAACATAGTGTCTCATTAAAAAAAAAAGCTTCTAAAAGGCAGCAAGTAGGCCACCCTGCGAATATTCTATTAAATTAGTAGAAATTTTGTCACCCTAAAGTATTTTCTTCAGTGCCATTTGATTAGCGTTGAGATGACTTTGCTTGTGAGTCAGTGATGAATAAAACATTTGTTTGTAGGTCCCAAACAGCAGCGATGTGAATGTTAATCAGCATGACGATGTCACAGTTTGAAGAAAAAAATCATTACCATTCCTGAGCCTATATATTGTGCATATTGTGTATGTACTGTATGAAAGCTAAAATCCTGTCATATATAATAATACTTATACATATGCTTTAGGCAACGATTGTCATTACCGTCAAAGTAAATAATATTCAAGACTGTCACTTAAATAATGTAGTTAATTATTTAATGTAACTGTGAACATATTCATTAGGTGTATGAGTGCTGTGTGATGTAGTCCTTGCTCATTCTGCCTATTCTACTAAAATATGGCCAAAAAATAGTCATCCAAAAAGTAGATGAGTTACCACATCTCTGTTCCAATCAAAAATCCCCATCCCCACCACATACACACAAAATTCCCACTCATGCACACTCCCTTCCTTCCTTCTTCCCCTCCAGAGTGTCTCTCTGTTCCTTTCTCCCCAGTCGGGATTATTTACCAGTACATCCAACAGACTGAAGCTCCACAGCGACTCTGCCCCAGGAATGCCTGCAGCCAAGCAGCAATCAAAGCAAAGCGTCATCCTCTACCACCTGCACCCATGGGACCATACGAACGAAGAGGGAAGGAGAGCAGAGGGGGAGAGGAGGGGGAGAGGACAGTTAGAGGAGGAATAGAGACAGAGGGGACAGAGAATAAAAGAGGGAGAGGAGAATCTGAAACCTCTGGGATTTGGACAGTGTGAAGAAAAGAGTGGAGGGATAAGCAAAAGAGAGACACACTGGCAGCAAATACTTCTTCCCCACGTGGGCTCCTTGGAACCCAATGTGATGGAAGCAAGAAAGGAAACAAGGAAAGAGAACAGATGGAGACGTAAAAGGAGAGGATTAGAGGATGGGAGATGGATTGAGGCATGTAGAAATGGTAAAGCAGAAGATGAGATGAAGATGACATCATCATTTTGACTCACAATGGAAATGAAAAAATAATAAAGAAACATAACAAATAAGAAAAGAACAAGAAAAACTAGGGAAGGTAAGAAACATGAAGGAAGAAGGAGGAGCATCAGAAGAGCATGAATTTCACCTGAAACCCTGGAACCTAGGAGAGAAGGAGGAGAAAGAGCAAACAGAAGAAAAGGAGAGTGATAAAGAACAATAAAGGGACAAGAAAAGGTAACAATTAAAGATAAAAAAGAAGATAAGGGAGAGGTTGAAGTATTAAAGTTAAAATTTAAAAATGAAGTTAAAGCGAAAGGCACAAACAGAGGAATTTAGCGACACAGACATGAGTCAGAACAGTTAGAAACAGGAGGAATTATAGACAGAGAGTGGGTGTTACATTCAATGAACATGACATAGAAAGAACCAGAGGGCAACAAGAAGAAAGCAAGAGAAACAAAGACAAAGAAAGGAAAGATCTGAAAGGAACATACTTGTTCACATTATCTTATACTTTCTAATTCATTCATTTTTACATATCTAATATTGTGGGCCACAATCAGAAAACTGACCATCATTTCAGCGTAAACATGAAATTAACAAGTATTGCTCCAACACAAATCTGCACACAGTTAATTACGTACTTTAAAAGTACCCACCAAAATCAGATGTATATGCATTGAATCCTGATGGTGTTGTAATCTGTTTACATATTTGCTTAAAACTCAAAATACAAGAGGCTCTATCTTTTTTGCCTGGAGAGATAAATATCCACCGTATACCTCCTCTGCTCAGTCAGTACAAGGGATCAGCCAAAGGTTTTCAAGTACAAAGCAAACTGGCAATTCAGTGTACTGCTGCATTTGCTGAAGATGTTCAGGAGCACTGTAAGGAAAGTTCACTGGTCCCTTTCAGTCTCAAAAACACCTTCTGTTTTGGCATATCTGAGAATTCTGAGGGAAGAATATAGGTAAAATGAAAATTAAGGACGAGTGTCACAGTAGAGATTTATCTTTCATGAGAATTGGAGAGTATACTGCACAAAGGATTTGTCATGTCATTTTTTATTACATGGGGGTGAATTCTTTGGGTGCTGAATGAGAATTGACAGCAGGGTCACTAAAAATAAGAAAAAATAGCTTCAAGTGATGCTTTGACATGCTTTGAACCTCTGTCTGTGATGTTTCTTCACAAGGTATTGTCACAACGTGGGAGAGAAGTGTCTGTTTAATCACTACACTTTTTCAAGGAAAAATGCTAATAATGCTTTAATTTTTTGAAGGTCAATCTAATTAGGGTGACTGTAGACAACCTGAAGAGCATTTTTCACATAATCTGAAAAGGTTCTTCACATAATATGAAAAAGCTACATAAATTTTAACCCAACAAGTGCTGTGACACACCTTTTTGTCTTGTGTTGTGTTACTGAGTAACTTTGTGATGTGTCTTTAAACTGCATCTCTCTCTATCTCTCACTGTTTCTCTCTGCTATATGTTCTGTCCCTCTGTGTGTGTGTGTCTGCTACAACAGTGCTGTAGATTTTACACCTGCTTTTCCCAGACATTAAATTTCAGACACAATTTCCTCTGTAGCAGTGCTCACTCTATGGTGATAAATCAGGTTTAGCGGCTATTTGTATGAATTTCTGTTCCCTTCTCCCATATTTTGCGCCTCTAAACAGGAACGCCTCAAAATACATATTGCATGAGCTCAAACACACAATCTTCAGCAGTGACACTTTTCTTCCATTCTAATGGAGCAAAACCTTGGTGCATCCCTTTAGTAATAGGCAATTCCGGTGTTTAGCACATAAAAATCCTATGCAAATATCCCCCAAAGTCTTTAATGTAAATTTCCAAATCATTGAGGGCGAATGAAAGAACTTGAATTTGAATCTTGGACAATACTTTCAGTATCTACAATAAGGTGGCACAGTTATAGAGTGTATTTAGACTGTTATAGGGAGTGAGCTACTAGATCACTATGATTGTAAAAATGCTTCCTGCTTCCTACTGAAGAAACAATACACAATGTCATAATTTTTCATTCAATATCAATTGGTAACCTCTACTTCATACTGACACTGTGTGTAGGAAACTTCATAAATAAATCCCAGTCCCTGTTATGCATGCATTTTCATGGCGTATTTTAGTGCTGCATAGTTTGGATCAGGGTTCTATATGCATTGTTTGAATTAAGGGGATACCAGGGGGGCTTAGGTCCTCCAAAAGAGACCTGAGCGCTGCCAGACGCAACACAATTGTTTGGGGGATCTAAACAAAAATTGATAAACAGTAGCATTTCAATAATGTACATAATGTGATTGATATACATTAGGGATGTGCAGAGGGTCCAGTATTTGTAATTGTATCTGTGTTTGTTGAGGCAGCAAAATTAATTGTATTTGTATTCGAATAAAAGTGGGAAAAGGCTTAAAAAGGCTTTTGCTTTTATTGAGCTTTTAATAATATAATAAAAAATAGTAGTAGCTCAGCTTTATCTCAGGGAAACACTACCACCTCTAAGAGTGATGTCCAAATTAGGAAAGGTCCGTCATGTAGCAAGTGGATGTGACTCCCCTCGCTGAGACCTGCTGATAGACTTAACAGTGGAGCAGAGGAGAGAAACTGAGATTTCAACTTAACCGACCTGCATGCTGATATTTGACATGTTTTTTTTTCTTCATGAAAACAAATCATTTTTCAAATATTTGTATGAAACAAATATTCATAAAAAAGCCCTGCTATTTGTACTTTGTCGAATAACATACTTGTTTTTGTGCACACCCCTAATAGAAATGTTGAGAGTTTTTATGTATCATGGTTCATGGGCTGCTTTTGTTTTGTGCACCTATGTGAGATCCTTTTGGTGTCAGATTAAAGATTCTCAATGACCGGTCTGTGCAGTGCTGGCGACTGGAACACACTTCCTGACAGCATTCAGTTCAGCAGCCTCTCATAATTTCTGCTGTGCATTAAAGCTTATCCCCACTGTCTAGCAGCATGTAGTGAAGTTACTGCCCTCCCCAATCATACAGGTTTCTCCTCTATGGTATATCAGACACAAAAACAAGATTTTGGAGTACACTGGATGTTGGAAACAGTGGATATAGGAAATATCCTCATGCTATTTTTCCAAGCATTGAAAAATTAGTCATGTAGTAACAGGGACAAATTTCTCATTAAGTGGTGAGTTCATTTTTAAAATTTCTCTTATTTGGCATTAGAGGCAGAGAAGTCTCTCTCTGTCTTTCCCTCTCCTGACACTATCTGTAGTTCTTAAAGGTTTGTTGACCCTTCATAACACTGACCATGATACCTTTGATATTAAAACCAACTCATATCTGTAAATTAGCTAATAATGCAACACATCCACACCTAATCTATATGGCAATGAGGAAATGCATTCATTTTTTGTTAGTGATGAATCCTCCCTTTGTTGAAACTTCTTTTACTTTCTTTGACCATATTCATGCTGTTCTGCTCTGTATTCTGCATCTGTATTCTCACTTTCACTGCTGTCACAAGCCATTTCCCCTATAGGAACCATTAATGTGTGAATGTTATTGTCCTGGCTTCTGTTCAGCTCATCCACTCACAGCTGCTGCCTGTGCCACCTGATGATAAAGAGATGTGCAAACAGTGGTTTTACAGGCAACTGTAAAAGCAGTACATTTATCATGCCTAAGGCAGTATTAATCTATAGATGTGAGAGATGCAGTATAAAGTCACTACTGTGTAATCCTGTGTGGAATACATCTGTGTTCCATCCTTCTTGAATGCAGTAAAGCTAAATAATTACTAGATAAAATGCAGCATATCAGACAACAGGCATTAAAAAATAACTGTTAAGGGATTACAGAGTGTGCAAACTGTGCCTTCTTGCTGTAAAATTTGAAGGAATGAAAGAAGCAAGGCTCTTTTCTCCAGCTTTTTTACCATCACCAGGGGAAAGAGGTATAGGAATAACAGTTTGTAGTGTACATATACACTGGATGTACTGAGTGGGAGCTAATGATATCAAAGGCCTAGGCTATAAAATATCTAATAATGATGTTTTAAAATACAACTATTGTTAGTTATTGATATTTTGTCATATGAGGACATCTGCTTAGATACATTCCCTCCAGTGCTCTTCAAATTGTACTAGTGCTGACTGGCTACATCCATCATTTCAAGCTGCAAACTCTAATTTCATCAAACCAAATAACACCAGCTGCTTCATTTGCAAGGTTTGACAGGTTCCACTTCACATGGTGGGATAAGGGCATTCCAGTGGTGCAATTACACAGAAGAGCAACTTTATATTGTATCACAGTATCATCCATGTTAACCAGCAATTCACCTTGTACACTGTTTGCTTCATCTGCAGGAATTCTCCCTGAAATTTCTACTCTCACAGACCAGCCATGTCCACTTCACAGGAGGAGATGTTTATATATATATATATATATATATATATATATATATATATATATATATATATATATTACAGTCCAACTTTAATGTCAACATGTTTTTAATCATTTATGTTTTTAATATTAAAAAGAGAGAAAGAGAAGTCTTTGGAGAAATATTTGAAATGCTCCTTTTTTAACTTAGCTGGATGGAGGCATATCTGTGTGTTTGATTGAAAAGTATGGGACACACTAGCATCTAAGCAGACAAAAGTGACATTTGCAGATATGTTTACATATTTATCATTAAAAAAATTCTTACAATTGCTAACATTGTTTAGTCCAATGCATGTGGACCATACCATGTAAAACAACATGTTGTTGTTTACACAGAATATGCAGTCAATTAACATGTTTCTAAAAATGCTTACATTGTCTGTATAAATAGACTTAACAACAAACAAAATTATGAATCTTTCTTATCTGACAGTTTCTCTCAAATGCTAAGATATATTTCTTGAAATTCCCAAAACTCTAAAACTCCAAACCTCTAAACCCCAAAACTGCACAGCTCACCTTCACTAACTTCCACATCAAAACCAAACTCTCCACTCACAACCATGTAATCTTACATCTAAACCAAACTTTGCTTTCAGACATCAAAGAAAAGACTCAAATACACAAACATTACAAAACAGCCATTACACACTGGTGAGATAAATTGAAAACACTGTAAAACCTGTTACTGCAATGAATAATGGTGCTTATGGTTTTCCCCCAGGACAACCTCTTTACATGATGAACACAATATAAAGACACAACACGTATAATTTTTCAATTTTTTGAATTCCTCAATGTACTGTTTAAACTGAAATTGAGTAAACAAATAAATGTACTGCAAAAATATGCAACAGATAATGTATTTTCATGTATTTACCAATATAAACCAATGAAAAACAGTTTGTACATAAAGGAAGAAGTCATATTTATGATGCCTAAGGTCTTTGTGGAAGGTCTTTTGTGGAAAATAAGTGAACTGACCCATTGCCCTGTTATCTATCTATCCTGAGGTGCTGACTGGTGTGTGAACAGCTTTGACTCTTAGTGTTTCCACCTGGGGACTTGTGTGTTAATTGGGTTCCAGCTGTGATGACTTGAGTTAATGATACTGAATGCCAGTGCTTTCTAAATGAGCACATGAGTGACAACAGGGGAATACCGTTTATAGTTTTGAGAAATGGGTTTGTCTTTTGGTAGATGGTGTCATGGTTTGGGATGTTTAGTTAATAGGCCCAGTTATAGTGCATAAACGATCGAGAAAAACTGTATTTACAAGTGCTTGCACACAGCATGCCAGAAATAAAAACCTAATGTTCAAAAGCTTAAATATAGTATAAATCCTCTCCTTCTGCAACAACAGCAGCTCAGTATGAGCTGCATTTTTGAATAGATCTTTGAAACACTGAGAAATAGCTGATTTAAATTGTGTAAAATAGACCAACCACAGCTGATTGTGATTTCAATTGGAGACAAAGCCAAGACAAATCGGCCACATGAACAATGTCCCTCCTGGATGCGATTGATGCTGGTTGCAGAGACATCTCAGCTGAAGACTGCCAGGGGTTGATATGACATGCCAAGCATTTCTATCCAAGGTGCATAGCAACAGACAACATAAGGTGTGATGTGGACAAGAACATGAGGCCCAATTCTGCAGATTGTATAGATTAGAACAGGGCTGTGCATTTTTGTGTTTATTCCCCCTTCTGTGCCTTTTTACTGTAATTGTGAATTTTATTTTCACACATTTGGAACCAAAGGCCATGTATATTTGTTTTTGTTGTTGTTGTTGTTGATGACTGGCAGTGTTGTCATGTTGCTAATACAGTAAAGCTTTTTCTGCAGCAATTCTGTCACTCCTGCCAATATTTTTTTCTTTTATTAGATAGTATGTTGCCAGAAATGCACATATTTGACACTCAACAAGATGAGTTTACAGTAAAAGGAAACTGAACCATAAAAAAAACAATGGTTTTCATATTATCAACTGTAGGTAGAACAAGTAGAATTGAAACATGAAAACTAATGCATTTTTTGTAAACTCATCAACTGTTAGTATTTTGACGGTCATTGTGCCATGACTGACTACATTATATATTATTATATTATACTCCTTTTAATGTGCTAGTGTTTTGAAAGAATGATTTGATATTGAGCTGGGTTTGTTGTGTTTTGATAGAGTTAGTGTATGTGTAGAGAGTATTTTTGTATTTTGAAATGTAGAGCTAATTGTGTGATATAGGTGTGTTGCTGTGTTAAGAAAAAGTATTTTAATTATAGGTAAATGCTTGTGTGGCACCTGACCAGCTGATAGTAACTTAGATACAGGGCTATGCAAAAAGTATTTGCATTTCTGTTTTCTTCTGTTTTTGTTTATTTCTAATACCATATTGGTTCAGATTTTGAACAAAATTTAAAATAAAACAAAGGCAACCTGAGTAAACACAAAATAGATTTGTGAATTTAGTAATTATGGGTTCAAATACTTTTTCACATGGGCCAAGTAGATGTTGATTAACTTATTTGGTTCAATAAATAAAACCATCATTTATAAACTGTATTTTGTGTTTACTCAGGTTGCTTTCTTATTTATTTTATGTCAAAATAGAAGAAAAAGGATCAAATACTTTTTCACTGCACTGTATCCAGCCCGCAAACTGACATTAGTGTTGCACTTTTCAGGACAAGACATGTTCACTTTCATGAGTTAAATGAAAAAGAGACTGAAAGCTATAGCAATGTAGGCTTCTGTTTCTTGTGTTGTGTAGCAGGCTGCTGTCTGGCTGTTAGTCGATGTGAATGTTAGCTTTTCATAGAATGTATGGCTTCATGCAAAAATTTGATTGGCTGTATGCAAACAAATGATCTGTTTACATAGAACTATGGTATTCTGTTGAATTAATGCAAAAAATAGAAAATATAAGTGTTCTGTTTGGTTTCTGATTTCTTCTCAAAGGAGAACACATGACATGTGATTTACAAAGCAGATATGTATGCTGTGGAAGACATGGCATAGCATATTCTCTTCTTTTATCTGTCTTATTTCCTTTTTAGCTTCTTTTTTATTTCCAAATGTAACACATTTTAATTGTTTTTATACGTCTTTTTACTTTATTTTCTTTTATATTCTGTTTCAATGCCTTGAGTCCTATTTTAACGATTTAAAGCGCAGGGTCTAAAGCGCATAGCGCAATTGCATTTGGGGTGTGTCCAAACCCACTTTTGCTATTTTAACCTCGGAAAAATGGTCGAAGCGCCAGACGCATGGTTCAAATTGGTTGTACTTAGTCTCCTCATTAATCATGGGTGTGTTTTCGGCATAACATGCAGTAACCAATCACAATGTAATCTCCCATTCCCTTTAAGAGCCAGGTGCGCTTGCTCTTAGGCGGATTGTTATTATGATAGCTATTATGACGTCTGTTTAAATATTTGTATTGTCACAATTTGGTCAAATAATTAAACAATTTGATCCATAATTACTTCGATTAGTTAATTCTGATAAATATTATGACTGACATGTAATTTCTTTAATTATATTAATATACACAATAATAATCTTTCACATTGTAACACTATAATTTGTTACCTTTTGCGTGTGTGTGCTGCTGTGTGTCCTGTGTGTGTAACAAGCAGAGTGTATGTTGTGCACCCACCTGTGTAGTTGCATATTACATAATGTGCCCTTAAAATAACAATGAGACGTTGCGCCATTGACTTTAGACCAGGTTTCTGTTGGTAAAAAGCGCAATCGTTCTCTGCCTCCTCAAGATAGCAATGCGCCAACAATGCGCCTGGCCACACCTTACTTTTAAATCAACACGCCCATGGGCACACTAATGGGTGCAAGTGCTATTGCTATTTTAACAAGGCGGGCGCTGGGCGTGAAAATGACAAATGCGCCGGTCTTAAAATAGCAATACAACTTACGCTGCACTTAGCGACACTCTGTGCAGGGCGTAAGATAGGGCCCCTAATCTATGTAAAACACTTTGATTTGCCTTCTTGCTGAAATGTGCTATACAAATAAACTTGCCTTGCCTAGACAGAAAATTATTTATTAAGAGAATTGATTAAAATAACCAAGGTACATTTCATTTACTGGCCCCCCATGTTACTCAATTATCTAATACTTACTATATAGGCTAGTTTTATTGTGTTGCTTGACTCATTAGCTCTGCAAAATAACACCTATAGTGCAGATACCCTTTTAAACTGAGTTCATCCTCAGCTTTTTAATATTAATATGTTGTTTCAGCTCTTTTTCAAAATGTTGTATTTTGAAGAGTATTTCATTTGTATTTTGCAGGTTGTATAATTATAGACTCTAAGCATCAGGATAAAATAGTTGAATTAAAAAAGAACCTTTCAGTACTTTTGTGCCAATGTCTAAGCTTTCTAAGTCTCAGTGTATTATCAAACCCCATCCATGTTGCCAATCTCATTCATCTGGCACACAATTACAGAAAAAAAGGATGGAAAATATGTCAAAATACTTCATGACTCGGGTCAAGTGATATTGGGCTTACACAATGTAACTGCACATCAAGCTTTCATGGCTGGGCTGTTCCTCTTCTTTAAGAAAATATTCTGTTAAACAGCTTGTCCTGAAACAAGCCACTAAAGAGAATGAAACAGGATGATGTTTGAGTTATTTTTTTTTATAACAACCAGCCCAATATCATAATATCTGCTAAGATTCTGACCAGAACACAGACCCAAACATAAAATTACATAAAAACTGGGCCCTGAAGGTAATACCGATTCAAAATGAGTTTTTGCGGTAAGATGTGGCTTTATTGTCATGAACTACTATTAATTTTCATTGTCAACGACCATCTGAAGGCGCTTTAGTTTTTGAACTTTACATGCCAGTGGCCTGGTTTGACTGGGTGAGCAGGGGAGACTGCAGGGTATGGGGAGTTATGTGCAACTCATGACAGATTTGCCCAGTCATTAATTTAGAATAGTAATTCACTCTGGTGAATTGTGAATGAGAGATTCAACAAATCAAATGCAAGAAATTGTCATTCTGGAGTACTGTTACCCTGCAGCATGCAATCAACCCATGTGTATGGCAGGTAGAACTAGGACCTGGTTGAAGCCCATGCATTTGTGCATTTAAAAAACAACAACAAATGTGCACTATTTTACATCACATTCACTAGAGCCAATTCAGAAAAATTAGTCACATTTCCCGTCTACATCTTTGTACAAAGGGAGGCCTGTTGCTATAAAAACATACAGCAGGGACAGAAGGATTTACGAGGCAGCAAGTGAGCTGTAGAGTTGGTTTATGAGTTGGCAGCCTTGTTTTGTGGGCAGGTGCTCAGCCATGTTTTTACTGCCATTGCTCTCCTCCTCCTGCTCCTCCTCCTCTGTCCCTCATCATTTTGACAAACCCTTGAGTGCTCATCAAGGACAATGGTAAGTCTCTTATTTATGTGAACACATGCATATACACCTGCAGGGATCTAAAAGATGTTGTCTGGAACATGTCAACTTATCAAAGCTGTGTTTCTAAAAGAATTTAAAAATGAGAAAAACAGTTAGGGTGAGTGCAGTCAGTCTGTCACACAGTCATACATTGTAAAGTCCCTTTCAAGTTAGTATAGCACATAAAGAACCTGGTCTCCTTGTCCTTGTGCTGTAGCTTAACGTCTGTGTCAAGTGTCTGTGTCATCTTACCTGAGATAGAGGTGATTTTGTGAAAAGAACTGTCATGTTTTTTGACCCACTCATCAAACAGAACATTGGTATTGGACAATTCTGCAGAACTCTTACTTTCAGTGACAACATGCCTCATGCAATACATGTTCATATGTTCAGACTCAACCTCTCTTAAACTCTTAGCTGTTCAAACTTGTAAAATTTTATAATTAGCATAAATAATGCTACTGACTTGCTAGTTATCTATTTCAAGAGAATGTGACTCAAGAATAAAAATAATATTGTCAAACCACAGAACTACAGGTCTTGCTGTTGAAAATATTAATACAGCTGTTGAAGATGTCATCTGAGCAGAGCCTTACTGTGACAAAAACTAAGAGGGAATGGTTTGACACAAACTCTTGCTAAAGCAAAATGGTCCACGCCTTAAGATTGGAGATGGTCTAAAGGAGATTGCTGTCACAGAGATGGAGAATATAAAGCAGATGTCAACAACAAGCAGATGTTACAATGTCAAGTGTCATAACAGAGGATGATGCTGGACAGCAAGTCTGAAGAAGCTTTTGGAGTGAGATAATTTTCTTAATCACTGCTCAACCATACAGGTTGCCATGCCAAAATATACCAATAAAATCATAAAATCTAAACAAAAGGAAATAAAATGTTGCCAAACATCATTATAAATTGGCAAGCCATAATGATGATATTGTGAACAGAATAACAATTTTACATTAGGTTTATTTTAGTATTTTTTTTGTATTTTTGTATTTTAGTTGATCCTGGCAACATATTTTAAATAAAATTCATTCAAATGATTGATTATAATTGGCAAGTCAAACAAGTGTTAATGGCAGTTCTGGACAATTTCTAAATTTTGTTTATACCTTAGTGAAGTTGGAAAATCGGTAAATGCCACAATATTTAATCAGTTTGTGTGCTTCACTTAAGAGTGAATCTGTTAGTACAAGTGTTTTTTGCATGAGGCCCAATATTCTTCAATTGATTATTCCCTCACTTTCTGAATGTGCCAAGTGTAGTAACATTTAAGCTGAGATTTCAACACTGAATTTCCTGCACTGGCAATAAATGTTGGCATTGGACGTACTATAACAACTACTAGAGATGTCCAATATGAACATAATTCTCAGGAGACTGGGCTGCTTGATTTTAAGGCATGCTAATTCACAAGGGAGATATAATAGTACTGTCATAACATATTCTTGACTGACTCAACATTGGCATTCTGTAGTTCAAATCATGCATTTGATTTAGTGATGAAAAGTGTACATAAAGTTGTCATTTAGCACTGCTAACTTAATTAAGGGGACACTTTTAAAAGGAAATTAACATGAGATGAACTGTAAACAGTAAATCACAGCGCTAAAACTTTACACCCAAGGAAGGAGGAAGGACATTCACCCTATTACTTTATTGCTTTATCTGTAGGGTAATTTAAACAAATTGCTTGAGGTCCAGCTTTGTCACCCTCTGCGAGGAGGTTGTGCTTGCCAAATGAGGTGATAGGTGTTTCTGTACACTCTCAATTGTCTGTGGACAAGCAGCAATATAAGAACTGCAACTCCACTTGGTGGGTCAGTTTCTCAGGAGAAGGTACTGGAAATGTTTATGGTCCTGAAGAGACTTTGCCTCGCACACCTAATGAGTGCTTATAATAATGAACACTGTGCAATAATAAGTAGCAAGAGAAGATAAAAACTTCACTGTTACTAATGATGTTATGATCATATTTGGCATATTTTTCATATCTACTTAAAACTGATTGATGGATGGCCTCACATATCACTACAAGAACAGTCGGCGAGAGAGAAAATGAGGGAGACAAACTTTAGTTTTTAATGATGATATTCTTTAATGAACAGTATCCTCTTTAATAAAATGTTGTCTCAGACTCAACATAAGCACCAACAACATTTTTTACAGTGTTGGCAGGCTTCACAGGTTCAGCTGCTATTTAAGTTGTCTTGGGTTTTGATGCAGATTTTGGACACATTCCAACCTCTACCCCACCAACACAGACACCTATAAAGATCACTCAATAAGATCTACTTTTGTGCTTTTGTGCTTTTATGCTTTTGCCAAAGTCCAAAATGACCAAAATCCTTTTGGGAAAAGTTTTTAGCAAGTTAAGAATGAACCTCCACCCCATTAAAAAACAAACAAACCAAAAAGTGTATTGATAAAACATCATACATATTAGGGTTTTGGTAAAGTAAATGGTTGAAGGTCAAGATTTGAGCAGTTCAATTCAGATGCAGCTGTGCACCTTGTATTGAGTAATATAGTGTTCTCCACCCCACCATACATATTGCATTGCGCAGGCACCAAATACTCAGAAAACCTTCCTGCACACAAAAGCAACCCCTCCTTCAGCTTTACCACATGATCTGGTTCCTGTGGGTCAACAAAAAGGCTTATAGCTTGATCAAAGGATTCAGCGACACACTAACAGCCTTTTTACAGACATAATACACAGAAACAACAAGACTACTCTCACAGAGAAGCCTCTTGCAGCCTGGCACACAAGGCAGTGAGCAATCACTATGCCTCAAAGAAGATTTTTGTTAACAGTAAAGTGTTGGAGGTACAAGAGGACATCTTTTCCAAATAGAAGTCTGAGAATGATTCCTAGTTTGTGTAAACACAAACTAGTTGTATTATTGAGTTGGGGGCCTCTTGATTTGAATTTTAAGACATTTTATTTGCTTCCTAAGATAGTTTCTAGCCTACTGTTAAGATGGGAGAAAGAGAGTTGATTTAAATCCTGCAAACTTAAATTACTTACATTTGCCTGACAGTACCCTGCTAGGTCAGTATGACAAACCTGTAAGGCACAAGACAAGACTCCTTATGTTACCTTCCCCTGTCTGGTCCTTGTAAACCATGCAAGGATGTGTTAGCCAAATTGGCCCCATCGGCCGTCTCTGGGGGGTCAGTTTGCTAAGTAGTAAACCTGTGTTCTGTCAGGTGTCATTAAGGACCAGCGGGAATCTGTGGGGACCTGTCACGACTAGGAGTAATGGATGTCTTCTTCACTGATTGCTAGCAGGGATGGAGTCAGCACAAACAGCAAATTAGAAGTGACATCTTGATGGAACTAAAGCAGGAGACACAGCTGGTCACACAAGTTAGATTGAGTAAGGGAGAGCTTGAAAAGTAGAAGAAAATAAAAGGAGAGTTGATAAAAGGAGAAGAGAGATGGATCCAAACACAACCAGAGTGCAAAAGAAACTCTTTCAAAGGATTGATAAATTGTGGCTATGACATGCCATTTTAATATTTGCTCTTTTAAGGAAATGACATCTTGAAAATTGATACCCGAGGGATGCCTGGTACAGCCTCCTATTAGCTCCAGTTGAGCAGATGGAGGTTGAGTGCTTTACACCAAGTTGCCTTGAAAATAGTTTGTGAGGCAGACAAGAGCATTAGTCATTCACTTTTCCTGCACATCATCAGTCCCATGATATGGGAGGGGGCAAACATAATGAAATCGTAAAAAAATGTATGTCACCCTTGAAATGATAGGTTTGTTGTGACATTCTTGTGAGAACCTATGGACATGAGAAATATCATTATTCTATCAGGTTCATTAAACATGATCATCAGTGTTGGAGGGCGGCAATGGTGCTGCAGCGGGCAAAGGATTACTGTAACTTCACTGCATCAACAACAACCAACCAACCAAACAACAATCACAGCAACATCCTCAATCACTTCAGGCTATGTAATAACACACAGAGCAAACAACATCAAGGGAATCACTCTATGTCACTCAGCAGCCTTGGGGCGAGATGAGCACAGGAGCTGACATTATGAAATGGATTAGATTTGAGACCAATTAAAAATGAATTGCTTGAAATGAGCGCTGACCCTTGCCGAATTGGATGCCAGTGATCTCATTAGGCTGGTTTCTCACTCAGTGAGCCAGCAGCTGGAGAACAGGCCCGCCTTGACACACTGTCAGAGAGGGAGAAAACCCAAAGGGCTGCTGCTTGCGATTGTCTGAGAACTGTGTCTAAGATATGTTTGGCACGTGAACGACATATTGCATGTGTTTTTATGTGAGGATCACCCTTCTGTGTATGAATTCTGCATGTGCACCTCTGCATGAGTACATGAATATTTAATCTGCGTATAAGTTATGTATGCATTCATTTGCCTGTGTATGTTATTTGGTAATACATGTGTCCATATGCTTTTGCGTGAATGTGTGCGTTTGTGCATATTTATGTAGGTGAAATGTATGAATGTAGTCAATATATGTTTGTGTGCATCTGTTTATTTCACAAAAATATTGTTTTATTGCCTTCCCCCAAGAAGTTTAATAACTTAGATCATTATGGTTTGACTGCACTAATTTTGTGAATTGAGCATGTTTTTCTCTACTTTTGTACTATGCTATAGCACCAGTTGTGAACATGACTGTCCAGACAGTGGTGTCGTTTGATGATAAAGTTTCCTCTCCAGTGCTTCACACCCCCATAATCATGTGTTTGTGGTCATTTTTGCACACCGTTTACAATTTCCCCCATCCCTCATTTTTGTCCTCATCCTTATCTCTAGCTCGCCAATCCCTTCCCCATATCCTCAAACAGAATCGTGAGCAATTAGCTGCTTGCCATCTCAGCAGACTGTTTTGATTGGTCATTAAGCGTCTGAAGCCTTCATTAGTGACAGTGCCTTTATCACATAGAGGAAATTAGTTGATTTGCAGAGAGAACAGAAGAATTAAAAAAAAGGCTCAGAGGATGAGAACAGTCTAGACTGTACAGATGGTAATGGATCTGAAAAGCAAGAGTCAAGTGAGTGATGGACGAATCATACAAGATATCTGGTATTCAGCCCGTCTCTCTTCTTATGCCCCAGTGACACTCTGTGATCTCACAGTTCAGGGTGCATCGCATGGTTCCTTTCTTAATGGCTACCCTCACTAAGAAAAAATACACTGTGAAAGTTTGATTGGTTTGAATTTCCTTTTTCTGAGCATGTCTCTAAATGACCCCCCCCCCCCAAAAAAAAAATAAATAAATAAATAAATAAAATAAAGTAAAATACAATAAAATAAAAACTTGAACAGTTTAATCTAAATATGTCAGTAAAGCAAAAAAGTTTTGAAGATATTTTTTTTTCATTATTACAGTAGCAGTTATGAAAATGTACTCTTGAAGTAAAATCACCCTCAGCTCTTACCCTTGAGCCCTTAAAGTCAATCCCCATTTTAATGGTGATTCCTGGTTTGTCTAATGAAAACAAGACTGACTCTTTGCAGGCATTATAGATAACACATGCTAATTTTATTTTTGGGTGAATTTCTCCCTTCAGATTTGTCCAGTAAGGACCATCTGAGGTTCTCTGTGGATTTTTCATGTAGAACTAGGACTGATGGACATATTTAAGTCCCCTGGGAATGCACTTAATGCACTTCTAAGGTCGTCTGCTCTGGTTCTAAATAGTGCGGAGTGGCAACAAGCTCTGACAGCATCACTGGCCCAATGGAACCTGCATACGACGGTTCCTGCTCTGGGAAGCGTGGGGCCATTAAAAATGGATAGATCAATACAGAAGAATACATGCACCTCCGGCTGTCTATGCTAATTCGGAGAGCAATGGGAGCAGCGAAGGGTAAGAGGTTGGAATGAAGGGGAGATGAGAAGAAAGGAAGGGACAGTGAAAGTGAGGTTGAGGCGTTTACCTTGCCTGAATCAAAAAGAGGTATCTACAACTTCAGCTGTGCACAAAGGTTGTCAAAATCATTGCCAAAACATATTGTTGTTCCATTTTTTTTCACACACACAAGACTTTCCTTAATTTAATACTTTGTTTCATAGAGTAAGTACTATGAAGCAACTGAGTCCCATATGAAAACCTTGATCTGTAACTTCTGTACTTAAGTTAACATTTAACAAAAGTGTACCAAACTATTATCAAAAAATTGTGCTTTTCTCTGTCTTCTTTCAGTGGGAGAAAAGTACACATGCACACAGCAATTCTATACTATACTTACTTATTCTATAAAATTATATATACATGTATGTATGTATGTGTAGCCTGTGGAATTAGATGCCACACAGGACACAATTACTTCTGGGGTTCTTGTAGCTTGAATTTTATTGACCACATTTACAACAGGTCATTTTAACAGAGTGTGTGAGCTACTGAGTTCTTTTAAAGAGCAGCTCATGTGCTTTCACAGCTTTAGGCAGAGTGAGTACAAAATAAAGTGATTTAAAAGAAAAGAAACAAAAAAAACAAAATACGGTATCCCACATACAGACTAAGAAATACGGAGAAATACAGAGAAATACGGCAGTGGGTGATGGCTATCCAGAAAAACAGAACCAGACAATTACACGGTTAGCAGCGATAAACCCACAAAATTGACCCGAAAATATACAGAGTATATTTACACAGTACACTTACATTTGATACTTGTCTTCACCAAACCCCACGTGGAACTCCCTGGAGACTGCACACTCAACACTCGTTCATCCTTTAACAGAGTTAATATAAATGTAACACGTACAGTTTACAATTTCTCTGGTCACACAATACAATAGCATGTGGCTTTTAGCATGCTAATATTACCTTGCAATGCCACTGAGAACACACGGTCGCTGCCTCGCGCCAAAATCCCAGGACATCAATGTCAGGAGTGTCTAAATCAAACCATCTTGTTAAAATATCGACAGCTAACGTCCTTAAGATATTTCTGCAGGGATATTTTACAAGATATGCATTTCTTTACTTACTACTTTACGATGTTACACAAATCACATGAATCACATCCACTCTGCTAGTCTCCAGGTTGTTTTATACATAAACAGGAAGAAAGACCAAGATGCACTTGGCGGAGCGACGATAATGCTGCTCAGCGCTGCCGCCTAGTGACCAAAACCCAAAATGACAAGTGAGACTGCCAAAGCTCACTTACAGTCTACTTCACATTCTGCTTACACTTAAATCATTTTACACTCAAAGGAAAACAATAAAGAACACATGTATAAACATTCAAACAACTTTGAAAGCTATATAACACCTAAGTGGAAAATAACATCTGAACCAGTTTACCACCCGGCTACATATGTATAAATATATATATACAAAACAGCCCAATATGCTAGAACACTGGTTTCACAATGCTCCATTTACCATTAAAAATAAACTTTTATTGAAAAAAAAAAAACAACTTTAAAAACTTTTCCACACTATTAATTTGTTCCTCTGTCTTAATATATAACACCCAAACATAGCACAACTGCTATTTAAAACAGTACCTACTGGTAACAAACACTTTAAATAAAGCCTCAGTGCACATTCAATTTCTCAGACTGGATGAAATGAAAAAGATTCAGCATCAGGACCACCAAGTTTAATGTGCTCAATTGCATCATGCATCAAATACTGTAATATCTAGTGACAAAATAATCACAAAACTTTCCACATGCAACCAGGTTATAGGTAAAAAGAATGAACTGTAATACATTTTTAATGGTAACCTTGGAAATGTATAAAATGGAGAAAAGATTACAAATAATGAAATGAAATGCTGCCATCAAAATGGCAATAAACACATCCTCCCTTACATTAAAATAAGGAAAATAATTTTGTCTGTCTGAAAATGTGTGTTTTGAAGGGTATTCATTCATCAGGAAACATGAAAAAGGAGACATAAAAAGTTTGTGTTAACATGCAGTATTTATCTGACAAAATATTATGTAGGTCTGTTAAATTCAAGTATCTTCATCTGTCACTAATGGTGAATAATTTCCTGCCACAAGATGCATGCAGAACCGAGATTGTATGTGACTGTTTCTAAAGTGGGTTTAATACTACAGGTATTAAGCATCTG
This sequence comes from Euthynnus affinis, assembly GCA_029490765.1. Taxonomy (NCBI): domain Eukaryota; kingdom Metazoa; phylum Chordata; class Actinopteri; order Scombriformes; family Scombridae; genus Euthynnus; species Euthynnus affinis. The sequence continues at coordinate 17,545,204 of CM055839.1, forward strand.
CTTGATGAATTCCTGTGAGAATCACATTACCCTCAACATTATTATCCAAACTCCATCATACCTACTCAAATGTTATTTATTTTGCTTTGTGCTGACCCCAATTAATTTGCTGACACAGTTGTGGAGTGAATGTTTTAAACTAACTCTGATATTGTAAGCCGATGAAAGATGTGCATGATATGAGTTACAAGCATTAAATTATTTTAAAATGATTAGAAATGTGTGTAATACCTGTTACAGTGATTGCATTTCAGTTTGTGTGCGTAGAGAGGGAAAAATTTGGAAGGACTCCTTCTTTCTCTTGTGGAAAAAAAAGCAATTAGGTAGCCCAAATTGCTCTTAAACCCTTGCTGCTATTCTGTCAAACCTGACCATTAAACAGATTGCTATTCACTGGATTGTTCCTCCATTGGGGTGTGACCTATAAACACAGAACAACCAACAGCCTTACACACACACACACACACACACACACACACATCAGCACAGACACATTCTCATACACCTTCATTTTGTGTGTGCAAGTTTGTGTTTACAGTATTTATAAGAAATATGACACTGCTTACACACTGTCAAAATGTCTTCTAAAAATATTCGAAACATCAGTCCATTAAAGACTTCACCAAAAGTCCAAAGCCTCGCGAGCTTCATACCATAATACATACGAGCTGGACAAAACAAACTACGCACTGAAAATATTGCTGTTCTTAAAGTAACCGAGATGCTTATCCAGAGGATGGCATTAGAGGAAAGGCCACAGGTTCATTAATGCAAAATGTTTATTCCTTTGGTACCAGGAATGTGCTCATCAAAATTTATTGAAATCTGTCCATTAAATCATGACATATCCTGACGAAACAGTCAGAAGAGTTTATAAAGTGTAAAGGGTTCATCCTCTGAGGACCATGAATGCACTTTCATGGCAAGCAGGTATTGATATTTCTTGTATAAAAAGTGTGTATTTTGGCGTGATGGTAGTATTAGGGAATGTGATGAGCTCAGTTGAAACACTGGAATTTAACCTCTGAAGACCACAAATATTCATAACAAAATTCATTCTTGAAATTTGTTGAAAACAAAGCAATAAAATACAACAGTTTTCAATTTTCTGTTGAACAAAGGTTGACATTGCATGTTTCATCAACTTCTTTTGATCAGTGCTTTTTAATTTCATTACCTTTGCTACTTTGAATGCATTCTGTTATACTTCCTAATTGATGACAAGTTTATGAGAAAGTACGGAATTCATAATATTGATGATTTGCATGCTGATGCTGTCACATATGCTGAGCCTGCAGAGACGTACTGCAATTTGGCGCAACTGATATACAAGTAATAGAGACTTTTGAAAAATACACAGGCGTATAATAGGACTTTTCATTGCACTAATATCAGCTGTATTTATTATTATCATTTTTAGGGTCTTTTCATGTGTTTCTTTCTTTCTTTCTTTCTTTCTTTCTTCATTATTACGAGACATCACACCAAAATTTACCGCCCTAAACATGCTCAAAAACTCACCAAATTTGGCACACACATCAGGTTCTATGAAAAATTTGATAAAGCATAAAAATTTACCCCTAAAGTGCCCAAATGTGCTCTCTAGCACCACCTGTGTAACTAAAATGGCAGCCACGGCCCATCATTGTGAGATCAAACCAAAACTCAATTATTTGTCTCTTCAAGACCTACAAATCATATGCCGACACCCCTGACCCAAATTCAACAGGAAGTGTGCAATTAGCCTTTCAAAATAAGACTTTGTTTAGTTTTGGCCCTCCAACAAACACTATCACCTCAATGGGCGTTAATGGTATTGTCTTCAAACTTTAATAGGTCACTTATGACACTGTACTGAAAACAAGCTGTTAAAAATTTTGTAATAACTAGAACGGTTTGGTTTTTATAAGCCCAGAACGTTGCAGTGCCACTTCACCTTTACAATGTAAAGCAATGGGGAGACATTCTATGGGCATGAACTTTGTGTCAAATAGAGGCTTCTGACGTCTAAACTGTAAGTCTTACCACTTTCAAACCTGTATCAATGGATTTGCAATGGAATTTCCTACAAAAAAATATGATTTTTAATGTAAGATTTGGCCATGGGATTTATGAAGAGATTTCACAAGAAGAGTACTCTAAAATCCTCCTCTCCAACTGCTCCTGGTGATGTCACTCCCTCAGTGTTGTGAAACAATCCACAGTACACACTCATTATAAAATCACAGGCAAGAAAAGACTTTAAAACTCACACTCCATTTCAAAAACAGTAAACACATGTAAATTCAAGATTTGTAGGTCAAAGTCTTGTGACTCATTTAAAGTTCAAATGAAGTTTGTATCTAAAACTATGTTTAAGCAGTAAATGTTCAAAAAGGTGTGGGTTTGCTCTCACTCTCCATTCAAATATATGAGCATTTTTCTGTGCCTAGCTGCAGTTACTTATTGTCTCTACACACCTGACAGTGCACATTTCAATCAAACTTTGACCAGGTCATGTGAGTTAAAAGTCTTTACTTTTCTAAAAATAGACTTGATGAAAATTAGGAAATTAATTTATTTTACACACAAACTCTTCAAGAGTTTTCAATTTACTAATTGAAATTCAAGTGAAAGGGCCAAAAACTTGCATAATTTTGATGACACATGTTAAAGCAAGACAGACATGTCTCACCCTGCAGAAATTCTCATCATCACACCGTTGAGATTTGATGTTTCACCATGACAGAAGAAGTTGCTATAACTTTATTGTAACACGCTCCAATCTTTACACATTTCATAAGATTCTTGTCCTAAACATGTCTACATGACAATATTCCATAAGTGGTGCAAACTGACTATATAGTGCTCCCTACTAAATTGTAGCAAAGAAGCCCCAACAGCAAGCAAAATAATAGGCAAAGAAAGTGATGTTTATCTCCTTCTGAAAATGGCCCGGGTCTGATGACCTGTGACAGAGGCCCTTCGACTGCACCACGCCCTGATGTGTACAAGAGTATGAGGGCCCATTCAACACTGCTTTCAGCTTTAATTATTATTTGTCTTTATAAACCCACATATTTTGTTGCTGATATTAAGGATGCAGGGTATTTCTCACTGGTACGAAAGACAACAAATCCACTTTTGTTAAACATTCAAGTTCATGCATAATGTTGCCCTATGAATTAGTTGGGTTCATCAAGCCTTTTAAATGTTTGACTGAAATGTTATTAAAGCTCAATAGAAGTAACCTGTGTATTATGATATGAATTGCAGCAAATTGTGAGATAGTTCAGGCTGGAGTCTCCCAAACTAGTCATATAAGGTGGCAATTTTACATTTTTATTGCCTCATAAATATTCCTTGCACAGTTCATGAATATCTTGCCCTGTATTAATAGTCAGTAAAAGATCAATTAACATATCAGTCAGAAGGCCCAGTGAGAATTTTGACTACCACTGGTGGTAAAGTGTGGTGGAGAAAAAATCTTCTGTTCTCTTCATTTCAGTCATAATCTTCTCTTAATGATCATGTCAGAATCTCTATGTGCTTGCCTGGTCTGAACTCTGACCAAATGGGTCAATTTGCATTTGAATTATTAAATATATTCCAAAGTAATTATAATTCCATGACAAAGGCCAAGTCATATTAAGCTAAACCGTGAACTGTCTTTATCAGACAGCCACTTGGTTGGTACATCAAACAGAAAGACAAAGATAGGCAAAATCAAATAAAAGGGTGACTAAGAGTTGTGTGGTGAATGCACACCAAAGATGAGGTGCTGATCATGGAAATGTTGAATCAAACTCTGAGAATATTATCAGTTAACATCTGACATGCACTGGGATAGGCCTACTTATGTGTTTTATGAATATATGCGTGGATAGTTTTATAGAATTTTCTTTTTTCACTATTGATAAAATGATCTTTAATACTATTTGTGTCTCATGTTATGTCTCTATGTTATTCACCAGTTTAGCTTGGGCTCCTAACTTTTTTTTTTATAAATGGCTAAATGAATATAGGTTCATGTGTCCATCAGTCTGTTACAACCTAAAGACTATAATGAAAAATCTCTGTATTTTTTTTAAGGAAATTGTCTTATTTTTGTACAAAGCTCTGCTCTGTTTATCTGCAATGCAAAATAGTTACAAAAATACTGTGGTCAATCAGAAGAACTTTGTAAAGCATAATTTGCTCCAGATTCATCAATGAGACACAGTTTACTACAGGTAATAAGTAACAATAATTCCTTAAAAAGTTAACACACTGAGTTCAGTGGTAAAGACATTGCAATGCAGCAGTGAGATGGTTGATCTTTAAAACCGAGACAGAGATAGAGATTGACAGGTAAGTGACATTAAAACAGCCCAACACTCCTATAATAATGACATATGAAGACAACTTATACCAATCAATTTCAGATAGAGTCTCTTAGACCACTGTGGCTTATGACATACCAACATATCTGTTGCCCCTGGGCATAGTTGCAGAAGCAATAAGTTTCATCATGTTCTGCCATTGACTGTATTGTTTGTTTTTCAAGTTCTCTGCCTCCCTGTAGAGCAAACGTGAAGGAATACTTTAATAATTGTCTAATCTAGATCCTCTGAGTAACAGTGTTATTGCTAAACTGTTGTAACCCTCCAATATAATATTGCCTGAACCTCCAAAGTCAATGGTATTGCAGAGGATAGAATGTTATAATTAATTTGTTCTGGTCTACAAGGGTGCATAAAACATGTTTAAAGGGGCTGGTATTGTGGAAAACAAGAAAACAAGCTTTGTGATGGATTTAGGATGATGGTAGAGGCCCTCTTGTTCTGTAAAATGACTCAGTTTTGTTGAGGCTGAACCCATTACTATGTCACACCAGAAAGTCCAATCAAATATGCTAGGAAGCTTTGACATGAGTCTCAACTGTGCAAAGGCAGGTTCTTCCCCCTCATTCAAGATCAGGCTCTGCTTCATATACTGCTATATACTGTCTCACGACTCCTGCTGCAGACATTACTCCAGGTAAAGATGCGGCATAAGAGAATTTGCATTATTTATTAGGTCGTATTCTGATTGCCTGGGTGGGCCACATCTCCAGCCAATCAGAGTAGGATGTCGTTAATAATGCTGATTTTATGTCAATAGCATCCAAAACAGCCTGCTGGAGGACAGAATGGAATCTGGGCTGTGAAGACAGATGGATTTAGAGAAATCTAAATTACTTTTGGTGAATGAAATGTCATGGATATGCTTAAAACAGATATTTGTAAAAATGAGTCAAACAAGACCATGGCACCAGACCTTTAAAAGACAAACAATGACAACAGATAATGTCATAAAAAGAAGTGCCCTATTTCAGCATAGTGCCTAGTTTGAGATTTGTTGTTGGTGCCACTGTTTAAAAGTAGGACATAGGCGACATGACTTCAAACCCACAGCTCTCTGGAGATGTTTCAAATAAAGTCACTTGATTAGCTTCCATCTCAAAGAGAAGATAAATGAAAAACATAATTAATAGTAAATCTGGAAGTTTCCTACATGCTAGTTTCAGCAAAAAAAAAAGGTTGAAAGATTGAAGGTTCATGAAAGTAGTGTATGCATGCCAGAAATGCAAATTGCTACACATGTTCTGTTTTTCCTCATCATGAAAGGATTAGATGAAGGAGGCACAGACAAAAGCAGATAGTATTCTGACAGGAATAATATGGTGGAAAGCAAAGGTGATCAATGTGGGTGGGGTAGTGGTTGAGTATCAAGATAATTTGTTTAAAGAACAACATAAAAAATAGTTGTGAACAGAACATCAACATATCATCACCTTTTAAATTGATATGGTTGGATCTAGCAGTTAGAGAGCAACATTATTATTCATTCAGAGTTGTGTTTGTGTCTACCTAATGAATGTTAAGTCCAATATTCACTCTCTTTTAACTGTTTTTGATCTCTACTCCCGAGGAAAATATCTGGCTCTTTAACTGCTAAATGCTCCACTATTCAATTCAATTCAATTTTATTTATATAGCGCCAAATCACAACACAAAGTAATCTCAGGGCACTTTTACATGGAGCAGGTCTAGACCACGCTCTTTAATTTACAGAAAGAGAAACCCAACAGTTCCCCCCATGAGCAAGCACTTGGTGACAGCGGAAAGGAAAAACTCCCCTTTAACGGGAAGAAACCTAAGGCAGACCCCGGCTCTGGGTGGGCGGCCATCTGCCTTGACCGGTTGGGTTGAGAGAGAGAGAGAGAGAAAGAGAGAGAGAAAGAGAGAGAAGGGGGGGGGGGGGGGGGGGTTGTACACAGTGAAAGAGCAGCAACAACAACAACAATAGTCAGTAAGCAGCAGCAATAGCAGGAACAGCTAGCCGAGGGCAGAAGAAGGACGTCAGCACATCAGCATGGTCTATGGTTTATGGAGCTTCCTGTGGATCAGAAAGCACAAAGAACTCCGGGGAAGAAGTGAAATTAGTAACATGCATTAATAGTAATAGAATACATAGAGATGGAGGACAGAGGAGCTCAGTGCATCAATGGAAGTCCCCCGGCAGTCTAAGCCTATAGCAGCATAACTAAGGGCTGATCCAAGGCGAGTCAGATCAGACCTAACTATAAGCTTTATCGAAAAGGAAAGTTTTAAGCCTACTCTTAAACATAGAGAGGGTGTCTGCCCCTCGGACCGAAACAGGGAGATGGTTCCACAAGAGAGGAGCCTGATAGCTGAAGGCTCTGCCTCCCGTTCTACTTTTAAATACTGTGGGAACCACCAGTAGACCTGCATTCTGGGAGCGCAGCGCTCTAGTGGGATTATATGGTACTAAGAGTTCTTTTACATAAGATGGTGCCTGACCGTTAAGAGCTTTGTACGTGATAAGAAGGATTTTGAATTCTATTCTGGATTTTACAGGAAGCCAATGCAACGAAGCTAAGATGGGGGAAATATGATCTCGTTTTCTAGTTTTAGTCAGAACACGAGCAGCTGCATTTTGGACCAGCTGCAGAGTCTTTATAGACCTATTAGGGCAGCCTGATAATATTGAGTTACAGTAATCCAGCCTAGAAGTAACAAATGCGTGGATTATTTTTTCTGCATCTTGTTGTGAAAGGATATGTCTCATTTTAGAGATATTACGTATGTGAAAAAAGGCAGTCCTTGATATTTGTTTTATGTGGGAGTTAAAGGATATATCCTGATCAAAGATAACTCCCAGATTCCTTACAGTAGTGCTGGAGGCCAGGGTAATGCCATCTAGATTAGTTAAATCATTAGATAATGTGTTTCTAAGGTGTTTAGGGCCAAGCACAATAACTTCAGTTTTTTCCGAGTTTAGCAGCAGAAAATTGCAGGTCATCCAGGTCTTTATATCTTTAAGGCACACTTTGAGTCTAGATAACTGATTGGGTTCATCTGGCTTCATTGATAAATATATTTGGGTATCATCTGCATAACAGTGGAAATTTATGGAGTGATTTCGAATAATATTCCCTAAAGGAAGCATGTATAAAGTGAATAATAAAGGTCCCAGAACAGAACCTTGAGGAACTCCGTGTCTAACTTTTACTTTTATGGAGGATTCATCATTAACATGAACAAACTGAAATCGATCCGATAAATAGGATTTAAACCAGCATAATGCAGTACCTTTAATGCCAATGAAATGTTCCAGTCTCTGCAACAGGATTTGATGGTCAACAGTGTCAAATGCAGCACTAAGGTCAAACAAGACAAGTACAGAGACAAGGCCTTTGTCTGATGCAGTCAGGAGGTCGTTTGTGACTTTAACCAGCGCTGTCTCTGTGCTATGATGCGCTCTAAATCCAGACTGAAAAGTCTCAAATAAGTTATTGTTATCTAGAAAATCACATAACTGATTAGCGACTGCTTTCTCGAGAATCTTAGACAAAAAAGGAAGGTTAGAAATGGGTCTATAATTGGCTAAGACATCTGAATCGAGAGTAGGCTTCTTAAGGAGGGGTTTAATTACAGCTACTTTAAAGGACTGCGGTACATAGCCAGTTATCAAGGACATATTGATTATATTTAGTAAGGAGATGCTAATTAAGGGTATGACATCCTTAAAGAGTTTAGTTGGGATGGGATCTAAAAGACAATTCGAAGGTTTTGATGACGAAATTATAGAAGTTAGCTCAGGAAGGTCTATCTGAGAGAAACAGTCCAAGTTTAAATCAGGTTTTGTGGCTGTTTCTAGGGAGCTTGATAAATCTGTGCCTTTTGAGAGTAGAGACTGTTGAATTTTATCTCTAATTGTTAGAATTTTATCATCAAAAAAGCTCATGAAATCGTTACTACTGAGAGCCCTTGGAATACTCGGATCAACAGAGTTATGACTCTTTGTCAGCTTGGCCAAGGTGCTGAAAAGAAACCTAGGGCTGTTTTTATTTTCCTCAATTAATGTGGAGTAATAGGCAGCTCCGGCATTACAGAGGGCCTTCTTATAAGTGTTGAGGTTGACCTGACGTCTCCCTCCCCGAGTTGGTTGATGCAGAAAAGAACTCTCAGAAGACGAAAGTTGAATCAAAAGTTTTTATTGCGCAGTTTGCAAAAAGCGGAGATCACTCTTACACAGAATAAATCTGTGCAGCACAACGCCAAGAGAGATCTGATCTTACAGCTCGTTGTCTAGGGTTTTATACTTCATTTGGTCTTCCTCTTCCTATCTCTAGTCCACCTCTTAATACAATTTTTAATACCTTATATGGTTACAAATTAAATGTTTTGAGCTTCTCTTCTGGTTATAGCCGCCCCCTACCATGATCTCTATATCCTGTTTCTTGTAAGCTTTTGGCGGTTTCCTCGTTGCCCTCGCCATGCCACGTGTACCCTTCGCCGCGTGACACGCTTCACTAACCCTCCTCTGTTTATTAACAGCTTTAACTTCTTTTTTCACACATGCACACATTTCTTTTAATATATCAAACTTGTTGCTTTGCACATTTTGTACCAAGCTGCTGCAGTTTTTAAGCATCAAACACATAAACTCATCAGAATCCTCATCAAATCCCCCTTTTGATCTCTCTTAAGAGATCAACACAAGCCTGGTGGATTCTTCTTCGACTTCAGGTAGGTCCTCTGGTGGTGCTTCCACCAGAGGCATCATCCCTGGTACAATACACATCTGAACTTGAGTGGAAGTAATGGAGTCTTCGCGACGTCTGGTGTCTTTCGTTGGTAGCTTGGCACGCTACATGCAGGAGAGGAGCGCTAATTTCACCTCCTCCCGTGGACGTCTTCTTTCTTCAGGAGACAGGGGTAGACTACCCTGTTTTCCCAATTTGCCACAAGGGGATTATTCTGCCCCTTTGTTAGTGGACTTTTTCTCTGAGCCAGCCGGCTCAGTGCTCTCAGCTTGTAGGAACCGATGGACCTCAGCCAGGGAACGCTGTGGCTCTTCTGCTGCTGCACATTGGCTCCAATGGAACCAGGTTTCTCCTTTGCCCTTCAGCCGCACCGCGTGGGATGTTCTCTCGACCACCTGGTAAGGCCCCGTCCACCTTGGCTCGGACCACTTGCGTTTGATTGCCCTCAGGAGGACCCAGTCGGTCTCTGGTGATGTGTCGGTGACAGTCTCTCCCTCTCTCCGGTTTGCCACCTGTTTTGAGAATGCTGAAACGAGACTTTGCAGTTCAAGAAAATATGCTTTTGTGGTTAGTTGTTGGTCATCGTCTCTAACACCCGGTAGACTTGCTTGAGGGGCCCAGGAAAGCCCTCCCCGTCTGGAGCTCATGTGGTGTAAACCCTATACTCTGATTAATAGAGCTCCGTATTGAAATGAGCGCTAGTGGTAACACGTCTAGCCAATTCATTTTGGTCTGTGCACAGATTTTTGCCAATCGTTTTTTTTACAGTTTGGTTCATCCTTTCTACTTTCCCTTGTGTACCAAAAGCATGTTTCAGACCCAACATTGCCTCAACCTGTTGTAAATCTTGATTTTTGAAGTGAGTTCCATTATCTGACCTGATCTTTTCAGGAAAACCGTGTCGTGGGATGTACTGGTTGATCAGAAACTTTATCACTGATTTACTGTCTTCTCTTTTTGTAGGCCAGGCTTCTGGCCACCCGGTGTAAGAGTCTACACACATTAACACATACCTGTACCCTCTAACAGGAGTTATCATGTCTGTGTAATCAATAATGATTTCCTTTCCTGCCTTTACCTGTAGGGGGTATCTCCCTGGTGGTGGTCTGATGGTCGGTCTGGTGTTAAACTTTGTGCACACCTCGCACGTTTTCACTAAGTGTTGCACCATGTCTTTGAGAAACGGATGCCACCAGTTTTCCAAATTCCTCATCATTTGTGCCACACCCACGTGCCCCACTCCATGTGCCTCTTCTACCACTGCATAAGCTGCTTTAAGTCCCTCTTGCTCATGTCTGAAACAGCAGCCATCTGTGTACAGATTTCTGGCGTCTGTTATTGGCTCTGCCTGTAGATCTGATCTCACCTTTTCTTCCATGCGTACTCTTTCTGTACATTCATGTGGTTCTCCTGTCCCTATTTGATCTGCCATGTTGATTCCTTCGTGTGTGAAAGAAATGTTGGGTGCTTCTAAGACCTTGCTTAGTCGTCTTTGTCTCAGTGTGGTGAGAGTGAAAGCTTGTGAATTTACATATGCTACCACGCTATGTGTTGTCAGGACATTCAGTTGATGTCCCATGACAATTTGGGCTGTCTTCTGTATCAGTTTAGCTACCCCTGCTGCATGTTGTGTACATTGTGGGTGCCTTTTTTCCATGTTGTCGAGCATTACACTAATATACATTAGTATTATCCCTGTTCCCCCTTTTCTCTGGAACAGAATGCCATTAACGCAGTGTTCTGTTCCAGAGACATCTAGGTAAAATGGGATGCTGTAGTCAGGGATAGCCAGCTCTGCTGCAGTCGCTAGCTCCTGTTTTAGGGTGATGAAAGACTGTTCAGCTTCCAGAGTCCAATCGAAGTTTGCATTCAGATTCCTCATTCCTTGTTGTTTGACGAGGTCTCGTAATGGTTTTGCCAGTCCAGTGTAGTTAGCAATGTAATTTCTGCTGTATCCAGTTAAACCCAAGAAAGAGAGCATGTCTTTGACTTTGTCAGGTTTTGGATGATGTAGAATGGCAGATCGATGTTGGGGAGACAAGCTTGCCCCCTTTTGTGAGATCATTCGTCCCAAAAATGAGACTTGTTTTCGTGCGACTTGTAATTTGGTTTTGATGACCTTAAAGCCCTTCTCTGCCAGGTGCAGTAGCACTGAGCGTGTCGCTTCGAGGCAGGAGGCTGCTGTGGAAGCTGCTAGCAGTAGGTCCTCAACATACTGTATCAGAGTGACATTTTCTGGTAGCTGGCAATCTTCAAGGAGCTGCTCAAGTGTTTGGTTAAACAGACCAGGAGATAGTGTGAAACCCTGGGGCAATCGAGTGTAGCAAAGCTGTTGTCCGCGGTAGGAAAATGAAAAAATGTCTCTGCAGTCTTCTGCTAATGGTAGACAGAAGAAAGCATTGGCTAGGTCAATACATGTGAACCAGCTATGTAATGGCTCTAGGTTAGCCAGAGCTACATAGGGGTTGGGCACTGGTACAGTAGGGGTGGTCAGGATGCCATTGATTGCTCTTAAGTCATGTGCCATGCGATATTTTCCTGTACCCTTCTTCTCTACAGGTAAAATTGGGGTGTTCCAGTGTGAAGCAGAGCGTTCTAACACTCCTTTCTGCAGCAAACCTTCAATGGTGTCACTTATGCCTGCTTCTGCGTGTTGTTTGTGTGGATACTGTGGAATCCACAGTGGTGCCCCTGGTTGTACCTTAAAGGTAATAGGTGCACAGTCAACTAGACCTACATCAGTTGGGCCTTGTGCCCACAAGTGTTGTGGGAGTGAATTTATCATCTCTCCTGCCAGGTGATGGTCAGTCTTTTCTCTGCCATGCTGGCGCGTTATCTGTGTGTGTTCTAGTACTGCAGTGTCAGTAGCTGTGATGTTAATACGATAAGTTTTCACAGCTGGAGAGTACTGTATCTTAGGAATAGTTGTGTCTAGCCAGTCAGTCTGTGCTAGCGCCCTTTTTACAATTACCCCAAGCTCCTTAGCTTGGTGTTGTGGATGTAGGGCCAATGAAACATGTGGGGCTGCTTCCTCTGACATCTTGTACCACGGAGCCTGGTCAGAGGTCAAATTTACGGCTGCCGCAACACCTTCAGGTGCAACATAAATGTTTTGGGTGTCAATTGTCCAGCTCTGACCCTCTAGCTGGTCTTGGAAATTTTCTTGATACCAATCTATCTGCAACCTGTCATAGAATAGGGTGACATGAGGGGGATCAGGAGGGGAAGTGTAGGGTGCGAGGAGGGCTATCCAAGGCTTCCATTGTAGGTAGGTTGAGAGGATGCCATGCTGTTCCGTTGTTTCAGGCTGTAGCAAGCCCCAATAAATGTCCGCATATTGTTCATTGATAGGTTGGAGGAGGTATTGTCCTGAGGTGACTTGCCCGGAGCACGGCAATTGTGTTCCGTCAGGTAGGGTGACAACAAGGCCATCAGCACTGCACAATAATAAGGCTCCCAGTTTCACTAGGAGGTCTCTTCCCAGCAAGTTCTGAGGAACTGTTGGTGAATACACAAATGAGTGTGTCACTGCCTGCCCGCCCAGTTGTGTTAGCAGCGGTACTGTCATCGGCAGAGTCTGTTTTTCCCCAGAGAATCCCATTAAATTGATGGAGTTGGTTGACAGGCTATTAGATGGAACAATTTTCATAGTGGAACATGTAGCCCCTGTGTCAACCAAGAATAGCAGAGTCTTCCTTTCGACTCGTACGGGCAGCATAGGTTCTGCCGTGTGGATGCTGCCTGAGTCTCTCTGTGTGGTGTGTCATTGCTCCTGGTAAGTACCCCACTCATCCCAGCTGTCCCATTGTGGCAGCTGGTGAGGCACAGGGGGCACTAGATGTGGTCCAGGACCTTGAGCAGTGGGTGGAGCTGTACCACGCCCTCGTCCACCACTGTATCCTCCTCTTTCTAGTTGAGGGCAAACGCGTGCCCAGTGCCCTTCTCTGTTGCACACAAAACAGCGCCTCCCTCCTGGCTGTCCCCTCATAGGTCCTCCTCTTCCGCCTCCACCTCTCCACCCAGTCCCACTGTGCCTTAGTACCTCCCCCATTGTTCCCTGGTCTATGATGTGGCGGTGGCGGAATCCAATCAGGAATGGGGAATAGGTCTGGGAGGTCCTCCTGAGGAAAACGGTCAGGATTAGGATCCCCTGGTCGCCAGGAAGCAGCCACCACTACCTCATTGGTATCGCCCTTGTTCTTTTGTTTCTTTTCTTGTGTCTTCTGTCTAGCATCACACAACTGCAGTTTTAAAAGCTGAGCTTGCATTTCTTTAAGACTGTCTTGTTCTTTCTGAGTTGTGTCCTGAGTGCGGGACAAATGGTGTACGAGATGTTTCTCCCAGACGTGTGAGTCACTTCCTAGCATATCATGGTTATCTTTCATCGCTTTGCTCGCTCCCTCTGGAACCCCATCTAGAATGGCTTGCCTGAACCACTCCCTCTGCGGCCCTGGTTTGCCTGTGTGGCAGCCTGTGAATTTAAGCCACATGTCTTTTCCAATATCTATGTATTCGCGTGGGTTTTGTTTTGGATCCCATTTTACTTTAGGCATTGCAGTAGCATTGGGGAGGGGGTATTTTTCTCTCATTACGCGGCCTATTTCATTGCTGACGTAAGTGTAGGGTGTGCTATCTCCACGCTTATCTATTTTGGCATTCACCTCAATATCTTTCAAATCACTTCCTGTAATGCATCTGGCTAGTATAGCTCTAAAGTCCCCTAGAGCTAACTTCTGTCCTGTAGTTAGGCTGTCCAGTTGGCTCAGCCACAAATTCCCTCCTTCAGCCACTGGGGGCAGTTTGTCTACAATAGTCTGTACATCCCCTATGTTAAAAGGTCTGTATTTTTCTCCACCCCCAGAGTTAACTAGGGGGTAGACAGTCAGGCCACCCTCAGCTTGTGGACTAGCTGACCCTTGATGCCTCAGCCGTACACGTTTCCCAATAGTTTCTCCCAGCTTCTCTCTGGCCTCAGTGAAAGTTCTGTACATTGTTGCCCTGCTTTTATTGATAGCGCTGTGCAGCTCTCGTCTTGCCTTCAGTACTTCATCGTCATCATCATCATCATCATCATCGTCGTCCTCATCTTCCCAGGTTCCTCTTTCAAAGTTAAAAGTTGTCATTTTGTCCTCAAGCTCTTCATCTGACCAATTTCCTCCTCCCATAAAAATTACCTTGCCTGGCTTCCCTGAGCTTGGTCTCCTAGGTGTTGATGAGTGTTTTACAGAGCGGTTTTTAATTTGCTCAAATTCTTTTCTTAGTTTTATAATTTCTTTGTTGATTTTAGCCTCTTCTTCTTCTCTTTCCCTTCTCTGTCTGCTCTCATCTTCGTCTCTCATCTCTCAAAGTGCAAAAGCTCTGCTGTCTGTGTCTCTTTCTTCCTCTTTTTTACGGGCTTCCTCATTTATTTCTCTCTCTGCCTTTCTGCTGTGTTTCTCTGCAGGCTGTGAGACTCTCTCTCATTTCCTGTGTCACAGTTAGCACATTGCTCTTCATCTACATAGTCTCCTCCTTCCTGCCGTTCAACATGTAAAATGCCACTAGTGACATGTAAAGTTGGGTATGTCCCTGCAGTGAGTGGTGCACTTGGAGGCGCGTATGGAGGTGGGTGTGTAAGTGTGGACCGTTCTCCTACCTTTGTTTTTAGGGGCCTCATGCTTTGCCACCAGACCGCCAGTTCAGACCATGTTCTGCGTTCCTCCTCCAGGGCCTTCCCCTCCTTCTTCCACTTCCTATTGTGCAGCACACTTGCTCTTTCCTCCTGCTCTGACACCTCGTCTCTTTTTACTGTGTATTCTTTCACCTTCTCCCAAATCCAGAGCCCTAATGGCCCTGTGTCTGTTTTTTGCCTTTCCATCTAATCAATTTCTCAATTTTCTCTTTTGTTGATGCCAATTTCTTTTCTCTCTCTTTTTTGTCTACTACTGCTGTAGCAGCTGTCATTATATTATCTAGCTGCTCTCCTAGGGGTTTCCACGCCCCTGTCACGGGACCCCATGCGTCGTCTATCTCTCTGTCAAATTCTCCTTCCATACTCGTCCTACTCCTCTCTTTTTCTGTTCTAAACTCTGAGGCCAGCCGGTTTGTATGGAGTTCACCCGAGCAACAAGCCTAGTTCAGTTTCAAGATCAAGCAGCCAGTCAGTTTGTATGGAGTACACCCGAGCAACTGACTCTTGTGACAGACACGGCCCCTTGTGTTAACACCGCAAAGGTTTCCAGGGCACAGACAGATTACGTTAACACCGCAAAGGTTTCCTCTGTCTGTTTTTTCGAGTTTGTCAGGACACTGCTTACAACAATCTTTCACTGAAGACACCTCAGAGTTTTATTCTTCCCACTCCCAATATCCCTCACATTCACACTTTTAGTCACACAAAAAATAACACAACAGTCAGTGATCACATAACATACATATAGCGCTTGTCACAGTTTCTCTTTTTTCTTTCTTCTTTTAGTTCTCTCTTTTTTTTTTTTTTTTTTTTTTGTCTTTTTTTTGGGTAAGGATCAGTTGCTTTTAGGAGACACTAATCGCCATGGACTCTAAACCTACAGACTCTTGCTTTTGGGGAATCCTAAACCCCGGGACTCGTAACCCAACAGGAGCGGTGCTTTCGAGGGTCTCTACTTCCCCCAGGACTTTAAACCCACAGGACTGGTGCTTTCAGGAGATTCTAATCCCCTAGGACTTTAAACCTACACAGACTTGGTACTTTATGGGACTATAACCCAAGGGCCTCCAACCCAAACGCCGTAGCGTATACTAATAGAATTCGGGGGTCCCGCGGCACCCCGGGACTCTAACCCAGCTGCTTCCGGCCCCTCGTCAGGGTACCGGTGGGGTCCGCCACAACCCTGGGAAGCCTGTGTTTCCTGCCTGTTTGTCTGTTTTTCTTTCCTCTTTTCTAAATGTTTCTGTTTTTTTTTTTTTTTTTTTTTTTGTAACTTTTTTTTTTTTTTTTTACTTTCAAAACAACAGTTCGTCTCCAATTTAAAATGCTTCACACAATTTGGATCTGGAACACTTTTATTTAGTCGTATCCAATATGCAGAATTTGAATAAAACAGGTTTCTGCTTACCTTGTTGTGACCGGTCTGTGTTCCTTCTCCTCTTTGTGGAGGCTGTTACTCGAATTGAATTTTATTGTTCCTTCTGCATCCTGGACGAGCCCCCAATTGTTGAGGTTGACCTGACGTCTCCCTCCCCGAGTTGGTTGATGCAGAAAAGAACTCTCAGAAGACGAAAGTTGAATCAAAAGTTTTTATTGCGCAGTTTGCAAAAAGCGGAGATCACTCTTACACAGAATAAATCTGTGCAGCACAACGCCAAGAGAGATCTGATCTTACAGCTCGTTGTCTAGGGTTTTATACTTCATTTGGTCTTCCTCTTCCTATCTCTAGTCCACCTCTTAATACAATTTTTAATACCTTATATGGTTACAAATTAAATGTTTTGAGCTTCTCTTCTGGTTATAGCCGCCCCCTACCATGATCTCTATATCCTGTTTCTTGTAAGCTTTTGGCGGTTTCCTCGTTGCCCTCGCCATGCCACGTGTACCCTTCGCCGTGTGACACGCTTCACTAACCCTCCTCTGTTTATTAACAGCTTTAACTTCTTTTTTCACACATGCACACATTTCTTTTAATATATCAAACTTGTTGCTTTGCACATTTTGTACCAAGCTGCTGCAGTTTTTAAGCATCAAACACATAAACTCATCAGAATCCTCATCATAAGTTTTAAGGTTTTCAAGCCAGACTATGCGAGATTCCTCTAATTTAGTGGAACGCCAAATCCTTTCAGATTTACGAGATAGTTGCTTTAATTTACGGGTTTCCGAATTATACCACGGAGCTAATCTCTTATGCTTTATTATCTTTCTTTTTAAAGGAGCGATGGAGTTGAGCGTTTGCTGTATAGTACCTGCAGCAGTGTCAACAAAATTATCAAATTGGGAAGGACTAAAATTGAGTCCTCTGCAGTATTGATAGAGGGAATTGAATTCAGCGCTAATGGAACTGTTTCCTTAAATTTAGCTACAGCACTATCAGTAAGACATCTAGTGAAAACATTTTTGTCTAATGGTGTGTAATCTACCAATAAAAATTCAAAAGTTATCAAATGGTGGTCTGATAAAATAGAATTTTGAGGAGAAACTATCAAATGTTCAATTTCTATGCCATAAGTCAGCACAAGATCCAGGGTGTGATTATGACAGTGAGTGGGTTTATTTACACACTGAGAGAAGCCAATTGAGTCTAATAATGAAATAAAGGCAGTACAGAGACTATCGTTATCGACGTCCACATGAATGTTAAAGTCACCTGCTATAATGACTTTATCAGTACTGAGGACTAAGTTTGATAAAAACTCTGAGAATTCAGATAAGAATTCAGAGTACGGGCCAGGAGGACGGTACACTATAACAAATAGAACTGGCTGTACAGTTTTCCAGGTTGGATGGGAAATACAGAGAACAAGGCATTCAAAAGAATTATAATTAAATTTAGATTTAGGTCTAGGGCTGACAATAAGGCTGGGGTTGAAAATGACTGCACCTCCTTGGCCAGTGTCTCGAGGAATGTGAGTATTAATATGACTGGGAGGAGTGGATTCGTTAAGGCTAACATATTCTTCATGACATAGCCAGGTTTCTGTAAGACAAAATAAATCAATATGCTGGTCTGAGATTAGCTCATTTACTAATAAAGCTTTAGAAGATAATGATCTAATGTTTAAGAGACCGCATTTAATTGTTTTATTTTGCTGAGCAATTCCAGACTTAATGTTAATATGTTTTAGATTTTTATGATTGATACTTCTGCTATTAGTTTTCGATTTAATTGATTTAAATGGTCGGGGGACAGACACAGTCTCTATGTGGTTTAGGGCGGGTAACTGATCTAATGGAAGCACAGAGAAGTGTGTAAGACTACAACTCTGCCTCCTGGTCTCAACTCTGGGTTGTCATGGTTTAGGTTTTCTTATGAATTCAGCCATATTTTTAGATATGAGAGCTGCTCCATCCAAAGTGGGATGTATGCCGTCTCTCCTAATCAGACCAGGTTTTCCCCAGAAAGTCTGCCAGTTATCAATGAAGCCCACGTTATTTGCTGGACACCACCTCGACAGCCAGCGGTTAAACTGTGACATGCGGCTATACATGTCGTCACTGGTCAGATTGGGCAGGGGTCCAGAGAAAACTACGGAGTCCGACATTGTCTTTGCAAATGTACACACCGACTCCACATTAATTTTTGTGACCTCCGATTGGCATAACTGGGAGTCATTACCGCCGACATGAATAACAATATTACCATATCTAAGTTTACTCTTAGCCAGCAGTTTTAAGTTTGACTCTATGTCGCCCGCTCTGGCCCCAGGAACACATTTGACTATGGTTGCCGGTGTCGTTAACTTCACGTTTCTGACTATGGAGCTGCCAATAACCAGAGTCTGTTTCTCAGCGGGTGTGTCGCTGAGCGGGGAAAATCTGTTTGAAACGTGAACGGGTTGATGGTGAACCGCGGGCTTCTGCTTAGGGCTATTCTTCCTTCGAACAGTCACCCAGCCAGAATCCTGTTTTCCCGGCTGCTCGAGAACTACCGGGGGAGTAGGGGCTACGCTAAGTTGGTCCGCACCGACTACAGGGGGCTTGCTAACTACATTAGCTAATGATTGTTTGCTTGTTTCCACGGTGCGGAGCTGCGCCTCCAATTCACTTAGCCTCGCCTCCAGCACTGCAAATAAACTACATTTATTACATCTCCCATTATCGTTAAAGGAGGCAGAGGAGTAACTGAACATGAGGCACACTGAGCAGGAGAGAGCAGGAGAGCGAGAAGCCATGGCTAACGGTTTGGCTAAGTTTAGCTGTTTATGCTAGCTGCAGAGCTCAAATAACTAACCGCTGTGCGATTAGCAGGAAAAGGTCACTAAGCGAAAAAACACTAAGAATGCTTAAGTGTGACTAATGAAGAACTCACAGAATTAACAAATTTAGTAGGTGTAAATCACAATAATATGGTATCACGATCGTATTAACAGCAGCAACAACACTATACGCTTACCGTAGCACGTCTGTGCTGACGATCAACAAGACACTGAACGTTTAGTTGCCAAACCTTAACCAAAGTTGTTGTATTGCATGTGACACCTGCTGTGTCTTTCACAAACAGTCAGCAATTCCCTTTGATGGTGCTGACACAAAGGCCTTTTTGGTAACTCTTTATAATTATGATCAGTAGTAAGTAATTTATAAGACACAAGTTAATGATGAACTAATTATGAACAAAACATTAATATACCTTTGTAAATTATTAATTAATGCTATGCTAACATATCACATATGTTGTAAGTCATCTGTAAATGAAGAGTTAATTAGGAAATAGTAATGAACAAATCATTAGAGGATGATTAATTCATGATTTGTTGATATATATTATGAATCACTTTCCCATGTTTCTTGTATTGACCAGGTGCTTCGAAGAACACAGGCAGTGTTTGTGGGTCTATGGGATAATGTGAACCTGTGCATGATGTGACCTGCCAGTATAGCTCCTCATGCAGGTGAACAGGGGCTGGCGACTCCATATGTCAGCGCTATGTATGTACATGTATGACTAAATCATTTGTAAGTCATTTACAGGTGTTTTTGCATCCCTCTAATTTAAAGTGTAAACAATTCATTCAATGTAAATGTCGAACTTATCACTTTCATATCACTCTTACCCATTTCAAAGGCTTATGCATGTATACAAGGCTTTTACAAACCTTTTTGCACCCCCCTAAAATGGAAACAAGTAAGCCAAGTCGAGCCTATGTGAAAAATGAAGGAAAATGAGTTTGACCAACTTCATTAAAGTCAAGCTATAAATTATATCAGACTTAAGTTGAGTAAAACTTTTAGAATTACAAGAAAAGAATAAGTCACATCAACTGTAAGTAATTTTTAAATATTCTTACCATCTCTTCTTTTTTTTAGGTATGATGTCAGATATACTTTGAATAATTAAAATTTAAAATTTAACATGGAAACCAACAGACAATATAAATCAAAGCAGTGGTTATCAATTTCTGATAGTCGGATGAACAGACCTGATGTTCCCTCCACAAATATTACAATTTGACTCTATAATGTGTTCAGTTACCAGTAATCAGCTTCCAACAGATGATTTTAAAGTGCTGCTAAATATCTAATTTATGAACAAAGTCCATTAAACCACCAACTTTGAAAAGCTCCACACTGTGCCACACATATTGGAACACGCAAAAAGCCATGCAGAGCTGTGTCAGGCCAACAGCCGTGTTTGATTATGTGATGCATTACAAAACATCATGTAATACATTCAGAATCAGCACTGAGGTTCCATCGATGATAACAATAAACTTTATTTGTATAGCACCTCTCATACAGGAAATGCAGCTCAAACAACTAAATTATGTGCACCAAGTGCTTCACATGAAAAGTTAATATAAAAACATGTAAAAAAAAAAACATTAATGAAACATAGGATGGAAAATAAAAAGCACTTGATACTACTAATAATAAAAAAGATAAAAGTGAAAATAGAATACATAGAATGTATAACATAAGAAGATATAGCCCACTGAATACTACTACTACTAATAGTAGTAATAATAATGTTAAAAAACTAGAATACATAGAATCCATAACATAAGAAGATATGCATACAATCAAGTAAAATACAACATTTAAAAGAAGCAAACCAACGCATAAGTATGAAGCAGAGTGCAAAAAAGAATTTCCAGCGGTGTCAGTAAAGTTGTAGCTAGATAAAGGCTGTAGTGAAGAGATAAGTTTTAAGCCTTCTTTTAAAAGTATTTAGTGAGCTGGCTTCCCTGATATCTATTGGTAGTATGTTCCATAGTTTAACTATGAAAATATACATGGTGTTCTCTGATGATGTCATCAAATGGCAGCATGTATAGAGAGAATAACAATGGACCAAGGCAGACCAAAGTCACCGCCATGTTCCTCAGACATATGACTGATATAAAACATTCTCCCTTTGATGTATGTTTCGAACCAGTTGAACACACAGTTAGAAAGACCAACCAATTTTTCAGGATGTTTGATTAAGATATCATGGTCAGTCGTATCATGCGCTGTGCTAGGTCTAAGAAGAAAAGAACTGATAACTTAATGTCATCAGAGCTTAGTCTGAAGTTTAGTCTCCAGGATATTGTTTTTCTTTAAGAAAGGAGTATATTTGCAGCCATTATAACTGGGCAGTACATTACTATCAAGGTTGGGTTTTTTCAGTAAGAACTGTGTGGAGGGGGAAGTGTTGAGTAGCTGATTACTAGTGGAGAATAATATTCTAGAGTTCCCAGTGTTCTCTATAATAATCTAGGGAAAGTAATCCTTTCTTGCAAGACATATTTGTTATAGACAATCATGGTTTCTTTGTAAATATTACAGAGAACTGAGAGCATAGTTTTCCTCTAATTTCTTCCAGCTGCCTGACGGATTATCGTGATCTCATTAACACGGTTATTGTTTAACCATGGGGAGGTTCTGTCAATTGACCTCTTTTTAACACTTAGAGAAGGAGCAGTATTTAAAACAGATGATAAGGTATTGCTGAAATTTTCAACCGTAATTTAAAGAGCAGTCATAACTGTATGGCTCAAATGATCTCATAATATTATAAGAACTTTGCTTATAATAAGAAAGGTTAGCTTGGCATCAGAAACAAACAGTAATAGTTAGGAATGGGTAATTCCAATACTGAAACATTATCAATTTTCAACCCTGTTGTTATTACTAAGTGTAGGGTGTTACCATGCTGATAAGTGGTTTCATTTACATGTTGGGTGAGTTCAAAGCTGTCCAGCTCCACAGATTTGGAGTCATTCGTTTTATCAATATGAATATTCAGTTCTCCATTCAGGATTAACTTATCATATCTAGTGATACAAAGTAAGATCAGCTCTAAGAATTCCTGTAGAAATAGTTATGAACATCTTGGTGGCTGATATAATGTAATGAGTACTGATAATTCTGCTTTGAGCTCAAGAGCAATGTAACTGTAAATTCACCCAGGTAAATGTCATTACACACAAACTGACTAATAAAACATATAATTTGGTGAACAAGCCTCTATCAGTGTTGCACCAGTAGAACTGTGTAGCAAGATCTCACTAAAAACATACAGTGCAAATTATTTTCAGTTTTATTAACCAAGAAGGATTTCTTAGCCAATGATCTGACATTAAAAAGAGCTAATCTCAGCTGTTGGGACAGGAAGGGAGATCGGTTGTGGCTGATCATCGACAAACTTCAGATAATCGAGACAGGTGGTCTCAGGACAGATGGTCTGTGATTGCTACAATGTGTTCGATCATGCCACTGGCTGTTTAAGATCACCAGTATGTTTAATGAAGTGGCATGAAGTCTGTCTCATGTCTAGTGGACACCTCAGTGGTTATTGCTGTTTAATAGTTCATCAATTTGACTGAGCTTCAGGGGGGGATGCAGGCTTCCTTTGCATTTATCCACACATTCTTGTTTGGGTATGGCATCCCAAGGCCATGACATAAGTTGGCACCAAGTAATCTGAATCAGGAGATGTTTGGATGAACCCCATCAGGTCATTTTTACCATTTTTTGATTTAGCAATTTAATAACTTTCTTGAAATAAAACCCATGTAACCATAGGACCCTGACTTTTCCTAATGCTGTTATTTTATTAAAATTACAAAACACAAAATAGTGCTTCTAACTTGAATGACCGTAATGGTCATATTGACCGTATGCATGAATGATGTATTATGCATATTTGACAGTTTCAGTTTTCAGTGTTTCCCCCTCTTGAAGATGCACGTCACCATTGCCTAGGAACTATTTAGCTGTTGTTTTATGAGATTGCAAAGCTAAAACCTAGTTTTTGCTTCGAACTGGACAGAAATAGAATATCAGAACAAAATGTCAGCAAGAAGGAGAATAAATGCCACAGAGACTTTAGCCATGCTTCAAAGCCTTGATGAGGCTGAGTCTGATGGAGGAGCAGGTTCGGATAGTGACATCTCTTGATATCTTTAAAGTTCATCTGACAGTGGCTCTCAGAGTGATTCAGACAGTGATTCAGAGATAGTTCCTCTTTGTAAAAAACCAAAACAAAAAAAAAACTGGCTGGACACTTCCATTTCTGCATTTGCTGTCATTCCATCTGCTAATGTTCTAGGTATATTTGGCTGATATTATTATTATTATAATTATTGTTATTTTTATTATTATTATGAGTGTCTTAGTTTATACACAACTAATATTAGATAAGACAGATATGTCATGAAATAAAACAAACTAATTAGGCTTTTTTTTTTTTTTAGCAAGGCTGCAAGATCCTGAATAATCAGCTGTATTTGCTCTGCCAACCTCAGTCTGCAGCACTCAGTCAACCGCTGAATGAAGAAGCCATCCTAAATCCATTTTCAGTAGAGGCATGAAATGGCAAAAGATGGCTCAGTGTGGACTGTTATACAGTTGGCTGAAAATAGAAGAAGGCGACAAAGTCAAAATGTCATGACGGAGGAGTAGACCCCACAGTGCATGCCAAGCATAACACTGAAGATGCCCTCAATGCTTTTCTGTTTGTTTGATGGTGGTATGTTGATGCATATCAGGAACTGCACTGTAGGTGAGGCACACAGAGTCAAGGAGGACAGCTCATGGAATATGAAGCTTAGCGAAAGTTCAGTCAGGAAGACTATCTTCAAGCATGCTCACTGAGTCTATTCATCTCTCCCGCTTCCCTCTCGATCCACCCCTCATCACTTCTCCTCATCCAATCCAAATCCGCCACCTTTTCTCCCTCTCCAATCAGCTTTCAGTTGTCATTTTTATAAGCACTCTCTCTCTCTCTCTTCCTCATCCAGCTGTCATCCAGCACACGAAATCTGTTCGATTTGTGCATAACTGTATGTAGTTTGTTCTGTTGTTTCTTTGCTGCTCGCCTGAGAATGTCGGATTACGACTCTGATCCTCTCTGATTTTAATCCGAGCGGCGAACTTCTGCTGGAGGCAGCACAGTCTCCCTCTGTGCAGCGCAGAAGCGTCCGAATCGCATCCTCTCAGTCCGAGTATCAGAACCTGGTATCTCAGCTGAGGGCCCAAGGAGTTTCTCCAGCCCCTGGGCTCCAACTGTCCCAGCTTCAAAAGCTAGCAAGCCTGATCGCTGTTAGCGATTCCCCCGCTGCTTCTCCTGTCTCTGTGGAGGAACCCGCGCCGTCTGCGTCTCAGCGCAGGCGAAAAAGGTCCAAGAAGTCAGGCGGACTGCCGCGCCGGCTGCCGGCTCTTCGACTGGTTCATCTTCGCTGCCTAACGACATCCTGCTATCCAGCATGCAGGCCCTGGTGAGATCCGTTCAGGCTATCGATTCCCGCCTTCAGTCTCTAGAAAATGCTTCAGCCCCGGCTCTTGCGCTGCCGCACGCAAGCGCTGTTCTGCCGCAAGTAACGCAGCGGTGTCTCACTCGCTGGCGTCAGCTGTCCCTGCTCCTCTGCTAGGTAGGCCATACATTCCCTCTGCTGCAAACATTTCCCCATGCATAAGGCAAAAGATCCTGCAAGGCAAAGATGTTAACCTCGTCAGCCTTATCCTCCCATCTCCAGAGTGCGACAAAAAAGTCTCTTCCACTGAGAATATCACTGCCATCTTCAAATCTGCCGATCCCCGTCTCACCAGAGATCTGTCAATAGGTGAATTCCTGGTTGCATTCTGGATTTTCAGGGACGTCATCTGCTCCGTTTTTCCCGACAGGAGGGTCGAATTAGATGCCTATCTGGCTCTTATAGGCGATCTCAACCTAAAATATGGGAGAAATATATTTTATCAGTACCACAAAGCATTTTCCAGTAAGGCGGCCCTTTACATTTCTCAGTCTAACATCCGTTTAAACTGGATTCGGAAATTCTCATCATGTTAATCGGTGGCTCTCAGGCAGTCTCATGCCGCACATGCGGGAGCATTGGCCTCCCCGAGTCCCTGTGCCCACAGCTACCATTTCTGCCGCCGGCTCCTACACCTCAGCATGATGCTCCCGCACCACGCTTCATGACCAACAAGCGTGGTGCAAGGATGTGCGTGCAAGGATGCGCACCCCCGATCTATGTATCCCCGCCGCCTGGCTCACTCTCGGCAAACGAACCAGTGTGGCTCTCAGTCATTCTAAGAAATCACCCATCTACTCCAGTTTATGTAAAAGCTCTGGCTGTTGAATTGTCTGCTCATCCTGACTGTTTTCACCAATCACCTGCTCACTGGACTATCACAAGGTTTTCGAGTCGGAGTTGTTTCATCACTGAACTCTAGCTATGTTGCAAAAAATCTTCAGTCTGCTCTCAAAGACCCAGAGAGCGTATCTCAGCTGCTAGGGAAGGAACTCAATAAAGGTTACTTAATCGGCACCTTCAACTCCCCTCCTTTCTCTGTGTTTCGCACTAGTCCAATAGGTATAGCCACGAGGAAATATTCAGGAAAGAAAAGACTAATATTTGATTTATCAGCCCCTCGTTCAGGCCCCGTCATGAGCGTTAACAGTCTCATCCCTCCCGTTCCGTTCTCACTCCACTATGCCACAGTCGACAACGCAATTAAACTAATTAAACTCACCGGGCAGGGGGCTTGCTTATCTAAAGCAGATATAACCGATGCCTTCAAGATTGTCCCCATTCACCCGTCTCAGTGGCATCTTTTTGGCATAAAGTGGGAGTCTAAGTTTTATTTTGCAGTTAGACTCACTTTTGGCTGTAGGAGCAGTCCGTGTATTTTTAACATGGTGTCTGAGGCTCTCTGCTGGACACTGCTTAATAATGTTAAACTCCCATCAGTGCTTCATCTTTTGGATGATTTTTTGCTCATTGACTCCCCAAATGGCCGCTCGGGTTCCTCGCTGAAAAAAACTGAAGTGCCCGTTCAGCCAGCTTGGTGTGCCTCTCCCCGCGACATCCCTTGAGTTTCTAGGGATCCTGCTGGATACCGTCGAGATGAAAGCCTCTCTCCCAGAAGAGAAACTGATCAGGATCTGCGAAATTAGCCAGGCGTTCATGTCACAAAAAAACATCACAAAACAGCAGTTACTTCTTCTGCGCCATTTCAACTTCGCAATGCGTGTAATTCCTCAGGGTCGCTCGTTCATCTCCAGGTGGCCTCAATTTAGCATCATCCGTGCCGAACCTACTCGACCAGATAGCTTTAGATGAAAGGTGCCGCTCTGACCTAAAGTTCTGGTCTCTGCTTTTAGAAAAGTGGAACGGCGTTTCCTTCTTCTATGATGAAGTCGTGTATTCCTCTGACTCCATTCAGTTTTTCACAGATGCGGCTCCATCTGTGGGTTTTGGGTTTTTTTTCCAGGGTCAGTGGTTCGCGGACCGCTGGCCCCCTGAGTTTTCTCAGCAGGACTTCTCTTCCGCTCTTTACGAGATATTCCCCATTGCCGTAGCCTGTCACGTGTGGGGTCACTCCTGGGGACGGAAAAGAATCGCTGTTCTCTGCGACAACAAGGCGGTCGTTGACATAATTAATAAAGGTTACTCCTCATGTAGCACAATCATGCCCTTCATGAGACGCATCACTTGGTTAGCAGTAAACCTCAACTTCATCATCACCACTGTCACGTACCCGGTCATTTCAACATCGTAGCTGACTCTCTGTCCCGTTTCAACTTCCAGGTCTTTCGGAGCCATTGTCCGGACGCCTGCATTCATCCCACTCCTGTTCCTCCTCTGAGCGAGCTCACTCTATACTAGATGCACCACTGCATAATTATCTAGAGTCGGCTAGGGATCATATGAGGAAAGGTTTAGCTGCTTCCACTTTAAAAACCTACGATTTTGCTTGGGTTACTTTTGCCACTTTCTGTGCCTCTCTCAACATTCCCCTGAAACCTGTTCTCATTAAAACTGTTTGTGCATTTATTACTTATTGTACGGACGTTCGTCAATTTAAGCCTCAGTATATTCGTGGCCTGCTAGCAGGCCTCCAGTTCAATGTTAGGTGCTATGACCCTTCTTTCCCCAGTCTGTTTTCCAACCCATCAGTCAAATTATTGTTGAAGGGAATTTCTAAATGCTTCCCCCCTGTCACATGATAACAGACGCCCAATCACTCTCGCCATACTGCACCATATGGTGTCGGTTCTCCGTAAGGGCTTGTTTTCTCCTCATATAGATTGGCTTGCTGCTGATATCAATACCAAATATATAGTGAATATATACTATAGATAAGATGAGACACAAAGGCCAGGTGAGTGACTAGGAGACAGTGTGGTGTTGAAAATGGTTGAGCCTTACTTGGGGAAGAGGAGCATCACCTCTGGCAACTTTTTTACTTTCCTTGAACTGGCCAAGGCCAAGAAAACCAGCATGTAAAACCACAGTAAATAAAAGCAGACAACGCGTAAAAGAGCAAGGGCATTGTTCACCATGGAGGTGCTAAAAAATGACAATTCAACACTAACAGTCTACCAATGCAAAGCAAGGAAAAACATCTGCATTTTCAGCACTGTCCTTACAGCTGTTGTGGTCACAAGTGGCCAAAACGCTAAACCAGAGATGATCACATACTACAATAGAGCCAAGGCTTGATGGTGAGAAAATACTCAGTGAAAGCACCCACACGTAGATAGCCATTGGCTGTGTTTTATAATATCTCAGACCTGGCTGTGACAAATGCTTCCATCCTGTTCAAGAAACGCACCAATGAGAGGATGTCACAGAGGAACTTCATAATGTGACTCGCAAATGAACTTTGCTCCTGCCATATGAGAGCAAAAGCCACACAAGTGATGATGTGAGAGCCGGGACCCAGACATACACAGCCCCCAGAACAACCCGATGCCTTGTTCAAGTAAGTCCACTTAGAGGAAAATATTTTCATAATAATTTTACAGTATGAGTCTTTAACTCACTAAAACAAATTGCTTGCTTTCTGAATTAGTTTGTTTTCCTGCAGTTTAGCAAACTTTCACATTCTTTTCCTATAATGGTCAGTTTTGGCCATTTTGGGGTATATGCATTTCATACAGGTCCATAAAGGTTTTTACTGTGCATTGAAATGCATATTGGTGATGTTTTTTTGTTTGTTTGTTTGTTTTACAAAAGAACAATAGAATATTGATCTAATTCGAATTTGTATCTGTAATTAAAATAGCAGGTTGTTGGTGATTAATTAATACATTTTCTATATAAATTTCATGTCCTGATGTTTATTTTTACCTTTCCTAACACTACAGATCCATTTATTTTTAGATTTGATATTGATTGTTTAAATTATATGCAATTAATATATGAACAGTCACAATGACCGCTACAGCCATTCTAGTAGTTATAGAATTCTGGTTTGAGTGTTAAAGCAGTCTTTACAGTTACAAAAGATGTCAGTCATGTATTCAGATATCTGAGCCAGTTTTCCTTGGCATATTTTCAGAAGACCCAGTGTGAACAATAGTTAGCAGTGTTTCTTCTGATCCTCGGCCTAGCAGTGGTTTTGGGGCTATTTCTTGGTTTTTGGTTAGCCTTAATGCTAGTGTTACAGCCCTCTGCCGTATAGTTTGTGTGTTATTGCACAATGTTTTCATAACAGAGTGGGAACTCTGTCTTTTCTGTAATGGATCTGTGTTGTATTGTGTAGGAGAACCAGTTGACTACGTTTTCCCCTAACATCATTTTGAGAGGTTTGTGGCCAAACCAACAATAACCTCTGACCTCAAAGGTATGGATGTGTATTCTATGCCATCTGAGAAGGCTCTCAGATGAACTGAAGACCCCTTCCATCACCTTAAAGTGTCAGTTTGACTCTTAGCAGAAACTGTCCTCTTCCTGAACTGCAGGGGGGAGGATAACCGGTGCACTCTCCCCAACAATTTACACATTGACACTAATTGTCAAACCACATTTCATGAATACCGGATCAAAAGGACCCTTCTCTGGAGACCTGTAGGAAGACTGTTTATCATGGTGAATCCCCTCAGCTTGTTTCTCTTCTTTTACCTCAATGTTTTCTTGTCACATTCTTTAACAAGACTCCCCTGTTTCTCACCCTGATGTTACCCCAAGATAACATGACCAGACCCATCGTAAATTCAGCTGAGCTTGGTTGAATTTCTCTGATCCCACAGTTCCAAGATTTTTATTCATAGGTTTCTGAATGTTTATTTATCTTGTAATCTGTACATTACTGTTCAATAGTAAATGCCAAGTAAAACCATCCAACTCAGGCTTTTCTGAGACACTGTAAAGCCGAGTTAAAGATATCCAGATTTAATTGAATTCACACTGATGCAACGACAGTGCCACCCAATGGACAACTGCACCCGGATAAAATGTTTAGTTTGGTGTCATTATATATCCTGTATAGACTAGGAATTAGATTTGATATGTATGAAGTACTATCATGGTAAATAAAAGGAATAGTCTTAGTAGCTATATTATACATCCCAGCTAGTAGTAAAGTTGTAACCACAATGTGTGTGTAAGTCTCATTTAATAATTTCTAAAATTACATCAAGTAATGTGCAAGATACTCCATCTGGTCAATTTATCAAGTGTTTCAACGTCAGTCGCTGTATATGTGGTTATAGAAGATTCATGCACTCTTAACATGCACCTAATGTCTTATATGTGTGTAATTAATATTGAAACTTATGGTCATGGTGGAATGCTTATCTAAAAGCCGGAGATCATATATCTCATTTGCGCGCGAGAAATAGTTTCAACCTCCTAGGAACGCCCTCACGCTAGCCTCGTATAAAACAAGCGTACCGGCTGCGCTCGCTCTCTTACTCTCTCTCTTACTTTTTCATTCTTTTGATTTTTGTATTCGTACTATCAGGCCTTTCGCGCGCGCTCTTTTTCTTTTGTTCTTCCAACTTAGTCTTTTTCCAGTTCTTTGCTACAACTCTTGTTAGCAGTCTAACTTTGAGTGAATCTACGTAAATTTACATTTAAATTAGATATTCTGCCAGGAAACGCCATCCTGGACACTTGCAATTTAATTTACCTTGAAATCTAGTTCCGTGCGACCGGCGAAATTATTATTGAACATTATTGAATTATTGAATGTTTATTTGGCAAGAAAGTCAGTAAGCCAGAGACTTCAATTAAACGACTACCGCTCTCTCGACGGATCAAGACATCATCACCAAATTCAACTTCATCATAAGTTACGGCAAACTCTGTGATGGTTATAATAACCATCTGAAGAAACCGTAACAAAAGACTTTGTTCCTGACTCGCCGGGTGACCCTTCCTCGGTACCCGCTGCAGGCCAGTTGGCCCAAAAGGCTCCCGACTCGCCGGGTAACCCATCCTCGGTACCCGCTGCAGGACAGTCTGCCCAGCTGACGCCCAGTGACGCAAAACAGCTGCCGGAATCACCGCTGAGTCATCCCGGACCCCAGCTGAATCAGCGCTGAGTCATCCAAACAACACGGCACGAAGTAAGCTGAAACCACATCACTGCTGCAACACCTCGTGGTTAAGAGTCGGTGTCGTTTAACGGAACTCTCTAGTTAAATTTCATTAGAGAAGATATCTAAATTCCAACACAAATTTAATCCTTACCATAAGCATTTCACCATCCCTATCCTATATTTCATGCTCATTTTAATTTCCATTATCCATTTCCATTATTCATTTGTATTGTTACATTTTATTATTTGTTCATTATTATTTAGTTAATAAATATATTCTTTTGTAGTAAGTCGTTGTCTGTGAATTCAATTTAGCAGAGAATTAGATCACTGAATCGTAGCGAGCACCTCAGATTTGAGATTGATAGAAGTTGCTGCTGTGTTTCTTCCCGACACAGTTAAATTAAGCTTAATGGGAAGTGGTGCCCCTTCATAAACGAGGATCTTATAAGAATAACTGATGTTCCTACAATTGACAGGTGCCAGTTCCAGCTCCATGCTGCTGCCACCGGTTGGCCCAAGATGCCGGTCTTCTTAGTGTCCGGGTCAGTTCTGGCAGCGGAGCCTTGTCCCTCCACCTTTTTTGTCAAGGGTTGTGTGTTGAATGTTCTAGTAATGTAAGTTTAGACTGTTTTCTTGTTTATGCTGTCGAAGTACGGGGATTGATGTTACCATTGGTACCTAATTAGTCTGTGTTAGCCTAGCAGTTTGCCTTGTTTTGTGTAGTAGTAAGTATATAAAATCTAGTAAGTATTCAAAATCACGAAATATCAAGCCTTTCTCTGTGCTCTCAAACGCTGTGGGCATGTCTGTAGAATGCGCTGAAACCCTGCCCCCGCTCAACTGTCAACTGTCAATCAAATGCCACTACTAAGACCTGAAAAATGGATGCGGCATGAAGAAACTTTCTTCTGCGGACACAGTCCTACTAGTGGTTCGAGGGGATTGCTTTGTGAAAACGTTTAACAGTGGAAAGTACTTGTTTAAGGAGTCACACATACTAAGGGGGATCATATAAAAGGTGAGGTGAAGCTTGGTTACAACAACGGAAGTAAACCTATATACCTATATTTACAATCACAAATAAAGTCACGGTGGTCAGATATAATGCCAAAATGTGTTACATTACTTTAGGGCCAAATAACACTCTGTCTCAAAAAATGAGCAAAATACCTCAGTGAGACAACGTGCATTATAAATACGGAGTGTTTGTGTGTGTGTGTGTGTGTGTGTTTATATGTGTGTGGAGGAGGAGCAGCAGGTAGCACCGCTGACTGAGCACTCAGTCCGGCTCTATGAGTCGGCTTGCAGTGCTGGCTAATTCCCAACCCGCAGTTTATTTTCTGACCGCCTGCGCCTACTCACAGCAAAGTTAAAAACGCCCGCTCCCACAAGATTTGCGACTATGACAGTAGATTTTGGCGGTGGGAGGATGAAGCCGGGGGAGGGAAGTCGGCGTTATGGGTGCTAATCAACGTTAGCTCTTCTGTAGCTAAGCAGCGTGTTTTCATTACATGCACTATGAAAATGAAGGTAGTTCACGTATCACATTAGGAGGATCACCTTCAAAACCGAATCGTTACTGTGCTCTATACGTTAATTATAGAATAAGCACACAAGCCAATTTACACTAGGTGGAACGTTAATCGGTGGGCATGTAATGTGAGTGTCGACTGCGGCACCTGATGACGGCGGGACTGGAGGATGAAGCAGAGGGACAGTTTGCTCAACCTCAGTCACCAGTAGCAGCGGTTTATCCGTGAAGCCCGGTTGTCTTTGATGAAAGTTTGCAAAACTAAAATGGTCACCTCAGAGGTGGATGTTGTTGATACTTAACTCGCCATCAACGTGGCTCTTCACGAAATCAACACATTTTTTCTTCATCTCCTCATTTTTTGTGAATTTATATAAGGACACTGAGCTGTTTAAATTGTGGCATCCAGGAAAGATGCATTTTCGGTGTGCAGGCATAGATAGCTAGTAAACGTAGGCTGTCAATGTAGAATAGTGATAGTAACTGGCAATTAAGCAGGACAACCATTGATGAGAGGGTGCTCTCGTGCTTATATAGTGGGGGGTGGGAGGGTGTCATGCTGGTCACGCCACGGTATAGCCGTTTTAGCCATGCCCAACAAATCAGTAACACAGAAATGGTGAAAAACTGTTTAACGCTATATCTCCCCAATTCATCACTACATAGTTCTCAGTCTATTCACATGTTTTCAGCAATTATTTTCAAACATATAGAATATATTTAGAAACAAATACATGATTTTACTTTACAGGAACTTTAAGACCACTAAACTCTTGAAGTAGGAGTAGGAGTGAATCACCTTTTCTTTTTGTACATTGTTTTCTCCTGTTTTTGTTATCATAGGGAGTTAGGTTTAGAAAATGTCTTTTGTTTACTCTTTTGTTTGATTAGGGATTAGTTAGGAGTTGTTTTGGGTTAGATAGTTAGTTTTGTTTATTATTTTGGCCTCGATTCACCTTGAAGCCCATCTTCATTCATTGAAAATTAAGTCATTCTATGAAGAACAGTCTTGTCACATTTTTTGCCAGGACATGAAGTTTCAACCTGGTTCTGTTGGAGCAGGGCGGGTTATCAAGAACTTTTAATGTAAGTGCCAGTTGGGTTATTGGATTCAACTTATTACAAAGTTTTCTAAACCCTGATTTTGTGACACCTTTCACAAAGTGTAAATGCATAAAATAAACTTTAACTATTCAGATGCAAAGCCTTTTTGTAGACTATTAAGTTGGAAAACAATCTACAGCCAACAATTGCTTTGAATGGCTTGCAAGTGATTCATAATATATCACCAAACACTAATTAATTATCTAGCCCACTAATAAAATTAATTAATCATTTACAGTATATTGCGTATATTAATGTGTTGTTCATGATTAGTTCATCATTAACTAATGTCTTATAAATGACTTACTACTGACTGTCATTATAAAGGCGCTTACCACCTTTACTTTCAATGTACTGTTGGGGCTTGGTTGCAAGTTTGGCTATAGGTTAGTTGCATGCAAGGCCTAGTTACTGGATGTAACCTGTGTTGACATGCTAACATTAGCCTAGCGGTGTAGCTGTGCCGTAGCCTGACTGTAGACAACAAAGACATCACAACAACAGTTAAATGTTAACCTTAGCCAAATCAATACATGTGTTGTACATTGATTAAGTTAAACATTCTTGCTTAGCCGTGTTATGCTCCACTGTGTTGCTAGGCTATGCCCAGTTGTTACCAGTCCTTGGGAGAAAGAGATGCTTTGTGGTGTGCTGCTTCTTAGCTGGGTAATCCGTGGATGGGTCAGGCTGAGAAGGCTTTGGCTCTGAAGCTGCAGATGCAGGTGTTGCTGGGAAGACGGCACTCCAGTTGTGCAGAGGGCCCAGGTCACTCCTTTGTTAGTTAGCGGAAGCTAACTCTGTCCCGTGGCTCTTGTCCTTGTTAAAACTAGCTAGCAGACTTGTGTGGTATCTGCTGGCACATGGAAACTTGGTTTCTGAATCTTAGGCAGGTTCTTGCGTCTTCTGCCGTAAAGAAAAGTGTGTGTGTCTGCTGTGAGCAGGCCACACAAGAGAGCAGAAAGCTGCTCCAGCAACTGCTGCTGGAGGTGTGAAAGAGCAGGAACTGCTCCTTCAACAGCTGTGGGGGAGAGGAGCAAGGAGCTGCTCCAGCAGCTCCCGGAGAAAAGAGAGAAGAGAGAGATAAGAGGGGAACCTCTGGTTTTGATAACCTGGATCCATGGGTGGGGCTTCACACTTGTGTGTGAACCCCCAGGGCTCAGGTTTCTTGGGGTCTTTCAAACATGTGGTAAACTGTGGTCACATGCTGTCCCAACAGTACTTATTCTGATTTCTGTGGTTTAGACTAACCCATGTTTACATTTCCTGTTACGTAAGGATGATGGTGAATGTGATTGTGGCTGTATGCACCACATACTAACAACCTTGGCAAGGAGAAAGACACCATCATCATTATCCTGACCTTCGCAAGACTAAAATGAGATACAATAGCCTTGATTCTGAGCACACACTCAATATCAAAGCCCATGATCTCTTTTGAGTGACATATCATTCATATGGGGGTGTCAATGTGCAGATTGCGGGTGATGCAAGCAGCCTGCAAGAAATGCTTCCAGTCTCTTGCTTTGGCTGAAGATGCACAAACAATATAGTGCACCATTGTATTTCACTGTTTGTGTCTATAGTGAGATGTCTCCTAAAACTTCAATTTGCAGCTCAGAGGCATGTATTGTGTGTGCATTTGTGAAACAATGAAAAAAATGCCAGCCAGTTGAGTCAGTTTATCAGCTCAGCTTCAGGCATGAGATAAAAAAGTTTAGAGTTATGCTGTTACAACATGGTTCCCATGAGGAG
This sequence comes from Euthynnus affinis, assembly GCA_029490765.1. Classification (NCBI taxonomy): domain Eukaryota; kingdom Metazoa; phylum Chordata; class Actinopteri; order Scombriformes; family Scombridae; genus Euthynnus; species Euthynnus affinis. The sequence goes on from CM055839.1 coordinate 17,580,101, forward strand.
CATTCTACTTTTCTGAGCACCATAGGGTTTTGGAAGTTTTGATCATATCTTTTATGATTAATTGTACAATTAATTACACTATAAACAGTTTAATGACCAAAAACACCCACTCTGTACACAGATGTTTCCTCACACTGGTGAATGAGTGATGACTTTGACATTAAAATAATATTTCGGTCTCATTTTGAATATTACCTCATGAATTCCCACTATTTTAAATGCAAGTCTCCCTCTACAGAATGTGTAACACATCTGCATCAATCACAATATAAATTTTGGTGGAAAATATCTTGTGTATCATGTTCTGATTTATTGACCTGCTTTGAAATGTTTTGTGTTATAACTGAAATACAAAAAACATGAGCAGGTACTGTAACACGAATGTTTGGCTATTTATTGTGGAGTGCTACACATTAAAAGGAGAATACCATTTTTGACCATCTGTCTGCAGCGGATTATAACATTAGCAGTTGTAATCAGAAATCCCATCAAGCCACTTTCAACAATATGTGCTGTTTACTGGATCATACAGTACCAACATCAATGCCTGGGGCAGAAGCCTGAATAATTCAGAGGCCTCAGAGTTTGAAAGATGCACCAGGGCATGTGGGATTATACACTCTTATTGCTTAAGGGCACCCAAACAATTCTAGTGGTCAACCTATCAACAATGTAAATATCCACTCATTCAGGCATCTGTCTTCATGGGATTTTTTTTAGTACACACAGTTAATTGGCAGTTAGTTAGCACAGACAGTTGGCACAGACACTTACTTGGCAATACAATACCATTTTTTTGTTCATTTTTGTTTGTTTTGTTATAGTAGAACATTTTCAGCCTTTCATCTTTTATTGTTGCAGATTTGTTCCTTCTGTTTCATGTCAACCTCCCTCCAACCAATCAGCAGGTTTCACTGATTTCACTGGAATGCCATCAAACATAAGGTCACTCTTCCTTGAGTGCTATTTTTGAGTGGTCCACCTTGATGAGTGTTTTCACATACAAGGCTTTAATTTTGTGAATTTAAGGCATATGGTGGTGACTGATTAGGAAAAGATTAGGATTAGAGATTAAGATTAAGATTAGGAAACAGAGACAGTTTCCAATTAATTATGTTCCAGTTCTTCATATCACATAAAATATTTACTGACCACAATTCTATCATTTTAACTCTATAAGGTTGTCATTTTTGTAGAACAGCTTTTCACTTTGGTGTGTAGAAAAGCATAGACACTCTTGTGCTTTCCTACGTTTAATTAAGGTACTCACATTGTTTGAGCCTTGAGTAATTGTGCAGCACTTTGAGAATGCAAAATCCAATTTCTGACATTAGAGGCAGCAGATGAAACACACGTAGTATTTCTGCTGTAGCTTGATGGCTAATACAGTGAATGGGGAGGACCTCTGACATCCATATCATCATTACTGTACAACAGCAGAGAATGACATTTTTGGTAACAACCACCAATTAATCCAGCCTAGTACACACTCTGCTTTTATCACCTAGAACACTGTACCTCATGTCACTTAGAATTTAAGGGTGTACTACATGAAAAATGTATCAAAATGAAATTGGCAAACTGAATTACATAAAAGAGGTTTGTGATTTTGGAGAGTTTGGGCATCACAGAGACAAAACAAAAAGTTCTGTGTCAACTGGCAGATCTGAGGTCCGTTTCACAAAGCAAGTTTATCGAAAACTCCAAGTTTGTTAACCCGGAAATGAGGGAAACTTAGAGTTTTCCGTTTCACAAAGCGAGGTAACTCAAACCAGAGAAAGAGGGGTAACTCTAGCCTGTTTCACAAAGAGGGGTAACTTAAGCTCTCGGTCAGTTACCGTAGTAACAAACTCTGTGAAACTAACCTGGTCGGGACCAGGTTTTTCTCAATGAACCTTGAGTTTCTCTCTGGCTCCGCCCTCTTTCAGAGCCACACATTCCGTTTCATTTCCTCATTCATTCAGTCAGCAGGCGAGTTTTAGCGAGTTTGGCCTAGTCCTGCTGTCTGTTATTTAAAATTAAAAAATAAAAATCAGTCAGTATAGGCTATTAGAAGTCCATAAGGAGGTCGTGACTTTTTTCACTAAGATCTCCTTTTGATAACGATCCCGTGGATGAAGGTGCAGCATTACTGCGCAGAGAATTAAATATTTGTCAGAAGATGGCCATCAGACCGCACATAGATGATGTAGCATTTCCAGACAGTCCGTCTTTACATTTGCAACATTTCCTATCATAGTCATGCTCTCACATCCCAGCAGATAGGCTATTGTGTTGCTCTGCATTCTTTTTGGCTGTTTAAATTAAGTTTTAATAGGCTTAATTATTTAAGAGAACATGATATATATGAGACATTTATGTGTGAAACCAGCATTATGTTGGGGACAAAACAACTGCACAGTCAAACAGCCACTTAATACTTACCTTATAATGTAAAACATGGTCAAAATGAGGTGACATGAGATTATGTCGAGGTCTTAACTGTTTGTTTTGTTTTTTATATTTCATCTTAAACTGCTGGCAAGTGCACTTCTCCTCCGCAGGATTGCACCGAAATGAAATAAATTAATATTCTGCCATTCAAGCAGTTTCACTATAATATTATTGTGATTGCAAAGGACTACATTTAAACCTACACACTGACCCGAGAAGCAATGTCTCTTCTTTCTGAAAACGTATTCAAATACGCTGAAAGAGCATATTAAGATTTCTCATTCTAGTGGGGTGAAAAACCCCGCCCTCCGCTTCCCTGTTGCCATGGTGACTCGTCGAATCGGGGCTCCATTGATGCTGGCTTTTTATAGTCGTGGCGCACGCACTTAACTCCAGGTGAAACTACTCGGAGTTGATTTAACTGACTCAAATCCGGTGTTCTGGAACTGAAAACTCAGAGTTTCATATCTCAGAGTAGATCAACTCAGAGTTCAGTATTAAACTCAGAATTTGTTGAACCTGCTTTGTGAAACGGACCCCTGACTGACTTTAGCCCTGCATGAAAAAATACATACAGATACATGCATGTGTAGCTCATAAGGGGTTTCAACATACTATATTATAGAGCAAAACATTAAAGCTATTGTTATTTCTGGCAGTGGCAGAATCAAAGACTATTATGTGTGAAGTTCAGAGATCAGAAATAGAGCAAAGAGATGATGAGCATTGGTGTTAAATATTTTGTTCAGGTAAGAACAGCTATGGTAACAAAACACAGTAAATATTAAATGTTATGGACATTGTTTTGGGATCAGATACAATGGGAATTTTAATTTACCATTAATGATTAGTGGTGGATATTGGATTTTTTGCTGATATCCTATATTCCGATATTTTTAACTTATTGTGGCCGATTGCCGATGCTGATACCTATATATGCACATATTTTTTTCCAGCTGGCTGAGGAGACTATTATGCATGCAAGCATAGATTGTACTAAGTATGATCAAGAAAGACAATATATGAAGGAAGAATTCAGGAAGACTGGAGTTCAGGAGCTCAGCATTAAAACTTTAATGAACTGGGGCAGTAGAGTTTTCATTGAGTATGTTAGACAGGCAGTATTAATGTGTAGGATTTAATCTCTGGTCCGGAGCAGAAGGTGGCGGTAATGCACCTAAAATAGTGGTTGCCAACTGCTGTTATAAACCAAAAAGAAGTTTTTTTTCCCCCAAACAGTGTTACATCCTGTCAGCTGAAGTGTGTCCTATTGGTGTTCCAGTTGGATCCACACAGAGAGCCCAGGCTAAAGTTAGCTGAGAGGCTAGCGGAGCTTTAGCAGCAACATGATGGTAAAGAAGCACAGCCAGCTACTTCTGCTAACCTCTCAGCTAACGCTAGCCATGGCTCTCCATGAGGAGCACTGAGCCCCGGTTTGTTATTGAGGTTAAAAAGGGAAGAAGCAGCAGGTCTGACGGGCAGCTGAGTGAAGTGGAGTCTGCGGAGGAAGCACCCGGACTGTCAGGGTGAAACAGTCTGTCAAGGGAAGAACAGTCAGGCGGGGGAGGAGATGGAAACATGCTCAAAATCGGCAGAAAATGTTCGTTTATATCGCCCGATACTGATGACATGCCTATAATATTGTGCATTCCTAGTGATTAGCACAGGTACTTTACAGTTATTGGTGGGTTTGACTGACTGCTGAAGCACCGGGAAGCACAGCTAGTTTCTATCAGCACTCGTGTTAATCGATTTGACTGTCCAGACCGGACATGCTGTGGCGTGGAGTTCTGCAGCCAGCTCCCAATCTGAAGTGACAGTTTCAGCATCTGGTCTATTTTCTCTGTGCGCTGTGAGTGAATCTGACAAGAAAACTGCGGGTTACTTACGTATCCCCTTTTCTCTGAGTAGCATTAGTGAGTGTCTCACATTTTCACACATATTTTCTTTGTCAGATCATTTATATCATATAAATCACTTATAATAGCTTATCAGTGTGTTTTCTTTCATAGCATTTGTTTCGTGTATCAAATTGGGGAATGCCTATGGCATAACTTCAATGTGAGACACTCATGTCACTCAGAGAACCAGGGTTATGCAAGTAACCTAAAGTTTTGCAAGTACTGTGCAAGGTTTTTTCATTGTCTGCATATAGGTCACATAATTATGTTATATATTTTTTTATGTTATAAAATGATGAGGTTTATACTTACCCATGATGAAGATCAGCTCTACATGTGAATAGAAAAGAGCAGAGGAGCAGAATCCCTTCTTGACTGGCATTGAGAAATGCACTTCTTGTGTGAACAGCAAACTTGCATGAAAATTGACATTTTGTGGCACTTCGCAAAGCCTCCATATCTGGTTTAAACATAGCATAATGAGTGTTTTAGTGATAGCAGCCATTTTGATTGAGTAAAGTCCGTAAAATTTTTAGTTTATGTACACTCATCACAGTACTTTTTTCAGTTTTGTTAATAGCATTTTATTGTGCCTTTTAGATTATGTTATTTGTGTTCAGAGTGTTTAAAGTAAGGATATTGCCAGAATACAAGCAGTTAACCAGCATAGTCAGACCTGTAAGCCTCTATAAAAATAGGCTGGAAAGTTACTGTATTTCCCAACCAGCAGATATAAGGGGTAACAGGGATAGTTAGTCTGGCTAGGTCATCTTGTAAATACAGTTTAATGTGTAATCTGATGTTTTGAATTGAGTTAACTGAGCAAGAGACATTTATGGATATCATGTTTACTGCTATATATGCTCAGTATTGTTTCGGTGTTGCATAGAAGATGTTAAGGTACAGCTTAAACATGTAAATATTGGTAGCATTATGTATTAGGTGGTTAAAATAAATGAAGTCCATGAGTGTATGTGTGTAAAGCAGGACTCAAGTATATACAGTGAAGTTCAGAGGTCAGAGATAGAGCTAGTGCCACGAGGAGATGATGACAATTGCTGACCACTGTGTTAAATGTTTTGCACAGGTAACCCCCCTATAAATAAATGTGTTGCAGCAGTTTGGGCCGAGCACGTCATTAAAGACCTGTACACCTGGCTCCTGGTGGTTTACTTTGTTGTGTGAACTTTTTGTGAAGTATTTCTACTGTTAACTTCACAATTGTTGCAATAAAAGATAAAATGTCTGCTGCTGTGTTAACATTCCGGAGCTGTAAAATCCTGTCAGTGCAGCATTTTGGCATCTGATAAACCTTCATATTCACGGATCTGTTACTCAAACTGGAAGTTTCTAGGTTTCTATTTCCATCTCATTTGGAAATGAGAACTGCAGAGAAATGGCGCTTTTCTGTTCTTTTTGACATAAAATGTCCCCATTTTTTTCTTTCTATTTCTGCTTAACTATTGTCATAAAACTTGCCGCTAAACACCCCAAAACACAGATTTAAGCAACCTGGATCCAAAAAATTGTTTCATGAGTGAAATTTCACATAATTTGCAGGCAAGCTCAGCACTTTAAATAAAGGAATAACCATTTTAATAATTACACTACAGAAAAGGATGATCAGCTTAGACACAACAGATGGCCCATTATTCACTTTGGTAAGTATCACAAATGAGACAAAGTAAGATGCTTTATTTTCATCTCAAAATTGCTACCAGCGATGTGCCTGTATGTCACACACTTAATGTTGGGGTTTGGCCATATCTGTGCAAATGTACAAAAAAATGAAAAGTCAAATCATTAAAGACAGCAGCTGGTGTAATGGTGCATAAAATGTTAGGAAGTTAAATGTTAAGCATTGTATGGTTGGTAAAGTGATTCCACTCTGAATAATGCAGCAGTAAATTACAGGTATAGGCAGTGTCAAAGAGAAGATCATCTACAAGGAGCCAAAAGATAAATACATTTCCTCAACAAATCTTGGTTTTAAGTCACTTGTTTCAGACTGTGTGATATTCAGATTTAACATGTTTCAGTGTTTCACTCATAATTACTAATTAATAGTATACTGTCAATCACTTTGAAATGTTTTGAAATTTGTTGGTTAAGTCAATAACAACACACACGTCTCTTTTTTAACACATTGTACTCATGTTTTTTTCTTTTCTTTCTCCTATTTATACTGGACATTGTGGTTCAGGTATCTATACAAACCTCCTGTAAAGTGTGATGATTAGGCCATTCGGTATCTGATGCAAACAAAACATTGAAAAATTTGTCATGTCTTTTACTACAGGATCTAACACAAGACAACAGCTAAATCCACGTAATTTTTATGTTGAGTAATATATGTATACACATTAGAAAATTGTTATTAAAACTGTGTTTTTTTATTGCCATGACCTCAGTCTTAACATGCTGATGGTGAAAGGAGAGAGAAGGGAGGTGCCAAATCTTGACTCATGCAAAAATGAACAAGAAATTATGATATTCTGATTAGGGGGAGATAATAATTTGATTAGGCATTTTTTCATAAATTTCTAAGCAGGCTAGTTGTCTTGATATCCCAGTGCTTAAATTTAAACAAGCTAAATGTACTGTATGTGATTAAAATAGCTTATGGACCTTGTACAAATTCAGATAATGATGGTGAAATCAATTCAACATAATTTGATCCACAGAATAATTGATTGGCATCACAAGACTTGGATTATGCTGTTTTTCCTCTTGTTGGAACAAGAACCACAATTCCTCACAGAGATGAATCGACGCACCCACTTCTGTTGTTTTGGAAAAGGCTGACCTAAAGCTACACAAGCCAACTTGCTTGCCGCCCAGCGGGAGAGTTCATGGCTCCATCCCCAAGTCTCTCTCTAATCTCACAGTAATACAGCTAGAGTCATGATAAAACAGCTCTGATGAAGGCAAATCCTGTTATCCGGGGTGGGGGTTGGTGGTGGAGGGAGTGGCGGCCTTTGTTACAGGTGGTGGAGTAGTTCAAGAAAAGAACCTGAGTATGGATTTTCGGATTAAACACATCAACACAGCATAAGAGGTAACACAAGTGCTGTATATCTGTGTGTATCCTTTAACACACATAAAAAATAGACTGTCTTGCTCCCCCCCCCCCCCCCCCCCCCCCCCCCCTCCACACACACACACACACACATACACACACACACAGATGCATGAAAGCCTAAAAGCACAGTAGAACACACATTTTGCATTTTGAGGCCAAGGAGGTTGGCTCCTAATGGAAATGCATTTCAGTCGCTGCCACACCTCATCTTCTATATTGCTTTTTTCATTGAAAAGAGGGGCTCTTTCACTAGGGGAATACAGCCTTTTGTAGGCTTTTGTTCCAACACTCTCATCTCTTAGAAGGACACATTAGCCCTTTATATTTTAGAGAAATGCTGGCACATTATTTCTCCTGTATCCCATTTCATATTGGTCTCTCACATTCAGATCTAGTCAAAAGAGGTATGAGGAAGGCTTTATGTGATCCTGTCTTTTTTTGTGTAACAGCTAGATGGGAAACATATAACGAGGAACAGGCCATCATTTCTCAATATTTTTTTATTTTTGAATTGTAATTATGTTGCAGTTGAATTTCAAATCCTAAATGATGGAGTCCATTAGGTATTTGTTATCCATCACTGGTTTGTCAAGTGCCGTAGATGATAGACAGTACAGAAGAGGGAGGAGAAGAAGAAAAAGAACCGTTTCATTCTGTCAAGCTGCTTAGGCACAGGGGTGCTTTGAGCTAATTGCTAACTCTTGCATGCTAATGTAAATGATATTTAGCAAGTATAATGCTTACCATATTCACCATCTCAGTTCAGTGTGTTATCATATTAAAATTTTTGCTAATTAGACAAAAGGAAAATGACACAATATGTCATAATGTAATGTTGCGCAACATCCCATGTTTTAGTGAGATCCCATCTAAAGACCGTAGTAATTATGACCCGAAGCAGTGGCGCAGTTCAGATGACGTATATATATTTAGACACATTTCCTCATTCAGAGTAGGAGAGGTGAATGGAGGCATTAACCCAACAGTGGACTTTGCCACAGGGGACACTAGCTACATTTGCATGGACCCTAATATTCCACTAATAATCGGAATAATAGCCTAGTCAGAATAAAAATGCCTCATGTAACCACCTCAATTGGGATTGATTGATTAAAATGAAGGGTGTTAGTCCTGAAGTTAGCAATAATAGGTTAGCCTCTGACCAGTTCATTTAAGGTTGACTGACTTAATGTGGACCAGCTATTCTTATTGTAGTGACAATCTCAGCTGCTCCTAAACAAAGAGTGGAGAAATGTATGGCTGCTGAGTCACTTTTGTGCACGTCACACAGCTGTGACAACTGTTACGATTAAATGCATTGGTGCATGTAAACACCAGAATGTATTAGATCACATCCCATATAAACAGTTGATCTGAAATTTTCAATTGGAATGTTTTCAATCAGAATGAAGAAAAGGTGTGCATGTGTAGAGGATAGGAAAATAGCCTTTATGAGAAGTATTTAAAAAAAAAAAAAAAAACTGACAGCCCCCCCCTTATTTTTTTAAATAAACAGAGTAAATAGCAAGTTATTTAAAACAATTGGATCAAATGTTGTTGTTATTACATCTGGTGACAGTAGGTGTCACTGTATACTAGGTCCAGAAAGAAGCATCTTACTCAAGCCGTGTTCGTCTTGCCAGAGACAATAAAATGGCGTTTGAGTTGGTCACACACAGATAACGAGTCTGTTCCTTACTGCTCCACAGGTATGTAAAACGCGGTGTAAAACAACTTAAAATGGGTCGACATACTCCCTAAATGTTAGAGGAGCATTCCACGATATTTGTGAGTTAAATTAGCACTTGAAGACTGAGTTTGTGTGTTGTTTTGTGTCGAGTTTAGTTAGCAAGCTAGCATCTATTGTTTACACTGCCTAGCTCAAAGTGACTGAGATGTCAAGTGTAAAATATAGTTTGTGGTTTCCACTTTAGCCTGGAAATGACTAGGTATGTAAGATTTTCAGTTTCTGATGTGAGGGGAAAGTATTCAGATTGTATTTCATGAGCTAGAGGTGAAATTATGTTGAATTTGTTGTACTGTATGACGCAGCAATTTTGTAATGGCGGTCATCTAGTGATGTAGTGACGTAAACAAACTGACTTGGTGTTAAAAAAATCTACGCAGGGACGTATATTGTTATGTAATGTAGAGTTTTATCATATGTGTAATTAATATGGAAGTTGTGAGATTTGATTGTGTTTCATAATAGTATCGTATTTGACATTACAGTTATGAAATATATTGCTGGTTCAACATTTTCACACATTTAACTGTGTATATACAATAATATTCCATGTATATAAAAGCATTATTAGAGTAAAAAATGCTGGTACTTGAAACAACTTATTTTCAGCCAGTATAAGAGTAAACTGTTAGAATGAATGAAATGAGAGTAATAACAGATACAGAAGTTATCAGTTAACCCTGTAAGGCCCACGGTTGTAATATTACAACAATCACTTTCAGCTGTCCTAAAAAAAATCTGTAAATGTTTTTTTTTTAAAGACCACATTTACATAGTCAATGGGTCCTATTGTTCATCTTTGCAATGCTATTGGATAGTAAATGCGTGTATAGGTCCGGCCATCTGGCCATGAACTCACACTACTCGCAAACCTTCGGTGAAGCTCATCTCCTTGTTTTATTGGACTGAATTTTTCAAGAAAAAAGTAATTAACATGTCTTTAATATATATATATATATATATATATATATATATATATATATATTTGGTGATGGTTATAATGTCTAGAACATGTAGATACTTAGTTATTGTGGAAGACATTCATCAAACTTGATTTTGAGCATCTTATGTCTATGTTGTAATTCTGCAACGCTGGGTTAGTGTGGTAGTCAAAATAGCATGGGCTCCTCACACATTACATGGGGACACCGCACCTCTCACATGTGCAGATATGGGAAAAATACTAATGGAAATATGATGTCTTTGATGATTCACTATAACTAGATTCTAAATTGGTCTTCTCTGTTAAAAATTTGAGTTTAGACAAGAATTGAACAAATGAATAAACCGTTTCTGGTTGCAGTATTTGACGCTACATCTGTATCTTATTAGTTAAAAAATGACATTTAACTGATCCTGAATTTTTTTTCTGGGCTGTGTTTGATCGAATAGTCCTGTTACATGAGTCAGAGCAGTTTCTCTCATTCAGGACAGTCAGAACCGGTTTCTGACTGTCCTGAATGTTCTGGGGGATGGTTGCTGCATTGTTCAGGGACAGGTGTGAATGGTCCTGATGAGGGGAGTTAAGTGGTCTGGGGGGATGAAAGTACTGCTTTAGGTATGTTAGGTAGAGAGCATAATAGACTAGTCAGATAGTATTGTTTGAATTTATTGGAATGTGTAAAAGAATTAGGATTAATATGTGAATATATGTTTGTTTAGGATACAGAAATATATTGTTAGTTCACTAGAATGATAGTTGAACATTGTTGCCAGAGACAATAAAATGGCGCTTGAGTTGGTCACACACCGATAACTTGTGTCTGTTCCTTACTGCTCCACAGCCAACCAGGACTGTGCAGCAAAACTGCTACTGGCCCAGGTACCCCTAGCCCTGAGGCCAGTAACACATGTAACCACATATATTGTTTGCCACGAGTCATGTCCCCATATCCAACTGAGTTGGGACGTTTTTTTTATAAACTGTAACTACAATCGTATCATAACCTTACTGCAAATTAGAAAACATATTAGAACAGATTAGAAAGCATACCTGTGTCATTCTGGAGTGCACATGGTCAAACAATCTTTTTGGTAGTTTAATTTATAGGACTTGCTAGCAAAGGCTGATGGAAACGTTGTTAGTTTTGCAGTTAATAAAGCGAACAAATTAAAATTTTGACCCAATGACGGTACTAGAAAGTCAGGGGATCACCATAGTTATTATAATTCACCCTAAGAAGGAATGTCCTTACAAATTTCATGGCAATTCATCCAATAGTTGACAAGACATTTCAATCTAAGCCAAAAATGTGAAGCTTATGGTGGCACTAGAGAAATCCCCCAAAGCCTTTAGGATGTATTTGTTTGGGAACCATGAATATCAGTAAGGAATATGTTAGCAATCCATCCAGCATATTGAGATAATTCACTTTATATAAGTGAAAAGTTTGGCCTGCATATCACCAAACTGGCCAGGATTTATCCTCTTGGCAACAGGGATGTTTGTACAAAATCCCATGCCAATCTGACCAATGGTTTTTGAGACATTTCACTAAACCAAAAATTAGAGGATTGTTACATATAAAGTCAGGGGATCAAAACACATAGCAGCTTCATAGGGATAAAGTATGGAAAGAGTCATAGTGATTCATTTGTTTTAAGGGACAAGGGATGAGGGGTGACACTGAATTAAATGTGTGTAAGAGAGAAAGAAAGAAAATAAATAAAAGAAGAAATAAACAAAAAATCAGGCAAGGAAAGACATAAGAATTCTTAAGTCAGCCTTATTGTACTGCCTCAGTTAGCTCCATTTCTGTAGCTGGAAGCTCTTTGATAGCCTATGATTTGAAGGCCAACTAATTAGCCTTTGGCCTGCGGAAAGAGATGATTGGACTGGTTTTGTTGTGGTGTGGTTATCTATGATAGCTAGCAGTGAAACCCCCACTTATGGTGTCAAGAGGCTGTTTGGTTCTTTTATACAGCCTGACACCGCTGATGAGCTATGACTGCTGTAGAGTTATGGTCTCAAATGCAGAGCAAACACAATAATAATGTGCTTTGTCATTCATTTAGTCCCGCTGTCAGTCATATTTATGGTATACAAAGTATAGACTAAAATTATTCTCCACAAATCTTTTAAACAGTATGAATTGGTATATTTTCAACTATTGAAATGAAATATACTCCAGCATGGGCCTGTATTTTGAGAGGGAGATTTTGAGCATTAACCATATTCAGATGAATCAGTGGAAAAAATGGTTTATCATTTTAATCCAGTTGTGCCACAAAAATGAAAAGCAGCTTACATCAAACATAACTGTTTGTTTCATTTGTGATTTTTTTCTCTTTACAGTAATCGTAGATCAAAAATTGCTGCATGCTGTGTTTGTATGCATCCTGTTTGATGGAGTGAGCTTGAAATGAAAATGTGTCACCTGTTCCATAATCCTTGACAGGAGAGTATATTAAATGTTAATCCCTCACTATTAAAAATGGTGACAATAAGTGGAGGAGGGAAAGAAGGGGAGGATAAAAGCTGATAATGCAAGAGAAGAAGGGGATGAAGTATTGCATGATATACAACTGAATTCTGGGATAATAATGACCTGTGATGATTGAACTATTCCACTGTTTTTCCCACCTCAAGTTCATCCACACCATTTCGAGTATGAAGTTATTAGCTTCCTCTTTTGACTCTGCGTCCGCTGAGAATGTCTGAGATTAGTCTTGGATCGGTGCTCAATGTTGCTCCCTTCTGTGGCCAATTTGTATTCACTCGACAGCAGCCAGCAGAAACAATTAGAGCCATAAAAGCTGATAGCTTGGGGCTCTGCAGACCAACTCTACCATTACTGAGTTATTAGACGATGAGAGTTGGGAGAGGGGTTGCTTTAAATGAAAGCATGGGTATGGGCAGAAGAGATAGAGATAGGGATTGAAAGCAATACTAGAAAAGGAAAGGAGAGGAGAGGCAAGAGTAAGAAAAAAAAGTAAAATGAGACATGTGAGGAAAGGTGAAGAGAAATGAAAAGGAGAAAGAAGAAAAGAAAATGGGTGTGAAGTGGGGTTTGTCTAACAGTGGGATATAGTGGGAATTTGAGGCAGGCTGGGATGAGGATAACATGACAGATCAAGGGATGAACTAAGTGAGGCAGCACACAAGTGACTGCAGACAAAGAGGAACAGCTGTTGAACAACTTGCTTCACATGAAAACCCCAAAAGAAAAGGAGGAGGAGAGGAGGGAAAGAAAGTAGAGAAGAAATTTACCACAGACTCTAGGATGTTTATTTTGTTATATATTTATATCATTCAGGTAAATTAAATATGGACAATATAGAGGGTCTGTTTTTTTCCTGTTCAGCATCACCACTCTGTTCTGTGCAAGCATTTATTTGCATAACAGCAGAATACAAACTCAGGGGTAAGAGGCTTGAATTTCTCAACCTAAAAGGCTTGTCATTATTTACAGTGCACAGTATTAAAAATTATTTTAAAAAATCTGCAGGTGTAAGCATACCTAGTATGTTTCTGCAAATCTGTATGCACAACAGTGTACATGACCAAATCAAAAACATACAATACATTCAGTTCAATAAAATTAAATTCACTTTATTAAGGACACAACTCTTGGGGAGTCCAAAAATAAATAAATACATAATATCTAAAAAAAAAAAAAGGAACAAATACACACACAAACTATAATAATAATAATAATAATAATAATAATAATAATTTATATTACAGGACAGTAAAAATTAATAGTGAGATTAAATGTGAGATTCCAGTCATATAAGGGCATCCATAATGAGGCTTGCGATTAAGTAAATGTATACCATCCATCCATGTAAAATCACTACACATCCTACACAGGTCCCTACACACCCACACTGGTGTTTTAATTTTTCTGTGTGGGTGTGTACAGACTGAGCTTGACTGTTGCCTCCCTCCTCCTGTCAGTTTTATTGCACCTGTTAAGGTGGTACAAGTTATACACTTATGATTCTTATAAACTGCATCAGAATCCATTCCATTCATTCATTCACTACTCCATATATAATAGACTACTAGTAGTAAATTAACATATCGGACACTAATCAATCATCATTTTGGGTCATCACTCACAGGTACATGCATGGTTGCAAGTTTTACTTCTACAAAATCTGATACATTGCATGGTCAGATTGTAAGCACAAAGTATCACACATGCCATTATTATTTTTATGTTCCATTGTGGGAATTAAAGAGGGCACTATAGTACAAATATTTGATATTCAGAATTAGGACACTCAAATAAGATAGTAAATCTGATGCAATTTATATAAAATAAGTAATTTTGGACTGCGTGTCATATTGGAGTTGCTGTAATAATGAGATATTACGACTAAAATTAAGAGTTAAGCATTGTATAATTGCTAATGAGCAATTACAACCCCTACATAGTGTTCACATCAACCTGCAAGTCATAATTACTACTGAGAAACTGAAAGCTCCGATAGCTGATTTGGTTACATACTTGGCCTACTAATGGGCTATAGAAGTGCCTGTAAACCAAGCAAATATACATCAGTCAAAATCCATTTAATGTAATTAAGCCAAAATGTAATGGATATAATGTAATTATGTCAATGCTCAGTGTTTTAAATCAACACACAACCAATTTGGTTATCATACAATGTTCCTGAGTCATCAGATGAACAAATGCTCGCAAGTCCTCAACATGGGAATGTTTTCACTCCTTCCCATCCATCCATTATGGCGTGAACAACAGCACCGATATCACAGCACTACCCAGTTTTAATCCAAGAAGAGGTCTAATCAACCATCATAATTGAAAACACTTGAGTGTGCTGTGCCCCTGAAGTGTTTGGTATCATCCATGCACTTCTAATGGATTTGGTTCAGGGGTAACTTCATTGAGTGATTAAGTATTATAATGTCCCTTTAATATATGGGTTTTCCCAATCCTGTCTAATCCACATAATCAGTTTGTGATTCACTAAAAAACAATTATTAAGAGAATAAACAACAAAGAACAAAAGAGATCATAAATGCAAGGTATGATGCCAGTACTGCGAAAGCCATCCATTTGTGTGTTTCCTTATTTGTATGCACAATTTGTAAGGCCTGAACTAAAAAAAATCAATCAAAACAAAGTATCTCTGTTGATGCCACTGTGAGTTTTTTAGATAAACAAGTAGCCATGACACATTTAGTAATTAAACTAATAGGTGGTGCTTGGATGATTTGCTCAAATTTAGTGTGATGGCGGCAGGGCACGGGTGGCTAACAGTGGTGTCAATTTTTACTTTGAAATGTAAGTAATGCATGGTTTAAGGATGCCATTTCCTTTCAGCCCCTCCTCATGCACACCCTGGTTTTGCTTTTCTAGTATATGCACACAACAGCAGAGATGATCAGGTTCAGGCTCCTTCATCTATAAATGGAGTGCCGCCATAACAGCCATTACCCTGTTCACTCTTCCATGTGACACTTAACAGCCTTAATTACAATCCATTGCCTGTTTGTTGGAGAAATTCAGACCTCCCAATCCAGTTAAGTATAAGGGGAACAAATTGTGATTACTTGATAATAGACACTGTTAAGTCTGCTCCATTAACCATGCACCATTAGCATAAACAGGAGTTTGTTTGACCATAAATCACAATGGTTGCACTGAGCTGCTGATTGTAATGGAGAACATCTTTTGTGCTCCACATGCACTGCTTTCACCTCAGCAGTCATATGAAAATGAAAAATAGTCTAATGTGGATTGTCATGAAGAACTTTTCAATGAGCAGTTACTTTTCACCATTGTATGATCCTGTATATACAGAATGTAGAGTTCTGCCTCACTCACAAGCAATACTCCCCTCACTGTAACATATATCCAATGTGCCCTTACAATCACGATGGCTGGTGCCTAGACCGGCACATAACAATTTCATCAGATATGGTATGTTCCCCTCATGGTCTGAGGTGCCGAACAGGTGAATAGCCACACAGTGGCTGGTGCCTAGGTCCACACAACAGTTTCACTAGATACCGTGTTCCCCTCATAATCTCTGATGCTTAGCAGGGGAATGGCCACATGGCAGCAGGTGCCTGCCTAGACCCACACATAGCAGTTTCATTAGCTATAGTATGTTCCCCTCATGGTCTGAGGTGCCGAACAGGGGAATGGCCAAATATACATAGGCCTACACGTATGAGATTATTCATAATAGCTTGCACTGGGCTCTGAATGTAATGTGTTTTTGTGGGGAAGTTAGTATCATCGCGCCCCACTCCCTGCTGTGTGAGATCAATGTTTATTTGTGGGAAGCAACAAGGCCAGAGACTAGATGCCAAACACTAATGCTGTACAAATTCTAAATTTAAATAATAATTTACTCTACGTGAGTTGGCTGACTGAACCTCAGATTCTTTCTTAGCTAATGGATTCACTAAATGCAATAGTAAGCTACTTTATACATTTTACAACTGAAAGCAGATGAAGCACCACATCTTGGCCCAATCAACATAACAATGAGAAAAGCTTTTCCATTGCTACACTTTGTACATTAGTATTTAAGAGAACATCATCGGCATAAGAGCATTAAATGTAAATAATGATAGTTTCTTGAGAATCTCTAAAATGTTTTTTTTTTTAACTTGTCATTGCACAAGACATGAAAAAAATATGTGAAATAACACAAGCAAAAATGCAGATTTTAAAAGTATCTGTGTCACTCAAGGGCTGTGGATGACTTTTAGCTGCTTTGACATTGTCACTCCACGTTTTTTAGACAATGCAACAAAAAGGATGGAAATTCTAAATCGATAGTGATAAAACAAACATATAACAGTATAAAAAGAACAGAAAAAATTGAGACCTGTAAAGCATTCACCATATTTCATGTTCTAATAAAGATAAAAAAGATGATCTAATAAAGGCAAAATGCCATACACAAACAAAGATGGTAGCTCTGTATAATCTAGTAGCAAAACAAAAAGATTTGGCTTCAAATCTGGGAGGCATATCTATGCCTCTCATAATTCCTTTTTAGCATCCCCCACTTGTGTTTAGTTGTCCATGCATCTCTTTGCCTTACCTTGCCCTCTGGACAATCTTTAGGAAAGCTTAGAGTAGCTTATTTTAACAATGTTTGGCTTCACCTTTTATTTTCTGTCCCCCTTGTGCTCTGTATGCAAGCTCCTCCTAGAAATGTCAATACAGGCAAATGCAATATAGCATAGTTAGGTGTTAGTAAGGTTATAGAGGTTCAAACTAACCTCAGCATATGAGTTCAAGATTGACAGTTAATGCTTTAAACAACCAGCAGTGGATATGTAAGTCTCTCCCTTTTATTTATTATTTTTATTTATTTATGGAGGCAGGAAGAGTGATACGTTTTAAATAATTATACAAAGAACTGGGTATTTTCCATCGTTCATTGCACTTGTAGGCTCATATATTTGGTAAAATCTTCAGCACTAATGTGTTTAGGATTCTAGATCTAGCCATCAGTTTGGAGGATGTTAATATCTGGTAAAATCTGTCCCTTGTTCTCAGTCCTCCTGTTCACCTAGGCCTCAGTACATCTGCCTTTTAATTGCCTGTGTTTCAATCCCTGCAGTGAAATTCAACACCTCATTAAAGCCTTTGGTAAAACCTGAATCATTCAGCGAAGAACAGGCAATTAAAGGGGTGTTGGCATAGAGATGCTGTTGGCTGAGTTATTGATTGGTTGACTGCGGTTGGATACTTCTGTCGTCCCATATCCTATATCCCAAATCCATCTCCTTTTTTGGAGGGATATTAACATGCAATGTCTCTCCATACGGTCAAATTTTTAAGGGTCATCTGTTCAGTTCATGTGGTTGTGACACATAGTGGGTTATTTTTCAGAATTCTGGTACAGCCATTAATATTTATTTACACAAGAAGACTAAACACCCCATTGAGGTGAAAATCACTGAAAATTTAATTCCAAGCAAAGAACTCAGTGGACATTATGAATTATGATTATACAGAATAAGTCAGAGAGAAAAGCCTTTTCAGATTACGTTCTAAACATACATTACAGAATTAACTATTTTACCTGTTGGGGCTCAAACCACAAGGTCACACAGAGAAGGCCTACATGTAACCTGTGAAGCCTGACCACAAGTTGCCTTCTTTCCTTTGTTCCCCCTGAGACAAAGAAACAGCACCAAAACACTGCTTACAGACAATGGGAGTCCATTGCAAACTCCATATCCAGTGATGCTTTTTCACACCTCAGCAGGGAACAGTCAACATACAGTGTCATTGGTGGAGATGCTCCTGCACAGCAGAGCGTCCTGATGACACAGCTATGACATCACCACCCCTTTTAAATCAGAGCACACCCCGAAAAATCCGCTTCCATGACGACTGAGCTAACAAACATCTGTCCCTCTGTGAGTCAGCTTGACTAAGTGTGTCCAATGTATTGTTTTGTGTATTTTATGTATTGTAAAGTGGCTAATTGAAGGAGTCAGAGCTCACCCTTCATTGTTCATCTTTGAATATTAATATCCCTCATATATTAATATCCTAGGTGAACTCTTTTTATGAGACTACCTTGATTTTGTTAATGGTCCCGGTTTCCGGGTGGTGCCCTGTAATTGTTAAGTCATATTAATAATTCTATTAATTTTCTCTGATAATTGTTAATTATTGCTATTAATTAACTGTGCTCCTCACATATCTGACAGTTTTGTCCCCCATGGGAGATGCTTTAACAGTTGGTGCCCGAATTATTGACTGGCATTGACAATCTTTTGATTTCATAATTCATTATTGTCTTAAATAATTATGAATTAATACTAATAACCAAACACATTCCTACCCATTCCCAACATACCTAACATTTCATCAGCAAAGTGAAGGTTAATAGAAATGCTTCACAGCAGACTGTTTCCCTTCTGCATTTGGTTTCAAATCCCTTCCTTCTCCTATTGGGACTTTTTTTCATCATCGTGGAATCTGAAATAGTGACAGTCCTTTGGTTTTGGTATTTTCAT
This sequence comes from Euthynnus affinis, assembly GCA_029490765.1. Classification (NCBI taxonomy): domain Eukaryota; kingdom Metazoa; phylum Chordata; class Actinopteri; order Scombriformes; family Scombridae; genus Euthynnus; species Euthynnus affinis. Next base: position 17,599,234 of record CM055839.1, read on the forward strand.
TACTTAGCTAAAACAAAAACAGTATATGTTTGAGAATGAAAAACAAGAGCCACATATTGAAACAGTGAGAGTATTTTTCTTTTTCCTTTTTTTTGTGGCTGGTTTGCTACGCCTGTGAGTATAAGACTCGCTCTTTAATTTGACTGCACCCTGGCAAAGATGATTAATTGAATTCCTATGCACTCTGATCGGTTCTCACAGGTGATTTAAAGGTATAATAATCCTTTACGATATTGCTCTGTGGTTTCCAGGCCATTAAAAAAACACCAAATGTGTCAGAGGAACACAAACAGTTCATTTAAAACAGATTGCTGGCCTAGCGCAGGACTGGGACCTGGACACCAGGGAGCTATTGCTAAGATGTTACTTCTCTGGCTGTTTGCATGGAGGAAATATGGAAAACATTTAGTGAGGCTCATATCTCATATTTCCTGGATAATCCACACACTTATGGATGAAGCATTGCCCATCTAGTTGTTGACTGATCTTCAAAAGCTATATGCTGTGGCATGTTTGTGTGTGTGCTTCACCTTGCAGGAAGAAATGCTTAGCTTTGGGTTTTTAAAACACATTATTCTCTGAAACCATTCAGTGTTTTCCATGATAAATTAATTTTTGCTACATGCAAATGTAGTGTTAATATTCCCATGGCTATCAAACTGGACTAGAATCTTACTATACAGTGGAAAGTGCTTTCACACTATTTCAGTCTCCATATCAGGTTTTGTCTCTTTACAAGAAAACGCTGCAACCATGTTCTGGCTGAACCTCATGTGCTGTCTCTGGAGACTGTCCTGCTGAGAAAATTCAGTAAAATCAAGGAAGTACAGCAGAGTACCTCAAAATTATATCTTTTTAAGTTCAAGTGACAAAGCCCTCTACCAGCTGTAGTAATTATTTCAGGAGCAAAGGTTGTAAGACACATATACTAAATCGACCATCTCACCCGTCACTTGCACTCGGGCAGGTGAATGAAAGAAACAGCATGATCACACTTTTACTGTTTTATTTCCCCATTTTCTGAAAAAACAACCATATACAATTTCAATGGACATTCCTGTGGATTGTAAAGTTTAATGGTTTAATGTTTGCCACACCGTGCAGCGGGCCAGCTTCCAGTAAACCAGCATAAATAGTTTTTACAACCCTCTATTCAGTATCTACAATATAATAAACACTGTATTCGTTTATATTAACTACAAAATCAAGCAAACAGGTGTTTCTTTAATTTACACAGTGAGTGCAGGTGGTGAAGATGTGGCAGTGAGCTGACTGCAGAGTGTGTGTGGCAGTCACCGTGGTGTCTCCAGTGTCTCTGTGCTTGACGACACAGTCGTGTTTACTGCAGCGATTTTACACACATAAACTACATGGAAACTTTACTCATGGTGATAAAAAAAAAGTCAAGAAAAAAACACAAGTCTCTAAAAATTATTTTAACGCTCCATCCTCCAAGTATGTTTTAATTACCTTAAGTTATTTGATGTCTTCTTGGATAATAATTTCATCAGTTAGTTAATGTGGCGGAGGTGAAAATAAATCTAAATATTCACACTTAGCTAATATCGGAGAAAGGCAAGCCAGACTTTGCAGAATCCTGCCACCTGCCACATCCTGACATCATTCATTTCAGCAGCTGCTGCTCCACAACTGACTATCCGGGTGTGCTCTGGGTGAGATAACACTGATTAAATGTTGGGCGGACTTTAAGATTTGACTTGGCTTATATCTTTTAAAATTGAAAGATGCTTATGAAATAATTATGGCTCACATCTAAGCCAAGTAAGTAGATAACACTGCTGGTTTGAATGTTTATAATAATGTGGATCTATGATTAATGTTTGATATTAAATTAAATTACATATGTGATAGGATTATTATACAGTCTGGCTTGAATCCACCACCTCACCATCTGCGTCGCCGGGTTTCCAAAATGTTTGTATGCATGGGTCAGAGTTTACTTTCCCCCAAATTCCACTACGCTCAGACGCGGCTGACGGAGCTGATCGCTGCCGTTCTAGTCAATGTATCCAATTCCACCGGGCACGCCGCAAGGAAAATGATCAAATCAATGGAAGGTGAGCAAGTTAACAAAATTGGGCAGTTTAGTTGCCCTGCTACTGCAGAAATTATGGTAGCCTTTAGGCACTTTATCAACTTTGACTAGGCTGCTGTAATTACTGTAGTAGGAGTTCTACTGACTTTTAACAGCGGATGGTTTCCCTGCAGTGAAGGCGCTCCTCTTCTGACACACTACCAGTGGAATAGGGTGCTGTGCAGAGGTCGGAGGTCTTTCTCTGTATCACATTGGATTCACTCACCTTTCAAGCCGCCCTGCCAACAGAGAAACTCCACCGTATCTCTCTATACATCTCCAACTACCTTCTATCCTCCCACTGTACAAACGCCAGCTTCTCTCCCTCCTGAGCCACCTTAACTTTGCCATCCAAATCATTCCCCAAGGACGCTCCTTCCTCTCCCACCTATTAACCATATCTGCCACCGTTCCTTCTCTCCATAACTTTGTCACCCTGCCGCCTGTAAGATGGAGCTCCGCCTGTGGCGGGACTTCCTCTCCTCTTGGAACAGCGTGTCATTTTTCTACGACAACCACCTGACACAGCCTGAAGACAACCAGCTGTACATAGACGCTGCTCCCTCCATCGGTTTTGGCAGTTACTATGGCAGCAGATGATTCGCCTCTGAGTGGCCGCCGGAAACGTCCTGTTTTGCTCCCTCTTCAGCTCTCTTCGAGCTGTACCCGTGTAGGAACATCAGTTATTCTTATAAGATCCTCGTTTATGAAGGGGCACCACTTCCCATTAAGCTTAATTTAACTGTGTCGGAAAGAAACACAGCAGCAACTTCTATCAATCTCAAATCTGAGGTGCTCGCTACGATTCAGTGATCTAATTCCCTGCTAAATTGAATTCACAGACAACGACTTACTACAAAAGAATATATTTATTAACTAAATAATAATGAACATATAATAAAATGTAACAATACAAATGAATAATGGAAATGGATAATGGAAATTAAAATGAGCATGAAATATAGGATAGGGATGGTGAAATGCTTATGGTAAGGATTAAATTTGTGTTGGAATTTAGATATCTTCTCTAATGAAATTTAACTAGAGAGTTCCGTTAAACGACACCGACTCTTAACCACGAGGTGTAGCAGCAGTGATGTAGTTTCAGCTTACTTCGTGCCGCGTCGTTTGGATGACTCAGCACTGATTCAACTGGGGTCCGGGATGACTCAGCGGTGATTCCGGCAGTTGCCTTGCGTCACTGGCGTCAGCTGGGCAGACGGTCCTGCAGCGGGTACCGAGGATGGGTTACCCGGCGATTCGAGAGCCGTTCGGGCCAACTGGCCTGCAGCGGGTACTGAGGATGGGTCACCCGGCGAGTCAAGAACAGAGTCTTTTGTTACGGTTTCTTCAGATGGTTATTATAACCATCACAGAGTTTGCCGTAACTTATGATGAAGTTGAATTTGGTGATGATGTCTTGATCCGTCGAGAGAGCGGTAGTCGTTTAATTGAAGTCTCTGGCTTACTGACTTTCTTGCCAAATAAACATTCAATAATTCAATAATGTTCAATAATAATTTCGCCGGTCGGACGGAACTAGATTTCAAGGTAAATTAAATTGCAAGTGTCCAGGATGGCGTTTCCTGGCAGAATATCTAATTTAAATGTAAATTTACGTAGATTCACTCAAAGTTAGACTGCTAACAAGAGTTGTAGCAAAGAACGGGAAAAAGACTAAGTTGGAAGAACAAAAGAAAAAGAGCGCGCGCGAAAAGCCTGATAGTACGAATACAAAAATCAAAAGAGTGAAAAAGTAAGAGAGAGAGTAAGAGAGGACAAAAAGGGCAAGAGCCGATGAAAAGGGCAAGAGCGCGAAACGCAGCCGGTACGCTTGATTTATACGAGGCTAGCGTGAGGGCGTTCCTAGGAGGTTGAAACTATTTCTCGCGTGCAAATGAGATATATGATCTCCGGCTTTTAGATAAGCATTTCACCATGACCATCAGTTTCAATATTAATTACACATATATGAGGCATTAGATGCATGTTAAGAGTGCATGAATCTTCTATAACCACATATACAGCAACTGACGTTGAAGCACTTGATAAATTGACCAGATAGAGTATCTTACATATGACTTGATGTTATTTTTGCAATCATTAAATGAGACTTATTCACACACATTGTAGTTACAAACTTTATCTTTACTATTAGCTGGGATGCATAATATAACTACTAAGACTATTCTTTTATCTACCATGGTAATGCTTCATACGTGTCAAATCTAATTTCTAGTCTATATAGAGTATAATGGAAATGTAATATTTGATTGTGATTCGCAGAACATTTAACCTGAATAAAGTTGTCCATTGGGTGGCACTGTGGTTACCTCAATATGAATTCAATTAAATCTGGACATTTCTAATTCGGCTTTACTGTGTCGCAGGAAAACCTGAGTTGGATGGTTTTAATCAGCATTCAATATTAAGCAGTAATATACAGATTGCAAGATGAATAAACATTCAGAAACCTGTGAATCAAAAACTCTTGAATTTGTGGGAGCACAGAAATTCAACCAAGCTCAGCTGAATTTACGATGGGTCTGGTTATGTTATCTTGGGGTAACATCAGGGTGAGAAACAGGGGAGTCTTGTTAAAGAATGTGACAAGAAAACATTGAGGTAAAAGAAGAGAAACAAGCTGAGGGGATTCACCATGATAAACAGTCTTTCTACAGGTCTCCAGAGAAGGGTCCTTTTGATCCGGTATTCATGAAATGTGGTTTGACAATTAGTGTCAATGTGTAAATTGTTGGGGAGAGTGCACCGGTTATCCTCCCCCCTGCAGTTCAGGAAGAGGACAGTTTCTGCTAAGAGTCAAACTGACACTTTAAGGTGATGGAAGGGGTCTTCAGTTCATAGAATACACATCCATACCTTTGAGGTCAGAGGTTATTGTTGGTTTGGCCACAAACCTCTCAAAATGATGTTAAGGGAAAACGTAGTCAACTGGTTCTCCTACACCCGATTGTCATCGCAGCACTCCATTGGGGGCATTAGTGGTCATCTAAGGTCATCCTTGTCCACTCTGACAACCTCCCTACCATTGACATCATAAACAAAGGCTGCTCTCAAACTCTGGATGTCATGAAATTCATATGCAGACTGACTTAATCTCTGCTCAAACAATTTATCATCCATGCCGCCCACGTCCCTGGCTACAAAAACACCATTGCTGTCTCCCTTGTCTCGTTTTTCTTTTCAGAAATTCAGAGCCTTGGCACCCAACAACCTTCATCCAACACCATTCCCATGGTTTTCAAACATAATCTTCCCATAAACCATCAGCTTCGCCACCTGGTCAATATGTCACAAGAAGCAATCCTGAATAGCTTATCCCCCAGTACTCTAATCATACTACTCGGGATGGAGCTGCTTCAAAACCTTCCATACCGCACACAGGCTACCATTTCCTTCCATTGACATCATAAGCCTAACAAGCTTCATCACTTCCTCCCATTCAGTTCTCATAATCAGAGCATCCACCATCCAAACATACCTGAGTGGTATAAACTTCGTTGTTAAACTAATTAATCGACTCAACCCTCAAAGCTATGTTCCTCCTCGCCTTTTTTGGTTTCCTACGCTGCTCTGTTTTCACCACCTCCACATCCAATTACAACCCTTCATGCCACGCCACGCCACCATCTCTGACATTTCCATCCGCTCATCGGACATCCTCAGACTCAACCTCAAACGAAGCAAAACTGACCAGCTTGGTCTTTCTCACCTCATCGTTCCATTCCAATTAAACTCATGACTGAGCCCTTACGAACCCCTCCAAACATACATTAACCATATACTAGCTCACCATGCCTCACCCCAAGATCCACTCTTCATCACAGAATCCGGCCAAGTCACCACACGCTTCTGGTTTCACCATCACCTCTGTCAAGTCCTCTCAAAATCAGGCATTTCACCCTATCTATACTCTGGTCACTCATTCCGCGTAGGAGTCATTTCAACTGCATCCAGTTAAGGAATCCTGGACCATACCATTAAAAATCCTCAGCTGCTGGTCTTCTCAAGCATACCTAAGTTACAGCCATAGCCACCTCCATGATATTCACAGAGCCCCTTCATGCTTAGTCCAATGAAGCACTTTTGGGGGTGATGAAGCAAATTAATTACTCATCGAGATTTGCCCCCACCCTGAGTCTCCATCCACAGGTTCCTAGACGCTCCAACTTCAACTCAATCTCCAACCGGTCACTATCCATCCATTTTGACTCCTTCATGACGGTAACCCACATCCAGTGTACATCACTTCCCTTCAACCCTAAAATCCATCACCCCTCATCTTATTCCTTCCCGAATCAATCTTGCTGATCAAAATAAAGTACTTAAATTATACACAAATGGTGTGGTCTGTGAAGTTAGTGAATTGGACATTCTTGAGTTGCATTAGTATTTTTGTTTTTACTTTTTCTTCTTCAAGCCTTCCAGTGACATAACTATGGGTAGAGGGTAAATATTACTTAGATTTTTCAGACTAGTATTGCTGACTTCTATAGTAGCTTCCCAATACAAAAGATGTTACTGACAGTAATACATTTACCTAGACATATCAAGTGTGACTAAATAAGCCATGAAGCCACAGATTGTGAGGGGTCAATATATCCAGTAGATTATACATATGCAATAAAATCAATATGTAATTGATACAGTATGTATAAATTATTGTCACCATGTAAATTATGATGTAGGGATCAAGCCTGTATCCCTCCAGGATCCTGGTCATGCATGTCATGTGGAGCTAAGGAGAAATATAGTATGTCTCATGGATCCTTCTGAGTTCAGCAATGAAAATGTGTACTAATTAAAGTATTTGCCACTGGTCACAATACTCAGAATTAGTTCAATCATAATTCTTCTTCTCTGCTTTAATTTCCCTGCTGGGAATTGTAGTGAAGCTTAGCACTGGATATCTTTGTGGGGGGTATACATCTGTGGTTCTTGTTTGAGACTATGGAAGCTCTGCCAGGCCTAGTTTCTGTTTGATGTCTAAAAGGAGGATGGAAAGGTCAAGTTTGTTCCCTGGAGAACTTGGGAGTGTCCTGCTGAGCTCCATTTAAGCCCCACATGATATTTTGCAATAATTAGGCAACTTTGTCAGAGAAATGCATTTAAACTGAACATAGCACTCCTGTTCAGGCACTATGCTATTCTTCTGGACTAGAGGAGCATAACCAGAATAAAGAACTTGAATCTAATGATAGCAAGCAGGGGAATCCAGTTCACTATAATCATTCTGTTCAACTATTTGTTTGTACTCCTTGCTTATATCTCGCTTCATATTGTGGTTTAAGGTTTACACACACACACACACATATATTTATATATATATATAGCATTGCGGTGTGTTAGCTTTAACATTAATAATCAATCTTTTATTTGTAATATTAATTCCTAAAACTGAGTGGCATTTGCCTTAAGGATGTGAGCCAATATTGATCTCTCAATTCTAAGTAAAAGCCACTAATATTTGAAACATAACAGTAAATAAAGTACTGTCTCCCTCTGTCTGACCTTTTGCTCTTTAGTACTATGTGGGAAAACTGCCAAAAGCAAAGCACTTGAAATCCCTCTGCAAAGCAATCGTATAGAGGAGAAGCTACAAGTAGTTTACTCTTGGCTGTCAGGAACTTAAAATGACAGACACAGCACTCAAAGAGCAGGGGGAGACAAAGGGGCTCAGCAAAAACAAAGACACTCTGCTAAGCCATTCTCAGACTGGAAATCCTGCTTGTAAACAACCTCAAACAAACACACACAACTGAGGCTGGCTGTCTCACTTTTAAATTCAGTCAATTCTGAATTAGTCAGAAGGCATAGATATACCTCTCTAGAGCCCCCACTACTGCTCCTCTTAAAGTGACATTATGTAAAGGCTGTTGTCGAGTAGTTTTTTGGTCTGGACATCCGACCAAATCACTATTTCTTCTTCTTCTACTTCTTCTTCTTTTGATGACCATTACCATGGATGTATTTTAAAAACTGGATACAGTACCAGACTCAGTAGATGGCACCAATTCAGTCAGATAAGAATTGCTCACCTTGTGCATGAGCCAAAAAATGTTTCAAGCTTCCGCTTTGTGTGGCCCAATGAAGGTGCACAGTAGTGTTTCTTGGGATGACACAGATTTTAATATTGCTTTTTTAGGCTAAATAAGTTTTACAAATACTGTACAAAAATTATCACACCTGTGATTTCCAATTAAGAATAATTGCCTGAATAAGGTTATAAAAGAACCTGCGAACACCGCAACTTTCTCTGTTTCCTGGGTTATGTCTAATGCAACATGACTCCACATGGTTACTTGCCTGAACAGGTAAGAAACAAGATTGTGTGATGGGAGAGGGTACAAGATCATCAGTAGGCTACTGAACATTAGCCAAAACACAGTTGCAGCAGTGGTTAGGAGGTACAGGAAGACCCATACTACCAATTACAGAAGGTACAGTGGCTCTCCTCAAAAAATGACGGCATGCACAATTTGTTATTTACGCAACCTTGCATTGAAAACAGATGGGTAAGTGCTTCTGAGTTGGCATAAGAATTATCACTATTTTGTGGAAGATGATTGATGTAGCTGGAGGGACAGTGGAATGGAGAGGGAACAATGGAAATGGAAGATGAGAATTTTGAGGTTAGAGATGGGAGAGCCTAAGGGAAGAGAAAGAAAAAGAAAGTTGATTCATCGAGTCATAGTGAGAATGAACATGAAAAAGAAACATACATGGTTGGAATGAAGATTCAGGATTTGAAAGAAGGTGTTGGATGAGCTTTGTCAGAAAAGCACACTGTGGCAAGATGGATTGGAGTGAAGTGGACGAAGGTAAACAGTTCGACATAAAATGCTCTGGCTTAATAGTCATCGAGTGTATGTCAAAAACATAGATGGAAATAGCCTTGAAAATTTTAATGGTTTAAAGGTTCTTGGATGGATATGTACCCAGTGGCATGTTTTCCGCCCAGCAAGAAAACTCCAATAAAAGGTGTCATTGATGGAGCCTCAGAGTGGATGCAAGTAGATGTAAGGAGTGTAAAAGAGTGACAGACAGCCACAGAATGATTAGGTTTGACAAAGTAGTTAATGAAAAGAATGAAACAAAAACTGTTATGCTTCACTTTGATTTGGAGTACTTGCCTGATAGTGTTCTTGTACTACATGCCATACCCAGTAAGTTATGTTCCCAAACCTTTGTAGTGTAAGAATTGTTGCAAGTTTGGTATAGTTTGTTTATTTTGAAGGAGTGATTTTGCCACATATAGTAAATGTAGGAAGAAAGATTGTGAAGGAGACTTTGAGAAAGATCCAGAGTGTCCTCTTTGCAAAGGAAATTATGTAGCGTGGGAGGCTAACTGTCCAAAGATGGTAAGGGAGGCTGCAATAATAGGTTAGTAAATAATAATATGATGTGAAACACGAAGTATGCTATGAGTTAGCCTTCATGCCAGTCAGAGAGTCAGTCTTTTTTAGAGAGCTCCAGGAGTCTCACTCCCTCCTTCATGAAGTACCTGGCAACACAATGCAAACACAATACACAGTGTACATGCTATGCTCAGCAATCTTTTGAACTCCTTTTTTTGAACTACTCTTTTTGTCTTATGTTTTTTTTTTGCTCTCTTGTCTTTGGATTTTTCGTCTGTCTTTAGGCTTTTCACATTTTAGTTCACTCATTCTGTTCGTTTCTCAACTCAGTTTTTTTTTTCTCAGTTTTATTGTTGCTGCTTTTTTGTTTACAATTTTTATTCTCATTGTATTACTGAGCAAGATTACATTTACTTCAAATTCAGTGCATTGCTACGATTTCAACAGAGAAAACTTCATTTTTGAAATCCTTTCCTCAAAATATAGTTTCGCTGGCGAGATTATTATTTGAGTTACTTAGTATGAAAGTCAGTCAGTCAGAGACTTCGATAAAAACAACCACTGATCTCTCGTCGGATCAAGACATCATCAACGTCGAGTCAACAGTCATTCTTTGTTACGGTAAACCCTGTGGTGGTTGCAAGAACCATCTGATGAAACCGTAACTAAAAGACTTTGTTCCAGACTTCACCGGGAAATTCCTCCTTGGGAATCCCACTGCAGAACAGCTGACCCTGGTGCTGACGCTCAGCCACGCAGGACGACAGCTGACTTTCCAATGAGTCATCCAAGGGCAAAGCGGCACAAAGTACGCTGAATCAACATCACTTCTGCTATCTACCTCATGGTTAAGAGTTGGTATCGTTTAAATTGAACCCTCTAGTTAATTTTTCTTAGAGAAGTTGGTTAGTTAAATTACCCAACCGTAATTAATTCTCCATTAAATGCACTATCATAAACCTTTCACCATCACTCATTCTTAACTTCCAGTACTTCATTTGAATTTCATCCTGGTTAATTATTCATTCATCCATTTACATTGATGTTTCATTTTATTTCCTGTTTGCTATTTAGTTCAATAAGTATATCTTTGTTAGCATGTCGTTGTCTAAGGGGCTCATTCTAAGGTAATGAATACACAATTCTTATTTTCAAGTGATTATTCACTGATAAAAACATACTAATGAATATCATATTCCATTTCTCCCAATACATCCCCTTAAATCTTACACACTGGTCCTTTAGTTCATGATGTTCCACAAAGTAAGTTTGCGCTCGATTGGTTTGTAGAATCTGGTGTTCAGTGGCTTGAACACAAGAGAAACAAGAGGGACCACTAAAAAAAAAAAGCAAAATCAAAGCCCATATAATTCTGTTTCTAATCAGTGTCCTTTTCCTGCTTCAGCATATATGCTACAGGTTTTTGAGGGGTAGAGTTATAAGGTGCCCAAGTTTGTGCTTGTTGCCCAAAGTCAGATGACTGTTCAACTCGAGCAGTAATATTAACCTCTCTATTTGCAGTGAAGTAACAATTAATCTTTGGTGACTTATTTGTGTTTGCTTTATCTGTGTTTTTTTTTTTTTTTTTTTTGCTGAGTCGTGATTTTCAATCTCATCTCTATTTCAGGTGTCCTTTTTGAGAGAGAGTGAGTGAGATAAAGACAGATAGAAAGTTAAATAGATGTCAGATGTTTTTAAATGTCTCTTGAGTGTCTTTGTGTACAAGCCCAATTCCAAAACTTGCAATGCAAGCAAGCATGTCCAAACCGAACAGAATATCAATAACCTACCTTTTAAAGAAGTAATGGCAACCTCTGCTCACTCTAAAGGTGACTTTGCTTTAGTAATGGATGTCACAAGGACCTATGTTGAAACTTGAATTGATTTGCAGTTATATTTTCTCCCTCTTGCGCTTAAAACCAATGCATCAGTTATTGCTGTATATGCTGACTCCAAGGTCATTTTGAATGTAAGAATGATAGAGTTTGACATTAGCCCCATTGCCTCTGAATAGGCAGATGCTTTGCTTCGGAAAGTAGGTTGCCAAGTGTCTTCTTTGATAACCCGTGGGGGCTGGCTGAGAGGAGTTGGCAGGCTTGTGGAGGGAAACTCCCTGTGCATTTACTCAATGTAGATAGACTCTACTGCATTACCATTTAGAGTACAATGAACACACAACACCGTACAGCCATATTTTGCACATAGGCACACAGGATTGGAAGTGCAAACACAGACAAACAGAGCTCCTTGAATGTTCAATCTTAATGCAGCTATTTGTAGTACATATGTTTTGTTTTAACAATGTCTCAGTTTATCACTGGCTCATTATATCTTAAAGTGTAAGTAACCTGTCTTGAGTTACAACACATACTTATTGAATGAATGTTTTACTAAAAATACTTGAATCCTAAAGCCTGAACACTGTACATAGCTGGTCTGAACCATTATGTGCTCTTTTATTGGACCTTTTGCACTTAAGTCACCCTCTATCCATGATAAAAATTCAAGCAATGAAAATAAAAAATAAAATTACCTGGGATTATGGCCAATTGTGATTTTTCATTACCTTTTGTTCATTAAAGCCCACTTGCTAATCCTCAGTAGTTTTATTCCATCTGCCACTTCCAATAAAAGATGAGAGGATTATTACCTTTCATCACTTCCTTGACAAAATGCCCATATATTTTCACCTTTTGGAGTTTCACAGTCAAGATGGTAGTCTGTTCATGATGAGTCAGTCAACTCACTTGAACTATATAAAAGCAAAGAGTCTTTGGCATTTAAGGCATCCAGCCTTTCTATTAATCCTGATGTGTTCATTCAGGGTTGTCAGGTTTGTTCTTTTGCTGCCCATATATGACCAAGTTACAGTTATTTTTGTTTTCTTCTTTCATTCATAGACCAGCTCATTCTCTTTCTGGGAATTTGAATCTGTTACATTATAGGCCAAATATTTTAATGTTACATGCATCTATTATTACTTTCCTCAGTAGTCTTTTCTATTCTTATATTTCTCTTTTTTTCTTGCCATTGCTTGGTCCATCTTTTTTCATTCTTGTGGCTACTTTACCCACTCTTTAGCTTCTTTATTCTCACTCATGAACCATCTTCCTGCTTCTCTGCCCTGTTGTCTTATGATTACTGACCTCCTTTGTTTCAGAGGTGGCAGTAGGTAGTATCAGTGAGTACAGTAACAAAAACTCTGAGATAATGAGAGCTGAATATTTGAGGGCAGGCCTGAGCCTCTATGAATCCTGTCTGTACTGCTGCAGCCTCTGTTATACTCTCTATCCCTAAAGTCAAATTCTCAAATGATAAGAACACTGGGAAGACCTGCAAGGCATATTCACCATCTAGTTTGAAAAAACAAAACAAAACAATTATTTCAATCAATTAATCCAGGGTAACTATTTGCAGTCAGAGCTGCGCTATGGTACTGTACATAGTCAGTGTTAAGTGTTCTTCTTATTTTGTGAAGGCAAATTTGGCATGTTCGATGGTTAGTTTATTTGAAAACTATTGTCTTTATAAAATATAATTGTTAACAACAGTTTATCAATGAGTTTAGCATAATATTTCCATATCTGTTGATGCAGTGTGATCAACTTTTGAATACAGACCAGGAACTTATGCAGAAATGTGATTCCTGGAAAAAAAAACATGAAAGTTCCCTCCAGGGTAACCCCACAGTAGAGAAAAATGCCCTCTAATGTGCCTGCACAAAGGGGAAAACATACCAAAGTTATGTAGCTGCTGTCTTAGTTATGGGTAAATCATGATGAAGTGTACTATAGAGTGCCTATGTATGTGACAGTCTGGAATGACATGTCCTCATGGTGCCCTTTCAATAGAAGAAAATGTGATAGTGTCCTGTAATGTACCCCACAAGATGTAATGCAGTACCCAATGATTTGCCATCATAATGGGTTGAGCTGGAAGTTCTATATGGGTGCCCTTCTAGTGAAAAAAGGGAAAAGTGCCATTTAGGATTCAACTAAGTGTAACATTGGGTGCCTTTTCAATAAAAGGCAAAAATATGGTGAAGTGTCCTATAGGTTGCACTGTATTGAAGAAAAACATGGCGAAGTGCCCTTAAGAACATGAGATACTGTGCCCCATAAGATGGAGTAAACTGGCCATTAAGGTTTAAATGACTGCATCCTTTGTGTACGCTGACCATTAGGAAAATAAAGCACCCTTAAAAGCATGTTGTAGTTATTGTAGCTGAAATCATTCCATTTGATGGATTTTGATACAGTACTACTCACCAGTTGGCTCAGTCACACCACCTTTTAGTTTGTTCTATTGTCTTTGGGTTAGTGCAGTTTAATGTGCAACCTTATCCTACTACCAGTATGAGGTAGGTCACATAGCAATTTTTTGCAATTAAAACAAGTGCATGGATTAGATATTAAGGATGCATTACCTTTATATGTAGACTGTATTTTCATAGTTGGTTTTATATGTATAGGTTTGTCCAAAGATGTTTAACATGCTAAACACTATACTAGCTGGATAGTAGCTAGCTAGCTAGCTAACTATGTACTTAGTCACCTCTAACTAAATGTTCGGTAAAATTGGAAATCTGTGGATTGGTGTAGTAAAACCTTGAAAGGAAAGCAGAGTATTCTTTTCTCAAAATGTGTTTACAGCCTTTTAGCACTTGTAGAGAGAGAGAGAGAGATTAGCAGTTGGTTACCCTATGATTATAGAATGCCAATGAGACAGAAAATTGAAGGCGATACAAAAGGATCTGTTATGAAATCTAGAAGAGAACCTTTTGAGAAGCCCTGCAAACAGAAAAAAAACTATATGACAACTCCGTCACCTGGGTGATTATTCTCCAAACTGAAGGTGATCAAGACCCAGTTTAGAAACAGATGTGGAGAAGGAAGGCTCTCAGATGTTCTGCTGTTGTCCATTGAGAGGGACATCCCAACTAACCATAATAAGATTGACATTTACAAACTCATGGCCAAAAGAAGCCGGTGAACATAATTCATGCAGCAATTTGTTTTGTAATAAAGACAGTTAATTCCTAGGACACAAAGTTGACATAACCTCAGCCATTTTGGACATTTTGAATGGACAGTTTTTTTTAAAAAAGTTTAATTATTTTAGTTAATTTAACTCCAATCAAAACAATTTAAATAACTAATGTTAAACTGCTTCATGTTAAAGTGTATGGACTGATGGGATTGCTCATATTTTATGTTTGTGTGTGTTATGTGTTATGAGGCTAACCTAAAGCTTTTAAAACAGTGTTTCTGGGCAGGCATGTGCACAGCTGTGTCCTGCAGGCTGTGACATTGAGATACAGATCTTTTGTTGTGTCAAATTAATTAGCTGGGCAGCGTGCCTGCTTCACTCAGTTTGACCCTGGTTGTGTGTGTGTGTGTGTGCTTGTGCGCCCATTTGAGCAAAACCTTGTTTTAAAATGTTGTGTTGCTTTTCTTTTGTGTTCCTTGTGTTCATTTGCACAGCATTCTCCATTTAATCGCACCATTTCTTCCAAAGGTATATTTCTCATGGACAGCAGCTTTTACTGCTGTGTTGACATTCTGCCAAGGAACAAATGTTCTCTTACAGGCTATTGCAGATCGCTGACCACTAAACAGTGCAGCCTCTCTGATGAAGGGTCTCCATTTAGATTTAAAGACGTCTTACATCTTAACCTTTCATTTAATGAGAACATTGATATGATTTTTGCTTTATTTTAAATAAAACCTTTGCAAAAAAACAAAAAAAAAAACAAACAAATAACAACAACAACAAAAAATACACTCTGTGCTCATAATTTCCCAGAGTAAATTAATTTTTAGATTTCCAATCCAATTTAAAGTAATATCACTGCCAGAAAACAGTTGAATTAAATTTCTATAAAGGTTGCCTTGTAAATGTCAGGTCACTGTGATAAAAATGAGTTTGCTTAGGGCATTATTTTTATTCACAGCTCTGCTGATCTTTACATATTTCCTCCTGTCCTGCTCTCCAGAGACTCTCAAGCCTGTTCACACATCTCTCCTCTCTCTTCTCTCTTGCAGATCTCATATGTGCCTGGGACTCACTTATAGGAAAAAATGCAAAGAGAGCAGATAAGTAAAAGAAACCAAATATGATGAGAATATGTGAATACACAGTACCAACTAGATATGAACACAATTAGAAGATACCATTAAATATCTCACAACAAACTATTATTTTATCAAGCATTACAAACAGCTTTTATCAGAAAGGCCGGAACAACAGACCAACTTCAACTTTCAACTGGTTTGCCATGTATCATATCCAGTCAATCTTTTGTGTGGCTCATTTTACAGTGACCCTCCACTGACATATCTAGAGTAGTGAGTGATAATTATTGAGGCTATAGCAAAGGGCAATGAAAACACTGACATGGCTGAGGTGGAGGTTGTCTTTTATTTGCTGTGAAGACCCGTGTGCTCTCAATAAGGTTCTGGTAAGACCAATATTATTAGAAAAGCTCAAAAATGGAAGAAGACCAGTGTCACTTGGCTTTAGAGGGGGCAAAGCCAATCATATCCAATTTCATCATTCTGGTGGTTGTCTAGGGGGCAAAACAGATAGGAAAGTGAGTGTTTTCTGTGTGTGTGCTGCATGCTTGTCCCTGCTTGTGTTTACATGCTGAGCAATGCACCAAGTCCTCCAGGACCAACATTTAAATCTTTGGTGTGACCCATCCATCTGTCTCTTCACTGAGCTGACTGAGTGTGGTGCTGGCTCATAATTCATGTTAGATAATATAATACACACACCAGTCACAGTATACTAGATTTACACCTGCTTACCAAGGCTATGATGTGGCAGCAAAACACTGCTAGGGATGCCAGAAAAATAGCTGAGCACTCAAAAGTAACTACTGCTTCTCATAAAATGTTCATTATTTAACCATTTAACTCAGAACACATTTACACACAGTAATTGCAAGGACAATTTTGGTCACACATATACACTGATGCGCTAAATTTGCCATCTCAGTGCTGATCATTGACCTGACCCACCGGAAACTGATTAAACTTTTGGTGTTGGTGAAATTTGAGCAAAACTAGAGTTAATTATGCTCTGGACAGAATCAGATCCCTCATATTTAACGCTCAGTTGACAAATAGTTGGCATTAAAACTGAGTGTCAGAACTTTTTACTCTAAACTTTGAACCTGGCTGTAAAACTTCACGTGGAAATTCACTCTACCCCCATCATTGTACACGCACCAACTAAAGCAACATTCTGGTTGCAGAAATGACAGAATCATATGGGTAAGAAATCATTTAAAATGACCAGGGAAAACACACATGTATTGGACACCAATGCAATAAATATTGTTTTAAAAGGAGGACTGACCCTTTTCCCCATTTCTCCAAGATCCACACTTATATCAATATATTTAACGTTTTTGGTGTGTCTGTGTGTGTGTCTGTGTGTCTGTGAGCAGGAGCATTACTATGATCCTGAGGTCAATACTTGCTGTCTTGCTTGGATAATCAAGACAGTCCAATGCAACACCTGTGATTGCTTCCATGGGCATTCCAGGCCTGATTTCCAGGACAGCCCAACAACCCAATGTGAACCTCTGTTAATTGGTGAATAGCTCTTCAGTGAGAAGTGCAGAGAGGCTCTCTCTGTAATTAGACACTCAACAGATAAATGCATGGTTAAAGAGAAGATGAGAGCCACCTTTTGAGTAAAGACAGAAGCTGGTTCATGACCAGGATGCAATATCTTCAGTCTTGAATGTCTTCCCTCATTTCCTTGACATGACGGGATTGATAATGATATGTATAGATTATTTCATAACATTTTAAATATTTGCAAACTGAATCCTTTTTGACCAGGATTTTTACATGATGTTAGGGGTGAAGTATCTGGAAAGTTTCTTGCAACATGGCCTTCATATTTCAAGCACAAAGTAAGCGCAGAATGCTAGAGTCTTCTCTCAAATCTTAATGTTGAGGAGCTGCAGGCAGCTTTTGACCCTGAGGCTGAGGATAACTGTGGTAAATATGGACAGTTTCTCTGTATCCAAAATATACTCAGTTGCCTGTTTTTAATAAGTCCAATGTGCAACAGTGAACTAAAGCTAAATTAGGAGTCCTAAAAATTGATGAATATTTTGATATTCATGAGATAAATGAATTCATCTCTTTGGTCATTTGAATATAGACTGCAGAAGTTGAATTTTCAACTATTTAAAATAGTTTCAACAAAAACTTAATTTCAACTTTGTCAAAAGAAAGTTATTGCAGGGCTGTTGTTTTTAGACAAATGGCAGCTGTAGTAAGCAATAAGTAATCATTTTTTCCATTCTTTTCTTCCATCTTAAATACCACATTTGTCTCCAAGGCTGGGTTAGTGATATGTCAACTCTCCTGTTACTGCTGCATCTCCCGACTCCTACTTCAAGAGGCTATAAAAACATCAAAAAGTAGCTCAACACAGGCAGCCTGCCATCTGAGTAAGATTTGTTAAGGTATGTAGCACTACTTGTTGTACTTTTTGTAAAACCAAAATCCTGATTAATGTGTGCTGCAGTTGTACATAAGAAGTGTGAGCTGCAGGCTGATATTAGGACTGCAAGAATAAATCTTACTGCTTATCTAGTATATTTTGCTGTGTATATGTATATATATATATATATATATATATATATATATATATATATATATATATATATATATATATATATATATATATGTATATATATATGTATGTATATATATATATATGTATATATATGTATATATATATGTGTGTATATATATATATATATATATATATATGTGTGTGTGTGTGTGTATATATATATATATATATATATATATATATATATATATATATATATGTGTGTGTGTATATATATATATATATATATATATATATATATATATATATATATGTGTGTATATATATATATATATATATATATTCCTGAAGAAAGTTGATATAAGACAGCCCTTTCTCCTCCACATCAGAAGAAAAGAAGAAAAAAATCTAGCCTCTCTTCTGATGAAGTTCTTTCCAGTTTCTACACTTTCATTTCAAAACACGGTGCAAAAAATGCATAGGAAAGCCCATGAGTCAAGGAACTTAGAGCATGACTACTGCAAGAGCATTAAAATGCCACTGCTTTACAAAGGTCAGAACACTGTTTTAAAAGTCTGCAAGTCTGAGTATGTTCACATATTTTGTTTTTGAAATGCACCACCACAATTGTTCAGTTCTTTATCATAATTTGAAATTTCATCATGGCTTATATCAGCCAAAAACTCGTTTGAAATGTGGAGAGCAAGGATGTCCTTCATCTCAAGGTATTATCATGATGAACAGGTCGATACTAACCAGGAAGTGGCCACACAAAGACATTCTGAGGTGAAATTTTTAAGTGATCAGCCAACAACTTCTTCATTCATGTTGCAGGTACCCCCTGTTGTCACACAGAACTTGTTTGATAGAACATGTGGGTCAGTTGTTTCACACACATACACAAGTTTCTTGTATTTCTGAAAGCACTGTCAATAGAGGAAAACAATAATTTATTCAATGGAGAAAATTGTTAAGATGTTCAAAGTCAAGCATTAGAAGCAGTTTTTCAAACATTTTCTCCTAAAACTAAGGAGTCAGACATTTATAAGAAAATGGAGCACGGTTTAAATCAATTAGATAATCCTTTTTAAAAAAAATAAACACAGAGATGAAGAAACAAAAATATTATAATGAAATAGTTGAGCCTAAAGAATTTTTCCTTGGTGTTAGAGTGGATACATGTAGAGATCAAACGTCACGTGTCTGTTGTCAGATTCCTGTAACTATCTATTAGGATCTATTAGGATGATTTGGTAAGGCCAGCTAACCTGTTAGGTTCTTAGAATTTCAAAAACTTGGCAGTGTTTATTTTACTTTAAAACCCACCTGTCAAGATTGAACTCTATGCTAATGAAGGTACATCTTGCAGCTCTTTTATAAACAGAAGATTTAAAGACGTTTGGTTTGATGAAATACTAAAACCTCCAGTTGATGATTTGAACATTTTAGAGGAATCATAACCATTGTTTGTCTCTGTATTTCAAGTCAATAATCTTGCTTTAAATAGCTTGTTTTAAGGTTTTGTTGAATCTTCTAGTGCAACACACTGGTGTAGATTCTGTCTGACAAATAAGGAAGAAATTCAGTCTGTATTTACTGAGAATAATCCTCGACTTATTCTGCGCTCCAGTGAGCATCATATTGAACACTAAGTGAAGATCCTGCTCTACTTGCCATTTATGGTGTTAAATCTTGTGTGCTTAGTTCATTCATTCAATGTTTTCATAGTACTGACAATTATGCAGTTGATATAATGCATCATTTGTTAGAGGGTATCATACAGTATGAGCTTTGCATGCATGACAACAGCAAGCACTTCGGTGCCATTCAGTCATTGTGTGTTCTCCGCAATACCCCACTTCTCTTTTTGTTACAAATTGTTAATACAGTATTGTGCTCTCCCCTATCCTTACTGATGGCATTATATGTTACGCAAAACATTTGATCTGTGACCACCATAATATGTTCGCAACCTTGTTCCCTGATAAGACATTGAATCCTTAACACCATTTAATGCTTCACTGTCCAAGACGTATTAAAATTGGCCCTCTTATCCATATGTGGTGTATCTGATTCCAAGAAAAACACATTTAAAAAAAAAAAAAAAAAACTGCAAAATTTTCTAAAACTAAAACAAAATCTCTAGTAAAACAATGCCAGTGTCAACTGTGTTGGGGCCTGCACCATGTGGTCACACAGAGAGGGCCTACATGTAACATGAAAAGCCTGACCGCATGTTCATTTGTCTCCCTGAGACAAAGGAAGAGCGCCAAATGCTGCCCTAAGACAATGGGAGTCCACTTCAGACTACATTTCCCAGCAAGCTTCACGGTTTTCACACCTCAGCAGGGGATCGCTGCTCACTGGCAGAGACGCTCCTTCACAGCGGAGGGTCCTGCAGATGCAGCTGTGACGTCACTGCCCCTTTAAAAACTCTGGCTGACTTACAACAAGTCGTCTTCCCGTTTGGTTCGAGCACCTGGACGTTCGCGTTCCTCGGGTGAGTCAGCCAGACTAAAGGAAGCAACACGTGCATGTGATTTCCCCTTCACCGAAGTCTTCCCCTCGCCGGACGAGCCGAGACTTCGCCGTGTTCACCCGAACACACTCTGGAGTTTCTTACGAGGACGCGGACTTCTCTGCCCCACGGATTACCTTTACTGACCGAGTCGACTCTGCTGCTTCCCCCGCCACGCCGCCGAGGATCAGCCCGCCTAGAGAATCGCCCACAGCGCGAGGATCGGCGCCGTCAGGAGTCCGCGCCGAGGAACCGAGCCGGACCGACCGACGGATCACACACACCCTGCTCGCTCTCCGCAGCGACCACGTAAGAGGCATAAGTCTGGGCAGAGGCAGTGTTTCATTGTGTGTGTTCGATAGCAACAGTGCTGTCGTGTAGCATAAAGCTTCTCAGCTTTATAGCTATAATGCTTGTGACATAACGGACTGTGTCCTTTTGTCGTACCTACTCTGACGAGTATGTTAAGTTTGCTGCCTGTTTAGTAGTGTTCACCACGCTAGACTGTTGTTTTGTGTTTGTCCCGCTCGGGACTATTTTCTGTGTTTGTGCCACCGTGAGTGAGAGAAAGTTGCTTTGTCGGTCAGAACCAGACAACGTGTGTAACAGACAGCCGTCCATACACACGCTCTCTGTGGACAAAGGAACCGCTTCATGCTCCTCACGATCGCTTCCTCTTCTTCCCTCCTCTCTCTTGCGACTAACACGTACGCATGCACACACATACACGCACCGACACCTCGTTGGCACATCTGATGGTCAGATAACGTCGAACAAGCACGACTTGTCCTTCCTTATCCGCCATCAGACACGTGTATTTTTAACGGAATTTGGTGACTGCGAGACGGCGACCGCCAGGCGGCGCCATCTTGCTAGTGTTGACCAAAACACCGCCATTTTTCCGCCATCCGGTTCTCGCGTGGTGTGACGTGACTTCCTACAATACTTTGTGTTTTGTTTGGTAGACTAGATTTAGACTAGTTTAACTATAGCATTTATTGACTTTGTTGATTTTGCTAAGTTTAATAAATACTGTTTTGTCTTTAAAGAGAAGTCCTTCTGTGATTGTTGTGCAACATATTGTTGAAAGGTGGCTGATTGAAGGAGTCAGAGCTCGACTTCACCCTTCTTTGTTATCTGAACATTGATATCCTTCAGATATTGATGATCCAGATTAACTTTTAATGAGACTATCCTGTTTGGTTATTGGTCCCGGTTTCCGGGTGGTGCCCCGTATTTGTTAATTTGTATTAATAATTCTCCCAATTTTTAATAATTAATTATCTTTGATAATTACTAATTATTGTCCCTTTATCAACTGTGCTTCTCACCACCGGTGAGGTTTGTTATTCATAACTGTCTATGACAATTATTAATTATTGCTAATAACTAAATACACTCCTATGAGAGTCCCAACAACTTTTTTTTTATTATGAAAATTATTGTAATAAAAAATTGATAGCTTGAAAGGTGGAAAAGTGTTAAACTCCAAAAAGAGTCAATTACACTAAATTAGTGTGAAGGTATCAATTCTCTAAAAAGTTAAATTAACATTCTGTGGTGTGGACCTTTTTGTAGACACTTCAGATGTGTTGGAGTGTCTGTATGGTCAGTTCTGATAGTGTTAATTTGGGTATGCTGATTTTTTTTTTTTTTTTTTTTTTTTTTTTTTCAAAGGCACAGTAAACTCAAAATTAGTAGCATAAAAATGTTAATTATGTATGTTGTCTTGCCATCAGCTTTTACCAATATCACCTGCCATTTCTTTACTTTTTTTTTTTTTTTTAAATCTTTATTTCCTGGTTAAGGTGCTGGGTTTTTGGCTTTGATTTGTCACAGGGAAAAACAGATAAATAGGGATCACCACTTTCACCTGGGCACCTCCTGATTTACAGTCACTAGTCTAATTAGTGTTGACAGAAAGTGACTTTCGGACTACTGTGAAGTGTTCAAGTTCAAGGACCATTACAGTTGAAACACACAATATTCAACCATGAAACTTCCACCAGGCTTATTTCAAATTACCAAAAAAAAAAATTTGTGTGAAGTGTTAATTTAAAGCAAAACTTGATACAAACCTGAGGTGCTAAACTGGTAAACTGCTCACAAATTGTGCTGTTAGGTGGATCTGTGTATTGATACCAAATATATCAAATTGGTATTTGAAACTGTAAGTGTTCACCACAAACTTTTCATTTGGTTTCTTGTTGGGTTGGAATATGGTGAAGCTGCTGTGTTTTAAGTTTTGGTCGTTAGAGTAACTCATCTCATATCAACACATGTAGCTATAATCTGTGGGACTCTTCTTTTACCTTTACATTGTGTGCCATATTTGTGAGTTGCCATAGCAACAGGACATGGGATTTGTTGTTTTGTCTCTGATTTCATTTGCATGTAATTGAAACACCCATGCTGTCCAGGCATCTGGACTTACCCAAGAAAACCATCATAAAAATCAATGATAATTTTGACTTTCATCCTTTTGTGTCTTCCTCTCTGTGTCTTGTGCTTCACCTCTCTAGTCTATTTAGCGGAGAAGTATTGACAAGAGATACTTACTGCTGTGATAACCTACTCATATAAGTTTAGTACAGTAAACACACAACCAAACACACATTCATGGTTATGAATGTCACACAATATACCTGTTCTCTGTTAGTTCCCCTTTTCCTTTGTCTCCTATAACACTGTCTGATCTGACAATTAAATTTGCCACCATATCCTGCTAGAATCTTAACCCCCCTGCTGTTGTCCATTTTATGTTTATCTTGTTCCTCAATCATTTTTGTTTTATTTCTCTAGCTCTTTCATTCCCACTCTGTTTTCCCCCTCATCTCTTGCCACAACATTTCTGCCAAAAGAATCTGGCATGGCTGCTAATTTCTAATTCGGACTGGAACAACAGAATATCAAAGTGTCGTTGTTACCAGGATGTCAGCACTGTGGGGAAACTGCCACACAGGGAGAAACTGAAAGTGAAATAAATTGTTGAAGGACATGAAGTTGAGAGATGATAGCATGTAAAAGTGTTTCAAATCTAAGTGCGTGTAATTGACATTCTTCAAAGCTTCATTTTCAAGGTGTGTGTGTGTGATTATGGGAAAGCAGCGGTCGGGAATGTATCTGCCCCTGTGACTGATAAGGAGTGACTTCCACTGACGCCTTGCTGCTGACCAGTGGTGCTGGAAAGTTATGAGATAGTACTCAGACACACGTACATAAGCACTCTTATAAAAAAAAAAAACATACACACACGTACAAACCTTTGCCGATTTGATTTCTGCTATGAGATTACATCTCCTTGTGATCTGTGAAAAAAGTGCTGTCCCCTCCCACGGGCCAGACAGTAAACAAAAATTACGAATGCTACACTGTCACACAACAACAAACAGATGACACGTCTGAGAAACCAAACAAGCATCTACAAATTATTTATGGTCTCTGTTTACAAATTACTTTTTTTCTCTCTCATTAACAGTCATTGTTCAAGTGATTATTGAGCAGAGACAGATGGTAGAGAGGGATGAGGGTAGAATTAGTAAAAGATTGTAGGAGTGGACAGAGATTTGATGTGAGATAGGAAAGAGAGAGATAAGAGAAAAAAGAAATAAAAAGGAAAATATGACAGAGTTCAGTGAAAGCATGGTTTGTGATGAATGTAATCTGCATTTAGATGATATTAGGCCATACCTGATATGAATTTATTATTCTGGAGAAATGCTTCAAAGCAGTTCTTTGAGCATAGCTGTGCAGTGAGATGAACATACCTGCACCCTAGGACTGCACACTGCATTGTCATAAATTGTTGCATGCTTTGAGTACTTCGTACCATTTGGCAGGATGAATTTCTTTTAAAGTCACAGGTACACTTTGAAACTATTGTGTAAACCATAGACAAGACAGATTTATTCAATAAGTTAGAGTAAATCAAATATTGTAAATTGATGTTCGGTGTAATTGAAAGGTTATAATTACTTTATACAATCCTTTAAGTCTTATACTTAGTCAGTGCCTTACTTACTGGATGCCAGTTACTTAGCAAGAATCCATTCCTGTGTCTCTATTTACCCACAGCATCACTTCAAAAAACACAATATTCTGCAAACTAGCATCAACCTTTAGTTGTAAAATGTCCCTATTAATATATGCTGAAGGTTGTCAGCTATTCAAAGAAAAGATGCTGCTTCATTCAGCAAAACAGAGAGGGAGACAAAAGGAAATGTGCTGTTCTGAAGGTAAAAAGCTGAGGGAGGACCACTTACAATAATGAAAATATGCTATTCTGAGCTAAAAGATATTTATTTTAATTAAGCCATCACTGATGCATCTTGACGATTTCTCAACTGATTCCTTTTATACAGTGAAATGTGGAAAAGAGGGAAAGCTTTCTGATATCTCTGCCTCCATGACTCACTTTTATCAATATTTAAATATATTGTTATTCGCTTAAATATAAAATGTTTGATTTTCTACAATCACTTTCACCAATGGACGATATTTATACAGCATTTATCTTTTAGTGGAATGCTACAACAGAAATATGTCTGGCTTCAAGAAAATGGGACACAAATGAGATGCTACTTACTGTACTATGGCACTTTTTAGATAATGTTGGTTTCTTTATGATTAAAAAAAAATCACATAAAACTGGATAGCTGCTAACCTCCACTGAGTGACAGTCTGCAGTACTAAAGCTGCTGTAGCTTTGGGATGTGGACACTATCTTCTTTGCTTTGGTGAAAAGGGCAGAATGGATTTATCAGAATCCACACAACTGCAGTCAGATGAGACGCTTGATATTTAGGAAGTTAGCACAGAGTTATTTAACATTTTTGAAACATATTCATTGGCTAGATTGCCATCTTGAAGTATGTTATCGTAGAGATACAGTGTATGTTAATCAGATATTATTATTTTGCAATAAACAGAAGCAAAATAGTAAGATTGCCCATGAGCTTAGCATGAAGAGGGTGATGGCCACATCTACAGGAGATAAAGTAAGTTTCACTTCAGAGGCAAAAGAGTGCAGATTACACTGTTTTGTTAAAAAAAATCATAATAATGAAAATTAGCCAAGAACTGCTCCCCAACCAACAATAAATTCATCAGGTAACTGGCTTCAATTGCCTTTTTTAGATTTTAATACCAAAAGGATAATAACATACAGCATTAATTCTGCTTTTCTTATTTGTAGTATAATTGGATTTGTTTCTGTGTGTGTGTGTGTGTGTGCTCATTATTTATTGTAAGTGGCTCCCTTTAACAATGGAATAATTAACCACTTATAATGTCTTAGTAAAATCAAGAAAGGAGGGATTATTTTCCATTCTCTTTTAATCATTTTCAATCATTAGTTATTTACAGTGGTATATTGGATCATTATTATATTGCTAAAACTAATAATAATCACACACCTGCTGTGATTGTACAGGAACATTTGCATTTTTACCATTTTATTATGATAATTAACCACACATTTGACTGTTTTTAAGTGTAATACTATCAGTATAGTTCCCTTCTTGTTTTCACTTTACAAATTGGATTTTATTTCCAGTTTTTTGTGGTATTAGTCTTGCAATGTATGTTGTTCATTGGTTGTGATTTTTGATTTAGCCACAGTAGAGAGTCAATAATTACAAAAATAGAGAATGAATAATGAATAATAATGAATAGAACAAAACACACACTAGCTATAAACAAACAAACAACAACAGCATTAGGAGACTGTGAAAAAGACATCATCTCAGACATTTGAGATAGTTAAACGTTTTTACAATTCAAACAAAGTGAAGAAACACCACAGAGTTCATGTGTTCATTGTGCTACATAAATAAAGTGGATTGGATGAACACACAACAGCAACTCATAAACTCAAAAGATCTATCTACATATAAGGAGAAAGTATTGCAACTCAAAATCAGTTTTGTCTTTTCAATATTTGTTCATTATGTCTGTTTTAATTCTCAGAGTGAAATAGTAGTATTGCTTTATAAACATGATTACATTCCCTTACCCTTAAAGGGACATATTTATAAATATGCATTTTAGTTTCTTGCTAGTTTCTAGACTGGAAGAAGGGGAAACAGCTGGTGTAGACTCTCTCCAATCTCTAACCAAGGCTGGACACAGAGCTCAAGATTGAAATTGTTTGATGATACTGACATTCAAAGTAATTCACTGTAATAGACAAGAGGGGGGGAAAAAAGAACAAAAGAGAGAAAAGGCAAGAACTTGTGTGAGAGTGAGAAAGAGAGAGACACAATCAAGAAGTGTGCATGTTGTTCAATTATTGGCTGCTACAGTGCTATTTATAGGAAGCAGTAGAGCCACTCACCCACTTTTTGACATTTTTCTTTAAGAAATGATTGTTTGTATTTAATGGAAGCACTGCACTAAAGCTGATGGTCCTTTTCTGCCACTAGTTGTCACCTCAAAATAAGGTCATCTCACCTCAAAACAAGTTTTGGGTGAAGGAAACTGACTTGAACACCAGTTTCATTCAGGTTCCTGAGTGGTAGAGATTAATATACTTTACTGTCTATAGCAAAAAGCTAAAAAATAAAAAAACAGAACATCCTTCAGAGTGGCTTGGAACGTTGTTTCCTGTGCAGCTGATAGGATATTTGACAAGATATTTGCTTTACCAAATGAATTAGCTCTTTTCAACTACATATAAACATATATAAAGTGTATGCTTTTTATATTTGATACAGGGATGAAACATTGACAAAAAGCATATATTCAGGTTATAAGTGCTTTATTTTAATATTTACTGATTAACCCTTGATGTCTGTGTCTTTTGAAATCTTTATTCATGCTCTCTTTCACTCTCAAACACTCTTTCTTTGCCAGTGACTCAGTCTTTCTTATTGTCTCTACCTGTTGTCCTCTTTGTCATACACATTCACAATCTCTCTGTCCCTCCTTTTCTTCTCATTTTTTCTTGCACTCTAGTTGTCAGTCAGTAAGAAGAGTGGGCCCGACACACAGCCATCCTCAGAGGGTCACACAGAGAGGTCTCTGCCAGCAGGCCTGTTGACAGCTTGGCGCTCGTTATCCAGAGCTGATAGTGTGGACAAATTAGATCCCCACAGTGGAGGGAGCTGATCAGTGACTCCAGGTGTGGCTGCATAAACAGTGAGGGTGGTCATCAAATCTTATCGTCAGACAGAACGTTATTGATATTGGATGATACACACACATACAGGTTAGGAAAGATTATGGGTGGGTTAAAATAAGTATTCTGTTAATATTAGGGACCTTTGTTGTCATTTTTGCAATAGTACCCATGAGGTTAGGTTATGACCTAGCAGATCTAAATGTTGTAATAAATAGTTAGCTTCTACTTTCCTTATTGCTGTCTTTTGTCTTGAACCTGTACCCAACTAGGTTTGGATGGGCACATTTTTTTTGCTTTAACTCGCATATGGAAACTTGAAATGAACAGTGGTCTCTGATGTTTTGTTGACCCATCCATCCATCCTTACCTCCTCCCTACGCAGACTTTGCTGCTGTATAATAACATCACCTGATTTTCTCCTTTCCTTTCATCATAATTACTTCCCTGGGGGCTTTGTCACTTGAACATAAACATGGTTTTGGGTCACTTCCTGAAACTGATTGTATCATTTTTCTTGGGAGGACAGCCTCAGGAAGAAGTCATTTTAAATATGTTGGCACTGAACTTTGAGAAAACTTTTAAGCTAGAGTCTAATTACTACACAATTTTCACCTGTGGTCTGGGCCTCAAATGAAGAATGTGACTTAAGTCTGTTATATGTCTCTACTGTCCTGTGATGCATGCATTATACATTTAGGCTACTGCTGTTTCATTTGCCATGCATGTGTTAGTGAAGTTAAGTAGCAAAAGTTCTAAATTGTTACTGTAATAAAACACTTTAAAATGCAACTTCCATCTAAAAATACTAATCTGTGCTTTCAAATTACGGTAGATATTTTGATCTCATTTTAAATGTGCGTCAGGAATGTGAAAATCTATTCCTGAAGCCTTGAGACATGAAAAATATTGCCTCTTCCATTACACCCATGTTTACCTTTGAGGTCTATTGATTATTCATTTGTTATCATTAAATCATAGGGATTATTTAAAATGTGCATTCCTGAAACCATAACTGATGTAGTGGAATAAAAGGCATAGTACACATGGTTAAATTGCAGTAAGCATGAATCTTCTCAAGAAGGACAGTAAAGATGGCACATTCAAGGATGAAAATTCTATATACCTTAATATACCTTGCATTTGTTAAGTCTTGTCACTTAAGGATAGGAGATCCATTGAGGGAGGTGCCAAAAAACCCCCAAAACAACAAAAAACACAACAATCAATTTGAGATCCGACAAAAACAAGTTAAACTTCAATCAATCATCTGCAATTAATGTGGGAATTAAAGCTTCAAAGTTTTTAATTTGGTTTTGATCAAATCTTTCCCACTAAAAGAGTAGATGAATCAAATATATAAACTCTTAATAATGGTTAAGATAAAACAAAGCACTATAAAATACATAGACTTTGTTTTTTTTTTTTTTTATCAAACAGCCCTGTTTCTAAAAGCTAGATGATAAACTTTTTGTTTGATGCTGGACCCTACAAAATGGGTTTGTCAACAGCTCACAAAGTAAGACCAGGGTCCAAATCTATTGAGAGGCTTCTTGGTAACAAGATACTTCTGTAGGATTTAAACGAAAATGCTGCGAGTGATCCATTGTTGCTGTTGCCCATCACAGTTGTTAAAATGTCATACTGCCTTTACCTTTGATTTACCTTCCCTCCTTTCTTACAACCAAGCTTGTTATGACAGCACTCAGCACCCTTGTAGTTGCCCTAAAGTACCCAGGGAAAACATTTCTCTTCCCAGAAGGAGGACATAGTGTTATCCAATAAGGGATGGAGCAACTAGAAGAGAGAAAACAGAACATTGAGCAATGGGTGCACCATTAAGAAATAGCCTCTAAACTGCATCTGACAATAGCCAGGATTGCTCTTGAACCCAATTCATCGAGGTAAAGTGGCCATTTGAGAAGGTGTGGTGGTGAATCGGTGTTCCTGAATTGAGATAGAGGTATACAGAGAGTGTGGGTTCTTTTACGTCACCGCTGCTCACCTCTACGCACTACCACGGTGTCTCAGAAAGTCAGCAGTAAGGAATACTAACATCCAAACCCACACAGCGATAGGCAGACTTTTGTGCACAGACACCTACATTTGCACAGGAGGAGGCTGTAAAAGTTTTACTTTAAAAGTAGAGGTGTGTGTGAACAGTGATCAGGTAACAGGATATAGAGGTGGTTACTGTATTTCGGGTGATCCAGAAATAGAAATCCTGTTATTTTTTCCCAAGAAAATGCTCTGACTAGCTTCTTTTCCATAGCTGAAGTGGCCAGGGCTCATGAGTATTGTAGTATTTTTTAGCTGTCAGCCATGCTGAAAACAGCTGAAATTATTAAAACGGGTGTCTATCACGTAATATATGGGCTTGTGACACTTGATGAGAGAGTAAGTAAGCAAGGGTATCGCTCAATGGAAAAAAAGTCAAATGGGAATACTGAATGAGGAAAAAACACTTCCAGACCAGTGTCTCCCCTGACTTCACAACAAAACAAGGATGTACCTAAATTCAGACAGGCATTACTGTCAACATTATTTCTTTGTTTCATGTCCATGTCTAATTGCAGACACTAACTTTACATCTTCTCTAATAAAAAGATGTTTACACCTGTAATTTCAATGCATCAACTGTGCCATATCCAAGTGGAGTAGAAGTCTACATGGGTATGTAACTGAGACCTGAACCCTCTTTTACACTTAGAGATGTTCTCAACAGTTTGACTGCCAAATTTGAGACCTAATCCCAACCTGACTTACAAATGAAAACCAATTTGGCATCAGTTTGAACCAACATAAGAGGTCTTCTTTCAACTATATCTGATATCTAATATTTGTTCTATACTTCCTTTTATTGTCATGATATTCTTACTGACTCCTTTCCTTTTTAACCCGCTGCCTCCTACCTCTATTCTTTATACTATTGCATGCAGTGGTAATATGGAAAAATGTAATTTAATTACTTAAATTAAAGTGAAAACAGTAAATAATAAGCTAATATTGAAATATTTTCAAAGATGTAAGTATGCTTGTTTATGACAAACTGGGAATAAGTTCTTCAAGTGTACATGTGCACATATGCATTTGCCAGCACACAAATTTCTGCTATGACACGAGTGTCACTACATTTTTTCCCCTATGTGAGTGCATTCCCTTTCATTTCACAGGCTCTGAGGCATAATAAAGACCACTGGAGCCAGTATATTGGCAATCACACAAATCTGCCTTCACCTCAATATTTAATGAGCTGAGCAAATTAGCCATACAAAGCAATCTATTGAGCCTTTCCTCCCCACTTTGCTGATACACATGCACAGAAAAGCACCTCATAGAAAGCTGATTACAGCTGAGCCAACACTTCTAACGATCTGGATTTGTGAGAAGTATATTGTACACACACAAATATAGAAAGCCTCATGCACACACACGCACACACAAATAAGCCAGCTTTACATTACATTACACCATATGTTTTTGACACATCTTGTTATCAAATGTCAATCTACATCAACAACCTACCACAGAGACTCAAAACATTGAATTAAAAACTACGCACTCTTGTTTTCAGCTCTATGGAATGGAGACATTTTAAAGAGATAAGGTATAATGGCCCCTTCAGTCAATCAAATAACACCAGCCCTGATCAGTGATCCATGCGTGATGATGGAGCTGTGTGTTTCATGCCTCTTAATTAAAATCTAGCCTGAACCTTGACAAGCCTCTGAGTCTGAAAGTAACTTAATTAGCTTGTTAAAAACTCGGTTATGGAAACATTTAATGGTGCAATACACAGTCATGGAAAATTTGATGGTGTCATGTCAAGGTTTATTGGATGAGTGGTGGCCATCACACGTACCTACCGTGTCTAAACTTTTTTTTTCTCTCAATTGGTTCCTTCAGCTGTGTTGGATTCAAACACTGACAAAAGCAACACTCCTACAGACATCTACAGACCATGTCCAATACTTAACACAGTTTATCCCAATAAATCAGGTAAAGACAGACTTCAAAGAAAAAAGCACATTTTGATAGGAGATGTGAAATAACTCTTAATGGGCAAATTTTTAAGTTAATCCCCATATTGTTCCTCTGTGTGCGCATATGTTTATGCAAAAAATATGAACGACTGTGTGTCTAAGTAAGACGTGAAGGTCTGGCAGAGAAATAGCTCTGTTAAATTCTATATCCCTATCTAAACAACTACTCCATTTCAGCCTGCGGCATAATCCCTGCACTCACTTAGCGAAAGCTAATTCACGATGCTCAGGGGAGGTTTCTCTCACCCTCCACCATCCATTCTTGTGCTTCCTACTTTCCTCATCCTTGTTTGGCACTCTTTTAAATCCCTGGCATCCCCTTTCCCTCCGTGCCACCCCAGTTCTTGGCGGTAACTCTGCTTGCTGTCTCACCCATCTGTTTCCATTCATTAGGACAGGATTCACTTCTCTGCTATTCTGACACCTTTTCACATCGGGCTGCACAATGTAATTAAACAGGGTTGGGAGGACCAATTTCAGAGCTGCAGCTAATTTCTTCCTCTTCCATCTACTTTGACTCTGCCTCGTTTGTGGAGACAGCACTGTGATACTTTGTTGATGCACTGTGAACTGTCTTCACGTAATGTCCCCATATCTTAACATGTGGCACACTTCTGTGTCATAATGTCCCTTTTTTCCACACACTACATTTTTAAGGTCTTTTGGACTATAGGTATTTGGTTAAAATAAACCTATTATAGTATAATTTGTGTACAGATGAACATGGATATTCTGTTTTTAACTGAAAAACTGTGACTTATGGGTAGCAACTTTTCGGACTACTCCAGCGGCTTAATTTTTTTTACGTCTATTTGTTAGCCAGTCAAGTTCTCCAATGCTGTTAAGTGTTGTTTTGACATCTTGATATAGCTTTTACTATTGCATGAATTATCGGAATGTCCTTAATTCCACTGTACTTAGACTATTTTTTTGTTTTCAGTGTAAATTACATTGTGACTTAAAAACACATTCATTGGTGTTAGGGATAACGGGAGTAGCAATTACTGTGACTATTCTAGGACTAGAGGAAGCTTGTCCATAGAGGCAGGGGATGCAAGAGGGAGATCTAAAAAAAAAAAAAGAGTAATATGTTGAAATAAACCATTACCATTCTCAGTATCATTTATAAAATAAATTTTCTCTCTTCTTTGTAAAAAAATATCCAGTGAAATTCTGATCAAAATGCTTCAACAGCAACACCTGCAGGTACGATGACATATATAATATGCTCCAAGGGAGGACATCCTCCCTAACCAATCAACAACCAGAATACAATATTGACATTGTGTTAGTCCAATGACAGTTTCCAAATTTCACATTCGATTATGTATAAATTGCAAACTACTTTTAATGTGCCATCAGTGTATGAATGTGTGTGAATGGTTAGTTTTCTCTGATGGGCAGGTTGGGACCTTGGTACCGTGCATGGTACCCATTCAGCGTATGAATGTGTGTGAATGGGCGAATGTGATTTGTAGTGTAAAAGCGCTTTGAGTGGTCAGAAGACACTCAAAGAAAGGCGCTATACAAGTACACTCCATTTAACACTGTCAGCTAATGGTATGTCGTACATAATAGATCAGAGTTTGTAAGTCATCTACTAGATACATGCATTAATACTTTTTGATGTGAACCTACACTTTTAGATCTGTGAATGTTTTTAGTGTTGAATCTTTCTGTATACTAAGAAAATACATCATAAACAAGTGAAAATCATGTGATATGTTGTCTGTTTTTGATGAGAACACAATTCTCACAATATATTGTCACAATAGAACAATACTATAAATTTGAAATTACATTTGTTTAACTTTGTTGGTAAAATAAAACATCTGAACCACTCCAGGGCTAAAATGAGCAGTTCTTTGTTTAGAAACAATATGCGTATGCTAAATGTCTTTAAAGAAGCAGCCTTTTCACCACTCAGGGGTTTTAATTGTAGTTATAGTTTTACTACACTACTATATTTTTTTTAATGAGGATGCAAATACATTCAATAGAAAAGACAGTAATTACAGTGCAGGGAAGGAAGCCTAAAAGGCTTATTTAGAGCCTTCTCCTTATTTAAACAAAAAAAAAAGACATTGTTACTCATCAAAAACAAAGCAAAACAAACTAACTATCAAACAGCACATAGCACAAACAATATCTAAATAAAAAATAAACAAATAAAACACAAAAGCAAGCATAAATAGTAGTAAAAGAAAAGAAAGAGAAAAAGTTAAACCTAGAATAAGTAGACGTGTGCGACCAATAGAAGTAAATTACCATAGGGATCAAGAGGGCTTTGTTTTTAAAAAGCAAATTTGTTATATGCCATTCAGTGAATGGCATAAAATTGTCCCACCTTCCAATTTCATTGGGTGGGGAACAGTGAGATAGTATGATGCTGTTTGTTATAATATTCCATGGTCCATTCTGTTTTAATATGGGTTGCTATAATTCAACAGGTTACACTATAAATTATGTTGGTGTATGGTATTTTAAAATATTGTTCCAAGTGCCCCTTTTTTTTTAACTTTGAGCAGCTGCCCCTCTAAACTGCACAGTCCCGCATTTGAACATAAGAAATTAGAGATAAGTAGTCCATTAGTATAAAATCACATGACACTGTGGGTTGTCCTGTCCTCCCCATTTTTTTGAATCACCAGCGGCCACTGTTTGGCACTGTAGAGTCAACATTTCATTAAAGCACCTGCATTTCCATGGTCCGCACACACAGGTGTTTTCAGTTATCTTGCCTGATTACAGTAGACCTCTTCTCATGACTGTGGGCATGTACAGACGGTGATAATTGACATCTCCCTCACTCTCCTGTTGTTGCACCTGTTAGGGCAGGGCAACAGTTATTATTAGTACAAGGAGGTTGGTGACTGCAGATCATTTCTAGTAAAGCTCCACATAACTTCGACCTGAGTAGACATTTAATCAACCAATAACTGCAAACACCTGTGTGCAAGGCCTTTGATTTTCCTGTTTTTAATGTTGTTTTTTATTCTGTAATATAGCTGGCAAGGTATAGTATGACACACATTATGTCAAACTGTCACACTGTCATGGCTTACACGGACACCTAATTGAGCCATCATTATCACTACTTTATCAGCGAAAATGGCCTATTAGCATCCTGATGTGGAATCAAGATCTTTAATTTGTCTTCCCTGTTGATAGCTTTGTCTGATTTTGACATAATATGGACATTGAGAATAAGTTCTTCTATTTCATGATTTTATTACTGAGCATGCTGCAGTTTCAACAATCTTTAGAGACATTGTATTTTTGTACAGCTTGTGCTCGGGTAAAAAAAGACTTGTCAACATTTTGCACAAAATCACTCTTCAGATGAATACATTTGAATTCTGGAGGGTAATAAAATTTATGTGTCTGCCACATTTTACAAGACCTTCCACCCAACCAACCCACGCAATCATACACAAACACCCTTACACCATGGAGAAAGAGATGTATAGCTCAAATAACAAAGACAGAGAAACAGAAAGAGAGGGCCTGAAACTAAGACTGAGTTAGTGTGAGTGACCTAACCAGAAACATAAGGCCGTTCTCAGCCTGTCACGCCATGGTGAAATTTAGTTGGGTTTTTGTCTTCCTGTCTTCATGTTTTGTCTCGTCATTTCCTGTTTTATTTTGAAATATTATTCCCCTTGTTTCAGGTCACTTGCCCTTCCTCATGTGTCTGTATGATTACCCCAAGTGTTGCCACCTGTTCCCTCACCTGTTCACCATTCCCTCGTCAGTTCTGTCTGTGTATTTAAGCCCTGGTTTTCAGTTCTGTCTTTGTTGGTTAGTTTTGTCTCGTCTTGTCCCTCGTCTCCATCAATCAAATTTTTTTTTATCAACATGATCTCTGCACCTGGGTCCTGCCTCCTAACCTCACATGACACAGCCCAAGTACTGACCCAATTCAGATTCACATCTAGCCAAATAAGAACCAAATGCCCATATGTGTAATTGCTCCATCTGTTTTATCAAGGATACATCAAGAGCTGACCTGTGTGGACGTGAGACAGCCAAGTATACCAGAATGCATTTTGCACCAACCGGCAGTGATGGCGGAGATTTTGAACCAGGCTAAAAGCTGTTGTAATTTTCATTCTACAAGGTTAATATACAATTTTAAGTTTAAATATTTGTTTAGGCAAGATAGTAACTGTTTATCAGTTTATCCAAATAATGACTATTTTTAAATTTGCCCCAACATTTTCAATGATGTGGGGAGCCACAGGCCAGGTGAAACCAGCTGGTCATCTCAGCTGCTATCAGCCTGACTCCTGAGATGATTGGCTGGTCAACGTCCATTGTCAACCTGGGGAGAACATCCTCTGATGAACTGATCTGTGCAGCTCTTTGGTAGTGTACAGCTGGCTGTTTCATTTTATTTAATTGAACTACAGTTTTGATTTTCATTGTAGCTATTTTACAGACTTGATAACATCACTGAATGAGGATTGATTGAATTCAATGAGGTTATTTTTTGTGAGATAAAAGTGTTAGTGGAGCTTTGAGTTGAGATTATTTTTCCACAGTAGAATCAGGTAGTTGTGTTAAAGCTGAGCTCCTGCTGTTCGCAAGTACACTACTATTCCATTTGCAGAATGATACTACTGAAAGTAATGATAATACTGTGTCCTCCTATCGTCAGAAGTGCACTCCCAAATTGACCTTGCCAAGTCCAAACTTCCAAGTATGCAAGTCTGAACACGGCGTACAGACTAACATAGAGGGAAGCACATTTCTAATCAGACTCTGGACATTGCGTGGTGACTACCAGCCAATATGACAGACTGGTGAGAAAGACTCCTGGGGTAGAAGGGCAGCTTGCAACCATGGGAGGACTCTGACTTGATTTCTTCATCAGCAGGTGCCAGAGTCCCCTGACACATGGACACATGCAGCCAGCATGCACACATAATAACACATATGCATGCACAGGCACATAACACACACACACATTTAATTGCATCCAAGTGCAGGTCTGGGACCTCGTGTCAAGGTTACATGCTGCGGCAACCCCTGAACTGTCCATATGATCACTTGGATGTAAATCTATCTGAGGTATTTTCTGACCTTCTGTTATATTGTAAATATAAAAAATACTTTGTTGATTAACGCTGCATTAAATTAAAAATGTATGTAGAAAAATAAGCTGAAAGTTGTTCTCATGTAAACTATTCTACCGATACATATATTTTACAGTCTAGAGAAGAAAAACATGTAATTTTTGACTTGTTGCTTAAAAATTCAGTACCTCATAAGGAATGCAATTCATCCATTGGTATTCTACTTACTGGGTCAAAGTTCATAATGGAAAATGAGTTTGCTATACTATCACAGAACCTTAAAAATAAATAGTTGAGATGAGGGTGATTCTTATATCTAACTCTTAAGTGCCTCTTCTCTTTCTCTTGGGTCTGTGGGTTCAGGGAGGTTGTGTGTGTGTGTGTGTGTGAGTGAGAGAGAGAGTGAGCGCGCACTTATATGTATACATATAGTTATCCCAAGGACTGACCTGACACTTGGTTATCTCCTCTCTCCTTTGGCCTCCCTGTCACAGACAGCATAGGGAGTGAAGAGTGGCACGGGGAGTCCCTCAAGTAAATGATACAAACCATACATTATGGATCCTCACGTAAGTAAACAGGACCCAATGACCTTTTGGACCAATGGGGAGAGGGCAGCAGAGGAAAAATTCCCACAGCAAAAAGAGAAGCAAGCATTTATTTATTTTTTATTAGGTGCACCAGGAGGAAATATTGTGAATAAGATTGTGTCTGAAACTTCTCACACCATTATTTACTGATACTACTACTACTACTAATGATAATAATAATAATAATAATAATAATAATGATAATAATGTAATTTTCCATTTCCTTTTATCCCACCCCCTCACCCCCCCCAATTTAGAGCCATATGTAATACAAATCTAAAAAGCTAGTATCATGGGAACTGCATGAAATGATTATACCATACATAACTCTAATATGATGATAATTCATCTGTTGACATTAAAGGAGCAGTATATGTTTGAGATATATATATATATATATATATATATATATATATATATACACACACACACTTACTTTCTTTAGCACCAATAATAGTCACTTTTGTTGAGTTAGTGTGGTTAAGCGTCACCTCTGAGTCACAAATGTTTGATACCAAATGTGACTGGTCTTTTAATTAACTGTTTTTTCGTTTTGTTTTTTCAAGGAAGTATGCAATCCCTGTCCAGGCTTTGTGTGCTTCCTTAATGAATACCCAGGCCAAGGGAAGGATAGTAAGAAGAAATGCTTTCAACTAAACTGCAGCTATCACTGTGGCATGTCAAAACCTTCACCTGCACCCCAGAATTCACCTGTAGACTATATTCCCCTCAGAGGGGAATATAGACCTCCTCTGTCCCATAGTCAGTGCAAACACAGCATGTAACTTCGAAGAGTAGATTAGGTTTAATGTTCAAAAAAAAAAAAAAAACTTTTTTATTTCCTGAAATTGTGATATCACAATTTGATCAACCAGAATCATTGAGACACAAAAAATATTCCTGCTTTACTGCTCAATATTACTATCAGCAAAACAATAAGGGTGAAAAAATGAAAATGGGGTTTCTGCATTTTGTTTGTTAAGCATCAATACAATTTTTGAAATTACTAAGGCTCAGAATGTCACATCAGCATGTCACATGATGTCACATCAATCTCCGCTGTCCATTCATATATAGATATTTGTGCTGTATTGAAAACTTCTGGACATAAAGACAAAAATACATATGCTTTATGCTTGTGGTCTTGGTTACAAATTGCTTGGTTGCAAAATCATTTTTCCTGAAATATGATTATGGAAAAAAGTCTGATTCCTGAAACCATGTATTTTCACTGTAAATACTAAAATAAGGTCTAAAACAGTTTGAAACACAAGAGGTGTGATGGTCACCTTAAGAGTGATTGTATAAATTAAAGCTGTCCCACCATGGCTTTAACACCTGCTGCATGAGGCCTTAATATCATATTAACCTCCCTTGTAAAACAGGACTGTTTGGGAGCACAGAGAGGCTGCTGATCCCACACATCACACATCCCGGGATGCCAATAGAAGCCATTCACAGTTACATACTAGACAAAGCAGATAACTTTATAATTCAGAGCCATGTCAGTGTGGCTATTGGACGCCCTAACCCTAAACCTTACCCATCACTTACCTAAACCTCTATGCTGGTTGGAGATTTTCTATGTCATTGTCCTTTAGTTAGACTACAATTTCCAGTGTTGTCTACATGATTTGAAACAATTGAAGTACAGGTAACTTATCTGAGGCTTTAAAGTAGACCTGGACAAAATCCACATGGACCACTAACCCAGTTCCTAAAGACACACTAGTTTCTGAGGTAAGTTTAGAACAATGGGCCCTAGATTAGAATTATGGAGGGAAAAAAAGAAACAGCAGTCTGTATTTGTCATTGTCATCTATAAGGAAGCCCCAGATTCTGGGGATTGATCATTGTTAGGACAGACTCCAGCAGATACATTTCCTTACTTTTATCTAAAAAGAGAAAAAACATAATTTGACGATTTTAAGACCAGTTCTCCTCACATTAACTACTACTCAAGGGTGCAGGATAAACCCACCTCTCAGATTCTGAAATAGCATTTGTGAAAATCTCCTGAGTTTACAATGGACTGTACAATCCCTAATTTTGTCTTCCAACCGATCATAGCATTCCCTGTGAGTAGGAAGCAGCCATGTCCCTCCACATCATACATTCATGTTAGATAAAGATACAGGATAAATGGGTCTGCACAACATAGTCAACCACAAGTATAATGGCAGATGTGCTGGTCAAGTTAGGTATATTCAAATGGTCGGCCATTTTACCATAAACTTCTGGCATAAACGAGTTGTCATGGGGTCCACAGAAAAAAGTTTTACTGAATTACAGTGTGATGTATAGAGACTTATGAATATTGATAGGTGGAGAGGGGGTGTTACAAAAGGGGGTAGGTTGTCTAATGTTTTTAGGAGAGAATGGGAGTGTCTTTTTTTTCTTAACCCATCTTTATATGTTATTTCAAATTTCCCTTGTGACATTTATTATATTAAAAAAAGATCAAATACTTCAAACAAAAAGTCATATGCTGAGGACAACAATTCTGGCTGACTCTGTGTGAGGGCTTTATTTTTCTTATCTCAGCCATTTAATTAGCTTGTTTGTTTTGACAAACACAATACATGTTGATCTCATTACTGATTACTGATCATCTCCAGTAAAAACATCCTCTTTGTTCTGTATCTTAAGAGAAAGCTAAACTACAGCCAAATTAAATATGTCATATAAAGTTAAACTATAATATGATGCAAGTTTAGAATCACACATTGCATTGTGATCAGTGAAATGAAACATGTTGACTGTGAATGTGTAAACACACCTGTCATTGACAGCTGAACTTTTTCTAACTATGTACTAGTGATTAACCTGTAGTTTGATGGTTGATGTACAAGTCAGGAGTATGATGAACAGGTAGAAAACTAATCCCAGGCATCAAAAATCCCAGACCATCAAATGTTCAAGTTTTTGTGTAAATTGTCAGTACTACTGTCAATACTGCCACGCAGTAATTCATTTTTGAATTTAGATATTTATTAAGGCATTTTTATTTTCTACCTTGGGCTCTGATCAATGTGAATTTATCTGCGTGAGGTCTCTGGATTATATGGTGAACTGAAACTTTCGCTGATATAAAAAAATGTTCAGTTGAGATAAAGGTTGAAGACAGTCAGTAGGATCGGCTCACAGTGTATAGCGTCCTCCTGCTTACATGTGGATCTTTTAGAATATCTACTACAAAATGCATTATGATAGCTGTCCAACCTGTTGATCCTGCGACCCTGGTGGATGCAAGAGATTGTTGGCTTCCTGTCAGTCACACTGACTGGCAGTGTGACTGCACAATTCCGACCATACAATTCCTAAATAAGTTTATTAAAATGTTTTTTCCACTATGGTGCTAACACGGCATTATTATTATTATTATTATTATTATTATTATTATTATTATTATTAGTTTATTAAACAAGGACCATGCATGGAAAACAACAAGAGATTTGATCGTCACTATTTACAGAACATCCCTAATCAATGTTTCAAAAACAAATACATATCTATATCTGACACCATAATGGTTAAGGTATGGTATATTTGGGCACTTAGACTTGGTTAGGTTTAGAGAAAGATTATGGTTTTGGTTAAAACTACTTAGTTAAGATTAGGGGATCTTTGTTGTCATCTTCACAATATTAACCACTTGATTGAGGTTAACGAATGATTGTGGTCATGGTTAGAAGAAATCATGTCTGACTGTAGAAAATGAGAAACAAACAGTGCTCTTCTGTGGTCCATGCCGACCTCCATCTCATGACATGTATTGTGGTGGGCAGGTGCAGGCTTCTGCGCTTCCTTGTTAGGTACTGCTGGAGGCATTTCATTCACTCTAAAAATATTGCTTACTGTAACTCAGAGGTTTAACTAATGCAAAATGTAGTCCTTTTTTTTAAAAAAAAAAAAGAAAAGATTTTAAATTTTTTTTTTTAAATCCTGGAACAATATGTTCAAGACATATAAAATTCTAGCAAAAATTCTTCTCCTTATCAAATAAGGATTACATAATAGAAATTTAACCTTTTTTCTGATAGAAGGATAAACTTTCAGTTT
The DNA here is from genome assembly GCA_029490765.1 of Euthynnus affinis. Taxonomy (NCBI): domain Eukaryota; kingdom Metazoa; phylum Chordata; class Actinopteri; order Scombriformes; family Scombridae; genus Euthynnus; species Euthynnus affinis. The sequence continues at coordinate 17,640,717 of CM055839.1, forward strand.
TTATATATAGGAATTGAGAGCAAAGTTTTCCTCTGCCTTTAATAGAGAAGACATTGAAATCTGACAATTTGAACTCAACAAGTACTTTTGTCTTCTGCCTGTTTCCTTCATTTATCCTTCCTTCAGCTTTGCTTTTATCCCAGAATGACCTTTATGAATAATGAGATGCTCCAAAGGTAACCGTGACAACGGGTCTACCTTGGAGGCGGTTACCTTGGAGATGAAGTAATTCGACACCTGACAAGGAAGAGCAGTGTGTTTGCCTCATCCTCTGAATAGAGGGATGGGAATCTTCTGATTAACACTGACAATCTGAAGAGCACATTGTGCCAGCGCATTAATAATAAACTCTTAAAATGCCTGTGTATGCTTTTAGAGAAGATTATACAGCCATGAAAAGAAGGTACAGTAAGATGTACGAATAAGTGATGAGCAAGGGATGACAGCAGGGTTAAAAGATAACTTGGCTTGGTTTCACACACTTTATTTGGACAGCTTGTCCTATTTAAAGGTCTTAAGAAGAGAAATTACCAATTTTTGGGGGGTACTAATTAGCTCCTTTTTTCAGCATAGGAGGATATTTTAGTATGTGCAAAGTGTATAATTAATAAGCCAAGAAACTTAAATGGCTTCTGGGGTCTTAAGCATTAATTGCCTCTGCAAATTAACATATCCGCCCCATCGTTTTCTCCCACTGTGACTTTAACACTCCATAATACTTACTGAGAGGCTTCTTCAGAGTGGGACATGTGTGTGAGATATATATTCTACTTTGTACATACATATTCTGTGTACATTTTTTGAATCTTAATTATAGTTTCCTGGGTACATACAAGTAAGATTGTATTTGTTCCATTACCTGCTCCTCCATAAACTATTGTTTCCAAACCCCAAACCAGTGAATCACAGTGTTTTTGTGTTTTTGTCTCACTTACATACAAAGAATTTTTTGCATACATCATAGACTAATTTGTTAAGTGAAAGCAACATAACTGTGACACTAGGGTGATATAAAAGCTATTCAAATCCTTTTGCCTGGGGCTTTAAAAAATATTTAATGAAATGATAGTATGGGTTAAAACCTGACTTGTTCCCTGTGATGCAGTGATGTGTGCCCAATGTGCCAAGCCAATGTGCCAGCTCAGTGGGTGCAACTCCCCCAGTGTCAGATGACCAGGTTGTGAATCATTGATCTGAGCAAATCAATAGTCAGCACGTCCATCTCCCAGCCACTCTCAGTGGGTCGCCATCTGTGTGTGTGTCCATATCCTGTCCAAAGCCATTGTAGGAGCCTATCAGCGCACCCCAGGAGGCTGCCATCTGGGTCCTGCCGCTTAACACACAGCATGGCTCTCTGTGTAGGAGAGTGTTGTATGCATGCATGTGTTTGTGAGATAGAGAATGACCATTAAATGTCATATTTGTGGGTGTACATCCTCAGTCCCTATGCTGTGTGTAAGTGCTGTCGAATTGAGTCAGTGTGTGCATGTGAGAACACAAAGGTGCATAGAGTGTCGGTACAGAAAGTTGAACTCTGGAAAATTGCATGGATAGGGATACAAAGTGGTGGAGGAGGTGTTGGCTAGCTCTGAAGAGGGTGGTGTGATAATGAAGTGGTAACAAGGTGCTTGTTTTGGCATGCTATTTTCGTGATTGTTGGCTGTGGAATATTTTGGAAGCAGGACTCAGCTTGTGTGCATGTTTTGCACTAAGTGTACAAACATACAAGTGTTGGTGCGTTGGCGTGAGACTGATGTACAAGTCAGGAGTATGATGAACAGGTAGAAAACTAATCCCAGGCATCAAAAATCCCAGACCATCAAATTTTCAAGTTTTTGTGTAAATTGTCAGTACTACTGTCAATACTGCCACGCAGTAATTCATTTTTGAATTTAGAGATTTATTAAGGCATTTTTATTTTCTACCTTGGGCTCTGATCAATGTGAATTTATCTGCGTGAGGTCTCTGGATTATATGGTGAACTGAAACTTTCGCTGATATAAAAAAATGTTCAGTTGAGATAAAGGTTGAAGACAGTCAGTAGGATCGGCTCACAGTGTATAGCGTCCTCCTGCTTACATGTGGATCTTTTAGAATATCTACTACAAAATGCATCATGATAGCTGTCCAACCTGCTGATCCTGCGACCCTGGTGGATGCAAGAGATTGTTGGCTTCCTGTCAGTCACACTGACTGGCAGTGTGACTGCACAATTCCGACCATACAATTCCTAAATAAGTTTATTAAAATGTTTTTTCCACTATGGTGCTAACACGGCATTATTATTATTATTATTATTATTATTATTATTATTATTATTATTATTATTGTTATTATTATTATTATTATTATTATTATTATTATTAGTTTATTAAACAAGGACCATGCATGGACTGAAGTGTGGTATTTGAGTCATGACACTCTTGGCAATCATTGCACATGAACTCACGTTTTGCCGTTGAATTGGGGACAAACTTTTATCCAAGTTTGTTCATATTAATTTCGCATATTTTATGCTGCAACTTCTTGAGCTTGAAAAGGCACTATAAAGTCAGATGTATACACTTTACAGAGTAACACTTGACATCTCAGTCTGTTTAGTTGCACAACTAGTCCTCTTTTGAAACATCACATGGTTCATGCAGTATACTGTCTGTCACTGGTAGCATCAAGCTGAGCATCATATTTGATCTTGTTGTGGATTGCAGATTGGTTAAGCACCTGCTTGTACAGTATGGTCTGTGGATATTTCTGTGACTGTTTCAAAATTTGTTAACCTGAGCTGAACTTAATACTCTACACACACAAGTCTAGCCATGGCTCCAACTCTCAAACTGTGGTCCAGTCAGTGATCTAACTGGTAGATAGTGTGTACTATGAATATGTGCCCCACAGTTTCTTCTTTAATGCTACAGTATTGGAGCAGGTAAATGCATATAAATGTAATGAATAAACACTTACAATGAATGCTATGCTGCATGTATGTGCATATACCCTGAACCATTGGTTTAAGCTTATGACTTGAGCCATAACTGCTTCACCATGGAAGCAGAGATACAAACCCCACAGGGAGAGCAACTTATGGAACAACATTGGCAACAAAGGCTAAATGGATGACAGTTTGTGGGCATATGTGAACAATCTGACAACAGCACGAGGAGGAAGTAGAATCAAAACTAAAATTATCAACGGAAAGTGAAGAAATAACAGTTTTGGCATCATGCCAAAGACATCTACATATTGTGTTGCTGAGATATCTATTGAAGTTAGCATGCTAACCAGCTAGCCCCGCTGACTGAGTCACAGATTTATTCAAACATTAGCTAAATGTTAGCACTGAATTGATACTACTATGATACTTAGTCAGAGTCTTAGTTAGTCTTAGTTTGCTAGCTAACAGAGAACTGATAATGCACTATTGATTTGCTGACATGGCGTAACATAACATCCCAATTTTCTGGTTAAAAAATCAATCAAACAAACAAACAAACAAAAAACGTTTCTTTTAGCTATTCACATACAGCAACTGTAGACATATTATTACAAACCTGGATGAGGTTTGTCATAAATGAGAATTCACACATGCAACTCTCACAGTTTCAGTCAATTGTAATTAAAAATGTATTAACAGCATTTAGTTATATAAAATAAATAATAAATGGGAAACATCAGTATATTTTAACCTAGAACCTATTTTCCCATCTTTTTGTGTCTAAGTGACTAATTGGGACAATAAATTGGTCCAGCACTGCAAAATGGGCTGCAATGTAATCTGATGGGGCAGTAGCACACTGTCGATGTACATCGACTAAAAGTTATTGTTTATACCACTGACAGGGTCACATTGTTATTATAAGTGTCTGACAACATTATGGAAATGACCATACAGAGAAATATTTTTTTTACCTTTAGCTTGATCTGGTCTGTTTATCATTGTGTCTAACCAAGTGTCACTCAAGGAGTAAGTCTTGTTCTGAAATCTCATGAGAGTTGAGTTGTTATTGAAATCAGCAAAATATTTAGTTATGACTTTCTTTTGGATAACACTAAGCTACACTTTCTGTGCTCCATTACAACAAACTCCTTCTGGCACTCCTCTCTCCAACTCTGTCATGACTGAATATTGGTCCATTTGACTGAAACTGTGAGGCTTGCATGTATGAGTTCTCATTTATGACAAACCTCATCTAGGTTTGTAATGTTGTCAATGAGAACCCGGCCCCTGGCTATTGTTTGATTTACCTTCATGTTGTAGGAAACCCAAGAGCCATTAAACACACTTTTTCTATACGATTTTCTTCACCACTACATCCATCACTGTCACAACCAACAAGCATGAGGCATCACACACACTGAAGCCTGTGTGTTTATGTGTGTCTATGTCAATACATACATGTGCATATGTTTCCATACGCTTTTGATGTGCGATAGTGTATCTGTATATGCATTAACATAATGTGAGGTACATGTGCGTTGATCGTAATATATTGCTTGGTTTAGTTTCACTGTTTTAATTTTCATGATGCATTTTGGAGGTCAGATTTTAATCGATAGCCCATCCCACAGCTTTCTGTGAGCTTTGCTGTCTTTATTTTCCGAAATGCATCAGCATTCATGACAGATATTTAAATCGAAATGATCCTGGCAAAAAGGGGGATGACAATGGTTGATATCATGTACATAGTGCATGCATGTCTGCCTTCTGCAGAGGCTTTGTCCCAAATCCCCCAACAGTACTACCTGCTATCAGAATTAGAGTTACAAAGACTGCGCTATGGAGCAGAAAAGTAAACATATTGTGAAACACTCAGAATCCCTTGGTAAAACTAGCAATACATCAAAAGAAACTGACCGGAAAAAAGAGACAGATTTGGGTGCATAGGCAAGGGTTATTTCACCATTAACTGAAAGGAGATTAAGCTTGGGGTAAACTGTGATTAAAGTTTAAGAGTAAACAGTGTCTTTGGGTCACATTTATGTTTAAAAAAACAAACAAAATAAACACTGATGTGTCATGCAGTTTCACATATACAGTGGAAATGGTTCTGACAAAAAATTACATCAAAACTCAACATGACATGAGTGTTCAGTGTGTCAAAATGTGTAGGGTCCTTGTATAGTCACTCCTTAAATGTCAAATGTCCGAAGTTTTTATCCACACTATCTCAACATCTGCTGAAAGGATTGACACAAAATTATCACTGCTTTTATGGCTCTCAGATGATTTATCCTACTGACTTTAGTGATCTCCTGACTTCTTCCACTAGTACAACCATGAGGTTAATATTTGTCGTCTGGGGGAAATATTTTGACAGTTGGATGGATTGAGTGAAATTTGATGTTCACATTCATGTTTCCCTTCAGGATGAATTATATTTGCTTTGGTGATCCGTCAACTTTTCATCTAATGCTATCATTGTGTCAACATTTTTATTTTTTCAATATTTTGGGTTATAGGGTGACCAGATAAGAATGGGTGAAATTCAAGACAGGGGAGTTGGAATGGGTGTGGTCAGAGTGGGCGTGGCCTCCAGTACAGTACATTCAGCAAAGAGTGAAACTCAATGCTAAAATTTGTTATTTTTGTTTATGAAGTCAACTGTCTGTCAATAGGAAAAAGATACACAATGACTGTGTTGTATGTAACTGTGTAAATCATACATTACATTACATAAAATTTTATCAGTGCAGTGCCTATCACATCTGTCTGCATGACACATATCTGAGATCACCGCTTCTCCATGGCTGCCTGCAGCTACATTTCCCCTGACCTTGCTACTGCAACTTCTGTTTAATTTTTTTTAAAAAAAAAAGATAAATTCAGAACAGGGTTACAAGTAATATATATATATATATATATATATATATATATATTTATAAAAATAACTGTCATGGGGGGAGATTGGACCCAAATGCAGCAAAACCACAGGTATGAATTGGAAATGACTTTATTGACAAAGAGGCAGACAAATGGAATCCAGCAACTTAAGAGTCCAGAGTTTGTGAGGCGTATGGTGAGTGGGGAGTTGGTCAAAGGGCTAGTCCTTCAGGCTGTGATAAGAGAGTTCGTGGAGAGGCAACAGTTACCGTAGGAATACAGTCAGTGGAATACAAACAGTGGAATCTTGCAGACACTAGGGAAGTGAGAGAGGAAGAATGTGACAGAACCCCCCACCCCCTCAAGGGACAACTCCTGATGTCCCAAAGGAGGAACCGCCAAGCTGGGAGGGCAGAGATGGTCTGGAGGAGGGCCTAGAACTCCAGCCAACCAGATGGTGCCTTTGATGGGGAACCCTGGTTGGCTGAGCAGGTTGGGAAGGGGTGTGGGCCATCTGGCGGGGACCTCTCGATGGAGCAGTAGTGCTGGAGGGCATGGAAGAAGGGGTGGAACCACATAGACTGCAGGAGCTTCAGTCTGAGACTCATCCTGGAGAGGCAGGTCCCAGGTGGAGAGCCACACTCTCTGGCTGACCTGGTACACTGGGGCTGGGGAATGCCGCCAGTTAGGCCCGGCAGAGTAGCGACTCACTGATCGCAGGAAAGTGGTGCGTGCCTGGGCCCAGGTTCTGTGACAGCGGTGGGCAAATGCTTGGGCTGAAGGGCAGGACACCTCCTTCTCCAATGACTGGAAGAGGGGAGGCTAATAGCCATAGGCACACCAGAAGGAAGAGGGATCCATGGAGGAGTTGGTGAGGGAATTGTGGGCATACTCCACTCAAAGGAGTTGCTGAGACCAGGAGTGGGGATTCCGGGACAACATGCAGCGGGGAGCTGCCTCCAACTCCTGGTTGATCCTCTGACTGCTCACTTGACTGGTGGTGAAACCTGGAGGAGAGACTTGCGCTTACCCCCACTGAACTGGTCAACCACTGTGAGGATGACTGTGTTCCCGTCAGAGGGAGGAAGGCCTGTGACAACATCCAAGGAAATATGGGACCAGGGTTGGAGTAAGATTGGAAGTGGTTCAAGAAGTCCTGCCAGGGCCTGGTGAGGTGTCTTGTGCTGGTTGCAGACAGGGCAGGCTTTGACAAAATTGCAAGTGTCTTGTGTACACTGCGAACCTGGAGGCATGGGCCCACTGCAGAACCTCTGATCTCAGGGCTTCTGGGACGTACAGACAGCTTGGTGGGCAGGTGCTGGGACCAGGGTGATCCTCGGCGGTGACCCTCACTCTCTCCTCTATGTCCCAGGTCAGGGTGGCAATGACACAGGGAGGAGGAGGGATGGTAGACGGTTCAGCCACAGACTCTTCCCCCTTCTGGGACTACCACACAAGGCATCAGGCTTGGTGTTGCGGGACCCTGGATGGTAGGAGAGGGTGAAGTGGAAGTGGATGAAAAACAAAGAACATCGGGCCTGGTGAGAATTCAGTCTATTCGCAGAACGGATGTACTTGTAAGGTTTTTATGGTCGATCCAAACCAGAAAGGGATCTTTGGCACCCTCTAACCAGTGCTGCCACTCCTCCAGGGCCATCTTAACTGCCAACAGCTCACAGTTCCCAGTGTCATAGTTCCTCTCAGAAGGAGAAAGGCACCGAGAAAAGAAAGCACAGGGGTGAAGCTTCTGGTCAGAGGTGACCCTGTGGGACAGGACGGCCCCTACTCCTACGTCAGAAGCATCCACCTCAACCACATACTGGCGATTGGTATCTGGCATCTGGAGGATGGGAGCAGAGGTGAACCGGGACTTCAGGATCTTGAATGCCTTGTCAGCAGCCGGGACCAGTGGAAGGGCACCTTGGAGCTAGTGAGAGTGGTAAGTGGAGCAGCCACAGAGCTGTAGTTGTAGATGAACCATTGGTAGAAGTTAGAAAACTCTAGGAAGTGCTGCAGTTGTTTGCAGTTGTCAGGAACCGGCCAGGAGGTGACAGCAGAAACCTTTGCAGGATCCATCTGGATGCTTTCCTTAGCCACAATGTACCCCAGGAACAATACAGAGGAGGCATGAAACTCACATAACAGTCTTTCACTGTGATGTCATTCAGACCATGATAATCTATGCAGGGTCTCAGAGTCTTGTCTTTCTTTTCCACAAAGAAAAACCCAACCCCAGCTGGAGAAGAGGAAGGATGTAATGCCGGCCAGTGAGTCTCCATGGCCTCCCTTTCTGGGGTAGACAGGGAGTACAAGTGACCCTTTGAGGGGGGCAGAGATGTGGCCTTGATTTTGCTGAAAACTTGATGGAAGTTGTGGTACTCAGGAGGCATACCAGAGACATCAGGTGAAGAACAGGTGGAGGGAGGGTGGGCCGATAATGTGACGTGCTTGAGACAGGTGAGGTGAAGTTCCCAACTCATGAATGGTACCATTCTCCCAGTTAATATGGGGGTTATGTCGACAAAGCCATGGGTAGCCCAGGATGAGTGGCAGGAAAGGAAAGTCCAGGATGTGGAACTGACTAGTCTCATGGTGATTGCCGGACAGCTGCTAAGACAACTCCTCACTAATGATACAGGCATCTGCACTAGAGTCCAATAGGGAGTGGGGACCATCAGGAAGAAGAAGGTGGGCCTGGAGCCTTGATAAGAGAGTTTGTGGAGAGGCAACAGTATTACCGTAGGGGATAGGCAGGCAAGACGGTGGCTGGGTCCGTGGAATACAGGCAGACTGAAGAGCAGACGAATCCAGAGATAGCAGGTAGCAGGCAACCCCAAACCACCACAACCGAGGAATCCGTCCAGAGAAAATAACCGGAGAGTCGAGCATGATGCAAAGACACTCTGGCAGGGAGTGTGAGTGGAGATGTAGCATATATACTGGGGCTGATTGCAGAGGATGGGTTGCAGGTGGGCTAATTGACTGAGTGAGAGCAGGTGAGGTGAGTGCAGTGGAATATTGCAGAGACCAGGGAAGTGAGAGAGGCACACTGTGACAATAACTATATATTGTTTCTAGGGCAGCAATGGTAATGTTTACCTCAGAAAGTCATTATAAGCTCAATAATACCTCACATGAAACAAATCTAGTATTCCTGAGTTCAATAGACTCACAATGTTCATATCTAGTTTAGTTCAATTTTATGGCATTTTCATGTTGAAACATCTGAACCAATGACTCAAATGGGTTGCTTCATTTTAAATTTCAAAAGAATTAAAATACATTGAAATATATCGGGTAACATCACTCTAATTCAGATGATTTGTTAGTATTATGAGGATCAATTTGTACAGATGGATAAATATAGAGAGACAGATAGATTGGCTCTGAAGATGATGTCACGTGTAGTGTCCTGACTGTGTTTACAAGATGCATGAAGAACTATTACATACATATGTCAAGTATGTTACAGTCATTTTTAATGTCTTTTCAGCAGCTGAGATTTTCAGTATGCTACTGGAGTTTACAAACACATTGTTTAGACATTTTTTATCAGAAAATTCCTCCTGCAGTGGTGGCTGCACTCTCCATCTGCTTTAAAACAGTTCAAATGACATCAGTAATCTGTTATTCATGATGGCCTAATGTAGGAGAACCAGTTGACTACGTTTTCCCCTAACATCATTTTGAGAGGTTTGTGGCCAAACCAACAGTAACCTCTGACCTCAAAGGTATGGATGTGTATTCTATGCCATCTGAGAAGGCTCTCAGATGAACTGAAGACCCCTTTTAATCACCTTAAAGTGTCAGTTTGACTCTCAGCAGAAACTGTCCTCTTCCTGAACTGCAGGGGGGAGGATAACCGGTGCACTCTCCCCAACAATTTACACATTGACACTAATTGTCAAACCACATTTCATGAATACCGGATCAAAAGGACCCTTCTCTGGAGACCTGTAGAAAGACTGTTTATCATGGTGAATCCCCTCAGCTTGTTTCTCTTCTTTTACCTCAATGTTTTCTTGTCACATTCTTTAACAAGACTCCCCTGTTTCTCACCCTGATGTTACCCCAAGATAACATAACCAGACCCATCGTAAATTCAGCTGAGCTTGGTTGAATTTCTGTGCTCCCACAAATTCAAGAGTTTTTGATTCACAGGTTTCTGAATGTTTATTCATCTTGCAATCTGTATATTACTGCTTAATATTGAATGCTGATTAAAACCATCCAACTCAGGTTTTCCTGCGACACAGTAAAGCCGAATTAGAAATGTCCAGATTTAATTGAATTCATATTGAGGTAACCACAGTGCCACCCAATGGACAACTTTATTCAGGTTAAATGTTCTGCGAATCACAATCAAATATTACATTTCCATTATACTCTATATAGACTAGAAATTAGATTTGACACGTATGAAGTATTACGATGGTAGATAAAAGAATAGTCTTAGTAGTTATATTATGCATCCCAGCTAATAGTAAAGATAAAGTTTGTAACTACAATGTGTGTGAATAAGTCTCATTTAATGATTGCAAAAATAACATCAAGTCATATGTAAGATACTCCATCTGGTCAATTTATCAAGTGTTTCAACGTCAGTCACTGTATATGTGGTTATAGAAGATTCATGCACTCTTAACATGCACCTAATGTCTTATATGTGTGTAATTAATATTGAAACTTATGGTCATGGTGGAATGCTTATCTAAAAGCCGGAGATCATATATCTCATTTGCACGCGAGAAATAGTTTCAACCTCCTAGGAACGCCCTCACGCTAGCCTCGTATAAATCAAGCGTACCGGCTGCGTTTCGCTCGCTCTTGCCCTTTTCATCGGCTCTTGCCCTTTTCATCGGCTCTTGCCATTTTTGTCCGCTCTTGCTCTCTTACTCTCTCTCTTACTTTTTCACTCTTTTGATTTTTGTATTCGTACTATCAGGCCTTTCGCGCGCGCTCTCTTTTTCTTTTGTTCTTCCAACTTAGTCTTTTTCCCGTTCTTTGCTACAACTCTTGTTAGCAGTCTAACTTTGAGTGAATCTACGTAAGTTTACATTTAATTTAGATATTCTGCCAGGAAACGCCATCCTGGACACTTGCAATTTAATTTACTTTGAAATCTAGTTCCGTCCGACCGGCGAAATTATTATTGAACATTATTGAATTATTGAATATTTTATTTGGCAAGAAAGTCAGTAAGCCAGAGACTTCAATTAAACGATTACCGCTCTCTCGACGGATCAAGACATCATCACCAAATTCAACATCATCACCTGTTACGGCAAACTCTGTGATGGTTATAATAACCATCTGAAGAAACCGTAACAAAAGACTTTGTTCCTGACTCGCCGGGTGACCCTTCCTCGGTACCCGCTGCAGGCCAGTTGGCCCAAAAGGCTCCCGACTCGCCGGGTAACCCATCCTCAGTACCCGCTGCAGGACCGTCTGCCCAGCTGACGCCCAGTGACGCAAAACAGCTGCCGGAATCACCGCTGAGTCATCCCAGACCCCAGCTGAATCACCACTGAGTCATACAAACAACGCTGCACGAAGTAAGCTGAAACCACATCACTGCTGCAACACCTCGTGGTTAAGAGTCGGTGTCGTTTAACGGAACTCTCTAGTTAAATTTCATTAGAGAAGATATCTAAATTCCAACACAAATTTAATCCTTACCATAAGCATTTCACCATCCCTATCCTATATTTCATGCTCATTTTAATTTCCATTATCCATTTCCATTATCCACTTGTATTGTTACATTTTATTATTTGTTTATTATTATTTAGTTAATAAATATATTTTTGTAGTAAGTCGTTGTCTGTGAATTCAATTTTAGCAGAGAATTAAGATCACTGAATCGTAGCGAGCACCTCAGATTTGAGATTGATAGAAGTTGCTGCTGTGTTTCTTCCCGACACAGTTAAATTAAGCTTAATGGGAAGTGGTGCCCCCTTCATAAACGAGGATCTTATAATAATAACTGATGTTCCTACACTAATCAATGCAATAGACAAGTGAAAACACATCAGTAATAGACTTATATATTTTACATATTTTACAAAAATTAACAGGACATTTTTTTGATAACTAAAAGCAGGAAATATAGCCCAAGTGATTTAATCAGAATATTTTCATGAATTCAGAGAGTAAAAAACAAAACAAAAAGAAAAAAAAAAACAATTGAGCTACTGATTCATGTAGGCTAGCTTAATTGATATTTATTGAAAGGCTTCTCTTATTTGAATTTAGACTCTTCTACATTTTATTCAGGTGACAGCCGCAGCTCATTGCATATCTCTGTTATGTTATTAATTATTCATGACAATTTGGCAGCAAACCGAAAGACACAATACATCCAGTGCACCATTTTTCAATATTACTGTGTCAAGTCAGTTCTCCTCAGCATTTTGCCTTCAAGTCTCAAGTGAAGTTGAGTCTCACAGCATACAAACAGCTCTCATTTTAAGCTTGTTCATGTTATCTATTATTATTATCTTAACGGTTAATTTTCAGGACACACAGGAAAGGATTTGAGATTCCAGACAACTGCTCGTAATTTGGGACTGTCCCAAATTATTCAGGATGTCTACACACCCTATTTGGTTTATGGCCATATACCTCCAAAACTAATAACATTCCCATTAGTCTTGTCTGTGTTTAGGGCTGATTAACAAATGTTAATATGCTAACATGCTAAACTAAGATGGAGAACATGTTAAACATACCTGCTAAATGTATGTTAGTATGCTGATGTTACCTCCGAGCACCACTGTGCCTAAATATAGCATCACAGAAGCACTAGCATGATGTATGATGAGTGTAGTGAAGTGATATTCAATGTCTTGTCTTCATTGGTAGAGTTTTATAATTTCATTATTGTTGTATCTTGTTTTAATAAAAAAAAAAACCTTTGTTTGTTCTGTGTGTTCTATTTAACATTTTTTATTAAGATGACCTCTACTTACATTTGCATGGCTGAGCAGGTCCGCCTGTCCTTCTTGCTAGATTGAGTCTAAAAGGATTGTACACTTCTTTTTTTTCTAAAAAATGAAAATAAGTCTTCAAGTAGCAAGTTGATGATTTAGGTGTGTATACTGACTGAGCTGGTGTGTGTGTGTGTGTGTGTGTGTGTGTGTGTGTGTGTGTGTGTGTGTGTGTGTGTGTGTGTGTGTGTGTGTGTACACGTGAGTCTGTCAGTGGATACTTTGTGTCATTTCTCCTAGTTTCACAAGCCGTTCTACCCTGTGAAGCTGAGATGACAGGGTCGTATGTCATCTCTCCTCTCTCCCTTCTTCAGGTGTCAAACTTGGACAGGAAGTCAGGATTTAAGCCCTGTGCTTCCTGCCATAGTATGACTCAGTTATCGTCCAAGCACAGCTGTTTCTGCTGAGAACCGTTGTCATCCCCCTTGTTGCCAGGATCATTTCGATTTAAATATCTGTCACGAATGCTGATGCATTTCGGAAAATAAAGACAGCAAAGCTCACAGAAAGCTGTGGGATGGGCTATCGATTAAAATCTGACCTCCAAAATGCATCATGAAAATTAAAATAGTGAAACTAAACCAAGCAATATATTACGATCAACGCATATGTACCTCACATTATGTTAGTTTTTGGATTCCTCATTATTGTATTATAATAAAGGTGATGTAGCATGACACAAATTTACTGATTCTGAACATAAATAGAACAGATGAAAATGAACATTTTCCATCTAAAAATGTCCACCCTCCACCTCATTCTCTGTCCTACTCAAGGGTGACCCATTAAAGAGACCCACTCCAACAGCTGAAAAGAGAACCACAGAAATTGTCCATGAACCTCACTTCACAATCAGGTACGACTGTAGTGGTTCTTCAAACGAAACACATGACAGTATTGTGAAGCTATAGTTAGATATTGAAGATACTATCTAAGGTCTGTCTCTGTGTATAAAAAGCAGCTGATCCTTCTGCACCTTTAGTTTCATGGAAACGAGTGAGAAACACTACAGGAACAATGACACTGAAAGCATATAATAAAAACAAACACAAGGAAATGAAGGACAATGGGGTATGAAGGGGTGAAGCAGACTTTCTATAGCAGAGACCAAGTCTTAATGGGACATGGTCACAACTGCAAACAGACACAACTGCTTTTGTCTGTTTTAATAACAAAGCATTCTGAAGGTTTAAGATTAATGTTAAAATAGTGGAGTGTCTAACATGTTGAGTTTGCAGTCATCATCTGTTTAAAACACTGAACTGTGCTTGTAAGGATTGTACTGGATTTCATCAGTCTCCAGATCTGGCTTTTATAGTACATGAATACGTGCCGAAGATCAATTCATTTAATAGGCCATTGATCAATGGGTCTATATTGAAGTAAAAAAAAACAGCAAAGGTGCTATTTTCTCATCTTCTGAAATTACTCTGAAAAGCTTGTAAACTATTTTGTTTTCCTACAAAAAAACACACATATTCAGGTAAGGATTTGTAACCCAATTTTGAACCATTCTTTTTATTTTTTTTTACTGTGCAATCAATCTGAAATTAAACTAATAATAAAACTGGTGGTTGTCTGATTTTGACACTGTCTCAGTAATGGAGAAATGTACAGCTTGTTCTTTTGAACAGGGTTTATGTCGTTAAAATACAAGAGCTTTTCTCACCTCCTCCTCTAGCCTAGTCAAACTGTTTCTCTAGATGATGCCAGCATCCCTCTTAAGGCAGGTTATCATTATCAGTATGTTCATCTAAGGCAGGTCATTTAAAACTAGCATAAGGTTAATTAATTAATCAAGTTTAATGGAGAACCTTAAAGTACCCCATGAAGAAATATGTGTTTTATAAAGGCCTTAATGAATGTGGCTCCACTGTTTGCCAAGAGTTTTATTGATCAGAAACCTCATTCTTTTTAAAGGTCTTAGTACGTCACATTCTGTGGAACTATGTGAGATTTACTCATCCTTCATTTTATACCCAGCTAAATAACATGTTATTGTTAAAAGAGAAAATATGAGTTTTTAAAATATTTCAGTGAATTTTGAATTGTAATAGTTGTATTCAAATATGATTCTTTAACCATAGCAAAACTGGTCCCTTCTAATATAACTCTATTTGCAGTAGGTGTTATGGAACTTTGTGTTGTGAGTGCTCTGGGTTAAGTAGAGTAATTTAGCAGTCTTAATCAATTTACCAGCTTCAATTAATCCTTGGAGCTTGGGTTGTTCTACAAAAGTTTAATGGTCGCATCAGGTAAAACGAAAGTAATGGTTGTAGTCTCATCTTTCCCCAGGATTTTATCAGGTGTCCTGGTTGTCGGTCCATGTCTCTCTCTCTCTCTCTCTCTATCGCTCTCTCTCTCTCTCTCTCTCTCTCTATCGCTCTCTCTCTCTCTCTCTCTCTCCATATATATATATATATATATATATATATATATATATATATATATATATACACATACATACATACATACATGTGTGTGTGTGTGTGTGTGTGTGTTGTTGCACCAACACTGTGCACTATGTGAACTTCCTGTCACCTCACCTATCTCAATATCATATCATCCACATTTACACTGTGTTCAAGCACATACAGTTTGACTGATGACATTTCTGAAGTAGCTTTGGACAAACTGACAGATGGACAGATGGAAGAAATCCACATCTAAAAAGCCATGTTCCATAATAAATAAAAAATTTAGGATTGCTGTATTAATGTCTTTCTTAGGAAAGTGTTTAGAGAGGATAGTGGGGTTATATAATTACACTGCTATGAGTTTGCTTAGCAGCTGAGGAAAATAACAGATATGTTACTCATTTGGTCTTTACGAAGCATTACTAAGACTCTTAATTCTGTGTTTGTTCATTTAAGTTTAGGATTTAATACTGTGCAGATCCACATTTTCATTCAGAATCTTTTTTGTCACTTCGCCAAATGATAATGTGTCACTGAAAGACACATTGTCAGAACTAATATCAGTCAACATGCATGCTCCCTAGGATTATGTCAGATATTTGAACTTAGATAGGTATTTGGTCTTATTTACACTGATTATTAGTTGAGGTTGGTTTTCTTGTGGTTTGTGGAGGTGGTATATAACACCACTTATCAGCCACTTAGGCAAAGTTCAGATTGACCTTATCTCTGTAAGAAAAATACATAGCCTGCACATATGAATTAAGCTGATCCGATGGGGCAGCGGGGTGCCAATGCAGGGGGCTCTGGCCAAAAAACACAGGATCATCCTCCAAAAGAGCTGAACCATGCCCGAGTTTTGCTGGAGGAAAAAATAGTTGCAAGCACACATTCTTGGTAGATTACTTGGTTTATTTATTTACGTTATGATTGTTGCAATTAAAGATAAAATAATTGCTGCTGTCATAACAGTCCAGAGTTGTAAAATCCTGTGTCTGTTATATAAAGTACTGTAAAGAGTTTTAGTGCGTGATAAGACTTCAAATTAATAAATTTGTTACTCACACTGAACTTACATATCATATTTCACGTCTTACCGGCACCTGAAGCCAGGCTGTTTTCAGTTAATTCCCCTCTTACAGTGCAGTCCTATCATCCCTTCCCTGGCAGTTAAACACTCATTCACTCCTTCACTCTTGCATGACAGCTAGGTGGACTAATGACCAAAATGAGTCCTCAACAACTCTCAAGGTGTAAACAGCCCCACAGAGGTTAAATGCCTGGGACTCCACCCAGCAGTAACTCTTGAAAAAGCCTTTGGGATGAGAGATGACATCTATTTATAAAGGAAGGAATCTCTGTCTGTACGTCTGTCCTTCACTTTCCATTCATCCAAACGACTTTTTGCGTAGTGGGTGTATCCATTTTTCAAGTAACAACCTCCCCTTACTCACTTTACCCATTTTACCCACCCCATTTTCATTTTATCAAGTCTTTGGGAAGTCTGATGCCCTTTTGATTTTACCCCTTTTTCGAGTAATACCCACTTTTCAACTAACCCCCAATCTTACTAATTTTATCCATTTCTAGATTAACACCCACTCCATATTCATTTTATCAAGTTTTCAGGAAAATTGGACGCCCTTTTCATTTTACCCATTTTTCGAGAAACATTACTTACGCATTATTAATTATGCATATTGTATCTTATCATAGCATGTCATTAGATTTTTTCAATTTAGTCGTTCACTTACCTATGAAATAATTTTTTGCAGTGAAACTATAAACTATTGCATTTTTGCAATACATGTTTTTATTTCTGTTGAAATAAAAATGTGAGTTCTGAAATAATCTACAACTTCTTTTCACCAAATGTGATAACCACAATCCTATTGACAGAAAAAACGTTGATGTGATGTTTAATGACAATGATTTCTAACGTCCAGTGCCAACATATTTAATATTATTATGGTGTTTAATTAGTCTCCAAACCTGCACACTTAAAAACCAGTCTGTTTTTTTACACTGAAAAGGTGTTATCAAAAGCATTAACACTGTTTAAACCCACTTTCAGTAAAAATGGCAGTTTCACTATTATTTCTCCATTCAGACCACATTAGACCAGGTCTGTTGCAGATACTGTTCTCTGCACTTGTATCACATGCATGCACCTGGTTTTTATGTGCACAGGTTTCACCATCCTTGTTTAATGCACTGGCAGAAACACTCACTTGTTACATAAACACAAGAGAGCATCCCAGCATGAAATGAAAAGATATCCTTAATGGTAAACGTTAGGTTTATATTTCATATTAGCATGCAAAGTGTAATTAAAAATTGAAGAAAACTACCTGCACGTGGCCTGTGAGATGGAGTGTGTTGATGAAGCTGCATTAAAACATTGATTTTTAATTAGCAATTCCCAGTTGTGACATGAGCTGAAACATGAGTCTGATTAAATGTGGTTTCTGATTTCAACTTCTTATTTATTTTGAATACATTTTCTCTTTACATTTAATATAATTATTAGTTTGGTAATTAATTATCTGGCAATGTTAATATAACAGAATCATTGTACATCAAATAGGCCTTCCTTTTTTATCCTTTTCTTTTGAATGGCTCATCATCAATAAGCATCCTTTCCAGCAGCTTATTAATTATACAGTAGTTGACAACATAACAGAGTGCATTATTCTTCCTGCTTTCTTCATATCCATTACCTTAATACCACTGTTGAATTCTTGCGATAAAAAGAGGATCCTGGTAATGAGAAAATCATACTATGCAGCAAATAAGCATTGAGCAGATACATACAATACGTCATTTTAATCCATTTTTTGCATTAGTCATATCCTTTAACTTTTGTGACAGTGCAGTGCTACTGTAGCATTTGCAAAACTGCCATTAACCTGCAGTCATTTTCAAAGAATGGGCTCACTGCTTGTTAAGCCGACATGTCATTTCTCTTCCACATCTCATTCTGTGTGAATGCCATTGTTCTTTTCCCTTGGCTTTTTAACTACTCTGTCCATCAGCTTGCTTGTATTTTCAAGGTTTTTAGACAGTTATAAATTCCTAGCATTTCATTTACAATGAGGCGAGTTACAACTCAAACAAATGCTATGGATAATGCTTGACTATGAATTAAACTGTCCCACTTGATATGTTTATTTATAGAGGATAAGGAGAAAGTTCTGTATTGTGAAGTTTACAATATCATTATGTCTACATACTATATACTATAGTTACATTTGAGTGACAGACACCAGTTATTATGATCTTGAGAAGTGCCGCAGATGACGTTTATATAAGGTGACACATTTCGACATTTGGAGGTGACAGGTTGGGTGGGATGGGTTAGATACTAACTTGCAAATAGTGTGGACATAGTGTCCTGTTTTCAACCGTGAGACAAGGCAATTTTTGTCACTGTCACTACGAATGTTGTTCTGTTTAATGTTGCCCTGATGAAAAAGTGTTTCAAGTGATCACTTTAATCCAAACCATGATCTTTCCTTGACCCAAACCAAGTGTTTTTGTGGCTGAACCTAACCAGACCTTAACTACAGTGTTGTCACACCATAAAAAATCATTATTATAACATTGATTTGTAAAAGTTTTGGAAAGCATAGACAAACTTCTGCTGATAGAGGTGCCTGATTAGAAAATACTCCTATAGGTCGTTCAGGAGTGCATGGTCAAATGACTTATTTGGTCATTCAATTTGGAAGACTTGTTGCAGGTTTGGTATTAGGATGGTGATTTTTTTTTTACCAGTGTCAAATAAATAATGCTAATCTGAGTTTACCAATCACAGTGCAACTGAGGCGAAGAGAAAAAGGTCCTTCTCTCATCTCCACACACAAACATATATCCGTACAGACAAACATAGACAAACACATGCACACAAGCACATGCACACATGCAGTCATTTGGAAAATTGTTTTGGTGGTGATTTGCCATGTGTGTGTCAAGAGACAGATTGGTAGAGAGACAGTGAAAAACAAAGTGAGAGGAGCAGATGTTGAAATACTGACAAATCCCTGACACTTAGACAGTCTGTTATCTCTACCCCCTCTCTCGTGCCATTTGCCTTCACATATTATCATGTAATATTTTTCAGGGATGGTTTATGAAAGTGTTGAAGTATTTGAGTTCACAGAGCTTTAACAGTGGAAAGTCAAATCTTTTAAAGGCCTAGTTGTTAAGGATTATCTGAGGCATACTGACGGTGGCCAGTATCCTTTTCTACTGACCAAATTTGTGCTGTATGGTTTCTACACCACTGAAAAAATCTTTGTAGCACTAGTAAAGACCACTAAAACAATGTAAGAATCAGCATTTTTAGCTAATTTTAATCACTAAAAAGACTTCCATGTAACCAGAACATTTTTGTGCCAGTGATTGTGTTTCTTAATAATTAAAAGAAAATTAAATATCTTTTTTTTTGTCTCAAGCTGTCTCAGATGAGCTTAGCAGCACTAAAAAAGTGTTTTTTCCCCAAACCTCATGGCATTCACTTCACTTTTAATTAAATGATAAAATAATGACTCTATAAAATACATGAAATACTCTTACTTCCTACCCAGCTTTATAACCAGACGAGAATGCTGATGTTGGATGATTCTACAAAATCCTAAATTATGTTCAATGACAATGTTCTTTTTAATTATCCATGTGTGTAATATGTACACATAACACCTGTGCTATGGTTGAGGTTAGGGTTAGGCAAGTAAACTACTTGGTCAAAGTTGGTTAAAGATTATTGTTATGGTGACTGCAAACATTAATGGTAAGACTGCAATGGGAGGCAAACTCTGGGCTCTGGCATTAAAGTTGGGCTTACCACATGCCTGTCCACAGCATTACTTTCTGCTTTAAGGACACACTACTTCCTGCGTTGGCACTGAATGTTGGCATTAGACATAAATCAGGATTCCTAGGGTACTGTTCTGTCCTACCAGTTGCAATTTCTCAAACCTCCATGTAAAAAACATGAGATTTTGAAGGGATTTTAAAATAGTGATTAATGAAGCTTGTTTATATAACCCAGACTCACTATTTAACATGATATATCACACATATTATTGTGGGTCTTCCTGACAGTTTTCTAAAATGACTCATCACATAGAAAAAAATAATCTCAGTTGCTGGGTACATTATGAATCAGGCTGTCAAAACAAGCCTTTGATAGTGTCGTCTCCCCTTTGTATGCTCTCTGAGATTTCCTGCTGGAGTTTGTGTTTCAGAAGACACGAAGCAGAATGGTGATTTTGTGGTTTTTAATTAAGGCCGTTGGTTATGTCTTTGGCTTGATTATAACAGTGTGGCACAGCTCCGTTTGCGATGGAAGAAAGAAGTAGCTCCCTCACATCGTTTCTCATTAGAGACACTCACGGGGCCTCATCAAAGATCTCCTTCCCTCCCTCCTTTCTGCCACTTCCCACCCTCCCTTCTTCCATAATGTGCTGTTTTCCCAGTACACTGCTCCCTACAGCTTCAGGACATGCTCAACAAACACACCAGCAAAACACTCCTCCTGATGCTAACTTTTCACCGTTTTGCACCACCACAGAAAGAAAATCACAGTAACTCTCTTCCACTGCATAGTTCACTCTTGCATCTTTTCCTACAAATAAGGTTTTTCAATGATGGATCTTTGATGATCTGTATGACATGAAACAAGATCCTGAATTCCCTATGTTGGTCTAGAAAAATGGGCTTCAGGGAGAGAAAAATGCACTCCATGGGCAAAAATGCTTAAAATAAGGCACTTTCAGTCTGTATTAACTCGGTGTCACCACTGTGTGCAAATTTGGAGTCGTTCAGACAAAAAAGGAAATTACATTTTCCACAGTGTCACACAGAAATTTCTGAAGCCTAATAATACCATTTTATGGTAATGATAATAATAATTAAGTTTATTCAGTTGTTTGTATCATTACTGGTTGTATAACACAGAAAATTGTTCTTCTTGAGTCTCCCATAGACATCTTTCTTTTTTTCACTATTCAATGAAAAGAATTGACAAAAGAAAGAAGATACTTCCAATTGATTTTTTCTCAAGAAATTGCTCTCTCCTTCCTGCTTTCTGGTTTCACTGACACTTCGAATGCCTTGACAATATCAAATAACACCTAGTCAATCTATTATTCTATTATTTTCAGTACCACTATTGTAGTAATTCAATTACTGAATATGAATAGTTTTTTTTTAAGTGCAGCCAGGATGCAACTTTGAATGATCTATAAAATTGTTTGTGTGTGATAAACAATCACATTTGTGTTTTTAAATCAAAGCAATGAGTTGTAGGTCCTGTTAAATGTATTGTGTGTTTGTATTTCCTGCACATACACAAAGACATGCACAAACATAAACTCTTTCATTAACCAGCCACACAGACACTGGGGGGTGAACTGGACCAGTTGCCAGCAGTTGTCATGAATCACAATGTAGCCTGTCGAAAAATAAACCGGCACAGGACACAGAAATATCTTTCTGGGGTCTTTATTCTGAATTATAAAATTTGGTGTTCAGCCCAGATGGAAAAATAAAGTAAAATAAAATAAAAGATTTAAAGCAAAACAAGCAGACCTTGTATATTAACAAAATCTGTCCCAGCTGAGGACTCTCCTCTGTATTCTGTATAGTTGTAGCACCAGTAACCATGAACTATTAGTGTTAAATCACCTATACAAAGACTGCAGGAATAAGGATTCTAGTACAAAAGAGTGCAAAAATAACTATAGTGGCTCCTCCCTATAACAAAAAGAGCCCACAAATACACAATTAACAATTGTACATACACATTCCTTGAAATTTTACGATGAATGTGTAAACTAAAATACATACTGACTTGTGCATCTGTCCAGGAGCACAAACAAGATGGATGACGGGACACAATTGCATAGGGTTCTCCCACAGGCGCTATACACCGTCCACATGTCTGTCAGCATCTAACAAATACAGAAACATCCAGGTACAACATCTTACAATTTGTACATATTGATTACCCTTGAATGTGTATCACTCGATATTTTGTATCAACAGTCACATTTTATAAGATATTTAACCTTCAGAAACAGTCCATAACAGCAGAAAACACTGAATGCTCACATCGAGGTAAACAATATGGTATTTTTCTTCCGGTCTCTCTCTCTCTACCCTTTCCCTACAATGAGATGACTGAAAGCCAGAAAGCTTGTGTTTTTTTAGAAAGCCATTTAAGAAAAAACAGAAATGATGAGGCAGACAGGAAGAAGGAAGGAGAAAGAGGATGAGGAGTGGAGAGGACAAGAGAAACTCCTTAAAAAAACAAACAACCAAACCTGAGTAAAATCATATTTAAAGTGTTCAGAGTTTGGGAAAGCAGCAGATGGGTCTGACACCAAGGATGAATGTTCTTGAAGATGGAGGCTAGGACATTTTCTGCTCAAGATGATGACTTTGTTACTGTTAAGACGTGGACATGGTTTTAAACATAAAAGTAATGTAAGCAATGCAAACATTTAACAATGACAGATTAAAGTAGAACTCATTTTGCTGTGGTCTCCTTTTTTACCTGATCTTTAGAGTGAACTCAACTTGTAGGAAAGCTGTATTACCATATTCCAGATCTCTGTGTATTGCTCCTGTGTTTTGCATGATTGTGTTTTGTTCTTCTTCTTTGTTTAGGCAGTGTTGATGCAGCAATGGTGTATTGCTGCCACCCTCAATCTGGGCAACTTCATTAGAATGGATAGACATTGGTATAAACCAGTTGATTGGAGAAATTCCAATTGTTTTCTCTGTGTTTTCCAACCTAAGTATGGTCGACATATTAAAGCCAGTTTTCCACACAATTCTGTCAGATTTCTATGCATGATTTCTTCCTTTGTGTAGAACAACTTGCACACTGGAGCAGAACATGTTTAACAGTCCCATTCTGACTGCACTGACACTTCCCGTCAGGATGCTTTCCTATCAGGGCCAGCCCACTCTAAAGTCCACAGTGGCCTAACCTCAGTAACAATAATCTAACTCGGTCTGCTTGTCCTCCCACAAGAAGTTGTGGCAATCCCGTGAAGCACCAGCAGTTTCTCTCATTCCATAATTTTTGCCATATCCTTGAGATTCCAGTTTTGATTATAGAATAAATTTGTAGTGAACGAAATGCAAGAGATATATCTATCTCTTTGAGGATTGCTTTTTTTGCAATTATGTCTGCTGCCTCATTCCCCTCTATTCCTACCTGAGCTCCCACACACATGAAACCCACTCTGCATACACATATACTGAAGTCTGATCAGGAAGGCTCCATCCTTGCCCTTTTTGAAGGCCCAAGAAGAATACCCCAAATGCTGCTTTCCCATTGGTTTGACCTGTAGAACAATCAGTGTAAATTTGTGGGTAGGAGCCCCATGTCTCTTTCTAATGCTCTTTGACTGCCTTCACTGGATCTCCTACAGTCTTCCCTCTGACCAAGCTTAGAATTTAAGGATCTATACCAGGCTGTGGCATCACCCACTGCAGAGCAAGAGACCAAGAAACAGCAGGCCCCACTTTCACGTTCCTTATTCCTACTTTCTCTGCCCTTTGCCACATGGAATCAACAAACCTAATCTAATCTCCAGTGGAGTTTCACCCAGTTATACTAACAGATCAGGAACTGGGAAAGCACAGAGTACTCCACTACATACTCTTAGAGACTTCGCTTGCAAAACATTCTGTCTAGATAATAGAGATGGTGCTGCAGATCAGTACACTAAACACCTAAGTATCAAGTGCATCATAACCTTTTAAATTATCAACATAGTTAGTCTTCCAGACCCCCAGTTAGTCTTTAGTTAGTTGGTGAGTCTGCCAAGAATCGTAAAAGATATATGACTTTCTCACACTTATTAATAGTTCTCTCCAAATTAGTATGCCAGGTCATTTTTTCATTAAACCATACAACTAAGAATTTCAATGTCCCAGCTCTCTCGAAACTTGTGCCATACGTTGACAAAATATGATCTGGTTTCTTTCTTTTGTAACCAAAACATTTAGTTTTGTCAGTAGATATTTTAAATCTCAATTAATTTGCCTGCACAATTAAAGTCCACTGTCCAGTGCTTTTGGCATATGAGTAAAAATAAAAGGCAAGATTCCTACCCTTTTCCCATATGGCCCCTTCATCAGCAGACAGGAACAGCCCATAGTCTCCCTTACTAAACTTGTCATTTACCATGATATTTAACAAAACTGGACTGATCAAGCTGCCCTGTGGTGTGCCATTTTCCACACTGAATTCTATTGATAATGCTGTACCTACCCTAACTTGAACTGTGCGATCAAGTAAAAAATTGAGTTTTTTAGCACTAGCATCAAGTCACCAAAGTGGTTAAGCATTGGCTAACTCAAACCTACTTTAAAGGCAGCTAAGTCATCATTGCTATATTGCAGCTTATTTTGCTCACTATTGATTATCTCTGTTCTTCTTTTTTATTTTCTGCCCCTACACTCTCTGAACTATGTACTTGCTGAAGTGACTTTCCAAGCATATTTGCTTTATCTTTGTTCCACATGGCCATATTTTCATGATGCTGGGGAACCAGGATATTTGCCTGCTTAAACGCCCCTTCCATGTGACCTGACTAACCCTAGTCTGTGGCCCTAGTTTGCTGCAAAAGTTTTGCCAGCTATTCATCTTTGCCTCTTTTATAACCCTTCTAGCTTTTGCTCTTAGTCTTTTGTACTCATTACTACTGTTATGCAGACTGTTTAATGTAATTGGATGTAACCTTAGCTTTCTGTGTTCCTTATTTCAAGCATGGACCACAGAATCACTGGTATCATTCCACCAAGGGACTTATGGCTTTCCACTTGGTGCTTTTTGCATTGGGATTGACTCAGATGTCACTGAGCTTATCACCTCAACTATTAGATATATACCATGTATCTAACCCTTCCTTACTACAAACTCTTTCCACCTCCACCTGAGATCTTTCCCCAAATTCTTCCCACCATGTCTGTTTATAGTTAAAAGTACTTAATGTAACATGTGACCTCTTAACTAAAGTCCTGGCAAATCTATTCAGAATTGGAACATGATCACTGCCAAGCACGTATTAGTCCATTATATCCCACTCACCCACTTGAGTGCTGAGGCTAATGTAACAATCCTCAACCACACATTTAGACAGATTTTGTATGCAATTTGTTGACTGTGATCTTGCTTCAGAGTCACAAGAGTAAGTTATTGCCCATAGCTCTTGAGGAGTTACTCCTGACATTCCCATTGACCTGACTCCCATTGACTTCTTTTTTGCCACCAATTTATTCTTCCTCCTTGCCTCTGCCATAGATGCTAGAAAGGCCTCTGGTATTGCAGATCCAGACCCAGGTAGCTATTTGTCTACTACAGCCTGAACTCTGGATCTTCATAGTGCAGTGCCTTAACGCTTCCACCCTCCTCACTGCCTCTGCAAAGGATAGTCTATTTTCCTGCCTGTTTTTCTGAACCTCCTCAGCTTTTACAAAATCTGGGCACCCAAAAAGAGATGCAAGATGTTCCCCACCACAATTGGAACATGTCACAGGCTTATCACACTCTCTTCCATCATGGTCTTCTCCACAGCATCTGCAGTGATGTTGGCCTCTACAAACAGTAGCTACATGACCATATCTTTGGCAGTTGAAACGTCATAAGGGAGCCCTCTCATATGATCTGATCGAATACACCAAGTAGCTAAGTGATTTAAATACAAAAGGCACTGGAGTTCTATTTTTTTCCATTTTGGGGGTTTCTCAAACGAATCACACTTACACCTCCCCTTTAATTTTAAAGAAAACCTTAAAAATGTTTCCTTCCTTCTCATCCATATTTCTTGTCTTCACTTGTTGCCTATCAATGTCACTATCTTGTGAGTTGTATCCTCTCCTGTCTCCTCTCCTTTCCTTTCTTGGAGTTGATGACAGTAAGCCACTCTGTCCCATCTCCAACATCCCCTTCCCTACCAGGAATTACTCCATCTGTGTGCATGGGCCAGCTTTGATGTTCCTTCATTTAGAATGATATTAATGAATATGTTGTCCAGATAACAGCAAAACCGATTGACAACAGCCTCTCCAAACAGCGTGCCACCCCCATGGATGTGCCAGCTGAGCCTCCAGCTGCTGTCCTGTGTTTGTGTGACTTGAGCCAAAAAAAACAAAAAACAAAGAAAGATTACATTCTCTCTACTAAACCTTTTTCCTCAAGATATTTAATTAGTTGACTGTATATTAGCCATGATGCCTCTCCAAGGAGACTGTGTGATCTGGTCCTGCAAGGATCTCTGAGCGTGACTTGTATGTGCCCCCATCTGACTGCCTGGTTTCATGGGTTTGGTCTGGGGAGTGTCTACTACTGATTGGTCTCTAAATTACATCCTGCCTTTTAAAATGCCCAGATTTTCAACAGTTCACTGGTAGAACATCTGCTGAAAACTTTTTAAAAGACATCCTGAGTTTATTTCACTGTGTGTATGTGATTTTGACAAATATGGGGTGAATCATGTCTGTTTGCACCATGGACATTTGTGACTATTAATGACTTCTCAGTGGCTAACAGTGGACTGAAACAGTACAGTCAAAATAAGTATGTCTAAGTCGACAGTGGTAGCACAGTACTTTTATTTTTTTTACATTACAGAGGGACAACCTTAGTACATTGTTATGATGGGAAAGGGTAGTTCAAGAATTACTCTTTTATTATTCGTGACTTCAGAAAGGAACATTATTTACACTGAAACATGGGTCATGGAGTAACACCACAGGGCTTAAGAGCTGGTACTTCATTCTTCATTCTGCAGGATTTATATTCTCTCCTTTGACTCTCCACCAAAAGATGTTTTTTGTTTTTGTTTTTTTCTTTTGTTTCTTTTGGTTATATTCTACACCACATAATAGAATTCTACATATATCTGCTCTGCCAAGGGCAAACCCTTGTGTAAACACATTTCTTTGGTGTGAATGCCACCCAGCATTCAAATCTGATGTACAGTTGAGGCAGTTCATAACTCTGAGAAGCAGGGAAACTTAAAACAAATCAAATATAGCTGACAAAGGCAGAGGAAGAAGCTTCAGCTCAATACTTATAGGGTATTTAAAATATATAGAGTATAAAAGTATTTTGACAGCTAAAGTAAACATACTGAAAAGGCTTTGTGTGATAGGCTATTGCCCAGGTGATAGTCATTGGTTTCTGTTTGTCTTCTGCCTATTTTCTAGCTTTGTTTGTTTATACTACTCATCCATGAGGTGTGAGCAGGCATTTAAACCTCTTTAGGTCATTCATACCGATGGCACATGTGAGTTGTGGAGATCCCAGTGTAGTCCTGTGAAAGAGGTTGTGTGTCAGATGATTTAAGGTTACAAGTTGTATGAACCCACCTGGGAAGGGATGTCAGGATGGCATAAGCAGTCACCCTGTTTCTGAAATTTTGCCAAAAATAGCATCTCAAAACTCAAAAAAAGAAAGAAGAAGATTACAGAGTTTGCAGAGCTTAGCGTTGTGGGAATTGTCTCACTCAATGTGGCCTAATTATCTTCCATTCTGTAGTTTGGCTATAGGGTGAGACGGAACAAAAAAATGATCTGGAAGAGGGGGAGGGAAGTTGCGAGCAAATAAATGACAGAAAACATTGTAAGCCATCCTTTATACATGCTCTCTCTCTGTTTCTCCTTTATATCCCTCTCTCTATTCACAGCAAATTGCTCTGAGACTTATAAAGCTTCTCCAGCAGAGCTCTCACCTGGGAACTGGCCCGGGTCTACGATCTATGCCTCATGCACTTCTAACTTTAAGTGTGTTGCCATCAGCTCAGCCAATTAAGCCTCTTGTTCCCCTGAAGTCTTGCCTTGCTTCTCTAACACTAGTCATTGGAAATGAAAATAAGGTAGAAGGTTTTCCCTAGATGACAGAGGAGAATAGTCTCTCCAGGTCTGTGCCTGCTGCTGGAAATATGAGTATTCTGATGTGCCTAATCTGGAGTTTAAAGAGTAAAAATAATGCAACCCTGTAGAAAACTGTCAGTTTTTCATCATATGAGGTTAATAAATATCTTGACAGCTAGGCTATTCACCACAAAGTAAGCAGCTACATGTATCAAAGGTCCAATTATGTTCAATCCCAGTTCTTGCATGTACATATGAGCATTACATGATACTGGTGTTAACCCCTTGAATACAAAAACCATTACAGGTAAATTGCAGTCAAGTGTTGAGAGAAGGATGAGGTGCAGCAAGCCTATTAGGCTTGAGATTTTAATGCCCCCTCCCATGAGACTAAATTGGAACTCCATTTGTCCAGCTACATCAGCTCATTGAGAATATATATTAAGAAATATAAATTATATAGTGTTGTTTTGCGAAATAGAATATGTATCTTTTATTGACCTCCACCCTGCCTCTATATAGAAGTGTTGACTCAGCTGTAAGAAACCAAGTGAGGAGTATCGAAAAAAGGCCCCTCTGAGGGCTACATGTGGTAGTCTCCTTCATTTTCCAGTGAGCTGTCCACAGCTGTTATGATGTTACCTAAATCCTGCTGCTTATGTGAGCTTGGAGAATTAAATGTCTGTCTCTGATATAAAATTCTCCTCTAAGCTCAGTGTTCTTTTTGTACAGCTATGTTAATAAAGAAAGAGAAAGACAAATAAAAGAGTCTATAGCCTTCAAATCAAAAGGAATTGTGTCCTTATCTACCCTTTTTACAAAATATGTAAATATGCATGGAAATATATCATATTTCAACACGTTCTCGCCCCTAACGTGTCAAATACTGCCGCTTGGTCAGTGGCCCGACACTTCAAAATATGACGCTCTAAGTACCCCTTTCGCATCAGTTCTGCACGCACAGGGCTGTTCAACAAATTTCAATGGAGTAGTGACCCAGTCGAAATTATGCCGTTTATTCTTTCCCCTTGAAGTTCATAGATCAACGTAATAGCTTGTGGCCACTCTTGAAAGGTGCTAAACTAATGTCATAGCACATTCTCCCTGTTTATATTTATCACTTGTTTCCTTCCTCGTGCTTTGTATTACCACTTCTGTGCTGTTTGCTCCCATTTTTACATGCATACACTGTCTTTTCAAAATACATTTCTGTGGTCACAGGAAACACCTAAATGAGAGCAATACAAAAAATATATCACAAGCGCACAAGGACGAGACTGCATCTAACCTATGTGACAATGCAATATAATACATCATATATTTAAAAATAGGGTTTGTCTTTGGCCCCGACAACATTGAGGCAAAATTACAGCAGATAATGTATATGTAATATGCTATAATTTGTATGTTACTAATCGTGGTGACGGAAGAAGTGGTGCATGCCGGGTAATGTTGTTTGTTTTGGAGGTGGACTTTTATAATACTTCCATGGCTAACTTTATAAACATATGAAATGCATCACAATCTCTCTTTCTATTGATTTCTATCGAAATCAAATGAGAAGTAATTAAAAATGGTGACCATGATGTTCTTGTATTATGCGCGTTATGTGCGTAAGACTATATATATGTATATATATATATATATATATATATATATATATATATATATATATATATATAGTCTTAATGTAATAGCTCAGTGTCCGCAAGCGCCAACTGCTATCACAACTGGAGATTGATGAGGTACAACGAGCATGCTACGGCAAGGGGGAGCCAAGACGACAGGTCAGAGGGGAGGTATCATCATCCTCCCCACACTCCGAGATTGGGTACCAAGCCCCAACGAGCCCTGACAACCTTAACACAAGGGCAGCTGACCTAAGAATGACTATCATAACTAAGCTGGACACTCGGCACCCCCGTAGCTGACTACCAAGGCATGGAAAAGGAGGCTGGAGGCCAAGATCAAGGAAACACGGAGAGAAGTTAGTCAACTCTCTGAGCTACAGAAAGGTATGTCTAGGAAATACAACAAGCTGTCTATACCAAGAGACACTGGAGACTGCCAAGCAAAGGCTCACAGATCTGGCTACCAGCCTGAAGAGATACACAGGGGAAGCAGAAGCCCGGAGAATAAATAGGATGTTCTCCACCGAACCATCCAAAGTGTACTCTCAGTGGCAAGGTAATATGAGAACAGATCCACCCAGGGCTGAGACCGAACAATACTGGAAGAGCATATGGGAGAAGGAGGCATCACATAACACCAATGCTCAGTGGCTAGTGGATCTAAGAGCAGACCATAGCAATCTCCCAGAACAAGATTCAGTAACCATCACAATGGCAGACATCCAAGAATGAGTGTCAAGTATGAAGAGCTGGACAGCACCAGGCCCGGACATGATCCACACCGACTGGCTGAAGAAACTAACTGCACTCCATGGACACATGGCACAAATGAACCAACTGCTGATGGATGGGACGCACCCAGGGTTAACCCAAGGGTGGACAGTCCTGATCATGAAGGACACCCAGAAGGGCACAATCCCATCCAACTACCGGCCAATAACCTGCCTCTGTACAACATGGAAGCTCCTGTCAGGCATCATACCGGCTAAGATGAATAGGCCCATGGACCAATACATGAGCAGGGCCCAGAAAGGGATTGGTAGTAATACCAGGGGTGCTAAGCACCAGCTTCTGGTTGACAAAGCAGTCACTCAAGACTGCAAGACCAAGCAGACCAACCTGTGCACCGCCTGGATCGACTACACGAAAGCCTACGACTCAATGCCACACACATGGATACTGGAATGCCTGGAGATGTACAACATCAACAGGACACTAAGAACCTTCATCAACAACTCAATGGGGCTGTGGAAGACAACCCTGGAGGGCAACTCAAAGCCACTCGCACAAGTTACCATCAAGTGCGGCATATACCAAAGTGATGCACCATCCCCACTGCTATTCTGCATAGGCCTGAACCCCCTCAGCTAGATCATCTCAAAGAGTGGCTATGGGTACGGGTTCCGAAGTGGAACTACCACCAGTCACCTCCTCTACATGGATGACATCAAGTTGTATGCCAGGAATGAGTGAGACATCGACTCACTGATCCAACTCACCAGGATCTACAGCAATGACATTGGGATGTCATTCGGACTAGATAAGTGTGGTCAGATGGTGTCAAAGAGAGGGAAGATGATCAGAACTGAAGGGGTTGAACTACCAGAAGGCAGCATTGGAGATGTTCAGTACAGCTACAAATACCTTGGGATCCCACAGGCGAATGGGAACCTTGATGAGGCCGCAAGGAAGTCAGCCACAGCCAAATACCTCCATAGAGTAAGGCAAGTCCTCAAAAGTCGGCTGAATGGGAAGAACAATATGCGGGCCATCAACACATACGCTCTGCCAGTCATCAGATACCCTGCTGGTGTAGTAAGCTGGCCAATGGAGGAGATAGAGGCCACTGATATCAAGACAATGCATGGCGGGTTCCATCCCAAGTTCAGCACCCTGAGATTGTTAATATACTGAAGCAGGTGAATGAAATCCATAAAATCATTGTTTTAGCAAAGTATATAAATATTAGACCTAATCATTCATTAAAAAACATTTTAGGAAGAAGTTGATTTATAAGATTTTCAAATCCTTTATGTTTTAAAATTGAAATTGGAAAACATAGATTTATTAGAAATAAATAAATCAGTCAGTCAGTCAATTAATTGACACAACACACATCAACTCACATCTTTCCAGTTTGTTACATAGATTCTGCATGATATGTCAAAGTTGATATCTGTGAAAATATCCATTACGTGTAGTGGTGAGAATATTAAGGCCTGTCTTCATCTTTGTATAATTAGCAGGATATTTCAGCTACAATAGACAAGTCACACTTTCAATGTGCACAATTCTTTATTAGATACAATAAACACAGATCTCTGGAAAGTAAATTCTCTGTCAGGGTAAACCTTGACTGCATTCATCAAATCACTAAGGATCTTCACAGAACAGGGTCTGCTACCTCATTCTGTATTTCATTCTTAATAAGACTGATAAGTAAGATACTGTAATTCAAGCCAACACAGTAATTTTTATCTTATTTGTCTACAGGAAACCCTGTATTTCTTTATAACCAGTGCAATTACAAATACTAAAATCAAAGCATTCAGGTTACAAAAGTTACATGGATAGGCACATATCACAATATCACACTATTTAGTAAACCCTTTTAGCAAAATTCAAAGTTTTATATTCAAATTTTAGAGCCTCAACATGGCCATAAACACAATACCTAAAATTCAAGGCTTCAGCATACTGTAGACCCAGGCACTATTTTTATTAAGATGGTGCAGTGTGCAAAACACTGTGAGTTTTATTTAGAGCCAAGACAGTGACATTTGTGTAGAATTTTAGGTATTAATGATTTACAGACCATAGCAATTATAGATTAACAATAATTAATGTGTTGTTCTCTCCTGACTAGATCCTTGTTTGATCTTTGCTTGTGTTGATATTCTCAGATGTACATCGCTTTAGATAAAAGCGTCTGCTAAATGAATTGTAACATTAATTAATGTAAAACATCTTTCATCTTTTGTTGTGATGAAAAGTAAATAATATAGATTAGAAAACTGAAAATGGTGGTCAGATGAGTTGGCTGATTGACCAGAGTATATACAGTAAACTTGATTTAATAAGATATTATTTCAATAAAAGAAGGAGGAAAAAAGGACAATAATATGTCTGACAGACTGTCCAACGAATTGGCTTCAATACTGCTATTATCTTTAAAGACAGGCTAGAAAAACAACATTAGGATATTAATTGGCAGTATGAGCTTTCAGACAGAGCCTGTGTATCTATACATGCAATATCCATTCATTTCCTACCCTTGCCTCCTCCCGCCGCTGTGACGTTCATTTGCGACCTGTAATTAACTCAGCATATCTTTGTCATGATGTGGAAATAAACCGCAATTTAGCTCAGAAGGCAATTTAGGCATGTGTGTGTGTGTGTGGAGGGTAATGGTAAAACAAATGATAGCAAGAGGTTAATAGGAAGAGAATTAAAAGTGAGATTAGACACTGATTAGCTTGTATAGTGCGGCTAGAACCAGATGAAGGGGAGAGGGAAGAGAAGGGAGCCAAGATGAAGAAAAAAAGGAAGGAAGGATATTCATAACTGAGGAAGGGACTGGGGATGAGAAGAGACACCGAAAGAAGAGAAGAATCTAGATGAAAGCAAAGAGGGAAGTGCAAATGGAATATTTGTCAGCAGTAAAACCAAGTTCTGTTGTGTCCAATTTGTCAGGGAAGCTCAAATGCTTGTGTTCAGTGAGTGGACAAGGTAAGAAGTTTAAACTTACAACTAGATAAACACACTTAAAGACACTCATGGAGCTGAGATGATGTTATAGGGTCTGGCATTAAGACCATTAATGTGCAATGCAAACTGGCCCCTGTAGGCCCTTGTTCTCTGTTTGTATGAATGGCACTAAAGATGTTACAGTTGTAATGTACTACATCAGTGTCCACATAACATTCACACACTTTACATTTTTTGCAATTTTTGCAATTACTGCATCAATGTTAGACTGATTCCTATTTCAATCAGATTCAATTCTATGAAGTAAATGATGTTTATTTGAACAGCATGAAAGATGAAGTGGAAAAGTCTTTGACGATTAGACCCCATAGTGATTTCACGGGATAGTAGGAGGAGAATGCAAGAGTAGAATAGGATAACGCTCCAGATGGAGTCTAGACACTGGTGGTTGTGATGAATGGCGTGGATCTTGGTGGTGTACGTTGCTGCTCCTGGTGAACTCAGATCTGGTGATGAAGTACATAGTGGAGAAGGCAAGATGGTGATTGGGAATGAAGAGGAGAGGAGTAGGCTCCAGACATGCCGTGGAGGTGGATGGGGTGGAGGAGGATTGTGATGATTGCTCTGAAATGACTGCTGACAGTGGCAGAGAGGGAAAATGGAGTTTGAAAATGGAGTTTGACAACTGAGCCGTGATTGGCGGTTAGAGATTGTGGAGGAATCTGGTTTGATAACTAGGAGTGATGCCCCTAAATAGCTGATGACTAGCAAGGGAGAGAGTGAGTGAGTGGGAAATGAATGGATGGTTAAGATAGTCTTCCTGTCTGAATTTACACTAAGCTCCATTATTTAAAAAAAAACAACAACAACAACAAACAACAAAAACTAAAACCTGCACAACAAAACATTTGACATTTTATCATTTGGATATGGGCAGATATGTTAGCAAACAGTTGCTTATGCATGTCCAGCAGACACAGAGCAACATTAGCATTCATTTGTTTTTGGCCATGAATTTAAGTCCAATTTTCAGTCTCCTGAGGGATATATCTTGCTCTTTAGCAGCTAAATGCTCTGCATTGTTCACCAGCTAGTTGCTAACATTGTCTTTTTTCCATTGTCATTGTCCAGTTGGTGCCGGGCAGGTAAAGATCCACAGTAAAGATCCCATCCAGACATGTTTTAAGATGTATGATAAAAGCGTCATGTCAGACTCTCAACATCATCTCAGCTCCACAAGTGTGCATAAGTGTGTTTATCTGATTGTAAATGTAAACTCCTCATCTTTTCCACTTACTGAAAGTAAGATCCCATCAAGATATGTTTTAAGATATCTAAAAGTGGCAAGAGTGAACCACAATAATTAAGTTGTGGGCCGTAAAACCAAAACACAGAACCGATCTATGCTAAAACGCTTACTAGAAGTTGAGGGAAGCTGCACATGCAAACGCATATGCACATGTTCACATATGCACATATACTGTACATATATTTCATACAAATGTGGCAATGTCATTTAACCCACATATGTACAATGGTTTTCATACGTTTATGTTAAAGTTTATTTATTTAAAGTGCAAAATCAACAATATCATTGTCTCAATCCACTTTACAGCAGTAAAACAATGTTAAAAGAATCAAACAATTTTCATCTGCAAAGAGTTAACATATGCTTGTACACATACTTCCACATACACACACAAAGTGCTTTTCTCTCTTTTTTTTATCCCCCTATACCTCTCTGTAGACTTACTGACAGAGCATGGTGTAAGGCTGAGTTTCTTCATTTTCTGTTTGATCCTAATAGAAACCACTTTCTTCTCCTCATGTCTACCAGTGAGATGCAGAGCGAGATCAAATGAATCCCACCGTGCATGGGTCTAGTAGAGGCACTCACAGGTTGTCTTGAGTTCAGATTTGTCAGCATGAGCTCTGATGAAGTCTCCATTAGCTGTGGCTGAGTAGCTAAGCCTATTAATATGGGGCTGAAGGTAATTGACAAAATAAAGGCAATAAATTAGATAATGGGCTGTATTTTCATGTTCGCAGTAGAGTGGTGTAGGTACAAATGCTGGAAGTGTGCCAGTTTTTTCCTGCCCATGTCTGCTTTGTATAACTTTGTAGCACTGAACAAACCTGTTGTGAAGCAGAGGTTGTGTCAATGAAGGTCATGCAGTTAAATTTTGGTATTATTTCTGTCTGCACATCCGACTGTTAAGACCATGTGGCAGTACAAATGAAGGTGGTCTGATCTGTTTTTCAGTCTGTCTGCTGCTTATGAAATTGGTGAAGTCTGAAGTTACTCAGGCCCACTCCAACTTGTAACACCTACTAATACAATCATGTCACCTATAAATTATATTAATATACTACTAATTTGCAACAGAAATACATTTTAGGAGACACAGTGTGGCCTGGATAGTGTTGTTTTATATACATCAACATAATGGAGAAAAGTTTAATTATCATATCTGCTAAGGTGCAAAATGTTGATACTGAACGTGTTAGCAAAACATTCACTGAAAACGTATTTAATTTTTTCTCACAATATTTGCTCTTGTAATACAATTTCTGCTTGGAGTAACTAAAATGTGATTCAACTTTATTGCTCATGTTTTGTCATTCAGAAAGATTATGGCCTCCTTTATCATAAAAAAAACATCAACAGTGATTTGAAGAATGAGATACTACGTGTCCATATATTATTTAACTAAAACCAACTAAAATCTAAAAATCTAAAGTCCTTTTGTTGCCTAAATCTAGCCAATTGGTGCATGTGGTTATGAATATGAACGCCAGTTTCCAGCATCAGAATCATGTGCTTCATACACCATTGTTACCACCTCCCCATAGGTATTTTGTGATATAAAAATGTAACGCTTCCTTCACTGGAAAAATTAAGGGAGCAGTCAGGTATAAACATACATATATAATTTCTACAAGACAGGCTTAGCTGAGTTTAGCTATATTCTTACTAAAAATGTTTTTGAGCTCCTATAGTTCTGTGCTACATGTGCCACACTGTGCTAGGATTGTGTTTGAGCCTCTGATCACCAAAACTGTAAAAATGTGTTTACCATGTGTTGTACTGCCCCTTTGAGGGAAAGACTGTGTTTGTACCATTGTGCTGTCTGACTGTCTATAATAAGCATGTGTCTGAAATACACATATAAGTAATAAATACACTTTTTATTTTTGTATTACACAGTTTCACAGTTCTTTTTTCAGTAAACATGAACTTGTGAGTCAAGAAAATGTCATAAATGAAGTAAAATGTCTGATGAAAGAATATAATGGAGAAAAGACCTAGCCAGTTGATGACTGAGACAGCAATGTCATAAACCTGAGATTCATTTTACATTAATCACAGCATATGTTCTCTGTAAATCGAATAAATCTGGATAAAAAAAACTCCCTCCTACCTCCTCCACATAAATTTGTTTCGCGATAGTATAATGATCGTTGAGTGTGGTTTTTACTAATAAGGAATTGGATGATAATCTGAGTAAAGAGTCA
The DNA here is from genome assembly GCA_029490765.1 of Euthynnus affinis. Lineage (NCBI taxonomy): Eukaryota > Metazoa > Chordata > Actinopteri > Scombriformes > Scombridae > Euthynnus > Euthynnus affinis. The sequence continues at coordinate 17,677,693 of CM055839.1, forward strand.
CTGCTGATTAGAACCCCGCAACTTCAATTTGTCCCATCACTCTAAAAGCAATCCGCAGTCATCCTGCTCATTTGCAACATTATCTATATTTCCATCCTTTTGTATTGAATTGACATGACAGCAAGTGGTTGAAAAAAGATATATACCAAACTTCAGTCAAAGCTCTTCATTTACTCATTTTCAGCATGCTAAATTGTTTTTATCAAGCACATCTGAACACAATCAGCCCCAAAGCAGGTTTGTTCCTCTTGTTTAATGCATGCACTCCTCTTGTTTGTTTTGCTCTTATTTGCTGATGGGCTTTCTCTTTTGTATTACCAGAACAAATTTAATTAGAGCTGAAGGAATACAAATCGGTGTTCACCCACCAAATGCTATTTGGTCCACTAATAAAGGACTTTGGGAGAGGAAGGAAAGAATTACAAATGTGTTTTCAAGAGCTGGGAAGAGAGTTGCTTGAGGAATGTGAGTCTTTTAACAAATGAATGTAATTTTACAAACCTACCTTATGGGCTGGAGTGGATGGGCCCACTGAAAAATAAACAGACTGTTTTTCTCTTGTAATATTCAGAAGCTTTTGATATTAGAGTAGCACACAACCCAGTCAAACTAAAAATTCGTGGAGACAGCACTTGATTTTTAAAATAATCTCAAGCCAAGGAAGATTTTTGTCACTTTTTGGTGGTGATGTATGACTGACACAACCATACAGACAGTAAATAACAGAACACTTTCAACTTCTATCCCAAATAGAGCTGTAGTATCTATCATCAACTTTATTATTGTATCATTACTGGCAAGAGATAGTAATTGGCCACAACATGTCAAACTGATAATGTGACTGTGAATGCCATGCATCATTTTTTTATCATGAAAAGCCTGACTGACACAGATATAGAGAAATAACTGGCTTTAAGTGAATGAGCTGATAAATACAAGTGGAGCTTAAGTTTATCAAGGTAAGTTAATAAACTGAACTACGGAGTACCAAGTGAGTTTTACTTACCAGAGATGTATTACTTACCAGTTATGATTCAATTAATTTGCTGTGACTGAAAATCTATCATATCAAAACTTTAAATATTAATTTTAGTCTAAAATTTATATTAATAAAAAGTGGTGGAATTTAAACCATAGTCATATATTCACAGTTGTGAATTCAGTAAGCTTTTACACCTCTTATGACTGAAAAGATATAGCTCCCATGGTCTTATGTATTTAAAACTGCATTAAGCAAAATCAAGAGGCAGACCAATTCCAAAAGAAATTCACAGATACAAAGCTCTACACACTGCTGGTCATTCAGTTATAATGGCTATGTGGCAAACAACAGCAGATACAGAGCAACATCAGAATCCAAGTGGAGTTATTTTTCTTGCCACCGAACAGATGTAAATATTCACTTGCACTTGAACTCCTGAGAAAAATATCTTTTCCTTTAGCTTGGTACATTTTCAGATTGCTTCAGCAGTTACTACTTCACTCTGGCTCTCTGCTGTTTTCATGCTGGGCAGGTGGTGCACAGGTTTTTGAGAGATTTGATGCAAATGGCCACCTGTGGTTTTATATCGGGGGAGGTTGGTGAGAGCAGTAAGACTCGACCATACGGTGCAAAACAATGAGCTAATGCAGCAGCTGTGTAGAACTGCAAAGATGGTAATACTTTTCAGTCAGCAATATTAATTGATGGAAGTCAATGGATAGAAGTTTTCTTTAATAGCAAATCCCACAGTTTTGGATCAATTCCTGTACATGATATAGTGTTAGTATAGCATAGTGACTTTGCACTGTAACATTTTGGTTGTTTTTTTAAAGGGGATGTAGCATGTTTTTTGTGAATGTGTTTTTAGTTATTTATATATTTTTATGAAGTTGAATATCTATGTTATGTATCTATGTTAAACATGGTCAAAGTGTAGAAATCCTCCCGGTAAGTCAAAACCCATGGCTTCAGCGTGCTCTCAAAGCTACACTTGCAATGTTTTGTTTTTTTTTAATCTCAATAACAACATTGTATCTGGTATATGGGTTAACTCTCTGCAACAGACTGTGCACTGTTTATATGAGATTTCTGGTATAGTAGATTGTTCAGTTGTAATGTCCAGTGAGTACTGTATCCAATGATTTTTTCAAAGTATTTTTTATCCCATTTTTTTTCTCCTTTTGTTTCCTGTCTTCAACACATTGTGTACGGTGCTGTCACTCTTGAGACATCACAGTGAAGATAGAGCAGTACTTTGGAAAGGATGGCTTATTTACTCCCAACTTGCTTTGGATGTTGACTGACTGTTTCTGTGAGTTTTAATACAGAGAACAGAGAACCTGCAAGCAAACAGCTGCACCAGCTCAGGCTACAGTGAAATCATTGCTTAGTCCTTTGTAATTAGAGGTTCATTATAATTGAAAGGTTAATTGTAGGGAGTATTCCTGGTAGAAATACTCCCTACAGTTAGGGAGTGATACTGATAACCAATCTGTTGTTGATGATCTCCATTTTATATCCCTCACCAACATCCTGTTTCAACAGGACCTACATTAAAGAAGTAAGATACATATTAGTTCAGTTATAAAAAAACAACACTAAATTGAAATATATTAATTTTAAAAATATGTAAACCTGCTGAACACTGGAACCAGACTTTAATGTAATTTTGTATAGGAGTGGAGAGTTCTTAGAGAAGCTGAACTAATGTTGCTTTAGAGAAATTCTACATCTCAAGACTAGAATGAATTTTAAAATTGCATTTCCTTTCCAAAAACACCGCAGCAGCATCTTTGATCTACCACAACCAACAAGTTTATTCTACAGATCTGAATCTCCTAACAGTCTCTTCTGACTCTCTTAGGCTGTAGACAAGCCTTTGATAGCAGACAAACATATGGATTGATTGACAGGTTGATTGATTACCGCTGCCTTGACCTTTTGCCTGAAAAGACTGAACGAAGCAATAAGTGTAGAGTAAATACAGAACCACTGGGTATTGCTGCTGGATCATGAGCCAAAATGGGGTCTTATGCTTGTCAATGCCAGTAAGAAGCAGTGTGACTGCAGGGCACAGGAGGAGAGTTTTTATTTTCTTTATTTCAGCTCCAGGCCAAGAATTCTAAATAAATCCTGATGTACAATACACCATGCCAGACATGCTTTTAGAACAAATGAAGACAGCATGGTGAGTATAGCCATGAGTATATATTACTGTATATATATATATATATACACACACACATACATACACATATACGTATATATATATGTATGTATGTATATATATGTATATGTCTGTATATATATAGCCTATTGATGTGATTTCACTTTTTTATTGCACTAATTTGGCTATATAAATAATGAATTTTTAATGCCATCTGCTCTGTTTTAAGAAAGACGATGAAGGGTGTGACCGCGTACTGTGAGAGGAATTTGTGATAAAAAAGTATCTAAAAATATCTAAAAAAAAAAATCTACCAAAAGATTCTACAGTTTAATGCTAAATTATCTTAGCTGATGGAACGACGTTTAAGACGTTTAAAATGACTAACAAACCTCTTGTGCGTAACGCAGTAGCGTAACATAACTTAATCAGTAAGGTTTTTCATGGATGCCACCCCATCTGTGGGTTTTGGGGGCTTCTATCAAGGCCAGTGATTTGCAGGCAACTGGCCTCGTTCATTTTCTGAACTCAGTTTGTCCTCTGCTCTGCATAAGATCTACTCTATTGTTGTCGTCTGCCATGTTTGCAGTCATTTATGGCAAACAGATAGTGGTTTTATACAATAATGAAGCTGTGGTCGGTATCATAAATAAATGGTGCTCCTTGGCAAGTGATATCATGCCCTTTGTGAGATGCATCACTTGGCTATCTGTGAAGCATAACCTTGTTATTACTGCCCACCATGTGCCTGGTCATTTTGATGTAATTGCTGATTCTTTATCTCATTTTATTCTTCAGTCTTTGTCCAGATGCCAGCCCAACTCTTATGGGAGTCCTTTCCCTCAAAGAGTTAGCCCTGCATTAAATGGGGAACTTGCATAGAACTATTTGGATTCAGCTAGGTTTTATGTTAGGAAAGGATGGACAGAAATACGTGTCACTAGAAATGGAATTTGAATAATTTATATTTGAATTAGTGCAGTGCCCGTTCAAAACATGCCTGTTTGGAATGGGCATTGCTTACTATTTCTTGAGAACCATATATATGTATCAACTGATGAACGAATCAAATCAAAAATGTCAAAATGTTTGGTTTTAATTCAGAAAGAAACTTCACCAGTGAGACTAAACTGAGGTTGAACTGTAGAAGCAGTTTATGGCCTTCCATTAGTTGATTCTGCGGCCAATCAAATGTGTCTGTGCACCCATTGGCTAGTTTTACTGCCTGTGCCATTGTTTTTTTCTCTCGTGTTTGCTTGTTCTTCTCTCTTGGACAGTTTAATTGAGCAGGGTGTGTGCCTTTGTCCCGTTCAGCACGTCAGAACCCAGGAGCACTGCCCCACTGTGATGTGAAAGTGTTTGTATCAAATAGTCCCCACTGCACTCACACGGAGCGGAGTGGCTCGTGATTTGCTCGTTTGTTCAAAGCTAATATTAAAAGTGTCACATTTCCAAATTGTACCAAAAGTCTTGCCTATGCCTTGTCCGTTCATAAGGTTCTATCTCTTGGACATGACAGACTCCTTTTCAAGGTCCATGCTGGCAGGACTGACTCAGGTCAGCTGTGGTACACCTGTGTGAGACACATGGAATCAGTAGGTGCGTCTTGATTGGCCGGTTACAGTGGTCGGATGCATGCCTGTGTAACCAATTTTAAAGATATAAAAGTGAATTACAGTATAATAACTTGAACTACTAATGAAACCTGAACCAGAGTCAGAGGACACTAAATTCAGGAGGAGTCACTGTACTGACCATCTTCAGCCAATAGAATCTGGTCCTTACAAGGTCCAGTGTCTGGTCGATTCCCATGTGGCCCATATGGTTGTGCAGGCTGGTGAGAGCTGTGTTGTGGAGCTCAGCTGGAAGAACAAGCTGGTAAGTTGTCTGGGATCCCACTTGCCATCGCCTGAACGTGTCCCAATGTTCAATCTGGGTGATAATATGTTTTATACATTGGTCTGCTCTTCTCTTTGTTTAGCTGCTATCTCTGTTTCAGATAGGTGAGGGATGGTTGGAAGACCTCCAAACTGTTCTTCCTGTCCATAACTGTCAGGAACAGCACTAGGGGACACGGCAAGAGTCTCCACTAAAGCAACACGATCTGTATCTCCCACTCTTTCATCATCAGGACAGACGCTGTAGGTGAGCTGTCTTTCACAGATTGCTTCTACAACAGACTGATCTACCACATTGATGTTCTTTGGATCAGAAAGATGATCTTGTGTGATCTTGTTTGTTTTCTGTCTTATGTCTGCTGGTCACGCTTTTGATTTCTTGTGGAGAGGTGGATAGCCAGAGGTCAAGCTGTGGAGAGGCTTTATGATGCTGGAGTAGCCCTTAATGAACCTCCTATAGTATCCATCAAAACTGAGGAAAGATCTCAGCTCTCATAGGGTCTGAGGGACAGGCCATGTCTTAAGAGCTGAAATCTTCTCAGGATCTGTCTCAACACCATTTCTGGAGACTACATGACCCAGATAATGGACTGATGTCTGGAATAAGACACATTTTTCTGGGAATAACTTCAACCGAACGTCTTTGAGATGAGTTAGCACTCTCATAAGTCTTTCTTCGTGTTCCTCAAGGGTTCTGGAAAATACGATCACGTCATCAAGGAAAACCAATGCATCTCCCCCTGTTGGCATTCGTCACACCTTGAGGCATCCTGTTGAACTCCCAGAGCTGCTGAGTGATGCTTGCTTCCATTCGAGTGGGACTGGGGAATCACCAAAATTGAAATTTAATGTGGGTTCTTGGGATGACTGGGTCTCGGCAGATGTCTGGAGGGGTTCTGATTGCTTGGCTATGCTGTGCTCCTTTCATAGGATGGTCTGATAAGCGCTAACCTCTGCAATAGTGCACTTTGGAGAGATGACAATGTCATGGACAGACTTGTTGCTTATGACGACTGGCAGCATATGGGGCCGTAGCTGGGGGAAGTCAACTAGACCAGTTTTTACTAGCAGACCACCTGGCAAGGGGGATGATGATGGATACTCAATGACGACGGATTTCTCATCCTGAAGGACACTGACAAGGGTGACTCCCTCTACCACTACAGTTTCACTGGCTGGAATGACTTGAGGCATCTTGCCTTGCATCTTGACTACCCCCTGGTGGCTGTTGCTTGCCTGCTTCCATCTTATTTCAATGACTTTGAAAACTACTTTGTAGCCTTATGGGAGGGGCTGCCGATTGGTTAAGTCAGTCTCTGAGTAAATGTCAAATAGCACATCTAAGGTGTTTGTGCCTATGAGCATGAGAGATTGTGAAGTGTCAGGGACAACCAAGGCAAGTGTGTTTACATCCATTGGGGCTCCTATGAAGGCTTTTGGAAAGGTTATGGTCATTTCTATATAGCCAAAGTAAGGCACTAGCTGGCCATTTGCACCTTCCACCTCTAAGAGGTCATGAAGCGGCTTAATCTTCTGCTCACAAAGGTGCTGCTTGTGAAATGACTCAGGTACAGTGGTAACTTGTGAGCCTGAGTCAAGAAGGCAGTTGACCTCTTCACCTCTCAAGGTCACTTGGGCTGTGCTCTTGATGCCAATCAGCCGTTTGGGGAGTCGAAACGGTGGGTCCTGCTTGGAATGTTGTAGGCTGGAACATGTGCTTTAACGCTCTTTGCATGCGTACTGTCTTTGTTGATCTCAACAGGGGTGTTATCTTCATTGTTTACATCTGAGGGACGTTGTTGACTCTCCTCAGCCCCTGTTTGTCCCGCAACAGGAACTGTTAGTTGTTTGAGCCATTTTGTGCTTCCCACTGTTGCTGTTTTCAGGGTTGTTGCAGCAGGGGGCCATCTTCGCCACAGTTAAAATAGTACCAGGGCTTGGGTTTGTATGTTTCTTTTTGGTCTGTCTTTGCACGCCTGTATCTGTATTGTCTGGCTTTGACATTCTGCTCTGAGGTTTCCATGCAGATCCATTGCTGCTAGCCCCTTTAGTCTTTTTCTGTGACATGAATGTAGTTAGCTTGCTTTGCAGACTTGCCACTTGTTTTCTCAAATCCTCAATAGCACTGATACAGCTCTCACCCTTCTCTTCTGGTTCACAAACATATGCGCCATGGAACTGTACCTGAACTCTTTGCTTTGTGATTCTTTTGCTCCAGTTGCAGGGCGCTGAGCAAGGTGTTATCCCAACACCCCTGCAGAACTGCTTAAAAAAATGTTTATCTACTTCTTCATGTGTAACCCCCCCCTTTGTGGCTTGGCTTAAGGCTAACTGGAGCCAATGAAGGTAAGTGGACGGTTTCTCACCTGGGTCTTGGAGGGTGTTCAGGAATTGAGCGAAAAGCTCCTCTCCATCTTCCACAGTACCGAAAGCTGAGTCTAGGAGTTGTAGGTAGGCTGCAGGCAGTGACTCAGGCCGTAAGCCTTTAACTATATCAACTGCTGGTGGGAACAAGCTCTCAAGGATCTCTCTGGATATTTGCAGGGGGGACATGCTAGGATAATTTTGGAGCAACTCAATGTGTGTGCGCCATGTGTCATAATCAGTTTCATGATTAGGTGTGGGAGTCTTGCCGGAGAAGGAGCAGAGTCTCACTTGGAATTGGCTGTGTGGGACAACGTCTTGCCTCCGTATAATATGCTGGACCACGACCTTCTGGATGTCAGGTGGGTTCAAGTCACTTACTGAAAGGGATGATGCTCTTTTCCCATTAGTGAGGGGAACATGGTCAGTGTCAGTGGCACATTGTTGCTTGGTGTAACATCTGAAAATGAGGTGTGAGGCTGTTGCTCTTTATGAGCAGGTGGGGATAAGACAGTGGTCTCAACATGTGTGGGGGAGGATTCTTCAGTTGTGTGCTGCAGGGCTTCAACATCTTTCCCGATCTGAGACATAATTTCTTTTAACACCTCACCATAGTCTTTGCCACTCTTCTTAGCTAGTTTCTTGAGCTCAGCTAATTATGTCTTAGTAACATTACTTTGGTAGCATACGTGCTACCAAAGTTGGGTCTTAACTTTATAGACAACAGTGGAGTCACCTTGTGCCATGCACATGTGCGGTAAGAGCGGTTCTAAACCACTGTGAGCCACTGTACTTAGCAACAATAATGAGGCAGATGCAGGAATGACAATTGAGTAGCCACTCTTATAATTTTTTACAATGGATAAGATATTTTGTATGGTTCGTACACAATAATCATACAAAGAAAATAAAGAGTAGTGTGCACACTTAAAACAAACAATGTCTGTTGGGGCCCTTAAACAAAATGGAATTGTTGCTGGTCTTATTGTCGTAGAGTTATTGCAAGTTCACCTGATTCCAAGGATCCTTGTAGGGTAATGTAAGTGTATAATGTGTGTGAATCAATGTGTACGTGGATATCTCCTTGGTGCTGATATTTCTTCAGGGTAGTTGGCTCACCATCTATTACAGCAGGAAGTTTGTCCTAAACCTCAGACTCTTCTGTCCTCCAAAAAAACTTGACCTGTAGACAAGATCACACAATTTACATTCAACACCGTTCATTCTCAGATGCATCATTAGGGATATCAAATGTCTAAAGATGCACCCCGTTACATCTAATTCTGACATGAATTGTTATCTCTATTCAAATCTCAAATCTCTGTCTCAGTTGTACAACGTTTGGTCTTAAGTGTATCATTTATGAGAGCTAAACATTAAAGTGCTCACACATTCACATGTTCATGAGAACAGTGTTTCAATAATACTTACGGTAAGTAACCATTAACATTCAAAATATCATTTATCACCACCAAATTCAGAACCATGTGCAAATAACATAACAGTACACATTTTGAGTTAGACTTTGAGGTATTAAAAAAATGTGCTTAATTTACTCTTACACTATAGGCAAATTTGCGCAGCCAGGAGCAGCAGCATAGTCAGATAGCTTGTTACTTTTACTTGATTTATTTATTTATTTTTGTTGTATTTTTGCTGCCCAACTTTGTCAACCTCTACAGAAGATCTTCAACCTGAGTCTGCATTTGGGGAGGGTACCAGCTACATGGAAAACATCTTGCATTGTACCGATACCAAAAATAAAATTTCCATCTGAACTCAAAGACTACAGACCAGTGACCCTGACTTCACATATCGTCAAAACATTGGAGCGTCTTCTTCTTCGTCTTCTGAAGCAAGAGGTCAATGACAATGATCACAGATTATTTGATCCCCTGCAGTTTGCATATAGAGAACACATGGGAGTTGATGATGCTGTTCTCTATATGCTTCACCGTGCTCTCTCTTATCTGGAGGAATCAGGCACTTATGTTAGAGTCATGTTTTTTGATTTTTCTAGTGCATTTAACTCCATCCAACCCATCATACTCAAAGACAAGCTCAGAGAGATGGGAGTGGATTCCTCCCTTGTTTCCTGGATCACAGATTACCTGACAGAAAGGCCACAGTTTGTCAGGTTGGGGAACTGTGTTTAGGGGACAGTCATGAGCAGCACGGGGCTCCACAGGGGACTGTACTGGCTCCATTCCTGTTCACACTGTATACCTCGGATTTCAAATACAACTCTGAGTCCTGCCACATCCAGAAATACTCGGATGACGCTGCTATTGTGGCATGTATCAGGAACAGCAAGGAATCCGAATACAGGGATCTAATAACAGCCTTCAGTGAATGGAGTCAACAAAATCGCCTTCAGTTGAACACCTCAAAAACGAAGGAAATGATCGTGGATTTCCGCAGGTCTAAGCCCCCTCTGGAGCCAGTGACAATCTGTGGGGTGGAAATAGAAGTGGGGACCATGAGAACTGCGTGGTGCATTCAATTGCAATAGGACAACTAACACTTTATTGAATGTGAACAAATAAAGATACAAAAAAATAAACAGTCTCTCTTCTTTTATTGTACTTAGTTAACCATGTGTTTTCTTTACACCTAGTTACACATGCCCTAGAGCCCAGTAGAGGGCTCCACCTGTGCTTATAAAACCAGGGTCACAATATCGTATCCTTGATTCTTTTATTTGTTATTCTATGGATGTGCAATATTTCAAGCCACAGTACAGTCATAGCCTGGTTGCTGGGATCAAGTTTAATATTCAATTTTTGATCTCTCTTTTCATTGCCTTTTCTCTAATCCAGCAATAAAATTGCTATTGAAAGGAATCTCCAAATGCTCCATTTTTATTCCTGATCTTAGATGCTCCATTACACTTTCTGTTTTGCATAAAATAATATCTGTTCTTCAGGATGGCTTAATTTCTCCTCATGTTGATAAACTTCTTGAAAGCATATTTTTGTTAGGTTTCTATGGGCTTTTAAGAATTGGTGAATTTACTTCCTCTTCAAATGCTTCAATCCTGCCTTTAATCCTGACCTTTCATTCTAGCTATTATAGTTTATTTCTCAAACATACTAAGGCAAGGGATGCTTGCTCTGTTGTTGTTGCTAAACTTAACCCCTCTTTTTACTCATTGAGAGCTATGAGTAATGTCAAAAATGTCAAAACTTTGGTTTAGCCATCACTTAGGAAAGGTTCTCTTGAAATGTAATCACAGTAATTTCAGCAACAAGGCAAGGAATTTCTTCAGCTTCCCTTCAACAATTGTGCCGCAGGTCTTCCTCTGCATATTCATCCTACATTCATCCAGATTATGCCTCAGTCCTAGCCTCTCAAAGACCTCTTAAACCCTGATCATCAAGTAAGTCATGCATATAACTGGTGGTGGTTATTGCTATTCTCATTCTCTGCATCATTATATCATCACTTTCCCTGCATTTCTACTGGCCATATCCCCCGCATCGTCACTGCCTTTTTCTTTTTATTATAGCTGGGCACTGGCCCTACTTCTCTGCATCATATAGTCATCATTCCCCTGCATTCTACTGGCCATATCCCCTACATCTCCACTGGCCTTTTATCATTATAGCAGACATTGGCCCTTCTACCTTACATCATGTAATCACCATTTCCCTGTATTTTCTGTCCATGTCTACTGCATTGTCACTGGCCTTTTCCTAATTATTGCTAACTGATTTCTTCTGCACCATCGCTAGCCTTTGTTCTCTGCATTGCTGCTGACCTCATAGTTTCCTGTTCCCTATTCCTGCTTGAGATTTCTCTTATATGGTTAATTAATATGATTATTTTTTGATTATGTCTGATTTCTCAAAATCCTTTCCCAGCCAATCATAATTTGACATGGGTGCTGTTTAACCAATCATCAGTTTGCTGTCAAACTTTAGAAGTGTTCTCTCTCTCAGCTGTCATTTCAGCACTGTGTTTTGCGACTCACTTCTACCCCTTCGTCCACTTCATGAAAAATACCTGGCTCTACTCTTGTCAGTTCATCGGACCTTAAAATATCATGCAGGAAGATGTCCCAGCAGCACAGTATCTAGGGGAGAATGGGGTAGCCACTTTTTACATTTGATGATTTTACTGCAAAATAAAAGTGTATTTGTTTCAAATAATAGTTACTATGTATACTTCAAGTTGTTGTGTACCCATGGAAATTAAAACAAGTTATCTAATTATTGTGGTTTTAGGATGATGACCCATCAAAAAAAGTTAGTCCTGTGGCACAACTTACCCCAAGGTGGGAGTAAAATGAGCGTGGGGATGGGGTAAATAGTGCTACCTATTGATGTAAAAATTACACAAAATCATGCAAATATGAGATAATTTTGAACTTTAGTAATGCCGTCAATTTAACAAAGGCAAAAAATAATACGTTTGTGTCCTGTTGTTCAACATGTTATCAACATGTACTGAGATTTATGATCACAATGTGTAATTCTGAGGAACATGTGAATGTGTTGATATTTGCACATTATTATACATAACACATAACTATGTTAGTATTCACACATCATTGCTCATCTCCGTGGTAATCCGACACAGTCACTGTGTTAATATCCTTTACACACTTAATGTATCTCAATTAACCTATGTGAATTGTGACACATTGTGTAACGTGTTGGCCCAAATTCAACTCACTGATATGTAGGAATTTAACACAGCTTGTGTTGATATTGACACATCTTTGGTAAAAGTGTGGCCTGCACACTTGAATAGACCCCACTTACGTTAGCTGAACTGTTGTATCCCTGCTCGGGTCAAATCTGTCTCATTTTGAACAGCAGGACTCAAATATTAAACAAAACCTTGTGGTTGCTCAACAATTTCTTTCAGAAATATATATAAATATATATACTGAAAAAGTTCACACTATTGGCCTGTCCAGGGATCTATGTCCTCCAAACTCCAAGTTGCAAGTGACCAGAGTGATTGTAACATTGACCATATGCTTAAGTATCTCTCTCCAGGAACTGGCAGCATTCCTTGCATCCCTCTCCATGTTTGCAATAATTCTCCTGTTTTCCACTGATTTAATTTTTGAACAATACTTACAACAACATTTTTGAGAGTACAGTGATCAGGTTTCCATACTTCAGAAATTAAACCCCTGCTAATTTGACCTGTTCAAATCATGACTACACAAAATTATTTTAAAGAAATCAAAGCTGTAATTAAAAAAAAAAAACTTCTCAAAAACCAAACCAAGATAAATTTGCAACAAATTAATGAACCAGATCTCAAACTGGTGGTCTGTGGCTGACCACAGGAGGGTCTAGGAGCAGCAGAGCCGGTGTGCTCATTATGGATCATGTGCTTTCACTTTGTGCATGACCTTATCCAATGCCTCTGCAGAGAAGGGCTCCTTCTTACTACTTGGCAAATGCATCATCATAATAGCAATCTGCCGAGTTACAAGTGCACCTGGCTCTTAAAGGGAATGGGAGGTGTGATTGGTTTATTGCATGCTACACCGAAAACACACCCATAATTAAGAGACTAAGGACCATTTTCCACTATTAAAATAGCAAAAGTGTTACATCACTGATATTTATGGCAGTGGCGTAATGGTTAATATGTCTTGTAAACACAGCCAGGACACTGCCAGAGGACAATCTAACAATTAAAACTGAATTTGAAACTTGTCAGTTAAGTTGAACACGGCACGGTGTGTCTGTGTGCACTCTAGTAACGCCTATTTAGTGCTTTGGATTTGATCTTATAATTATATAATAATTATAATAATGTTTTGTCCATCATGCCATAGCCTGTGTGCCTGTACAAACTGATCTTTATAATATATCTGTATATTGCAGTTGTTCCCAAAGACTTTGAGGGTTTAAGGATAGAGGATGTTGTATTGCTATACTGTAGGGCGCCTGAGGCAAATTTGTGATTTGTGATATTGGGATACACAAATAAAATTGACTTGACTTGACTTGACTTGGACCAAAAGACTTGAGACCTGGCTTGGACTTGGACAAAATTACTTTAACAACTCTGGTAGCTACATACAGTGTATTGTGATAGCTACAAGCTTTGATGTTTTCCTTATTCCTTCTTGTGCAAAAACATTTCAAGCAAAATATATTCCACATCTCATTTATAGTCCAGTAATGGCATGCTGGTCCAGGCTATATGCTGTACAGAGATGGCTTTGCTTTTCATGCAGTGCTAACCCCTAGCCACTGCTGTATTTGTGGCCGTGTTTGCCCTCCATAGATGTTAGAATTTCCAATTCATTAAGCCACACTTTGTTTGAGAGGGCCAGCAAATTAAAGTGCCGGATGTTGTGTTTTTTCTCCTTCTCTCCATCCTCCATCTCTGTGTATCTTTCTCTTCTTTTGCACAGCTGAGAGTTGCAGCAAGCATGACTTTGTCTCTGAACCTCTAATATACAGCTTGGGTCCTCCGTACTCTCCACTGTGTTTGTGTGTGTGTGTGTGTGTGTTCCGTTGGAGCCCTGTCTGCTTTGCCAAAGAAAGTCGACCTACTCAGTTCTTTCAATTTATTAACTCCCTACTAACATACTGACAAGCAGCTACCAACATACTGTGCTAAAACAAACAGAAGCACTGCTTGTCATTGTGTAACAATACACAACAGGCTTAATAAACAATCTGATTTAGGCAAATAAACATTCTATCTTTCCTATTCTGTATATATTCTTACTGTACACCTTATGAATTGGTTGTTGGCAGTAAAGCAAATTTCAGGCTCAACATCGCTTTGCTCTTGTTTTCTTGCAATATCTTCTTGTATCTTGCAATACTATTTCTGTACAACTTGCAAATTACTGTACTTTTAAAACATGGCATTTAGGATAATGGCTAATTTTTTGAGTCAGGTACAGTATGTATCAGGTTATAGAACATTAAAAAAAACATAAAACATATACTTGTTGTTGTGCTGTTGTAAAAACAGAGGGTTATCTAAATTGAATACATGCATTCATGGTCCCATATGTATTTGGAGTGATGTCACTGGGAAATCCAAAAGAAATAATCTTGTTTCGCCTTTTTCATGTTCAAATCTAGAGTATATTCAAAGATTTATTGCTGTTTTCTGCATTTTCTACAGCATGCCCCTGTGCTTCAGGTAAGAATAATCTTTTTAATATCACCTCCAGCTCTCTTTTCACCTTCCCACCATTACCCTCAATAAATTTGTACAAACCACCCAATTCAGAAACCCAAACAATCTGGCTCAAAGTTCCACAGAGAGGACAGGCAATATAGTGAGAACATTAACTCACGGCTATATTTTTCTTCTATTTCTCCTGTCTACAAAACCTTCTTCAGAAAGAGCTACACAAAGTCTTACTAAACATTGAGTGTGAAACACATTGCATTTTAATATTTGCATTTTCATCAACAAACCCAAACTCTGGGGTCTTATTAGACAGCCAATTCCTTGTCAGAGAGGGGCCTTCAGCAGCATCACTGCTGGAGTCTCCCTCAACAGTAGGCACTGATGGAATTTTGTTCCTGCAATTCAACAGCAAAGGCGGTAGCAGGCATTTTACTAAAGTGGACAGGGAGGAAGAGGAACCCAGTGCTACCACAATGTCTCTGTGAAATGAAAGTCAGGTCTAGCCAGCACAGGGCTCTGGCAGAGGACACCTCGACTAATAAAGTTCTTAGAAAGGAGGACATGAAAGATAGTAAGGGAGAGAAACAAAGGAAGTGTGAAGCCAAGGGAAAGCGAGCACTCTGGGAAAGAGACCGACAGACCAGAACATGCAAGGAAGCAAAGCTGAGACAGAAAGAGAACGAACCCACAGGGAAAGAGAGAGACAGAAAGGGAGACAGAAAATAAAAAACAAAATGCTGTTTTTGAGTAATGTATGTAATGATTTTTTGATCGTTTAGTTTTACACTGTTTTTTTCTAGATCTATTTTTTTGTTTTTCTGTTGGTAGACTTTCTGGTTAATCACAAATGCCATAGTTTAGCTGTCGAACTTTTCCAACAACTTTTCAATAACGCAGCTGAAAGATAAGCCGGTCACATTGGTGATTGTATTAACTGTTATCTAGCTGTTAACACCATTGGAGAGCAAACATATTCTCTATCTGGTCCTTGCTGATGCAGACTACAGTTTGTACCCGTTGCGCCTGTTTGTGTGTCTGGGTGTGTTTGTGGATATGACCACATTTATGCAGAGAGTGTGCAAACACACGAACAGATAAGCTGGTGATTCAGTGAGAATGGGTACGGAACTAATTGTCCATTAATAAAACCACTGGCTTAATTACTCACACTGATATTTATCTTGTCTGAAGCAGAAATCAGTGGTGGACAAATCTGCACAAGGTCAGTGACATACTGTAGCAACTCTAGACTACAGTACATTCTATCTATCTATCTATCTATCGATCGATCGATCGATCTATCTATCTATCTATCTATCTATCTATCTATCTATCTATCTATCTATCTATCTATCTATCTATCTATCTATCTATCTATCTATCTATTATGGTCTTGTAAAGTTGATATGTCTAACTTGTTAATCAATCATTGACTGTTTACCCACAATGAGCAGACATAGGGTACATTAGAATTCTTTCAGAGCTGATATTCACTGTTCTTTATTGCATCTTAACTATGTGTGCATGTGTTGGCATTGTGTTTGCTCATCAGAACTCTATCATAAATTGATATTTTTTCCAGGTTAAAGCCACATGTTAGTACTACTACACTTTTAGTTCCTGGTTGTTTTATCTATATATTTTAATGAAGTAAAAGATTTTAGTTATCAGACATTTGGATCTTAAGTTATAAGTTTCCTGGTCATGATAGCCTGCCACAAGTGGATTTGCCGTTAGCATAACCTGGTTTATTTCTAGCATAGGAGCTAGCTAGCAAATGGGGACTCTAATATCACCACTGGGGAGAGGAGGGAGGAAATCACGTCTATCTAACCTGCTTACTGGCAATAATGCCTTAATGCACAGGCCTCACAAGACATCAGCTTAAAAAACACAGGAACACAGTAAACATGATGTAGGAGAGAAAAACTACCTGTGATGTGAACCTGTCAAACTCTTGAGGTGAAGAAAAGACTGTGTTCCCTAATACAGACATAGGTCTAGTTAATAATTCTCTTCAGTCAGGCCTTTTCCCAAGGGCCCTAAAGACCACAGTTAAACCTCTTTTAAAAAAGTGTTACCTGGATGCCTCAGTGATAAATAATTACAGGCCCATATCAAACCTACCTTTTATAGGAGAGATCATTGAAACGTTTTTTTTTTCAACAACTTAACACTTTCTAGGTGCAAAATAGCTTTTATAAATACTTTTCAGTCTGGATTTTGACCACAGCATAGCACTAAGACTGCACTCGTGAAAGTTTTAGACAACATTCATCTGAGCAGTGACAAAAATTTCGGTTTTAATATTACTGGATCTCATTGAGGCATTCCATGAAGTTCACCATAAGATACTGCTCAACAGACTGGAAAAGTGGGTGTAATTTTCTGGCACTGTGCTAAATTGGTTCAAATTATATTTACAAGATAGGCACTACTTTTTACCAATTGGTAATTATGAATATGATGGAACAAAAATCACATGTGGAGTTCTAAAAGGGTCTGTCCTTGAATCTCTTCTATTCAATGTCTACATGCTCCCCCTTGCTTTTGGAATTATGATTATGGAATATTATAACGTATTGTGGTGGAAAATTAGGATTATAATAATAAAAATGAAGGTGAAACATTTGTATTTACAATAAGCATTTTTAGAAGTAAACACTGAAGGAATGGTTTAACAGAAGTCTAGGTAATACTAAAAAAGTGACTCAGCTAAAAACTCAAGGCCGTTAGAGTGTGGGAAAGTTAAAGAGTCCAAATTAGAATGGAAAAAAACTGCGAGCAGTATGACACTAAGGTTGTCTATGTTTGGATTACTTTTGGGTTAATATCAAAAATATGATCATCACAGAAGGTGTGGTGTAATATGAGACACCACATTAGGGGGTATAAAACGCATTGTTTATGAGAATCTGCGGGTTTTGCCCTTGGTCAAAGCCTCGGTTTACTCTGTATTTGCACTTTGATACACAGTAAATCTATTCACATTTAAACTCTTTTAGCTTCAGTGTATTCTTTCGAGTCTATTTCTCAATTAGTAATGAAATAAGTCTTTGAGTTGTGGGAGAGTCGAAGTTCAAGGCCCAACTGAAGATTTACCACGACAGTATCTTACCAAACTTATGCAGATGACACACAATTCTACATAATAGTGTAATCACATGACTATTGTCACTTACATTTGCTGAATTATCGCACTGAACAAATCAATGAATGGATGTGCCAGAATTTTCTGGGAAAAAACTGAAATAATTGGTTTTGGCCCCAAAGGAAAAAAAAAGTCACATAGAGACGCTTATAAAATTAGCCCACTGCCACCTTACAAAATAGCAAGAATTAAAGAATTTCTGTCTAATCAAGATACAGAAAAACAAGTTCATGCATTTATTTTCAGCAGGCTAGATTATTTTAATGGTGCCTTCCTAGGTCTAAACAGATAGTTGCAGCTCATCTGATTGTTTGTCAAAGGATATAAAGCATTAAATAAATACACTAATAAATCACTGATTGTACATTATGAAGCATCCAGACCCTCAGGTCATCTGGGACAGGTTCAAATCAAATCAAATCAAATCAAATCAAATCAAATCAAATCAAATCAAATCAAATCAAATCAAATCAAATCAAATCAAATCAAATCAAATTTTAAGCATACACAAATAAATAATTAATAGTGAAAGATAAAGCTTTAAGGACATTTAAAGGCCTGAGAAAACACGTGGGTCTTAAGTCTAGCCTTAATTGAGAATGGTAAACTGTTCCAAAGTTTTGGGTCAGCTCCTACAAATGCATGACTACCCTTACCCCTTAGCCTTAATCAAGGGCCAACAAGGAGCAACTGGTCTGAGGGATGGGGATGGAAAGGGGGCAGAGGAGCTCAGAGATGTATGGGGGTGCCAGGCTGTGTACAGCTTCAAAAACAAACAATAGAACTTTAAACTCAGTCCTATACTTGACCAGTAACCAAGGCAGGAACATCTGTACACATGTGATGCTATCTCTCCTCCTGGTACCAGTAATAGTCCAGCAGCAGGTTCACTCATTGTTCCCAGGATCAAAACCAAGCAAGATGAAGCAGCTTTTAGTTTTTATGTTCCCCACCTGTGGAACATGCTCCCTGAATACCTGAGGTCTGCTAAAACTGTCATCTCATTTAAATCATCATTGCCAGTTTTTGAAAGACAGGCATTTCATTTGATCAACACAAATGTAATTTTTACACATTTCAAACCAGTAAAAATATCTTATTGTCTAACTTATGCAGCTTTCTCTTTCCTTTATGTCCAGTGGCTCATGGTCTGCCTCATTTATGTTCAGGTCATTCTGCAGGGAGTAGAGATTCAAACAGACAGGCTTAAGGTCTGGATGAAGAGTCATGCACCATGGCTAACTTATATAGAAGAAAAAAATACTACTCTGTTGCAGACTAAGAGGAATGAGGTTGATTCTCGGGTAGGTCAGTATCCTCTGGCTCAGAATTGGATTCTGGCTCTGGTGGCTTAAAAAGGTAGGCATGTGTAGGCAGAAGAAAGTTGCTAGACGGAGCATCCATTTTTGTGGTCAAAGTGGTGATATTTAATAGATAGTTGACAGTTGAGAGGGGGCATGGTTTCAGCACATTCAGCAGACACACCCCTAGCATTTGAAAGCAGAGAAAATGGCTTAATTTTTAATGATTTTGAAGCCTAATTTTATATATATTTGGAAATGTTTTTAATCAATCAAATTTGACACTTAACACACTTTTCTGTGATGTGTGACTTAGAAGATATATTTAAAGTTGCTTTGCACAGACTTAAAACATTATTGTTTACTGCAGCTTGCCAACAAATTAAATACATAACTTCTTTTTAATATTTAACTATTTATTTTCTTGTTTTTGCTGTTTTTTAAATGCAACTTTAATGTATTTTTGTCATTTTGTCTTTTTTCTAATTGATATGAAATGTATTCATCCTTCTGATAAATGCCAACGAAGGGTATGGTATTACGTAATGGTAATGGGCAGAGATCTAAGATTAATGGGTTTTTTTTCTTTTTGTTTGATAAGTATATTAACATTCAAAAAAAAGAAAAACAAAGTAGGCTCTCTGTTGCTCACATTTCTGACTGATTATTTTTGCACTCTTAGTAATCTAATACCAGAAGTATATTTTATGTTAAGCTCTTGCTAAATAAGATGACGAAGAATTACTCCTAAATAAATTAAGGGAGTGAAAAACACTATACACCATTTTGTACTTATATCTGGCCTCTGTCCCAGTTCCACTAACTTGAGCAGTCCGCTGGGTGATTTATGTTCAAGCCACCCGTACTGCACTGTTAGTGTACAAGCATGTAAATGTAAGTGTGGAAAATATGTTAAAATATTTAACTACAAAATAATGGTATGGTCGATCATGATTTCAGAAAACAATTTCTTTTGGAGGATTACTGATGATATCCCAATACCTTAATATGTGTAACCAGTCACTGGGATAATTATAAAATACAGAATTAGAATTATCTACTGAAATAGACATTTATTACCCTTTACTAGAAATACAGACCTTCCTCGAAATTCATGCAGTCCCTTTGTGTAATCCATCTAGCTTGATGAACTGTCTTAGCCTGTCTTTATTAACTTCCTGAAAATTAATTGACGTATTGCAACATCTTTTTCTGCAACTTAAAAATTAACATTTGGAACACTTGGCCTTGCAACTATGTATCACTTACTTCTCTGTTTTAAGTTTATCTGTAGGTGTCAGACAGCTTTTTTAGGAAAGCATTTAAAATGTAATGAATATGAACCTGAGTTAGACATTGTTCATTTTTTATACTGGCTGTTTGAACTTGAACTTGAGCTTATTATTTTTCCATTGAAAAAAGCACTGAACATTAATTTGCTGCATAGTGTTGTGGATTTTCTGAGTGTTGGCAGTTTTCAGTTTGAAGAAGAAAAACCAAAAGAGGAGTTTGGGAATGTTTTAATGACCTTGATCAAGGGAGGAAAATATAGAATCTACGTCTGAACCAGACGTCATCTCCAACTCTTCTGCCCTCTGAAAATCCAAGACCAGCCTTTAAGCAAATCAGAGATATTGGTTCATCAGTTCCAAATCATAAATCCGTGACCTCTAGTTGTATCTCAGGCCTTTGTCTTGTTTCATCTGGCAATGGCCTGCATTCTAGTCTTGGTTCACCTGTGAGGCTCCTTGTTATCAAACAGCCATGCCCCTATCTTCTGTTTGAGAAGAGAGAGTACAGTTTGACATTTTGTAGTCAAACTGTAACCTGGTAGTACCAAGTTGTAACCTTGTAAACATAGAATCCTGCCTGTCACTGCATTGTGTCCCCTAATAAATAGGTTATTGTTTGATAAAAAAGAAAAATTAGGCTACAGTGAAAAAACATTTCTGTAGGCATCTCAAGCTGCTAATGTAGTGTCTGATCATTACATTCAAGTAACTTCAAGCACTTCACAGAGAGCTGCTAGTGTGTAATCAGAACTTGTCTTATCTCTCAATAATAGGACATTCATTGTCCTGCCTGCTGAGAGTAGAAATCTTGAAAATTACTCTTCTAGTGCATCACAGAGAATCTGTAGTAGTTTTGAAAATCTCTTTTGAAAATGAATTTCTAATAGCTGATATTCTCTCATGTCAGGAGTGGCTACAGGCAAGAGAAAGAGTGAAGAGTGGATAAAAGAGAACAGAAGAGATAAAAAACATGGAGCATTTAGGAAGATACATATTTCTGGAGAATGTGCCATTCAATGCCTGCCCTGGTTTTCTAAGGCTTTATTTAACAGTGAAAATGTTTTGTAGAAGGATGAGCCTATAAAGGCACTTCTGGGAATGGATGTGCTCCACAACCTCTACTACCAACCTCTGGCTATCTCTGTTTCACCCCCATGCTCTTACATGCACACACATACACTTACACAAACTGGTACTGCAGCTCATTTAAAGATAAGGTGATATTTTCAAGTATCTATGGGATGATGGACTAGTCACTATTATTTTGCATGGAGTTGTTAATAACTTGAACCTATGCATGGCCATGGTCTTGTATTTCAATAAACAACAGTAACAGAAATACTAATTACTGTATAATACAGTAATCACAAGTAAGTAAGTAAAATGTTTTTTCTTCTTCTTCTTTTTTAAAACACATTTTCTGTTGTACCTGTTGGAGTTGATTACATAGATAGTTTAAAGATTGCAGTGCAGTGCCCCTCACCATTTAACTCTCCAAAAACAAATGGAGTTTCCTCCTTGTCACTCATAACTAATTCCAAACACAATTAGGTCATATATAGGAAATAGAAAACACAACATCTCAATATGTTTAGTAAAATAAATAAATAATCTCCCTCTCACCCCTCTCCCATGAGGGTGGTGGTGTGTTTTCCTCAAACTCGGGTCCTCTACCAGAGGCCTGGGAGTTTGAAGATTCTGCGCAGTATCTTAACTGTTCCTAGGACTGTGCTCTTCTGGACAGAGACCTCAGATGTTGTACCTGGATTCTGCTGAAGCCACTTCCAGTTTGTGGGTCACAGCCTCTAGTGCTCAAATTACAACTGGCATGACCGTTGCCTTTACTCCCTGCTTCCTTTCTTTTCTTTCAGCCCTCGGTATTTTTGAAGTATCTCATGCTCCTTATTCCTGATGTTACTGTCACTTGGGATTGCTACGTCTATCACTTTTGCCTTCTTCTGTTATTTGTGAATCAACACGATGTCCAGTTAGTTAGCCATCACCAGTTTGTCAGTCTGGATCTGGAAGTCCCACAGGATCTTGGCTTGGTTATTCTCAAACACCTTAGGAGGTGTCTTCCATTGTGATCTTGGGACCTCCAATCCATACTCAGTGCAGATATCCCTGTACACTATGACAGCCACTTAGTTATGGCATTCTATGTACGCATATATATATGTTCCAGCATATAAAATATTGGATATATGTTTTTTCTTGTGATCTTGAAAAGTTAATGTGACTTTTTCACAACCTAATGTTGACTCAATGACTGAATGCTTTGTTGAGCATTTCTAATTTTGAATATCTTTTATTCTTCTGTTCTTATGCAAAGACATCGTGTAGCAGTACAGTCTTTAATAAGACAAAAACTGGATTGCACAGCAGCTACATTGCCTTGTTGTTGTTGACCTTTGATGTTGACCTCTGAGCCTGTGGTGGATGGTGTGGTTGCAACAAAATAAGTGCTTAGGAATGGTGAGGTCAGGTTAATACCTTGCAAAAGATAGATTATCACCAATTTAACATAGTGATGCCCATTTAAAAAGTGTGGGGATTTTTTGTGAGTTTTCAGATGCCTCATATACACAGACTGCAGCACTCCTCCTCCTGTACTTAAAATGTCTATATCCTATTCACTCCAGATTAACCTGGGATAACACTGAACTAAATGTAAAATGGATTGGTTTTGTCTTATAAATCCAAATGTGATTAAACCTGCTTCCTGTACTGCACCTGTTTTTGTCTCTGTTTGTCTGAGAGTTCCTGCTTGACCTTGCCTATGCGGCAAAGACCAATCGATAGCTGTGATTATTACAGCAACGTGAGTCACTTTAATTCCAGCCAGATGCCAAGGAACATCAGTATTCATGAGGACAGGTCACACGCCTTAGTATTTTCTAATCTAAAATAAAATTGTGCTGATTATCTCTCCCTCTCTCAGTCTACCACCCGTCTCCTTTTCTATATGTCATTCAATAACAATGACATACACAATTACACTTAACATGGACTGATTGAACACACCGGAAGAAATATCACAATAAAACATCCACATACTCCACTTGTCAAACTAAAAACACATTTTTTTTGTCTTGAAATCACCTTTTTGAAATCCAAAAATAAGTTCTTTACAATTTATGTTTAACATTGAGAGAAAATTGAAAAATCATGGTAAGACATTTTTGAGTGATCCTAATAGTGAATCTTCTAAATTGCTTTCATCTAGTTGATAGATTTTTTATGACTACACTGACTAAGGCTGGGCTCTTAATACACAGTTTAAGAGTGCCTTTCATGATCAAGGAAACTTTTGCATTAATGGAGAATAGCCACCAACCTGGTGGTCCACTGGATGCTGCAGACATCATCCTGTGTTTGTCAGAGGTGCATCATGTCCTGTAAAGGCAGGGAATTGATGAACATGGTAGTAGAATGTTAAATTTGAAGTATTCAGATTTCCTGTATGAGCTGAATGAATCTGACTTGTCATTCTCTGCATGGAGAGGCTCAATGATTAGGTTCAACTGCCAGAAAAGGACGACACAGAAACTACTACGCAGAAACTAGTCCGTGTTAAATGTGCAATGTTGGACCAGAACATGTTCAAGATTTTGGGGAGTATGCACACATTAATTCAGGTCATAATCAACAGTCAGCAATTATCTTGTATGTTTGGATTGGAGGGATTTTAATCTCCCTACTCCTAATTAATCATGACATGGTGGACAACCAAGATGATATCATGTTTTAGATTTGAACTAGTGTGTGGACCAATCTGACCATGACCCCATGCTTGTAATTTCTAAAAAAAATAGATGATTTTGAAAGTTTTCGAGGTCAGTTTGTATTTCTGTGTTCCTGGCTTTAGATAGATACAGTGTAAAGCAAAGGTATTTAGCTGCCTGTTTTTCATCAATAAAATCATTATTAATCCTGTCATATAAGATTTTTTTCTCATGATGGGTAAAGTAATCTTCGCTCTGCTGACTCAAAAATTGTCCAATGTACTTCCAAGTGCAGCTAGAACAGCACAGTCAGTTCCTGTCCTTATCACGGATGATGAACACTTGTCTCTTCAGGGGGGTACCTCACATTCCCTCAACACTGAATTATATACCCTCTGTTTGCCTCACTAATTGCTCGCAGACAATCCCACACACAATAGATTATATCATTAATTTGTCTCACAATCATTTTATGTTTATAAAGACTCAGATTTGCCTATACAATAATTTCATGTCCTCCAAACATAAATAAAGCACAAATAATAAATAAATTAAGACACAATACATATATACACATGATAGATCAGTGTATGTACAAACAATTTCAGTTTGGAATAAAGATCATAAGAACTCATAAATTCAGTCTTAGAAGAGCCCTCAACCTTTTAATTACGTTTTTGTAACACTGACATTGGGATGCTGTTGGTACTGCTTACTATGCTTACTAGTCTGTCTGTGTGTGTCCACAGTAATATCCAGATTTTTTTGTTTATTCATTTATATGGGGAGTTTTATGAGCAGGATTTGAAGATTCATTTAAAAAGCGTACTTCAACCTTTAGACAGTCCTCAAACTTGTGTGAGAAAGAAAGATGTGACCTTTGTTGGATATTCAGGTCATTTGGAGTCCTTTATAGCAAATCGTTCACAAGAGACTCTGAAACATTTATCAGAACAATTCAACATTTTACCTTCAGATTTCTGCCACTGAGGAAGCATTTAAAGAAGGCACAGAAGAGCAGTGTTTGATGAATAATGTAAAGAGGACAGTCGTAAGGATGTAGAATTTTCATCCTCTATACTCAGAGCGTCTAGAATAAAGCTATGAGATCTCCGGTGGCTGAATATCAAACAAATGTAATTCACTCGTCAAGCATAACAGAACATTTTCTCAGTAACTTTGTCACTCCTTTGAGAGCATTGCACATGTTAAGTTGTGTGTTCAACAAAAGCTCTCAACCATGAGATGGTTGGCTTTCTCTGGAGGAAAGAAAAAATGAAGGTAAGGAAGATAGAATGGAGGGAAGTAAATATATGTGGTATACATGCCTTGACATGTGAGAACTTACTTTTATGATTTTTTTAATCATCCATCTGTTTTATATCCCACTGGTGGCTTCATTTTCGCAACCTATGCTGAGCATCAAAGCATTTCTTTTACATTGTAAATTTCCCCAAAGTTCTTGATGCTAACATTGTGGGTTAAATATGCTGAAGGATATTGTTTGTGTATTGTTGCTGCCACAAAAGAAGAGAATGTATATGATGTGGAAACTGTGTTTCTCTTCAAGTGGCTATAATCAATCATTTTAGAGTACCAACATTACAACTTATGTGTGAAAGATGTCATAAGTATTGTGACTCAACTCTCAAGTTCCCCTCATCCCCACATATCTTTAAAGAGACTTTCAGCTCAGTGTTTTACAGCCCACATCTTTACTGTTCTACGTCACCATTCTCATAGCACTCTAGGGTGCATCAGGGAGTTCTTTCCAGCAAAAAAATCTCTATAAATCGACTGTTACTTATCCATCACCAAACAGCAGAAAGATGAACACCTAAAAGCTTCCCTAAAAGCTAAGTAGAGTGAAAATTGAATACTGATTCCATAGTGCCCAGAAACACATCTACAAAAAAATGTTAATTTTGTTTGGTGTCTGCTGAAAATGTATGTGCAGTACAAGTCAGAATTTTGGACACAACAGTGGTGCCAGTTGTACTGTAGGCAGTTAAATAAAAAGGTGATACTGTGGAAACCGTTTATAGTGATCACAACTGTCCAGGTGAAATTGATCACTATGAGTGAATCATTATTATAACCAATTTTTTTTGTTTCTTTTTCTATTTCTTTATTTAATTGACATTTGTATATTTATCATGGACCGGCAATGGCCAGGACAGAAAATATGACTATGAAAAAGCTAAAGCAAACAACACTGACTGGGGAGGAATTCATGGTAAGGTGTCATTGTGGGAAAGTCTGCAAAAACATCAGAGAGCTCAAGATACACAGAGCAGGTCCAATTGTGGAACAGCGGTGACCCAAGTGCAGCACACAGAATCAGTTTCCAGTGAAAACTCCAGTCAGAAAGCACCCCACAGAGCTGAAGAGCAGACCAAATGCGTCTCCTTTTGGTTACCCCAATCCATTCATCAAGGAAAGAGAGCATCAGATGGTCAGACAACATTACTTGGATGCAGTTCCATTATGACCTAGACTGCATCCTGAAAGCTGACACAACACAAACCAAGTAAACCAATGAACTGAATGTGAAGGAGCCCACATGGCAAGAAATTCAAGACATTATCTGGAAAGCCAAAGCATCATCTGCTCTCAGGCCCAAGCAGCACACCTTAAAAGATACAAGAAATGCCCAAAAGTTCTCCGGAGGTTGTGGAAGATCATGAGGAAAATCTTGGCAAAAGGCATAATCCTATCAAGTTGGAAATTGTCAGAGGGATGCTTTGTTTAAAAAAAAATCACCCAGTGATGTTTCCACAATCACCCAGTTTAGGACAATCTCCCTCCTGAATGTGGAATGCAAGATTTTCTTCTCTGCGCTCACAAGAAGGCTGGCCTCTTACGTGACAGAACCACTACATCAACGCATCTATCCAGAAATGTGGTTTCCAGGGCTTTTCAGGGAACATACCTCAATGATCAGCCAACTGATCCGAGAGGCCAAGTGGAAGAGAGGTGACCTAGCAGTTGTCTGCAAACACCTACGGGCCAGTCCCACATGACCTCATCCAAGAAGGACTCAATCACTACTACATGCTGGTAAGCTATTTGAGACCAGCTAACTAGGAGGGTTCAAACTCAGATTCACATCAGCCCATTTCACAACCAACTGGTAGGACCTGTGTAGGAGTTGGATCAGTGTATGGGAACTGCATGACCTGGCTAAGTACCAGGTCATGAGGTGTGATGATTTAGGTACAAGATTGGGAACATATCATGTGCAGAAATGCGTCATCTCACCAAAATAACAGGAACTGAAGGTAACGTGTGTGTGTGTATGTGCACACACATGGTGCGTGAGCGCCTATCCACTTTGGTTAAAGTCCAAAATAGTGAAATATTGAGTGATGTCCCACCTTTTCCTTAGAATAGGTGTGTGCCAAGAATTGGGAAAAAACAGGAAACCTGGATTACATGTGATATCATGCAATACACACATATAGCCTGGTTTGGGTATAAAAAGGCATGTCACATTCTATGAAGTTGGAATTCTCTGTGTCTACGTTGCTGAAACTGTGTGTGTAGAAATAAAAGAGATCTTCCCCATCTGACACCTGTGTCTGCATCTTGCCTGATTCGCTCCTCTTTCCTCCACAACACCTGCAGAAGGGGATTCCAACAGGGTGCACCATGTCCCCCATAATGTTTATCATGGGCATGGACCTCCTAATATCAGCAGCAGAAGGTGTAACCTATGGCCCTGCACTGGAGTTGGGCATTGTCCAGCCAGTACTATGAGTTATCATGAATGACATCTTAATAACAACTGTGACACATATCCAAGCAAGATGGGTATTATGAACCTTGGACAATGTTGTCACTTGGGAAAGGATGTCCTTTAAGGCCAGGAAATCCAGGAGTATGGTGATCAAGAAGGTCAGAGTTACCAGAAAGTTCAGCCTTCAAATTCAGGGTGAGGTCATCCCATCCATTGAGGACAACCCTTCAAAGTGCTTGGGAAAGTGGTTCAACGCATTACTGACAGATGAAGTCAATGTCACCAATGCTTTGAAGCAGACTGGCTGAATGGCTGAAGATCGACAAATCCGAACTCCCTGGTAAATTTAAGACCTGGCTTATTTGACTCTTCACAGTTTATGAGTTCCCCATGACTACTGTAGAGGGCATTGAGAAGAAAACCAACAAGCACCTGTGGAGATGGTTCAGGAGTTCCCCCAAGCTTCTCTTCAGTAGGCCTCTACATCCAATCCGGGCAACTGCAGCTCCACCCGTCATCAGCTGTGGAGGAATTCAATGTGGCAAGATTCAGAGTTCTATTAAGCCTGAGAGACTTCAATGATGACCTGGTAAAGCAAGCAGATGTCACAACCAGATCAGAAAAGTGGGCAGCCAATGCAGCAGTAGAGCAGGCAGTGAGTTCTCTGAAGCTGTGAGACATCTTCAGCAACCCCTGAGTTGGACGGCAAGGCCCTAGCTCAAGTGCAAGGAACAGGCGTGACATAGTCCAGGCAGAGGTACAGACTTGTGAAGAAGAGATGCGAAAGCACATAACACTTAACAAAATAGGATTTGCCCAAGTGCAATGGACAGAGCTATGGAGACTGGTGCCTTTCTGCATACCCTTCCTCTTATCTGTGTATGAACCCTTTCTTTTACATCACACCAGCATACACAGGGGCTGAGAGATGACCCGCACTGCAAATTCTGTGGTCAAAAGGAGGCACTGGCAAATACTGTCTGGGTGTAAAACATCTCTAACCCAACGACGGTATAGGTGACACTGTGACAAGGTGCATCTGTCTCTTGCTGACACATTAGAGCAGGATAGATGCAAGAAGAGGCCAGTCAATATTGACAAGAGGACCATCACCTTGATTAAGGAGGGAGCAAGGCCTTTTTCAACCACAAAACCCAAGCCCAACTTGATGCAATCTGCAAGGTCCTGGGAAATGAGGGTTGATGTAGGAAGGAGGCTGCAGTTCATTGAGCTGGTGCACACAATTCTCCATTCGGACATTGCACTGCGGTCAACCAAAGACTAAAAAATAATTCTGGTTGAACTGACAGTTCCATGGAAGGAGGGATGTGAAGAGGCCCATGAGAGAAAGGCCTTAAAGTACTAGCCCTTAGTCCAGCAGTGCAAGGACAAGGGACAGCAGGCATGGTTGTTCCCCGTGGAGATTGGCTGCAGAGGCTTTCCAGGCAAATCAACATAGCAGCTGTTGTCAGCTCTGGGCATGGACGAAAGAAGCAAGAAACAAGCAGCTCACAGGATGGGGGAGGAGGCAAAATGACCTGGATTTGTATTTGTTTGGAAGTGGACTACTTGATAACTATAAGCAAATTATTTAAACAGTATTAGTGTAGGAATAGTTTTGTCCCAAGCTTTTTGATCCATATAAGCAGTTGATCACTGTAGTATGTAAGTATTGTGTTCACAGCTTTGTCTTCTTGGCACCAAACTGGCTTATTGCAGGTTTAAGTACCTTCAGGAGAAATTTGTTCAAATCTTGTTGTTTGTAGTTTAGTCCTCTTGAGATGCATCATCTTGTTTACCATAGACTATAGTGCATACAATGGCTATATGTATAGTAGTGATAATGATATAAAAGAATGAGGGGAACGGAAGAACATAAGACAAAAGACTGTAAGGGGAAAAGCTCAGTTTTAGAGATTAAATGCAACTATTTCTCAATGAGGGGAAGGTAGACACCTGCTATTTTATGTAAGTGTAATATTCTTTCTATAGGTCTGATATTATATGTACTTGATTGGTTATTCACAACAACAGGAACTTAGGAACTTGATTAGGTGAAGTTCTGACTGATTTGAGCATACTCTACAAATGCACATCGACTCCAAATGTCATACATGTTTCTCAGGATCAAAGCTCGGACCTATCAATAATGAACCCAGGGTAATCTTTGTGTCAGACAGGCGCAATAGTAAAGCCCTTCTCCCCCATTCATACAAGAGACATCTAGAGTCACAGGCTCAGTAAGAAATCCTACCTCCCCAGTGTCACAGGCAACAAATGAAGAAGAACAGCGCAGCTCTGAACCATTCAGCCCAAACCCCTCCACCCTGCACTCCACTAAGAGGCGGCTCAGAGTAGAAAGCACACATTAATTAGACTTCTATCTGTACATCTCTGCTTTGCTCAATTGAGGTAGAGGAGTGGAAAGAGACAAAAAAGAGAGGAGATGAGATGGGTGAAAGAGGAAAAGAGCTATGTATGAGTGCATGACTCTCATGTCTGAACAGCTATTTATTTCATTCTCCCATCATTGTTGCATTTTTTTCTTATGAAAACAGAAACAGTAGACCAAATTTTGAAATATTGAATCGAGCATAAATAAAACATGACAGCTGGACCTTGCTGTTTATTCTGAGAGAAAGCTCTCTTGCCAGAAGTCAAAGGTCAGAATTTACAGCAAACGACTTGAGCTTAAACCTCAACTATATGACATCACTCTTTCAAGCTCTTCAGACTGAAGTAGCAAGCTACACAGACACAGCCTTTATATGGAGGTCAAAACAACACATATTATTTATAGTTCAGGTATATTTTCCACCTATATTTTGAACTATTTTAGTTGTAGAACAGAACTGGGAGAGGGTGTTAGAGGAAAAATATCAAAATACTGAAGGAAAAAGACAAAAAGTACAAATGGGGGAAAGAAAGAAAGCGATTGCAAAACACATTTAGAGTCAGTGATAATGTCAGTGCAGGTGAGAGCATAATCACATGCCCTTGGAGTGTAAATGATGCCTGGATTTATTTTGATGGTGCGACTTTGCGATGACATCCTAGGCTATGGTGTTGAAAGATGGGAGAAAGCAATTTGTGTGAGTTCATTACACATTTACACACATCTCACAAATTAGGCATGCATGAGCTGGCAGCCTTGGCAGCAAAGTCATTAGCGAGCAAGTGCTGAAATTTGTTTAGTAATTTATTAATTCCTAAGAATTCTCATTAATTGCTGCGTATGTGGCACCCACCACATGTGCCATCTATCACCTCCCCAAAGAATAAGAGGGTCAAATCAAGACAAAATACATAGAAACAAAACAGTTACAGAAAAGGTTCATATTGTATCATTATCTAAGTGTATTCTTACATAAGTCAAAACATCAGTGAATGTCCAACATGTTAAAGTTATCTAAAGTAGCTCAAATTAATCCTCCACTTTGTTGGAGCACATTTAATGGAACACACACTATTACGTGCTCTATGTATTATTTATGTTTGTGTGCTTATTTGTAAGCAGTCAAAACAAGTTGGTACATTAATCATACAAAATGAATAATACTGTGCGTGAAGTAATTAGTATCTTTAGGCACCTGTAACACTTGTGTAATTACCCCCCTGCTGCTGTGATGTATTTTCTAGTTAAAAAGGTTGTGCCAGGCAGTATCTCAGGCAGTATGAGCACTGACTTGAAACACTTTGCCAGCACTGCAGTGAGTCACATATGCTCCACAGCCATTTAATTGTTTTATATGTGATCAATATAAGTGAAAATTTTGCGGTACATTATGATCTTTTTGAAAAAAGTACTTGAGACAAATACTTGAACTCCTTTACAAAGCCAAGATGTGCCAGTAAAATCACAAGTTTTAGAGAGTTTGGGTTTTGAACTTAAGAATAGCTGCACATATTGGCAAATGTTAATTGTTCAACATTTTGGGAAATACACTTATTCACTTTCTTGCTGGGAGTTATATGCCACTCTCATATCTGTTAGGTAATTATACTGCTATAGCCAGCAGCCAGTTAGTTCAGCTTAGCTTAACATAACAACTGGAGACATGGGGAAAATAACTAGCCTGGCCCTGCCCGAAGGTAAAATCCCCTGTATAACTGCAGCTTTACATTTTTACATTTCGGTTTTTGTATTGGTCCTATTATTATTGTTTAAAATTACATGGTCAAATAATATTTTGATGTACCTTTAACCATCTCCTTGTGTCAAAAATATCACTCAGATTAATTACATGTCTATTGCTTGTGTAGCCAGGTGGGAAAATGTGACTCTAACTATTAACGCCACCAGAGGGCACTGTTTAAAATTGTGAAACCCCCTTGTGAGGGTAGGGGATGTTGGGAATGGTTTAGACAGAGAAACCGGAAGTAAAATGCCATCTTGTTTACCGTGATGTGAACATGCAATGTCTTCTGCTTGTTATGGACTGTTTCTGAAGACATAGAGCATGTGGGAGAACCCGATGTAATTGTGTCCCGTCATCCATCTTGTTAGTACTCCTGGATAGATGCACATGTTAGGATGAGCCACTATAATTATTTCTGCACTCTTTTGTATTAGCCTACATATTTGTAGTTATTTTTGCTCTCTTTTGTACTAGAATCCTTATTTCTGCAATCTTTGTAATAAGTGATTTAACACCGGTAGTTCATGGTTACTGATGCTACAACTGTATAGAATACAGTGAAGAGTCTAGGTGTCACACCTGAAGCAGCTAGATAGGTTTAAGTGTTACAGTGGATAGAGGAGAGTCTTCAGCTGGTGTTGATTTTGTTTATATACAAGGACTGCATATACAGCAGGAGACAATCTGCTTGTTTTGTTTTAAATCTTTTATTTTATATTTCTATCTTAGCTGAATAACAAATTTTCTCATTCAGAATAAAGACCCCAAAGAGATATTTCTGTGTCCTGTGCCGGTTTAATTTTCGCCAGGCTACACTTGCACTAAAAATATCTCAGTCTTCTAAATTATTGTATCCTTAATGAGTGTTGCAGCACATTCTCACTCTGATGATCAACATGTTAAATGTGTGTTGTGCAGATTAAACAAACTAAATATAAAATGTTAATTAGCTTTAGAGATGTTGCTAGGTGGATTTTGTTACTTTTGAACAGAGCCAGGCTAGTTGTTTCACCTGTTTCCAATCCTTATGCTAATTTAAAATAATCAGCTGCTGGCTGTAGCTCCATATTTAGCATACAGACATGAAAATGGCATTGATCTTCTAATCGAACTCTTCGCCAGGAAACGAATAAGTATATTTCCCCAAAATGTCAAAATACTGCTTCACAATATATCCCTTTTTCATAGTGTCAATGCAGCAACAAATGATGATAGATAGACATTTTTGTTTCATTTATGTTTATTTATACCTTTCAGAGTCATATTTGAAATATATTTTTCCTCTAAAATACTTCAGTACATGACAGAGATATACTGTACAACACCCAGCACAGTTTGCTACCCATCTTCCTCCTCTTCCCATTAAAAGGTGCATTTCCCAACTTTTGTTCCAAAATGAATCGATACATAGACCGCTGTATGCCATAAAAACTTGACAGTCAGCATGTACTGCACTGTATGCTACACGGTGACCAATGTACTGTTTCCCAGAACCTGCTTATATGCAGATGCTGCTTGTCATGGTGATTTACAAAACTCTGATGGGTCTTCATAAAGTTTTAAGGCTTATCACTGTGAAGCTGCTTTGTGAAAGATTTGATGCCACAGAACACAGTACCATACAGAAGATACCATCCTGTATATTAGTAAAATGTCATAGAGTTCAACATAAAACTAATGTCTCTCTCACTCACTCAGTTATTAATGGGGTCAACTAGGCTGACTTTTGAGAGAACACACTCAATCAAACATCAAATTGGAACATTTTCCTATAACATGTAAACACTATCTTCAGTATTTGTATGGGAAACCAGGGCAAGGGTCACAGCGTTTTTGGAAAACCAAGTAAGCATTACCCAAGAGTTGTCAGCACTCAGACACCACCTGTTTCTACACATCACATTGCTCATTGAAAAAGGAAATGACTTGAATATGTGCCTCACATTATTTACTGTTGCCAGGAGGAATACTCGATATTGCCACACAGTTGCTCAGTTTATTGGCAGCTTTTACAGTTAAGGAGGGGGCAGAGGCTGAGTAATTCCATATGGTCACTTACAGGTCAAATCAAATCCATTCAAGACAGATACACATAGCATACATCTATAGGTGGAAGATTAACGGTCAGGTTGTCATTCCAGTTGTTTTTATTTACCTGCAGAAGGGCAGAAATCTAATTGTAAGTGTGTGTATGTGATTTATGTGCGTGTACATATGCAGCTGTATGTTGGCTCAGTAAACAGATGAGTGGGGATGTTGCTAACAAAAAGTGGAAATGACCAGATTGCTCATGTTCAATTGACGCAACTGGTATAGATAGATATACCTTTTAAATAGACTAGCCTTCAGATACAAGAGTCAGTGGCAGCTGGTGATCTCAGTACCATTTGCTGTGTTTTTGTTGCACTGTAGTAATAAATGAATAAGCCACCACATTGCAAAGAATACAAAGAGAAGCAATTTAGCCACATATAACAGAATACCTGAAGCAAGAAAACAAATTTTGTTCCTCTCAGGTCAATTGCTAATCACTGTGGTAAAAAAATCTTTGGTTTGTCTTTATCAAAACAACTTAAAACTTCAAAACATCATTCTTAATTTTTTTTTTCACTCTTTGATGATCAATATGTCACCTAGGGCAGATATTAATTGACTATTGATTGCTTCGCTTTTTTAAATGTTCCTTTTATTGATAGATGTTACTTGGAAACAAATAAAGCACAAAATTCTGTTATTTTCAGCTAAAATAATGAATAATATCCCTTGAATAATAAGATATGTTCTCAGCATGTCATTTCAGTGAGGAAGCTAAATTGAAACACACACTACATACTGTATCTGTCCTGGATGACGTGACCAAAGTGAAGCCGAGTTACAGGAGAGGTGCAGTTACACACCAAATACTGTATTATGGTAAATAGGCAACTTTTTTGCCTTGTGTAATAAACTGAATGGAGATGAGCAAGTGATGTTTATGCCAGAAATATTAAAAGTAAAAATTGATAGTCCCTTTACATTCTTTTGGAAACAGTGTTCTCCATTTCATCTAAATAGGAACCAATCATATAAATGATGTTGTATGTTGATTACAGTGAGCCAGCTTGGAAGAATTATTATGTTGATTCTTGCTTAAAATAAAATAATAAAATAATATATCAAATGTTCTCTATCATACAGAAGTAGATGGAAACAGTACAATTTACTTTTTCTTTATCAATGTCAACATTAAAGGACCAGTGTGTAGGAATTATTGGCATCTAGCGGTGAAGTTGCAGACTGCAACCAACTGAATACCAATCCTCTGCCCCTCCCCTTTCAAGCATGAAGGGAAAACCTACAGTGGCTGCAAAACTTGTTTAAAATTCTATGTTGTTTGGTTTGTCCATTCTGGGCTACTGTAGAAACATGGTGGTGCAACATATCAGGCTCCGTGGAAGAGGACCTGCTCTATCCGTAGATATAAAGGGATCATTCTAAGGCAATGAAAACACAACAATTCTCATTATACAATTAAAACATACTTTTGAATATTGTATTCCATTTCTTCTAGGTCCATTCCACTAGATGTCACTAAATTATACTGCGCCTTTAAATGACAATAGAATAGCTTAGCAATCGGTTCCCTTAATTGTATTTGGTCATGTCTATGATATGCTTTGATTTGACATTT
The DNA here is from genome assembly GCA_029490765.1 of Euthynnus affinis. NCBI lineage: Eukaryota > Metazoa > Chordata > Actinopteri > Scombriformes > Scombridae > Euthynnus > Euthynnus affinis. The sequence goes on from CM055839.1 coordinate 17,713,249, forward strand.
CTCAGGTTCACTAGTGAAATATCTTCTTCTTTGTGAGTTGTCATTCAAAGACAACACATAACCAATGTGTGCATGAGTCAAATTGGGAGGTATTACAAAGGTTATAGAAAACACAGTTTAACATAGATTTCCACAGTATTCTCTCTGTTAATCTGCAACTGCCACATCCAAATGCAATGATAACAAGGGTTGTATTTTCCCTACTGCCACTGAAATATGAGCCTGTATGAGAAATGATTTGATAGTTAGCACATTAAGTGCCATGCACATTAATACTTAATGATATTTCCAAAATGTGTTTGACCCTAGTCTTCTTCTATGGTGCTGATCAATGCTTATGATACTGTACAACTTAAGCTAATACACAATCCACATTTGGCCAGTTCAGTCAGTCAAATATGCTAGGGGATTGCAATGAATGCCTAAAAACACAATCTTGTGGAGGAAATTTCAGGGGCATTTTGAGGAGACTATCAAAAGTTGGCAATAATTCAAGTTTAGTTTACAGTACAGTATGTGATTGCAGAACAAAGAAGCTACATTTACAAGAGAACATGCCACTGAAATGTCTTCCATAATATTTAGTTTAATTAAGGAACAGGGTAACCTGCTGTTAAGTGCACTCATCAGATCAAAGTAAATGAATGATGAGAGAGATAAAGCTAGATACAGGAAGCATTTTTGGAAGTTTTTTCATGTTGCTTGTTTAATTTGTTCTCATAGTACACTACTGTCTGTGGCATTTCAAAGATTCATCCAACATGCCCTACAGACCTTTGTGGGAACTGAAAGCTGGCAATGATACAGTATAATGGACACATAACAATCAGCATCAGCTTACGGTAAATACAAATACAAAACGACATAAGATAAACAAAAAACAAGTGCAATGATCAAATCAACATGACAAGACAAAGACAGAGAATTACATAAGGTGCTGGAAAAGACTGATTCACACCCACATTAATGCACATGTAATGAAGCAGATCAGTTGTTGGAGCAGAGTGACCGGGGAATATGTAGCTTCTTGAGATAATTTGAAACTTGATGCAGCACACTGCTAACACATTATCCCCCTGAACGATTGAAATGTCTACAGCTGCAATTAATGGATACATAGATGATGAATACACAGATAATTATAAATCAGAACTGATAAATGATAAGAGAAGTACCCATTTCAGTGCATTTTAGACAAGTTGTTTTTTCTGCAGACTGAAAGGCAATCTTAAATGCAATCATAAACTATTGTATACAGATCTATAGATATGAGTATTTTTTAACTAACAATCATATCTATGTGATTATGAAAAATGTTTACACTACAGACATTCAATGTTAATTAAACAATGACAGAGAATATGTTATGCAATTCACACTGCACACCCGCCAGATACTGATAGTTTACTCCATCTTTCACTCACAAGTGTATGGGGAAATTCATACATGACATTCAATAACCTGTGGAGAAGGAAGTGCTCACTGATCATATGTTCAACTGAACTCACCCCAGGTGCCTCCCATACCACACTACTTTTTTCTCTTCATACTCATTAAAGGCATGTCCAGCTATTCTGTTGCGGTTGATAACTCCAGACATCTGCGTCATGATGTCGAGTGACGAGAAGTTCACGGCAAAGGAGCAGACATGTGAAAGGTGCATCTTTTATGTATGGTATTCCTTCTGTGCCATTCAAAGATGAGGCATGTTTTGGAGATCGAGGGTGAGCTGAGGGGCTGACTGTATCATCAGCAAGGAGAACTGAGTGCATATTTGTGTGTGTGTGTGTGTGCGTGTGTGTGTGTTTGTGTGTGTGTGTGTGTGTGTGTTCACAAAGTATGTTCGAAAAGTTTAGATTTCTATCCAGGTGGCTTGGGTCATCCTTGCACAGTCTTCCACATGCTCAGTTCAGTTTCTGGTTCAAAAATCATCATCTTCTCTTCCTCTCATAAATATTAATATAATACTTTATTACCCATTGCCCTTGACCCTTGTAACGCCATAAACAAAACAAAACAGAAAAAGTAAAATATCAAAAACATTGAGTTGGTCTGACAAATTGCAACATCACATAATAAGTAGAATAAAACTCAAAGGAACAGCAGAGGTTGTATAAACGTTGTGCTTCTTTAATTTCACTTTGTAAAGTCCTCCACTGTCCTAGTTGTGTTTTAGTTTAAACTTTGTTATATTTAGTATATATAGATAAATGTACACGTATAATCCGCACTGAGGTTTGTCTCTTGTGTCAAGCAGAGGGCTACCAGGAGCGCCCTTTTTTATCCTCTGTTTCTTGTTTGTCCTTTCTTCACCGTTCATATGTTTATTTATTCATTCATTCATTCATCAGTTTTTTTTCTGTCTGTCTCTTTGTCATTCAGTAGCTCCCATGGTCCCAAAGGTTGGGACAGAAAGGGAGACAGTCTCTGTGAAAAAGAGGGTTTTTCCCACTTTCTCGCTCTCTTTCACTTTCTTCCTGGAATCCCTGTTCCCTCATTTTATTCCCTCAGGTCCTTTGTCATCTTTGGTAGAGTGTCCGACACTTTTGTGTGTCTGGGGAATAGGGTGGATTCCATCAAGGATTGTGGTTCGAGGGAGTGGAGATACATGAGAGGATGCACGCATGGACGAAGAAGGTTCATGAAGAAGGGGAAAAGGTGACAAGTGTCACGCTGACATGGATAAGTGAATATAACCAGATTAATAGAGTGACAAAGGAGAGAATGTGAAATATCATGTTGGCCTTAAATAGAGTATGAGCGTCAGTTGGTTACACTGCGTGTCTGGAGGGAAGTGTTTAAAGAAAGCGAAGGAGGAGAAAACAGACTTTGTGTTACTTTTTATCTAAGCAAGACAGATAAAATGGATGCATGATGGATAGAAAGATGACAAGTGGATAGGGACAGACAGGTAAGTAGGGGAGAAGACAGGGAGAAGGGTAGAGAGAGAAGTATAAGAGCATGAGTCAGGGCAGTGTCTGTCAGCGCAGACAGTTGGCGGTGCTGTTGGCAAGTGCTCATCATCTGTAGAGTAGCAACAGGAAACAGGAGAAGCCAAAGGTCAGCCAGCTGGCCAATGGGAGTGAATGCGATCCACCAATCAAAACTACAGAAACAATAACAAAAGAGAACAGAGATGTCATATTATGTCATGTCATGAATGCTGCCATTCATGGCTTCATATGGTTTTATAGCAAAACTCCAATGACCACATGTCCTTATCTACATTAAGATTACTCACTCTCTACCAGACATGGCTATGTAATCCACTCCTATAATTACAGCAATGCTGAACAATCACTCTTTCTACGCTGTAATAATCACACATCTATTCATTTTACTTTTAATTTATTTTTATAAGCCTAAAGGAAAAAGATAACTGTTGATCCTTCACTGGCGTTGCATTTTACATCTGCTATGTAAGTGTCAATGTTCAAAATTAACTCCAGGATAAATAAACAGCTCAGACACATTTGATTGGACCAATCAAATTTAAAAATAATGTGCATATTTAATGTAGTTATACATTTCATTTTTGATTTTACCAATGGCCTCACAGTGAAAAATTTCACATCTGAGTCATCAAAAATAAATGTCTTGTCCCTTGTAAGCTGCATTTTATAAAGAACAGGCAAACCTTGATATTAACCACAGGCTAAGTAGATGATCGATCATGTATATATTAATCTCTTTGGCCTGAGGCTACCTTTAAGCCTGAGGCTGAGTGCAGAGGCATGTGCAGTGAAAAGCCACAGTGTGGCAGAGTATTTAGAGCTTCCTTCCGTGCAACAACAATGATCTTTTGAACAATACAAAACCATGTTACCAGCATTGAAAGAAGGTGGCGTGGTGGTGGTGGTGGGGTTGTTGTTGAAAAAAACAAATACTATGTTTTATCATTTCATATTGAGAAAAGAGAGAAGCTTGTTGAGTGGAGGCGGAAGGAGAAAGATAGAGCAGTGGATGAGGGGGTGGATGACTAAACAAGGAAGAATCACCATTGATATCCTACACATTGTCATGACAGCTTTGAGATTTTAATGAGGAAAAAGAAGTTACTACTGATGTCATCATCGCCAATTTGTGATGGATTGTTATTGTTGTTTTTCTTTTTTTTCAGCATAGTGTTGTTGTTTATGCACTGATCTTTTATGTGGTGTGATTTAATTGTTCAGAACAATCATCTAAGGTTTCCTATTTATTTTCTTTTATTTTAAAACTTAACAGTAACAATCGCACACTCATTCTCTCCTTTCACATACATACATTATTACTGTCATTCATTTGTACGCAGCACTACACAAATTCAGCGTATTACAAATTCAAGCTCAAAGACAGTTACATAAATAAAAATCAAGTATTGTGTTAAAAAGATCAATATGATTTCATAGCAAGAGGCCATCTCCCAGGCAGTAAATCAATATTTATAATAAAGCTTTGATCCATACAGGGCAGACACGCACGCAAGAGCACACACACAGACACACACACACACCTATACTGTATATAGTATAGTTGCAGCATCAGATTGAAGTGGAATATGACATTTTACATCTGGCTCTCTGTCTCTGTCTCTCTTTCTTATTTCCTCTTTTTCTGTCTGTCTTTATCCCATCCTACCCCTGCTCTGCTCTACAGGGTCTCTCAGAAAAGTAGATTTCATTAATTGTGCGGCTGCGATATAGGTCCATACATCTTTCTGTCTGTCATGGAGTTAAAATGGAGTTAGAAAGATAATGCATTGTTATGGACAACTGCAGTATGTTGTGTGCATGTGTGGTATATACATGTGTGGTTCCATGTACAGACAGTGCACAGCTATCCCTGCTATATCACACTCCATGTGGCTGAATGACAACGTTCTACTCACCTGGTAAATCATTGGGTTAATCAGATACTGAGATGTGGCAACTCCACTTGAAACAGCGTTACAAAGGAACCATGAGTAAACAGACAGACTAAATAATTAATGCTTTATTTTGAAGTTTTGACAACAGTGAGCATGAATCAGTCCTCATCAAAACATTGTTTCATATCATTTATAGGCCTGATTGTGTACACAACACACTTCACTGACAGCTCACCATTCTGCTGCAGTCTTAATACGCTCCAATGGGCCATTCAAAAAACAGGAAAAATCTCCCCTTATCTCACAATATACGTTCACGGGCCACTTTATTAGGAACACCTGTGCAATCTGATGCAATCCAGTTCAACAGCTCTGCCATAGATTCTACATTTACAAAGCTTTTACATTTTCAGTTTTTGCTGACATGGTGTTCCTAATATTTTGTCAAATATTAGGGACACTTTTCACTATAATGCACTTCAGTACACCACCACCAGCCACTACAACCTCAATAATAAACAGAAAGTAGAATTATCACCTTTCTGACAATGTCAGCAAAAACTGAAAATCTATAAGCTTTGTAAAAGCAGAATTTATGGCAGAGATGTTGTATTGGACTGCATTAGATTGCAAAGGGGTATCTAATAAAGTGGCCAGTGAATGTATTTATACATTTGAAGACATTAGACATTGGAGACAAGACATTAAAAATTGTCCATGTAAACATCCACCATTGGGTACAGAGCTGCTGTAACTGTTTCTTGGCTGGCATATGACTAAATGCCATGTATAACAGGGTGAAAAACAATCTTTCTATTATTGTTGACATGTTCATGTTCAGATTGTGAGAATTTACATTAACTAATTTCTGCCTCCTTTAGTTATTGCTGCTATGCATGTCAATCCTTCCATTCTTGCACATCACCTAATGGTGAGTTTTTCAAACAATGGATCCTTGATTGTATGATTTGTAGACAAAAACAGACTTTTTTCTAGCTACTGACTGTCAATTTGGCTGAACTGTGACTAGACAATTTTTATCAGCTAGCTAACTAGCTATCCCACTTTTATGAATAACAGGTCAGTCACTTTTACTTATGTGTAAATAAAAAATATTAAGCAATTTCAGTGCTCAGTGTGCACTATTACTACACCTATTTATAAAGTTTTCATTTCTGAAAATGGAAGATGATACATAAAAATAAAACATAATAAAGTTGATGGAAGCGAAATGGAGAAATAAGGGAGGAAGCTCCTTCAATGGAAAAAAAGAGAAAATAAGCCAAACACTAAGATAGTAAAGATACAAGCTTGCTTCCCACCACCTCTTTTCCTACAACCACATGCATCTGAGCCAGGTGGAGCTCTGTGATTTATGCAGGTGAAGTTGCACCAAACACGTCAGAGGAAATCATCCTTCTTTTGCGGAGGACTGTAGTTTAACAGTCCCCTGTGTGTGCACATAATTAACCTGACATAAATGTGTGTGCATGCTTGTGTGAGAATGTGTGTATTACATTTGTTAGATGTGTGTATTTGTGAGCTTATGTGCATCCCTGTGAGTCTATATATACAAGTCTTACATGTATATATCCACTTGTAGGTGGATGCATATGTCATGTATGTGTATCAGCATGTGTGTAATGTGCGTGTGTGTCACACAGGTGTGATGTATCAGCTGGGCTCCCGGGCTCACCTTTTCTCCCTCCACATCCTGTGAGATGCAGGGAGCAGCAACACAGTGCCAATGGATAGGTGCACTCTGGCTCAAAAGCATTCCTCTCTCTCACTCTCTCTCACTCTCTCGCTCACACACACACACACACACACACACACACACACACACACACACACACACACACCACACAGTTTATGACAGTTTGCTGATCAAAGCTGCAACTGATGTTATGCACTGCTTTATACTTCTGCTTTCAAAAGCACTATCTCATCATGCATGTGTGTTTTAAGCTATTTGTCATCGATCTATCTTACACTGTATGAGATGCATATTGTGTTAAGCATAATTGGTGGTATGTTGTCAATGAATTTATATTTCCCCCAACTGTTATTCATTTCAAATTTATCATACCTGGCAAAGAGGAGTTGAGTTTATTTCATCTCTAATTCTCATTTTACTTCATCAACTCCATGGTGGCAAAATTTGTACCCAAGACAGACGCATTTGTGTTTCTTACAGTGACAAAACTTCGTCAGTCGCCTGCCTGATAATTACCCATCTGTCTGCACTGTATGTCTTTGCCTGCACAAAACCTGCAGGACACACATGCACACGCACACGCAAACTCAGAGCGCTCAAGAGCTTTCCTCTTCCTGTTTACACCTTCATCCATTATTTACTGCATCCGCCAGTGTCTTTACATGCACATATGTGCGAGATTGCACACATCCAAACACACACTCATATGCAGGCATCTCACACTGAGGTTTGAGGGGGTAAAAGCAGGTTGTTAATAATTCACTTTCTCATTTTTGCTGTTTTCTGTTTTTTTTTTCAGGGCTCTAATGTTTTGCTTGCAATAGGTCTCGACAATAAAACATGAGCACAGTCGCTTATTTCTCACTGCATACTGTCTAGCTTATTATATTAAAATTATTCACTAAAAATGCACTTCAAAACATTAGACAAATTATGTCATGAACAATTTGTTTTTTAAAGTCTCTTCTCACTTGTTTAAGCTCATTTTCTGTTCCTTTTCTCAGAACACTGAGAACAGTCTACTTGTCCTTAAAAAGGACAACGCAACAAAATATAATACTATGAAAAAAACATTTGAGAACTGCAATGTTTTAAAAAAAATCATGATTTTCAATGAACCACTATGGCAAAACAACTAAGAAAAACTGTAAATGGTGAGAGTTCTGTAAAGGCCATTCCGTTGTACCATTATACCAGAAAACATGACAATACCATGAAGCCATAAGTCCAACAAATTGGCTGAATAACATTTAAAAGACCAGTATTGTATTAGTGACCCATATGTTTGGTTGTTATTCAACCAAATATATATATATATCATTGTTTCAGAAGATCTTCATTTCTCCTAACGGTGGTGGCAGTGCATAATAACATAACAGCCAACTAGTTGTTGTGCATGTTTGTAGAAAAAGAGAAAGAATGCAAGGAAAGCTATTGTGAGTATTATGTGCCTGTGTGTTTGTGTCTTTGTATGCTGGTACTATAGCTAAACAGCTGGCAGGTTTTACCTTTATATTCTCTTTCTTCCTCTAGTCCTTGAACCCATTTCTCTCTCCATCTCTTTCCCTTTCTTTCTTTTTATCACTCTACACACACAGACGTACCCACCCACACATACTTTCAGTCATTCTCTTTCTTTGACCTTTTCCCTGTCTCTTCCTGTGTCTCTTCTCCACAGCCCCAACCCCTTTGCTATGGGAGTCTCTCTCTCCCCTTTAATTCATTGCATTTTATCTCTAGTTCACCATTAAGGCAAAATGGCCCTAACAAACAATATTCATAGGTAGCAAAATTGTATTCTGGTATTATTTTTATAGGGAGATAGCTTGGTTTGACTTTGCCTGTTGGCATGAATGGTGTGGAGAGACTGTGGTCATTTTATGGAGTGAAAATAGTCCTGTTAATGCCTCAGCATTGTTGGATCCAGGTGCCTCTCTCTTTCTCTAACTGTACAGATACACTGTAGCAATATAGTGTACTTTCTCATTCTTCTTCACCCATGCTCTTTTTCTCTAAATCCTTATCAGTACAAAGACTCTCTTACCATGATTTCTCTCTTTCTTAATAAATATCAAGGGTAAATATCAAGGGCTGTTGAAGATGAAGTGACGAAGTGTGTAGAGGTGTATAGATAATAAAGGGTAGATCACTAATAGAGAACAGAAGGCAAGAGGAAAAGAGACAAGATTTAACGAAGGTGGGTGTGGAGAAAGCAGCAGGGAAAGTTAGAGAATGAAAAGATAGAAGGGAATTTGGAGTAAGTAAAAAGGTAGAGGCAGAGGAAGGACCACAAATGAAACTGAGGCTTCCAACTCACCTACGTGCAGGTGCCCTGTGGTATCCACTTGGCCTCCACACTGACAATATTTTTTCTCTGCGCCATAATTCCACAACCTCTCAAACACTAAAGATGATGTTGTGTTCTTTTTCTCTGAAAGTTCTGTCTCTAATTCCCTTCTCTGATGCTTGTCAATTAATTTATTTTCAGTAGAAATCAATTCAATTCAGCTCAGTTTAATTTTACTCTATTCAGCTTCTTAGTACGTTATACTGGTATGTCTGTTGAACAGAAACAAAACCAAACGCAAACACAAGCTTTTTCTAGGGGTTTATGATCATCTCTCTGCTCAGAAAAGTCACATTCTATCTTACCTGTCTTACCTGCGCTGGCTACAGTGTTCTCCTGCTTGCATTTCCCTGTAGTGATGGACACGTCATCAATGGCAATATCCCCCTCAAAATTTGGGCCTCGAATTCCTTCAAACACAATCTGTTTAGGGAAGAGACACAGATATATGCTAGGTGAGTGTGTCTGATACAGTACTATCTATTTATGTTTAGTCAAAAAGTTATACTAGGACATACTTCACTTAAATCAATGAGGATTTTTGTCTGAATAAAATTCTTACAGCAAATAATTATACAGTTGTGATTTTTTTCCATTAATTTACATCTAAATAAAAAAGATGCAATGATAAAAATGCATTTCATTTCAGCTTGAACATACAATGTCTGGTCAAATGAAATAATTCACAGGCTCTGCATTTTAAAGACAATAAGACAATATATGTTAAAACACTAATTAAACCTACAGCACAGAAATCAAAGTGCAAGTTGTACTATTCAGTTTGAAGTATTAAGAAGTTACATTCTTGTCCCTTAATTATATTTGGACCCCACATAATCAAAACAAAAGAGGAGACTCATCTGAAAACTTCCAGGCGACTTCCCCATTTTAGCCACCAGCCATCTGGTTTTGACTGACAGTCTAATTACTGTGGTGTGCCAAGGCACCAAAAGCCCACCGCACCCAGCTAATCAAAAACCAAGTGTATTCTGTCTGGAATATGTGGGGAAGAAAAGCAAACAAACAAGGAAACTTTGTTGCTCTGAAATAACAAAAGCGAGTTTCAGAACTTAAGTTGTTATCAGCTTTAACTACAGACTTTATGATGTTTCATTTTAAACATGATAGCCAAAGTTCTTGCTGTGTAATCATGTCTGATTTTCAATCCTACAGTAATAATGGCCCATTTGATCTGTTAAATGGTTTCTACAGAAATACAGCCCATTCACAAAATGATGCATGGGCTTCTACATATACCATTACCCTACTCTTCAATAAATACTTGAGCAAGCAGTATGAATGGAAAAACTGCCTATATAACATGTACATGTTAACAAGAGAGTGAGCAGGTGCATGCATGGAAGGGTGGCTGATATGCATGATTGGCCTCACTTTAAAATCTCCATCTATTAACACCAATGTGCTGTGGTAGAGTATTAACAGAGTCTTTAACAGAGTATTTAACCCATGAAACAGGCAGAGCAGACCTGTTGTCAATTTGTGTGTAAATACTATATCAGAGCAGGGGTGGGTTCAATTGACCCAGCTCTGACCCATCGAGGAGAAAAACCTGATCTGATTCCTTATATGTTCTAAGTAAATGAAAGGTGGAGAATGGAGAAGCAACACCGTGGTAACCAACTCTCACTCCTGAGACACTCCATTCTGCAAGTGCTGGCCTGTTAGCGCCTAACAGCAATGTCAATTTGAAGTATCAAATAGAAATTCATGGGGAAGATACCAATAACATATTCATTGCCATAGACAAGGATATGCGTGTGGGGTAATTTCCCTAGTTCACCTCTTCAGTGTACTCGTGAAAAGCCAGGTTTCATGTGAATAAAGAAAGTCAGTGGAAATGTATAATTTAGTTAATGCACTTTGTTCAGCTTCTGGCTCAGATACGATGGCTTTTGCTTGAGAACTGCTGAATTTTCTTTTATCCTTTCTTAGCCTAAGTCAACTGATGCCTAGTTGACTTCTACCATACTGACCAGTGTATCAGCACACACTACAGGGCATGACTCTTCTTCAGCACCTCCAACTTTCACAAGACAAGACAGCCTAAATATTTTTCCTCTGTTTCTTTGTCCATTTATCCTCTTCAAACAGATAGTCCATTCAATTATATTCGTAAAGGGGAGGCAAACACAAGAGCAGTACCGCCTCTTCTCCACTTTCTTTCTAATTTAGTCCCAGAACGAGAGATCTTCTTTGAATGAATAAATAAAATAATTAGAGGAACCTTGAAATGATTGGGCGGTGGGGGGAAAAGAAGTGGAGCACCACAGGCCGAATGGTTATAACTGGTTGGCTCATTTGTGAAAAAGGTTAGGCAGAGGGTAGCTGTGAGGGAAATTCAGGGGTAGTAGAGGCTAATTGGTCAAAAGGCCATGGTCATCTAATTTATAAATGTTAAGAAACAATTTCTTTACTGTGTGGCTTTGGTTAACATTTTGTTTTATTTATGCACTTTTGTCTCCTCTGGTCCTATCCGCTCAGTAAATTTCTGTCGTTAATAGAACCAGCACAGCACACTATACAGCATCCCTACAGCCAACTTAGCATATGCACATGCACAGAAGCACACATGTGCTGACATTAGAGCTATGCATGCCTGCCTCTGTACACCTGCAAGCATGGCTGCATTAAATAAGTCAAAGCAAAGACACCAGATTGTTGTATAATTAGAGACGATGAGAAAAATAATTGGGAGAAGGAAGCCCAGAGACTAACACTGGCCTTGACACACAAACACCCAGAACAAAAGCACAAATAACCATCTCCTTTAAACCACATAACAACACAATCACACTGGGCATAATAATTTCCTGAAAGATATTAAAATGACTGGCACTACACAAAGCAGTGCAATATCCTGCCATTCAGTGTGGCAAAATAATAATTTTGTGTTTATTTTTCTGGAAAGGCACAGGAAAACAAGCCTGTGCCCTTTCACTTAATGTGCACTGCTGACAGATCAAGCTGAAGTGTGAGTCTCCTGGGCCAAGAGTGCCTTGTACTCAACCATCCCCAGCAGTGCACACATTTATAAACTTTGGAAGTGGTGAGGGTGTTTGATAAAGGGTCATGGACGACTGATAATGACTATTGATAATTTGATAAAAAATTAAATGTACTGTAAAGATTGCAATGTTGTATTATTCCTGTACAATCCACTTGTGCTCTTAAAAGTAGATCACCAAAGGATGACTTTCTAAAATAGAAAGAAATAGAAACCACACCCACACACACACACACAAAACATTATGTGTAAGCCCAACTCCCAGTTTTTGCCATAAAACTGCATAGTGTGTGACACAGAGTGTGTCTGAGAAAGCCTGAGTGAAAAAGACAGCTTTTGTGTTTGACGGCAGGATCAAACGGTGTACAGTAAAGTGTCAGGTTGGAGTTGTGAATGTGTCATTTTGTCGAGCCTTGTAACCTTTAATGTTCCCATTGATGTGCTGTCCACATACCAGAGAGGACACAGACGAGAGAGAGAGAGAGAAAGAGAGAGAGAGAGAAAGAGAGGGAAAGAGAGAGAGAGAGAGAGAGAGAGAGAGAGAGAGAGAGAGTGACAGTGCAAGGCACACAAATGTGGGTTGGCCTGGTTTCCAACAAGCCCCTCAGGTACCAAACACTGCAAGGAACACAGATGGCCTCTGGGTAAACCACAGAGGAGAGAGAAGGGACATAAATAATCTACCACAACATGTTAACTCTTTTTTGAAACACCATTGATTTTATGTGTGTATGTTTAATTTCTGCAGTGTAAATTGATCTCAATGAACAACAAGTATCAGGGCCAATCATTTTTCTTGTAAAATGGACACTTCGACTATATTCTAGTTTGTAGGAATGTGATTGGCAAGCTTCTAGGAGTGAGACAGATGGAACAATAAAAACATCAAGCAAAAACAATTGATTGACACCGCTTGCCAATGCAATAGTGGAAACCTTATCTTTCAGTGTGTAAAACAGCTCAAACAAAAATATTCAGTTTTTTTCCCAAAGGAGCAATGAGCCCAAATCAAGCGCAGAGAAGTTCATAAAGTGGCCATTCACATTTCATGAATTTACAACTTGAATATAAACACACTGTATGCAGTAATCATGGCCAGCAGGCAGTAAACAATTTAAATTCTAATGCCTCCTTATTGGTTAGCTCTACCACTGTTTACAATAAAAGCCTTGTATTAATGCAACCCATTGGCTGGGCTACAGCTCTTGTTTCAGAGAGGCAGGAAGGGACGCTGTTCGCAAATACATCATTACTTTTGTTGGACGGAGCACAAAGAGAGGGGAACTGCAGAGACGAGTGGCAACACCTCAAAGGCCTTCCGTGCATGCAGTCAGTGAGCTGTACACAGGACTATAAAGTTTGTTCTCTCCATGGACATGCAAGCAACATGAAGCAGAAATGAAACAGCATCAATATGCAGTCACTCCTGCACTCTGTGGCACTAAATATTTACTTCAAAACATAAATCCGGCAGGAATTGAACTGAATTAGAAAATGATGTGATTGTTGTTCAGAAAGGCAATTTGAGATAACAGATAATGGACATGACAAGGCTACTCACTGTTTGATTTTCTTGAGAATTTAGGTTAATGGCTTCTTCAGTTGTAGAGAAAAACATTCAACATTAAACTGCAAAGCAACAGACATAGCCATTACTGTACTCTGCAATACCTGGAGTATTCAACTCCAGGCCAGTTACAGTAATAGTGGCTGATACTGCAAACTGAGACCGTGACAGAGCATGTTGAGGCTGAAACTGAAACTTGAAGGGGCACTCATATTTTACATGTAAATGTCAATTTACTGAACATGCTAAGCACTATTAAACCTATGAAAACAGTTGCATAGGTTTTTCTTTGTCTATGGAGTCAGCTTTCAATTTTGAAAAAATAACGCTGATGATATTATGACAGTTATCTTGAGCCTGCAGAGTTTGTACTGCAGGCTCTCTATTAAAAATGCCCATATCCAAGCATAGGAGATGTAGAATTTGAACAACATGGATAATAACCAGACAAAGAGGGTCTAATGAAAGATGATATTGAGTTGCTTTATGAGAAGTGTAGGATCCAATATTTTTTGAGGCACACCAAGAGTCATACTAGAGACTGAGAGTCTGGATATTCTGGCTTCTTATTTAAATCTCTTATCTAGCACAATTTTATTACAGTGCAATACTAAATCAGAGGGGAATGTGTCTTACTGTATTTTGTTGCAATATTATTCTGTGAATCATTTAAAAGTGTGTGGCACTGCACTGCAGTACTGGATACTATTTGGATACTTGATAGCATGGATGCTGTTTGGATAGAACTAAGTTGCCATAGGTTGCCAATCCTTGCATCACACATTTGTAAAAACGCAGCAATGCCCAACCATAGTCTCTCGGCAGCCAAAACACAATCCCTGGTCAACAGCCCTTTATACACATGACTATCAAGAGTCGTAGATGCAGCGAGCCATAGCAATTGGCAAAATGAACTTAATAGAGCCATCCTTTGCAAATTCAACTTGTAGAAAAGAAACCAAACACCAGAGCACAACAACACCAATTGTGTCAGCTAATTCTAATTGTCAACAGAAGACAGCTCAATCACTATTATTGATTGTAATGAAACCAGCAGTCCCCAGAGACAGAGAGAAACAGAGGGGGAGAATGAGAGAGAGATAGAGTCGGGTGAAGACACGACAGCTGAAGGTGGTAGGAGAGGCAGCAAAAACTGAAGGAGAGAAGGGAAAACAGGCTGAAGAAAAGAAAAACTCAAGAGAGACAGACAGGTATAAGGTAGAGAGAGAAATGGGGTTCACCCTTCTCATTTCATTTCATCAGACCCTTGGGATGCTTGGTACATAAGAGAAAGTAGTAAGAAAGGAGGAAAAGTGTGAGAAGGAGAGAGAAATAGTAACAAAGTATGTTTATCAGCTCGCTTTCTCTGGCTGATGCTGGGATCAAGGCTGCATGCACTCTACATTATTTAACAACTCTATTTGTAACAGGGAGAGGTTTGTGTGTGTGTGTGTGTGTGTGTGTGTGTGTGTGTGTGTGTGTGTGTGTGTGTGTGTGTGTGTGTGTGTGTGTGTGTGTGTGTGTGTGTGTTAAACAGACAGAGCAAATGGAAGAACTGAGATGCCAGATAAAGTTATTGTAAAGGTTAAAAAAAAGTGTTTTCAACTGAATGACAGAACAAGAAATCATGCTAGTTGAATTTGAATGATCAAACAAAAAAATACATTTAATTTATTTTCACAAAGAAGCCTGATTGTGTATTGGTAATAAACCAGAATTTATGATCAGCTCAGCACTACTATGAATCGGCCTGAAGCTTAACCTGTCAACATACGAACAACTGTCACAAAGTATTTTCTATTAGATCATACAGATTGGGTTATGGTTAGAGTTTTAAGGTGTGGAAGTCAAATCTGAACAAATTAAATACTGAGTACATGGTATTTCTTCTGGCCTGCTTAGCCTCCAGTATGCTTAATACAGTGGTGCTAAGCGGTTACATCACTGTTCAAATGTACTTCAGTATATATGCTAGTACATGAATGCATCACTGTTCATATGGCCTGCCATTCAGTGCTGTCAGTTCAATAGTATATTCAGTCTGTTGCTAGTCTAAGCTATCACTTTCAGTTCAGTAAAAAGCTAGCACATTAGGTTAATAGTTCAGCAACCTATTATTTACATCAGACTATGATTGTTTCTGCACCTCCCATGGCCTTCATTAATTGATGGAGTAGTAAAATTTTCAAACATGCACTGTCAAGGACATACTTGTGATCGATTGGAGAAATGTATGCACTCATAAATGTGAGTGAAAACTAAGGGCACACACCCAGCTGATGGAGTGGACAAACATGTAATACAATAAATGCATGCACACATGAAAAATGCACACGAGGAAGAGAAAGACAAAAGAAAAATAGTCTTAATATAGACAACCCTTCTCTTGCATGCATATTTTCTCATTCATCCATCCTGCCTCACCTACAATAGCCTGAGTCACGATGCAATGAATATTTAAGATGCATTAATTGCTTTATTGATGATACAAACATGCACTCACGTTTCATTCCTCCTTGTTCACGTACCCTCTCTCTGTCTCTAAAACACCTCCTACTTTGCTCATAAACACATATACACTTCTCTGCTTGCTGTCCTCTTCTTTACTGTATAATTCCTATTCATTACCAGCAAGTTATGGTGTCTGGACCAATTAAGCTGACTGATTTAACACTGCATAGACACAGTGTGGAAAGGACAACGCTGTCCCTGGTGTCTGCCTCTCCTGGCACAGTGTGTGTGTACACAGTGTATTTGACTCGTGTTTCTGCATGCATTTTCATCTGCAGTGTGTATATGTGTATCAACACATATGTCTCTGAGCTGTGCTAGGAGTGAGCAAAATATATTTCTGTTTCCAGTTTTGAGGAGATACCTTCAGACCTTTAATGGTTCACCCACATTTTTACCATTTGGTCTCTAACCTGTGTTTTACCATTTCATTGACCTTGATCTGCACTGGTGATGCAGTCCCCTGTTTCCCATCTCACCATTTCACACACTCACAAACACGTAAATTGAACCATAAAAACACTTCAAGCTGCCTTGGAGTGTACAAGCCTATATTTATCGTATTTCCTCAAATAGTAGCTGGGGCCTTTATTTACTTCAGCTGCAGAGGGTACCAGGCCCTTATTGGAAGCAGGTTTATATTAGAGATGCCTTTATTTCTAATTCCTTGTGTTTGATAAGTAAATTTGCTCAAATACAAAGACTCCTTGTTTTCTGATCTAAATTTTTGTTACTGTGGAATATTCACTTACTCCGATGTGTGTAACAATTAATTCTAGTGCTTGAGTTCCTCCCAGAACATTTTGACAGTGAACCACATAGCTGTAGCATGCAGCTAGCATGCTCATGAATGTATGCTCGCCAGCTTAGCAAAATTACCCTGGTTACCCATGGTCATATTTTGTCACTGCCATCATTATTATTAAAATATGTGCTGTGATTGCTGTATTTAAATGATTTTGCATCACCTCCATCCAGGGGAGATTGAGGGCTATGCATGAACTCATAGAACTGGGTTTGCATCCAGGTATCTAGTATTTATGATTAATTGGCAGACACATTAAATAACAAGCACTAGGCGGTTATCCATGCCTGTCTTTGGGGCTGGCCTCAATTTGTTTGTGTTGCCCCCAGCCATTATCAGAGACCTAGCTTTATATTGACTAGCATCTTTTATTTGAGGTAATATGGTGCATGAAATTCATAAATTGATTTATGTATCTTCATCATCATTTATTTGAAATAATTCCATCAGAATTTTCCATTTTTTTTCCTGACTGGAAAGTTAAATTTTGATATGCTGCTATCCTGCTGCTCCTAAACCCTCCTGTAATCAGCCACAGACCATCAGTTTAAGATCCTGTTCATTCATTTGCTGCAATTTTATCCTCATTTGGTTTTTGAAAAGGTTTATTTTTTAAAATTACAGCTTTCTTTAAAATCATTTTGTTCATTCATGGAGTAACAGGTCAAATCAGCAGAATTTTAATTGCTGAACGTGTGGAAACCTGATCACTGGAATCTCAAAAATGTTTAAGAATATATATAAGAATATAGAAGCAGTGCAGATTTATTTCCTTTGTTAGTTTAATAATTGTTTTCACCTCATTTATTTCCTCATGTGTTCCTCTTGTCATCATATATTGATGAAGCAGGAAAGTCGATCTGTGTCTGATCCGTTGTCCGTCTGTTTGAATACGTGTAATGTCACAATTTGGTCAAATAATTAAACAATTTAACCCGTCATTACTGCATCATTCTGATAAATATTATGACTGGCATGTAATTTTTTAAATTAAATTAATATGCACAATAATAATATTTTACATTGTAATCCTTTTAATTGTTACCTTTTGCATGTGCGTGCGCTGCTGCACATCCAGTGTGTGTGTAACAGGCAGAGTGTATGTTGTGCACCTGCATGTGTAGTTGCATATTACATAATGCACCCTTAAAATAACATTGCAAATAACAACTCTCTGCTCCCTCCAGATAGCAATGCGCCAACAATGCACCTGACCACACCTTACTTTTAGACCAACACACCCATGGGCGCACTAATGGGCGCAAGTGCGCTGCGCTTAGCACTGCTCTGTGCCGGGCTTAAGATAGGGCCCCAAATCTTGATTCATTTTGGCAATTTCTATCTCTAAAACATCTGAAAAAGAATCATTTTAGCTCCGCTGACCTGAACTTAGTTGTTATGTCTGTCTGAGCATGAGCAAAAAATGATATTAGATCTGAAAGAAGGTGCCTCGGGACCAATGTTTCTGCTTTCTATGCTGCAAAGTGTACTGAACAAATGAGGATGACTCTGAGAAAATGAGAGATGACACCACGTTAGTCACATGTATTGTATAGAGGATCAAATGAGCCATAAGGTGTGTACTTTATGTGTGTGCTTGACTTTAAAACTTTTGTCTAAAATATTTGTTAACATGTAAATACAACAAAATCCTGATACTGTTCAACCTTGCAGAGGAGCCCCATAACATACAGTATGCGTACTGTTTCAGACTTAATTTTCCCTTTAATGCTGAAAGAAACATGGTGTTGCAGAGGCATAGTTAATGAAGAGCAAATGCAGCTCCCAGCTCAGACCTTCAGCCCATATTCATCATGGATTCAATTTCCCCCTTGCACGTACAGAGAGTATCTGGAATCATTACAACACAACTAGCAGGCATCCCCTGCTCATAAATAAGCCTGTTAATTGACCTGTCATAGCTAATTGCTGCAGGGGTTAGGAGACTGGTGTGTGTATGTGTTTAAAAAAAGAGTTGTGTGCATGTGTTTGAATCCAACACAGTGTTTATGCATGTATGTGCCTGTATTTTTGTGTAAAAATACTGCGGTTAGATACATATATGGAGAGAGAATGTGTGTGTGTCAGCGAGTGTATGTTCAATAGTTCGATAGTTGAAGACTCTCTATCCTGAGTGTCTTGATTTTAGAGCCATTAGTCATAAGCCTTGAGACAAGAAGGTGTGAAGCAGACCAGGGCAAAAATCGACCTAACTGGTCTGTCTGTCCCTGCACAGGGCCAGAGAGAAAGATAAGCAGAGGGCAATAGAGAAAATAACAAAAATAGAAAGAGATTGAGAAACACACACAAGGACAGAGGCACGCAAAATAAAACCATCATCATTTTTTTGCCCTCACCACTTTTTCTCTCCGCTGGGTTGTAAACTTACTGAACTAGACACTCATCCACACGCACAGACACGCAGTGAGTAACAAATGCTGGAAAAAAATGAGTGAGAGATGGAGCATAACTTCCAGTCGGAAAGGAGGACTGAGTCATCTAGTTTACTCGGCCACATCCCAACAGGGAAGAGCTAACTACAAGTGCAGCTGCCAGAGAGACGAAGGGACCTCAATGATGTGTCAACAGACAGTTCTCAAACATAAGCACGTCTTCTGTTATGTCTCCTTATTGACTGAATGTGAACAGTAAACTTAAATTTAAGGTGAACTAACACAATGTAAAATTATTATACAGCTCAAGTTAGTGTCCTGCTCAGTTTTAGACGTAGTTCACATTTCACATTAATGTATCAAATTAAGTATAGTTTTTAAGTAAGTAAATATCATTATACTGTAGCAGCAAATCAAATATGACAATCTGTCAATTGATATTTTTGCATTTACATGGCAACATTTTTTTTGTGTATTGGTCACATCTGGTTGATACCCATTAAATTTCAATAAGTCAGTATCTGTGCTGATACCAACACTGCATATCACTAACTTATTTTTTTTTTATTTTCTATTTAGAGGTCATGGCAGTGGGTAGGTACATATGCATGCTATTTGGATCTTTTAAATCAGTGTGAAACCTTGTTCTCCACCCTGAGATCAGCACATTCTTGATTAAGTGAATAATCCTCTGGTTACTGTGTGGATAGACTTGCTGCTGACATTCAGCAGAAAATGAGCTGAATGTTCACTCAAAGGCCTTCATTTATCAATACTCCCCTCAGTACTAAAATGTCAAAATGCTGCACCCACATTTATTTAATAAATAGAAAAAAAAGCTTACCAGTCTCATATAAAAGCTTGGGGTTAATTTATATTTAGCATATTTTTCATTGCCTTCATTAGAGCTACTTTTTGCACAAATTTGTGTGGCTTGATAAATAATAACTATAATAATATATTATATTGATTCCAGTGGGCAAATTGACACTGTGATCAGCTACAAAGGCCAGGTTCTGGCAGGGGCACTAACAAGGCAAATGTTTGCCAAAATAGAGCTTGAGTTCAGGTTCTAGTTTGTTTAAAAGACTTTCCTTAACCTTGCCACCATGGCCTTTTTAATATCTGCTTATATTTTTTTCTCCTGCAAGGATGATGAAAGACATTTTGGATATGTGTTAACTCTGGCATAACTGTATATGAGAGGTAGCAATGATTCTAGGAACTCAACAGTAAGTCTAAATACTATGACTTTTTCTTTTTCTCTTTGGAGCTTCAACGTATTACTGTGGAGAATTTCCTGTGAAAAATTCATCAGATTCCAGGAAAGGTTTGAGGCCTGTGGAATTCCCTTGATTCCTAAAAGCCGCCAGAGTATATAATCCCCCTGTTCTATCTAGGCTGCAGTGGAGGCCTTCCTCTTGGGAAAGACACAGAAGTGAGGTTCTGCAGCAGAGGAAATCTCTCAGAGATGAGAGAGAAGACAAGAAAAAAGGAATACAGCGAAAAATAAAAGCATATAATTCTTTTTTTATTCTTAGGACAAACCGAAGCAGACCTGACAATGGTGTCAGCACATGGTAGAAATTAACCCTCAAGGGGCGAACACTAGGAGCTGATTTCAATTCTGAGGTTGTGTTCTTTCGACATTGAGCAACCAGTTCAGAGCACACTGCATTTTTGGCTGTCAACAGATGACTTGGTCATACCTTAGATCAGGTTATGTCTCTGCATTCAACACACCTCAGCTGCTTAGTGTAGGACTGCAGGGGCAGCGAGAGGTTCACTGCTGTCTCTAAGAAATATGAGCTCTTAGGTTGCATCATCTGGGGTCTCATTTATGAAACAGTGCGTAGGATCCATACTAAAAGTGTACGTGCGCACAAAGGCCGAAAATCAGATTTATAAAACCATGCGTACGCACAAATGCATGTATACTTCCCTTTATAGATCACAGTCCACCTGGAAATGTGCACACATGGATCAGCCTCATATCCCGCCCTCTACATGCCCACATTCAACCATAAATGGTCAATGTAAAAGTATTCATGAATATTAATGTATGTGTGTTTCTTTCACCGCATCAATCACTCTCTCTGTCTTTAGACGCTTAGCCAATCAGTGTCGAGAGCCAGCATATTGACCCTGTCGCTCGTCACTTGCACTTAGGCAGATGAATAAAAGCGACAGCATGGACAGACTTACTGTTTTATTTCCCCATTTTCAGATGTCTTGAATTTATATGTGTAACTCAAAACAACCATACACAACTTCAGTCAATATTCCTGTTGATTGTTAAGTTTAATGGTTTAAGGTTTGCCACACTCTGCAGTGGGCCAGCTTCCAGTTAACCAACATAAATAGTTTTTACACCACACACTCAATATTTACAACACAATAAACACTGTATTTGTTTATATTTACTCAAAAATCCAGCATACAGGTGTTTCTCTAATTTACACAGTGAGTGCAGTTGGTGAAGATGTGGTGGTGAGGTGACTAGAGAAGTCAGTGTATGTGTGGCAGCCACTGTGGTGTCTCCAGTGTCTCTGCGCTTGACAACACTGTTGTGTTTACTGTAGCTATTTTACACATGAACTACATGGATACTTAACTCATACCTGGTGATATATGCACAGTATAACGAATATTAAAAAATCTGTTTAACGCTCCATCCTCTAAATATGCTTTAGTTACGTTTGTTTACGTTAAGTTAGCCTATTTGATGTCATCTTGGATTTCTACAACCGATGATGATCATTTCATTAGTCAACGTGGTGGAGGAGAAAATGAATCATAATATTTGCGTTCAGCAAATATCAGAGAAAGGCAAGCCAGACTTTGCAGAATCCTGCCACCTGCCACATCCTGACATCATTCATTTCAGCAGCTGAAACTTGACTTGGCTTATATATTTTCAAATTGAAAGATGCTTATGGAATAATTATTGTTATCACAATAATCCCAAGTACAGATAACATTGCTGGTTTGAATGTTTATGATAATGTGGATCTATAATTAATTGATTACATTTCATTTGATATTAAGTGAAATTAAATGCCTGACAGGATTATTATACAATCTTAAATTTTTCAATTCACCACCTCACCATCTGAGTTGTCGATTTCTCATCTCCAAAATGTTTGTATGCATGGGTCAGAGTTTACTTACAGGTGTGCACATTCTCCCATCAAGTTTGTTTTTATAGATCACAACTTTTGCGCGGGAAGAGGCATACACCTCTCTCACGCCCCGTTTTGTGCATACGCAACGATTATAAATGACACCCAAGGTCTGTTGTATGTATGTTTTTCTTTAAACACACAGATTTTGCTAAAACATTACAAGCTGTCTTCACTGCTGTATTGCTGATGTTTCTCTAATCATGTTGGGGAGAAAAGGGATCACCAAGCCCTTACCTGGAAGGGTCCACTGGGGCTGATGTCAAAGAATGCTTTCTTCCAGTCTGGGCCCTGGTGACCAGACTTCGACCACACCACTGAGTCCACAGCAGCGATGCTTCTCACTCTCAGAAGCACATTGAGAATGCCTGTCAAAAAGTATGAAAACGTGCATACACACGCAGGCAGACACACACACACACACACACACACACACACAAACACACACACACACACACACACACGAACATCAGAAATTGTCAATGCATTATCAAAGACTTAATTATTTTAATCTGCAAAGATGATTGTCATCTACAAATGCAAAACATCTTAAACATACCAATCCACATGACTTATTTTGACCAACATAATTGCCCTTAAAATTGTAATGACTAAGTAAGTATATGATAAGAGACTACCATATACACAAACAAAAATGATTGTTTACAGTCACCAGAGAAACAAAAGGTTATTGATAACATCCCTTTTACCCTAAAATAAATGGAAGTAGCAAACTCTGCTCTGACTGACTGACACAATCACAAAATATCTAGTGGTTATCTGCGATGCAAGAGGCATCTAGAAAAGAAAGATCTGATAGAAAGATTTGTGGATTAATTGACCTTTGTTAATAACATTGGTTACTTTAATACCACAGTCACATGATGTTTGGTTTATGTCAGGAAAACATTTACATCATCTGTGGAAAAAATACATAAACTCTGTTTTCCTGAGTCTAAAAACAATGACCATCTGAGTCCTGGAGAACTGATACAAATAGTCCCTCTCTCTCACTCTCTCTGTCGCTCTCTCAGGTCTCGAAAGTGTGAGAGAATCATTCATCTTCTTAACGATTCCCAGCCAGCTCCTAATTGGAACATTAACCAACCACCAGTCTCTTAAACAAATATGCAAGCAGGGGGCAAAATGTCATTCGTGTGCTAAATACTGCATATACAGTGTGTGTGTGCACATACAGTATAAATTTGAATGTAGATTTATGCTAGCATATGCACACAAATGTTTATTACTCTCATGTGTGTATGTGGATTTTTGAACTAATGTCCCTCAAACCTTGAAATAAGCAGCAGGCTGTCAGTAATTAAGAGTTGTGTGACAAGGGCAAGAGTGCTGCTTAAAGGGGCAAACAGGGAAGTTAAATGACATTGTGAGTGTCTGTGTGTGATACAGAGAAAGAGGCAGGAGAAAGCAAGCTGTTGTTCCAGTCATCGCTCTGATCTCTGAAAGTAAGTACAATGTTTAATTAGCCCATGACCATCTAGTAATCCTCAAATGAAAGATTTGACAGTCCCAGTTTCCAATGCACATGTATATTAGTTTAATGGAACATGACTAACACTAAACATAATCAATCCAAAGATGTGCTGTAATCTAAATTGATCTGATTAGTCAAAACCGGTGGACATCAGGCTTCTCTTTGTTGGGGTGCCCATGAAATCTCAAAGGGATTGTTTGACATTTTGGTAAACATGCTTATTCACTTTGCTGCTGGGGGTTAGATGAGAAAATCAATAACATATCTATCCATTCCATATGAAGCTGCTGTGTTTCCATTTATTATGCTGTGCTAAACTTACCAGAAGCTGGCTCCGGCTTCATGTTGAATGGGCTGATATACTGTATGAGTGGCATTGTTCTTCTCATCTAACTCATGGTAAGAGAGCAAATAAACATATTTCCTAAAATATATACTATATATAAAATATATTTTTGTAATCAAAATTATTGTGTATTGTTTAGATTATGTTCCATGCAGATACAAACATAATAATAATTGCAGCTGTTATGGCCACATTTGAGAGGAGAGCCACATCACAACTGTTCATCACATTAAATTTGAAAGGACACTGTAGTTATATAATGTAGAGAAACACTGGCTAATTAACATTAGCTCTGTCATTCTACCTCCGCATATCTGAGCTTCCTTTTCTCCTTCTGCACTCACCACCCATCGTCTCTCTCTCCTCCAGCACACGGCAGAGTGAAGAGGAAAGGACTCTGATAAGCAGTCTATTGATTGGACTGAGGTAAAGCAGTCTTTTGGTGAGTGTCAGAGAGACAGAGGAGAAGGCACAGCTCTATCAGGGCTACTTGTCTGCAGAATCACGAGCAGGGAAGACAGCGCAGCCACACACACACACACACACACACACACACACACACACACACACACACACACACACACACACACACACACACACACACACACACACACACACACACATACAGCTTGAATTCATAAGTTTTAGTGTTTCTCTTTTGATAATTAGAAGTTTGCCCACATTGGTTCTCTCCTCCTGCTGTCTCTCATCCCATGTTAAATAAGATACGTGTCTTCTGTTTGTCTGCTTCTAGTGCTGTTTAGCCTCTGAGCCATAGCTACGGTATAAAATGTGCACACAAAACTAAGAACTACAGTCAGTGTAAACAACAACCAAAGCATGTTATAAAGTTCTGAGTAAATATCCAAGTCAGAAGCATGAGGAAAGGGACAAATCTAGGCTTAGCTAAATCCCTTTTTATCAAATCTTGCTAGACACAAGTGTCTAGAAAAAGTATATATCATTAAGAACAAAGATAACACTTGCTACATGCAGTCTGTAAATATCATGCTAACCCAGTGAACTTGTCAGCTTGGAATTTTATTCCTCTTCCAGAAAGACCTGTAAACTTTCATACAAGAAACTTAAATTAAAAGTCTTACTAAATAATAGCATTATCCAAAACACTAAGCAAGAAGTAGAACATTTAAATAACCTAAAACTCTAATTTGTCTTCTGTCACTCTGAGGTGAAATAATCCAGTGATTTCAAGTAAGCTTGCCAGTGGCACTCTGCAAACCTGAGCCACTCTAAGATACAACCCAATGCCAAACAAAACTAATTAAATGTTGTTTATTGTTGCTGCCAGCTCGCCCAAAGAGAAACACATTAAGGTGAACAACAGAACTCATCACATTGGGGGAGGTCTTCGTTTGCTGGTTCATTTCAAACCTAAAATACAAAGTAGTCATAGGGCATTCAACTTTCCTTATTTTTCAAGATCCTTAAAATATACTTTTCCCTGTTTTATAACCAAATATACAGTAAATGCGGGGTCTGAAAGAGCAGCATTTCAATAGCATTTTTAAAAAGTGGTTTATGTCATATATGCAGCCCTTTTAAAACTTTACTGTACTTGTTCTTTATACAATCCAGTGCATTAACACTAGTTATAGTACTTCAGCATAAAGAACTACCTCTTGCATCCTCTCACTCACTCTGAACATTAACAACATGATGGCCTCTCCTGCAGCTCTCTGTTCTGGCCTTTTCACCTCACTTTTGTGCCTCCTCATACTTGTTTGCTCACCCTTCCTTTCTTGTCACATTTCATTTTTCTCAGTTCGTCTGTTTCTCCTATCCTCTTTGCTCTCTCTCACTCTCTTCATTTACCCTCTGCGTTTTTGTTTTCAATGCTGCCCGACCACCCTCCTCCCCCTCTCCTCTCTATTTTTGTCTCATCTCTCCTCTCACTGACCCCCTCTGTCTTATCCTCATCTTGTCTCTTTTCGTCATCAAGTCACACTGTGTCTCTGTGGCAGGAGTGTGAGCTCTGCCAAGGTAAGGCAATTAAAGCGACAACAGATTGGAACAGACTGGGAGAACAACAGAGTAAATTGAAGGAGGACTTGTAGCGGAGCTGGGCGTAACTAGTAACAGATTGTACTAATCGTAAGCAAGCGCTGTGTGACTGATGTTGCATTGTCTTGTCTCATTGCTTTGCTGGGAAACACCTACAAGACCTTTCAGCAAACTGCAGAAAAAAAATACAGAAAGGGTTCAAGTCAATTCTGCAGGATATATTTAAGATTACTCATAATGTGCTTTATAATTATTTATGGTAACCAGCGGTCATGCAATATTCTTTTCATTTTGAAGCCTTAAGAAGTGTTATTTCTTTACCACTAGAGGGCATAAAAACTCTCATACACAACTTTTAGCTCTAGTTCAATCCAGTCTCTCCGCTTAAACTAAATATGCAGGTTTTAGAGGATTATTTTGAGTTCCTGTTGTCTTTTTCTGGTCGGGCAGTGTCCTGTTGGCTTGTCTAAGCTAATTTGCTTGAAAATGTCTTCCGACAGTTTCATTTGGTGGTTATGGTTCTGTGCGCTCATGTGGGTACACTTTCAAACGTGTGCAAATCTATATCAGTGTAATAGTCTCACTGAATAGTGCCGCATCTTGGCTACGGATGAGATGGTTACATTCAACATTGTAATGTCTTTGATATATTACAGAATACTGATTATGCATTTCACACTCTAATCAGTGCTGCAATCAACTGTGGCGAATGTGTGAAGGTAGTGAAGCATATGAGAAGGGGAAACAAATCTTGGACAAAGGTTCAGCCAGAAGATTCAGACAAAAGTGAGGTGAAAATGAATGAGTATATTTTAACATCCAACAAGACATTTTAAAACCAAAATGCCTTGTCACTCGGTCATACAGTTATATATGATTGAATTATTACACAGCCATACCTGGCTTCAGACACACATGCATGCAAAAATATTGTTCCGTTCTATACGCTACAACATCCGTAGGAGAGAAGCGAGGTCAGACAGGGAACAAATCTTACACTGAAGGCTATATGCTTGGCTATAGACACATAAATCAACATTGTGTACATGTGTGCTTTCATGTGCATGTTTTTGCAAGTCTTATCATATGTTTTTTTCTCCTGTGTCTGTGTATGTATGTGTGTGTGTGTGTGTGTGTGTGTGTGTGTGTGTGTGTGTTTGTGTGTGTGTGTGTGTGTGTGTGTATGTGCAGGTGTGTAGGCTACAAGATGTATGCATTCTAGCTGTGTGACAGAGCATATTATGATGAACAGCTCCCCCAAATGACTGATTGTGTCTTGCCACTGCCATAAATCACACACCCAGTGGCCCCTTCAACCACCTAGCTCACACACTCTGAGGCTCAAGCAGTAACATACAAACAGAACTCACAAGCACAGACACACACCTACAATGTTGCATCTGACAAGCTCTACAAGCAAGGGTCAAGCACAGAGTTCAACTTTTGACAGAAGCCCAGAGATATGAGAACCCCAATAGAACCAAGTGTCACCGTACTTTCTACTGTAGATCCATGTGTGCCACTGTGTTTCTATGGATGCTCTTGAGTGGTAGAAGACAATGTATTCTTATGAGCATTATTCTCCTCGCTACTATACTCACCAATGTGTTTGCCTTTCATGTGGTAGTAGAAGGAGACACAGTATGGGACTCTGCCTGAGCCCTTGGGGCCCCTGATTGAGGTCACATTAAAAAGAGGGGACAGCAGACGAGCCTTGTCCCCCTGAACACGTGGCCGTGATGCTTCAATGTACATGTAGTAGCCTGAAACCAACAAGAAAACATTCATATGTCCAGACTGTCAGATACAAC
Organism: Euthynnus affinis; assembly: GCA_029490765.1. Classification (NCBI taxonomy): domain Eukaryota; kingdom Metazoa; phylum Chordata; class Actinopteri; order Scombriformes; family Scombridae; genus Euthynnus; species Euthynnus affinis. The sequence goes on from CM055839.1 coordinate 17,741,319, forward strand.
CAAAAGTTAAATACCAGTATGAACTGACTGAAGTAAAAGAAGGCAGAATTTAAGACCAAATGTAAGGTTGTAAGGCCAGATAAAGAATTCACATGTGCTCTATTTTAATTTTTAATTCTGTTTATCACTACAGCTATAATGTCAAGTGGCAATATTAACATTTCAATTATTTTCACATGGTACAGTATACAGTTTGGTTTCTACACCTACACCACTACAAGACCTCATACACAGAACTGGACCTGTATATTAAAATAATTCCCCTGTTTCCTCACCCTCCTTGGTTCCACTGCGGTCAGTCTCTGGGCCAGTATTGGCAGATCGCTTGGGATTCTGGGTGAGGTGATTCTGTCTTGTCCAGTCAAAGACATCACTCCGGTCTTGTGAGAAACCACAGATCCGCTCATCCTCAAAACCGCACACGTGGTCTAAGGTGTGTGTGTATGTGTGGGAAAAACAAGAAAGAAAAACACATTAGATCAGTGACATATCAGGCATTTGATATTATATCCACATTATTTATCCATAATCTCTGCAATATGCCCTCGAAATATGAGTGCAAATACCAGGCAATTACTGATTAAGTGATAGGCACAATGAAGGAAGTAGTAATGTAATGTAATGTAATGTGAAACTTAAGGTGGATTCCACATGTTATGCATATCCTGATGATTGACACATGTGGAAAAATTTACAGGCAACTATGATTAGGTCAGGTTAAAAACAAAAGATAAAATGACAGACATAATGAAAGACTTCTTGATACATTTCACTTCTTAAGAAAAACGTACAACTACTACTAAAAATAATGAATACAATACAAAATAACAATTGAAGAAGAATCTTCTGTGTAGGGAGCTTCATCTTCTACTAAAAGCATCTGTAAGAAACCCAGCAAACATGTCAAGTGTGAGGGAATTTTCAAACCTGCATTGTTCAGTCTGGTTGAATTGCACTGTGGTTTGTTTTTCCCCTTGGTATGATTCATTTGGGCAATAATACTCAGGTGTAGACCAAAAACAAAAACAAAAAACATACAGAGAACATAGGGTGTTTTCACATCTGTACTGTAGTTTGTTTGCTCTGGTCTAAATCCTAAGTTGGCAAACCTTAGTTTAGTTTCTTTTCACATAGAAATAAATAAATGTTCCAACCTAAATGCATCATTAAAAGCCACATGAAAATGTTCATTCCACTCATTGGTCAGATGTGTCTGAGGCGAGAGCAAGAGCATTAACACAGAAAGAAAGTTCCAAAGCACAACATTTGGTGGTCCTGATCTGGTCACAAACTAATTCTGGAGCTGTTTGTTTGTGGTGGGAACATGGTCCAACCTTGATCTGACCCAATTACAAGGCATACTCTGCAAGTTTGAGCTAAAAGGCTCTTGTAGCCTGGGGTGCTTGATTTTTTTCTCTGAGTGAAAAGCAGAAAAGTGTAGAGACTGAACCAAGGGAAAAACAACAAGTTTACCAACTCATCCACTGATTTGGCCAACAGCAAACAAGCTATAGGTTTGAAAATGCCTTAAGAATGTCAATGGAATGGATTATTGTAGGACGCATGGTTTTTCCTAAGTCTTCTAAAATAATCAACCTCATTCGTCCAGTTTTGAAGGGAGTATGTGTGTACGATGTGCATGCAATAAATTTAAATTTACAGGTCTACATTTCCTTTCTGCCTCAACTGGCTGTTAACACTTTTTGAATACAATGTATTATTCTCCTAAACATTTTAGGGAAAGCTATGATCAGATGTATCCTTGTGATAAATAATTACATAAAGTCCTTTTTACGTATTCCCATTCATATGTCTTGGAGTCATATTTTGGTCTTTTGATATTCCTACAGACATAAGGAACAAAACATACAGACCTCTAGTCACATCTTATGATTTAATTGTTATTGTCCTTGATATTGACGGTTCTTGTTTAACTTGATAGAGGGGATTCTCTCTATGGTGTTGCCACCTTCTTTAGCCCATCTGGAGGGCTCTGCCATTATCAGAGACTCACTAAATAAATGAAAATCAAGGCGAGTGAGTAGCAACGGCTATCTAAAACTGTCGAAGCTGACAGATTCAGTGAAAGCTTCCTGGACACACGCAGTCTGCTGCAGATGCATATGGCTCGTGCTCCCCATGGGGATGGCTTGTGTGTGTTTCTTTGTTTCAGGGAGCTAATCTATTACTGTTCACACCCTGCTCCACTACATGCGCTCCTTTCAATTTGCACTGTTGTTCTCGCAGTCTGTTCCAATCTGCTGTTGTTTTAATTGCCTCATCCTGGCGGAGCCAACTGCCGCTCCTGCCAGAAAAATGCTGCATGTCTCTTAATGAAGAAAATAGACAAGATGCAATTGACTGAGAAAGAGAGAGGGATGGCAAGATGAGAGGATGAGTTGGAGTTAGTGCAAGAGAATGATGGAGATAGAGAGGATTCACAGAGCAGGAAAGGAGGCACAAAATGTAAAGTGAGATGTAACATAGTGTTAATGTGGTTTCAGCACATGCGTTTCAAATATTAAAAAGACTTTGCACACGTACTTGGCCCGCATACAATATTTTCAAAGCCTTAGACGAATCACATCATTCTAACTAGTCTCATATCCTCCAATCATGGCCACTCTTTCATGACATTTAAAATGTCATGGACCTGCTTCCAGCCATCAGATGCTTCTCACATCCTACTGTTACGCCACCCTCCTCCCTCGCAACAAGATTTAATAAAGGCCAAGGCTAAGTCATGGAAAACTTTGCCTTGACAAACTTGTGCTGACATGGCTCAAAGCGTACAAGCTAAATTAGCTTTGCATCAAAATGCAACGTGCCGTCCAAATTTCCCCATCCTGTCATCAATCAGGTCACAACAACAAGCTCAAGATTATGGAAAGTGGAAATTTGGAGGAGCAGAAGATGGTTGTTAAGAGAGAAGTCTCACCTGAAGATCTTGGGTAGGTGTAGGCTGTAAGAAAATGACAGTAATATTGATTAACACTAAGATACACATGCATCTATCATTTATCTATGTTTTGTGTAAAGTACTTATAGGGATATAAACAATATCTACTTCAGAAAAAGGTGTTTGATGGTTTTAAATGAGACTCACGTTCTGAGTACTGGATGATACGACTGACGTAGTCCCCAGTGCTGTAGGTGGTGATGGGGGCCAGTCGGACCTCATAGGACAGAGGGATTCTCAGGTCTGATATGGTGTGAGACATCAGCACACCCTTCTCTGGCTCCTTCCCCTTGAGGTCTATCTGCTTCGACAGCAGGTTCTGCTTGTTCTAGATTTGTACAGGTGAATACACACACACAGACACAGACACACACACACACACACACACAGATACAGAGGGATGCGGACATGTAAAGATGTATACTCAGAAATATGCATGCGTGTGCAAAAAACAGTATATATACAGACATGTAGTACACAATTGTTATAAAATACAACAATTTTGCTCGAGAAGCAGATATAATAGGAGACACTCGAGGCGGTGTCAGTACTGCCACGAATACTTTTCTCTTTTTTTGTTTTCCCGTTTCCTCACCTGTTGTTTCTTTCCTGCCATCCTTTGGATTTATCAGACCATCACCATCCTCATCTCTATCCCTTTAACTTGAAATGCTCTGATTTCAGGATTTTAACTTATCAGAAGTCAACCAAGTAATGGGAAATTCACCTTCAGTAAGAATACAAAGCTCCAGCGCATCTGCCATCTGGAGGCTATATTGACTACTCCTATAGTATAAAACTGGTATACAGTAAAATTAGGGTTAAAGATCAGCTCATACTTTTTTTCCTGATAAAAATACTGTCAGATCAATGAGATTAAAGCATGTCCTTGACCACTGATCAGAGTTCCACAGAAATGTCCTTTGTGTCGTAGAAGCAATAACCACTTATCTATGTACAGCCTATGAGTCACCAAATCACCATATTATTTTACTTTTGCATATCTGTGCATGTTTCCTCATGTTTCCATTAGTAGTCTATGACATTAGGTATGGGCATAAAGCCAGTTCTGGGCATATAGCCAGTCAACTTGGATTCGAATAGTATCTATTTGGGATTGCATTATATTTTCAATCTCATCTTTTAGCCAAAACAAACCTGTCAGAAGAATAATTTGTTACAATCTCCTCTCACTAATTGTTTGATGGTCAGCAAAGGCTATATTTATACATTTTTCTATTGAGCTAGTGACATTTTGAATTTCCCCTCGGGGATAAATAAAGTAACATCAATCAATCAATCAATCAATCAATCAATATTAGCACATATTAGCATATATATTAGTACATCTGTGTACATCATGTGTTTTTGTTTTACGTAAACTGTGTGTTGATATTCTGCCAACAGATGCCAACAGATGCCAAACAATGAACTCAATAAATGTCACTTTAATATCAAAGACATTTTTTTCACCTCTCCCAACAGACATTAAATTCCAGACATTGATTAAATTGAATTGGCTGTGCAGTGTGAAAATGAAAAATAAAAATGGTTATGAGGTTAATCCAGTCCAGCTGTTCTTTTCTCATTTTTTAAAAGTTAAGTTAGGCATGTTCTTTTTTTTTTCAGTACCATTTTTAATAGCGCCATCACTGTGTTATTCCACCCACGGAGAGAAGGATCCATTAGCTGTGTATCTGCCTCTGATCCCAGCTACTTAAAGACCTGACAGTGAGCTCAATCTAATGCATTAGGTCAGCCACTCCACCATAACACCTTAGTACACCCACAGCATGCCATTATCAGGTAATGCATGCAGCAGAGGTGTGTGTATCTATGTGTGTGATGTGTGCACACGCTTGTGTGTGTATGGTTAATGTCTAGTGCAGAGCTTTTGCATGGTGAGCAAGCTGATTACCCAAGTTTAAGCACATATTGTAATACACAAAAGACAGATTTTCTGTTGTCCAACGTGGATTTAGAATAATTTATAAGATCTACAGTATATGTTGATTGATTAATTGAATTTACTACCTATTTCAATGTAAGTATTTCATCATCTTATCAATCATTTTATCACAATCTCTTGTCTATTTAAATTTTGATGAATGAAATCTGACAATACAAGAAAACCCAGATGTACATGCTTGCTGTACTTCTTCTTCTACACTGAGCCTCTACTCCAAAGTTAACAGTTTGGTGAGTCATAGAGGCACTGATGCATCCCTTAACTTTCCCTATAAGTGCAACAGTACTGTATGCTCTGACATTACCAAACTGATATCTGCTTTTCCTCCTGTTCTGTGACACTCAAGCTAAGGTTTATAATTCCCCAGAGTTGTCCACTTCCCACCTAAAATTCAAACTCAACTAGGCTGAACTGATCATTTCTATTGACAAGAGCATGGTGACTCTTGCCCAGGCTGCCAAGAATATGGTATGACTCCAATTATTGTGTGAGTGCCACATGGCAGCTACAGCCTGATCCCTGCAAGTTTGTGCTCAGCAACATACTTGGAATCAAATCCTTCTCTCCTCACTAGGCACTATGCCACTAATGGCTGTTAAATTTTATTTTCTCTGTGCCATTCTGGTCCTTTCCATTTGACTTGATCCAACTTTTCACCTGAACTTGCCAGTCATGGGACATAGTGTCGTTCTCACTTCTTGTACACCAGATATCTTTTAAAGTTGACTTAATTGTTGTATTTCCAAACCTAAACCACATTTCCTCCCAATGAGCAATGTGTCCTTTCTTCTAATTTACTTTGATTGTTCCAAAAATCCTCTAATCTGTTTAGCTATCATCATGTATTTTGCGGGTAATTATGATGGTTAGCATGAGGGCTGGTATATTACATCACATCCATCACACAGCAGTATGGAAGCCCATAGGGTACTTTATTAAAATAGTTATGTAAACTTGAAAATGAAAATGTAATTCCACAACAGCATTATCATTTTCCACATATGTATGTACTATTTGAGTAACAATTAAAATGAAAATGCAATAATCCAATTTGCTTTTTCATTTTCATATACTTGTGTGTGCATTCCATGATTATATGAAAATGAAAATGGAAAAGCTGTTTGACATTTAATTTTCAAAGTCATATCCGACTGTACAGAGAACAATATTCAAATGTTAATTTAAATTTGAAAATTAAAATGCAATATAAAAATGTACCCTCATTTTCCATTTATTCAAGCAATATTTATTATTTACATTCTCATTTTAATAAAGTCCCCAATGGGCTTCCATACAGCAAAGAGGTTGTGGAAGAAAGCAAAGAGGAGAGTGTAATAGTTCTGTATCCCAGTGTTGGATTAATTGCTGTTAATTGTCTAACTGGAGCTCCATATTTGGAGGTCACTCTTTAATTCATATTGCTTTGCTCAGCAGTTTTTTTTCATTGTTGACACATACAGCATACTATAATAAACTTACAGTGTATCTGCATTTATTCAGTTGCCACCAGCTGACTACATAGACTCATACATCATCATACAGTTATAATATTTTACATAGTAGCAGTCACATAGTAAAATGTATTGTGCCCTTTTAACACACACTTACACTCACATTCATCCATATAAACATTTACACACTGCTCATACAGCATATGCATAATTATGTGGAATATAGCAGGAAAACTATGCTCATGCAATATGCAAGATAGGAGTTAGCAGGGAGGGATGAGTTAATAATGCTGAGGAATATGAGCTTTAGAAGTAAGTGGAATGTGCTTTCTTGAGCGGACAGGGTCTGTACACACACACGCACACACACACACACACACACACACACACACACACACACACTCCTTTTGGTCCTTTTTGCAGTGTGTGGGAGGTAGACGACAGAAAAAAATGACTAGACTAAAAGCATGCACAAACACATACACTCCGTGGAGCCTGAAACCCACGATGGATCAATGAGGTGCTGAAGTGTGACTCAAAGGAATTCAGCTGCTCCCACTGCAGGTAAAAGTCTCTGGGTCCCTGCATCTGTCTGTGTCTGCTTCCCTCACTATGTCAGTGGACATAATGTGTGTGTCTGCCTGTGTGTGTGTGTGTGTGTTTGTGTGTGTGTGTGTGTGTGTGTGTGTGTGTGTGAGAGAGAGAGAGAGAGAGAGAGAGAGAGAGAGAGAGAGAGCTTAAATGACACGGAAGGGGACAGGGGTGAGTGAGAAAGACATACAGCACGTAGCGAGTGGACTGACAGAGGGAGGCAGTCAGAGTGACAGGACTGAGAGACTGACATATTTAAAGAGGCAGAGAGGTGGTTGGTTGATAGACTGATATGGAAGTCCATCTACCTCCTGTGACATGTGTATATGTGTGTGTGTCTGTGTGTATGTGTGAGACTGTGGGTCCATGTGTATGTCTGTGCCACACATACACATTCAGGATTTTCAGTCAGGCAGTGTTTTCAGTTGTGTCTCCATCAGACTGTCAACAAAGAGACAACAAGACAAAGAATGTGTGAAACAGGGTGAGAGAGAGGGAGCAGCCCTGAGATAAAAACACAGACAAACAATGACGTGGGTGTGAGAGAAATTTGGACTGACAGCATGAGCGGAGGCAGCCTCTTCAAACACTAGGAGTGTGAGGTTAATTTTTCTATTATCTTCTATTAATGGATCTCTTTCATAACTGATCCAGCAGTTATGAGATTAGCTGTATGTGAACAAGTTGTTATTTGTGCATGTGCACACTATGTCTGTACATATGAACATACACGTGTATCTGCATATAGTGGAGTAGCTTATCTACATAAATTATTCATGTATTTGATTTAATGTACAATTCTAATTCATCATGAATACTTTTAATTTCTCATATATATGATAATGGGGACGTGTTTGCACGGGTGTGTTTGTGTGACTGAGTGTCTATGCCGAGAGAACCTAGGGGTAGTTATGATCTGAAGTCAGGACAGCTGCTAGCTGCACGACATCACAGATACACGCAACACACACGTCCATAGCTGCGGGCGGAAGACCGATCAATAGAGAGATGAGGTGGAAAGATTGAGAGATGAGAGAGGGGAGAGGGGAGGAAAGAAATAGGGAGGGTACAATTAGGATGAAGAATACAAACTGAAGAAGCAGTGAGAAATTTAGTATTCAAGGGAACAGAGAAACATATGTATAACTGGGCAAATAAATTCTCTGATCTGATTGTCTCTGCAATATGCAGTATATATGTGCAGTATATAGAATGTATACTTAATGTGGCACATTAGTATGTAAGGTTTAAATGTTTGTATAATTTCAAATGCACTTTGTTGTAACAGAAATTACTTAAGATGAGTAGAACCTATTCTTTACTGTCATGGTTTGTGTAAATGAAGGGAAGTTGACCATAGCTACCATAGCTAGTTGGACTGTAACATGATCCGATTTGGTGCTCATTTATATTTGGTCACTGCACTCTTTCTAAAAACTGTCATCTTTTTGTTTATGAGACAATACAGTGCAGCTAACTGGCCCACTTTTTTGTGACTCATTAAGGTAGTGTTTATCTGTTGCTAATGAGGTTTATATAGAAGTTACTTAAATTCCCTCCTCCCTATATAAAACCTTCTTTTGTATATGTGAACAAATCTGCAGCTGCTTTTCAGAGGAAAATTTCCATGCAATTTTTAATCTAAATTTACATTTGCATGATCCTCCCTTCAATGCATATGCATGAGACCGGAGCACTGCATTCATTATTAAGGTGGCAGACAACCTGAGCTTCCTATGTCAACACACTAAGAGAAAAGAGAGTGTCTGAAATGAGCCACCAAAAGTCTCACAAAATATCTCTTGTTGCAAAAAGGTAAAATTATCACATATTAATGATTTCTCACAAATCAAAGTGCTCATTTAGAAACCATAGGGGTAGAGGTTGTGGTGCGAGGGAAAGCGGTGGAAGGACAACTTGATGAAACAAAGAGGGTCTGTCAGCTCTGTTAATTTCTACACAGGAAAGCCTCCTGCTGGGAGAAGGAAACCAAATTAAGAGGTGTAAACAGGGATTTCTCAGCCTGGCAATGGGTCATGGACCAACCCATGTACTGTCTGCCACACAGGAATGGACAAACACTATACACACATAGAAATGCATTCACATATTGACAAAAAGCCCCACAAAGATAAAAAGAAAAATCTTACATACCCACTAACACAACAACAAATCAAAGTTAAAGCAAATTAACAAAAGCAAAAAGCTCAGATCATATGTTCAGACCTGTAGTACTGTAAATAGCACTGCTCTACATGAACTGATCTCAGTCTTCTTGTATTCCCCTCTGTGTCTGGATGTCTCCCTAAAGACCCCCACATCATTTGGTATGTGCTAAAAAGATGGAGTGTCAAGGCGTTAAAAGGATGAGCTGGAGAAAGTGTTGCAGAAATAGATGGGTTGTGAAATTGAGATGGTATTACATTCAAATATTCTCGTACTCTATTTAATAGTCGAGAGGGCCAGTGAGATTTTCTGTTTTTCTTTAATTTGCATCTTATTTCTCTCTTTCGCACCCTTTCATTCACTTCCATGCTCACTCTCACACTGTGCTTTTCTTTTTTTTTAATGTCTATTTTTTTGCCAATCTCTAATGCACAGAAAAACATGCAGGTAAAACCTTGAAATTAAATTTGAGTTGAACAAGATTTAAGAAGTCCTAAACTGCTACATAATGCAAGTCGTTATTTAACACTGCCAGCATAACAAGTTGCAGCAACTATTTAGCAGCGCTATTTCAGTTACCACAGTTCACCCAACATTAAATGCCATTAAGTCTGTACTTATAACACAGCACCTCAGAGCAGGATAAAAGAAAATGGAGAGAGAGAGTACCACAAATGGAATTAAGGCAGTCTGAGAGATGGGAAAGAAATGGGAAGAAACTGGTAAAGAGATGTGTGTGAAATTAAGAGTTGTACTAGTTTTCAGAGAGCTTAGGCATGCAATCTAATGTGCATCTTAGGAAGGCCAGTACTCATTCTGTCTCTATGAAGAGTCTTACTTAATACGGTAAGCAGGCCAAGTCTTAAAGTAGGGGGAGAATCAGCTATTCATCCGCAAAAAAGCAAGCTGGAAGACCCTTCATTCCCTCTGTTTCGTTGTCACACACACAAATACACACCAACTCCCAGCCAGTTGTGTATGATTCACTATTATCCTTCCTGTCTTCTGACTTAAGGTGAGTAATATATGAATAGATGGTTAAAATAAAACAAGAAGATGGTCTGAGGGCCTCTCCTATAGTGGACAGAGGTTCTCTACTTCAGCTCAGGAACATGTCTATAATGGTATAGCTATATGAGCATACTATGGAAAATTATACATAATATCTTCTTGAGTATTTACTCTGTTTTCTGCATAAAATTTACCACACAGAACAGGAATTAAGGTTTAAGATGTTATTCTAATACATGTTTATTATAAATACAAGTTTATGACAGCAAGACTAATGTAACACCCCTCACAAGGGTGGTGAAAGGATGACATATCAAAGCAAAGTCAAACAGTTAAGGGCAAGCTAAAACATGGACATCTTAACAGTGTCTAGATTGAATTCTGGCTCAAATAAAAGATGTTGGCAGTGGAGGACTGGTCTTGTTAATTTGTGCTAAAAACATCAGAAGTAAACACATTATTGTCTGTCTGGCATTCAAAGTTAAAATCCTGCAATGGCAGTAAAGTAATTGTATGTTAAACATCTGAAATGATGGTTACACATTATAACCTTGGTTCTGTTTTTTTTTTCTTTTAGTGCTGACCATTCATTTTCACATGTCTGGGCACCAGGAAAGTGGAAAATGAGAAGTGGAGAGGAGGAAAAAATTAGGAACATTGACAAGTAACAATCAGATAAAAAAATATCCATGTGAAGTGAGATGATAGACATACAAAATCTAATTTCATTTTAAACTTAATTTGTGTTTTACATTTCCTTTTTGAATGCATCTGTCACTTTTCAGTTTCGGTTTTCAGTTTTCAGTGAAAATTGGTGAGGAACTGAAACTCATGAGCCTTACAAGAGAAAAAAAGAAGGGAAGTGAAGAGACTGTGGTATTGTTCATTCTGTTCAGGTCTTCATTGATTGACTATACACGTCTGACACTCCCCAAGCTCATAAAGCCCCATGTTTACTTACCATGCAAACTTCACTACATATAGACTTGTGTGTATATGTGTTCTTGTCTACACAAATTATGAGCCTCTTCAGACAAGGTGATACCAAACTTACAAACAAAGGCAGGGGACCAAAGTTTACCTTGGTTTAAATCAGACTGATCAATGTCAATCTCATGAGTGTTTGATAAAGTCAGTGAGCTCCTGTTTGCCAAGCCTTGAACCTCCTGGTACTCTAGATCAGCTGCACATATTGAAGGACGAGTAAAGTACAAGTGTGTACGCATACATGTGTGCAAGTATGGGAGTATGAGTACAATATGTATGTATGAACTTTGAGCTAATATGTGTCTATAAGTTTGTGTTTGAGAGTCTGTGTGTGTGGATGCATGTCTTCAAGTGTATTTTCTGTGTAGAAGTGCTTTACCTTTCGAACATTAATCCAGTAGCCTATGATACGATCTGTGGCTTCAGGGTCTTTCTGTGTCCACTGCAGGTTGTAGGAGTAGTTGTTTCCTTTCAGAATCCGGACAGGGTTGGGTGTGTCAAAGTAGAACTCAGCATTGTAGGGTTGTGCTGCGGGACCGGGAGAAAGAGAGAGAGGGAAAGGATTTTTTTTTTTCTGAGCAAAATGTCATTGATAAATGATACGGAGGAAGATAATTGCCCCATGTTTAATATGAATATAATGTAGTGAGATCCATATATAGATAGATAGACAGTGAGAACAAATCATGGTCTAATTTCTTTCCACTCACCAGAAACATTAAATGTGCATGTTGACATTCCTGCACTATTGCTGACTCGGCACTCATAAGAACCGTTGTTGCTGGGTTCCAGTTTGAACTTCAGCTCCGGCATTTCTTTCAGGTCAGGCATGGGCATACGGATGAAATCGCCATTACGGAACCAACGGATGTCTGTCAAGCGTGGCGGGTTGGACCGCAGGATCGTACACCTCAGGGTCACCATCTGATAGTTTCTGGAGCGCACATCCTGAAAGACTGGGTCCAGTATAGGAGAATCTGCAAATACAAGAGACTGTGACTTGACTGTTTAACTTGACATTCATTTTGCGTTTGTTACTTTAAGTTTATTTAGCATTTGAATCTATCCATCTTTTACAAGCCATCTCAGTTGGAGGCAACATTTAAGTAAAACATTTTAGTATCAATACATACGTGTGTGGAATATAATATTTCAATATAATTTATTTTTAAGGCAAACTAAATTTAAATTTCTCAACTAAAAATGTCTTGCTAAACAGTGCAATAAAGTAGTACAGTGAATCATATAGTTCCATTATAGGATTCTTACTATGTTGTGCAAATACTGAACCAAACACCTAGAATCTTATTCTGAACAGTGGCATCAATACTTGTTCAGTACTGAGCATATAAGAATCATTTTTACATCTGCTGTCTACATTTCAGCACATTATCCACTTTTGTACTTCAAAATTATTATAGCTTTTCCCAAATGCTCATATACACTGAATGTACACAATATTAGGGACTCTTTTTGATTAAGCCTAGTGATGGGGTGAATCCATGTAAAACTCATTACCCCTAATTGATTTCCATGTTAAAATCTATTCCCCTCATAAAGGGGGAGATGGAGATAAACCGAAGCCGATGACTTAGAGATAATTTTAGGTTTTGGACTGTAACTCAATGTTACTGTTTAGATTCATATTTCATATATTGAGTGGACATACATCACCATCATCCATGTAACATTTCTCTCTGCCTCTCTTTGTTCTCTGTAGTGAAAATTTCCGCACACAATCAGAAAACATCACTTTTGACAAACCATCTGACATAAACAAATGATATTGCCACAAGGGATCAGGCATCTCTAAGAGGCACAATCCTATCCTTGCTGCTAACCTATCCTAACCAGCTGTAATTAACCTGTCAGCAGCCATGTGTGGTTTTGTGGTTAATGACTGACTAGCTGCTGTTGCCCCGGGGTGAACGAAGACACAACACAGCCAAATTACTCTGCCGCAAATCACCAGCCAACTAGTTCACCCCTGGCTAATCATGTAGATAATAGACGAGATGCTAATGGTGGTATTGCCATATAACAGTGATGAGCTCTGGTGTTAAGGCCCCAAGAGGTGAGGCAGCATGACTACAGTCAGGCACATACAAAGATAGACAGAGAAGGGGAGAAGACTGAAATAGACAGGTGCTCTAATTGTGACTTTAACAATGTTGAACTGTCTTGACAGAATAGACTCCCCCCCCCCCAAAAAAAAAAAAAAAGTAAAATAAATAAATAAATAAATAAAATGGAATAATACTTCACCGTTTAAACAATTGTCGGTGGAATTATGCATATTTAGCTACCCATAATTTATAAATTTTATTAATTTATATCTTCTTCAAACAGGAAATAGCTCCAAAGAGACAACTAAGTTTTATGGCTTCTATGTTTTAACATAATAAAACTTGATAAAAACTCAACAACTATAATTCATAATGAGACCATCCACCCTGAATCAGTTCTTTAAGCAAATGCCCCAAAATGACATATGTTTACAATGAAGGGACAGAGCCCTTTAACAGCTGTAGTAAATACGACTCCTGTCAATTGGGAGCAAAGAAGGAAGTCAGGTAACATTATAGAAACACAAAGTTGGCAGAGGGAGGAGGTCTGGGTGGATAAATGGGACAACAAAATGTCAGACTTACCGTTGGTTTCTTTTAGTCATGACTGTGATTGTGACCTAAGTCATTTTGTGCTTAAATCTAACCAAACTTTAACCAGTAACAGTTTTGGAAGGCACTGACAAAATGATGCTGTCCTGCTAATAGTGCCAATAGGGTTGTGAGATTGGAAATGCATTGTTTATGTGTCATTGGGCAGTTAAAAAAAAGTATTTTGGTACTGAATTTGGAGGATTTGTTGTCGGTAACACAGCAACAAGTAAACTCTGTCAAGATTATTTTAATCCAAGCTTTCTAAAAATGTCTGTATCTCTTAAGAAAATGCATATATTCTCTCTGTGAGTAAAGCTTTTGCACTTCATTTTTTTCTATGTGTATAGATATCATACAGAGCCAAACCAAATCCTTGCTTGGAATCACAGTTTACCATTCTGTGCTTGCATCCAGTCAGAGGAACATGAGTAGGCTTTTGCATGCTAAAAAGGCTGGAAACCACCATCTAACTTGACAGCTTCCATGATGCATGTTTTTACTGTTATTAATGTCTAGACTCTGCATGTGGCACCTGTCTGTGCCACATCCATACAACTCCCCAGTTTCTGATATATAGAATCTAAATTGTCATTTACTACTGGGTGTCCAGTCAACATTATTATTATTACTTATTGACCTACTAGAACCACACAATAGAGCTGAAAGATGGATGAGTGGCCAAGGGTCATGCTGTAATCTGCACTGATAAGTGTATGGTCACATACTTTGCTGCGGCTTATGGACACACACACACGCATACATACTATGCTATTTGACTTTGGAAACAGATGGCAAGGGTAAAGAAAAGCAGACAAACTGTAGAGAGAAGGGGGTGAGAGAGGAGGTATTGAATTTTGAGATGGTTTGTGAGCAGTTTATAAATCATTCCATCCCCAGCAGACTTTGGTAGACGAGATATTACAATCTTTTACCAGACCTTAAGTATTCATTTCAACAATTATAACTTTTTTAGCAGTAGGTTTCCTATTTTCAAGTCAAGGGGTTACTTCACTTTCTAATTCAATTTTTCAAATGCTCTGGAGTGTCATTTTTTTTTTGGGGGGGGGGGGGGGGGGGGGGGGGGGCATGTATTTATTTGCTTTTCATTTAGGGCTCACAGCAACACACAGCAATGTTTCATAGTCAGAAGACCATAATCCATCGCTATCTGTCTTATTGAATGCAAAACGGATTCCATCCGGGAATGCAACACTAACCAAGCCAAACATTTACAGTACACAAAGTGAAAATCAATTTACACGAGACTGAGAGAGGGAGGTGGTGTGTGGTGAGTAAGGTGGGATGAGGGGAGAGAGAAACAGCTCTTAAAGAAAGAGACAATGAGGAAGACAAATGATAGGGAAAGTGTGGTGTGAAAGTGAGAGAAGTCGATGATTGAGTATGGGGGAGAGAATGAGAGAATGCAGGATGCAGAAAGGGAATGACAAGACAGAGAGAGGTCCCCTCTCATGGCCAGCAGTTAGCTGATTGATGATGATGAGAATGGCAATGAGGAAGAACAGCCACCTCTCTTGGATGGAGAGAAGAGGAGTGGGTAAGTAACAAAGGGATACAAAGAAAAAAAGTGTGGGAGAGGCAATAGTGGCAAGAATCTGCGTTTGCCCTTAATTATATCTGCCATAAAAAATAATGGCATCCTTCCCTCACATCGATCAGTAGTGCTAAATGGAAGAAGGCAAAACAAACCAGATAAAATAAATAAATAAAGTAAAATCAGACCAGTTTATAAAGAAGGGCAGTGAAGAAGAGAGGAAAGATCGCAAGTTACAATATTACCGTGCACTTGCCCGCTGAACTTTGCATAAATGTAGCTGACCAATCAAGACATGCCCACCAGAACACATACAGTGCTCACAGTACATAAAGAAGCGCGCCTGTCATCCAACATCCAGCAAACTCTTCAGCAAGCAGTGTAGGAATAGCAGGGCCCATAACTAGACGGCTTTGCCTGTGCTGATAGAACTAGGGTTACAATAGTATTGTTCTATCTTACACAAGCTTCGTTCTCCACTGGATTCTATAGGTACAGTGGAGACCAATGAGTTAATACCCTGATATAACATCCAACCCAGCCCCACCGATCCTGACTGGCTAAAGGTTGTCACTGCAAGCCACCTACTTCTTATAGCCTAGGCCGCCACAGCAGAGAAGTAAGGGGCCCAGCCAACCCAGATAGTATACCAGTGAGGGTGAGGTCATGGAATAAATTCACAGGGGTCTACTGTTGCAACAGACTCTCTGCACATCCCTTTCCAGGGAACACAGGGAAAATGCAGGTGTACAATGCCAACAGAGAGGGCAAGTGAAACATAGCTGACATACACACGCACCTTTTTAGCTAGTCTTGGGTTGATCCAGTGAATGCACATGTCCAAGAGATACAGCTGTATGAACGGACAGAGCATAGAACATGACGCTGCAGTGCATGTCCTCGACAGTCATCCCACTAAACAAGGCCGTCCACACTGTTGTGCTGCATGTAGAGTGTACGCATATCACAGTGGGAGGGTTTCTTTCTGCTGTTCTATAGGTTTGGAAGATACAGTCATGCCTATCAAGGTGTTTCTTGGATAGGGCTTCTCCAGCCACACCACACCTGTAGCACACAAACAGCTGCTCTGTGTGTCTGATGGGAGCTGTGCGTTCAACATAATATGCTAATGCACGAACTGCACAAACAAAGCAGATGCCATTTCAACCCCCTGTTCGCATCCAGTTGAATAGCCCTTGATCTGAAAAAACTGTATATTCTTGGGAACAAAGGAGAGATTTGATCTGAGAGTAGCTGCACTGTGGTCACCATGAGGCTGCAAACAGCCAGAGTGAACGTACAGGGTGTTAAGGTCACATACTCTCTTAGCTGGTGTCACAGGAAGCAGCAAAGCTGTCTTTAGTGACAATGCCTTCAGAGAAGAGTGCTCCAGAGGCTCGTAGGATCCTTCACCAAAACTTCGAGCATCAGAGGCAGTTCCCAATTTGGGGTAGAGGCACACATCACTGGGTATTGGCGTTGCCCTTGCAAGAAAAATTTCACAAGAGGGTGGCTAAAAACCTGTCTGTTCACCAAAACTCTTGTGACAAGAAGAGACAGCTGCTGCATACACTTAAATAGTGGCATTAGACAGCCCTCTATCCAGCAAACATCGCAAGAAGGAGAAAACAGAACTGACTGCACACATCAGGGATTCTAACCTTCTTTCCTTGCACTAGTGTGTTGGAATCCCAACCTCTTCACCCTATAATAGGCAGTGGTAAATCCCACCCCCACCGCCTGAATGGTCTTCATGACCCATACAGACAGTACAGTCTGTCCCTTTCAAGAGCCAAGCCTGGAGGGGCTTGCCCATAATGGGCAGTGCGCCTATTGCCTCCGCCTCCTGGGACAGAGTACTCCAAAACTGCGGGATTCTCCAGGGCCGGGCCACCAGCATTTGAGTCATCTCCGCATACCATGGTGCCGAATGGTGACCTGGAGCTATCAGTGGGCAAACTCACTGTTCACTAAAGAGAAAGGGATGTTTGACAGCAGGCACGCTGAGAGTAGTACCCATAGAGTCCAGTGGAGGGCAGAGCCTGTGTGAAATAGAACTATTTTTTAATTTTCAGTTTCTGCTGGTTATAGCTACAGCGATATCTCCTTGTTTGTCGAGGATATCTCCTCTCTACGTGCCAACTGATTTCTTTCATTTTCTGGTTTTCCATCTTTTAAACCTCCCAGTTACACATTTTTCCTGTTTTCCTAGTGTCTCACCATTCCCCCCTCCCTCTCTAATACTACATCCCTGTTTTAAGCTTTCTCTTAACCCTGTTTGTCTTTCTCTCAGTCTTGTTCATGTATCTGTCTCATCTCTCTGTTTCTCTCTCTGTCCAGAGTGTGGTGGCCACCTTGTCCATTAATCAGACTTGGCCAGTGTGGACAGCAGAGCTCACACAGTGTTGCCCTTCCACCCTGCTGCATTAGCAAGCCCTGTAAATCCTTCTTCAAGATAGGAGAGGAGAGGATTCAGTTATATTTACTCCTTCATTTTGTTCTGAGTACACCTCCTTATACAATGTATGTCAGAGTGGGAAATTGGTCTTTGAAGGCCCTATACTTTCATACAGATGCACAGTCAATCCTGCTTTTAAGCCTAGCGGGCAAAACATTTCACTACCTTTTTACTTCACCTTGGATTTAGTGAGAGATTTTTTCGAAAATGTACTTTTAAATAAATTGTCACCTCAGGTTTGCCTACAGTAATTGGCAACAAATGCATGCAGCTACATTACCATCGACTATGGTGCCTCAAAACTGTGATACTGCTTATTGCATATTTAAATATTTGAAAAAAATACAGTCCCAGGGCAAGAAATGTAATATAGTACTTTTAGTCTGAAAGTAGCATTAAAATACACTGTATGTCAACTTAAGATTTTTTTGTCCAAGTAGGATACATTTCCTGCACTGAGATCCTTGGTACATTTTTTCCCTCTTGTTTTTGAGCCATTCAGTTTTTATGAGTGTTTTACACGTAAAGTTCTTGTTTTTGTGTTCTCATATTTTTCTAATATTTTGTATATGTTATCACTTCGATTTCAACTTGACCTTGTAGTCAGGAGCACACTAGGAGTGTGTCGAAAAGAACATAAATTTACTGAATTACTTACCCATTCTTCCAATAATGTATGTTTTTATGCACAAAGTTAGCAATGAGTTAATGATTAAACTCAGCTATAAATCAGGTTGTTATTAATTAAGTTGTTTTAGCTGCTTGGATTAGTGCCAAAACAACTTCAAGACTTGCATTTTGGTCTCCTTAATTGTTCTGAATGAACTTATGGCTCAACCAATTACCCTCTGTAAGGTTTATTTTGAATCATTACATTAGATGTACCCTCTGGTTACAATATGTTACATGAATGACAGCACTGACACTCACAAATGAAGAACATCTGGTATTATTATAAAGAGGGGGCAACAAGAGTTGAATCTCAGAGCAATATTTGATTTAAATAAAAAGGTGGCAGTTCTCAAAACCAGAAGTGCCATTCCTTTTTATCAGTAGGCCCTTTTATACAGCCTGCTCAAGGTGGGAATGTTTTGCCTTTATTTCACCTCGCTGTTCTGTATAAAAGGTGCTGACACTGAGTAGGAGGTCCAAGTTGTTGTGCCAGTAAGCCGGCTACAGAGGTGGTCACAGAGCCAGATTGACTGTGTGTGTAAGAGGGACGCTTTTGTGTTACATGTCACGCCTCTGAATCCAAAACACCAGCATTCTATGTAAAAGCACACATGGGGGCAGCATTATGTTGGCTTTGCTTGGTTCCATGTAAAGAATTAAAGGTGGCTTAATGACCTATCTTCTTTATGGCTAAAATGCGGGATATCTGTATAAAAGCCTAGTGAGTACCGGTACAATTGAAGCATTGCAGAAGTATTTAAAAGAGGTTAACCTCATGGGAAGGGAAAAGGTATTGAAATTATGTGTTACTTTACCAAGACAGATCATATTCCTTTCTCAGAATTCATCCTATGGGAGTTTTATAATGATAGACCACTCTGTAGTGCTCACAAAGGGGTAGAGGGAAAGGGGTAGTTTTAGAGAAAACAACCTTTAAGCTGTAGAGGTGTGTCCTTATTTCTTTTGACTCCCTTTTTACACTCTTTACATTACCATACATTTCCTTATCTGTCTTTAGGGTACATTGTTTTGAGCAAAGTTTGAAGATTATGCCAATACTGAGGGCAGGGGAAAAAAGTGCTAGATCTCTGATATTACCATAGGAACAAAGAATGACTTTTGGAGGCCATTTATAGCCTATGGAGGTCTATGCAAAGGTATCATTAGAAATAACTGCACTTAAAAACCGAATGACTTTCACAGGGGGCTTTCAAAATTTCACTAAAAATGATGACTAACCAACATTTTCTCTCTACTGATGCTACTGTTCTACCTGCTGTGATCTTTATCTGTTTTGTATATTTTAATGTTTCAATTTGTTTTATTTTCATTCATAATGCATTTTTCTTTATACTGCTGACATTACAAATACTGTTACTAATTGCTGCTACTGTTTCTGAGCGATCATTAAAGTTATCCTGTATTATTGTAGAAGTGCTGTGTAAATAATACTATATGAAATTAACCAATTTTGACTTTTTTTGGACTTTACACCAAACAGCAGTGAAAAGTGGTGGCACAAGTACTCTCAATGTGTAATGTGTAAAGTCTCTGACTTTCTCCTGCTTGATCTAAACAATTGTCCAGTATGTTATGTTGTATGTTGAGTTTAGTGAAAATAATTTGATCACCACTTACACTGCACATTGAGTTGGACTTGTGCTTCACGGCGTTTGATGTTAAGCCCGTTGTATGGAGCAGTCTGGCACCGGTACACCCCCATCATGTCCCGACTCACGTTCTTTAGTCTGAGACAGCCATCAGGTGTCTCCACTATGGACTTCCCTGATGGCATTAGTAGGTCCTTTTCTGTCCGTGACCAGAGTATAGGTGGACGTGGTTTCCCATCTGCCACCAAGCACACCAGGTCAACACTGCCTCCCTCTCGCACGCTGACCACCTGACCTCCTGGTGGAACTGACAGCATTGGGGGAGAGACTGGAGGGAAGAAAGATGGAGAAGAATAGTAAAAAAATAGGATCTAACTTAAAAGTTAACTTTTTTATCTTTTTTTTTTTTTTTACAATGTTACAAACTGCTGCAATAAATGAAAACAATCACAATACAAAACTTATACTATCTTCACAAAAAAGCCAACAGAAAATCTGATTTGATTTTCTATCTATATATTGTAGCTTGTAGCTTACTGTGGTTATGTATAATACCGTTTCATGATAGTAATAATAACAAAACATGAAAACAAGTAAGTGAAAAAAATATAAGCAAGCTACACCTTGATAAAATTTTTCTGAGATAATCGGGTATCACTTTAATCTTGCTAAGGTTAAGCATAACGTTAACAGTTTCAATGCAATGAGAGACCATTCAAAACAGATTGCTGCTCAGCATTTAGTACTAACATTGTGGTTAACTACACATGAGAATTCACATGCACACACAAAGACACACGCAGATGCATGCGTATACACCTCTAAAATATTCTCTGGGTAAAATCTGAGCAACAAGCGAATGAGGGGCAGATGTGCATATTTTCAATTTGTGTATAAAAACTCTGAGTGCAAATCCCAACAATTAGAGAAAAAAGTTTAAATATTGAAAAGAATTATAATGCTTTGCTGAGGGGAAAAGTTTGGTGTATTTATAAAAAGAAAATGCTTTCATTCCACTGAAGAGACAAATAAAAAGCGATAGATGAAAACATCAGATTTGCGTGGACTGATAAAGTGACTGTAACAATCCTCAAATAAATACATAAAACGCCACATATCGATCATGTTTTCCATATGGTTTTCGATTGTTGAGGATGACTGATGCTACTCTAATTACTTCATCTTGTTGCACCCTCTTCTTCTGGTTTAATGGTACTGGACTGCAGAATTATTTCCACGAATTCTTCCTCTAGTCTTGGTGAGCCAAACTCCTAATTTCACATAACATTGGGGGATAGAAACACACATTAATTTACCTTTTCCTTTGACTTTTTCTGGAAATTTGGTTCAAGTTTGCACTATATTTGGAGAATAGTGGGACATAATGTATGTCTAATGTATGCTATATGCATTTACTCTAAGAAGAATATTAAGAGAGGAGATAGTACAGGTGGATGGTGCAACAAACACTATGTGAAAGATGAGAAAATAATTAATTTTTTAGGTGAAGACATATTTGTTTCTTTATCCAATAGCATCTGATCAACATCTACTCATTCAATCAACATCTACAGATGGTTAACAAATTAAAGGAAGAAACAAAAAGTGTCTTAGTATGATGTTGGGCCACCATATGCCACCAGAACAGCTTCAGTGCATCTTGGCAATGATTACTACAAGTCTCTGAACTCTACTGGAGGGATGAACACCATTCTTCCAAAAGATTCTTCCCTCATTTGGTGTTTTGATGCTGGTGGTGGGGAGCGCTGTCAAAGGCTATATTCAGACCAAATGAGATTATCGGTACATGGCTGCAGGGCTGAGCGGAGGTGTGGGCGTGTTTGTGCTCTAGTTTGTGCTCTCACTATTACCGCTACCTCTCTGAATTCACTCTGTAGCTCACTTGACCACAGCCGCTCTCTCTCTCGCTCGCTGGCACCCTCAGCTCTCTCTCTCTCTTTTTACTTGTCTTTTTTAAAATGAGTTGAGAGCCAACAGCAAAGTCTAACTTTTCTTTTAATGTAACATCTTTGTCCTCCTTCATGGCAGGGATGTACAGCTCTGATCAGTCTGATCACCAGCTGTGATTGGCCACTGTAGTGTGGTAGCTGGTGCAGCACCATTGATTTAGTCTGAATATGGCCTAACATGTCGGTCCAAAATCTCCCATTAGTGTTCAGTTGGGTTGATGTGTGGTGACTACGAAGGCCATAGCATATGATTCACATCATTTACATACTCATCAAGCCATTCAGTGACCCCTCGTGCCCTATGAATTGGGGCACTGTCATCCTGGAAGAGACCACTCCCATCAGGATAGAAATGTCTCAGCATAGTATAAAGGTGATGACTCAGAACAACTTTGTATTGATTCGCAGTGACCCTTCCCTCTAAGAGGACAAGTGGACCCAAACCATGCCAGCAAAATGCTCCCGAAAGCATAACAGGGTCACCAGATCCTCTCACTGTAGGGATCAAGCATTCAGGTCTGTACCATTTTTTTCCTTTAATCTGTCACCCATCTGTATATTTTCCACCACATACACACTTTCTAGTGATGCTACTGATCAGTATTTAAATGCATGCATTGATTTACAGTCCTTTGGCACATTTGGCGTTGTGATCGCTTATGGTCTGAATACAGATAAATGTACTGGCCCATCAAAGGGATTTTTCTCTTCTGTCAGAGTGAGTTTGCTATTTCACTACAGCTGACAGATGCATAGAAAGTCATGGAAATTTGTCTCAGTCTGACAGTGATATCAAATAATAAAAAAAGGAAAAGAAAATCTCACCACTGTTCTGAGAGATGTTGACGTCCACACGGAGCTCTGGCACCCTGCTGCCTGGGAAGTTAGCCACACAGCTGTAGGTAGCCAAGTCTCTGAACTTCATGTCCACAATCTCTAAACTACTGGTGCCGGGTGCCATGTCTGGGTCACTGCGCAGCAATATCAGGCTGTCTGAGTTGAAGACGGGTACACCGTTCTTGTACCAGGTATAGTTGACTTTGTCCTGTGGGGTGGCATCAACGTGGCAGGACAGCTTGAGGTCCCGACCCATTTGGATGGTCTCACTGTCCTTGTTAGAGTCTGGTGTAATTTGGAAGGTCAGGTTGCTCATCGCTGTGTGTGGTGGTGGTAGGGACAAAAAGAGAGAAGAATGGGTTAAATAGATAGTATAGGGTGAGGAATTGGCTGTGGTGAAGTCTTAAAATGTTGAATAGGGGAAGGATATTTTAAATATCATGTCTTAGAAATGAGTAAAACGAGTTTGTAAAGAAAAATACAATTTTGGAGGGATAATTTCTACTCCTGGCATACTGATACTTCATCTCAGTGATATTTATCTCTTATCTGCTGTATAACCTTTGTTTAATTTTAAAATTCTACTTTGGAAGCAAATATTTATGTATGACATGCCAATAACATTTGTTGAAGTAAATAAAAATGTAAATTTGAAAAAAGAGATGGAGAATAAGTTTAAGAATGAAATCAAAAAAGAATGAATTGACATAGTAATGCGGGTGGGGGAAAAGGACAGGAGTAAAAAAGCAATTAAAAAAGAAAAAAGTGGATTGCGGAGGGGAAAGATCGTTAATACAGAATGGCAGATGAGTGTGGGACAAAGTGTGTGAGGCATACGGAGGAGGCAGCATGACAAAAAGAAACCAAAGGAAAAAGGAAATTGAAGAAGAAAGAAAGAGTAAGAGAGGAAGAAGCAAATTGTGAAGGAGGGAGGGAAAAAAGGAGCCAGATACAGAATAAAATAACAGGGGGGTAAGGAGGAGGGGGGAAACAAAATCAAGGACAAAGAGTAACTCTCACACTGTCACATTTAATTTTCAGTTTCAAAGGCTGCGTTTCCCCAACAGATTTCCATGTTGAATACAAAACAGCTCTCTGTTTCCCTACTTAGGGGAGAGACAGGCGGCGAGGAGGAGAGGAGAGCTTGATTTAAACTCCTTTCGAGCTTGTTAACAAGCAGCTTGGGTGGAGCCATGGATGTGAAGCAGTGACCATATGGTTAACGTGATCCTGCAACTTTACCTGGTTAGTGTGGAGACAATGCTGCGAGACTAATGTGTGTGTGTGTGTGTGTGTGTGTGTGTGCGTGTGTGTGTGCATAATGTGGGAGCATGTGGCTGTGTGTGTATTCATGCGTATGTGCAGCTGCGTTGCCTATGTACATACGAACGTCTCTCTGCAGTCACTGAATGTGTGTATGTGTGTGTGTCATCACCGTCTTGTCACCTGTGCTGGTGTGACGATGTGTTCAGGCCCATTAAGCTAACAGGAGAAACCCATCCAGCATACGCTCTCTACAGTGTTAACTAACAGAAGAGACTGCCGCTAATTGCTTCCACTCCAGTCTAACTAATTGGAATGAATAAAGATGATTAAAGGGGCTAAAAATAGCCGGAGGGGAGGGAGAATGGAAGGATTCTGTTTTAACGGCAGGGGAATTAGAAAAAGAGCAATACTTAACCGTCTATTCTGACATGATTCACATCAGCTCTCTGTAATGATCAAGGATCAACTGCTTGCGTGTCACACACCACACACACAAATTCACACAGGAAAACACTCTACAATAGCACCAATCTCACATTACAGTCAACTCATAAAGCTGACGAGAAATAGAATTTTTTCATTTGTGTGAGGAAAATAATTTATGCTCTGAGCATTTGATTGAAATAGGCTTGGACTGAGGAGATGTAAATGAAAAATACAGTATGTTTAAATTAATATATTACAGAATAAAGGATGTTCAGCAATTGCTCGCATTTATTTCTGTTACAAATTTCTGCTAAGCTACTGTTTTCCAGAAAAAAAGAAAAACTGACAGAATAAAACATATGAAATGACTATAAATTAATAAATACACTGTCGCACATACCATCTCCAGCTTCAAAGCCATGAAGTGAGGACCTTAATTTCTTTTGCCAGATGAACACAGCATAACTTATGTCAAGTTTGGACCAAACATTTTGCACCCAAACCAGCAATAAGATACAAATGCACACACACACACCTATGTGCTATCAACCTCAAAATCTCCCATCTTCTGTCATGTTCAAACGTACACAAGTGTTACTTACTCCTGACAACTAGATTGACATTCTTGCGAGCAGGGTTGCCCACATTATTGACTGCCGTGCAGTTGTAGAAACCTGCATCTACTGGCGTGACAGCCCTCAGGTTGAGAGTGGCCCCACGAACTCGGGCACTGAGGGGAAGGGGGCCTGGGTATCGCGACCACATCACTGTAGGGGGGGGGAAACCTGCAGTCACCTCACAGGTTATGAGCACATCCTGCCCAGGATCCACCACCACCGTATCGTTGACTGACAACCGGATCATTGGAGGAGCTAGGGAGAGATGCAGGGGAAGAAGACAGAAGGGTCACAAATCACAAATCGCTTCCTCGGTTTACATGGAACAGAACATAGTTGTTATTTTGAATACACAATGATTTGCAGTTGTTTTACAGGACTGGTGATAACAACTGTTGAAACCTACATGTAATAAAGTCTTAATGTTTCCCAATGAAGTTGCATGATGGTTACATGATTTTGCATGGAAGTTACATTACTTAAAAGTGAGAATGGGAATATGTATAATGATAATGTGTGTGTGGGTGTGTGTGTGTGTGTTTTAATACCTCTTGATGTGCATATAAGAGCGGGTGCATGAATACATAATCCTACAAAGGAAACAGACTTTTCGCACTAACTCACTGAATATGAGAGTCTGCACTTCAGTAGAAAATGTAATAAAAGTACCACAGCTATTGGTTTTCTATTTTATCGGTAAGTTAAATGGATTTACATTAATGGAAAGTAAAAAGGAGGGAGATTGTGGTACTTGAAGACCGGCCATACACTAGTATATATAAATGCACCTTGAGCAACAATGAAATCCTAAATATTCAGAACTATTTTTCAGTTGAGATTGAGAATCAGTTGTATATGGAGGGTCACCATTTCAATGTCTAAACCCCAAAACACACAGACAACCTAACCTCCAACCAAATCAGAGCACAGCAGACATTTATAATTTTGTTCTGACTGCAAATATGATGTGTGTAAATATGTGCCTGGGTGTATTTGTTTCTCACTGAGTGTGTGTGTGTGTGTGTGTGTGTGTGTGTGTGTGTAGTGTATGTGT
The DNA here is from genome assembly GCA_029490765.1 of Euthynnus affinis. Classification (NCBI taxonomy): domain Eukaryota; kingdom Metazoa; phylum Chordata; class Actinopteri; order Scombriformes; family Scombridae; genus Euthynnus; species Euthynnus affinis. The sequence goes on from CM055839.1 coordinate 17,767,575, forward strand.
GTGTCTGTGAACCATTGTGCATTCATGTGAGGGTGTTTTAATTTCCAGCCTTTTCTGAGTACACACTAGTCACTAAACCAAAGGTAATTCATGTCCTTGTTTCCTGGCTCTCATCGCCCATATCTTCCCCAAGCCACTGTGTCCATTTCCTATGACTGACCTAACAGGAAAAGTACAGGATGACCCAAAATGTAACTGCAGATGGGAAAAAGCGCTGTTGCCAGACAGAGATTTATTGGACCCCAACAGTTTCAAAATATAAAAAAGGGCATAGCAGTGTACGCGAGGGGAACACATAGACAGTACAAAAAATTGACATGGATGGGGAGAATAAAACAGCAAAGGGCAAAAGGGTACAAAGAGAAAAATATATTAATGAGGAGGTTCAGAGGGAGGGCAGAAAGAAACACACCCATGTTGATACTAAAACCAGCATGTACACGCACACAACAATGAGTCATAGGCATATACAATGTGTACTGTATGCATAATTACCAAATGGAAGGTGAAAATGAAATGCCGAAATTATTTTCATAGTTGGATACTCATAAAGCAAAAGATCTAAAAATATACAAGTAATCACTCAGGAAACAACAGCTAATAAATACCAGGTCAGGCTAATGTTGTCACAAGCCTTAACTGTCTGTGTATACCTTTTTATTTTTCCTTATGTTAATGAAATATGGTGTACAGATTCTATTCTAAGCTTGTATCTTCATCTGGTATGATAAATATATGTTCAGTGTAAAAGATTCTGTATAATATGTTATTTCTTTTGCCATGAATCCAGTAGCTGCAATTAATGCAAGCATTCTCTATCAGTGCCTGCCTAAGGTGTTCAATGCCAAGACATGATGGATATCTGTCATGGCCATCTTCTGGACTGAGAGGGACAAAGCAGGAGGGACAAATCGAGAGCATAATTGCTGTAAGGCTAGTGATGTAGCAGTAGCACAAGAAACACTCGGCTGCAAACCAATTAAACCAGCACCTTTATCACTGTGAGGCTAGCAATGTAGCAGTAGAGTAGGAAACACTCAGCTACAAATCCAATTAAACCAGCACCTATATTGCTGTAAGGTTAGTGATGTAGCAGTAGAGCAAGATACACTCAGTTGCAAATCCAGGCTCTAACACCCTGGAAGGTGTAAATGCATGTAATTACTGTAACAGTGTAAGTCAGTTGCCAAGGAGCAAAACAAAACACCCTCCTCAACCGTCAACGTAGCTGTCATGACAAAGTGAAAATACCTCAGTGAGACTGTTTGGTCAAGTATAAAACCCACAATCTAATTCAGCACTCAATAACAATTCACCCACAATGAGAGGAGGCACTAAGCGGGTAAGTTAGCAATGCACATCCACCAGAGAAATGAGTTGGCTATTTAGCTGGAAAAGCCCAACACTTTGTGGTCTGACTTTTTGGTAAAATTCCCGACAGAGATGAGCACCAGCTTTGTGACTTCTGGAGGACAGAATTATAGCACTAACCAGGTTATGAGGCTACTGGCATAAGCGGTGAAGCATTGATGCTAGCTAATGACAAAATACACAACCTGCATGTTTAGGCGAGAAGATAAAAGGACACAACTGGTGGGTGCCAAGCCACTTTATCAGGTTCCTTGCATCACACAGGACACACGTGACTTTGTTGGTATTATGTCTCGACCTTCTGCACATGCATGTGATGCATATCCAGGTATTTCATACTGTCTCTGGCAGTCATGCAGAATTCATAGAACCTTAGTTACATTTGTAACTCCTAATTACTTTTCAAATTTAAGTCTGGCTGAGCTAAGTTACATGAATTGACACCAGAACCTATCAGCCTTTTTAATTAGGTTTATGCAAAGCAACCAATGGCCAATAATTATTCAGAGAAACTACTGAACAACCAATGGTTACTCTGGCCCTGATAATTCTGGCAAATAAAAGTGCTAAGTGTTAAAAACCTACATTAAGGTCTCCTATTGCACTGTGTTTATTGACAATCAAAGCCCTGGCTTCCCTGTAGCCTAATGATCATGAAAACCCTATGTAGCTATAATTTCTAGTTCATTGTAAAGGACTTTTTGAAGCATCCAAAATCTTTATGTGGCAATCCTATCTGCAACATCTTGCAAAAAGTTTTTGCATATCTTGCCACAGGGCATAAATGGGGTGACAGGAGCGTGACGTTGAGAGAAATGAGCTTGTGACCAAAATGTCCAACCCTGTCTCCTCAAAATTACGTTCCCCCACAACTAATTTGCATTCTCAATTACGTTTCTCAGAAAACGTATTTTGTCCGCGATTACGTTTGTTTGTAACGTATCACAAATACGTTTCTAATCAACATATTTTTGCTTTCCTACAATGCTATTAGCTATTTTAATTCGAACAACCTTTCTCTACTTTAACATACATATATTGGGGACAGGCCTACGCATTTTCTAAACAAACCTGGATTTGTCCTTTTTCAATGTGACGGTACTCATTTTAATTAATGGATTGATTTATAATTGCTGTGTATCTTGTATCTCCACTGACATCTGATGATTTGCGCATCATGGCCGGTTTTTAAGTAACCGCCTGCCATTGCTGTGAGGAATAAAATCAAAGAAAGACATGACGAACTCAAATTATCTGGCCATTGTTGTCTAACCTCATGAGAAGGGACTGAAAAAAGAAAGACATCCTAAACGTGTCAAAGGGAATTCCCAGTGACGTCATGCGTAGTCACGTCCCACAAAATGAACCCCACCGACCCCGCCCCCTACAACGCCACCTTTTTTCCGCGTTACTTTGTCTTCTTCGTCGCTCTTTTGACAGACAGTGGATGGCTCAATGAACCAGGCAGACTAGCGACCCCACGTGTGTCTACATTGAAATGACATCTTCATTCTTGAAAACCCGAGGTTGCAAGCAAGACGAGTTGGCGGGATTTCAGTCCGCCAAAAGAGCCCCGCGTAATTCAAAAAATGTTGGCGCGCGCGCAAACACACACGCACGCACGCACACACACACACACATATGTCTAAAATAAAGCAACATCTTTACTTGTTCTGAACATAGATCATGTAGATGCAGTGTTATTAGTCTAGTTGTTGTAAATATTTGATATATTCAGTAGTTATGTTGTTTTATGAACCTATTTTACAACCCTACTTTACAAAACAGAAGAACTGCCATCCCAAAAACGCTGTTTATGAAACACTCACTAAAATATCTTAAACAAACCAACATCTTAACTTTTTGTTAACATAGATCATTTAGATGCAGTGTGATTTTTAGTTCGGGTGTATTAAATGTTTGATATATTCAACAGATAGATCTTTTCACGACCCTATCTTACTACCCCACTCTACAACCAGAAGAACTACTACTGTGGTGCTTATTTGTATCAAGAAGCATGGCGAGGCTCATGGGAATTGTAGTTTTAAAAACATATTAGCGTTTTTTATATAATTGGAAGTTGTAAATACTAAATTGAGGGTACACTAGGGAGTTTAAGGGGACGATAAACACATTTGTGTAATCAGATTTTAAATATCCAATTGCTTTGTGACTGAAAATTAAATTTAACCATATTTTACCCATATCTGACAGCGTCCCCAGTTGTTGACTATATTCACATGATAGCTGAGGCCCAGAGCTCTCTATAACAGTTGGTCCCATGTCTGTACCCCCTTTTGTTGATGAATTATAAGCCTTCAAATGTGCACTGAGGTCAAGGTTCAAAGGTCAGTTTTTCAAAGCAGGAGTCATGCAGGATCTTCATACTTACATATGTTACTTTCCAAGCCGAGACCTTTACAAAAATGTAATTGGTGTAGCTCTATGACAAAGTTTTAATTTTCACATTTCATGGACACAAGCCGTCCCAGGCCTAGTTTCAGAGAGCACTTTGAAGGACAGGGTTATCAAACTGGAATTCACAATTAATCATGCACATGCCAGATTTAATTTTTGGTTTCTTCACCTCCATTAATTTTATACACTTCATTTATTTGTCCATAGCACAGACCATAGACAATTTCCTTTGTACAGTCACTACAAGTTTTATATTTTTTATTTGAATAGCACATTTCAGCAATAAGGCATCATATCCTATCTCAAAACTATTAGCCTACTATTCCATACTGTAAATAGATCATAGTTTTCAGTTTAATTTTACTATTACTTTGTTTCATTATTATTATAATAAGACTAATATTAGAATAATAATGGGGAGGGCCAAGGCGTATTCTTTGTATATGCGCATTGGCTAAAAAAAAAAAAAGGATTCTGATTGAATGGTCTGTGTCATGCTGATATAAAATCCTGAAACCAAGAATCATGAAGGACAAAACATCTTCAAGGTTGTGTGAATAGTAACCTAGCCTATGCGTGAATGAGAACGGGTAGGTCTCTTCAGCCCTCTAACATTGTCAGCATTATTGTAATCTCTGAGGGTGACCCACTTTTTACACTCAAAAAATAAAAAAACTATCAAACAAATAAAAATATTTCATTTATACCTTGGTCCTTCAAAGTGCTCTCTGAAACTAGGCCTGGGACGGCTTGTGTTTGAACCTTGACCTCAGTGCACATTTGAAGGCTTATAAGTCATCAACAAAAGGGGGTACAGACATGGGACCAACTGTTATAGAGAGCTCTGGGCCTCAGCTATCATGTGAATATAGTCAACAACTGGGGACGCTGTCAGATATGGGTAAAATATGGTTAAATTTAATTTTCACACAAATAAGCACCACAGTTGCAGTTCTTCTGGTTGTAGAGTGGGGTAGTAAGATAGGGTCGTGAAAAGATCTATCTGTTGAATATATCAAACATTTAATACACCCGAACTAATAATCACACTGCATCTAATTGATCTATGTTAACAAAAAGTTAAGATGTTGGTTTGTTTAAGATATTTTAGTGAGTGTTTCATAAACAGCGTTTTTGGGATGGCAGTTCTTCTGTTTTGTAAATTAGGGTCGTAAAATAGGTTCATAAAACAACATAACTACTGAATATATCAAATATTTACAACAACTAGACTAATAACACTGCATCTAGATGATCTATGTTCAGAACAAGTAAAGATGTTGCTTTATTTTAGACATATGTGTGTGTGTGTGTGTGTGTGTGTGCGCGTGCGTGCGTGCGTGTGTGTTTGCGCGCGCGCCAACATTTTTTGAATTACGCGGGGCTCTTTTGGCGGACTGAAATCCCGCCAACTCGTCTTGCTTGCAACCTCGGGTTTTCAAGAATGAAGATGTCATTTCAATGTAGACACACGTGGGGTCGCTAGTCTGCCTGGTTCATTGAGCCATCCACTGTCTGTCAAAAGAGCGACGAAGAAGACGAAGTAACGCGGAAAAAAGGTGGCGTTGTAGGGGGCGGGCATGGGGGGCGGGGTCGGGGGGGTTCATTTTGTGGGACGTGACTACGCATGACGTCACTGGGAATTCCCTTTGACACGTTTAGGATGTCTTTCTTTTTTCAGTCCCTTCTCATGAGGTTAGACAACAATGGCCAGATAATTTGAGTTCGTCATGTCTTTCTTTGATTTTATTCCCCACAGCAATGGCAGGCGGTTACTTAAAAACCGGCCATAATGCGCAAATCATCAGATGTCAGTGGAGATACAAGATACACAGCAATTATAAATCAATCCTTTAATTAAAATGAGTACCGTCACGTTGAAAAAGGACAAATCCAGGTTTGTTTAGAAAATGCGTAGGCCTGTCCCCAATATATGTATGTTAAAGTAGAGAAAGGTTGTTCGAATTAAAATAGCTAATAGCATTGTAGGAAAGCAAAAATATGTTGATTAGAAACGTATTTGTGATATGTTACAAACAAACGTAATCGCGGACAAAATACGTTTTCTGAGAAACGTAATTGAGAATGCAAATTAGTTGTGGGGGAACGTAATTTTGAGGAGACAGGGTTGAAATGTCACCTGTTTCAGTCTCTCGAGTGGCTGCAAAATTCTTTTTGGTGAAGAGAAATAGACAGATTTCCGCCCTCATCAACTACAGTGAAAACACCCTGGGGCACAGCAGCTAGGCCTTAGTTTCTCCACTGGAGCTGGTTCACTAGTCATGAGTTACTAATCTGTGGTTGTACTGTAGAGCTCTGTGGTGTGAATTTGTGTACATGTGCGTAACTCTACCTGTAACGATTTTGCCAAGTTGTAGCAGCAAAAAAAGAAGTAAATTGTATTTAGTTTGAAATGTGCTCACTCAACCTTTCACTCACTTTGAATTATGTATGTATTTTTTCATTAAGCTGCCATGACACAAGGGAAATTTGTTTTTATATTCCTAAAACAACACTGTAAGACATCATGCAGCAACTGATAACTCTGTATTGTGTATTGTGTCACATTTGTCTTTATGGAAATGTTTTCAGGGCGTTTTTGGTTTTAGAATAAATCTTGGCAACTGAACTGGTTGCACATTTTTCTCCCAATTATTGCATATATTAATTTATTATACAGTATGCTTATTTTTTTTTAGAAAATATCTCTCTTCTGGCACAAAACTAAAGAAGACACCAAAAAAACATAAACAGAAAAGAACTGGAGCTACAGGGGTAAACACCTTTTTTATTTGCCAATTCAATGGATGAAGAGGGATGAAAGAGTCATACACTGTTTAATAGGTTTAGATGCTTGAAGAAAATAAACAAATCCAACCTCAGAGGTTGAAACAAAGTGAACCTACAGTAACCTCAGTAAAGAATTATCGGCAGCAACATGTGCCGTCTGTCATCTGGACCAGTTACCTCTTTCCACTATTAGCAATTCTTCTGATATGGTGCCTAGGAAAATAAAAGTGTTTTAGTAATATTGTACACTGACTCTTGAGGTGGAAAATTCAAAGTGAGCCTGTGACACAGTGTTAATTCAAGTTGTCAATTTTTTCATCAGCTGGTAAAGTGTAAACTGTGTGTCAATGTGGATACTGACAGGTTTTGAGTCTGATATTGTGAGAGTACTTCTGTGGACAGCACATAGAGAGGCAGTTTACAGATGCACAATGTCCCATGTTGATCTTCCCAAAAACATTAAAATCAGTTAAATTCAGAATATTTATCAAAAATTTGGATATGTTCGCACATTTATACTTTATATACTTGTAAGCAGGAGCATGTGTAAAAGTGAGCATTTGTATGAATGTCTTTTCAGTATTTCTATGATTTTTATTATTGTGTGATTGCTGCAGAAGCAGCAGTTGCAGCAACTACATGAATTTTCTTCAGGAAATGCAAATTTTCTAGTTCTTATTAGGGATCAATGTTTGACTGAATGTTATATAAGAGTATACAACTCATCTTTATTTAGCTCATAACTAATGCAGAACCTATCGTGATCATATGCATGTATAACGCAATATATCAGAACTCTTGAGGCTCACTTTTAATAAATGATTAAGTCACTTTTAGTCAATGTGATACTTTTGAATGTTGATTTATGAATGTTATGAATGTATGATACATTTAGTTGCCTTCATATCAGCTGTAAAATCTCAATTGTGATCAGGCTTACTAAGCATCCGTAAAATGTTAAAGTCTGTGTAAAGGAAAATCTGAGACATCTTTTGAAATACATTATACACATTAGAGAGTAATTGCTGAAAACATGAAAAGGCTGTTAACTATGCAGTACTGAATTGTGGAGTTACACAGTGAAACTGTTTTTCCCCATTTCTGTGTTCAAGATTTGTTGGGTGTGCCTAAAAAAGCTGCACTATGATGTAGGCGTTATTAGCATGACCCTCTCCCAACACTATATAAGAACAAGAGCAACTTTGCAGTGGCTAGTGTGTTGTTTGCTAGTGGCAGCATGCAATACTTTCATTGCAGGCTTAGTATTACCATCCTGATGTATGCTGTAGTCACAACAGTAGATGTAAACTCTCTGGGCAGATAGAGAGGTCTATACTTAACTATGAGATATTCTAGGTTAGCAGAGCAGTGCCTCTTGCAAATGGCACTGTCTGTGCACCAAGCTTTGTTAACATAAATACACAGTCCCCTACGCCCCGCTGGTATTACTGGATTCATTAGCTGTTGTGTTTGCCCTGAGGATGTAGCAGGCCAGTAGCTCAATAACGCTATCGGGATGCCGCTGTTAAGCCATGTTTTTGAAAAAATCATGAAGCTGCAGTCCATAATCCTTTTATGAGTGATGATCCACAGTCGTAGTTCACAAGAGACTATACATTGGTGAGGAAAATCGGGTTGAATATAGCTGATGAAGAGTTAGCCTTAGCTTGGCTGTTAGCGCTCCTCTCTTCCCCTGTTTGCCTATGCGCTCTCCCAGGCAGTGGCCAGGCTGATAGATACCAGTGTCATTGTATCAGCTGTTACTGGTGAATGGGGACATTTTTGGTCAACAAGGAGTTATTTCAAACCCAGCTGGAGCATCCATTGACGGGTAGTCAGTGTTAAAGCTAGAGAGGACATATTCATCATGTCCCGTTGCTAGTTTCACCCTCACTGTGTCAGACTATGTTGTGGACGCTACTCCGGTGCCTTCACTGTCACTACAGACGTATTCCTGTGGCTGCTACTACTCTGTTACATGTAGCCCCATTGCCAGTGCTTTTCAAAGAGGCGAGCAACGTTGACATTGAACTTCATTGAAAAAAACGACAATTGAACATAATGATGATTGGCGACGGATCACTTCTTAACTTCTAATTTAAGTTACAGTTTTTACTGAAGTAAGTGTACAGAATAGGCGCCGAAATAAACAGTGGCTCCTAGTGTTACTTAACTTTTGAACTATCATCCATGTTACTTATCTTACACCTACAAACAAGGCCTATTTTAAATTGTATATTTTATATTTTTATATTCTATATTTTATTTTATTAAGGGAGAAGCTCAGACAATGTTCAGTTGGTGCCTTCACTGTGTTTCAGGGCTCAGAATACAGTTTATTTTTCCACAATTTTGAAACCTAATTTTATATACTTGGTGGTGGTGTGGTGTGGGGTGAAAAACTCAGAACACATATTTATTATTGCTTTACACAGACTTTAATGCACATTACTGCATATTAACCATTGAGATTCCCTTGAGCAAGACATTTCCCCATATTAAAGTTACTCAATGGGCAACAGATCAGACTGTAGATGTACAGTATTGGGCAGCTTTGTGTGGTGTGACTGTGTATCACTGAAGAGCATGTTGAGCAATTTGTGCTCAGTGAACCTACCTCAGATTAATACAATATTTAAAAATCTTGTCGTGTCATGCATTAGTTATGCCTTATTTAAGCATACATGTGCTATTTTATTTTCATTTTTCAAACAAAAATAAATCTTTACCTTGGAGCATATAGAGTTGTTGAACATTCTGAGAATGCATTTTAAGGTTTCATGGTTATTTCTGAGCATTTTGAAGGAGTATACTCCCGACTGGGTCCTTTAAATGGGCTCTAGAGGACAAGGAGGAGGAGAATCCAGGCTTTTATCAACCTGAGAGAGAGTTAATCCTCAGTGAGAGGCTGACTCCACAGAGTACAGGAAGCAATTCATTCCTCTAATAGACTTTACGCAGTACATCCTCTCATCTAATCTCTTTTTTAACAGATTGCAATCGTCGTAATGAAAGAGGTGCACAGAGGCTCAACAAACTAGTTTACAGATGCATGTTTCCACTAATACAAGAACGCGCACAAAGCCGTGCACACACGCAGACATGCTTGTACTCTCTTAAATGGGTGACAAAACTGTGCATGCAAAAACACACACACTAATGGGATATCTCTTTAGCTAACTTCACTAGTGATGGTTCTCAAGTTGACAAGAAATTTCACTGGTGTAACAACTGCAATCAGCACATAAATAGCACTGTCCACTCCCATTGTATCAAATCACAACGCTGAGAGAGTAAACCCCTATGGGCCTGAGGAGCTTTCTAAGTATTAAACTAACTTCCATAGAAACTGTTTTGCTTGGTAATTTGTTTGTTTGTTAAATACAGTTACAATTAAATAAAGTCTGGAGGTAATTCGGGATAAATTGTGGCACAGGACTGCATGTTGTCATAGCTCATTATATTGTTCGTTTTCAGACCCAATAAATCAAAGAAAGTTTATATGCTGCTCATGTGGAGTGAACTCTTGTATTATATTTGAAAGCCATGCAAGTCAGGTAGATTGGAGATTGATTATAGGTTGATGTTAGTGTGTGTCTATTTGTTTTAGCCTTGTGATGGACCGGTAAAAGGTCTCTCACTGCCTTCTGCCTAAGCAGAAGGCAGTGTATGCTAAAGTAAATGTATGCTAAAGTAATCAATCCCCCCACGGCCCAACAAGAATAAAGTCAGCAAGTTGTCAAAGATATTTTTCACAATGGAAACTGTATTGTATGGTGTCATGGAGAAAAAAATAAATTATTTTGAGGGCTCAATTTAATAATTCAGACTCTCTATTTAATAATTTGTGCACACAAAATGACTTAATTTATGCTCTCAATCTAAAATCCTATTTTGCCTTCTCCACACTTGTAGAGGGTAGCAAACGCCTTTGGCTTGACACATTCAGTTTGAAGAAGAATAAGAGGATGAAGAAGACATTTATCACTTTTGGCGAGGGACACTGACTTTCAGGTGTCCCACGACTCTGTCTCACGCTCTCAAGCTGCCCCTGTCAAATCCCACGTCACATAAGAGGAATCACACTGAAAAGAAGCACCTGTGGGAATAGTTTCCTTAAAAATGTCTTTCTTCACAAGGTCAAGTGCATGGACTCTCGGATCCAATTATCCTCCTAGTTTTGTCTCCATTACACAGTCCGTCACGCGACCGCTCACCACATGCTTTATATTCTATTTTATAAATTTCTGCAGTCTGCTGAATGGCTGTAGCACTAATTTGGCACAAATAATAATTTAATAAATAAACAACTAAACAAACAAATATGTAATTCCAAGAACAAGAAAGGTTTAATTTATAGTGAAGAGAAAGTCTAAGGGAAAAAAAGAGGGAACACAAAAAATGAATCAAGGGGGGGAGGAACTGAGGATTTGAGAATTATAGCTTCAATTTCCTGGGGATGCGTGGGTGACGGTAACGGTGGGATCAGCCAGCGCTCTTCCTAAAGTAATGGGATTTATGTGCAGCACAGCGGTTTACAACCAGGTAACAAATGCCTCCTTCTTCCACACTTACACTTTTTTTCACTCTCTCATTCCCTTTTCTCTCTGTCAGTTTGTTACCTCTGTATCTTTAATGTCTGTCTTTTTACCTTCTCCTGTCTCTATACCTGGTTCTCATTATACCCTCTTTCTGCATTTTTTTTCTTCACTGAATTTTCTCTCTGTGGCTTCCTCTCTCACTATTATGTTATCTGTGTCAGACATAATTCATCCATGAGGTAAGGGCAGAGGGGTATATAGGGGTAATTAGCTACAAATATAGTGTAGATAGAGATGTATAAGCAACAGCAGTTCTGTGCTGTAGGTGAGTTTGTGTTTTGTGCCAACAGTAGTTGTCGCCAATATAGTATGTCAGTCAAAAAACTAACACAATGGCAGGTTGGTTTAGAGGTCAGGAGGCCAACTGAAAACCAGAAAGTTGCTGTTCAACGGTTTGATCCTCTGTACCAACAGAAGGAAATGTTCCAGGTGTAATTCGGAAAATGGAGGCTTGGTGGGACCTGCAAGTAATTGCACTATTGTAGCTAAAAACTTATTACAACAGAATGAAAGCTGGCTGGATGACCTGCTTGATGTAGCATTTTTTTTAGTGTCCATGTACACAAATATAATAGTTTTGATAGCTAAATACAATGTTAAAGTTGTCAGTTTGAACACTGTTTTTTTTTTTTTTTTTTTAAGTCAGAACAGGTTCACATAGTTAATCTGAAGCCAGAACAGGACTTCATTCAGACTTTCAAGATGCAGGTTGTGACCTGAATGTTGCCAATTTTCAGTAAATCCAAAAACCTGATTGGAAAATGTGGTCCAGTGAAACAACTGTTGTAAATGTGTGTAATTCTGTGAATCTGAAGCAAAGCAATGACGAAAAGAAGCTGCATGCTCACAAATGTCCTTGGATAATTAAAGCAATATATTTTAAGACAGGAAAGGTCAAACCCAGAGGGCACAGAACTGAAATTCTGAGATTCTTACAGCACCTTCCAATGACTTCACAAAAAATGATCAAAGCAGCCTTACAAGCAAATTGATTCTTGCCAGTGGTGTGGCTGAAATCCAGTCCAGTCAGGGGATCAGGGTGGGGATATACAGACTGCTGAAGAAATGCCTGAGAAATTCAGGAACTGAACAGTGTAGTAATTCCTTTACTACACTGTGAGGCCTTTAACCTACAGCCAAAACACATACATTCTCTTGGTTGAATAACTACTTGTAACTGCGTATAGAAATAAACTCAGCAAAGTTTTGTAATGGATAAACAGTTGACAGTTCCAAAGCTTTACAGCTAGAAGGTATGTGTCTATTTCTCTGTCACTCTCTTGTCACTCTTTCAGATTATCTCTCTCTTTCACAGAACAGCTCTCATACAAGGATTATAACCTTACATAAAACTGACTGCACAGATGCCATACAACGCCATACCACAGATGTTTTACAGTACTAAGGATTATTGTAGATTGCCCATTGATCCTCAACTTCTCAAGGGGGAATTCATACGCAATAGGATTTGCCACCTATTGATCTGATCATATACAGTATATTACACACTTTTACAAGTGTCCTGCAGTAAGAGTTACAGTAATCAATAAAGAACTGAATCAACTCTCACGTTGCTCAGATTTACTAGTGAACTCAGTCTAGTTGAATTTTGTCAGCAGCTGTAAATCACTGTGCATGTGTGAGTGTGTGTTTGTTTATGTGTATTTTATTCAGCATACCTGTTATCTATATTATTCCTGATTGGACATTTTTCGTAGCATTGATTAGTTTCCTTTTTCTTTTTTAGCGTTTTGTTTTTTTTTGTTTCATTTACGATAACAGCAGAAAAATGTCTTTGCATTTCCAAAGTACACTTAGTTTGACACTCTGTGCGCCACAATGAACAAGTACAAGCACTTAGAAACCGTGGCTGTCTCTGATGAACACTACCTGTAAATCCTTTCACTAATCCAACAACTGCTTGCAATGTGATAGTTATGAAAAGCCAGTTGTGCATATCTTCCTTTTCTCTTCTCTTCTTCAGTTAATACATTTAGTAGTATATTGATTATGCATAAAAATGTATTGTTCAGAAACCTAGCTGTTTTGTGATTTTAGTTCAATATTAGGAGCCCACTGCTTGAAAAGATTTGGGGTATTGTACAGGATTTTAGCTTCAAATGAACTTAGTGAAAGAAATGATTACCCTGAGATTTTGTGCAGGAATTCATCTCTTCTGAGCCACATCACTAGTTAATTATTGACATTTTGTTTTTATTTTCTGAGATTTATGTCATTGCACTGCAACTGCATTCTCTGCAATTTAATTATTGATATAATGTAGTATTATCAATAAAGTAAAATGTGGGAAAATCTAAAAGTCAAATTTCAGTTATGGTGAAAGTCAGTGTAATTCAACTGAATGCTTTGTTCCATCCCTCTACACATCCTGGTATTATTCCATTACCCCCTGTACTTCACCACTTTAAATAACATGACAAGCCCCAGGAGCATTGCCCCCATGTTCTTTTTACGAAAGGCAGGGGAAGAGGATTTGGCCGTTGTCGTCAGTAAGTGGAGGGCACAAGCCCCGTACTCAAATCCCAGGCTGGGATTATGATATAAAAATCAATCAATCCCCTTGTCCCAGCGCGGTGAATCTGCGGTGATGGCATGACCTAGTTGGATGAATCTAATCTAAGCAGTGACTGATGCCACAAGGACAAAAGGGAGCTCAGCGGGGAATAACAAAATACACTCGTTAGATAAATATTATAGAGGATAAAAACAAAGCAACAACTCACTGTTTATTTTCCTCTTTTACAATCTCTCTATCTCTGTCTCTATGTCCATCTATTTATCTCTCTCCCTCTTGTTGCCATCTATGTATCATTTTTTAATTTTCTTTGTTCTTTTGTATTTCACTGTTTCTCAGTGTTTCCCAGTCTGTCATTCTTGTCATTTCAGTGTTTTTTTGTTGTTGTTTTTTTTTGTTCTTTTTGTGGGGTCTGAGTCTAAACGTGTGATTTACTGAGATAACATCTTTATGTCTGCACCTGTCTGAAAAGCATTGTTGTTATTTGTTGTTATTTATTTTATGAGCCTGTATTATGTTATTCCCTCTTTGTCTCTTTATCTCTGTATATTGTCTCAGAGTGTGTTGTGGCTGAAATGTGTTCAGACTCACCACTAACAAACCAGCTAACTTGAATAAATCATTACACTTAGAATACAATTTAAGGTTTTTTAAATCCTTTATCTGCATTTACAGATTAATGTTAGCAAGAAAAAGTTTTAAGAACCAGCTGCAGGTTTAGGCTTGCAATAAGGAAACTATGGGAGGTCTACAAAGAGGAGAGAGTGGCAGAGTATTTCTGTTTTTTCCTTCCATTTGTTCTTGTTTGACACAGTATTTTATTCTACATACATCTGTATTTTGAAGTTTCAAAGCACAAATGCTGCTGACTGTGAGTGTGTATTAGTAGTTTTAGATTTTATAAGAGCGTCTAAAGTTTTTGGATGGTGTCTTTATTATCACCAATGCTGCATTTCAGTGGAAAAAGTGTGAGTGTAGTGAAATGGATGTATAATTTGAACAAACATGCTAATGGAGTTAATAACCTGCATTAACTGTAAAAAAAAAAAAAAAAAAAATAAATAAATACATTGTTCACAAGTACACATATTACACATCATACACAATACATAGTATTGTGACTCCTTCGTAAATGTGACTAACTCCATCATTTACTCAATTGGCTATGTGTTTATCCCATCAGGTAGCTGAGCTCAGGGGAGCAGGTTAGGCAGTGGAGACAGAAGTACACACACACACATACACACTCACATACACACACACACACACACACACATACACACACACACTCACATACACACACACAGTGCGTTTTCTGTCACTCTGTGAGGCTGTGAGGTCCAGACAGATTGGCTGTTTTGGCAAGTCTCTGAGCCCTTATGCCAGCACCAGACGGACACTTATTGTTGTGGATGTTGTGTATCTGTGTCTGTGCGTGTGTGTGTGAATGTGTGTTGACTGAGCCAGGGGGATACAATTGATCTCAACCACAGGAGTCCAAGAGAAGAGGAGAGAAAGCCAGAGGGAATGAGAGTGAAGACCACCTATTACATACAACAGGAGCACTGAGTCCAGTTTGTTTTTTGTTGATTTTGAACAACGCTGTTTTACAAAACCTTGTTTTAAATTCAAGATAAGTTACAACTAATACTCACTTGCAGGTGGGATATCACTGCTGGATGCTTTACATTTTTGAGTATTATTAAGAATATATACTGTATATTCACAAATAAATTGACAGACATGACACAGTTAGTCACCCTTAATCTGCATTAGATTTTAAACCTCACTTGTTTTAGCCTCCTTTCTTGTTTTAAAGTTCTTTTTTGTCACTCACAACTAAAAACATTTCTCTTTAACCATAACCCACCATTTATCATTGCTGGTCCTATGTGCTCATAGCTCTAATGTGGGCTACAGTAAATTCACCTGAGCCTGATTTATTTACATCACTCTGTTTTCCATAGCATTTCAGCAAGCCTTGTTTCTCATTTTCTGTCTGATTCATTCTCAGTCTTTAATTTCCTGCTGTCTTTCATCTTTCATAGCGATGCCTAACTCTCTTTCACTTCATCACAGAGTTTGTTGTCTGAGTTTGTTTTTTAGTTTTTTTTTTTTTATCTTACTTTAGAGGAAAGTTTATCTCTTATCTGAAAGAGGTCGTATTGCTCTATCTGAAGTCTGAAATCAAAAACTCAAACTGCCACTCCACTCACATGCCATATTCCCCTCACTGTAACATATATCCAATGCACCCTTATAATCGTGGCGGCGTATATAAGCTGTTGGTGCTCTGCTCACACTTTGCTGCATACCTACTGCCACACTGCTGACATGTCTTGCTTGGTACCATTTGCTGCTGCTGCTGCCATTCGTACAGCGTTTCAAAAGCCCCAACTCCACCCCAGCATCCACCTGTAGACTCTGAGTCTCTCTTCCTCTAGGTTAGTATTGTCACTTCCCACTTCTTGTTGTGTGAGATCAATGTTTCTTTGTGGGGAGCAATGATGTCAGAGCCTAGACACCAAACACTAATGCTGTACATATTTTACATTTAAAGGGTGACTCTGTGTTATTTTTCTGGGTTGTTCGAATGGAAATGCCCAATGTCTTCCTAACATATTCTTGCTCTATGTTAGAGCACAAAAATCTGTCCAGATATACTACAAGTGACGTCACAGTTTGATTATGTTAGATGTTTATAAATGCACCAGACAGCTGCTGAGTGCCAGGAGCTCTGGAGGAGAGAGCTGGGAGCAGAGCCGGAGCTTCGGGACAAAAAACACCCGCGAGTCACACCGGATTCTGCTCTGATCCGGAGCCGTTTACTGGCAGGAGGTGAGCTCAGAGTTAATTTTTTTAAACATTGAGCAGCAGCAACAGTAGGTGAGATTATATGTAGCAGTGTCATCATGCAAAAACCTACATTAGGGTCACGTGGGAAAAAGTTTTTAGAAGGGCTTGGGAAAATGGCATTTTGAGGCTAAAACTTACTTATTTACGTACTTCGACCAAAATTTGAATTTTCGGATTTAAATACATATGGAACCCTAATGTGAAGCTACCCCCTCCCCAAACTTTGAAATGACATTGCTAGATATTAGTATTGATCAGCCTCTTTGCTGTAGTTGCTATCTTGTTGCTTTCTTTTTCTGCATCACAGTCACAGAACATCAACCGTCTTTAAAAGTTGGAGTTTACCGCCTTGTTCAAGAGCACATCAGTGTCAAGGTAACATTAATCATTCACTTTCAAAACCAGATGTGAGATATATATTTAAAAAAAAACAGCTATGTTTAGCCACAAGGCTGCTTTTCTGACCTGTAGCCTCTGTTCAGCTAAAGCAGTCATTACAACTTCACTGTTTATGCATTTTCAGTGCATATTTATACAGATCTACTGACCGTGACACTGACAGGATTAAGAACAGAAGAAGCAGAAGAAGAAGAAATTTGACAACAAGGGCCATCCAAATGATCACAACTGAAATGAATTAATTATAACTGACAATGATTTTTTAAACAGTCTGGCATTTAGGAAATGAGGCAAGAAGAGACCAAAAAGACCAAAAATACCACAAAGCATCAAGGTTTTCCCTTGTGTTGTATCTGTCTGACCGTAACAAACCTGACAGGGTTGTCAACAACGACAATGTTGTCGTAAGTAAAAGAGTTGCCGGGCGGTGGTGTGGAGATGGACAGAGAGGTGGAGAGTGAATTGGAGATAACAAGGAGTGTGACAACTGAATTACAGCTGACAGCTCTGAGATGAGCTCTCAGCAACAGAAAAACAAGACAGATAGACAATACAGCAAGCTGGGAGGCAGGCCAGACTAGAGAGAGCAGGAGCAAATTCGAGTGGAAAGTCAAAGGGCAGAGGAACACATGGGAAAAGAACAAGGGAAGTAACAGAAAGACAATGAGAGAGAGAAAGAGTGAAGAAAGTGCGAAAAGGAGACGGTGAAAGGGGAATACTATTTCCTGCTCAAGTAAAGATGGGAGATATTTTAACAATGAGTAAAAGAGACACACTGCAAGACATTCCTGACATCAAGCCATAGCAAGTATGAGAAAAGTCAGATGAGATGAGAAAATCAAAGGAAGTGAAAGAGGACACAAAAAAAGTCATTGCAAGGAATTGATAGTGGAGGGAAAGATGTTGGCTTTGTGAAGGCATGTGTGTCTGTGCACACACAAGCATTTCTGTCTGTTGGTTCTTTGTGTGTTCTCAAAAACCCAATCATAAAAAACAACTTACTTGTGGCATTTGTGAGCCTGAAGGTGACCGACTTATCTTCAATGTTACACACATTACGGACAGACACCTGGCAGGTGTAATCAGCAAAGTCCTTGGGCCTTAGGTTTTTCAGCTTCAGCACCTTGGTCTCACCCTAGATGGGATGAAATATACACACAAGACATGTTGAAGTGTATAACATATTTTACTACATAGTGCTTTATATGTTTGTTTGTTTTTTTTTTACTAAACATAAACCCAATGTTACCACATTCCTATTGCATAGCATGTGACATTATATGAATGAGAATGCTCAAAGCTTTTTATTTTAGTCTTTTCTAAACTGGGTTGTAATCTTGCATGAAAGTCACTTCAATTTTTGATGAGGTGCATTACAATAAACAGAGTCAAAGACACACTGAGATAAACACACATACATGCACACACACATACACACACGCACAAGCGGCTGAATGTCTGACATGTCCTGATTATCTACCGAAGCATCTCAGATCTGCATGTGAAGTAAAATGAATGATGAATTTCAAATGGATTTCACATGAGACCATCAGGAAAATGAAACTGATCTGAATGCTGTTGCTATAATAAAGCCTAAACCCACATATCCTCTCCCTGCCAATGCATAAAACCACATCTCTTACTATTTCAACAGCTTTCTCTGTGCTTCTAGTGTAGAGATACACAATGTTTTGGACACACAGAAGCATTTTCTTTCAACACCACTGATGATTTTTCAGATCAGGAATAGGAATTTGTTTGATACTGTATAACAGTCTGCTACAGTAGGTGCTGGGCTAACCGTCTTATAGGCAGTCTTGGGAAGAGCTCTGCTGCCTGGATAATTGAACTCTAGGGAATCTGTTTTGTGGCTGACTGATGCTTTGATAAGTGGAGAAAAAGGGAGCAATTGTGCCTGTGCGCTCAAACTGGGAGATCATGCTGGGGTATTGTTGGTTATTTGTTTACTGTAACTGACTGGGTAACTGACTGACTGACTGACTGACTGACTGACTGACAATCCAGATATCAAACAAATAGTTAACAGCTGTCACTGTCTGGATATCATTAATTGTTAAATTCAATTGTGACCCTGAAGTGTAGGTAGGAAAAAGTGCCAATATTAGGAATAAAAACAAAAAAAAAAAAAACAAGAGAGATCAGAGTAAAATATTTTGAGTAAAATTTGTGAAGACTGAAGGAGCATAAAATTCAGCATGGAGATATTTTGTGAGGCACTTCTTGAAGAGAGGAGCTAAAAGCAGGAAGTGACTGCACATGTGGCAGCGTGTGTGTGTGCTGTGTATGTGTTCATTGTGTACCTGAGTGTAAAGCGGCTCGTAGATGTCCACTCCATTGTCCTTGCTCTGTTCGATGAGCATGTTCCCACGTTTCCAGATGAATCGTGCAGGAGGATTGGAGTTGACAGTGCAGCGCAGGAACACTGTCTTCTCCTGGTAGTAACTGCCACGTACATCGCTGATGGTCTGGTGCACCGTCAACACTGGTGTGTCGAGGTCTGCAAAGGAACAAATGATAAAAAAATTCTTGACTATTGTGCAACACACAAAAAAAATATCAAGTACAGTTGTAATAACCAATTCTTCAGAATATGTGTAGTTAAAATAACCTTTAATTGTTGATGCTTTTGCCCTTTTTGTACAAAACATTGGCAGTAATATGTGTGGAAGGGATGAGAATTTGTAACTGGGACACAACTGTGAATAAGGGCAAACAAGTGCTGTTTGTTGGCTGAATTGCCAACCCACACTGACCAAAACCATCCAAACAGCTGCATATTGATCATAGCTTCTAACAAGCACAAATGTCCAAACAGTCTGTGTGTTCTTGCCATTTCCCTTTCTAGCTCTTGCACACAGAGGATTTATATATTTTTTCTGTCATTTTTATCTCTTTCCCCCACTTGCCTAGTTTCCCTGTGCATTTCCTTCATGGGAGTGTCATCTCCCTTTCCTCCAGTGGATAGGATTTCAGTTGCTGTCACAAGCATGGAGGCTGCTCTCCCCTGGTTTCTGCCATCTCTCCCAAAACTCACTGCCATTTTCATTCCTCATCACCGTCCCTCCCTCTCGATCCCCTCCTCCTCGCTCCTTGCCTCTATCTCTTACGGGGCCGAATTGTCTGCATGTGTGTAATCCTGATTCTTTGCAGCCTAATTGGAATGTTGCGGACTTCAAACATCATGGAAACAATTTCAGCCAACACCAGGGTAGCCTTTTCCTGCCTCTTCCTGCCTGTATTATTTTACCTCTCTCCTTGCCTCCTCTTTTTTCTTCTTTGCTCCTGTTCTTCACTTCCTTTTTCCTGTGTCAACCCGTTTCACCTGATGTATACTTATCAAGAAGGCTTGGTGCAGGCTGCAGAAAGGATATGAGATGGCAGTGTAGCTACTGTGTTCCTTGACACCTTCAGATGTGAGTATAGAAGGGCCAATGTGATGGGGAAGTGGAGGGGGTATTTGAATTTATTGTATTTTTGGTTTGAGACATTTAAGAGAAACAATGTGTGAAAAAAGGTGTTTGATTTTTGAATGTGCTGTTGAAAAGGGCACAACTGTCACACGAGGGTTGTGTCTCTCACACACACACAGGCACATGTGCGCGCGCACACACACACACACATCTGGACCCACATCAAAGTGAGTGTAGCCTCAGCATAGCATCAGAGCATCAGAGCACTTCAGTGGTTTGAAGGTTAGAGCTATGGGACAGACTGGCACAAAAACACAGAGGCAACTTGAACTTGTTAAAGTGATTTTGTGGCTTCAAACACATGAGCCACTGCATGAGACTACAGATTTTTTTTTCTTGAATAAAAAAATAGCCTTATAGTCATGGGAGGATTTACCTACTCTTAGTATGTAATAACCTTGTATGGTTTAGGCTCAATACAGTGTGCAGAAATGTTGCTTGAATGTCAAGGAAAAGTAGCATGAGTCAGAGGGGGTATGACACTGAAACTGTCATGTGAGCACCATAGATGCTTGATCAAAATATGTTCACATTAGTGTCAAAAAAATAAGAATAATCAAAGCATTTTTTAAATTGCTGTATGTCTTTAACTTCACTTTTATTTTCTATTGAAGTAGTCTGACTGTATTTGATGTGATTGGTGTGCACATTCTTGCTTTGAAATCTATCTGCTAATTTAAAGGATGAAGACAGTGTTCTGGTACCACGATGGCACAATGCAGCGTTGTCATGCAGCGGTACTGTATGTTTATTAACAGAATGTGCACAGCAGTCATTCTTTGTGTCAGATAAATAATTCAGCATTTTAAAAAACTAAAAGTAGAAGTAAAAATATGTACTTGTCTATTCCTCTAGATCTGTTGTGAGATTTTCTCAGTGATTCAAATTCGCACTCTGTGAAGTGCTCACCTGTTTCCACTCCTTTCATCTCCCCGTGGACACCCTCATTTATAAAATGACAACCCACAGACTGGGACAAAAGCCCAGCAGGAAACAAGACAGTGAGGTACCACCAGTCTCTCTAAAAGGCTTTGCCAGCAACAGGCCTTCAAATCTGGGAAGCTATCAAAGATATCTGCCTTCCCTGTCTTGGCTCTGCCTCGTGTGCATGTGTGTGTGAAAGAGATCTGGCAAAAGAGCAAGTGTGAGTGCATGCACCTTTGTACACTTGAATTTGTGAATATGTGCATGCATATGTGTGTGTTTGTCCATGACTGGCACAGGATTTCTGTATGTTTTCACAGTTCATTTACAGCGCAGGGGGAGACCTAGTTGTCTAATGCCATGGTAGTGTATGTGTGTGTGTGTGTCAGAGAGTGAGTGAGTGTGACTATCTGCTGTCATTCTGTCTGTTTCGTGACACTGTGGCTGAATGTGGAGAAAGTGGAAGTGACAGATTGACACAGATAGATACAGACAGGTAGATTCTCAAGAACACGACATAACTAAAAATGGACAAACAAGCATATACAGAGGTCCACATATTGTATATTCAATCACATATACCAACATAACAGCAGAGAGGATTCTGCCTAAATTGCCTACTGTGCACATGTATTATAGCATGTTTTGGCTTTATATTGTTTACTGAGTTTTTCACAATGACTTCAGGTCGTCAAAACATGATTGGAAAACTCATGTTTTACTCATGCTGTGGAGAAAAGAAAAGAAAACTAATATTGAACAAACTTATCCCACTGGAACACAAAAAAACGTCCCTGCTGGCCTTACTTGTTCAAAATTATCTTACTGTGATAATGCTTTAAACAGACATTTCTTCTCACATGTTGATGTGCTTTTATCCAAGCTCCCAAGGTGAGTCTAACTTTGCTCAGTTTGAGCCCTTAAGTAAATAGAGACACAAGATGAAACTGCAAGTGTACAGAAATACAATATGAAACTTTAATGAAGATTCTGATTTCCCCAAAGCCCTCCCTTTGCACACAGCTTAGATCAATTGCACTGCACTGTTTTTCTTAACCACAGCTCTCTTAATGTACAGTGCAGCCATGTTTCCAAATTTCAAGCTGCAGTGGGGGTGTGGCATTGTTTTTTGCTGAGATACCACACAATAATGCTGACGCAAAGACATTTAAGTTCTTTCTTTGAGTGTCGCCCTTAAAATGGACAATTACGTGTGGGTAAATCACAAAATCCTGTTTGGATATGTTTAAGTTTGTATTGTACTCTCTTTAACTCAAAGTGAGTCACACTCTTAGAATAATACCTTATTTAGTTAAATTATTTTAATGTGATTTGATAACAGAAAGAAAGAAAAAATCATTGTGCTCACCTTATTTATCTGACCTACTTATAACCATATTTCTTAAGTGCACCACTGTATTTTCTGTCGTTTTAGCTGTTTAATGTGTGTGTAATAGCAAACACAAACATTCACATTTCATGAATAAATTTGACTTCACCTTTTTTTATGAAGAAAATAAGAAGAAAAAAACAAATTTCCAGAACACTTTCATATCTGGTTGACACAAATTAATTCCAGAAGGACAATTCAACACAGTGGTCCCCACAGTCTTGATCAAGCAACTAGATCCTGTTAGACCAACTGCCTGTTAATGAAATTCCTTTATCATTCACAAAACACTGTCAAGCATTTCATTTCTATTTGCTCAGAATACTCTCTAGTCCCAATTCATCTCAGTTTTTTATAAAAATTGAAGCAGGAAATGTTCCTCCAACATGTGTTTCAAAATTACATGTTCAAGAAATTCCCTAAAGGCATTTTTGTCAAATATTCCAATTATGTTTGCCTTTGAAAATTATGTTTGTTGCTTTAATAAAAATTTCAGGGCGAACCGACGAGCAGAAAGACTTTGTTTGCTTGTAATCTGAGGAGTCAGATGATTAAAAATTGTGATCAGAATTACAAACTCCAGACATGGACTACTTGAAAATGAAATCAAGTTAGCAGAGACAATGTCTGAAAGCAACAAATACACAGTTTTTTTATGTTGACTACAAGACTTTTTGAAGAGTTTATCCACCATATTTTGAAAGAGTTTCATACCCTGTTCAAAACATCTCAATGTAACCAACAGAAGATTAAGGACTCTATTTTAACAATTTCAAGCGCATGGTCTGAAGCACATTGGGAAATTGCATTTAGGGTGTGTCCAAATCCACTTTTGCTATTTTAACAGCGGAAAAATGGTCAATGCGCCAGGAGCATGGTTCAAAGGGGTTGTCCATGGTCTCCTCATTAATCATGGGTGTGTTTTCGGTGTAACATGCAAAAAACCAATCACAGTGTCATCTCCCATCCCCTTTAAGAGCCAGATGCGCTCACACCTTGGCGGATTGCTATTATGGCGCATCTTCTCTCAACCCTGTCTCCTCAAAATTACGTCCCCCCACAACTAATTTGCATTCTCAATTACGTTTCTCAGAAAACGTATTTTGTCCGCGATTACGTTTGTTTGTAACGTATCACAAATACGTTTCTAATCAACATATTTTTGCTTTCCTACAATGCTATTAGCTATTTTAATTCGAACAACCTTTCTCTACTTTAACATACATATATTGGGGACAGGCCTACGCATTTTCTAAACAAACCTGGATTTGTCCTTTTTCAATGTGACGGTACTCATTTTAATTAATGGATTGATTTATAATTGCTGTGTATCTTGTATCTCCACTGACATCTGATGATTTGCGCATCATGGCCGGTTTTTAAGTAACCGCCTGCCATTGCTGTGAGGAATAAAATCAAAGAAAGACATGACGAACTCAAATTATCTGGCCATTGTTGTCTAACCTCATGAGAAGGGACTGAAAAAAGAAAGACATCCTAAACGTGTCAAAGGGAATTCCCAGTGACGTCATGCGTAGTCACGTCCCACAAAATGAACCCCACCGACCCCGCCCCCTACAACGCCACCTTTTTTCCGCGTTACTTTGTCTTCTTCGTCGCTCTTTTGACAGACAGTGGATGGCTCAATGAACCAGGCAGACTAGCGACCCCACGTGTGTCTACATTGAAATGACATCTTCATTCTTGAAAACCCGAGGTTGCAAGCAAGACGAGTTGGCGGGATTTCAGTCCGCCAAAAGAGCCCCGCGTAATTCAAAAAATGTTGGCGCGCGCGCAAACACACACGCACGCACGCACACACACACACACACACACACATATGTCTAAAATAAAGCAACATCTTTACTTGTTCTGAACATAGATCATCTAGATGCAGTGTTATTAGTCTAGTTGTTGTAAATATTTGATATATTCAGTAGTTATGTTGTTTTATGAACCTATTTTACGACCCTACTTTACAAAACAGAAGAACTGCCATCCCAAAAACGCTGTTTATGAAACACTCACTAAAATATCTTAAACAAACCAACATCTTAACTTTTTGTTAACATAGATCAATTAGATGCAGTGTGATTATTAGTTCGGGTGTATTAAATGTTTGATATATTCAACAGATAGATCTTTTCACGACCCTATCTTACTACCCCACTCTACAACCAGAAGAACTGCAACTGTGGTGCTTATTTGTGTGAAAATTAAATTTAACCATATTTTACCCATATCTGACAGCGTCCCCAGTTGTTGACTATATTCACATGATAGCTGAGGCCCAGAGCTCTCTATAACAGTTGCTCCCATGTCTGTACCCCCTTTTGTTGATGACTTATAAGCCTTCAAATGTGCACTGAGGTCAAGGTTCAAAGGTCAGTTTTTCAAAGCAGGAGTCATGTAACGCACAGCGTTACATACGATATATTTTCTGCCTTCTCACGCATTACGTCACTTTGGTTATGTTATTACAGTACATTATTTTCACATTTTATTGAAGTGCTGTGCGTTAAGTGACCTACCATGGGCTCAATCCTCTCTTACTGGCGCGGAGATAACATCACAGCCAGTATTTATAAACTGCGGAGAGCCATGACAACCAGTGGGTGTCCCTGATACAAAGCTGCTGTATAGACCGTATGAAACAGCAAATCTGATTGCCTATCGGTGTTAAGTGGAATCAACCGGACTCCGTTACATAAGTATGAAGATCCTACATGACTCCTGCTTTGAAAAACTGACCTTTGAACCTTGACCTCAGTGCACATTTGAAGGCTTATAAGTCATCAACAAAAGGGGGTACAGACATGGGAGCAACTGTTATAGAGAGCTCTGGGCCTCAGCTATCATGTGAATATAGTCAACAACTGGGGACGCTGTCAGATATGGGTAAAATATGGTTAAATTTAATTTTCACACAAATAAGCACCACAGTTGCAGTTCTTCTGGTTGTAGAGTGGGGTAGTAAGATAGGGTCGTGAAAAGATCTATCTGTTGAATATATCAAACATTTAATACACCCGAACTAATAATCACACTGCATCTAATTGATCTATGTTAACAAAAAGTTAAGATGTTGGTTTGTTTAAGATATTTTAGTGAGTGTTTCATAAACAGCGTTTTTGGGATGGCAGTTCTTCTGTTTTGTAAAGTAGGGTCGTAAAATAGGTTCATAAAACAACATAACTACTGAATATATCAAATATTTACAACAACTAGACTAATAACACTGCATCTAGATGATCTATGTTCAGAACAAGTAAAGATGTTGCTTTATTTTAGACATATGTGTGTGTGTGTGTGTGTGTGTGCGTGCGTGCGTGTGTGTTTGCGCGCGCGCCAACATTTTTTGAATTACGCGGGGCTCTTTTGGCGGACTGAAATCCCGCCAACTCGTCTTGCTTGCAACCTCGGGTTTTCAAGAATGAAGATGTCATTTCAATGTAGACACACGTGGGGTCGCTAGTCTGCCTGGTTCATTGAGCCATCCACTGTCTGTCAAAAGAGCGACGAAGAAGACAAAGTAACGCGGAAAAAAGGTGGCGTTGTAGGGGGCGGGGTCGGTGGGGTTCATTTTGTGGGACGTGACTACGCATGACGTCACTGGGAATTCCCTTTGACACGTTTAGGATGTCTTTCTTTTTTCAGTCCCTTCTCATGAGGTTAGACAACAATGGCCAGATAATTTGAGTTCGTCATGTCTTTCTTTGATTTTATTCCTCACAGCAATGGCAGGCGGTTACTTAAAAACCGGCCATGATGCGCAAATCATCAGATGTCAGTGGAGATACAAGATACACAGCAATTATAAATCAATCCATTAATTAAAATGAGTACCGTCACATTGAAAAAGGACAAATCCAGGTTTGTTTAGAAAATGCGTAGGCCTGTCCCCAATATATGTATGTTAAAGTAGAGAAAGGTTGTTCGAATTAAAATAGCTAATAGCATTGTAGGAAAGCAAAAATATGTTGATTAGAAACGTATTTGTGATACGTTACAAACAAACGTAATCGCGGACAAAATACGTTTTCTGAGAAACGTAATTGAGAATGCAAATTAGTTGTGGGGGAACGTAATTTTGAGGAGACAGGGTTGGTATGTATCTTTTAGGAAGAGTGTGCATGCCATCACTTCTTTACAATCATACCTCAAAATTCTCTCCACAGAGTAACCATGGAAATGATGAAAACAAAGATTTGCTCTGAAGCAATCCATCCATGCAGTCAGGGTTGACCGAGTGTGTTTTTGTAACAAGTTGACCTCTGCTGGGTGCTTTCCCCTGCAGGAGGATACCCTGGACTCCAAATCCTCTTTGATTTCCAATAACATGTCCTGTACTCTAATAGCTCTCTAGGAGTACACGGCCATTAGGGGACCAAAGAGAAGATGACAGGTTCAATTGAGTGTGAGCGTGCAATGGAGGTGAATAAGGTGTAGTGTGTGTGTGGTATGTGTGTGGGGGTGTTTGAGGGAGGGAAAATGATTCTGTGAGTAAAGACAGCTATGTTCAATACCTATTGTACAACATAAAACAGCAAGGGCCCTATTTTCCTGCAGGCTCAAGGCTGCATCCTGAGCTTCATCAAATCTGTCCAGATATTTTTATGAAATTAAAGTTCGAATTCAGGTTTTTCTGTCATATCACTAGGCTCATTCCAGTGAGTTTTCAGTTATGTCACTTACAGTCAAATAAATGGTAAATAGGCTGCATGTATATAGTGCCTTTCTAGTTTTCCAGCCACTCAAAGCGCTTTTACACTATATGCCACATTCACCCATTTACACACACATTCATACACTGATGTCATAGGTTTTCATGCAAGGTGCCAACCGTCTCATCAGGAGGAGTTTTCTAATCATTAACATTCACACACCCATGGCACAGCCTTGAGGTGCAATTTGGGGTTCAGTATCTTGTCCAAGAACACTTCAACATGTGGACTGGAGGAGCTAGGGATTGAACCAATCTTGTGATTAGTGGACGACTCACTCTACCTCCACAGTCACCCCAAGTCTCAAAATATATGCAGTAGTCAGTTCTGCTCATGGATGAGTATCTATATAAGTGCATAAAATAGCCTCTTACAACTGGATGTCCTGTGCCATGCATGCTTCTTCCAAAACAGAGTAGGCATGGATCAACATCCTATAAATAAAAAAATATGTGAATAAATAAAAAACATATTTATGAAAACATTTTAAAAAAGGTTTAAACATGTCCCTACTTACATGTCCCTACCTACTTTATGCCCAGCTGGCACAGCATGGATAGTTTCATTCACCATATAAATATTTTGACAAAACAGTGCTAGAACTTGTATGCTTTTCAGACACTAACCAGCAAATGTCCAAACCCAGTTTTGTAAGCCTGTTTGTTTAATGGTACTGTATACTTAAAGCATAAATGAGGGCTTTCAAAAATGTAGAGGAGTAGAAATACATGGAGTTTAATTGAATTAATTATCCTATATTAATTGTTTGTGCAAAATAAGCAGCAGCTTCACCTGTTGCTGCATTTAAAGGGAATGAGAGGAGCTAATGTGATTGGTCATTACTGAAGCCCCGACTCCATGTGTGTATAATTCAGTCCCTTCTCCACATTGCGTCTGATTGAGCCAAGAGTGCGCCAGTGCTGATGGTGAAGAAAATTTTAAAAATGTGTTGGCTGCACCCACACAACAAGAATTAAGACTTGGATCTGCACCTGCACCCTATTTTGAAAAAAATAAGGCTCCGAGTGTATTATCCCCAATAAACAGATTCACTAAAGGCCACTGCAGAATCCATTATCAAATTGCAATATAATAAGTTGGAAATAAAGTGTGCATTTATGAAGTAAAGAGAAAAAAGAAAGAGACACACTGTTCATGCTTAACAGATGTGATAAAATAAGAATTTTCTATAAGAATAATATATTCTATAGAATAAGCAGGTAATAAATGCATTGCTTTACCGACACTGAGCACAAAGATGATCAAGTTGATAAACTGAGCATGCAGCTTCAGCTTCAAATGTAATTGCTGCTTGCTCTGTTTGTATAGCTGACCATGTTCAAGTTAAGTCAATTTTTATTTGTATAGTGCAATATCCAATACCCAATATCATCATTATTCACTGTCAGTAACTGACTTCATGTAATAACATATCCAAAGTTGCCCAAGGACTGTCTGGACTATTTGAGGATATGCAGGTTTTTTGGGTAATAAGGATGTGATGGATATATGTTTGAATCCTCACATTGTTTGAAACAAAAGCTTAAACTATTGAGTGAATTCATAAAAACAATCAAATTAATGTCACTCATGGAAGAGGCATCCAGCTTTTGTGAAGAAAACAAAGGCAGCTTTTTCTTAAGTGATGGACATTTTGATGTAATCATAACTGATGTGTGACAGCTGATCAAAAAAAAAAGATCAAAAAGAAAAAAAAAAGTCTCTCAGGTATAAAACAGTGGTCCACGGACAAACTGTTTCTATAGACAACGGAGTCCAAATATATTTCAGTCTGCATAATAGAAAAAAGCACCAGCTCTGTCTGTCTGTCTCTCTTTTTCTCTTGAACACACACGTACACTAACACACACTGAAAACACACTCTTATGGGCAATCGACCACACACATGCAAAGAAACACTATCACAAACACACATGTGCGCACACAGCCAAATGCACAGAGAAAAGCCTGTGCATACAGAGGCACAAACAGAGGCAGACTTGCTGTTTGATCCAGCTTCGTGTCTCATCAATTATTCAGCATTCTGCTCATAGACATTGCCTTAAAGAGGGCATAAAACATGCACGAGGCCCACATTTGGAAATAACGAGAACATTGCCTGTGTTTAAAATGCAATGTTGAGAAGTAAAGATTGATTTAGGATGATTTTCTCTGCTCAGTTTTTTTTTTTTTTTTTAATAATATCAAAAAATACAGCTTTTTGCTTCTTTAACCCCACAAATCAAGTCTGTGTCTTTCCTCCTCTCCTCAATGATGGCTCAGACATTAGTCTGGAAGAAATGATGGAGGAGAGTACAGATGAAATAAGCACAGTGAAACATTTGTATTATTTCTATCTTTGTATAAAATCAGAAGCAGAGATATATATTCCAGGAGATGTGAACAACAACTTGTCATGAACTGGGCCCTTTACAGTGTAAAAACTAAAGATACCACAACCAGCAGAGTCCTTAAACAGAGGAAGACACAGAAGGAGGTAGTAAAAGCAGAGAAACAGAAGAAGATGGAGACAAACATGAATAGACAGAGGTGGTGACATGAGATTGTAGATATATAGCAAAGAATGAGGAATGAAGAGGGAGGAAGCAGAAAGAATGTGTGGTCAGAAAAATGTATTCGGAAAATCCAATATTTTAGCTCAATAAAATAACACACTAACAGTACCTTCCATTAGCCCCATATTAATATATTGTATATATTATTGCCGAATTAACTTGAGAAATGTCCTGATCCATAAAAAAATAAGTGTTGACTTAGTATTGTAAAATACTGTATAAAGTTACTGTATTGGCCCGAAAATAAGATGACCCTGATTATATGATGAGTCCCCCTTTTTCAAGAGTCACTGCTGCTCCACTCACACGTGGAGCTCCACAAAGCAAAGGAGAGACAGTGAAGTAGTCGAGTTGATGACAACACTTGTTATGTTACTGTTGCTCAGTTGTTTGCCCACTTTGAGCCACTTTGTTTGAGATGATTACTGTGTCACTCCATCTTTCAGGCTTCTGGCATTGTCGGCTAGTTGTGAGAGACAGTGGCTCGCTTTGATCAGGAGGGGAGCGCTCATTTTGCAGATTTTTAGCACTATCTAGTGAATGTAACACTCCGACATTTAAAAGTCTAAATCCCAAATAGAAGACAACTTCACTTTTTTACATTTCCAGGAAAAAAATGCAGTCTTATATTTAAACCAATATGGTATTTCTATACCTCTCCTCATTCAAAGCAAACCAAAAGTAAAGGATAAACAAAATTATAAAAACGAGAGGTGAGCTATTTTGCAGAAAATGTTCTCATATTTTATGATCATTTAAAGATCTCTGGTGAGAGAGCACAATTATCCATGGTGAGAAGCTGCTTGGAAGAAAACAAGGTCCCTACTGTGTTTGGAGCTTATTTTCTATTTTCTTCATTTTTGGCTAAAATCAAATCAGTTGCTTCATCATGGAAAAACTATAAAATTTCCTTGAGCACTTGACTGTTTTAGTTCCTGATAATTACAAAAAATGCCAAGAACCTTGCAGTGTGGCATCTTAAGTTTCATAGTGTATTGCTTCCTTTACCAGCAAAGCATAGGAGATTGTGTTAAGAAGAATTACAGTAAATCTTCTCCCAAACTAACCATCATGAATTTGCTGAAAATGGTGCATTTTCGTCGAGCCAGCGTGTTATGTACAAGCCTTAATTATGCTTTTGTCAGCAAAGAGCCTGGGAAATGGTATTAAACATTCATGATGGTGTGACTCTATTATTTTAGGCCAGAGACTAATTTGGGCATGGTTATTTACCGTGAGTGTGACAGTAGCTGCACAGTGGTGGTGACAGCAAAGAGGGTGTTAAGGGACAAAGAGGCATAGTTCACTCACTCAGCCTCCAGGCTAAAATAACACACACACACACACACACACACACAAATGAAAACACACACACAAACATGCACAAAGGCAGACACAGTTATGCAATCATATGCACACACACATCCAGACATTCATATGCCTACACACAAGTATGCACTCACCAACAAATACACACACACAAACTCCTAAGGGGCAAAATAACACATGAATCTCAGTTCCTTTGCTTCAGCCCCAGAGGGCAAAAACAAGAAAGTCCTTCCGTGTCCCTGTAAGTGCCTTCTGAAGTTATCTATAGGGAGCAGAGTGAATAAAGGATGCCCTTCCAACTCCTTCTGTGGTCATATGGACTTCTGTGTTACGGTGTAACAGCAGGGATCCATACATTACTCTGTAGCTGCTGTTTTGATTCCAGCTAGGTTTAAGAAAAAGACTATGATGCCATAAAAAGTCATGTATAGCTACTCCCTACAGGTGGTGAAAGATACATGCAGCAGTCATGCTCATGCACACACACACACTTAGACAATTCTCTCTCACTCACACATATATACACTGATGTGAAAGTACAACCAGACAAAAGATGTGTAGTTTCCAACTCCATGACTTGTTGTATATTTAATTAGCCTTGTTACATGCAGGGCACAACAGATCGCAGCAATAGAGCATATGGAGAACACATATACACACACACATACGCACACAGTAATACAGGGTGTTGCTGTTCTTAAAATGATTAAATTGCTTGTGTTTTATTATGTTGTGCTGCAAGACAAACACTACACTCAGGGGCAATCTGCACAAAGCCTGTATTAAAACAACTCTCGACCACTGCTGTATCCTGTTCGGATACTAAAGTGGTAATCTGGCACACAACTTCACTTTCATTGTCTCTTTGTTAAGATGAGACAGTGAACAAATAAATAAATATGAGAGCGGAGATTCCCAAGATAATGAAGGGCCTGAAAACACAGACTGCACCAGTCTCATCCCCAGTGTCAGTGAGAAACTCGGGTCGTTTTGGTCACTTACTTGGTTTTTGGAATCCAGTATAGAAGATGGGAAGTTTTAGACAATAAATTAAGCATTACACACTCTAAATTATATAAACTATGTGAGCCACGTGAAAGCCAAATTCCCATTAGACAATTATGTTTTTTTCTGATTTCTGATGTCTTCTGTATAAGTGATGAGCAGACAAAACACAAAATACTGACAGCCTTCAAAAACCTTTAATACTAAAAGGTTAATGTGGCTTTTACATACTTGTGGTATTTTCTTGTGTTCTATTGTATTGTATTTTTGTTCTTTGTAGCTTCATGGACCCATAAGAGTCCTTACAAGAGAATTACAAGAGAGAGAGAGAATTACCAGATATCACTACTTCTCTCATCAAATAACTGACAGGTCACAGGTTCTAAGCAAGAGCTAATAACAACACAAATGTGTCCTTGATAACTCAACAATAAGATAAGTTAATGGCCACCAGTCTTAGTTATTTCTCATTCAGTTCTGAGAAATAAAGTTTTTTGTCATTTTTTGATAGTGGAGAGCTAGAGAATATTAACCTACCATATTTTCGAGTTATGAGGGAGACTTCAGTGTTTTTGTGTTGAGAAATATTAAAGATATCATTAAATGGACACCAAGGGGACCTTTATCTGTATGTAGGCATGTCTTGTTATGTCTTTTGGCTGTATGGCAGCCACATTAACCGTTTATAGACCCTGGGCATTAGGGAATTTAACATACAGCCTTTATGACCTTCACAAGGCTTTATGGGGTTAAAGGTCACAGAGAAGTCTGCAGTAATGCAATATTATGAGCTTAGCTGTGGATGTTTGTGTCAGAGCACAATTCCATTTACTTGACAAATACTTGTGAAATACTATATATAAATTGGTGCAATATACAACAAGGACACTCGTAGCTGGAAGAGTAAACATATAAATGTGGTTAAATCAGATGAAATAAAAAGCTATTGAAACACCTTCATCTTTGTCAATGTCTACTAGCCAATATAGTCTCATTTACAGGCATTGCACATCTTTTTGGAAAGAAACATCTACAAACTGGCCATATATTTTTGCTACACCTCAGTCAATAACTTGTTAATTACTTTGTGCAACCTGGTAAGACCACAATATCAAAAGAAAGAGTATGGGAAGAAGACGTGTCCTTGACCTTGCAGGAGGGATGAAGCTAAGTCCTTAAGTCATGCTCAACTATAAAGGATCTACTCTCAACCAAAATATTGCTTTCGGACAACTAACAAGTGTTAGCCTCAAGTATTATTTTAGAGACTACCCCACAGTGAGATGCTCACAGTGCTCATTAGGCAACGCTTTGAAAGAGAATAGCCCCATCTGCCTGTGGCTGTGTTGGTTATTGCCTACTCTCGAAGCTGATTTGTGTGGCACTCACCACCACCAACTCTGCCTGCACTCGGAAGTTGCTGAGTCAGTCCACTCTTAACAAAATTTAACACCTTAGGTTTGTGGTACTGCACCCCCTGCATCCCCTTTGCCGAGATTTTGTTGGGTTTATTTTCAGCTTTTCTTCAGCTGTCTTTACATTTTTTATATGTTTGTCTCCTCCACTTTTTTTGTCCTTCCCTACTTTTTCTACAGAGACAGACTCCCCGAGTTGGAAAGCTTGCAGGAGTTTTACAAGACTTGTTTTGGACTGATTTTGGGCTAAGTAGTAAAAGTGCTATATTATTGACTTGATCTCATTCATTTTGGACTTAAGTTAAAACCTTTATATTATTCAGTAAAAAAAAAATATTTTCTTTTCTTTTTTTTTTAGAAATAAATCTCCACATAAGGAAAAACATGTTTTCTATGCTTTTTGTTTATCAGATAAAAGTAGTTTATTTAAAAAGTCAATAGATGTTTTTGGTATATTGAGGAAATGGATTATCCAATTCAGTACAATGAAATTAATAGAATTAGCCAATATGTTGATATCTGTATAATTGAATAAATAGTCATGTACCTGTGTATGTATATAACGTGTCACAAAATAGACAAGTAAAGTGCTTTAAGCTGCAATAAATAAAGGCCAGTAAGTAGCTCTGCAACCCATTTCATGTTATTACTCAGTCTCTGCTAACTCTGAATCCCATCACTGCTCCAAGTCCTTCTTCCCAGGCCGGATCTTTTCTCAAACAGGAAGACACAACTCCTGCTTGCAACTGATAAAATAAATAAATAAATGAACAAATAAATAAAATCATGCAAAAAATAATGTCTTCCTCAGGTGACAGCGATATTGGTTTATTTGCTCCATTAATAAGGTATTATCTGTTGACATATCTGGCAGTTTTCTTGCTCTTCTTCGCCTCTGCACTTAGAGTAGCTACACAAAGGTTGACAGTCTCATAAGGACACTATTCACATACCAGCAATGACTTTCTTTGTTCCTGTAATATTTTTCTACATTTTTCTAATCTTGGATCTTTTCTATGTTTCATGGCCGTCTAATCTAATCCTCCAGTCTCTGCCCCCCCTGTCTCCATCCTCATCCTATTTCAATTTTTCTATCTGCCGATACACAGGCTGTGAGCCTGCCCCGAGGCACCTCCCATACTTTATAACACTGCCTTCATTACCCAGCCCGCTGCAGCTGGCCATAAATGAAAAACTGAAGATGTGGGAGGAGGGAAGGTTGGAGAAAAGGAAGGAAGGAAGGAAAGGAAAGGAGAGGAAAGAGGTCAAAATCCATAGAATGAGTCAATTGTGAAAGAGATAGTGAAGGTGGAGCTGGAGAAATAGAGACTGCAAGTGAGTGAGTGTGAGGTAGCAGGAGGTACAATATAAAGAGATAGACTGAAAAGGGGGAAAAGGAGAGGAAGAGCAAAGCCATAAAATCTAAGTTGGAAGTTATTGGAGACTGGGTGGATGAAAAATGCCATCACCATAAAATAATATTAGAATTGGTCTGGCCTTATGGCGTTGATGAATACAGATGCCACCCAGCGGGGTCTTTGGCTGGGGGGAGCTGGCTAATTTGAACAGCCACCCTACCTGTGAGGGCGGTAAAAAATATTAAAGGAAATGAAATTAAAGGTTCACTGTCAGTTGTTTAGTTTATAGCCCCACATTTCCATCTCATTGCAGTTTAGCTGTCAGACAGAAGATCCACTCAGTAAGAATAGCTACCAGTAGGGGAATAAGATTTATTGCTAATATCCCTAAAATGAACTTCAAACCAGAGCAGAAATGGACCCACTGCAGCTTTAAACAAATATTACATATGGTGAGTATCAAACCTGTACTCTCAACCTTGCACACTGAAATTAGAGCTTATTTTGCCCTCGTCCCACTCCAACAGTCAGTATTTGGCCCAGAGGGCCATGAATACTGGCAAATTGATGACAGCTGAGTGAAGAGGGATCAACTGAAATCTGATCAGCTATATTGACTGGAGGATATTGAAACGGCAGCTGGACATCTTAATTACTGCAACATGATGCCATTTTATCACATTTGAATTGGTTTTAAGGCCATCATAAGATCATTCTGATCACATGGGAAGTGAATGAAATGAAAATTACTCTCTTCAATACCTTTCAGCAAAGATCAATGATCCAATTTCTGCCAAGGCCATCAATAAATTAAGGTGCAGGAAGACACCACTCATATACAGTGTGTAATCTTATCTATGTAATCTTAATGAATTGGTGCCATTGTTGCTTTACCAGGTTTATACTGAAAATCTGTACATGTAATGTTACTCTTTAAGTCACATTAGTATCTCTGCACTGCTGACGCCAACATTTTTTAAAATATATTGAACCCATAAAATAAAATAATTCACTTCTACATCAAAATCTACATGGCACAGCCTGGATATCACATTACATATACTTAGTAAAATGTTTCTGCTCTTACACATTTGGTTCTTTCAGTCCTTTTTTTTTTTTTTTTTTTTTTTTTTTTTTTACGATTTTCTGTCTTTCTCTGACACTGTCAACACCAAAGGAAACCCACCATGAACCTCTTGATTTATGCTTCATTTCAGTGTAATGGTTATTTTCCCTGAGAAACGTCAGTGCAAGCCTGTGGTAAGGTCAAGATAATTTCAAGCCTACACTGCATTGTATAACCTTCATAGAGAAAAGGAAGTCAATAAATAAGGGATGGAAAAGCAAAGGAGAGAAAAAAAACACATTTAAGATAACGTCGGCCAACCGATGGGGACAAGTAGAGGGGTCTTATCTCCCCTTATGGTGCAGGACACCTTATAACCAAACCATGCTTCACTCTAATGTGTGTATGTGTGTGTCCGTGTGTTCACTTGTCCAATTACTGTGTGTCTTCTATGATGGTCTTGCTTCTAAATGCCTCGACTATTTTTGGGTGATTTCATTCAGTAAAGCTAATTCATGTGTTTAAAAAAAGAAAAGTAGATTTAAAAATTAAAAACATCAACACATGTAAAAAAACATTGCATTATTATTCTGAATCTTGCTGTATTTTGTTCTTCTTCTAACCCATTGGATTTAATACATTTACACATGGTTATTTCGGACTGACAGGATATCTCCTACTCATATATTCTTTTATGTTGCTATTCCTCTTCCGGTTTCTCTGTCAATGTCTGACAGTCAGCTTTTTTGATCAGTAAAACATAGTTTTCTTATCTTGTCTCCACCCTATAAAATGATATAAAAGCCTCACCTTACTTGATTATGTATGAGACACTGTGAACTGCCATAAAAATCCACACTCCTCCTGGCCATTTAAAATATCTAAAGCTATGGTGTGGCGGTTGCAACATCAGAATGGCTTACATAATTTTTCAAACACACACACACTTTCTTTACAGTTTGGCTGTTTTTCTTTGTTGTTTGGTTTCACCAGCTGTGCTCTATATTACACTGTGTTGATGTGCTTCCTCTTTTCTCCTTTTCTCTCTCCACACTCTCATGCATTGCAGCCTCCTTCTTTTCTCCTTCTACACCTGCCTTCTTCTCTCCTCTTCCCACTCTATCAACCTTCCCTCCTTACTGTGTTGCATTTCTTCTTCCTTCCCACTCCCTACCTTTGTCTTTGTCAAACATACTTTATGTTTAACCAAGCCTTCAAACATCCCTTGCTTTTAAAGCAGTTAACCGTGATGTAGTTCCTCACTGTGGAGGAGTGGGGACATAGGCGGCCCCAAACTGTCATGGAAACCCATGTCACATGTTATCAGTGACTCACCACCCTCAACCACTGGGAACATTGGGTAAAGGAACTGTAGGGGAACTGCAGAGGGAAGCACACAGTGTTGTGTGTGCATGCATGCATACAGACAGTCAATTAAACTCATTCTATCAAACCCATATAAGTTTACACATTCATGTAGAGATGTAAACACACATGGACACACACTCACACATACCTGACACTACAGTAGAGTAAGAGTAAGAGTAAGAGTAGGTCACCCACTCACTGCACTCACAAAACAACCATCTCGCCTTTGTTCTAACTGCAAGGGCGTAATCCCTTGGCGATGTATTTATGATATGGACTGGTATATTTTGATGTGAATCTCCGAGGTATTTCAGAAAAAATACCTTATGTGTTGATCTACTTTTGAGTAAACTCCCCACAAGAGGATATAAGTCTGCACCAATATGACGAGTAAAATACAGCAATTGAACAGCAGCACTTTAGAGGATATTTCCAAATGTGAAATGTAGCTTAATGTGTCACAGAGACAATTGTATATATTAACTGACCTTTGTTTAAAAAAAAATAACACAATGCAAAATACTTTCTCCAACATGATGTGGGACTCTGGTTCTGGGTTTCTGCCACAGTGGAAATTGAGGTATGCTTTTATCATCGCAAATCGTTAAAGCCAACATGTGTAGTATTTGTTGAGCAATTTGTAAAGCAAGAAAATCCTTGAGAGACTTCAGTGACTGTGATTATGAATTCTTAAGTGCTATTAAAAGAGGCTGTTAGAGCAATTTAACCAATATCTAAAATTTGGATTAGTTGGATTCCACTGTGTTTAAGCAAAACTGACACAACTAGATGGTGCCTGAAATTTGGATAAATGATGGTTCATTATGACAGTGTAATTGTAACATGTCATATTAAACATATGTCTGGGAAGTAATAGCAAGCTGATTGTGGTTTGTGCTCATCACCTCCATCTGCTCATCCATCTGTCTTGACAAATACAGCTGATTTGCAAGCAAACTATGAAACTTATCAAGGCTCACTAATTGGGGACCTTTGGTCAGGCTGTGTTAAAATGTTAAAATTACCCAATTAATACTGTAATAATGCTGATTGTATTCTATAATTCTATATTTACTATAGGCTTAATTTATATCAACATTAACAATGGTAGCAGTCCCTGTTTATAAATGCTTACATTATTGATGAATTGAATGCACTTCTTATTTGGCAGTAATATCACACAGATTTAGAGTGATGGACATCTACAAGAACGAGTGGATAAACATACAGTTCAGGGATCACCGGAGGCTTTAAGGAATATTTGTCCTTATTGCATTTTATTTTGTTTATACCTGAAGTGGTGCACGAAAACAGTAACATTTGGACTGTTTGAACTGTGTTATTGATTAGAGTTCTTTTGCCTAATTTGAGCATTTGCTTACAGTAAATCTGCTTTCAGCATAAGACGGAAAAGGATTTGAACCCCAGCGACAAACTGTTTGATTGATTTTGAAAATCAATCACTGCTGTAAAACTAAAAGAACTCTTTCAAACAGCAAATTTGAATCCGTTTCCTTATGACAGCCAGAACCTCTCCTTGCATGACACACAATAGCAGAGTGAACATTTGCATATGCAGTACAATGACCAGTCACAACACTACACGTGATGTTGCATGACACTTTCAGTGTGGAACTGATGCACTTTAATATTTTTAATAAGAGCTAGTGTTACTGTTAACACTTTATGTCAGTTTATTGAGGAAACAGCACCAAGCTGATTACAACAGTGTCTGCATTACTGTGACAGGTTGTTTTTCAAGGTGCTCACACCAAGCCTGTCAGTGGTGAATCAATACTCTTCAATACACACAGGGGTGATATAATCTGAGTTGTACTGTAGTTACAATCAAGGCAATATATCAATATTTCAATCTCTGAAAGCACTAGTCCAGTATTTTTGTATTTGACATCTTAGGATACAATCTTAATGCCACTTGCTACTTTGATTATGGTTTTACCATTAATGCTGAATAGTCTCTCTAGATGAATTCACCCATTAACTCCCCAACATCAGTACAACCAATGCAACAACAAACATTGCAGCTTGCAACCATCCACACCTCTCTAAAAGTCAGCAAACTGCCATTTGGGGTGGCTGCTCCATTGGGACTTCCTATCCCATGCCTATCCATTCCTGAGGCCCTGTGTGACTTATTGCTATTGTCCCAGTTGAATGGTCCTCCAGGGAAACCAAATGACCTCTCACAACAGAGAGGCTAGGTCTAGAGTAGGAGAGAGGACATAATTCTTGCATAATGAACTAATTAATGGGTCCAAAGCAACATCACTGTTACAGCATGACGTTTAAGGGTTGATGCCACAGATAGATGATGTTACAGACATTATACAATAGGTCAATGTGAGGACATTTTCCGGGAGGTTTTTTAAAGCAAGCAAACAGGGAATGTTCTTTTAGGTTATTCAAAAGTAGTGAATAGACTTGAGACCAGTTCAGTAATTGATTACTGTAAAAATTCTAATTTTGAAGCCAACAACACTTTGGTTTAAGTTGCTAACCGATACACCTTGAAATCTTTATATTCAAATTGAGGTACTGCTTCCTAATGTTTGTAGTTTGTTCAGTCTGATACAACAAGTGAGTTACAAATCCAAAGCATGTGCTTAATGGACTAAATAAAAAAAAATATGCAGAGCTATTAAGGACTGATAACAAAAAATTAACAAACAAACAGGGTTTGTTGCTGGAGTGAAATGAGACCATTTTTTAGAGATAAGCATAGCCCACATGGAAATGAGGCTGAAAATCGACAGCATAGCTTTAAAGGTTTGACCTATAGCAGCCCCATTATGCAAATCAGTATAATTTGTAAGCATCGCTTTATGTGAGTAGCAGGTTTTATGTTAACCACATTTACAGTTAGTACCTTTAAAAGATTAAAATTCTGACCTGTAATTATATCGCTGATATCAGACAAATTAGTGTTTTTTTTAAAACCAGAACATGATACAAATATGCATAATCCTATTAAAAAATAGAAGATATTGCCTTACCTATCACATTTTAAACATGTGCTACCATTGATTTAGCAATATTACTGATGAGCAATAAAACAACTCTAACTCTTCAGCATAAGCAGGCATTGATAGAGGATCATAGTTGAGGAATCCTCACATCTGCTACGTCAGTATGTCACAAAATGGTGAAGATGGCTTACTGTCTGAGTGAAAGCTTCCCCCTTGTCACACATCTACAGTATTTAATATTTTAAAATAAACGGCACTAAGCTAAATGTTGCTCTCAAGAGGAACTTACAGTATAGTACAAGAGCTTCAGTCATACATATTTTATGCGAATGTTACCATCGGTAACATGACAGTACTTGTGTAATATAAGGAGCAAGAAAATATCTCTCACACAAGATCAACCTTTTGAGGTTTTAAAAGGACTTTTATTCAGTCCACTCTTCTGATCAAAAGAATTGTGGAATACATTTAAGTGGCTTTCTCTGTTTGGTTTGATTCGTATTCTCTTGGACATAGAGAAGCCATTATCTGCTGTTTTGGCTTCCTTGATGTTGCCGTATGTTCCATCAATGCTCCATCAATGTGATGCCAACACACTTGTCAGGGAATGCACATGTCAGATAGTAAAAGATGCTTTTTGCTCAAAGGCAAGAGTTCTGCTAAAAAGTCAGTCAAACTCTCTCTCTCTCTCTCTCTCTCTCTCTCTCTCTCTCTCTCTCTCTCTCTCTCTCTCTCTCTGTCTCTCTCGTATGCTCACACACAGCGTCTGGCAGAAAGAGAAAATAATTAGGCCAGGGTGACTGTCTGAAGCATAAAGATCCATTAGTAACAGATCTTTATGCATTACAGGCTGTTTTTACAAAGGTACCTGGGGACTGATGAGTAGGGCGAAGAGAAACCACAGATATGCAGGTTCTTGAAATCATTACAGGAACATTCTCTTTCACCTACACTGTAATTACTGTAACCTAACACAGAGTGTCTATACATGTTAGCATGTTTAATTGCAAAGCACATTTAACAAATACCTGAAAGTTACAAATGAATGGCCAAATGCATCTTTAACTCTATGCATTCAACAAATTACCAGGGAAGTATTCAGGTAATTTTCTAGAAAGGATGGGTTCCTTTTTCAGGACTCATCAGTTTCTACACACCTGCTAATAATTACCAAGAAAGGCCGAATCAGGGTGGATTTTTAAAAGTGCTATGCCAAAATTCTGCACATTAACAATATGTTAACTATAAATTAACTACAACACAAATATGAAACACAAATACTGTCGAGTGTCATGACATGGGGAATGTGATGGTTTCTGTCATTGATTCGTTTTGCCATATTGTAATGTTACACAGCAAACCTGGGAAACAGGATGGTATCCTGGCATTTAGTATGGCAAAGAAAAATTATGATTAAAACATTTGTATTGAAACAACCTTCTGATCAAAAGATGTCACACTTAGTAATAACATTAAAATAAATTAAATTTAACATTCTGCTCACACATGAGGACAAAGTAAAACAAAAACACAAATATATTTAGTTATTTTCATATGGAATATAACACTATGATTTTTTTTTACATACCTTTGTTATGAAATGTGAACATTGAATACACTGTAGTAGACAGTTTAAAACTATATAAAGACATGCCAATCAATCACCTGTGCCACATAATTCACAATGATTAAATCACAATTTGCAATTTGAATATATTAGTAGTGTTTTACATATGGTATGTATTATCTGAATTATATCTTCTATTAGTCTCCATTCATCATTTCACTCATTGCAGAATCAATCTACCGATACAGTGCTAACGTGTGACTGCATGCACAAACACACACAAAAAGAACAGTGCTAAACAAAATAGAGAAGATATTCTTATTATAAACACACTCAGGAGAGGGCTGCCTTTGCCTTCTGCGAACTGAAAATAACTCCAAGGTCAATGAGCTTCCATTAGGGATTTATACCATAGCAAAGTGCTAATTAATTAGGCCTAATGTGAGACAATGGTCGGATTGCTGATACTTTCCCTTGTAGGAAACACAGTGCAATGCACTGCTGGTCTTTTGCAGGCTATTTCAGGTCAAATGAAACCCTGTTTTTTTACTGTAATTTAGACAGCAAGCTTTGCTGACTATGCATGCTTCTTTTCAGCAATACCCTAGTACACATGGCCATGAAACCACATTAGTGCTGAATAGCTCTATTGGAGCCTTCGGGGGTTAAACGCCTTACTTAGATGGCTGATATGGGAAGTGATGTAGAAATATAAACTTGTAGACATGGCAGCTGAAGCAATTTAGCTCTAGTTGAGTCATATTCTCAGGTGAAGAATGTAATCTCTCCATTTATGGACACCTGGCTGGTGGAGAAGCATATGTGATCATTACACAGATGGCATTTGACAGCCAGTCCATTAAAGAGCAATTTCAGTGTTTCTGCATGCTTAGTCCATTCACAGTGCTACAAATCATTTGTGCTTTACATTACTGTCAACTTTTGTCAAATCATGCTGTTGTGTTTTAGATTTTTGAATGGGCTTTATCTACTTTATCTCTGTTTTTCTGTCAAATGTATGTTGTGTGATAATGCTGCCATATAATTGTATTATCATATGAAAAAAATATAACTTGAACTATCTACATAACATACCTGAGATTTCAAATCTTTAAATGCATCATAGTGAAAGAAATAAAAAATAAATGGAAACAGGATGCCTGCAAAAT
Organism: Euthynnus affinis; assembly: GCA_029490765.1. NCBI lineage: Eukaryota > Metazoa > Chordata > Actinopteri > Scombriformes > Scombridae > Euthynnus > Euthynnus affinis. The sequence continues at coordinate 17,810,918 of CM055839.1, forward strand.
ACATATGAAGATCTAAATTATTCTTTTTTTTTATATACAAAATAGGCAGCAGTAAGGTCAACAAGTAAAGCAAAGGCAATCAGTGCTTCATTTCAAGATGCTGCCTTAAATCTATTGGTTTTAGGATTAAAAGGGAAGCTGCTGCCAAAAAGGCACCTTAGTATTAGTATTAGTATTAGTAATAGTATTTTTGACCAATAGTGGGCTGCATTTCGTTCGTATCTGGACAACAATGATAGCCAGTAAATACGGATGAAAACAATTCAACAATTGAAAGTATTTTAAAATGTTTGCAAATATTTGTTAAGGAATGAAATGCATGCAACATATTTGTTAGACTTCAAGGATAAGCATAAAGCATTTGGTGTGACTCTGTCTCCTTGAAATTATGCACTACATCGCAATAGTAAATATCTTTAGCAGGAAACGTCATGTCAACCAAATAAATTTAACATTATATATTTAATGTCTCGTATAATGTGTGATTTATTTATTTAGGTGACAATTAAGCATTACATTACATAATTATTTATTTATTAATTTATTTAAGCATTTTGTAATATGATCGTATATTCATTAATTTATTTAAGCATTTAATTATATAATTATTTATATATTTAGTTTCAGCCCTTAAAACCCTCCATAAAAGTTGAAAGTTGTGGGTGCTTTTATCCAAAGCACTTTAAACATCAGAAATATGAACTTAATCAAAAATATGTATTCATAAGGACAATAGCCAGCTCACCTTTTCATATCCCTGCCTTCCCATATCTATAGAACATCTTTTGCCTGTTCAGTCAAAAAATAGGATGCACTGTGGGACTAAATTAGATTTGATAGAAAGGGAGATTTATTATTTTCCTATGACAATACTCCTCCTGTCACTGCTTAGCACACACATTGTTAAGCACACACACCTGCTTGTGCACGTACTGTACAAATTAACTTCTCTCTGAAATGCAGATGGACATGTTGTCTCCTTTTTCTCAAAAACATAGACTCAGTCATAGATGCACACAAACACACATGGACACACACAATCACACACACATTCAGTAGCTTCAAGCTCATTCATCCGAAAGAGACTGTGTGAATATATGTGATTGGTAATGAAATCCACCTTAGTATTCCATCATATTAGTCCTGAAGTGGAGCTGACAACGATATGATGATAATCTGGTAGCAGTGGAGGTGATAATAATCACATTCTCCTCACAAAGAACTCAGTTTCTAAGCTTCTGCAGTCTACTAGGCTGGCACTTTATACAGGTGTATTTTTACTTCATATTGTGAATCAAATTATTTTAATTTACATATTTGACTGGAGGTGAGATAGTGGTAATGAGAATTTTTAGATGCACAGAGAGAGCAAAGAACATGACTGATAGGCCTGTCTATTACCCTGCATATTCTTCCACTTAAAACTGAATAAAAGCTGTGCACCTCTTCCTTGGCTGTTGCTACATCAACTTTTTTTTATTAACTGTCATACGATGTTCACGTAAATCTATACCATGGGTTTATTTTTAGCTGTTACAACAAAGAAGACATAAGAAAACTGATTTCAAAAACCTATTGTGCAGTGACATTCAGTATTTGAGCTGCTGCTTGCACCAAAATGTTTGGAACACATAGCTGATGGTAGTAAATGCATATTGGGTGTTACAGTGCAGTTTTGGTACCAAAAATATGTATACACCTTTGCTTTCTCAGATATATGCAATGGTGCTATTTAGTTGACATAGGCTGACATAGACCACTTGTTTTCCTTTGACATTTTTGCTACTGTATGGTTCACTTTGTTATGACCAATGAGTTTTATAATCACTTCCATTCAGTAAAACTAAATGTAACCAATAAAATGATGGAAGCACATTTTATTCTACTACAAACCATGTTTTATGTGGTTGTCGTCTGTATTATATTGCCCCAATTTACATAAGAAATGTGCAAGTAAAAAGAAAAGAAGAAAGAAACATGCAATATTAAAAAAGGACATCCTTTGGCCTTGGCAGTGTATTTGTGGTGCTGTATATTCACACTGTGTGACTCTACACCTCCTACACAATAGTGTCCTGTTGAGAGAAACCAGAGGATGTTTTCACATTATCAACAGTTAAGTACTCAATATACTGTTTTTTTTTCTGATGGAGACAGCAGTGACATAGGAATGGAAGTGGTTCCTGACTTTAATACACTGATTTGAATTTATATGCTGAGCCTTGATCCTAAAGTTCAAGTAAAACTGTTTGATGCTGTCCTTTCAGTGTCCAGTGAAGTTAGACAGGAGCTTTGTATGTCCCAAGCAACAAGAATTATATGTGCTTGCATTTCAATGCCCTGAGCTTCACAATGTGACTTGAGAAACCTTGCTCTCTGCCATACACAGTGAAAGCCACTGCCAATGCTGTTTATGCATAAGTTTAAATACATTGCTACTACATTAAATGTAATCATGGCTTTATTAAGTCAGATCTGCAAATGTTTTCAAAAGCCATGCAATGTGCACTTAACACAATCTTTCAACTTAACACAAGCACCTCCCCAAGCACTGAATGCAATGCTTGGTTTTTTATCATGGGAAGACTTAACTGTTGTGAAACTTTTTTACACTGTTACATGGAAAAGGATGTGGATTTATTGGAAGTAATTGACGAACAATTTCTTTGTCCCTCTGTCCCTCTGTTTCTCTCAAATATTTTCCCACACACATACAGCATATTTTCCCACGTCCCACGTGTGGGAAAATATGCTGTATGCTCTCATTTCAATTAAAGTTGGATTATTCTGAGCTGCAACAACATACTGAACATATCACCACTGCAGTACATGCAGTTTCGTAGATAGTTGAATCCAAAATACTGCTGTATGAGTGCTTACATTTTTGGCAGATCAGCCCAGTGGGAACTAGACCCCTAGCCCTGACAGTGTTAGCATCTTATTAAACTCACTGAGCTACTGTACAGTACTGCCATCACTTAAGTGGAACATTTTTACTTTTAAGTATGTAGCCTTTGGTACTGACTGCCCCACATACTGTATGTTTTGACAGCTCACAATGTGCAAATTACAATGTGGAGGCTCAGTCTAGTTATTCAAATGAGCACTTGGTACTGCTTTAACCTGGAAATAGATTAAGAAAATAAATGATTTGAGGTCAAAAGCAGGGATTTGTGTATTTCAATATATGGAGGATTTATAAGCAACCATTCTACAGGCACAAAATAAAATAAAATAAATATACCCCCACTTGAATAAAAATTAACAATAATTTAAAATTCCAAGTTCCATCATACCCTACCCCATAATTCTTTAACTTTAGTATTTTTAGGTCCTGGCTGCAATCGGTGTGAAAGTCAACAAAAACCACGCCACCCTGTAATTACTGTAAAAGAGTTAATCAAACCTCTAAGAGAGACCAAAGTGAAACCTTTGCAAACCTGTATCGTATAAATAATTTAAAAAATAAATTTAGGAAAAACACCAGACTGAAAAGTGAATACTGAAAACCATGTAGACGATGAGACAAATAAATACAAATGAACAATTTTTGATCTTCAGGGACCTTAAACTGATATATTTTAATTGAATAGAACCACTCACAAAAGGAGAAAATACCAAGCATCTGAGAGCAACATTCATGTACCCTTTTCAAAACCTTTTGATACAGAGACAGTGAAAGGTCTACATGAATGGATTTTTGAAAAGTGTTTTGAAATGAGGACAGCATGTGCATAGAACACACCTTTGATATCTATTCATTGTCTTTTATGCCCTTCTCTAATTTGAAGAGGTCACCCTGAGATTTTTTTCTTAAGAGTCTAGAGACAAATAATTATTTATTCCCACATTTCACACACACTTTTCATCTCACGGTCATTTTTTAAAAACTCTGTCTCTGCTGTGGTATCCCTCTCTTCTGCCTTCTGCTTGTGATATCGTCTCAGCTTCCTAGTTCAGGAGCCAACAGAGAGAGTTGAAGAGAATCAGGTTCCTATCTATGCCTCAGCCTATAATTCTATTATTTTACCTTTGGTGGACAATAAATGTAATTTTAGAAACTTTATTCATCTGCAATTACATTTTTTGTCACTGACTCTGAGCCAGTTCATGGCAAATGGGGGTTTGTCCAGACTTTTTGGTTAGGTTAAAGCATAGTCCCAATGTGAAAAATGATGGCTTGTTCTCTGGTAAATGTCAAATTGTAGGATTATTTGTTGACCTGTCTTGTTTAATGCCTTGGGTATGTTAATCTGTTCACATGGCATTTGTGTAGACCTTGGTAACATGCCTTTTGTTGCCAATTTTGAGGAATTTCATATGTGAAATTGTATATTCATTTCATTTCTTCCCTGAATTCAGGTTTTAGGGAAAGAATTGTTTAGGTGGGGGTTGGCTGTATTTTGTTTTTTATTCATCTAAGTTTGTTTTGCCTGTTTTAGTTGAGGTACTTTAAATCAGGTAGGTGTTGGGCCTTTTGGATTACAATGCCTTGTAAGGGGTTAGCATTGTATTGTAGACCCATTAATCCCCTGTTAGGTTTGGATGTTTTTTTCCCAATATGGGATTTGTCATCTAAATGCTTAGTGTAGGTGCAAATGTGAGGAAAGTAGTTGTCTTGGGAGCAAGTCCCTGGCTGTAGAGGGATTGCTAGTTTTCCAGTTGATTTTCTGTCACAGCAGAATGTTCTTCATATGCAAACTTATCCATTTTAATATAAACTGTCAGATTTTATAAATGTTTTACACATCTGTGATCCAGAGTGTTCTGTCTTTTGGTCTCATCTGTGTGCTTGGTAGCATGTGAAAACAGGACAAAGCAAGGCTGCATTCTCAAATCAGAACAGCAGTCAAAAATCATAGGCACTGACCAAGCTACCAGCCTGCACACCAAACTCATCCTCCAAAAACTAGAAAAAAATCTTCCAGGATAGTTCCCAACCAGTCTACTCCAAGTTCAGTCACAGCAACAAATGACCCAGCGAAAGAGACTTCTACAAAGAAAATTTAAAACAAGCAGATAAAAGAACTCCTTTATTCCTCAAGCCATTAGCCTGTATAACAAACAAGTTTAATTAACACATCTGTTAGCTGGTCACTTGCACTTTTACATTTTTATATCAAATTACATTTTACTGTTTTTGGATTGATTGCTTTTTTAATTGTTTTTATTTTGTCTCAGTGTGATCAAATGTGTGTTATTTATTATAATTATGTTATGATCTTACTGGATATTCTATTGCTTTTTCTATGGTGCTTTTATGTCTGGAGCATTCAATCAAACAAATTTCCCTTGTGCGGGATAAGAAAGTTGAATCTGAATCTGAATCAGCCTTTTAAGTACATGAGAACCCCCCACAAGTAGTGGCACCAAAACTAGGGTTGGGTGGAGTTAGATCGTTTTTGCGGCGAATAAACAAGGTCAGGGAGGGTCTGGTTTTCATAGTGGCTGTCCCATACCTTGTGTCGTACTTATGTTACCTATAGGAGTTAATAATGGCCTGTACTCTGCCAGTAGGACGTCTGGTCCATATTCCCGGTTTCCCTATTACTTATCAACAGATTGTTGCTTTTTACCAGAAATTTACACCTGCTTTCCACAATCAATGAAAAAAACAATAATACATGTTTCATATCGAAAATAGTAAATGCAAGGAACTGGCCTGTTCTTGAACATGGTTTGGTATTGGTGTCCAATTTGATCTTCTGAAATGGGGAATTAGGATTTGTTTTACAATGACGTAATTTACTTTACCTTTAAGTCTAGCAGCTTTGGTAGGAGGTGCTATAGGTCACGGATTTGTTTAGCTTTGGTTTGTTACTGCAGCAAGGTACTCTTTGTGTTGGCCCATAAGGATGTTTTGATGGCCTGTAAGCCTTGGTGCTTTTAGTTAGAGGAACCTTATTTTGCTACGTCTTCAATTGATGTTTTGTTAGCTGGGATTTTGTAAAGGCAGTTTTGTCAATGTTTCGTCTAGTTGCAGACAACCTTGTTGGACACTCATACATAATACAATTCATACAGACCAGAAATTCTCACTGTTCCCATGTTCCCTGCAAAAATCTAGTGTTTTAAGATGGATGTTGTTATCTTAAATATTATATATACAAACATCCCTCTCTCTCTACATTCTGTTTGTGAAATTGGTTTTGTTCCCTGGCCTGGATACCCTTTTTTGTCACTGACTGTGAGCCAGTGCGTGACTCTATCCCTCCACTCTTTCATGTCAGTTTCATTTAGCTCTATTTGCTATATTATGTCAGTTTGGACAAAACGGCATACAAAATGCAAATACTTTTCAAATCATGCATATCCTGATAAAGGATTTCAGACAGAAGTTTTGAGACATGATATTTTAACAGTGTAATGGCACTACAACTTTTTTAAAATTTTATACAGCCCATCTATTCTCTATATGCACAAAGTAACTAGTTTATTGTGACAGACAAACACATTCACACTTTAGTGAATTCGCCTGACTTGCAGGTCTGTGGACTGTGGAGGGAAAGCCACATGACCATGAGAAGGACACGAGAATTCCAACTGGGTTCAAATCCACAGCCTTATTGCTGTGAGGTGACAATGCCAACCACTGAGTCAATGCCATCCTTATTTATTACACACTGTAATGAAATTATTATGGTTGACTAAAGTACTCCCTTCTGTCCCAGCAACAGCAAGAATATCAGAATGCTGGCAATGAAGACAATGATGAATGTTCTGCATGCAAGCTGAAGCACTGTACTGTGTGAGTATTTGTGTGCAAGTTAACTGTGTTCTTTTTCAGGAATGTGAGTGCTTGCATGTATTCCTGTGTGCGTGTAACATATACAAATGTATGTCAACTCATGTTAGGAGGAGACGGCATGTTCTAAACCTGTGTGCATTAATGAAAAGTGAGACATTAAAGTGACAATTTGACTTGTTCATAAACTTCCCAAATTCAGCGTTAAATGGAAATGTCACCTTGCAATCACTCTGTCTGTGTAATTAAGCCTGTGTGGTGTGCCTGTCAACATGCATGGTGAGTGCTAATTTGCAAATATATTGTATCTGTCAAAAGACAGTATATACAGAAACCTCTTTTTGTCACAAGGTTAACAAAGTACATTTGCTATAAAGGTGTTGGTGTGGAAATTTTTAACAATCATTTCCCAGCAATGACTGTAGAGCTCCATGCCACTTCCCTTTAAACTGCAGTGGAAAAGAGCGGCAATCCCTTATGCTAAAAGGCAGTTAACCACCACCTCCACTACCTTTGGTGCCCACTCCATACTCAGTGAGTCAGAGTGCTGTCAATCTGCCGCAAAACATGATTTTTCCTCCATGAAAGAGAATACATAAAGCATATACAAAGCTGCCATCAATTCAATATAACCATTCATTCATGATGAGAAAGATGCTTCCTGAATTAATTGCATGCAGAATGTTATTGTAATAATAATAATTGGGTATTTTTATACTTGATTGACAAAAACAGTACAGTTCAAATACTGCAGTTAATACTAGGAAAAAAATAAGGGGAAATAAATCTTTGCAAATTTGATAAAATACCAGCAACCCTCTCATACTCATTGTAGCAGTCTGTGTTTCCACTGAGTTTCCAGGTTACAGAGACTTGAGGGTGGTGCGGTGTTGTACAGAAATGCAAAAGTGATCTCTCTTTCAAATGCAATTGATAAGAGGGCAAAAATTGTTTCGCAGTCTGAAGCTTTACAAAACAAGGATTTTTCAGACAAGGCCCATGTTTTTTTTTTTCATGAGACATGACGTCAAACACCATGCTGAAGGGAATGAAGTAAATCTGATGTAAATCAATAAATCACCAGTTTCACAATTTTTGCTACCAAAAGCATCACCTGAGAGCTAAAAATAAAGAGAATGACCTGGCCTGGTTTTCCTGTTTCCTATATGATCTGGAATAAGAGGAATTTTTATGTCAGTTTTACTGTCATGGTATTGTCACACACACACACATGCATGCACGCACACACATACACACAGACAGCTGATATGCGCACACAAAGTTACTCTGCGAGTGGCATAAAAGAACATGGTGTCATGGCAGAGCAGAGCAGCCAGAAAAAACAGGGGACGCTGCTTAAGGCAAGTGTCACTGCACTTTAACTCACACATAAGAGTGAAGACATGCATTTTTTATGACTTGCAGTTTCATTGTGTACTGTAATAAACGTTTCTCGTGGCAGACATTTTCATCTGTCAAACACATGGAAATAATAATGGCTGCATTAATGTTATTAGTTACACCTGTGCCTTTGCTGCAATGACATGACACACCATGAGAAGAGTCTATTTCAAGCTGTACTCTCTGTGATCCATTTCTCTTTTTGTAAATGGGGCAAAAAAAGAATGCTTTCTGAAAATTACTCTGATAAACTAGAAAAGGTTGGTCCAGCAGCACAGAATGCAGATCATTTGATTTGTGAGAAAGAGGAAAGTGGAAAGTATACTATATAGTGATGAAACACACATTGCACACAGTTACATAAAAATGTCTTTTGACTGTATGGGAATATCAGCAGAACATGTTTTTTTTTCAGTTTACAGATTAAACCTGATCATCTCTAATGTACTTGTTCTACCTACTGTATGTGCTGCAGACATGTTCAAACCATAGAAGACAGTGAGAATAAAGAAATCAAAAATGAACATCCATATAAACTATATATCAAAATGCATCTCTTCAATAACAGCCCAGCATGGAAACAATGACCGTTCCTTCAGACAGAGAGAGAGAGAATAAGAAAAGCGGACAGGGGATGAAACTAACAAAAAAAGTAAGAGAAACATACCCTATGGAGATAAGGCTGAGTGATGGAAGAAGCACAAACAAACTAATGAAATCATGAAAGAAGCATGCACAAACAGAAATATATATTGAAAGAGCAACCAAGAGTAATAACAAGTAACACACACACACACACAAAGAAGGGCATAGAGTGCCACAGAGAACCAGATAAACAAAAATAGTTAAGAAGGGAGAGACACATTGAGAGGGATGTGAGTGAGATGATGAGCAAATGGAATAAAGTTTGCCAAGGTGAGTGACTCAGAGAGTAGTGCAGTGGCCCAATGATTCACATTGTGGTTACTATTCCACTGAAAGGTCATGGCTTCTTTTAAACTACCTGTTACCACCTCTGCCTTTTACTCCCTGTATAAACTACTATGGAAGCCTATAGGGACTATATTAAAATGATGAAGTAAACTTGAAAATGAAAATGTAATCCCACAATAGCATTATAATTTTGCACATATGTATGTGTTATTTGAGTAAAAACTAAAATGAAAATGCAATAATCTTCCAGTTCATTTTCATCTACATTTCATTTTTGAAGTTGTACCCTGCTGTACAGTGGACAATATTCAAATGTTAATTCAAATTTAAAAATCAAAATACACTATAAAAAATGTAACCAGAATTTCCATTTATACAAGCAATATTTAAATCACAATTAAAATGCAATTTTATAACAATTTGAATGGGACAGATGGTGTCCTGCCTACACAGAGTGACTGACATCCTGACTGAAGACCCACCTTGATGATAGGACTCACAGATTGCATTTTCATTTTCATTTTGACATCAAAAGAGTGTGGTGACATGTAAATGCAAATAGAGTGGGACAGTGTTTTGCTTATTGAATTTGTATATTGTCCACTCTAAAGCAGGTTAAGTCTTTGAAAATGAAATGTCAAATATCATTTTCATTTTCAAATTGTTTGAAAATTTCATTCATTCATGTACACATTTTTAAACTGAAAATGGCCGCAAAACTCAAAAAAAAAAAAAAAAATACAAAAAGTCCATTCTGGGCTACTGTACAAACATGGTGTTGCAACATGGTGGACACTAATTAATTTAATATACACTAATTAAACTATTAAAATACTTATGAATATTAAATTCCATTGATGCCAAGTCTGTTCCGGTAGATGCCACTAAAATCTGCACACTGTACATACTTTAAATAATGTTTGCACAAATGGAAATTTAATTTTCAAATTTGATTTTAGATTGTCTACTGTACAGCACGGTATAACTTTGAAAATGAAATGTCAAACAGCTTTTCCAATTTTATTTTAATATGGTCATAGAATGTCCATGCGAGTATATGAAAATGAAAATGTAAACTGGAGTATTGCATTTTCATTTCTACTTGAATAACACATACATATGTGGAACATTATAAAGCTATGGTGGAATTACATTTTCATTTTTAAGTTTACATTATCAATTTAATATAGTCCCCTATAGGTTTCCATATGCCACAACCTGAATGTCTGTGTGTGTGTGTGTGTGTGTGTGCATGCTTTGTTCCTACTCAGTGGCAGCAGTACTAGTGCCCATTCCTCATGCTCCAGCCAGGACTAGTGTCACCCTGAAGCACAGAGCCTGAGTTGTGACAGAAGACTCTAGCTAACAGGGACAGACTAAATGCCACCTAGCCTGCTGTTTATGGGTGTGAAAGTGTGTGTGTGTGTGTGTGTGTGTGTGTGTGTGTGTGTGTGTGTGTGTGTGTGTGTGTGTGTGTGCCATTTTTTTAAAAAAACACCAAATCTAGACCACTTGTATTACTGCGCTGGGACAATCTCTGAAACCACAGTGCTGGAATAATAGATTACACATTCTTCTATTGACTCCCTTAGCCAATGACAGTTGAGGCGATAACTGCCAAAACTGTGAAAGGGCTTGTGTATATTTGGAGATTCATGGTCTTATAGTCCACTGACTTATACTGTCATTACTGACAATGCCACAGGCGGTTAGAGACAGTTTCTTTGAGTCTGGCTGTAAAATCAAATGAAAAGGGGGTTATTTTTTCAACTGGATTTGGTACTAAAACACCTCAAAGGATAAAGCTATCCATTTTCCTTATTTTTCTTATTGTCAATAAATCTCATGTGTACAGCCAAACCAACAATGAATTGATCCTACTTACAAGTATTGTGTGCAGATCCAAGGCCCGATATGTCTTATTCCTCTGTGCTGTACACCTCCATTGTTATCCTTCCAAATGTTGTATTACATGGTACATTGAAAAGTTGCAATATGTAGCACAACAAGTTTGTGTAGCACTTTGTACAGAGCTGCACATGCACAGTGGCATCTGCCTTACAGAGAACTACTCTCCGGAGATTGAAAACATAATTACTGTTATTAGTTTTTGAAGCCATTTCTAAACAAACTACCATGCTCAAAACTCTTCATGGCAAAGTATCATGTCACCAAGTCCAGTGGTCTTGCTCACTGATGTGTTTTTAATAGTTTTTGGACAACAACAAAGGTCTACGGTGCAGAGAGACAAGGTATATCAGGCTTTAGATGCACACATAATAGTTATAAGTAGGATCAATTAATGTTGGTTTGTCTCTGCATATGAAATTTGTTGACAATAAGAGAAATATAGAAAATCGCCAGCCATATCTTTTAAGCTTTACGTTAAATTCAAAATGTATGCAGTATATACACATACATATGATATAATGTATGTATATGTACATATATATGTGCTTAGATTTGCGTTATCCATATTTGCCATGGAAATTCTACATTGCCTACTTATCACGGTCAACAATTTATTTAACTTATCTGTGACCATTCTGAAAATTGTGATATACAGCTGCCTAGATACCCTTTGACAGAATGGTCTGCCAGCTGAACATAACTGTTGGTTTAACTGTTGATTGCCACTGTGGCCACTACAATAGCTACATCAGATGTAATCAGAACTACATAAATCTGAAGAAATGCTTTAGGTGTGTTTTTCTGTCTTTCGTTATGTCCCTCTGTCAGTTTTCACAGAGATACAACAACAAAAGAAAACTGTAACATCAATATCATAGCTTCTGCACTGTCACACCAATACCATCAACATTCTCATAAACAGCATCAATATCATCATCATCATCATTATCCCCCCTGTTCTCCACTTACCTGCTTGTGTCCTGAAGAGAACAGAGAATCCATAGAGAGGACATGGCTGCAACTAAGCTGAGCTGATGTTTTTTGTTTGTTTGTTTGTTTTCTCATACAGTATTTCTCCTGATCTTAGATATATTTGTATCATTGACTGGGTTTCTGAACCAAGTCCATCCTATCAGTAGAGGCTACTTAAAGTTAAACCCCGCTTGCTCACTGTCCCACTGTCTCAGTGGTTAGGGTGCCAGGTCAGTGGTCAGCTGGTTAATACAGGTGCCCCCGTGTGATGGAGGTCTAAAGGAAAAGGTTGTTTTCAGTAATGGCTGACTGCTGGGTGAGGTGTTGCAGAGTTGAGCGCATTAGTGAAGCCAGTGTAAAATCAATGGTAAGGTTGCTATATGTGCTTTCGGTGGACTTGGAAAAGGAAAGATTGACAGGGTTGATGATGAATCTAGCTTCACCTGTATTTGTTCATTAAGTACATAGACTTTCTAATTTGTCGATTGACGGCCCTGCAAAAAGACTCATCAAGGTAAGGAAGACAAGCTGGCAGGCATCAGCTATTCTGTACTAACTGATTTATTCAAAATAGCCCTGTGGTTAATAAGTAAATACATGCTGAATTAATAACTGATTCTCAGGCTGGACTGAGAGTATAGAAATAAAAGTAGGAGAGTGTAAATGAGGGAGGAAAGGTCTCAGTGTGTGCGAGTTGTGGCACAAATAAACAGAAGGAAGAAATGTTCAGATGCGAGAAGAAAGGACAAAAAGAAAAAGAGGAAGGGAATGAGTGACCGAGGGAGAGACGCGGTGTCAGCTACAGAAATATACGAATGACTTTTGCTTCATGTGCACGCTGTTCAAAACAGAATATTGAATATGCGCCTTTTCTCCAATCTTGAAACTCTCCACTCATTTTCTGCTCTCTTTTCAGTTTCCATCTGTCATTCACTCTCTCCCATCCTCATTCTCCCCTACTGTTCCTCTCGCTCTCTCACACTACCCTTTGAAGTGTGAGCGTATGTCTTCTGTTGTGTGAATGCTTTTGGACTTACTTGAATATATATGTACATGCATGCTTGAAAGTGTCCATGTTACAGTATGCATCAGTGTACATGTGCATGTATGAAGTAAATGCAAATGATGTCTGCATGCTTCATATAAATGAGTGAGGGGTGGGTGCACTTGCATGCTTTTTTGTGATTGTGTGAAAGCAAGGTAAAGCCACATGCAGGGTAGATAACCCAAAGTCAGACACTGCTGTGTTTGGTTGAGCCATCTGAGAGGGGGGACTCTGGAGTGGACTCACTTCATAGGCATTCAAAAAAATCCACACTGTTTTATCACGTGTAGTGTGTGTGGTTCAGAGGGGAAGGCAGGAAGGAAAAGACAGAAGGAAGGAAGGAAAATGTGGAGGATGACAGGACAACATGGAAGAAGGAGGAATGAGGGAGGATAGTAGGAGAAGGGGAAAATAAAGAGTAGAGAGTGAATAGAAGGTGCAGTGTTTGGTCATTTCAGTTAAAATAGCTGACATGGAAAAGAAAGAAAAAATGTGTTATTGAGAGAAACAGAGAGGGAGAGCTTAAGCTCTTGTTTGTACCCTGTGCAGGTAACAGCATGTTCTGCCCTCCAGTCCAATAACTGGCCTGTTGGATGTATCCAAATTGAAAAGCATATGAGTGCATCTACCTTATTATGTGCATCTCTCTCTCCCTCTTATTCTCTTTTACTTCCCTAAATTCCATTTTTCTTCATGTTTTTTCTTCTGTTTTATTCTTCTTCCTCCTCCCTCCATACTTTCCTATTTTAGAACTGGAAATTACAACTACTTCAATGATACAGTCTAATCAATCACTATTCTTTTATATTTCAGCTTTTTTTTTACATACTGTTAAGATTTCCCCGGAGAGGTTGAGTACTTTAGTACACTACAGTATGACCTGCAAAGAAAATAGACTGGATCAGGATCAGCATTCAAATATATTCTGAATGTATTAATTTTCCCTCCTTCTGTGTGGTTGTGTTAATGGAAATGAGTGGTAACATTGTAATTTTCTTTTCATTTCACTTTTCCTTCTTGAGCTTCATATATTGTACTGTGTAATAAAAATCAGAATCTCTCCTGTTTCCCCTGTACTATCTCTGTAAAAAAATATGGATGTATCATCTCTGATGTCTCCCATTGGTTTCTGACAGGGCTATTTGGAGCCTGGAGCTTGTGTTTACTGCTAGCTGGCATCTTGTCAGTTGTTTAAATCCGGACAAGCCATATTTCAAAAAGAATGAAACTTGGGTGGAGCTGAGGTTGACTGAGCTAGCAGCAATCACAATGATTAAGTATTGAGGCCTGACAGATACCTGTCAATCATGAAAGCATAATAAAATTATTTAAGACATTGATGGAACGATGTCTTTTAGGCTACCAAGATACATATTGTAAGGGATTGAAGTCTTAATTAAAGGAAAATTTAAGGAAAAGCCTGAATAAATTTTGTCCTGTGTGTTTTTTAGGCCAATACTAAAATATATACTTAAATTCATTGAATAATTAAATAATTTTCACATTATCAAGACAAACATTTTTCATAGGAATTCCTTTAATTTGTTTTTATTTTTAAGAATCATGTAATGAGTTTACAGTTGAAAAATAAACTTGCCGGTGCTAAATGACCTTAAACATATTGTTGTCATTTCTATACTTTCTGCACAATTTCTTCTTATCAGCTGACATATACTGTATAATAATTTTTTTCTGCATTAAGCTTATATTGGCTGATATATCTGCCTGACCATTTTATCAGTCTAGCTCTAGCTTCCATACAGGGCACAAAGGGTCACTGAATGGTTTAAAGTTATAATTTTGAAGATTTAATTTAAATAAATGTCTGTTATGTCACTATCTATCACCAAATGAGGTAACACAATGGTGATTGTGGTCCACTGATGAAAGCCCTTGCATTTGCAGTACAATGATTGTGACAAACCAGGTGCTAGTGGCGGAGCTGACGCAAAAGACTTGCTCTTCATACACTTGTGTGTGAAGCAGCTTATATTTAAAAAGCATTCTCTTATTGGCATTTTACTCACAAAGCTTTTATTGCACGTAACTGTCTCCCCTGTGCTGCACTGTGAGCTGAGCCCTGCCCCTTAGTGCTCCTCAGAGCAAACGAGAGGAGACAAAGTAGCATGTCCATAAATGACGGCAAAACACAGTAGAGACTGTCACACTGTGCTGAAATGAAACCAATGCACATAAATTATAATAATTATAATAATAACATAAATAATCTGTTTTTGCTGCGTTTTCGTGTCATTTATGGTTGCGCTATATGCTCTCTTCTCTTCCCACTCCACTCATGTTTCAGAGAGGGCTCCTTGTTTATGTGTGCTGCACACACAACAGAGCAGAGGACAGTGAACCAGGTGAAGTACTCAAGCAGACTACACTACACTTGTTACGTTACTGTAAGTGCAACAAAAGCTTTGCGACTAAAAAGCCAATTAGAATAATTTATTGATGTTGTCTGTGTGAAAGACACACCTGCAATTACTACTTATCACCATACGGTGCCGCCAAAGAGAATAAAACAGAGATCTTGGAGATTATAAACTTAATATAAATTATAAAATGTGAAAATGTGATGCTATGGCCTTTGTAGTCACCAGATATCGACCCAATTGAACAACTGATTTAGAGCAAGTAGAGACCTATAGTGCCAAGCAACACTCTTTTAGTTTGTCTTCCATACTCATAAAACCACATCTTTAAGGAACCTTATTATTACCTCACCACTCTGCTGCTTGTTTCTTCCCTACTTCAATGCTTCCGACTCCTCTTTCTTCACTCTCCCATCCATCTTTCCCTCCATGTTCATGTATCTCTCCCACTCTCTCTCTGTCGTTTTTCCTTGGTAGCCTGGACTAATTGTTACATCATTCTAGCATTAAAGTCGCCCTGTGTAGGAAGCATGGCTGATCGCCGCCGGGTCTAACACAGCACGGGGGATGGGGAATTGAACAAGCATTGGCCGTCAGAGCTGGTTAGCCTCACAGAGCTCCTGTCACAACTACAATCACAATACAACCTGTTTACTACCCAGGCCCCCTGCAATTACCAGCTCCCCAGCAGGGGCCAAGCTAGTGCCTGGGGAGAACTAACACTATCAACAGAAAGGGAGGAGGAAGAAGGAGGGAGGGAGAGCCCCATTAAGAGGCAGGGTGGTGGATAAGTGACAAATCCTAGAGGGACAAGCATGCTGAGATTATGTGTGTGCGTGCAGATGTGTGTATGGTTGTGCGAGAGATTTGATGCTAAAAGAGGGGTGGAAGGCCATTGTGTTGTACTGTGCACAAAGCATTGTAGAAGAAGAAAGGAATTTGGCAAATGTAAAGGCCAGTAATGGAGGTTTAGTGTTATAGGGCCCTTGGAAAATCTGCCTTTTTCTATTAGTCTATAAATTGACCATTAAAATAATTGAATCAATCAAGGAAGGAACCATGTAGGCAATAAATGGATATAGTGAATGGACAAGGATTTTAGGGTGCTGGGAATGAAATAAAACTGTACAATATTATTGATGTTTTCAGGATGTAGTTGCATGTGAACCAGCCTTTCGCCATGACCTGGCCCCTGACTCATAGGGACAGTGGGGCAGTGAAACAGGCAGCAGCACGGGGCCCCTACAACACAACACTGCTTCTCAACTGTCACATGTTTAGCAATGTGGGTCCAATCTGAAGGTGTAGCACCGATACTTCCAAATCACATATATGTGGGTTGAATTAATCTATTTTCTATATTTTCATGATATCACCTATAATGACATGATTTTTTAGAATGAATAGTACAACACACGTAGGGCAGCACAATGAATAATTTACAAGAACAACACTACCCTTAACTGCATATATGAACAGATTCTGAAAGCATCTTTGATAAGAAGTGCTAATGGAACATGAACCAAGGACACCAAAACTATTTCTTTTTTCAACATATTCAGGCTATTTAATCAATTACTGTGGCTGCACAAATATAATGATAAAGCAGGTCTGGGTGTTCCAGATGTACAACAGATGTGCACTTCACTTTTTTGTCTTGTTAATCCTTCTCTAATGTCATTAGAAGTAGCTCTTAATTTGATTGTAGCGGATTCTGAAAATGCTGTTTATTTCTCCACCACAGTGTCATGTGCTGACATTATTGCAGGTTAAAACTCTTCAGTGTAAAGTGTCACTCTGGAAAATTACTGCTGCCAGATAATTAGTGCCATCCAAGATAAAAGGGCCTTTGTAATATAATCTAGAATATTGTGCTTTTCTTATTACAAGCAATAATAACAGACCCACTATACAGCCCCAGACTGCAGGAACAGTTAAATGGATATGTAACAAAGTCTGGAAAGGAGAGGTAGTCTCCTAATTATTAGCTGATTAGTCATTTACATACCAATTGATGCAGGCGGTGTCAAGTCAGAGGATGTAACAGGGCTGAACAGCAAGAAACATGAAGTATGTCTCAATACAGTTAAAATAGCTAACCAGCCTGTCATAACTGGGTTTTCTTTGGTGTAAATGTTTTGTACAGCATGGCTTTCATTATAGGGACATAGATTGGTTGAGAAACAGTGGGTTAGGGAGCCCGTACCACCTGGACTAACTGTTATAAAACTCTCATTATGTCCCACGGACTTCACTTTTTTCCAGGAGTATCTGACAAAACAGTTTTTCATCTGTAATTAACCTCATAGGCAGAGTAGACACCTGCATTATCCACACACTGAACCAACAGTCCCCTATACACATAATGTGCATAGAAATTGAGATATTAGTTTTGCATGACTTGTACCTTCGTATCTATACCCTTCCCAAAAACTATGATTCTGTTTTGTCCATCCTCTTTCCCTCTAATCCACCAACCATGTTTTTCATCCTCTCCGCCATAAGTCATCAGATACTCCTGGAAGCCATTCCCACCTTAAATCTCATCATCCCTCCAATCTGTCTCTCATCTTTCCTTCTCCAATCTTTCCATCTCTCCCCATTTCAGTCTTCTCTAACAGTGGGAATAGCTGTAGTGATAGTCAGCTGTGGTCTAGAAGTGGAAGGAGTGTTTTTCCTCTTTCTCCCGGCCCACTTACACTGCACATCTACGCGGATGGACTTGATGGCAGCCACCCCCACCCCGTTGTCGGCCTTGCAGTAGTAGCGACCCCCCTGCACCCTCTGGATGCCCTCAATGCGCAGTGTCTCATTGTAGATGGATGTTTCCTGGAACTTGTCTGATGCACTGCCTGCTGTCTTCGTCCACCGTACCTGAAGAAAGAGGGGGAGGGGAGGCAAAGATGCTGTCAGTGAAAGTGAGGTGTACTGAAGGACAGAGTAGGTCAAAGAGTAATGAAAGAAAGTTGAGATAGAAACAGAGATAGATTATGAAAGTATTTTGAAATACTGTGTGGATAAAAATTCTGAATAATCATACTCCAACACCTAGCATCACTGAGTGGCACGGTCACACTTGTGCTCTTTTGCACCCAACAGTGATGTCACAGTGTACTGACACACCATGGGATGCATTTGTACATCACTGCAGCAAAGGTTAACAACTTCTCTACCCTTGATTGCCTAAAAATCTAAAGCTCAGTGTTATTTGTGCCTCCATGTGTGTTCTAGCAAAATGTGGGTTTTTCTATCAAAGTGTAGCTTTAAACATAAGTCAAGGCACTGAACCACTGAGTCTGTGAGCTGTAGAAATGCATGTCTACATAAAGCAAATTAAATGACAAAAAAATAAAGAGAGAGTACATGAATAAGACAGACAGGACGGGTCTTAATTTCACTGGAAAGGTCATTAAATTGTCTGAATATCTGATTAAAATTATAAACACAGTTATATTTTTCCTCCTTGAGATAAAATCTGTCTCTGCTCCACAGAGTGCAAGTTAATGACACTGAGCTCTGTAGTTGTGGTGTCCATGATGCTAGAAACTCAGACCATTAAGAGTTTTGACAAACTCTATATGGCTTTTTCACGCTTCAATTATCTCATCAAGCCGTGGGAACGCTGCTCGGCAGACAGCTACATGATATTTTCACTTGCTTAATCAAATGCACAAACATACACTCACATTTGAGAGATACATGAAAGCCTGAAAACTCATCAACTGGAACATTATTCTCACTCGTGTTTTGTGTGTATGTCTGTGTGTGCAACTGTGTGTGTACATTCCATTAATCCCTATTAACCCTTCTGGCTGTTATCAACCTCAACGAAACTATCAACCATGTCCTGTTGAGGAGGTCGGAGAGGATAATGGGCAAAAGTCACTGATATGGAGTGTGTGCATGCAAACGTGTGTGTTCCTGCTTTCATGCACACTTGCCTGCTTGTGTTCCTGGATGTTTACACAGTATCGGTGTACATATTCACTCCTGCTTGTGTGTGTTGGTTAGAAAGCAGGTTATATGGATTAGCGGATTATCAGGGCCTGTGTAAACGCTCCCTGTCTGTTTATTCAGCTCTGTTTGTGGGAGGGATTTGGAGGAGGCAGACTGCCATTGATCAAACCAGCCAAGGTGAGCAATGAACCGAACCCTGTCTCTCCATGGTTTAGTGATTCCAGTTTGCATGCATGAGTGTGTGTGTGTGTGTTTGTGTGGACCTTTGTGAGAGTCAGAGCAAGGGAGGGAGTGAAAGTGAGCATGAAGTGTGCATCTGTGTTCCTTTGCTTTTATCCTTTCTCTTCAAGGATTAAAAGATGGATGAAAATTTTACAAATTATGGACGTTTTGTTTGTTCTAGCTTTGGAGAGGAAGCATTCTGGAGTTATTCATAGGATTAGAGTTCAGGAACATTAAGATTAGACTGAAGTTTAGATGAATTCAAATGACAAGATTATGTGATAGGTGGCTTTGGGGGAGAAAAATAAAATACTATATTTCAGTGTGTTTGTGTATGTGCATGAATCTGTGTGTGTGCGTGTGTGTGTGCGTGCGCGTGAGTGTGTGTGTCTGTAATTTTGTGAAACAGGCAATGGAATGCAAACAGAATGCTGTATTGCACTCAAAAGATTACACAAAGTCAGTGGAGTTGGAAGCAGCATATGAGCTTACAATAATGCTGTTGAGAGTAATGTTAGATAAGAAGATTCTTTGATAAAATGCATGAGAAAAGTATAGACAAGAAAGGTAGAAGGAGAGAGGAAAAATAGCACGAATTGGTGAGGAATATAGTAAATAAGAAGCGGGTATGTGTGTGAGGAAAAAAAAGAGAGCATGTGTAAGTGAGATTTTTTTCCTGCAAGTGAGAGTGAGTAAGAAAGAGAATGAGAGAGAATGATATATACAATATCGCTGGCAGCTGTGTGATGGGGAGAGAAAAAGTGCATCACATTGGGAGTTGCTACACCGGGGAGGCAGATGAAGCAAAATAGAGAGAGGTGATATTGCGAATAAAGGGGATATTGTGTCCGATGCAGATGACAACCAGGCAGCAGAGGAGCCTTTATCTCCCTGTGACACCAGCAGCTTAAAACCATCACCTGCGCTCTCTTTCTCTGACTTCCTTCGCTCTCCCTCCACACCTCCTCCTCTGTTCCTTCAATACTCGAGTGACGCTGCTCTTCCCCTTCTCCCCCTTATTCAGGTCCCAAAGGATTGGTCTGGATATCTTTTTCTCTCCCTCATCTCTTCTTTTTCTTTTCATTTTTCTCTTCCCTTACTTTATTACTTTACAAAGTACAGCAAAGCCAAACACTCGCTTGTCATCAGATCTTGTGTCTAAATGCACTTCTATTTAGAAAAAAAATACACATTCCCCCAGACTTTCTCCCTACACAGACACACACACACACACACACACGTGCAGGGGGATCGAAGATGCATTTGTTGAGTCAGTGCCTTTTGTAATAATAGTTCTTACATTTGGTAAGAAGTGTAATGTGAATGGAAGGTTTGGGATCCCCTGGGATCCAGCTCAACATGAAATGCAGTAGGTTTTGTTTAAACTTTCTGTATTCAGCTGGGGAGCTGTATGCTGTCTAGGACACAGATGTTTCAACAGGAAAACAGAAACAGTGCAGGGAAAAGAAGAACAGCCTTGTCAGAATATTGCAGGAGGAAGTTAGGGACCACTTTGTGGTTGTGTTTTTATGGAAGGGTGAGTGGATGGTGCAATTAGGCCCTATTCAAATTGTGGTTATTGAGGAATGCACTAAAAATTCCAACCAAAACCAAGTGGGCTTGTAAAATTTCCATTAGTGGTCACATGTTGTGTGATCATTACTCGCAGTAATTCCCTTTTACACAATATTTCTTTCCAACCAATGCATTGCACTATCTGCACTAAGAGAAATATAAACAGTAATAACTTGTGCCTTGAATAATATCACACTGCCTAGTTCCTACAGGAGAGGAGTCAGTAAAGTATAGATGATTGGGTCTTACAGTGATGTTTGATAAAATAGTCTAGAGTGTAGTAACCCCTATCATCTGTTATTCCATTCATTTTAAAATACATTTTGAGATTTCACGTTATTCAGTTGTCTTTGAAGTTTCAATGTTCAAACCCAGAAAGTAAAGTCAATGTTATTGTGTGAAACACAAGTCTTTCTATTTAAGGCTTAAAGCTGAAATATGTAACTTTTTGTACACTGTCATCCTCTCCCGCAGGGTTCCTACTACAGCAAAGACGTTTTTCATGAGTGTCAATATCTCATGAAATACTGAGTCAATAAATGTTTTCAAGGACTAATTATAGTTTCAATTGATAAATGAGGGCCCTCTAATAAGTGTACTGGTGGTAATTTTTGGAAATAATTGCTCCATTAATAAGATATCAAGACGAATAGTAGCTTTGATGTCTGCCGTGTGAGCATTAATTGACAGCTGTGATTGACAGTTGGCTCATCTGCTGCTCTCCCCAACTCTGGGACTTGTACTTGAGTCAGATTATTGTTGCAATATTTCAGTAAGTTTAATATTACTTGATACTGATACCTGCCATGTTAGTTAGCTAATGTTAGCACAAGTCTGCACTGCTCAGTGTTCCCGATAAGTTAAATAGAAAAGATGGCGCCAAGCATAAGCAGCAACAACAAACCAATGTGTGATGTCATGCCTTGCTATGTCCATCTTTTTATACAGTCTATGCATGTAAATCAAGATTCATTTAACATGAGCTCACAGAAAGTTTCTCCAATCACAGTAGATGCACTGTACTCCATGATATAGACACACCTCGGTACGTATTTGTTATGTGTGCACCTTTCAAAATCCACTGCAATCCAATACAACAGCCCTGCAACAAACCTAACTTTATGAAGTTTATAAAGTTCAGTTATAGACAGAATATTAGACGCACTTTTCAATGCTCAGCCTAAAAAATGATGACACAGTTGAATCAACACCTCTCTGACACAGTGTCTACAAAAAATGAACATTATGAGCTTGATAAAGCTGGGATTTATTGCAGTGCTGTTGTATTGATTTGCTTTTGACTTAGTCACGTCCTAATAAATACCTAATAAACTGACATCAGATCAGACTCTAACTTCAAATCAGTAGAGCTGTGTTGAAGAGAAGAGAAGAGAAGAGAAGAGAAAGGTGTGTGCTTCTTAAGGTGGTGAGGGACAAGAAGACTAATGTGTGTCAACTATACTGACAGGTCAGTGGCCTGCAGCTGTCTGTCTAAACATTGCTCTCCCTCCCTCTTGTGTGTGTGTGTGTGCAGGTTTGTAGTTGTCTCCATCTCTTACCTCTCTTCTCATCTTTCTCTTTCTGTTTCTCTCTGTCTCTGTTTTCCATCATTCTATCTCCACAAGTATGAAGTTGTTCTTTTACATTTCTCATCTCTTGCCTCCCCCTTCACACTCATAAACACATACACATACATTCTCACACTTACACACTCTTTCACTCCCTCTTCTAATCTGTCTCTAAGCCTCTAACATCTCTCCTCCGAGTGACACATCACAACAGGATCCAGCAGACATGGTCCAACAGCTGTTGGACCCTTTTGCCACACTGTCTAAGACAGAAACTATCAATACTACAGGACAATACATGAGAGACCTTAATACTTAATTAGCACTTATCCTAGAAAAAAGAGGTTGGGATGGTTGTTCACATCTTGTTCTCTGTGTTGATGTGTTATAAATATTCTCCGCAGCTGTCACAAATAATAGAAATAATACAGACAAACTGCTTTGATCTGATCCTGAATTATTAAGATGCAGCCTGCAAACTGGACAGGTCACCTGTCGATCCCATCAGATACTCACATTTACATTTCTGCCTGAGCAATTAAGAGGCAATAATTCAGCAGCTTTGCAAATAATTACACCACAGGAGACTTTATTTGTACCTAAATTGTCCAATCAGAAGAAGCAGGGTCAGGAAGCAAACCTAGAACTGACCACCACTACTCCCTGACCCTGTGCACGTTGGACATCTGATTTCATGTTATATTTTGGACACTGGCACTGTTCATATTCAATGTAATTCAGCATCAAAATAAGCACAGCATGAGCACTGAATAAAATACTACTGTGAAAACCCTCCTTGTTTGACATCACGGCAAGCAATGCTTAGCTTGCAAAGCTGTTGCCTCTATATGCCACTGCTGCTTCCTGGGGTGTTACAAGTTTGAATCCTCAATATTCCCTTTCAGTAACTCACCAAGAGCTTGCCAGGCCTGCCTTTTACAATTTTTCCTTACTCTTTTCTTGATGTAGTGCCAGTGGAGTCGACGATACAGTGCTTTATCCATCCAACTGGCTCACTTACCGTGAATAGGCTTAAGATGGTAATCCTGTTATCGGGGAATACTACTTGGCACGGATGCAGACCCACACACACACACACACACACACACACAGACAACCACAAACACACACGTAAGCAAACTGGATGCATCGTCTAAGAGAGAGTGTGGGAGAGGAAGGGAAAAAAGAAATAATAAAAATGACAGTGACAAAAAGAGAAGCAGGTTGATAATAGTAGCTTAAAATAATGAACAGACAATGAGAAGTAATTGTCCCCGTTTAGCTTTACAAACAATGGCTAAATTGAAAGACTTAACATGACAAGGTGTGGATGACATACAACACAAAGCTAAAACTAACTTCTGCATCTACTTTAATTATCTGCCATCAGGAGAAGAGATAAAGGAATGGAATTAAGCAGGCAAGGGTAAAAAAAGTAAACAAAAAGAGTGAGAGGGTACAGTAAATACAATTTCAAGCATCACCGAGTGCTACTCTGCTGATTCATAGCATCAGGTATAGGGATGTTGAGACACAAAAGAGGGGAGAAAGAAATAGATGTGAAAGGAGAGAGGACAAGGCTGGGAAGAAACGAAGACATAAAAAAGGGTTGATATGGGAAAAATTCAGGAGTGTATAGAGAAAGATGAGATGTTTATTCACAATGTCAGTTATATAGCACTTACATTGCGGAATCTCTGTTTATTAATGAATGATTATTATAATGAGTAACCAATAGCTCGGTAACTGACAGGACTACTTTAACACATACTATGCAGGATTTGTTGGTTGGTATTGGTAAACACAGCATTCAAAGTTGGCCCCTCCTCCCGGGCTCAATGACACCAGAGAGAGAGAGAGAGAGAGCGAGAGAGAGAGAGAGAGAGAGAGAGAGAGAGAGAGAGAGAGAGAAAGCAGTGGTGGACGAGCAAGCGAGAGAGTTAATCAGATAAATAATTTTTTTTCTGATTGTTTAATGTTCATTGCACATTCTGAAGCACAAGTAAACACACCCAACCTGCACACAACCCTGCAACAAGGTGCCACATTGCTGGATTTTGAGTGAATGCAGCCAAAGCGCACACTTATCCTGTCCGCTTTGGCCTCTCTGCTCTGCATATGTGTATGAAGCTCAGCCCTGCCCGTGGTCAAACACACAGACAGTAGAGGAGCAGCATAGGAGAGAGACAGAGAAGCAGAGGGAAACACTGAAGCATGTAAAAAAAACAGCAATGTAACCTGGTTGCCACCATGAGTCCTGACCTTTCACCCTGCACGCTGT
Source organism: Euthynnus affinis (assembly GCA_029490765.1). Lineage (NCBI taxonomy): Eukaryota > Metazoa > Chordata > Actinopteri > Scombriformes > Scombridae > Euthynnus > Euthynnus affinis. Next base: position 17,835,906 of record CM055839.1, read on the forward strand.
TAGGCTGCATTCACACCAAATCCGGCGGTGCACCGGACTGCGGCCGGAAAAGTTGAGCCGGAGTCAACTTTTGGAAAACCGCAACCCAACGTCACGCTGCGGTGGCCAATCACGCAGGTTGGTGATTAGACCGGAAGACAAAAGACCCGAAAGACGTTGTTTATTTAGCATGTAGCATTGTAGCATTTGAGCATTCCACTTTGGACCGAAGATGGCTGATATTACTTTATTACGAAGATGACGCCGCTGTGAGTAATTTCACAACTTTATATGAGCGCTTCTTCTTTTTCTTTGTCTTTTTCGTTTTTCGATGGTGGTCGGCAAACTACTTTCATGCGCATTACCGCCACCTTCTGGACCGGGAGCCACACTCCCACAAATCCGCACTGACCTGCGGCGACCACCGGATTTGGTGTGAATGCAGCCTTAGTGGCTGGGGAATACACACCCACTGTCCAAAGGTTGATGTCCAGAAACATCACTAACGCAGCTAAATAATAGGAAAATAAGAAAATACAGACAGAGGGCAGAGTCTCAAACAGTGTAACTTGATTTTTGTCAATATGAACATTGATTTCACATCAATTAATGTAGTCGTCTGTATTTGAATAAAACTGAGCAACAGTTGCCATCAGTCTGTTTATATATATATATATATATATATATATATATATATATATGTATATATATATATATATATCAGTGTGAAACACCTTCCACCCTTTGGTGCAGAGATCACACAGCAAAAGGTTCAATAAAACTGACTCATTGATATTGAACACGCCATCCCTCTCTCTAACCTTGTCATACAATATGAATGCCTTCTGCTCTTTCTACCGCTGTAATGTGAGACCAAGGCTGTGATGAAATTACAGGAAGCAGAGGAATCATCAGCATTTGCGATAATATCAAGAACCTTGGCTAAAAAATATACACCATATATAAAATGTGCATTCATGGAGTCATTGAGACTGATGGTGGTGTTGTGCACTTTGTTTGTAAGCATGAATTATACACTAAAGCTCGATAAATTATTGATAAATATTGAGAAAATCAGTCTATTTGCCTCTTCTTGTGTGAAAAAAGTAGAGTTCACATTTTGCAGACACTTGCTCAAATTGTGCTTGTCCATCAGATGACTTGAGTCGGAGCGGAACAAACAGAGGTAGACAGAATCAGCAGACATAAGCAACTCTCTCCAAACGGCAGCAGTGTCAGCCCCTACCTTACACGCTCTGCCCATGTTGGATGTGTTAGTTGTAATGAGCAATGCCTAATTAGCACAAACACGGCATGAGATGGAGAAATTTGAGCTCTTGATTTCTTAGTGTGACTGTATGTGTGAAAGCAGATGATGTCATTGCTGAGTGCCATCATGATGCCAGGTTGCTGAGAAATGAGATACATATCTAGCTAGCTAGCTAGCTACTACAACTACTATTCACTATAGTCTCCTTTTTCCCCACATTTTCATTTAATTTCATGAGCGCAGACATATAGACATTTAGACCTCATCTTTATTATTTTTAGCCTTAGAGAGGGGCTTGGCTGTGAAGTGCGTTACCACGGTAGCAGACACTCCAGAGACACTCATAGTCATAGAGGAGTCCAGTACTGTACAGAGCTGTACCCCCAGACTCATCACCAGCAATATTGCAGTGTTTTTGTTTTTGCACCAGGATCTAATTAGGGCCTGAGCCCAAAGGGCAAAGGCCCTCTTGTTTCATTTCGTCTTTCTTCTCTCACTGTCACTCTCAAGCACTCAAGAGGTGTATCTCACTTCCCTTAAATTACATCCATGTTTCCCTAACTTGCATCTTTTCCTTGGGTCTTAGTCCCTCCAACCAAGGATGCATGGAGAGACGCAAGGAAATCATGTGAGGAGAGAAGAAACAAGAAAGTATATTTTTAGAGAAATGAGACATCCTTTCCTCTGAAGCGTTATGTGAAGAAACATACTTTCCTGATGATGGTGGCAGCTGATCACAGTTGGAATAACTGTCAGTCAGTTTTAACAGCTGCAGAGACTTTTGATGGAGTTTGTGTCTGCACATGTGCACCGTGCTAATACTAATAAAAGTGCACAGTTGTCACTGCCAGAGCAGCTATTTTCTCTCTGTAGCCTATTACCTATTTGACAAATACCTGCACATCAATAAAAACCACCTGTATCTGTTTTTATACTGTGTACTGTGCCCAGAGTACATGAACCATTTCTACAAACAGAATGTGATTGTATTATTTATCCATTATTTGTGTCTGTATTTATTGATATTCTGGTCATTAATTAATTATTTAATAACTCAGAATATGGTCAGAGTGTCACAATTAAACCATCTATTAGGCTAAATGTTTCAGGGATACTGAAATTATGGAACTCATATAAAACCTGACACTCAGGAATTTTCAGCTTTACTTGACTGAATGGACATTATGATAAATTATGTAAACTATAAATGTGTTTAAACTGTGTTTCTTGCTGACAGACAGACTCTTTGTCTCCTTGACTTTAATTGTATTCATAATAAAAGTTAATGGGGGAAACAATAGATCATAAAAAGAAAAATCTTTTTAATAAATGAAGAAAGTTGTTTATGGTTCTTTTGTTGATCAGACTAACAATTAACAGAAATTTTAACTTGATGGTGAATCAGAAAACAAATAAAATACGACAAGGGAGTGTTATACTTCAATTTAACCAGTAATCTGTCCCCACTCGTGTTATGATGTATCTGAACAGTCTGATATTAACTGATTGGCTGGAAAAAGTCTTCCATGAAGGCTGTTCTCATGTATCCTCGCTCATGGTTCCTCAAAGAGCCCTCCTTGCTCCTCAAGAGTAGAAATAAGGGCTTTCAGATGGCTGACTAGAACAACTTCCAGTTCAAGTGAGGAGTGAGGAACAATCAAATAAGGGACTTGAGATGCACCTAGTGACACAGTTGCAAAGACCAGCCACACACCCTCCCACAGACACATCTTAAGTAGTTTGGTCTTGTTGTGTCCCTAGTTTCTGTTTGAACTGAAGTGTTAAGTAAAGTGATACACAGATGCGGCACATAAGCCTTCATCAAGTGTTGGATAAGTGATTGCAGTAGAAAATGATTGATTGGCCTACTGAATCCATCCAAACACTTATTCATGAAGACTGAAGTGTAACATAGCAGCGATTTACTCTACTATAAGCCGCATCATAGAAAGTGTCACCAGTTTTATATCACTCTGTGCCACAATTTGCTTCATTTGCATATACTAAATGACCTGTATGCAACATAATAACAGATTGTAAAATGGGGACCAAATACATCTTTGTGTGTGCTGCACACCAAGTACAAAAGATGCAGAATTTCAGAAAGATATGAAGCAGATGTTTCTATCTCCTCTAAATGTACTGTTTTTATTGGAAACAAAAAATCCTTTATTTCCATTAGTTCTTGAGTTTGGTAAACACTCTTTTTGTCAGACATGCAACAGTGAACACAATGAACACAATTTGCCAGCTCATTCTCATATATTTCTCTTTTATTAGTGAGTCAGTATGTCCTTTGCACAGTGCAGTACTCATCAGCAGTATTCAGGCTTTTTCTCTTTCTGGCATATGCCTTACTATAAATGTTACAGATTTCTATGTCAACCACGTGCTTCTCAGTTTACCTCATTGCCACATACTGTAGTCCTGTCCCATCTCCTTTATCATATATGTCTTCCCTCTATTTTTATCCTCCCCATTGTTTCTCTTTCATTTTTGCTGCCATGTTTGATTTCTCACTGTTGAAAAATAGTTTAAAACAGACTCTCAGTGTCGCCTTTGCTCCTCACCTATCCTGTGAACACCTTCTCTTGTACTTCTACCCATTTTGATATTTCTTCTCTACCTTCTTCTCTGTCTCCCCATCCAGTTAGGGGTCAAGCAGTGACCTTGTTTGTGTCTAAGTCATGTTCCCACTGAGTGCCTGTGTAGCCTCGTGCTGCCACCCGATCAGCCTTGCTTTCAGCCTCACTATCGATCGCCTTCCACTCACCCCTCAAGGACGGAAATCCAAACCCATATTCCAGACCGAAGCCCTCATCGCCCTCCTTCCCTCCCTCCCTCCCCACTCTCACTTCTTTCTTTTCTCTGCCTCTCCTCTGTTTTCTTGCCCCCCCCCCCCTTTCTTGCCACACACACACACACACACACACACACACACACACCGGTCTCAAGGTTGCGATGACCAGCAGACCCATGAATAAATAATAAGGAGGTAGGAATCACTTTCAGAAAAACCATTTACTCTCCTATTGTGTTCTTGAAGAAGCTGTGTGTATGTGTATGTGTATGTGTGTGCCTATGTGCGTGTATGTGTGTGTGTGTAACAAGAAAAGCTTTGTGAGCGAGACTACTGTGCTTTGTTAACTAAAAGCTCCGCTGTCCCTGGAGTTAACTTTAGTGATGCAACAAGCACCTTTTAGGTGACCTCTAACAATAAGGTTTTTTCTTTGGTTGTGTGTACGTTCTTTCTTTCTTGCTTTCTTGCTTTCTTTCTTCTTTACATCACCTCCTCACCCTGTTGCCTTAAAACTGTCTTAAAACTCTGAACTATAATGCATCAAATTTCTCAGAATTGTCTAAGGTCATATTTGTCATGAAAAAGAGAAAAAAATACCTCTTCTTCAATAATGTATTCTGTTCTTTCCACCAAAATAGACACATAAAATGCACTTTTCCCAAACAAAGCTGCTTTATCAGGTGAACTAACTGTTACTGACTTGATGTATGGTTTGTTGCAATTGGTCTGAAGTGCAGAGAAGATAGAGGAGACAGAAAGTCTGAAAGAAATAGAGAAAGAGGCAAGGGATGGAGACATTAGCGGAGCTGGACAGAGACGGGATGAAGAAAAAAAGACCAGTTCAGAGGAGGAGAGAAATAAGACAAGGATGAAAGAAGAGCAGTGAAAACAAAGACTTGTGAAAAGGGAATGATTTTCAGTGAAGGACTGATAAAGAGAGGTAGGCAGAGATAGACACAATATGAGTGAAAAAGGTTGAAACAAAAAGAGGAAGAAAGAAAGACATAGACAAAGGGAGGCAGACACAGTGAGAAATTATTAGATTTCTCTCCCCTCTGTATGGATCAGGGTGAGAGCTCCCTTTTCAATCCAATCTAGCTCAGGCAAAGGTAAACAATCAGTCTTGATAAAGGATTGGATAAATCCTCAATCAGAGTCATTCTCGGTAAAGCAGCTATTTATTGGGCAGCCGTCACATGGCTAAATTGGATCCTCATTTTGAGAGAGGTGAAGGGAGAAAGAGTGAAAGATGAGAGTCTACATCATCTCAGTCAGAGGAGGCACAGATTAAAGTTTTGCCAGTAAAATGGTCCCCCCATTAAAAAATAATACACAATATAAAAGCCTGTGCTGGTAATACATCTATACTGAAAGTGCAAAAAATACACTGCCAATCAGATCTCATACATCATATTCTTATGATCTTAAATAGACACATTAAAATGTAGGACAGAAGCAACTTTATCCCAAAGCTAAAAAACAGATGCAGATAAAAGATTCTGAAATGCGATGAAACAGCTCATCTGATTAATAAAATATAGAGCTCTAATGTTTTTTTAGACTCAGTTTGGTCTGCTCTACAGTGTATTAACGTGTATTAAAAAGTTGTCAGTGCAAATGTTTGAGTGTATTGTTTCTCTGAAGAGGGAGTATAGAGAACATTGTAAGGACATTCACAAAATACATCCATAAATAAAAACAAAGCAGCCAGAATACTTGAATGTCTTCTGTGTCTGCCAACACCTTGAGGCCCATGCAAACTTCTCAGTGGGCATGAAAAAAAGAAGACATGGTTTACTTTGTTGGCTGTTCAACTGCTGTATTTCTTTTTCTTTTTTGTCTTCATGAGGTGAATCCATAAATACTCCAAAGAATGAAGATGAAAACTATCACAACTTACAAAACCATTGCTAGTATGACGGTAAACATCATAGCTTTCTTTAACATTTTGGCTAGAGTAATACTTTTGCATTGATATTTCTGTGCTTTAAAAATACTGACAAATCTGCTTTGGGCATTTTTTTTTCACAACATTGTCTTTGATATGCTGCTGAATATGATGCTAGAATGACACCTTTTATGTACACAACATATTTGTCTAACTGTAAAAGTATCTTGAATCATTGTCTCACTGCAGATTGAATATAAATGCATAGATGTAAATCACATGCATACAACATACAATGCATTTGGTCAGCACAGCAAAACACCATACTACTCTACCAATCACAAACAAACCACCTCATTCTGAGTTATGAATATGTGCTTTTGAGGCTTGAATTGCTGTAAGCTCCTCTAGGTCAATGTCATGGATTATTTTCATCCCCTGAGCTTTTCCGGTTAGGGTATTTTGTCTCTATTCTGAATGTGAAGCAAGTAGCTGTAAAACACACACTGACAGAAATAAAGAATTTATGGACTTTGTGCAATACCAGAACTGGGAATCCATGTGTATAGAGAAGAGGAGGTATGGAAAGCTGTAAGGATGGATGAAGGAGAACTGGGGTGACAGATTATCAATACTGACAATGGAGCGCAGTGGAAACTCTGTAAGCCCAAAGGGACCCAGTGCAGAGTGCTGCAGTGTACTACTCCAGCAGAACACACTGGGACAGAGGTCAGCACACTGGTCATTTACCTTGTTTCTATTCTACGCTTTGAAGCTAAGAGGACATATGCTTATTATCTGATCTTTGGTGATTGGGGATCATTTTTATTTACTTGAATTAGGAAGATTATTAGATAATTTGTGACTTCTAGATTCATAAGGAAGCACTCTACAATGGAGGGTGACAGCAAAGATGGGAGACAGATGGAGGATGACGTGAGACAAAGGTCATGCGTTCAGACCCTCGTTGTTAGCACACATCAGCTTCTAAGATGCACAATCCTTTAATTAATTCTCTGCTGTTTTCCTCTATAATGTTAATACATATGTGTTGTGATGTTTTTGGTACTCGCATTGTGCAGTAATAGTGTGTGTACAAGTTGAGATAAACGAACACATGCACAAACCTACACAGAAATGCAGACATGATTATCTTAACTTTGAATCATTTTTTTCCTCTTTATCACAATAAGCATTACCCTTTTTAGCTCTTATCTCTTATTGCTGTATCTTTCTTCATTCCTCTGCCACCATAATCTTTCATCATTCGATTTCCCTTTTATTGTCCTTACACTGTTTCATCCTGTAATTATCTGATCTCTGTCTCTCCTTCTCTCTCTTCCTACATCAGTATGTATGTCTGTGCTTGTTTGTGTGTGTGTGTGTGTGTGTGTCTGTGTGTGTGTGTGTGTGGTGTGTGTGTGTGTGTGTGTGTGTATCCAGCTGCCTTCAACTTGATGCTGATGATAGTGTTTGTGTTTCAAATTGGCACATATTGCCATCGATATGTGCTGCATTCAAAAAGAACATGACATATTACAAAATGCTGTATGTTGTTTAAACCTACTTACACACTGAATATGCTGACACAAGTCAGTTGCTGTGTTGGGTATCATTTCCAGGTGTTAAATCCTAGGTGTTAAAACTAGGTTTTATATTTGATGTATTGTGGATGCAAGAAACTAAACCTCAGGCTATTTAATAATTATTAATTCATGTAATGAGTAAAAACATTAAATGAGATGGAAATGATCAGAAGTGAGCATTTTTTGCCGGGTACTAATTATGTTGTTCAATAAAATGTGTTTGCATTATAATGTTGGCTGTTTTCCTTACAGCCATCAAAGTTGACATTGGTGGAGGAATGATTTCTGTGGCAAAATTAATAACAGGAAAAAAATGTTACAAAATGATCCTAACTCAAGGTCACTTACTAGTTGTTTAATATGGAGCTCTCATCCACATTTCACTGTCTTTCTAAGCAAATGGAAGTGACTCAAGTGTCATTTGACATCATAACATAACCTGAGCCACTTCTATTCACGGATGAAAAACCTTGAAATGCAGATATAAGCTCAGGAAAAAACAAGTGGTAGAATAAGAATAAATGTCCATCTGCTAATATATAAAATCAGTTTATTTGAATCTGAAAATGTCTATCTCACTTTTAGAGCTCTCCTCTTGTATATAATCATCATAAATAAGCCATGAAATTCCTACAAAATCTACAACAAGATTGTTGTAGGTGTTATTGTTAAGGTGTTCCTTTAATCTGAACCCTTTTAAGATCAGTCCAAGATCAGTTTCCTCTTTTTTTTTTTTTTTTTTTTTTATGGTGCAATACAAGTGACCAACATGAAGACACATATGACATGGGCACAAGATAAGAGGGAGAACTAGACTAAAAACAAACTGAAACAAAAGGGAAAAAAGCAAAACAGCAGCAACAAGAACAACAAAAAACAAAAAAAGAAGCATAATGTTTGGCTCAGATTTTCTTAATGTATGTGTGTAAGTAGATGTTTGTGTGTGTGTGTGTGTGTGTGTTTGTTTGTGTCAGTGGGTGGGCTTTCTGTGTGAAAGTTATAGAGGGAGAGAGAGCAAAAGAAATGGCAGTATTAACCAAAGGAAGAAAGAAAGAGGAAAAGAAAAGAAAATGCTCTGGGAGGGCATCTCTGGTTAGGCTCTGAGGACAGAGAGGCGCTAGGGTGGATCCAGAGCAGGTCAGGTCAGAACAGCTGGGTGAGGGCAGAACTTCATATATTTATTTATTTGTATTTTTATTTTCCCTTCATTCTTCTCCCTTCTATTTTATTTTTGTTTGTTTGCTTGTTTTTATCCTATTTGTATTCTCTTTTGTAGCTCTTTCCCTTTCTCCTGTTCCTTGCTTTCTATGCTTGGTCCTGCTGTAGACCGCCATCAGGCCCGTAGGAGGTGGTTGACCTGCTGGAGGTCAGATCCCCTTTAGAACAGTTCCTGTCCCAACAGGAAGGGTCTGTTCAATTCGGTCTGAGGAGCAGCTTTCTATTTGGATAGGGGCTTAGTGGTGATCAGGTCCTCTGAATACAAGCTATCCCAAACTAATCCAGTCCCACAAGCGCCCACCGTCACCAGGGCCCAGTCAAAGGAGGGCCCATCATTCAGATATGGATGGGATGAAGGGATGAATAAAACGTAACAGAATAAAACCATAATAAAAATAGATCAATTAGTATCTTTATACAGTCTATGGTATGTATATAAATAAATTAATAAATAACAATGATAAATTTAAAATATGTTAAAAAGAGAATAGAGAATATAAAGAAAAGACAACATGTAGATGAATAGAGTGGGTTGTTGAGTGAAGAGGTTCAGTGTAATTGTTAACTGTTTGAATATGAAAATGCCTGTTTCATGAATGCTTGTGAAATTGTAGAAATAAAAAAGTTGAGATCAGTAACTGAACTTCAGAGACTGAATTTTTTCTTGTTACCAAATACTAGATTTTTCTTAATTCTTAGAGCGCTATCAAATGAATATTTATATCCATAATTTATAACCATCAAATTGTACTAATCATATTGATAAATAACATTGTTGTCATCATCATCCTATTAATATGTATAATAATAATGACAATAATAATAATAATAATAGTATGATAATCTTTTTCATCCTAATAATAATATATACAATGATTGATAGATCATTATTCCTCAGTAATCACCATCATAATCATGACTCTATACACATGTGTAATAATATTAATAACAGTAGTCTATATAATTCTAATATTAATATACAATATCATGCTTCTCCTGATGTCAACAATGGCCTGTGTAATAGCTTTCATAACTAATAAAGGTAATGTTTATGATAACAACAATACTTACAATAATATAATTGTGACAGATAATACATATGTATAAACAAATAAATTAAATCTATACCACCTTCAACAATAATCTTGTTTCACTTTCCCAGTTTCAAACCATTAACATCTCAGCACTAGATAAAATAATTTCTCACATGAAAACCTTTACCTGTGATATAGATGTTATCCCAACCAGAGATATTGCCATCTGTTTGTCATTTTCTTTAAACATGCAATTATTCAACTATTACTGATAAAGCTTAATTTGGACCCCTATTACTCAATAATTACAGACCAGTCTCAAAATGATCATTTTTATCTAAGGTGCTCAGGAAAGTCATTTCAACTCAATTAATACCTTTTATGAATAGTAATGATTTTTGATAGTTTCCAGTCAGGTTTTAGAGCTCACCATAGCACAGAGAAAGCCCTCATGAAGGTTTCTAATGACCTACTTTTAACAGCCAATAGAGGTGACTGCACAGTCCTGGTGTTTTTAGATTTGAGCACAGCCTTCAACACAATTGATCACTCCATTCTGTTGCACCATCTTACATTTCCGCTTACATCTACTATGTTCATACCTCTTAAATAGAATCTTCTCATAGAAAATTCCTGTTCCTCTGTTGCCCATTTTAATTGTGGTGTTACTCAAAGCTATATCCTTGACTGCTTTTTTTTAATATACATGCTTCCTCTCAGCCAGATCATTCAGAACCATAGTATCTCCAATCACTGTTATGTAGATGACATGCAGTTATATGTCCCTCTTCAAACCAACAACCCAGTAGCCTTGATAATCCGTTCGTCTGCCTCAATTATGTTAAATGCTATCTGTCCCAAAACTTTTTAAAATTCAATGATGATAAGTTTGAGGTCATAGTCATTGGTCCCACAAAGTTTACTAGCCTGCTTCACAGTAAGTTTGGTTCCCTGACAAAAAACATTAAGCAATATGCCAGAGTTTATTTTGATGCACATCTCTATTTTCAGGCGTGCTTTTTTCAGCTCAAAAAAATATCCAAAATCAGATTGTTCCTGTATCCCACCAATTTACATAAGGTTATATGTGTAATTATTATCTCCCACCTCGACTACTGCTCTGCACTTTATGCCGGCGTGGTGGTCAGCATCAGAGATATGAACATATTACTACAGTACTTGCCAACTTACACTGGCTATCTGTTACATTCCACATTAATTTAAAATTATACTTATCACTTTTAAATCATTAAATGGCTTTGCTCCAAATTACATCAAGGACTTATTAACAGTTATGTGCCTGGACACTAACTTAAATCCATGGATGGGGCTCTGCTGATTATCCCAGATCTCAGCTAGTGAATAAAGGTGAGTGGGCCTTTGCTGTTAGAGCCCCTGAACTGTGGAACAGTGTGCCTATTGAGACAGGCAGGCAACATCTTTTGTGTCTTTTAAATCTCTTCTTAAAACATTATTTTACTGGAAAGCTTTTATGAATGTTTGATATGTTGCTGTGTTTTATTTTCCAGTTTATACTTTTGTATAAGTTCATTTAATTCCTCTCTGTCCTATGATCTATTTGCTTTTCTTTTGTTTTTAATTGCTGTTTTTAATTCTGTTTTCTTTCTTTTATGCACTTTATAACTTTGTTAAGCAAAGTGCTATATAAATACTGCTATATAAATGCAGTTATATATATATTTGGGAGTGAATTGATGTATAGTTGAACAGTGACAATTATTTGGTCAATTTGTTGCCTCAAAACGTATATTAAAATAATTTTTTTTAAATAACTAATAGAAAAGTGCAATGGTCCTTTAAAGTTTTGCCATGATGTCGCCAGAGCAAGGGATTAGCTTAGCCGTTGGCAGCTAGCAATCTTTTTAGACTAAAATACAATGATGGTGCTCCAAAGCATGTAATAAACATTAGACCACATTTTCTTAATCACCAGTTGGTTTTTATGAAAAGTATCTTCACTCAACAGTAAGTTTAATGCAGCTTCCCTTCACAGTGGCTAACAACAACAGACTAGTAGACAACGTGGCAACTCACTGGAGTTTCTCAACATTAATAACTTGACAGAATTTGTTCTTGTTTTTCCTAATAATGGGATAAAATTGAGCTGAGTTAACTCTGACAGCCTGGAGAATATATTAATACCCTGATATATGATATTACCAAAGACGAAAATAAAAGATGAAAGAATGAATGAAGATGCATCTTGGGTTACAGGATTCAGGAGTTCACCCTAACCCTAACCCTGAGATAGGAAGAGCAGCTGATTTGGACCAATATATGGTGTAGTCAAGATTTGTGGGAAATTTGTTAATGAGAATGAATACTTCCTGGAGTGAGTTTCATGGATCTTGAAGACAGAATAAGATATCATCACCTCTCAGATCTTTGAGGAAATTCTGGGTATCCACTCTAATACTGAGGAATTTCAACTCCTACACAATTGAGAGCATCCTACCGGGGAAAATCATTAACTGGTACGGAAACAGCACCGAACAGGACCACAAAGCCCTGTAAAGAGTGGTTCTTCGGCTGAACATATAATAGGTGGTATTTTACCTTGCCTAAAGGATATTTACACCAGGCAGTGCAAGAATAATGCTAAGAGAATCATTAAGGATCCCAACGGCCTTTTCTCCTGGCTGCCGTTGGGAAGGAGGTAACAGATACATCAGGCCAGCACCGAGAGACTCAGGAAGAACTTCTACCCTCAAGCCACTAGGATCCTAAATGAGGTCAGTGCTCCACCCCCCACCCTACCCCTCCAATCATACACATATATTTATTGCTACTTCTATTATATTTAAGCTCTTTTTAATGCATAAATTGAAGGAATTGGCAGGATTACATTTCACTGTGATTGTAGCTTATATGATTACATGTGACAAATAAACTTGATTGATTTATGAAGAGAGAGTGGGCATCTGGTGCCCATGTGCAGTGTGATGTGATCCCATTAGTGGTGACAGTGGCCGTGGGTGTATTATAGAGTGTTTTTATCCAGTGAATGAATGACTCTCTGATACTAAACTTTTGTAAAACAGTGAACTACAACTGTCTTTGCTTTGTTGGATTGTGAAATGTCGATTAAATTTAAGTCTTCTGATGTTGTAAGTGGAATGTCGTCCCTTGATGAAGCCAGTTTGGTCATTATGGATTGAGGATGGAAGTATTGTTTCTGGGATGCCAGTGCCTTGGAAATGATTTTAATGTCTGTGTTGACTAACAAGATGGGGTGGTAACTAGAGGGAAGAGTCAGGTCCTTGTCCAGTTTTAATAAGACTTTTATAGCAGCAGTGTTTGACTACCATTTTAAAGAAAAGTGGATTCAGTGTCTGTCAGAAGTGTTTAAGGAATTCAGAAGGGAATCCATTTGGTCAAGATGCTATATCATTAGGCATCTGTATAAGAGATTGGGCCTCATTCACCAATGTCTTCCAAAGTTTTTTCTTAAATCTGTTTTTAATAAAAGTCCTAAGAAAAGTCTATATCAGGTTCATGACATGTTCTTAAACCACAGAATTGTTCACACATATGTTCTTATAATGATGAATCCCTTTGAAAGTTGGAATGCATTGAAAGCATGTGCCAGGTGATCCTAATTAGCATAGGTAAATGCCCCACCAATCTCATAAAAAGAAGGTAAAAAACCCTCAGTAGTTCTGAAGTGAAGGAACTGCTGCAGGAAGTGCACACCAAATGAGTGGATATAAAATAATGGGATGCTATTGCTCATTCAGTGAAAACTGTACCTGGAGATGGGTACACGGCTGATGAAGTAAAAAAAAATGGTTTGATCTCAAATCCAAGGCCAAAAAATACTGCCAAACACAAAAGAAAGACACTGAGAGTTATCTGAGCTGGATCAGTGCATAGGGGCCATTACTGGAGAGATAGCACTCTCAGGTGTGCCATCAGATGAGCAGTTGGACACAGACTTGTCAGTGGTTTCATCTCTTAGGCCATCTCCTATCTCAGAACCAGAAGTTAAGCTGGTTTTTCAGATTGAATACAATTTGATCGTACATTTCATCTAAATGCTGTAGCTGTAGAACCATGAATTATGTGACACATTTAACATGTAAACACCAGTGTGTAAAACATAAAGGCAAGTGATTATTTTTGTGAATAAATGTTCTTTTCTTCAACATGTGCATGAAACATTTGCCTTTGCAGTATAGACCAAAAATGAAGGTCACTACAATGGTTTGATTTGAGGCAGCCACCCCAGCCAAAGCCAATAGCTATCTGCAGCAGTACTTCTACTACTTCTGCTACTGTGTGCACCAATGTCCTTTTCAGCTGACCCACTTTTCCTCTGTGAGTAAGTTCCAGAACTGTCTATGAGCTCTGGACTTCAGCTGAATGTCACCTGGTAGTGTCAAAATCTCATCTTCCACTCCAGAGGAGTTCAGGTGAAACAGTGTTGCAATTTTTGATGCAAGCAAATCAACCTCAGCATCTTCCCAAAAAAGCTAGCACATGAATGTAGCGACTGGCTTGAGCAAAGAAAAGTTTTGAAAGCGTTTGTCAAACTCTGACAGACAATTGTCAATCTGCTCTGTGTACCATGCACTGTCAAGATCCACACAGGCCTCCAGTTCTGATGCCAGGTTCTGGAAGTTTGCCCAATCATTGTGCTGCAGCTTTGAGGAGAGATGTTGCATCTTTCGTTTGAAAGCATTAACCGAGCTGATCATATTGATCACTGTTTTGTCTTTTCCCTGCAGCTCTAGATTAAGGTCAGTCAACATGTTAGATCAGTTAAAATGCCACTGATCATCATTTAGTTGCTTGTGTTCTGCATGTCCAGCTACATGGAAAAACTCCTTAATCTCCAAACAGAGCTCTCAAAATCTTTGCAGGAATTTCCCTCGACTAAGCCATCTCACATCAGTGTGTAGCAACAACTCAGTGGTCGCAGTCAGCCTTCTCCAAATGGGCACAGAATAGTCATCTTTGAAGAGATCTGGCGTGAATAGAACAGGCAATCGTCGTTGCCACATCTATGACCTCTTTCATGTTGAGCATTTTAGTGCATAATGTTGGAGTTGGTGTATTATGCAGTGGTAATTGAAGAAGTCCGGGAAAGCATTGTCCTCCCTGTGCTTGGCAATAAATCCATTCAAGTGGCCAACCATCGCAAGTGCTCCATCCGTGGTGATCGACACCAATTTGTACACGGGGAGCTGGGTTTTCTCAATAAACTTTTTGAAAGACTGAAGTATGTCCTCTCCTCGCGTGTGTTTTTTCATGGGCAGTACTGTTAACAGCTCCTCCTTTGCAGTGATATCAGTAAACAATCAATAAAATGCACAACTGGGCTGTGTCACTCACATCCGTAGATTCGTCAACTGCAGTGAAAAACACTCGCAATCTGCAATGTCCTTCCAAAAGTTGCTGGGTCAAATCTTCAGCCATGGCTTCACTGCACCGTGTAACTGTACTTCTTGACAGCTGGAGAGCTTTGTTCGAAGATAATATTTCTGCCTTGTTTTTAAAGTCTCGGAACAATGAGTCAGCTGCCTCAACAAATGCCTCTTTTACCATCTCTCCATCTTGGAAGGACTTCTTGTTCTTAACGATGAAGTGACTCACGCGGAACGATGCTTCGGTGACAGCTTTTGAAGTTAGCTGTGAGAAAAATGACTGCTGTCCAGACAACTGGTATTTTAGTTCCTTCACCTTTCTCTTTCTCAGTTCGCTTTTCAGCGGGAAGTCGGTGTCATAGTTTTTATGAACAGTCTGAAAATGCCACTCCACATTTCCCTTCTTTGGTATTACGATGGTAGACTGGCAAATGAGGCAAACACACTTCGGAAATGACATAGTGAAAAAAAAGTCCACCTCTCACTCTGTATGAAAGTGATAAGTTTTTGGCTTCTTACTTGGTCCAACTCCTCCACTCATTTTTATACCCTTTCTTAAGTTTAAGAGAAAAAAACTGAGGGCTAAAATTTGGAGGCTAACTAGGCAACTCACTAGCTTGTTAGTTTTGCAGCACTAAGCACCATTGTTTGTGACCTAAGTGTCAGAAAAGGTCAGATGTCAGACTGGCTGCCCTGTATATCAATCAAGTGAAAAATTTCATAGTGGGGATGGATGATAGGCTGACGCCTATTTTTTCAATGCCATGCGATCTACCCACACGACTGGTAGATCGTGATCGACATATTGGGCTCCCTTGACCAAGAGAGAACGGTCCAAACACTTTCACAGAGAGCCTCAATACTGGCTGCAATCTCCGAGACACTTAATAATAATAAATTAATACAAATAATAATATAAGAAGACAAATAAAGATATTCACTGAAATCTTTTTGATTTTTTAAAGTGACATGTTTCTTTCTTGAGATTAAACTTAAGTAAATTGTGTATAAATAATCATACTGTAAAAGTAAAATTAATTTTAAAGCTTTTATCTACAAAAAAACAATGAATTGCTGTCGAACTTGGACGGCAAGTCTGTTGTCCAAGGAGTGGGTGAGGACACACATCCTCTTGATGTTTATGTTTAATTGCTCTAAATAATGAAAACAATTATTACAAATACATAATAATATAAATTATAGAAGTATTACAGTAATTTAAATCCCATAATATTATACAACAGTAGAACTAAAGAAAATGCAATAACCAATTATTCATTATTCAACATATCAAATGTGCATAAGAGTGCTCTTGACTGCGTAGATTCTGTACTTATTTTAGAACCAATCCCGAATAAGAAACATTGGTGAATGTCAGAATCTTTGTGAAATCTGCATAAGTGGGTTTTAAGAAGAACTTTCTTCTTAAGAATGCTTGGGGACTGAAGCCCATTGTGTAGTTCAGAAAGTGTTAATGGATCACCTAAAATGTCTTCTTGATCTGTGGATATTTGTGGTAATAGCAGGTGATCTAAAAACAGTGAATTGAGTAAGTAAGTTGGGTTGGGTTTATTTTCAGGGGAATATAGACTGCTATAAAAAAGTTCAGAAAGTATCATTTGTGGCTCGAGGAGGTTGTTTATAATTCTTGTGTTGGAGTAGATTTGCGAGAAATTTGTGTTCGTAGTTCTTGTATCTTGTATCTTTTATCTTTTTTTGGCAGTATACTATTTAAGGTTGAAATTGAAATTTGGGGTTTCGTAATTTCATTCCAAGTGGGTAATGTGGGCTTGTTTGCATAGTTATGTCTTTTATGTTGTAGTTTGTGTCCTTGTTTTGTCTTATGAGAGAAGTATGAAATAATTTTCCCACTAATTACCGTCTTACCTGTTTCTCATAGCAGTGTTATTATAGGTATTCAGAGAGTCATTCATTTCCAAAAAGGATGCCCACTCCTCCCTGATTAAGATGTCAAACTAAGGATCTTTAAGTTGTGAAGTATTAAAGTGTCACATCAGGTGAGATGTAACAGATGATTCACTTTTCAGGGCGAATGATCACTAAGTGTGATTGAGCTCTTTCGGAAGTATTGCCACAGGAAAAACTGTATTTGTGAAAATGATTTGCATTGGGGAGAAAAGTAGGAATATTTTCTTGCAGTTAAGTTTTTAGCAGCCAGCTATCTCCAAGGCCAAAGTCACCCATGTGCTTTTTTATTAGTGGTGGGCGGATTGATCTAAAATATCGATAGTATCGATACTAACGTTGGTATTGGTATTGATCAATACTTGCGTTTGAAGATCGATTCTTAAGTTTAAGTTTCTCCTCTCTCTGTTCACTCAGTAAAACTCCCGTTACAGAGTGACCGACTGGCTGTGCAAATACTGCCCCTCCCCTCTCCATTGCTACACTGTGGGCACAGCTGCAAACTACTGAGCTGCACGATGACAAAGACAGCAAGATGTGATGTTTGCAGAGAAGAAATAAGATATTGTTGCACTGTTACATCACTATAATGTAGTGTTTATTCACAAAAACTGAAAAAGTATATTTTAAATTGAAAAAAAAAAAAGTTTTAAATGCAGATTGCCACCCCAAAAGGGAAATTTAGTTTAACAAGTTTAATCTAAGTTACTCAATAAAAGTATTTTTTATTTACCTAAAAACTTTATCCTGTGTTTTATTATCATCATAAGCTTGATTAATTAAATGAAAAATGACAAAATAATTCAATTATCATGAAAATTCAAATTTGCATATTGATGATGCATTCACTTCATTATGAATATTGCTCTCACATACACAAAAGTAGATGGTAGTGGTAAAAACAAAAAAAAAAACGAAGAAGTATCGGTATTGGTATCGGTATCGGCATCGGCAATACTGGCCCTGTATTTACTTACAAATTTTGCAGTATCACACAGCACTATTTTTTATTGCTGTTGAGGACTGAGAAATTCTTGAGTTGCCTGACTGTGATAATCTACCTATTGATGGATTGAGTACAGTTTTAAAATCACCTCCAACTGTGGTGGAGTTAGAGGTGTGGTTGGTTATTTGTGAGAAAAATGTGTGATAGTATGAAGGGTCATCATTGTTGGGCCATACAGGTTTGTTGTAATTGTAAATGGTTTATTGTTGATTCATGCATCATTTATCAGTTACTGTATCTTCTTTCTGGGTCTAATATTGAGTTATTGTTAGTAAAGTGTATTCTTTTAGGGATCAGAATGGAGACACTTCTCTGTTTATTATTGTAGTTATCTAAATAGACTAGATTGTATTGTGTGTGGCTTTGACAAGTGTCTGTGCTTGGGTTTGGAGAGTTCTAATGGAGCTCTTTAGTAGGACTTTTGGTGTTAAAGGAGGATTCATTGAGTCTTTTATGTTATACTGCTTAGAATAACCATGGTGTGGTTGTAGAGCTGTAGTACAGCTGTCCATCTATGTAGAGTTTGCCCACCACTGTGTATGCTCTTATATTTTTCATTCGGTGTTCTTTCGTGATGAGGTACAGGATTTTTGTCCGTTTGTTCATTTCTCTGGGAAAATGATCATTGATGCCAAATTTTGTTATTTTAAGTTCCTTTGTCTTCCTTTTTATTCTTTGAGTTCTTTGTGTTTGCAATCGGTTTTGCAATGATGGGTTGGGGCCTTTATTGGTGCAGTTACAGAGTCTGTAAACATGATGGAAAGTTATGTTGTTTGCAATATCTTAGGAAATTTTGAGCTGGGAGTCCATGAAGGTTTTGAGCAGAGCTTTTCGGTCAAAAGATGTGTTGTTTTCCAGTATGCCAGAGAATATCAGGATGTGGTGCATACTCCATGTTGTCATTTGTCATTTGCCATTAAGCACTCTAGACTCTCAGGAAATGAAACACACAAATATGCACAGAGCACGTTTGATGGGAATTGAAGTATAATTACAAAATGCAATGTACATTACATTTTGAGAGAGCATTATTTGAGATTTCCTTCTTTCTCTGTTTATATGCAGTCTGACAGGGGTTAATGTATAATTATTTAACAGCTTAACAGCTAAGGAATAGAACCAGAACCAATTAAGAATGATAAACCCTCTGGTGGAATGTCCAGCATGGTTTCTTTAAAGTGTTTATTTCCGTTTGTCAGAATATCCACTTTTGTTGAGAATTTCCACCATGGTTTAGAGGGAGTTGTTTTCTTTTTGGATGTGTTCGATCTATGCTAGATTGTATGTCTTTTATTTGGGAGTGAATTGTGATGAGCAGGTCAAATTTTTGGTTAATGGATTGTAAAACACTGACCTCAGTTTCAGACATCGTCTGTGACTGTGACAAAGTCTTATTTTTCCTTTTGGCTAGGTTTGTTTTGTTATCTGAGGGGTTGGCTGGAGTGGCAGTGGAAATATCTGGCATGTTGCACTGTAGGTAGTGGTGATTATTTTAGTTGTCCAGGTCCATTATATGATCTACTTTCTTGATGAACAGGTGTCAGTGTGTGACAAGTTTGTGTGATTTTGGTGAATGCATATCAGTGATTTTGGTCTTTGCAGTGCTGTTTGTTGTGCTGATAGTAGCCAATGCAGTTAGTAGTAGTAGGCCTCCATGATGAATCTCGCCTCCGGGTGCAACTCTCATCATCATTATGCCATCACCCTGTATGCACCTCACACTCTCGGTTCAGTATTTCTCTTACATTGTGATCCAATTTTGAGCTCAGCCTCACAAACATGTCTTGTTCTTCAAGATGACATTTTGGTGATTTAATCAAGATATGTTCTCTCTACCTCAGTTTTTTCAGTCCAAGGACATTAGGCTGTGAAAATGTTTCCACGGTTGCAACTCCTTGCCGTAGTCAGTTATCTGTTTCTTTGTCTCTGCCTGCCTTTGTTTGTTAGTTTGCATCTACATACAGACTCACACACCAATGCCTCTTCGCCAGAGGCAGTGTGAGAGTAGCTTTTCTACACATACAATATATATTTTACATTCTGACAATGTGACCGATGTGATCATTATTCAAAATACACTACCACCTCCGACCCAGAGAACAAGCAATCACTGACGCAATTTCCTACGTCTTTGAACTGCTCCAGGGGAATTAACTAGTGTAGTATGTGTTTTTCAGAGTGCATTTTTGTAATGATTATCATTCCAACGCTATGGAGAATAAAAGTTTTATTAAAAGTTGGTCTGTATTTGTTTTTAGTCACGCAGCCTATAAATGTGGTGTGCATGTGTGTGTGTGTGTGTGGGAGAGAGGGATAGAGACAGAGAGGGATGGATGGATCAAATGAGAGAGAAATGACAGTATAGGTAGGTTAGGTCAACAGTTCAGTGTGTAATTAGATATTGCAGCTACATACAAATGATTATTTTGCATCTACAGAGTCACACAAACAGACTGGCTTTTTAAACACACACACAGTCAACATGCACATAAACGCATACACAAGAAAACAAGGGCTAGACACACAAGCACTGTTTTATTCATGTTGATGTGATGCTAGTGGACATGCACCCGCAAGGAACACTGCTTTTCTCACCTCACACACCCACAAAAATACACACGAAACACACAACCCCTCTGCAGTCCCCTCAGTTCATTTTACATCTAGCTCCATAAGCTCACTCTCTCACACACACATACACACACACACACATGCACGCACTCAGAGACCCTGGTCCGAAATGTTTTGCTGGAGTTCAACCCAGGAAACCAGATGTGTCCAATGTTGGCTGCATCTCTCTCTCCCCGTGTGTGTGTTTGCGTCAGTGTTTTTTCTATTGCCTGTGTGCATTTGTGTGTGTTTTCAAGTGTGTGTGTGTATGCGTGTGTGTGTGTTTATATGCTCACATGTATATAGAATGTGTCTTTATGAAAGAATAAAGGCAACACTCTTTTTTTAACCAATTAAACTCTAATCTCTACCCAGGCTGCACTCTTCATCTGCGCCCCAATAAATCTGTTTAAACTGTTGTGTAATAGTATTTGTTCTTCTTCATTTCTTTCCAACTTAGCTAAAAAAGAAAAGGAATTTCAGTGGAGTGGTGAAGAGGAAAAAAATCTCATGTGATATTATATATATATATATCTTACCGTTTAATAAAACATAAAAGGCACCTGGGCACTCACTGTTTACTCAGTCATATTCTCTAAATCTTGAACTACTGCCCCTATTCATAAATTTATAAAACCAAACATACTGAATGTGTAACTAATGAGACTGAGGACTCAGGCTAGAGCCAACTGACATCAGTGTCCACTTGATAACCCTGAAGCAGGGCATTGTTTTTGTGCCACTGTAAGGCAAGGAGAAGAGGAGATTGTGTGACGCAATGCAAATAGAAGCACATTGACACCATAAACATGACTAATGACTCATGGACAGATCATATTATTTATGCTAGCCAGGGCAGGGCATGTTTTGTAACTGGTGTTAATCATAGAATATGTGCACACCCCCTGCAGTCTTTTCTGTCACCAGTGTGATTTGACCAAACATGCATTTGTGAAAACAGAACCACCAGGTAAATAAAGTTAAATTTTGACAGATTTAAGGAGGTGTTCATGCATTATAACAGCATCAACACTCTGATAAGACCTTGGGCTTTGCTATAACTGTGTTATAAAAATAGAACCAATGTGAAGACAGAGATACTAGCTTAAATATGAGAGCCCATGTTGCAAATCTGCAAATCTGGAATTTTGTGAAGATGGAAATGGGCATGAGGGAGCAACTCTGATCAAGACTCCCTGATTATACTATTCTCACAAAAAGCACTCAATTTTGATTGGCTGAAGGATGGGTATTATTTTCAGATAACCTCATAGCTCTTATGTCTTTATTGAGTTACATTTGGATAAACTATTGTACTAAATAATTTCATCATCAAAGGTATATAACTATGTCTATGTGTGTATAACTTGGTCAAACACTGGAAATACATCCATCAATCTAACACATGCAAACATTAACAATGTCTTTATCTATCAGTTGCCATGTTGATCAAATGAACACTGATATGACAGAGTGTAGGCTGTTTGATTGCTGCTGGTTGTGTTCAGAACCACTAGAAACACTTTTGTCCCGGTGTCCTTGAAAAAATCTACCTACCACACATTCTCAGCAGGTGGTGAAGGAGCTTACCTGTGGTCTTGGGTGTCCTTTAACGATACACTGAAGTACTAGTGTGTCTCCTTCTTTGATAGTGTAGATTCTCTCGCTGATATTATCATCCTTGACGTTACACGCTGCGCCTGAGTGCACGATCTGGGCGTTGGCTGGAGCTGTGAGTGAACGCATGAACACACACGCACAGAGAGACAGGCATGTAGCCATGCAGACATACACGTATACACATAGACACACACAAACACAGGGAGAGAAACCACATTACATATTTAATAACATCTCTGCAGCAGAAAAAGGATCATTGTCTTCTGACTGCATTTGTAACTAGTGTTAGTATTGATGACTCAGATAAATAAATATATTGCATTACTCCTACACCTGCATGAACAAAGCATTTTACAAAAATGCAGGAGTGTTAGGTGTGTCAGTGTTTGGAAAGAGCTGCAAACATTTATTGGAAAACTGAAACTTTGATCTCCATTAGAAGGTCAAAAGGCTGATTCTTCACTCTGGGAGATTTTGTCTTATATAGATGAGAATTTTACAAGTCCATTGCATTTCACACTGTATGAGATGGGTCTAATGAAGTCTTGACTGAAATCTGTGTCAGAGGCTCCCTTTGCAATAAAATGTGTTTTGGGTGATCGGATTGCAATGGGATAATGCTCGGCCACATGAAGGTCCAGGTATAAATGCACTCAAGATGCATTGAGGATGAGATTGTGATCCGATTGGGCAAACCACCTCTCGAGGTGGTCAGGGACACATTGTGGCCACATTGAACACAAGTGTAAATGTAATTGCGTTGTCAATCCACATACAACAACTATACATAATTGCGCGCGACTGTTCCAAACCAGCCAGGTAGCAGCCATTAGCCAGTTAGCTAGCTAAGCTACTAGCAAGAAAGCAGCAAGAAAGTTATCGATATCCATGGACACTCATGGATTTCAAATGTTGAAGAGAGCTTCTTATCTCACTTTGAAAAGCAAAAGTCCATAAAATAGCACAGCTCCATCTTTTATGTTGTTGTTCTTTTTTGGACCCACCTAAATGAAAGGAGGATGTGATGTTCAATTGTTTGAGCTGGACAGAGCGGTCGGATTTCCATCTCAATGTGGAGACTACAGCAATATATTAAAACCAGGTGTAAATGTAATCAGGTTAAATCATATCTAGATCAATCTGGAAATAAGATGCATTATAATGCAAGGTGTGAAGGACTGATTCTCTACAATATTAACTTTAAAGCATATCAGATGATGTGATGGACACCTGGTGAATAGTTGTGCTATAAAAACAGGTACAAGAAGAAACCTGTCATTGACTTGCATCATCTGTCTGCACTGCTCACAACTTTTAAAAATTTGGCCACATCGCTCACACTTCAATGCATCGTAAAACCTCAAAAGAGGAGGAAGAGGAGATCTGAAGCCAGTCACAGCCAGGTCAAAGAGGGCAATATGATTTTTTTTTTCAAAATACTCATCAAATTATTCTGTTTCATTTCATGTCCTAAATTTCTGAAACTGTCAGAGTTCTGATGCAGCTCTAAATTGGCCATTGGTACTTGATTCACAGTACAATTTTACCCAGTTTCTCTCACAAATGGTAACTTTATGAAAAGCTGAATAAATACCAAACACCTGTATAATAATATAATAATAGGACAATATTTGATGATGCTTGTTGGTGCCTTCAGAAAGAAAACAGCCAAGAACAGTCAATACTATAGTGTTGGTTAAGATAGAAGTGAAATACATTGCTCTTGTGACTCTGATTGTACACTGAAAAAGACAATATTATGACACCATTATAACCCAAATCCCTGGTGAGATTGTGTCTCAAAACATCATACTGATATTTTACTGATATCTTGCCAAGCTTCAAGTCTAATTTACAACACTGAAGAAATAGCAGATGATAGATGCATGATGGGAGATCTCTTTGATGACGACAACTAAAATATCTGCATCTGCTGAGCACTGACCCGTGAGGAGGGCTGGCTTGCGTGCAAATAGCCTCAGATGGCTTTGCCTCCCTGATGATGAGGGGAGACAGGAGGAGGGAGGAGGGGAGAGACAGAGACAGAGCGAGAGAAACAGCGGGTGAGGAGGAAAAGGCCAAAGAGGAGTGTGAAACCCCAGAGAGAGACGTGGGGGACACGGGAGCACAATGATGTGATTAGCATCGATTCACAGGGAGAACAAATCTTCACTGTGCTCTACAACTGTTATCATTGAGCAGACAGGAAGGAAGTGGGCGGCCTGTTCACCTTAAACTTCAACTCGATCAGACATCCATACCCATAGCTTGATCTCAAGTTCAACATAAAAGAAGGCTCTGAATATGTTTCTGCATGTTCTCTTATATGGAACAAGTGGCAGCTGCTCATTGCTTAAGGTATTGGGAAACAGCTAGTGTGCCAGTCCACTTCAATTTGTACATTTTAATGACATTTGTGCTTTACTAAATAAGTATTTTTCTCTTTTTTTCTCTCAAGAAACAGCAAAAGAAAGAGAGAGAAGAAAAAGGACTATAGTTCATATTCGGTCCCTGTTACTATATTCTAAACCTGTGTCATTGTCTTTTGACCATTCTTCTAAACCAAGGTAAATGCATAAACACCACAAAAAACCCTACCACTTAAAATAATCTCTTCCACTGGTTGTCCAAATATGAAATGAAAAAGTGGGCATTTTTGAAGATCTTAAGAAAACCCCACTCCAAATCTGCACCTTACTGTCACTGGCAACTGAAAATACTCACACTCAATAGGTCTCCACAGTGATCAATGCTTTTTACTGTTCTTATTTTCTGAAAGTGGATGTTTTGGAGAAGACAGAAAGCAAGAGTGATTGTGATAGCACTTCCACAATGCCTACCGCTTATTCCTCTTGTTGTGTGAATCTGAATGTTTGTATCCACTGTGTGTGTGCTGTAAAAATGTGTGTGCAAAATGCCTTTTTGAATATGAGATTTAATGCTCTGCACTGTTGTGTTTGAGGAGCTCATCAGCAGAGCAGTCAATCATTCACTCTTTCAGTCTTTTCATTAGTCTTCCAAAGACTTTTCTTTTTAGTATGCAGCAGTCATTTTTCCTCAAACATGGTAACAGAAATGCAAATATGTACATATATACCCTCAAATATTGCAAAAAACACACACACACACACCAACACAGAGCATGCTACACTACTTTTGCAGCAGCTCTCTACACTTTAACAGGCTGCTTGTTAAGTTCACTCCTTCTTGCTCTGTTGCCCCTCTCTATCCTTTTGTCTTAACCTTAGTGTCTCTCCGTCTCTGTAGCAGACTGGGATCTGACTAGAATGAAAAGAAAAAGTTAAGTTGAAAAAGTTCAGGAGTAACCAAGACCACATGCAAACGTTGTTAGCATTGAGATGCTACTCTCCAAAATATGGAACTTGGATGTAACTTACATTCAACCATAAAGCTGGTTGTCTGAGCGTATGTGTTTCTTTTCAGCAAAAGATTCTTACATTTACACAGAGCTGCCCAGTATAATCACAGTCTTTATCTGCTGGACACTGAGCAGATCCAGTGAAGCAGTTGGAGGTTAAGTGCCTTGCTGAAGGGCACACTGATAGCAGTTGCTGTGGGAGGAGGTTCATGCCTTATTTACGTTCCCCTCTTCCAGGTTTCCCATTTAGCTCACTTCTGGCCAAGAATCTTCCAATAACAAGCAAACTATATAACCTCTAGGCTACAGCTTCCCCTGTGAAAATCTCTACCGATCAATCAGTGAAAGTATAACCCATGAAAGGATAAAAGTATTAAAAGCATTATGTGGTGTAACGGAACTTGGTTCCAGAGGTGTGATGGGCTAACTCAGGAAGACAGAGAGCTGATATAAATGGTGAATAATTGTCTCCTTACAGCTTATTGGCGTGTCGGCATTAGTTTGCCTCTCTCCGTAGAGGGAGGGAGGTCGGACAGAGCGGCTCCTCTGTCTGCACTCGCCTCCGGCAGCTTGGCTGCTTCAACTGTCTGATCGACTAGAGAGAAGGAGGCTGAGAGAGGCAGGAGACAGAGGAGAAAAGAAAGGCAAGAGAGAGTGGAGAAAGAAAGAAAGGCAAGAGAGAAAGAGAGAGAGAGGATGACCAAAGAAGGGAGGAAGGAGAGAAGATGACAAGAAAAGGAGAGACCAAAAGCACAGACAAATATGAAGAAGGAAAAAACTAAATTGAAAGAGAGAAGATAGAAAACTGGGAGGGAAGAATAAAGTGATGTTGAAGGTGGTAAGCAGGGGTATGAAGTAGTGATGGGAATCAGTTCATTAAAAAGATTTGTTCCAAAGATTTGTTCAAAAGATTCGTTCACTGAATCGTTAAGTGCTTGTCTGGAGTTCTGACTGCATAGTCCAACACATTGAACTGAAACATGGCTGAACGTTCAGTTCAGCTCACTAACTAGTGAACTGAGAATGGTTGTTCATGAAGGATAAGCCAGTGAGCTGAGAATATAGTTGAATAAATATACCATTTGCTAACTGGAAGCTGCTAACACAGTCCTACCCTATTATGCCCAGCACATATATTTTTGTTACCATAGGCAAGTTTGAGCAACTCAGAAATTGTCAATCACTCTGAACATGTACTGTTCCCTCACAGTTAAAGGATCTGAGACAGTCTCAGTCACTTGTTTTTTCATATTGCAGGTTTCACCACACATTGTAAACTACGAAAGGTGGACAGATTCAAAAAAATAAAATCAAGGATTGTCAAACGCAACCCAGCTCATTTTAAATTTATTTGAAATCTAATGACTGCATGTGCAGCAATTTTGTTTATGCACTCTATGATACTATCCCATCTCTCATATTATGTCACAAGGCAATGGGATAATGCTCGGCCACATGAAGGTCCAGGTATAAATGCATTCAAGATGCATTGAGGATGAGATTGTGATCCGATTGGTCTCAGGCAAGCAACACAACAATGCAACCACTCCATAAACTCTATAAACAAACTCTGAAGGTACTGGAGCCAGACTGCTCTTTTTGATAACTTTGGAGGTAAGGTGTTTACTGATAGGTACAGGCTGATCAGAGGAACATACCAAGTAACAGGGTGAGAATTTGAAGGGAGAGTGTGCTGAAGTGTGTGTGTGTGTGTGTGTGTGTGTGTGTGTGAGAGAGAGAGAGAGAGAGAGAGAGAGAGAGAGAGGCTGCTAATCTGAATATAATAAACAGAAAACAATATAGGACATTTTCAGAATACAAGGCAGTCTCAAACTTAATGTATGACTAGCCAGTCTCAAAACAGTCATTTTTCCACTTTAGGCTATGTGAACTTATCACCCCTATATTGATTGTAACCTTAAGACCAGACATATCCTACATTGCTGATGTTTTTTTGTTTATTATGTCAGATTAGAAGCCACACACAAGCTAGATAATGTTATATATCTGGATTGCAGTCTAAGACCCATGTTGGTGACTCATTGCAGCTAAATGTTAGCAACCCAAATCAGCTGTATATTTGCTGTCTTGAACACATCCCATTTCTCCTCTGAACAAATGACTTGAATCACTCACTCAGTGAGTGAGTGTATTCTTGCAAACAAATCACGTTTGCTCACAACTGACTGAGAGCTCAACTGAACTGACTGAGAAATGAACTAATCGTTTCAGGAAGTGATTCAGTTCAATTTGTTCACCCAAAAGATTTGTTCTTTTGAACGAATCATTCGCGAACAACACAGCACTAGTAAAGAGAGAGTCAGAAAGAATGAGAATGGGAAGTAGTGACAGAGAAACAAATCAATGTGACCAGGGATTTGATAAGGCAACTGAAAAGAGATCAATGGGAAGGGGTTTCTTAAGGTGAAATAAAATGTAAGTCGATGTTAATAAAGCATAAGACAGAGAAAAGGTGAGATGAATGTAGTCAGCCAAGGAAGAGAGACTGACAGACAGGCCATAGGGACAATGCCCTCAACAGGGCAAAGCAGACAAAAGCAAAACACAAGAATGATGAAAACAAAGCAAGAGGGAATGAACCTGTTACACTACAGAAATATCCCTAGTCCCTAGTCTTCCAGTTTTCTTTGCCAACAATCCAACTAACTGTAATTTAACCAGTTTGTGTAACTTCAGCAAATATTCACTGAAGCAACATGGTTTTTAACAACTTATTGAGTTATAAAGATGTAAAGGTGTTGCATCCCATAACCACACTTCTGGGTGATGGCTATAGACACATTTTGATTTACTCATAGTGAGATAGCAAATTGTCTACCTCACACTGTAGCATTAGCAAGAGTAGTTACACGTTTTTCAAAGCTGACTTTTTTCACAACACTGAGACATAAAATCACTTGTACTGTTATTTCACAAGATATTTCATATATCCATGTTATTTAAGTGGTAGCCATGTACTTTTGGAAGACTCTTGTGAGGGTTCAACACAGATACAGAACATCAAAATATATTTATTTCATGTGAAAATTTTTGCACATTGTATATAGTAAGTAGGATGTCATCAGCAAAACAACAGAATCCTAAAAAGACAACAGATTATTACAGGAATCAATTGCCTAAATCAGGCCAGAGGCCCTGGAGAAAAAAATATGGGAAGAAGATATTAACACAAACTGGCTCAGTGTTCTGTCCTGCTCAGAGGTGCATCAATTCAGTTAGTATGAAAGATGATCATCAGTCATAGTGAGCTGCTGTTTTGACAGCAATCCGTCTAACTGATGATTCATCGATCAAAACTGGTCCGGTGGATGCTGATTGAAAGTGTTGTCCATGCATTATTGGAAACTTTCTGAAACATTCAATGCACATCAGTTGTAAGTGAAATATAACTATCGGCAAATGCCTCGTCTGATTAATTGATTTGTCGCCGCCTGCCATGTTTGTTTTTGTTGAGGGGACAGGACATCTCTCACTAAAACTAATGATGAGACAGTGGGGCTGGTGTCAAACCACAGTGACAGCTTGACAGAGTGCTGAGCAGTATGTGTGTGTGATTGTGGTTGAAGGAGTGAATAAGTGTGCGCTGCTAAAACGTGAGTGTACATGCATGTATGTGTCAATGCCTGTGTGAGTGAGTGTGTGTGTTTGTTTCCTTGTGCGTTATACTGTATTTTGCCGGAGGAATCCCACAGAAGGTCATGAATCCTGTCGAACACGAAAGTCACGCAGAGCATGATTGATATGCGTAGTTACTTTATGGGAGCTGCTCATGCATGCCGATGAGCTCTGTCTCAATTCACTTCATTCACAAGAGACCATTTAGATGCTTTTGCCTTTCCCCTGCCGTCACAAATAGAGAGGAGGGGAGGGGAGAGAAGAGGAGGGGAGAGGAGAGGAGAGGAGAGGAGAGGAGAGGAGAGGAGAGGAGAGGAGAGGAAGGGTGGGGAAGGAAGGGAAAGGAAAGGAAAGGAAAGGAAAGGGGATAAGAGCAGTAGAGAGCAGGTACCCAAGGGAAAAGTCAGAGACTTCATCGATTAACTGCAATAGGTGGAAGTATTCATCTGACCCAGAGAAAGACTAATCACACACACACACACAGATCCAGACAGAGAGAGAGAGACACACACACACACACACACAACTTCAACACAAAAAGCAGCCTTATGAGCAAAAGTCTGGGTGACTCACACTGCCTCAGCATTTTATCAGGATTTTTCTCCGCAGACAGGATGGAAGGAGATCAAATGGTTGATGTCATGACCCCATCCTTTTCATTTTGGCTCGATTGGAGCTCTAGATATCAAAACGTGTCTGGGACATTGATTTAACTTTTGACCTGACCGTTAAATGGCTGTTATAAATGAAAGGACTAACCTTCAGTAACCTCTTCGGGGCTTTCAATCAACTGTAAATTGTTGTTTCCCCGCTTACACACACACACACACATAAACACACACACACACATCATGAATAAATAAATCTATTTTTTTAAGTGCAGTGCATCTCTTTTTTCTTCATATTCTTGAAAGCATCACTGTTTTCATGTTACATGTTTAAGTTATCTAAATGTTACGTTTACTGTTTCCCAGTACAAGTGTATGACACAGTACACAGAGTGTTTGTCAAACCAGAGCTCTGTTTTCCATACAAATATGAATTTTACTGGTCATGAATTCAGTGGCAGGTTTCCAAATCCTGGCTGTGACTGGATGAACATCAGCAAGCTGCCAGTTTTTGTCTTCTAATGTGATTCTGGTTTTGGAGCCACTGACATCTGACTATAATCTTGCTTTTGCCCTTTTTCCTTCAGGCGGATTCAAAGGTTAAACAAGGAAATGGGAGAACGACTAATATTACTGATCCCATTTGCATGTACAGTACATTCTAATACTGAAGTCCAGTCACATAACTTCACAATAAATAGAGACAGATAGAGACAGACACAAGAATATTTTTGTTTTTAATGTCATGACCTAAGCTGATTATAATTCTGTATTAGCTTCAATGGAGTTTGACAACATTTTTGGAGTGAAATATATCAGATTTTGTGCCATTATGTACAATCATCAAATTTATATGTTTGTGTAAAATTGAGAAGATTACTCCAGAATGAATTGTTTTTGGCGAGGTGGGAAAAAGATCTGAAATAGCATTTAGAACATGGTAATTATCAATCAGTTCGATCAAACAAACTGAACCATACTGTATTTATAATGCTACATAGACACATCTGTCAAACAAAACTTGACAACTTGCTTTAAATGTTGTGTATGTGCAGAAAGCCTGATTGTTATGTAATAAATGTAAACTGAGAATCATCATCATCAGTGGCTCTGTGGTTCTTAAATAGACTGTCTAAAAGTGATAAAAGAAGCAGGAGGGAAGTACCCTGGTCAGGACAGTGAAAAAACACAGATATCACCTGTTTTTACACCATGCTGAGAGGTATTGATTAAATGACCATGGTGGAGGAGACAATAAGCCAACAGCAGCATGTGAATTAATTACACGCACACAAACACCAATCATCACTGCCTCGAGGAGAGCTTAACGAAAGAGATCAAACAGAAGAAACAGTGACAAAATAGAAAAATAGATACTCAAGGAAAGAATTAGATAATAGACAATAGAAACAGATAATGACATCAGCATGTCAGCAGTGTGTGTGTTTGATGGAGATCATACTGTGATATCGAGTGTATGTGTGTGTACCTGTGTTAGTCAGTGAGTGACTGTGTGTTTCCCACCACAATCACTGTAAGAGCAGAAAGAGATTGTGCGATCAACAAAAGTGTCAGATGACAGCAGAAGCTAATAAAGTGTGATCATTGGAGAGCAGAGGGTAGATTGGAGGGAAGGAGAGGTGGAGAAACAAAAAAAACTATAATGGAAAAGGGAGAGAGAGAGGGAGCGAGAGAGCAGCAGTTTCTTGGTAGCACTGCAGGCTTCATATCCAAGGACAGTGAATCTTCTCTTTGAAATATTGTTCAATATAGATTATGGACACACACTGAGCATGCAACCCTAGAGGAAAAGGAGGAAAGATGGAAATTCAAACGATCTCCTCTTTCTCCAGCTAGTTTCTTCGAGACATAACTGAGCTTATTTTATCATCAGTGTGAGATTTTGTCCATTTTCTCATACTTTTCAGTTCCTGAGTATTATCCCTGTCATCCTGATCCTAATGTAGGTCCAAAAATGTTCTAGTTTTGGTCTGTAAGAAAAATTGGTCCAAACAAAAGGTCCAAAAACAAGCACAGAAATGATGTGTGACATCATAACTTTGGAGCCAATCCTGGGCAAATATTCAACTTACACAAGTGAGGATGCACTTTACAGTGAACCAGGAGACATCTTGTGTACAGCAGATAAACCTTTGAAATGAAAAAAATATTTGACTATTTAGAGATTTTGGAATGTTTAATGAGTTAAAAGGAATTAATGTCATGTTAAGGATTTTACAAGAAAATTGAGTTTTTTTGCGGAAAAACTATATTAGATACAAATTATTAGTCAAGTAGAGTATACATCTTAAAACATGTCTGGAGGGGATCTTTAAATATAATGTATCAAATCTCCTTCTGTAAAAGTCTAAATAAGTCTGCAAATTTATTAGACAATTCTTGTCTGGAAACAGTGGTGTAGGACGTGGGTCTGAGGCCATACAAGTCCACATAAATAACTGTAATATGTGAATGAAATGACAGTTGCTTTGTGAACTGTAGACAGAAAGAGGTGAAAAGGAAGACGGGAAAGACAACAAGTCACAGTTGGAGGAGCAGGGGTTGTGTCTGTGGTGGAGGAAAGGAGTGATGTGAAGTGATCAGGGGTTTGTAGAGCGCGGTCAAACATGACTCATACTCTATAGAACTGTGTTTGCAGCACTTGAGCTTTCTCAGGGTGAGAAGATGAAGAGAGGAGAGAGAGAGGGAGAGTTCCGACAAAGAGATGAAAATCGCTTAGATCTTTGGCACAGACGGGCAGAGGGGGAGACGAGAGGAGAGAAAGGCGCGTGAGGAGGAAGGGAGGGAAGGATGGAGAAGGAGAGAATATAAAGACTGGCATTCTCTTTGTGAGTGCTCCATTCACAAAGCCTGTCGTATCCAATATACACTGACACATGCTGAGAGAAGAGAAGAGAAGAGAAGAGAAGAGAAGAGAAGAGAAGAGAAGAGAAGAGAAGAGAAGAGAAGAGAAGAGAAGAGAAGAGAAGAGAAGAGAAGAGAAGAGAAGAGAAGAGAAGAGAAGAGAAGAGAAGAGAAGAGAAGAGAAGAGAATGTAGAGTTTATTTCACACCATCTAACATCCTTCTTGGATTTCATGAGCACAACATACAGTTTGTTTTGAATCCAACCCTTGTGCACACTTAATACTTTTCTTGGTACCTGCTTATCTTCATCTGACCAATTGGGCCTGAAAAAAACTCCAGATAGCACTGTTGGAGTATTAATGGGATTTTAGTTTATCTGGTAGATTTCCACTGTTTCCCAGTAGAGTCAGTTCAGAGGGAAAAAAGTTTACAGGGCCACATCAGTAAAATACCAAACAAACTCTCTGGTGGGATGAAAATGGAAACAGTCTGAGAGATGGGAAAGTCTTGAACATGTATACATCATCACACCAAATTTGTTCCAGTGGTGCATGTAAGTATTTTCTTAGAAAAATAATAACATAACAATTAAAACTGGAAGAGGAAACTTCCATTCACAGTTGCTGAAGATCATGGTTAATGTTTGTACTTCCTAGACCCCATTGGATTTAGAGTGTTCACAGTCATTGATCAAAATTACAACACTATGATTCGTATAAAGGCCAGATTGTCCTGTAGGAGCATTTGAATATTTGTGTATACATGTTTAAAAATATATGTTCAAATCTGTTGCGGTTGTTGGAGTAGTTGGTGTAATTCACTCTAAAGTAAAGGAAACAATAACTTGTATTTTTAAACTACACAATACAACGACACAAGTTGATATCTTGATTAGATTTTAAAGTGTTTAGACAAAATTGCACACAGACAAAGACACACACACACACACACACACACACATCACTCTAAGTGGAGCTTAGTGCTGCTAAAAACAACAGTAGCTTTCTGCCCGAGGGTGGGTAAACACATCATGGCTTTGCGCAGATTCCTTGAACTAATTAGGTGTAAAGTTACCATCATCACAAGTATTATGTTCTAAGTTTGGGTGTTTTGACATCAGTAAAAAACCACAATGTAAAACTTTAATTCTGATCTTCTTAACTGTGCAATATAGGATCTTAGCCAGACAAAATCTCCATGAAATAAGATGTTTTCTGTTGAACATAGCCTAAATGTCTCAGATCATATCAAACCAGTCTTACAGACACACATTAATTTCTCCCCTTAAAGTACAAGCCCCCTGTTGAGGATTTTCAGATGCTGAGCTTAATGGGGCACCCTGCTGGGCAAACTATGAACCCATACTATCTAATGTTGAAGCAT
The DNA here is from genome assembly GCA_029490765.1 of Euthynnus affinis. Classification (NCBI taxonomy): domain Eukaryota; kingdom Metazoa; phylum Chordata; class Actinopteri; order Scombriformes; family Scombridae; genus Euthynnus; species Euthynnus affinis. Next base: position 17,870,103 of record CM055839.1, read on the forward strand.
ATCTCTTGACTGTTTCCACCACTTCAATGCCTACTGTCCTGTTACACTCCATTGGACACTCTCTGTGCTGTTTAATATCATCATAAATATTGAAATAAAGGAATTAATCTCAGAGGGGATGGGAGAAACAAAGGGAGGGATATAAAAGAGAGATTAGATGGAGCCGCCACTGATTCACAAGTCACTCCTCCTTTTAGAGAAATAAGGAGTGTAAGTGATGTTTGAGATTTGCACTTCACACTTTCTAAATCATTCCCACCAACCTCTGGGTCCCTCAAAGCAACCCCAACTCCAAGCATCTGTTAAGATAAGAGACAGCAATGAGAGCAATTGTAGGAGAAAGCGGGAAACAGGCAGAGGACAGTAACAGCTGGTGAGGCTTCAAAATTGCAGCAAAGGTTTTACTTCCTCCTGTATTATGGAGGAAAGAGAGGAGCAGTGAAAACAAGGTGGTGTAGCATGGAGGTCATGTGTCCTGCATCATCTGTCTGCCTGACTGTCAACCTGACCTTATTCAACCATAATCCTCCAACTCAGTTCGAAGTCATATAAACATGTGCATCACTCACACACAAACACACACACACACAGCACCAAATAACAAAGAGACACACTTGGCTTGACACACAGTGGCAGTGCATATGAGCAAAAGAAAGAATACTTGTGCATGTGCACTTCCAGGAAAACTGCAGCAGAACAGTCGACAATGCGTAGTGGCCAGTCTGGGTGAAGTGGTAGGAAGGAAGGGAGTACTAAGAAAGGATGTCGATAAAGAGGAGAGCAAGAAGAAACGCTTGAATAAAAGTCAGAGTAAGAGCTGGAGGTGAGGAGGGAGGCAAGCGGGTGTGTGGAGGGGGAAAAGGAAAGGAAAGAAAAAGATCCTCACAAGCAGAATCAATATGAGATGTTGAAAGAGGCAAGATATAATGTATATTATCTGTTTAAACGGTCATGCCAATAAAGTGACTGAAATTGAAAAATCGAAATTGACACAGGAGAGGAGAGAGTGACATGGACAAAGGGTTGCATACACAGAAATGCTGAGGCAGACTGCAGTAGAGACAAAGTTGCAGGGAGACAAAGAAAAGCAGAAATGAGACAGTCCTAACAAGCACAATGTGTAAATCATGAAGAGAGGGTGACTAAGAAAAGGTGAAAAGGACAGAGAATTAAGAGCAGGTGGAGATACAGAGTAAATGGTGACACCACAGAGAGTGAGAGAGAGAGGGGAAAAGCAAAAAGGGCACTTTAAATCTAGACTGGAACTGCCTAAGAGTGTCAAAACAGCCAGACTTTGGATATTGATATTCTTACAGAGAACCACTGGAGCCATTTTACTAATTGATAAATAATACTTCATTATTGTGTCACACTTCATTTCACTCTGGCCCTTTTGAGCTGCTATCAGGATTTGATTAAGTACTAGGCCTAAACAATCATCATTTCGTCATGTTTATCATGGTAGACTGAGAGATCTGGGGATGGATGGATGGATGGATGGATGGATACAAAGAGACAGATGACATTATTGTAGTTTCATTGTCTCTGTTATTTCCTGCTAACACTACAGTACAAACAACATAATAGTCGACTATTGTGATCTTAGAGTTAACCTGATAAAAGCGGCTTTAAATCAAAATGGTTAAATAATTTTAAATTATAGAGAGGCAAAGGCAAGCACCACATCTGGGATTCTGTTTTATTATATATTTATATATATATATATATATATATATATAAGCTAGGACATAATATTTGGCAGCTTTATTCATATTCTTAAGTCAAGGCTCAAGAAAGCTTTATTGTCAAATGCATAAAGGGAATGAGTGGTATTGTAGGATGATGTTCTTAGTGTGCTGCCATGTCAGATTCCACAGAAAAATATAAGTCAGATACAATCAAAAAAGGACCAAATAGAAATTATATTACACAGAAACATATCAGTAATTTTTAAATCACACAGTAAAAGATGATAAGGTATATACACCCTGTATCTTCCTCAGCAACTGCATCCCCTATTAGTCTTATGTTGATAGAACCCCATGAGAAGTACAATACAACTTTTTTAAGGCTAATATAGAGTGACTGAAAACAAGATACAAATAGTTGACCGAGGGAAAAAACAACAAGTGTTCTAGTAAGGTGTTCAGGCCCTTATACAAGCCGCCACATCAGCTTCAGTGCTCTAGATTCTAAAAGTTGAGGAAATCCACTGGAGAGATGAACGCCATGCTTTCAAATAGATATTCCCTCATTTGATGTTTTGATGATAGTGGTGGAGAGCGCTGTCTACCACAACGCTCCAAAACCTCCCATATCGTCAAACCATTCATTCTGTTTGGAAGCATCCGCATTTGTTATATTTATCCACTCTTTTCAAGTTTTTTCATTTATTTTTGCCATCTGTTGCTGTATGTAAATGGTTTAACATCTCACTATTCATTTATCTACTGTGAGTAGGAGATAAGTGAATGTATCCAGTCACCAAACTTCTAACTTTAAATTCAAGTCGCAAGGTATTAATTGTATTCATTATTATTAATTTGATTAAGAAAATACTTTGAATGACATGTGGTTGTCCTCTAAAGAATGGGACAAACACTTTCTGCTGTTTTCCCTCCCTGCCAAACTGTTAACTGTTTCTCATTCAGAGTAAGAGAAGTGTGGAAGACTGTTAAGGTGTACAGAGGGCTAACATCTGGTGCATTTTGGCAAATAATAAGCCATGATTATTACTGTTAGTGAAGGTGTGTGTGGAAAAGAGGAAAGAAAGAAATACTAAGAATGTTAACAACTATTTTTCAAGACATTAAACCTGTCTCATTTGAAAACTGGTTGATCATGAGCTTAGAAAATGTCTTCCCTTTGATTAGCATAACTACAATGGATATCACCACATATTTGAGGTAAATGCACAACAAACATAACCCCTCTGGTCACCCCACTTCATGATGTCCAGTGTGAACAATGTCTAAAGTTACGTAATCAAGGGAAAGGGAGGGGAAAGCGTAGAGCCATGGTGGGAAAGGTTTAAAGGATAATGGCAAATGGGGACTTCTTGAGTAAGTGATTTGAATGAGTTTTAGAGAGACATTTAATTCAATTTGCTGTGCTTCACAATTTGCATTCTGGGTGAGTAAGAGGAAAAGATGGGTTTGGGCTTTTTATTGAGCAGTGAACACTCACATACAGATACACACGCACTCTGCCTGACTATGTATGTGCTAAATATCTCCATTTCAGTGAAACAATGTCAAGTGGTCAAGCGTATAACATGGTTTCAACTAAAATATGTGTGTGTGTGTGTGTGTGTGTGTGTGTGTGTGTGTGTGTGTGTGTGTGTGTGTGTGTGTGTGTGTGTGTGTGTGTTTGTGTGCACCCAATACCATCAGCTATGAAATGGATGAAATTGGAGCACTGCACTCTAAACCTGATGGGGACAGCTGGGCGAGGATAACCTTGATGCAGCTGTTTGGCTTGAAAGCCAAAGATGGGTCAATGAAAAAAAGAGGCAGGTCTGCAGGTTAATCTGGTAGGAAACTCCATTTTTAAATGTACCATAAATAAAAATGTTACTAGTGAAAAAATAAAATATGCTACTACACAAACAAGTTAAAATCATCAATCAATCATCATAAGCATGGGGCTATTTTGACTGGGGACTACAGCTCTACAGATAAAATTATTCTCTACCCATCCTTCTGTTTTCTAAACTATTTATCCTTTATAGAGTCACAGGGGGCTGAAGCTTATCCCAGCATGCACTGGGCAGGGTACACCCTAGACAGGTCATCTTTCTATCATGGGGCTAACACATACAAAGACAAACGCATTTACACTGACATTCACACTTACAGATCATTTCCAGTTCACATGACTGGATTTGGACTGTGGAAGAAAATGCACACAGACAGGGAGGACATGCAAACTCCCAAAGTTATTATTATTATTATTATTATTATTATTATTATTATTATTATTATTATTATTATTATTATTATTATTATTATTATTATTATTAGACATTAAAATTAGTTATTACAGGAGCAAATATAATCTTTGGATTTGGACATTGGTGAGTACATTGGTATTAGACTACAGTGAGTTTTGACTTCACATTGTGACTAGATGACAGGCTTCCTAACAAGTGCAAACCTCCCAACACACATCTCTACAATTATGCTTCTGCCCTATTTACCTTTTCCCACCTCACCTAACTGTAGCCTAGCAACCTATAGGCCATCCCCTGGGCTACACAAGCTAACCGGCCTCATTTATTTTTCTAGAAAGAAAAAAACAATAACAGCTTTGTCAAAATCGCTGGTGTTGAACATATTAACAAGACTTTAATTAGCTGTAGCTTGGTAACACAAGTGCTACCCCACTATAGCACTTGATAGTGCAAGAAAGCTATATTGAAGCCACAGTGAAAGACAAGGCCATATGGCAAAAATGTGCAAATGAGCATAATTATTATGTATATATACTGTATTTATGTAAAATAAAGGCCATAGTGGATTTTTTTTTTGTTTTTGGGGGGGGGGGGTTGGGTTGGGATGGGGGGGTGGGGGGGGGTATAATAATTGCACAAGGTCTCCATAAATTAGGGGTTGAACATTTCCAAAGGAACTGTTGCACATAGCAACATAATAAAGCTGATTGAGAGGGCTGAAATTTGAAAAACCTTAACTTTTTTTTACATTTTGAAAAATTATATAGCCGAAGATACCTTAAAATTACTTCAGACAGAGAGAGTGTGCTAAAAAGAGAGAAGAACCTGAACAGAATAAAGACTGAGGGAACTATCTGTACTGAAAGTTTCACAGTCTCACACTCATTTATTTCACTCTGTCTGTCTCTGTCTGCTGTTGGTGTATCAAATCTCCTCATATATCATTATGCTTCTGTCCTCCACGACACATTTGATGTAATATCCTTCAGATAAACTCCAATCTCACACAGAGCTAAGAACACTGAGGGTGGATAAAGATCCAAATGGATTATTTACCAGTTGGGGACACATAAGATACCAACTTAGCTGACAAGAATGAATGGTAAGCCCCAGAATTTGTTGCCAGAAAGAAGCATCACGTCCAAACGGGGCTTATAGATAAGAAACGCAGCCAGTTGAAACACAAAGTAAAAATGGACGTCTGCTCTTCATAATTGACTGCATGATGTTGAGCACACAGTCAGTCTCAAAATGTGACAACGTGCTTGTGCATTCCTTCCTTCTAAGGTAACTCTGGAAATAACATTCTCCACAAGGAGTATTGACTTTAATGCAACAGTAAAATATTTGAGTCTCTTTTGAGTCGTCTTTGTCTGTCTCTTTACCTTTGCACACACTGAAGAACAATGTGTCCATTATCAACAAAGTACAAGAAGAACAGTACCAAATATTACAGCAGTCCTGGTGTTCTGGTGTATTTTTAAAACTATGTTGCACAAACCGAGCAATGGTGGGGAATCTGTGCCTGCAGGATCCTTGTGGCTTGAAAAGGCTGCTGACATGTTTTTTCTGAGGCATTTTTACAGGATGAAAGACAATATTTCCCACATTTGCAATATAAACCATAAAAAAACAAATACACTCTCTGACTAAATGTATTTGAAAGGCAGACAGTGACTCTTCAACAATGTGTTATTTAACAGCAGATTAAATATTAACCAGCAGCTGAGAACTGTCAGACTCAAAACCCCTGAGGAGGGTGGATAGTAAGACAATAACAGATTGACGAAGAGAGAGAGAGGAAAGAGAGAGTGATAACGAGGGAGGCAGAGAGAAAATAAGGAAGTCAGAGAAAGACATTAAAAGGACAAATGGTATAGATAAAAAGAAAGACAGAGAAAAATAACAAGACAAAGACAGACAAAAAGACAAATAGATATTTGCTTTCCTTCACTGAAAATCAACTAAGGTGCTGTCCTGTTGTATGGAAAGCATATGACTAAACCCCACTGTCACAACACCCAATACTCTAAAGTCGAACTGATTGTTTATTGTTAGATTTCATTGCTAAAACAATACTCTCACGAAAGCTTGACAATCATGGCATCATGTTCATTTAACTTCTCAGATTTGAGGGGAGAGCAGAGAATGCTTCACTGAAAGGAAAATCACATGCTGAGTCCATCTCTGGATACTTCTTGAGGACAGTAAAGAATTAAAAAAAAATGTATGAAATTTGTCATGGGGAAGTAATTTTGCAAATCCAAAACAAAACTACAGTATTTATTCAAGAGAATTTAGTAATTTTGTGGTTTAAGAGAGCTACGTGTCTTTCTTTTATACATTTACATACAGATACTGTACATACAAACACACAAACAGCATCAGCAATCCCTCTATTTCCACTTTTGGCTAGACTGCAACAGCGGGGCCAGCTCTATAAACGCGAAAGTCTGTGATTGACTGTGTGATGAAGTTATACCATTGATCGGCTGAATGCTGCCACTTCCTGTATCTGTTTCAAATTAAAAGTCCTAATTTACAATTAAAAGCCCTCTACTGTTTCATGCATGGTCAAGCTGTACTAGATTTTGACCAAGCGGCAACCTCCAGGGCCGAAAAATGAAGCCAATGCCGAAGTATCAAAAACTGCAGTTCTTCGAATGGCCACTCGAGGCTGACTCCAAAAGCGAGTCAATTCCCATAAATGACCATGTTCAGAAGCTCAACTTTACAGCAGAAATAAACATGTTCGAATGGCCACTCGAGGCTGACTCCAAAAGCGAGTCAATTCCCATAAATGACCATGTTCAGAAGCTCAACTTTACAGCAGAAATAAACATGTTTACAGCCTGGTACAAAAATCAGTTTTGGTCTCCATAGCTAATTTCCCCATTCATGACAACTGTGCAGGGGGTGAATTTTTATATGATTCAACTGTTTAAATTTTATTAAAGCTTAATATTATGTATGATAAAAGGCATGGCCCCTTTGAGTAACAGGTGGGTGCTGTCAACAGCAAGTTGCTACCACACTGACAATGTTGGTTAGGTAACATAATCATGGTGTGACCCTAGATTCACAGAGTAGGCATAGCCATAGCTATTGCTATTTCAGCATGTTTTCAGTTCATGTTAAAGGTAAGTGAAATGTTTTATTGAAAAAATGCCTAAAAAATTCTTGTTCAGCTTTTGGTTGTACTAAAAAACCCCTAAAGGGTCACGTGTTCAGTTTTAAGTACATTTTGTTTTAATGGTTTTAAAGCTATTTTTCATTTGCAAAAAATAGCATTAGCATTAGCATAATCATAGTTAACCATAAACTGTTTGTCAACAGCTCTACCCTGTTGTCCAAATATGGTCACTTCTGGCTCCAAAAATCCAAGATGGTGATGGTCAAAATGTAAACTCAAGGCTTCAAAATGGGAGTCCACAAACCAATGGGTGATGTCATGGAGGCAAACACCACACACACACACACACACACACACACACACACACACACATACACACATACACACACTCACACACATACACAAACAAACACAAACAGAAAGTATCAGACCCTTTGAGTTGTCATCCCGACACCTCTGTAGTTTCACTCTGGGCTTCAGAAGGAGAGAAGCGGGGGGGGGGGACAACACAACAGAGTCTTTTGAAGTCTCCTCTCCCCTGTTTTGTCAAAGAACTTTGACAAGAGTGGAGGAGGAGTGCTGATGAGAGCAAGAGGAGATGGCTCCTAATTGGCTGCATGAAGAAGAGGAGGACAAGGCCAAGGAGGTTTCCTGATACAACTCAGGCAAGTGAGTGACAGTGCACATGTGTGTGCGTGGTCACTACACCCACACAGATAATAGTCATTCACATTACACACACACAAAACAATCTGACTAAGAAAAGGATCCTGGTTATTTATAATAAATTATGTTTAGGTGTGAGCCTATAGCACAAGTTTAATTTTGCAATTGTGCAAGAAAAGATGTTTATGTTGTTCTCATGAAGTGGAATTTTTGTACAATTCCTGTGCACATATATTTTATTGCATTAGTACTGCAGTATTCCATTGCAGTAATAATGACGGACTGAGGATAGGAGTAGGATGTGGGATTTCTTCAATGGCTGTTACTATTGTTCACAATTATGTAGCAACATCTCACTCAAGGACACTGTCATATAAGATACAATAAGAATGAGGCTTTTCTTCTGCTTTTCTCATATACTGTATGTGCTGGGGGATTAACTATTCTGGATGTTCTGTCAAACTGAGTATTCTGTCTCATCATAACATCTGCAGCACAATGTGGGTCATTGTGGAAGGAGAAGAGAGAAGAAATATATGTCACAATAAAAAAGACAAGACACTCCATTATGTACACACATGCACACACACACAACACAAATCATTGAGCAAATTCCCAGATGATGTTTCAATCTCACAACCAACTTTCACCAGAACCATTACACACAAGAAGCTACAGTAAGAGTGGAGGAGGAGGAGAAAAATAGGAAAAAGGAGAAACAAAGAAAGTTCAAGAGGAAAGAAATAAAGAAAACAGAGTAACACAGACACAGCAGAATAAAGAAGGAAAAGACAATGACAAAGACAAGGAGAGAGTAAAGAAAGTGAAAGTAGGGAGCCAGCAGTGTGCTGTCACTGAGTGAAATGCCACCCAGCCTGTCACATATCTCTACAATATTAATTACACTGTGCCACCCTTCTGAATAATGGAACAGTCCTATTTAACCAGACTGAATAATTTAGCAGCTGCTTGGCCTAGTGTATATAACAGGATCAATAAGCACCAAGCACAGGTAATGAAATTCCAAAGGGAACCTCAAGGATGAAAGTTGAGTTCACCTGCACTCAGAGTTAGAGCCTATTCACAGCATCTGTATGTGTGTGCGAACGTGTGCATGTGCATGTGCGTGCGTGTCTGTGTGACTGTTTTAACCATGCAGACCCTTGAGAAGTCTTTGTGTGTGTTTGTGTGTTGCACTCTCACTTGATGTATTTATGAATATGTATTAGGGTTCCAAGGTGAAAATCTTTTATGTGCATAATGCTTACACAGAACTGAAAAGTATTTGAGTAAAAACAAGAGAGATACAATAAGGCTGTCTTTTTAAATTTGTCCTCCTTTGCAAGTGAGTCTGGTGTTAGCTCTGATGCTGGACTTTCACACTATTAAGTTTCTGGATGGCTACTTGAGTGAAGAAGCCATCTATTGCATTTTATGTTAATAAAGTTCTGCATCAAATAAATGTTTAAAATATGAAACCCACCTAGGAGAAGGTGAGCTTCCACTAAAATTGATGTGCTTCCCTGTTATGTGGCCCATGATGCATGGGTGTCGTTGCCCTGGGCCCGGCTGAGCTGCATCTACAAGCTTCTCTGAGCAAGTTTTATATGTTTTCTTAAGAAGTTCATAATACAAAGAGCAATAATTGTCATTCTGTTGGAAGTCTCCATCAACCATTTTATAATGGTGGTTTCTGAGGAAAATAGGATCTCGGATTTTGTCATAAAAATGTTTTTGTTATGTTTTTTGTTTTCTGTACACACTGTTATTCTATTGCACATCTGTCTGTCCTAGAAGAGAGATTCCTCCTCCTCCTCCTGAGCTTTCTTCGATTGTCCCTGAGATACTGGGCTATACAGATAAAATTGACTTGACTTGACATGAGTTATTTATAGAAGTTTATGATGATTAAGGGTCACCTCAAGACATGTTTTGAGATGTAAAATTATTGTGCTTTGAATAATAATTTGTCTAATGTGTTTTTTCTACAAAAAGTTAAATTAACTAGTTAAATATTCTTGAATGACATCTGCATCTGCTTCTCCCTTATTGAAAATTTCTGAATCCATATGTCAGTGGAGACTTTAATTTTCCACATCAGACATACACATGAGTTGCATATTGGAAAACAACTGGCTCCAAACCAGTTGTGATGATACAAATCCTGCTTCTATGTATACAGGGAAACTTTCCACTTTCAGCAGATGAATGTGAAAACAGCCTTGTAGTGTCAAATGCTGCGCATACATCATTCTGCACAGTGAAGCTCAAACATCCAAGTGAAGGAACCAAAAGAAAATCATATTTTTGAGTGGGGAGGGGGGACTTTAAATGCCACACTTCACTTCAACTGGTCCGTGCTGTCACAAGAACATATACACAGACTCATTAGTACATACTTTACATAGACAAATATTTACCAAATTTTGCTGTACAGATTTCTAGATGCAGCACTTAGATGTACGTAGATATTTACAGACAAATTGTTCTATAAAAACACAATCTTGGTTATATATTGTAAGTGCACACATACACAGACATACACACATAAACACACACACACACACAGAATAGAATAGAAAAAAAAGGTTGAAGCAATAATAGCATTGTGTTTCAAGTGAATGTGTTTTTATGTCCACATTGTGTGGGTCTCTGTGTGTCCTTTAGGAAATGTACTGTAGCCTAGAGCATGCATACATGTGTGAATGAGTGTCTATGCAAATAAGTGTGTGTTTGTGTGTGTGTCAGCTGGGCACGGCAATCCTCTTCCCAATTAGTCAACCTTGCCATCCTCCCCTCCCTGGGAAATGGATGTAAGCAAAAAGTTAAAAGACTTAATTCATAAATAAATCACACAGTAAATAATAGGTGTTTGTGTTGCTTGCGACAGTAGACAAGGCTGTATGCTAGTCCAGGGAGGGAGAAGATTTACTCGTGTATGCTGCACAAGCTGGATGAGGCAAGACCATTGAAGACAGTAAATATGCATCACCAGTAGCTGCTAGTGAATACAACAGGTACAAAAAGCAAGGAAAGAATGACGGGTACAGAGATACAGGATGCTTTTAGAGAAGGAGACAAGGGAGTTGTGAAACAGGCAGAGAAGGAGCAGGAGGACACAGAGAAAATGAAGAGGTGTACGGCTGCAGAAGAGGGGGAAGCAGAGAGACTGAGAAGAGGGAGATGAATGGAGATGGAGATGAAGGGAAGAGAGGTAGATGAGGAGGGAAAAGACAAGCAGGAGAGAAGAAACACTAAGGAGAAAAGACAGAAGGATGAAGACTTTTTTTTTACTGTTGATTATAGCAGACTTGAAATAGCAGTAGAGAAAAGTCTTGTGCTCTACCGGTTTCAACTTGTTGTAAATCACCATGGAGATGACCAAAAGGAAAAGGCAAATTTGCTCAACTGCTGTGTTTACATTACATTTTGCTAAAAAGAGAGAGAGAGAGAGAGAGAGAGAGAGAGAGAGAGAAAGAGAAAGAGAGAGAGAGAGATTTATTATTATTATTATTATTATTATTATTATTATTATTATTATTATTATTAATTTCAATGACACAAACATACATTTTAAAGAAAAGTAGCTAACTTTGACAGAAAAGAGTTTGACCAGTAAATGTTAAGCCTAATGAGAACTCAGACCTGCACCACTTTTTAGCAAAGATTCACACTGCATTCATACTGGATGTACAGATATTTGAGGTGTTTTTGATGGCAAACACCATGCAGAATGAGTATGAGAAATGTTGAACTAAAGCTAGACAATGCAGTAGAAAGCACAGGCACCATTGTCACTGCTTACATTTTGAAGACACTTATTCCAACTCTGCATATCACGCCATGAAATGATTAAATATTCACATACAAAGAGAGAGAGAGGGATAATTACATGCACACACAATCTACTTACCCAAGCATATATTTTCCATGAATCCTTACAGGCACTGAGCCATAGCCTAGAGTTATTACACCTCCACATTCCCTCACTTACTCTCAATGTTTCAGTTTGGGTCTCACTTTCTCTCTATGTCCCCCATAATCAGCTCATTCTCCAGCTTGGTTTCTTTCCCAACTCATCTGGAAAACATTGACTCATTGACTCATGACTCATTGTCTCTCAGTGAATGGTCATTACTTTTTGGATAAAATGCAATTCTGAGTGCTGCTTGGAGCTACAACAACCTTGTCCATAAGCTGCCTGCCTTTTGTGGCCACATAAATTGGTCAAGGTAGAATTCAGTTGCAGTGTGATAATGCTTAATGTCTCAACAGCTGAAAGCCCATCTATCAGCATTTAGTAATACTCTGCACTGTGCCAAATTATGCTTGACTATTTCCTTTTGTTACTCATTTACATTTTTTACATCAGTGTTCAATAAGTAGATTGTGATGTAAAAGGAAAATACATGTCATGCATCTGTTACCATAAATTATACAAGCATTACAATATCACAGCTTCACAATATACCAAAATACTTTTAGTTAAATTAGTAAATTAGATCCTGGAATGAAACTAGAGCAGAAAACAGAGCTAAACAATTTTACCTTGCCAACTAAACACAGATTAGGTCCTGATGGCCACTCAAACTATTGCTTCAACACCTTTGACAAATAATCATCAGATCATCAAAATAATTTGATATTTCATTTTATATGAGAAATTCACTACTGTTCATTTGAGCTCATGAGGACCAACAGATTTAATGTCACAACAGATCTTCTTCACAACTTCAATTACTCTATGAAGTTCTCTGCAGATATTGTGGCATCTTCTTCATTTAATGTGTTACCGGACAGAGAATCTATGCCTTACTGTGGTTGAGGAAATAGTGATTTTGATTCAATTCTCTACATATACACACATGGACTAGCACACACACACACACACACACACACACACACACACACTAGTTTCTCTTCAAATATCCCTTCCTATCCCCCTGCGGAGCCTGCCTTTTTCCCAACGACTTTCATTTTTATTAGAGCACTTGGAATCTGATTAAGTCCTATTTGGAGTGTTAATTAGCTGAGCTGCTCTGCTCCAACTGTCTGTACACTGAATAAGGTCAGGACAACAATGACAAAACCATCAGGTTTCTTTGAGAGCAACTCAGAAGTTCAGTGTTGTGACAATATAATACACCTTTTTACATGGGACAAGTCAATTTATTGTGAACATAAATAGCAGTACAAAAAAAGAGAACACTTGCATAAAAACAATTGAAGTCATATAATGGTCTGAGCACTGTTCTTACAAGACTGTCCTCAGCAGAAAAATGGCAGAACTGGATGTTTTTTTGTGTTAATAGACCTGCTTATTGTCCTCTATTGACCTCTTGTAGTCTTGTGAATAAATACTTTCTTCTCTCAGCAGCAAAGGGTCACAACAGTGTTGCACAGCTGCAAAAAGGGAGGGAGGTTGTTGGTTGGATGGTTGGGCATATGATGCATGTGACCTTGACTCAAGTGACCATGGTATTTGTCCCATCTCCTACCAACAATTTATGTCATTTTCTTTGATCCTAACATAGCCTTTTGCTCTTTTTACCAAAGTATTCTGAATTAACTAACTCATCTAGACCAATTACTTTCACTGTTAACGTAACTTACATGGTTTTCACAGGACAGGGACAGGAGATGTCATGGCTTCATGTCAAAATGTTTCCCGTGCAGTTAAAATGGAGTCTAAAAAAGGAAACTTTTTCAATGATGCATAACACAACTGTTTTGTTTCGGTGTCATCCCTTCAGAATAATAAAAAAGACATGGCTTCTTTGCAGGCAACATTTTGCACAGATGTTCAACAACTACTGGGAAAAATCTCAGCAGAAGAGGCAAAGACACCAGTGTCTCTCCTGGCAGCAGCCTCAGAAGACTAAAACACAACACAGCTCTAAAATACCCGCCTTTTATAGACCGGAAAAGCTCACTGTTGTGATAATTTACTATTCAGTATTGGTTTCCCCACCTGCTCATATTGAATTGAACAATTCCCTATGTTTTTGGTGGAAAGTGTCAAAAGGAGTTCTGGAAGAAAAACATGAAAAAGAATCCGATGATTAATGACATAAAACACTTTAAAAGTATCCAAAGTTTAAAGTATTTGTTTGTATGAGACAACAAAATCTCCTGTCATTCACTCTGTGCGATATCTGTTTCAGTCTAGAGTCTCCCCTCAGCTGTACCACCAAAACTCACTGTAACAGCGGCTTGTGTTGCCATGGCAATTAACAAGACTTGTGAATATCAAAGTCACAGAGACAAGAGGCTTATGACTTTCACACAGAGAGATCACTCAACTGACAAATGGATTAATTAAAGCTCAGGCTTACTTTTACCCTGAAAGCCTTGGTTGTATTATTTCCCCTGATCCAAGAGAAACAAAAGCTCTTCGCCAACGGTCCATGTTGGATGCAATTCTACATTTTACCAAACAGCTTATATTATTTCTGTGGAAAAAGAGGGATGTATGTGTGTGATTATGTGTTTGTGTGTGTCTGTGAGAGTCAACGTGAGAATTTAAGGCCTTCAGAACAAGACCAATTTTGCAAACAGATGGGATTTCAAGAGATCCTTTCTCTTTGGGTCTGTTTGAGGGCTGGGGCTTGTGTTTAATTTGTTTTTCTGGCCAAGAGTTAGATAAGAAGTTAGATGTCTGCATGTTAAATGTATAAGGCTACAGCCAGCAGCCAGCTGTCAGAAGGTAACAAATTCTACCTACCAGCACCTCTGAACTTCCCTAACAAACACATTGTATCTTGTTTGTTTGATCCATTCAAAAACAAAAGTGTAAAAAGTACGAGTAAGAGTTTTTGCTGGTTACCTGTCAACCTCACAATGATGATAAGACTCCAATCTAACTGTTTCCTCCTGTTTTCAGTCATTGAGCTAAACTAAGCTAACCTGTTGGCCACAGCTTCATATTTTTCCTACATGTACGTACTGTAGGTGATGAATGTTGGTGATATATATGTGGTGCTAAAGGATATGTAGAACAAATGTGTGTATGGCTGTTTGTGTGTACAGTATGTGTGTTTGTTTGTGTGCTTGCGCATGTGTGTATAATAGGTTCTGGTTTTACTCCTTTTGGCTTCACTGCGTGTATAAGCAGAGCACACCGATGAATAATGAGGCTATTACAACCACAGCAGACCACAGAGCACCGCCTGGTCTCATTCAATAATGTGTGTGTGTCAGCCTGTGTGTACAGTGTGTGTGTGTGTTATAAGTGTGTTATCCTTCTAGTCAATATGCCTGATGCCTTGCTCTATATATTCTTTCTATGAAACACTCCTGGAGCATCAGGGGTAATTCAATATTCAGTTTATGGAATGAGTCCTGTGGAGAATTGGTGTGTGTGTGTGTGTGTGTGTGTGTGTGTGTGTGTGTGTGTGTGTGTGTGTGTGTGTGATGATATTTAAAAAATAAACACACATACATTTGAGAGCATTTTATTGACTCTCCTCCATTCTGAAAGCTCTTTACTTAAAATCAACTTACAGATACAACACCTCACACTTGGCCCCATCTTACCTTTCCTAAATCCTATTTGTAACCTCATCCCATAATTTAAAATATTAGTTGCTGGTCCTTCCCCCTGGAGGACTAGCAACAATGCCCCGGTTTAGTCATTTTTTAAAGTACAGCCCTATCTGTGAGGATGTCAAGACCTCTAGCAATAGCAATCAAAGTAAGAAATAGAAAGAGGCAATGCCCTGTACTGACTTCATGTACACGCACACACACTAGTGTCCTTCAGAGTGAAAGAGAATCAGGTGTTAACCTTTGCAGTCCTTCATCTGGGTCATTAAAAAGCTGCAGGATTACAGCACCCTCTACTCTCTACGCTTCTGATAATATTACTGCCAAATGCCACATATGCCAATAAGGAAGAAAAGACAGGAACAGATACGTCAATTTTAGGCTTTTTTAGAACTATTAGTCTGTTTTATATTTCGTAACAGATGATGTATCTTTTTTTAAGTATGCTGTGCTGTTGCTCTAATACAAACGTAGCTAATTTATGTTTTTTGACAGAATCAGTAAAGCACTTTTAAAGTATAAAGCAAAAAAAAAAAATGTAATAGTGTAAAAAAAGAAACTTTAATCCTGTCAAGGAACACTTTTGTTTAGTTTTAGTTTAGTGTAGAGTTTCAGAAGTCATATTAATGGAGCTCAGGTCAAAGGGTTTTCGGTCAAATTCTTCAAAGGTGAAACATTTAACATTTTGGAAAATAAAAAGAAAGAAAGAAGAAAATGCACAGTTAAGGTAATTACATATCAGAATTATTGTTATCAATTAATTAAATTAGTTTTCAGAAATGAAACTGATTTGAAAATGTGTGTCCAAGGGGGAAAAAATCCTTGACAATGCTTCTTGAAGTGTGCTTGGTTGTAAGACAGCCAGCCAGGAAGACAGCACTTCACTTCCTGACCTTGTCACCTCCTGCAGCTTCTGATAATGGCTGCTCTGTGATCAATCCCCCTGTGTAAAGACATCTTTTCACCTCCCCAGTGGTTGGCTTTTCATCTGTCCCAGTTCAACTCTGAGCAGTGTGAGAAGGAAAAACCAGCAGTTTGAATAAAGAAAAGAATAATGAGTAGTGATAGCCACTGTGGTTGAAGAAACATAGAGCAGTGTTATATAGCCCACCTACTGTATGAAACTTTAACTCAAGCAGTCGGTCACAGTGTGTGTGAAGGCAGACTTTCCCTTTGACTGCTGTAAGATATTCAAAGTGTGTGGTGTGTTCTGATGTTAAATTCTGATGTTAGTTCTGATATTAAATTCCCAATTCATGAGCAAAGTCACATCAATCAAATTGTCAGATTGATTTCTATCTTTTTACTATTGTACAAAGGTTGTACACTAGAATGGACAAAGGACTTTCAGCTAAGGAAAGCGAAAAAGTTTGCACGAAGGCTTTTAATTCTTCTATTTTGGCCACGCGACCTATTGTTCACATTAGCATGTAGGGTGTGTCAAATGTGATCCCATTTATTTTACAAGATCAAAGAAACAATCACATTGATCACTCAGCATCTGTACTCCAGACAGGTCAGCCAAAATGATTTACACAGAGAAACATGTATACATTCATGCCCATGTGTGTGTGTTCAATATGTGGAAAGTTAATATGTCTAAATGCAATCGTACATAGTTCACAATTTACACAGAACAAACACACATAAGTTACAGTAAGTGGTGAGCAAAGTAAGGCTTTAATATGGACAAATCTAGCCAGGAACACAGACTACTAATAATGTATCAATAAACAAGATTGTATACTAACTAATAAAGGAAGACATCTGCACACTGAATACCGGGGTCACCTTCAAACCAGGTGATTACAGGCAGAAAAGAGGAGAGGAAAAAGGTAAAAGGAAAGTAAAAGAAGAAACAGGAGAGAAGAATGTGGTAGACTTGTAGAGAAAAAAGGATTTGTAATCAAATAAATGCCCATAAAATAAATACCCATGGGTATGCTATGTCTTTTTTTCGATTCACTTTAAGATGTTCACACACCCACACACACACAGCAAGGAGCATAATAAGGAGTGGCTACAAAGCACCCCTTCAAATAATATAACATGTCACATGGACACTTCTGCAAGGTGACTGTTAAAAGGGTTACAGTATGTTCAAGTATCTTGGATAGATATGTGAAATGAGAATTTACTAATAACATGTAAGATTTGACTGATAAAATAATCACTCTTTAAAAGGAGATTTATTGAATAAACACATTTAACCCCCCTCTACACTTTCAATCATCCCCTTACCTTTATTAGCTTCAATAAAACTTCATTTGAAAATCACTTGTAAAGCTCAAGGACACCTGCTAATACAAAAAGTTAACCCGGGATACTGACAGACATCTGAAGTTGGAAAGGGGGGTGGTAGTATCTGCTTTAAAACCAAGCCAAAATACATTCATCAGCACTCTGGCAGAGAGCTGACACCATGGTGAAGCACATCTATATTGCATCAACAATTTTCAATTCAATTTGGCACCAATAAAAACATATTTTCTTGGGCATGGATTCAAAGCTTTCACTGCCAAACAAAAAGCAGCAATTAGAGAAGTGGGCATCTTAAGAGAAGATGAAAGTGCATGAAATCCCCCCGGTTACCAATTACAAGATTTATATCTCTTGTGGATGAACTATCCTCAGTCTGGTAAGGTTTTTAATAACTAAGACTTAAACCTTGCAAAAATGTGCATTTTTGTTTTTTGTTGTTGTTTTTCTTAATTTGTTTCTAATAAAGTAGGAAAACCATGATTGAGAATTGTTTTGATGCCACTTTTGTTATGAAGAGAACCTGGCTAACTTTTTTCAGATGTTTGTTTATTTGAAAGGTCCACTGCCGGTATCAACGGGGCTAAAGTTGATACTGTGATCAACTGGTCTAAAGCTATCAAGATCATCCAGAGGCTTAACTAAACCCAACATCAATGCCTTTCACATAATTCTTTCTATTTAGTACTATGGGTTATGTACATGTATGTTTATAATTAGTATATGTTGTTTGTTGTCTCTGTCGTCATTGTGGTCGTTTGTTACTGTGACATTTACTAATGAATGCTGGTCTGTGTCTATGGTGTTTTATTTATTACATGAATTCATTATTGTTTTTATTTATTTCGGCTTTTTCTGTGTGTATTACTATTCTTTGTCTTTATTTCATTCTTTACCCCTTTCTACATTCTTTATTGATTTATTTATTTATTTTTCCTTCTCTTGTCTTTTATCCAGTCCTGCTGACTAACTCCTGTTCCCAGAGTAATGTTACCTATGTGCTTGGTGATCTGCAATTTTGTTTTGCATTATCTCAATAAACAATTGATCAAAAGAAAACTGTATCATCAAAGTCACACTTTCTGTCTTACCAGATATTTCAGTGAAGTTCCTTTATTATTTGTGAGCTTTTGCCACAAATAATGATTTATTTATGTTTTCCTACATAATACAGGTGCACATAGTGTTTTTGTCTAATATTCATGAACGCCTGTTAGCGTCTCTGAATGTGTTGTGGCAGGAACACCCTCTTTGGACAGCCTCTCCTCGTCTCCAGCATGAACATGGAAGTTCGAATGCGGTAGCTTCGACTTCTGGGAGAGAATTTTTTACCTCTGAAAAGTCTAAATAAAAGCAGAAGAGGAGCTATATTTGATATGTCTCATCATAGAAACAAAATAATAAAAATCCAAGTGTATCAGGTAGAAGAAAACATAATTAGCTATTAAAATAGTTTAAATAAACAGATGACATCAACTGACCTTGTGTTGATGTTTTATTTTATTTTTAAATACTATAGTGTTTTATTTTTAAATACTATAGTGTTAAAGTGTATATAAAATATTTTCTGTTGGTTAATCAACAGGCTAAAATACACATATATGCTAAAATACAGTTGAAAGTACATGATCTTATTAGAGTTATTACAGTAAACAGTAGACTATACAGCAGACCTCTGTCACAATCAGACAACACACTCTGCCCAAGTTTACATACGTTGTGGTACAATGAAGCATGGCACCTCTCATCTGTATCTGACAGATATTTTTACAAGACGCATCACCACTTGTTCAGTGTAGATGTTCAGTCCAGATCAAATGTCATAGTTGCAGTCTCAGTGAAATACTCAACACAAAAAAGCATCAGGCTGAAGCAACTTCACCTATTTCACTGTTCTAATAATAATGTTAATGTATACTGTATCTATATCATTAAAATGACTTTTATGTTGTCCATTCTCTACATAACCTGTGTTATTTTTCAGCTGGTGCTTCTTTTCATTATTTCTGGACTATGTTTGGACAAGCATAGGATTTATCCATCTCTCTCGCATCAGTGTGTTTACGTCAAGTGCACTTTAGAAGTCCAGGCTGTGCAAAGAGAAAATAGAGTAGGTGATGCAACAACTGCTGTAAATGCATGAGCTGCATGCACACCTCTACTCTGTGGTTCACCCTAACAATAGTCCATAGCTATTGGCAACTGGGATACACTGGTCATACACATCTGTTACGGATCATGTGTGAATAAGCCCTAAGCCCCAGTAGCCATATTGTAAAGTATCTGGACAGGTCTCAGGTGGGCCAGTGAGAGGGATGCACCAGCTTTACTCATGTGAGAAAGACTTCCAGGTTAAAAAGTGCACTGACAACCAACACAGTATCAGTGTTCTTACAGCATTTTACCATGTTCCAAGTTCCAAGACCACTTAGCCTGCAAAGTATCCTAGTTTTAAAAGCTGTTCCCCTGAATCAAATACAGTTTTCGCAAGTCTTCAGGAGGAATGGAAAACATCCAAAAGCTATGTCGACCTAGAAAACTCTTCAAAACAAAATATATTTAAACTGAACATAAGCTATAAACTGTTGCATGAACTTAAATAATAGCATGTGATTACAACAGAAACAATTTATCAAATACCAATATGTGCCTTTTAAAGTTCCCACAGCTTTTGTGTTCTCAGGGGCTTTCACTTGATATTTTGTATGCTGAACACACTTAAAAGGAGAAATACTGACTACTTGAATATTGATGAAGTGTCAAAGATCCTACTTTCATAAACATGATGAGTGACCAAGTTGGTCGCACTTCAGGAGACTGCCCCCAATCTCCCTGCTAGTGATGGATTGTGATGTAGTTATGTCATTATGTTAGCTGGTCAATAGCAATTCTGGCTAAAATGAATTATGCACGCAGCATGTAAAATAATGACTGCAAATGAAACAAACATATGGTTAAGGTTAGGGAAACATTAATCAAATACGTTGTTTGCCCTTTGAAGAAGTTCCAATCCAGTTTGGCAGATGTCTGATGTCTAATATGCTGAAGAAAAATGTACCATATGGATGCATGACAAAAAAGAGAGAGAGACGAGGAGAGTGCAGAC
Organism: Euthynnus affinis; assembly: GCA_029490765.1. NCBI lineage: Eukaryota > Metazoa > Chordata > Actinopteri > Scombriformes > Scombridae > Euthynnus > Euthynnus affinis. The sequence continues at coordinate 17,890,764 of CM055839.1, forward strand.
AGCAGAGAGAATTAAGGCACAAAAGTGTCAGAAAGACAGACAGAGACTGCTGAATGTGTAATGACGTCTGGTCCACAGAAACACTTCTTCAAGAGAACTTTACAAAAGTAGGTATTCAGTCTGTATCATGAGCAGTTTTACTATTCCCCAAAGCATTATTTGCAAATGTTTCATATCTAAAATTCATAATTAACAGAATACAAGAAAGAACCACACACACACACACACACACACACACACACACATACGCAAACACACACACACACACACACCTCACTGCTTTGTCCTAATGTAAACACAGTTCCATGTAGACAAGGTGTAAACAAGTTTATCTGATTGTCTGCACCCTGAACCCTCCCTGCCTTTGTCCTTACAAATCCATCCTCTCCATTTCTTTCATCCACCCTCATTCCTCCCTCTTTTCTCTCCTTTCTTCCTCTGGGGCCCACTTCTGCACAGAGGGAATGGCAGCAGCGGCTTCAATAATTCACTTCCCCTCAGAACAGGTTGTGTTTGCATTGCAGGGTGCTGCAGGAGAGAATAGAGAAGGTGAGGAAAAAAAGATTAAAAAACAAGGAGGAATGAAGAATGAAGTTGAAATGGATGAAGGCTTTGAATAGAAAGACAGAATGAAAGTTAAAAAAAAACACAGCACAGGAGAAAACCGGCTGTGAGTAATCATGATGTCGAAAAACAAAGAAAAGGGAAAAAAAAGGAAATGTTTTAAGGGGGACAAGTCAGCCCCATCTGTGCTGCCACATGCACTTGTATGTCCTAAAAGGTGAGAAAGAGTATAATAAAAGAGGGAACAGGAATATATTGAGAAAAGCTCCTGGTGCAGAAAGCTAAAAAACAGGAGATGATGATGGTTAGAGTCTGATAAAAGCCAAGCCATCACCAATCACTGATACATTTTCATGCTGCAACCTGTGAATACCTCAGAGCTAAGTCTCAGAAGTCTCTTCCTCCAACTCTGCAAGCCCTTTTAGGTCTAAAGTGGTGTCTTAGTGTGCGCAATATTTGAAGTATTTGAACATTTAATCCTTTAGCTTGGCTTGTTTAGGCAGATGAGACCAAAGCTACTCAAACTTAGATGACACTGATTAACCACGGTGGCCAAAAGAGTGACAAACTATTTCAGAAAAACTACTGATTCAGGGCATATAGTGCAGCTTCACTTTTGTGTTATAATTCACTTGTTGTTCCATATGGTTGTGTTGGTATCTCATAAACCAACCCTGGAGCCCGTTTCACCAAATTTGCAACATACAAGCTGTGACTTGCAACATTATATCATTCCCTCTTGCTTTCATTTTGACATATTCAACTAATCAAGAGAAACAGCACTTGTGATCTATTCATGAGAAAGCGAGAGGACTGTAGGACAAATTTATCTGCAAAATGCAAACTGTATAGCAGCTGCTCATGCTTGACATAACTAAATGATAAATACATAAATACTTAATGCCAAAAATTAGAGCTGAAATGATTAGCCAATTAATTGATTAATTCTTTCCAGGTTTGGTGGTAAATTGCAACAAAGAATATGGGTTAGATCTAAGTCTGTTAAACTTAACCAAACTTACAGAAAAGGAAACCAGATTTGTTTCATCACCAACATTTCTTGGGTGGCCGGTTTCAATTCCTCTGTCCAGAAAAAAACAAGCTACTTGTGACTCAGTGTGATTGAAGTTCTCTTGTAAGTGCATAATGGGATCCACACATGAAAAAAAACCAAATGTAAAAATGCTGCAAAGTAAACTTTTCGAATATGGTTTGCGTTAAAGCAAATAGCGTTTAGGTCACACCCTCATTCCCGTTTTCTCTCGCTTTCTCGCACCGACTCATTCCTTCTGTTTCTTTCTCATTTTCTGAGCCCCTTGTTGGTCTAGCTCTCTGTCTCTAGGGAAGCCTTTCTTCTTTTAGCTGCTCTGTCTCTGGCCCTGCCCTTTTCAATGTCACTATCGCTGTGTCTCTCCCAGCTTTTTAATATGAGCCTTTCGCTCTGCCGTGTGTGCTTTTTCTCCTGTCTCCAGATTCAAGTCATTTCTATTGAATGTCAAAATTCCAACATTTCATCAGCATCAGCAGCATTAAGGTGCCTGAGGTGGGAAGGTGATGTTGCTGATAAATAAATTAGGTGATCTATTTCAGAGAAACTGTCATCTTCAGTTTCACATACACGAAATGATGTAACTTCAAATCACCTCAGATCCTCAAATGTGTGTAAAATGTGTACATCACAGCTGCAGAACTGTCAAAACCTACTGTTGCTTCTGTCTGTTTTATGTCTACATGTTTATAATCAGCTGACATATGAAAATACTACCATGTGTATCACTGATTTCTTTGAAAGAGAGTGTTTTGTGAAAAGAAGGTCTCACTCAGAAATATATTATTCATCATCTGTCACAGAAGGTTTTCAACCATCCAGCCTTCACCAGTGTGTACAAATGAAGGAATGCCTTCCTTGGTTATATGCATCTAGAATGATGCAGCAGGTGGTCATAGCAATCCCTGCGAACAGAATTCGAATAAAAGTGTGAAATTTGCCCAAAATTACCTGCAGCATTATCTTGCTTAACAACACCTCCATCTCAAATAAAGAATGTCTGGAGAAATTCATTTTTATGCAGCATAACATGTCCTGAGCCACAGGCATCATAGTAATTGAGTTCTAAATAATATTCTCATACACGCACCTGGAAATAGCAGCTCTCATTTGTTTTTATCTCTCCCCATACAACAAGTTTCCACAAGCTTGTGAACTCCTTTTTTTTACACTTTCAAAGAATTAAGAATCTGATCAATTCCAGTGCACAAGATTTTGATTAGAAATGGCTGCAACATTTGTCGTCCCTTACAGTGTATTAGAACAATAATGTGTTGTCCTGATATTTCCAGATTTCCAGGTACTGCAGTGACATTCATCAACTACAATAAGGATTCCCAACCAAAGGTTTTCTTTTGCAGCCCCCAGAGGGTAATAAATCAGCTAAACTGTAAAAATGAAAATAATGGACATATATATATATATATATATATATAAGTGGAAAATAAAAACACATATGATTTTTTCGCTTTACTCTCACCAATTACCAGCTGCAGTAGGCCAAACTGAGTGAGTTAACACCATGCACTGTGGTTGAGAGAGCATGAAAACTAGGCATGCAGAGAAGTCAAAATAGATAGTTGAAAGAAATGAACGGATCATTAAAAAGTCAAACTTCTGTCACGACAAGTATTAATGTAATTCAAAAAACAGGTTCAGACTATACAATATTTGTGTGACAAAATGCCACTGTATCAGATTTGGCAATGACTTGGCAGAGAGACATGACAGACTACATGTTGGTGTCTGACCAATCATAGCTTACATCAGAAGGAGGTGCCAGGGACAAACTTTGAGGAACAAGAGCGTAAACAAACAATAGGGTCCGAAGCTGCGTGTATGATACTAGCTGCCTGGTTGCCATAGCACCACAAACCTTTCCTTTGTTTCACAGTTCCATCTAGCAGCATGAGCCGCACAAACAACTTCATTCCTCTTTCGCTTCTGCATATTTACAGTTCTGTGTGGGAGAGCGATCTGTGCACCTAATGGTCAACATCACGGAACACATTGTGGAAGTTGTTGTACTTGGTGAGAGAACGTAATAAAAATTATGACACATTAGTCTTTTTGTAGGGACAGTGTGAAGCATCCCAGATGTGGCATCGGTTGTTGTCCATTGCCTGTTGTCATGCCTTATACATATTTTGGGTCCCAACGGTCCATGTCTGTTGGGCCAGGCTATTATCAGGCTGATATTGTGTAGTCTAAACCTGGCATAAGAATGAGAACATGGCCAAAATGGCTGAAAAAAGTGACCAAGTCTAGGCTCACTATGTCTTCTGTGAAAAATGATTGTCACGATATCCACTTTTAGTTGATATTGTTGGCCTGTAGGGTACATCAGTCAAAAAAAGGTTGGGAAATTTGTGTCATGCACACTCATCTAAGCTCTATGCAAACTAATTAGCATGGTTTAGCTATTTGTTTACATATAAATACAGTCAATTTATTCTTATTCTTCTTTTGATAACAAATTCCTGCTGGAGTTAAAACTGCACGGTATTTAAATGATATACTGTAACAAGCATTTCATTTCATTCAACAAATGAAATGACATGATTTCCTTTCATCAAAATAACTGCTAAATTCCAGTCTCCTGATTGTTTTGGCTACTTTCACCACAAATAAAACCACTTTCCTCATGATTCACCTTTCCCTCTGCCCTAATTTCCCGAGGTTCTTGCTAACTTGGCTGTCTCCTTGCTCCCCAGTGTCAGCCACCCTGCTTCCCAAAGCCTTACTGCAGCCTTCAATGACAGTGTGTGTTATGTCCTATATATGCAGTAAGTGGAGAGGTGGGTGGATGCTTGCCACTGAATCGGCAGATGATAGCGAGAAGATGACAGGGCTTTGGAGGAGAGAGGTACTGGGTGTAAAGAAAGAGGGGGGTGGTGAAGGGAGAGGAGGGGCTGGAGTGAAGATGAGGAGAGTTAAAGGGATGTATCATTTTAAAGGGGAAGAGTTAGTGCTTGGATGAAGGGAGAGTATTAGGATGGAAAGAGGATGGAAAATGGAGAATGGACACGTTTTATTTGACATGTTGAGGGCAGCTGTATGGATGGCTGGGAAGGAAAAGAGGATCATAGAGAGGAGAGATGAAGAAAGGAAGATGATGGGGACATCTTTTTTGACATGTAAAAGTTTTGTAGATGGGAAAAGACAGAATAAAAAGGAGGAGGAGAGGGATCAGGATGTGTAGCTGGTGGCAGGTAAATTGCTAAACTGATATCAGCTGAGATGCATAGAAAAAACAGGAAAGTGTCAGGGTAGCAGGTTAAAATTTCAAATATTTAAAGTGCCAGAAAATTTTATGAAAGAAGGGGAGGAGGGAGAGGGTAGGTTGACATTGAGGGAGAGTAAGTTTGAGAGAGTGAGAATAAGAGAGGGTGAGGGTGAGATCTCCAAGCGGCACGCATCGCTGAATTATTGAGGCCAGATGTGTGTAGGAGCAGAAGATAGATTTCCAGGGTTGATCCCTTCCTGCTGTCAGAAAGTTTAGTTGGACACAACCAACTCCAGTGGTTGTGGTTGTTTGTTGTTTTTGGCGCATACCGCAGGGAAAGGAAGAACATATGTGGGAGGAGCAGCCTTGAAAAGTGTGGTTTTAGCAGTGTGTGCTTCCTGTCTCTCTTCAAGTCAGAGCAAATCTTTATGATAAGGTTTTCTCAAGCAGTCAGTGGCTTTGTGCAGGTTTTCTATGATGTGACAGATCAATAGGTGTCAGCCAAAGACACGAGAGTTACAGAGAACGGCTGCCTGTACGCATGGCAATTTGTGGAGGCGATCTTTAAAGGCACTGCTGTAGGACTGTTTCAACTTCAGTACCCCCCCAGTGGCAGGATAAAAAAACACACTGTGGCACACAGTAATGCAATGCTGAAGTAATCAACATAAACTGCACCTATTATGCCTGGAATTGTCTTATTTTTCTATGAGCAAAAAATCCATCAGAGCAGTTTGAAAGATGTTTATGACGTTATATTTTAAGGTTAACTTGTTAGAGTAGAGTTGCAAAATTAAGCGAGGTAAAACAAGTCTTTAAAAAGAATGAAGAAAGAAAGAACTGCTGAAGACAAAGAAAAGGAAGGTAAAAATAAAGGAAGTGAAGAAGAAAGAGAGTGACAGTGTGAGAGAAGTGCAGGAGGAGGCAGACGGTCTCTGATGTAAGCCATGTTCTCACTGCTGTTCACAACCGTCCTGTCGCCTTCATGAATAAGTTAGATGCCAAATGTTCCCTCCTTCTCACGTCCATGCATGCTAACGCAGTTATATGCACACACACACACACACACACACTATAGCCCTTATTTCTTCAGCGTCAAGATACTGGGCATGATGCCTACAGTAAACCTAATGTAGAGATAACAAAACACAGCTACACTACAACACATTTGTTATTTTAGTCTACTACAGTATACTGTATTTAAATACTAAGATGATCTGCTTCCCCCAAAATTGTGCACAAAGACACAAGCACGCATACGTATATTCTCTCCTGAAGCTGAGTCGGTAAGAGGTGCTTGATAATGTCTGACAGAGTGACAGGAGTACAGAGGAGAAAAGTGAAGTTTCTTTGACAGTATTTCCTACCCACAGGGCACCCACGTCGTCCTGTTACTGTACACTTTGGACCACTCTCATCCAAAGTGGTGTGTGTGTGTGTGTGTGTGTGTGTGTGTGTGGGTGTGGGTGTGGGTGTGGGTGTGTGTGGTGTGGACATCATTAACATCCCAGTGCAAAGAGATGACAGCGAGTGAGAGTGAGGTAATGATCTATGAGTTCAGTAAAAGGTAAATGCTTGTACATGTGCATATCTGTATGTGCATGTGGAAATTGTGTGTAGGCTCTTACATGTGTGATCTTGTGTGGATGTGATCTACATGAAAAGGAACATCATCATCCGAGAGAGAGGGAGTGAGTCAACTACAAAGACAGGAAGAAAGAAATACAAATGAGCAGATAGAAGGAGGATTACATGATGATATGTGAACAAAAATGTTAATAATTCTGTTGGTGCTACAAAGAAGAGAAGTCCTAGGCACTTTGCACAGACGCAACACAGAGCCTGCAGTCAAGACTTCACTCCCCCTCATCAAACTTCTACCTTTGATTTCTTCTAGACTGACTTGGAAAAACGGAAACATTTTCAGGGAATGTAGATAATACAGTTAAATCTTCATCTTCAAGTAGTCTGTCATATTTATTTATACATACTCACAATGCAGGGGACAAAGTTGCTTCACAGTGTGGACTAAAAGGAGCTTTTTAGGAGAGGGGGAGATAGACAAAGTAAGATAAATGGCACAAGCAATGTAATCCACCAGATTTCTGTTTATAATTTAATGAAATTTCACCTCTCAAATCACAAATTATATTCCTCACTGTGTTAAAAAATTGAATAATGCCTTCTGTCCTGTGTACCCTCAAGTTTTTGTTCATCTATGCCTACTTATTGTCTGCACAAAAAAGTAAAATTAACTGTCCTTTAAACCAGTTTGTGTACCTGGTCAGTTACCTTCCCTGTACATTGAATGCAAGAGGCATGCAGACAGCTTAAACCTTGGTGCAAACACACACACACACACACACACACACACACACACACACACACACACACACACATATATATATATATATATATATATATATATATATATATATATATATATATATATATATATATATATATATATACACATATATATACACATATATATACACACATATATATCACTTCACTCTGGGCCCCACTGTGCCAGACTACCCACCTCTACCTGCTGCCTTGTGCCCACCCAGAGCTAAGAGTGTAACTGGTGGGAGGCAAGGTGATAAATCAGACCTCCCAAGATGTCGTCTGAACACTCTTATCCTTTAGCCCCAGGTAGCAAGGCTAGTGTAAACCACAGTCAACATATCACTTTAGGCCATAGGCCTATGGCTCTGCTGCTGACCTGTGGGTTAATAGAAATGTTGTCAGGCTTTAATATCCAGTCAACCATACAGGGAAAAAAAAGATAAGAAAGATGAGAGGAGATGACGTGAGAGGAGCGGAGACGAGAGGAAAGGAGAGGAGAAGATCAAGGACGAAAAAGTAGTGTGGCAAAAAATGAGCTGGGTAGGCATCAAAACAAGAAGGTTACACAAGGAGTGTGAGTATCTTCAAGATATGACCCTTTCATTATTAAGGCAACAATGGACTACACTGCGACACGATGAACCCAGTTAGTGAGGGAGAAAAACGGGAGCAAGAGGGAAGACATAATTAAAGCCCCATGTGCACTAAAATTTTTAGCAGAAGGGATAAGATCAGAGAGACTGACAGAGATGAGTGGAGACAGACATAAAGAGGGAGGGACAGGAGACAAAAAGGAGGAGAGTTAAACTGGATAGTGTGCAGGCAGATACCCTCCCTTCCTCTTCTGACAACTAGTAGAAGCGGTTAACACTTAAATTTAAATTGTTACTTGTGGTTAACACTGATGCAATGATGACATCTATCTATCTATCTATCTATCTATCTATCTATCTATCTATCTATCTATCTATCTATCTATCTATCTATCATCATTTCTCATTTTCTCCTTTTCATTTTGACAGTTGGAAAAACAGTTTGAGGACCATTAATTAAATTCCAAGGATTTTAATTAAACATTATACAGAAAGAAAGGTCACTCAACAATCGCTGACATTACTGATCACAGAGAGGGAGCAATCTGAAGCAAAGAGAGGTCACTGTGTGTATGTGTGTGTGTGTGTGTGTGTGTGTGTGTGTGTGTGTGTATGTCTGTGTGTGTGTGCATGCATGCGTGAGTGCATAAGTGAGAGAGAGAGAGAGACAGAGAGAGAGAACAGAATAAAGCAGAGGTAAAGAGTAGGAGGACGATAGAAGGTGTCAGATTGTGGGAGGTAAAAAGATTATCATCATCTCTAGCTTAATGCTTCGGTCTCTTCCCATCACCATCTCCCATCCCCTCCCCTTCCCTTCCCTTCTCCACTGCCTCAGAGCCACCAATAAATTATGGATGCTTATTAGAAAAGGGCAATATTCAGCATCCCAAATAAACTCGGGAGCGGGAGACATAAAAGAGACACAAACAAAAAGTGCTGATGTGGGGAGAGGAAGAGTTAAAGTCACCGGGGAGTGAGTGGCCAAGCCAGTAAACCTAGAATGATCTCTTTCTAGGTCACTGGCTTTCAACCCATGTGCCATAGAAAGCTAAAGTATTGGAGAGAGTAAAGCTCGATGTTAAGACTATGCTCAAATGTTGGGGGTTCGTCTACACACACATAGACTGCAAACAAAAAACTAGCAATGTATTTCAAGCCTTTCATTCTTCCTTGGGCAACATCTTCAAAGTGATTTTAAATTTGTGCACAATTGAGGCATATTAAACTTTTTCACTTTCTGCATCTTTTGTAGTGCTTTGTTCTATGGCCAGTGGCAAGGCCTCAATTCTCCTGCTGCAAGAGAGACTTGCTCAAATCTAAAAAAAAATAATTTAAAAAAACAGTTACGCAAAATCATTGATTTTAGTTCATTAAATTTCCTGTTAACAAGCACATAATGAAGCATCATATTGCAAGCTAATGCAGTCTGGCTTCCATCTACATTGGCAGCTAATGGTTTAGTGTGACTTTGTCAAGCAATCAATAATTTGGTGTCCCTGTGAATTCTGTTGCTTCACAGAGTGTGATGCAGCACCACAAAGATGGAGACACATTTCTGGTACACTAAGTCTGTATTGATGTTGTAACTGTCGAGTCCTTCAGATGAGGAGTCACATCCTGCGAGACCGTCTTGAAGTTGTCTGAAACCTCCCCTAATCCTTAAATATGCTGAGAGTTGGCGCATTTGAATGCCACATCATGCCTGTAATGCCTGGGATTACAGTATATCCAGATTAAATGAAAGTTGAAAATAACTACATATGTATGCAGGGATGTTTGTGATCAGTGTGCGGAGATGCATATAAAAAAGCATATCCAAAATAAAACCAGAGAAGAGGAGAGCACTCTAATTATGTACTGCCAAGACAAGATATATTACAAAACTATCTTAATAAACTTGTAGAGCAAAACTCACAGCGAGAAAAACATTTGGTGTGCTGATTTCCTTCTTCCTCTTGAAATACAGCATTGCATTTACTTGGTGCACTTGTCTGTCCAGCTACTATTTGATGGACAGGTGTTACAAGCTTTATGACAACCTATCAAAATTCACAGAAGCACAATCAATACCACACTGCTGCAAGAGAAACAGTGACTGATCCACAAGTCCCTGCTGAGCCAGCAAACTGTTGCAGTGGGAAGAAAAGTGTGTCTGCTGCACAAACACATCCCACTCACACACACACACACACACACATATAACACACAAACTCACAGGTTTGTGAGCTTACACACATGATCTCACACACAGACATGAGCACAAACACCTGCACGCACAGACTCACAGGCATGTGCTGACAAAGAAACACACACATCCAAATACAAATGAACGTAGCAGCCGTCCAAAGCGCTGACATCAATCAGGCACGCTTACACTGTTCGACTCCCAACGGACAGCGAGTCGCATCTGTCTGCTAGAGCAAGTGCTAAACAATTCCAAAGTGAGAGAAACCATTTTATGCATATCTGCATACACAGCGAACGAGCATGCCAAACTCATTGGCTCCTTTCCCGATCTTCCCTCCTTGTGTTGTTTACTGCAATTGTGCAAATTGTGAAACGATCTGTTCTTTCTGAATGACTCTTTTTAGTGATGATGGTTTGTCTACATGAAACAGTTGTTACACAGGTACACACAGCTGAGCACCACCAACACACATGCCACCTGGGAATATGGGGCCCTGTGAATGTTGGCCAGTACGATTCCCACAAAGCTTTAGGACTTCTCCTCCCTCAGCAGAGTCTGAAAGGCTGCAGATAAGACAAATACTCCAGAACACCGGGGGGCGAGGGGCGGACAACAAAATCTGCCGTTTTTTTCCGTTTTTTTGTCTCTGAATCACTCCAAATTGCTGTCTACCACTGGCATTGCATCTGCTTCAACCCGATGCATATTTGAGACAGAGCCCATGAGGCATAGAAGCACAAATTTTTCATGACAATCAGCGCATCACCCTGTAGAGAACCCAAAACTGTTTCACACAGTTATTATAGGAAAAAAATGAGGACAAGAATGAAGAAGGACAAACAAGAGATGTGAGCCTTCTGCAGGACAGCACAAATAGATCAGAAAAGGCACTACGTCATGAGACAACTTAATTAAAAAACACCTACAAAATGATCATTAGAATTGAAAGAAATTCATAAATAACTAACATCTTATATTTTCAAAATGTTGCATTCCAAAATATCTTATATATGTATCCTGTATCCAATAATATATCCTGGTATCCTGGTCTAATATTTTAGAACAAGCATAACAGTGTTAAAAAAAACGGATATACTGTAAATCTTGGCTTATCAAAACAGGTTAGGCCTTCACCTGCATATAAAAAATGACCACAGATAAATATATGCGATACTACTAAAACTCACATACATCCTTTTTCATTGTAAGACCTAGTTTGACATTTCCTATAAACTGATAGTGGAAAAAAAATGTCTGTACTGTGTGACCTCATCCAGTACTGTCACAGTACACAGACACTGCTCTGTCTGCAACTGCGGGTGTCATAATGCTTGCTATTGTATAATAAGCTCGCAACAAAATACATAGAATATTTTAGGCTATAAGATTTGAGAATTGCCATGTAAATTATTTTTACATTAATACTGACACTTCAGCAGCAGTGTTAGGTAAAAGAGTGGTAAAAGACAGATTAGTTAGCAGGGACCCCTGCATGGGTCTATATGCTTTAGCAAATGACAGATTGTCTGTATTTCTGTGTGTGTGATGGCAGACTACAGGATTGCCTATGACAACCACTCTATACTACTATGACTAAACAGACCTTGTTTTCAATGGCTGCCACATGCCTTCAAACATCAAAATCTAAAGTATCAAAGCTGACAGATCGGCTTGTGTGTTTGCCTTGCCCGAAGGGACATGACGCATATCTGGCCAGGCGCCTGTAGCCGAAGAAACTGAGCCTCTGTAGTACAGTGAGACAGCCTTAAGAGGGGACAAATCTCCATTTTATCCTCAAAAGCATGGTGTGACTGTCCTGTTTAACCCGACAAAGAAGAGCTACATTTTAGAGATCTCTCATCCTCATCTTGTGGAAACCTGTTGTGTGTCTCTGTGTGTGCAGTTGATTCAATAAGCATCGGACATACTGTAGTGGCACTGTAAGTTTGACTGTGGGCAAACATGACCCCCGTTCAGTCCTTAACCTAACCCCTTGAACAATAATTTAAAGTTTAATCACACTAATCCGGCTATTTCTTGTGATGCATGATGTGAATTTTCACTGTAAGAGATTTATGTCAGCCTAAAAATGGAATTATGTTGGATTTACAGTAGGTGGGTTTCCCCTCCAATGCATTGGCTGGAGGTTTTCCCAGCTGCCTCTTGTGACTTCTAAGAGGTAATATCTCCCCTTCAAGTTAATTTGCTGTCGATCTCCCTGAAGCTATTCTCGCAGTAGTTTAAACACCAGTTATTATACTGCCTCCTATTAGTGCATACTGAAACGCGGACACTATGTGGCACAGAGAAACTCCTTAATTAGGGTTATGGACTAATAATTGAACAAATTAACATGAAGCTGCTGCAGCGGAGCTCAGTCAGCCTGCACTAATAAAGAACTGTATTGATGTAATAACAGCGATGCATTTATAAAATACCAGGTTCTTACCGTAAACTCCTTGGCCCCAGGTAAGAGGATAAGCGCTAGAAAATAACAAAATCCAGAAAAGCTCCATGTTCAGCTCAGTTCCGTCATAACCTGAGAGAGAGATTGAAAAAGGGAGAGAGGAGGAGAGGGGGGTGAAAACAGGGCGCACAGAGGGGAACAGCCTGCAAATTCCTGTGATAAATAAGAGGCGACAGCTGAGTGATTGTTATCAAAAAAGGAAGGAGAGGTACTTTAAGCCTTTGGGTGTGTTTCAATTGTTTTTATTCTCTTTTTTTATGTTTGGCTATGTCCTCTTAAGCCGTGAAAATAATATTACAGGACAATTTAGCTCCCGCTGCACAGTCAACATCCTTTCATTCAATTTAAAGGGTAATTCAATCACAAATCATGGATTATAGGAATCTTACAAACAGGGCTGTGTGTGTGTGTGTGTGTGTGTGTGTGTGTGTGTGTGTGTGTGTGTGTGTGTTAGAGGATTGGACATTGACAGGATTGTAGTTGCCTGCTGTTTAGCCTGACTAAACTTCCAGTGTCCTCTCCTCACCGAGGCAGTAGAGAGAGTGAAGGGTACAGAGAGTCAGGACCAGAGAGAACTGAGACTGCAGTAGCCTATTCTTGGAGGATTAGCTACAACAAGTGGGGTCATGCACTTGACACCTCAAACACCCACACACAGACGCACACCGCCTTTGCTTTATATATATATATATATATATATATATATATATATATATATATATATATATATATATATATATAATTATTAGGGTGAAAGGTCCAGTAGGGGGAAAAAAGACTTTTTTTTATCTGTGGCATCCTCTGTAAAATACACCACAGGATTACTGTTGAAAGATGTATTTGTGAATCCATAACCTGTGGAAAACCTGAAGGAAAAGGATGAAAAGCAGCTGGAGTCAGAGGGGCTAATGGACTCTCTTACTCCTCTCACCGAATGAGAATTTCCATTTCCGTCGTCTGCCCTCTCATATCTGTAATGACTGGGTCGGTTGCATTGACAGGTTGCATTATACAGCGCGGCCGTGATCAAAGTTTCATTATACAAGGCACGCGAGTTAATACCCTGCGTTAATGTCAGGATGCGCTGCATGAGACTTGCTCATACTGACATGTAGTCTGGCAGATCGTTATATTGGCTGGATGAAACGAGATATCACTGATGCAATTTTTTTAAAGGCAGGTGGCTTAGAGCCGAAATGTAAGTGTCACAAATGGGGAATAACAACTGTAATTAAAGCAAAAGGGGTCAACTTTGATTCTGAGAGCGGCGGACAATTAAACACTGTATTTTTAGGCATTCCGAATTATGCACATTTATTCTTAAAAACACACACAGAAAAGATGCAAAGTAAATATGCATCGTATAACCCTGACAAGAATAAAAATGTGGTCTCTGTGCAGGCATGTAATCCCTGCTGACTGTCTATCCTACCTTGTCTCCGAGGTGCCGTCCTTTGGGTCAGTCTGCTATCCGGCGCGGCGCGCACTCCCCTCGGCTCCGCGAGGAGAATTCCACTGCTCTCTTAGAACAATCTGCCTCCGTGTCTTTCCACAAATGTGTTGAAAAGTTATATATCCTCCTTCACTGGGCGTCTGGTATCAGCTTTACAGTTCCCGGAGAGTATGATGGAGAGTTTTCCGCGCTCCCAGTCCTTTCAAATAATCTCCTTGCTGTGTCAAACTTTTATTTTACGCACGGAGAAGCGGACAGCTGAATCTCACTGCTGCTGGATCCCACAGAGTGAAAAAAACACTTTCACTCTGAAAAAAAAACAACTCATGCAAGGCTAGTTGGGCAAAATCCAACAGAACCTGTCTCTTCTTTTTTTCTTTCTTTCTTTCTTTTTCTTTCTTTTTTTTTTGATTATTTACTGTTAAAAGGCGTGGTAGAAATGGCTTTACTGTCTCTTTCTTTCTCTCTGTCTGTCTGTCTCTCTCTCTCTCTGCCTCTGACCAGTGACAGTCTAGTGAAGCCCCTATAACACAATCATGCGCTCTGAAAATGAGCTCCCCTCCGCTCGTTCAATCAGCGCTGTGTCTGTGGACTCCAAGTGATGCTGGCCAAGTGGAATATGTGCGCAGACTGAGAACGACCGCCCCTGTCTGTGAAGAGAGAGAGAGAGAGAGAGAGAGAGAGAGAGAGAGAGAGAGAGATGGAGCGCTGGAGAGAGGGAGGGGAGGGAGGACAGAGGCTTACACATAGATGCGCTCAAGCCAAGCCTCACAGTTCCACACTGAACAGGTTGTCAAAAGAACATTGCTCCCCTCTCTCCTTCCCCCCCCCTCGCTCTCCCATTCACTCTGCGCCTGCATTGAAATAGGTTTTCAACTCATTTGGGGGCCACAGGATGTCTTTAAGAACCAAAGGGACAGCAGTAGTTTTCGTGTTTTTCTCTGTTGTCGAGTCTTTGGTGGAGTTCACCAGCTGCTGTGCCACCAATCGTCGGTGCCAATTAGAAATGAAAGGCGCTCCGAAAGTTTTTGGGGCCTAATGGAGGAGCCCTTAACACCACTACCAGCACCCCTCCCCGTGGACCAATTATTTATGACAGCAAAAATAGACTGACTGTTTAACAACCCCACATACAGATTTTTCTCTCTCTCTTTCACACACACACACACACACACACACACACACTGTCCCCCACTTCTTTCTCCACAGTCGTGCCGCCGGGTTTTCTCTCCACAGTGTGGCCACAGGGGGGCGTGTTTCAGCGCATCACCACTATTAAGATGCACGTGCGCGTGTGTATTGTGTATGTACTGTGTGTGGCGATGGAGTCTGAAATCAGTGCCCTGTGTAAAGGGCTCTTGTATTTCTGCCCTCTGCATGACAGATGTTGGCTTTTCACAAAGCGGTGGCTCCATGTGTGCAACACAGAATGAAACAGACGCTTAAAATATCAAGCAGCTGCTGTCACTGAAGAAAAGGAGTATACGATTTCACTGCGTTTGTAATGCGGTTATGTGTCACTTCCCATCTTTTGCATAAACATTAGGCTACTGTTTTAATTCACATGGCATTTACTATTCATTTGATGATGCAATGATGGTGGTGATGGCAATATGTATTTATGTATAAGTGGGTTAAACAAATTGCCTCTTGTATGTGGCAGAATTCCACAAAGGCAGAGAGACACTACATTGTCCAGTTTCCATTTTTTTCCCAACTCATTTATTATGTGATTTGCTCTGCTTATTTAAAAAAAATCAGTGTGACCATGAAACAAAGCCACTTGTTAACCTTGCATCTATTGCAGATTAATATCTCTTTGGTTAATGTTTGCTTCTGCCAGCTTGTAGCAGTGAGTTGGTGGATTCTTCAGTTTCAGGATAATGGGTGTATTTAAAAGTTATTGTTGCATATTACTAATCACCATGTTGTTGTAATCCATTTTGTTTATTATGTTTGCATTTTTCTGACATCAAATATAAGATCTGTGTTGACCTATTATTTGTCCTGTGTTGTTTCTAATTTAACAATTTATGTCTTGCATTAATCATTGCTTTTAGTAAGCTGCTGGTCTTGTCTGCACTTGATTCTGCAGGTTGTGTGCTTTGCTCTGGGGCACATAAGTAGCTGGGGCATTAGAGAACATTCATTTTTCTCCTCAATTTCCTGGATTGTCTGTGAGAAATTAGAACCAGCAACCCCCAGTCATATACAGTATGTCCGACTGCCTCGTGTGCAGACCGTCGGGGCCTCTGATGTTAAACTTCAAAGTGGTTTGTGTAACTGTACTCTGAATGCCTTCTACACAGAGTGATTAATATTGCTGATACAAGCAGTGTTAATTAATCCCACATGATAGTTTGAAATATGTTGAATTAAAAATTTCCAAATAATTTCTATTGCATCAGTGCACTTGTAAAACCATTACTTGTACAATGGCATCATCCTGAAAGCTTTGAGTTAACTTTTTGAGGCTAAAAGGCTTCTTAAATAAGGTCTAGAAAACAAGATGTTGCTGATGCTCTTAGCAACAAAATAAATTAAATTTGTTCATTTTTTGGAGGTGAATTTGTTCTTCATTCTTGTCATTACAACCAGAAAGAGTGGAGGTATTTAAAGTAAATTGTTTTGTTTTTTCAAATGAATCATAATCATGATTACTGGGAACAAAGTTTCTAGCGGAGACGCAGATTGTTGTAACACAGTGGCAACATTTGTAATACTTCAATCATTTCTGGGCAACAGTCAGAGGTAAATATCCTGGATTTTCATTTGACATTCCTAAACAGAATCAAGATGCTCACTAATTACTTAGCACTCTCAATTCAAATTAATCTTTTACTTGGAGTAAACAAAATCATGGGATCTGGCTCAAGTATCTGTCTCTTTCTGTTCCTTCCCTTCTTTTTTCACCCCTCATCTTGGGCTACAGCCAGCAGTCTTGGCATGTCTTGCTGAGAGCGTATCATCGCTGCTTAAGGCAATGAATCTCAAAAGACAACATGTTGTAGGAACAACCTTGGGTGGCAGCCACACAAACACACACACACACCAATACACACTCACACATTCATCCCACTATACATGAAACCATGAATTGCAGAAGACCTCCAAGAGAAGCAATAATTGCAGTGGGTGCAGTCAGCCAACAATGAAGTGAACACAGACAAAAACAAAATCCTACACGTGCCAAATTCATTATTTTGACTCTGCACACAAAGATGCACTATCTATCTGTTAGAAACTTGTTGGAGCTACATAGTCACTGTGACAAGAACATCATCCATACATGTGTTACAGGTGTAGCTGTCATATCATAATTTCCAATAAGTGCTCTATTGTCTTGTGTGTAACTTGTGCTGGTGGGGACTATCACTTCCTCTTGCACAGAGTTTAGTATCATATTTAATTATTATAATTTCACAGTATTACTATTTTTATAATATATATATACTTCACAAATCAAATATTCACTTATGACACATTCATAATCATGATTAAAATAGTAAAATAAATGACTATTACTCAAAGCCCAAATGAATGAATTTACAGAAACAAGATCCCTTTGTTGCCTTTTTGGTTAAAAAATAAAACAATTCAGCCTGGAAGTGTATAGTACATATATCTGAAGGGTACATCCAACTATTTTTACTATAGTTTATTATATCACCTTCATATCTGTGAATAATTATAATCAAAACAAAACAAAGTCTGAGTCATTCAGCCCACATAAAAACCCTTTCAATGAAAAAAAAAACAACAAAGTCACTGTTGGCATGTATTATTGACTTCTACATGACAAGAATAATATCAAGATTTGAAGATTTAGGTAACTTCCCTTACAGCACTGAACATGAATATTCCAATCAGGATTTTTTCAAAATGCAACATAATTTAATTAATTGTGTAAACCTGGAAAAAAGAATCCTCACAACTGCATTGGTTTTGTAACTTATTATCAAAGGTCTATGTGGCAATATAATTTCCTTGCAGATATCTAGGCTGAGGAAACACAAGATGCATTAGGTGAGTGCAATTATTGATAACCAGCCAATGAAAATGTATGTGATAATCCATCAAGCAGATGTTAAGCTACATTACAACATAAGTGAAAACTTTGACCTGCTGGTGATGCTAGAGGAAAAGCAGAAAAGTCACTAGAGAATGTAATACATGAATATACTGAAAGTTTTTAAACATGTACACTTGTACACTTGTATGATTACTGAGGAGCAAAACAAGGGAATGATTAGATGCTATATATGATATAAAGATGAAGACTATATTGAAATAACATAAAGGAAGATTTTTGTAAGTAATACATAAACCTAAGGGACTAACACAAACCTGTGTTTTCAGTCACTACTGTATAAAAAATGTCTGTTGGTCTCTTTACCTGTAAATGTGCTATGATTCCAGCCCAGACCTGTTTTATTTTGGGAAGCTATCAGAGCACTGCAGACTGTGATGTGATCTGAGGTGCTTGGTTAAAAAATTTTTCTGGTACCATGCTCTGTAATTGGTGTTCCCATCAATGTAATTCAATCAGAGCTCAAAGTGCTGTATATCAGCACCAAGCACTTCCCACATGGAAACAGCTAAATGGACAGAAAAGATACACTTGAGAATGGCAATAATTTCATTGTGTGTGTGTGTGTGTGTGTGTGTGTGTGTGTGTGTGTGTGTGTGTGTGTGTGTGTGTGTGTGTGTGTGTGTGTGTGTGTGTTCGTGGCAGAAACACCGGACAACTGGCAATGTAACTCTGTTAAACAGAGATGTGATAACAGGCATCCCAACTTCAAATCTCAATTCATCAATATGCAGACATGGAAGGACAGCGTACCAAAGAGTTGAATGTATTCTAAAACCCTGAGAGAGATTTAACTCTGACATCTGATGTTAGATAGTTTGAGGAGGTCCAAGAGCTGAGAGTGTGTTTTTTTTTTCTTTTTTAAATACACATAGCAAAGAGTATGCATCATTGTGTTAGCTGTGCATGTTCATAATCGCAGCAGGTGCTTTCCCTCTTCTTGCTGTTGCACTGACCTTAGCAGTATAGCTGCTGTTGAGTTTACATTGAAATCAATGGAGGCGGCAACGACAACCGCTCACTGTCTGAAGGCACCGTAAAGGATAAGGCTGATGATTTTTTAGATTTTTCTTATTGTCCACAAATGGCATGTGCACAGCCAAACCAACAATGAACTAATCCTACTAATATGGTGCGTGTATCCAAAGCTTGACATTTCATATTCCTCTGTGCCGTAGACCTCCATTGTTCTGCACATGTGCAGCCGTGTCTGCCCTACAGGTAATGCTCTCTGAGAGAGATGAAAATATAATCACTGTTATTAGTCTTTGGGGCTGTTTCTAAACAAATTACCGTAATCACTCTTCAGGGGCGAAGGAACAAGTCACCCAGTGCAGCGGTGTGACTCACTGACATTTTTTTAAATTGTTTTGGACAACAACGGAGGTCTACGGCACAGAGGAATAAAATATGTCAGGCTTTGGACACACACACAATACTTGTAAGTAGGATCAATTCATTGTTGCACAAGAGATTTGTTGACAATATGAAAAACAGAAAATAGCCAGCAATATCCCTTAAAGGCTCTCAGTAGGAGATATCTGTTCTCATAGACCAAGGGTTAGAAAGCATAATCTTCAGTCTGTGTATTTTCAGTTTGGACTGATAAGTAAAGCCATTCACCTTACAAAATGTTTCCAATAGATGTTTCTGCTAACCCCAGATTACATTCATTGACAACATTTTACTTTCAATGCCAATGTTTGAAAATCTTATCCATTTTTCAACTAAAGAATGGTTGAGAATATATTTTTATGTATTTGTATTATTTACAGTGAAAAAAACTTAAACCTTATTTATCATATACTGGACCTTTAAGCAGCCCCTCAGTTCAGCCTATGTCCACCCTCTTGATTTTCCCACTCTGTTCTGATTGGCCAGCTCCAGAGGATACGTAAATAAACAATAGTAATTGGATTTTGTTTCTTTTTCCATTCTTTAATCAAAATATGATCTTCTCAGATACACTGGTACATGTTTGAGTCCAAATCTGATCTGAAATTTGCAAGCAGACAATGTGGACAACCCGTGGAACAACCTTAGGTACAAAAGCACCAGAACAGACATTTATGAGCATGCAATGATTTGACATCAGTTCGATGGGGAACTAAAGGTAACTTTTCAAATGCAGAGCAGGCTAGAGCTTGTCACTTGAAGGTGACATTTTTATTTACGTTCACCTCAAGTTTTGGAACTTTGACCGTGTTTAACACAGAAAATGTTATGTCCCTTTTAAGGTTAGGAATGTTAGGGACCCTCTACACCGTTATACTTCATTGAGTTAAACAAATGGCAAATTATATCCATAACTGGCATTGAATGTTAACATTTGATGCAGTCACTACTTCATAACTGTTCACTGTGAACATAATTTGCCGGAAACTGGTGTCATTTTCACATTTTGTCCACAGCAACGTGACGAATTGAGAGTCCTCTCTCATTGGCAGTTTCTAAGAACAATTATTTTGAAGATGACTCACGGAGCAAAACTGTAAAGGGTAGTGAAATTAGAAGAAATTAATAACAGACTGGTTTCAGTATCATAGAAATGCAGCTATTGACAGATGACTAATTGATGTCTGTGAAGTATGTTCTTTCACTTTGATATAATATCTGTTGCGGTAGTAATGATGTAGCCTATTATGCAAAACTGATCACCACCAGCAAGACAGACTTACCATTGTGCGTGGTAACAACAGAAACCCAACGGTCCTCTTAAGCTGAATAATTCTCTCCACCTACATAAATTCCAAAAAACTGAGTAAACAAGGTCACAATTGGTCAAAATTGGTCACAATGAACAGCCATATTTAAGTGTGAGTGCATGGGTGTGTGTTTGTGTGTAGGACAGACAGACAGATAGACAGACAGATATAGGAAGCATAGCTGTCCATGACTGTGTGACACCAGCTGGTCCATGTCAACTTCTCCATCCAGCCCATTCACACACATCTGCACATAAACACACACACACATACACACACACGTCCACGAAAGGGTCATTTTTCACTGGGTAATTGGCGGCGAGGCACATTGCCCTTGGGATTCGTTAATACATAACCTCCTCCCATCCGATATCGGATAGCGGGTAGAAATGGGCTGAGACGAGGGGTGGTGTGAGCAGAGAGGAGAGGAGGGGGCGGTTACATCATTAGAGAGGAGAGGTAATGGCTCTTATTGATTCCGCCCCGCCAGGCCCCCCTCACTATTTCATATTTAAAACAACACTGATCCTCATTACCCAGGCAGCCGCCACCATCCTGATAAGTAAGAGAGGAAAGAGACAGAGAGGCGAGGTGAGAGTGAGGAGAGGAAAAGGAGGGGAGAGGAGAGGAAAGGAGAAACAGCATTAGGGGAAAGGAGTGAGAAGGCAGCAAAGACAGAGACAGAGGGTGAAAAGCAGGAAACAATAAAAGGAAGAGAGGGAAGAAAGTGGGTGCACAGCTTGTGTTTTGCTATCTTAATGCCTTCGTTTGAGTGGTATAAGTAATTACTGTCACCCTGTAATGCCTGTAATGCAGTATTACTTGTTTAAATCTCCTCCCCTCCTTCCCCCTCTCCTCCTACCCCCTGCAGTGTGTAATAAGGCTAAAGAATTGACTCAAACACAGACTGCTAAGATCTGTCGAATAATTCTCTGTGCTATTATCTTCTCTTTGCTGTTAAGACACAGCTCTCTCTGTGTGTTTGGCCACAGGCAAACACTATCATTACTGCAACAGTGGTATGAGACCAACTCTAATGTCTCTCTCTCTCTCTCTCCTTACTCTCTCCTTGACTCTTTCCAAATTTGAGTTTTTATTAGAAGGATGTAATTTGCCAGCTCAAATTACTCCACACTCACAACAGGGGTATCAAATATTTCATTCCTTTCTAAGGCTGTATTGGCTGGTATTAGGGCTAATTTTGTTTGTTTTGTTTTGTTTTGTTTTTTAGACAGTCATGTCCATTTGGCTCATTAGTCCAGTGGTGAGATGCCTCTTAGATGGTTTATGTGCATGTTTCTGTGTGTGTGTTTGGTGGGTTTCTCCATCATAGATGAAGTCTTTGCAAAGTTATTTCTTTAGTTTAATGACTTTCCTGTTGAAAAAGGCACCTGGGCTAAGCATTAATACACTGGAAAGTCAAGTTATTCCTGCTACCTGAATCTTAAAATAGCTAAAGTGTTAGCCTCCTGCTATCAACAGAACATTCCTACTACTTATGCTCTTAACAGAACAGTTTCAGTAATTACTATTAGTATCATGCCACAAATGGTGCCAAAATTGTGTGGTCCATTTCTGTTAGACTGAATTCAGACTTGAATGTTTGGGTTCATATTAATTCATGTACCAGAACTACCAAAAGCCACTTTTTTTTTTTTTTTGCTTCAAAATGTATTTCAAGGATTAGGCATCGGGTATTGCAATAATATTGCAATAATATACTGTTGAAAATATTACATATGGTAAATATATGGTAAAAACTGTGTCACTTTATTGTTTTCTTTGTTCACTAAATTGTATCTCTCCAAGTTTCTTGTAAAAGGCAGGTTATTATTCAAAACTATTTACAACACAGTAACAATGTCAGTGTTAACTCATCTTTGAGTGTATAGATAAGAACAGCAAATAAAAAGAAAACAAACTGCATATAGACTGTATATAAGGATGGGCGGTGGTGGTGTATGTATTTGCATGGGACTTGGTTTAAAGCTCATGTTGTAGCTTACGGTTGGCGCTATCTTATCTGTTTGGAAGCAGGACCGTCCAAATAAGGAGTGCAGGGTGTTGCCTCTCATACTCTGGAAACACGCCTCAAGCATGTAGCGCCGTCGGTGGCATTGCACTTTAAGGTACTTTGGCACTGGCTTAAGCCTCAAGCTGTGATAGTTTCCACTTGGTTGCACACAATTCTATGATAAGTGTTTATTCCAACTTGTAGTTTTGTTTCACAGTACTGTCACGGCACAGGGAGTCAATAAATTAACACTAAGCCTTGTGGCAATACCAGCTACTTACAGGCCATAACATATACTGAGTGCCACTCTACCAGTTATGACTGGTATTGTGTGCTTTTCACATTTTGCTGGTGCCAAAGAGAGAATGCAGGCCTTAACCTGAAATTGTCACCCACAGTGTCGCTCCACTCTCGCTGGGTGGAGGAAGCCAGGCCTGGAGTCCTCAAGTGTGTTCTCAACCACATAGCGTTCACAGTTTGGTTTCTGTTCATTTAGGTTAACACATCATCTAACAAATCTTTATATGTGGGATGAAACATGATGTCTTTTGGTCACTTTATTTAAAGAGCATTAATTGTCTGTAGTTTCTGTCATGATTTGTTAAAAGTCTTGATCTGCTGAAGACCTTTTTATTGTTTTTCTCATCCTAACGGTGGAACATGATTATCTAATCACCATCAACTGTGCTACCAGGGTGTAGCCAATATAACCAGTGCCTGTGTCCTACTATGATTATTGAACTTGAAGACGGCTTGAGGGCTGACACATCACCAAAATAAAAGAGAAATACATGTGGAGCCAGAGTGTGCAACACTTTTTTCCTGTTTTTAAAAACAAAATCAAAACACTTCAAGGATGAGGGATATTGCCCATCACAGTATCACCAATAATGTTACTCGCTATCCCTGCAGCGCGCCAACTTTCTTGCATTTGTGTTTCCTTCCTCCTCCTCTGCACCTGCTTCTAACAGGCTTATTTTGTGGTTTGTTTAAGAATATATTTTATAGAGGCAAAAACATTGCGGAGGACTGTAATTGTGCCAGGAAGTTCAAAAGTTGTTTCTCATAGACCTGCCTTCTTGACAGCAGCCAATCAATAGGGCTATGACAACAATGTGACCATGGTCCAACATTCAAGTTGCAACTTGCAACATGAGATAATGTCCTCTCATGTTAATCTTTACATGTTTAACTAATCAAGAGAAACACCATAACATGCACGAGCATGCAAGAGAACTGTAGTACTCACAAATCTGCAATAT
The DNA here is from genome assembly GCA_029490765.1 of Euthynnus affinis. Classification (NCBI taxonomy): domain Eukaryota; kingdom Metazoa; phylum Chordata; class Actinopteri; order Scombriformes; family Scombridae; genus Euthynnus; species Euthynnus affinis. Next base: position 17,914,726 of record CM055839.1, read on the forward strand.
ATCTGCAATTTGCTGATCATTTATGAAACAGGACACTGGCACCATTTGAGATCTACGTGTAAGCAGTGCTCACAAAATGCTTTTCTGAAATAGGCCACAACCTGTCTGAACCACCTATCTGAAGTTTTTGGGGTTTTCTTTTTCAATCTTGAATTATACGAGAGACTATCTCACTAAAATTTGTTGTGGAATTACAAAAGAAATCCAACACTATATTGAGGAATTCAGTAGACTGTATGCATGCCTGTGTGTCTATGATTATGCATTTTCCAGGATTAATGCATCCTTAGATCATTAGATCTGTACCAGAATCATAAGTGTTCTCCATGTTTTTCTTAAATTATTCTAATCCATCAGCTGTACAAAACTAACTAGCAGCTATTGGTGAAGTCCCATTTTGTATTAGATCATTTACTCTGCATTAGCCATGTAACCATGACGATGAGAAAGCACACTGAAAAAACTCAGCATGTCTCTCCACAGCTGGTTGCCGTACCAATTATTGTGATTCCTTATGGCAAAAAGAAATGAATAAATTGAACTTATCCGATCAGATAATCTTTGCAGTAGAGGACTGGTACAATTTTGAGAGCAAGATGGCACATTTTTATAAGGGTTACTATGAATAGTGTCTGTTTTTGCCTGGATAAAAGGTGTTAAAGAAACCACAACAGCCTCAGCTCCTTGAATGGTATTTCTGTTTTTTCTCCAAATGCTGACAGCAGAAATGTCTGCGCTACCAAAACAGTCACTTCTCTCCCTGCCCATGTCTTCACCCCTGCCTTCATTCTGATGCCCTCTCACTCTGCCCTTGTTCCCTGACAACAAACAAGCAGTCGACATTCCACTCCCTTTCAATTACAGGCCCATTCTGATGCTTGCTATCCCCATACAGGCCTGTCAGCAGGGCAGAGAGGGTGGAGAAAAGGCAGTAAATTGGAGAGGGCGACCCCTAAGGGGATAATCCTTGTTCTGTGGCATGTTGAGGGTCAGCTCTTTGCATCCAGCATAGTAACGAGCAGAGCATGAGAAGGAGAGAGAAGAGAGCCTGATTATTCTGATTAGCTATGCATTCTTCCATTCATCTAACTCAGTGCAACGCTGCCATCCACACATACACACATACTCGCACAAAGCCTGATCAGCCAGCCAGCAGATCCTGAGATAAGCTAGCAGCTAGCTAAAGGGCAGTGTCCACAAAGCAGATTGCACACAGAAAATCATCAGCAGAGAGACATGTCGGTCCTCGTCTTTTGACCCCACAGATAAACTACCAGCTGTATCAACTCAGTTGTGGCCTGAAAGTTATCATGACCCCCAAAGCGACATGGCTGCTTCTACATCAAATGTGTGTGAATCAGACTTGAGCATGAATAAATAATGATTTGCCACAAAGAGTCTGTCTAGGTCTCTGCATTCCCATCTCTTAGATGTGCAGTCGCCATCACCCTCTCTGTGTGTGTGCATGCATGTGTGTGTGGTTACTAGTGGAGACATACTTTCCGCAAAATGCCTCTATTGATGGTAGTCAAGTCAATGGCATCCTTGCAATAGTCATCCACACAGTCAATTACCTCACAGAAAGGTGGGTTATCTCCTAGATAGTCTGAGCTAGAGTTGGCAGTTTGCCCAGAGTGTCTGTTAGGCATGAATGTCTTTCTTGAAATGGCTCCTTTTTAGCGAATAATAGGAATTCAAATATTGGGCCTGGCTGTAAATGATACTGGGATATACAGAGAAACTGAGGTCAAGTGAGGGGAACAGTTTTCATTTTGTGCCTGGACAAGATTAAATCTCAAACCTAACTACAATTTAGTTTTATTCATTAAAAATTATCCCAAGAGTGATTATTTTAGGAATCGGAATTCCTGACCATGTCCAGTTGATATTACATTCAAGGGGTCGACCGGAGCTCTAAATGAGTTTTTAATCTTACCCTGGAAGTCTGGCTCATTAAGTATTGGAGTATGTAGGCTTACCACTCATTAGCTAGCTAGTTAGAAAGATAAAACATGTAAATAAACATCTTTGGAGTAACCTGAAGGGGTATTCCTTGTTTGGAGATGAATTTGCTAAGCACCTCACCCTACATCTAACTGGTAGCCTACCGGACTAGTCTCTACAATTTTTACACACAGACACAAACTTGATATCAACTCTCTTATCTAACTCCTGTTAACAGTGTGAACAAGCCAACCCCCAAAACATTTTGATGTAATGCAGAATTAGTGGGATTAACTGTGATGAAATTACTGAATTTCAATCTGTAATCAGTTCAACTTGTTGTTACTGAAAAAAAAATTACATTACTTTTAAAGGGGACACTATATCACACTTTTTGTTATTTTCTGTTATTTTTATACTGTAATGATGTTAGATGTCTATGCAAAAGATGGCCAAAGTTATCGAACTTGAGGTGAATGTATGGTAAATCCTCCCCTGAAAGTCAAAAGCCAGAGGGGTGTACTACGAAGCGAGATTAGTGGGTTAGCGAGGTATGTTGAGACTAAAGCCGGGGTTTTCGATGTCACAAAGGTGGCTCTCTTTTAACCTGGCTAGATCACCGTGGTAACTGATGCAGCAAACCTAACCTGGTCTGGAGCAGGTTATGTTCCAAGTTTCGGCTTAAATTAGCAATAAAAAGCACTGAACTTTCAACTAACTACCAGATTTGCTGCCAAGTCCGTTTAACACTGCTGCTACTGCTGCTACTGGAACACTGATTACAAAACTGATCAGTCTTTTATCAGACTGACCATTGATTTGATGTTATATTGTAAATTTGAAATGGAGAGGTTTGGGTAATGGAGAGGTTTCGTTACAACATATCAAGCTTTATTTCAGATAATAGAAAAAAATAAAATTATAAAAAACAAAACTAATGAAGAAATACTTTGAACAAAAATAAAATGGATTAATATATTGGTATTTATCACAGATAAGTTTGTGATTATATATATATATAGGCTATATATTGATTTGGACAGAATCTAAAGTGATTTCCACTGATCCTTCATTATGGGACAGAGTCACACCTAAATGAACCTCTTGAGTTTAATATTCAAATGCATCAAGTTTAAAGTTTTAGAGCTGTGGATGTGGGAGGCATGGAGAGAGCAGCAAGTGGTAAAATAAATATGAACTAATTACATAATTAATAAATTAGTATTTTAATTAACAAATTTACACGATCAGCAATTCTCTGCCAGCATCCATCTCTCACCTTACTTGCAGCAACAGCGTTGCTTTTTGCTGTGATAATGTATTTATATTATTCATATCTCTCTGTTATAATGACCTCTTCCTCCTGACTGAAGGAGGCGGCACGAGATCAGTCCATTTTAAGCGGAAAAAGAGTCAAATGACGCGCTAAACACCCCTTTTTATGGGGACACGCACAAAGTCTGAAGCAGAAAGCCTGAGTTAACAAATAAAGTTGATATCCACTGTCGTGATACCACTGATCTCTGATCTTCAGTTTCAGGTTTGTCGAGCCAGCTCACACAAAGAAAGCCGGGGTATTTTGAACCGGCTTCATAGTACACCTCTCAGGTCTTCAGTCTGCTCCGAATGCTTCATTTGCAATGTTACCTCTACTTCCACCTCGTTATGACATCACAGTGTTTGCACATGCCCACAAACAGCCGTCTATTGGTAGCCTTTGTTGCTAAGGTTGTTACAAGGGTTTTTCCATGGGCTGTTTGTTTGTAATGATCAATGATGATCAAAATGAACCTACATGATTCATGTCAATACTTTTGAAGTCTATTATGAACCAGTGAATGCCTACAACATTCGGCACCTTCCCCAAAATTCAAAGTAAACTGCTTTTCTTTATCCTTTTGACCTTTGATTAAAAGACCTTATCTTTCAGTGTACATCATGTGTTTTGCTATTGCCTCAATGGCTTTCTCTTAACATGAATTCACTTGCAAACTAATAACCTGTTTTCTTTACTGTTGTCTCATTTTGTGATTCAGTGTTATTTATTGTATTGGTGTGTTTGACCAAATGCTATTTGTAAAGCAGTTATTTAAATAAAATAGATAGGACTAAAACAAAGGAGATAACTAGCTGGATGGAAGAGAAGGTTGGAGAGACAATATGAATACAACTCATCTAAAACCACCCAGGAGATTGTAGCTCACATGTGTTAATTGAGCGCTACAATAAATAAGCACACATCAGATGAGACCTTCCCATTCAGTCGTTGATCAGCTATGGGAGTGATGAGAATCGACTGAGAGTCTCAATTTCCAATAGTAATCACAGTGTGACATCTCTTTCCCCAATTAGGACTGTAGAGAAGGAGAGATGAATCCAGTGGGAGCTGGTGTTGCTTTGAGTAAGTTGCTGTCTACTTTAATAGTCTCTCTCTTTCTCCCTCTGACCTGTAAATGATGCGGCCACTGTTGAGCCCATGAACATATTCTGCCAGCAGCTATTGCCCGCTGCTGGATGAATTACATATCACATATAATGATACTACAACTCTTCCATTTGCTTGACTTGAACTGTAAACAATTTGACTTAATGGAGAATGTAAGTCATCCACAAAGGCTCAGCGTTTTGTTGAAAGCAGTTTAGTGTTTAACAATAACTTAGAGACCTGGACTTAAATGATCATACAAAATACACAAGTAAGATGACGATGATTTGCAGCTCTGTGGCATCTGTGTGCTGTTAAAATAAGTTTAGATTGATGTCAATACATTTACAAGTGGTTTGATTCCTTTAACTGCATAAAAGCATGACAGGAAAATTTCATTAAACATGTAGATTCATGGTAACCGCAGATGCCCCCCGGATGCCCCCAAGAAAATGTTTGACCACTGAAATTCAGTGGCAAAAGCATGTCTCGACTCAGCAATTTTGTGACTCCCCAGATGGTTATGTGCACCATTTGACTTTTGCAAGATACCAACTTTTTTGTATTTTTTTGTTTTTGTTTTGACTATTTTTGTATTATTTTATGTTTTGTTGGTTTTAATATTTGTTTCTTATCTCAATTGTGAATATTTCTAGTTTTGTTGTCCTGCATACAGACCATGCCAATGCAAAAGAGAATAACTGAGTTAGACTTAAGTTAGACAAAAAATAATGAGAAACTCTCATTCCAAAAACATATTATTACTGACAAATCACATGGTGTTTTAAAAGGTGATATCTGTTCTCTATTTATACATGTATAACAACGGTGTAAATAGCACTGATTTACATATACTTCACAAACATTTATGCTTATTTAAGTGAAAGAAATGTATATTTAAATGGTACTTTCAGTTGATCCACCAAAAGAGAAAAAGCCAAAAGACATGTACCCAATTGGTAACAACTGTGACAAGGCTGCACCCAAAAGTAATAGTAATAGTAAAGTATGAACACCTTCTACCAAAGCAAGTGTTAAAACAGGCACTATGAAGAGCCATAGGTGTCTACGTGATTAATAACATATTTCCCATTGGAAAGAGGTAGTGTGTAACTTCTTAATTTCTGTGTTCAGTTACACAGTTACAAACACAAAGTGATATTGTCATCTAAATCTTAACAAATCACAGTGTAGTGGAAATGGTGGGAAGAAGATGGGTAAAATGACAAAAGAAATACAATAAAACTCTGGTAATGCTGTTAAAGCTGTAACAGGAATGAGACAGATGTAGGTGATAGACAGTATTTGTTTATAGACACATTCAGCAGGTTAGATTCATTAACATTGTTTTATGATTACTGCTGGAGATGAGTTTGAGGTCACATGATGTGTTAAAATGCGATTGCTAATGGTTAAACATATTCACAGTGCACAGTATAACACTATAAACAAAGCAAAATAACATCCAGTATTATTGTTTTATGGTAGACTGACAGTTACTGGGAGTGACAATCACTTAAATTAATACATTGTGCAACACTGATGCAATTATCATTATGTAAAGTTATAATATGTTTTAATGTGTTTATAGTTATGAGTGTATATAGACAGTGCGAGCCGTAGATTGCACATGTTCTCTATTCTATTCTGAAGCACTGTGCATTAAATAACTTCTCTTCCCCACTGTCCTCACTCCCACCTGAAAGATCTATTAAAAACTAACAAAGACTGGACTGTCCACTCCACTCCTCTATCTAAAGTAAAAGGCAGCAGAGAGTGTTGTCAGGTGTGCTCCATTAGTGGTTAAAAAGCAGCCTCTCACTTCCTGCTGACTGTACACTCATGTAGTAACATGAAGGCGCGCGTTTGTGTGTGTGTGTGTGACCTGGGAATGCAGAGGGGACAGAACAGTAATACAGATAGCTGCAGGTCACAGCAGCAAGTAGGAATCCTGTTTTCCATTTTGTGCAGCCATTTAGTTTCCAAGGTAACTTTAAACATGCTTTCTCTAAAATCCTGGTAGACATCATTCAGTGGTGCCTCAGTGGGCAGTAAGGGTTACTAGTCCACACGACTCTCTGAACAGGCTTATGGAAAACTGCAGAAAACTGGTACTTCAAACAGAAGTTTATCGGAACAGCGAATTTCCATTTAATAAAAATTACAAAGTGTGTCACAATCAAAACAAAAAGATTTGCTGGAATCTAAATGAATCATCCCTTGGTCTTATGTTACCGCTTCACAGAGTGAACAGTACAAACAGTTGTGGGAAACTAATCATGATTATAGATGAGTTTAAATAGACAGACTGGTTTAGTTAAGCCAGTCTGAGCTCTGAGTGGAAAAGACATTTCTCTGTTTTTTCAGTCACAAATCCAGGTATAAAAACATTAAGAAGGTTGCTGTTGGGGGATCAAAGTTATACTCCAACTTGTGAGGGTTATGATGTCAGAGATGGAGTTCAGTCAGAGACAAGAAATATATCCTTTAGTATAGCAAATGGTTATACATTTATTTGGTATTAAAAGCTCTGCTCTCCGAGGGTACTCTCAAAGAATTCAAGCAACAAGGATTCTGCTGGCATTACTAATAGTACAAAATCAGAGAAAGCTGTACAAATATGTGAACATTACAGCTTAGCAAGACAATAATACCAAAGCTTAGATCACATAAGGAAGAGGGTGGAAGCAATGCTGGCATTAGGAATTAAAAGAGTAATATTGAGAACTGATTATAAAGGTACATGAATGTGATTGGATGTTACTAATGTTGAGAGCAAAAATCCATCCATTGTCTTTACCACTTATCATCTCGAGGGTTGCAGGGGAGCTGGAGCAAATCTTAGCTGATACTGGGCGAGAGGTGGGGTAAACCCCTGGTCACCAGTCAATCACAGGGCTAACATATAATATAGAGACAGACAAACATTCACACTTACTTTCACACCGACAGGCAAGTTCAAGTCACAAATTAACCTAACCTTTTTGGTCTGTGGGAGGAAGTCAGAGTACCCCAAGAAAACCAATGCAGGCATGGAGAGAACCTGCAAACTCCACACAGAAGGACTCCAGTTGTCCAGTGGGTTTGAACTTAGAACCCTCTTGTTGTGAAGCAACAATGTTAACCACACCATGTTGTTAAATTAACTTGAAAGTATTGATATCAACTCAAAACCAGTATCTAACAGCAATTCAGTTCTAGCTGCAAATTGGCTGCTGGAGACAGGAAGCAAATAGACTTGGCATATAACTGATTAGTAAAACATACAATAGACAGTGTTTGTGATACTGTAGGTTTTTTTTTCAATTTGTAGCAGTAACCAAAAGAATTGTCAGGTAAAATCGGCAGCTGCTGTTGTTCATCATTAGACATCCTGGCATTTGGCATGGCAATAGTCCTAAAAACCTGAGCAGTAATGTAACTAGGTATTAAGAAATCAACATGCCAAACTATTATTACTATTTCAACATCAGCTTCCTCTTCACACACAATTCCTTGATGCCAAAAGGCCATCAATGCAACAGCTGTGTTATGGGTAATCTGAACTTCTCCAGGTCATAACTGCTACAGCTGCTAGATGGCGTCTGTCGCTCAAACATGACTGTAAGTAGTTGAATTTATACTGAGTTATACTGTCATTTTTCTTTTGAGGATGGACTGTCTTATCTTGCAAGGCAGCAGGATTCACAAGATCACACATCATGAGATCACACAAGAATCCATCTTGTCAGGCTTCAAGATATGTGCTTGTGTCCGAACATTGGTGGTTCGGACCATTCAGCATCACAGATCCAGCTGCCTTGCAAACTAAGACGGTGATAGACAGATTGTTCATCCAATCACCTGCCAGGTATTTTTTGAAAGTAGGCTACCTGTCCTTTTCCAAACAGTTTCCATGGATGACTTTTCAGACGTCTGAATGAAAAGTTATAAGAGATATAAAAGGCTAAAGTGTTAGCAGCAGCTCAGTTAACAGCCTGTATCTGATGTCCGTGGGTTGCCGTACATCGTCGGAGAAACACCGACCTCTTAGATGAAACTGCTTTATTCAGTGTTTTTACCTATAATCAGCGGGTCCGTTTTTCTGGAGAGGAGGAGACCTCTGCGGATAATTCGGCTCCTGGTAAAAACACCCTGAACCATGAATTTCGGAGTAATCATATCCCGGTGAAGCTGATTGTTTAACAACGAAGACAACAACTCCCATGATCCCTTGCTACTTCACACCGTCATCACACGCCGTCTTTTGTTATTGTTTTGATTGAGAGACCCCTAGCGGCTGAAATTACATATTGTGCGTTTAATTTGATTACATACTGTGAACGCTGTTTGGTTTCATGATATTTTTTACATGTGATGATGATACTTGATGTTTTCTTTACAGGTAGTTTACTATGTTTTTAGTTCCAAACTACTTAAAGTAAGGTCATATTTTTTGGACTGCAGTTTATCGTTTACTTTGGAAAAAGAGCTCTCTCTCTCACTCACTCACACACACACACAAATACAGCTGCTGCCTCACTGAAACCCAACCTGGATAGGGTTTTGCAATATCATGCATCACTCTGGATAAATAAATTTGCCTTCCCACTTCCTCCCCACTCAATCCTGTCTCCACACACACACACACCACAGGCCTCTGCAAATTGTTAGCACCCGCTGCCTGTAATGTGATATTACAACAATTAGCAATTAGACACTATACAGCACTGGTACATTGAATTTATGTTTCTGTCTGCAGATGCGATGGTGCTCGGTGTCATTGGGAAATTTTATCACTGCTTGGGTAATGGAATCGGGGAGCGAGGTAGGAGGGGTCTGAGAGATTGTGTTGTCAGGGCTTCCTGAAAGACGAGCTGAGCTTTTCCTTGCAGACCCTTCCCACCCTCACCCCACAATTTAATGAGAGTTATTGGTATGAAAGTTCACAAACAATATTGCCAACACAATTACATACAACTGACATATAATTCAGATAATGATGAGACCTTCTGAGTGCATGCTTGTGGATGTGTGTGTGTGTGTAAAATAATTACAGCAACATGGCAACTCATGAAGATGAAACAAATAGTCAGATGATGAGGAGAATAGGAACAGTTTTCATGTGTTGATCAGAGGGATTTCTCTCTGGCTTCTGGCATGGGCTGATATATTTTTCTGCCTCCATGGTACTGGAAATTTTCTCTCCAAGGAGGTATTGAATTATAAATTCTTTGCATTTATATATTTTTCTGTTGAAGAACTTGGTGTCTAAAATATTCTTCTGTTTCTACCTCATTTTGTGGTCACAACTGATTGTGGAATAATAATAATTTTACTTAATACTGATGTTTTCTTTGGGTAATTATTGAAAGTGTTCAACAGTTAATAACTGCCACAGAAGAATCAACACTTAATGTATAAACTTTTCTGTGATATGTTCGTATAATCTTTAATACAAGTCATGTGTCAAAAGAGCATTCTTACCTAAATCTAACTAATAAATTATCCACATCTGCACTATAAAGGTCATCCCAACCCACTCACAATGTCGTCCTCTCTTATATCTGTTCTCTTCTCCTGTCTTTCTCACATATAGTCCCTCTATTTCTGACTTTGATCCATACATCCCTTCCCTGTCAGTTTCCACATCTGTCCCCATCATTTGAGCAGTGTCCACATCAGAAACAATGGGCAAAAAGGCATCCAAAATATCCCACAGTAAAATCTGCAGTGAAAACGACAGCACATTATTATGCACTTTGGCAATAATCAAGGGTCATAAATGCTACCTGCTCAGCAGGGCTGAATAATTCCTGGGGTGATTACTGGGGTGTTATTATTTATGACCCTCAATCATTTTTAAATACTTGTGTGGGAAGCTGAAAAATATGTCAATATATTAAGTGATCAGGTATGGTGAAACACAAAAAAGACATCACAGAATGTCAGAGGCAACAGAAACTTGGCTATTAAACATGGTAAAGAATTATGCACATTATTTCTTATTTCTGACAAGAATTCATCATCTTTTCCCACAAGCTATGTTGTCTGACTTCCACACTACAGCAGGAGATGAGCTTTTACAAATTCATTTACTTAACAGTTTTGGTTAGAAATGCCAGCAAAAGTGTGGATGAAAAGTAAAAAAAATGGATAATAGTTTGGTTTTCAATTGTATCTGTCTTAGTGTGGAGCCAGCAATGCTGGATTAGAGGGAACTGTGCAGAAACTTTTCAAAACCAACAATTCAATATTTACACTTACTTTACATTGTGAGGTTTTTACACTATGAATGTCTTCCAGGAGAGACAACATTTGTTATTATCTCCATATTTAAACAATATTACACATTCCTTCCCTCTCTCTATGATGGTCCACTCCATTTTAAACACTTTCGATGTTGTGGAGAGAGTTGTGTATCATGAGGTTACATAGATTATGGTGAATATGAAAGGTCAGCAAGGGTAAAGAGACAGAGAGGGAGGGAGACAGCAAAAGAGAAAGCAGAGGAGAGAGAGAGATGGAGATGTGTGTGTTTGTGCATAGTTGTGTGGGTTTATATGCTTCTTCCATTCAGCTCTAAATGGCCTTCTTCTGTCTAAAAAGGGAATAAAATTAGGAATGCCAATTTGTTGTGTCTTGCATGTCAAACAAGGACATCTAGTTTTATTTTGCTTTCCTCTCAGCTGATAGCTTCTCATAGATCACACGTCACAAACACACAGCTTTGTCATTTGTGACTTGACATGAACCAATAAAATGCCAGTGAAGCCATAACTGACACTGTTCTCATCTTAGTAGAAAAAATGATTTTGATTTAATATGCTTAAATGTAAAAAAAAAACCCATCCACATTAAAGAAAGAAAGAAAGAAAGAAAGAAAGAAAGAAAGAAAGAAAGAAAGAAAGAAAGAAAGAAAGAAAGAAAGAAAGAAAGAAAGAAAGAAAGAAAGAAAGGTTCTAGCCTTGAGGGAACATTGAATTTTGGATGTCGATATGCTTGACATTTATGGGAATGGATCACAAGCACAGCCTAGAAAGGACTGTGTGGACAGACATGGTAAAATACAGTTTGTTTGTTTTTTGTCCTGTTTTTTGCACAGACATACTGATTGAAGCCTGTGATTGAAGTGTATTTCAAGACATGCAATACTCCCACATTCCTACAAAAATAAAGACATATATTTTTTTAGTTGTTTAGCCTGATCAGAATAGCAGGATAATACAGGATATGCACTACATAAGCTGCAGGTATTTTGCAGCCACTACACACACTAATTGTTCTCAGTTTAGTGATAATAATGCATCCGATGCTTACCAGATCATTTAACATCAGAGCCTGTGGCCAACTGGACGGACTGACGGACAGACGGACAAACAGACAAATCCTACTGTAAATAGCAGATGGAGACTCACACACACTGGGCAGTATCTCAAGAATCAAGCTTAGGATAAAAAATAGTGTGTAATTAAATGCAAAGTAAGCAAGGTTTATCTATATAGCACCTTTCACAGACAAAATGCTTAGCTGTCAAAGAAATAAAATAAAATAAAATAAAAATAAATAAAAACAAAGACACAAGATAAAAATTTAAAGAATAAAATATAAAATATACAGGGAGAGCACACAAAATTAAAATATAGAATACACATACTACCCAAATGCCTGTCTTAATAGGAATGTATTCTCCAGAATGTATATGTGTTGATCATAGGATGTCAACATGAACTTTAATTCTATAATTACATAATCATCACTCAAGGAAGCAAAACTTTATTATATGATTAATAGTATTACAGGAAAATAACCTGCTAAAATCTTGCAGGTCCAAACACTGGGTTTATAAAACCCTGGGAGCCTACAAATTTCAGTGTGTGGAGAGCCTCTATTTTTACTTTGTTTCTGCTCTGTGTCCTTCACCTGTACCCAACTAGGTTTGAATTTGACCATTATCCACCATTTTTTGCTAACAGCATTACAGGTCTATGTCTACAACACAGACTCAGATAATGACACCACAGAGACTTAGATAATGCGGCATGCATTAATATAAACAATAATAATGCACTGTGATCTCTAAGCAGTCATAAGGCATTACAAGTATAAATATTCCCATTGAATTGCCTATTTTTTTTTTTTGCTTAATAGTCTGTCTGGTTGATATAATGAAAATATGTTTGTAAGATCTGTAAGATTTCCAATTGGCTGTAAACACTACAGCATGAGGAAAACAGACTTAGAAAACCAGGTGCAATATGAGATGTTCTTCAATTCATTGACATTCATACTTATTTGTATTTTCTGATGTTATTTTTTAGACATCCAAGAAAGTGATGTCTTTGGGTCATGCAAAACCAGTATATTCAGTCTGTGATGTTCCTCTAACAAGACTGTGGCTCTTCTTGCACTGTTACACTTCAACTTTGAATATATGGATGTGAATGTGAACTCTCATGTTGGGATCAATAAAAAAGCTTAAGGGTTGTATCCTGTCCCTGTCAGAGTCCTGCAGCAAAGTAGATACTGAACCAGTACAGCAATACTTTACTTGAAGCAGACAGTCATAACCACATTCTTCATCTGTTATGGTTACAGAAAGCCCCCTGATGTTTTTAAGATCCTATAACCTTTCATGCAAACTGGGTTAAGTGATTGAGCAATTTTGAAATTAGACCTTCTAAGATCTTATAAATGCTTTGAGCATGGCAATGCCTGACGCATAATGCATTATGAAGGCTTAAAGCAACTATGATCCATTGTGCTTGTACTCTTATGTTCTGTATATAATGCAATATAAATATATGCGTGTCATATTACATGTTATCCTGAAAATGAAAACTGGATGGGAAGGGATTGGTATTCAACTTATCATATACAGTGGTAGTATAAGCCTTGTGCTAACACAGACTTATGCCTTTGCGTTTGTCTCAGATCACAATCATGCATTGCAATGCATGCAAACACTTTAGCACACGTAGTGTTTGCTAAACCAGTATATGAAGACTCAAGTTGAAATAAATACTAACAGGGAAGCATTAAAACACACAATATGTAATTTCCGCCGCTAGGGGTCTCTCAATCAAAACAATAACAAAAGACGGAGTGTCATGACATTGTGAAATAGTGTGGGATCATGGGAATTGTTGTCTTCATTGCTAAACAACCAACTTCTTTGGGTTAGGATTACTCCACTGTTCATCATTCAGGATGTTTTTACTGGAAGCTGAATGACCCGCAGAGGTCTCCTCCTCTCCAGAACAAACAGACCCAGAAATTAAAACAGGTAAAAACACTGAATAAAACAGTTTCATGGAAAAAAACAGTGTTTCTCAGACACTGTTCAGTGGGCGCAGGATGTCCAGTAGGGGCTGTAAGCTGAGCTGCTGCTAACGTTTGCTCAGCTTGTTTCTTTATTAACTTAAGATCCAGATGTTCAGCAGGTTTCTACTGGGAGCCAAATTATCCACAGAGGTCTCCTGCTCTCCAAAAACAAAGTTACATGGGGACTGAAACTAAAAATACTGAATAAAGAAATTTCACATAAAAAAATCAATGTTCTCTGATGATGTTTGGCAAGCACTGGACTTCAAGGAGGGGCTGGTAGCCAAGCTGCTGCTAATGTTTGCTCAGCTTGTTTCTCTGATAACTTAAAATCCAGATGTCCGATGACTAAAATCCTTCATCTATTTAAAAGATATAGTTAAAAACAACCAAGATCTAAAAAGTTATAAAAACGTGGCTTAAAACTGAAAAAAGTCAACCACAAGATCAACGTATTATCTTGTATGTGTATACTCTTTGGTAAATGCAATTTTGGCGGACAAACACAACGCTGACGCATGCATCTTGTGTGCGTATACTCTTTGCTAGAGGGGTATGACGCCATTGACAAGTGACCATATGAAACAGACCGTTACTTTGATTAAAATTACAGATCTCTCTAGGTTTGAAGATTGTTGGAAACATTTGGGATAATGTATGTACACAACTCAATAAAATATATAACATAGTTCTAGTTGTTTTTAGACATTTAAATGTGGAATAGTTACATGTTATAGCTTTAATCTACCAATGTTCTGGACAGATGACAGAAAGCTGATAAGAGGGGGAATTTCACCTGCCAAAAAAACCAATGTGGTCTTTTGAATCCACTGAAGCATTAAGTGGGCAGGATGTTTTGCTGCTTATTATGCTGCAGCTGTCAAAGCTCCTTCTTCAGTCCAAACTGGATTCAACTTTTTTTAACCTCTGGGTCTCAGAAACAGACCAAGCATGCCAGTGACAGAAGTAGAGCAGAACATTACACCAATGAGTAAGAAACAGGGGAAAGCAGAGAGGGGACAGCTTAGAAGTAAAGGTGAAGAAGACAAAGAAGAAGAGAAGAGAGAGAAAAGAGAAACAGATTGAAAACAGAGAGAAAAGTTGGACAGAAGGGGAAACATCCAAACATGTTGCCCAGTTTGGCTTCTGTTAAGAGAATTGAGAAACAGCAAATCAATAGCGGCGACCTGCTAGGCAGCCAAATAATGGTGGCTTTACAGTGGAAAATGATGACTACAGATTAATAAGGGGGGAAAAAAGGGAAAATGATGAATGATTGTAGAATGAGAAATCGACATAAAATGGGTGCTGCTAAAATATAAAATGCAAGCATCCTCACTCAAAAAATGTTAATAGCTCATGTTGATGACGGTTAGTTACTTAAAACATGACAATAAGATGGCTTTACATCATGATCAGGGTCACACATAAAACTCAAGATTAAATCAAGACTGTACATCTTCTCATTCTTCAGTCTTGAGACATGCTTTTAAACTGTTGTATTTAATTAAACTATTGGGAGTCATTCTGAATATGTTATTGAGTGTGGGGACTGTTGGGGGACTGTTATTAGACTCAATTGGCTTCTCTCAGTGTGTAAATAAACCCACTCACTGTCATAATCACACCCTGGATCTTGTGCTGACTTATGGCATAGAAATTGAACATTTGATAGTTTCTCCTCAAAATCCCATTTTATCAGACCACCATTTGATAACTTTTGAATTTTTATTGGTAGATTACACACCATTAGACAAAAATGTTTTCACTAGATGTCTTACTGATAGTGCTGTAGCTAAATTTAAGGAAACAGTTCCATTAGCGCTGAATTCAATTCCCTCTATCAATACTGCAGAGGACTCTTATGATAATTTTAGTCCTTCTCAATTTGATAATTTTGTTGACACTGCTGCAGGTACTCTACAGCAAACACTCAACTCCATCGCTCCTTTAAAAAGAAAGATAATAAAGCATAAGAGATTAGCTCCATGGTATAATTCTGAAACCCGTAAATTAAAGCAACTTTCTCGTAAATCTGAAAGGATTTGGCGTTCCACTAAATTAGAGGAATCTCGCATAGTCTGGCTTGAAAACCTTAAAACTTATAAGAAGGCCCTCTGTAATGCCAGAGCTGCCTATTACTCCGCATTAATAGACGAAAATAAAAACAGCCCTAGGTTTATTTTCAGCACCTTGGCCAGGCTGACAAAGAGTCATAATTCTGTTGATCCAAGTATTCCGAGGGCTCTCAGTAGTAACGATTTCATGAGCTTTTTTGATGATAAAATTCTAACAATTAGAGATAAAATTCAACAGTCTCTCATCTCAACAGGCACAGATTTATCAAGCTCCCTAGAAACAGCCACAAAACCTGATTTAAACTTGGACTGTTTCTCTCAGATAGACCTTCCTGAGCTAACTTCTATAATTTCGTCATCAAAACCTTCGAATTGTCTTTTAGATCCCATCCCAACTAAACTCTTTAAGGATGTCGTACCCTTAATTAGCACCTCCTTACTAAATATAATCAATATGTCTTTGATAACTGGATATGTACCGCAGTCCTTTAAAGTAGCTGTAATTAAACCCCTCCTTAAGAAGCCTACTTTCGATTCAGACGTCTTAGCCAATTATAGACCCATATCTAACCTTCCTTTTTTGTCTAAGATTCTCGAGAAAGCAGTCGCTAATCAGTTATGTGATTTTCTAGATAACAATAACTTATTTGAGACTTTTCAGTCTGGATTTAGAGCGCATCATAGCACAGAGACAGCGCTGGTTAAAGTCACAAACGACCTCCTGACTGCATCAGACAAAGGCCTTGTCTCTGTACTTGTCTTGTTAGACCTTAGTGCCGCATTTGACACTGTTGACCATCAAATCCTGTTGCAGAGACTGGAACATTTCATTGGCATTAAAGGTACTGCATTATGCTGGTTTAAATCTTATTTATCGGATCGATTTCAGTTTGTTCATGTTAATGATGAATCGTCCATAAAAGCAAAAGTTAGACACGGAGTTCCTCAAGGTTCTGTTCTGGGACCTTTATTATTCACTTTATACATGCTTCCTTTAGGGAATATTATTCGAAATCACTCCATAAATTTCCATTGTTATGCAGATGATACCCAAATATATTTATCAATGAAGCCAGATTAACCCAATCAGTTATCTAGACTCAAAGTGTGCCTTAAAGATATAAAGACCTGGATGACCTGCAATTTTCTGCTGCTAAACTCGGAAAAAACTGAAGTTATTGTGCTTGGCCCTAAACACCTTAGAAACACATTATCTAATGATTTAACTAATCTAGATGGCATTACCCTGGCCCCCAGCACTACTGTAAGGAATCTGGGAGTTATCTTTGATCAGGACATGTCCTTTAATTCCCACATAAAACAAATATCAAGGTCTGCCTTTTTTCACTTACGTAATATCTCTAAAATCAGACATATCCTTTCACAACAAGATGCAGAAAAAATAATCCACGCATTTGTTACTTCTAGGCTGGATTACTGTAATTCAATATTATCAGGCTGCCCTAATAGGTCTATAAAGACTCTGCAGCTGGTCCAGAATGCAGCTGCTCGTGTTCTGACTAAAACTAGAAAACGAGATCATATTTCCCCCATCTTAGCTTCGCTGCATTGGCTTCCTGTAAAATCCAGAATAGAATTCAAAATCCTTCTTCTCACGTACAAAGCTCTTAACGGTCAGGCACCATCTTATGTAAAAGAACTCTTGGTACCATATAATCCCACTAGAGCGCTGCGCTCCCAGAATGCAGGTCTACTGGTGGTTCCTACAGTATTTAAAAGTAGAACGGGAGGCAGAGCCTTCAGCTATCAGGCTCCTCTCTTGTGGAACCATCTCCCAGTTTCGGTCCGAGGGGCAGACACCCTCTCTATGTTTAAGAGTAGGCTTAAAACTTTCCTTTTCGATGAAGCTTATAGTTAGGTCTGATCTGACTCGCCTTGGATCAGCTCTTAGTTATGCTGCTATAGGCCTAGACTGCCGGGGGACTTCCATTGATGCACTGAGCTCCTCTCTCTTCCATCTCTATGTATTCTATTACTATTAATGCATGTTACTAATTTCACTTCTTCCCCGGAGTTCTTTGTGCTTTCTGATCCACAGGAAGCTTCATAAACCATAGACTATGCTGATGTGCTGACGTCCTTCTTCTGCCCTCGGCCAGCTGTTCCTGCTATTGCTGCTGCTTGCTGCTGCTTACTGACTATTGTTGTTGTTGTTGCTGCTCTTTCACTGTGTACAACCCCCCCCCCCCTCTCTTTCTCTCTCTCTCTCTCTCAACCCAACCGGTCAAGGCAGATGGCCGCCCACCCAGAGCCGGGGTCTGCCTTAGGTTTCTTCCCGTTAAAGGGGAGTTTTTCCTTTCCGCTGTCGCCAAGTGCTTGCTCATGGGGGGAACTGTTGGGTTTCTCTTTCTGTAAATTAAAGAGCGTGGTCTAGACCTGCTCCATGTAAAAGTGCCCTGAGATGACTTTGTGTTGTGATTTGGCGCTATATAAATAAAATTGAATTGAATTGAATTGAATTGTTCTGTTTTTCTGTCTCTTTGTGTTTATTCAAACTACAACATAATCCCGGGTAAATAACAGCTAATGATTATAGTAAAATATCACTCTACACTAAAGGTTTAACTGCGAAATGAGATATATCCATCAGTTAGAAGTGATACAAAATCAAAGCAGAAAATGATGTTAAGGACAGAAGGTAACTTTCATACTTTGATGAGTCAACAGTTAGAAATACTTAATGTGATTTCAGGCAGTCATGTTTTTCAAAGATTAATATAGCTTAGTGCCACTGAGCACATCATTTTGAAATCTGAAACCTCCCTTCTTGTCATCCATTAGAAGCCATCTCACTGTAATACAAAATTCCCAATTCATCAGTAATTCCTCATTAAAGTCATTTTTACTGGTTTATCTCACTCCGTTGAAGTCAGCCAGTAACTGAAGCAAAGTGTGCACTCAGCTTCTTCCTTAAAGGTCAGATGGGGGGAAAAATGTTCAACCGACGATAATGGCCACGCTGGGATTGGATCTTCCGCAGTCGCTGCTAATTTCCTCTTAAACCTCACCAAATGTCAGCAGTGCGCCTGTCTGAGGCTCCTGCAGTATAGTGTCAGTTTGTGGTGGTCAAAGATGGTAGGCTATTGATGGTAATGAATGGTGCGGAAGTCATTAGCTATGGTATGAGAGGGGATTATGCCTCACACGTCTCTGTGTGAGGAGTTACATTCAAAGAATATTAAATAATATATCTCAACACATGATGCATGATAATAACATACAGCATCAGCAGGAATGCAAGCTGGTGAATGCACCTAAAAGTGACAATTTAATGATATAGCTTAGTGTATATTTCTTCTCCAGGAAAAGTTCTAGCAGTTAACAGAAGTGTAAAGCCCACAAAGAGAAGTCAAGAATAATTAATTGGATGGGACACCAGATGCACATGGTTGAGCCATCTGATGACACTTTCGTTTTGGGTGAGCTATGACAAAAAAGGAGAGTTTACCACACTTTAATATGTTGCTTCATGAATAAAGTGCATTTGTGTTTTGTAGTGTTTATTGATTGTACCTGCAATGACAGCGGGAACAAGCTGTAAACACGACACTGATGTAATTTCAGCCTGAAGTGGTGATTTTGTTAGTCAGTTGCCTACGGTGGCCCCTAAGGACAAAGTACACACAAGAGTCAAGGCACAAATATTCACTCCAAAATCCTGAAATGCAACAAATACCAAGAACATCCCCCTATGTAGACAGGAGCACTTATGGTGTTGCAATTAGCAGCATTTTTTTGCATGTGTTTTCTCTTTTGTATGTGTTGTGGTATTTGTAGCATTTCTTAAATTAGAGCACATTTTTTGTGCTTTCACTGAATATCCTTCCCCGCCCTTTCCAAGCGTGTACGAGAACCTATGGTTCGCAAAATTTGGGAAAGGCCCTCTCTAGAGCCAGTGTTGGTTTGTCCAAAACATGGCGGTGCAACATGGTAGGCTGTGTGGAGGAGGACCTGCTCCCTATGTAGATATAACAGGCTCATTCTGAGGTGACAAAAACACAATTCGTGCTTTCAGGCGATTATACACTAATTAAAACATACATATGAATATTTTATTCCATTTCTTCAAAGTCCATTCTGCAAGACGCCACTGCACCTACAAACTGCACTTTTAACATTCATTAGTCATATTAGACAGTCATATTTGTGTCCATCTGATGAAGATAAGTCCATTATCTCTCCTTTTAACTCTGCGTTTTGGTCGCTACTAACTTCTGAGGGACAAATCTGACTAATGCTCCACTGTCGCCAGCTAGTTGCTAACTTTGTCTGTCTACCAATTAATTCTGGGATGGCAGCTTACAGTCGATTTATCAGATTTTGTTTGTTTGTTTTTTGTTTTTTTTTCTTACTGAAAACAGCTGCCAGCTGCATCTGGAAACAATGCTGTCACCTGATCCATTGTGATTCTAAAAATATTGATTATAGCTGTTGTAGGGAGTAAGACAACTTTGAAAGGTTTCCTGAAACTTCAAGTAATGTCAATCTAAAGTAACCTCACATCTAGGAACATTTCTTATTCACAACTAAATGCATTTTTTTAAGAATTGGAATCATTATACTTCTATTAAAGATCTTTTATTACATATCAAATCTGATGTCAGTCATCCATGTATGTGTCCTTTATTTTCACAATAAATGAAGGAGCAGCATCATCTGTGCCTAATTGGATGTACTGTAATGCATCAGATGTAATTACAGACATACAGGGAAATGCTCATTGCATTCAATAAGACTGATAAGTGATAAGTACCATCAGATTGGATAACACCTGCATTAGAGAATGATCCTGCACTTACTTTCGACATTGTAACCTTGCATTTACTGTATCTCTGAGATCATTCTTTCTCTAACCTCTGAATCATACTGGTGCCTGCCTTTTGAAGTAGGAACTAATGCATCAGCGTTTTCTACACTCATACAACACAAACGCCAAAGGTTTGGAGAGAAGAGAGAAAAAGTGATAACAGTGGAGACATGGAGGCACAGATAGAATAGCAAGAGAGACAAAGTCATTATCCAATACAAATGTGGTGTATATAACTGATATCAGCCAATCAAGGCAGTGAGAATGGGAGGCCACCTTGTTCATAGAGTTGTAAGCAGATTACTTACCACCGGCCACAACATCTTATCCCCCAAATCCCTTCCTAACACTAGTCAGCCTCCAGCAAATACAGATCTCATGTTCCCTGTTGCCATCCAATCCTGGCACTGTGCTTCATCCTGTGTGTCAAGATATAATCAAGACAACATAATACACAATAGAGAGGACAGACACTGGCAATCAAAAAGAGAGGAGGCTCCAAAAAGCCTCAGGGGAACTTACAAGATTAAACGAGACCCCTGTCCATTGTGATTCAATTTAAAAGAATACGAAGCAGGAAAATATGGACACAGTAACCTCTTAATTTGGAGAATTGTCATCTACCGCATGCTGATGTACTGTATGTCAACATGTGGCATGCTTTTATACAAGCAAGAACATAGAAACACCCAAATTGATAAAGCAGAGAAAATATATTCCAAGTCTTGTTTTTCCCAATTAAAAAAAAAAAAATTAATCAAACACATTTAGAGATTTCCTGTAATACAGTCTGAATGTCAAACTTAAAAACGATGCAAACTAGTTTCACAGAACACAGGGCAATTCTTAGAGGATCTAAATTCAGTTTGTTACCCAGTGTAGTTCAAGGTTTCAACCACCTTGACAGAGGAGAAACTTTGATTACAACTACGTTTTTTTTACATTTACTTCGATAGCTTTGGCTCAGCTTGGGCAGAGTAGGGTAAGAGATTACGCTCGTGCTGGAAGCCGGCCAATTTCAACATTTGAAGATGCCTTTTGATCAGGGCTACATATGTTTTCTTTTTTCACAGCATTAATTAGTGCAGCCGGCCCACAAGACTCATCGCTGCCATCAGAAGCCTCTTTAGTTAAAATTCTCCATTAGCGAACACACATGCTCACACATAAGCACGCATCAACACACTCAAACAGATTTGTTAAGTAAATGAGAGTAGCTTTATAGCAGCCCTCTGTGAGCAGTAAACAGACATTTACATCACTATAAAAAAAATGGCTGGACATGGCACAGTGCCAGCGACATGCTGCAAGAAGGCGTCGACTGTTGACTCACACATGCATACATAACCTCACATCTACACACATTGAGCCACACATCGTGCTTATAAGTATGTTCATCTCAAACTTGCAACATCAAACCAGAGTGGATGAAAAAATTAAATAAGACTGATCTAGTCAATTTATCTATTAATAAGGACTATAACAGCCTTTCTTTCAAACAATCTATCATCGTTCCATTCATCAATAAGTACACCAGAGATGTTCACATTTTGTCTAATCCAGTTTATTCTTTCTTGGTAAAAGAAAAAGTTGGAGGAAAAACAAAATGTTAAGTAATGGAAACAAAATATAGCATTTTCCAGGTTCATCTTCCCATTTTATACCGTCTTAAACCAAAAAAATGCAGCTCTACACTAAAGTGTAAGTAAATCTGAAAAGCAAAAAGGTTAAATAAGGTTTTCTTTAAGATACAGAATACTCATTCATTATGCATTTTCTGTTCATGTCTCCCATAGTCCACCAGGAAAACGTTCGGAAAGTAATTATTTGCTGATTTTAACTTTCAAGGCTCTGCTCACCCCAGCCCTCTTCCCCTCATCTACAACAAGAAAAAGGGAGGAGGGAAGACAGAGAGGGTGAAATAAGGAAGAAAAATAGAGCAATCAATAATGGGACAGATGAGAAAAGGGGAGTGAAAGGCAGGAGGAGGAGGAGGAGGAGGAGGAGGGTGCATATGAGCTCATCACGCTATCTGGAAATCAAAACATGGGGTAGTGAAGTGTGGAGGACTATTTAAGTACTAGAAAGAGGAATGAAAAACCCAAGAACACAAATTCTTGATGCACAGCTAGTGCCAAGAATGACCTTTAAAAATATGGATAACTGAAATGAAGGCCTAAGACATTGTGAGAGACCTGAACCATAGAAACATCACCATCCTTAACAGAAACCTCTAAATGACTCCAAGTATACAGCACTATTTGATTTTTACCTGCTTGTGCTCGATGTGAACAGCTGAGCACATACACAACATAAAAGAGCGAGTGTTTGTGCATTTGCAAAGGTATTGTAATGTGTACAATGCAGACTTACAAATCATAAGCACATTTTAATATCCGTCTTGTCACATCCAACACACATAATCCACATGTTTTTGAGAGACTATGGAAATGCCTCCCTGTGGTAGGGCTGGAGAAAATAAGGAGATAAAGACTGAGACAAAAAGAGGAAGACAGAGAGAATTTTCAACATATTAAGTTTTGATCAACCACACGCCCACGTTAAAGACAGATCCGTGCTGCAGTCCAAGAACCAGCTCACTGTTCCCACCAGCATAATATGTGTTTGAGTCCGGCTCACACTGCAAATTCTTAACTTGAGCTTACAGTAGTACGCCAGTTTCATCGTCCACAGTGGTGTCCCCAGTAAAGCAGAGACACCTTCATAACAATATTTAAACCAAAGGGGCAAAAAAGTGTCCTGTAGCGGAAAAGAGAAGGATGTAAGTTGGAGGGAGGAAGGGTTAAGATTGGGCTTTGATATCCTGAGGTGGATGATTACCAGGTGTCTGTGTTTCTAAAGATTTGAGATTTGAGGTGGTGGACGGCCTGGGGGTAAGACACCGACTTCAACTGACGCTGGCTAGCTGGGTTCGCTTCACAAAGTCCATGCTTGGCGCAGAGTAGAAAGCAGCTCTGTCTGATTTTGAGGTAAAGAGCACAGTCTATAAACATTGCCAAAGCAAAAGTGAACACAAAGGGTAACCATCCCTTCCGCCTCCTCATCATTCTTTTTTTTTTCTTTTTGAGGTAAAAGAGTACAGTCTTAAACTGGCTTCCTGGAGAAACATTTGTATAAAGCCTAGTATTTCTTCTCCTCATTCTTTATCCATTCTTTCTCCACTCACACTGTTGTAGTCAGGGCCTTGCAAAAAAGTGAAGAAAGTATATATTTCCTTTGCTCTTTCTTGTTCTCTTATTCCTGTGTTTGGATTTTCCAAAAGGCGTCTTAGCAGCAGGGATATGATCAAGCCAACAGAAGCAGAAAACAACTTGGATATGGGTAACAGTGGGTTTGAAAAAGAGCAAGCATAATTTAAAATAAATGAGAGCAGGTTTGTATCCAAAAAACCTGCAAAAATCCTGAAAAACAAAATAAGAAAAAAAAAAGAAAAAAAAGAAAAAGAAAATCAAATCCCTGTTAGTGCTAAGACACCGTCTGAACACCGAGATTCTTTTGTGGGAACAGCTGTTCAGGAGCACTCCTCTCCGATACGCTGGCAAGAGCGGCCCACCTTACGGTCGAGCTTGACCATCTTGAGGACAGCCTCCTGCCGACCACGGCCCAGGTGGTCAAACAGGCACTCATGTTGCTCCGGGAGCCGATGGAGCATACAGAAGACATAACCTAGAGGAGGGGTGGGGGTGTGGGTGCAAGAGAGAAAGAGTGGTTAATTTGTTAAGTTCAACAAATGCACAAATATTACTGGAAGACATTTTTTGAAACCATTAAAATTTATACAAAAGTAAAAAGGAAAGATATAAGACCAGGGTGTGATTTACCAAGGGGAATGGTGGGGATTTCCCTCCCTCTGGTCTAAATATCAATGCCTCTACTGAGTTATTTTTATCCCTGGTGGGGACAAAAATGTATCCCCTCATAGTGACGGAAAAAAATCTAAGGGCTGCAACGTGACAACGTTTTATAGTGCAAGCAACAATAAAACCAGAAATGGACTTGACAATGATATGACAACAGAGATGACACTGCATCTAGGCCACGTGATGCTATTTAAATGGACCTGCAGAGATGTGGGTAAAACAGGGGTGACACATCACAGATGACCCCTTAACAAGAAACCATAAAAAGACTTGTCTGACAAGTAGGCATATAATGTAGCCCATTTACTTTTATGATGACAGCATGCTGTGCTGTTGCATGTTGTGATTATTTTCTATTCAATACTGAAGTTTGCTGCACAGAGCTGAATTAAACAGTGACTTGCAAGAATGACATTAAGTGTATTGTCATGTCTGGTCGAGTCACGATATCCACAGTACTGAGAGGAGTGTTGGGGGATTTAATTTTGGCTTGTTAAATTAACATTTAACCTTTTGTTTGTTTGTTTTATTTTATATATGACGACATTTCCTATTTGAGGAAAGGACAAGGCGTCAACACATTGCCTTTGAGTTTGAGTGAAAATATTGTATTACTTGAAAAAAAATGGATTAAAATATCTCTGCAAATGCAGTGATCTACTTCAAATTTTGTATTGTGTTATTTAAGTTTATAATTATTTTATAAACGTTACTGTAACAGCTGCAAGAAATAGTCCAATAGGCTTCATAGTCTCTACAGGCCCACTGTGGTATTTTCATGAATAAAAATGTTTCAAAAATATGCCCCCCTCTGATTTTTACACAACTTGTACCACGGATAAGACTTAAGAAAAACACACTTATTTCCTTGTGACAAAGGAAGGTGAGTATTATATGTGGTGTAGTTACAACAGATAGTGGTAGTGATTGTAATACCTTAAACACCTTGATCTCCTTAACCTATCTACCTTACCTTTTGTTTTTTGTTTTGTTTTGTTTTGTTTTTTTTACCAGAGAAGGCATTCTAGTTGATAGCTATCTCTTTTGACTCCATTCAACAAAAGCAGACAACCAATATTTCTCATTGAATCTCTGTCTCTACTGTAGCACTCTCAACAAAAGGCCCTGCCACTGTAGGAGGCTCGTTAAGCTCAGAGAAGCTCGTTAGCTCTCATCATCTTAAATTCATTCATTAATACACATAATAACACTGCTGGCATTCAATGAGTTGTGATTAAAAGCCCAGTTTGACGGCTGGTTGCTATGCAATTAAAACCTATGTGATTGCAGTGCACACCAATGAAGTGGAGGAGAGAAAGTTGTGCAACATTGGAGCCTTTCAAAGGGACCGGCTGTTAGATATTTCCCCAAACTATGGGGCAACAGTAGAAATCAAAACTACTTCCATTAGCTCAGGGTAATACAAGTACAAAAGACATGTACTTATAGGGTATAGAGCCATACAATATTTACTATGTACTGTACAGTAACACTCTACATCAGTGGTTCCCAACATGGGGGTCGGGACTCCCACATGAGGTCGCTGGATTAATCAAAGGGGTCACAAGATAATAGGACAGAATAGAATACAGAAAAAAAAGTATTTTGGAAAGAAAGTTGTGATTTTTATTCGTCAAGCTTTTTCTAATTTTTGTTTTATTTCCTGGGGATTACTGTGTTTTACCTCCTCAAGCTTCTAAAAGTTATTCAAATAAAACAAAATAAGTCCTCTTTCTAGAGCTGCAAGGTTAGTCAATTAATTGATTAATCATTCAACAGAAGATTAGTCAGTAACTATTTTGATAATGGAATAATCGTTTTAGTCATTTTTTAAGCAAAAAATTAAAAAATAAAAGCAGGTTTCAGCTTCTCAAATGTGATGATTAATTGCTTTTCTTTGTCCAACATGATGATAAACTTAATATTGTTGGGTTTTGGAATGTTGGTCTGACAAAACTAGACATTTGGAGATGTAACCTTGGCTGTGGGGAACTTTCACGGCTATTTTTCACAATTTTCTGGACATTTTGTGGACAAAACCATTAACTGATGAATCAAAACAATAATCAGCAACTTAACTGGTAGACAATGCAACTTGTGACGAGGGGTCCCAGGTAGACTTCTCTTTTCTGCTTTACATGATTCCCTCAAGAAGAAAATTTATGTGTGAGCTGCCTAAAAATCATGTGTAAATGAAGATAGATTTCCATTCATCCATTTGTCCCCAAACTTGATTAGACCTACAGATAATAAGAAAAATATATCTTTTACCACACTATTTCCAAAAGTTAGTGATAATATAAAGATATTTTTCTATTCTCCCATGAGCACCCCTAAATCAAAAATATAGGAAATATAGGAATTTGTGAATGCTTTTGGGAAATAAAATTAAATAAGTATGCGTACCTAAAGTTTCAAACTTTCAAAAGGTTTTATTACATTAATTGCAACCTGTCTGAAATATTTATTCTACTTAAATGTAAACACAGAAATGCTTTATACATAACCAGTTACTGTAGCAAGGACATTAATTAATAGGCTAATTATTTTAGTTGTTTTCACCATCACTGCCACTGCGCAACATGCAGCATTCTGGCAAGGTTAGATGGATTGCTGCCATTATGTGATTATAATGTACTCTACGAGTGAATACATTATGTTAAATTAGCTCAACCTGCAGTAAATTCCGAAAAGTGCCACCTATTTTCATATACTACAGCCAGATCAGTAGACCAACAGCTAACAGTGGTTCAGATCAGATCATCCAAATCCACTGGTTCTCCACTCTGATTTAGAACAAACACAAAATACAGCCATACAGGCAATTTTTATCACAGGTTACTTGTTATGGAAAAGGTAAAGGAGTGTTTCTCAAATCAAAGATTTTAGGACCATTGCTCGCAAAGTAAAAGACAAGATAAAGTGCTTCTGTTGAATCTCCACATCAGAAGAGAACACACTTTAATTAGCTTTTTAAGTCCCAGTGCTTTTACTTTTACTGTGTCATCCTAACACCTAGTAAGACAAATATTAAAGGCACTGTGTAACAGCAGCACTCTACTAAGTGTGACAACACTGGATCAGATACTCAGCTGGAACCATCTTTTCTTCCCCATTTACAATCTGAAAAGTGTTCATGTTTCCAACTCATTATCAGACCTTCTTGGTTTATACTGTGAAACGTTCTGCAGAACCATTAGCAAAGTAATCTACATTACTGCAATAGTCAGAAATCACTATAATTGCACCCATTCCCCTTCAGTGTGTAAAAAGTATGTTTTCATAGTAAGCATTGGCCTATTAAGGATGGATGCCCAATGCAGTAAGTAGCGCATGGTGGGGGAAAAAAAAAATGTCAATTTCCAATTTAGAAATTATTGCGTGGGTTTAAGCAGATGGTCTTCAAGCAGTGAAGAGCTGTGACTTTTTAAGTACTTTAATATGTATGCAAACAAGTTGATTAGCAAGCCAAGTATTGGTTTAAACTGCATTAGTGTTTGTGGTAATTGGCTCATGTTTTATGTGCAACGTGAAACATTCAGGCTTTCTGTAATGGTCCCCTAAGGCTAGCAAAGCAGTTTGGTCATCGACATTTCCATCAACACACAAACACATGTGCAGGTAGTAGATGTGCTCCACTGCACTGGATGTAAAATTAACAAACTTAAACAAGTTAACTAACATATATTCATATATTTATGAGGCCAGCATTAGCTATTGCAAAAGCTATCTTTTACCTTTGTGTTTCATACTACATTGAATTACTAGGTTGGTGCTCCACAAAGAGAAACACTATAAAATGTTAAATTTGATGTTTTGTTTCTGTTTTCAGTTGTCGGATGTTATGATCCTGACACCAGGTAATCTGGTGACGTGAATACTGTGTTGAAGCAGGTTTCAATTTTTCAACATTTAACTCAGGAGTATTAGTACTGGAGGGTAGATGAAAGATACATGATTGTGGTCTTTAATAGTATTAAATGTGTATCCTCTTGAGTGTGTGTGTGTTGTCCCCTTGCATGTATCTAAGTCTGTTCAGGGGTTATAATGTGTATGTTTATGTGCACACAGTTGTATCTTCGTACCACAGCGACAGGAACCCAGCTCTTGCTGAACCAGCTCCAGTTTGGTTTGGCAGCGATGGCAACGTTTGCGGCTCCGCTGTTTGGAGCCACTGCGAGACGAGGATGATGATGCGGACAAAGATGATGATGACGACTCCTCACCCTCTGGCAGCTCGCCCACTCTTGCCCGCTTGTCAGGAGAAACATCACTTTCTGACTCCGAGGCTGGAGACACACGCACACAAACAGAAAAGAGAAAAAATTATTTCACTTCTGAGTTTAACATTTTATGGTTTTTCACAAAAAAGTACAAAAATGAATAGTAAAACATTTAATAGCTCAACAGTGCGTACAAGACATCTTTATTTCATTTCTATTGGGTTCAAACCTGGCTGTACTATGCAATTACACATTTCTATCCCATCTGTTTATATTGTTCTGTTCAACAAAAGGTAATACTGAATACTAATAATACTGAAAATGAGGTGATTAATGGTCATTTAAAATGTTTTCAGCAGAATGACCATTCTCAACTGAAACAGACAATATAAGGTTGTAAGATCCAAAATGTGCATTACACATCTCACATATATTCAGACTAATAATTATAAATAAGACTTGTGATGATGATAACAAGCAAAATAATACTTTTATATTATTTTAGTAGTATATTTAAAAAGTCAAATCAGTTATACAGAATTACAGCAAATAGACTTTCTGCTGTGGACAGATAGAAAAACAAGTGAAGGTTAATCGACGTGCTAGAAATATATTTAAATCATTAATCTACCAATATTCTTTCAGCCAAAACTTCCACATCTTTTATTACTTTCCTACTGACAAAATAATCCAAAAGGGATTCATCTTCCATGTGTCCAGGATTTTACCAGAATTTCAAGAGAAAACAACACCTCTAATAATAGGCTCCAGAACAACTTCCATTTTAATATATAAAGACATCACCTCTGATTTAGTGAGGTCTGCAACTGGGAGAGAACTGATGATGGCAAACTTGAACAAAAAAAAACACCTCTTTGTGTTAATAAAAGGCATTTTAGAGATGAATGATTCCCCTGCGTTAGATTACATTCAAGCCAACACCTGAGACAGGAAGAGCATGCACCTGTAGTGAGTTTCACTGATCGGCTGGAATTTCAACTCAGCTTTTCTCATCAATCCTGCAGACTTTTTCCCCGGCCCGGCCGAATGCAGATCAGCGCTCAATAAATCTCTGAGAACTAGGCCAAGCTGAGCAGCCAGATCCCCTTCGCCTGCCCCATCGATCCCTATACGTGTGAGTATGTGTGTCCGCACATGTGCGA
Organism: Euthynnus affinis; assembly: GCA_029490765.1. NCBI lineage: Eukaryota > Metazoa > Chordata > Actinopteri > Scombriformes > Scombridae > Euthynnus > Euthynnus affinis. The sequence continues at coordinate 17,944,571 of CM055839.1, forward strand.
GTGCATGTTGAGGGAAAAAAAGACTGCTTCCTCCTCGCTTGCCTTTTGTTATCCTCATAAATCTCTGCGGCCAATTTAGACTGAAATATCAAATATAAATGTGAGTCAACAACTCAAATTAGATTTTCTATTAAAAAAAAGACATTTGAAGCCAAGACATTTGCACTACAAATTAATTTAAGCATGTTACGGGTTGCTCAAAAGACCTAGTGTAGGTAGGCTTTAAACTGAAATAGTGAGGGCCACATTTAGAGAAACTGCTTTCTCAGCCATACCTCAGTGTTTAAATGATGCTGTCTGTGTGTATGTTATGGCATTGTGCTTACTTGATCCCACAGCATCAGACAAGGGATTACCATTTCTGAGCCTTGCCTACTCTGCTGTTGTCTTAAGTCATGTGTGAGTGTGCATGTGTGTGACCACAGCCAGCTGTGTGTCACATACAGTACATCAGTTAGATATCACCTAAGGGTGAAAGCACAATGAAGGGACAGTTACACTAGAAGAGGTTTAGCAGTATTTTAGATGTCTACCTCATTCAACTCGTTTTCAATTCATTCTGACAGTAATGCTTCTGTTTACAGCAGCTCTTCTGATACTTAAAGTCCCACTCCACTCAGAAATGTGTTTTTCTTGTTCCTTCAATTTTTCAGCTCAGTCGTTCTTCACTGTGCAGAACGATGTATGCGCAGAGTTTGACACTTAAAGGCTGTTTTCACATTCATCTGCTGAAGGGGGAAAGTGTCTCTGTGGTCACGGAAAATCAAAGTTAAAGGGGAGGGCCTACGAGCACAATTTGTCACATCACAACTATTTTGGAAGCCGATCCTGGTGCAATATGCAACTTACACATTTCAATGTGGAAACAGGAAGCCAGCCAATACACAAACACTGAGAATGAACTCTACAGTGAAGGAGACATCTTGTGTCCAGCAGTCTATATTATTTTTATGAAGATATTTACACATTCAAAGAGTTTTTAATGAGGGAGAAGGAGATGTAATAAATTTCTAACTAGGTAACCAATTTTGGTGGAAAAACTTAAATAAATAATATATATATAATAATAATAATAAGAAATAATTATTCAAAGCAGAGTATATTTATATGTCTTAAAATATGGGGGGGGGGGGGGTCTTATATTTATTTATCTTATAAAGAAACATTTTTTTTAAAAACTATAAATCTCCCAGCAAACATTGGGAGAGAGGCAGGGCACACCCTGGATAGGTGACCAGCTTATCATATCACTGTCACATATACAGACACAGAGAGAATACTTCTGATGTACACATGTATACATAGTCAGCATTCACTGCTGAGGCATACCTGAGTCAAAAGCGCGTTTTGTAGGAGTGGAGAGTGAACTGAAGACTGTGTCTGTGCTGGATACTTCTGAAAAAGAGATAGAGAGCAGAATGGAGGGAAAGAGAGCAAAGATGAGAAGGAAAATAGGAGAAAACAAAGGAGGACAGGATAAGAACACTGCAGTTCAAATTATTTTCTCCCTGATAGACCTCAAGACTTGAAGATTTTACTTCAATATCAAAATCATACAGGTGTACAACAGTAACTAAATAAAATGTCTCTTGGCTATAATGAAAATAAAAACAGAGCAATAAATAATTCAACAATAAACACAGAGCATACAACTGTAAATTGTGTAAAAAGTACAGAACTTCACTCACCAACTCATACACAATCAAGCACACACACACTATGTAAATATAGAGGAAAATATGGAAGCTAAACAACTGTGTAAAAAATGGTAAACTGCAACTGACTGGCAGATTGGGTCACGCATTAGGTTACCCTGACTTGCATAGTTTATAATGGTAAACAGAGTTTATAATGGTAACAGCCTGAAGACAGAAGCTGTTGCAAAATCTGCTGGTGGTTTCTCAGATACTCTGGTAACATTTTCCACACTATAGCAGGATGAAAAGACCATGACTGGAGTGTGTGGAATCCTTTATTACGCTATGTGCTTTTTTTTTTCTTTTCGCAGCGAATATGATAGATGTCTGTAAAGGGCAGACGGCAGCGTGTGTGCATGCTGACTGAAGCCAGCCAAGAGACGGCTGGCTGTGGGTGGAAAATAAAATCTATACATCATCCACCTGATGTTTTAAAAATTGCTTTAAAGTATTTAATGTTAAAAATGCAATTGTACTAATTTCACTTTCTAAATATTTATAGCTCAACCCTGTTAATTATAACACATATGTCATGACCCCTTGACCTTTCCTAAAATGGTGACATTTCCTCAGGTATTCAGGTGGTTTTATTTATTCACTGTTAGTAATATTAATGTATGGTAATATAATGCATATTAAATCCAGCTGGGAGTGCTATGTTCAGACTATAAGGCACAAGGACTCATCACAAAACAAAAACATTTCATGTAACAACAAAACATGTCACAAGTAATATTTTAGTTTCAGTCATAAAGAAAAGTTGAGCTCATGCATATTCAGTTGATACTTTTTTTGCCAGTTTGTGAGCAAATTACAAGCTAATTCCATGATGTGCTTGGTATAAAAGAAAAAACCCACACTAACCATGTGATTGTGTAAGTTACTATAATAACTCCTGCTGTGATAAAGGCACCAGGGTAGTGTGGAAATTTTTTCACATGTTCTGCACATCCATTTGGTAGCCACTTTATTGTGTCCTGCATCGGCCTCCACAAATAACCTTGTCACTGTATAGCGATGACGGATGCCCTGGCAATTGCAGGTGTCCTCTTAAGACCTTCACTTCTGAATAGATACCCTTTCCTATCATTCCCTCTATCTGTGCCATGAGGACAAATATAGCCAGGACAGGGGCACTGCAGCTGCTGTCTCAGTTGGCAGAAACTAGTAGCAGTCTTTCACAGAAAGATGCCCTGGACTAAAAACTACAATACTCTGGTTTTGATCAGTATATTTAGGGCTTGTGCTTCCTAAATTTGCAGGACAGGGAAGGACTAGCATTACAAACCAGACATACCATATTACCATCACCTTTAAGTTCAATACTTCAAACATATTCCCCTTTCAGAGTCAGAGTGCTCCATACTCCATGAGTTCAAAGAAAAAGGGAGCAAAAATGTAACTCTCAATGAACTATGAACCAAGGAAGGAGCTAGTCATTCACTGATGTGAAATAATTAGGAGGGCCTCACCATTTGAACTGAAAAGAAAACCCAGTATAATTAATTTCTCAGCAATTTACAGCTGTCTTACCGTCCTGAGCAGGTAGAGATGTAACTCCTGTCTCTCCTGGCAAAGGCTCTTCTGATGTGTTAGACATCGACATGAGGGACTGACTGATGTTGCTGTTTGATTCATTACAGAAGATGTCTGCTTGGCTGCTGCTGGAGCTTGAGGAGGCTTTTGGGGCACAATCATCGTCTGGCTGTTTCTTCTGTATGTCTTTGAAAAAAAAGTCAAATGGTGAAACATTTTGGGCATCTGTGTGTACGTGTTTGACTGCATTTAAAGGATCAAGCGGTTGTCAACTTGGGCAGCATGCCAAACAAGTGTGGCATAGAGGGGATTCAGGTGCTCAAATGAACTCGATATTACCTTTAGTGGCTGTGGCATACTGACACAATTCTGTTCAAAACTTATATAAATGGACATCATTTTCTACTCAAATTTCTGGTACTGGTTGTGTTGGTGAATGAACTATAACCTAAATGAGAGGGGACCAAATACTCTGATGAGACTTACCTTGGGCCACATATACTGAATCACCCCAAAACTTGAGAAATTTAGAGAGAGCTGTGTCCCATACCTCCAAAACTCCTTCCCAAGTCTTGAACCCACAAGTTTTCCCGTAGTCAGATCCAAAAGGGGATTAAGTGAGAGGATTTGCATATAAATAGTGGAGATTGCCCATGTCCCATGGTTGACAGTTTCTTTAGAGAACTGAATTAAGAAAGAAAATCTCTCACCTTATTGGTGAAAAGAGGCAGCAAAAATAGTAACTGCCTCATGGTTGCAAATACCAACAGAAATGTAAAATTCCAGTTGGATACAGCCACAGGATACATATTATTTCCCAGATAATTGTAAAAATGAGTAATAGTTTGAAATTCAGTATATTTTCTTAAAATTATAACAATTTGTACAGTACATAGAGTTAGGGGTGACGGTAACACTTTACTCACTTTACCCCTCTTTTCTTTTCTTTCTCAGACTTCTTTTTCACCCTCAGTCACTTCAAGGCCTGTCCAGGATAGCTACAGCAGTGGAGGCAGTCTCTCACCCCCAAACTCATAAAGGTCAATGTTAGACACAAGAGCAGCAAACCAAATAAGCACACAGCAGACACAGCAACTTACCTGCAAAACATTTTGAGCACAGATTCATAGTTTTGCTCGACCTGGGAATAGAGCAGAGAGGAAAGAAACTTTATTAATAAAATAGTCATGTGCTTATATGAGGGTTCCAAAAAAAAGGTGGAGTAAGATACAAAAGTGTAATGAGCCGTTTTCTAGTGGACATCTACATGGCAAGAGTAACAACACATCTCCATGACCTCCAAGTCTCAGACTCTGACTTAATTTCTCATTTGGGATTCTGATATGAAGAAAAGTTCAAGATGTAGAGTCTGATCCAGCCTACGGTTTTAAATTATTCAGTAAAATCAAAAGCTGCCATGCTATGAGACTTTCAAAATCTACATAGCAAACCGGCAAAAAGACTCTATCAACTGAGATGTGACTTTTATTTTGATCTCTTTCTGTAGATCTTGCAGAACAAACAGAAATTCAAAAAAAAGAAAACTGATCTTTTTTTCTTCAATTTTGAACCAATCATTTTGTTCACATTCATTCAAATGACTGCATAATTTTAAAGAGTCAATCGCTCACACATGCTGACTGTATGCAAACCTATAGAGAGCTGTAATGAACTAGTGATTTCTGTTGTTTCCTGTCTGTCTGCATGCATGCAGTAACCCTGGTACCATCAATCACTGTCAATATACTATGGTCAAGGTCAATGGTCAATTGTCAAGGTCAATATTTTCAACTCCAGCTAACAAACATTGATTAGCTGGTTAATTTTTGCAATCAAACAGTTGTTTTTCCATCAAAAACACGAAGACCTCTAGCTTGTATGTTGGCAACACACCTTCCCTGTCCAAATCGGGGCTAAAGATCTTTGATCCAAAAAGCTGTTGTTATGGGGTTAATCAGTGAAGCTTTGGTGATTTCAGTGGCACACCTCTTTCACAACAGATGGCTCTGGCTTTCCTCTCAGAAGGCTCCTCTCATTTCCTCTCTAACCCTCGTCCTTACTGTCTGCGCACTGAGTGTGACGGTCGCCGCTATCAGTCACATTCTATTTATTTTGGGCGTTCAGTGTATACCTTTGTCCCCATTTCTAAATGTAGGGTCAGCTGCAGTCAAGCTGAGGGCTGTCTGTCGGTCTGCTGGTGCGTTGTCTTGGATATAAAAGACAGAGGAGGAAGCAGGAAGTAAGGATAGAAGAAAACCTCATCATGAGACACGGGCAGGGAAGAAGCCAATACAGAGTTAACACCGACATTTCATTTCCCGTTGTCAACCTTACAAATCAGAGGTAATCAAGTCACAGAGTAATTAAGGAAACTAAAAGGGGTGAGAAAAAACATGCAGGGAAGAAATAACTGCATGCTTGTTAAGCTGAGTGAAGTTTGAGCAGAGTGCACACAATCAGTCAATTTCATAGTTGGCCCACTGCTGCTACTAATGAGAATATCTGATTGGAAGAGACAGGAAGATGGGCTCTGTCACCTTGGTGATTCTGTTTGAGTGACACAAAGGAGTGAAGGCTTGAACAGTTCATACACGTTTGGGGAAAATATAAATGCTACTGACATGAGCAGTAAAATGGAAAAATAACTTCAGACAGTTTGTCAACAACCCATGCGGCATAATCAGCTTTTAACTGTATTGCTTTGTAAGTGGCATTTAGCAGCATAAATATGCAAGATTTTTTTCTACCTGAAAAGAAAAATGCCTGGAAAGAACATTGATCTGAATAGTTTTAAAACAACTAGCTTATTAACATTTCATAAAAAGCAACACAGCACAGTGAACAAACTTTGGGGCTAAGCCATGGGGTTTTTGGTAGATCTTTCTGGCACGCAAAGTTTACTCTTAAAGTATTTTCAAGTAATCAGTATTCAATTTTTCTTTCTCACATGTTCAAGACAGTTCACTTGGGAGTGTGCATATCTGCATATCAAAGGTCTGGTCCCTTAGTTGACACACCTTATCACAGGGTTGGCAAATATAACAATACCCTGACAGGGTTTGTAAGCTTACAGAGAATTCGCTATACCATTTCTACTGGTGTAACTGTCCTTTTAATGTCTCTGGACGATGATATACATTAGTTTACAGCAATCTACATTTACATCTTCATTTGTCAATTGAGTTCTCAATTCCATAAGCCAACAACATTGATTTCCATTTGTTTTTATCCCTTTCTCAACTGAACTTTCAAAAAACTTGCATATCTCTATGCAAAGTTTATGACATAAGGTCATGATATGTACTGAAATTAGGGATTCAACAGTTAACCACAGAGAATATTTTTGACTAGTTATGCATGTCAGTATAGGTTAATTTGCATACTAGGGTTGGGTACTGAACTTGTTACTTCACATTATTCACCTTAGTTCAAATCGGTGCCAAATTTTGGTAACTTGCATGGCTGAGAGTGAGCGCAGCTCCGAAATAAGTTTTAAAAACACACATTTTCCGACTGGAGAGGCTCCAACACTGATAGGAGCACCAACCCACATATTCAAAGAGATGATGGCTCCATTTTACCAATCAGCACAGCTGCTAGCAGCTAGTTAGGATGGCTAGCATCTGAAAACTAATAAATGTAATGTTTAAGGAACACTCCACAAAAAATGCAAGTATCAAAAGACAGTAACTAACCACAGTACCAACAAACAGAAGCTGTGTATTTATCCATGTTTTGCAGCAAATATGTGTTGGGAACAATGTGAGCATGAGATACAACATGACTATTGTAAACTAACAACTTAAGCTGGAAAAGGACTTATCCAAAATTATATTTTATTGAAGCACTCTCTGTGCAAAATTATCATTAAGAGGCCCAGAGACACCAATCTGATGCTGTATTGAGAAAACATGAACAAAAGGGGGAAAATAAACTTTTCCCTTTCCCTTCTTTCTTTGCCTCCCCTGTTTAAGATCACTTTGAGAAATTAAATTTGCTGCTCTCAGGGGAACATAACAAAAGGACAAAAAAGTATTAATTTGACAATTTTTTACTAAATGCCAGATGCATTTATGGATAATGAGCCACAGAACACCAATCACAACCATACATGGCCCACCTGAATGTGTCTCTTCAAACACATTAGAGCAGAATGACACATGTGGGAGACAAAAAGCAAGAAAGAGATACATGAGAATTGAGTGCAAAGAAACCTGAAGAAACTTGTCTTTCAAATGTTGACTTATATTTGGGTCAATATTGTAACTGACAGCAGTTGTGATTAATTAGGTTTAAAAAAAATAGTGATTTAAAAATCAGCTCTCACATCACAACATCCAAACATCACCTCCAATGTCAGTCACATGTTGTCTCTAACAATTTAATCACATTACTCAACTCTACTGCATATAAATGCTAGGTAAGAATAACTTAAAAAATAGTTCCAATACAAACTTCAGCAGCAATCATTTGTCACACTGAGGACAGAGACTGATACTACAGCGTTAACAGTAGTGAAAGAAATCTGAGTCAAAACTATGACATAGAGCTGCTGCGGTTACTGCGGTAACACAATCACATCACGTCCACTGCAGAGTCAAGTTGATCATCGCTTTACCACTGACAGAGGGGCTCAAGTGATGAAATATTAGTTATTCTCTTAAGCTTGACATAAAGATGGACATAGAGACTATAGAGGCTATAAAGAACAGAGTACGGCAGGAATAAATGCATTAGAAAAGTTTATTGTATTGGTCCAATTATAAGAAAGGTTTCTACCTCTAAAAAAATTGGGATCCATTCTTTTGAATGGATAAAGTATCGGTGTAAAACTGACTCCTACTTTGAGTGTTGCATTATGGGTTGTTTGTAGCCTTAATGTTGCTAGGCTAGTGGGTGTGTTAGAGTCAGTCAGCCTTAAAAGTGTTTTGTTAGTCCAGTTTAACATGTAGGAGCTTCTGAAGGCTTGTGTAACATGTTTTTCTGCCACAAAGGAAATAAATTCATGACAAGTGAAGACAAGTCCAAAGCGTCTTCCGACGTCTCCACTGCAGAAACGGAATATGTCAAGCTGCCAAATAGCACTGTCACAGATGATAAGGAGCTCAAAAGACAAACAGTCAGTCTTATAAATGCTAACTGCTGGAGAAAATCATTTTTGACTGCTTCCAAAAGCCTGGCAGGAGAGTGTGTAAGTATGTAACTATACTATGATGTAAGTTATATTCAAAAAGTACTTTTCCAAAAACAGGTGGTGGAAAAGGGGGGATCGTCTTATAATCAGGATAGCCTTATATTCAGGCTGATACAGGATTTAGAAACCATTATTTTATAACATCTGGGGTTTAAGTTATTATTTTTTTATTTTTATATAGCGGTTACTGCAGCAGTTTGAATGGCTTTGCTAAGTTGTGCAGTACGGAAAAAAATCAATACCGCAGCAGCTCCAGTTGGACATCCTGTCTAAGTTGTACCAGGGACTGTGGACCTGCTCAAAGAAAAATTGGCACAAATCCTACAATGTCAGTCTGTAAGACATGTAATGCAGAGAATAACATGCCTTTATGAGCTAATGTGGATGTCTTAGTTTTAACTTTGTTTTGATACTGTAACATTTTATGGTTTCACCTGACATAAAGATGCCATGGTATTTGGTGCTGATTCCACATATATCTGGAACCTCGCTGAACTCTTTATTATTGGATCATCAGTCCATCATGACAAAAAGAATTTTGGGAATTTTAAATGTTTGTACAAAATACCGTCTCTGCTCGGAATGGATTCTGATTAGGGCTATGAAATTGATTGTAGTGGGAATGGTAATTTCTGCATTCAATTTTCACAGAAAAAAAATATACAAATGATAGGGGTGTAAAGATAATCCATTTTGGATCGGTTATCGGTCTGTGACCTATGCGATCCGAGTGCACCGGTCCATGAAGCCCCAAACGGTTCAAATGCACTATGAACGGTTCGACGGCCCGGATTTACGGCCGCAAATCGGTTTCTGGCTCCACTGGTTCACATCATGGAAATGTTGTCACTACTGTCACTACCTGATTTGCGCGGCCTTGCGGTGTGTGAACTCTCACAAGACTCCAGTGAACAATAACAAAAGACGGAGTGTGATGACGGTGTGAAGTAGCAAGGGATCATGGGAGTTGTTGTCTTCGTTGTTAAATAATCAGCTTCACCGGGATGCGATTACTCCACTGTTCATGGTTCTGGATGTTTTTACCGGGAGCCGAATTATCCGCAGAACAAACGGACCCGGTGATTACAGGTAAAAACACTGAATGCAGCAGTTTCACCTAAAAGATCAGTGTTTCTCCGACGATGTACGGCGACCCACGGACGTCAGATATGGGCTGTTAGCTGAGTTGCTGCTAACACTTTAGCTGTTTATTTCTCTTATAACTTTACATTCAGACGTTCGTCCAGTTTCTCCCGGGAGCCGAATTATCCGCAGAGGTCTCCTCTTCTCCTAAAACAAACGTACACGCAGTTTAAAATCATCAAAAAACTAATTAAAACGGTTTTACCTAAAAAATCAGTGTTTCTTCTACAAAGTTTGGTGACGGCCACATGTCAGATATGGGCTGTTAGCTGAGCTGCTGCTAACACTAACACTTAAAATCGTTAAAATATTAATTAAAGCTGTTTTACCCTAAGCACCAATAATTCTCATTTTTGCATTTACTATTCCTCCAGATGAGCAAATTGTAAAGGTTATGTTGCCTGAAGTTATATTTTCTCTGTTAATAAACATTTTATCTATTTTGAAATGTGTTTTTCTCTTTCTTTTCAGTAACAAAGCTTGGGAGATAAGTTGTCAATTTGTATCGAATCGAACCGGACTGGATCAAATCGAATCGTACTGAATCGTTTAGTATTTTTTATTAATTGTCCCTGAATCGGATCATAGGCTGTGAATCGAGATCGAATCGGACCGTTTTGCGAGTAAAAGGTTCACACCCCTAACAAATGTTGATGATGTGATCTTTTGCTGGGGTCTGAACCAAACGAGTATGGTCCTTTAAGTCCGGAGAATATGATTTTTAGGCATCTCTGTAGCACCACAATGCTTCATTTATAATGGTATGTTGTGACACACAAAAAATTGCTGCAACTGTGATTTGGATATTGCACTTGGCAATATTGCGATTTCGGTAATATTTCAATTAATTGTTCAGCCCTAGTTCCATTTAAGATCCGGATCTCCATCTGCAATACCTCAGTCAGCTTCAATGCTAGCGAGTCTCTTATCAAACCTTTTATCTTTCCTCTCTCTTTTTTATCTGCAAGGAGCAATAGAAAATTTAAGTAACAGGCTTCTCCTTTTTAGTCGACCATCTCTGCCTCTGCCATCACTGGCAACACATTAGATCAGCTGTAGTTAATAACCATTAATTCCACACGAGCAAACTAAAAAGTTTGTCTGTTCTCGGGTTAATGTGCTCTCTGCAGCTGGTGTCTGTAATAAGCTGAAGATTGTTTATGAGTGAAAAGACACATCACTCTGTAACACCACTGTTTGACAGCAACAGGACTGTGTGCTTTTGTAGTTTCACAGAGTGGCAACTCTTTTTTTTAGAGAAATAATCAGCTGACCACATCACGTCAATTTAAGAATTGCCCAGTTACATTTTTATATCATGTCAACATTTTAATCTGATCAGCTTCATAGTTCTGAACCAGGATCTTCAGTAATTGGAATAAGTAGCTCCTGAATCACAGTTGGCTTCAGCTGCTTAAATCAAATTAGTCATATATGTAAATAACATTTCATATATTATGCTGCTCATCTCACAGGTTATGAACATTAATTAGGCTGACACAAAAACTGAAGACTTTCTGCCTTCTCAGCCAACAAGAAGTGATTAGATATCTTTGAATAGTAATTATTTTAGCTTTTACTTATCTGCAAATGTTGAGAGGTAAACGAAATAAGATCCAATGAAGGATTTGATAAAAATCTAATTTGATAAAATGCTATCAAACCCCATCCCTCATCTCTTGCATTGCAATCTGGTGACAGATTGCACTTTCCTAATGCGTATCCAACCATTCAGTGGGTGGCTTGTCACCTCAGAACTTTTTAAATATGTGAACACTAAAGTTGTTACTTTGATGTATTAAAGCAGCTCTCATAGCTTATACGAATAATAATGGTAAAAACAAACATTTAAATTTGGGTTCCAAGTTTCATCCACTTCTTTACAACTATGCTGATGAGCATGCACCTCAACTTTTGTCCTCCAAAAGTTATTCACATATTTCAACAGATCAGCCATGCTGTGCCCCCAACATTTACAATCATAGTACAGTAAGGCCCATTTAAAGAGGAATGAAAACATTTGCTTTGACCCACCAAATGCAAATAATAAACTAAATCTAAGTAAATCTTAAATTAAATGCACTATGATTTATACCCATTTACTTTTTATACAGTAGCAGCAAAAGTTTGGACACAAAGTGTGTTTAAACTTTTGACTGCTACTATATAGCTCTACATTTATTCCTGTGTTTTTCTTTTTTTAGATATTTTTTTTATATCAAGCTTTATGTGTTCATTTAGATGACAAGTAAAAGCACACAGGTCATCACAAGGGTAGTGATACATTCGTTAATTATATCTTCTTGACACACTGCATGTCACTGCATGTTCTTCCTGTTTTGACAGATGCCCAGCCCAAGTGACATTTTGAATAATTATCACTAGAAATGTACAATACAGGGCTATATATCGTCACTTAAAGCAAATGTTACGCAAAAGTTAAGTTCCAATAACAAATTAAAATGTACTTGTTGAACAACCCCTATCAGAAGAGTTTAAGATTATTTCCAAATCATTTATTTTCCCTCCTTCCAAGGGAAAAACTGTCCTGCACAGTTTCAGCTCAGTTCTGTACTAACAGTGCAGTGTCAATATGCTCCAACAGTTTAGCTGTCATTTTGTGCAACTAATAAAGGCAATATCTTACCATGTAAACCACCTGTCAGCAAACTGTAACTGATAAAGCCATCAGTGTCTAGCTGCCATCAGAGTTCAGTTAATGGTTGAACATTGTTTCAGTGTGATATCTCTGAACAATTGCTTCATTCACACACTGTACCTACAAATTATATACACATTTATTTAGTCTAAAATACAAATGCCATACATTTCACTCACTACTGTATATTTGAACAGGCTTTATCTCATCACTCCTTGCACTCTTCACTTCTTTGCACTATTTATATCTTGTTTACAGTTGACAGAAACAGTTTCACGTGTATATAGTCATTCCTTCGGTGTATTTCTGAAGACTGTTGTCTTGTTATTCTGAGTCAGTATACTGAAAGCCACCAAACCGGAGTCAAATTCCTTACATGTGTAAACATAATTGGCCAATAAAGATGATTCATGTTACCTGCATGCTTAAACCAGCCATTTTTTGATTGTGGTTTCACACCTGTCACAAAACCTAGTCGGCTTTATCCCACACCTCCTCACCTGCTCCCTGCCACTACAGGCAGGTTACCGAGGCCAGCTGGTGTTAGCTCGCAGCTAAATGCTACAAAACAATGGGGAGGGGGTAATAACAAGGAGAGCAGCTCATCCCTGCTTGAGCTGCTAACGCTAGTGGCTACCGACTAGGCTAGCTGTTGGCAGAGAAAGAAAGCTTCTGCATGAGAGACATTTGACATTTGTTATTGGTCTTACCCCCAGAAACCGCAAGGGCAGCGCGGAGGTATCACGTTAACGTTGCTCGGAGGCTTGCTGCCCTCGCTCCCCGTGTCCCCCATGTCGGCTCTCCCGTGTGAGGCTCTCCGCGTAGCAGGTGAATCCGGGGACGGAATGAGGGCCTCGTATTTGCGTTTAGATTTTTCCTGCCTTTGACAAGTAGAGCTTCAATGCCCCGGCTGGATAATCCTTTAAAGTTTCACCGGACGAGGAACGATTTGCCGACACGAGCGGCCACTAAAGTGCGGAGAATTAAAACAGTTTAAATCGACTTTGAGACATTGGAGCTGTCAGAGCCACAGACGGACAGAGTCACCGGGGGGATCCTGGGCCGATCAGCTGGAGTGAGGAACAAACCACTGACAGACCGGAGGGGGGTGTGCTGAGCGACCTGGGCAGCCAGAAGTTATACTGATGTCTTTGTGCTGAACGGAAGCTGATAGAAAAGTACTGTTGTAATCATTTCAAATATTGTTTATAGTAAAATGTCATTTAAACTAAGTGCGTGATTGAGTATAAATATTTGATTTTGAAGACTTCGTAAGTTTGAGTTAACATGGTATGATCCATGCCATCCTACAACTACTGGAGGAAGCCACAACACTGACAACATGCAGGCATATTTTAAGTAACAAAATGGACATTGAGGTGAAAAAAAATACGAAAACATGTTTTTTTTTTTTTTTGTTTTTTTTTTTTTTTTTTTTTGTGTGTGTGTGTGTGTGTGTGTGTGTGTGTGTGTGTGTGTGTGTGTGTGTGTGTGAATATCTTTGAAGCATATTTAGTCAAGTTTTATCACCTTCCTATATGTTGAAACTATGCAATAACTCTGGAGTCTTCTTTCTGAAGTAACAGGTGTGCAATAGGCTGACAATTATTATTTTATTAATTATCAAGAAATGTACAACATTGTGACCTGACCTGCGTACCTAATATTTTTCAGGTTGGTCAAACCTGAGGTCAATAAGTCGAAATGTGTGCATTTTTAAAGAACCAAAAGTTTTTCATGTTCTACTGTATCTGGCAGAATTGCATGCTTAAATGAAGGCCTACTTTTGCAAATGATTTATTAGATGTGGCTTTCCCATGATTGGCAGCATTAGCTGAACCACTACTCAACCATTTTTGTATTGTTGTTGTTGTTGTTGTTGTTTTAAAATAAACCATCCAACACCAACATGAACAGGTCAGAATTACCACTTGTCCAACACAGTTTATGACAACATACATCTAAAACTAATGATCCAATTATTTTCATTCAGTTCATTCTGTACTATTAGATTGATGCTATCAGCCCACGAACATGCAAAAAATTACATGTTAATAGTCAGCAGGTAACAACCAATAGGCCTTTCCCACCAGACAACAATGGTTGCATTCAATTCAGGTGTATGTGGTAGTTTCAGGGCTCTAGTATTGTGCATGCTGGCGTACTGACATGACTTACTACAACACTTACACGACCTGTGAAAAAGTACAGATGTTTTTTTTATTATCTTTTTCTGTTATGACAAGTCAAAGTACCTGCTGTTAGTTGTTATCATGCTTGTTTAACACACTAAGTGTAGGTATGTTAATCTACATGCTGATATCAGCACATTAGCATGAGCCTTAGAGCTGGTGACACCATTTTTCTTATGAGACAGAGGGAAAAGGGTGTTGTGTGCACCCCTTACACTCAGTCAGGCGCTCCACACCCATCTCCCAGGTATTTAGTACAATTTACTTCATGTCTAATGTGAAAATGTGAAATGTCCTAGAATACTATTTGTTTCCTGCAATTTGAGAAATCTAGGATTTAGTATTTTGCTGGCATCACAGATGATCACAGCCGTAGTTGCGTGCCTCACATATAGCTGGTGCTGTCTACAACAACAGAAATATGATCACTGAATTCTCTTTTTCGTCTCAAAATGACTTTCAGAAAAATGCAGCACTTCACTGTCAGGAGGTTTGGTTTCCCCTCAGCAAGACCTGCCAAGAAGTAATTTCTGTCTGCAGGGAAGGACAAGTGGGCCCTGGGTGGAATGAAGATAGATAGCTGATAGTTCATTAGCTAGTTAGGCACAGGGAGGGGAATACCACAGAGGATTGAAGAATCTTTTCAGTGTTGTTTAAGCGCCTTTCACACTATCCACACTATCCCTGAAATGTTCAGGAACATTTCCTGCATGGGGTCGTGTGTGAATAGGAGCAGGGATCAATATTCACGGAAACCTGTACTGCCAATTTCCCATCTCAAGACCTAGTAATATTTCAGAGAAAATGTTGGTACAGCTGTATTGTGAATGACAGCAGTAACACTGCAGGGACAAGTATGTAAAGGGTTACATCCGTCTGACAAAAGACGCTTTGACGTTGAGCAAGTGAACCAATCACAGGACTCTGCTGATGACATATTTGAATCCACGACTTATTACAGTTGCCTTGCCAATGCTTTTGCAGGTGATTTGATAACTAAAAAGCAATGCAAGTTCTTTTATTTGCAAACAAGCTTCTTTTGACAAGAATGGCACGACACTGGACAGATTCGGAAATAAGAGAGCTCCTCTCATGACTGCCATCTGCTGAACTGTCCCTTGCTCCATCTATTCCAGCGTTGCCATGGCATGTGTGAAAAGTGTAAGACAGAAATGTTTCTGAATGTAACTGCATGTGTGAATAGTGAAAAGCACTAGCTGTGCCTGAAAGGTTATCTCAGTATTTTACCAGGAACTATGTATGAAAGAGGCTTAAGAGACCATATTCCTGTGCAGAGCCAAACAACTCTAGCAAAGGCTTAGTTGTTATTTGCCTCTCAGTTGAATAAAAGCAAACTTTTAGTATTTTCCTGTTGACATTTTGACATTCTATTTCCAATGGAATGTACTGTTTCAAATTAACAAATAACAATGGTCATTCAGTGTAGTGAACAGGGCCATGGAAAGTCTCACTTTGGGCCTCGCAATAGAAAAGTGGTTGTTGCCTCCCTCCCCACAGCCTGAGTCCAGCCTCGGGCTTGGTTGTCCTCTAGAGATTTGCAGAACACCACTTCAAAGTCAGATCCCCTCTCCTTACATACCATATACCCTCTCTCCCCTCCCTTGCAATAAACACAAGAACTTAAGGAATTAATTAGACACTGGATCAAACATGGGTTAGTAAATTCAGCTCACTGAAGACACCGAGAATAGTGCAATCACATGTTAAGTGTTGTATCCCTTGTCATGTGTGGTATCTTTGATATGTATTTATGTATATATGTATGTATTTCATTTCAGATTCAGCATGACAGCTTACGTTGGCAGTCTCTTGACCCCTCTCTTATTCACTGAGGAATCCAGTTAGGATTATTTTGCAGGCTTTGTTCCTCACACTGAGGGACAGCGCTTCAGCCCTGTAGAAATACACAGAAAGTGTTCCTTGATAAAGCAACTGCTCCTTGAAGACCTGTTCTTTAAAGGGTTTCTGCCACAAGGACAGCTCCCAAATTCATTTTCCCATGGCTCACATCAAAGGAGTAGAAGTTCTGATAATCTGTGAAATATCACAAAATCCCGTTTATGTTATAGGTGAGAGGGTGGAGTAGTTTTGCAGTACATTTTATGTACGTGTAGGGCAATCCGGTATGGTCTAATCAATATCCAAGGTGTTATTTCGCCATGCTGCAATCTCACAGCCCCTGTGTAACCAATGTAGCATTTGTATTTGCTACAGTAACAAATCACAGCCTGTACAGTGTATGCTGATTACCCAGCTACACTTGCATTACTCCATGTGTCAATAAAGAGAGTTGATTCATGGCTGCTAATATGAGAAGCAGGCACTCTAAAACATGCCATAGATGGATTGTATGGGAAATCTATGTGAACACATTTGTCCATAAATGAGAGTCTTTCTTATCTGTTAATGCCATCCCCAGATAGGCAGACTGGGTGTTATTGACTGAGGACAAGCAACATGTCACAGCTTGTAGATTTGCTCTGAGGGGGTTTATCAGAAAACAGGATTACCTAGTTTAGTCAGATAACTGTGAAAACAGTGTTATGGATTTGGATAAGCAGGCTATTTGGACTTTGGATATTGGTTTGGGATATCTAACAGTAATATTTACTGATAGGTCAGAGTTTAGTGATTTTTGCTAATTACAAAATGAAAAATAATCTGAAGTGGAAAACAGCTGATGCAGTCTGCCTCATATTATTATTTCAAGTTCAGTCGGTCATTCTTCTCATTGCATTCTTGCACTGTACTGGCAGGGCGCTAATTGAAATTACGCTAAGTACAAATGCTTTTCTATCAATATAGAGTTTTCTGTTGCACAAACGCTCGCTGACAGACAAGGAAAACCATCATTGACAAGGAGCTGCAAGATCATAACTTGGCTGTGAAGCAGTAGTGGCTGAAGGCAATGTTTAGAAGTACACACAGGCAGACCTGTATTCTTTTTTCACATGCACACACATAAACATCAACAGTCCAGCCTCCCACTGTGTGCCAAACATATAGTGAAGCCATCCGTGTATCAGGCAGGGGAGCCAGCATAACCAGCCTCCCTACCATCTCACTATCTGCTGATCAAAGAGCTTCTAAACAGCCAGAAACTACAGTGGGTGCAAGAGAGGAGCATGCACAGCAACACAATTAGCAAGCACCACTTTTTTATATGCTGAATTCCACTCTCGATCCCTGACATTTTCGCACACAAACACGGCTATGCATATATGTGCATACAAATTCGAGAAGTATAAACGCAAACACACAAAAATACCTCTACTTTTATATATTTTCGTGCATGTGCACACATACAAAGCGAGATGAACTGTGGTTTCACCTGTGAGTGTCTGTGCACGATAGCATCTGCCACTGATCTCTAAGTTGCTCAATTAAAGTTAGTGAAGAGCCTTAAGAGGGTGAGGAGAGGGGAGGAGGAGAAAGATCAAAGGGAATACAGAGAAAATCCTGGCAGGAGAAAGAGAGAGAGAGGAAGAGATATGAAAAAAGTGAGGATGTGAGTGAGAGAAAGTCAGAGAAGAGGTTAAAGGGGACCTATTATGCTCATTTCCAGCTCTATATTTTTTATTTTTGGACTCCGCAAGAGTAGCTTTGCATGAGTCACAGTTCAAAAACTCTAACTATTTTTATCTCTTCACTCTATATTTATCTTACTGGCCCTGTGCAGCCCCTCAGTTCAGCTTCTGTCTGAGCATGCAGTCTTAGCTCCTGTCTCTTTAAAGGGCAGGTCCATTATTTTTTTGTTTGTTTTTTAGAGGTTTTTATATCATTCTATAGCTTCCCAAATCTTCAAATCCAAAAATTCAAATTTAGGTCGAAGTATGTATCTTTTAACATTGGACAGCTTGGGAAATGCCATTTTCCAAGCGCTTCTAAAAACTTTTTCCCATGTGACCTGACATAGGTTTCTGCATGATGATGTTACATATAAACCAATATAAACCACCAAGCCCACCTAGCCAGTAGCTACAGAGATACTGTTGCTGCTGCTCTGCTAAATGTGCTAACAGATAAACACACATAGTTGGAGCACACATTGTTGCTGCTGCTCAAAGTTTAAAAAATAAACTCTGAGCTCTCCTCCTGCCAGTAAACAGCTCCAGATCAGAGCAGAATTCAGTGTGACTTGCAGTTCTTATTTGTCCCAAACCTGCTCCCAACTCTCTCCTCCAGAGCTCACTTAGTCTGTCCCTCTGCCCCATCTGGTGCACATCTCACACCCCGACTCAGTGTGGCAACATTGCTCGTAGTACAATTTTTCATGCAACATACAGCAAGAAAATAAATTATATGAGTCATGGCTCAATGTGACTACCCCCAAAACATTGGAAAACCACCATAATATTAGCAGAGCGGAGCAGTGAATTTCTAAAAAGAAATTTGTCACAAACTGATGTCGGCACGGTTTGAAAGTAGAAAGAAACTGTTGGAAACTCAGCTTTCAGAGAAGTCTGAAGCCAGTGCTTTTTACTCACAGTGACAGGTCACGTTTAATATTAACATCTGATCTCTAGGCAACAATGATTCCAAGGCAACTGGACTTAGATTTGTCTTATGAAGACGTTTTGCCTCTTATCCAAGCGGCTTCATCAGTTCTGCATCAGTCTGACTAGTCCTCACGAGTCTGACGACGTCGTCGCATCATCAGACTAGTGAGGACTGATGCGTTACGAACTGATGAAGCCGCTTGGATAACAGGTGAAACGTCTTCATAAGACAAATTTAAGTTCAGTTGCCTTGGAATCATTGTTGCCTAGAGATAAATATGACCTGGACAAATGAGAATATACACAGAATTAACATCTGATATTATAACATTATATACATGACTGAAAATAAGGAAAAGCATAATAGTTCCCCTTTAACAAGGGGAAGACAGTGAAAGAGATGGATATAGCAGAACAAGTACAAAAAGAAAAAGAGAGGGGATGGCAGCCTAAACAGAAAAGTCAACCTCAGGTTTCTATTGTGATTAACTGTTTCTCTATTCAGTGATGTTGCAGAAATATTTTTATTGTAAAATCCCATAAGCTGGCAGAGTTTGTGAGGTCAACTTGTGTCATTAACAATTTATCAGCAGCAGTATCCAGTGCCTTGGGCTCAGCTTATCCACACCTGGAAACATGGAGCAAACAAACAAAGCCACATTTTTAAGATTAGTTGGCAGGTGTTTTGTGTGTGTGTGTATGTGTGTGTGTGTGTGTGTGTGTGTGTGTGTGTGTGTGTGTGTGTGTGTGTGTGTGTGTGTGTGTGTGTGTGTGCGTAAGAGAGAGAGAGAGACAAAAAGAGAGAGAGAAAAGACACAACTCAATGTGGCAGATGGTTTGGATTTATGAGAGTGTCATTAATTCAGTGCCAAAAGAGTTTAGACAATCTCAGAAACGGCATTCCACATTAAATGCAGCACGTTTGCTTTATTTTTACTTGACGCTAATAAATATGATTTGTGATCTAGGTGAATCCGATGAAAAAAACAACAATTATATGTATTAGTACTTCACTAAGGTTTAATCACTCTTACGGTTTTGGTATTAGAAAGTAATGAATAGGCCTATGTGTTTTTTCGGAATCGTCTGTCATACAACACTGAAGCATTAAGGAAATCAGCAGTACCTTCTGGCTAAATAAAAGGAAAGACAAACAGGCACACATGAGATAGCAAGACAAATGCTGTCCAACAAAGTTATTAATGAGACATTTGTGCAAGAACAATCATTTGAAACATAATAATTTATATGAAGAGCATTTTTTCATAATGTTCTTAACACTAAATGCAATGCCAGGACATTTCTGGGAGCAGTGCCAGGTGGAGGTGAGCCACAAATCTTGGGAATGTGTCTGGGAAAAATGGATGTGCATCCTCTACTGTAAATGGATCACAGTGTGTATGCAGCGGGTCTGGCTCTTTTTACTGCCACCGCTTATTCAAGTGTGCCCTCCAATGGAGGAAAACAGGGCATGTTGACAAAATAGACTCCTCGGCTAGATGTTAAAGTGATAATTGGTTCTTTTTGCCTCCTCAGCTGGCAGTCTACGAAAAATATTATTTTTCACTGTTACTTTTCTATGCCCTCATTTAAATCAGTGAGCTGAGTGAATTTTCTAGAGCCACTTAGAATGAAACCATTAGGTCTAATTTAATATTACAAAATATACAGTAGAGTAAACCATAGTGCATAGGTCAAATATCAAGTATGTCAAGGTAAAAACTCAGCTCGCTCAGGAAATTGCAAACCAAAATGTTTGCAAATTGAATTGAGCACCCAGTACTTTTCGTTCTCTGAGGTCTTAAAGAATTATTTCTGATAATCCAAAAACAATCGGAACAAGTGCAGACTTCATTGGTTGCATATGTTGATTAGTGATGCATTAAAATGCGTTTTTTGGAAAGGTCGCTGAATGATTGCGAGGTTCTAATCCAAATGCTAATTCAGTAACTGATTGGAAAACCTCTGTAATGTGATGATAATGATATGTAGATGAGTTCTCATCAGGGCTGTCTATCCATTAATAAGATGATATTTGAGTGTAGTGTATGTGTGTGTGTGTGTGTGTGTGTGTGTGTGTGTGTGTGTGTGTGTGTGTGTGTGTGTGTGAGTGAGTGAGTGTGGATGGGTCTTTCATACTTTCGGGGACAAATTTCAGACTAAAGACCAGTTGACTGGGGACTAAAGCTGGGTCTTTAATTGGTCAGTGGTTAAGGTTAGGGTTAAGTTAAGGTTATGGTAAGGGTCAAGGTCAGGATTAGGGTTAGGCAAGTAGTGGTTATGCTTAGGATTAGGGTAAATCTCCAGGAAATTAATGTAAGTCTATGTAGTGTCCCCAAAAGTGGCCTAGGACAGCGTTTGTGTGTGTGTGTGTGTGTGTGTGCGGGTTAGGGTGCATGCATATGTACAGAATGTGTGTATGTTAGAGTGTGCATTCATTTCATGAGCATATTATATGTTCAATCAATCTACCACTGCACTAATGCAAAGTTTGATTAAGACAGGCTATATTTACTAATTAACAGACAGAAGCAACCGCACTTGATTATATCACAGCCAGTTCACATGACCAGGTTCTCTCCTTTTAGGAAAGTTCTGATATTAAGATATGTAGCCAGAAAAACTTGCGCGCAAGTATATGAAAATGTATATGTTAGGCATGAGTTGTTATGCAGGTTAAACTGTATGGATAAAATTACTGATGATGGTAATAATGCCATTTCCAAGGGCTAAAGAAGATATCATCACCATAAATGGGTGTGAGCGAGTGGCAGCCCTAGAATTGGTGGAAAGTCATTCCAGTTCTAGTCCATCCTGTGTGGTGTTTGAAGTTGGGTATAGTTGCTGTGGTTTCCATTCACCCAATGTGAATAGAAACCAAAATATGCTGGTCAGCTGGATTGTCAAAGAGCTCAGGGAAGGTACTGCTTACTGGGAAGTTAACCAAAGCTCAACAACCCAATCCTATATATTTTAATTTGTTTGCTTGCTGTACAGACCAGCACTCTGCTGAATGCTATATGTGTTAATATTGTAAAGGTATTAAAGTAAATGTATGAATGTGCATCTAAACTAAGAAAATCTCATGAAAGATTTGTGTGCTTTTTTCTGTTGTACAGGTGACATTATCAAAGCAATATGACAATTTGCATTCACTGGATCAATTTATCAGACTTATATTCTTGACATTGAACTGAGCAGTAAAATGTTTCATCCGCCCAGACCCGCTCCATCAGCACAATGCCTCATATTGTCAGGCACATACTAAGTCATTCATGGATATATCTGACAGAACTACAGTTTACCTCGTCCTGTCATCTACTGTAAGTCAGTTGAGAATAAATCTCTGAACATGAATAATTATATTTCACAACTACAAACTCATTCTGCAATGCCATCAAATCCCTAAACTCTGCTGACACTGGATGGAGAGTTGCTTTACATCATCTCAAAAGCACAAACACCACAGAAAGACAGAACTTTTTTGTAGATTCTGAGTGGTTTTACTTTTCCTGTCTAGGACCCAAACGAAAAATGTTATTTTCTTTCATCCTGGGATCCAAGCCCATTAAAGAGTGATGAAACAGAATGTAACTGCGCATTTCTACTCAGTGCAAAATTTAAAAAAAAAAAAAAAAAAAAAAAACTACAAATATAGGAGGAGATAGGATACAGCAGTAGTTCCCCAACTTTTTAAAGTACTGTACCCCCACAGATGGCCAACTCTCATATGATGATACATTTTGCCATGTTTGTAAGCCTACTACAAAAAGAAAGTGCAACAAGCATAAAGCGGGCCTATATGAAGACATGACAGTATTATTAAAAATTTGCTCTTCATTCAGCCACATATAAAGCCCTCTCATATTTCATAGAAGTGACATGCACGTCATTTCAAGTACAATATGAATGACTTAACTCACCACGTACTAATGTGGTGTGTGCTTGACTTGACGCAAATAACTCTGCATTGTTGGCTTGAATGGGAGAGAATTTCAGTCTCATCATTTTCCACATACAGTCTGTGCCTGTACTTACTTTTATACTAGTGATGACCGAGAACCCATTCTCACATAGATATGTTGTTGCAAAAGGCATTGTTGGAACATTAAACCTTGTCTGGGCACCATCTCCTACAACTACCATTTAATGTCCAGAGGAAACATTAAAGCTTGAATTCAATTCTCAATTTGGTTAGTTAATTAGTCTCATAACCATAACTTGTCACGTCTGAGCAGTGACCTCTGTTTTCTGCTCAAAGAAACAACACAACTTCTTAGGATAAATTAATAAGACATTTATTTATAGCTAAAGGTCTTAAGGATACATGATAAAGTATAATATAATAAAAAGAATAATCAGGTCTACAAATGATAATAAAATAAAATAATAAAGAAAATTGTTTAGAGATAGTGGCTCAAAGTGTTTGACTCGAGGATAACGTATTACAATGGGGAATGCTAAGGGAAAGCTAATTCCACTTCTCTAAAGAAATGATCTTTTAGTTTTAACATTATTTGACATCAACCCTTGATCACCAAGCTTCACTGTTGACGAGTTTTGTTGCTGCAGAGATGTCATCTCAGCAGGCCTTGACAGATGGAGTTGGCTGTAAGTTGCAGCTTGGTGCGGCGTGGTCCGGCTTGGATCAGTTTGAGTCTTTGTGGTGTAGTGGTGTTAAACCACCAGTGGAGAGGGATCAAGCCGTTTCCGGCTGCTCTGGAAAGAGTCTTTTCAGTTTTACTCCTATTTGGCCAACTGCTGTCAGCAAGCAGGCCGTTATCTGGTTTCAAGCATCGCTTTCTTCTTCAGAGCAGTGTACGGTCTGAGCTAAGGATTCAAGTGTTGGTAATATAAAATTTAATCTGACTACACTCAAATTTTTAGTGGTGTAAACCTTGAAACACAGGACTTAATGTTAAAAATAAACAAAAACAAACTGAACGTGTTTCAATAAAAGACTTAAAATATGCATATACTTGGTCAAAAAACAAAGAAAAGAGACGTCTTAGTATTGGCTTTTCTGGAGACCACCTCAAAGGACCTCCCTCTGAGGTTGTCTTTATAAGTTTGGATATATATATATATACACTAAAACAACTCTATTAACATGCTGATTTCTTAAGTTGTTAAAAGGCTGTTGACCTCAGTAACTGTACCACAACAACGCCAGCAAAAAAAGCTTAACTAAACTAAACTAAACTAAACTAAACTAAACTAAACTAAACTAAACTAAACTAAACTAAACTAAACTAAACTAAACTAAACTAAACTAAACTAAATCTCTGTGTAAATATTTAAATACTTGAAGATGTGCTGATTAGAAGTAGAAATAGCATACAAGTACAGTCAGAAAGTCCAGTGGCAAATAATCACAATTCATTTTCTTTTAAATTTGGTTGGGAAAAAAATATTAAAGAGTTAAGTTAAGTTAATGTAAATAATGAAATGGCAGCCATGTGCTGCTTGCACCTAAGACTTTATAGCTGTGTAGATTTTTGTCTAACTGTCTCACTCCTCAAAGATTCTCCCCTTTCCATCCCAGTTGTTGTATATCTTGTATTTTTTAAAAATGTTTTTGTTACTGTAGAAGAGCTACATGTTATGCTCTGGATTAGAGGTTGCCATCATATAAAAATCACATTTTTGGTTTAGAAACAATGTATATGCTAAATCTCTTTAAATGAGCAGCCTTTTCACCACTCAGTGGGTTTTGTTTTTGAAAGCGAATAGAAAAAAATATATATGGCGTTCAGCCAAACATTATAAACTGAGTCCTTCAGACAAAAAATACTTAAAGTCTTAGGCTAAACCAGCCATTCATTTACCCTTACAATAAAAAATCTCAGCCTGCACTGTTTATGATCAGTTTATGATCTATACTGTAATCATTATGGCTCTCAGCTGTCAGTGTGCTTCATCCTGCCTGCAGAGAATGTTGCCTTTGGCTGTGTGATGTTTAATAGGTGCCAACAGACACACACACACAAACACACACACTAGAGAGAGGAAATCACAGTCCCACCCCCGTCTCTGATTTAATCGTATGGTGAACAATGAGATAATATGATGAGGATTGTTGTAATATGCCATGTTACACTCTGTTTGAATATGGCTATTATTCAACAGGTTATGCTATGAATTATGTTGGTGTATGGTGTTTTAAAATGCAACACTTGTTCCATGTGTCCCTTTGTAATTTTGAGCAACTGCCCTTCTGAAGGTCTCTGCACAGCCCTGCATTTGTGTGTTGTCCTTGACAACACAGTCAGACCAGAGCTCCAACTTTTTAATCATAGCCTCAGTTTTGTTCTGCACACTGAATGTGGTTGTTGAGAGGCCCTGTTATCCGAGATTCAATAGGCAAGGCAAGGCAAGGCAAGTTTATTTGTATAGCACATTTCAACAACAAGGCAATTCAAAGTGCTTTACATTGATCATAAAAAGCATTAAACAGAATTTAAAAGTAAGACATGTAAAAAGACATAAAAACAATTAAAAAGAAAAGGAAATAAGAATAAAAGATAAGAATAAGAATAAAAGTAACAGTGCAGTGTAAAATAACCCATAATGTTGTTTAATGGAAGGCAGCGGCAAACAGAAAAGTCTTGAGCTGCGATTTAAAAGAACTGAGAGTCGCAGCAGACCTACAGTTTTCTGGGAGTTTGTTCCAGATATGTGGTGCGTAGAAACTGAAAGCTGCTTCTCCATGTTTGGTTCTAACTCTGGGGACAGAAAGCAGACCTGATCCAGATGACCTGAGAGGTCTAGATGGTTCATAAAGTGACAGCAGATCAGAAATGTATTTTGGCCCTAAACCACGCTTTGTAAACCAGCAGCAGTATCTTAAAGTCAATTCTTTGACAGACAGGAAGCCAGTGCAAAGATCTGAGAACTGGAGTGATATGATCCACTTTCTTGGTCTTAGTGAGGACTCGAGCAGCAGCGTTCTGAATCAGCTGCAGCTGTCTGATTGATTTTTTAGGGAGACCTGTAAAGACAGCGTTACAGTAGTCAAGTCTACTGAAGATAAATGCATGGACAAGTTTTTCCAAATCCTGCTGGGACATAAGTCCTTTAATTCTTGATATGTTCTTCAGGTGATAGTAGGCTGACTTAGTAATTGTCTTAATGTGGCTGTTGAGATTCAGGTCTGAGTCCATGACTACACCAAGATTTCTGGCTTGGTTTGTAGTTTTTAACATTACTGACTGAAGCTGAGTGCTGACTTTTAAACGCTCTTCCTTGGCTCCAAAAACAATTACTTCAGTTTTGTCTTTGTTTAACTGAAGGAAATTCTGGCACATCCAATCATTGATTTCTTCAATGCACTTACTCAGTGTTTGTATTGGACCATAGTCCCCTGGTGATACAGTTATGTAAATCTGTGTGTCATCCGCATAACTGTGATAGCATATTTTGTTGTTTTTCATAATCTGAGCAAGTGGGAGCATGTAGATGTTGAACAGAAGAGGCCCCAAAATGGAGCCTTGGGGAACTCCGCATGTCATTTCTGTTCACTCAGATGTGTAATTACCTACAGACACAAAGTAGTCTCTGTCCTTTAAGTAGGATTTAAACCAGTTTAGCACTGAGCCAGAAAGTCCCAACCAGTTTTCTAGTCTGTCTAGTAATATGTTGTGGTCGACTGTGTCAAATGCTGCACTGAGATCTAGTAATACTAATACTGTAATTCTGCCACTGTCAGTGTTTAGGTGTATGTCATTGAAGACTTTAACAAGAGCAGTCTCAGTGCTGTGGTGTGGTCGAAATCCTGATTGGAAGACATCAAAACAGTTGTTTAGTGCCACAAAGTTATTCAGTTGTTGAAAAACAGCTTTTTCAATGATTTTACTTAAGAATGGGAGGTTTGATATAGGCCTATAGTTGCTCATTAGTGATGTGTCTAGATTGTTCTTTTTTAAGAGTGGCTTGATGACGGCGGTTTTCAGGGCTTGCGGGAAGACACCTGACAGAAGAGATATGTTAACAATCTGTAGGAGATCTGGGGCCATACAATTTGAGACCGTTTTGAAAAATCCTGTAGGCAGAATATCAAGACAGCGAGAGGAGGATTTCAGATGTTGTATAATGTCCTCCAGGTTTTTATGGTTGATTGGATGGAATTGTGTCATACAACTGAAATTGATTTTAAATGGGTTCAGGGACAACACATATCCTGCACCTGATATGGTGGAACTGACTGTTTGTCTGATTTTCTGAATTTTGTCAGTGAAGAATGAAGCAAATTCATTGCAAGCCTTGGTGGATTGAAATTCAGGGGCTACTGGCACAGGAGGATTTGTTAGCCTGTCGACAGTAGCAAATAAGGCACGTGCATTATTATTATTATTTTTGGCAATGATTTCGGAGAAGAAGGACTGCCTTGCATTTCTCAGTTCCAAATTATAAATGTGTAGTCTCTCTTTATAGATGTCATAATGAACCTGGAGATTTGTTTTGCGCCACTTGCGTTCAGCTTTTCGACACTCTCTTTTTTCCATTCTGACCAGCATGGCATTTCTCCATGGAGATTTTTTGTTACCAGAGACAACCTTCACCTTGGTAGGTGCAATGGCATCAATAACATTTGTAATTTTAGAACTGAAATTATCTACAAGGTCATTGACCGAGACCCCGGAGAGGGTGGGTATGACAGAGAAGGCCTGAATAAATTTTTCACTGGTATTTTCAGTGATATACCGTTTTGTGATTACCTCTCTTTGAACATTTGTGTGCATGGAGATAGCACTCTCAAAGAAAACACAGGAATGATCAGAAAGAGCAACATCAGTCACCACGACCTCAGAGATGTTCAGACCCTTAGCGATGATTAAGTCCAGAGTGTGCCCCTTGTTGTGTGTGGGCTCCATTACATGCTGAGTCAGACCGTAGTTATCAAGAACATAATACAATTCTTTAGTCCCTCTGTCCTGGGGATTATCAACATGGATGTTAAAATCACCGACAATGACTACACAGTCAAAGTCAATACAGACAATAGACAGCAGTTCAGCAAAATCATCAAAAAAGGTTGCACAGTATTTAGGTGGCCTGTAGATATTTAGAAATGCCGCACGAGTGGAGGATTTCAATTGAAGAGCCAAATATTCAAAAGAATCAAAGTTTCCATAACACATCTGTTTGCATTGGAGGGGATCATTAAACAAAATGGCAACTCCACCTCCTTTCTTATGCACTCTAGCTTTACTCATAAAACTGAAGTTGGGAGGGGCTGACTCGATAAGAACAGCTGCACT
Organism: Euthynnus affinis; assembly: GCA_029490765.1. Taxonomy (NCBI): domain Eukaryota; kingdom Metazoa; phylum Chordata; class Actinopteri; order Scombriformes; family Scombridae; genus Euthynnus; species Euthynnus affinis. The sequence goes on from CM055839.1 coordinate 17,972,772, forward strand.
GTTATCTTGGTCTAACCAAGTTTCAGTTAAAAACATAAAATCAAGATTGTGCTCGATGATAAAATCATTGATTAAAAAGGCCTTTCCTGATAAAGACCTGATATTTAATAAAGCTGAATTTAATGTATTAAAAATATTATCTACCCAGTTTTTTGAGACAAGCTGTAGCTGACGAGGAATGGACGTTAAATTTGATAAATTCACAAAACCAGCTGAGTGCTTCCTCTCTCTGAACAGATTCACCATTCTTTTCCTGTTACCTATCAAGACAGGAATTGGGCAAGCTACTGGCACACTGGGCCCCGGCTTTTGCTGGGAAGAGACATGAGTATCATTGGCCTTGCAGCCTGGACCCAGCACATATCAGTTAGTGCTTTTTTGTTGTGGAGGAGGGGGAGGAAGGAGGGCGGGTGAGGGAGGAGGGAGACGTTGATTCTGTGGCCGTCGCGGAGGGGGGGGGAGGGGGCGGGCGCCGTAACTGTGATGGAGCCGTTGGGACTGGGCTTAAAGTCATGGGTGGAGGTGGACGCCGAGGGGGGTTTAGGGGAGAGAAAATGGGAGTAGGGCGAGGTGTGAGTTTGGTCCCTGCAGTGACCAGCTCTTTCATCTGGTCAGTGAACTCCAAGAGGGGGGAGGAGGGAGAAAGGGTGATTGGAGAAGAGGGTGATCTGGATGGGATTCGGGGGGGTGAAGGTGGTGAATCCTCGAACGTGGGAGTTGGTGACGGGGGCGAAGACTCCTCCTCTCGACTTTGTTGGAAACACACTTCAGGCGGAGGCAGCTCTCTTTCAAGGTCTCTGACGTGTTTTGTCATATCTTCTTGTCGCTCGACCTTGGCAGAGGCAGCAGATTGGTGACGTAGGAGGTAAAAAAAAAAGTTAGAGATAAACAATTTTACACCAGGCTTGTTAAGGAAAAGTCCATCTGCCTTAAAAAGATGTCTACGGTCCCAGAAAAAATTGAAATTGTCAATGAAGTGCAGTGAATGGACAGTACAAGCAGTTGAAAGCCATGTGTTCAGTGCCAACAATCTGCTGAATCTCTCAACTCCTTTTCGGACTGACGGTAGAGGGCCACTGATAAACACCTCAGCATTCAGAGAGCTGACTGTGTTGAACAGATCACCAAAGTCTCGTTTCAGTACTTCAGACTGTTGTTTCACAACATCATTTGCCCCTATGTGCAGTATGATGTGTTTCACATTCGGATGTGCAGCCACAATATGCAGGACTCTTTCTGTCATGTCAGAGACACCGTCATTAGGAAAGCAGAGTACTTTGGTGTTTTTACTGCACATGCTTCTCAAGTCTTTTATAGCACAGTCACCCAAAATCAGTGTTTCAGGCCCAGTCGTTAGCTTTCCCTGTAGCCTTTTACTTTCTGATTTACTCTCCTTCCTTACCCTGCTGTGTGAAGAAGAGTGGTTATCCAGGTCATCCGATGGAGATCCAGGGTCCTGCAGGAGTGGAGCAAATCTGTTCTCTAGCTGTACACTTGGTTGTTGGGGAGATTTGTTGTTATTTCTCCCTTTCACAGCTGTCCACCGCTGTGTCCTACTAAGAACAGGGGTTGAGGAAGCAGTCTGCCTGGATAGTGCAGGCCAGCCAGTCGCATCACAAATCTCAGGGCGCTGGGCTTTGCCTGTTACTCGTCCTCCCGTTTTCCCAGGAAATGATTTACTCTTTGGCTTTGCTCCTAGAGAGTTCCAGGGAGGACTACCACTTCTAGATTTATTGTCCAGTTCACTGCCCTCCTGTTTCTTTGTAGTCTTGGTGGTGCTAATTAGCCGCGTGTTAGCATGCTCTTGTCTGCTACTTTGATTCCATGGTAAGGTGGTGTCATTCCCACATAGTCCATTCACTTCCACATTCACTTCAATCCGGTGAATTTTGTTTTCCAGCACTGCAATCTTCTGCAGAAGTTTGTGGTAGTCGTCCGTGGAGAAAGGAGGCATTTTGCTGTCGATTAGCTTTTGGCTAAGTGCTACTGCAGTAGCTACAGGCTTGTCCTGCTGGTAGGCCTCACTCGCGTTGTAGTGAGGAGATTATAAAAATGTTGAAATATGGCTAATAGCCTGTTATAAGTTTTAGTCCCAGTGATTTACAAGTATCTAGGAGCTGCTGCTCATATTTTATCGCAGAGGAAAATAAGAAAATAAGAATATAAGCAGAAAAATATAAGCAGAAGCGAGAGCAAGCAGAAAAGCGTCTGCACTGTATGAGAGCAGGAAGTAATAGGCCAATCGCCACTCATTGTCATGTAAATACCCTGACAATTGAGAAGGTTGGTCTGTAAAGAAAGTTTGTCTCTCAGCTTCTTGTCAAAACTTTATACCTAGACAGCCACTGCACTTCGTTTATGGATTAATAGCGTTAAGTGGTCACTGACTATTTCATTCCATAGTGCAGATAATACGTGAGAGTTCAGGGGCTATACATGAATAAGGTTAACCATTTTCACTATATTGTCCAAACGTCCTTCTGTCTATCAGGTATTCTCTTGGCAGCAAGCACCTCTCTCTGGATGCTGCAGTCTATCCACCTGGCATCAGGGGCAACTGCTTGCATCTCAGTGACCACTCCACTATGTTTCCCTGCCATTCCCCTGTTGAGTTGACTCTGCAGGATAACAGTGTTCTTTGACAATAGCATCATGTGTATTAAAACAGAACCAAACAAAAGAGGCTACACAATCCATATGCTGTTTAACAGTTCCAGCCTCATTTAGTTAATAAGCAGCTTCTCTCCAAATGCTGTCTCATTCAGCACAGCCAATGCAGATTTACGGGCACCTAGAAAACCTCAACTTTTATATTACAGGAATTACTCATACAAGATCCTACTCTGCATGTAAAAAATATGCACCACCAGAGGGCCACAAACACTACATCTAGTTTCTGCAGAAGTCTGCATTCTTTCCTTGTGTTACAATGTGTCACTGAACTACAGTGCCGACTGGCCAGAGAAACATTTCACTGCTTAGATTTCCTTATTTACTCAAGTAATGATATTAAATATTATTTATTACATATACCAAGCAGAGCATAATGTGAAGGACTCTCCATGCTTTCACAGTTCCATATAGCAATGCTGCACTGACATCTGGTGGAGATTCCTTGGAACAGTCAATCCACTCCATCTACCGCTCTTACTAATAACAGTTGTGTCTTTTTCAAAGCACAGGTGTGAAAATTTATTGTTTCAAGCATGACACAGTCCACAAATCCATCAAATCATTACAGACCACTGTGTTACAAATGAGTACTCCTGCAGTTAATACAAATACAGTGAAGTTTGTTAAATTTTTGACATTTTCCAACACATCAGTTTTCAGTTTTGTTCAGGGCACAATCTATAATCCAAACATTAACAAATGCTCACCCCTACTGCTGAAAATTAAAAGACAAAATACAATCAGTTCTTGGTATCACTCTCATATTGACAAGTCTTTTAATACATGGAGTAACACTGGACAACAGCTAAATCTAAATCTGCAGTGATTTATGATGCTGTAAACAGTTTGTTTATATTAGAAATGGAATATATAGTCCTGTATTTTGAATTTTGAAAGTATGTAAACAAACCATAAATTTATATGATAAAATAACTACAGTTTGGACTCAGTTTTGTTATGTGTTCCCACTGTTCTTCTTTCACTGTTTTGACTGACTTTTGAGTCTCTTCACCTTGCTGCTTTAGACTGACGAATCAGCGACCCAAGTGGAGGTTCTGTCACGTCACTGTTCCTCCACATGTTGCCTCATGTTGATTTGAAAACTCACTATGATTGTCAGACTTCTATTAACTGCCAAATATGATTAACAATAGTTAGTAGTTGCCTAAATATCAGTTGCAGTTGTACAATATGAAACATAATATATCACACAATGTAGACACATTCCAGTTAAAAGCAAATATATCTCATAATATAATATTTCATCATCACACATTATTATTTAGACTATTTGTGTGATTTTGCCCCCCTTGAAAGACAGCATGCAAACATGTTTCTCAGAATATATTTAGCTAAGCAGTCATCAGAACATGAAGACACAGAATGGATCTTTGCTGGAATCACAAATTGTTTATTTCTCATGTCAACTACTCAACAAGATTGATACATATAGGTAACACAAAGCAGCACAGTTCCAGTATAATCCAGTGTGAAAGAGAGAAGAGAGAGCATTATTGATTAATATGCAGGAATCTCTGATCTGTTAGCTTACACCCTCTGGAGAAACAAAAATAAATGTTTCCACATCACTTCCTTGAATTATCTGTGCAGCCTTCATGTGGTCGCATTCTGCATTTAAAATGTTTACCATTTCCCTTTGTTCAAGTGTAGATTCATGCATATCTAAATCCTCTAGCAGCTCTAGATCAATTGATCTTTGCCCCAGTACAAACTGTATTGCACATCAACTACATGAAGAAATGTTTTACTGATTGTTTAATATTTCCTATAATTGCTGATTATATTCATAATAACAAGTTGTGTATCTTGGAAACATCAGATCTTTCAATTGTAGTTAGGCTATTCCTTTATTTTAGATATATACAGTATACCAATGAGGTCCAAAAGTCTGAGACCACATTGAAAATCTCACATAAACCTAGAAATAATCAGAAAGTTTGAGGATTCAGAAAGTTAAGTTATGTGAAATTAAATATTCTGAAAGATTCAGCACTATTTATAAGTCAGCAATCAAATTAAGCAAATATGTGGCATTGACCAACTTAACTCCTTTACAGAGAAGCTAAGCACAAAAGCTCAGATATCCTTGAATTTCATCTCTTCCACTGAAGAATGCGTTCAGATAACACAAGTTTCCAGCAGATCATTGCTTACTAAGTAGCATTGTGATAGTGTGAAACATGGCATTGGAATTAAGTGAAAGCACCAGAAGTCAAATTGTTGGCGTGAAATCATGGCTAGACTAAAGGTTTCTAAGGGGGCAGTGCATGGAACTCTAAAACACTTTGCAGAAACTGGATCAATTGTAAATGGTAAATGGACTGCACTTGTATAGCACCTTTCTAGTCTTCTGACCACTCAAAGCGCTGTATCTAAAGCAGGCAGACCAAAATTGACCACACCATCAGAAGATCAATACATCAAACTTAGTTCCCCATGAGATAGAAAATCAACTTCAGCACAGATACAGAATTTGCTGAATAAAAAAAGCAGGACTCCGATCAGCAACAGGATGAGTAGCAGTTTCTAAACCACTTCTTAGGAGGGGAAACAAGCCCAAAAGCTTGGCATGGGCTAAGAAATACCAGCATTTCACAGTGCACAACTGGAAAAAAGTCCTATTTGCTGATGAATCCAAATTTGAGATTCATGGCAGTGACATAAGGGTTTATGTAAGGAGACGAACAGGATGATATTACAGTGTATTTAAACCACAGCAAAACATGGTATTGGGAATGCTCAAGTCTGGGGGTGTTTTGCCTACTCTGGATACTGAATTGACCAAAGAAAAGTACCACTCCATTCTTCAGAGACATGCTAGACCCTCTGGTTTGCATCTTTGTGGAGAAGGATTACTACTGCTGCAGGATAGTGACCCCAAACTCACCTCAAAGATTTGCAAGAACTACTTGAAGACCAAAGGAGATCTTTGAAACTCTTTGGAACATTGTCAAATCATGCTGGGATAACATAGGTCATCAGGTTTTGCTCAAACTTGTAGAGTCTATGCCCGCATGCTGAGTGCATGCTGTCATTAAAGCAAAAGGAAGGGCATACCAAATACTAAGATAGCCTGAAATCCATGTATCTTTCCATGGCTTTCTGAGATTCAGCTTTTCATTCAAATTGTTAAGCTGATATTATCATTTCTAATGAAAAAAATATCACATTAAATTTGAAACAAAAGCAAAATAGAATTATTTTGACTAGTGGTCTTAGACTTTTGGATATATATTATTATATATTTATACAGGGATCCTCATTTTTTTCAGTCCTGGACCCAAATGACAAATCCTACCCTGCTACACAGGTTCATGAACATACTGCATCCACTTTTACTTTTGTCATGCAGCTATTCAGACAGATGTGAGCTCTGATTTTTGGCTCTGACCCACTCTGGGTCCCACATTTCCAGCCCACAGTTAGCCAAAGGGGGCTTGACATGTTTCCTAACACAGGAAACCAGTTGAAATTGACCTGGGTGTAATTTCTGCCCCTTCTCATGCAGATATCTCTGGAGGAACTACTTCCATCAGTAGCTGCAGATGCATGGTGATGGGTCCTAATGAAGGTCAAAGGTCATAACAGCGTCAGTATTATTGGAGTCAGTTCACCATGAGCACAACATGACTATACATTTGTGTTCTTCTTTTTGACCACATTAATTCTCAATTTAGTGACCAGTGATGAATATATGAACCAACTGATCAATTTCAGTAATTTGTTTTTTGATTATCTCAATTATTATTTGCACAGGTGTGTTCCTAGAGAGGGTTAACTCTTAAGAGTAAAACTTACTCATGAATTTGCGTGCCCAGTTGACCTTCAGGTGGATGAAAGGGTAGTAGAGGAGGAGTCCACTGAAGATGAAGATAGTACAGTAGAGGTACTCCAGTTCTGGCTTATCAATGATGGGGGCCAGCACCAAATAGCAGGACACCACGACCATTAGGCCTGCTATGACAATTGGCACCTTTGAGTAATCACACAGGATTCACTGATTACTTTTTATTCGTGTTGTTGCTGCGTGTTCATGTGTTGTCTGAAAACTGTGCAAAGCCTCACCTTCACTGGTCTGTGGAGCTCCTTCCTGGTGAAACGCATCACTATAAGAGCCAAGGCTGTCAGACCATAAAACACCCACTGAGCAAAACTGAAGTAGTTAATGAGGGTGTTGATATCTGCTGGGATAATGTAGCAAATAGCCAAAATACCCTAAACATAAAACAATAAGAGAAACCAAACAGTAACTGGTTACCTGGAGAAAATACTGTATCTTGCTCACGTGAAAGTAAACAACACAGTAGTTTTTTGTCTTATTAAAGCTTTTTTCAAATGACAAAAATAAAGACCTTTTTTGCCATTTTATGTTCATGCATTGTGAAAATTGAGATTTTTTGGATCACAAACCTTTTTTATCATGCAGTGAATGTCCATGCAAAGGTTTCTGAATATTAAATAAGTCAGATGGTCATGATGAATAACCAGATCAAACTGAAACGTACATAAGTTGACTAATTAAATATGCAGGACTCACGTTGAATATGAGAGCAGGGGACGGGGTGTAGCGCTTCAGACTAATATAAGATAAGATTTTCACCATGTGGCCCTCTCTGCCAGATACATAGGCCAGTCTGTGAGAATAGAAAGATAAAAATATATATATGTAAGTTTTCTGTTGATGAGTATTATTGTTGAACTGTACTTTTGTTGTAGTGATTTTTTTCCTATTTGTATGTCTTTCCCTTTCTCTCTCAAGGTCTTTCCAAACATTACAGTTTTCTTACATTTCAAACTTTGTTTGTTTGTGTTTTCATACGCACATGCACATAAATATGCACACCACATTAGCTTCTGCATTTGTATAAAGTGAAAGTTGTCTCTACCTGCCAGCAGTGAAGCAGCTTCCGTTGGCAGAGCCAAATGTTGACAAGACAACAAAAAGTGGGACAATCCAAGACACAGGGTAAAGGACTCTGTCCCCAAAAGTCTAAAAGGGACACAAACACATCCTTAAGAAAACACAAGAGAGGAGAGTAAATAAATACTGAGCTGTTTCAGGTTCAATCTAAAATTCTCTGGAATAAACAATACATTTACACGTTACAGTATACACGTGTCTCCTGTTAGGTAGCTCTCATTATTTTATATCCACTTTTAACCACACTGAGGAAGTCATTACTAATTAACTACAAACCTCCATGACCATTAACGCTCTATTTCTCAATAACTGTGGCAACCTTCTATGCTTCTTACCACAGCAACAGCTGGAGACAACAGCAGTTCAGTGGTGCTCAGAACAGTGAAGTAAGCAACATTGACCATCACGTAGCAAACAGACACCAAAGGGATACCAATGAGAATGGCCAGTGGCAAGTTCCTGTGGCAAATTCACAGAAAAAAAATCAATCATATAAGTAAGAAACACACTGTGGACTGTACACATGTGAACAGAAATATGTACATCATATCTGAAACAAATTGTGTGTGAACAGCAAGCTTTCTTGTTTGTTCAGTGTATCTGTATGAACTTAAGAGCACTTTATAAGCCTACATTATTAAACACACTGTTCTGACTTTGTATACTATTACCTAATTGCAATAAATACATTTTTTACTTTGAATTGAATGGGAACCTCTTACCTGAATGGGTCTTTCAGCTCTTCTGTGATGAAATTCAGTTGGTTCCTAAGAAAACAATAAAATGAATGTCTGCTACAAAGAAATGAATGTCTACCATAAAATAATACAAACACTCACATCTAATCAAAGCTATTTGTCCACTAAAATCACTTTCCTCTGCAGAGAAGCTCACTGAAATTTGCAAGTAATTGCTCAGCCAGTCTGCAGTGCTAACTCTATGTAAAGGAATCACTGTTACCTCCCTCAGCATCCTAAGTGTCCATGGTGCTTTATAAGGTATTTCACACTGGCTTTGCCCTCTAACTGACCTTACTGATTAAAGGATCAGTGTGTAAGATTTAGTGGCATCTAGCAGAACAGACTTGGCAGAAATAGAACACAATATTCAATAAGTGTGTTTTAATTAGTGTATAATCCCATGAAAATAAGAATAAGTTGTGTTTTTTTGTTACCTAAGATTGAGTCTTTCATATCTACTGAGGGAGTGCATCAGTCACATGACCTTGCCCTACTCCTCCAGAGAAAGCCTAGATTGTAAACGCAATACAAAGAAAGGAACCTCAGTCGGGCTGGGCCAAACACTCCTGCACCAGGAGGAGATGGAGGGAGGTAAAACAAAAACTTCCAACGGGTCCCAATTACAGAAGACACAAGCATGATTACCGAAACTCCAATTACAGTGAAGTCATACACATAGGAAGAGGATTAATGACCATAATGGTGAATAACTGCCACGCTCCCACAATCATGTTCATAAGCAAAACGATGGTGGTAAACTTCACCTGCCGGTGCTCTGTAATGTACAAACAAGTCTCAAAACCAACATAGTCCTGTTTTACTGTACAAACACAGACTTAGTAAAGACAATCATGATCATGATCATGATGGTCACTGTGACTGGGACCCACTGCACTGCTATGTGTCTGAGCTCCAACAGCATAGCATCTAGTCTGAGGGAATTCAGCTCTTCACAGGGATATAGGAAGAGAGTTTTTCAGTTCATGGAAAGCCTGGTTAACTGTTGCTATAACTATACTGTGTGGAACATGGATTTGTTATCGGGAGTTGATAAAAAGGTGCATGTCTGAGGGTTGAATTCACACATTTTGAGAAAGGGTATGGGGTTAGAAAGTAGCTGAAAGGCTGTGTGCTGCTGTTGTATTGTTGTGACCCTTCTGGAGAGCAAAAATGGTGCTGCCACCACATGAAAAAGCATTGGTTTTTCAGTCCTTGAATAAAAGTGTATGGTGAAAAGGGTCACAGCACTCCTCACATAAAGTAAGTACAGCAAGAAATCTGTTGAGAAAGCACACTTCAATGCATTGCTTTAGACAGAACAAAGTGAAGAAGTACAACTGTCACCATCCATCATAAGCCCAAAGCCCGTTGTAAAATGCAAGTCCAATTGCTCCAACAGATGATGAGGTGCCATCAAAGGCATTCGACAAAGGCTTGGATTTTCCTGGACACAAAGATATCACTATTGTTAAATGCAATATTTGAAAAGACAGAGTTGTGTTTCAAAGCCACTGGTACAACATGAAAGCTCACCTTGTGCCATTATAACAATGCCAGCTCCCACTATGACAAGAATGATGAAAAGTTTGGCTGCAGTGAAGATGTTCTGCACATAGTTGGCCAGTTTGACACTCAAACAGTTGACGGTGACAATCAGTACTGACAAGAGAAAAAAAATAACAATATGCAGGATCTCGAAATTCCAAATTTGAAATTTAAGATTAAAAACCTTTCAAAGAACAATTTATATACATCTATTAATAATACTTTGACCTTGATTTTCCCCTTTGACTTAGACATGAACAATTTACAACAATTCATCTTCAACAATTCATCAACAATTCAAAAACAATTCATCTTTTATTTTCTTTTTTCTGTTGTAATATTGTGCAGAATTAGTTAATCCAGCATAACCAACCCAAGCCTAAGTGAACTTCTTTATATAATGTTGGTTTGTTTCCAAAAAACAGGCTTAAAAACCTCTTATTTTGTTGTTGTTGTTGTTGTTAAATGCCACTTGTATTAAATACTTTCAGCGATTCAATAATAAACTGGTAAGCAGGTGATTCAGAAGAAGAGTTACTGATGATTAACAGAGGCTTATTGAGTTTCTCTCCACACACAGATAGAAAGGAAAGACCTCAATGGTCAGTGTAGTTGTTAATATGCCCTCTGATCAATAATCTACAATGACTATATGACTGTATGTGTAAATGACTGCTTTTAACCATTAACTCACAAGCATTACAGTGAAACTCACATATAGCTGCTGCTGACAGACACTTGGTAACAACAAGAGGAGGAGCGCAGCTGGGGTAGAAAGGAGTGGAGGCATATTCTGCAAAGCTCAGTGTGATAATGGCGAAGGCGGAGGGCTTCAAAACCATAACGGTGGTCCATGAGTAGAGGTAGGCTATGAGAGAGCCAAAAGCCTCCATTAAATATGAATACTCCCCCCCAGATTTGGTGATCATGGTGCCAAGCTCAGCATAGCACAGGGCCCCTGTACAAAAACACACACATACACAGAGAGAAAAATAGAGGAGAAGAAGACTTTAACAATAGTTAAAAAGTACTAGGAATGTTCAGAGCTTTTACGTACCAACAAACTCTGCCAAACACCCTCACAGTCAAAGTCATTATTTAAATCTTAAATCCATGCTAATAACATTATCCCAAAGCAAAATGTTACACACACAAGCTAAACCATTCAGCTATATGTTTATTAATTGTGTGTGGCCGAGTGGAAAACAAGTATAAGGATAAGAATATAAGGAATATATATCATGACTCCTGGTGAGAATTTATGATGAGATATAAGCTATAACAAATTTCTAGTTTCTAATTATTTTTTATGAGAAAAGAAATACATATCTTCAGTAGACTTTAGACACAAAAGTGTTAATAATTAAACTGGATATTGTAGGAGAGACATTTTTACTACTACAATCCAATGTTTTCTCTGGGAATTTATTGTTCAGGACTGATCATTTGCTAGCAAGGTGTGTTAACAGTTATAGTTAGTACACTCTGTTCCTCATTAGCTTCTTCTTTTAACAAGCTATGCCCTCTAACATCCAAACCTGCTCGCATTTTCCCCCCAGTCCATGGCTCACTGAAGTCATCAGAGAGCAAAGGGCAGAACTCAGAGCAGCAGAGAGAAAATTGCATAAATTCACAGCCCACTGATCTCAGTGACTATCAGGGTCTTTTAGCAACATTCTCCTCCAGTTTCAAAACTATCAGAACAAAATCTATGGTGCCACAGACATGCGGAAATTGTTCTCTGCTTTTAACTCACTCCTCAATCCGCCTCCTCCACCCTCCACTCTGCTCACTGCAGACATGTTCAACTCATTTTTTTACTGATAAGGTCTCTGCCATCAGTAACCAGTTCTCTGAACCTGACCAACTCAGTTGACAGCTGCCAGCTAACAGGCCACAGTCTCCTCATTTTCTCCCCTGACTGAGGAAGAAGTCTTCAAACTTCTGCTAGACTCTCATCCCACTACCAGTCTGCTTCAAATCTCTCATCTATTTTTTCTGATTTATATAATGGCCTTTTTCAACCATCTAAGATTAATGATTTGGTCAGTAATTTCAATAATCTGTGTTTCTTTGCGTTAGATGCCATCACACCTATTACAGCCAGATCAGTAGCGGCTACCAAATCATCACCATGGACAAATGATGATATCCGTAGCTGTAAGCAGGAGTGCAGGAGGGCTGAGTGCAAATGGAAAAAGACAAAACTTAATATTCACTTTCAATACATAAAAGAACTTTTCACTTTAGTCAATCAAAAAATCAAGGATGCAAGAACAGCTTATTTCTCAGACTTAATTACTGCTAATAAACACAATCCCCAAGCTCTGTTTAGCACAATCAATCAGGTTGTACAACCGACTCATGCTATCTCTGCCACCTCAACTGAAGACTGTGAATTGCATTTATCATTTTTTATCAACAAGATCAACAGAATCAGATCCAAAATTGTGTACCCATCCACCACTTTTGATCCACCTAGAAGTGTTTCAAATTTACTAACCCATTTTGCCCCCATTACCATGCTAAACCTTATAGAGACAATTTATCATCTGTGCCTGTCTTCCTGCAGTCTTGATGTGCGAATCTTAGCTGTGATAAAGGACTGGATGTCTGTCAACTTTTTTGAACTAAATTCTGGCAAAACTGAGCTTCTCATTTTTGGCCCTGAAAATACTGCTAAAGGCATCGTTCAGCATATTGGCCTGCTTGCCCCCTATATCAAAACTTACGCCAGGAATGTTATATTTGACCCTAAATTAAAATTTGAACACCATGTCAATAAAATGGTTCAATGCTGCTTTTTTTCAACCTAAGAACATTGCAAAAATCAGACTGTTATTGTGGGCCTCTGACTTAGAACATTATCATTCATGCCTTCATTTTTTCCCGCTTTGATTACTGCAATTCACTTTTCACTTGCCTTAGCCGAGCTGACCTGTCATGTCTTCAGCTTGTACAAAATGCAGCAGCTAGGCTATTAACTAGGACTGGCCGAAGGTTTCACATCACTCCCTTTTTAGCCTCACTGTATTGGCTTCCAGTGAAGCTCAGGATTGACTTCAAGATTCTTTTAATTAATTATAAGGCCTTACACAGTTTAGCTCCTGCCCACATATCTGAGCTACTAAGCCCCTATACTACCAAGCGGTCATATTTACCGTGGGCCAAACTAAAAATCAAAGGCGACTGTGCTTTTGCTGCCCTGGCACCCAGACTTTGGAACAATCTCCCCACTTTCATCAGATCAGCTAAGTCTGTTGATTGTTTCAAAAAACACTTGAAACTCAACTTTTTTGGAATGGCTTTCCCATAACATTTAATAAATTCAAGTGTGTGCTCTGGGGGATGACTGTAGGCTTGATGTGTTTGTATATGTGAGATGTCTGTACTGTATGTGTTCTTGAATGCGTCTTTTATAATTTTCTTGTCCTCTTTTCTTTGAGTACCAATGTCAATGTAAAGCACTTTGTAACCTGAAATACATAGGGTGCTATATAAATAAAAATTTACTTACTTACTTACTACCTATCTACTGGACTCAATTCCATCCAACCTTATACAGACCATTTCCCCCACTCTTAACCCTGCAGTCACACACATCATCAACTTCTCACTTGCAACAGTTTTCCCTGCCACAAATCACTCAGCTCAAATCTCCCAGCTGCTCAAAAAACCTACACTCAATCCAGCAAAGGTTGAAAACTACGGACCGGTTTCACTCTTGCCCTTTCTATCAAAAATACTTGAGCGCACAGTCTTTAACCAGGTCTCTGAATTCCTTTTTGAGAACAACCTGTACAACCTGAATCAGTCTGGCTTTAAGCGGGGGCACTCTACTGAGACTGCACTCCTGTCGGTTATGGAATTACTACACTCAGCTGGAGCTGCTGGTCAATCTTCAGCCCTTTTGCTGCTGGATTTGCCAGCTGCCTTTGACACAGTTAACCACCAAATCCTCCTTTCCACACTCACTGAGCTTGGTATCTCAGGATCTGCCCTCCGCTGGTTCATGTCCAACCTCTCAGGGAGACATTTTACAGTATCTTGGAGAGAAGTGTCCAAACCACACAACTCATTCACTTCTTTTCTTAATATAGACCACCTCACTTTGCAATCATCTGTTTCTATGGTTTCTCATACCATTGCTATATTGACAATGCTCCGCTCTTCCTGTCATACTACCCACAAGACCAAATAGTTTCAGCTCAGTTCTTGTCATGCCTTGCCAATATATCGGCATGGATGAAAGAACGCCACCTTCAACTCAACCTCTCTAAGACCAAGCTCCTTGTCATCCCAGCCAGTCTTTTTATACATTAAAACTCAAATCAACCCAATTTATGGCCACAAAGTCCGCCCAAAACTTGGATGTCATGATCATGATGACCAGCTAGTCTTTAAGGTTCACATGGCTTCAATTGCTTGGTCAATTTTCCCTGTACATCATTAACTCTACCTGTTTGAGCATGCACAACTCCGGGTAAAGGTTCTCATAATATCACGCACTGACTACTGCAACACCTTACTGGCAGGCCTCCCCAAATGTATGTTCAAAACTCTGTAGATCATCCAGAACATGGTGGCACAGCTGGTCCTCAACCAGCCCAAAAGCTCAATTACAGCTTAATTACTTTTTAGTGTGTTAGCGATTATTGCACTGCTGCTTGCAAGCCAACCATACCAATAAACATTTACCACCTTTAAACTGGACACATATATCACATCCAGAAAAATTTAACACACTGACCCAGAATTTTTAAACAAGCTCCTAAAGAATGGCTTGTGTGAAAATCTTGAGATTTTTCCATCAAAGAAAATAACTCTTACAGCCATATGTCTTACATATCTGTTGTTGTTAAAAACAAAACACGCTGATTTAAACAGATATTGGATTTTCCAAGCATTTCATTTTAATTTTGTTGTCAGTTTATTGTGTCAGTTTCTCTGTGTGTTCTCTGAGTGACATAATTTTGTTCAGTGTAGCACATCTTGTTAAAACATGGTGTATGTTTCTCACAGACATTTTGTTTTGGTTTCTGATGTTATCCCCTCAGAGCAGGTGGCCATACATAGACATGAGGATTTATTGAAATAGGATTAGAATTAGAATTGAGTTGTACTTGTTATAGAGGATGCTATATATCTTGTCAATATATAGTAATTTATCCCATAAGAAGATGCCAAGCAGCTGCAAAAATATGACAAAAACAGTTCCTTATAGAGTAATCTCATATGTATTCTTAGAGGATGTACAAATGTCAATCCACAGACCTCATTCAAGTATATTTTTATCCACCAGTAAGCCCCTTAAAAAGGTGGGTTGAAGTGATGTGGTTGATGACGTATCCCCATCCCATGTGTTTGACCTCAGGGTGGTACAGATATGCTGCTGCTTGTTAAGGTAGGACACAGCAGCAGAGGGGAAATCATGTTTTCTGTTTTGTTTTGTTTTGTCTTTTGATAGAGTGTCTGCATTTCATTGGTTTCTCCAGGGTCAGTGCACCAGTTGTGACCTTTGTATGACCGTTCTGTTTGTAGCACAAAAACATACTGGAAGTCAAAAGAAGGTCTGAAGGTCCTTGTTGCTCTCTTGGATTTTTTTTATGAAAGCGCAAGGCGCTTGTGACAAACTTTGCCTTTCCAGACTCTCTGAAGGGCATTCTCTTATTGAATCCTGACACATCTGACACAGCTGGAGACTCTTGACACATTGATTTGAATCATGTTTTAAATATTCGGTCCTTTGTCTCTTGTAGTGTGTGAAAATCACTGATTGATTCTCAGGCAACATCCACAATAGTTAATAAGAGCCAAGTGCAACAACTATAAACCGCAATAAACCTGCTGTAATAATTGATTCATAATGTTACAGTGATATATGCAAAGATTTGTATGTCACTTTTTCATGAATATTTAGGACAAATCACACTGAACGGGTCCTCTTGGGCAAGACCTTTTCTCCATCTTTTAGTTTTTCCTCTCTGCACAGTGTACACAATACAAAAAGCTGGCAGGCGCACAAGCCTGAATAGCAGTTCTGTTTGCAATTGCAACCTATTCATGTGTAATGTGATGGCAGTACTTGTAATGGATTGGCTTCAACCAGCGGAAATACTCATTATGTGTGGGCCTCAATTTCAAATTGGAAAGTTGAACTCCCAGCTTAACACTATTGACAGTTTGTGATTAAATATCGCCAATAGCTGTTCAGGCCTACAAAAGACAAGACAGGAATGCCAGTTATAAATCTCAAACCTGCAGCCACCCTACTTACTATCCAACACAAAGTGTGTCTTACGTTTCATCTACTACCATTCAACCCAATGAAACATCACCTCAAAAATGACAAAATTGTGTGTGTTATATCACAAGACCTGTTGTTATTGTGTCAATCATGTTCACTATGTGTTGCATTAAAATACTCTGAAAATCTCTGAGTCAGTCTCTATACAAAATAAAAGAGACAGACTGATGCTCTGATGCTGATTGAAGTGACATATTAATTTTTTTGTCTTCTCACCCAGAGTGGCTAACACGCCACAAGCAGCCCAGACAACGAGGCAGGGTCCCACAGCTCCAGAGTACAGCAGAACAGCCTTGGGAGAAATGAAGATGCCCGAGCCAATCATAGTCCCCACAATCAGACAGATGCCGCTCAGCAGACCAACCTGAACACACATACACACACACACACACACACACACACAAAAACCCAAAAGGTGTTGAATGTTGGTCAGCAACTGTTTCAAAGGAACTTGTGCTGTTGTCACTAAAGTTCAAAACATTCTGGGATTTATGTGGTGACATGACAGTGGCAGTGAAATGGCAGTGAAATTCTCCATTTACTTTATTAACTGAAGGCCAAACCAAAACTAAAAGGCAAGTGAATATTATAAATAACTTATAAATGTCTCAGATTTGTTTTTTATTATTCTTAGTAGTCACAGTTTAGTCATGGTTATAATTTATCCATAGAAACACTGTCATTCCCCCTCAATTCAACTTAGGGCTTAGGAGGCTTAGGGGACCTAGACAGCACCACTGAGGGGATCATTGTGGAGTTAATATGTAGAGACAGTTGTGGTGGTACTCCCTGGTACTCAATCTCAGCCCCCACTACTTTAAAAAAAAGTATGGATGGTGAGATCCTACAGTGTGAACATCTAATGAGACTCTTTCTCAGGAACCCACACACATACAGAGGAAAGGAAAAGAGATACACCCACACACACTCACATCTTTTTGAAGCACAGTGGCTTTTATAGGCTGCTTGTCTTCAGCCTGAGAGTTCACGCTGTGGCCAGTGGAGCCATTCTGCGACTCCTTCCTCCTCCTAATGCTGCCTTCATCCATTTCAGTCTGCTGGTGCACCAGAAAACACAAACACATTTTACACCAGTTATGGTAACTTTTACAAGACATGTGGCATTGGTTTAAAGGTTTATTGGTTTATTGATTTATGTTAATTTTTTGTTGCCCTTATCAAAGGTCATGTAGAAGTATAAAAAATAGGTTTACAAGCAAACAGTTTGATCTGTTGCCAAGTCCAGCAGTAAAAATGTCCTTACATCTGGCTAAACATTGAGGCTCACACAAGGAAAACAACTTCTTAAAAATCTACCAAAACATTTTTTTACAGTGTTAATCTTGTGATTTGACTGATCATATTAAAAGATGCTAATCCAGATCTACTGCACAGATTTTTGTCTTCGTTTTTTCTTTAGGTGTCTAGATGATCTTACAGCACTGTCAGTGGAGCCACTCAAGAAAATGACTGTGGTTTAGACTTTAAGGAAGATTTAATTTACCAGAAAGCAGGGCTAAACTAATTAATTAATTCATATTCCAAGAAGTCGCACATCTTATGAAAAATGTTGTTGTTATTTTTAAGTCCAATCAGTGTGTAAATTTAAAATATTTGGGGAGCTGTTTTGTCCATTTAAAAAAAAAAGGTCACTCATTCAGTCTAATTACACTTCTTGTGTAGTAGTAGTGTAGTAGTAGTGTTAAAATTAGTCAATAGTGAGTCTTCTGTGTACTAGTAGCATATTTTAAGGACAGGAGTGATTGAAAAAAGATTTGTAAGAACAGAATACATTTTATCACACCTACAGTAAGTGGAATAATCTATTCTTTCAAGAAATTCTGCGTTCATTTTAGCCAGTAAATTACTTGTTTACACTTTCAAAACATGCATATGCATCTGCAAGATGAGATGTTGGAAAACTGTAAACCCACCACACAATTCATACAGTAATGTCTCACATTAGCATGTTGTGTTAATGTATAACAAACATAACAATAGTCTGCCTCGTTTACATTTCAACAAATCTTTCACTTACTTATGATGCGCACTGAAACCCCCTCAGTGATGCTCCATGATCCTTGAATTAAGCGAGGGAAAGCAGGAATGTCTGATGCAAAGGAAAACCTGGGGCTCCCTGTGACTGAGCGCACTCCTGCTGTGGGAGGTTCCTAGATCTGATTGGATATGCCGGATGGCCCGGGAGGAAAAAGGAGGTCGGCAGTGGGAGTGAATGAAATCCACTGAACAAAGACATTCACAATTGGAAATTATTGCTTCTTGTTTTATTTGTTTGTTTGTCGTTTGTTTTTTTTCCAGATCATCTTTTTTTAAATTACAGTACGCTAATATTTTCCCAGTTTTTAAACATACATTTCAATAAAATACATGGCATTGTAACAGGTGTAATGCCAAGTTTCAATAAGAAAAACTTGATAATAACATTACAGTTTTATTTATAAACAGTGTTTTGTGAAAGAAGATCAGTTCATCTGTTGCTAAAGTAATCTCATGAAGATGTTACAAAGGGTCACTGATCCATGAAAAGTTATTTCATAGTTGTTGTTTTTTTCAAATTATTATTACATTGTTGGCACTTTCAAGGCAGTTCAGTTCTCAACAGAAACTCTGAAGGACTTCCTTCTCTTTAAGCTTAAGTCTGACTTCCTTCACAATGCCTCTTTGATAAGGATATAGGACACCACTTTGTGTGTGTGTGTGTGTGTGTGTGTGTGTGTGTGTGTGTGTGTGTGTGTGTGTGTGTGTGTTACATTCCCTTTCTAATCTGTGCCTCCTTTCTAATCTGTGCCTCATTCTCCTCTCTTCTCTTCAAAAGTGCCTCTGTGTTACAGAAGTTGCATTGTCTTCTTTTTGTGTATTTATTAGTTACTCTTTAACTTCTGAGCAGACCTTCACTTCAACTGATGGCATAAGCAGGGACTCAGTATTGTTGGTTGAGACTGAATATATCATATCAGAAATTCAAATGAACTACTGCTTGGAAAATGTCTATTCAATAAAGCTATTTAATTATATATAATTACTAGATTTTATTATACACATATCTCCACTTAAACATAAGTCATCTGTCTCGAAAAGTCAAACCCCCGCTATGTTGACTCAGACTCCCCCTTACTTATCTATGTAAGCTCCAGCTTAAGTTGCAGACTAGTCTAGCGTCTAGAATGGGGGGGTGGGCTAAATATGAGAAGAATTTGCTTATATGACTGACCAAAAAAAAAAAAGTAAAGACATTTATTTAAGTTAGTGGATTGTTTTCTAGAGCACCTGCATGAATTTTGAGCATGAACTGTGACCTATCTGCAAGGTATGTTCAATGTCAGATTGGATTTCTTAACATTTTAAAACAAAGCTGGAATCTTTCATGCAGACAGCTGGAATAAGGAATAGGATCAATACTACAATGTGTATATACAATATGTATAACAGTAATTAATACTGTAAAATATAGGTTAATTAGAAGCCAGCTCTTGCTGAAACACACAGAACATGTCTTTGTGAAGCCTGTAATACTGTCAAACTTGAACATCCTTGCCTGCTCTTGATAAATTACTAACACAAGAACACATTGGCATATGAACTCAGTAACCCTGACAAGAGAATTTATGACCAATAACAGACTGCAAGTTTCAGACATGGTCACTGGGGCTTAGGATCTGAGGACTGAGGGCATTGCTGCACAGCAACAAATTCAGTCTTGTTAAGCCTGTGTACTTAGAGGACTGCATATTAGATTTTTCTTGAAAAAAATGTCTTCATTCCTACATTTTTGTCATTAACTGTATAAATTCAAGTGGTCTAATATTCTGCTGTCCGGTGATAGCAATAGACATTTTACCAAATATCTAATGTCAAATTTTTCCCTATGTTATTTAGTTATTTTTGAAATAACATCATTATATTTTGCCCACCATAACAGCAAACAATATATTGCAGGGTGGTCTACAATACATCACAATATCTGTATAACTGAAGAAATACACTTAAAAATGAGACGATAAACATATAAAACCAAGTAAACTATTTATTTCTGCATTATAAAATTCAGTTTCACAGATTTTGTTTATACTATTAGAAGTATAAACAAAATCCTATTAGGAGCTACAGTCTGCTCCTTTTAACAATCACACACAGTAATGTTAACATTTCCTACATTTGAATTTATAATTCAAGCACAGAAGCACTGTTTGGGGTGGAATGTGAAAATCACCATTGTAAAAATGAGGAATGGTGTCCTCAGCATGTTCTATTCAAATTTAGCCTATTATTGTATTATTGTACGTAATATAAGTTTAAGAACTTTTGTGATTTAGGCAACAGGCAATGAATAGGAGTGCTTTTTCCACAATATTACACTCACACCAATGTGCTCACACCAATGCCTCTAGACCCAGTAGGTAAACATCAAAAACAGTAGGATGGATTAAATGATGATAAAGGAAAAAAATGATACTATGATACAAAGAAGCATAATTAGGCTATTCTTTGATTAATAGAAAATGCAACACAGTTTAAGTTTTCACTGTCATTCAAAATTGTGCAGTGTTGAAAAATTGGCAGATTGTATGAGTTTGGTATTTGATTACAATATATTTTGTAAAATAAATTAATAAAAATAAAACTATATTTTTTTAAAACAGCAGGTGATATTGACCAAGGTCGGTTGCTTACGTTTCCTCGATAGTTTTTCTGTGTTTCTTGATTAGTTTAATGTGCTTTGCAAAATATCATCATGTTTAGATTCTGAGGAGAAATATTAAAGTGCATCAGTTTCATGAAATACACAGTGATAGACATACATGTGATAAGACAGGGAAGAAATAAAGAAACCGTGTTTAAGGCCGCTTGTCAGTCATCCCGCCTGTAGGTGGCGGCAGCAGCTCAGGTCAGACGATACTCGCGTCCTTCTTCATCACTTCCACCAAAACAAATGTTGAGAAGCAGCTGTACCTGAACTTGCACAAGCGCCGTGAAGAATTAAATGAGTGGAAAATTAAGGAAACAGACTCGTAGTTTGAGGATGAACACTACTCTGAAGCACTGGAAAGAGGCGGCCACTCTCATCTTAGCCGCCGGCCAGCGGCTCGGTGCGGAAGGTTTAACGTCAAGGACACCGGCGGCCAGCAGCCACGGACGGTCACACCTGCCGCACAAGTCCCGCTATGATTACGACGTTTTACTGCTGAAACGAAGTAGTAAAAGCGGATTCATGCCCAATGCTTATGTATTTCCCGGTGGGATGGTGGACTCTTCGGACTTTTCGAGTGAATGGCTGGATATTTTTAAATCTTTCAGGAACTCTGCTAATTTTGGTCTGAGAAGAGTCAAACAGTCTGCGGAGACCAGACCTCCAATCTTCGCCACTGATCGGCTGAAACTGGGCTCCCCGATCCCGGGAGAGGTCGCCTTCCGGATCTGCGCCCTAAGGGAGACGTTTGAGGAGTCTGGTGTGCTCCTGGTTGTGTCCAAAACGGAAGAGGAGAGTTTGTTAAAAAGCACAGAGGACAGATGTGCCACTGATCAGATACTTCATTACAAGGTAAACGAACTGTGCAGTAGTGAACTTACCAAGTGGAGGGCTCTGGTGAACCAAAACCCCTCCAACTTCATCAGAATGTGCAGAGAGCTGGAGGTGTTGCCCAACATCTGGGCTTTACATGAGTGGGGCAACTGGCTGACTCCCATCGGCCGATACGGTGTGACGAGGTTTGACACAGCTTTCTTCATCTGCTGCCTTCAAGAGATCCCTCACACACTACAGGACCAGAAGGAAATAGTGCGCTTTCAGGTGATCCATAAAGTCACTCTATGCATACTTAAAAACTGTTGATCAAAAGCAGTTGAGGTGTTGACAAATGTTGGCTAAATTGAATGTGTGCTTGCTGATTAGAGCGACACATGTCCTGGAAATCAAGACTTATCATATCAGTTTTCTAGGGCTACATCTAACCAATTAATCTGTTGATTATTTTATCAATTAATCGATTAGTTGTTTGCTCTATAAAATCTCTGAAAATTGTGAAAAATATTTCCCAAATCCCAAAATGATGTCCTCAAATGTGTTGTCTTGTCACGACCATCAGCCCATGACGCAAAGATATTGGTTTTACTATCCTATAAGACTCAATAAACTAGAAAATATTCACATTTGAGAAGCTGGAATCAAAGAATTTGGACATTATTTCTTTAAAAAGTGACTTGAAATAATTATCAGAATAGTGGGCGATTAATTTTCTGTCGATCCATTGATTGACTAATCATTGCAGCTCTAGCAGTTCCCAAAATACTCAGTCTTATGTTTAAATTATGACTTATTGTAATGTAATGATCACAGGTGAAGCACATCAATACAGGCTCCTGACTGTATATTGAAGCTCCTGTCAAACTGTCCTGTTTCAATTATGAGTGGAGACAATGAACAGCTGACTGAAATGACAGTGGTACATAACTGTGTACTAAGAGTAAGTGAAGGAAATAAATCACCACCAAGCTTCAAAGAGCGCAGCGGAAAATGCTTTCAGTTGTCAAGTGTCAGAGTACAATTCCACCCAATAGTATTGGGATAACTTTAGCTGGCGTCCTCTCCATAACAACAGCTAATGGAAAAAAAACACACTAGTACAGCTGTTAACCTCTCTACCCCTCTGTGTGTGTGTGTGTGTGTGTGTGTGTGTGTGTGTGTGTATTTCAGTGGTCCACACCTTCAGAAGTCCTGCAAAGCTACCAGGCACGAGAGTTGTGGATCGCCCCTCCGCAGTTCTATGAGCTCAGCCGCATGTGCCGCTTCCCTCTGCTAAACGACCTCCATAAGTTTGCCAGCCAGAGAGCCACAGAGGGCTGCGAGCAGTGGCTACCCGTTGTTTTCCCAAAAGATGAACACTACATATCACTGCTGCCAGGTGCTGATTGTTTGTCTCATTCAGTCCACCAATGAAGATCATATACCAGTGAAGATTATATACCACTCAGTGCTGTTTTATAACATGAATGTGAAGTGATGTTCTGAATATTAACGCTACCCTCACTGCGCTCTGCAGGTGACAAACTTTACCCATTGAACAGTTCAGGAGAGGCTGGCGTAGATACAAGCACAGACCTTCAGGATCCTGAGGATGATTCTGCACTGCACCGTATCTGTATCATGGATCCATACACCACAACTCTACAGATCACCATCACACCCAAGTACAACCACCTGCTGCCTGTTGTCGGTCCGGCCTCACCGCTTGACTCAAAAAGTGAGCTTTGATGTGCTCTACCTGCTGTACAAGCCCCTCAACTTGCACACATAAAGAAAAAAAACTCTTAAAACAAGACAAGTTTATTTTATTATCGTTATTATTATTAAACATGAATATTTACAGCACTGTGTGAAGCAGTTTGATTGTATCTGTGTATCGTGCTGTGGTAGAAAAAGCACAGGTGTTACTAATCACATTAACGATTTCCGGGGTTGTGGTGTTGTGCATGCTCACTCATTCATAGACATATATATATATAGAGACTGCATTAACTGTTTCAGTCCGTTGCTGCAATACGTCAACGTCGCCACCATATTGGATCGGGCAAGACTGCCTGTAAACAGATGCAAGTAAACAAGGGAGCAGTGTTTTTTTTTTTCTGGACAAAAAACTATAATGTTTACATTTGTCAACCGATTTATATTCAAGGGTTTATGATCTACATGGAGTACAAATAAAGGTTTTGTCTCTTGTTACTTAGAATCCAGATAGTTAAGCTACAGTTGCTGCTAGACGCTCAAGAGAGGAGTGTGTATCAACTTTAGGTTACAGTACATGAACTGAATTACTTACGAAGTGGAAGATTATTCATTGTCATAATGAACTGTAAAAACTCATGATTGTCAAGCATGGATTTGGCTTATCCTTGGTTAATACTTGTGGAGAAGTTTCTTTATTATAATTTAATCTACATGACTTGTACAGAAAGTTTTTTACATTACGTTCCCATCATTTTAGGTCAGAACAGCTCATTCACTTTAAAATACTGAAAGAGATTTAAAATAGTGGATCTTTAAGTATCATTGGAAAAAAATGTAAAAATTGAGCCACGTCATCCAATAAAACACACCAGTATTCATGGCCATCATATCTTAACAGTGTTCTCACTAATTTCCATGTAATAAATCTGTTTTTGACAAATCTGAAATGATTACTAATGGCCTTAATTTAAGGACTTACAGTTTTTACAGACTCATTTTTTTATCTGCAGTGGATGTACATTAAGAGCATCATCAGACATGAAGTGTTTCTGTCAGAATACGTTTTAGTGTCATCTTTTGGGTTTTGTTTCATCAATTGTGCTCATTCATTTTGAAATTAAACAGGAGCCATCAGGTAATAAAAAAGTTATTGTCAAGAACTTCCTGCTCTTATAGTCTTTGAATTTTAGTTTGCACCACAATGTAAAGAAAATAATTTATGTAAACATTTTATTTTTGACCAAATTTAGTTTGTAACCATAGAAACAGTCTGACTACCAAATATATCAAAAGGATTTAGAAACAGCACCTGCTGCTAATAGGTGGTGTGCATTTGCATGTGCCTGTGCGTGTGTGTGTGTGTGCCTGTGTGTTATGATCCTTCTCAGTAGGAGTGCACATGTCAGTGTTGGAGACACTGCAGGACTTCAACCTTCTCTCTTTTGGGTGTCTTCCCTGCTCACAGCAGTGTCCTTCATGGCAAATTAATAACTCATAAGAAATCATCTCTGTCAAACGGGTTGTACCCTGTGTCTGCCATTTATAATAATTTAATTTATTATTAAACAAATCAATGAATCTATTATTAATTTGGTCTTTTCACTGATGCTGTCTCAAACTGCTTTTAGCTGATTTCTTCTACAATGTTTTGTGATGATGGTTTGTGATTTGTGACGATAAAAGCACATCAGCAAACAAACTCAATGAAATAGAATAATGAGCCTAATGGGTTCTTGACAAATGTTCACATCTATCATCACAATACATGTTCTCATAAAGCAATTTATAGAAAGCAACTGATTGGATTTGTTTTTAAATTTCTCCTATTAAGCCAAACATAAAATGCGATCACAATAGCCACACACTGTATCACTTTATAGCATAAAATAATCATGACCAGGTCTTTATTGTGTAATATCTGGGATCCTTTACACTTCAAGTGCCAAAGCAGTTTAATACATTCCTATAAATTTCATGTTCTTATAAAATAGCCCAACACAAGAAATAAAAAGCTAAATAAATGTAGCATTTCTGTGTTCTGTTATTCTGTTCTGACCTGATTGAAGAATTTTGTTCTAACATGATGATAAAGTGCACTATAACAGGTCAGCACACCTTCAATCTGAAATTCATCTTTTTGACACATTTCATCTGTCAGCGTGAGGAAGGATTCTGCTTGTCCCTCTGTTCAGCGCTGCCCTCCTCCCTCCTCTATCCACACACATCGTCTGCTTTAGAGTGCTCTGTGTGTGAGAGTGTGTGTGTGTGTGTGTGTGTAGGATGGTGGTGGCAGAAGGGGGTGAGTTGAAATAACACAGCTCAACCGTCTGTGCTGTTTGTGGTTGAGAGTCCATTGAGGGTTTCTATGGCAACCCACAGCCTTGGAAACCCACCATCTTCATCCAGATGAGGCGATGATGCAGTGGTCTGTGTCCACCAAGTGTGTAGCTCGCCTCTCTGCGAACCAGTCTGCTTAGTTTATTTGTTTCCAAGCAACAGAGTGAGACAAATAAATGTTGCCATCATAAGTTAAAATAAAACGACGATAAAGTCGATTTACTCACCTTTAAAGTGCCTGTGAAGGTCATTTTTGTACCTAATGAAGCATATATTATAAAACTTTGATGCTGTGGCTATTTTGAGGAACTGCTTGCATAACAGATTGCAACAAAATCATTTCAGCATGCCTGAAACAGTCTCAAAGTTGCATGAAAGTAGACTTTGGCGTTTCTCTTCCTCTGGAAATAGGAGGGACAAATTTTAAAGTGCAGTGTTTTAGGAGGATTTATCTCGTCCACTATTTAAATCCCTTCCCTCTCTTCCTCATGTTTAATTAATCACCTTTGTATTTTTGGATCTCTAGATGACAATGTAAGTCCGTCAGGAATTTCAAGTCGTCCATGACTCACTGTTAGCTGAACTTACAGTAGTGTCTCTGTGAAATGACAGTAAAGATAAACAGGATGTCAAAAAATCTACTGAGAATAAAGTGTGAGCCTAGCATGCCACTGATTTTCATGCATCAAAGTCCTGCCAAAAAGAAGGCTCTCGCCTCCGTGGCCTCAGTGCTTTTAGGAGTCGGATTATTTTGCATTTCAGCTCTTTTATACTATAATGTTCTATTAATGTTTCTCCACAGGTTTCCAACCTCAAGAGACAGACAGCCAGAGGTGGAATGGCAAAAAGGGATAAACGATAAAACACTGGATAACAGAAAAAGGCATTTGTCTGCTGAATAAACATTTAACATCTCTCTGTCTCTACCTCTATCTCTCCATATATATATATATATATATATATATATATATATATATATATATATATATATATATATATATATATATATATATATACATATATATCTCACACACACACTTGGCAGTTGTTTTTTTTTACTCCTATGGGACTAACTAACACTGAATGTTCCTTAAATGCCAGGGACCTGTTTACCCTTTACAATTATTGAAGAACCTCCTCAAGAATGGGGGAGGTGATCACTCAAGTTAATTAAAAACTCATTTAATGTGCAACTGTTGAGCTGCAAGCAATTACAGAGGACTTTTCATTAGAATTCACATCGGAGCAGTTATTCAACAAACGTATTTGTATAAAAAGATGACAACAGTAAAGAATGGCTGATATCTGCCTTCAGCTGTACTGTGGGTCAAAATATTCAAGGGAGCATATGGATTTATGGATCCTCACAGATACTGTGGAGCAAAATCTCAGTATTGATAATGAAACACCTCTCTTTACTGTTATTGACAACTTATTGGTTCAGCATCCTTTACACCCTGTATGCTGTGAACTGCAAGAGATGTGTTTAAAATAAAAAACAGGTTTTGTGGAGGGAACGAAATGTGGAACTTTGTTAAACTTTGAATCACCATAATTGTTTTGGGCCAATATTTGAATATTTTGAATTTGAGTTAAACTTGTTATTTGAAAAAAAGAAGTGTGGGAGTGAAACACAAAATAAAGTGAAGCTGAAGCAAAATGAACTTTTCTGAATTTGCATTTTGTGTTTTAATTAAACCTTTCCAAAACCTGGAATAAAGAAAGGTAAACACATGATCAGCCATAGCACAGAAGTATATCAATTATCAGTCATCAATCATGGAGGATCTTTCTATCTGTCTTCACTTCACCTATGTGTCAATCCAGGAATACCCTCAAAGACTCTTACAACTAAAACCATTAGCGAGGGAGTTAAAGTATCTGTGTTAAATTGAACTCCAGCGTGATTACGTCTAAGGTAATAATCCTCTTCTTAAAATACCTCTGCGTACATCTGATATATGTATCTTAAGCTTTGCAGTGATTACAAACTAGGCTTGACGTTTGGCTGATCTAAAACCATTAGGCTTATCTCAAAAGCAGGGATAAATATATCCCAAAGCCTTACTCCTAATAGAAATGTGGCATCCAATTCATGCTGATTTGGCATTGTTTGTTGCAAAACACATATAGGAGCAACTTCTTCAAACTACAAACGCTCAGTGTGTGTTCAAAAAATTTTTATTATAATAAATATACTCGATTGTATGTACATTATCTGACACAGCAGTAAGCAGTTTGTACAAACCCCTCTATTCACATGTTGCAACATTCAACACTGTTTGCAAGAAAAACCCTGAAAAGGAGCATGAGCAGGGTGCATTATTAAAAGACTGTGGACGTCTCTTAGGTCCCAAGGCTCTCATGTAAAGTACATTGTGATTTGATGCAATCAAGATGCAGGCCTATTACAATCTGGCTGTACAGATTTTATCACGTGTTAAAGCTGTGCTAACGGGAGTGTAAGAACAGTGCAAATTTAATCACATCCAAGCTGCGTGATGTGAAGAGCAAACCTTTATACTGGCTCTGTTGTATTTCCATAAAACATGACCCTACTTCTGTGACTACAGGGTCCCCTGGTCGTTTGAACACATCTGACTTTGCTGGTTTAAATTCATATTTAAAGCATCAATCAGCAGAACATCAAGGGGAATACTTAACAGCAGGCTACATTTACGCTTGAGCTTTTCCACTAATCCACTTGGATTACGTGTAGTTTATATCATCCTGATGGCCAGACACAGTCACGTAATTTTATGACTTTTTTTTTCCTCTCTCCAAAAATACACGACTCCTTGGCCCCTCAAAATAGGCCTACTTAACTTCAAATTGTGCGTCCATTCTCTCCGAATGACAGCTATGTTGTTCTACATTTTTTTATCTAGTGCAACTCCTCCGAATACATTCACAAACCCGAGGAAGATTAATAACTTCGTGTGTCCACATTTATTCTGCCCCTTCAAGCCCACAAAAAGCTCTTTCTCTCTGTTGTGGAGCTGCTGGCTCTTACCCACGGTGGCGCTCCCGTGGGCAGCCTGGTAGGGTGTCCGTCAGAGTGGACTGGTGTTTAGTCACTTCAGGACATATTGATTACCAAGTATCCTAGAACCACAGCGACCATAATAATGCCACAGAACACAAGCATAGCGCAGATGGACGCAAGACTTGCATTCCTGTTGCCTCCTCCTCCTTCTTCTTCTTTGGGCTCCTCTTCGCAGATAGAGATGACACCCACGGAGGAATTCCCCACGCTCATGTTGGACTTGAGCTCCGCGCCCGCCTCCTGCTTCGCCTCGACGGCCCACGGCGCCACCTGCACCTTCATCTCCATCTCTTCCATCATCTGGCTCACCTGGGAGATCTCGGTCTGCAGGTCCCTCAGGTCCGCCGTGTCGATGTTGCTGTCCGCCTCGTACTTCATGTTCTGCACGCTCATGGCCCGGGCCGCCACGGTGGTGGTGCTGCCGGTCATCCCAGTCTGGATGAGGTGTCTCGTCGGCACCTTGAGGGGGAAATCCTGCCCTATCTCCAGGGACCTTTTCATGTCTACCTCCAGGAGGTCCATGCTGCTGGAGAAAAGCACCCATAGACGCTCGTACTCGGCCCGGTCCTCTTTGCTGATGGTCTTGTCTTTGAGCAGAGAGGTCAGTTTAGTCCTGTTGGCCACGGCCAGCTCCTGGGCCTTTTTACGGGTCCTCTTCAGCTCCTCTCGCAGGTTCTGCGAGTCCGAGGTGCTTCCCAGAGCAATCACCAAATGCCTGTAGCAGGCGGTCACTTTGTTCAGAGCATCTAGCATTGTTTTGCACTCCTCTTTCCCCATGACTGATTAAAAAAAATCTCCTCGCCAAACAAAAATATGAATTAATAAACAAAAGAGGTTTGAAGAGAAATGGCGAGCTGTTAGTGACAGCGGTTTAGCCACTGTCTTTAGTTTAGTTTCCACGGGAGCACACCCCCAGCTCTACAAATCCCCTCAGAGCACTAGTCAGAGCAAATTCCTCTCTATCCATGCTCCTTCCTGTCTACAAGCAAGCACAGAGAGCGGCTTAGAAATTAATGCGTCCATAAATGGCTTTAGGCTACCTTTGCGCGTCCTCACTCGAGATCAAACAGCGCCGGAGAACCTCTTTTTACAGGACGGGTGCGAATGGATGCGAAACAATCCAGTCTTCCTTTTTTTATGAGATTGCAAATGTCTGTCTAGATTCAGCTACAGGTGTCACCACATCCACCTATGACTGCTGCTTGTGCAAATCTCGTCATCAGCTTAAAATAAGTCCGTTAATGTTCACAGATGACGCGCTGCTGGGAGATGAGAAAAGAGAAAAAAGGAGCTTCAGAGCGTCCATAAAATGAGGGGAAAACGAGCCATTGTGTTTTGGTTTGTTTATCTGTACGGGGGAGCTGTCCACTTCAGCACCCAATCGATGATGTTTAAATACCAGTGAGCGCCTTCTGTGGTCACATGTGAGCACAAAACGGAGCCATTCAGGCGGTGAGGCAAGCAGGGAAACACAACAGCTTCACTCTCATTGGTTTGGTCATGTAGTGGTCTAGTTTGAATGCATCCTGTCATTGGCTGATCTGTCAATCCCGTGGGCAGGACTGTGGTGCCCATCATAGTAGATGTCAAATCACAAAGCCCGAAACTGTCTGCCACTATCTGCTATTTGTCATCAGGATCCCCGCATATTGTACGTTGTCAGCTACATTTCCGAAGACAAGTGAAGCCATGACTGATGACTGACCAGATGTTACTTGTTTGATGTGACCAGGAGATGCAGACCTGCCTTACCAAGGAGCAGATTCACATTTATGAATTAAGTTTTCCAGCTTTATTTATGTTAACCTTTGCATTCAGCAACATTCCTGCTGACAGCCATATTACTTGATCATTTTATACCTGCTTATTAAAAATAAATAAATGTACAGTGCTGAAGAAAATGAGTAATCCGTGTCATGTGCATTATTGACAATGCACTCTTTCTAGTTTGCATAGTTGCATGCCTTGCAGTCCATCAGACACACACCTGCCTGCACACAGTTTACAGCCAGTTGTTGCACACAGTATTTGTTGGATAATGTGTTGTTTACCTAGTTGGCTCCTGCTGTGTTGAGATGATGAGAGGCAGATAGGGCTGTGAGGTGTTTGCCTGGTTTGCTCTTTTTGCATTATTGAAGCGGATGGTGCCTAATGATCCAGTGACTGCGGCGCAAAGCTAATGGATTTGAAGTGCATGAGGATGCCAAAGGAACTGAGGGCAAGGCTCATTGTTTGCTTTACATAAGATGACATCTGCTGTGGCATGGGGATTTATTTCATTTACTCATTTTTCTCCTAGTTTGTAAATATTTTTTTTCTTTGCATTTACTCATATCAGTCTTTTTGTTGATGTACATTATTGAAACTTCATGCATTGTCACATACACTAATATCTGTAATTCCCAGTTCATTCAATTTAATCTAAATCTATGTCTCTCTGCTGTGTTTATACTGTAAACTGTACCGTTAGATATGTTTTTACTTGCCAGTGATGTCCAACTAATAGCAAATATCTTGACTGAGTCACATGTTTTGTTAAGATCTTGGAAAATGCATCTTCGTTCCTTTGAATTTGTTTCCATAGCAACCTCTCACCTCTTGGTAAGCGCTCTCCAGTTATTTTTTTTTACAAGGTATTCAATTACTGACATCACAGAAAATTGTCAACAGTCATTCTCTCATGCTGTATTTAGAAATACATGTCAAAAATCAAGATTCATGAATAGCAGTCAAATTGTACAGCCAATGGGATTTGAATTAGATTTATATGATTTTTTTTAATTGAATGGTAAATGAGTTGTTGTTGTTTTCTTTGTATAAATAATGAATATTTGCAGTAAGTAAGTACTTTCATTTTTACAAAGATACATTGAAGTTTTTTCTAGATGACATGTACAATCTGCAACACACAAAATCTTTGAATTGCACTCTAGATCAACATCTTATATCAAACCTGAGTTAACAGATACAGAGCCACAGTTAGAGTCAGTGAGACAAACAACACCCATGGTATCCACACAACTCCAAACTTGGAAAATTACATAGATCCACTCAGTCTCTTCTTTACTACATTTACATGGAACCACTGACAGAATAAAGGCAGAACTGGAGGATTACATAGTAAAATTGGCTGTGCTGTCTCTCTGTCTGCGTTCCTATAATAAGACTTCCAATAAGCCGGTCTGTGAGATTCAAGTGTTAGGATGAGTCAGACATGCTGTGGCCTGATTGCTCTCAGAGTGAACACATCATAGAAGACTCAGTTTGATTTCCTGTGCAGAAACTCTCGTTGGTTTGCTGTTACACAGAGAAGAGTAGAAAGGCCGGAAAGAGTTTAAGATGTTATTATTCTCTTAACTCTGATGTATGCATTACACTGACTTGACAAAAAGACAAATAAATCCTGCAAAAAAGTATCTTTTAAGCAAGATTTTTGAAATTGCTGCTAACACTTTGGGCACTAAATGGCACATTTTTCATGTTTAAAGTCTATTTGTGTTGTTTTGTTTTTGTCTTTATATTTTTGAGCAATATTTCCCTTATTTAGATTTTTATCATTGTTTGGTTTTTGGTCAGATTTTGACCAAGAGGCAAAATATGGCTGGACTGAGAGCAACATTAATTGTATATTCAAGACAAATGCATAATGATGGGCAAATATTTGTTGTCATAATTATGCTGATTAGTAGTACACCAGCAACAACTATTGCTTATCCTCAGTAGTAAAATATTAAACTTTTGAATATGCAAGGTCTTTGCAGGATATGATTTCAACATCATGTAACTTTAATTGCAAATAAAGGCAGAAAATACAATATTCTGATGGTATTTGAACTGTAGTTTAATGTCAGTTATGAGAGAAGTATACTTAATTGAGTGTGACCATCCAGACTGTTGGGTTGACATGGCAGATTTTTGTGGTTGCTGTATGACATCAGCCTGTTGCATAAATCCATCTCTTTCTGTGCTGTGACATTTGAAAACGGGGTCAGAATTGTTTGTGTTCACTGCAGACCCCTGAACACGTGTTGTATTTTAAAGTGATGTCCGCTTAGGAGGGAAGTGCCTTTTGTGTTTACAAACAGAGCCCCAGCTCACTGAACTCAACTCAACCCTGTGGACGCAAACTGTATTAAAATGATTATTTTTCCATAAAAGGCGTGTATGATGCCATTCACATGTAAAATGGCGGCATCTTATAAAATCCTAAACTGTCCTGAATAGCAACACATGGCATATATATGACAGAGGCATGACGTGACAATGCCAAAACCCTAGAAATAAAATAAAAGATGATAAAAAAACACCCTCAGCTTCAACAGGTTAAGATGAAAAGGAAACCAAAGAAGACGAGAATAACTTGGTATAGGGCAGGCAACAACTGATGCTATAAAATGATCTACAAACTGTAATCCAGATTAGCAGGTTCCTAAAGGTCCTCGGATTAGCAGTATAATGCCCACTGATGTATCTTTTAATGGAGGCTGTCGTCTCTCTCTCACGCATTTTCATCATATGGAATTGATAGCGTAGGTAGGAAATAGAGCCTGCTGGCACTCACTACACTTTGTGTGAGATAATGGTCAAAAGGGGACAAACATGAAGATGTTTTCCCTCAAATCATAATAATGCCCGAGCAAACACATTAGAAAACTCTTGAATAACCTCTGTCATCTGTCTTAATAATCCCAGGAAAAAGCTCATGCACTGCCTTATCCTCTAATATGCAAGTATGCTTTCTAGATAAGGCCTCACCCTTAGTTTAGTCTAATGCAGTCATCGTGATGTGCTGTTCTTGACACAGTAAACTCCTTTGTTGCATATTGTTTGTTATTTAACAAAAGGTACACATACCAGATACATTCAGCAAATGTACAGGAGTGATTCCTAAATTTGTTCTGATGCATGATCATATCATGCAGATATGTTTTCAAATGTGTTTTCATACCTTTCAGGCAGCCATGGTTTTGTATGCATTCCTTTTAAGCATAAAAAATCAACTTGCAGAGATTTGACACTTGCTTGAGATTTGTAATCCATCATATTGAACATCATTCCTGGTCAGGGTTCTCTGATTGTTACTCAACAATGTTACACTGATGAATTGGCCAAACTTTCAAGTCATTATTAGTATGTAAATGTTGTATACTTTTTGAATAGTGGTCTAACAAAAATAGACTAGTACATCTCGCTTTTTAGCCAGAGAACAACACTCAAGGACCAAATCCAGTACTGAGGTCTGTGCCTTAGAGAAGGCCAGTGTCAGGAGTGTTCCTAAAACAACACAACATAGATGACTTTTAGTGTGAAAAAATACTGCAGCACCCAGAGGAGACCTACACACATCCAAAGCACAAAACAAAGAAACTCCTCATCTCCTCAATCAGTGGTGTTTGAATCCAGGACCTTCTTGCTATGAGGAAGTAGTAACTGCTAACCGCTTAGCCACACTGGTCAGTATCATCTGCTAAAATCCCCTCCCTTGACTCTTCCAAGTCTGACATCTTACTTAATAGTACCCACATTTGAGTGAAAGTGTCCAGAACAGGATTAGCGCAGCGTGTAGCACTAATCTTACATGATCACGGAAAGCTGACTTGATGTCTTGTTACTAATGTAGAAAAAAATCCCTAAAAGCCAACCATTACTTGGGTGGGCCTCAGATTTAAATTTGGAAGTGTGTTGCAGCTTGTTTTAAGTGGTTTGGGACGGTCGGGTTGGAGAGGCAGGCAGGAGAGAGAGCTCAGAGATGGAGGCTGTTTATGGTAGTATGAGGAAGATTCAGTCAGTCAGAAACAGAGGCATGAAGGAGAGAGGGAGGTGGGGGGAGTGAGTGAGAACCAGAGAAAGAGGAAGTCTGTCTTTGTTGAATTATTGATGGACCTCATCCACTATGTGGACACGGCGCAGCATGAAGCAGCAGGGTGAACCGTGACTCACGCCTCAACTCCATGAAGGTCCGGATTGAGGAGGATCTCCACTCAACCTTGACACACACACACACACATAAATGTTCCTCCCTGTGAAAAGGAAAGCTAAGCTTACCTTAAAAGCCCTCACATAAACTTTGTATTGATCGTGGAAAATGTGATGTAGCACTTAGGAAGAGTGGTATGCATGAGTGTGTGTGTGTGTGTGTGTGTGTGTGTGTGTGTGTGTGTGTGTGTGTGTGTGTGTGTATGAGGATGGGGCAGACTAACTCCTGATTAAAGCCAGTCTTTTGCTTCAGACCCTTGGTTACATATATTGCATGCAACTTAAAACTTTGTAGTGCTGCAGTGATGTTTGTAATAATCAGATGGGTAGCAGCAAGCACTGGCCACCATTGTAGAATATTGTTCCTATCAAAAAATTGAGCCTAAATTTAACTTAACCAGAAGCTATAATGAATATTTTAGTAAACCATATACATCTTTTATTGTTTTTATTAAGTAGAATATTGTAAGCCTCTCCAGTGTGCTACAGAATATAGTATGCTTTCCATGCTAAACTGAGATGAGCCAAAAGAATCCATGGCATCTGTTCAGTCAAGGCTTAGTTCTAATCCTATCACACCAAGGTAAACTCTGGAGAAGATGCATGACATTTGCCCTCATGCTTCAAATTTGAATCAGCCTCATAACATTTATTTTATGCCACTTTTCTGTCACCTGTCATTCTTTTTACCCTCCACTTCATAATGTCTAATAAAAACATGTTAAAAACAGATACATTCTGCCCAGTTTGTCATCCATTCAATGTGTGAGAAGGAGGTACTTGTTTGTCCGTTGGCTCCTCTCACCAAGGCCTTAATGTAATCCATTGTACCTTACCCTTTCTGTAGAAGTGCAGTGAAAGGAGGAAACAATGAACGGATTAAAAAGATGTCCTTCGCCAGGCTCTCAAGAGACATTCAACTCTGCCACAACAGACTTTTGGAGCTTTCTATAGTTAATAAGAGAGACATATTAGTGGCCTTTAACGACCTTTAAGCTGTCATCGGTTACTTTTCTCTCAAGCTCACTGTACATAAGCTGAGCATTTATTTTTTGCTGTGTGCACAGTGCATCCAAACATGCAAGGAGAACTGATGGTCTGGAGGGAAAAAGGTCTTGGTTTTCCTCTGTTTTACTCCTGCAGTTTTAGCCAACAGATTGCCTTTCTCAGAAAATCCCCTCTAAAAGGCTTCTAGGTTGGATTTGTGTGGGGCGAGGCGAAGGTGGATGTAGCA
This sequence comes from Euthynnus affinis, assembly GCA_029490765.1. Taxonomy (NCBI): domain Eukaryota; kingdom Metazoa; phylum Chordata; class Actinopteri; order Scombriformes; family Scombridae; genus Euthynnus; species Euthynnus affinis. The sequence continues at coordinate 18,008,815 of CM055839.1, forward strand.
GAGATAAGCCTGTGCAAGGTTAAAGGCCATCATAGACTGCGTCTGTGTCATTCTTCATGCCGCTGTAGACAACAGTGTCTATGGTCAAGACTCTAATACTTCTGCTCTGATTTTCTTTCAGTCTGGAATCTTCCAGTCTCTCATTTGTGTATCTGAGGGAGAGTTTGCATGCACGTGTTTTTCTTGGATGTTTTCAGTGTAGACACATGGTATTATACGATCAGGTCAGTTGTGTGGAATATGCATTGTCAGAATTAGAAGATAAAATGCACAGGGTCACATGATGTTTGAACTCAGTGCCACTGGTGCTTTCATACCATACAGACTTATAAATACTATACAAATATACCTTTATAAATAAAGAAATTAAGAAGAAAAAGAGCCATTCTCACTTTAGTTTCTTTCAGGGTAATAATTTTGATCAAACTGACCATGTAGTCACCAAGAGAGTCACCAAATCTCATATAGTAATTGTAATAGGAACCTGTTTAAACCAACAGGTCTTCATAATTAAACAACCACAGAGGTTGATTGTACCATGCACTCCAGAACAACTCATATCGGTGCTTTCCAAAACCATTACGAATTACGAATCACAACATAATGATGTTTTATGTTGTGACAACGCTGTGGTTAAGATCTGGTTATGTTTAGGCAAAAAAACACTTGGTTAGGGTCAGGGAAAAATCATGGTTTGGGGGTTAAAGTTATTACTTCCTTAAAGTCAGAAAACCTTTGTCATCATGGCAATAATAAACACCACGACAATCATAGTCATAGTTAAAAAAAACAACTGTTTCAACTCATGGTTGGAAGCATGGCACATTGCCATATATCTATCTGGGCAGTCACCCAGTCTACCACCTCCACACTCCACAACATAACTATCGTTGTTTTTGGTGACTGAATTTACGACCTATACTGTTAATTTTCTTGGGAGGACGGGCTGGTTTAAAGATAGATTAGTTAAATTAGTTTCTATCCTCCAACATGATATATAGGCCTACTTATCATCCTTCAAACTGCATACCCATCTTGCATTGCACCCAACAGCAACTGCTACTATTACCATTTCCTGCTTCACCCTCCTCCTCCTTCTCTTTCTCTCTCTTTTTTTTACCACATGCACTGACGCCAGGTAGCAGCATGTAACTCAAAACACCGAGGTAATTTCTCTTGAGGTTCCTCACTCTTTAAGAATTAATGAAGACGTGGCTGCTTTCTCTCGTTTACTTTTTAAGACATTTCCCTCAGGCTGTAACAGGCCTTCACACTCTCTGACTTTTCTCATTGCTGCTCAGTTTGGGTTGTATGTCTTTGTATATAATATGATATGGCTTTTTAGGGGGATGATGTGCATGCAAGGCAAGTTTTTTAGGAAAAAACTGTTGTGTAAAGTGACAAATCTTTCCAGATTCTCCAGTCAAATGTCCTTTATTGCACCATACTGTTCAGTTTCATAACTTTACCTTAATATCATTTTAACTGCTTGTATAGCTCCAAACCCCAACACAGCATGTTATACAATCTTTATTGCTTGCAATTAAACAACTAAATCACTCTCTCTAAAGATCCTAAGATCCATACTATGTATCATACCCAAATGGTTTGCTGGGGTGTTAATATCTGAAATAACGCTAATACATTCTTTAAACACCCATAACATCTTCATTTGTCATTCTGGTAGACTGCCCAGCTGTGGCTTTGTTCCCTGGACAAATTATAATAAGACAGGCTCCAGTGACTGAAAGATTAATGTGACAGTGACGCTGACATTGGCCTGAGCTTGTGCTATCCTGTCATGTATGTTCCTTTTCACTCATCTTCTGCCCATGTTTGCTTTCTCTCTCATTCTCTAAATGTATTTTTCTCTGTCCTCCTCTCATTCTCTCTGGTGTAAACCAAACTCCACATCTTCATTTCTCCTTTTATTCCTCCAGGAACATACACAAACATATACACACATAGATGAGGGGACCAGCCACAGTCGCTCCAAACCACTCTGCTCTCCACTCCGCTTTGCTTCACTTCATTTCACTCAACAAGCCAGTATGTCAACAAAGGGTGGTGGTGGTGGGGGGAGAGTACTGTGCCAAAATAATAATGCACATGGGAACCCAAGGCTCCCTGCGGGAGATTTTATTTGTTACATGAGCACTTAGCATTCATTATTTAATCGGATACAAGACTCCTGATTACATTAAGAGTTAAATGAAATACCCTGCTTGTCTCAGTTGCTATTCATGGTCTGTCTATTCTGGCATAAGCAGGTTTTGAGGGATGTTTATCTGTGCAGGTGAGGTTGGAGGATGGAACAGACAGCTTACATTTAGCCTGTGGCTGCTCGTTTGGCAGTCAGTCAGATGCTCATATAGCCATAATGGAAAGAGAGAGAGAGAGAGAGAAAGAGAGAGAGAGAGAGAGAGAGAGAGAGAGAGAGAGAGAGAGAGAGAGAGAGAGAGAGAGAGAGAGACGCAGTTCTGGAAAGGGCTTCAGTCCCCTGATTCAGCCTTTAAGCTGCTTTAGAGGATTGCTGGGTATTTTTTCTCTCCCTCTCTCTAAAACAGACAGCTGATATTGGCTCTGAACCAGAACAGGAGGGGGCAGAAGCCATGAGCTTTCACTGTGCAGCTGCAGACACAGGGCATGGAAGGGCCAAGCTGCTTTGTCTTGGCTTTATAATCTACTCTTGGGAGACACGTGACATCAGAGACTGTTGCCAGGAAGGTCCTGCTGCTCCCTGCTGGGGAAGTGATGCTACAAGTGGCCATCTGTCCCCAGTTGACCACTAGAGACCTGGGTCATGTCAAGCTAAATATTTCACTTAGTTAGAACATCTGTTTGTCTTCAGCTATCAATCCTAAAAATACATTTTGTGACATCACTGACTGGACCAGAAGGGTAGCATGCATGAAAGCTTTAATCTAGAGCAGGACAGTAATGGTTTAACATTGTACTCATAGATGTATTTAAGTGAAGTTCACAGATATGCAATCACATTGCAAATACTGTTGTAAGTGTTGTAACTATAGCAATGCTCAGATTAAGTGAGTTTGGGCTTCAGAGAGAGACTGGGTCAGATCAGGCGAGCAAGAGCACTGTCGATATTCTATACCTGCTTATCTTGTTCAAGGTTGGGGTGCTAGAGTGGTTCAAGTGTGGACTGATTTGAAAAGTAAAGTAAGACAGAAATGCAGAACTGAGGTAGGGTTAGGGTTAGGACTGCAGGATTATCATATAGGCCTAGCCTAATTCTTGATTTTATAAATGTGATTATAATTTTGATTTAATAGAACTGCTTTTAGGCTAAATACATATTTTGTGTAGGCCTATAATTTTATTTAAATATTATAGGAATATTATAGGAATATTACAGGCAGCAGGTGTGTGTCTATGATCCTCTTGTGACTACACGTTGCTACTTGCTTTGATCATGAAAGTGACACCACTCTATAGAGAATATAGGCAGTATAGAATTGTTAAGTTCAGAGAATATTATACATCCAAGACAAAACTGACGGAGGGGCGGGTCTGAGAGGAAAAGGCATAATTATAAATCTGTCTGCTACTTCAGCACCACGGACAGCGCCATGGATTTATCAAAACACAACACAGTTAGGCTCTAATATTTCAGAGTCATTGTCGGGGTCATACATCAGTCAGATAGAGGATCAATGAGTCAGGCACACTACACTAACATATTAAACAATGTCTCTGCCCCTGCACCCTCTCTGCTCCTAGGGCATGGAGAGGAGAGATGGCAGGTTAACAAATGGGATATATTTTGGTCATTTTGCTAACAATGGGGATGGCATCCCCCTTAAAATCATCTACTGCATACATGGCTACACACAGTAGCCTACATACCTTACAAGATTGCCTACATACTGTGCATCTTGTGCATACATACAGTCCTAGTCAAAGGTGTGGATACATCTATTCATTCAAGGGTTTCTCTTTATATTGTAGAACAATACAGACATCAATACTATGAAATAGTAGATATGGAATGATATAGTAAACAAAAGAAATGTGTTTCATATTTTAGATTACTCAAAGTAGCCACTCTTTGCCTTGATGACAGCTTTGCACACTGTTGGCAATATCTTGACCAGCTTCATGAGTTAGTCACCGGGTTTTCAATGAACAGGTGTGCCTTATCACAAGTTAATTGGTGGAATTTATTGCCTTCTTTATGTATTCGACTACTGTAGTAATCCACATTATGGCAAGGACTGCCTGACTAAATAAAGAGAAACGACAGTCCATCTTTGCTTGAAGTCATGAAGTTCAGTCGATCCGGAACATTTCAAGAACTTTAAAAGTTTCTTCAAGTGCAGTCGCAAACACATCAAACGCGTCAAACTACGTGTAACGTACTTAACCAATAAAGATTATTCTGATTGTGAATCATTTTTTTCTAAATTTACTGGGGGATTGTGACAGTACTTAGCTAATAGCACCCTCGAGTGGAGAACTAAATTATAGCAATTCATCATAATCCACAGGATGGCGCTGTTGAACCATGGGCTGTATGTGTCGAGTATTTCTCTTGACACTCGCGATTGGGAACGGAAAAACCCGAGGCGAAGCCCGGAAGCTCCGACGCTACTGGACTGGTCACTGCTGTCAGTCAGCCCGTTGTTGAAGCGATGTGTTGCGTTGGAGCTGGAGTTTATCCTAAATGAAACATCAAAAAGCACCAAGAAGGAGTTCCTAACAAATGAAATAAGGAGTATTAAGGTATGTAATTGAACTGTCACTCGAGAGGCTCTGCTTTTTGCACTCGTCGCTCGCATATACAATGTTAGCATGCTAGCGATTAGCTTCTGCTAGTGGCTAGTTAGCAAAGCGAGATTTAACCAGCCAGTCTGGTAGGTACCGTGAGAAGTGCACTGCTAGCACGTTTCTGTATGTGCGTGCGTGTGTTGATAGTGTTCAGTTTCAGTCACGACCTTTGCAGTTATGATCGTAGCAGGGAAGAAAACTCAGGTGAGTGCCCTTAGCTTTACTGGTGCTCAGCGACGGCGTTACTAGATGGCCAGTTACGCATAAGGCGGTTGATAAATGAGAAGGTGGTGATTTATAGGCTAGTCGATGTAAAGAGGAGCCAACAAATCTGTGGGAGATGCTTCAGTTTGTGGTTTATCTGTCCATAACAAAGTATGAGCTGGCTGGGTTCAAGGTTGACCAAAGTTGTCTCCTCCAACTATTGAAAAATGGTGACATAGCAAGTAACAGTTGCATCTAACACAAATAAACACGCGTGTTTCTGTCTTAATAGGTGGGTTTGGGTTCAGAAGGAGGGGGTGGCAACAATCATAATAGTATTTATGAACAACCTAGTAGTCCTCTGTATTTATTTTACTATGTTTACAAGAACTAACTGCTGCTAAAAGGCTAATAGTTTATATTGTTGTCTTGCACTACTGTTCTGTCTTATAGTCTGTATTGTTTTTGCACTACAGTCTTTGTCTCGTTATGTACAGATTGTTCAGTTTATGTCCTCACGTTTTATATCGTGTATATTGTGTCTTGCACTGTCTATCTGTTGAACTGTTGCATCATGGGCTCCTGGTAAACTATATTTCATCTCAGATATATACTTGTATGTGGATGGGTTGACAATAAAGAGAGTCTGAATATATATCCCTGATTGTGGCATGTCAGTAAAGTATTACTACTTTAATTTGGTGGTTTGGACAGAGACCTTGGAAATGTTTAGGTGCTCGGACACATTTCTGATTGATTTACCTTCCCAGAGTCAGTTCACTAGAGAAAAATCTGTGCTTACACCACAGACTATTAGCAGATAAGACTTGCAGTGTCACCACATTTCTATGAATAGCTATCATGACGAGTGTGTTTCCTGTCAGTTTAAAAAAATAGAAGAAAGAAAGAAAGAAAGAAAGAGGAACAAAAGTCATGCACACCACACAGTCTTATTTAACCAAGTGAGGAAGCGATGAAGATGTGAACTGATAGCTGAGAGTTTGTATGTTTAATAAGAAGTTTTAACACATTTTTGTGTGTCTTTTTTTTCTTCAGGTGTAAGCCTTCATGTCAGTCTATATATGTGCTCCATCCTGAATGCTGGTCCAGGAGGTAAACACAACAGCATGTCATTGTGAAGAGGGAACACATTAGGTAGGTTTGACTATGTTTATCTCTCACTTTGCATGTCTTTTGTTTAACAGAGTTTTCAGTCAAATGTGTAACAACAACAAACAGAGCGAAGCAGCTAATCTCATGTCATCTGTTTAACTCTCATTTAAGAGCTTGAAGAGTAGCATTCCTCACTTTGGCTTTCACTGATGAAATGAGGTTTTCTACGAGGGTTGCTCCAACAGTCACAACCACGTGTGGTTTTTATTTTTGGTTCGTAATGTTTTCAAAACAAAATCACATTAGGTTCACCTTTGAGCTGTTTGGCAATTTGGAAATGTGACAGTGAAACATAAAATCACTTAGTAAATCGAAACCCATTTCTCAGACATTTGGCTTCATAGCTGTTGTTGCATCTAAATTTCTTCGACAGAAGACACAAGCCCTTGCTCTGACTCTGTATGCGATGACTCTGCAATGGATTGACCCTGCAAAGTGATCTGAGCAGGATGACACTGAGGTGAGGGTCGGTCGTGTATGCCAGAAGAGAGATGAGGAGAGGGGGGGGGGTTGTGCCCTCTGACTGGGAAGGGCAGACAGCTGAACAAGCAGCTGGTGTGGCTTTATTATGGACCTCCTTCTCATTGAACCCAGGAAAAATCAATATGTCCTAAACTGGCCAAGAGTGTTTTCTGTCCTCTTTAACACTATGCTAATTGTTTTTGTTTAACAGCAAAATGACATGGCATTCAACACTAGTGTCATGTTGTAAACAAAACTGTTGAATACTCTAGTTAAAAGTGAAGAAGGCACTCTTGTGCAGGTATTCGTAAAGTTTCTAAGAAAACCATTACAGACCCGTTTGACCTGTATTGCTGTAATTTTAGTTTTTAAGTTGTCCAGTTTCTGACTGGACATAATCAGAGGAGAGGGTTGTGTACTGGGACTGAAAGTGTCCAAAAGCTGTCTGCTGGTATTTCTAGCATTTTCCAGCATTTCTCCTCAGCTTCTTTGGTTTTTGTTGACATCAGCTGTGAAAACTTCAGTGTAACATCACTTTGACACATGTAGCATTGCCTGAGCTTTCATGCATGTACCATCACAGCACTATTTCATTGTGACAGATTTAGCCACTTGTCTCCAATAATTTCCAGTTGTTGCTGTGACATGCTGCTCAGAGTAGTAGTACCATCATCTTCTGAGCTGACTTTTTCAAATCCCGATGCATTTATAAATTTTCTTCTCTCGTCAACGTGTTTACTGGGTCATACTCAACAGCAACAACAGCTTCAGTCTTTTTGCTGTACTGTCAACTCAGACACTCCTTTCCTCCAGTCTCAGTCTGGGGTTTTTTTTGTATTCTTTTGTTGTTGTTTTTTTGTGATGCAATAAATCAATTTCTTTGCAATTCGACGCCACTTTGCTGACATCATTCAGTGATGCATACCATTAATTGGAAACTGTGGCTGTTGTTTATTTTGTCCACATTACACACTGTTCAATTGCTGACTGTGAAACCTGTGTTTCTGGTGTTGTAATGGTTTTCAGTGGGACATTTTTAATGGCTGCCATACTTAGAATAAAGAAACTAAGGATTAGGGTGGAAGAAATTAGGCTTTATTTAGTCAATACCTGTTCATTAAAATATGCCTGGATCAGCCCTGATCCCAATCAGCTCGGGACATCTGGCCTCCTCTTGTCATTATGCACAATGAAGAACAACCCAGCAGCTGTTATTTTTGTTATTAAGGCCTTGACTACACATAGTAATACTACTAAGTACAAATAAGAATGATTGTAGTGTAAGTTGTCCTGGTTGCTGAATTATAATTTATGGGGATCAAATTCAACTTGTCAAAATGTGAAATATTTTTATATATATATATATATATTATTTCAGTCTTTACTGAAACATTGAGTTTCCAAAATGTGAACTTTATAAACCAGCTCTTCAACATAGACACAGAGCACAATTAAGTCCCACCCAAACCGGAGGGGAAAACAACTCATCACTCTTCATTGACTTTGAATTGAGTGTCACTTCTGCCTGCTAGTGAACAACAGAAAAAGCTGCTGTATGTTGGGATGTACTACCAAGAGTATAAAGAACCCAGGACTAAGTTTTTATGAGCTGCCGAACCGAAAACCGAGCCTTAAAGAAGAAAAACATGGATAACCTTACAGGGCTGTGTGCTGTGAAGTGGAAGAGACAGACCCAACCTGAACTGCACAGACAGCCCGCAGTTCAAAAACCTCCATAAAATTGACACGTGGATACACTGCTAGTCACAGAAAACATGCATGAAAAGTAAAAACAGAACAGCTGTTTAATTGAGAGGTTTATTAATGTTTAAATCACAGAATAGATGGCCTGCATACAGCTGAAATGTTAACTGTAAAAAGAGCCTGAATAGGAAATGATTGCATGTCATTTCCTCAACTCTGTTTATGAACTGTAGTGGCCACGTCAGCTGTGAAAAGTGTCAGCCTTGCATTCATGTATTGCATCTTAGCATATACAATATAACTGGTTTCAACATAAGCTATAAACTATCTTTTCCTCTCTGGTAGACATGTCATGCTAAAATAATCCTCTGACATACTGAGATCTAATTTTTTCAGCCAACTACAGGCATTTTGTTAGCGTCTCAGTGCTTGGGTACATCTTATGGCGCCGGCTGTTTTCCCCTCCGGTGGGTGTGGTTTTCAGAGTATGACACATTGCGCTCTGTCACTATATCATGTAGTCCATCTCTAAAAGAGCATGGTTTTGCTGAACAAGTAATTTATCTGCATCCGCTCAAGCACTGTCAATAGGTCCTGTTGGCCTTGTGGTTAAGATGGTTTGATTTTGTTGAATGACGTACTTCTAACTCTTTCCCCATGTCAACTGCTTTTCTCTTGACTGTCACCTGTCTAATGAAGGCAGGAAAAAAATGCCAGTAAACTGATGTTTTTAAAAACTGTTAACAGTTTTGCAGGATCAGATGTCACTTGTTTCAAAGAGCGACTCTGTCATATCTAAATAAAGCTTCAGAAATACTCCACTCATTGCACCCACATAAATTCACATCAGCCCCTGCAGGGGATGAATGTGACTACAGTCTGTCACACTGTCTGTACAATTATACTTGACATGCCATTGAGACAGGGCCCTTAGTTAGTTTGGCTGAAACAATGACTCAACCATGACCTTGAACATGAAATATTGGCAACAAACATTAAAGCAGAAGCATTTGTTTTGGGTTTTTGTATTAGCTTTTAGAAAGAGTCTGTCCATGTTATTGTAGGCATTTTTCTACTTATGTTTCAATTCTTTCTGAAATGTGCATTTCTGTGTTAAATATTTACATTTAAATTCCAAGCTTTGCACCTTTGTCTTTGAGTGTTTGGGCAGCATAGCCTCAGAGAAGTCATTTTTCAGTCAGTAAAAGTTACTAAAAACAATATATTTTGGGAAAACTTACAGTGATTTGCCACCGACCACAACAAGCCTATAACCTGCCTGTCATAAATGTTGAGATTAAATGTAATGTTTGATCCAAACTGGACCTTAAAGCCAGCCGTTTGCACAGACTCGCTGCATAACCAGCCTCTTATTAGCTTGTTTGTCTCAGTATTGAAAGGGGTTGTGATAGCATGGGCCCTATGTCTATGGAGTTTATGGCTCTCGATTTTCTGACAGTCTGGAAGACATCTCTGCTGGTTTGGGGTTTTGGCTCAGCAGGGCAAAAGCCTGCCATCCTTGTGGGCATTCCCATTTTGTAAGCAATTCCAGTGACACCCACTGACAGGCAAAGTTTTTGGATGCGGGCAGAAACAAACAGCAGTGTGGCGTTTGGAAGACAGCCTGGTTGGCTAGTCAGCTAAAGACTGACAGCTTTGCTTTGTACCACTAATCTCATTCTCAATGGAAATGGCTAATTTGATTTAAACGCTTAGCAAAAGGAAGCAATCATTTGTTTCAAAGCGGTACATCAGAGTCTACTGAAAAACACCATATCATTAAATGCAATAAGTGTCTAAGGACTTGGTTGTTTACTAGTTTAGTAGTTTAGTAAGGATTGAACAACATATGGCTGGTAAGCTGTACAAACATGTTAAACAGGATTCTCCAATAACAGGTTGTTCTTTCAGCACTGACTGCAGCTTTCATTTCAGAAATGAAGAACATGTATATTCTAGGTCTGTAACCAACTCAGGACTTTGTCAGTTGAGTCAGATTTGGCTGAAGAAGATTGGACTGTTTGCTCCTTTTTTTCAGACCATCTGTCAATCAGAAAATCCTTTGACATGAGTTTCAGTGATTATTTCGACCACATTAAGATAGTCAAAATGCAACAGAGTCATGAGAACATATTTTTGAGCATTTAAAAATCTATCAAAGACAGCTGCATATGATGCAAGATTTGAATTGCGACTGCTCGGCTCGATTTCAGTTGACTGAGAGGTCTCTGTCAGGCAATGCGACTCATCGACTTTCAGGGGGCAGCCTCAGTATTTTCATCATTCATTTTCAAAGGAGACGGTGTCATGACAGCCAATCACAACTGGGGACACACCACATGTACAAAGCAAGCTTCTAATGTCTTTCCTCTTTTTTTCTTTTAATATAATTATTTTTATTTCATTTCATGCTTTCCACCACCATCTAATGTCTTTCCTCTATGAGACAATGATGGACTTGAAGAGTGTGAGAGGACCCGTTATGCTGCGTCAATGTGTGTTTTATTTAGCAAAACCCCTTTTTTCAGTTAAATATATATTTTTCATCTTAAATAGATTCACATCGACTAAACTTATATCATCAGTAGCCACCTGATGCAGTTGCAGCTGAAATTGTTCTGGGTGGTTTTTCAGCTTATTTGGGTTGGGCAGCATGTAACCTCCTCAGTGTTCAGGGAAATATTGATCTGGGAAGACAATTATCTGGGTCTTTTCTAAGTGCTCAAAAAGCAAATACGCATTTTCACACTAAATCCATGGTCCACCAATAACTTAGTTTCATTGTATTAAAGTGGTATCCGACTAAAGTGAGTAATTAAAGGAAAAAATGTTTTTGTGTGTGTAATATGGAAACAAAGAAGAATTTTTAAAACTTTCCATTTCAGTTATATCGTGAGCTCCGTGAGTATTTAGGCGTAGACGGATGGACCTCTTCTAATCTAACACTAAATCGTTCTCTTGAGTTTCCTTTTTACGCCAAAGAAGCCTGAAGTGTGCTTTTTGCACCACCTTGTTTTATCAGTTTACTTTGTCTCAGTGAGTCACAGTGAACGCTGTGAGCTGAAAGTAACTGGGTCTACAGATTATTATTAGCCTGTATTCCTCACATACACATTTACCTCTGCTGCAGGATCAGTTTCCTAAAGGGAGCAGGCCAGTCATTGATTTATCTTGAAGCTGCCAACATAGTCTCTTGAGTTGGTCCTGAATGAGCTCTTGTGACCTTGACATAAATATAGAAGAAGAAACCGTCAATGACTCATGTCTCTTGTAATAACAGCCCTGAGCTTGAAGACTTGAGTCCAAGGTTGAGTCACCCTTTTCTTTACACTCACAGTAGAGCTGTAAGGATGATGGTAGTTGATCAGTCGGTCATCTGACCACCGATCCCATTCATGAGTCATTAAGTGTTAGATGTTTCTTAAGTGTAGATAACCTCTCTACTCTTATTCATCAGTGCAGCTCATGAATATGAAATCTTTCTCGATTCCACAAAAGGAAATATAGGCGTCAGAGCAGCAATCTACAAGTAACAATCAGGCAACATACACAACATACAAATGTCTATGTGAATAAATAGTGCAAAAAAAAAAAAAAACAGCAAACAAACAGCAGCCAAAAAGTGCAAAACCTGAGATGTAGCTGCTCCAAAGTGACAAGCGCAAGGCTATGTAAAAAGATGACAAGTACATACTAATAATGCATTAAAAAAAACTCTAAGTGGTGTGATTGAACATGACAAGCATTTAAACATGAATCAACTCCTTACTAATACTCTCTGAAAGGACTTGCAACTCTCTAAACTGCTTCTGTGATTTATTTATTTAATGAACAGTCCATGTTTCAAACTCTTGCTTCATAATGTATAGAGTATAGAGTATTTTTAAAAAAAAAACAAAAAAAAAAACAAAACATCAGCTACTCATTCAGTATGCTTTATTCATGTTGTAGATAATGTCTGACCCAAGTTTGTGTCAGATGAACTCGTCCACTTCAGAAACAAAAATGATCTGCTTCTCTTCATTTCTTCCCTCATTTTTTTTTCCTATTTAATTTCCTCCCTCATTTTTTATATCCAGTCCTTTCTGTTCTTTTTTTTTGTGTGTGTGTGCACATTTACACAGTTGCATGATTTTTACTCTTTGTCTCGCCTTATTTTCATCTTTCCGACTTAATTCCTCTGTGTCCATATTTATATCATTTTGTTTACTTTTTAATCACTGTCAATCCCTCTCTGGTGGCCGTGTTTCAAACATTTTTATCTCTTAACAGAATAATGCTTCTCCTTTGTGTGTTTTACCAGCATACATCATAACAGTGTATTTAGTAATATTAGTGTAGTAATGCTATTTTGAGAATAGCTTCACTATATCTTGATCTTTTTTATTTGGGGAAGACAGAGACTATATTAATACATTTGATTTTGCTTTGAATATTTCCCCTTCTTCTAGGGCAGGATGCAGTCTTCAAACCACCGACTGCGAGATATGGAGCAGCACCACCCACTGCTGTCGGCAGGTACAGATGTCGAGACGGGGAGCCTGGCAGCCGGAGTGATGGTTGGGGGTCCCCACGCGGGCCACACAGCGGGTAACCGCACACTGTGGTTCATCCAGGACAGCTGTGGTATGGTGTGTGCAACCATGACCTGGTTCCTGGTGCTGTACGCTGAATTTGTAGTGAATTTTGTCATGCTGCTGCCTGCCAAGAACTTCTGGTACTCGCTGCTGAACGGGGCCACCTTCAACTCCCTGGCTGTGCTTGCATTGGCCTCACATCTGCGCACCATGTTGACTGACCCGGTAAGGATGTGTAGGAGAGATGGAACATCAGGGAATGAGGTGGGATGCAAGGTTTAAAAGGAGAGAAGAGGGTGTGAGAACACTGTATATGTTTACAAAACAAGTACCGTAACTACAATTTAAAAAATAAGTCATGTGGAGCACCTCAAAAAACAGAATAAATCTTTCACTAACAGTAAAGCAGAATATGATCATTTGTTTAAGGAGGTGTCCTATTAAAATTACTTATTAAATTGAAATAGTGCTCAGGATTAGGATAGGACAGTATTTGCTACAGCACGACCAAGAACTACTGCCATGTCCAAACTCCTACCAGACACCGTCACTCACTCATTCACTCATGTACTTAGACGGTAAGCTGAGCAACAGTGTGTTAGGAGTAAAGCAGTATAGAGCAGCCTATTAAATTGTACGCGGCTAGATGTCTCCTGACACAACAGTTTGATCTGCTAATATAAGAGCAGTATTTGGGGGTTTTCGACCAAATAATCCCAGTAAATAAACAACCCAGGAACAAACACAAGGACTTGTTTTCATTTCCACCTTATCTGAAAACTGTGAATTCTTTCACAGCATTCAACGTACAATATGTACTGTTTTACCCAACAGAAATTATTTAAATGTTTAGTCAAACTAAACTGTAAAACACAATTTCTCTGCTAAAAGTCCAATTATCTTAGTATAGATTGTTTCATTAATTCTTCTGTATGACATGATGACTTGTGATATTTACAAATGATAAATAAATGAGATGTGTTTTCCTGTAGGAGTGTGTGATGGCAAAGGAAATGACAAAGGTGTTTTGTTTTTTTGTGACTATTCTTGGTGAATTCAACCAATTCATGCTTGGGGGGAGGGTTGTTGTGGGTCAAATACAGTTAGTGCTGCTGCCGCATCGTCAACTCATGCTTACTCAGAGGAGCTAGATGTCTGATGACAGCTCCGCTGGTTCTTTCCAGACCAGTAGCTTAGCCTTTATACAGAAGGTTGTACAGTAGTGTGTCAAACTCTGGTTTCATCTAAGCTTTTAAGGTCTGAAGTTTATTTATGCATTTGGCTTTAAGTGGTGGTTACACCTGACTGTGATTCCCACAGGTAACACCTCCGTTGTAGTTTCTCTGACCAGAGAGGTTCCTTTAGTTGGTATCATACCCTGCATCCTGTTAGGTTGACAATCTCCTTCATAAGCCCAGAAATATAAAATCAATGGTTAAATTGCTGCATACACAGAGACACACAGCTTGGTTTCTCAAAACCTGTAGCATGTTGCACTTTTATAACTGACAGCATTTGTCTCTGTCTGTCTGCCCACCTCCTTAGGGTGCAGTTCCCAAGGGCAACGCAACCAAGGAGTACATGGAGAGCTTGCAGCTGAAACCTGGAGAGGTCATCTACAAGTGCCCAAAGTGCTGCAGCATCAAGCCTGAGAGGGCACACCACTGCAGGTCAGTCTAGTTGCTGTAAACAAGCTTACACAAAACTGAACTTACTGAAATGTTCTTTTACCCCACCGTATAAACAACTTTATACACGCACTTTGTGTTACAGCAGCAGTAAAGTTGATATTAACAGTCAGAGTGTCATGCAATAACATTATTTCTCTCTCCTGTCTGCAGTATTTGTAAAAGATGCATCCGGAAGATGGATCACCACTGTCCCTGGGTCAATAACTGTGTGGGAGAAAAGAATCAGAGATTCTTTGTACTTTTCACTGTAAGGGCACAGACGTTCTCATGGAGTTTTCAATTTTTCTTTTGAATTTAATAATGCTGTTTGGCTCTGGTAGGTTTTGGGGATGCAAATTTTACACACATTTTTCTTTCTTTGGTCAGTTAATGCCAATAACAATAAATTAAATATATTTTAATTTTAGCACATCAATAAAAATCCAAGTGGCTAATACATGTCCTCTACTCTAATGTCCGTGAACACTTTCACCAATAATTAAAACACATTACCATAGAAACTTTCAACTGGCTCTTGTCTTTTCAAAGCAGCTTTACCCTTGATTTTAATTTTAGAAGTACTTGAAGAAGTACATAAATCACTTTTTTTTTATCTGCAGAAAGTGAAATTAGACAAAACCAATCCCTTGTAGAAAATTGTTCCACTTACTCGTATTTCATGGTGAAATAACCAGCTCAGCAGTGATGTTATGTATGACAGACATAGGCTTACATGAGATGTGCTCTCATAGCCAGATGTGACTCTCTTGGCAACATCAGCACTTTTTTATAGCTTCATATGCTGACTGGAACTTTGGATGACAGAAACATAAAGCTGTCAGGTGGCTGAGCAGTACAAGGTCACGTATGTGATAAGATTCTTAGTTGGCTCTCCTTACAAATTATCATAGACATAGACTATAAATATAAAGTAAAAAAAAAAATAGAAGGCTGTAGAGTTTGACAACAGACCAGAAATTAAAGAGGCTATATGAATACATTATTTACTTTTCTTTGTCACTTTTTCTAATTATCTCTTCCCACTGTTTTTGTTCTTTTCTCCACAGATGTACATAGCCTTGATTTCTGCCCATGCTCTGGGCCTCAGTGGTATGCACTTCTTCACCTGTATTAAAGTCCAGTGGAACGGTAAGGCCTCTCTCTTTTACAGGATTTACTATAACCTGTTTGAGTCAAAAAGACAAACACAGAATACCAAAGAGATGTAGTTTATGTTTCAAAGATAAAGCTATTTATGCAAGAGATGTAAACTGCTTAGAGACAAACAGAGTGGGGAAAAAAAGAAAGATTGTTAGATGCCATTGATCCACTCTGTTGTGGGTTTCTCGGTAGGACTGAACCAGGAAAGATATAAGATGAAGATAATATTTCATTTTTGGAACACCAGCTTCTATTGCCCTCTACTGGAATATAGTTTGAAATTGTTTCCAATGATCTAAGCTACTGTGACAGGTGCCTTTTTTTGGCCCATTTCACAGCATTTTACCCAGAGGTCTATTGTGGTCTTTTAAGTCCTTTTTAAGGGAAGCTGTATAAGCCTTTGGAATCTGACATTTCTGTTATGTGCAAAATAAAACCTCAACCTTTCTCTCTCTCTCTGCTGGCGACCAGAGTGCAGTGAATTCTCTCCAGGGGTGTCTGTGCTGCTGCTGATCTTCCTCTGTCTCGAAGCCATCCTCTTCCTCACTTTCACTGCTGTAATGTTTGGTACGCAGATCCACTCCATCTGCAACGACGAGACGGTTGGTATCCACTGTACTTCACAATCTGTTTTTTGTGGCAGGGCGGGTCACTGTAAGATGTGTGAGTCTAGGGAAAAAGGTGACAAGGGAACCTTAGTTGTGATAAATGGCTTTATGTCATTAGTTTTTTTTTTTTTTAATACTTTGTTTTCTAAGATAAGAAAAGAAAGTATCAAAATGATCTCAGCTCTGTTACAATGTCTTTTCCTGTCTCAATATAAATGTGTGCCTTAGCATGACAATTAGCTGACGTAATCAGATTACTTAAGGAATATGTCATCTATAGACGATGTTTGATTGTCTTGCAGGAGATTGAACGTCTTAAAAACGAGAAGCCAACATGGGAACGTCGCATGAGATGGGATGGAATGAAATCTGTGTTCGGAGGTCCGCCCTCCCTGCTCTGGTGTAATCCGTTCACAGGCCTGCGTCTGCGGCGTCTGATGCTGTTGACCCACACTCGTCGCGGCGGGTCTGAGTTTTCTGTCTGAGAGAAGGGCAGACTGATGCAGCTCACCAACACTTGGTCATCCCTAAAGCAAGATCTCTTATATGCCCTCCTTGGACGTGGGGCTAAGATGGACATCTGCTCCCTTGGGCTGTCCTTCATGTGTGGGTGACAGGAAGACAGGCTGCTCCAGTGGGACTCCAGTGTATCACAACCACCACTGAAAGTTTGTATTGTCACTCTCACATGCTGATGTAGACCCAACACCTTAGGTCTGCACAAGTATGTTAAAAGAGCTGGAATATGGTTTAAACATGAGCAGCTTTTTTTGTTCGTTTGTGTGTTTTTAGGTAACGCATGCAGTATGTAACTCAAGTGAGTCTTTTATTCCTTGTGAGACCGTCCAAGGTGCTGTTCGAACTCAACTCATGTACCTTCAGTACACAACTTCAGCAGTTTGTTTTCTTTGCTGCGCTGATGAGATTCAAGGTTAGTATTTGATTTTTTTTTTTTTTTTTTTGGGGGGGGGGGGGGGCCCAGCAGCAGCAGCAGCAGCAGCAGCAGCAGCAGCATATCTCTTGATCATCACTGGACCCAGACAACAAGTGGATCTAAATGGGGGGAAAAAAGCTTGAAACTGAACTGTTGTACTGAACCCAGACAAAGGAATCACAATCAAGGACATGCACTACTTATACAGGGCTTGAGAAAGCCTGTATATGGAGCACAGTGGACATCAGAAATGGATCTGTGCTGCCTTGATTTGCATGTATTAGAGCTCAATCAGTCAGCATCTCAGCCAGGAAATGAGGCTTTCACTATCTTTAAATGAACCAACAAGCGACTGTGAACACGAACCTTATTCAGCAGGACTGATTGGCTTTTCCTATCTGTTTCATCTCTTCTTGTCATGTTTTTCCTTCCGTGGGCTGAAATCTTTGATTCTTTTGGTTACTCGGACCAGTAGAAATACATTTTTCCCTTTTTATTAAATAACTGCTGAAACGTCTGGGTTAACTTTCATTACAGTGACCAACCCTCAACAGTTTATGATAATGACTCACTGGAGATGACTACTGTTATTCTAAATCTTTATTTTGACAAAAACATTTTGTATTAGCGGTACTTAAATGTCCATTTCACCACTCCTACATGCTGCTCCACAGTTCATTCTCCAGAAACCTACAGTGATCCTCAGACCGCTGATATGCCTCCCAGTGTTTCCATAATGAAGTGATTGTCATTAAGTTTGGATTGTTATACCCATACATCAGCTGTTCTTTATGTGGAAAAACTGGAGGCTACTTCTGTGTGTAGTTGGGAACCATATGCAAGAACAGTTCATAGCATTTAAACCTGAAAAGCAAAACCTTACAAACGCCCTGAGACCGAGCCAAGTTTCAGACACGGTGGCTTTGCCTGCTCCTTGTCCATCGTGTGGTGCGATGTTTTTGAAAAGAAGAACTTAAAACACTAGCACAACCTCCTTTGGCAAGCTCCTAGTCCGTTCTGATCTACAGAGCCAAGCTTCATTGTGCAGTAAGCCTGTAGAATTAAAAAGGAGCTGCTTTGCTAAAAGAGGCTGTGGGACAAGGCTCATTATACAAGCTTTAAAAATGAACAAAGTCTTGGGGAGCTCAGCAGATGCTTGTGGAGGCCTTTCCTGCTTCACTCCAGAAATGTCAGGCCCGTAACAGCTAGTGGCAGGACAGTAGCAAAAACATTTCCAGTGTTACTAGAACACGTATCCATGCCTTTTTTTAAATCATTCAGTCAAGTGAATTTATCAGCTTGAAAGATTTAGTCTTTATTGCCATATTTATGAAAGTGTTTTTCTCAATTTGTGACAACTTGTCTCCAATTTTTACTCTGCAAAATAAATGGGCGTTTGCACTGGATGAATGTGGCTTTTTGAATCTAGAGTTCAGGATTTAGAGTCAGGTTCTGACTAATCAGCTAGTGTTGTCTAATCTAGATTCTCAAAGTCTCATTTTTATCGCGTGTTGGACAATATACTGCTATTTGTTCTCATCTGTGGTTGTCAGGAGAAGGAACTCTTTCTCCACTGTTTACACTAAATGATATGATGCTATGGCTAAAATGTTTTGAAGAAACATGCTGTCATTAGAATGTAAAACGTTATCTATGTTAGGACTAAGGGACACAGCACTGAAAGCTAACTGATATCAGGGGAATTTATTAATGCTGGCCTCTCATTTCTCATTTTATTCTGCTGGACTGCATCAACTCAGCAACTGTTTTCTGATTAAATGCTGGGAGATCACTTTTACCAGTCTAATAGTGACAGACTTTCTCTATTTTCATTACCGTTCCATTACAGTCCCTTATCCTAACATGCTCTATGTCATTTTTATTTTATGTGGTGCAAAATGAAAACGAATAAAGTTAAGCCAACACACATGGCATGTCTATAAATACTGTATCAATGTATAAATGAAAGACTGAAGAATATATAAGACTTTTGAGAATACAACAGGAACATTCATGCTGTTTAAATTTTGCAGATGCAAAAAATATCTTGCTAATCAAGCAACAGCTGTCATTAAAAATAGTTGCAGGTGTTAACAGCAAAAATGCATTCAGAGCCCCTGAGAGGCCTGAAGTCCAATAAACACAATGTAATTAGAATAGAAGTACATATCCGAGGCAGGACTAATGCACTGCTAAACTTTTATTTCTATCTGTAGAAAGTAGCAGAATGTCAGAGCTAATTATTGATTGACAAATTTTACTATGTTGAATGGGTATAAATACTTGTTGTTGACTGGTACTGCTTGGTTGATGTATACCAGTATTCTGCAATAGGAGTAGTCCAGTTTCATGACCAAACTCAGATGCTGTAATCGGGATACACGGGAGATGTAGTTTCTCAGTCTTGTTCAGTAAAAGAATCGGTGAATGATGATTTTAAAGGATTACACTGGTAATACATGGTATTTTGAGCCTTTCTCCACCTTCTGCTTTACTACTTTGGGGGGGAAAAAACCACCATCACCACTGGGAGTGGATTGTGTGATGATGTGCAAAATTGTGTAAACCAATAAAACACTATTCTGTCAAAGATAAAGGGGATTTGCACAGGAAGTCTAGTGTAAAGAACAATTTATGATGTAAAGTAACGATTATTAACAGGATGAATGTTTGATCATAGAATTACCATTGACATCGTCATGAACAGTTGAGAAATGTTTTGTTTCCTGCTCTCCTGAGAGAATGTTTATCAAGAACAAAAGTCCTCCAGCTTTATAAACAAAGTATAAAAGTTACTATTAACAAAATATAAATGGAATGTTTTATTTGAGTTTTTTTAATTAATGTGTCATAATCTTATAATGTCATATCTTTAATGTCATTCTTTTACATAATAAACTTGATTAAATTAAAATTATGAACTGTGATTGTTTGTCTGTCATACAGTCAATGTTCTTTATTTCTGGGTTTTGTTTTTGTTTCTGGGTAATAGAACATGTTGTGGCTTTTACCCTAAAATAACATGTTGTAGATCTACAACAAGCAACAACAAAAAAAAAAAAAAGAAATCAGGACAGATGTTAGGGACAGCTTGAAGTTGAGATGAATTGTCTGGAGAGTCGTGTTGCTGCAGCACCAACGAGAAGTCAAGTAAAAGTCAAGTGGAGGGTTTTGCGACACATGTAATGCCTGATCAAATTAGTGGTAAAATGATGGATTATTTTAAATCTGAATTTATGGCCTTTGGATTTCCCTCCGAATATTTCCACAGCTAAACAACGGACACACAAAGGTCATACTAGACGATTTGAACAGTACAAAACAGTACAATTAATGTAACATAACTACAGAAATGTGTAACAAACAGAAGACTATAAAACTATGCTGAGTAAAACGTAATCAGATAAACGTTTTAAGAAAAACACGACCGTGTTGTCAATTCACTCCAATACAATAGATGAGATTACCCTGGTGTGAGATTCGATATTTGTATGCCTTGTGTGCCACGATCTTGATCTTGAAGGCAGCATTTACTGTCCTCGTGGCCCACATTTTGTCTCTGTGAGTAGGATTAACGGGAATCCTAAAACCGCTTTCCTCACTTTGGTCCTAATCTAACGTTATTTGTGTATAACCTTCGCTTTTCATCGGTTATTCGTATTGTGGCGCCATACAACCAGCGCTGCCTGAAGGGCTTTACTCGGGGGATAAAGACAC
The DNA here is from genome assembly GCA_029490765.1 of Euthynnus affinis. Taxonomy (NCBI): domain Eukaryota; kingdom Metazoa; phylum Chordata; class Actinopteri; order Scombriformes; family Scombridae; genus Euthynnus; species Euthynnus affinis. The sequence continues at coordinate 18,029,813 of CM055839.1, forward strand.
ATAATATTCCCGCCTTCGCTCAGAAAAGAGACAATAACTCCCTCCTGCTTCCGGCTTCCGTAGACGGGGCTTGAATATGGCGGCGAGAGAAAATGTAAACAGCCAACAAAGTGATGTTGAATCAATAGTCAATCGGTGGCTTGTTGATTATTATTTGTTTCTGTCGATAGAGTTTTTTAAAAACGAACAGTACTCGGCCTTCTGTGACATCAGAGATGTACTTCAAAGTAAGTAAGAAACCACCTCCAAGTGCCCTGCTTCTTGTCCGCCAAGCTAACTTTGATTAACTAATTTAGCTCACTAACTCCAGCTCATTGGGTCCGAAAAACGTCGATCCAGTCCTAGTGCAGCTGGTCTGAACACTTATATTCAGCGTCAGACTGGAAAACGGAATATTACACCACATACGTAGCAAGATAATTAGCAGATTATCTCGCTACAAATGAGGCTCTACGGTGGATGTCCTGCAGTCATTCGTGTTTAGTTAGTTACTCGTGATTTTATGAATGAGTGGTGTTAGTATTAGGGTATGCAATACTTTTATTAATGTAAACATGGCGTGTTAAAATAATTAACCTGCGCTGCGCTACCAGCTGGTCATGTTGAGTCCTGAAACAATAGCGAAAAATAAAATCCTGAACACAATCTAATCTAAGTTATGTGACAAGTAACGTTACATTTTCTCCAGTTGACCTTTGGTGAATAAATGAACAACAACACAGTGTACAGTCAGCATGGCTGTGAAATATGTCCTGTCTATTTGTAGGTGTGTGTGTGTGTGTGTGTGTTTTGTTTGTTGTTGTTTTTTTTAAGCGGAAATGACCAGTTTATTCATCATCTTGTTACAGATGTGTTGGTCCGTCCTGTGGAGTCCACTGAAAACATGCCAACAAAGATACGAGTATTGCAGTTACTCTCCCGGATAAATGAGGGCGAAAGTCTTGGTGAGATCAACATTAATGTATTTATTCTTGGCACATCTGAGTAGCTTTATCAAAAATGTTGGAGATTTAATGAATCTGCATCTATGTGTACGGTTTTCCTTCTTTGCATGGTCAAAGACATTAACATAATCTCCATGCTAAGTGAAATATTTACTTATCTACCAGTAAATTAAAAAAAACATCACACAACTTTTACACAATTCACTTTACCATGTGTTGGTCTGCCTACAGATGTGTCATTTGAGTCGGATGAGTCAATAACCCCTCTGGAATCGGCCTTAATGTTGCTAGAAAACATGAGGCAGGAATATTTTCCCGGCTCAGATATTCCACAGCAGGATTTCGAGGATGTATGCACTTCAACGAAAGAGATGGTACGTTTTTATAAATTTTTTTTTTTTTTTTTTTTTTTTTTTTTTTTTTAAGATTTATGATCTGCACTGGTTCAACCATGACAGCTGCTTACACAAAGACATGATGCCGATGCTGCACTCACTGAGTGTGTGTGTATGTCTGCACCTCCTTTCCTTTCTAGAGTAAATACACCAGCTTACTACACCTCAGTGCCTAAATATAAAGAAGCTGAAAAGCTTGTCTTTGTGATATTTGCTTTCTCAGTGTTAAATCAGATTTGATTTTATTGTTTTAATTGTTTTTTTTCTCTCTCTGTCTTTAGATTGTGGGGATCTTTATCAAGAACAGCAGATTTGACAAAGCAAAAGAGATGCTCGTCAAACACTTTCCCAAACCAATGGTTGGAAAGGTGAGTTCAATAACTTAAACAGCATGTTTACTAAATGTTTACTAAATCGTTTCCAGCACTTTTCTTTCTTGGTAGCTATATTCAAATTAAACTGTTTTTCAGATCTTTTTTTGGGTTTTAATACATGCATATAATAAAATGTTGAATGGTCGTACAGTACATTGTTATTGAAAAGTTTCAGTTTGCATACATAAGGCTTATTTGTCTGAATTTGAAAAACCACATCGGCAACCTTGTTGGCAAATTGTAATTTAAAAATTTGTCTTTTTGCATAGAAACAAAGCTTCCCTTTAATATGTAGGAAGAGGATTGTTGAATCAACATTCCTATTGGTTCTGGATTATGGGGATGTCATTTACAGACACATTGCTGCTGCCCTAATCAGTCAGTCAGTCAGACATTGGGTTTATCACCGGTGATGATACTCACCATTGTATAATTTCTGATAATGGTTGGTCTTTTCCGGTTGAAAGACGCAATAACCATTGGTTTATGTCTGTCTATAAAGCCTTTGTCGTAAAATTACCATCATACTTCACATCTATGTTTCACTGGAACTCCACCTTTGACTTGTCGTCTAAAACTGAATACACTTAAACCTTTTGGACACTTGAGGAACATACTTGATAACCATCAATTAGCTGCCTGCAACTGTTTTCACTGGTTTTGTGTGTTAGTATTTCCTCTGGTGTAATCACGGTATCATTGTAAATGACGGTCACTCACAATGATTCCTCCAAGAATCTTAAATAAAAGTTGAATGAGAGGATTTTCACTACTCATTGAAAGATTATTTTGCAATAATGTTGTATTTCCGTTGTTTACCTCTGAAAACAAATAGTCATTGACATGGTGATAGCTGTCTCATTGTATCATAAACCTTAGTGCAGTCTCTTTGGTCTCTGATAAGCATTCAAATATTACTCAAACTAGATTTGTAGGGTTATAATTTGCCTCACCAGTACCTGAAGCAACACGCAACCTCCCCTCCTCCTTTGCATTTTTTTTTTAATGAAAGGATGTTTAAACATTGTGAAGTTAATGCTGAAACGATGCAACGTTCAGTCCTGTCGATACATCAAGCAGTTTTGACCAGATTTTTATGTTTTATTGTGTATTTGCCATGTGTTTGACATTACTGATCCTCTGTGTTCTCTGTAGAAAGCCATATTCATGGGTCTCATCAGCCAGAAGAGCAAAAGACATGATGTCATCAAGCAAATGGATTTCAGACGGTTTAAGGAAGAGATCTACGCCTTTTGCCAAAGACTTTGCCCGCTCACTGTTCCTTTTCTCCACAAGGTCTGCGTATTCTGTGTTAAGCAACAGTGCAAATGCTCATTGTACTTAAGAATTCTATTTTCCAGCTTTCGTTCTGTTGATGAGGTTTGTCTAGAAATGGGCATAAATGACTAAATATTTTAAAAATTGGCTTTTAATTGCACTTTGAAGCTGATGTGTCCACAGCAACAAGTTTGTAAACAAAACAAAAGGTTTTTAGACGCTCATTAAATTTTTAACTGATCATGAATCTTCCTAAGACTTTGAAAATGTTTCTATAGGAGTTTAATGAGAAAGTGGCAGAGATCTTGTTTGCGTTTTTTGTAGTTAGATTAGATGAAAGTTTGACTTCAACATCTACTATCAGTTACTGTACAGTACAGTTACTGTATCCAACCAAAATGTATGTAAGAACTAGAGATATGCGCCAGAGACAAAGCTGGTGGGAAAAAAACAAGCTGACATCACCAGTGATCCTTCTTATGGTCTTTTCAGACCAAACACAAATAAATTAAATTAAAAAATTCAAACTCATTTATCTCTATGACCCACCCAAATCCAAAACTTTCTATTATCCGGTGCAGATTTTTTTTTCCCCACAGCTTGTTCAATTTCTGCAAATTACAGATGATGATGATTTAAAAACAAGCCAACCAATAAAATAATTTCATTGGTTGAATAATTAACTTTGTTCATCAACATCATAATTCCCATCCAGTGATGATGATCTCCGACCTGCATTCAGTGTCTCCTGGAGCAGCCGGGCAAACTGCCTTCACCAGTCTGACTGACAGCAGAAACTTACTAAACCAAAATAGTTTTCATGTCGGCTCCAGAGGAGAAAATCGACAGTGATTGTATTTATTGATTCATTGATTTTCTTTCCCCGCCCACTGTTGTGAGGGAACATCAGCCTGTAGTGAAACAGGCAGCTCACAGACAGACTAGAAGCTCATCAATCAATACATTAAGTTCAGAACACATATACAGCAGGACATTTGTGTGAAACAGCTTCCCTAAATGCAAACCTTTAATTTTCAATCATTCATGTCGCTCTGTCATCAACGAATGCTTTTGTTTTGTTTTGTTTTTTTGTTTCATCAAGGCCTTAATCATTTTAATAAATTTAAATAATAGATAATAGCCTCTGACAACCAATCAACAGATCAAATGTTATTTATTTGTTGTTGAGGTACAACTCTTTATATTAATTTTTGTCTTCTTGGTTTGTTTGTGAACCAGGCTGCAAAACAGCTTATTGATAAAAGACGGACAGACGAAGACAACGAGGCTGCTGAACCTGAGGAGCAAGACGAACCTCGTCCGTCCTGTAGTCCACAAACAAACACAGTCCAGATTGTTACATGGTAGGCGCTCTCTCCCTCCCCATTCAGATCATTTCAAACAAGCTTAATTATCATCGCTGTTTAAGTACAAACAAAGCTTTTAGTAGTCGTGTGATACATGACCCATAAGATGCTCTTTCTTAAATATCCTGTTCAGTCTCTTTTTCTTGTCTCTAATTTATCTTCCAGTAAACATATAATAATCCAGAGGTCCAGACTGGAGGAGGTCTACAAGGCTTTGGCTGCAGGTTTAGATGAGAGAACATTTGCTCAGCTGGAGGAAGAGCTTGAAAGCGAAGAGCAAGCCAAAACAAAAAAAGAGCTTCCCCATCACCTCCCCGTGGACTCGGAGCAGGATGGGCTATTTCAGAGAGACTCAGGCAGCCCCATGGAGGGGTCCCCAGCAGACCAACAACCCCAAACAGATGCTGCTCCTCCAACACTGGCAGGGTCACTCTCAAAATCACCCATAATGCCAAAGAACAAGAGGCCTTACACTGTGGCACGACTGGTGGTCGAGCCAGACAGTCAGGGGAGTTCACAGTGCACAACTTCTCAGGGACTGGAGGCTGAAGTCACAACAGAAGAACCGGCACAGGCATTGGATATATCTAATAAAAAAGACCTGCAGAGCCCAGTAACGGACAGTGAGGTTACTGTAACCCCCCAGAAACGCCCCAGACAAGCCAACAACCCTTGCAGCAGGTACATTTTTTTTTTTAAAAGACACTTTTTTGTCCCAGAATACCTGTGTATGATGTAAGGAATGCTCTGATCAATCATATGGCAAAATCAGAATACATTTATATTATTATATATTTATTACAAATGATCAATGGTCTTTAAACTCTTAAACTGGCCAAAGCTGCTCTAGAGACACAGTCCCTCATGCTCTCTCTCCAAGCACTTCTCTTAATAGACTTCTTACTTCAATGAATGAACAGACTACAGGACTGCGTTAAGACTGGGGTCCCGCAGGTCCCAACCCCCGCAAATCTCACAGGAGCGGGTGGTTTTAACTTTGCAGCAGGTGGGAGCAGGCAGTCAAAAAATAAACAGCAGGTTCCGAGATAAGAAGTGACTCGATCAGATCTTTTCCTGCATTTGATGCATGGAATTTAAAACTTTGTTGCAGAGCAGTCGATTCATTTTTTTTGGTTGTGTGTAATGGTGCAATTTTCTTGATAAATCAAAGTGTTATGTTTAAATGCAGAGAAGGAGAACAGAATAGAAAGTATTCATAGGCTTTCAAAGAATACTACGAAATTTGGAGTGCTTCTCCTGATCAACGTGGAAACGAAACAATAAACTAAAACAACCAGAGCCAACAACACGTTCTAAAATAATAAGTAAAATAAATAAATGTTTTTGCCCTATAATAGGTGCACTTATTGCCCTAGAATAACTAATTGCACTAGTTTGAATGTAATTATGACTTAGAACGTAATTTTGCTACGTTATCAATGACAGGTAGCATCTCAAGTAATACTATACAGTAAAATAACGTTTTCCATGTGAAACGGGAGAGGACACAAAATCAGTGGAACTCTGTTGCATGGGTGTGAGTGGTCAGAATGTTTGCGAGTGCAGGCAGGAGTGGACACACATTGCAGGAGCCAGCGATAACAGTCAGAAATGAACGGTCCTGTGCAAGGCTGAAGAACAGACCAGACCTCGATTGGACCATTTTAATATCATACTAATAATAATTTCTTCAATCATACATGAGATGGCTGCGGCCTTTTAGCAATTAGGTGAACTTTTGATGAGTTTAAGAGCAGTGTTCAAGAACTAAATTTAAGATGCGTTATATATTGGCCTCCTTTTCATGACTGTATTGATCAGAAAGAATCTACAGACAACTTTCCTCACAGCTGTAGATGTATATTAATTCAAAGTGTGTCATTAAAAACACTGGTCATGATATCTGAAATGGATGAATTTGTTTGCTGATTCCAAGTACAAATAATATTCTACTGGTGCAGATAATATTGCTGCTTCTCTAGGGCGAAAAATTACACTTGCCTCATTTCATACTGAGTAGGCTGCTTGCGTTCCTGTAATTCTCAGTGAGCATAAAGCATCAACACCGCTTGTTTTGTCACGCAGAGCCTCAACTAGTTTAGAGGAGTTGTCAGCAGAGAGTGAGGAGGAACGCCTTAGCTCTGTGGCCAGTGGCGAAGTGTGTGCACATAAACTCCATTACCACACCAACAGTTCACAGAGCGGGTAAGTGCAAATTACATTTGCCTCTCTGTAACTGTGTAAGACCATCCTCAGTAACAATGCTATGCCCTCCTGTTATTGCTTCACTGAGGTTTATTTTGTCTTTTAAACCACATAAACATTTCCAGGAAGGTTCACTTCTAGTTCTCTATATGCAGCAAAAAAAATAGAAAAAAAAGACTTCAATAGGAAGAATATAAGCAAGAGAGTATACTTGCTGTTCTGTTTTCTGTCAACTGAACTGAATATTTGTAAGAGGTAAACTGTTCTACGTTTTATGGGTAAACACAGTAGATGCAAGGTCTCCGTTTGAGCTTGGATCTGGGAACATGAAGTAGACATCAGGCCTGACAGACCTTAAACTGCTAAGTAGACACAGCACTTCTATACCAAGAGATGTAATGGCAGATTGATAACACCAGGGTTTCCCATATATCCATTTACTTGTGGTGGCCCACCACTCGCACTCTCTTGATATACTCCCCAACAGATGCGGATGCACCTGCACTGATTCATTCCCCCTTGCTGCACTCAAATAGCACCCCCTGAGCTTTTACCCTGCAGTCAAATGACGCCATCTGCACTTGAGACGTGCGGTCACATTATCTCCTCTTTAAAAACAAAAACACGAAGATTGGGTGTCTACATCTCTTTTTAAGGCCCTAACCATATAATATAGAAACAAGGGACTTCATGGTGCATTCAGATGCACTTTGTAAACTCGGGAATCTTTATTCAAATGGCCGTGAAGTTTGTTTAAAATGAGAAAGTTTCTTTTTTTTTCTTTTACCACAGTATTTTTAATATCCCACTTAAAGGAAGGTTTAACATGATCACTCAATGCATTGGTATCGTTTTATACTAAATTGTGGATGACTTTTGATTCCACATAATGAGATCCTTTTGTCTGTCTTATTTTGCAACTGTAATATTCAATGACATTTGCAGACCTCGGCTACTGAATTTGACAGACAAAAAGCAGAGCATGACTCCAGTCAGTACAGATCTCTCCTTTTCTGTACAATGCTTGACTTGACTGAATTCTCCTCATGCAGAACCACTGGGTCAAAACAGCTGTCATCAGACAGCGAGGAAGATGAACAGCACCGTTTCAAAACCCCACAGCGGAAACGTCGTATAAAACTGGCCAGTGATTCTTCCAGAAAGCAAGTCCAAATACTGCAACATTAACTTGATGCTTGTGTGTTAGTTTACAATACAAGGACTGATGACATTTAACTAACTTTGTTTGTTTTATACAGGGACCCGGGTAACACAGATGAGATCTCTATCACAGATTCTTCATTGGACAGTTCGCCCAATCTGTTCCCTAAACGTTCTGTTCCACCGAGGAGCTCCACTCCTCAAAAGGACCCTGTTGAAGACTCAGGTCCCTCTCATTCAAAATGGTTAGTAAAGTAGCTTCAGCTGACAGTGGATTGACTCAGCTGTTGTGACTTAATGCTGGCAAAACAAAAAAATCCAACAGTTCATTAAACTTGGGTCTAGGAGACATTAACATAATTAAGTTTCCTCCCTCCTGTGCCTTTGTGTGTGGTATTTTAATTCATTTTAAAAGGTTTCATTCTGCTTTCACTACACACCTCAGCATAGTTAGATAACTCTAAAGTTATTATTATTTTGCTTATTTGTTTTGCACAGCTGTTTATCAGTTACCATTATGGATCAGGGTGCCAAACATTAACAAAAACTCTGCTCTTGTTGACAGGAAAGAGCTGTTTAAAAACGCAAAGGAGAGTAAGGATACATGGAATGAAGAAGAGATGCTCTTCAGAAAGAACAGTGGTAATATTCATCAAATATCTGCATCTGATTAAGCCTGAATTAATCTTGTGTTAATGTTGTTTATGCAGTAATTTATTTTTTCTTCAAAGGATCACTCAACGAGAGTACCATGTCAAATTCAGGCCAGAGGAAGGTGAGCATTCACTTCAGTTCAGAAATCTGACTTGAGCGTTTGGACACTTAGATGCCGAATAAACATTCAAATGGTTTATTGTAGGAATATCAAACCTCAACAACCGTTGAACAAATATTCAAGGATTAAATGGATTTGGTCGTTTTTCTACGTTAAATGCAATTAAATTCAATGAAAGCACCACACCAGCAGACTTCTAAGTTTAGTCAGTTGAAATACCACAAATTATTTATTGCTCTGCAAATGAAAAAGATTTCTGTTTTGAATTTGTGTCACAGCAGCAAAAAGCTGAGTAACCTCATGTTCTTGTTGTGTTGCAGAGGTGGACTGAAAGTGAGACACAAAGGCTGAAAGATGGAGTTAAAAAATTCGGAGAGGGAGCCTGGAGTAAAATAAGGGCATACTACTCCTTCACAGGTCGAACAAATGTTAACCTGAAGGACAGGTGGAGAACCATGAAAAAGTTAAACATGGTCTGAGTGGTTAAGTTTGAGTTCATAACTCCAAAGTGTTGTTTGATGTTCAAAATGTAAATATGTTCAGTCTTCAATAAATGTGCGGTTACATTGTTTAAGTTTGTTTTGTTTTTTTAATTACAAGCAATGTTATCTGATGTGTGATTTTCACTGCAGTATATAACACAAGAATCAAATAAATACAAAGACATTATGGATTTATTTGAAATAATGACATTTACAAAAGATATACGATTGAACACAAGGCCCAGGGTAAGGGGAGTAAGATGGTAGCGCCTGCCTCAGGAGGCTCTGTTAAAAGGGAATCCTGTGGATGACAGATTAGCAGTATCCCAAGGTGAATGAATAAAGAAGTCCTTATTTCAGTCCCTGGACTGTGCAGGGAAATGTGGGCCAGTTGTAACATCTGCTGTCAAGGTGGCCTTCAGCTGAGTATTTCACTGTCGAGGCAAACAGCAGCTGCACTTCAGTGAATGTTACTGGGTATGAAAAGGGGTAAAGAAAAGGGCATCTTGATCTATGTTAATGTGTCTTCATTCCTGATGAACTCTCCTACGTCGGCCTGATGGAACACAACGATGGCCATGGGGTCCACTCGCCGGCACTCCTGGGTCGTCTTGGCTGCGACTCCGAAACCCTGAAAAGCAAAATACACAACTGGTTCATTACTCCTGTCTGTGAAGAAGGACAGGACTCAGTCTGTATAGTGTATTACTTGAAGTTAGACTGATATCACTCAAGTAAATAAGGTGTTCTAAACACTGGACAAGAATATAGAGTAGGTGTGGATACATTAAATCCAGAAGTCATTCACTGAAATACCACTGAAAGCCCCATCATAGCATTTAAAAACACCTTAGAGGGCAGGGTATTGTTGCCTCAGTGGGAATATAAGCCCTTGTCGTGACTGCTAACGTGCTGAGCCCATGAGGAGTCCAGCGTCATAGATGATGACTTACCAGAGGCACGTCAGCCATAGAGTAGACCACAACTCCCTGGTACTGCATCGTGTTCTCAGTGATTCTGCCAAGCCCAGATTTTAGCACATGGTTCCCATAAAGGAAAGACTGCTCTGCTCCAGGTTTCACCCACACCTTGAACTGAAGACATGATGGAAAGCTTTGAGTTATTCATACATGCACATGTACAATTAACTGTATTAACCAAACCCAGTCTAACTGACATATTTCAAGATAAGATCTCAGAACAGAGAATGCTGCTTTTTTTTTTTTTTATATATAAACGGAATCCAATTTACTCCCATAAAGATAAGTGAACTTTTGAGAGTGGATCAAGTCTCTACCTCTTAAAATAATTCACCAGTCAGGCACAGTGTTGGCAAAGACCAAGAGTCATTGTTAACTGTGAACTCCTGCCCTCTACTCATCGCCTGTGTGTGTTTGTGTGTCACTTTGCCTGTGACTTAGAAAATGAACGTGTGAATAAAAATAGCGCAAAGCTGGCATTTGCTCCCACAAACACAACATAGAATAATAAATATGTAACAAGAGAAAGGTAATAATACTAATTAAATAATAAACAAAGTAGTACTAAAATTAACATTTTAAATTTAAAATCTATTTACAGGATGGAATAATAATAGTTTTGAAATAGAATATAAAACTTTAAATACTGACTGTACAAAGGAAATATGGACTGAAATGGTGACAAGTGCAATAAATAATTAAATTATGTAACAGTGGGGGTTTGACTGCAATGCACAATGTTAAATCCAGTTTGATTAAATATATGAAAGTGACACAGTTAATCAGGAATTAACAGAGGGATGTGAGATGTAAAGTCCAGTTTGATAACAAAAAGGGCGGAGAGGATATCTCACTTCACTTGATGTTTTTATTTCCTACTACCTTTATCTCATGGTTGCATCTCTGTCCATTGGTAAGGGAAAGTGAGAGAGGCAGGCATGTAAATGATGCAAGCAAATACACAAATAACAGAAATTAGATGCAGCCACAGTCACCTTTGCATAGGGAGCCAGGAAATCCAGAGCTGTGATGTGCAGGCGGAACTTCTTGGTCTTTGTAAACTTCCCAAAACAAGTTCCCACGGACACGAGTTTGTCCCGAGAAATGTTTGTGGCCAGCTTGAGAATTTTCTCACTGTGGACAGAAAATTATTATACATACATACTCCTTTTTTTAAAAAAGATACCAAAACACCTTTATGTCCACTTGTTCTGGGTTACCTCATGTAGTACACACGATCATCATGAAGCCTGAAGCAGTAGGTGCCATCAGGTCGGTCCACTAGAAGTTTTATGTTTTCTCCAATGCTGTAATGGGAGAAAATAGGTTGAATTAGTGTAATGTGGGACACCTAAGCTCAAATGCAGTCTCTTTTTCTACTAAATGCTAATGATTAGGGCTGCTGTCAAATTAAACCTAGAGTGTCATGTAATTGAAATCACATGACTTGACACATGTGATGCCTTAGATTCAGGCAGGGCAGTCTTTCAACATGAAGTACTTGCTGTGAAATCCAGTCAAAGGTCAATGACAAAGGATTTTGAGTAATGGACCAGTGTGTAGGATTTAATGGTATCTAGCAGTGAGGTTGCAGATTGCAACAAACTGAATACCCCTCCCCTCAGCCCCTTCCTTTCAAGCCTGTTGGAGAACCTATGGTGGCCATGAAATTCACAAAAAAACATGAAAGGTCCTCTCTAGAGCCAGTTTTTGGTTTGTCCATTCTGGGCTACTGTAGAAACATAGTAGAGCAACATGGCAGGCTCCATGTAAGATATGTAGATATAAAGGATTCATAACAAATACACAACAAATTTTTAGGCGATTATACACTAATTAAAATATACTTATGAATATTATATTCTGTTTCTATCGATTGATCCCCCTAAATTCTACACACTGGTCCTTTAAGGATATAACTGTCATAAATGAAGCAATGTTGTCAAGTTTTATCTATTACAAATGAATTATGTTCTACTTCTTTTTCATGGGTTATGTGCAATAACTTATCCTCAAGCACAGTGAATGAGGCACTATAAGGTAGGAGGCACTGTAGTTCTTAGTCTAGGTAATATGTCCTATGATTGTTAAGATTTTCTCACTTTGTTCATAATGTGCTCTATGTTCTGTGCGATATCTTTAGTTGAATGTAATCACCTGGTGTCAGAGTGCACCACTGCATTGTTTGGTTAGTTTTGAATTACATAGACTTATTGTTTGATTGCAGCTGTGTGCAGCACGTTTTGCACGTAGGCACCATAACATATTCTAGAGAACCAAGTATTTAATGATTTTTTTATTGCACTGTGTGATTGTAGTTGCTCAAGATACAGTCATACCTAAAAATATGGTGAAACAATTTTTCATTGTCCCACTTTAGAAAATATGGTTTGAAATGTGAGACAATCATATGTTGTTAAATTGGTGGAATATGCAGTTAAGTACATTAAATATGCAATACCAGTAGTTAGTCGGGGGTCTTAGTCTTGTAATCCTTAATTTTAACTTTTTTCGGTAAATTGAAAAATATATTATTACTAATACATTATATATTATATTACTGTACTATCTGTTACAGCAAAAAAAGAAGTGTGATTACTGAAATTACCTAATGTTGGCATGCACTTTGACCTCGAGTGGTACTGAACATGGAAGTTTTTATTGTATGAATTAAGGTATATTTAAACCTTTCAGCCTCCCAGTGAGTGTTCATATATCAGCCCACATCCCATGTCCCACATTAGGAAACGCACATAATCTGAGACCATTTGGCACAAGGAACACTTATACACTTATATTTGCCATTTCTTGTCAAAGAGTGATATCTGCTTTCTATTTTCTGTTATGGTTAGAGAACACATGGTGATCTCAGAATAGTAGTAGATGCTGGTGATAGATAGATAGATAGATAGATAGATATAATGTATCAGCTTGAAAATATATACTGCCCCACATTACTCTACTTACATGCATCACACACACTGGCTAACAAGCATGCTAACCATTCCTACTACATTTGAAACAACAACGCGCTGAACGGTTCACTTACTACTTCGACAGCTTCTCAAACATTGTTGTCGTCTCTTCGTCTGTTAGTGGCCTCATCCTGAGTATGTTTTTTATATATATATATACAAAAAAACTATTTTTAAATTAGTGAATAAATGTGTCTCCAACGAGAAACGTGGGTCAACACGGAAGTCGTCACACTTCTAACGGAAGTCGTTTGACGTCATCGACGAGCGTAGTTCCTGGGGTACTTTTTTTTTTTTTTGCATTCTTGAGCTTTCAGTCGATCTCCGGCGAAACCGGCCGACATCTGGTAAGTAAATGCTCTTCAAATTAACATTCCTGCCAAACAGACTCACTCTGTAGCTTACAAGCAGTTCTGCGAACGTTATTTTATCTCACATCTCGTTTTTTGCCGAACATTGAGGTCGCACTTTCGAAAACGGGCTAAGTTAGCCTGGTTAGCTCATATTGGTTAGCTAGCTGTCAGCGGAAAAAACAAGTAGGCTAGCTCGGTTGGCAGCCCGATGATGCTAACGACACCGCTCTGCCCAAGAAAGTCAATTTAAATCAATCCTGAAACACTGTATCTCATCAGTCGTTAAATAGGTTTTATTTCCCCGCAGTTTTGAGTTCAGGTCTCCGTGACTCCGGATTCTCTGTGTGAAGAGACGGTCTTTGCCGCAGCGCTGCGAAGTTACATAACGTTCATTTGTTTGTAAATACCGATTACGTTCGTGTAATCCGAGATCAGAGTAACTAAACCTTTAAAGATTTCAACAGTCAGTAAGTTCAACATTAAGCACCTCTGCCACCCGAGTGTGTGATTCACCTGTAGTGAACAGTTCAATGTCAGCTGCAGTGTCAGAGCTGTACACTAGGAAATCCACTCTGTCAGCGACCTCTTCGCTTTTGGCAGATCACTCGATCCTCCTGTCACCTCCTGTCTGACAGCCATAATTGGCATGAAAATGCCTGATACTGTATTTTTGATGCTGCCAAGCGAATGTGCACCCAGCAAAAACCATTATATTCATCATATTCAGACGACACATTTTGATCCTGCTGCTCTTTAATTTAAAAAATGGAATTAATTATATAAATTTAACTCCACCACCGTTGTCTCATTACTGTACTGAAGTTTGGAGTGGCCCTTTAAATTTCTTCTGTTGTACTTATTGTCTGTCTGTGTCCTCATGTCTCCTAATACACATATACATCATCTTTAATATGAACAGAGACGAAATTGGCCACAATGATCTTGCTTGTTATTTCTCATCTACAATATAGGATATGGAGCGGCCATGTAACATAACATGTGAAATGGTTACAGCATAGGCATTTTTGTAAAATACTGCTCCAAATTTTCTGTTCTGCTTTCTTGTCTGTTCCGATTGTGAAATAAGCCTCAAGATTATTTCAGTTCCAGCGGGGATTTTATGGATACCTTATCAAGGCTGCAGCACCTATTAAGAGCATGTTAAAAAACCAACTGCTCAGTGACCTTAGAAGTCCAAGGTTATAATCATTAACACAAGAGATTACTGCAAAAAGTAAAAGTGAAACATTGATCATTGATTGTTGTTTTCAGCGGCTGACTGCTCGGAAACTGAAGCATACGTTACAGAGAACGCACAGATGTTTGCATTAATGTTGCTTCAGATTTCAGTCGCTCACTCTGTACATAGCTTTTAACTTTACAAGGAAGTCAGAATACTTGAAACATACCTACTGTTGAACTATTTTTAACAGCAGTGTAAAGTAGCATGATCAACGTAGAAAACTTTCCCAGTCAGTCACATGATGATCTATGCATTTACCCCAATACGAAAATGGAAATAAGAAAGAGAAGTAAGTTTCACTAGTAGAGCTGTGTGCCTGTGCGAGAGGAGTCTGTTTGACCTCCGTTATTCGTGTGTTTTAGTCAGAAGACGAGCCCGTTCAAGTGAAGGCGGTGGCACTTTAGGCACAAAACTGGCTACTAAATCAACAGGATACGGCTGTTCACCTCAAAAACATGTCTACTTGGTGGTATTCAACTTTTATTCAGGAAACAAGTCGTGAATCCAAATCTATGATTGCTCGAGAGGGAAAAACAAAGTGTTGACATGAGTTTTAACCATGACGCTAAACGGCTGATTTGACGGAACACGTCAGGGTTTAATTAAAAAATGTGTTTTTCTGTATCTTTCACGTGTTGACAGGAGTGCACTGCTCTGCGTTGGGAAAGCAGTTCGTGTGCCAACGGTTTTACCCCCCTCCAGAGAAACCAGCGGTGTGTGTGTCTGTCTGTGTGTGTGTGTGTGTGTGCGTGTGCATGCGTCTGTCATCAGCTTCCGCCGTGTGTTTGTGGCTCTGGTAACGCTGAACAGGAAGACAGACGGAGAGAGACGTCTGAACTGAGAGGAAACTGCTGCGGTCTTCTTCGTTGGCCTCAGAATGACTGAGTTCTGGGTTTGTTTCAGCTGCTGCATTGCAGAGCAGCCTCAGCCTGTGAGTATCAAATTAACCTCCAAAGACTAATTGATTTACTCGACCTTTAATGTAGCCGCCTTGTTTAAAGTAGAAATGGTACCAAAGGTGTTTTTTTTTAGGTGGTGTAAAGGTTTAAGAACAACACCATCATACTTTCATGTTACTCAGTTATCTTGCATTTTACTTAAATTGTGAAAATCATGATCAGCCATTATTCTTAAAGTTTGTTTAAAAAAGCAAACAAACATTGTGGTTGTGTTATATCTGATGTTTACATCCTGTTAAAATTAAAATATTAAAGAAGAGAGCAAGAGGGACTCCACCTAAACCACATCCCATCGTGTGACACAACCGATACACTCAATACGGATCATTCTTATGATGTTAATGTTTGCAGTCGCCACATCTGCATCCCATCAGATAAGATAAATAGTTATCATGATTGTCAACCGCTGTCTCAGCTTCAGCTCCACAACACCGGCCCGCTGTTTATGAAACAAAGTTTCAGAGGGTAAACAGGAGCAGGATTAGAAGGCTTTGTTGCTTCAGTATTCACTGACTAGTCATTACTTTCAAATATTTTAGGAAAGTAAAAGCTGCAATCTTATTTTCATTATTTATTTATTTTTAAACACAAGCTTATGTTTGATGCTTTTATTTTCAGAAACGGCGGCGACGGATCGATCGCTCCATGATCGGGGAGCCAACAAACTTTGTTCACACCACACATGTAGGCTCAGGGGACATGGGTCTGGGACTGGCATCAGTAGGTTTTGGTTTTCTTTTTTTGAGAATATAACAGAGTGTAGCGAATATCAGCTTCCAGTCAGTTAACATGTACGACTTCACCTTTACAGGTGGACCTCGTTCAGGCCCAGATGAAATCCAAAGGAGGCTACGCGCACGGAGGGTCTGAAGGTTCTCAGTTGTAACAAGGTGAGAGATGCTTCTTTTTTTTTTTAATCCCTTTGTGGAACTGATATCCAGCCACAGAATTTTCACTACCTCCTCAGCTCAGACATGTTTTTATGAAAATAGTTTTAATAATTTTGTTAATGAGGGACTCAATATTTAAGGAAAACTTGATTTTTACATGTAAAACCAGGGCTTAATAATACAAAAATATTCTGGAGCAATATTTAACAGAGCAGTGCAGCATTGTTGGTTAACACTGATAAGCAGCCTGCTGTATGTGAAAGGTTTGTTTCCCAAAAAAAACAAACAAAAAATAAGTTGTTCCTCTCTGTCACATGCTGGCATGGAGATCACACACTTTGTTATCACAGAGAAAAAACATATATTGAAATGTGCCCTTTCCAGTTAACACCTCTGACTAAATGTTCATGTCATGACTCCACCCAAACTGTGTCATAACAGATGATGGCGTGTCATGCTTACCCACTGCAGCAAGCTTGTCTGGTGTGGCTTTAAAAGGAACTGGTGAAACGCTGCACAGCACGTATTTGTTTACGGTCGTGTTTTACTTAGAGGGAAATCATCCTTCCATGAAGGGATGACTGCCCCATTTTTTTCCCCTCTTGATTAGCTTTATTGCGCTGATAACGGCTCTGTTTTCCTTGTGCCAGTGACTCAGCTGTTAGTTAGTTTGTTTGTTTTCATATGTATGTTTGTTTGTTTGTCAGCTGTAGCCTGAATGAAGCAGTGAGTTAAACTATCCTGACAAGGCTTTCTACTGTTAATGTTGCACCCTAGTTTGTTTATAAACTCCCACTGGATGTTGCCATGGTTTCTTTCATAATTTTATTTTTTCCAGATGTTCTTGAACACACTCAGTCCATCAGTTTCAAATATGATATAATTTGACAGAGTCAACACTCTAAAGGCTTTTCAGTCAGTCTTTCAAAGAGGGAATTTTTCCCTGAAACTTTGCTCAGTTAGACGTAGATTTGATGTGAAATTTGTGCGTTTCTGGTTTTGCTGTGACTAAACTAAAACCAGCAGCATTTCAGATCCTGACATGTGTTCCACTTTTTTTTCCCTTCACAGCCCTTCAGTCTTGTGGAAACTACTGTTGTTGATATGAGGAAGCATTTTCAAAAAAAGCAGTTCTGTCTGTAACGGACACAGGACCAAAAGATGAAAACTACTGCTTTTCCATAATGTTGTATATATTTTTATTTTCCATTCCCTTTTTTTTATGAAAGCACTGCTATCCATTTGCTGCCATACTGTTGCACTGTAAAGAGTAACTGTTAAGAGTAGAGAAGAGGGTTTAGAAAGCTCATAATCTCAGTCAGACGTATGCTTGTGTGTATGCATGAGGAAAATATTTTCAAAAATATTTGCTGTCGTAGCCCATTTGGATGCCTGTATTTATTATCTGATTTGTAAACGGACCTCATGGTGGCTGGGCCACGCTGGAGATTTGGAACGTTATGTTTCCTTCTTTTATTCTCAGAGGTTTATCAAAGGACAGGTAGAAGTAGCAAGGCAAAAAAAAGCAAAATGTTCATTGTTTTATTCTGAGAAATACTCAAAATTCTCTGAGTTGCTTTCAGGGTTGAAGATTGCTGTTTTAATAAACTTGAAATGAGTAGAGTACACTGGACCATACATTGTACACTCACACTTGCTTAGGAATTTCGCATTGATTTCAACTTTGTTTTTTTATATTCATTTAGATTTGAACCATATAGAATTTTAATAAACTATGAACCTCCTAATCTGCCTTTTGACGTCATGTTTGTTATTTTTCTTCATAGTCTGATTTTTTTTCTCTCTCTTTTTTTTAGCAGCTGCTACTGCAAATGCTGTGCTTGGTAGTTTCAAGAAGATTCATATTTTTATATAATTTTTTTTCTTTTTTTTTTTAATCCAGTACACCAGCTAAACACCAAGAAATCAAATTGGAAGCAACCAAATCAACACCGCAAATAAACGTGAGGTTGCATAGAGTTGGGGGTTTTCTTTACCTTTAAACAATTTAAGATGATTTGGTCCTCCTGGAGGTCTTAGTAGCGATGTTTCTTTTACCACATCACTGACTGTCAGGCCTCTTAAAGCTGAACAAATGCTACTATATTGGATTCAACCTAGTCTGACCCACCTTTTTGTAGCAGTGTTAAAATTCTGAATATTATACATTAAATTATCAAAAACAAACACAATGGACATTAAACCCAACTATTCTTCATTTTCCTCTTTTTGTTTAAAAGTTTATCCACATCACAGCAGATTTTATATTTTAGATTTTATATCCATGTTTCCTCTCTTAGGGGGGAAAAAAGCAAATAATGCAGTTCTTTCTTATTGCCTGTTTATGTTGTTATCAGTCTCGTCAGACTCGAGGTCATGTTCTCCTTGTTATTGATTGGTGCTGAAATTACAACAGAAACCTGACTGGCTGGTACATTTTCGTCCCTCAGTATGGTCATACGTTGTCCAAATTTTTCAACCAGGCTCCATGGAAGAAGGCCTTAATCGAATCTTTGCAGGCAGGGACAGAGCAGCAGCAGCAGCAACAGCAGTATGAATGTTACATATACTGTATGGCCTCACTTACTTGAGGGGTAATTGGTGTTTACCATGTACACACTGCTCATCACCACTAACAGTGATTGTTGATGAAGCAGGCCTGTTTCTGTTAATGCATGTGATTGTGTGTCCTCCATGTGCATCCTGTGGTTGAGTACGTCTACAACAGAATGTGTTTGTATTACAAAGTCAACAAAAAAAAAGTATGTAGATTGGTGTTAAGAGCTATTTACGTAACATACCTGATAGAGAATACCTAATGGATATGTGATATCTGACCATTTGTAAGCAGGTAACAGAGGAGAGAGATTTAATCAGATCTTTTAAAACTGAAAAACTTACCCATTGGGACAAATGTGCAGGCGTTAAGGTTTGATTCAGCAGACGGGAGATTAACACCCTCTTTGTGGTGACAGGTACTTCCTGTAATGCTGTGTAAGAGGAAAATTGACCAGCATTGCATTGATTGTGTCGTCACTCCTCTAGCATCACACACAAGATGACCCTCGAAACTTTCAAACCTTCACTGACAGATTTGATCATTCATCAGGCGACATTCTTGTAACTCACTTATTCCTGTTAGAAATGTTTTTTGTAGTAATTTCCGTGTGAAAAGTGATCCTCCATATGATTGTTTTTTCTCCCTCTGGGGCTAAATGCTGTAATGTCAAAACCTACTGGGGTTGCAGTATATTGTGTGACCAGCAGGCCGTGCTAGTGGAGTGGTTGAATGTGATTTTAAAAAAATAAAATAAAATGTTTCCTTATCACCAGACTGTGTGATAGGACTTACTGTATGATGGTGTAAATACATAACAAAAAAAGTAATGGATCCATGGTTTATATGTCTTCAGGTTCATGCATATTTTTGGTTATTTTTTTTGTATAACATTGCTGAAAAGGCAGAGTTGGAGCAGTGGTTGTTTTTTTTGTTTGTTTGTTTGTTTTGTCATCTGTTTTTCTGAGGATCTGCCTGATATGTAGTTCCCACTTTCTGGGAAATTCATCTGTCTTTTATCTGCATTTTTTCAGAATAAGCAATGAAAAATAAATGTCATCTGTTGATGTTTGACCGACTTGTGTCTTCTGTATTTTCCCTCCCTAAACTCCAAATCTATATATGGTGTGAACACATCTCAGGTTTTTAAACAAGTTACTATTAAACTATGTAAACAGAAATTTAGTCATACTTAAGCCGGAAAAGCACCAGTGCAATCAAAGGCTGCGTTGCATTCAAGTGTGCCAGTGTCGTGGTGCAATGCATGCTGATACACTGGAATAGGACTGTCACACTTCAATAGAACATAATTATGTGCACCTGTGCTTCTCCTGCTGAAGCATATCAAAATGTCTGCCAAAGTAATCAGAATAAAAACATACTTTTGGGTTTAGAACTCCTTAAGTCTTACTTGCTTGTAAAAACATGTTCCATACACTGACACACATAAACTGAGCAATGACGGTTCTGCACTGCTGAAAATCTCTTTCTGAAAATGTTTAAGTAGAATAAACTCACAAGTTTTTAAAAGTCAATACAGGTTGGAGTCCAACAACGTGGTTCTTTTTATTCATATCATACAAAAACAGCAGCCTGTAGGGGAGGATTGGCAATCAGTGAGTGATGATAACAGCAGATGTCTCCCAGATGTAATGTATCCCAATGTTGGTTGTTATTGAAATGATACAAACAGCAGCCATTCAAAGCCTTGAACTGAGCTTTGAACTGACTCTTCAACGCTTCATGTTCCTGCACTATAATCTATAAACCAAAAATGAAGACAAAACTGGCAGCTTCTAAAACACATATACACACCGATTGTGAAGACTAACTAGCTTTTACACATTATAAATGCAGAATGATTTTAAGAATACAAAAAAAAACACATTGTAAAGTACTGTCACACTAAGCAAATTGCCTCACAAAAAGAAAATACACATATACACATTTGGTAGAAAAAAAGAAAAGAAAAGAAAAACATATATTGTAACTTAAGTTTACTGTATAATATGATGGCAAAGCAAACACGATAAACAGGAACCTACAAAGTGTAAAAGCTACATGTGCTGCTCTTCATTTACATTGTGCTGGATAAACTTGAAGAAACAGCCGAGCAATAACTCATCTCGCACTGAAGCGAAATGAGATCTGTTTACTCTGTCAGCTGTGGTGTGAGCTTGGTGTCGTTTCAGTGAATGTGAGGCACTGAACCATGACGAACTGAAGGGATGATGGCGGAGCTACAGCTTGGCTTGGAACAAGATCTTCATCTCAGCCGGCTCAGCAGAGAGGATGTCCGACAGACTGACTGACTGACTGACAGAGCAATATTCTCCGTCCTCTCCTGCTCTCTTTGATATTTCTCTCTTTCAGAGGTCAGCTCAGCAGATAGACGCCGGGAGACAACAACAGATGAAGTTTAGCAAGAGGAAACAGCTTTTAATCGAGTATGTTCTGTATGCAAACAAAAGGAGGAGCTGTTATTTAGTAGTAGGTTTGCACATTTGGGTGCTGTTAGCTGTACAACTAGACTACGGCATCAGTGTTTGCTGATGTGTGGACCAGTCGGAGAGTTCCTTGATGTAGTTTGGGCCAAAAAGATCAGTGTAGTTGTCTGCATGGAGGGAGTAAGGGTTATCATCGCCAGGACCTGAGGAGCACAAAACAACATGAAAAAAACAAAAACCCTCCAGCATGTGATTATTCAGACACATACACATGAATATTAGAGCTACACTTCAGCTACTCAGTCATCAAAGTCTTTGTTATGGCCTATTATCCATTAATATTAACAGTCTTTTCACAATAGGGATCCCAGATCTGTGGAGGATCTTTCTGCACAACTGCTTTCACCTGCCGTCAGACAATAATACTTTACTGCTGCCAACAACAAATTCAAGGACTAAAACAAAAAAATGTGTCAACAGTCCTCATAAACACAATCACATGAACATATATAGTGTCCTACAGTGCCAGTGGTCCCACAGTGTGTGTGTTCTCCATCCTCTCTGCTCCCCAGTCTGGTTCCACAGGTCAGCATTGCTTAAATGGTCCATCAGCTACAAGAAAACAAAATAGAGTAAGACATCTAGAGCTCCACCTTGTTGTTTTACTTTCATATTTTCAATGTAAGTGGAAAATATGTCTAATGTACTTTAGCTTTTTGGGGTTGTTCACCAGTCAAACCACATCAATATTCTGTGTGACTCACCCAAAAGTCAACCACTAAAACAATCGGTCAGACAGCCAGAATAACTGCCAGACTGTCCCACCCAATGTCAAGTCAGCAGACCATGATTCATTGTATTTAATAATAAAACAATAAGTTGTGATACCTTAAAGACAGCCTCGTTCTGTTCCTGGTCGTCTGGTTTGGCTTCCCACATCCCTGCACAAAGACAACAACTATCATCCTCACCAGTTTTTTTTTCTCATTATCAACATCTTGAACGACAACAAACTGCTTCCTCTCACCGTGTGTTTGAGTGCTGCGTAATGCGTCTTCTGCAGGGGTTTCCACCTTCGGCGGTGTGTCTGACAGGGGTCTTGTTGTGGGTTGCCATGTGTGCACGGTGCAGGGATCATCAGGTGTGCACGCTCCTAAACTGGACTGTCTCTCTCGAGGCCTGCTGAACAACCTAAGCCCTGAGAGGAGAGGGAGGGTGTGTCAGAATATGTTTGTGAAAAGTACACCTTTATTTGCATGTCATACCTCTCCTGCGTCTGTGTGTTTGCGTGCAGGGCAGCATCCTGTAGACTCTGTAGGCATTACTGCCTCGCTTCCTGCTGTGCTCCCGCAGCTCACAGATGTCAGGCAGAGAATTCAAGGCACAGCGGAAATTTGCCTTCCATGTTTTAGGATCTGGCTTGTCTTTGCCTGGTTGGTATCGTCCTGAGGTGAACAAACATAGTGACAAATATGAGACAACATTTGACAACCTTTGATAAATCAATTAATCATTTTTAGTCATTTTTTAAAGAAACAATGCTAAAATTCATTGATTTTGATTCTGATGATAGTAAACTGAATATATTTGGGTTGTTTACTGTAATCTTGGACAAAACAGGACATTTTAGGCACCTTGGACTTTGGGAAACAATAACCAATATTTTTCACCATTTTCTGACATTTTAAAGACCAATCAACCAACCAGACTAATCAGATAACTACAGTTAGCCTGGAGTGTTTGGGCAGTTACCCACTTTACCCAATCAGTAATCTACCCACCTGAAAAAGCAAAAGAGTTTAAACTAGAAAAAATGAGTGTGATGACAATGAGATTTGGACAATTGCCAGCCTCATTCATAAAATCACTGGAGCTTAGAAATGATCCACTATGGATCATTTACAGCAGACAAGGGCCAACAAGAAGTAAAGGTGCACAAATGGCAGCAGTTATATTACCTAAGCTTCAACCTGTTCTACATACAGGCAGGTTATTAATGACTCTGAATACTCAAAGCCTCTGTAAGTCACAGAGCATCTAAATGTTTCAGTCATTTATTTTTGAATGGCTGAGTAATGCATGTACATGTATTGTATATTATTATTACGTATGTAATGTTTAGTTTAATGAAATTTTACAATGTGTTGATTCTACACAGTATCCTTTACACACACAGCTGATGTGTTTTCTCTGGGTCTTGTGAAGAGACGTCCTTTTGTACTTTGACAGCAATACGATCACCCTGCACTTTGACAGCAACTGAAGCTTTCCCATGATGTGATGCCGCTATTGTACAATCACAAAGCATGACTTTCCCAAGACTGGAGGGTGATGGGTTTCAAAATGCAGAACATGCAGAAATTTGATTACAGATACAAAAACATATGGTTATGAGGTGATTAACTCAGAGAAATTAATACATTTATTGTATTAAATTCTGTAAATTGCGTTTTATATTTTGTGGATTTTATGCAAAAGATGCCCAGGTGTGAAATGTTTTACCAAACTGACGAGAATACATTTTTTTGTCATGTTTTCTTAATTTTATTCCTTTGATTTTCAGTTGACATTGCAGGATGTTGCATTGATCAGATTGAGATTCTCAAATTTTCACAGATAACTGTCTTAAGTAACTACTCGTTCCAAGATGATTTATATGTATAATTGCTTCACACTGGTGTTATATAAGGTTTTGTAGAAATTCTTATCACTTAACTGGGAAACTGGGTTTTATTTTAGCTTTTGTTTACAAGGAAGTCCCATTGAGATTTTATGTATACTGAGATATTATGAGAGAAACCATGCCAATGTAGCAGCCATACAAAACAACACAACATATTTGTTACAGAAGAACCGCTATTGTACTCAAACACAGTGGCCTCTCAAGAAGAATAACTACATGTCTCTATCACCATATTCTTTATGATGGCCTTGAATTCATAGATGGATATAACTGTTTCTAATTTTATATCATGTCAGGAATGTGGTAGATCTCGAAAGACGTGGACTGAATAATGCAACCAGGGCTGCTCTTCACTGGAAGAAGGAAACAGGTCTGCAGGTAAAGCTCATTAGAAAGGTTGAAATAATTTGCTTTGATAATGATCAAATGCTATCTGGCACCAAATGCTGTACAACTGCAATATTTTGTCCTTATTTTCCTTACTTTTACTTTTTCAGTTTAATGAAGTCACCTTGTTAAAAGGAAATTTTTAAAAAAGATTGTTATGTTTGGCATTGAGAGGGCAGAGATGAGACTGTGATTAGGCAAGAGGTTTTGTACATATAACTCTTCTCAGCTAATTTGTTTATTTATTTTAACGACATGAAGCTTACATGTAGGGCTGTGCAACTCACTTTTATTGTTTTTCTTTAACAATCGTGTTGTGATGATATGATCATATCATGTTATCTTCAAATGAATGATTCCATGCAAATACTGAAAAAACCGAAGTTTCTGTTCACACATACATGAACGTTTAATGAGTTGAACATTAATTAATACATTGTTACTCTGTGATTTATATATATATATATATATATATATATATATATATATATATATATATATTGTAAAAAAATATTCTCATTAATATCATGATATTGATTCCGGCAGT
Organism: Euthynnus affinis; assembly: GCA_029490765.1. NCBI lineage: Eukaryota > Metazoa > Chordata > Actinopteri > Scombriformes > Scombridae > Euthynnus > Euthynnus affinis. Next base: position 18,054,815 of record CM055839.1, read on the forward strand.
GTATTCTGTTTTTTTCTGTGGTTTCACAAGTTTAAAAGCGATCAGGTAGTACATGATATCAAGCTGAATGCCTCAGATAAACAGATAAAGAGCAGTCAATAAAGAGAGAAAATATATATAAAATATAGTCTGGATGGGTCAGAGGACCCTTTTGAGGCTCCTACCAGTGTGCATGGCCCAACTCCTGAAGAGTGTAGCATCTCGGTCAATACTCCAACCATGACGAGCTGCATGTTTCCACGGGATTTGGAAAATTCTTGCTGACTGTAGAATAATAAAACACAAGAGAACAGGTTACAATGTTGCCCAGAGTGTCTTGTGACTCTTCTTTCTTGTGTTTATGCTGCGCACAGCAGTTGGATCTACCACAAAAACATTTTTGCACCCAGGCGTGTATGTGTGCATATTTGCGCGTGTAGAGATGTGGTTGAGGTGGATGGTGGTCTACCTGGTCCAGCCAGCTGACTCCTGGATACTTCCCAGAATGAATCTGCTCCTCCAGCCACGGCCTCAGCCTCAGCCGGCCTGGTTGTTGCATGCTGTGGTCCAAGCCTCAGGTATGCAGAAAGGTGTTCTTTATAGATGTGTCACCGGGTAGACAAGAGTTTCAGCAATAACAGAACATTTCTCAGGAGCTCAGATTAAATCAAAGGTTACTCAGGGACACCCTTCCTCCTCCATGGCATTCTTCCAATCAGAAACCTCACAGTTATGACAATCCCTTTCCTCCTCCAATTACATTCCTCACTGCTTAAGTGGCTCCTCCAATTACAGGAAATAGCCGGCTGTACTGAATGATGGATGGAGTATGATGGAGTGAGGAGTTGTGAAGAATCTTGTATAGATTTTTATGCTTTTTTTCGCAATTTTACATGCAGAGTTATGAACAAAATTGTGGATTCTTCAAATATACAGTATACCTTATATATAATTATTAGAGGGTTTGGGGTTTTTTTGGTTATAAAATATTTTGGTTATCATGTGGATTATTTTAAGACCACTAGGTGGAAGCAGAGTTTGTCAGATTAGCCACTTCATATGTTGCAATGGTCACTTTAACTTTTGAAGTTTATACAAAAAAACCCCCAAAACATTAATGACTTTAACCAAGCAAGAGCAGCATTTTAGTTCATTAGTTTACTAGTATACAGTGCTCTGTTACATTGTTAGATTAACATTGGTACAGTATATTTGTGTACAACTCATTACATGTTAAGACTTGTCAGCACTATGGCCGTTGTATAATACTAGTGTCACTGTCAGCAGCACAAACATTTTTCATCTTTATTGAGGTCATTCTCAAAAACTACTCAAAACTACACATACTATTTATATATCAACGTGAAACATTTCTTACAATTTTATATTAATATTAGATTAAATTATTATATTCATTATAAATGATATAACTATAAACTGTATATATTTATTATATTACTATAAAAATGATATAACCACAATGTTATCATAGATAGTAATATTAATATTAATATTATATATATATATATATATATATATATATATATATATATATATATATATATATATATATATATATATATATATATATATATATATATATATAATGTCATGCAAATAGTTTTGGTTTTACAGTATCTGAAGATTGATATCTCAGTGTTTGAAACCATTCTCTTTCCAGCAAACAAAACTCACTCCAGTGTTCTCAATGTAAACAACTTTTATTGGAACAAAAGAAATATTCCTTAATAGTACTATTTTCTCATTTTCTTTCACTTATTCCCTTAATCTTTACATTCTTACAGTAAATCAAGTTCCTCTTGAGTAACACGTGTTAGCTGTGATGAACTACTGTTTTGAACGTGGCATCTGTGTCTGTGGAAATGGCTCAGCAGTTCCAGAGAAAAGCAATGAGGAAGTAATTTCACAACCCTGAAAAGTGTCAGCTTTGCCTGACAGCTGATTGTTGTGGCTTGTTTCAGACAGTATTCAGTCAATTGCTGGCTGAATAATGTACCACAAATTGTTGTTTGGTTCACTTTGATGTCACTGAAATCTAACCATCTAACTAGCCATGTTCTTCCAGCATGTGTACAACATTTCGGGAATGCATTTCCATGAACTATGTTACTTTAAATTTGAAAAACAAATGACCTTAGTTGAATATCACATGTGAGATACAGATATATACAGATACATGAGCTGACAGAAGCTGTTTTGTTCAAGTGTGTGAGGCAAGCAAACATTCAAAACATGATTCAAACTAGTGCATTCTGAATAGTTTTCTTCTTTTTTCTTTTTTTACGTTTCTATGTACATGTTTTGTTTCCTTCCTAGATTTCCATGCAGCCATGTCATCTAAGAACTGTACACAATGTTTTCACAAAAGATGTGTTCGCTTTGGTGCAACAACAAAAATATCTACAACAGACTTTTAAAACATGTAACGTTACATTTGACACCTCAAGTGGCTCTTCTGGGGGCTTTCCATTATATCACATGATCTTCAGATGTTGCTCAGTTGTCATGGAAATGTAGAATGTACGGAATTTTAGAATTTGCCTACATTTCCACGACAACTGGGCAAACTCTATCTGCTGATGAAGGTCATGTGATATGATGAAGATACAGAAGAGCTACTAAATGGTCCCTGAGGTGAGATGGTGTTGCTGCTGTTTCCAAGTTCAAGAATAAACTCTGAAACTCGCATCATGTTAAAGATTTGAATGCCTATCATATCATATCAGCCACCTCCTCTCTTGCTCAAATTTTACATTTCTCAACCATGTTTATACAAAAAAGTATAAATGTATAATATATCAGCACTACACACTTTGATAGCCACCTTCTGTGATTATTGGTGTCGACTGGACAGCAGCAATCAAAGAAAGAAAAGGTTTTTGGAGCTCAGAGAGACACTGACCACCCTGGACATCATTAGTGAAATCTGGAAATGCTGAGCTTATCAAGCTTTTTGGGATCTCTGTGGATGATGTCTCTGGATATTTATCCAAGTCTTTGTCTTCCTCACTACTTCTCTGCTCTGAAAACAAAGTATCAGGCTGCTTCACAAGAGTTTCAAATGCTTGGTAGTCGTCATCCACTGGAGGAAAGCTGTGTGACATTGCAGACACACAGTTGTAGCAAGGATTTTCGTCACATACAGTGACCCCTTCGCTTTCGCCGTCAGGCTTTGTTGCACCACTGAGCGCGAGATCACAAGACGCGGTTGTGTTGGTGCTGCTAGAGACGGAGGACAAACTGGAGTCTTCTGCATAGGAAAATCTCCCAGAATCGACATTGCACTGATACGACATGTCTGTTGGCATAAGAGATGAAACCACTGGTGGTAAAATGATATCTTGTTGTGCAGGAACCAGACAAGCTGGTGCTTGCTTGTCAAGAGAAGTCATCATGTCACCCTCACTGGGATGGTACGCAGAGTCACAAAACATTTCAGGCTGCATTTGATTCTCAGAACTGTCCATCACTGTCTGACATGCACAGCCGGGAATGAGGATGGAATAGGTTTTATTGTCAAATCCAGATGATCCAGAACCCAGGTCATCAACTTTAACATCACAAGTATGGTAGGGAGTGGAGAATAAACCACTGTCTTTGTTTGATTCTGTAAGCAGATTGGTGGTGACAGATGGTATTGGGCTGATGTTTGGGAAAGCTTTAAAGAGGGCATCCTGAACACAGGCTTTAATGTCAGCAGGTTCTGTGTTAGCATAACTGAGTGATGAGGAGCCAGTACTGATCCCACTGCTTAGTTGAGGGCTCCCACTGCTGTCCGTCAGTGACCCCTTCGACCTGAATACAGAAAAACGGGTTACTTAAAATGCAAATGTAAGCACACAGAAGCAAATCCTTGAGGAAATGTGTTGTATTGTCTATGCACTCTTGTAGCTATGCTAACCATGGTTTGCTGTCATGTGGAACAAAAGGCTCAACATAGATAGAGGAGATGACGGGAGGCATGGGCTTCAACACCTGCAACAAGGAGGACAGAAATGACCTGTTGTTATCTCTCCCAAAAGATTTTGCATAAACTATTTAACAGTCAGGTTTAAAGGATTCACAATATTTCAAATCTGTTTTTAAAAAACACAGTCAAGTGTCCATATGAACAGTGAAAGAGTTTTTCCTCGCTGTAATCATTCCTCTTGTGTTATACTGACTATTAAAGGAGCCCTTTGTGCTTTCAATGTAAGTGATGGAGGCCAAAATCAACAGCATGTAAAAATGCATTTAAAAGTTTATCCGAAGCTTATATGAGTCAGCAGTCTGAGTCAGTCATATCAAGTGGATCAAATTCCTTCTTTGTGTTTCCTCAGACAGTTTTTTCCTGTTGAGCTGCAGTGGAAGTATAGTTACAAAAGGAGGGACTCTGGCACTAGAAAGACTGTAATGTTGAAAGATAAGATTTGACTCATATTAGTGTCAGATAAACTTTTAATACATTTTTGACCAGAGAAGGAAGCTTGTGGATTTTGTTCCCCAATCACTTACATTGTCAGGACATTATGAAGGGATCCTCTAATGTCCAGTATGAGGAAATGATTACAGCAAGAAAAACCTATTTGAATGCTCATTTGGGTACCTGACTATTGTTTTAAGTCAGACTTGAAAAATCATGAACCCGTCCTTTAATGTTTATTTGGAAGGGAGTTAAATAAAAAGGGTGCAACATATAAAGCAGCAAGTTTTTAAATTTTCGACTCACCTCTCGCTCGCTTGGATGCACAAGAAGGACTTTGGAATTTGGAGATTCAGCAAATGAGTCCCACCACTTAGCTTTAAGCCTAAAACCAAATGCACAAATAAATCGTCAAGATGATACATGACATGTAAAAACAACACAACAGCAGTTACAGCTTGTCTTTTTACAAAGAAACCAGACAAAGTCAATCTATTTTTACTTTACTTACTTTACATAACAGCGATACATAGCACCGCTGATGATGACTGCAACAACACTAAGGCTTATGACAACTGCCAAGATCAGGACACTGTGGGAGGAACCTGTGAAGTAACATTTATGAAATACATTTTTAAAGACACTTCCTCTTTTGTACAGTTAACCTACAGCAGAGAGATAAGAGGTAAGTGCATGGTGGAGCCTGTTGACATGTTGTATCAGCAGCTGTTGGCAAAAGTGTCAGGAAATTAAACATATCCTTTTAATTGAGTAAACACGCCTCATTACAGATCCACTATGTGAATAATGTGTAACCAGTGATGTTAACACACTCCACTGATGAATTATATGCAAATTAGGTTCAGACCTCTACATTTCAATGTCATGCTAAACAAGGAAAACTAGAATTACAAAGCTAACGTGAGAGGACATTTTTTTTAAAAACATCAGCATATGTCACAATGTGTGAACTGTATGAATGCCCACGTAGGAGGCTCAGGCATTTGACAGTGTAAAGTGACGTTAATACAGCAGATAATAAATGTAGTTACTAAATAACAGTCTGGTGAAACTTCCTCATTCTGGAGTACACACTATCATGATTCACCAAATAGCATCATTGGTTTATAGGTTTTCTTAATGTGAAAACCTAGACTTTAAAAACTGGCTAGAATATGAAAATATAGTTTTCAGTAGTAGATAAATACAAAAAGAAACTTAACATGTTTGTGAACAAAAGCAGCTCGATGTACAGTATGTTAAGCATGACTACAGTCAAGGAATATAAATATACAGTGTATTGCTTGAAAAGTGATGAAAAGACTGTAAAGACAACACTCACGAGTTCTGAATTCATACTCTTCACTGCAGTCACTGACCAGGCCACTCATGCTTGTGTAGCTTTTCATGCTGACCAGGTATGTTGTACTTGGCTCCAAGTCTTTCCCGAGTATATCACAGGAATTCAGTCCATCAATTATAGTTGTGGTGATATTTTTAGATACCTGGTGAAGAGAAACAAAATAAAACGAGAGTTCTGAAAATGTAGTTTCTTTACCTTTTTGCTACAACAACAACAGACCATTATTTATTATTAATAATAATAATAATAATAATAATAATAATAATAATAATAATAATCACTTAACAGCACAGTAAAAGGCTACATTTCAAACTGCTAAACAACCTGACAGTAGTTGGGTGCAAATAAGTTTTTAAAACCTTCTCAACACACACAGTGCATCAATATCAGTGCATCTTTATCATACATTCACATTTCTACAGTGCATGCATTTTAGCTGGATGGCCACTCATTTTTATTTAAAGTGTTTGACAAGCAGACTGAAAGACTAAAAGATTTGTAAAGTCACTGTTTTATGACACTTCTCCTACCTCTGCTGTGTCTCCTTTTTTACGGTAAGTCACTTCAGCAGTCAATGAGCCTCTCAAACTGTTTTTTTTACAGTTTGCCATCCACTTAACTTCAAAATTCCCGTTGGATTCCTCCACTGAGCTGATTCTTGGTGCTCTGGGCTTTACTGTAGAACAGAAACAGGAAAAGTTCATCCGGTCTGTTACTGGCAGCTGCAGCTTTATAGATTTAAACAGTAACTCAATGCAAAGAATGAAATTCCCTGCAGGGAAAAATGTAACTTGAATTACTCTTGCTTCTGTCAGTTCCCTGTTTTGAGAGAAATATTAAATTTTACAAATGTTTATATGAAGAATGGCTCTTGTAGGTTGGACAGTTATTAAAAAAAAAAGTCAGCTCACTAGTATACTTGACGCTGATGTGTTTGGACTCCACACTTTGGTTCCCTTTGAAAACTACTGCTGTATGGCTCTCCCCATATACAAGTGTCATTTTGACAGAGCAACAACACCGTCCAGTGTCACACTGCTCGATAATGCAGCACTTCTCCCTGTTGAATACAACATCATATACAACATGCTTTGACTGTAGGCTACTTCTCAGGCTGATTCAGTTGTTTGAAATACATTTCAAATCGATAGTGACATGAATCATTTCTGTATCTGATTGATCTGATTTGAAAAAAAAAAGGAGAAACCAGTAACTCACCCATGTCCATCGTTGCTCCGGAGAGTCAGATTGTATTCCGAGCAGTTTTGTGCTTTAAAGTCACAAGACATCGTTTCGTCGTAGTCGTTGGTACAAACAAGATTTAGGCCTGTTTCATTATGAAGATCTACACGAAACAGATATGACGAGACAAGACTGATCATGAGAATGAGTTATTGTATAAAAAGATTATTTAAAACTGTCCACATGTCCATGTTATACGTACCAGAGAGAGCCACAGAGGCGATGTTTCCTAAAAGAAACAGGATCAGAGACATCTTATCGCGAACTCGCCTGAAACCAAACAGAAAATCACTTATTCTATTTTCTATAATCAAGAAAATTCCATAATTTAAGTAACACAACTAAATCCAACAACATGATCACCTGTTAAACACTATGCTGAACGACTTACTCGCTTATTTCCCTCGAAAACAGCACTCCAACTCCGGTGCGACCTGTTTCGTTGAAGCAGTGCGTGCAGTTTGCTGCGTGAGACCTTCCTGATATGGAAAGCTGTTAACTGGAAGCGATATTTTTTTTCCTAGGACGACGAAGTCATGACCCACCCTATTATGACTCTAACGCTACTCCTAATCTAACCAATCCAACCAACGAAGGCGAAGAATATGAGCCAATCAGAGACAGAGTAGGGCTGGTCATTACTTTGCCATCCTAAGAAGAAAATATTTGGTTTACTGGAAATGTTGCGCCATAAATTCAAAGGAAGTGCGCCCTACTCCCTTTCCTCAAAGAATATAAAGAGATGCTTGTTATAGATTCTCTCAACGTGTTCTTGTTATCTAAACAGCATTTGTTGTATATCGGTGCTGCTGCGGGGATACATATTTTCATACATTAGTGAGACATGTTTGTCTCTGCTGGTTTACAACACATAAACATTAACTGTTTAGGGAGTCTTGACCGGATGTGACCGAATGCCCTTTTGTATTTCATCTTTGATCCCTGTGAGGATGATTACTGAAACATGTCTCCATGGATACAAATGTTTGGGATGGTAAGAAAATAAAGAGAGAAAGTTTGGTTTGTGTTGGTGTCTCACATGTCACATACTCAGGTGTATTATATGGGATCTGTTCTTCTTCTCTTATAAAGAAAAATAAAATGTATTTTTAAAAGATAAAAACATACTGTGTGTCTCTCTGGCATAACAGAACAAAAATATTATCCAATGAAAACAGGAAAACTGTCTTTATACCTCCTAGAAATATAAATATAAATAGAAAGCCTTCAATGTCATTGTATTGTAGAATCTGTACAACAAAATTACTACTTAAAATTGTTACTTCTGGATGGTGCAATAAAAACATAGTCTCAATTAAAATACATAAATAAATATATTTTAAAAATGTGTATTGTACAATTTATACTGTCTCAAAGCTTTAACTGATTTTTTTTTTTAGGAATTTACACAAAACATAGACGATTCATAAATCATTTATGAATTCTGTGAATTATACATAAAAGTTTCATATTCTGTGTATAATAAGTAGGCTGACTACATGAAGTTACTGTGGCAGCAGTATCCATTTCAGACCATCAGGTGGAGACAGAGTTACAGTAAAATGAGACAGATTTTACTGTGTTGCCATTAACTATTATATTAAATTATTATCATTATATTCTTTGTTTTCCACATATTAATAGTTTTCACAGTAACAAATGCAGAAGAGGTGCATTTCACAAAAGATCTCTATGTTGCAAGAGCTCCACTGCTAACATGCGGAAGATGTATGTGTCACGTACAAATTTTGCACACAATGACTGTCAGTATCCAGGCCACTCTGATAAAGTCACTGTGCATTGTATACACTGCTGGATTAAACTAAACAAAAGACAATTGATCTAGGGGAGAAAAGGATAAATAGAGCCAGTGGGTAAAATGAGCCATCCTCTTTATCTGGGTAACCATAAGCAAAAGAAATCATGTGATCACAAATTAAGAAAGTATAGTTCACATTAATCACTCCATCTTGGACTAAAGCACATAGAGAGAGTGGTAAGCAAAACAGAGCAACAACAACAAAAAAAGATTTTATCATGCCAATGTAAATGAATTAAAATAGATAAGTTTTGGACATTATTGCATGTTAATTTATGTCAGTATAAGCTACAAAACAACGTAATAAACTTAGCATAACTGTGGATCTGAGTCACTGTCGGAAAGATTTGTCAAAATGGAGATTGTGGGTTAAAACGTGCCAGTGATGACGGGGAAAGTTAGGTCAATGGCTCAATTTACTCCCAACATTTTCATACTCATCAAAACATTCAGTGACACCTCATGCCCTGTGAATGGGGGAATTGTCAATGAAATGGAACATACACACTTATGTTTTTGTTTTAAGATTATGTTACACTGCCTTATAGTCAAAAGCTAATTGTAAGACTTCATGATTTCTGTTTCCCACGTGAAAATTTTCCTAACAGGTACTATCAAAAGGTGATGTATGGGACTCAGTCACTGTAACTTTAGAGGGAAAGTCCAAGGAGGAGAGATAGATGAGACCTTCAACTCTGATTCTCAGCAGAGACCGAAAGAAACCTCCAAGAGATATGGTGAATTGATTAAAAATCACTCTTAGGGTGATGAATATGAGATGAGTGTGATGCATGTGGCTGTATATGCAAGTACCATCACTGAACTTCATTCAGTATCTCTGCAGCTTAGCAAATTGGGAGATCTGGACTTGCAAATATGTATTCTAAATATTGCAATAAAACTCTGAAAGACAACTTGCTCTCTGTGAATTCTTCCTAAATGTATTGATTCGCAGTGTCCAGCGTTCAGACCTGGACCAGTTTTTCCTTTAATTTGTCACCTGTCTGTATACAAAAAATCTTATTTACACACATATTCTTTCTGTAGCTAAAACATAAAGATCACAGTTTAATCTTTACTGAAAATGTTTAGGTCATATGTTGAACAATAAGACAAACATATCATTTTAATTAAAAGTACAAGTTTTTGCCTTTGTTAAATCATTGGCATTAATAAAGTTCAAAAATATCTCAAATTTGTTTGATTTTGTGTTTTTTTTTTATCAGTATTTAATAGTAACACTATTTACCCATAGAGTGCTCACATTACAAGTTGTGCCATAGACTAATTTATGGGTACACAACAACCTAAAGTATATTAGTCTAGTAGCTATTATTTGAAACAAATACACTTTCATTTTGCAGTAAAATCATCAAATGTAAAAGGTGTCTCATGTTACCCCGTTCTCCCCTACTGCTGTGATCTCACTGTGAATTCACAGTGTAACAGTACATATTTTACATTTAGGAGTACGTCTGATGATCTCATATGTAAATAAATGTCTTTGTGTTTTATTTCAGCTGCATGTATTCTCAAAATATGTAAATTGTCCAGCTGGTCAAATCCTCAAACACCAAACAATCCCACCCTCCTGCCCCTCAAATTGCCTTAAACTTTTCTGTTGGTAATTTTCCTTTTGTTTACACTTTTGAATGATCTACCCTTCCTGCCCGGATACCCAGTTTCATCAGAAAATTTGTCAAATCAAAGAGCAATACTTCTTTCGAAATACAGTCTTTCACAACTTGCTACCTCTGAGGCTGTAAGTTGCAAACATGTCGTGGAAACAAAAGCTGAATTGTTGCTGGAACAGTATTGAGGACAAAATCCAACAATGTTTTAACTTATCACAGTTTTTCTCACATTTCTCGAAAATATGCTCCATTTCCAAAAACTCTAAACACAAATGCATAACTGCAAACTTATCTTCACAAACTTCAAACGTCCATGTCAAAACCAAACTCTCCACTTGAAACCGTGTTATCTTACATCTAAACCAAACTTTGCCTCCAGACATCACACAAACGCCATCAAATACACACACAGCACTCCCTACATACAAACATATTTAAAAGTATACTTAAAGCTAACATGAGGCTTCAGCCATCCAAATTAATCAAATCAAGTCAATATATTTCATAGTTACTGTCTTTTTAGTGCCAAATTCCCTCTTTTTGTTATGATCCTTCCACTGCAGCTGAACAGGAAAACACTGTCCATTGAGACACATAGAGATTTTTTTTTACTGAAAAGACTGTAACTGTGGCAGATATACACTTCATTTCAATTGCAATTTTACATTGTAAGCACATATGGAAAGGATCTTCTATTGATCAGTAGGAACAGGAGGAATGATTACAGTGAGAAAAATCTCCTTGGGAACGTGGCGATTGTTTTAAGACAGACTTGGAAAAATTGTGAAAATATGTTTTTACAGTTTTTCACAATTGCTAAGACACATTTCTTGAGACCTTCCACCCTTTTCTCAAAACTGTATACACAAAAATCCAATGTTCAAACTACATTCACGAAACCTCTGCATCTTTTTGCAAAAATCAAACATTTGCCTCAAAACAGTTTTAGCCAGAGGACATTGTCTACATCACAGGCAACGGGGAAAAAGCCTCTGGTGCAGTGACGGACTCAGGCTGTCTCAGGGGCAGGGGTGAAAAAATATAAAGGGCTCCATCACTTCACAATATTTTCTCCCATACACTGTACTCTATAGGGCACATTTTTTTAGTTGAAAGGAGACCAAATTCTGCACTACAGTATGTGAGACTTAGGGGAACCCTAAATTGCACTTTTTCCCTTTTTTTTGTTCACTAGAAGGGCAGCCATACAAAACCTCCAGCTTCCCCCATTACAACAGCATCATAGGGCACTACATTACATCCTCTTCATTTAAAGGGAACATCATCTTTTCTCATCTTTGGGGGTTCTTTACAGAGCACTATCAAATTTTCTTCCACTGAGTGGGCACCATGAGGACTCTTGATTCCAGATTGTCACATATAGAGGCATTTCATCCTGATTTACCCATAATTAGACAGTCATTAAGACCTTTGTATGTTTTTTACTTTGTGTGGGCACCTTAGAGAGCATTTCATGATACTGTAGGGGCAAATTAGAAGACACTTTATTATACTGTGGGGGCAACTTGGAGGGCACTTTATTATACTCTAGGGAGAATTCTTTAAGTCATCAGCTGTGACACAAGGATTGTAGGTAGTGGAGGGTAAACCACTGTCTTCATTTGATTCTGTGAGCAGAGGGGCTGTCATTGATGATTTTGGACCTATGTGGGCGAAGGCCTTACTGAGGGCATCCTGAACGCCGGCCTTGATGTCAGCAGGTTCTATGTTTGCAGAAGAGGAGCCGGTACTCATTCCACTTTCTGTCAGTGATCCCATCAACCTGAATACAGAGATAAAAAAAACATCATTTACAATCACGACACCTTGAAGAAAAAAAATCATACTAGACATGTCTTGAGTTGATGATGCACCAGTGCAGCCGAGGTCAATGAAGACAGAGGAGAAGCTGGTTTGTAACAGCTTTAAGACCTGCAACAAGAAGAATATAAAGAATTAAAATCTTCAGATCTGAAACATTTTCGTTAAACAAATCATGCATTAAGAGTTTAAGTAGAGAATTTTGTATCAAAGTAGGCATTGTTGGAAAAAAAAAACATCTTTGATTTTAAATGAATAATAACTACAAGTTTCAAGGATTTGCTGAATGTTACTGTAGAAAAACATTAAATAAATAGATCAACAATAATAGAAGCTGTGTGTTTTTCATGTAGCAACATTGCTTTTTCTTTGATGAACAACACAAGGTGTCTTACCTTTTGCTCGCCTGGACGTATGTCTAAAAGTTCTGGATTTGGACATTTGACAAATGTATCACACCACTTAGCTTTTAATCTAAAACCAAATGCACAAATAAATCAACAAAATGGCAAACAGACAGGACATAAACATTACAAATCAGAGGAATTACAGCTTTACAGTATTGTACTAACAACTAAACAAGTTGAAATAAACAGACAAAATTACTTACATTTCAAAACAGCCCAGTGCAATACTGGTGATGATGACTGCAGCAATACTGAGGCAGATGATGACAGCCAAGGGCAGGGCGATGCAGCTGTGAAGTGACAAAACTGGTGTGTAGCTTTAAATCTTGAATTTGGGTTATTTTAACAGCATCCAAAATGTCAGTTTATGTTACTTTCCAACCTCTGTTAGTATGTTGCATCAGCAACTCTAGATCTGTTGTGAAACTATACAGGATTTCCGGCATCTTATTCTACTAAAATTAAATTTAGTGATAGTAAAAATTTTGTTTAGATGGATTAAATTATAAACTTCTTGTCATGTGTAACAACGGTACTGAAAACTGATTTGTGTTGTGGAGATGCAGCTAAAGGCCCCATAAATGTTTCATTTTTTTTTATCTTCAGTTCTGAGTGTTAATGGACAAAGGCTTAACGATAAATGCCATGTCAAAGTGTGTATTTTACATCTCTTTTAAACAGTATAAGAAAAAATATGTTTTAAAACCTTCTCAACACGCACAGTGCATCAATATTAATGTTAATAATGAGCAACAACACCGCTGCTTGATAATGCAGTGCTTCTCCCTGTTGAATACAACATCATATACAACATGCTTTGACTGTAGGCTACTTCTCAGGCTGATTCAGTTGTTTGAAATACATTTCAAATCGATAGTGACATTAATCATTACTATATCTGATTGATCTGATTTGAAAAAAAAAGGAGAAACCAGTATCCATCGTTGAGAGTCAGATTGTATTCAGAGCAGTTTTGTGCTTTAAAGTCACAAGACATCGTATCATCGTAGTCGTTTGAACAAACAAGATTTAGGCCTTCATGTTCTTCAGAAAATAGGATAGCTACTGTAGATGACAAAAAATAAAAATGTTTTACCATTACTGTCAGTGTAATAGTCAAGCTATGATCAAAACACATGTTTTTAAGACTCTCAAAGTAAGCTTTTGTAGAATAGGCTACACCTGATAAGATTTTAATTACCTATTGTACCAAACATTTAAATACATCTTAACAGCAATCTTAACAATCATAGGAAAAATACAAGTAAAATGAATCTAACGGAAATAGGAGGTGATGTAAATATGTTGATGAACAATACCTTTTGAACAGACTCCAGCGATGTCATTGTTTCCTCCTGATATTCAACAGTGAACCTATAGCAAGATGTGAAGATGGCAGCCAAGGTGGTGGTGAAGTCAGGTCTCCATCAGCAGCATCCATTTGGTCGTATACAGGATCTCAGGTTCAAGTTCTCCTGATGAATAATAATAAAACACTGAATTAACAACAATTCTATTACGTTAAAGTACTATTTTCTATGTGAAAACTCAGAAGCTTACACAACAGAGACAATGTCGTTTTTGAGTTAGTACATGAGAACAGATCTAAGCAGATGACTGCTGAGATGCTTGTGGTTAAGCCACACAGTCTGGTGGTAGACGGTAGACTGTCAGACCATTTTGTCTTCTCTATCAGACCTAACGTTAGAATAATTAACTATTAAGTTACAGCGATGAAAAAAACAGGGTGATGTTCTCACTGTGAACTAGTACAACAGTGTTGAGTTAGCCAGGGGGAGACAAAGGCTAAACAGACTTCACAGTGCCCTCACATGTCCTATGAAGGCAGAATTTATAAAGCTAACATCTGTAACGTTAAGACGTTTTGACAAGGTAGATTAGTAACATGAAACTGCTTCAGTTTAACACAATGCAGTCGGGATAACTATGGATTTCTGTTGGCTAACAGACTACTAGCTAACATAATAATGTTACACAGCACACTTCTGAGCAGCCAGCAATCGATGTGAATAACTACAAAACCTAGCTTGGTGTAACATTAATGTCTGGTATTAGTCAGGACCGAATGTTTTAATGGTGAAGACACTTACTGGTCAGCTGCTCATGGTGACTCCTGCTACTGCTCCGGACTGATGCTAATGCTAACGTTAACGTTACTACTTACCACGCTGCAAGAAGTTCACTGTCCACACTAGAAAAAATATCCGTTGAACAGATGTCTTTGTGGTCTCCCTTATCTCCCAGTGCTCAATTCTGAATGTTCCGAGTTTGTTGCGTCCTTTATTTCAAAGGACTCTGCAGTTAAACGCACAATATGTAATTTCAGCCGCTAGGGGTCTCTCAATCAAAACAATAACTTAAGACAGCGTGTGATGACGGTGTGAAGTTGCAAGGGATCATGGGAGTTGTTGTCTTCCTTGTTAAATAACCAGCTTCACCGGGATACGATTACTCCGAAATTCATGGTTCAGGGTGTTTTTACCAGGAGCCGAATTATCCGCAGAGGTCCCCTCCTCTCCAGAAAAACGGACCCGCTGATTACAGGTAAAAACAATGAATAAAGCAGTTTCATCTAAGAGATCGGTGTTTCTCCGACGATGTACGGCGAACCACTGACGTCAGATACAGGCTGTTAGCTGAGCTGCTGCTAACACTTTAGCGGTTTATATCTCTTTATAACTTTTCATTCAGACGTTCGTCCGGTTTCTCACGGGATGTTGATCTTATGTTGATTTTATTTTATGCGCTGCATAGATTTTCTTGTGCGCTGAGAATGTGCGAGCAGTCCGCGATTGCGCATGTCTATGGGATTCAATAACAACCATGAATTGACCACCTGAAAACCTTGAAACCCCCTGCTTTATATGATTTATTATTATTATTATTATTGTTATTATTATTTTAGCAATTTATACAAGACAATCATGTCAATGATACATTGATCATTTAAGAATTCAATTTCAGACCAACAGATGGGAGCAGAGTTACAGAAAAATGTGACATATTAACTTCTCTACATGTTGTAATATGGAGCAGTTAATCTCTGTGATGAAAATAAAATAATTTAAAAAATGATTAAAAAACATTATGCACTTTTCACATCAAAGGTAGCCAAGAAGTCATAACATTGCACTCAGTTATACAATGAACCATTAAATGCAGTGCAAAGTAGATTACTGAGAGTAGTAGAAATGTATAAAACAGCCTTAAAAACAGTCATGTTACAGATTGGTGTATTAAATCAGAAATTCCCTGAAAATGACTCAACACTGATTATTGATGTAGACTGGACAGCAGAGATGAAAGAGAGAAAAGGTCTTTGGTCATCAGAGAGACACTGACCATCCTGGACTGGTGCTTGCATGTCAGGACAGGTCATTATGTCACCTTCACTGGGATGGTACGTAGAGTCACAAAACATCTCAGAACTATTCATCCTTATCTGACAGCTGGGAATGGATCGAATAGGTCATGTTGTCAAAGTCAGTGGATTGAGGGGATTTCTTTAATTCATTGGCTGTGACACAAGGGTTGTAGGTAGTGGAGAACAAACCACTATCTTTGTTTGATTCTGTGAGCAGAGGGGCTGTCATTGATGATTTGGACTAATATGGGTGACGGCTTTACTGAGGGCATCCTTAACGCCGGCCATGATGTCAGCAGGTTGTATGTTTGCACAAGAGGAGCCGGTACTCATTCCACTGCTGAAAACATTACAACACAAAGGGATTACAGCTTTTTAGTATTGCACTAACATGGAAACAAAGACCAGAGAAAATTATTTTCATTTCAAAACAGTGCAGTACAACAATGGTGATGATGAATGCAGCAATACTGAGGCAGATGACGACAGCCAAGAGTAGGACGTGACGGGACGCAGCTGTTGAAGTGACAAGATTGGTGTGTAGCTTTAAATCTTGAACCAGATTTGGGTTTTTTTTAACAGCATCCACAATGTCAGTTTATGTTACTTTCCAACCTCTGTAAGTAAGATTTCTGTTTTGGAGATGCAGCTAAAAGCCCCCAAAATGTTTCATTTTTTTCTATCTTCAGTTCTGAGTGTTAAACGCACAATATGTAATTTCAGCCGCTAGGGGTCTCTCTATCAAAACAATAACAACAGACGGAGTGTGATGACGCTGTGAAGTAGCATAGGGATCATGGGAGTTGTTGTCTTCAGTGTTAAATAATCAGCTTCATGCTGACAGGATAACTCGGATGTTCATGGTTCAGGATGTTTATATCGACAGCCGAATTACTCGCCGAGGTCTCCTCCTCTCCAGAACAAACAGACCCGGCGATTACAGGTCAAAACACTGAATAAAGCTGTTTCATCTAAAAGATCGGTGTTTCTCCGACGATGTACAGCGACCCACGGACGTCAGATACAGGCTGTTAGCTGAGCTGCTGCTAACACTTGTTTATCAATCTTATAACTTACATCCAGACGTTCGTCCGGTTTCTCACGGGAGCCAAATTATCCGCAGAAGTCTCCTCTTCTCCAAAGTCAAACGTACACGCAGATTAAAATCATTAAAATATTGATTAAAACTGTTTTACCTAAAAATTCAGTGTTTCTCCTACAAAGTTTGGTGATGGACGGACGTCAGATACAGGCTGTGAACTGAGCTCATGGGAGCCGAATTATCCGCAGAGGTCTCCACTTCTCCAAAAACAAAAAGCACACGCAGTTTAAAATCGTTAAAATATGAATTAAAGTTGTTTTACCTTAAAAATCAGTGTTTCTCCGACGATGTTTATTGACCACCGGACGGCTGTTAGCTGAGCTGCTGCTAACACTTGTTTATTAATCTGAATAACTTTACATCCAGAAGTTCGTAAGGTTTCTCCCGGGACCGAATTATCCGCGCAGGTCTCCACTTCTCCAAAAATTGTTTAAAAAAAATATTTAAAACTGTTTCACCTAAAAAAAATCAATATTTCTCTGGCTATGTTTGGTGATCACAGACTTCTTGGAAGGGCTGTTAGCCGAGCTGCTACTAACGTTTGCCCAGTTGATTTCTTGATAACGTCCAGAGACTAAAATCCTTCTTCCGGCTATATATAGTTATAGATATAGTTAAAAACGACCTAAGTTTATCATGAAAATGTGGCTTAAAAGTGAATAAAAGTCCATTTATAACAGTTTGTGTGGAACACACACAATGCTGATGTATTATCTTGCAGTGTGTAAGTTATTCTTTGGTAGACGCCATTGCAGCGGACAAACATAGCGCAGACTCATGCAACTTGTGCTAACTTCTGCTAACGTTAGTTTACTCTGTGTTGACGTATGACGCTATTGACATGCGACTAAATGAAACGGTCCGTTGCATTTATTAAATTACATATTTCTCTGGGTTTGAAAATTGTTGGAAGCAATAGGGATAATGTAAGTACACAACTCAACATCATATATAACATAGGTCTAGTTGTTTTTAGACATTTTAATGCAGAATAATTACATATTATACCTTTTAATGGACAAAGGCTAAATGATAAATACCATGTCAAAGTATGTATTTTACATCTCTTTTCCAACAGCATAAGAATAATATACAGTCAAATGCTTTAAAGTGAAAAAAAGATTGTAAAGAAAATACTCACAAGTTCTGAATTCATACTCTTCACTGCGGCCACTGACCAGGCCACTTATGCTTGTGTAGCTTTTCATGCTGACCAGGTACGTTGTACTTGGCTCCAACTCTTTCCCGAGTATATCATAGGAATTCAGTCCATCAATTATAGTTGTGGTGATATTTTCAGATACCTGGTGAAGAAAAACAAAATAAAACGAGAATTCTGAAAATGTAGTTTCTTTAACTTTTTCCTAAAACAACAATAGACCATTATTTAATAATAACAATAATAATAACAATCACTTAGCAGCATAGTAGAAGGCTACATTTCAAACTGCTAAACAACCTGACAGTAGTTGGGTGCAAATAAGTTTTAAAACCTTCTCAACACACACAGTGCATCAATATCAATGCATCTTTATCATACATTCACATTTCTACAGTGCATGCATTTTATCTGCATGGCCACTCATTTTTATTTGAAGTGTTTGACAAGTAGACTGAAAGACTGTAAAGTCATCTGTAAAGTCACTGTTTTCTGACACTTCTCCTACCTCTGCTGTGTCTCCTTTTTTACGGTAAGTCACTTCAGCAGTCAATGTGCTTCTCAAACTGTTTGGTTTAAAGTTTGCCATCCACTTAACTTCAAAATTCCCGTTGGATTCATTCACTGAGAAGATTGTTGGTGCTCTGGGCTTTACTGTAGAACAGAAACAGGAAAAGTTCATCCGGTCTGTTCCTGGCAGCTGCAGATTTATAGATTTAAACAGTAATTCAATGCAGAGAATGAAATTCCCTGCAGAGAAAAATGTAACTTGAATTACTCTTGCTTCTGTCAGTTCCCTGTTTTGAGAGAAATATTAAATTTTATAAATGTTTATATGAAGAATGGCTCTTGTAGGTTCACTAGTATCCTCGACGCTGATGTGTTTGGACTCCACTCTTTGGCCCCCTTTGAAAACTACTGCTGTATGGCTCTCCCCATATACAAGTGTCATTTTGACAGAGCAACAACACCGTCCAGTGTCACACTGCTCGATAATGCAGCGCTTCTCCCTGTTGAATACAACATCATATACAACATGCTTTGACTGTAGGCTACTTCTCAGGCTGATTCAGTTGTTTGAAATACATTTCAAATCGATAGTGACATGAATCATTTCTGTATCTGATTGATCTGATTTGGAAAAAAAAGGAGAAACCAGTAACTCACCCATGTCCATCGTTGCTCCGGAGAGTCAGATTGTATTCCGAGCAGTTTTGTGCTTTAAAGTCACAAGACATCGTTTCGTCGTAGTCGTTGGTACAAACAAGATTTAGGCCTGTTTCATTATGAAGATCTACACGAAACAGATATGACGAGACAAGACTGATCATGAGGATGAGTTATTGTATAAAAAGACTATTTAAAACTGCCCACATGTCCATGTTATACGTACCAGAGAGAGCCACAGAGGCGATGTTTCCTAAAAGAAACAGGATCAGAGACATCTTATCGCAAACTCGCCTGAAACCAAACAGAAAATCACTTATTTTATTTTCTATAATCCAGAAAATTCCATAATTTAAGTAACACAACTAAATCCAACAACATGATCACCTGTTAAACACCATGCTGAACGACTTACTCGCTTATTTCCCTCGAAAACAGCAACTCCAAATCAGGTGCGACCTGTTTCGTTGAAGCAGTGCGTGCAGTTTGCTGCGTGAGACCTTCCTGATATGGAAAGCTGTTAACTGGAAACGATATTATTTTTCCTAGGATAACGAAGTCATGACCCACCCTATTATGACTCTAACTCTACTCCTAATCTAACCAGTCCAACCAACGAAGGCACCGAGTAATAGCCAATCAGAGACAGAGTAGGGCTGGTCATTACTTTGTCATTTCTAAGAAAAAAATATTTGGTTTACTGGAAATGTTGCGCCACAAATTCAAAGGACGTGCGCCCTACTCCCTTTCCTTTCCAAGGGACGCTTGTTATAGATTCTCTCAACTTGTTCTTGTTATCTAAACAGCATTTGTTGTGTATCTGTGCTGCAGCAGGGATACATACTTTTCATTGGATATTTTTGTTTTGTTATGCCAGAGAGACATACAGTATGTTTTTGTCTTTCATATATATATATATACACACACACCACACACACACACCACACACACACACACACACACACACACACACACACACACACACACACACATATATATATATATTAGAAAGAAGAATAGAAATAGAAAGCCTGCAGGGCCATTATATTGTAGATTCTGTACAACAAAATTATTACTTACAATTGTGCAATAAAAACACAGTCTCACATAATCATACAACACAAGTAAAATATATTTTTTTTAAACGGTAAAGTGTATATGAAAATAGGTGTAGTATATACCGGAGTAATATGCAACATTGCACATAAATAGATGATTATTGCACAGTGTGAAGTCAAGAGAATTATATTTAATCTGAACATATATAATTGATAAATATATCACTGAACAGAACTCTCCATGCACAGCCAGTATTTTCAATCAGGTGTTGGTCAGTCGCAGGAACATCTGAGGCGGAGATGAAAACGAACCACCGCACACTGAAATGACTTTACTGTGACTTTATGAGGAGGAGCGAACAACACGTTTCGCCTGCAGCTTCTTCAGGTTCGCTCTGTTCGCTCCTAATGAAGCCACAGTAAAGTCATTTCAGTATGCGGTGATAAATTTATCAGTCATGTCATGATATTAAGTTAACAGCTGAGTACATTTGTGTAATGTGTATTGGACAATTTATACTGTCTCAAAGCTTTAAATTATTATTATTATTAGCATTTTACACAAAACGGGCAATTCATCAATCATTTATGAATTCTGTGAATTATACTTAAAAGTTTTATATTCTGTGTATAATAAGTAGGCTGACTACATGAAGTTACTGTGGCAGCAGTATCCATTTCAGACCATCAGATGGAGACAGAGTTACAGTAAAATGTGACAGATTTTACTGTGTTGCCATTATACTTTTGAAGTCTAACTATTACATTAAATTATTATCATTACATTATTTGTGTTCCTCATACTAATCGTTTTCATAGTAAACAAATGCAGAAGAGGTGCACTTCACAAAAGATCTCTGTGTTGCCAACATACAGAAGATGTATGTGTCACGTACAAATTTTGCATGCAATGACTGTCAGTATCCAGGCCTGTCTGATAAAGTCACTGTGCATTGCATACACTGCTGGATTAAACTAAATAAAAGACAACTGATATACTGCTGTGATCTCACTGTAAATTCTGCTTGTCACAGTACACATTTTACATTTAGGAGTACGTCTGATTTTTATTTCATATGTGAATAAATGTCTTTGTGTTTTATTTCAGCTGCATGTATTCTCAAAATATGTAAATTGTCCAGCTGGTCAAATCCTCAAACACCAAACAATCCCACCCTCCTGCCCCTCAAATTGCATTAAACTTTTCTGTTGGTAATTTTCCTTTTGTTTACACTTTTGAATGATCTACCCTTCCTGTCCGGATACCCAGTTTCAACAGAAAATATGTCAAATTAAAGAGTAATACTTCTTTCGAAATACGGTCTTTCACAACTTGCTACCTCTGAGGCTGTAAGTTGCAAACATGTCGTGGGAAACAAAAGCTGAATTGTTGCTGGAACAGTATTGAGGACAAAATCCAATAATGTTTTAACTTATCACAGTTTTTCTCACATTTCTTGAAAATATGCTCCATTTCCAAAAACTCTAAACACAAATGCATAACTGCAAACTTATCTTCACAAACTTCAAACGTCCATGTCAAAACCAAACTCTCCACTTGAAATCGTGTTATCTTACATCTAAACCAAACTTTGCCTCCAGACATCACACAAACGCCATCAAATACACACACACACACACACACACACACACACACACACTACAAACGATTACACACTGGTGACAGTGTGTAAGTGATCAAGAAAAACTGTAATAACAAAATGTATGATAGTTTTTGGTTAAAGGGTTGACTCACTCACATAAAAACTAAATTCACTTACTACTTGTGCTATTACACAAAAATCCAATTTTCAAACTACATTCACGAAACCTCCGCATCTTTTTTGCAAAAATCAAACATTTGCCTCAAAACAGTTTTATCATCAAGTGATTCATTCAGCCTCAGTATCACGTCGATGTGCTGGGTCAGGCCAGAGGACATTGTCTACATCACAGGCAATGGGGAAAAAACCCTCTGGTGCAGTGGCGGACTCAGGCTGTCTCAGGGGCAGGGGTGAAAAAATATAAAGGGCTCCCCCACTTCACAATATTTTCTCCCATACACTGTACTCTATAGGGCACATTTTTTTAGTTGAAAGGAGACCAAATTCTGCACTACAGTATGTGAGACTTAGGGGAACCCTAAATTGCACTTTTTCCCTTTTTTTGTTCACTAGAAGGGCAGCCATACAAAACCTCCAGCTTCCCCCATTACAACAGCATCATAGGGCACTACATTACATCCTCTTCATTTAAAGGGAACATCATCTTTTCTCATCTTTGGGGGTTCTTTACAGAGCACTATCACATTTTCTTCCACTGAGTGGGCACCATGAGGACTCTTGATTCCAGATTGTCACATATAGAGGCATTTCATCCTGATTTACCCATAATTAGACAGTCGTTAAGACCTTTGTATGTTTTTTTGATTGTGTGAGCACCTTAGAGAGCATTTCATGATACTGTAGGGGCAAATTAGAAGGCATTTTATCATACTACCTTAAGGGGAATTTATTATACCGTGGGGGCACCTTGGAGGGCACTTTATCATACTGTGGGGGCACTTTAGAGGGCAATTTATTATACTGGGGGTACCTTAGAGGGCAGGAGTAGTAGTCAGGATGCTCTCTCTGCTCATGATCCTGCTGCTCATGAAAAGTGTTGGGTGTTATATGGCCCCAAGGTGGCAAGACGGCAGAGAACCCCACAATTACTTATAGCAGCACAAAGTGTCACCTTGCCATCACACTGGCCAGGGATCTCTTCAATGGCCCATTTGGCCGATGCTGTAGTGATGTACTGAAATATCTGTATACACTAAATTTTCAATGACTAAAACAAAAAAAAAGACCTCTTCTCTGAATCTCCTGATGGTGGCCACAAAAATTCTGCTAAGACTGGGTTGTCCTTCCATTAACAAGAACGGGGTTTATCACAGCTGCTAGAATTTGATCTGAAACAACTGCTCTCAGTCATGATCTTCCTCCTCCTCTTCTGTCTCTCAGATTGTTTAAATCCATTGTTGGCATCAATCTTCAACTCATTCATGACATTTGTGCACTCTGAACTGATTTATTTTGGTTTCATGACATCATTAGCAACAAGTGTGATGACAAGTGCTATGACATTTGTGCTCTAATTGTTTTTAACTTCTTCCACTTGTGGTCACCATTATGCATCAGAAGTGTATCACTTTGCAAAATGTGTTTTAGTGAGTGAAGATGTGTTTTAGAGTTTTGCAAAAAGAGCAGATGGGCTCAGGCCACTGAACATTTGGTTCAGAGAAGGGTGTTTTAGTGTTTTAACAGGTCAGGAAAACTGTAACTCATAAATCACTAAAATGATTTTGTTCTAAAGCCATAGGCCTAATGGTCTAATGTTAGAGGTCTGATATGTTTAAAGGATTATAATGTTTCATGAACTTGAATAAAAATAATGTGCCAAAAAAGTTTAATTCTGTTTCTACCAAAGGGCATTTTGATGATTTTATATTTCATACAGAAACATTTTGCACTTTCACATCAAAGGTAGCCAAGAAGTCAAAATATTGCGTACAGTTATATGATCAATTGTTCATAAGGTGCCAAGCAGATTACCGAGAGAAGAAAAATGTGAAAAACAGCCTTAAAAACAGTCATGTTACAGGTTTGTGTATTAAAGCAAAATTTTCCTAAAATTGACTCAACATTACAAACTGTGATAGTCACTGTCTGTGATTATTGGTGTAGACTGGCCAGCTGAGTTGAAAGAGAGAAAAGGTCTTTGGTCATCAGAGAGACACTGACCATCCTGGACTGGTGCTTGCTTGTCAGGACTGCACTGATACGACATGTCTGTTGGCATAAGACATGAAACCACTGCTGGTAAAATGATATTTTGTTGTGTTGCTAGTGCTTGCATATCAGGACAGGTCATCATGTCACCTTCACTGGGATGGTACGCACAGTCACAAAACATCTCAGCCTGCGTCTGATTCTCAGAACTATTCATCCTTATCTGACAGCTGGGAATGCGTATCAAATAGGCCATGTTGTCAAAGTCAGTGGATTGAGGAGAATTCTTTAAGTCATCAGCTGTGACACAAGGATTGTAGGTAGTGGAGAGTAAACCACTGTCTTCATTTGATTCTGTGAGCGGAGGGGCTGTCATTGATGATTTTGGACCTATGTGGGTGAAGGCTTTACTGAGGGCATCCTGAACGCCGGCCTTGATGTCAGCAGGTTGTATGTTTGCAGAAGAGGAGCCGGTACTCATTCCACTGCTGCTTTCTGTCAGTGATCCCTTCAACCTGAATACACAGAATAAAAAACATCATTTACAATCGCAACACCTTGAAGAAAAAATCATACTAGACATGTCTTGAGTTGGTGATCCACCAGTGCAGCTGTACTTACTGTCGTTCACTGTTATTTACAACAGCAGTGTCAATGAAGACAGAGGAGAAGCTGGTTTGTAATGGCTTTAAGACCTGCAACAAGAAGAATATAAAGAATTAAATTAAAATCTTCAGATCTGAAACATTTTAGTTAAACAGATCATGCATTAAGAGTTTAAGTAGGGTTTAAATTAATAATAATTACAAGTTTCAAGGATTTGCTGAATGTTACTGTAGAAAGACATTAAATAAATAGATCAACAATAATAGAAGCTGTGTGTTTTTCATGTAGCAACATTGCTTTTTCTTTGATGAACAACACAAGGTGTCTTACCTTTTGCTCGCCTGGACGTATGTCTAAAAGTTCTGGATTTGGACATTTGGCAAATGTATCACACCACTTAGCTTTTAATCTAAAACCAAATGCACAAATAAATCAACAAAATGGCAAACAGACAGGACATAAACATTACAAATCAGAGGAATTACAGCTTTACAGTATTGTACTAACAACTAAACAAGTTGAAATAAACAGACAAAATTACTTACATTTCAAAACAGCCCAGTGCAATACTGGTGATGATGACTGCAGCAATACTGAGGCAGATGATGACAGCCAAGAGCAGGGCATGACGGGATGCAGCTGTGAAGTGACAAGATTGGTGTGTAGCTTTAAATCTTGAACTAGATTTGGGTTATTTTAACAGCATCCACAATGTCAGTTTATGTTACTTTCCAACCTCTGTTAGTATGTTGCATCAGCAACTCTAGATATGATCATTTCTGTCAAGATCAAATTCTTGAGTATATATATGGTATATGTTGTGATACTATACAGGATTTCTGGCATCTTATTCTACTAAAATTAAATTTAATAGAATAAAATGGATTAAATTATAAACTTCTTGTCATGTGTAACAGTGGTACTGAAAACAGATTTCTATTTTGGAAATGCAGCGAAAAGCCCCAAAATGTTTCATTTTTTTCTATCTTTGGTTCTGAGTATTAATGGAAAAAGGCTAAATGATAAATACAGTGTCAAAGTATGTATTTTACATCTCTTTTCTAACAGCATAAGAATAATATACAGTCAAATGCTTTAAAGTGAAAAAAAGATTGCAAAGAAAACACTCACGAGTTCTGAATTCATACTCTTCACTGCAGTCACTGACCAGGCCACTTATGCTTGTGTAGCTTTTCATGCTGACCAGGTATGTTGTACTTGACTCCAAGTCTTTACCGAGTATATCATAGGAATTCAGTCCATCGATTATAGTTGTGGTGATATTTTTAGATACCTGGTGAAGAGAAACAAAATAAAACGAGAGTTCTGAAAATGTAGTTTCTTTAACTTTTTCCTACAACAACAACAGACCATTATTTAATAATAATAATCACTGAGCGGCACAGTAGACATCTACATTTTAAACTGCTAAACAGCAACCTGACAGTAGTTGGGTGCAAATAAGTTTTAAAACCTTCTCAACACACACAGTGCATCAATATCAATGCATCTTTATCATACATTCACATTTCTACAGTGCATGCATTTTAGCTGCATGGCCACTCATTTTTATTTGAAGTGTTTGACAAGCAGACTGAAAGACTAAAAGATCTGTAAAGTCACTGTTTTATGACACTTCTCCTACCTCTGCTGTGTCTCCTTTTTTATGGTAAGTCACTTCAGCAGTCAATGAGCCTCTCAAACCGTTGTTTTTACAGTTTGCCTTCCACTTAACTTCAAAATTCCCGTTGGATTCCTCCACTGAGATGATTCTTGGTGCTCTGGGCTTTACTGTAGAACAGAAACAGGAAAAGTTCATCCGGTCTGTTCCTGGCAGCTGCAGATTTATAGATTTAAACAGTAACTCAATGCAAAGAATGAAATTCCCTGCAGGGAAAAATGTAACTTGAATTACTCTTGCTTCTGTCAGTTCCCTGTTTTGAGAGAAATATTAAATTTTACAAATGTTTATATGAAGAATGGCTCTTGTAGGTTGGACAGTTATTAAAAAAAAAAGTCAGCTCACTAGTATAGTTGACGCTGATGTGTTTGGACTCCACACTTTGGTTCCCTTTGAAAACTACTGCTGTATGGCTCTCCCTATATACAAGTATCATTTTGACAGAGCAACAACACCGTCCAGTGTCACACTGCTCGATAATGCAGCACTTCTCCCTGTTGAATACAACATCATATACAACATGCTTTGACTGTAGGCTACTTCTCAGGCTGATTCAGGTGTTTGAAATACATTTCAAATCGATAGTGACATGAATCATTTCTGTATCTGATTGATCTGATTTGAAAAAAGGAAAAAGGAGAAACCAGTAACTCACCCATGTCCATCGTTGCTCCGGAGAGTCAGATTGTATTCAGAGCAGTTTTGGGCTTTAAAGTCACAAGACATCGTTTCGTCGTAGTCATTGGTACAAGCAAGATTTAGGCCTGTTTCATTATGAAGATCTACACGAAACAGATATGACGAGACAAGAGCGATCATGAGAATGAGTTATTGTATAAAAAGATTATTTAAAACTGTCCACATGTCCATGTTATACGTACCAGAGAGAGCCACAGAGGCGATGTTTCCTAAAAGAAACAGGATCAGAGACATCCTATCGCAAACTCGCCTGAAACCAAATAGAAAATCACTTATTTTATTTTCTATAATCCAGAAAATTCCTTTATTTCAGTAACACAACTAATTCCAACAACATGATCACCTGTTAAACACTATGCTGAACGATTTATTCGCTTATTTCCCTCGAAAACAGCACTCCAACTCAAGTCTGATCATTCAGTAGGAGGCGTGCAGTTTGCTGCGTGAGTCTTTCTTTATATGGAAAGCTGTTCACTGGAAATGTTACGCCACAGATTCAAGTGAAGCGCTTCCTACTTCTGTTTCCTCATTTAAAAAAAAATGTAATGTACACACTTCAGCTGACATCAGATTTTAGTAAAATACTGTAAATGGAGCAACCAAAACAATTTAAGAAAATAATAATAATAATAATAATAATAATAATAATAATAATAATAATAATAATAATAATAATAATGAATTTGTAGACAAACGCGTATTTTTGATAGCTAAAGTCGAATTTGAGTGTGCTCTAAGGTTTTATTATATTTATCCACTGGTGACAGATTCTCTCAACTTTAATTCCATTGAGGAGAACAGACTGTGATAGACTAGTTCTTGTTATCTGAACAGCATTTGTTGTGTTTCTGTGCTGCTGCAGGGTTTCATACTTTGATACATTAGTGGGACATGCAGAGATGGAACAGTAATTTTTTAAGTCTGGGGATTAGGGTGGGCCATGAGCACCCCCACCCTGACCATCGCCCGTTCAATACCACAAATCAAAATGAATTCTATGTCTTTCTATATTTTCTTCACCACTATATGCAAATAATCTTGAGTTCAAAATGTGCATTGTAGCACTGCACCCTTCACCCCAAACACTATATTCACCAGCATTCACATACCATAGTATTAATCAATGAATTGAGACTTTCTAGTGTCAAAAATATGAAGAATAAGACTTTAATTTTATTTTTTCTTATTTCATCTTTGATACACAAGAACACAAAAACTGAGCTACATTGTCCAACTTGACCATACCCATTACTCAAACCCAGTGTCAGTGGGTGAAACTGGCAAGAACACAGCAACTTTCACATTAGAAAAATAATACTCAACTCAAACCTGGTGTCAGAAATAACAAATTGTCCTTTTTGCTTAATATTAAATAAAACTTTCATACCTCTGATATGTCTTTACACTCCCTTTAGGCAAGGTTAAATCTTTGTTAAGCATTTATAGATTTTCAAAAAAAGTATAAGTCCACTCAGTAAATAATAACATTTTTGTGACATTACATATGAATTTATCCAAACATATTTGATGGATAGAAAATAAATGTATTTGTCATGATATCATGTTAACAGCTGAATTCTTATAGTACGATTTCTACAGTCTCAAAGCTTTAAATGAGAGGTTTTCATAGTAGGAGGTGGTCCAGCCTAAATGTGTGTGATTTGATTAAAGACATACTTCAGATATATAGTAGTTTTGGGGAATTTTACTTATTTCACTTTCCCAGAGTCAGAAACTAATAAATGCATTTAGACAGACCTAGTATGTGTGTTTGGTGTAGTCTGAAGTATGTCAAACAGCAATATCAATCTATCTTGGCTCAATTAGTGATTGTCTATGGGATTCAATAACAATCATGAATTGACCACCTGAAAACCTGGAAAACCCCTGCTTTAAATAATTTATTAATATTAATATTATTTCAGCAATTTATACAAGACAATCATGTCGATGATACATTGATCATTTAAGAATTCAATTTCAGACCAACAGATGGGAGCAGAGTTACATTAGAATGTGACATATTAACTTCTCTACATGTTGTAATGTGGAACAGTTAATCTCCGTGATGAAAATAAAATAATAAATAATAATAATAATAATAAAAAACATTATGCACTTTTCACATCAAAGGTAGCAAATAAGTCAAAACATTGCACTCAGTTATACAATGAACCATTAAATGCAGTGGAAAGTAGATTACTGAGAGTAGAAAAATGTATAAAACAGCCTTAAAAATAGATATGTTACAGATTGGTGTATTAAATCAGAAATTCCCTGAAAATGACTCAACACTACAAACTGTGATAGTCACTGTCTGTGATTATTGATGTAGACTGGTCAGCAAAGATGAAAGAGAGAAAAGGTCTTTGGTCATCAGAGAGACACTGACCATCCTGGACTGGTGCTTGCATGTCAGGACAGGTCATTATGTCACCTTCACTGGGATGGTACGTAGAGTCACAAAACATCTCAGAACTATTCATCCTTATCTGACAGCTGGGAATGGATCGAATAGGTCATGTTGTCAAAGTCAGTGGATTGAGGAGATTTCTTTAAGTCATCGGCTGTGACACAAGGGTTGTAGGTAGTGGAGAACAAACCACTGTCTTTGTTTGATTCTGTGAGCAGAGGGGCTGTCATTGATGATTTGGACTAATATGGCTGACGGCTTTACTGAGGGCATCCTTAACGCCGGCCGTGATGTCAGCAGGTTGTATATTTGCACAAGAGG
The DNA here is from genome assembly GCA_029490765.1 of Euthynnus affinis. Taxonomy (NCBI): domain Eukaryota; kingdom Metazoa; phylum Chordata; class Actinopteri; order Scombriformes; family Scombridae; genus Euthynnus; species Euthynnus affinis. Next base: position 18,084,867 of record CM055839.1, read on the forward strand.
AGCTGGTACTCATTCCACTGCTGAAAACATTACAAAACAGAGGGATTACAGCTTTATAGTATTGTACTAACATGGAAATAAGGAACAGAAAAAAATTACTTACACTTCACAACAGTGCAGTACAACAATGGTGATGGTGAATGCAGCAATACTGAGGCAGATGACGACAGCTAAGAGTAGGACGTGACGGGACGCAGCTGTGAAATTACAAGATTGGTGTGAAGCTTTAAATCTTGAACCAGATTTGGGTTATTTTAGCAGCATCCACAATGTCAGTTTATGTTACTTTCTAACCTCTGTAAGTATGTTGCATCAGCAACTCTAGATATGATCATTTCTGTCAAGATCAAATCCATGAGTATATATATGGTATGTGTTGTGATACTATACAGGATTTCCGGCATCTTATTCTACTAAAATTAAATTTAGTGATCGTAAAATTTTGTTTAGATGGATTAAATTATAAACTTCTTGTCATGTGTAACAACGGTACGGAAAACAGATTTCTGTTGTGGAGATGCAACTAAGAGCCCCAAAATGTTATTTTTAGTATGAGAAAAAAAGTACAGTACAGTCTGTAGTGACTACTGGAAACAAAGTAAAAAAGTCGCCGTGAGGCAGAGGTAGGGCCTTGTTTGCTGATTGTCTGAGACACTACCATAAAGATTCACTGAGATCAAAAAATACATTTAATAACTTTTATTAACGAAAAAGATCAACTTAATATAACATGCACAAAATATACTGAAAATAATCATAGCAATCAGATGCAAAACAAAAGATACGGTGACCCGATCAGCCTTTCTCTCTTTCTTACCAGCTGCCATGCAGGTGAACAGGTGCTTATATTAATCATAGGAATATCACTGCCCATTTCCATGTGACCTGATTATCAGTCATTGTGAATGTGCAATAATAAATAAACCAAATAACCCAAAATATAAACTATCAAAAAATTAATTTGCAATTCATTCTAAATTCACAATTTATCCATTCATGGCTCTGTAGGATATTTCTCAGCCTACACAGTCAAATGCTTAAAAAATGATGAAAAGACTGTAAAGAAAACACTCACGAGTTCTGAATTCATACTCCTCACTGCAGTCACTGACCAGGCCACTTATGCTTGTGTAGCTTTTCATGCTGACCAGGTATGTTGTACTTGACTCCAAGTCTTTACCGAGTATATCATAGGAATTCAGTCCATCGATTATAGTTGTGGTGATATTTTTAGATACCTGGTGAAGAGAAACAAAATAAAACGAGAGTTCTGAAAATGTAGTTTCTTTAACTTTTTCCTACAACAACAACAGACCATTATTTAATAATAATAATCACTGAGCGGCACAGTAGACGTCTACATTTTAAACTGCTAAACAGCAACCTGACAGTAGTTGGGTGCAAATAAGTTTTAAAACCTTCTCAACACACACAGTGCATCAATATCAATGCATCTTTATCATACATTCACATTTCTACAGTGCATGCATTTTAGCTGCATGGCCACTAAAAGATCTGTAAAGTCACTGTTTTATGACACTTCTCCTACCTCTGCTGTGTCTCCTTTTTTACGGTAAGTCACTTCAGCAGTCAATGAGCCTCTCAAACTGTTTTTTTTACAGTTTGCCATCCACTTAACTTCAAAATTCCCGTTGGATTCCTCCACTGAGCTGATTCTTGGTGCTCTGGGCTTTACTGTAGAACAGAAACAGGAAAAGTTCATCCGGTCTGTTCCTGGCAGCTGCAGATTTATAGATTTAATCAGTAACTCAATGCAAAGAATGAAATTCCCTGCAGGGAAAAATGTAACTTGAATTACTCTTGCTTCTACCAGTTCCCTGTTTTGAGAGAAATATTAAATTTTACAAATGTTTATATGAAGAATGGCTCTTGTAGGTTGGACAGTTATTAAAAAAAAAAGTCAGCTCACTAGTATACTTGACGCTGATGTGTTTGGACTCCACACTTTGGTTCCCTTTGAGAACTACTGCTGTATGGCTCTCCCCATATACAAGTGTCATTTTGACAGAGCAACAACACCGTCCAGTGTCACACTGCTCGATAATGCAGCGCTTCTCCCTGTTGAATACAACATCATATACAACATGCTTTGACTGTAGGCTACTTCTCAGGCTGATTCAGTTGTTTGAAATACATTTCAAATCGATAGTGACATGAATCATTTCTGTATCTGATTGATCTGATTTGAAAAAAAAGGAAAAGGAGAAACCAGTAACTCACCCATATCCATCGTTGCTCCGGAGAGTCAGATTGTATTCAGAGCAGTTTTGGGCTTTAAAGTCACAAGACATCGTTTCGTCGTAGTCGTTGGTACAAACAAGATTTAGGCCTGTTTCATTATGAAGATCTACACGAAACAGATATGACGAGACAAGACTGATCATGAGAATGAGTTATTGTATAAAAAGATTATTTAAAACTGTCCACATGTCCATGTTATACGTACCAGAGAGAGCCACAGAGGCGATGTTTCCTAAAAGAAACAGGATCAGAGACATCTCGCAAACTCGCCTGAAACCAAATAGAAAATCACTTATTTTATTTTCTATAATCCAGAAAATTCCTTTATTTCAGTAACACAACTAATTCCAACAACATGATCACCTGTTAAACACTATGCTGAACGATTTATTCGCTTATTTCCCTCGAAAACAGCACTCCAACTCAAGTCTGATCATTCAGTAGGAGGCGTGCAGTTTGCTGCGTGAGTCTTTCTTTATATGGAAAGCTGTTCACTGGAAATGTTACGCCACAGATTCAAGGGAAGCGCTTCCTACTTCTGTTTCCTCAGAAAAAAAGTAATGTGCACACTTCAGCTGACATCAGATCAATTTTAATAAAATACTGTAAATGGTGCAACCAAAACAAAGCTTTAAAAAAAATAGTGAATTAGTGGATAAATTTGCATGTTTTGATAGCTAAAGTCGGATTTAAGTGTGCTCTAAGGTTTTATTATATTTATCCACTGGTGACAGATTCTCTCAACTTTAATTCCATTGAGGAGAACAGACTGTGATAGACTAGTTCTTGTTATCTGAACAGCATTTGTTGTGTTTCTGTGCTGCTGCCGGGTTTCATACTTTGATACATTAGTGGGACATGCAGAGATGGAACAGTAATTTTTTAAGTCTGGGGATTAGGGTGGGCCATGAGCACCCCCACCCTGACCATCGCCAGTTCAATACCACAAATCAAAATGAATTCTATGTCTTTCTATATTTTCTTCACCACTATATGCAAATAATCTTGAGTTCAAAATGTGCATTGTAGCACTGCACCCTTCACCCCAAACACTATATTCACCAGCATTCACATACCATAGTATTAAGCAATGAATTAAGACTTTCTAGTGTCAAAAATATAAAGACTAAGACTTTAATTCTCTTTTTTCTTATTTCATCTTTGATACACACGAACACAAAAACTGAGCTACATTGTCCAACTTGACCATACCCATTACTCAAACCCAGTGTCAGTGGGTGAAACTGGCAAGAACACAGCAACTTTCACATTAGAATAATACTCTACTCAAACCTGGTGTCAGAAATAACAAATTGTCCTTTTTGCTTAATATTAAATACAAAGTTTCATACCTCTGATATGTCTTTACACTCCCTTTACGCAAAAAAAGTATTAGTCCACTCAGTAAATAATAACATTTTTGTGACATTACACAAACCATTTGAGGGGAGGCTCAGTGAATGGAAGTGAAAAAAATTACATTATTTGTTACATTAATTATCAAAAGGAGATCACATTGAATAGCCTAAATGTGTGTGACGTGATTAAAGACATAGTTCAGATACATAGTAGTTTTGGAGAACTTTACTGTTTTTCCCACTTTCCCAGAGTCAGAAACTAATACATGCCTTTACACAGACCTTTATGTGTATTTGATGTAGTCTGAAGTATGTCAAACAGCAATATCAATCTATCTTGGTTCAATGGGTGATGTCTATGGGATTCAATAACATAATCATGAATTGAGGAGGGGTCCAAAGTCTCAGAGTTTGAAAACCCTTGTTTGGTTCATCAATCATTTATGAATTCTATGAATTATATTTAAAAGTTTCATATTCTGTGTATAATAAGTAGACTGACTACGTGAGGTTACTGTAGCAGCAGTATCCATTTCAGACCATCAGATGGAGACAGAGTTACAGTAAAATGTGACAGATTGTCATGTTGCCATTATACTTTTGAAGTTTAACTATTACATTGAATTAAGATCATTATATTCTTTGTGTTCCTCATATTAATAGTTTTCACAGTAACAAATGCAGAAGAGGTGCATTTCACAAAAGATCTCTGTGATGCAAGAGCTCCACTGCTAACATGCGGAAGATGTATGTGTCACATACAAATTTTGCACACAATGACTGTCAGTATCCAGGCCTGTCTGATGAAGTCACTGTGGATTGTATACACTGCTGGATTAAACTGCATGTTCAACAAAAGAAAATTGATATACTGCTGTGATCTCACTGTAAAATCTGTTTGTCACAGTACACATTTCAAATTTAGGAGTACGTCTAATGTTTATTTCATATGTGAATAAATGTGTTTGTGCTCTATTTCAGCTGCACGTAGGTTATTCTCAAAATATGTAAATTGACGAGCTGTTCAAATCTTCACACACCAAACAATCCCATCCTCTAATAAAATATAAATTGACACATTTCTTATATAATTTTCCAGAAACTAAACTTGAAAATCTTTTGTGGTCACTGTGTATCAGTCAGTACTGTTATGGATATTCCATAACTGACCAGAGCCACAAAATGTCAGGTTGTGCTTTTCTCTTCTCAAAGAGGGCATAAAGGCATGGCTGTTTGATAACCAGGAGCCTCACAGAGGCGAACCAAGGCCAGAATGCAGGCCATTGCCAGACGAAACAAGACAAAAACCCGAGATACAAAATGAAGTCACAGATTTATGATTTGGAACTGATGACTCAATTTCTCTGATTTGCTTAAAGGCTGGTTTTGGACTCTGAGGACTCAGACAGATTGGGACCACCGTCCAAGCCAGGACGAGTTTTCTAAAGTTGTCTCCCTTGATCGAGGTTCATTAAAACATTCCCAGAACTTTCAGCAGACTCCTCTTTTAGTTTTTCTTCTTCAAACTGAAAACTGCCGACATCAGCTCAGAAAAATCCACAACAATTTGGCGTCTACGAACAGGATTTCAACAACAACAAAGACAGTAAGCGCAATTTTATTATTATTATTATTATTATTATTATTATTATTATTATTATTGTGCCTTACCATGTTTGCGTTTGACGAAATCACAAAGAAACTGTGTATCAATTTCACTGTAAATGTGGTCAGAAAGTGAACAAAAAGTTTAAAAAGCTGATGGTTGAAAAAAGAATCTTAACACATGAGAGAATTGTGTTGAAACTGTGCAGTGATAAGCAGGTGCAGAGCATGTGGCTGTGAAGAGGAAAGAAGGCAGAGTTGAGTGTGTCTTAACTCCTGCAGTGCCACAAAGTGGCTGGGATTTCTGGGCTAGTTTCGGGCACAGGGGGACTCACCTGAGGTTTAAACCATAGAAAAGACGGGGTAGAATATTGGCCTGCTTCGTTTATGCCAAGATCGGGGATCATCCGCTCTGTGTCCTGTGAGAAATGTTTTGAGACTTGGGATTTTAAGCCCTAGAGTCGGGCGCTGGTAAAATAAAAAAAATAAAATAAATTTTTTTTAAAAATTAAATAATACATAATGTGTACACAAGACAAAGGGTTGCTTCGTCGGTTTGGCTTCAAACCACTGCTATTGTATCAAGGAGAGAAGTGTGAAGAGAATGATGATGCTAGACAACACGTCTAAAACAGTGAGTAGAACACAATCTACAAAATTACTACAATCACCAAAACACAAGAGAAAAGCACAGCCTGATATTTTGTGGCTCAGGTCAATTATGGAATATCCATAACAATCAGCTGGTCAAATCCTTACACACCAAACAATCACACCCTCCTGCCCCTCAAATTAATTTAAACGTTTCTGTTAGTAATTTTCCTTTTGTTTACATTTTTGACTGATCTACGAGTTATCTTATTTAATGAAAAATAGAGATGAACATCACAATTTTTCAAGTCTGCATATAGTCAGGTGCCCAAATGAACATTCAAAGACACAGGGAGAGAATTTTTCACCAATATCTTCAGATAAACTTTTAAAAAGTTAAAGTTTTAAGGATTTTGTCCCTCATAACTTGTGAGCATGGATTGGATAGGATCTTCTATTGATCAGTATGAATAGGAGGAATGATTACAGTGAGGAAAATCTGTCTGGGAACCTGACTATTAGTTAGAACCTTACTATATAGCCTGGTCGCCAGAATAAAACGTTTGCATTGTACGTTTCTGCAAACCACAGTAACATTGAACCCTAACCAAGTGGTCTTTTTGCCTAAACCTAACCAGACCTTAACCACAGCGTTGTCACACCATAGAACATCATTAATCAACAGGTAGAAATGTTAATATGATACGTATTACAAGTGTTGAAACGTATATATTCAACGTTTCTGTTGTTTGCAGAAACGGTCAATGTCAACGTTTGTTTCTGGCGATTGGGTTGCCAAAGCTGAACTAAGTTGAGCTCATTTAACTGCTTAATTTAGCCTACTGCTCAGTAGTTTAATCAATACATCATATTTGATTTGCTGATTATATGTTTTGTATGTAAAACAAAACATGAGTCAGTAGCCTACATCTTCTAAAACTCCTCTTAAAACACAGCCTACTTTTATTGTAGAGATTGTTCTGATAGGGCCTATAACTTTTAGCTTTTTTTTTTTTTTTTTTTTTTTTAAATTGAATTGTCTTTTTATTTCTTTATTTCTCTTGTCTCACATTTGTTGATAGGTATTTTAAAATCTAATGATTTAAAAAAGTATTGATTTCTGCCTTGTGTAAAGCACTTTATTGTTTTTTATAAAGAGATTTATAAATGATGATGATGGTGATTATTATTATTAGTAGTAGTAGGCTAGTAGTAGTAGTAGTAGTTGTAGGCTCGTAGTAGTAGTAGTAGTAGTAGTAGTAGTAGGCTAGTAGTAATAGTAGTAGTAGTAAAATATGAAACACAAGTTAAAAGTTACACGACTCTCACACACAGACACCTAACATGAGGCACACTGGCGTGAAAATGCAGATTTAAAAAGACTTCTTCTGAAAGTCCCTGACCGGAAGCAGCGTGTAAATTACTCTCGTGTCTGGCCGCTGCATGGAAGGAGGGAACCGCTGCTGCGAAGGAGGAGAAGCAGGATTAAAATGTCTAACGTCAGTTTAGACAAATCACCACGTTTATCAAAGACCTGGATCGCTCTGAGACGGCTTGACGAAAACGGTTCGTAGGTTTCTGTAAATTTTTTGACTTTCCAATGGTTGATAATTTAATTTTCAGCCACTGGTGTAGTCTTTGCGTGCGTCTGTTTCCAGGACAACCTGCCTCTTAAACCCGTTGAAGACTGAGATTACGCTCTTATCTTTTTCTCTGAATTCAAAACATATGTTATTCAAACATGATTTTTCTTTCTTTTTACACAGAAAATGGTCAGGTATTGTCTGTAAAGATTATATCCACACACGCTAAAAGGAAGCAGCAGCTGCATTTGACTGTTGAGTGTTATTAGCTGCAGCAGCCGCTCAAATCTCGGATTTTGTACAGTGTGAAACAGGGAATAAAAAAACTGATTAGTCTGAATATGAGATCGCTGTTTGCAGTAACACAAAATGATTGCTGGCTGCTCATTGACTGCTGTGTGTGTTCACAGTGGCAACTTTCTGGTTCATGACACTGACATTTAAAACATCACTTTAAACATCCCATAAAGAGTTTATACATGGTAAATAATGTTTTTGGGGTTTTTTTATATTTTACTTTAACTTTTTTTTTTAAACTTTTTTATTTATTAATACATAATTTACTGATGCTTTATAGATCAAATACAATCCATAATAAGGAACAACTCAAGTGAGGTCATTAATAAATGCTCAAGTTTGCAGATATAATGTTGACATTAATACAGGGCAATCAAATATCAATTTACAGCTATGCATGTTAATAGAGTCATCAATTAAGGTTGTAACTTCTGTACAAGCTACTTCATCATGCAAATGTTAATAGTGGATTGATAAGGGTTTTTATTATGATCTACCAAGCCAGAAGTTGTAAATGTTAATAAATGGGCTGTTGTCCAGATGCCCTGCAGGTCAAATTGTCCATTGGAGCAGTCTATCTGATCATCTAAAGAGTTAAAAAGGCAAATCAAGTGCCCAGCCACAAGGATATTTCACAACATGGCTACCTAAAATTTGTTCACCACAAAGGCTTATAACTTATCTATAAAGCATTTTCAGTTATTTGAAATTATATGAAATTATTTTTAATTTTTAATTTTAACAATTAATGCAGACATTAGTTACCAGTTATAAACACTGTGACTAATTAGCAGGTGCAACCACTTCATGTTGTATCTGTTGCAGATGACAGAGTGGTGGCTCTTCGAGAAGTGCCCCTTCCTCCTGCAGCTGAGATCACCATGATCATGCAGGTGTGTAAGTGTTTTTATTATTGTACCTGCGCAGTGTTGGGACTACATGTGGGCCACAGTTTACCACATGTTTCAAGACTCCAAGAAACCTGAGCCCTGGGGGTTCACATCCAAAGTATGAAGCTCCACCCATGAAACCCAGGTTATCAAAACCATAGTTTCCCCTCTTATCTTTCTCTTTCTCCTCCAGCTGCTGGAGCAGCTGCCCACTCTCTTTTCTCACCGAGCGGATGCAGAAGCAGCTCCTTACTCTCCTTTTCCTCATAGCTGTTGAAGGAGCAGCTCTCTGCTCTTTCACACCTCCAGAGCTGTTGGAGCAGCTTTCTGCTCTCTTGTATGGCTTGCTCATGTGGAAGCAGAATATGATGAGCGTGTGGGTTTATTAAGGTTTACTAAGGGTTACACAATAACACTGGATAGACGAAAATGGCTTCTGTAAGAGAAAGGTTCTGGAAGTTTTGGTACAAACAAACATGTTTCGAGGTCAACGTGACCCATGTCGGCCATTGACACACCAGAAAAACAAGACACATCTTGAATTATTAGTAAGATTTGAAGCCAAGTACACCACACACACACAGCAGACACACACAGAATTCTTTTTCTTTACAGTAGAAGATGCAAGAGCCTGCCTAAGACACAGAAACTTTTTCGTGTGCCAGCAGCTACCACACAAATCTGCTGGCTAGTTTAATAAGGACAGGAGGTACGAAACAGAGTTAGCGGCAAGCTAACTCTGTTTTGTGCCAAACAAAGGAGTGGCCTGGGTCCTCTGAACGACTGGAGAGCTGTCTCCCCAGCAACGCCTGCAGCTTTCATCTTCAGAGTGAAAGCCTTCTCAGCCTGACTCATCCATGGATTCACCGGCTAAGAAGTAGCACACCACAAAGTATCTCTTTCCCTCCATGGACTCAGTAACAACTGGGCATAGCCTAGCAATGCAGTGAAGCATAGCACAGCTAAGCAAGAATGTACATTGTACTGTACATTTATTGATTTGGTTTATACATTTAACTGTCCTTGTTGCTCATAGTCAGGTTACTGCATAGCCACATCGCTAGGTTAATGTTAGCATGCTTAACAGATGTTACATCCAGTAACTAGGCCTTGCATGCAACTACCCCTTCCTAACCTGGCACTTTGATCCTACATCAATTAGCCTTGACTAGATAACCACACAGTTAAGAGGTTTAAAACCTAGTTTTGCAAACTTTGGTTCAAGCAGCATTTTGTACCTCTGGTTCTCTATCAGCCAAGTTGTCGGCATGTCATGTGCACCAGGTGAATGCAGCCATCTTGCTGTTCTCTTCCCTAAACACACACACACACACACACACACACACACACACACACACACTTGTGTGTAGGTACACTTAGCTAGATTAGTATTGTGTGTTTTTCTCTTACCCTTTTGTTAAATAAATGCTTTTGGATATACATGTTGTCTGTTTTAATGTTGCACAAGAATGAGTTTTGCCAACTTCTGCTCTGTGAAGAACTCCAAATCCTTCAACCATAACTAACTACTGATATGGTGATTTTGTTGATAGTTATTAAATTAATCAAATTCATAGTTTAGATGCTTTGAGACTGAATTGGCAATCTTTTTCCCTGAGTCCAGGGTGGTGCCCCAATTTATAGATTCTAATTTTGATAATCATTAATTATTGCTGATAGCCAAACTTGTTGCCAAGGCCCAACAGCAGTATATTGGGGAGAGGGTTTAGTATGTTGAGACTGGGTTGGACAATAACCATTTGTTGTCATTCTTACTAATTATTTGCCAGTATTTGAGGCCTCTACGAAACATATTTTGTGAAAATCCTATTTTCAGTTGGATTTATTGTTATCATCAGTATTATTGTTGGTTATTATGATTAGTTTGACAACTTATTTACTACAGAAACTCTCTGTTGTAAATATCTGACTGACTGACTGTTTTTTCTGACATATATTTTGATACTACATCTTTTTATATTATCTCTTTTCAGATCATTACCACTACGTTTGGCTTGAAGTCTTCAGATGTTATTTTTAAGGTAATCATTTGCCCTCATGTTTAAGTTCTAGGCCTGTATCTGAATGCTTGAAGGAAACACATACTGCATGTCTCAGAATATTGATAACAGGTTGTACTTGAAATATCAATATGAGGTGAGAATCCTTAAAAACACAGTGGGCTGGATCACTGGCTGCTTTTGTCTGTTTTTAGATAAGAAACCACCATGGCTGTCTGATCCCTCTGAACAGCTCGATCCCAGCTAACAGCAAACACATGTAAGTCATGTCAGACTCAGCAGTTTCCATCAATAGTGCACTTAGAACACTTGTAAATCTGTGTATGATTTTATTTTACCATCATTTTTATGAGTTGTGGTAAATACTGTATTTACTGATCTATTTCAGGTCTTTCATTCTTCAAATATATATTAACACAACTAGGAGATTATCTTTTTTTCTTGTTTTGTGGTACATAATCTGCTGTAAGTCTATTCAGTGCATTTATTATGCATTTGTGTCAAGTGGTAACATGTCCTTTTCATCACAGGCCTTATGTGCTTGAGGTATCAAAGACCTTTCAGCATGGTAAGAGTGGACTCAACTTGATCAACATTGGATCACTAAAGTACAGTTTTATATGCAATATCATAACTACAGAAATGTCCCATTTCTCCCATTTATACATATGAGAAGATCACAATTTTTCCCCAATGCCTGCGCAGGATTTTATGTGCAAATAAGAATAATAAATTCTAGTTTAGTTACAACCCAAAATGGATTGAAATACATTTTGATGTGACATCAGAAGAGAAAAGGCAACACAGTATCACAAATCATAGTTCCTGGCAAACTACTATAAATCTGTCCTATGCTAAAACTGTTCATGAGCACCTGTCATTGTTGACACTTATTGAATATTTTACTCTTCTTTGTATTAAGTACTGCTGAAGTACATGGTGTAGTTGCAGCACATATGTGGTGCTTTTTCACATTTTGTTGAAGTGATGTATGTTTGTCATTCACGTTTCTCTTCACTAGTAAAACTCATTTCTATGGCTTTACTTTACTGAAACACTAATTCATCCTGGAGAGCATGTGTGTTTTTGGTTTCTTTGATGGTTGTGACTTTTCTGTTCCTAGTGCGTCCCAAACCCAGGACCATTCCCTTGACTGTGATCAACAAGACCATGAAGACCAGGCTACAAACTATTGACAGGAGGGTATGACACAGCACATAGCAATAATACAACAACAACATTAATGGTTTGGATCAGAAATTCAACTGTGCAGTAAAATTACCATCTTTGGCAAAGCAAATGTTTCTTTCATTCTCCTACAACATCAACTGTGCACTCCTTAGAAATAGCAGTTTTTTTGTTTTGTTTTTTTAAGTGTCCATGACAACATATAAGTAGATTCCCTTTGGCAAGGTGGATGGCTGATGAAAGAAAGAAATAACAGACAAAAATGAAAATGTAACTTTGTAACTTGATTTAAAAAAAAAATATATATATATATATATATAATCATTTAGGTTCCATGTTACATTTCAGATTCAGAGACTGGAAGACCTTCTGCCTCAGATCAAACTCAGGCACAACGAAAAACTAAACCAGGTATTTGAACTTTCCTCCAGCCTTTATACGTTACAGTGAACAAAGTTTTAAGTCTAGCACATACTATGGAGTTATACTATGTGCCTCATTACTGAGCACATAATGGAACATTTTGAAGTATTTTTTGCAAGAAAATAAAATAGATTTTATACAGAAATTATCATCATACAAAGAATAATTTAATTTGAGTAAACTGACCTATTCTGTGCTCAATACATTTGTTTACATCTTTGCTATTATCCACATATTGTTACCTTTTTCAATCAATTTTATTCATTTCCCCTCTCAACATCTCTGCTCTGTGTGTAAACAAAAACTCTGTGTGCTTGCAAAGTTTTACTGAGTTTTTGTTTACTTGCATTACATTTTTCTTTGTGTGATAATTATTTCTCTACAAATATTCTTGCAAAAGTCTTTTTCTGTGCTCAGAATATCCCAATACACACTCAGGAATGAGGTGCAAATAGAACTCCATATAACACAGCCATGCTCATGAGTTTAACTATGGTCACTTAGATATAGTAATGGTATGGTATGGTATTTGAGGCTCTTCCTAGTTTTCTGCATTTTTGGTGAAAATGTGACAATATGAACATGTTTGTGTTATGATTAAATTACTATAGAGATGTATCAGAGTCATATGTGCCTCTACATCCATCTGATCACGACTGTCCTGTTTCAGGAGATTGAATGTCTTAACCAGAAGTTGAGGTTTCTTCATAAGAGAATGCAGGTGAGTCGTAGCTTAGCTTAATCACAATTACCGACAGTGCTATATAACAAGACAAATAAAGTTAAAATGCAATTAAAAGCATTAGTTAGCCCCAAATGTAAAAGCAACATGAAACAGAGCAAAAGAGCTAGAAGTGCTCCAGTGAGACCAAATCACCCACAACTAACCTGCAGGTGCATGTATATACTGTATATCTGATTTAAGATTGAATGTGAAAAACACAATTTAGGGTAAGCAATGGCTGAATCCCTAAAGTGGCGGGAAGATATGAAGGACTGGGTAGAAATAACTTTCAGAATGACAACCAGCTGGGAGATGAGTGCCACATTTTGCTTGAATGTAAAAAAATCAACAACAATTATTACATATTGGCAAATAAGCTTATTTCCTGCTTGTGCAATGGTAACATGAGCTTGGGTGAATAAAATATGTGGGTGAATGTGAAACATTTAGCGCAGCTCACAACAACACATTTATGAGGTATTGTTAATTATACATATTAACACATCAAAGTCCTTCTGTGATGATATTGTGATATTGTGGTTTAGTGCATCTATGTGTGTTTGACTATTAAGCACACGTTCCTACCACACATGTAATTAAGCTGACATCCTCTAAACACTTTTAATTTTAGTAATAATCATATTAACAAGCTGCCATTTAACTGCAGTTTAACAGTCACAAAAACACTTTCAAGGGATGTTTCAATGTATTCTTCAAGTCTTTGTGTTTCTTGAGTATGTCATTACTTTTCAGTTTCATGTTTACACACACTGTCCTGCTTTGCTGCAGGTGGCAGAGTCTCACAGTTGGAAGGGTGTGCTGACCAGAGCGCCACTATGGTAAACCAACTCCCACATTTCACAAGAGTTTCATAAGACACACAGTTTCTTTAAGACTGTGGTTACACTTGTCATTCTCTGCAGTTTTTATCAAGTCATCATGTAAGGGATCATGTATGTCAAACTGCATTCATCATTATGTTGAAATTTCAGTTCAGAATCTGGACATAATGGCTTTGAACTGGGAACATATTGATCACAAACTCACACACCTCTCTATCCTCTTGACTGGACATGAATCGACACGAATCGATGAATAGATTAAGCATAGATATACTTTAAAGTGTCACACCTTTGTAGCTAAATGCTTTTCATGCCATGTCCAATCACAGGTTGCAAAAATTATGATTGTTACAGCTGTGTTAAGATTCTCTGCAAAAAAATACTTTTACAGTTTGTTTTCAAAGATCCATGTTTGCAAGGAATTGTCATTTAGGTTTTATTTTATCAATACTATTGATATTGATGGTAAACCTGAAAGATAAATGGCATTTTGTTTCATAGATGATGTTCAGTAGTTTATGGTCTATAAAAACAGACTTTGTATATTTTTCCACCTAGACAGAAAGTGAGAAGTTTAGTTTAAGGAACAACATACTTGTTTGTGTCAGGACCCAGCAGAATTATTGTAACTATAGTAATAAATCAGTGGTTTGACTTGCAGATGAAGATTGGCAAATGACCAAATGTAACTTGTGATGTAACCTTGAGTTGTGTGTACCATGAAATCAATGAAATAAAGGAAAGAAATGGAGATGGTCTTTTTATTTTAATGACTGGCTGTAACTTCCAGAAGTGAACCACACAGCCTCAAGTGCCAATAACTTAAACTTATAATTTTTGGACACTAAATTAAACCCATGTGAGCAGGTTGTATGATCCTTTTCTTTCAGTCATCAGTTAAGAGAGATGAGTTATCTGATTGAGACTAACTGTTACAAATGTTGAACAACTTCTTGCTATTGTAGCAAATGATATAAAAGCAGTGAATACTCTATTTTCTCAATTTCAGCTTGATAGGCTGTCCTCAACTTTGAATTTCACAAAAAAACAAAAAAAATAATTCTAAACCATATTAGGTCAGTTTTTTGGGCAAATATAATCTTTTTAGTCTCAAATGAACAAATAGGTAAACAGGGTGTACATCTGTATCCCAGTTCTATACAACATACTGAGTATATGCACGTTTCGAGTCAAATCTTTTGGTAAAAATGACAATATAAAAATACTCTGCTTTCAATATGTCTGATATGAATTTCCCACAAAAAGTTCAGTCAAGTACATCTACTCCACCCTCATTGAAAAATGAGTGGATTTATGCAAATATTTCTCATTTTAAAAGTTTAACTGCTGCATGCAAGATGTCTCCTACTTCACTGAAAAGTTTAGTGTACAGTTTGTGCACTGGAGGCTGTAGGTTTCCTCTTCATGCTTGTGCAAGTTGTATACTGGGCCAGAATTGGCTCCAAACTAGATTTTACAAATCATATTCATAGGTTAAAGTAGGTAAAATTAGGTTTAAGGTGAGCACAGAAAGTGTTCTCCCATCAGCAGATGAAAACAGCCATCTAGCATCCAACACTGCTCAGTGAAAGTCAAACATCCAAATTAAGCAACAATAAGCAAAAAAGATTTTTGACTGGAGGGGAAATTTAAAGTAAGTAGACCTCAGTCCTTAAACCTTTTATCTGTTCAAAATATTTAAAAGGAAATTAGAGTTTATTTATTAAAAGAACTGGTTTTCAGTTTTTCTACATAACATCACACATTTTGTTTAAACCAACTATCTGCTGTTTTCTGGAAGTAGTTGTATACTTTTTTTTCTTGGATTTTCACAACAAATATGTGGCAATTAGCAAAACTGTAACATTGTGTTAAGTAACACCTACTGTATGGTGTAACACAGTTCAGCTGAAGAACCGGCATGATGACATTTTAAAAAAATATACTCTCTCATTTATACATTTTATATTAATACTGAAACAAACCTTCTCTAAAGCATTCTTTTACAATAAAAACAACATGTAGCATTAAAACTAATTCACAGGCTTATACAATCTTATCTAAAAATCTGCTTGTTTATTCAGACTCAGTTTATATCTCTGCTCCTTTGTATGGCTTGACTAATGGAGAGGACCTCAGGGTTATTGAGTGGGGCCTGCTTCACATCCTGCACACCTTCCTCCTCCAGAGGGACACAGATGTTAGTAGGGTTGTTCGGCAGCAGCATCATCTGCTGGAAGAATTCAAGAAGTACAAATATGCGTAAATATATTTTAAATATACCTTTTATACTACATGTGCAATGTGGTACGACTATGCATTATACACTATAATTGTCTATAATGTAGATTCAAAGTAGTAGATGTAGTGATTGTCTCCATGGAAATTTGTCATCCCCCAGTAATTGTAATTGACTAGACGTCAAAAGAGTTAAACTGACTCCAGCTGTATCTGATTCCAGCTTCTCAAACGTGAATGATTTCTCATTTTTTAGACTTCTGTGACAGTAAACAAAATATCTTTGGGCCAAAACAAGACATTTGAAGACATCATTGTAGGCTTTGTCAAACATGAATCAATTCTTCTTATTTTGCATCACTGATAGTTGTCACATAACTGTAATTCACACATCAGCCCAAGGCGAGGAAATGCATTGCAGAATGCAAACAGTACTCTACATGCTAAAAACGCAACATTTTTTAAAAAATCTTTTTTAGTTTGTTTCTTATTTTCTCAGTGGTATTTTCATTAGAGTCCCGGTAATGCGCCGCAAAGCCTCCACGCCAGTAGGAGGCGACAATGCACCTATAAGCTGGCTGCCAACCGCCAACAAATCAAAACAACACGGGGAAGAGACAAATACGAAACTTCCGTGTTTGTCTGCTGTGAGGCAAACTAAGTTATGAGTTCAGAAATAATGGTTGGTAATGACGTTATTGCCGTTATTTTACAGTTAAGTTAATATTAAAGTGCGCTATCTGCCTCAGATTCAACTCCTGGCAGACTAAATGTCTGTAAGACGGGCTCTGGTGGACTGTGCTGTACTGTCTCTGCAAGATACCTGTGTGTTTTATCCGTGTTGTAAAGGCTGCTTCTCAAGAATTGATATTCAGCAGCAGCAGGACACAACGAGGTAAATATTTATGTCCCGTTCTCAAAGTTAACTGGAAATACAAGCTACTTCATTATGTCTCACTGTTGAGTTCATATAGAGGTATTCATACATGCTATATCAGGTTAAAACCCTAAATTAATTGATGTAACCGTTAGCAAGATAAATTACTCTAACCTTCCGCTACAATGCTAATTAAAGCTAACTGTATAATCACTTATACATGGACTCACCTTCACCTACCTTGTCTGTCTTCCCACCACAGATGCAGATGCTCCAGGTGTGGTTACAGCTGTCTGAGGGATCAGATTGATTACAGATACCGTCTGTCACTGAGGGTAACCCGGGACAAGAGGATATTTGGAGTAACAGTATTTGGCAACAGCTTGAACCCATTCTTTGGCATTCATGCAACTGGTTTACAGAGGTGAGCACGAAAATGATCTGTCAAGCGACTCCTGTCAACATTTCTGTATGTAATGTATTGTGTGTATGAATTGTTTTGTGTATATTGTATGTTTGTTTTTTTATTTGGATTGATGCAAATTAGCTTCAAGCTAACTCTGGTACAGTTCATCTTACATGTTTCAAACTGCACATTGTCCCAGTCAATAAATAAAACAATCAAAAACCCATCTTTAATATGGTACATTTATAAAAAGATCAACTTATGATAAGTATGGTAACAAGCAGTTTGACTTTTTGTTGCGTCTGAAATTTTGTAGGTTGGTGGAGAATTTGGAAGGACCAGCTGAACCATCAGCCAGATCCACTTTGTTGGTGAAGGCTGTCACAGACTGTTTCATTGGCAGACATTTTATCTTTGGAATAAAGGTACAACTTCATTGGGTATTGGATTAATTGGTTATGCTAGGCATGTACCAATACTGATATTATTTATTATCAGCTTGATACAAGGCTTAAATTGGAGAGGGACATTCTTTATTTTCCAAGTGTTAGTTTGGATTATTCCCACAAGCTTTGTATGACATGTCAACAAACATCAAGAAAGGTTGTTCATTTTACTTCCTTTTTATATGATCGTTAATCTCACTAAGATTTCAAAATTCCCTTGTAGTAATTTCTCCAATAAACTGGAGTCTACTTGACCCTCCCCTTTAAATACAATTTTATATTTTATGAAATCTCAGTTCTCAGTTCTACTAATATTACAATTACACCATGAAATATCCCTGATATATATCATCAGGGTAGTTGTTTGCACATAACGTTGTTTCTAGCCATCACAGAGACTGAATAATATGTTCCAAATGTCTATTTTATTAAATTTCATTTATATTTTAGGCTGCTTGATGTCAACCCTCCCTGGTCTTGTCTTTGTCCTACAGGTAGCAGAAACAGAAAGTGGGTTTTGGTTAGGAGGCTGTGCTCCGAATGGCTCCAACGGTACAGACATGACCCAGTTTATTGCTAGTCAGATGATTCTCCCGAAAGCTACAGGCCTGGGAGGCTGCTCAGTGGTTAGTTATTATCGGATCCTTCTTCAGAAAGCTGCACAATATGAGCAGGAATCTACTGATTCTAGCAAAACCTACAGACCCCCAGCAATGAGCCCGCTGATGATCCCTCGTCATTCTTCAGCCAGCCACTTCAATAATACCATACTTTCTGCCTCAGGTCTTCTTTCCCAGTCACTGCAAAGGTAATGAATTTAAGAACACTTCGATAGCTATTGCTTTTATCTGATAATGCTCAATATTTGATTTCAAGAGCAGATTCTGCAGGGGGGGCAGAACAAATGTAAATCTCCAGTGTCAGGTGGTGTCACTGGATGAATTTTTCACTGTTGTTACATTTTGTTACAGTTGTTTTGTTTTCACTCTAGATCACAGCATCAAGACTGCACCCTTAATCCCACCCCACCGTGGGATCAATCACTAGGACTAGTTACTTCATCGGCAGAGCAGGAGGACGTCTGCAGTACCCAGGACAGTGGAGATGAGAATAGCAAGCAGACAGACAACAAAATACTGCATCATGCACAGAAAGGCTTCCTGGAGAATCATAGTGACAAAGAGGAGAAAGTGCTGTCATCCCTTCTTTCTTTAGACAGCAGTTCTTACAACAGTCCATCTTTTGCCAAATACCCATACTCATCTATTGAAAAAGGTGTCGGAAACACCCCCATCCTCACCAATTGGTTCAGTCCCTCCCCAGCTTGCCACAAAAAGGATCTACCACTCAGCTCCAAGGCAAAGGGAGTTTCTACCAGAACACTCACCAAGACATTTTTGTCAAACTCTGTGGCTTGGGAAGATTTACCTTTTTCTGAGAGTCTGTCAGAGTTTTTGTGTGAGGAAAACAAAGATTTTGACAGAGTTAGTGAAACAGATTTGCACCTAAATCTGAAATGTCAAAGAGAAACAGCAAGAAAGCACCCAAGAATCAGATCGCAAGACAAGAATCAGAGTAACACACATATGACAGAAAGTCACACACTAAAAGTACTTGACATCGCTAAAACAACTTCACAGAACATTGGAGGTGACAGACATGATTTATCTGACCAGACATATCAGGACCCAGCCAGCAGAATTTGTTCTGACAAGTGTAAGCAGGAGGATGAGAAAGCAGTTTCTCTTTTTCTTGAAAACAATGAAGAGGAGCAGCTTGAAGGGGATGTCTACAATTGTTCAGCAGACCTATTCAGTAGCTCACCAATAGATATAAACACAAAGATGCTTAATATGCATGCAGAAACTGTCAGGACGACCACAGAAGCTTGCCCACTTGTTTACAGGTCAGACAAACAGTCCCTGAGAAGTGAAAAGTGGGCTAAAGGCCCACCTTTAACCCCAGATATACAGGAACTAAAGAGCAATAAAGGCATCAATAGAGATAGATGTGACAGTTTAATTCCACAAGACAGTCAAGATCAGACTCTTGACTTCATCCCTTCCTCTCAGTCCACCCCTGTTGTGAAAGTAGCTGTTGCTTCAGGATCACTTACCTCCTCATACAGTACCTTGAGATTGGGTGAAGTCAGTTCACAATCTAACTGGCAAGATTCTTGTGCTTTTTACAGAAATCTGCCTGAATTGGTCAGTAAAAAGCCAGATAAAATCACCTCTTTTCCTTGTAAACTAAACAGTGTCAGCGCAGACCGAGATTCTGCAAAAGAAAACTTGGTGTGCAGTACAACACCCATCAGACGCAGCCACAGATTCACTCAAAAAAGGAGGTTCTGGAAACCTGACAAGCATAAACAACATCTGCTGGCTCCGCAGCACCTGATGATCCAGAGAGGGGCTCCAACCATGGCGTCAAGAGGAAAGACAAACCACAAATGTGACTCAAGTGTTTGTAATGTGACTCTATGTGATTATGAGGACAATGAAGTAATTGTTCCTCCTACTCCTGGTGCTAAAACACAACCATGTGTGAAGCCCAGAAAACAGACTGATAACAGCAACTGTAATTTGGGTTTCACATGGGAGGAGCAGCAGACAGATGGAGTTAATTGTAAAAGAACTGTGTTGGATCAAACTTTCATGTCATCATCGAGGGTTCTGGCACAGACTGGATATTGTGTCTTTAGTCAACCATGTGACAGTGAGGCAGCAGGATGTGATAAAATCACAACAGTTGATGAGGAGAATTTGGATGGATCTAATGGTTGTCTGCTTGATGATGAGAGCGAGGCATGTGATTGGTCTAGAGATCTGTTCTCTGACTCTCTCTTATCATGATCATGATAGGTCCTAAATTTGTGTTGAGTACTGCTACTGCTGCTACTACCAGTAATACTCCAACCCTGTGTGGAAGGTTCAAGGAATAGAGCACATATGTTAAACACTAAAGATAGGAGTACAGCACAACAGGAAAAAGCCTCACTTACCCTGTTTTCTGTTATATGCATTAAGTCTCTAAGAATATGTAGACACCTGTTTTAATTTGCGGGTTCAGCTGCACCACATTCATGCATAAAGTCAAGTTTTCAGCCATGCAGTTTCACTTAATATACATTTACAGTAGCCTCAGTGTTGGACCTCACTAATGCTTTTGTAGGTAAATGGGCACAAATCCCTGCAGCCAGGTTCTAAAATAGTGTTGAAAGCCTTCCCAAAAATTAGACGGCTGTTACAGCGTTGGGTGAGATGTTCAACAATCATATGGGTTTAATTTCTGGGTGTCCACATACTTTTATTTTGAAAAGAAGAAACTTGCACACTGTCCACTTTTAAATATTAAAGCTTTTATTGGGAATGTGTCAGAGTAAAAGCTTCATCAGATGAACTTTTAAACATTTGAGTCTGTCTTGTGTGTGTTGATGGTGGGTGTCAATGTAGCAATGAGTGTGTACAGTGTGATGCCAAAGAGCTAAGAATAGCAACCTCTAAATATCACGATTACAATGTTCTGGATGTGTAAGTAAAAGAGAGAGTGAGATGCGATAACATGCTCCAATATTCATCTTACTCAAGTATGATGTTTTTTTCTATTATTAAAAGAAGAGTATCTTATATACATCTTACATTATGGATGGAGAGGATCTTTAAATTATTGAACAGATTTCAGATCAGATTTGGTGGAAAGTTCATTAATCAGGAAGATCTCCAGTTTCTCCAGTTTCCACTTACACATTTTCAACCATTTTGAGTTTGTAGGAATTTTATTTTTCTTCTCCATGTGTAGGCTACAAATTTATGTTCTCAGAATTTGGTACATAACCCAATTTGATAGAGCCTGTAAAAAGGTAAGTGGTTTATTTTTTGATATTCCATAAACGTATTATTTTCTGATATGACCCGGCCAAATTCTTGTAAGCATGCATATTTGACAAAAAATTGTCATCATCCTTGATTGAAGGCATCATTCAAATGCAATATTTAGATAAAATGTGTGGTCATTCATTCTGAACAATCCTTCAAATGTTGATGATATGCCAGCATAGGAAATTCAAATATTCTGTTATAACCTTGTTATAACCTTTAAAGATAAGAACATTTTCTGTTATGTATGAAGACCATGAAGAGGGTAATAACAGACAGAAAAGTAAACATAACAATACATCAATACAACTATAGTACTATGAAATGCAATCATACAGAGCTGTTATATTAAATTATGAGTTTATGAAGAAAATCATCTGTCTCTTTCTGTATGTTCGTGTTTACGCTGCAGATAAACTGCTGAGCTTTCAGAACTCGGCCTGCATTAGATTATCAAATCTGTGTGAGACATTAATTCACCGGACCATATAAAA
Source organism: Euthynnus affinis (assembly GCA_029490765.1). Classification (NCBI taxonomy): domain Eukaryota; kingdom Metazoa; phylum Chordata; class Actinopteri; order Scombriformes; family Scombridae; genus Euthynnus; species Euthynnus affinis. The sequence continues at coordinate 18,106,990 of CM055839.1, forward strand.
TTTCCATTATTGACAAAAGCAAAATAGTTATATCATGTACTATATTAGTTGCTATGACAACTGTGGATACATCCCTGCTGGCATACAACACGCCCCTACTTCCGTTCACAAAAAATCGTCATCACGAAATAGAAAAAGGCAAAACATCTTCTTTCACACTAGATTGGATGACCCAAATATATCTTTCACTTTTACATAGCGGTCATTCATCAGTGATGGCGGTAGGAAGTGGAGACGCGTCGTCCATATTTATATTCAGTCAATGTTCACAACCAGTCCAGATGAATTACTTCACATCAATTAATAGAGTATGTATCGCTATTTATCGGCTTATGATGACAATCGGGACGTTTGAATCAAATAAACACAAATGTTAATATGTCATTATTATTTTTTTTATTTTATGTCGTATTTATATAGTATTTGAGATTTGTATTATCCAAAAAGAATGAGGGCAGCATGGATTTTATGGATTTTATCGCTTCATGGCTGTAACTGGTCAGAAAATATATTTATAGATGTTTTAGGGAGTCTTGCATGATAATATTTGACGTTTGGTAACGCTGGGCTAATTTTTATTTAAAAAAAAAAAAAAAACGTACCCCGGAAGCTCTTCGTGCTCGTGCCACGTCAGAGCTACAAAATTGTCAACATCATTGCAACCAAAGCTGAGGAAAACTCGCTTCAGCCTTCAGCATGCTCTACCTGGGACTGAGCTGTTTGCTGCTCCATGTGTTTGTGGTGTTTGGGACTGAGCTCACATTTGAGCTCCCTGACAATGATAAACAGTGTTTCTACGAGGAACTAGAGAAAGACGTGAAGTTTGACATTGACTTCCAAGTAAGTTACTGTGCAGGCTTCATCACTTCAGTCTGTGTGTTTACAGGACGCTGTTCTCTGTCATTTCTTATTTAAGTAATGTTTGAACATACAAAGTTAAAGTTAATGCATGTTTTACATTTTGAGTTTGGTGGTTATTTGTAAGTCAGCTGACATCCCCATTAATTCATTTAACTGCAATAAACATTAGCAACTTAAATTCAGGGTTAAAGGTCAATGGTTTGGTAAATGTTATCTTTCCCAGTGTTACCTGGTTTGCTGCATAACCAGTTTCAGTCAGTTCAGCTCCACTCAGCCCAAACATGTATGTTACAACGATGGTTACAACTAAACATATGTTACAACTGCACTCTACTATCTTGGCGTGCATTGTTCACATCATTCAAACACAGCTTTTTTTTTTGTAAAATATGTGTTTTGTATTTTCTTTTCTTTTAGGTGATTTCAGGAGGGAACTATGATGTGGACTGTTTTGTCACAGACCCTCAAAACAATGTGTTGTATAACGAGAAGAAGAAGCAGTACGACAGTTTCTCTCACACCACAGCTATGAAGGGAGTCTACAAAGTTTGCTTTAGCAATGAATTCTCCACTTTTTCACACAAAATTGTCTACCTGGAGTTCCGCCATGGTGATGAGGAACCTCTCCTCCCGAGCATGACTGGAACCACGGCGCTGACTCAGGTACGTCTGAGGAAGTTATACATGAGGAAGAAGACGTTCAAAACTCTGCGGCCTTGCTACTCATTCTGTTTTGTGTAAAATGTCATCTAGTGGGCAGGCAAGCAGAAAAAAACAAAAACAAAACACTATATGTATTTGCACATGCACAATAAAACGTGTTAGACATTGGATTTTCATACGGAATATGCTCAGAATAGAATATTTATTATGCAATTTGTGATTATTACAAAATACCATACAACTATAAAAATGATCTGATGATAACGTGTCTACTCGACTGTACTAACTAATCAGGAGATGAGGCAATAAAGTCCAGAAACACTGTTGATGTTTCATCATTATTTCAGAAGAGGGACAGTTTTTTTTATTAAGCCCACAAGGTGGAACCCGACTTGTTCTGACTCAGAGTCTCAACATGATGTGTAGGGCTGTGTATCATTTAAAAAATTATAATACCAGTCCCAGTACCAATACCAATAGAGTACTTCATTTGATACACATCATGTGAATGGAAGCATTCAGTTGCGGTAAATCCCACCGCTCCTCCCCATCTAAGTGATTTTTACACAAATACATTTTAAAAGTGTTCAAATGATTAAAATAGTTATTTTTGTGAAATCTCGGCACAATGAACTACCAGTTCTGTCAAATACACCATGCTCGACTTCACCACTACAGATTGTATGGGTTGAAAAAATATAACAAATTTGACATCATTCCCACCAGGTTGCCCAAATCAGCCCACCTCCATATATATGTACCAGGTTTTGGTATTCCATACTTAATTGTGTATAATTATGTTTACATCCTAGACTTGCTGGGAAAAGTTTTGGAACTTGAAGTGAATGTTTTCCCCACACCATTACTTTGCCCTTGATTAACTTGCATTGATCTTTCTTCTTTCAGCTGGAGTCGACATGCGTCTCCATTCATGAGATCCTGAAGGTGGTGGCTGAATCCCAGACGTGGTACAGGCTACGAGAAGCACAAGACCGCACAAAGGCAGAGCACCTCTTAGAGCGGGTTACCTACTGGTCAGTCGGAGAAACCGTCCTGCTGTTTGTCATCGGCATCGGTCAAGTCATGTTGCTCAGGAGCTTCTTCAGTGACAAGAAAGGCTCTGTAGCAGCGATGACTTGACCAGGTAGTCTTGAAGACAAGTGGAAACCTGATGTGAACGTAGCAGTGCATCTGGAGATTAACACACAACTTGTAGTATTTTCAGCAAACCCTTTTTTTTTTTTTTTTTTTTTTTTTTTTTAAAAGGGATGTTTTGAGTAATTGTCTTATTTCTTCTGGCTAACTCAGTGTGAATACCCTTTTTGTGTCTGTTGTTTTGTTCTTGACATACTGTATTGACTTGTTATAAGAGAGAATCAGCACCTGATTACATCTCAAACTTGGACCTAACCTTCAAATAAAGTTCAGAAAAGACTCTAAAAAAGAGGTTACCACATTAATCAGCAAGAACAGAAGAGAAAATAGCATCTTTGGATATATTTTTTAATTAAAACAACTAGTTAGCTGTCAACTGCTAACTGCTACTGTTACCAACCTTCCAAAGGAGAAACTGCACTGAGGAAGATAACGAGTTATTTTGTGAAGACAAGAGGAGAAATTAAGAGGTCCTTGTTGGTGTCATTCTGTTGGTGGTATTCTCTCTCTCTCCCTCTCTCTCTCCCTCTCTCTCTCCCCATGAAATGGTGTGATGGCGGCACGATCAACATTTGTGGCTGCCTCTCCTAGTTCCATCTATGCAGTTTCTTTGTCCATGTCTACGTCTTTATCATCGTGTGGAGTGCAAGAGAAATATGTCTATGATCATCAGTTTCTTTTGGACATTTGTACCAAAGACTTTTACTATGAGAAGTATTGGCTGGGAGCCAAATCAGCTGAGTGAATGTGGTCTTCTACGCCCAGTGGACCCAAAGAAGACCATGGCCTTGTCTTGAGCTGCACTGGAGAGGAAACATCGAAAGTGGTGTAGCAGGACATGGAACGGGGGCAAGCGCGGAGGAGTGCAAGCTAGGCTAACTGCTAACCCATACAAACCTGCAGTTCCAACAGTCATGCTGCCTAATGTTCTCTGGACATCAATCACTCATTGATATGCAAGAGCTGTCTACATCCAACTGAGACATGTACTTTTCTCTCTAAATGCACTTTAATGCACTGTACTGCTAACTGCTTGTTCTTTTTTTTGTTTTTGTTTTCTCTTGGGATTTATATGTTTTTATCATTTTTAGTGAAATTTTAGATATACAGTATATCTTTATCCTTTCTGTTGTTGTTGCTTTGCTGGAGGCTGGGAGGAACAGCATTTTGTTTCTTGTGTATGCACATACACAAGAAAATTACAATAAACTAAATCTTGAATTTTGAATCTTGAAAATAAACATGATGATGATGATATTGAAATTGTACAATCTTGCACAGATTATTTATTATATTTTTATATAGGTATGATAAAGCAGTTTCAGTTAGATCTACAATATCTGTTCATGACCCAGATTGCCTTAGGACTGGATTTTCATCTTAATGCTCAACAGTGAAAGTAGAAGTAGAAACTAAAGAATTTTTGTTTGTGATTAGTTAGTTTTACTTGTTTTATGCTGTTTAGTTTGATGTTATCTTAATTTATGTGCAAAAGTTGTTCCAGTCCATGCCTTTTTTCCCCTTCCCATAAAAAGTGCCTTAAGATTTTTTTCTTCATTTCCTACAAAAGTGAATGTTTACTGTGTTTGTTTATTTGCTTGTTACATGCCATCCTGTTGTTACTGATTGATTGGATTCTTAGTTTTCCTTTATGCACATTTGGAGGTATACTTGTTGTGTCCGTGTTATTCTGTAAGGAGACATGTTTAACGGACATTAGAAAGTAACCTATGGAAGAGGATTAGGGCTGCAGGGGAAAAATGATATGAGTTCTGAGATTATAGTCAAATAAATTTTTCACATGGTTGTAAACCTCTTCAGTAGTAACCTGATATGATTTCGGTGTGTTTAATTTTCTGTTTGTTATCTGTAAAACATGTCAACAGGTTTAAATAAAATTTAATGGAAAGTAAATTATGTGAATTATTTTAACATTGTTGGTGCTCTAGCTAAGAGCTTGCTAGTTTAAGATTAGTTGAATAGGCAGCTGGCGTGTGATTGGTTGAAACGTGAGAGGGTGATGACAACACCACTGTCATGAAATGTTAAATAAAAATAAATAAATTATTATTATAACATTTATTTATTTTAATCAATCATTTTTTAAAACATTAAAAATTGCGAAGTATCATATTCACACCAGCAAATGCACAAACCAAAAGAAAAACTTGAGCATATTCAAAGCCACTTTTGGTGTATATTTATTTAACACTGAATACAATGGGGCTCACACAGTCTGGCATCAGAAATAATCAGAAGTAGGAAGAAGAGGTTTTTACTTTATTGAATACAATAATGAACAAGATGTGAACAAAATGCCACGTGGGATCACAAACAATACACAAGAAATAGGCAAGGCAAGTTTATTTGTATAGCACATTAAGCAAGAATGCAATTCAAAGTGCTTTAGAAAGAGCATAAAAGGCATTAAAACAGAATATAAAAGCAAGGCAAGTAAAAAGGCATATAAAAACAATTAAAAAGTGTTACATTTGGAAATAAAAAGGAAGCTATAAAGGAAATAAGACAGATAAAAGAAGATAATAAAATACAAAGAAAGGAACACTCATTCATTAACAGAGGAAGGACGGTTGAAGTGAACTTGAACCGACTTGAACCCACACTGAACTCGCTTCAGTCTGATTGGCCCGGTGCTGCTACAGCGGACCAATCAGAGCGAAGCGTGCTCTATTTACGCTGACGTGGGTGAAATTTATTAGCGCCTACGTCGGGGCTCTATGGCGACCTGTGGTTCATTGATAAGAAAAGACGGTACAGTCTGAGCGGCCTCGTACGTGTCAGTAATCGATCCCCTGTAAACATGGCGGGTTACCTGAAGGCTCTGACCACGGGGTCGAGAAGTGCATCTGCTCTACTGTCACCGGCCGCCGGCTGCCATCAACACAGACTGCAACAGAGGAACTGTAAGTCAGCCGCCGACCAAAACATCCATTCATTTTCAACGAGGTTCGTAACATTAAAATGATAATTTGGTTGTGTGTTGTTTTAAATAACAAACTATGTGACAGTGTATCTGTGTCTAGTCACTCTGTCCCTCAGTTTGTGGCATGTTGGTACATATTGGGCAGCAAGATATGTCCTGTCTCCTTCTCAGAGGATTATTATTTTTAATGTTGACAGGTCATTAAGCTCTTTGATATCTGAAAAAACTGTTTCTTATTTCATTGAATGTTGTGTAGGAAGGATATACATACAAGATTCTGAAAAAGGAATGACAATCCACTCTGCAGGAAGAATTATAAGACAAAGTCAGACACAGATGTACCAGACCCCGAGACAAAACAAGTGTAAACAACAAAATGGTAAAATAGAAAACAAAAAAAAAAACAAGTAGCTTATATCATGATCACTACTGAATAAAGTGTATGATGTAAAAACAGGTGAAAGCATCGACATATTTAACCCTACAGTACTGCAGATATGAATGACACATATAAGACATAGACATTATGTCTTATACTACATAAGTAATAGGTAATCTTATGAAGTCTGTAATGGCAGCTGGTGCCAGCCTGCCTTGACATGTGAGTCCACGTGCTGTCAGGTCCAAAAAAAGGGTTTGACATGTAATAACTGCTATCAAATCAGTCATATAATCCTAAGGTCAGAAAACCTGGCAGCTGCATGAGTTTCATTGTCTCATTAAGACTGAACCCGGCTCACCCAAGTGGAGAAAAAAACATTGTATTGTGCTTCATCAGACAGGTGTTACAGATAAGATGTGTACACTATGTAGTAATTTTAGAGTTTTGCTCGATTTCTATATGTGTATTCAGTCTAAACCAAGAACAACATGCAAATTATGATTATTATTATGATTTTATTATTATGAATTATGATTTTTCAGCTAAATTATTTTTTAAGTAGACAACAAACTGACATATACTAAGTGTGAAAATGAATGTAAACATATCACAGATGCCACAAAGCGAATCAAGGTGGCCCAGCCCGTGGTGGAGATGGACGGAGATGAGATGACTCGCATCATATGGGAGTTCATCAAAGAGAAGGTACAAGCCTGCTGGACTGATTTTTTTTTTTTTTTTTTTTTTTTTTACTAAAATGATAGATAGCCTTTACTTATTAGGAATTTGAAGGATGTTTCTTGTATTCACAATCAAAATTGATTCATTCAAAGTGGATTCATGGTGTATGTCTTTTTTTGAGCCTGTGATCCTGGATGACAAACTCAAAAGGAAATTAGATACTCATGAGGAGATTGTGCAGTACAAAATGGATCAGAATAGAATATCTGATGTTTTACTGGCACATTAAATCCCAGAAACTGTGTAATTTTTCTTTCTTTTTTTGTGGTTGTTGCGCAGCACTGTCCTCACACAAATAACATATGCACATTTTGTACATGTACAGCTCATCCTATCCAACGTGGATGTTGAGTTGAAGTACTATGACCTTGGTCTGCCGTATCGCGACCAGACGGATGACCAGATCACCATTGACTCTGCACTCGCGACTCTGAAGTACAACGTGGCTGTCAAGTGTGCCACCATCACCCCAGATGAGGCCAGAGTTGAGGGTAAGTTTGATGTATTGAATTTAAGCCGCAGATTACCAGTTGTTTTGTTTTTTTTCTCAACTGTTTGTCTTTGTGTAATGTTTCCTTTTCAACCAATATTAACAGTAACAGTCATATGTATGTGAGCATGTAAATAACAGCACATGTAATGATGATCATTTTGTTTCTTTGAGTCGGTTTCTTGGCTATGGTTAAAGACTGAAACTATGCTGGTTATTCAGCTGCAAACGCTTCTGTTGTTTTTCTCAGAGTTTAAGCTAAAGAAGATGTGGAAGAGTCCAAATGGAACCATCAGGAACATCTTGGGTGGCACAGTTTTCCGTGAACCAATCCTTTGTAAAAACATTCCTCGTCTTGTTCCCGGTTGGACACAAGCCATAACAATCGGCAGACATGCTTTTGGAGATCAGGTAAAAAATGCTGGTTCTCTTTTTTTTTTTTTTTTTTTTTCTTTTTTCCAAAGATGAAGTGAAACGGACCGAAGAACAATGTGGTTTACCGGGTTTGATGTTTAATCTCACAGTACAGGGCCACAGACTTTGTTGTTGACCAGCCTGGCAAGTTCAAGATTGTGTTCTCTCCAAATGATGGAAGCAAGCAGAAGGAGTGGGAGGTGTTTGACTTTCCTGCTGGGGGCTGTGCGATGGGAATGTACAACACTGATGAGGTAAGGATAAGTTTGTTTATAGATGTATTTAAATGAGATAATACAAGCATAGATAAAGATAATTTTAGTTTCTGTGATGTGATATCTTCTGTTTAAATTCTGGACTGTCATATTTTCTTCATACAGTCCATCAGTGGGTTTGCTCACAGCTGCTTCCAGTATGCCATTCAGAAGAGGTGGCCTCTATACATGAGCACTAAGAACACCATCCTCAAGGCCTATGACGGGCGATTCAAAGACATCTTCCAGGAAATCTTTGAGAAGTAAGATACTGGACAAGGACGATTAAGCCTTTGTGAAGTTAATTGTTTTATTAGTAGTTTTTATTTGGAAAAAACAGTTTCAGCAGGCATTCAAAATTTCACATGGTAAAACCAGATGAACAAACAGTGCAACGTCTCCAGTTATAGTGCATGAAAATTATGTTTTGGTGACAGTTTCATTATTTCATTATCCATCTCCATCAGGACATACAAACCAGAGTTTGACAAGCTGAAGATCTGGTACGAGCACCGTCTCATTGACGACATGGTGGCCCAGGTCCTGAAGTCTTCGGGAGGATTTGTTTGGGCCTGTAAGAATTATGATGGAGATGTGCAGTCAGACATTCTGGCTCAGGGTAAGAGTACTTTGACTGCATGTAGTGCCCCAAGTTCTGGTCATGATGATACAATATATAAAGTACATTGCTATTGTTTGGTCTTATTCTTATTATGGAACTACCCTTTAATGGATTATTTGTCTGTGTTGTGTCCAGGTTTTGGCTCTCTGGGTCTCATGACATCAGTACTGGTGTGTCCTGATGGTAAGACTATCGAGGCTGAGGCTGCCCATGGCACTGTCACCAGGCACTACCGTGAACACCAGAGGGTAAGGGTCACCAGGTCACACTGCTGGAAGTGTTTTTAATTCATGAGGAAAGAATACTGTTTGTTTGTTCTTGTTCTTCTAATTTTAATAGAACTCATTTGAAGTTTATACCTTTTAAAAATGTGGAAATATTTGCAAAATGAGGGACATTTTAGTCAGACTCTACTTGTTCAAAGGACTATTTCAGGGCTAGGACTAGTTGTTAGGGGGTTGTATAGAGGCAGGGTTTAAGTTATGAGGGTTGTAAATTGCAATGAATATGCCAAATACCAACTGGGATTGGCCAAATATCAAGTGGGATTCTCCACTTTTTGTTTTGCAAGCGGTCTTTTAATGTTTGAAGCCAGTGCAAACTCATCCAACATGGAAATTGTTCAAACGGAGTTCTTCAAACGATACAAGTGCATTGAAATATAAAGCTCACTGGAAAAAAGTTATACAGTTTGATCTGTATTCAGCTGCAAGTATTAACAGTAATTAAGTGAGCAACTTCAAAACATTAAAAAAGTCAAACTGCACCTAGTTTGAACTTCTCTTTGCCTTACACACAGTTTTGAAAGTTAAAGAGTGGGTAGAAGAATTGGTGTGAATTTTATTTATTTTATTTTTTTTAAATCTTGTTTTTCAGCTGATCCAAATTACTGGAAGATAAACTGTCATATTTTATGCATCAATGTTTTTTGTGATATATTCAGCATAGTTTAAATTGGGTTTTAAAAATGGGACATTTTCAGCGATCTACATAGCAAATGGCAGGTTTGGGTGCTAGTCAAATCAAACAATAAGAGACTCTTTTGACTCATCATTTTCCACCAATATTAAACAGTCACAAAAAGAAAAATACTATAGTCTCCCTCCACAATAGCATCAATAGACCAGAATGCAAAAAGTCATGTTAAATTCTCAGTAACTGTTCTTGTGTTGTAGGGAAGACCAACCAGTACCAACCCAATTGCCAGCATCTTTGCTTGGACCAGAGGACTGGAGCACAGAGGCAAACTAGATGGAAATCCTGATCTGATGAAGTACGTTTTCTGATTAGCAAGTGCCATTTACTCATGTGATATGTATGTTTGTGAAATATTCATCATATTGAGTTGTTATCCTGCATTGTCACTCTTCAGGTTCTCCCAAACATTAGAAAGGGTCTGTGTGGAAACTGTGGAAAATGGTGTGATGACCAAAGACCTTGCAGGCTGCATCCATGGTTTGGCCAAGTGAGTTTACATATCCAAATCCCTGAGTGATGCCAAGTGTAGTGTGTGTGTGTGTGTGTGTGTGTATCGTTGGTTTCAGGAAACTTTATATAAAGGACAGATTGTATATTTGATCGAGTCTCACTTCTGCCTTGTGATCTTGCAGCTGCAAGCTGAATGAACATTATGTCAACACATCAGACTTCCTGGATGCCATCAAGAACAACCTGGACAAAGCTCTGGGCAAATGAAGAACAGTCAGAAGACACATGTGCCAATGTACAGACAAAACCTGTCTGTAGATTTCTAACTTTTACCTGTTTGTATCCAGTTTTGAAGGAGACAAATTTACTATTTCTTGTGCCATTTTTCTATTTGTATAGATCACTTATAGAGTACTTTGTGTACAGTAGCTTGTGTTCCTCCATCTTTTCTTATTGCTAATGGTCCTTTTTGATATTGCACAATTGAGTGATTGTACTGTATAAATAACAGTAATATTATTGCTAATATTAACTTATAATGGCCATTTCAAGAAAGTTTCTAGTTTTGCATTTGATTAAAATGTATTTTCAGGAATCCATATGTACAAAAAAGGATAGTAATGCCATGCCTTGCTCTATAAGCGTGAAAAGATAATCACTCAATGACAAGCAGTGTGTGGAGCTGTCTTTGTTTTTTCTACTGAAACACTGTTTTCAATGCAACACTCCGTAAAACATGTCATATCACGACAGGCTGTACAGAATAATTTTGGGTGTGGTTTAAAACCACTATATGATAATCAAGTTCTTTGGGTGTTTTAATAACTAAAAGAGTAGAAAAAAAACCTTTGCTTCAGTTTATATAACTCTGACTGACAAGAAGGATGCATTTACTATGATAATCTGAACACAAACTCTTTCCTGTTGAACCAGTTTTAAATGCACAACTCCTCCAGCAGGTGCTATAAGAGGTAACCTCACATTGGCCAATCCAGATGTGGCAGTCAAAATCACTAATAGTAAATGCCATACACACACAATTTCATTTCACATTTTGATTTCATACACTTGCTCATATGATTTTCTGCCCAGTAGTGCACTCATGCAGTGTTGTCTAATCATTTAGGAGGCATCATATGCACCAGCCAGTGCATGTCAGTGAGCAACGCTTACACCAGCAGGGGGCCAGACCTGATGAGAGGTCTGGCAAAGCTCTTTGCTGTGGAAGCACCTACAGTGTATCACCAGCAGATGTCGACATGATTACAGTTGATGATCCGTGTCCTGTATGGTATATCAAAGCTTATTCTGCAAAAATGCCCCAATTTAAACTTTGCACTATTCTTGTCTGAAATTGATCATGGGCTAAATTGTTCCTGCAGATTATTATTGATCCAGTCTGTGTGTAATGTAGAATAACTGAGACTGTGTAGACAATTCAGATGTCACATTTCAGGTAAGCTACCATCACAGGTTACCTGAATTGACTTTCCAGCAATGTTCATCTAAATTACCTGGCTTTCAGTATATTGTCTTATACAACAACCTATAGATAATCAATGTAGATTAAAAGAAAACACATTTTTAGTAAGTGTATACATGTATGTGAATACAATCTGAACAGACCTGGCTATCTAACACTGATGGAACAATGCTTAGTTTGATATCTTGTTATTTTATTGTTCACTCTCAGTCTAAAGCATATGGGACTCAAAGTCTTGACAGATCGATTAACTTTATCACGGAGGACCAGGGAATATATCTCTCCCTCCCAATCACCGAAAACTCTAAGAAGATGAACAAGGTGCCTCTATCAAAAATGACCAGAAATTAGCATTTAGATTACCTTTTTTTTTTCTTTTTTTAAATTTCCTCCTGGATGAATGTTCTGCTGGAACTTCTAAATGCTAAAGAACCCCCCACTTAATATGATCTGCAGCCATAAAAGAGTTATATCTCTGTGCAAAATGATCAATCAGGTCCTGAGAAATGATTTTCTATGGAAGTATAAGCTGGACATAATGCAAAGCATCTGTGAAGCAGTGTGGGACCAATCCATGAGTGCACAATTTACCTTGGGAGGGTCTGTACTGGAGTTGACTGCAACTTAGGTGTTCAGAAAGACCACAGAATTAACCCCAAAGTCCCAGTTTTCTTCAAACAACAGGCAATGTGTCCTCACCCAAGACACTATGTCAGATGACTGCATAAAACCAATTAAAACAAGACTAAAAGAAATGCTAATTTTAGCATGCCAACATGCTCACACGCTGATGTTTAGCTGCTATAATATTTACCATGTTCATCATCTTAGTTTATCATGATAGCATGCTAACATTTGCAAATAGGATAGATGAGTAATTATTAGTTCTGCAGGTGTTTGGTCATGATACATTGACTTGATGATGGTGCTGGATGTTTAGTTAAGGGATCAACAAAGCCATTACAATTCACTCCGAAGGGAACATAAATTTCATTTCATCGCAAACATTTTTTTTCTTTTTGAGACATTTCATTGAAACCCACATATGTGAATCTCATGGTGGCCCTAGCCTTAGCCTGGCTCTCTCTCTCTCTCTCTCTCTCTCTCTCTCTATATATATATATATATATATATATATATATATATATATATATATATATATATATATATATATATATATATATATATAGCATGCTAACATTTGCAAATAAATGTGTGTGTGTGTGTGTATGTATATATATATTATTCATATTATATCCCCATTCAACTCAGGATTACCCCCCGCCCCCAAACAGTGACAGATTAAAACACCAGAAACACCAGTCTCCATCATTTAAACTAGAGAACCTTTATTAAATAATTCATGGTCAATTTCCATGAGGTCTCAGTTTGATATTCCTCATCTCAAAAAAGAACTAGTAGACCATTCCTCTGGTTTAGTGTGCATATCAAGGCTGACCTGCATGGCAGGACAGGGGGAGCTGACTGTCTTCCCCAAAACAGAATTATGAATACCAGGACCACCGTCAGTCCATCTTCAATTCAGTCATTTCAAAACATAACCACAACCTCCAAATAATTTGCTTGTGGCACAGCACTCATCTTTTAATCTCCAGAATGGATTTTACATCCATTTTTAATGTTTTTTCCCCTTGAGGAGGGAAATATATTTCTGAATTATTTGAATTGAAAGTGAAGTGAAAACAGCCCTGGATTTAAGAGTGCTGAAACTACAAACAACAAACAACCCAAACTGCTGATTCTCCGCACAAACTGCTCATTCTTCAATTCGCATTTGAACTGACAACTGTCAAATATCCATATCAAGAAAACTGCAGTTTGCAAAAAACCTACTGAGAAAGCATATCTTGTTTGTGTTTAATAATATTGCCATTTTGGGGGTCTGGAAGATTCTACCATCTTATTTCCCCCAGTTCTTCTGCTTGAGGCGAATTGAGTTAAACCTTACTGAAGACAGCCTTCACAGAAAAATGACAGGTCTCAATGAAAAAGTGCTTTGTATTGTTCACTCAGTAATTCAAAAACTAGAGCAGTATATTCACTACACGGGATAGATTATTCATGTAAAGCTAAACCATGTGAAATAAAACGGTGGGTAAACATACTGCATTTTGCAGAATCATTTGTACAGTGAGAGGGCTTTACATGTCGGATACAATGTTTTCTGGTATCAGCCGACATGGGACAGTAGCAACTTTGGTAGTAAATGCCCTGGCATGAAAGAGGCTACAATGTCCTGTGCAAAAGCACACACACGCATTGACAGACCGGCCTGTCTAAACTGAGGGCTGGGCAGGAAAGGGTAAATACAATTAGGAATTGTTAAGTAAGAGCATTCAAACCTATGAATATGTTGTGACTATGTATCAAAAGTTCGATATACAGTGAGTAAATAGCTGACACGGTGGAAGCTTAGTTGCAAATGTATCTAGCTGGCACTTTCAGTCAAAAATATAAGGGCATACATTGGTTGTGAATGAAAAAAAATGGCATAACGGTAAACAAATTTCTATCACATCAAATGTAACTGATGGCTCTGCAACTGCAACTTTTTTCTTTTTTTCCCCAAATAGCTGATACATACACACAACATACAGATTTGACTGTCCGCCAGAGAGAGTCTTTGAGTCGGTGGCATAGTAATCCCAGAAAAGGAGCTCCAGACCATGTCAACAGTTTCAGTGTCTCTGCTATCAGCCACAGAGCTGAAACATCTCCTTTGAAGTGCATCTCCTTCCTGGCCTCCAATCAGAGTCGGACAGTTCTGGCTCTTCTGGAAGTAGGCCAAAACGTAAAGAAAACCCCCTTCACTAGTGTCCTCCAAAGACTTGACAACAACTCTGTTACTTCCTTCAAAAAAAACAAAAGAAAATATGTTCTCCGGTCCATCACCACTCAAGGTGTAGTGTAGCTGCTTGTATCCTTCCCAAAGTTGTAATACTCCTCCATGTCCTCCATATTTGCTGTGGTGAGTTTAGTGAGGTTTTGGGAGCCACCATTGTCCATATTGTCTGGTGATGTAAAGCTGAAGTTCTGTCCTTCATATTCCCCCTGGCTTTCCATTTCTGGAAGAACTTCTGGAAAATAAAATAAAAAGGGGTTATAAAGCACATTTCCAAAGTTACCATCAGTGTAAGGAAATTCCTGGGACCAATGCCCATCATAGGGTTAGAGATCATAGAGTTCTTGTCGAGTTAAAAACAATGAAGGTATAACACATTTCATAGGACTGTGCTACAAAACCCTTAAAACATTTCTGATATAAAGCAGTAAATGTAAAAATAATAAATCAGCATATAAAACTTGCATTTAATGAGGCAAAGTAAAAGAAAGGATTCAACAAGTCCAAGAGTTAATATATCTGGCTTGTCTGTTGTTTTGATGCCTGCTGACATTTGTATTGTACTACTCATATTGTATTTCAGTAAGTTCCAATAACACTGAGTGCAAATAATAAGTAAGAATGAGAGAAATAACAATACGTGAAAAAGCACAAATGAGCAAGAGAAAATGGAGAAACTAACACAAAAATGTAGCAAACAACAAGCCTTTGGCATGACTGTAGCTTATATAAAAAGCAACAACAAAAATAAAATCACATGCAGATTGTATCTTCCAACCTTTTGTGAAATTTCCAATAAATATTCTTTTCATAAAAATGAGTTTGCTCTGCTGTCATCATGTCTGGGAAATATAATAGCACATATTATAAAACAGGGTTTGGTTTAGGTCAGCAACCCGGGCTGAGCATGACTTGCCTCAGGATATTGACATATTCAGGCTCATTTTTGTGTCCACACTGAGGATCTTGGGACCATTCACAAACATTTGAAGTTGGTATGAAATATTACTTTCGGAATTAACATTACAATTGGAATTTGATTACAAACAAGGAAAATGTAGGTGGTAAAAATAAGTGAGGAAGCTACTTTCCTGGAAAAATAAAGGTTAAATAGAGAAAAAAAATATGTGCAGCGAGCCTCACCCTGTCCTTCTGGTGATACGTCCATTCCATGTTTGACCTTCATGTGCCTGCTGAGGTTCCCCTTCAGGTTGAACTTACTGGTGCAGTAAGGACACTTAAAGGGCTTACTGCCAGCATGGAGATGCATATGGCCCAGCAGGTTGTACATTCTGTTGAAAGACTTTCCACATACCTAGATAAAAACAAACAACCAGAAATGTTGACCTTGACAAGCACAGACATATAAAGCAAAGCCAAGTATACAAGTAGTGGCACAAGTAGAGTCTACTTTTCAAATGAATCAGGTTCAATTACCTTGCATTTGAATGGCTTCACAGGCAGGTGGACAATCATGTGGGTCTTGAGGGTCTGTTTCTGGATGAAGCTCTTGAAGCAGACGTGACACTGGAACGGCCGCACGCTGTTGTGGATGAGCATGTGCCTCTTCAGGTTGGCAGACAGGGTGAACTCTCGGGAACACACGTCACATTTGTGGCCTTTCATCCCCTGCGGAGTCCCAACAGAAAGAAGGGGTCA
The DNA here is from genome assembly GCA_029490765.1 of Euthynnus affinis. Classification (NCBI taxonomy): domain Eukaryota; kingdom Metazoa; phylum Chordata; class Actinopteri; order Scombriformes; family Scombridae; genus Euthynnus; species Euthynnus affinis. The sequence goes on from CM055839.1 coordinate 18,122,949, forward strand.
ACCACACAAATGCATCACTCATCTCCTTGCCATGTTTTCTACTCAAAGTGAGAAAATAGTGGACTGTTTTAGCATGTCATGATAATACAATGTGTGTACAATGTGTTATATTTGCAAAGCGACAGATTCTCTGAGATGCTGGTGGCAGATTTGTTACATTTTAGCTGACGCAAGAGTAAAAGCCCTGTCCAGCCATCCTTACTCTGCTCCTGTAATATTCTCAGCCACATGCCACAGGAAATGTATAAACATTGAGAATTAGGTCACAAGAGTAAACAATTCACAACATCCACAGCCTTGAGGCTTGTCTAAATGAATGAGCTGCAGCGCTCTCAGTACACAAAGTTGTACTAAATGACTGGATTCTGGGTTATTGAGAAGAACAAATATGTATTACAGGTCATGAGTAGGTCTCGAGACAGTGTTTGTATAACCAGAATAATCTGGCAGGCTGTCAGTCCACCCACCGTCTGCACAACAGACAGTGTTTGATGCTGTTGGCCACCAGGGGGAGCAGTCAACAGCCTCAATGACAGTGAAAACAAGCCACAAAGGAGAACATTCTCACTCCTCTTTGAATACAGACTGCTGTATGTACATGTTATCTCATTCCATTTCCTGAATCCTTGTCACCCTAAAAGTAATAAAATTTAGGCAAATCCTTTGTAATGAAACATCTTTATTTGTCACTATGGGTTTTCTATTAGAAACTAGCCAAAATGATCAAGAGTTGTATTCACAAACATTCTGAGGAGACTGTCAGAGAGCTCTTAAATTGGCGTAAAAAAAATTCTAGCAAGAAGTCGTAGCTTAGCAGTGATTTAGGAAAATTCTCAGAGCAACTCTGAGCAAGGAAGGGACAGACACTTCTACTTTAGTGAGGAGGTGTGGTTGACCCCATTGCTAGATATGACTCATACTTTTAAAATGTGTAATTGGTTGATCAAAAAATAAAAATAAAAAAATTAAAAGAGAGAGAAAAAGAAAAAGAAAGAAGATTGCACTCTTAGTGATAATGGGCATATAATGGACAGTGAAATTGATAGGCCTAATCATAGAATTTAGTCTCTATTAAGACATGGTGTAATTATAAATACCGTTTTATGTAATGAACATCTCTGTTGAATAAATTGTGAGCTATTCTGTAAAAGTAGCAGGCCTACTTGTGCAGTAGACTATTCACATGCTGGAAATTATTATATTTATTTTCTTAAGTTTATTTACCACATTGGTCATTTTAGTACTTAATCTATTTGATATTAACAAGGGAAAAATGGCTCAGCTTTCATCAGTTTCTGTGATTGCTGGCCAGTCAATATAAGTAACAGCATTGGTTGGCATATAAATCTTTTTTTTTTCTGCTGCCAGCAAATTCCATATTATTCCAGTTGCCAAATATCTTAAGTGTTTTGCGATCACTTTAATTTCTGTTGTTATAGTGTTATTGTGTTGGATGGGAGATGTGAGCGTATGTCTAATGAGATCAACCTCGAACATTATCCGTGCATGATCTTGTCTGTAGCGTTTCATTAACTCACTGTCATTCGAGGTTTGGAGAATATTTCTCCTGCCTCTCGGTCTTTCCGCCATTTTCTCCTCTGCTTACGAAACTCTTAACCCTCTTAAAAGTCCTCCTCTCTACTCCTAACAATTTTTCACCTTCTGAGCTCTCTTAAGGGCTAAGATGTTTTGTGAATAACTTTTATCTTTACCAGAATCTCAGAGCAGGATGTAGTCTTAATTGTAAGGGAAAATTCTTGGAAAATATAATTGTAAGATTTTTCTTTGAATTTCATCACTTGGAGCAACTTTTTGTACTAGGAAACTTTATGAATATGGCAGTAGATCTTTCTATCCCTGCATTTGTCTGTATAAAGTTCCACTCTGGCAATGTCCAAACATGGGCTCATTCAAAAGTAAACAGTAAAAAAAACAGCAAAAAAATTACGGGGGGGGGGGGGGGGGGTCGATTCAGAGAAAGGCCAAGATGTCATATGTTGTATATTTTAGAATAATCAAGAATCAATAATATAGAAAAAGATGGTGCTGTGCTTATATGAAATGAACTGTGATATCTGAGCATCCTCATCTTGCTGTTCCTCACCTGTATATGTGTGTGTGTGTGTGAGTGAGAGTAATTAGCGTGCACATGTGTAGAACAGGCAGAGGGCACTGAGCAATTACAGACATCTTATTCACAAAAAGATGGCCATGAGGAAGATGCCTTGTATTGTGGACAGCATCAAATCCTTGTTTAAATGCAACACTGACGAGACATATATATATTCTACAGTTTCTTTGCTTCATCTAATGCAAGCATCTGAAGGGAAGATGATTCACTAAAAAATGCAGCCTGAAGGCATTCTTCTTATGGATGAACTTAATAACTGTAACTGTACTCTGGGGAACTGCACATAAAATACCACGTTCTTCACCTGTTAGCATGTTGATAAAAACCTTATACGAATGAAAAAACTTACAAAGAATTCCTTAGTGTATTGTTGATGAAGTAGCTTCAGCTTTTGCCTTTTAGTGATATCAAAGACTGAAGCCTGTGTTCTGAAGTTTAAAGTGTAGGGATATCATTTTTAAGGTGTTAAAAAAGGCTGAGAAAGGCTATTTTCTGTTTCTTGTTTTCCTTTATCAGACATTCAGGCTGGCTGCTGCTATAATCTTATATTGAAATCATATATTTAACTGTTTCTAGATGCTTCCAGTCTTAAAATTAAATGGAATTTTTTTGTCACAATAAAAGTCTGACATGAAGACACTAGAGCTGCCTGTAACTAACAATTATTTTTTGTTCTATATAACATCTTTAAACTGTGAAAAATGTCCACCCCAGTTTCTTAAAATCCAAGATAACATCTTCTAATTGTCTGTTTTTTTAGACCTATAGTCCAAAACCCAAAGATATTCAATTTACTTTCACATATTACTAAGAAAAGCAATCTTCACAAACAACTGGCTGGAAGTAAAGAATGTTTGACAGTTTTGCTTTAAAATGATTTAAACTATTAATCAGTTATCAAATTAGTTATTAGTTGCTTGTTGATTATTATCAATTGTCTAAATGATTTAAATCGACTAATCATTGCAGCTTTGCATTGTGTCTTTAACTGGAATGGTCAAGAAGCTTGGGTAGGAGTGGAAGTGTCCAGTGGCAGAATCAGTACCTTATGAGTAAGCGAGTGCTGACGTAGGTGGTGAAGCTGAACAAACTCCAGGCCACACTGGGAGCAGGTGTAAGGTCTTGGGCTCTGGTGTTTTAGGAGGTGATTCTGGAGCTGGCTACGGTAGGCAAACGACTTGTTGCACTCTGTACACTGGAAGGTATGGGGGCCCTGGTGGCTGGTCTGGTGGCGTTTGAGGTGGGCATAGGTGGGGAACTCCATGCCACACTGTGAGCAGACATGGCAGCGGCCGCGCTCGTGCTTCACCTCATGCGCTCGCAGCTCGCTAGGATAGGCAAAGCCACGGCGGCAGAAGCGGCAGCTGTAGGGCTTGACGTCCGTATGTTGGAGCATGTGCCGCTTCAGGTGGCTGGTCTGGGTAAACCCTTTCTTGCAGACAGTGCACTTGTGGGGCCGTGTACCTTGGTGGGTTAACAGATGGGTTTGAAGATGACTGGGCTGCTTGAAGAGCTTCCCGCAATGGGGACAGGCATGTGGTTTGATGCCGTTATGGCCCAGGATGTGTGTGACCAGGTTGTACTTAGAGGTGTACGATTTATCACACATGCGGCATTTCCAGCGCTTCAGACCATCTCCCACATCTACGCAGTAAGATTCGTCAATCTGGATGTTGATATCTAACCGGTCAACTCTGCGGCCGCCGTGTCGACGAGGAGGCTGGGGTTGCTGAGGCTGCTGGTGCTGCCCTCCACAGCTCCCATCCGTCCACATCATACTCTGGCTACCGTCTTCGTACTCGCCTCCCATGCCCATTTCCGCCGAATCATAGCTGCCTACTTCACTGGTTTGGAAGTAGCTGCTGATGGCTTCGTCCTGCTGTGAGGGCTTCATCATGTTGTTCCCCTGGTGTTCCACATCCTCTTCGTCCTCCCGAACGCCTCGGCCATGGCCCCCCATAGGGCGCTGGCCCTGCAGTCCTCTGTGGGCCTGCTCCCCTGCTCTGTGCCCCACCTGGGTGGGAGGAGGGTGTCCGTGTGTGTTGGGTTGCTGCTGGTTAGTTGCCTCCCGCTCACACTCTGCACAGTTCTTGTTGGTGCCTCTGAGGGTGGCCGGGTCCACCTGAACTAAACCCCCTCTGGGAGCCATGTTGTTCAGCATGTGGACACAGGAGGACATTGCAGAGGTCACCCCTTCCCCTTTCACATGAGACGAGGTCCCATCACCAGCTTGGAGGCTGTGGCGTTCGGGGACGACCATTTTCCCGTCTGGATGTTGTTGAGGGGGCCCCTGCTGCCACCTCCTCTGACTGCAGCTGGGTTGCATCTGTCCGTCTTCTCCCAAGTTGTCTCCTAGGTAATCTCCGTTGGCTCCAATAAGCTGGTCTGCGTACTCGTAGTCGACTCCGTCTACTGGGGGCGCTGGGGATTCTTTGGGTTCACCGGTGTAGAAGCCGTTAGGTGCTATGGTAGCTCCGAACACTTCATTCTGGGAGATGAGACCTAGCACGGCGGCCTGGGCCAAGGACAGCACAACAACTGGATCTGTTTGTGTGCCTATGTCCACCAGCCTGGCCATTACCTTGGGCTCACATCTACCCAGGCGCCGGCTCGCCTCCTCCTGGAACAGAAAGAGACAAAAACACGGTCAAGACCATGGCACTGCAAGGAAGCAATGAACAATATATATATATATATATATATATATATATATAGTCAGCAAATCAAGTTTGTTATGACTCATTCTACCACACAGTATTGCAGATGGAAGTAAATTAAAATATGGATTGCTTCTCTGTCATCATCCTGAATTCAGGTAATTGTCTGTTTTGTTGTTTCAGCCAAAGTATAACCTATTGCCTTGGACAGTGATTCCAAACCTTTTTGGCTTGTGGTCCCTTAAAATAAGGTAAAGTCTACCTGGAACCCCTTGTCACATGTTGCATTGTCTACCAGGTAAACAAAAGAGGACTTATTTTGTTTTATCTGAATAACTTTTACAGGCTGAGGAGATGACACACAGCAATTCAGAATAAATAAAAGCAAAAAATAGTGGAAAGCTTACAAAAAAAACAACAATTTACAACCCCTTACACAAATCCAGCGGCCTGGTCCTGACCCCCAGGCTGGGGACCAATGGGCTAGGAAAAGCTACAAATCTAGAACACAACATCCCTGTTGAAAAAACTAAATAGGGTTCAAATGAAATTGATATAAAAGGACAGAAAAACTGAGCTACAGCACACTGTGCTCCAATAAGAATGTGTCCTTCATCAATAGTGATCCAATACGGACAAAAAGGTGATGGGACTCATCATCCAATCAGAGTGTCTCTTTGAGTAGGTTGTCGAGAGAGAAATAAGGAGAAAGAGAGAGACGGAAACGGGGGACTTTGATTTTAAAGAGCGTGTTATTGCATCACTGTGAAGGATACACAAAAACCAGAGAAGATTCCCTCCTACAGGGACTAACCTATTCCCCAGTCAATGGTTCTGGTACATGTAGCGAGCCGTCATTAAGACTGTCCAAAAGCAAACCTTTTTAGATCTGGTGACTGAGACACCATCCTAATCCAGCATGCTAACCATGTATGGTTTGGCTTGTGTGTGTGTGTGTGTGTGTGTGTGTGTGTGTGTGTGTGTGTGTGTGTGTGTTGTGGGGGATTAGATGGCCTACTGATCTACACACACACACACTCACACACATATACAAGTGCAAAGGGGAGAGGAAAAAAGAAGAAAAACTAAGCAAGATTAAGACACAAAAAAAGAATGGAAAAGCAAGAGAGTAGACAAAAACAGAGAGAGAACAGAGGGGGGAAAGCAGAGACAGAGGAAGGGAGGGAGGGAGGGAGAAAAGAGCTTAGAGCAGGCAAGAGTCTAGTGGAGGGGAGGGTGGAGAGGAAAAAAGAAAAAAAAAGAGAGAAAATGAAAGGTAAAGGGAGAGTGAAGGAGAGATAAGGAGGGGGAGGAGGGGAGGGGAGACAGGAGGGAAGGAAGAAGGCTGAGAGAGAGAGACACACTGGAGAGGGAGGGGAGAGCTGAGTGAAAGAGTGAGAGGGTGAGTGTGAGGCAGCAGGCAAAAGAGAGCAAGAGGAAGAAAGAGAAAGAAAGATATGTAGAGACAAGAGGGAGGGAGAGGAGAGGAGAGGAGAGGAGAGGAGAGGAGAGGAGAGGAGAGGAGAGGAGAGGAGAGGCAGCGAGCAAACCGAGAGACAGAGGGAGAAAGAAAAATGACAAAATGAAAGCCAGGCAGAATGAAAGATAAAATATTGTGAAGTGAAACAGGAGCAGAGAAGAGTTGGGAAAAAAGCTCCAGGAGGATATTTCTGGAAGCTGCAGGCGAATAATGAGTTAATGACAATTAAAGACTATTCTTAATTTATGACAGAGGGAACAAAAAAAAAAGAAATCTACTGATGGCAACTTCAAAATCTAAACCATCACTGGTAGCAGTTTTCCTACCTGTCTTTCAGCTGATCAACCCATGTTGCCCACTACCAATCAACATGCTACGAGCGAGAGCCAATAAACTCACCACACTCCTCCTGCTGTGAGGCTTCAGGTGCTTTAAGGATCTCATTCTTCTGTGCGAGTGTTGAGTGAGAATAGGTTATGTTCGGCTCCTATTTATATGTGAAGGATAGGGGGGGGGAGGAGGCGGAGCTCACATTGCCCCCATCCTCCCCTCCCTCCTCCTTCAACACAGTATCAGTAGTGACTCTAGTCACACCAGTGCAAACACAGAGCAGACACAAACAAACAAACAAACAATCTTCCGATGAATGAGCATGTGGGCAGTAGGTTTAAAAGCAAAAAAGAAAAGGGAAAAAAACAACAGCTCATACATCACTAAATGCACAAGGCTCCTTGATAGTCTGGTGATAAATGGGCTAAGTCACCTCAAAGTCACAAGACACACACACACACCAACTAGAAAAATAAAATCAACATATCAGTCTGAAATTATGGATCCACCAGGCTGCCTCGCTTCCTCACTCACCCTCCTTTCTTCTATCTCCGTCTGTCATTCTTTGTCTTTGTTTCTGCCTATCCGTGTCTGTCTCTCTTCCTTCATCTGTTTATTCCTGTGTCTCCATCTATTGTTGAGTCCTTTTCTGTGTCTCTCCTCCCTACGCCTTTGTATCTTTCACTCTCTCATCTATCAAGTAGGGTTTATGAGTATGGAAAAGTGTTGGAAGATTGTTTTGTGCGCAGACTTGGTTGCAAATATGTGATACAAGAGAGGATGAAGAGAGAAAAGAGAGAGAAAGGAGAGGAAAGAGATGGAAGGTGACTGACAAGGAGATGAGCGAATTGAGGGAGAGAGAGGATGGAGAGAGAAAGAGGAGGAGGAGGAAAGAATACTGAAGGAAAAGAGAGGAGAGGGGAGGGGTAGGGAGAGGCAGAAAGAGAGAGAGAGAGAGAGAGAGAGAGAGAGAGAGAGAGAGAGAGAGAGAGGAAGAGACGGAGGGGGATGGGAAGAGTGGAGCAGAATGCGGTAAAAGAATAAGAAGAAATGGAAGATGGATGAAGGGAAGAAACAGACGGAGTGAGGGAGAATGAAGGGATAACACTACTGCTAATGATGCATCAAACTGGCCTGAAAATCCCTCCGTCCTCGCCTCAATCACACACACAAATCAGGGTGCTGATTGACGCCTCAGGAAATGTCGAGGTTCAAGTGTGAAGAACTTTTTTTTTTTTTTAAGTCTCTTTTCATCACCAGAGAAAATAGGCATGTATGCGTGGAGAAATGAGATAGCCGTGGAGCTGTGCGACAGTGTCAACAGTGGCCTGAGAGCCCACAAAGGTCAGGCATATCCTGCCAACGATGATACTGAGACAACACCAAAGCTGCAAATCCCCAAATTGTAAATTGTGGAGGGAAATGAGAAAATGGGAATCAAATAATACCTTTCAAGAAGTAATAGCCTGCATTAGTTTAAAAAACTACTTTACAAAACCTAGACTCACTCAACATGTTGTCTTGTATGCATTTTGCAGAAAAGACATGTGAATTGATGCAGGGGTGCAAAGAAACAAACCAAAGTTTAATTTCTTTAGATGGTATTTCCATCACTAAGCCACCCTGAGTGAATGGACAGCTGATTGCAACTGTAGATGCTGACGTGCATTATTAATGAGCGTGTGAGTCAATGCATGGTATGTTTGAAGGTGTCTTCTCTGGCATGTCGCATAGCCACAACATCAATTTCCACAAACTGACCGTCTTCCCTTTAGAGCAAACATCCTCCTGTATCACAGAACACAAGTACAGTAATATCATAGTTCTCCACGGCCGGCATGAGAGAGGGGAGCTGAAGAGAAACCGCCTGATGTTCAACAAGCGAAAAGACAGATCACTTGGGAGACCGAGGATCTGATAAAGACATCAAAATGTTGAAAAGATGAAAAGGAAAATATATTACACAGAAACTTCAGTCAGAGGTTAACTGTCATAAACAGTATTAAAATTTTGTGGATGTCATAATTATGGATATCACAGAACTATAGAAGAAAAATGTGAAAACAAACAAACAAACTAAAACTAAAAAAGACTGCAAACATTAATTCAATTTGCCCAATTAGTATGATTAAACTAAAGCTGCAATGATTAGTTAATTATTCAATCAACAGAAAAACAATCAGCAATGATTTCCATAATCAAATCTTTTTATCTATTTTTTGACCAAAAACAACTGGTTCTAGCTTCCTAAATGTGAATGTGTTCTGGTTTTCATACTTCTCTCCTCTATGATAATAAACCAATTATCTTTGGATCTTGGATTCGACAACTTGAGGAAATAATCCATAGATTAACTGATAATGACAATCACCGTTAGTTGCAGCCCAAGGTTAAACCATCCAGCATTACCAGTCATGTTTTTGAGTAATTTGTGAATTTTGTTTGAAGGTGTGTCTGGATTACTATTACTATTACTCACTTATTAGAATAATAAAATCACTATTAATTATCTCAATTATTAATCATCCCAATAGCTGTTTTTCCTAATTATCTCATTTTGTGTGGATGACAACTTGATCCTGAATGTTGAATCTGAACCTGATACCACTTGTAAACATTTTCAACTAGATACTATTCACTGTTTCCTATCATACACGATGGGTACATTCAGACACATTGCAAAAGCTGAGACGTGACAGGTGGAGGTGTCTTTCCTCTACTTTAGGCCTCACTGATTTCCATGTTTTCATCTACAGAATAAAACTTTCCACAAATAGTTACCATTCTCTGTGGTTATGCTACAACCCACTTCCTGTCAATCACAACCCAGTCAGACAAGCGCAAAACAAAACAAGCTTCCACACTGTCTGTAAAATAAAATCAGAAAATATACAGTAGTTTGATTTTACAATATTATGGGCAAGACAAGACACATCTCATTATATGAAAAAGCACAAGAATACAATCTTACTGGTCTTTTTATTAGTTTATTTTGCATCACCTTTAAACTTACATAAAACTGTCAGAATCACTTTATCTAAAACTACTTAAACCTTTGCTTTACAGTTGCAAAAATCCCCATTAACAGGAAGTTAAATAAATGATTTTCCAGTGCAGCTACCCAACAGGCCAAGAGGTGTGACTTACATTTCTCAACTAGAATAACATGTGCTTTCTCAGGTCTTGTTCACAATCTCAGTATTACAACTGTGTCTTAAGTGATCTGATCAGAATTCAAAACTAAATGTAATACTAATTAAGATCCAGTTACATACAGTATAGCACTGATGCATGTCTCAACGCACTGCTCCAATGTGATTTTTTTGTTTCACTTAAGTCACAGTGTGCTACAAATAACATCAAATAGGACCAAGAAAGTGAAATCTGACCAAACGTGGTGGCTCGAGATACATTCTGATGCCAGGTGCAAAGTACAGTCCCTTTCAACTGGATCCAGACACAAAGGATATATCCTGATAAAAGACACTACAGCAGAACAGGGCTTGACATGGCCCGGACAGAGCTGGATCTTTGTGACAGTTTGATACGTTAACGCCACATTCATGCTCTGTCAGTGTTGCTCCATTACTTCTGATATCAAGCCAGCATCTCAACATTGTAAGATTTGGGTATATATTTGTAATAGTGATAAAGTGATTAGTCAGTTAATCAACTGACAGAAAATTCCAGACGAAACAGCATTTCAAGAGTATCTAACCTCAATATCATGACATATTACGAGTAAAAAGGACAGACAAGCAGGACGTAACGTTGGGAGGAATTTGATTTGAATGTTGAAAGGTGGGCGTGTCAATGTAGCTCTGTGCTTCTAAAAGTTCAAGATTTATTGATGGGTGGATGTCATGATATTATTGGTTGAAATCAGTTGGTTCAAGCCTATGTAAACATGTCTTTTTTTTGTTTTACAGGAAGAAAACATGATGAATTCTGACATAAGAATACAAAGAAATTGATTTTTTTTTTTTTTTTTTTTTTACAATTTTTGGGGCATGCATTGTTAAATATGTGCACAATATGACCAGGGATATGATCTAAAATGGTTTAAAAGGCATTTTTCATTTCATCTCAACCTAGTTGTCAACAACTTTGATGTCTGAATCTTTTAATGATCATTGACATCATTTATAAAAGCAACATAAAATTCACTGGTTTCATTTTCATACATTTTTATCTACTGTTCTAATTTTGCACCCTTGATGTAACATAATTTTTGGCTGAACTGGCCACAAACAAGCCCTGTAACCCCAAATGTCTGTCCGTCACTGACTGAGTGATGAAGTAACACCATTGGTCAGTCAGCCCAGCAGAGTTTCCCAATAGGCTGTTGCTCTTTCAAGCCCAAGTGCTGATGCCACTCCTGAAATAAGTTCTAAAAACACACATTTACTCACTTCACTCAAAAATAGCTTAACCATGTTCTGTGATACTTGAGCACACGTTAACAACATTACTGGGACAACTACAGAAAATTGCAGATGAACATTTAATATCCAGGAATTCACATTAAAGATACTACCACTCACTATCCCTGCAACAAATTGGCCACAATTTTACACATTAACCATACATGGTCCAGTCATATACTAAGCTTTGACCTGGTCTTGTTAAACTATACCAGGAAGCTACTTTTGTTTTTTTTCTCTTCTTTTTGAGATTCATATTTGTAAGCTGCTGATTGACGTTCCAAATGGGAGAAAGTGACTTATTGTTTTTGTTTGTTGTTTTTTGTCCTCCAGGCATGTTTTAAGATGTATATAAAACACTCTACTTTGAACAATAATGTCTGATATTGTTTTTCCATTTTAAAAAAAGGTTCAACTATCTATCTATCTATATCTATCTATCTAACTATCAACTATATTGTGTAAGTTTAATATTGGACCTGGATTGGCTTTCAAATTATTTGTGATGTCACAAATCCTGCTCATAGGCCCGCCCCTTAAACTTGGATTTTTAATGAGCTCAGAGAAACTTTTCACTTTCAGCAATAATGAATGAATATGAAAACAGCCTTTCAGCATCAAACTCTACACATACATTATTCTGCACAGTGACGCTCAAACATTCAACTGTAGGAACAAGAAGAAAAACATACTTTGGAGTAGAGGGTTTGATATATGCAGCTGGTCGTATTGGGTTTTTTATGCTTTTGTTTTATATTTTAGGCAATGTGTTGTTATTTTATGCACATTAATGCCCTTATGTTCATTGTTTTTTTTAATTCACTTGTTCCAGATTCTCAAATGGGAGGACTTGCTGTTTCATTTCATTTATAACATGTAATATCTGTGAGATTTTGACTGTTGGTTGGACAAAACAAGAAATTAGAAGAAGCATGGTGAGCATTATTCATTTTCTGACATTTTATAGACAAAATGATGATCAATTTGTTTAAAAAACAAACACTAAATTAATAATTAAAAGAATCACTAACTGCAGCCCTAACTGGAAGGAGCTGCACTTTTTTGGTACCAAGTCAAATGTGTTTGTTGCACCAAGTATCAGAAAACTGGCATCCAATGCTTGCTCAGACCTTCTTTGCCTGTTCATTAATCAGTCAGTTTCTCATTTAAATCCTAATTATGACCATTTCAGACCCAATTTATTGAGGCAGAGTTCCCCTGAAGCTGCTTACCTTCTAACAACATTTACCATTTGAGAGCTTTGGCTTCTTTTGTGATAAGTGTTTTTGTTTATATTTCTCACAGCAACATATGCTAGTGGGAAAAGTACAGTTTTGGTATTGCTGCAGAAGTGAAAAGCAGTAAAACCTGGTAGCAGCCTCCAGCTGTGCAGGAGTGGCTCAGTAAGGCCATCATCCTGTCCGTCAGTGAAACTGAGAGGCGAGGCAGTCACCTGGTTCATCTAGTTTACATTCCCGTGAGGATGATGACTGTCATTTGTGCTTGTTTTGTAGCCAAGGAAGTTAGCCACTTGTTGAATACGAGCAACCACTGAGCATTGGGGCTGATCGTTATGGGAGACAAAAAGATTATATTTGAGTTAATGTGAATAACAGAGGCCAGTGAATGGCACCGTAGAAGGGTTAAATGAGAAACAAATATGCAGTAACAGCTTTTATTCGGGATACATCTTTATTCTCGATATGTAAATGTTGTTTTCATCAACATGTTTTTTTCTGTGATAAAAAAACAACTGTTTTTTCAATAAAGTTTGTATCATAAATGTCATGGGGGAGTGTGGTAAACAACAGAATAGAGAGAACATGGAGGAAAGAGAGAGAGAGAGGGAAATGGCAGAGGACAAAATGGGGGCGTAATAGAGGAAGCAGAGAGAGAGAGAAAGAGAGAGAGAGAGAGAACAGATGATTGCATGGAATGAAAGAGGGATTGAAGGGGGAGGGAGGGGAGGAGATAAAGAGAACAGGGACGGGAGGGGGAGTGAGTGAGAGCGTGAGTGAGTGAGTGAGTGAGTGAGGCAGTGAGTGAGTGAGTGAGTGAGTGAAATGGTGGAGTGAGAGAGGGAGAAAGAGAGAAAATGAGAGGCAGCAGTGGGGGAGGGGACGATGTAGAGGGAGAGCAAGAGAGTGAACAAGCAAGAGAAAGAGAGAGAGAGAGCTAGACAGAAAAAAGAGAGAGAGAGATGGGGCAGGGAGCAACGTGAGAGCAAGACATAGAGAGGGAGGGAGGGGCAGTGTGCAACGTGAGAGAGGAAGAGAGAAAGAAAAAGAGAGAGGGAGAGAGAGAGAAAGAGAGAGAGAGAAAGAAAGAAAAAGAGAGGAGAGGGAGGGGTAAAGCGTGATGGAAACCGAGAGCAAGAGAGGAAAAAAAAGAGAGAAAGAGAGAGAGAGAGAGGGAAGGAGGGAGGGAGGTAGGTAGGAGAATGAAAGAGGGAGAGAGGAGGAAAGAGGAACAGAAAGAGGGGGAGGGGAAGAGAGCCAGAGAGAGAAAAACAGAAAGAGGTAGAGAAAAAAAGGGGAGCGAGCATGGGAGAAAGAGAGCACAAAACCGTATCTCGCTCTATTTTGTGGTTTCGCAAACATGGCTGCAGCAAAAAAGAGAAGAAAAAAAAAAGAATGGCATTGTTGGTTTTCACAAGTCTTCTTCTTCCAACACACACACACACACACACACACACACACACAAACAACCACAACCATTAACATCATAATGAACTAACATCATCTGTAATCACTGTATGATAAAAACAGCTGCATTCAGGTATATGGTGATGGGCCCATGTTTATAGTTCAACTAAACTGCTTAGAGGCTTAACGGCATACAAATATATTTATCTTATCACAGAAACATCAGTGCTGGTGAGTTTAGAAATGCCAAAAATACAGTATGTTGAAGGTAATTTCCAAACAGTGCTGCAATTACATAGTTGATCCACCAGAGAGCACTGACAAGTTTATTATTTGAATGCAAAAATATCATGGTTATCATTTTTAATAAGCAAATTTAAGGGATCCTTATCAAAAATGTTTTTACCAAAAATGTGATCATCTGCTGACATATCATTAGAGCTCTCTGATATCAATAATGGTATCAGCCTCAGAAATATTGTATCAGTCAAGCTTTTTCCTTGCTGCACACACACATACACACACACACACACACACACACACACACACACACACACACACACAAATGTCCAATGGCAGTTTCAAGCTCAATCTATGTTCCCCCTACATACAAGTGGAAAAGATGTACACTGGAAACAATGAACGATAATGTGCTATTTTGTCCATATTTTACAATGTACTTACACACACACTTGGAAGGCAGATAGAAAACAGGAATATTTTGCACATTTTGTCATGTGAGTAAGTAAACTTTATTTTACTCCTGTGTTTGCTTTATATATGTAAAGCCTATATAAAACACAGGAAGTGCTGGAGAATACAGAAGAAAGGTTGACTTTCAGGAGCAGTAATATTTTAGGAATAGGAAGAGTCTGGATTATTCATTTGTCCCAACATCGCCATTTTTTCAACTGCTATGATACTATACCAACCCTTACAGTGTGGATCTAATGCATTGAGAGACTTTTTAATTTTGGCTTTTCTTCTAGTGAGCCGATGAACTCCACAGCAACAGAATCTGTACAACTGCTGCTTACCCAGCACCAAAGGTGACTGCTCAAGGTGAAAGGGTCCTGACACACTGAGCTGACCTTAAAGAACCAGCGCCAACAAAGTCAAACTGACTCACATCTTGAACACAGCAAGTACTATGACTGGTAGCCATAGAAAGTTGCAACTGGCACTGTGAAATTACTAATTCAGTAGGCTGAGCAGCTGCTGATTGAACATTCCCAATCGACCGACCGCCAGTGAGTGCTGACAGGTGCTTACGGTTCTGGACACATCACAAAAACTGTCCATAAACGCTCAACAATATCCGTCTGCATACAGGGCCAAAACTCTCAGCCAGTTAGTGTTTGCTTACTCATTGGAGTAACTAAAAAGACGGTTCATGGTGAAGAGGAAATACGCAACTTAGTCAAGCTGGAATTGGAATTGTGATCAAAACTTATTATTGATATAACTGTCTTTTCACCAAAGTGCAATTCAGCTTATCCAAAAGTGTCCAAAAGCATTCCAGTGGCAGGATTTTTAACAATCAGTCCTATGCACTTTCCACAGCAATGATTCAGGTGTACTTAAGTGTGAAAATGGGCAAATTCTCTTCTCTTAATGCCTTATTTATTATTTACAGGTGTTGGCAGCAATGGACAGGCACTCTGCCTTCAGAAATGACATATGGATAGACGATCATCTGCAGGATCAAATTCTGAATAGTCTCGCACAGCCAGACGTATCTCCACAGAGCTGTGCCAGTGCTGGAGAAAGGTCTGGCTACACCCCACCATCATTCTGCTATAGGGAGAAAAAAATGCTCTGGATTGTTTGTATGTCTTTAAGCCAATCACAATCGTCTTGGGCAGCTCTAAACCCAGGATGCAGCAAATGTGTCCTTGCAAAATAGTGTCAGGGGGAACTTGTTTGAGCCCTGGCATTAAAATGGCTAAATCCCTATAAAAGAAAACGCCACATAAAATGGTAAAAGACGTATGTCGACTATGTGATACGATAAAAAAGACAAACATAACTTGCTAGCTCGGAGGTTGTTGTCGTTTCCCGTAGCGACAAGGATTTTGAAAACAGTAGATAGCAAAGGGGGAGGAGAAAGAATAGGCGGCCAACGGCAGGCTGATACCCACAGTCTACATCCGGTGAGTCAGACTAAGCTCTGGACAACAGATTTTCTCAGCATTTTACAGCCTCCATAAACTCGCTTTTTTAAACTAAACGTACACAGATCCCAAAGACAAAGACAGATGTAAATTGTAGCTTGTTTTTTTTTATTTTATGTACACATTTTTTCTTCTATTCTCTTGTTTTTTGTGGTTTGATTGCTTGCGATGGTGAAATTAAGTTTATGCATTTAAAAACGATGCATTTTTTAAAATAATTTACAGCTGCCTTTACAATTTCAGTTTTGTTTCAACAATCCATAATCATCTTCCAACAACAGTAAATTAGTCACTATGCATATTTCATATTTTTGTAATCTCTCTCTGTGGTTACATGAAGTCAAACCCAGTTCACTTTTCATATATACATATATCCATGTGCACAAAAATAACCTGACAGTTTGTGTGAAATATATATATTGGATTCTGCTACTACTCAGCACTATCAGGGAATTATAAGATGAGAGAAAATTCTACTCACTTACTGGTTTGAACTGAGAATCCATAAATAACTGATAAGAGTTTATACAAACAGGGGACAAATTAAAATAAAAACTAGGACCATATAGGGAACCAAAAGTCACTGAACTATTTAATGAATGTAATAGTCACCAGATTTTAACTCAGTTGAACCCATAAGGAAGATTTTGATCCAATGTAAGGCTGAGCAACATATTGATTATATTGATATTGCCATATGAGACTAGATATCATCATTATATCCACATTACTGATGGTTATTCATCAAAAATCCCCTTGTGTAATTATTTTGTGAAAACACCAATAGTCATCCCTACTGTCACAATGTCGATAGAGAAATTTGGTGGAAAAGATTGTGAAAATTATTTTTTTCCCCCTGATGTGTAATACAGCACTCTCAACCACCATCATCAAAACACCAAAT
This sequence comes from Euthynnus affinis, assembly GCA_029490765.1. Classification (NCBI taxonomy): domain Eukaryota; kingdom Metazoa; phylum Chordata; class Actinopteri; order Scombriformes; family Scombridae; genus Euthynnus; species Euthynnus affinis. Next base: position 18,139,694 of record CM055839.1, read on the forward strand.
GAGGGAATATCTTTGGGAAAATGGTGTTCATCCCTCCAACAGAGTTCAGATATTTGCCAATAGAGCACTGACGCCGTTCTGGAGGTTTGACGCCATTTTTACATGTCTCCCTAACATTGCTCCTCTCTCCCAAGCGCTCATTTGAAATAAATGTATACTTCTCCAACAATGTTGCATTTAAATTTCTGTTAACTATTTGATACGTCCTAAAAACAACTAAACACTAAAAGTACTGTGCTTGAAACTCAAATACAGTACTACAGAATAAAAAAAATTCAATGCAAACCCATACAAACAATAAAATGGATGTCATATTAATCAATGCTGTGAAGGGAGGAAGCCCTCTCCCTAAACACACACACACAGCCAACAACAACAGCAGCTCTGGCAGCACAGAAATAGCCAATTTGTGTCCATTTCAAAACAGTGCAATCGAAGCAGTGAACAACAAGGTCAAGCACTGCTGGCCATGGGTCGAACTGTATTGACCTGTAGTTCAGTGACCCATAAACCTCTCTCTCTTTTCTTCAGTTTTCCACTGCATTAAAGGAAAAAAATTAAGTGTCATGGCAGTAAGCTGGAAGTGCTCGCTTACTTATGCCATTTTTCATATACTTTATTTTTTGTTATGAGGGGGGTCAATAAAGGAAAGAGAAAAAAAAATCACAAACTTGAATTTATGTTTAGATCTGAAACTCACATTAAACTACTAACTGCGAATATGCCATCGCAGATTTCAGCAGGTGTAAATGGCAGATGTAAAGCAGCGGTGCTTGAGGCAAGTATACAGTATAATATATTTATGAAGAGCCATCCTTTGAGAATAAAGTCCCAGAGTCCCAAAGATGTGGTGTGTTAGCTGTTGCTGGTAACATCTTATCTTCCCCTCTCCTTAAATGTTAGAAGTGAAAACAGTTGCATGACTTATCATATACATATATCATATTCACGCACTGTTCCAGTTTTATTTCAAAATTTGTCAGATAAATATGAATGACCAGGCGGACGAGTCTGGTTTTGCTTAATGTTTATGAGGTCATCAATCCAAACCGACCAAACAGTATTAAAATATCAGTCCAAGATTACATTTTATTCCTACCATGTTTCATGCTTATGTTATCAATTCACTTACAATAGCACAATAAAATATCAAGGCATGAAGCTTTCAAACTGAATCACGTTGAGTGGAATTATGAGAAAAGACACAATTTAAAGTCTCAATAAACATTGGAGCTCTGCAGCTCTGCTAGAAGCTGCTGTGGGCCTACCATTTTGTTCCAGTGCTTTGTAACTAACAGTTTCAAACTACATTACTCCTTTCTACTCCTCTCTCCCCATCACTCTTTCCTCATGTTTCCATGGATACGCCCACACTGCCCCTTTTTCCCCACTTTTTCATCACTTCCTTCTTGTCTTTTCTCCTCCAGTATCATCCCCACCACTCCTTCATTGACATTTTTTCCTAAACCAGTTTCTCTCTTGCAGATTTATTTGAATGCATATGTGGTGCAATGATGAGGACCTTCCTTCCCTCGAAGGAATGAGAGATGAGAACAGATGAGAACACAAAATAAAACATAAAAAAGGAACATTTTTAGAGGAAATTGTGGTGTTTCTCAAAAACTAAACCCAGTACACAACAATAGGGTTAATAATGTAATACTTTATTGATCCCTGAAGGGAAATTCAGTTTCTTCTTCCCCAACTGGAGATCAGCTAAACAACAGCGCCCCCAGAGATGCTTGAGATTTAGTATCTTGCTCAAGGACACTTCAGCTTGCCTGATACTAGTTGAAATGGGGTTTTGAACTTCCTGGTTGAATTTCAGTCGTCCTGTCCACCACTTAACCTTTTTAAATGAACAGCGGATCTTTGCATACAGATATTGAGTGGTACTCATTGATATCTTTCCCCCCTATAACTAGTTGAATACGGGGGGAAAATGATAGTCTTCATCATCAAGTCTGTCTGTTTGAGGCTCTCAGCTAAGGGCCTGGCAACAAGACAAGCAGCTGTCACAAGACCTCAAAATATTAAGCATGTGCACACAGCAGACAAGCACAACGCAATAGAAAGGGCATAAATACGTCCATTAATATGCAAAAACAAAATAAGGTACTTCAGCATCAAAGACTGTATTCACATGAAGCCAAATAATCCATTAGAGGAACACAGAAGATATCAGGAAATAAACTCAAAGATAAAATGAACCATTTGATCTGAAATGACACTGCTGATGCTATTTAGTATATTATGATGTTTTTCTTTTAGAGGATGCTTATAGTCAACTAATACACAATCAATCTCAAATATATGCACTGGACATTCTTAAAAAGGGATGTATCATGCATATTTCCATATTCTATATTTATATTCTGAGCTGTACTGGAATATCTTAACATGATTTTCAAAAATTCATTTATCGTATACTGACCCTTTACACAGCCCCTGAAACAGGCCATTTTAGCTCCCGTCTCTTTAAGGGACCCCTCCCGATGAGCCCACTCTGGTCTGATTGGCCAGCTCCCAGCTCCAGAGGCCACGTAAACAAAAAGTAGTTGTAAGATTTCACTTACTCACCATGGAAATTTCTCAAATACATTCAGACATGTTGGAGCCCGAAATCTGATTTGAAATATGCAAGCGGACAACATGAACAACACATACAAAAACCTTAGCAACAAACATATGTGCCTTGTGCAAACAATCTGACATCATTACAAGGACGAAGCAGAGGTAACATTGAAGCATGAAGCATTCAGAAACGGCCGAAGCCTGTGCTTTTGACTTTTACCAAGGACTTTTTTTTTTTTTTTTACATACCTTAGCCTTAAGTAAGCCCGCAAGTTTTGGGATTTTTACCGTGTTTAACATGGACATCGGACATTATAACACTATAAAAATAACAGAAAATCACAAAAAGCATGATATGTCCCCTTTAAGAAAAGCTGCTAACAATATTTTCATTACACAACGGTAACTTAATTAAAAGCTCATTTGCCAAATGGAGCAATTCATTCTAAATGTACTGACCTTATACAAACACCGCAGTTGGAAATTTGATCCTATTCTCATAAAATGTCCATCTACAATATTGAGATGTACTTTACTGCCATCAGCTTAGATTCTAGGCAATTCTAGTTTTGGATTAAATATTTAGGCTAATATGACTTTATTTGAATTGCATTATGCACACATACAGCTGATTCTGACCATCTTGCACTCATACAGTGTGACTAAGCCAACCCCAAAGCAGGCAAGTTGTGTGAAAAGACTTTTAACTAGCAGATACTTGAACCAATTCTCCAGTCCAACTACTTTCCACCCATTTGCAGCCTCAGTGTAAACCAGATATCAGCAGTAATGGCTGAGCACTGCGACGTGTCAATCAAACCAACACTGTAAAATGGCTGTACTGTCTCCAACTCCCTCGAGGATAACGCCATCCGTCCTCAGAGGTGGAGCATGGCTAAACATACATCGCTAACTGAGAAATTGAGGTAACTAGCCCTGCATCATTGGCCTGAGTACTACACAGTGCCCATAACAAAAGCTTCTATCATTGACAGAGAGAGACACACAGGGACAGTGTGAAAGGAAAGAGGAGGGAATGAGAGAATGGGAAACAGAGACAGTGAGAGAAAGAGACAAAACAGATAAGCGTGCACATACACACACGGCTAAAATTACATTCAAGAGGGCATGAACTAGGCCACTGCTCTGCACTGTGCTGGAAAGTGGTAGTAAGCTAAGTGAACAGAGGCTTGCACTGAGCGGAAGGCTAATGTCTAACACTAGATGGTTACCTATGTTACTGAACTGTTGGCTGAATAACTCTGCATGATGCCACATCAGCCCACATGATTATAGTCCAACTGCGACTCCATACAGAGGCTAATAATCAGAACCGAAGAGGAAAAGGAAAAAAAGGAGGAAACGACGAGAAGCAAAGAGTCGCCTTTATACATAAGGACTGAATATTCAAAAATAATTAACAACATTGCACCGAAGCAAAATAAGTTCAACATTGCTAATCTTTTGAGAGTTGGGCAGGATTTGAGAGGATTGACGAGCCCAAACCCACTCACCAGACAACTAGTAACAACTTCACACAGCCAAAGCTGGCAAGGACAACGTTTATCCAGACCAGCAGTGAGCCTGAAACTGACAGGCATGACTCGCACCTAATAAGCATTACATACTGGAGTTGTCTATTAAAAAACACTCCTTCTGCATACGCAGCATGAAGCAGATAAACTGACTTAAGATTTCATTTTTAAAAAATCTGCTTTAAAATGATACATTTGTAGCGCTATTATTCAAGTCTTAAAGTCCGTGTACAGGAAAATCAGAGATTTCTTTACAAACACTTTATATGTGATAGAAAATAAGGTGAACAGACGGTGAACTATGTAGTACTGAATTGTGGAGTTAGAACATAAAACTGTTTTTCACCATTTCAGGGTTCAGGAATTTTTGGGTGATCCTGAAATGGTAGCTCAATGACGTAGATGGGTTACTAGTATGACCCCCCTACCCCCACTATATAAACACTGGAGCGCACATACTCATAGATACTATTTTTAAATCAGCTAGTGTGTACAAACTTTCATCTGAGACAACTGGGATTTACTTTGGATAATCCGCCGTTACTGGTGAATAGGGCCGTTTTCAGTCAACATTAACACTCAAGAAGTTATTTTAAACCCAGCTGAAGCGTCCATTGACAAGTGGAGCGGCCAGTGGCTTCGGCTTCAGCGCCGGCTGTTTAGCTAGGAAGACGGGTAGAGTTAACCGACATGGCACTGGCAACGGCCAACATCGGCCTCTGCCCACTGCTTCAGCTTAAAACACCGGCTGTGCAGCTGGGAAGTCCAGGCAGCACTTCACCAAAAGGTATGGTGTGAGAGGCTTTTGCTTCAAAGGTGACGGCAACAATGAAGCCACTAAGCACTTTTCAGCAGAGAAGCGAGTAACGTTAAGTGCACCGAACTCCACTGAAAAAAACAATATCATTGAAGTTACATTTTACTGAAGGTAAATCTGCATTTACCTGCAAAATATGTGCCAAAGTAAAAAGTGGCTCCTTTATTTTTAAAGTATCATGCATATCGCTTGCCTTAAACCTACAAACAAGGCCTATTTTAATTTGTGTATTTTTATACAGGAGTTTAGTATGAGCGTTGCTGATTCAGAGGCTGTTCAGTTGGGTCGTGCTGTCAGCGTTTTTAGTGGACAAACCCCCAGTGTTTCAGAGCGGAGAATACTGCTTGCGATTTTTTTTTTTTCCTTTTCTTTTCTTTTCTTTTTTTTTTTTTTTTTTTTAAAATCAGTCAAATTTGGCTGGGTGGTTAATTCCACATTTTTCTGTGGCGTGAGAAACTCATGCCACTGTTGCCACTGTACTGTATTCTAATAGAAACATGTATACAGCTTCACTTTAATCCTAAAAATAAAAAGTATCCCTGACAGTAGCTACAGATATGTGGCAAAAATACTGTATTCTAACTCGTGGTCAAAGTGTGTGGTGAAGCTGCCATTAATGATTTTACATTTGACAAAACAGCTTGTTCTGGATCATTGTTACTCACATGGTGGTCTACAGTCAGATCATATCCTGACAGTTGTGCTATTAGTGAAACATTCACACCAAAACTGCAACCAAACCAGGCTGCGTTTATTATTAATGAAGCCGTTCAGACTAAACTGTTAGCTTGCTCCAATGACACAGAAAAAAAAGGTAAATCTGGTGTTATTATGAACAATTCAATGCTGCAGGCTTTGTGGCATTTAATTAGGCCTACACATTACGCTCATACAGCACATAAAAACTGGCACAACACACTGGAGGTCGTTCAGCGTGGCTGTAACCAACAGGCCCTACACATTAGGCCTTTGTGCTTCGAGAAACATCAGCCTCTTTTTTTTTTTTTAAACCCTGCCTGCAGCACAGCAGAGCGCTGCAATGTGCTGACACCATCATCAGCTATTCTAAACCTTTTACCACAGCTATATTCCCACATCCTGATAAAACAAGGATGGAGAAAAAAAGAAAAAGCTTAGTTTTCACTTATCTTCCTTCACAAGAGATGTCTAATTTTCAGCATCTGGTAAGATTGGTTCAGTTTTTTTTTTAATTTTTATACCAACATTCAAACATCCTGTGCTGTGGATGTCCTGATGTGCTTTCTGTTTGGACCTCATTCAACAGCGTCACCCTGCTGCTGATGATCCATGGAGGAATGGCTCATGATCCCCTGAGTAGCATACAGATTGTGTAGTAGCAGCAGCGGTGTAATGACACATTATCGATCCAAACTTGTGGAAAATCATTCATCACTGTACAACTCAAGCTGGCCAAGAATTTTTTTTTTTCTTAAAAAAAAAAAAAAATCACTGTTAAACTTGGGAGGCATAATTCCTGCAAAGCCTGAATGGTTGAGAGCTTGCCAATGCTTTTTGTATATCTCAACAATTCTTCAGCACACTATTATTAAATCAAAAGTTAGGGGATCACCATACATAATGTCCCACGCTCTTCTGTCACCATCGAGCAATCTTTTAACACTACAAATAAAGTAGTCTTGTCCAAATGCCAACACACAATACCTGTATTATTCATCATCACGGAGCACAATACATAAAAATCACAAGGTAGGGCACATAGGACAGATCATTAACACAAGATTGACACAGAAGACTGTAAATATAGCAGCCTGCTGACAGACAACAAGTTTACAAAGCAAATGAATATTTTGCAAAAAGCCTGCAAGCAAAAACAGACCACAGATATTATCATCAAACTGTGTACGGTTAAGAGACTCAAAACTGCAAATCCAATCAACAATGTGGCTGCAGCTGGTCGCTCAAATCAGAAAACACCAAGACAAATGTTTATCAGAGATGGTCAGAAAACACCAGACAGGCCAATTGACGAGCTCTGGTCAACAACCCGTAAGGCCAGATATGACTTAAGATGCTCACTCTAAGAGCTGCAATGAAATTGGAGCTCCTGGCAGTGAGGCTAGAAAAAGGGGTGAGCTGGACAGCAATGGTTGACTTCCTCAGGCACTGAGATGATTGAGTCGGTTAAGTGTCATTTCAGGATGACATCAGAAATGGGTCACTTTCAAAAAAAAAACACAGTTAAGTTCTGCAGCATGAAGCAGGAACCGCATGGCTGTGATACCTGACTGAAGCTGAGTCATTTGAATATTTCCATCTAAATGACCACCAATCAGATGACCCACAAACCACAAGGGGAGCCAGTCTTTTTTAATTACTGCCAGCCACCTTTAGTGCACAGACACTGAGCTGCATCAGAGCACATCTACATGCCCTGGGCTGCCAAATGGTATGCACAGTATGCAGCTTCCCTGCTGCATGCACCATCCACATCACATGATTAGACGCTGCATGGAAGGGGTCAGCGGTGTTATTATTATTATTATTATTATTACGCATCCCAACGCGTTAAATGGCACCCAAAAAAAAGCAGGCAGCCATACAGGACGTCCACCTCTCACTCTCTCTCTCTCTCTCTCTCTCTCTCCTGACAGCGTATGTGAGACTCACTGCCCTCATTAGTGCGTTGGAGGATACCTGTGGCCTCTCAATGATCTCTGACAGCCAAGTGACGAGTCAGCCAACTGGTGGTAGTCTGTCTTCCACACAGGAGCAAGGAAAGCAGCCCGGGCTACAGGTTATCTGCTGCAGTGCATCTCCCCGGTGTCATGATGCTGCCCCCCCCCCCCAACCAACCACCCTCCTCCTCTTCCTCCTCATAGCTCTCTGCAAGGGTTAGGACTAAAAATGTGGCTTCGACTATAACGCTGAAGCTGACCGTGACGAGCGTTATCTGAAGGTTGGGGTTGTGCTCAAAATAAACCATTATCCCCCCCCCAACCCAAAAAAAAAAAAAAAAAAAAAAAAAAACTTGCGCTGTATCTTTAAAAAAGAAAAGGCCCGGCAACTTAACAGCAAAAAACTTTGTTGAGGACGGGCCTAGGCAAGACATATTGGCCTCCCGTGTCTCGGCATGAAGAGGTGTGTATGTGTGTGTATGTGTGTGTGTGCGGGGTATAGATCAGTGATGGGCAGACCCGGGCTAATGTGGCCTGGTGTAGCCCCATACTCCTTTATGCGTCTCTTTGCCCCATTCTCTCCATCCTCCCCCCCTTTCTCTCTCTCTTTCTCGACGCCATCTGTTTGTGGCATGAGAGAATGTGGAAGTAAAAAAAGAAAAGACGACATTTTGACTGTAGTTGCTGACCTACATCGACCGTTTGTTTTCGATGTAGCGCCAAAGGAGAAGGAGAAGAAGAAGAAGAAGGGGGAAAAAAAGAGCCGAGAGCCGTACCGAAAGAAAGACACCCGTCCAAAACGCACAAGCGGTCAAATCGCCATCCATGACGCGCGTACATTTTCTAGTCTGAGGAGGAATTTAATAAGTTATGGTTGAAACAGTCCGCCTCGCCGGGGCCAGACAAGTCAACGCTCCGCCAGCAGCAGCAGCAGCAGCATATCCTCCCCTCTAAAGAAAACATATCATCATAAAATCATAACTCACCTGATTCCAAAATCGGTTTATGGTGGCGACGTGACTGTGGTTAATTTTAATATGGGAAAAAAAACAGTTACAACGGTGGGTCCCCGTTGTGTGTAGCAGGAAGGAGGGAAGGGAAGGGAAGAGGGGCTGACGTGAATGAATAAACAACTGAGCTCCTCCTCAACGCCACAAGTAAAGGCGCAATGTGGCTGACTTCATAAAAATCCACCAGCAGCCGGTAAACATCATCTTTATGGAGGCTTTATCATTTAATACAGATGTGTTTAAACAAGCTTCACAACCTTTGATCCCGGTTGTTATATTTAAACCTGACAGTAAGCAATTTACAAATCTGAAAGCGCACAGTTTGTTTGTTTATTTGGATACTAACCCATCATGACAATTTGATTATTGTATTATTTTTATTTTAATAGGCTATTGAAATAACAATATGTTACTAATTTTGCTGTTAAAAGACAAAAATGTGTTTCACATTAACTAAATCCACCAGGTGGCACTATGTCTGCGCCCAACAACTGGACTCAATTTACCAGGATGGATTTAAAACACAGAATTATAATCAGGTTTATTATCAAGTAGGTTTGCACATACAAGGAAATTTGCCTTGGTGTTGTGGTGCATGATTATCAAAGTATACAAGGTAAGATAACAGAAGTAGCACAAGTAGTTCCATTGTAAATAATATTAATAGTAATAAGTAAAATATGTTCTATAAGTGAGTGAAAAGAGCTGTTGGGATTTCAAAAATTGTGAAAGATATTGACTGTGTGTGTGGCAGCTATCTTTAGATGATTATGAGTGTATGAACAAATGTCTGTAATACAGTTACACACTTTCTCTCTCACACACACACAAATTGTGACAAGAATCACTTTGCTTTGGTTCATTCAGACCGTTTTTAGAGAAAAGCTTTCACCTTTATATGTTAAGACCATTTAGAATGACAAGGTTACATATTGAATACCAGATCTCTGCTGAAACATTGTTACTGTCTTTGTTTGTTTAGATGTTTAATTTTAAAAGTGTGTTAAAATAATCAGAACAGACGGAGACATTGCAGAAGGCGGGAAAAGGAAATTTTCAGAGCAACAAAATTTTTTGTATTTTTAAACTTGTATCCTCAAGCAAGCCGATGATGATGTTTTGTTTCAGAGACAACAAAAATATGAGTTAAAAGTTTAAAACCGTGCCGCAGTTCTACATTTCCTGACGGAAATGCATAAATCTGACACTAGAGGGCACAAACACTCCACTAACCTTGTGTGCTGGAGCTCTTTAAACATGTCTTCCAGTGTCCAGATGATTCATGCCTTACATGATTAAGATACCTTAATTAATTTATCACTGTTAATGTGGCAATAAATACATTCTCTATTGAAACCAATATATTGGGCTTCTGACCGGTGTCCTCCTTTAAAGACAAAAATGTTTCATCATAAGGAAATAACATTCAGTTGATGATGTTAATTTGTTGTTGTTGTATAATTGTGAAGCATGCAGATGTGCTCTTTGTATTTGTCTCTCATGTTTTCCACTGCTGCTGTACTGTGCTATCAGTCCTCACAGAAGGTGTGATTATCCAGTGTTATTAACAGAACATGGTCTTTTACATAAAGGTGCCCTTGTGCCCTTCAGTATTCAGGAGTCTGTCAATACAAATGCTCTGTGAATCTAAATGTTTGCGGGTTGGTGGTCTCAAGCTTAGACTGTGTCAGCAAAGTGAGATGAGTTTTTATTGATTGTTATGTAAAAGAGTCAAGAGTAGGAACACACACACTGTCAGAGAGCGTGCATGGAGAAGAGCATACAGCACTATACTATATTATAATTCATACATATTAGACATTGACAACATGAGGCTTTCTCATGTCCTTTGTCATACAACACATGTATCTGTCCCCCTTTCATATGTATGAAAAAGTGGTGTTCAAATAAGAGAATATGTGAAGTAGTTATGCAGAAAACACATCGACTTGTATGCAAACAAGCTCCTTTTTTTAAGTGCCAACTTATTAATATTCTGGTCTGGTACTGTTGGTTCATCATGATGCGCTACCATGATAATTTGACTGCCTGCTTTTCACGTTGCAGAAATCTGTGCAATGAGGTCTTTGAAAACAGCTTTAAAATGTTCCTGTGGGTGGTTGATTTAACAGCAAGGCCCATCTCCTCCTCGCCTACCTCCTCTCTGCCCTGCTTGTCTAGACTGTGATTACCATCTGCTTCATCACTTTGGACTGTCCACTGTTCACTGTCTCTGTCTCTCTCACAGCTACAAACACAATAAAATAAGATACTAGATTTGCCTGATCTGCCAATAAATCCGGTTTTCTTTATTCAGAGAACATTTATCAGTAAATCGTAACATCACAAAGCTGGTGCCCATATGTCCGGTATTTCCACACCAATGTAAGAATAGTGCAGTGGGTGTAGAGTTTATGTCTGCAATTGTTTCTTAGGATAAGAAACATGTTGCACAATGATTAATCTGAAACAGGCATTCTCCTAAAGGGAGAATACATCAGAGAGAAAATTTTCCATGTGCTACTTGTTACAGCCTCAGCTAGCTGATGCCTGATTTGTGATCAACTATAATTTTCTTCTAAAACTACACATAATAGAGCCAGTGATGATGTCATGTGCAAGCCAGTTGTGTAACGGATTATTGACAGTGAATGAAATACACAGAATAACAGGAATCTGGGGAGGTTTCATGCATAGTTTCCTTAAATGAAGGCTTTTTTGATGACTGAATAATACTCAAACTACAATTTTGAGTCCATAAATACACTGAAAGTAATTAACAACAGAGGTCTTCTGTCTCTTAATCACACAATAAATCAGAGCTTTGATTTCGGGACAAAGCTCACTAATATTGATTGGACTATCTAAGAAAACAGCAGATGAATTCTGCTTTAGGTTTTTCTCAACTGATTGATGAAGTTATTCTTAAATTCTTGTCCATTACTTTTGGTTATACGGTCAATTTGTATCCCCTGTAATAAATCATCTTGACCCAGCTCACCTAAAAGACAATACTTATCAAACACTCTGTCATCTTTAATTAAATACACAAATTACAGAGGACGTAAATGTGAAAGAGCCCAGCATGCTCAATTTGTTACAGCAGTGGATTTTAACTTTAGTGCTGCCATGTGTTTGCTATTCATTCCACGCAGTATAGTACTCTGTTTTGCCATTCACTTGACAGCGTGTTTTTATTAGGGTGTAACAGTATTACCTCATTCGTCCTCTGACAGCTCGCTTCAAGCCTTCACTGGTTTCCAGAGTTGTACAGGCAGGGCGTGTTGGGGCAACTGAAGTTCACATGTTCAAATTCAAACCAAATCCCTGGAGAATGCACAAGCTATTGCATAAGACCCTCTTTCAAAGAAATATCCTGTGTTGTCATGAAGCATCTGAAGCAGAGAGCATTCTTTCTGTTTTCTGAACAGCTGTGTGTCGAGGCTCAGATGAGGGTTGTAGTTCAGTTTCAAATGTTAAAATCAGTCTGTGCATATTTACATGTTGCCTTTATGTAGTCCACTGTACAAAATAATAAAATACTGTGAAGCATACTGACTAGAAAGTATTTCACACAGAATTGTAGGAGAAATATGCGAACTATGACAGCAGTGTGGATGCCAGAGTGGGGTCACGGATCCCACTCCGGTGAGGGTTTTAATATAGCCGAGGTCGTTCTCACCCCCTGTTGAGAGACCAATAATTAACACTGGGGCATCCCTCTCCTAGTACATGACATACTGCCCCTGCGGCCCACTGGAACAAGCTCTCATGCCTATTTCAGGATGTAGTATGTCTCCAGTGAGGTTTATTCAGGAGTTTACAGTGTTTCATGTACATGAGCAGGCAGACAGACAGACTGTTCACACACAGACGAGAAAGAGAAGAGACGTCTTCATCGGCAGCTGGGTAATAATCTCGACACATGCAGACTGGATGCCTTCATGGAGGTCTAGTATCATGGAGCTTTCCTGTGTGTCTTCAAAGTTAGTAGCATTCATTGCAGAGCTGCAACTAAGGATTATGTTCATTATCAATTCATCTGTTTTCTCGATTTATCAATTAGTCAGTAGGTCTATAAAATGTCAGAAAATTATGAAAAATGTTGACGACTGTTTCCCAAAGCCCAAGACGCAACCTGAAATGATTTGTCTGACCAACAATCCACAACCAAAAGATATTCAATGATTAATCAATAATCAAAATAGTTGCCAGTTAATTTTCTTTCATTTGACTCATTGATTAATTGACTAATTCTTGCAGCTCTAATTCATGCTGCTAAGCTGGTGGTTTTAACATCTGCTTTTTGTACCAAGAAAAACAAGTGATAAGACTTGAGTCTTAGAGTGCTGCATGCATATATGGCATGTAGTTAAAAGTCATACTTCAGTGATACAGTACATCTCTACTCAGTCACAAGATGAATAACACTTGAGGAAAATCATACCTCTGAATACTGTACTTGATTTGATTACTTGAGTGCATGAGGTACTTGATCTATTATTCTCCAGCCAATCTAAAAATGTGGTTATGTGATTCACCAGGTAAGATAAATCAAACGATTCTCATTTACTGCATAATATGTTTGAGCTTTTGAGTCCACATTCTCCATTTTTTAGCATTCCTAATCCAAATCCAGATTTGCATTATCACCAGAAAAAACAAATATTACCACAAACTCAGAAAGTTGGCTAACAAGTGTTTGTGGGGAAAGTACAGAGGCAATATGATGTCAGGCAGCATATGCATGACAGACAAGATGGTGGGATTAACTGCTTCACCATACACAGTCTGCCAAACACTGAGTTAATGCAGAGTGGCTGATTTTAACCTCATCAGTTAAATCCTCCATAAAAAATCTAGGTGTCACTATGGACCAGGCTCTGACTCTGGACCAACATGCCAAAAGTCTGATTCACTCTTGTTTTTTCCAGCTGAGAAACATCACAAAGCTCAGGCTCATTGTGTCTCAAGTGGAGATAGAAATGTTACTTCATGCTTTTATATTGCCCTGTCTAGATTATTGATACTTCCTTTCCACCCACCTCAGCAAAACATCCCTGGATCATTTACAAGTGGTCCAAAATGCTGCTACTTAACTCTTGACCAGGTCCTCCAGATGTCATGTGACACTGATCTACTGCAGCCCTACTGTATGTCACCAGCAGGTCTATAAGGTCCTCTGATCATGGTTTGCTGGTTGTTCCTCAATCTAGGCTTAAAACTAAAGGAGACTGTGCTTTTGAGGTTCTGGCTCCTAAACGTTGGAACTCTCTCCCTTTGGATTGAAGATCTGTGGACTCTGTGGACAACTTTGAAATGCAGCTCAAGACCCATTTGTTCAGACTTGCCTTTGCATAATTGGTCTATTTTCTGTTTATTCTGTTTTTATTGTGTTTTACGTCTGTATATATCTTTTTGCTTTATCTCCTCTGTGAAGCACTTTGTGACATGTCTGCTCTTGAAAGGTGCTACATAAATAAAATTACTTACTTTTTTCATTATATGGCTGCTGCATCTAATACTGCCTTTGCACACAGGCTTTCATGGCACATGAGTCTCTCAGAATGCATCAGGGTGCATTGTTAAAGAGCACTGCTGATATAAAACTGGCTACCTTCTAATCACCAGAGCACTTTGCTCAGTGCACTCAGGTACTGAACAAATTGAACAAGCAACAATCCAGCCACTAATTGGACCCACTATCCTCAAGACTATTTCTGTTATGTCCTACATGAATATGAAAAATTCAGTGTGATCAGCTCTGTCTGCTTTTCTCTCCCTTCATATTGCTCTAAAGAGAAATAATAACTTAATTAATATAGTTAATTAAACTGAGCATGTTATTGCTAAATAGAATTGTGCAAAACTAGTTGTGGTTAGTGTGGATTATGTGAAGATAACTCAGTTGTAATGACATTTAGGAACACATGAAATTGTCTGAGGGGCTACAGTACATAATTGTGCAATAACTCTCATTACATATGAAGTATTGTAGTAGAGCATTATTGTACTCCAGAGCTAACTAGAGCCTCTACAGACTCACAGTGAGCTGGATTCCAGCTACTGTAGTTTGTTTTTCTTTTTGCTTTTTGCTTGTTCATGTCTGTGAAGGATATCCTCATTACATGGTGCTGGAAATGGCACTTACCCCTTGAGTTTCCTTGAAAACAGCACTTTTAATCAGCATGGAAGCAAGACCGTTGAACACTTAATAGTTCTTGTGCCACTTTTTTTCCCTTTCAGAGCCTCCTGGCCAACAATGAACAGACAAATCTGTTTGGCATAGAGTTAGGCATTATTGCTTAAAAACAATAATCTAATCTAATATTTTAAAACTAGGTCATTATATACAATATAAATGATATCTAGATATTAATATATTCTTCCTCTGTCTCTGAAATGTCTTGACAGAGGGATTTTCTAACCAGAACAATCAATTGGACTAAGCAGCTTTTAATAATGGCAAAGAAGATTACAGAATTACATATTTATTATATTATTTTTTTCCAGTGAGGTAACACACAAAGGCAGAATTGTATTGAATCAGGTTGTGACTAAATGGTTGTGTGGCAGTAAAAAAAAAGAAATATCAGAGCACATTTATAAACTTGTGTTATTTTCTCCACTTGTTCTCAGACTTGTAGACGTTTTCTAATGTTCCCTTTGTCTCAGAACACAAAACACATTAACTAGGGCTACTACAACCCACTGAACAACAGAACAATAGACTGAGCATGCTTTATCCTCTCTGTCTCTCTCTCTCTTACACATACACATACTCACAAACAAGCATAACCAACACAACAAAGAGTTAGAGCAACATATCAAAGATGCATCAGTAAAATTTTCAGAAACATTCTTCATATCATTTTACGAACTGAATATCAGAGGTTATCTGTAATTATCGTCATCATTATCATTATCATTATCATTTCAGCATAAAAAAGTTAATATATTGTAAATGTTCAATACATTACCCAGCCCCATTTCCTAGATGTGTAGATTAAAGCAAAAATAGTTTAATAAACTGATATGCAACATTTGTGTGTAATAGAATCATGGTCAATCAACAACCACAGTTAAAATATTGAGTAAAACGCTACAGAAACAAAGAAACATCCTCAGGTTCACTACAATGAGGTTCCAGCATTCTCACACATCATTGGCTCAGCATTGCCGAACCAAGTGAGTGAGTGAACATCTGCTACAGCAACAGTTCCTGTTCATGTGTAATGACAGAAAGTGGAGGTGAATTGGGTATTTTGCTCTCTCCTCGTCCGGTTAGGAAATATTTTTAAGGTTCAAAAACTTTCTACTAATGAAAAGTGGCTTTTCTCAATTTTGAGCATGATTAAAGACTAATTGACCATTAAACACGTATGTGTGTGCGCATGTGTGTTGGTAGAGTCGAAAGCAATCCACTCACACAGAAAACTGCAAGTGTTAATTAGGCCACATGAGGGGTTTGCAAAAGAAGACGTGAATATGATCTTTGTTTTTGTTGGGACATATGAAAACCCAGATGTTGTACAGAATCTCTTGAGGACTCTAGTGAGGAAAACTCTAATGAGTCAATATGACTCACTACATGCAGTATCAGATTTCTCTGAATGAAGGTAAAACTAAAATATTTCACAGGCCCATTGCTACTTGTCCATCTGAAGTCTTGGAGGGTGCAAATACCTCCCTGAAAGCAAAGGTCAGCTTGTTTGTGAGCAAGCAATCTTGTTCATCTGGGAGAAAAGAGAATCCACTAAGGCTGCTAAGGTACAAAGCTTTGATACAAACCTGTGCACCTGTTAGGGGTTTCTCCCTCCTTACTTGAAAAAGACAGTGTTTTATAGCCTGAGGTGAGTGGCTAGCACAGGTGCTGCCTCCGTTTGATGTAGATACTTTGACTGGGGGAAATCCACCCACCTGTATCCATCTAAGTTAATGAAAACTTTCTCTCTTCTGGGTTTTACAGTATCTTTTGACATAAAGGATGAGTGTTTGGCACGTAGCATGAGATGGAGATTGTTCAGAAACATAATGTTGCTATTTGAAGCTGAGATGAGATGTTAACTACAGGGTTACTTTTCTACAGGTGGCCTGCACTAAGGCTTAGATGTAGAGCATGGGCTATGTACTATATATTATTCAGGGTATTGGATTTCATTTTACTCACTTATTTTAGGTACATGAGATACGAAACCAATCAAAACAGCCATCTGATAGGTGAACTGTTATTACAGATTAATTCAAGCATAAACAAAACATAATAAATACTGTATCTGTACTTTTATGTTGTGAAAGGGACCTGTTGAGTGATGAGGTGAGGCTTGCTGTATTCAGCAAACAAAATCAGTTATGGTGAGCTCTCTGACTGCTGGGAAATGTGGTGCTGCAGCGAACACCTTTATACTCTTTGTGACTCCAGGTCTGTTTGTTTAATGTGAAGCATGCCACAGTTATAATGGGATAAGACAAGACTTCCAAGTTCCTCAAAATATGAAGAGAATGTAGATTTAGGGCTTGAACTGGAATCAAAAAGCAATTCAATTTCGAGTCAAGTCAATTTTATTTATAAAGCGCCAAACCACAACAGTTATCTGCAGGGCACTTTTCACATGGAGCAGGTCTAGACTGTACTTTTTAATTTGCAGAGACCCAACGTTCTCCCCATGAGCAAGTACTTGGCGACAGCAGCAAGGAAAACCTCCCCTTTAATGGGAAGAAACTTCAAGCAGAACCGGGCTCTAGGTGGGCGGCCATCTGCCTTGACCGGTTTAGTTGAGAGAGAAAGAAGGAGAGGGCGAGAGGAGCACAGCAACAACAACAGTAACAACAGCAACAATAATAATAGAAATATGACTCATAATAATGGCAGTAGGCGTCACTCTGGACATCCATTGGTCTGCAGCAGAAAATCTCCTGCGAGACGAGAAAACACAAAACTACGAGTAAGATGCTAAGTTAGTAAAACACATTAATGGGATATGAATGTGTACAGATGGAGGGGGGGAGGAGGAGAGAGGAGCTCGATGTATCATGGGAAGTCCCCCATGAGGCAAGACTGGGCCGGCCCGAACTATAAGCTTTATCAAAAAGGAAAGTTTTAAGCTTACTCTTAAACGTAGAGTCTGACTCCTGGACCATATTGGAAGATGGTTCCACAGGAGAGGAGCCATTTTTCTATAAATTAGATAAATCACAGGTAGCCATATGTTCATATATTATCTGAACATGTGCCGAAATTTTTAAAAAAAAATCAAACATTATATTTATCTTTAATAAGATTTTTCAGTGGCTGTGTCTTTTTTTTTATCTTTGGTGGAAAATTGTTGCAATAACAGCTTTTGACAGAATAGGACCTTATTTCTTTTAAGGTGTGTTGATGTTGAGTTTTTCTATTGTAATTTTTCACCCCCATTATACTGGGGTTGCAGCAGAAGTGCCAGTGCCTTAAAATCTCAGAAAATAAAACCAAGAATATCTGCACGGCTAGGGTTAGGTTGGAAAAATACATACAGTATATAGCTGTGATTTCGGTGAGCCTTTAATCAAGAATCAAGCATTTTTAAGTTAAGTTTCCAGTTATTTATTGTTTTAAGTAGAAGGAGGAGAAAGGTTGGTAAGAACTTGCAACAGACCAGTAAAGTGTCACAGAGGCCACATTTACCACAGAGCTAAAAATATGAATACAGCTGTACTTCACACTCAGAAGATGTGTGTGAAGGAACTCCCACAACCTGACGCTGTTATCATTTAGCTGTTAAAAGATTATTTTTATCTTGCACATTTCCTTTTGAACTTTTTCATTTTGCAGTCTATTTATTTCTTTTATTTTGTGTTGTTTTAGTTTTTGGACAATTAACATGATAATAAAATGATTTGTGAAACATAATTGAATCAGAGGAAATCACTTTACTAAACTTAAAGTGAAAACATGTACACAGATAACACTTGAAACAAGACGGAACAGGAAAGACTTTAACCTTACCGTTCACATCAGCAAAATGCACATCCATTTTAAGTCATTAAAGTGTGACACTGGGCACTGATTCATATGCCACCGAGACACATTCGTTTGTGATTGTTTCACACATGCTTTTATGTATCCATTAAATCCCATCAGTCAAAGGTTATCCAATATCTAGAGGGTCAAAGGATGAGCACAGCACATCCTGTTACCACTGAGTCACTTTAGCACTGAAAGACCAATTGTCTTCATTAAAGAGAAGCAAAATGTCCCCGTCCCTTTGTTGGTCACATCTCTCTGACTCTATTGTGGGCAGTGATGAGTTATTACTCTCCTTCTCCTTCAAAGCAATTTTAAGTCCTCCACTTCAATGTGATGTTGAGTTTTTGACCTAAGATTTTGTGATTTTTACTTTGGCTGATATGTGATTTGAATGGTGGAAGGAGAGAAGTGTTTGGTGTTGATACCTTTAATACAGATGTGTACTGGGCTGAAAGGTCACACAGTCAGAGTTGATTATAGTTGAATTAAATGCTGAATTTTAATTTTACAAGTGACCTTTTTCAAACCATGTCATCACAGTGTCATCATACTTTAAGATAAGTGAACCATCTTATAATCACTAATTAAAATACATTTTAATAAGCACATTATTTCAGGATTTTTCAGCAAAACTGTTGCACTTTACAGGGCTTTTGATGTAACAGGCAGGAAAACTACTAAATTGCACTTATGTGCCGGATTGTTATGTGCCGGATTGATCCCAATTTTTTATTCATTCATTTACAGTATTTATTCATTTAATTTCTCAGAGTAATCCTATCTGCTGCCCAGAGGCCATTAGGAGGAATGATACCACCTACAGACTCACTGTACAAAGAGTTTTCGCCTGCTCTCTGCAGGACACGTGAACTGCTTCATTCCTGTGAAACTGCAGCCAAGTTTTTTCCCATCTATCCTATCAGTCAACATTGTAAAGTAGGGTTATAATACAGAAAACTAACACATAACCCCTTGAGACATTGTGGTTAAATGCAACCTTTAAGAGTTTTCATGAAGTTTAGTTACATTTCATGTTTCCTTCATGTTTCTCACTCTCTGACAAACATGTTTGATATATAATGAAACATTTGCAAAACCTTTTTTTACGTTTTGAAAATTATATTTTTAGCCATGCTAGTGACAAGACCCTGAATCCTACTGACGTTGGTGATCCCTTGACTTTTCATCTAGTGTCACAAATATCAATACCAATAAAGTTTTTACTTCCAGTGAACTATTAACATCTACTTGTTAATAGTTGTCTGTACACATTTGGTACAGCCATTTGTGGTTCCCAGCTGATAAATCTGGCTTGACAATGACTTTGGTGAAGCCCTGACTCTTTCTCAAGCACCATCATGAAGTTGGCATTTGTGGTTTTGAATGAAATATGTTGTCAGGATCGCCCTGAAATATAGTACAAACATTCACGTCTCCTTCAGGATGAATTGTAATAAACTTTTATGATCCCCAGCTGACTTTTTCCACTAGTGCCTTTCATCGGGTCAAATTGATTTGATTTGCCCAATACTTTGGTTTATGACTTAATCATTGCAAAACTAATGACATTCCCATCAGCCTTAGCTTTATTTTAATTCTTAGGAAAACATTAGCATGTTGTGTGTGTGTGAGCATGTCAGCAATCTAACATTAGCATTTAGCTGTCTGCAGCCAGAAGAAATGTGTATCATCACCTAGGCTATATGCTTGTAAGGTTTATGTCTGTCATGTATTTGATGTTAGAAAATGAAATACGAATACCATAATATACAACAACATAGGGTGCCTTTAAGAATGAAGTTCTAACTATGAACACTCACCAAAATCATTCAGAGTAGCCGTCATAGAAGAACCAAGCTGGTAAATATAAATGTAGTGTTTGTGATACTGTTATAATGCAGTTTAAATCTTTTGCTAAGTTGAGACAACAAACATGTAATCTGGAGTGCCTTTATCATGACACATCATAACTAAGAGATCTATAAAAATCAAAATTTTGGCAAAAAGTAGAAAATGATTGGTAAATTACGTACAGAATTGCACGAGATTTCTTGGAAAAGGACTGTGTTTATTGTCCGAGACGCTGTCATACATTGCATCATATCCTTTTGTTCCCCTCTGGGCTGACTGGATTCATATGTGCTGGGATGGGCTCAGCCTGACTGGACAACGATGACTCTCCTACTTCTCAACAGGGTCAGAACACGACAGAGTAAGAGTGTGTTTGTTGTCTGCTCTCTCCTGGCTCGCCTTCTGTCTCTCTCTGTCTTTCTTCTCAGATGTGTCAGTCCATCAATGATTGATGTCTCCCCCTAAGACTTGACTCATCTTTCACCTGCAGCCTGCCTCACAGCTGCTCGGTGAGCTCAGCACAAGCTCACATGCACGAACTCAAAGCTTCTTTGCACACCGTAATATAAGCTTCTCAGAGGCTGTGTGGTTTTTGGAGCGTCCAAAGACTGATGTATCATACGCATCTGTCTCTACATGAATCACCTCACAACCAGTATTTCTCTCCCCACTGAGTTTCTTCCTCTGCATGTTTGTTTCTTTTTTATAGATTGGAAGGAGATTTGGGAGTGACAGATCAGTCCAGATGCTATAGCTTTGCCTCCTTTTTGCCATTGCATCTTTGTATGAGAATCAATGCTGTTATTCAATATATGTCCTACCCTTTATTGCTATTCCCTGGAGCACAGAAATAAAAAGCCACTTTTCAGCTGCATTGGCTGTAATTCTATGTTGTCAGAGCCCATTGTATTGCAGAGGCTGCATCTGTTCTTGTCTTGTATTGTCTATTGATGGTGTGGGAGCGGCAGAAGCCTCAACGGGCACAATTATGCTGCTTCACAAACCAGCAAAACTGCATTTCCCTACACATGGATCAGCGTTTTCTTGAAGCGAAAGGTGAGGAAAGGCTGAATAAATATGTTTATCCTCTTCGGCAGTGGACCTCAAAGCCTTATGCTAACGCTCAGCTCCTCAGCGCCTACAGTAACATATTCAGTGTCATGCAAATGTGATGAGCAGGTCATATACCCGCAGCACTGACTTATCCCCAGTATCTTTTCCTGTTTGTTTGGCCTTGGTTTTTGATTTAGGGCAGAGATTATACTTGCAGAAAGTTTTAAACTGAAATCCTTGCTTTAAACAGACAGACCCACTTGTGTTTGGAAAGACGTCTGCAGAGCTTTTTCCTTCAAAGATGTGAATGTTATTGACAAGCAAGTATTTTGTATTTGTACTTAAAATAATGTGCAGAGTCCAATGATAATTTCTCAAAACAAGCACTGTGAACATATTTGGGCTGTTAGTAACTTTAACATGGCTCCAGGATTGCTGGGTTGGAGAGCCATAAGATAACAAGACAGTGGGTTGTTTCATGTTTTACATGCTGTGATATTCTTTGACTGGATATCTATGGCAGTATTCATTCTGTATTCACACTTGAAGCAAAATAACACACACCAAATTGTGACAAAGGAACCCAGAGAAGTAGAATAAGCAAGTATATTGCTTTAACTCCAGATTCTTAATAAACACAGGGCCAATCCTGTTACTGCAACTAAACAACAATATTCCAAAACCACAAAACACATGCCCAGTTCTTCACAATGGATATGTATAATGACATTGTTTGATGATTCATGTCTCCACAACAGTAAATATGAAACAGGACACTGATATCCTGTTTCTTTTTAGAAAGGTTCATAGAAGGGAAAGCCGAGACAATTATGACAGAATCAAGTTTCCTCGAAATAACACGAAACCTACAATTGAATCAGAATTGCTTTACTGGAACAAGACAAACAAACATCAACAATGCATGTGAATTGAATTACGGTTCTAGATGACTGGTCTTGAATCAATTGCTTCCTAGAAAACTGACACAACGCTCCAGTCCAGCTGGGAAGAAAAGTGCTCTGACTGCTGTGCTCAGTCCCTGGTCTGAGAGCCAAATGAAAAACAGCTTCACTTTCCCACAATCCATCTCATTTTAAACAGTTTGTCCATGTTCATGTTCATCCTTTGTCCCCAAAGTTTGCTGTATGTAAGTATGTAAGCACCTCGTGTGGTCTAAGTAAGGATGGAGGTCACAGGAAAGTTTAAATTTAGGAATCCATTTTCACTGTTTGGACTTGATAAACAGTGTTGAGGAAGGTGTTCAGAAAAAGTAATCCATTAGCAAGTACTCACAGTATTACTATTTGCAATATTACACACTTTCTAAATGTCATACCAATCCTAAACTATCGTTAGGTTCTTGTTAAAAATTTGTGTGACAGATGATGATTGTCATAGTCCCTGTGTTACTGGTCAAAACTGGATCACAGTCTGTTAGCAGGCGTTTGGGCATTCTCACTGTTATCCATAATGCAACATCATTTGTAAAATTATATATTTATTTATTATATATATTCGCTTGTTCAAGTGGCTGCCGTAGATTCATCTTACATTTTATAGTGATATTCTTCTCTCCACATGGAGTAAATTCTAAATAATGAGAGTATCTCTGCTAATCAAAGCATCCAACCTCCTCTGCCAAATACTGCATAGCTTTATTACATTCTTCTCTCATGCTCACACATGTTCTGACAGTTGAAGGGGAAATGAGCCAAACCAAAATACTTTTCCTTGATCAGTGTTGACACAGCTTTTAATTTACTGGATCATATTCAACTCAAGTAATGTAAAGGAATGTAAACAAAGGACAGCATACTTTTATATAAGTAAGAAAAATAATGTGATCGAATGAATGTATTTACAAGCAATTATTGATCAATTCAAGTATGATTAAATAATCCCTTCACTGGTCATATAGCCCGTGTTACCTCTGTGAACAAGAAAACGGTAATAAGATTGGTTCGGAAATTGTATATTTTGATGATTTTATCATGGACATTATCAGAATAGATTACTGATTTTGACTTCATTGTTATCACAGTACCAATCATCACCACCTTTTGAAGTGCTCTCTGTTCAGAGGCAGAGAGGCTCACAAATCACTGTGTGTGTGTGTATATATATATATATATATATACACACATACACACACACACACACACACACACACACACACACACACACACACACACACACACACACACACATACATATATACATATACATGTATATATATGTATATATAAATGTATATGTATATATTTGTATTGTATATATTTATAAAATACAGCTGCTAGAAAACTGTACTCAGTCACATCAGGGTAGAATTCCTCTCTACTATTGGTATAAAGTCAACAGTTTATTTGAAAATGCATAAACAGCCAAGATCAGCCAGGATCTGTTCCCATTTAGGGAGGAAGTTGACCTCATCAACATGAGAATCGTCAGAAAGCTGACATCATGGGGAACTGATCCACTGCACTAATAATCCCTCTGACACATCTCCAAGAGTTTCCTCTCCCCTTAGTTGGTGTATGCCTCCTGTTGAAGTTGGTGAGTATGCCTCCTGTTTTTTAGTGTGCTAGATGCAGAATATATGTGTGTATTCATTCCTGGACTGGCCTTTGCACAATACACTATTGAGACGCATCAGGGGCATCTGCCTCAGGCAACCCTTGACGTCACATTAGTTACAAGAAGACAATCAATTGCCAGGCCTTCCCCTACGGTGCTGTGAATGGACGTCTGCCACTGCTTGACAGGTCTTATTGGTTCTTGGGAGTTTAATGCCTTTAACATTTAACTCGGCCCAATGTGGCCGCGCTGACATTTGCACATGACCCTGACAGATTATATACAACCAATCACAGAGAGAGAACAATGAGGTTTTCATGGTACATTTCCAATTGACTGGACAGTGTATGGTCTCTCTTGTCATTGGTCATAAGAGGGGGAGCTGTTTTCGACACATACCAATAGCGTATGGTCACAGGTTGTCCAATGAACATTCACAAGACAAAACATAGAGCAAATAATTACCAAAAACATCATATCAACAAACGTCATAATCAATATTGGCGTATTTTTATTTTCGTGAAAAATATGCAATGTATCAACATTTTTAGTTGTAAAGAGCTCATTTATAAACTCATTCATTCAGTCAGTCATTTATAGTCAGCCTATTGCCTCATCTCGGCAATTCTGCTGAAGTGCGTAAAGTGCTCCACAATATTTATCCTCATTGAAGGAAACTCTTTTGCAAGATTTTCCCCATTTCCCTTATGTTCCCACTATATCCTCAGTCTTGTGGATGACTGGCTGCTGAGCTGATTAATGGGCTGGCTGGCTGCTTTTCAATCCGAGCTGCACTATGATTGTGTGACTGACTGACTAGCAGACTTACAGAATGAATGATTGACTGACTGTCTGATTAGTTGCATCCATTGCTGACTGATCACCAAGGTGACCGACTGGATGGTTTACTGACTGACTCGCTCATCAGTTACTTTCACTCTTGACTTGTACATCTCCAAGAGATTTAAAGGATAAGGCTGGCATTATCCTACATTTTTCTTTTTGTCAATATGAAAAGACCAAAGCCAACAATGCTTTAGTCTGTCACTCAACTTGGATTTCCCTACGTTGTCTGTTGCACTCAGCCTCAAGCCCATTGGTTACTACTGAAGATATAATCTTTAAAAATGGGTCATGAATATTTACTCTGATGTTTAAAAAAGGGTAAATAATTTCCTAAAACAGCTGAGAACTGTAGGTTTTAGCAGATGTTACTCAAACAAGACTAAATAAAGGATTAACTGGTGACTATTTTCAGCAGCGGATTAATACCAATCTGAGTCTTATGAGTATTTCCAGCAGCAGTATGGGTGTATATGGAATTGACTCAAAATAAACTACAGCGCCCCTGTTCATCATTATGAAGGACTATGTCACCCAGTGCAACAATGTGGGTCATTGATGTGTTTCTAATAGTTTTGGACAGGAACAGAGCCGTATGCCACACAAGAATAATCTGTATATCAGGCTTTGTCCTCATAAACAATGAGTAGATTTGTGAGTGGAATCAGGCCGTTGTTTGTCTTTACATCAAATTTGTTGACAGTAAAAAAAAATAGAATATTGCCAGCCTTGTCATTTAAAATGAAGGATGTATAATAAATATATTTAAATGTAAACTATGACTTCATATTTTCTGTTGTGCCACATATAGAAGGGAGTGATCAGGAGCCAACAGCATCTCTGGGCTAAAGGCAACCAGCTAGGTGATATTATGTAAGGATTAACCATGGATCCCAGAATCCCATATAAGGTTTGGGTTATATGTTGCTTTTGGACCTATCGCTCAGTAAAGCTTGGGAGTTCTCAGTTGTTGTGAAAGATCTGCCAAGCTGATGGAAGTAGATGAAAGAGGTCAGGGGGGGGGACAGATTATCTCGTTCTCATAAAGCTTTTACTCCAGTCACTGTTTGCCTTTATGATTGAGTAATTATCTCATTAGGTTACTCGAGTGATTTATGTCTTTCATTGCCAGTGTCAACAAAACAAGCCGTTCCAGAAGATCTATCTGTCTGTCACCCTGGGCGGTCACAGGCAGGGATCTCTCCAAGAAAACTCCATATTTGTCCCTTTTCTCCATTACTGCCTTGTGAAAGAGGGTTAAGTGATGTTTTAAAGCTGAGATATACTGGTTCTGTCTTCCTTCCTTTTTTATCTCTTTTACTCTCTCTTGCACTCTCCATCATTAAAAGAAGCATCTGTTTCAACTCTCGCTGTATCTGTAAGCTAATAAAAGCCAACTATTTGTATAAAGTGTTTGCACAAGTTTAATACCATTAACATGCTGGGATAAATCCTTTAGTGTTTGGGTGTTGTTTCCTGAAAAAGTCGAATACAGGATGAACTTGAGGCTGCACCTGCTTCTCTCATTAATTGTTCCCCTAAGCTCTGAGAGACCCTTGACCAAAAAGTCCACAAAACTGGAAGATCTCGTTAAGAACAGAACAATTTGTTATGCCAAAGGGGAGACCAAACATACACACACTAACCACTAAAAGTTCCTTCAAAACAAAACCAGGCAATTAAAGCTGATGAGTTACAGCTGAGGAGACAAGTGATAACCATTCTCTTGACACTTCATTAAATCAGTCGTAACGCAACATGGGAAAGGGGCCCCTCAGTCTGTACATATTGCATTGTATAGTGCTGATGTGTTGAAATGGGATGTGAGATTCAAAACAACAACAATTGCCCTGCAGTCATCAACCTTACATCTCTTTTGCGCTAGTTAAAGTGAGGTGAAAAAGTCTGGTGAAAAAGAACATGTTCTGGTATTATAATACTCAAGAAAGCTGTGTTGTAAATCCACAAACACTGTGTCAGACAAAGCAGCCTGTGCTGCTATTTTCTAATGTCACTTTTTGAACGAGGAAACAATTGTTTGGACAGCCTGGCAGTCTAAGTACATTTTCACACCTGAAAGTCTGAACCAAAGTTCATGTTTTTGTTACGTTGTACATATTTGGTTTAGGTTTCACATTGCAATTATGTGAGTGTACTAAAGAACTTTACATGACATACCTACATCCTGTCATCATCACCTGCGTGGGCTACATCTCCCTATACATTGATTGGTTTGTAGACAGGCGTGCGTCTGAAGTCAGCACTGGTGTTGTCAATTCAACAGGTAGCCTTCTATCACTGTTTGAATTAATGCAGAAAAATGAATGAACAGATTCATTTAATGGGCACTATAATATTATTATTATATTTTTATTTATGTCATAAAAAGGAAATGTGTGTTCTCATTAGTCGACATGCTGCTTTTTTTAATAGCATCGTGCACCTTTGTATACTAATACCAATCCTCTCATATCCTCTCTCATCCTCTCCAAAATACCTGGAAAGTGTTGGCAATTTTATTTTTTTCCAGTTGATTTTTTATAATGTCATCAGACCATTTTTCAGTTTAAGACTTAAAAAATCAGTCAGAAAGACCAAACCATCCAAAAAAACACACTAGAAATGTACCAAACCATGGCTCAGTTTGACCCAGACCACCTCTTTTCATCGGGCCAATGTTCAACAGTTTGGTCTGTGTGGTCTTTCACATATGTAATTTTGGTTTGGATCAAACTGAAAAGTCTGAAAAGTCCAAACCAAACAAGGTAAGTGTGAAAGGGCCCTAAATTATTATTATTATCTTAAAGAAAAAGTTCAACATTTTGAGAGATACTCTTGTTCACTTCTTTGAGTATTAAGTGAGAAGATTGCTCTCCCATGTGGAACAGCTAGCATGGCTGTCTCCAAAGTTAAAAAAAATACAACCCAAAAGAAACTTATTTTCACAGTAAATTGTGTTTGTTTAATCCCTAAACTAACTGAAATGTGCTTGAATTATTTCATGATGACCAACAATTTATTCATCAGCCAAGCATTTCTGTGAAGCATCTCTTCTGGTTGCATGGCAACTTCACTGTGATGATAAGACTCACTGCATGCAGCTGTTGTTCGCCAAGAAAGAGCAACATAACTTAATTCCTTCCTTAAAAGCAGCCTCGATTGCTATGTGATACGTACGTTGCTAGCTAGTTTACAGCCAATGTCTGTACAGTTGATATGATGGCTGTTTGGGGCGACAAACACAGACAACACAAGTAGTCCAGTGGTCAAATTTTGCTTTGTGTTATGTCTAAACACACATCACCCATGCTTTGTTTTCAACAAGGCTTGGCAATGTCTAGCTCTAGGTCTGGCTGTTACTTCACAGACATGAGAGTGATATTAATCTTCTCATCTTTCTCAAAGAAAGCAAGTAAGCTTATTTCCCAGAATGTTGAACTATTTAAAGCTGGACCTTTCTACTCCATGCAGCAAGCTTCAGCTAAACAGATGAATCAGTGGATAAAAGCAACACTGACACACTGTCTATGCTCATGCTTTATCATAACGGACACTAATCTATTCTTAAAATGACACAGAACATCATTGTTTTCCCGTATGTCGCTCCCATCCGTTTGGAACCATTTGCACCTTTCTCACCTGGAAGTCAGTGGTGATGAGCTTTAACAGCAGTTGACCTTTATATTCAGGTTTTCAGATTATATATGGGTTACAGTTTTCAGCATCACATATCAAAACAAAAAGCTTCATTCAGTTTGAGTGGAGCTATTTTTTTTCTGCTTGTGGTCATGCAAGTGTCTCATTGGGGAGAGAAGAAAAGGATAAGCATGTACCTTTTTCTTTGCACAACCTTAGTGAATCCTTCTTCAGCTGCTTGGGGGCAAGAACAGAAGTCCCTGTGTATCCAGAGAGAGAGAGAGAGAGAGAGAGAGAGAGAGAGAGGCCTGGCTGGCCGTAGGGTTGCCAAGGAAACAGGGAACAGTGCAGGCATGGTGGTGAAAGGAGAGGGGGTCTGGGCTGATAGGGATAACTGGAGACGCCAGGGGACACCTTTGTGCATTAAGATACTCCACACTCTCTTTTGAGGGGGAAAAAGAAGACTTAAAAAAACCCAAACTAAATTAAACTATAAATAGTGCTGGTTAGGCAGTGTTTGAAATTGAAGAGCCCAGTATCAAGAAATGTACCTCACGGGCAGACACAGAGCATTTTACGGTATCCAAACCAGAGTGAATGAATACTTAGATCTATTTCTTACTTGTGCTTTATTAGATACATGGTCTGCAGTGCACTGAAAATGGACACGCTTGAAATTATGTGCAGTTATTCCCCACATTATAGTAAAATACATCCTATGCCCTAAGAATTTACACTGATGTTTAAACTACAGTGTGAATGTCAACATTGGATTATCATCATTAAAATATATCACAAATATATCTGCTCAAAGACTCTTATTTGTGTGTTTCCAGCAACCATCATCTGAGAAACGAGATACACAAACACACACAAATATTGTGATTTGTCCCTGAAATCTCACTTTCAGAATGTTAAACTATTTCTGAAAATTTAGTTTATAATTTGTTAACAGCAGGTACGGTTGAAGCTGTTGTGCTTTAAGACTGGTCAATTGAATTTAAATGCATATATATTACATACTATAGTCTGGAAGTGCTCGTGTCTGAAGTCGTCTTGGTATCAAACATTTATACAACAAGGCAACACTGTGCACAATAACAGTTTCCAAAAGGCATTATTCCCTTTCCCATTTAAGGTATGACTCATCAAATGATGAGTTTTCACCTTGACTGAAACACATTTTTACAGAAGGGTACACCCACGTTTCCCTCACTTGTGTCCTTTCCTTCGGTCTTAGTTCCTCCCACCGAGGATGCATGGAGGGATGCAAGGAAGCCAAGCGAGGAGAGAGGAAACAAGGAAATATGTTTTTAGAGAAATGAGACACCCTTTCCTCGACATCAGCTTTTACAGCTATAGAGACTTTTGATGGAGTTTGTGTCTGCACACATGTGCACTGTGCTAACACTAATAAAGGTGCACAGTTATCACTGCCAGAGCAGCTATTTTCTCTCTGGAGCCTGTTACCTGTCTGACAAACACCTGCACATGAAGAAAAACCTGTATCTGTTTTTATACTGTGTACTGTGTCCTGCCCAGAGGCACATGAACCATTTCTACTATCGGAACGTGTTTATATTATTTATTCATTATTTGCATCTGTATTTATTGATATTCTGATTGTGAATTAATTATTTATTAACCCAGGATGTGATCAGAGTGTCTTTTGAACACAACAAAATTATTTATTTGGCTAAATGTTTCAGGGAAATTTGAAATTACGTAACTCATAAAACCTGACACTCAGGAATTTTTAGTTTCACTTGATAAATTATGTAAAATATAAATGTGTTTAAACTGTTTCTTGCTGACAGACAGACTCTTCATCTCCCTAACTTTAATCGTATTCATAATAAAAGTTAATGAAAAAAAATTTGAAAAATAAATTACGGAAGTTGTTTACACAGATTACACAGATACAGATTTTTAACTAGATGGTGAATCAAAAAACAAATAAAATTTAAAACTAGGGAATGATACACTTGAGTTTAATCTGTAATCTGTCCCCACTTGTGTTCTGATGTATCAGAGCAGTCTGATCAGCTGCAGCGTCCAATCAATAACTGATATCCAATAAACGGGCATGTCGGCCAGTAAGAGACTTCCATGAAGGCTGCTCTCATGTATCTTTGCTCATGGCTCCTCAGAACAGAAATGATAGCTTTGAGATGGCCTTCATGATGGTGGACCAGAACCACTTCTTGTTCAAGCGAGGATCAAATACAGACATACCCTAGGCCTTTCACACAGAAGACATTCTTAACATGTCAATGTAGTAAAAGCACAGGTGTAAACAACACAATTAATGATGGTTGATTTCCATTAAGCTGCATTGTATTGTGCATACTGGCTCACTATCACACTATCATGGTTTACTACACTTGAACACAACGGAGCCATCATGAATGTTATTAGTAACACCTGTGCTTTTCCTATTGTGACAAGTCAAAATGTCTGCTGTGAATAAAAGGCCAACAGACTGTACATACTGTAGTTTCATAGATGCAGGTGCAGGGTATGAACTCTTACATTAATGGTTTTGTTGTTAAACAGAACTACCAATGTAAACTTTTAATACAAATTAAATCACAAGTTGAGCAATATTTTACTAAAATAAATATGTGATATATAATAAAGCCAAAGGAACACTCATATTGATAGAGAATGCGCTGCAGTTTGGCCTATCAATCTCATGTCAGTGGTATTAATTGCTGCCACCATGTTTACTTTAAGATGTGGCCCCTTCCTAACAGGGCATGGTTTTGTTTTTATAAGGAAAGGAAGATACAGCTTCATTGGAGCTTACACATAACAAGCAGGGCATAATCAGTGAAATAATGCCCTGCTGTGAAGAAATATAAAACAGCTTCAGGGTGCTATTTATCTTTCAATTAAAGTGTTTTAATTGGAGCCATACATACTTTTTGGAGACAGTGCCAATCACTGAATAGTCATGAATCTGAATATTCTGACTAACATAATCCTCACACTCTGATAAAAAACTGATTTTCCACCACATTGCATCATGTACTCCTAATTTTATCTGGATTGCAGCAATGAATGTATTAAGGCTTTTATGATATGATATGATATGATGTGATATGATATGATATGATATGATATGATATGATATGATATGATATGATATGATATGACATGACATGATATGATATGATATGATATGATATGATATGATATGATATGATATGATATGATATGATATGATATATGATATTTTCTCAAGGTTTCCTACAATAAACAGGCACATGTCAAGGGTGCGTATGTTAGAATGAGCAACATGTAGTCTAAATTATTCTCATCCACTGATGAGCTCAGGTTCATTAGTCTTTGTCACATTGTATTTGATGAGTCAAGATGATCTGTTATGGCTCTTGACAAATACAAAACCGCATATCCAGCAAGACTATGTGGAACCAATTCAGAAAATAAAGGTGCTGTTGAGAATCTGTAGGGATACCTCTGCATATACGGACGATGGGAAACTTTGAAAATGACCACTACCGCAAACATTTGCATCAGTCCAGCCACACTGCCCGACAAATGCCCTGAAATGAGTTGAAAAGAGGCACTGCTATGATCTTTGACAGTCCAGCTCACAAGAAGATAGATGGAACATGCCCAGTCAGCAATTCCTATGTGAGAGATGAGAGGACAAAGACATAAAAGGAGGCCATTCTTTAGCCAGTTACTGATTGAGGCCAACGTCTCCTTTAACTTGAAACAGCAGCAAGAATCATTAGCTGTGTGTGTGTGTGTTTATGTGTGTGAAAATATCCAATATCTCATAAAATGATATTGGCAGGAGAGGCACGGGTGGCAGCACTTCTGAAAGCCAGCTTTAACAGCGAACGTGCCAGAAATATTGTAAATAGAGAACAATCATCAATCACTCTGACTCAATAGCACCTTTCTGTCTGTTTCCCCCTGAGATTTCCCCCTGTACTTTGAGGTATGATAACTGCGTTAGTATTGCATTAACCCTAGTCACAGCTGAAGCCTTGTGCTTGTTATCGTTCAAATAAAGTGCTGCTGTATTGTCTATAACAAACTTGTCTTTGGTCATGAATCTCTAAGAGAAGAGACATGAGGTGGATATACTGTAGCTGCATCCAGAATGAGAGTACAAGATGACAACATGCTTTAAGTCCTGTGAGGCCTGCAGGGCTAAACACATAAACAACTTAACTTATGAAAATTAATGAAGAGAGCCTGGAGAAGAGACTTCCTTATCTAAGTGTTTCTGCCACCTGCACCCCTCCAATCTCGTTTTCTGCCTGTCTTGTGCCAGATTGGTGCAGACAGAGCAGAGGTGCTAGGGTGACCCTGAGCTGTCATTGTTTTTCTACTAACGCCCTTCTTTTTTTTTCCCTCCCTCTGTCTGTCCTCTCTTCCCCGTCTCTGCTCCTTTTTTAGGGACGGCAGGCTGCACAAAGACAGGTGATTGCTCCTGCTGCTGCTGCTATAGGGTAAAAAAAAAAGTGTGTGCATGTGTGTATGTGTTTTCTCCTCCATTTAGAGATGTGCTATGTCAAAACCAGCAGAAAGTGTTTGGAATCACTCACCTGAAATGTCAGTGACTTCCTAACAGGATGTCCATCATTTTCAAACTGACAAGGGAGCCATTAGCCAGTAGCTCAGAGTGCGTGTCCTGTGGCAAAAGAAGCAGCATTGAGATTTTTTTTTTTAATGTCCATATGCAGCAAACTGTTAGCCTGTATGACATAAAAAAGAGGAAGAAAATCAGCATCTGGAATGCATCTGTACATGAAAGCTGTGAGAATACTTATATATAGATTCCAAACGACTTCGGTACATGATCTATGCAATGTGGTGCACCCAGTTATGATTATTATACCTTCTTGATTATAGCTGTTGTTTATGTTCTACTCATATGCACAGACACACAACACCCAGGTGCAGGCACCATGACGACACTGTATGCAGCACGGACACAATCTTTAATCATCCTGAGGTCCGCTGCAGAGAGAGAATATACAGTGATGGTGACGCAGACACAAACACAAACATAAGGACACACACACACACACACACCTTCCCCCACCCGTAGCCCACCCCCTGCAAACCTACCATTCCCTAGTCCATGATGTAATGCTATCAGACCCCTCCTCTGCTGTCTCTCCCTCCCTTCCTCCCTCACACACTCCTCTCTCTCTCCCTCTCCTCATTCTATTGGTGGCTCCCGCCTGCATCTGCTGGATCAGCTCTGACTCCCTGCAAACACACACACATATACACACACACATGCACACACACATGCACTCACACACATTTACACGCTCCCCCTCTCACACTCTTACACATACACTACCAGGGGGATTCCTCCGCCGCTGCAGCCTCTGCTCACTCCACCTGGCTCCTGGCTCCTGTCTCCGCCACCGGGGGGAAAAGCACGGTGAGTCCCTCTTTTTCTGATATGACAGCAGGCGATGTGGCTCACAATAAGACAAAAGGATGATGGGGGGTTTTTTTCTGCAGAGAGTGGCAGACAAACACCAGGAGGCATTGCTGCCACTGCAGCCTGGGAGGAGAGGCTTGCAGCTGAGTTTGTGCTTGGAGTAATGAAGTGGTGTGAGGTTGCTCAGTTACTACAGATACCGGTCATCTAGGCGCTGGGTGCCATGGCAATAGATTGCATTTATTTCAGGTTCTTGGCCCATTGTGTGTCTGTGTCCTAGGCAGGTACAGCTGAGGTACACGTGTGTGTATGTGTGTGTGCTTTCAGTGAAATGAGAAATCTGTCTGTTATTCATTTGCATGCATGTGTGTGTATGAATGAAGAAGCCTGAATATACTTCAGAGTGTTATCTTGTGTCCTTTTTGACAAATGTCAGTCACCTTGTTTTGAGATAACCCCGGGAGAAGGAAAGGATGCTTGGAGCAAAATCATACTGAAAGCTGCTGCTGCATTAAGTTCCTGATCAGGCTTTGAGTGTGATGGTTTAGTTTGGTCTGACTCCTGCCAGCTGGACAGGGAGGATCTATTGGCTACAATAAAGCCCTGACAGTCTCATTATGTACATATAGATTGTTCCTGTTGTGTCACCGACAAAACAGGGTGTGTGCATGTGGTGTGAACTCGTGTGCCAGTGACATTTGGACACTTGCAACGCTCTCCCTCCACATTATATGCACCAGGCTCTTTCACTGTGAGGCTCAGTGACGCTGAATCTAATAGGAAAAGTAATTTTATTATTGCCACGGCTTTTGACTGCTAAATGACACATTAATGATAATGGAACCGAGAAGTGAAATCACTGATGCATTTTTTCTTCCTGGGCTGAGGTTGACCAAATTGCATTTTGTGTAGCAACGCATTGCAACCTAACCTTTTACATTCAGTGTGTTGAAATGTTAATATTTTATATGGTTGGTCTACTTCACATGTGGACACTCTCATAACTAATTCATCCAGATGTTATTCCATTTTTATATCACATAGAGTCGACAAATAAAAAGCCAGACATGATTCACTGCTTCTCTATTTCAATATTAATGGCTAAAATTAGTTCATATCAAGTCTCTCCATCCTGTTTAGTTGATTTCCATTAGTGAGATCCACAATTCAAACAAATATCTAGTAAATCTGTAAGGAAATGTAATCCATCAAATGCCACCAGTTTACTGGCAGCAAACCAAACAATATATTTTCCATGTGAGATAATCTGCATGTTGCTCTTCAATTAACCAACAAGCAAATTAGCTTTGCTGTGCCTTTCAACTTGCTCATTATTATCAGTGATTGCAGCTATAACCACACAGAAAGGCAGAAACCCACAAAGATATTTTAGAAATCAGCTGGTCTTATTCAAATTCTCCGCAGTCCCTCATGGAACAGCATGTGAAAATATGTTGGTGGATTTTTAAATCGATGATTAGCACATGAAACAGCTCTTCCTCAGGGCTGTTTAACTCTGACATACTCTCTGTAGGCATAAATGGAAAGTAATTAGGGTGGTGGCCAATAACAAACCAACGGGCATTGAGGAAGTGCAGCGCATAGTCAGCTCCCATTGGCTGTTGAGCATTATTTGGGTCCTTAAAAGGTTAATGTGTGGTCATACTGAGATAGTTTATTGATTTCTTGCTGTTTGAATTCCATTGTAGCTGACAACAGACACTATGTCTCCCCACTGCCCCAAAGACCTTTAAAAGTAAGACCAGGAGCTAATACTGCAGTCATATGCTGCACTTTTGTGAATTTGGAAGAGAGTCTAGATGTTAAACAGTTTTCCTGTTATTATTGCCCTCTGATTGTGAGGATTCTCATTTGTTTTGTCACATATTCAGACTTTGGAAGTTTAGCTTTGCAGAATTCTTGACGTCAAACTTACCAACTACAAAAACTATGAATATTTGAACTCACTAAAGTTAGAAAAGTGCAGTGCACAAAGATCTGTCCAATCAATATTTCATTGACTTTACCAATTTTGAATCCTTTCTCTTCACCTTGTTGAGGACTTTGGGTGAGTCACTGTTGCATTGCATTGATTCTGTATGAGTGTTTGGTCCTTATATGCAGGCTTCAACATGAGCGCAGTCAGCTGTTGTTTTCTTTCTTTTTTAATCAAAGGTTGTGAATGTTTGATGGCTTTCTCCCATTGACTCCAAACAGAGACACCACAAGTATTCTCAAGAATAAAAAAAGTGACGATGTGGGGCCTACTTATGGAAAAACCACACAGCGGACAGCTGCTCTGATTCCATCCTCTAAACAATGAACACTGAAAACTTTCACTCAAAACGCCCTGCAAATATCACATATGTAGGTGCACATTACATGATCACAAAAAGATTTTCAACTTCTTATAACGTCTGTCTTCAAACATTTTCTAGCTACATTAAGAAAACAATGAATACATCAAAAGTAGAGCACTATGTCTGCAAGTGGACAAAGCTAGCTTAGAGCACCAGGATACCTGCTATTGTACAGTGGTTTAACAGAGACTAAACACTGAACAGAAGGGTGAGAGCAAAGCAAAATATGGAGGATGGTCCTTGCTCAATCATCACTTCTAAAAAAACCCAAATCCTTCTGGTAAACCAGCAAGGTTTAATAAGCAGGATCACTCATTTCTTGTGTTGCTGTCCAAGCAGCTGATGGAAAGTTCATTCTGTTTTTCAATGAACTGTTTTTCTTAACATTCCACAAACCTCTACAGAGCTTCAAGAAAAGGGGAGCAGCTCCAACTTCTGATTTTCTAGTCTTTAATTTCAGAAAGGGATCACAAAAACTTATTGGATAAGCCTGCCATTAGACCTATGAAATATAAAAGCAATTTCTTAAATTTAATGGTATTCCCCTTTAATGCTATACCATATTTAATGTCAAGATTAATAAATCTTTTGGCGCTGAAATATTCATAAAAAAAAAAGTCAGAAACTCATTAATTCATTCTCAGCGCCTGGAGGCTTTCTTGCTTCCATAGCCCTCCCCCTTCCCACTGTGCAGCTGTGCAGGACCTTCACCTATGCCCTCCTACTGCGGCATCTACAGCTTCAAAACCACGAAGGAAGAGCCAGACAAAGAAAATCTATGTATTGAGCAAACACACACACACACACACACATACACACACACACACACACAGCAACGTCTTCATTTAAACTGCACTGACCGTCACTGACGTCATTTCCTTCAAGCTCTCAGGGGAAAAACCAAACCAGATTAAAGAGCATTAATCTGATAACATCCTATAGAATTCATATTTATGTGTTTGCAGAAGCAGTCAGAGAGCAGATATAGATTCATATTTATTATGGAAAACAAAGAGGCATCCAAACAATTCAGCTGTTTCCAGTGTGTGCTCACGGTGTCAAAAGTTCGGGTCTGTTTCACAATCTTTCTTTGTCTGGCTTTTTTATTTTTCATTCTTTGTGTGCATTTTTCTTGTAACTTTACTGCTTACTGATGCAGAAATGCCACAAAGCTAATCCAAAAGATAGCCCGCTTGCATCCTTCTGTCACTTTCCCTTCCACATTTTCACATCAAGTTTTTTTTTTCTTTTGTGAAGTTTTACAAAACCAATAACCCAAAAGAAAAATCAAAGAAATAAAAAAAACATGTTGGCAAAACATGAAATCTGCAGAAAAGACCCCTTTAACATTCATACTAAGACTATCTGTTGGTAGTTACAGTCGTGCTGTCTTCTGCTCTTGCAATCTGGTTTCTGCGATAAGTTGTGTTGACGAGTTAGCTGGTAAATCTCTAAGCTTTAATCATGTTGGGGGACGAATAAAAGAGCTTCAAAAAGTCACTCTGAGATGATTGAACATGTCAGGAATGAAAGGAAGAGCCAATTAAAGTAGATGACATGATTTGCATCTCCTGTTTAATTATTTTCCCTGTCACTATAAACGCAGGCCTACTTCTGACATGTGAGAGAGGGAGAGAGAGAAAGGTAGCGGGGAGGATGGCAGTGGTGAAAACAGGAAGCCACCTCTCTTGTCTTTGATATGGACATGAGCTCCCATCTGCAGTGACAGTGATACTGTGCGGTCACACTAGCTGCTCCCAACAGCCTACAGGGACATGTGTGCACTCCTTGGACTCTTAAAGGGTCAGTTCATCCAAATTACAAAAAAGAAAACACATTTTCTTACTAGTGGTATTTAGCTACGCAGATGCTGCCTCCACCCTATTTAATTGGAACTAATGAAATTTTGTGTGCGGTGCTCACAGCTTTAACAACAAATTCCATTTCCATGAACAATATCTACACTGGATAATCCACAGATGACAACAGTCATGTCAGCTGTTTTTATGAGGGCTATGTCTTGGGTAGTAGTTTCAATGACAGCTGAGGTCTG
Organism: Euthynnus affinis; assembly: GCA_029490765.1. Lineage (NCBI taxonomy): Eukaryota > Metazoa > Chordata > Actinopteri > Scombriformes > Scombridae > Euthynnus > Euthynnus affinis. Next base: position 18,178,103 of record CM055839.1, read on the forward strand.
TGGGTTATCCAGAGTAACCATGCTATTGTTTTTGTTGTAAATATTATCTTTTGTTGCTGTGAGTACAACAAACCAAATTTCATTGACTTCCAACTTCTATCTGCATTGCTAGACTTTTTGGATGAACCACCTCTTTAAACTGTAGATTATATGACAAAGGTCGAGTTATGGTGAGTTGCCATGAGACTAAAGGAGTAGCTATGTGCATAAAAATAGTCCCTGCTTTATCTGGCAAACTAAATATATCTTGATGTAGAAGTTTAGTTTTTTGACAACATCAGACAGCAAAAATCTAATGAATGATGGTTTCACATGTGCATAAAAGCTACTGACAAACACATCATCTGGTACAAAAAAACATTAGTTTGCATCGGTTATCCAAATGTGCAGAAAACATGGCGAGTAGCCACAGCTAACAGCACTTGCAGTCTGATTTAAAGGCATCAAAACAGCAAGTCATTCCCATCCTTGATTTATGACCAACTTGTCAAAACAACCTGGCCCAGGATCATTTGTAGAGGAAGCAAATGGGAAACTTTCCGAGTGGAGTGCTGCATCAGTCCAACAGTCATGAATCATCAGTGTGAAGGGAGAGAGACAGCCTCCTGTGTAGAGAGAGGGATGAGTGAGACGTGGGGACATTTCTGCGGCTGTCGGAGCGGGACAAGGTGAGGACACGGGATGAGTCATAGCGCTGTTAGCTGTGCAGCAGGTGCCTGGTCCGGGCTGCTCTGCCCTCATCACAGCCTGCAGGGGGGAGAGCTTACTGGTCGAGGGGAGCACACCTCACAGGGTCATGAGTTTGACCTTGTTGCATGTCAGCAACTCTTGTCTTCATCCTTTCTAGCAAGAGATTATTCAAATATACTTAAACATATATATGTGAAGCATTTTTGCACAATAGCCTGCATGCTTTTAGTGACAAAGGCATGGTTTTTAAAGATTTTTAAACTTTAAAAACTTTTAACTTTTGCAAGTTCTGTTTTTTTGTTGCCTATATGCAGGTAACACTGATTGCAGAATGATAATGTGACAAACATCTAAATTTAAAGTCAATTTTGAGCCTGTTAAACTTTGTTGTTCCTACTGATGTAAGCTTTTAGCTGCTTCTACTAATCCACAAAATATTTAGGCATCACCAAATATGGTGTTGGGTATTACCCAAAGAGTCTGTCATATACTTAACCCCAATAAAAGCCCGACGGGTGGCAGTGACCTTAATATGAATGGCTGCTGAATGCTCCCCGGTGCGTTCGCGTGTCACGACAAGGGGGGGATATTATTTGAGTGTGGCGGCAGATTAAGGGTGATGTGGTCCAACAACTGTGCTTTTGTGAAACGCAACCTTCAGGAACTTAATCTGCCTTGACTTGATGAATAGTTTTATTTTTTTCTCTCGCTGCTTTATCTCTCACGTCGGAAATAATTTCTTCAAAGTGTGAAATAGTCCAAACACACCACGGCATGCTCATTACCAGGAGGCCACTTAATTCTTATCAGAGTGCTTCACCCAAAGCTGCAGAGCTACTCAGCATCTTGTTATTGCATCTTCAGTCGAAGAGTGCCAACATCTGTGAACTGCCTGGCACTTTAATGTTTCTTCTTTTTTTCAGTGTGAGGTACAGACATTGCATTAATATTTTTTATAAGGTTAATGAGTTCATATATCACTGTGTTCTACAGTCTATGATTGCAGAGCAAATAGAAAAGTAGTAAAGAGGAATTCATAATGCTGAGTAGGCCATGCATCCTCTGTTGCTGCAAATCTGACTTTTGCATAGGTTGAATGATTTTAATCTTCCCAGGAGTAATCCTTGATTCAATTTGTTGGATTACTTTGGGTTTGGCAGATAAAGGAGAGAAACTTTGATTAGGTGTCTGTCTAATGTCTGTGAAACATGCATGCAGTCAAGGCAAAAGAAAAACAGAAAGTCAGAGACTCTGGCGTGACTTTAACCCCCACCTGTCAGTTTTTTTTTCTAGTAGGTGGGAACATTGGCCTTTGCTTTATTTGTGGCACACTCTCACAAAACCAGTCAGAGTGTGACAACATTTCCAGAAAGAAAAGCGGCAGGATTGTGTCAGACCGGGGCATCGGGATGCAGCCTCGAGCATTCTGCGCCTGCCTCGGTTGCTGCCGTCACATTTCTTAGTGTTAACTGTCAAAATATCTGACAAATTCTCACATTGTCGCATGCCACTAAAAACAAGGAGCCGGAGACTAATTATTAATGTTATCTTCTCCCCTCTGGGTGTGACAGAGTAGGTTTGTGTTATGTGTGAGAGCTTGATTTGTGTCCCTTCTTGTCAAGAAAAGATGATAATTTTGGTGAGTGGTGGAGCTCTCTGACACGGATCAGACTGGATGTCCTGAGCAGAGCAGAAGGGAGAAGACCATACTGTCTGTTGTTTTGACACAAGTTTTTAAAAAATAAAACTAAACGACTGGAGTCCAGAGTTCTTTGAATCTTTTCCAGGGGCAAAAACAGATTACATGAATGGCTGAGTTTGGTTGTGCTGGAGTCTTTGCCTTTGTACATAATCCGCTGTAATTCTCTTTGTGGTGGACGCTCTCAGTTGTCATTTGTTGTTTGATGGCTGCAGGGTGTCGCCCTTACAAGAGAGAAACAGGCTCGCTGATACTCAAGACAACAGAGCAAGAAAACTTTTCCCTCAGCAAAGAAATCTGTCACTGTCAGAATGTGAGAGACGAGGCTGCAAGACTTGACTCTCTTCTCTACTTTTATAGACTACAAAACACATTTCATTTCAGAATATCTTGCAAAGAGATGAAATTTGAACAGCTACTTTTATACAATGTTGACAGATTGTACACAGATTAGGTGTAAATATAAAAATAAATCATTTTCATATAAAATAAAAATCATTTTCTGCATTTCTGATCATCTTTTTCATTGTTTATGAACACTTGTAAGACAGGACTGAACGTACTAACTGTAACCTGGATGATAATTGTCAGTTTTGGACTAACAATAGATGATTTTTTTTCTTTCTTTTTTTTTGTGGTGGTGGTGGTGGTGTGTGTTGCAGGCTCTTTAAAGTCAGTCTGTAGCTGCAGGCAGGCAGGCAGCGTGTGCAGTGGGAGGAGCTAAAGTTTTGAGGTTTTGAAAGCAACCAGCCTCAGTCTGTAGTAGAGGAGGCTCGTCTTCAAACGCACGAAGGATGGTCTTCATTTTACCGACACGCCGATAGACTCTAAACGCGCACGTTTAAGCGCATTTAGTGGATTTAAATGTGACTTCGGTTCGTTTCCCGCATCTTTTCTTTTTGTTTCAAGAACTGTGAAGACTTCAGTTGTGACCGAGTGTTTCTTTCTTTCTTTTTTTTTCTTTTTGCTCTGCAGTTTTTATTCACCAGCTTGTGAATGGTAAGTTCTTTTTTTTGCCTCCTCGGTGTCCTTTGGTTTTAAAGGTAAAACACCTTGACTGCAGGGAGAAACAAGTGAAGCGTCATCTAATCTAAATGCACTATTTCTTTTCTAAACAAGAGTAAGAATACTTTAGCCTTATAGATGTTATTTCTAAGGCGCTCTGCTGAAGTAATGGATGAGTTTGGGAGTGTGTGTATGCTTGTTAGTAAACAAAACTCACAAATTATAATTTAAAAATACGAAAGAAAAAAAAATCAGGAGTCATTTGCAGCACTGCTGTAAAAACAATATATAGCAGTGGGAGCAGGATGATGGACTGGCCCCTCTGCTTTCTTTCTGTTTGCTCCCATGTGCGTAAACAGCTGCTATTTGCATCCAACCCAAAGACACAACAACAAACTAGTGCTGTAATTAATTTGGCTTTATTTTCCACCAGACTTAAAGAAAACATTGGCAAATCTGTAGCTGCTAAACATTGATGAATCATGCAGGTCTGTTTGCATCATGTGGAGCCTTGTGGAAGTGATTCTGTCTAACTTTACACTTAATGACACCTCGCATGTTTCCTGTTATTCCTCCTAAACAGCCGCCTCCTTTTATCCCTGCTGGCATGTTGTACTATGTTGTTGACATACCTCCCATATCACTCTGCATTTTTTAAGAAACAAACACTGATTGACCCCAGGATTAGACATCTTTTTTTTTCTTTTTTGGTTGCTCATAAAATGTGTACTTTATCCTGAACTCATGCATGAAATCTAGTGTGAGAGCTGAAGCCCAGTTCAGTGTTTTGATGGTGCTGATATGCTTTGTTGAAATCAGACTGTAAATGACCGGTGGAGCCGTCTCTCCCCTTTGGGCCTCTGCTGTTCTTCTCCTCCCCTTGCCAGTGTGTGATACTGTATCAGTAACACTAAAACCACTGATGGTCTCTGGCTCTTCTCCTGTAAACAAAGCTGCTGCAACCTTTTTTCACTTGAAGCACTTGCAAAAGCATCTTGCATGCTCCTCCCTCCCTCTCTCTCTCTCTCTTTCTCTCTCTCTCTCTGTCTAGCTCACACACATATGCACAGGCGGACCCCCACCCACACAATCACACACATATTCAAACACTCAAAACAAACACACAGACTCCACCCAACACTCCACCCACTGTAACAACTTCAGAGGAATGGTCAGCATGTGGAGAGGTTGTGGTAAAAGAGCTGGAAGGGAAGTGGAGGCACTCTGCTGCTTTTTAACCCTCCAAAGGTTAGTGATATCCCGTATTGTCCACAGAGACTGGATGTGCTCAGGACAAACTGATGGGAACTTGTGTGTTCAGAGTCCCTGTGCAGCCTAAGATGTGGGAAAACTGTCATTTCACTGGGCTGAAGCCAGATTACACCCAGGACAGGACATTGCAGGCGTGAAGCCAGCCACGCTGCCTTTTTCATCAGCTGAGTCGAGTTTGTGCAGATGAATTCGAAACAGTTTATCGTGGAGCAGTACCAGTTGAGAAATGAATAGATTTTATGTGTAAACAAAAAAAGAATCCCATGAAAATTTTGTTTTCTCTGAGGTTTTCCTGCAGCTTGAACATTTGGCAGAGAATTTGCCTCAGTTTCAGGAATCTGAATGAATTCTTGCAGCGTTAACGCGGCCTAAACTGTGAAAAGTCACACTCTGCCTTTACACATGGGCGATAAGGTTTAATGGTTCGCATTTGCATTCACTGAAGACCTGGCTGCACCCCCGTCTGCTGTCTTGCTGTCTCTGCTGTGTCTACGCATAGCTTTGTCTGCCAATTGCAAGGCTATTCATATTCAGCATGACCCGCAGGTCTTGTAGAGAGGCTGGCCGGGCCCTGCAGGGGTTGAGATGTCGGGCTAAAAAGGAGAGCTGGTGAGCCAGCCTTTGACTTCTTTACCTTCTACTGCTCTTTTTGCACCCTGATTTCACTTTTACAATTTAATCCGCTTCTGATAGTGAAAACATGCCCTCTAAATGCATTTGAGCCATTGCTGTTGAATCCCTGGTCATCGCTGTTCATACAGGAGCTGAGTCTCTAGCTATTCAAGCGCAGAATTACACCAGACCCATAGACCTATACACTGTATATTTGCTTAACAGTCAAATTAACAGTGTATCTATAGAGAGATATTCGAGTGGTTGTTAGGTATTTACACAGGTGATTCAACATGTCAGACAGTTTTGGCCGTTTATATTTTCTATATTTGGTCACTTAATGAAAAGTTGTTATTGTATTATTGTTTGAAGTATATCTGAGATTCTCTCAAGTCATATAATATTTCTATAGTAATCCTATAGTTGCTGTAGAAAAGTGTGTGTGTGTGTGTCCATCCTTTTTATAATAAAGCTGAGCAGTGAAAAATTGCACTCAGCTTTGGTTAAGAGCAGAGTTTTAAAACCATGTTGACCCTTTCAGATTTATTGTAAAGTTCGGGTTTATATCACTTCACTTCGGTCTGAGGTGTTTGTCAGAAGTGTCCTCTGCATCAGCTTGGATGAGGCCTTAACTGAGGCAGCTGTCTTTAGATGGAAATCTATTATGTAACATGTTCCTCTCCTGAGAGGAATTAACGTCCTCTCCATTTTCCTTCGCTTGTTTTGAAAGAAATGTAGAGGAAAAAAAAGTGAAACTGTTACTTTGTAATGGAAAACAGACTTTCTGTCTGCCTGGAATGTGTTTCCTTGTGAATCTGCTGATAACCATATCTTATGTTTCAGTTGGGATGATATGAATATGTATTATTTTGCCCTGAGATCAGAGTGAGACTCAGTATTATTTCCATTGTAAAATACAAACATGTTATTTTACTGCAAAAACTAAGAAATTGTCGACTAGTTCTTTGGCAGCAGGTGAAACTTATCAGACACTTTCAATAAAACAGATATTCAATTTACTACAGTTGCTATTTACTTAAAGCTTGCATTCAGATACATTAACAAACTACATCAGTAAATTCTGCACACTGCTTCCATCCATTTGCCCAGTTTCCTCTTTGATGTACCACTTGTTGGATATTGGAATCAATACAGAATCAGTACAAAGAGGAGAACAGATGTTGCATCTGCTGTCAAGACTATTTTAATTCAGTTTATGTGATATGATATAAAGATACATGCATGTATTTATTTATGCACAATTGCCATGCATATATTAACTATAACAAGCTATAAGAGATTTTTTATTCTATTGCAGTTTCACTGGAAATCAACTCATTGTAATAGAATCAGTCATTGTTGATCATTTCCATTTATTTCTCAGATTATTTTTCCCTGATTAACTGTTATAGATGAATACATTTCATTATGATACTGACCCCTATCTGCCGCATGTATCAGTAATTATCAGTGGGACTGTTGCCGGGGGGGCCACACTGTTGACTTAATACTTCCTTTATTGGCGGCGACTGCTTGCAAAGACAAAGACAGAGCCCTTACCTGACAGTAAACAAAGCAGAAGTGCTTCAGCTGTTCCTTTTGAAGTCGACATGTTTGCCGAGAGTAAACAGCCAACTGCCTTGAAGCAGCGAACCTGACAAACGACTCCAACAGACTGTGTCATGTTTCCACTTCGGATGAGTAATGTGAACAGTTTTGCTGGTCAAGGCTTGTGGTTTCCGATCATCGACATTCGTACCTGAACACGCTGAAGTGATTGCACATGTCGGTCTGACAAGGTGAAGCAGCGGCCAGAAAGAGAATATCGTCATCTGATACGCTTTTAAATCCTATTGCCCTGCTTGTCAAATCTTGTAAAGAAATGAGTCCTCACATCGGTTTAACTACAGGGATTAATCGTGCCCCCCCAGCTTGATGTTTAAGTCATGAGATGAATAGCCCACTACGGATAGCCAAGTCTTTGGATTTGATGGTGTAATTAGCAGATGAACTGTGATGCTAACACAGCATGGTCCAGACCTCACAAAGGCCTCTATTGTGTGATTACATGACTGTAAATCTTCAACTCTCCTTTGTCACGCTACAGAGTTTGCTCACAGACTTTGACTGACATCATCATCATCGACCCGGCAGATGAATGGGATGTTGTCCTGTGTTGCAGCCGTTTGCAGCTTTGATAGCAACAGTGTTCCATATATCTATAAGGAGACCAGAGTGGCAGGAAAATAAATGAAACACCAGTTTGTTTGTTTGTTTTTCTCTCTCGTTGCTGACGTCTTTGGACAATCATTTAATTGCGTTCTGTCATACTGTAGAACCTTAAGCAAATGGAAATTTAAATTCCTCTTTTTTTTTTTTTTTTTTTTTTTGCGATGTTCCCACTAGAAGCAAAATGTTAGGCTCTAATCATGAGGATTTCCTGATTGGTCAGCTTCATTAGTCTAAATGGGTCATTGGGTAGTGTAGTGTAGAGAGGTTTTCATCCCAGAAGCACATAATAAACAAAAGGAGATTAGTGTAATCTATTTTCCAGTGAGTTTGCAGTCTCATAGCAATCATTTTTAAATGCATTAATATGACTTTCTCACAAGTGGCGTTTGCATCTCCAAAGGTTCCTGTAGTTTCTGTAACAGGACTGTGATCAAGTAGGGAAATTATGCCTCCTATCACACTGCCTTCTGACTGACACGCACAACTCATTATTGACGCTTTGCAAGTTTTTCAAGAACCGATCTCCTACTGTTCCCCGTCAGGCTTGAATAATTTGAGGCAAGGGCAACTCTGTATCAGAGGGAATAAGGTGACCCCAACTCTCCTTTAAGCACTTATCTCCTCCGCCAGTTCTGCTTCACTCACTCGTTTGAAATGATAATTGCTCCTTCCTGCATGGCAAAGCTGAGCAGTATGTACACTAATGTAAAAGGCAGTTTGAATATTCCTCAGAGCCTGTTAGAGCTCAGGATCACGCTTAAAGTGGTGTCACATCGTGCTCTTTGCTCATTTCAGCGCTGTGTGTTTAGTATGTTGGGAAAGATGTCACAGACAGACAAGTTGCATTGCTCACCTAAAAAGACCAGAGGAGGATGTAAATTCGTGGTTCATCACTGCACCTTTTAATGAATACCTTTGACTGTGAGACATGGACATGACAGGATCGTGGTAACCGTGCACATCCTGCAGTTAAACAATTAACACAGATCTGTCTGGTAGCTTAGGGTCATGCAAAGCCAATTATGACATATTCAATGCCCAGTCAGGCACTTGATTAACATGTGAAAAGGGATCTTGATGCAAAGCAGTTAAGTCAGTCACAATGTGTTAATATTCACTCTATTAACCTCTTTAAGAAATACTTATTATTGTCATGTCGCACATCATCTTATTCACATAATGTTCATCTAACCATAACCTGATTAACACACCATTCTATCAAACCAGCAAACAGCTAATAACTACATGTTTATAGTTTTATCAAAAATGGATTTCATGCAGGAGTACAAACAAAAGTTTGTCTACTTTCATATTTTATTTCTTCTAAATAGATTAGAGAGCACAAGTCCTTCGTAACATTGACGTAACTGACAACTTCCACTCTAGAGTAAAAGGTTAACTGTGTTGTAGTGTGTTCTGATGCAGATGTAGATATAAAAGCAGATGAACAAATTCTACATTTTCTGTTGGTAAGGAGCAGATTGTGCAGCCTTGACATCACTGAGTGTTTTATAGTTTGTGTCTGTTATGGATTTTGATTCATATTGTCTGAATTATTAGGGCATCTTATTTTTCCTGTTATTTAGCTGTGTGACTTAGTCATCATTATGAAGCCATTGAATGCATCAGGGACATACCGCAGCAGGATGCTTTACAGCCAGTAATCAATAGAAAGATGATTATATGAATAATTGATAAGACATGGAGGAAAAGTCAGTCCTCTGATGTTACCACTGTGGGTTATCACATGTGTGCTTTTGGTTTCAAGTCTCAGAGACATTCATATTACTGTCTAACAAAATCAGGATTGCCACTCTGTATGTATAGTAACATTTTGTCTTTTGGCCCTTTTGGGCCACTATACTGTAAGGGGGTGATAGTTAATAAACCTTTTCTTTTTATTTCTCATCCATCTTCATCTTCTTTGTAACACATTCATTGTGGTGTCTAATTTATTTACTGTGTTGCACCAACATCATCAGCCACTTGCTATCATTAAGAGAAACACATTTGCATAGAGGAAATGAAGAGGGATACATTAAATCAGTGGCTCCTGATTAGCAGTCAGACCAGTTTTTATGGCATTTTGTACAAATTTGTCTCTTTCAGAAGACGTTTGCCTGCAGCCATCATCAGGCTCCTGAATCGTCACTGTGCAGCTGTTCTATATTATAGACCTAAAAGTTGGAGCATGCATAAAGGTTTTTATTTTATCCTGGGTTAAAATCTCTTCTGTTGTGTACTGACACAGGAGCTTGGTTTGGTTCAGAGCCAAGAGAAAATAATGTTACCTGCAGGGTAGAAATGATATTGAAGAGACACTATGAACAATTTTCTCTGTCTGTCTGTCTGTCTGTCTGTCTGTCTGTCTGTGTGTGTGTGTGTGTGTGTGTGTGTGTGTGTGTGTGTGTGTGTGTGTGTGTGTGTGTGTGTGTGTGTGTGTGTGTGTGTGTTCAAATTGGAACTTTGGGGGTAAAAGTGAAAGCAGCTCCCTTCTGCCTTTCTTTCACTTAGGTGGATGACGTCCTATTGATTTTCTTTAGTTGCTGGAGTTCTCTTTTCTTTTCTTTTTTTAAGTCTATTTAAAATATTTACATTTAATTAGCATTTAATTTCCTGCTCAATAGGAATTTCCTAGAAGAAGCAAAATCAAAACAATATCTGGATGGAAAGATGTTTTTCCAGGACCTGCATTGTGTTTGGCTTGTTATGAGTTATGATGAGGCTGTCCATATTAAAACCCACTCAAAAGCTTCTTTTGAGAGGATATCCTGGAGATTTGTTTCTGATAGACGCATTACCCATAAGCTGCTGTACATTCCTAAGAAAGCAACAAGGCACTTTAGCACCACTGTAGATGTACTCAAGATTTTAGCCATATCTTAGTGTTGACTTCCTGTTTTCAAAATTCCACAGACCTATTACCTTCTTGTTCAGTGCCATTCAAAGCTAGGTTGGATGTTTTACAGTTTGTGACGACGACATTAGAGTGATTCAGTGACATCTGACCTGGGTTGAACGCAGGTCAGACGTTGCTTGTCTTTGCTCAGGCAAAAGTCTCTGGATAGACTCTGTTAACAGTGACACCTGGGGATTAACTATCCAATATAAATGGGTCAAAACTAGTTAAACATGTTCAGTAGACCATCCCCTATGAAAGGTGTGTAAAGTCTTCATGCAGTCAATGATGTCATTACTGTCGTCTACCTCTCATCTTCGTCTTATGTCTTTTATTGCCGAACTCCCTCTTCCAGACATGCTGAATCATGCTTCGACGCTGTGTAAACTCACCCAGTCACTGTGATGATGAATTTACTATGAGCTGTGCCAGCTTAGGAAACAATTGCTGCTGTGAGGAGGGGTTAGAGTTTATTTTTAACCCAGTCGTGATTTATTTAGGAGTCTGCTTTCTTGGTGCTGGGAGCAGTCTGCTCTGCTGAAACCCTCTGTGTACTTCCCCTGTCCCATTCCCAAGTGGGTTAGAGAAAACGAAATGTCGTATCCCATGTTCATGTTCACAAAGTGCTGTACATAATGCTGCACCTCCATAGATATTAACAAAGAGAGCAGGACTGTACCATCCCTGACTGTAGAATCCACTTAAAAGGTTTATTATTGAAAAAGGTTTACAGCCACTTTGCAAGTGGAGAAAGTTGCTGTTCTTGCTCTACATCTTCTTAAAATCAGGAAGAATTGTCCGATTTATCAGATGTACTAGGTTGCCTTTAACATCAGTAATCAAAAAGCTCTTGGATAGCTAATTTAATTTTCTATCAAGCAAGAAAATTGTTCATACAGTTTTTCACTGTGCGCTTACTTGACTTATTACATTGCATCCTTTGCAGTGTGACTTGCACATTACATTTTATATTTTGTGCTAACAAATATGTACAGTACAGTGCTAACAAAAAGAATTACAGTCAAGTAAATAATATAATGGTGTATTTGCAGAAGCACCAACACAAAACAATAAATTCTTGCACACCTACGCACATGGTAGCCACGGCAATGCTCTAACATCGAACCATGATTCAGCCTTTTCTATTGGCTTCCTCCTTTCTCCTGCTGAGGTGTGAAAATGAAAATGGTAGATGGTTTGTAAACATGTGTCATACATGACAGATTGGTATATGTAATTACTTTTGTGATCTGTGTTTTCCAGCTTTCACATAAATTGTGGTAACCATAGATTTCATGCTGTATAGCCTTTTTGACTTCATTTCTGAGCTCATTTACATTTCATTATTTCCCCTCTCCCTTGCTTTTGATAGATTATGTGCTAGTGAAGCCATACAGTTCATGGTTTTGCAAGAAATTCAATACAAGAACTCTTCATTTCGAACAAGTGGAAAGACAGGGAGAAGTTAATGTTATTGAAATCATACTTTAGATATCTAATGTTTTTTTTTGTTGTTGCTTATCAGTAAATTAACAAACATCTAATGGTGAATTGAATGGCTAACCATTTCACCTCCCTCTCCCATCCACCGTGTTGAATATGAACCAATCTTGTGCTGCCCTCTCAGTTAAGCAGGCTGCTATAAGTGTGAGTTATAATGACAGACACAGCAAGGAGCCTCTGCCTTGTCAGTCACCTACTGAGGTCTTTTCTGTCCAACATAATGGCACCATAAATCTTGCTGAATAGTAATTTGAACCCAAGGGGCCATGTTGTTTTGAAGGGTCAGACACGGGTAAAAAAATAAACGTTGGCAGTATTGAAAGACAAGGTCTGTCATTTGACCCTATGAAAACAATTACACTTTTTTTAAAATCTCTTTTTTTTATTCTTGTTGTTTGGAGCAGTTGCTGATATATTATCTCAAAGTCACCCTCAAACCTGGCAAAAACTGGGAGATTAACTCTTCTGAATTTGATTGCAGCCGTGCAATTAAGTGCAAATGCTTTTATAGTTCTCTTTCACTTTGGACTTAGATGTACTCGTGATACTGTTAATGGATTGGACGGCAGCCTAATCTAGCCTCATGTTGTTCTCTGTGATAGCGCTCTCATCACAGGGTCCTGCCCGGCAGCTGATTATCTCCATAAGTGCCTCCGTCCATGCCAAAAGACTAAATGAGAGACAAGTCACTTTGCATAGATGAGTTATTGGGGAACTGATCGTTGAGCACAAAGCCCAGTCATGTATACAATGCTAGCCAAATGGTTAGCATTCACACTGCTCACTATCCAGTGAACTCACCATGACCTGGCCAAGTATATCTTCCAATGTGTCTGTCACATCCTTTCTCCCTCTCAACAGATGCAGGTATTAATAGGGAGCCTTGAGGGAGGTTCGAAAGGTTAATGAATCTGTAGCCTTAAGCAATATGGCACCAGATTCACCCTTCACAGATACAAGGAGCAGCAGACCCTCTCCTAGATGAGCAGATGGGTTCTGTGGCACTGAGCACAGTGGGTCATCCGTACTGTAACAGCTTCAGTTGAATAGAGCTCTAATCCTATAAGTCCTATAATTGTTGCTGCTAATAAGATCACTTTCTTTGGTCTATCAGTTGCTGTCAAATATGATTTAATGCTTATTAATATTTAATACTTTTTCTTCAGATCTACGCTTCATTGTTCCTCAGGATAGAATTGGGCACTACATGATTAATTACGCTAAAGTACATTCAGTACATGGACTTTTTGTACTCAAGCAAAAGCAGTGTGTAAAAGAAAACAAGACACATGCGGTAGAACATCAGTTTTCTTGCCCTTCATGCCCTTGCTAAGACTGAGCAGATCTGCATCTGGCGTGCAGAGCATCCATCTTGTCCTCCTCAGGTGTTGGCAACAGTTCTACATGAACATTACTGGCATCACATCCATGAGTCATCCAGTATTTCGGATTCCCCAGACACCTCATGTTTCCCATGTTTCTGTTGCAGGGGCCTCTTCATAACTGCCATAACTCATTTATGACTAAGCGTACAAACTTCTTTTTTTTTTCAAAGTTGAAAAAGTGTTCAAATACAACAGTAACTAAAGAATGTTTGTAAGACCTTTACTGAAGAGGAGCCCCGTCAATACTGTTAGTATGATTTGGTTTAGCTAATTCCAGTTTCTCCTATCTTCATATAGATCATATGGGACATATTTTGATACATTACAATTGGGAAACTGGTTAGGATGATGAATACGCTATTATGGCAAGTTGGACCCAATCTGAAAAACTGAATGTGTTTGCCTGTTATTCAACTTTTTAACACTCTCTGTCAAGTTACACACCACTAATTACCTCCTATCTGGAAAATGTGACTGCACATAGTCATTTCTGTTGCTTGCTAACTATTTTTTTGGATACTGAAAAGTCAATGCAAGACTGTTGAGATATTTTTTTTTACACTCTGCAGAATAACACTAAAAGTTTCCTAATTCACCAGAGTGCCAGGAAACCCTCCACACAGCACCCCTCTCTTTTCATTAAAATTTAAAAGACCTCTGGAGTTGTGTAAGGATATGCCCTGGGAACATGGAGACCTGTGGTGTGCGACACACGAGGGGCTGCCATGCTCGTTGTTGCAGTCTCAGCAGGCATGAGAGGGACCAGCAGAGGGAGGAGGCAGATGTTACAGAATCATGGGTGGATGTTTCAGCCTTCAGTGACTCGGCTAGTTTTAGCAGAGCAGCACGCTGGTAGGGAAGTCGAGAGCCATGCAGACATGTTGGTTCAGAGTTCGAGACCCAGGGGATGGACAGAGACAAGGGTGTGACCGTGAGAAACAGATGCAGAGATGAAGGAAAGAAGCAGTATCCAACGTTTTATTCAGTCAACAAGTACGAGCTGTGTTGCCATGGCAAAGGTGAGACAGACTTAGAAATCTTAAAATTAAAAAAAACAACCTCCACCTACGACAATGGCTCTTACCCTGTCATTATGCAAGGCGGACAGCTTGTCATCCAGCCACAATCTGTCTGCTACCAACTAGTCAATCAACAAGCTAATTATTCTGCCTGGTGCCAGTCTGTGAGTCTGTTACCCAACTACCAGCTCTTCAGGTCTACCAGGTAGTTTGAGAGACAATGTGCTGGCTGCAGGAGGGAGATGAGGTTGTAAATCTTTGTTTATGCTTCATTCTGTTGTGGTTTGTCCACATTGATCAGAAGCTTAAAACGGTACTGGCCCTATTGCTCCAGACGACCAGGGGCCACTCTCTGACCCCTCAGTCGTCTCACACTGTTGTTTGTTTTATTAGCTGCCGTAAATATTTGAATGAGCTCTTGAGGGAGCTGTAGTAGTGATGCAAGATCTCATCCAGAGACGGCGTGTGCTCTCCAGTGTTTACTCTCTAAACGTCATCACATAAGTGGGAGCTCGGAGGAGACTTTCAGTTTTGTCAGGCATCAAGGAATAGTGAGCTATGGTATATAACACGACAGGCTTGTTGTGTTCATTGACTTGGATGTCTGTACTCTTTGTTGTATTCTGATAAAATCATGAGAGTCAAGTAACAGTTTGCATTTGTCTTCTTCTTTAGCCTTGCCAAATATTTCTCCTGCAGCCATTTTGTGTGCAAAATTTTGTGTGTTTTTTGTTTTTATTATATTTATGAGTGGCAATGTTGGGTGGTCCACCATTTCAGTCCCCATTCAAATAGGTCATTCTAATTTTGATGATCCACTGACTTTTTCATCAAGCAACATCATTTAGTCAAAATTTTAATCTGTCCAATTTGGTTTATGACTAATTAACTGCAAAACAAATGACACACACATCAACCACAGCTAAACTTTTATTTTTCTTGTTAGCATTGTTGTTGTAGCATGCTGATGTCAGTATTTATCATAAAGCACTGTTGTGCACAAGTGCATCCTGCACATTTAAAGCAATTAACATTGGATAAAATGACACCATATAATGTGAAAGAGGTCATTTCTAGGAACAAACCCACAGATAACTTTAAAGCATCTTTCAGCTTATTTTTGTTTTCCGGACCACAATTTTTTTTTCTAAGAACGTAACGCAATGGGCACCAAAGAACAGACAGAAAAAGTTAACTAGTTGGTGAACACTGGGGAACCTTTAGTAGCTGAATCGTCTGATATTCCCTCACGATTTGGTGGAGACCAAAAACTGAATATCACACATATATTGAATACATTTGTCAGGTGGCCAGAAAGCAACTCCAAATGAATGCTAATGTTGCTTCATATATACCGAATGTGTAAATTAGCAACTGTTTGTTGACGAGTTTGTCATATCATTTTTAAAGGTTACAATGTCAATGTTGTGGTCACATCTTGGTTCCGCTGCCACCAATTGAACAAAAAAAAAATCAGTTACTGCAGGTTTAAGAACTACTATACTGCAATTTTTTAGTTCATTTTAATTGTAGTGTTTTGTAAAAAGCTGCTTATATCTCGTATTGGGCCAAAAGGGATGAAACAGACGGGAGTTGTACCTATTTCAAGTTGAGGTTTTCCAAGAAAGCCAACCCTCAACTAGATAAAAAATCTCAGCATATATCTACATAACAGGCACTTCATCTGCACACTCACACTGAAGCCAATAAAAGTCAGAGAGCAGATGTGTTCATTGCGCCTCTTCGAGACAAATTACAGAGTTGTCTTGGGAGTCACTGTTCTTTCATTTATTTCCCCACACAGCCACAGAATTAGAGCCAAGCTCCCATATTATCTTCTCAGGGATCTCTCACCGATTCTTGATGACAGCATAATTAAATACAGGGGTTAAAAAAAATCCAACAGGCGATTTACCTCACAGAGAAACTTAGCAGGCTGCTAGTGCAAACAGCAACTTGGACATTCACTTAAACATAAAGTTTGTGAAACCCTTCAAGCAGCCACACGATGTGTGTTTTCATGTCAGCTGGTTGGTGGTTTGAATGATCTGTTAAGTTGAGTTTTTCTTTGGCAGTGTAGTGAAAGAGCAAACAGTAGAAACATAAACATTTGTTTTTATCACTATGGCTTTGGCTCAAGCCATGAGTGCCACAAATAAATGTTATAGTCTCAAGATAGATAGGCCTCTTGAAATCTAGACGTATTGTTTGCAGTAAAGTCTACACCTTCCTACAGAATGTACTTCAGCCAAATGTAGCAGTCCCTCTGGCTTTTGTAGCCATTGGTTATAACATCAGAAGTTGGATATGGATCTGTTGTTCTAGCTTCTGTTTCATCTTTTTTTTCATTTTATTTTATTTTTTTTGTTCTTGGATCAGACATAAAGAAACCATTTCTTTCTTTTCTCTCCACAGATCCAAAGAAACGACTTACTAAAGGACCACTGGTTGGATCTCTATGCTGATCCATCTATGAGCACTATGAGTAAATGAAAACAAGCTGCCTTTAATCCAGAAAGGATTCCTCTTCTCTCTGCTAAGAGTCTACTAACCGTATGTAAGGACCACTGGGAGTACAAGAATCAAGTCAAGGACACGTTCACTCCCCCTCAGCCTGCAGGAAGATGGGAGTGAGAAAATAAAGCTCTGTGGAGTCAAGAGGAGCTTAATTAATTCCAAGGAATCTTAAAACAAACAGTGTTAATTTGTGTATGTGTGTGTGTGTGAGAGGATCTGACAACCATGTGGACATTCGCTGCAATTGTCCATGGTCTTCTGGCTGCTGCCTTGCTATTAGCCAGCTGCCTCCAATCAGTGATGGCCACTGAGGATGATGTCACACCGCGCATCAGTTTCCCATACAGTAAGTTGAAGTAATTACCTGACAACTTTGTTTAATCATTTATTACAAGCATTGCAAGAAACATGCCATTCCAGTATTATTTTGTTTTTTCCAAAAATTATTGACTTTTCGTTAAACCTCAAATAGTGATTGTTCAATCATAGATTAGCAACTGTAACGGCCGGCCTGTCAAACTTTGGGTTTGTCCACATGTTTAAAGCAGTGAGCATGTGGCTGTGGTTAAAGCGATACTCTGGGTATAAAGAGTTTGGATGGTGGTTTCTTTTTCTTTCTTTTTTTTAACCTCTCCAAAACCAAAAAACACAAGAGCAAAAGTCTGAAGGAAAAGATTAAATGATGTGTTGATCAACTCTGTCCATCACTAAACCAGTTTTATCTCCAAGGCCAGAGGCGTTTCATGCTACGTTATTATGTGGGATTATAGGTTATGTTAAAAAAAACCCATGTTCAATATTACTAGAAAAATCCAGTATTTTATATATTACTCATCAGTGTTAGTAAAGTAAGACATTTTAGTAAAGCAGTTACCTTACTTTACTAATTATTCAACCACACAAGTAATTAGGTACATTATTTGTAACACCACAGTTCTGTCAAAGATGCCTTTAAACAACTTCTTCACCCACATCTTGCATTTTCTATATTCACCATGTGAAGAAAAAGACAACAAAATGTTGTGATTCAACAAGCAGCCAGCCTACAGTTTGGAGGTATTTACCAGTGTCCACTTGGCCAGTAGATCATAGTTTTACTGGCCCCTCGTATATTTTCACTGGCCGGCAGCCAAAAAATGAAAATAACTTTTTTTCCACAGTTCTTGAGATTTATTCATTGTGTACATAATATATACAACAGTGAAGTTCCCTTAAGATTTAGTTGTTTTCCTTAGTAGTTATGGATATGTAATGTTGATATATTACACAAATATGCAAAATATAAAGTTAGACACATGTTGGATCTCCATGTTTTGTGTAAAGCCAGAGAGTAAGGAGTACAAAGGGAGAAGAGAATTTATGATAATAACATTTCAGTGACTATGAATGACCTTGATAATAAACTCTTGTGTCAAGAACTGAGACAATGCTGGGAGATCTGCAGAAATGTACTCGTTAAGATAGAACAGTGGCTATGTTTAGATGCACAAAATATTCCAGTTTTTGCCCTTATTCCGAAAAAAACCCACTATTGCTAAAAAGCTGGTTACATGGCTAATGAAAATTAATATTCCACTAATATTCCTGTTTACATGCAGCCATGCATACTCCATTTATCATGACAAAATATGGAAAAGTGGAACAACTGGAGCCACTTGTTGTTTTTTGCTTCTTTGTGTCAAAATAGGATTTTTCAAAGTTTTCCAACTTTGGTGGACTTTCTGAATGCTGTGATTCTGAATGCACTGTATGCATGTCCAAAGAATGCTCCTAAAAAAAAAAAAACCTGAATAATATCGACATACCCCACGTGTCTTAATCTGAAAATCCTACATTCAGAATAAGGCCTAAGTCAGAATATCCAAACAGAATATGCTCGGAATATTGTCTTATTTGGAATAATAGTGTAATAGTGGGAAAGAACATAGTGGCATTTGTTTGTGTGTGTGTTCACTCCAAGCTCCTTCTGTCAGCTTCCACAAGCCACCTGTCCACTAGAAACATGGAGTCAAACTGTAATGAATGAATGAATGAATGAATGAAAAGGAGAAATGAGGAGGAGGAAAATGTAAGAGAAACTAAGAGCGTCTTTTTCCACAGTAAATCATCTGTTGTCATTTATATCTGCTTTAGAATGTAACCATCATGAAACAATCAAAAAATTATGTTTTATTTCTCTCTATAACGGGCTTTATTCTCGCTACCGCTGTGCTCACCCTATTTGCTTGTCTAAGTGTATAAAATAAGCAGCTAAACAATGTTGGAGTTAGTTAGAATGAACAAAGATCTTACATTTTTACTTACTTATTATACAACTATACATTTAGCAAATTCCATACTAAATAACATAATTAAGGGCGATGTTGAGCAAACTCAACAAACACAGCTGTAGTAAGTGTGAAGCTGCTTACAGTTTATCCACAGAGGCAAGTTGCCTACAGATCCACATGCACACATGTCAACTTGTCGGCACTCGTACTTCAACCTCACATAAATACATGCAATTAAAATTATGTTCCCTGAGGATGTTTTTTAAAGATTAGATGCCACTTTGCACACTTTGTATGTTTTTTTTCACCCTGAGCATTGACAGCATGATGAGGCAGAAATGAAAGTCAGAACATGCGACTCCTCACAGTGATGAACGAATAAAGTTTTCGGGGATAGTAATTTTTGCAGAACATAGTTTTGACTGCACGCTTTTAACGAAGCTCCTTTTTTTTGTTACTAGTTGAACTTTTCAGCTGAGTGCAACCATCTCACAAATATAAACTTAATGTCTCTCCTGGTGAATCCACTGATTGAATGGAAGACCTTCCTGCACCTGACTTAATCATTGCATGTAATTACTCCTCACACGCTGCAGCACTCTTCTTATTATGATAACTGTGGATTAAGCTTTCATAATTTAAAAACATGGCACTTTTTTTTGTTCAGCTGACAGCTTTTTGGAAATTGATTGATGCATTATGGGAGCCTGTGACAAATAAGGTAGTTGTTTGGATGCAGCTCACAGGGGAAACTCACTGCTTATCAGGGATGTCTCAATAAACACTTATGTTTTTAACATCTTTTATTGTAGCTGTTGTAAAAAAAAGACAGTTCTACATAGCTGACAAATTACTTCTTAAAATTAGCTTTATGGTTCCTACAATTTGTTTGTTCTCTGTCCTTATGTTTGTTTTGTAAAACCACTCATACAGGTAAGTATACTGATCCAGCAGCAACCAAAGTGTAGGCTTCTGGGGATGAAAGGGCTTGTTGGCTCCTGTTTACATTACCTGTCTGAATTTGAATTTCCTCACTCTGAAAACAACAACTTGATGCTTGTTTTTCTCACTTCTCAGCCGACACAGTGAGGCGTCACGCTGTAATTCACGTGCACCATCTCAAATTAGCATCGCTCATACCCAAGGACAACCTTTCACATACTTGAGCCATTTAACTTGTTTCTCAAAGCACTAAATGGATTAAATTGGCCCAAGGCTGGTTCCCAGGAACCGTTTTTTTTTTACAAACCACTGATTTTTTTTTTTTTTTTTTCCTCTTTCTTCTTTTTGCTTTACTCCACAAAACATTCATACTCTAAATTTCATGTGTTTTGACATCAGTGGTTAGCAATTGAGATGCTCTCGAGTGGTGATGATACGGTGTAGAAAATCTTATTTAAATGTCACTGACACTGATTGTAAACTATTCATTAACAGTGCAGCTTTGAGTAAACAGGATCTGCAGCATCACTGACATGCTAAATGTCTCGTATATAAAGTAGGCTATATTAAACCCGCACCATTGATGCAAAACATGTAAAGCAGGTCACCCCTTTTAAAAGCTTCATTGTGGTTTGAGTAGTCTGTAAGAAAAGGGGGTCCCGGGCTGTTTTCTAGAGAGAGGACCCTTGCCTCAACATGGCCCTTTTCCTGGACAGGCATCCCTTTTTCTTTTTGTCTTTCTTCCCTCTCCCCTCACTCCTTTCTTCTCTCCTAATGAGCAGGCTAATCTCTCATGTGTAGTGAGTGGAGGTTTTTTGTGGTTGCTGCAGTGGGAGAGCTTGTCTGTTTTTCATTACGGCTCTTGTGCAGAGAGGCAGCACAAAGGATCACGGGACTTGAAGCTGTAAGCATTGGTTATGTGGCATGTATCCCTGTTAGATATCAGAAACTTCTCAGGCAGGATGTTACTGTCTTTCTCAATTTTGTTGTTCTTTCACTTGGAACAAGGAGTAGTAATTCAGGTTTTGCACGTAATAAGAACAGTTTACATTAATGAGCAGGTTAGACTGGCAAGTTCACTTGATCCTTTGTTTTTGTTTTGTTTTTTCTAGATTTTACTGTAGTTCATGAACTGTATACTGAATTGTATTTCACTCTGTTATTGCTGTATGTTCCTGGCCAAGTCTGGTGAGATAACGAGATATAAAAAGATATCTTCAGACAAAGCCAGGCTAGCTGTTTCCAGCATTTATGCTAACGTAAGCTAACAGGCTGCTGGCTGGCTGTAACCTTAATGGAAAAACATGAGAGGCATCAATTTTCTCCTTCAACTCTCAGCAAGTAACCCAATAAGCGTACTCATCAAAGTGTTAAACTATTCTCTTAATTATCAATTACATAATGCCAGTGTAGTTAAGTTTTATATTTAATCCCATTAAGTAGTAATCAGTATTATTTATTTTATGTATTTAAAATCTCATAATCTGCTGTTTATGTGTAAATTTTCTTGAACTTCTAGCGGTTAGAGGCAATCTATGCCTATTTTTCTTCCACCATGAAAGGGAGATTTAAAGTCATATGTGTTGGTAATTGTATAGAATCAGTCAGTCCTGTGTTATATTGCTTTATATAGCTTTGATTTGAATCTTATATTTACTTAATTTCTGCTCTTATGTACGATTGACATAATGAAGATGCCAGACTTCACAGCCACAGCAACGCACGTAAATATTCAGAGACTTTGTCAGATATGAAAAAGTATGTATCACTGTATGTGTAACAAAGGAAACTTTGTAAATCAAGAAGGAACATTTGTCAGTCTTCAGTCCTCACAGCCTGCTAGTATCAGAGAGCAAATCAAAATGCCCCTTTAAGCCGAGCATGCTGTGTATGCTCGGTGTACTCAGTGTCCTTTCCCGTTTACGTTTGGTTTATGTTCGGCGAATATTGTGCGCTTTCTCTCATGCATGCTAATCCAATGACCTTGGCAGTGTGTGGATCGCAGTGCAGAAACGGAGGAGGGGCAGAGAGAGAGGGGTCAGACCAAATACTCATGAGGTTTTAGACATGCTCCGATGCCCACCTAAAACCCAGCAAAGACACGCCCACTGAGCCTGAAAGAAAAGCGGCCTGTGGCTTCCAGCAGAGGTGGCACTCACAAGTGCCTGCATATAACCATAACAGCCACAACAATGGGGCATAATTACAGCACATCAACTCCGTCTGTTTCAGATGCTTTAATGGCTTCATCACTTGCACGCTCCAGGGAATGTACAGAAAAGTTCAGTCCTTACAGATTTCGATCAGGATCATTTGATTTGAAGAAAATGGCAAGCGGAGAGAAATAACAGTGTAGCTGTTAATTAAGATGGACAGAGAGGAATGTGAGGTTTGAGTCAAGTTAAGTGTCTTTCGGATTGCTGTGATGCAGTGTAAATCTGTGGAAAACAAAAATGTTTGCTTCCCTGCTATTAGCATTTTGCAGCATTGATTTTTTCATAGTTTTACAGTTGCAGTGACACAAAAACACCTTGTCATATTGGACTGAATTTGACTTTTCTTTTCACACAATATAACATTAAACTACAACACACAAAGAAATGCTTTTTGTCACACATCAGCAACCACAAGGTGTTCCTTTAACACCTTGTTATCATGCTACATTCTCTCATGCACTAAAAACCAGGAAGCAAGTTGCAATATTTTTCAGCGTAACTGCATTTCAAACTCTGAAAAGGTTCATTTTCTTCGTAATCGAGGAGTGGTAATGCTAGAATAAGTAGCATTAAAAGCTGATTAATTTAATGTTTTGATAAGCTGATTTAATACACTACAAAAACTAGCATGCGCTCACACATTTCTTTTAGGAAACACTTCAGGTTACACATTTGAGTTCAAGCAGAAGTGAAATAGTTAAAAGCAGCCATCTCATATATCTTTCATTAAGAGTCAGAACTTTCCGGATTCGGTTCCAGCATGTTAATACACTCCACATGCCTCTTATTCCTACTTGTGGGTGTGTGTGAAAAGAGAGACTGAGGTGTGTGTTCCTGTGAGGCCGGCAGGATTTATCTGGTAGATAGATGGAGTTCAGGGATTCAGATCAGTAAAAAATCCTGTTTTTGTTTCTTTTGTTTTTATAGGTGGCTTCATTTTTTTTTTTTTTTTTTTTTTTTTTATTTGACGTAATGACAACTGACTGTGTAGGCGCAGCACTCATGGATTCATATGTAAACCATCCAGATCAGTATGAATGACACCTGTCAAAAGAAAGTTGGATCATCTTCTAAAACCATGAGAGCTGAATTACCTCTATGAGCCCAAATATGGAGGCTAACGCAGCAGGTGTGGGGATCCTGAGCTCACCAGGCACCAGATGACAATATGACTAAAGGAAATAAATTTGACAATGGAATGGGGAGAGTAAACGCGTATAGCCGCTGAACTGAAGAGGAGAGTCTCAGAAAATCCATTAGCAAGGAGAATAAACCAGTGTGCTTGACCACTTCTCGTCCTCAGTTACTTTGCGGCGGATGAGTAGAGCAGGAGACTCGGCGCGCCTCCAGCCTGCTCTTCTCATCAAGGGCCTCTCCAGAGACAGACACACATATATACACACACACACACACAAACACACACACAAAGAGTGTAGAGGGTTGTCTGTATGCTGAGGTAACACTTAAAATCCTTCAACACATGCCCGTCCAAAGTGAGTGCACTTAGTAAACAGCAAAGAAGCTCCACCGATGCCCTAAAAATTGACAAATGTGTGAACTAAAAAAATGGCTGTAGAGATGTATTTAGGTGTACTTTAATAGGATTCTAGCTGTAGCATAAACATTCTGGCAACATGTGCAAGCCAGCTGGATTTAGATGTTTGCATTGCCAACACAAATGACTTTTTTATTTTTTCTCTTCAAGTCCACTTGGCTGAGGCATATATATTGTCCATTGAGTCAGTCTATGTGTGTGTGTGTGTGTGTGTGTGTGTGTGTGCGCGCCGTCTGTGTGTGTGTGTACAAGGACATCACCACCAAAATGAAATGACTTTTTTTATTTTTTCTCTTCAAGTCCACTTGGCTGAGGCATATATATTGTCCATTAAGTCAGTCTATCTTTGTGTGTGTGTGTGTGAGTGTGTGTGTGTGTGTGTACAAGGACATCACCACCATAATGAAGAAAAACGTTTTGTTAGTTCAAACTTGAGCACAGCACAATCAGCGAGGGGGCTGAATTTGTTTATATCAGATTCCTGTGACGTCTTCTGTCTCTCACCAGTAGAGAGACGGTAGGGGTGAGATAGGGAGAAGTTGAAGAGGCATCCCACGTATGACACGCACAGGCACGTCTGTTTTGAATTGCGAGTGAGGAAATTATACCAACTATCCATCTCTCTCTCTGTATGTTTGAATAACTCAGATACCACACAGTCTCTCTCTCTCTCTCTCTCTCTCTCTCTCTCTCTCTCTCTCTCTCTCTCTCTCTCTCTCTCTCTCTCTCTCTCTCTGTCTCACTGAGCTAATAGCCAGGATTTTGTAAGCTTTCAGCTGTGATAGACCACTGCACTTCATAGCTCTGCTGCTTTGAACGTCGGGTGGGTGCGTGCCAATCCAGAGTGCACCAGGATGACACCTAAGAGCCAATAATTACAGAGCAGCGCATCACGTCTGTGTCAGCCCCTTGTTCTCTGCTTTCAGAGCTATGTAGGGTTTTATGCATTGACCTCATCCTTGGTATATGTGTGCTGGGGAGATGTTATTTTTATTTTTATACAGTATTTTAGGGCTTATACACTACAGTACACACATCTATTTGGTATTATGCACAGTTTCCTCCAAACCTCCAGTTATTTCATGGCTTTCTGTTGTTGCCCTGATGTGTTTCTGCACATGTAACCGTGTGGAACCGTGACACCTTTTTGCTGCATAATCCACACACACACATAGCAAGAACTGGACTTACACACTGTCAGGCTCTGCTTATTATCTGCAAGGTGCAGCCGTCTCTCTGTATGATGTGTGCACTCTCAAATAAGAACAGACGCACACACACACACACACTTGCAGCAAAGCCGCCATCATTCCCAGTGATTACAAACGACACAACACATCTGTGAGCTGGATGTCTGGCCTTACAGATATTGTAGGTGTCACACTCTTTCTAAAACAGATTCAGTGCTGTCAGCTCAGTAAAGTCTGATTTTTATTTTTCTCTCAGCCCTGCTTTTGTCTTTGTTTGGATCTGTTTTTTGTCTGTAATCAGTTGCCAATTCGGTAAACACGGAGTGACCTGGTTAAAATAGAAATATAGTATGTGAAATCTTTTTTTTTTTAAATTTTTTTTCCCCCGATGCTTCCCATCTGACACCCTCTACCCCGCTAACCCTGTCTGCCTCCTCATTAGAGCTCTGTGTCCTCTAACTGTGCAGATAAACAGTGTGCTGACTTGAGCTGCTATTGGTTGCCAGTAGCCAGTAGCAACAAAAAAATAACCGTCACTTTGCCCAAATATCAGGAGGAGCAGTGCTGTGATGACCTTGACGTGACTTCTGTTGGCTTCTGTCAGGAGCTCCAGCGCTGCTATCAAGTCCATTGTCAAATCATGTCAAACAGAGGGCCTCAAAGCTGTGCACTGTTGTGTAGCTTCGGCGGGGCAGAGAAAGATAGTTTTTGGATAAATTTGTGTCTTGCTTGTAAGATAAGCAGATCCTGGTGTGAGATTAATATGAACTGTGCTGCACTCGCCTTTCTTTTGAGTTTCCTCAGCCCGGCTGCAAGCAAACCCCTTTGTCCCCGTTGCCCCCTCGCCTTGTGACTTGGCTCATGCTGCTTTAGTAAATCTGGGGCATGTTTACAGTCAGGCCTTTTTTAGGAGTGTCTTGGCAGGCATGCACCTACCAACCAGCCAATCAATCGCCCCACCCTGCCTGGCTGCCAAGGCACTGGCATGTATTTTATTTCCCAGCGACATTGTGTGCAAGCTGGCACCCTCTGATGATATCTTAGTTACCTCACTGGTGAGTAAGCACACACCAAACACACTCAGCTGTGATGTGAAAGAAGGGTTTAAGAGGCATGTAAATCTGAATTGGTATCACTGTGCTACTCTGGAGGTCTGGTCTCTCAACACTGTTAGACTCCAACATTTGTTTTAATCTTAAAGTCAATAATATGATAAGATTTGGGTTTGAAAATGAAAAATTTTAATGTGTGATTATTAATTTTATTGACCCTAAAAAAAAACACTCATTTTATATCTGCATGCTGCATTACAGCCATTCTTCTGTTCGTCTCAGGGTCTTTGTGCTTCTGTTAAAGGAATAGTTTCACATTTCAGGAAATAAACATATTCGCTTTCTTGCAGAAAGGAAGATAACATTGACGCCACCCTCATATCTATTCATTCAATATGAAGCAGCAGTCTTGCTTATTACGTGCTGGACTATTTTTTGCTTTCTTCAGCCTGTCTTGCAAAAACATCTGCAGTCTCCCAGCAAACAATAAGTTGTATTATCGGTAAGGTGGCTCATACTGACACTAGCATCTGTAGGCAGGAAATGTAATGTACCAAACATATGGAAGGCAGTCCCAACAATCAATGTATTCAGTACAGCCAGAATTGGAGATTTTAGGTCCCTTTTTAAAGGCACAGATACAAGGCTTCTCCTCATATCTCATATCTCTGTTTTATATTCAGTAAGTTTGTAGATGTTCATTGTGTGTGCACAGAATTAGTCTGACTTTTCTCACTATGCAGCAAACAGCACAGTGATCACAGAGACAGCTGCTCTCTAAAATCCTCAGTAATCTGATTTGTTCCTGCCATCTTTACCTCAAGTGACTTAAAAGAAAAAAACATCTTGACAAAGATTAAATACGTCAAAATTGAATTTTGCCTAATTAATTGCTGAGAGGATGTTCTGCTCCAGTGGAGAAAAAAAGACATTCAGCACTTGAATGTTAGTATTTTGTGCAGACCTGCTTACAACTGTAAACTGTCCCAAAACAATGCCACTGAACTCAAATTTGCGCCATTGTCTAATCTCTAGTGCAACCACAGTGCTTGTAGCTTTCATAAGCGTGGAGAGTTTAAGCAAATGTACCCAGTTTGACTTCCAGGCCTTAGAAACCTGTGGTAATGACTAATTCAGCATGTTAGCACTGGCAATAAAGCAGCCATATTGATGCTAGGTGTGATGTGATGAGCATTAGCAGAGGTTGAGGGCCCGGCTCAGTGACAGCCAGCTGATTAAACAGGCAGGTGATGAATGGACCTGGAGTCTGGTTGTGAAATGGCCTGCAGTTGCTGCCGCTCTCGGTGGATGCCCGGCATTCTGCTGCAAGCATGTCAAAACACACGAATGATCTGCTGCATCAAAAAGTGCAAGAAATCTCCGAAAGAAAGCAGCCTCTGTGGATGATTCAAAAAAAGAAAGGAAGAACCTTGATTTTCTGTTTGAAATCACTGCGCTTGGCAGAGAACTGACGTTTGTTACTGCTTGACCTTCTGCTCTTATCAAAAAGCCATCTCAGAATGCTTTGAAAAATAACATTTTTCCCCGGTCTGCATGTTTCTTCATAGGTCAACATCTCGATCCAATCTTCCTGGATACCACTACTCCCACTCAGTACCCCGACCTCCCCCTCCTCTTCCTGCTAAGTAGCCTCTTCCTGCTCTCTGAGTAAAAGTTTCATGAGTTTGCTCTCCTCCGCTCGTTATTCCATTGTCTATCTAAGAGGATGTCACTGTGATTTATGTCAGAGAGTTTTAATATGCTGAGGGAAGGCTGTTTTTGGTTCCAGTGAATGGCCAAAACCCAGGGGAGCTGTGACAGTCGAGCTATAATATGTCCCCCTATTGAGAGCAGAGATGGCTCTCCTTTGTCTGCCAACTGCAGGGTCCACTGGGACTCAGTATAGCTCTCTTTATGAGCATTTAGGAAATTTTTAACAGACTTAATATACCTCAAAATAAAACCTGTTTTTCCCCTCTTGACATAGAAAAACTTTTCTTATTTTTATTTATTTTGTTCCTTGTCCGAAATGACCTAAGAATGACAATAGGAAGTCTTTTTATTTTGTATCCCCTCCCCTGATTTTAATGACAGGCCCTTTCCTTCATTGACTCCAGATGTCACAACGTTTTAAACAGAACGAGGGTTGTTGATCTGGAGAGGGCCAACGATTTGATTTTGGACAAGATGTGGCTTGCGCAGCTGGGTTTGACTCCCATAAGGGGAGAGACAATCATCTGCCAAAGTGCCTTGAGTGTTAGATGAACCATTTGTTTGCGAGCATCTTGGAAAGTTTAAGTCGAGGGTTGTAAACATTTATTGCAGTTTACTGGCTCCATTTGCACTATGGTCCAATGCATCACCTGGAGTGTTGGAGATAAACTTGCTGCTGATGTCTTCTCTTATTGTCAGAAGTCTCTACATTTGAATTCAGTTTGCTGGTTGTACAGGCGGAAAGGCTGTAAAGGTTTAACTACAGCAAATAATAGTGTTTACGACCCCAGATACGAGCCAGTAATCTTATTTGGACAAGCAAGCAAATGGAGTCCGTGACCATTTTGGCACGGAGAGCACATCAAGTGTATTTAATATGTTAGGAGTGGGAGGCAATAGATAAACATTTACAAAGATGGTCAAAAATTGCAAGTATATAAGCAATGGATGCACAAATGTTTGATTGCATGTATCACGTGTCTTTAGTGAACTCACTGTTACATTCCTGCAAAGATAGAAGGTTGTTAGTCTTGTTAAAAGATATCATAACATTGATAACATTGACCCAAATAAGACAGGCGGAACCCAAACATAGCTATTGTCTCTCCAGGGGACAAAATCTTGAAGGCTCTGAAAAAACCATTTTCCAGGACTTCTTGGGCTGTGTGTTGGCTTTTATATTGGATGTTTTTGAGTATCGCACAACTGACAAGTGAGCAATTGTCAGACCTCTGGCCTGTTAGGAAGAAACTGCCTGCAAAAATCAATCCAAACCTATGGAAACTCCACTTTTGACAGTTAAAAAAAAAAACGCTGCTGCTGATGCCACTGTAGAGAATCCTGTGATGCTAAGGGAAATGCTATAAAAGGAGCAATGTGTGCATTAAATCTGTACTTCATCACAAGGACTATATGAGGCTGCAGAGAGGGAGCAATGTGGGAAAAAAAGTAAGTCGTTTGACTTATGGCCCGCTGCTAAAGAGATCCATCTGAAGAGGGCTGGCAAGCAGCAGAATTAGAGATTTAGATTGGTGTAGAAGAGGCGTTTACCCTGCTGCCAGTACAGAGCAGGGTAGAGAGAGAGAGCTGGCCAGAACAGGAAGGTGTGGACGTGGCTCATTGCTGTACGTATGACATGTCTTCATGGAGCTACAGTAGCTGCTGGCTGCCGCTGTGCAAGAGGAATAAACTGAGAGGACACTCACCTCCAGGAGTGACTGTTACAGAAATAACATGCCCAATGAGAGTTCTCCAACGTGTATCATAAATTGATCTGGCTGAAACTCGCCACTGTGTGTTGTGCTATTGTTGGATGTAATCTGATGCCTGTCCACTTGTTCTTGTTTCCGTGATATGTGGCTCTTTATGAAACTTCAGAGTTTCCCAGATTTTTTTGGAGTCCTGAAAATAGGGAAACAAGAGTTCTGGTATTGATGGAATGACTCTGCCGATTTTTACATTGGTGTTTGATTTTTAAAAGCCAAAGCAAATAAGCGGTGGTCATTTTGTGATGAATTGTGGTGGCCTCGACGTTCAACAAGGTTGACGGTAGGGGTAGCCATCTAGGAGTAATCGCTCCCATGAAATGTAGTGTAGTTTTTCATCATATTATCATCTGAGGGTACACCCACATCACACATTTGAGAACTTGGAACCAGTGAATCTTTGGTGTTTTTGTTTATAAAATTGCTGAAACAATTGATTGATTTCCTCTAAATAGACTGATCGTTGCACATCCATCGTTGTGTTTGAGTGCTGAATTTCAGGTATGGTGGGCCCTGAGGGTAGCAGAAACACTGAATTGTTGCGCTCCTGTGTGGCTGTTTGAATGACAGGTCAAGAGACCAATGACCCTGCTTTTCTCTATGAAAATAAAGTTCCTTGTTTCAGGCTTTTACATCAGAGGAAGTTTGGAAATTAGGTTATGTCAGCAACTAGATTACATCAGTTTAGCATTAATAAAGAGCTAAATCAGAATGCAACAAGGTGTTTTTTTTCTGGTGTAAACTGTCACCATTCTGAGTAAATATGACAAGCTTGTATACTGTAGTTTGCGGTGCATATTTTCAACGTCACAGACTAATCATCTTGTTAGTTACAGTATATCATATCTAATAACAGTAGTAGGAATGTTTTAATTTCCAATAATACAATGACATTTTGAAGCCATTGAACTCTTGGGCTATGTAAACCAAAATCACTCCTTGACATGCAGTTAAATTCCTGAGACTGGAAACTCCGTCTTTCTTTCCAGCATTCATTCAGACAAGTGAATGCAAACTCTCTCAAGAAGGCAAAAAACTTGGCAGGATTGTAACATAGTAATTTATCACCTTGTTAACTGAGCACATTTGTGTTCTTGTGCTTCCAGCATCAGGACATGTTCTGTA
The DNA here is from genome assembly GCA_029490765.1 of Euthynnus affinis. Classification (NCBI taxonomy): domain Eukaryota; kingdom Metazoa; phylum Chordata; class Actinopteri; order Scombriformes; family Scombridae; genus Euthynnus; species Euthynnus affinis. Next base: position 18,208,765 of record CM055839.1, read on the forward strand.
CCAATCTGTTACTCCTGTCTGTGCTGTCCTGCTATGTGATAATGATCTCCTGTGTGTGTGCGTGTGTGTATTTTTTTTCTTGCTGTTTCCAGATGCAAAGGAGAGATCAGCCAAGAGATTCTCTGTGGACGGCGTCTTCAATTACACCTCTCTGCTGCTCAGCCAGGAGGATGACATGCTGTACGTTGGAGCCAGGGAGGCACTGTTTGCCCTCAGCCTCTCCGACATCAGCAAGACCAAGCTGCAGAAGAACGTGAGTATGTCGAAGAATACCAAAACGGATTATGACAGTCAGAAATTGCAATGCAGGTCTTGAGCCTGATTTGCTGGTTCACCTGGCTTCTTGGAAATGTGGAAAAGTGGGCAGGCAAATAATTCAGGGATCCCATCAAAAAGTCTGTAATAACGTGGTTTATATTCAGTTAAATGCGAAATGTAGCTGCTAACTTGACTCAACATGTTGTTTGTTGCATGTAAGAAGAACTCCCTATACATTTTTATATTAAAGGAACAGTCCTTCTCCTGAGATGTAGTAGAATCAGCATGGTTCCTGGTATTTCACATGACTTATTCAGGGTTTCTTTTTCATCTTCAGCTGACATGGGGCACTCCTGCTGGAAAGAGAGAGGAGTGCAGCTTCAAAGGAAAGAACCTAGAGGTGAGAGACAATACTTCTATAACAACAATATCAAAAGTATGATTTTTTTTTTGTTCTTTTTAAGAGACAAAGATAGAAATGTATATGTTAACGTGGCAGGTTAAGTTAATTAGGTTTGAAGAAGGAACACCTTAAGCTGCCAAGTATCACCTTCAACCACTGATAAAGCATCGCTATCTTCCCACAATCGTTTCACCAGCGTTGGGAGAAGATATAAAGATCATCAAGACCTGTGCTGACAAACCTTTCCACCGGTTACAAATAGATTCATCATGTGTGTGGGCTCTCTGGGAAATTGCTCTTTTTTTTTTTTTTTTTTGTACACCGCCTCTTTCTGTCTGTCTGTTACCTTGTTGTCATGCCAGCTGTTGTATCCCTAGGCGACAAACCCTGCTACTGCACAACTCTGGTCTATGTATTACAGAAAGCTCCACCTGGCAACCGCTGTGTGAAGTAGGAGGTTTTCCCAACAGTGTCTCAGAAAAGAGACCACTTTTCTGTTTTGCATAGCTTCTATCGGACAGTATTTGTGTTTCTGAAAGATTTACTCATGATTGCGAGTATTTTAGGCGCAAAGAAACAGAATAGAGCTCTCAAGAAAAATACAACTTCTTATACTGTATATTGAGTTGTTAAGATTTTCTAGTGGATTCCTATACCTTACACTCTCTCCATTTATTTCCTATCCAGACTGATTGCTTCAATTACATCAAAATTCTTCTGAGGCTGAATAGCACTCATCTCTACGTGTGCGGCACCTATGCCTTCAGTCCAATCTGCGCCTACATAGTAAGTAATGACTTCTCAGTCTATCTATTGTTCACTTCCAACAGTTGATTTTTCTCCTGTAGGTCTTGATTTTTATGTCTCTCTTCTTCTCTCACTTGCACAGCTTTGAAATTTTTTTTGTTTTTTTTGGTGTTCTTGTAACATCAAGCTCTTTTATCCACCATGTCAGTATTGGATCTGTTGTTATCCAAGCGTAACCAAATCCTTCTGAGGCACTTTAGCCAGACAAGTCAACAGGGGGTACAAGAGCTGTGTGGTTTCCAGCAGTAGATCTGTTTATCTAGCTGAGGAGGACATCAGGAGTGATGGTAACCGGTAGCAGGATGACATTGATTTCAGTGATAGGGGGCAATCGAGCTTGGCCACAGCTCAGCTCTTAAAGTGGGGCATTAAACTCTCCCCTTTGACGTCAGAGTGAAGAAATAACACTGAAGATGACTTGGCAGGACTTTTGGGCCTGAACTGAGATTCCAAGCAACTCTGAGGCCAGTTAGTCTGAGTGAACGCTAGTCATGTTGACGCAGTCCAGAGCTGTGTGTGTGTGTGTATTGATGTTAACATTAATAAATGTTTTATTTTTAAAGCTCTTCTCATAACAGTCACAAAGAGTTTTATGTCCAGCGTATCAGGACACTGAAGCCAAGAAGATACGTTAAACAATCAAATGACTGACATGAATTAAAATGAGTCCCAAGTAGAGCAACAACTTATAATAGTGATGAATCTAGGGAAGATCTTCCAGGCAATGTAGATCGTCTATGCTGTCCTGCTGTTATACTATACTGAAATGATTAGTCAATTTAGTCAAATGAAACAGAAAATTAATCAGCAACTGTATCAAGCAAAGTGTTTAAAAAATTTAAACTTACTAGTAAATTGAATATCTTGAAATTTCAACTGTTGATCGGACAAAACAAGTTATTCGAAGACGTCACCTGCACTTCCTATAATGCAACACTGGACAGAAGTGCCTTTTGTGAGACCCTCCCTTCCTGGTAACATCTGTCCAACTCCCTGTTCACCGTTTGTGACCCAGACTTTCTGTTAAAAAGCCCAACCCTGAGATCACTCAAGTGATGTCATTTTGAGGCATTTTCTCAGACTTGACAAAGCTCCTCTAGAGCCAAAAAAGACATTATACAACTGTTTTCACAGGCTCTGTATTGACCTACATACTGTAGCTCTGCCAATGTTCTTTAGCAAACATCTAAAGAATGGTCTATGGGTCTGTTGCCTTTTGATTGGCAGTGTCTGAAAATGCAGTTTTCATTATCAGTGAAATTCTATTATGAAGCAGATCTAACAACTTGCCAGAAGACAGACTTAATGTTAATGAAAGTAGTTTGAAAGAAGCAAATTTAACTTCTATTAAACCAGATCAATAAGCCTGGCAGGTTCAGATTTTTCATTACAATGCACCACCCTTAGATCTGCTATAAGTTTTAATTATGTTTCCTATTAAAATAATAGCTTCAGCATATCATATACTACAGTCTTGGCTTATTCATCAGACAGAACTATTGCATGCGTAAAGTGACCGCACTCTCCAAAAGTGAGCTCTATCTGTGTGTTGTAAGGAAAAAGTGTAGAGAATGAACTTTAGCTCACTCTTACTTTAAGTAGAATTTAATTGGCCTGTGCCTGAGGGACATTTGCTGTTTGTGTCCGTCTCCAGAACACGTCAACGTTTACGCTGGAGAGAGATGACGTGGGCGAGGTTGTGATGGAAGATGGGCGCAGTCGGTGCCCCTTTAATCCAGAGTACAAATCCACCGCCATCATTGTTGGTATGTACTAACAGAACGATTTTCTTTCTTTCGTTCTTTTTTTTTTTTTGCTTCTTCCTTCCTTCGTGCCATTTTAAACATCTGGCTTCCAAAGAACAAAGTATTATTATTGGCCTCCATCTGGGAAGAGATTCTGAAAACAGGCTCAGCTGTTTCCGAAACTACTTTTGATGTTTGTTGCAACTTTGATTCAGTAATGAATCATGATGTGCCTGCTAATGTTGTTTGCCTGCATAAATAGCTGGACACCAACAGACACTGCTTGTGTTCAACTTCTTTAACAAGCAATTAGTAAATAATTGAGCTGGATATGAGTGGGAGAAATGATTTGTCTAATCCCTCACTTAGACTGTCTTGTTATGATGCTAACACCATTTAAACCACTACTGGTGATCTAATGCAGTTATAAAAAGCCCACAGCAAATAAATTCTTTGTAATATTAAGATGTAGTGTTATGTTAAGTTTAACTTAAAATATTTTGTTTTGTTTCAGATGGTGAGTTATACACTGGTACTGTGAGCAACTTCCAGGGGAATGAACCAGTCATCTACAAGAGTTTGGGTCAGGGAACTGCACTGAAGACAGAAAACTCTTTAAAATGGCTGCAAGGTAAAATCCATTTACCCCGTCAGACTGTTTTTTTTTTCCTCTACACATCCTCCATTATGTACCCAACAGAGCAGATAAGCTCCAAAAAGGAGCGATCATTAGTGAGGCACAGTCGCTAATGCAGACCGAGAGCAAAGACAAGTTCTCTTAGATTGCGGGCACCCGGTCCTATCAGTCGCTGCACATGCACATCAAAACAGCCTCAGCTGGCTGCCACTGGTTTTGCCAGAGTAAAGCCGCACTTTGCGTACAATTAAGATCTCTCTTGTCTTTTGATCTGTAGGTAATACATGCAGAGTGCTCCTGATGAGACATCTGAGTACAATTATACAGAGGATGCTGTTTCCTCTGCTCTTCCAGGGTTGTATGACACAGCTCTACTGTATAGACTTCTTTCCAAATTTACAGTATTTGGACTGAACAAAAGTGGAAAAAATAGTTCCTTTTGAAAAATGATAAATGCATAACATGCTGGATACAGCAGTTGAGTTGTGTCTCACCACATGTTTTTCGATTTTTGACAGATCCAGTCTTTGTCGGCTCTGCTTACATTGAGGAGAGCCAGCCAATAGGCAATCCTGTGGGAGACGACGACAAGATTTACTTCTTCTTTAGTGAGGCGGGAAAAGAATTCGACTTCTTTGACAACACCATTGTGTCAAGGATCGCTCGCGTGTGTAAGGTAAGACACCTGGGGCTGGGGTGAGGTAATTTCACTAGACGGCCATGCAAAAAACAAGAGGCGAAGCTGGAGCTTCCTCTCCTTAATCCCGATACAATTACCTTAAAAACAAGACGGGACGCTCCCATGTCAAAGCATGTTTGGTAACATTTAACTGTATGTCATGCCCATGTAGACACAATGGAAATATGTCAATAGTGCGTTAAAGCTTCATGTTTTTGACAACATGTTTTCAACAGATTTGGTTTCCTCTTGCCTCAAATCATCCTCCCTCCCTCCCTCCCTTTTTCTGTGCAATGTCATCTCCCCCTCTCCTTCCATCTTCCTCACAATGTCAGCTGCACTCGTCCATCCCTCCAGCTCTTTGCCTTTCTCCACCAGTGCTTTGAGCTTTGCAGGCATTATTAGTATTCAAGGGTGTTTCGCAGCAATATGAAATGCTTTTTCCACTCAACTGTATGGCCTGTTTTTGCTGAAGGCAAAGCATGCAAACTGTAGCAACCGCAGTATTCACTTCTATCATGTAATTTGTCGACGTCATTCATCTCCCCTCCCCCTCCTGGAGAGTTTAGTTCGGTCGATCACCCCGAATAATCAGCACCAGACTTTATCCCTTTTCACCTGTCATCAGATCAATTAAATGGCTATGAAGCCGCTTGATATACATGGACTCAGCATCCCTCCCTAACTGATGCCTCTTGTTCATGGAGGCATTAATGTGAGTAATCGTGGGGACAGCATGTAATCTTAAGTGACAGCTTAATGACTTAGTCCTGCTAGGCTTTGGCACTCTGTGCTGCGACACCTCTCGCAGCCAGCGGAGCACCTCCTGGGTTCTATATATGGAAATCATTGACAGAAAAGCCCCCAGACTGTGGCAACTTGCTGCAGATGAACTGTGCAATAGAGACAGAAGAATGGCTTTCTCTGCTCTATAAAGCGCCTTTATTTCACTGGAATGCAGCAGTCTCCTTTTTCCTGACTGACGTCTTTTCAGATGCTGCTCTGTGGCAGTACAGTAAGTGTTGCAGGTGGTTTATTCTCCACTTTACTGGGTAAATGCTTAAGGACATTAACAAATCAATGCATAGGACGGTGCATAGCACTTCTACTTTCTATTTTTCTGTCAAGTGTCTGCAGAAGAAATGAATTTGCAGTTTGCTGAGGGCTTCTGTCTCAATTTTGTGCAAATTATTGTGTTGCAAATTTCATTTATTCTCCTCAAAACTCCTCAAACATCAGTTTGTTGCAAGTGAGCAACTGATGACTTAAAGATCTGCATTGCTGCAGGCTAACATGTAAAACTATTACCATATTCACTTATTTTCTTTTCCTCAGAATAGTTCATCACATCTGAGCACACACCCTGTGTACTCCTTCAGTGAGCAGAAAGTGCTGAACTCAGATTAGAGTTAAGTAACACCGAGGTATGAAGGCCCCTCCCTGTTAGCCGGCTCAGTATCTGGAACTGACAGAAAACATGCACTCCCTTTTCCCCTCTATGTACCACGCAAGACCAGATATGTTTAAATGTGGTTTTATTTTAATATTTGAAACATCTTGTGTAGTTTAATCTTGCTACCTTTTTAAAAACAGGGTAAGCTTCTTGCAAGATGAGATAAATCAAAGTCTCATCGCTTTTTTTCATGATGTTCTAACTACTGTTTTACTTGGGTTTGCCAAGTAATTCTGCTTCCGAGTTGTTTTTTCTCCCCCTTCCCCAGCTGTCCCCCTCCCTCCTTCCACTCCCTCTTTCTTTTGTTTATTCAGGTGTGTGCACACTGAAGGACTGTGGAAAGAAGGCAGATCACAATGTGTGGCACCACTTTTCTTTTCCTCTTGTTCATCTACTTCTCTACTTAGAAAAGCGAAGAATCCGAAATGTGAAGTTCGCATAAAACGAGAGTAATACAGCGCGAAGGAGCAAACATATTTTTGCACAGCAGCTATTGGGGAGGGAAGTGGTCGATGCTGTTGAAAGTACAGCGCAGTGGAACACAGCAACAATTGACAGTGGACAGCTGAAAGAGGAAGAATTTGTTAATTTGTTTGTTTTATATGTATTATGTCATTATGTGGACAGGCTAGCACTACTACCACAGCCTTATAATTGGCTCCCAGGCCCCACATCAGTCCCACAAGGTTCCACCTCAACGTGGAGCAAGATGATTGTTTGTGTGTAGCGCAGAGGAGGGAATGGAGGTAGTTATAGTTTTACATTTTATCATCTTCTTCGAGGATGATTCACTCCTCGTGCTGATATGTGGGAGTTGTTCAGGGTTTTTGAGGCCATGTTGCAGGGATAGCTTGGATCTGAAGCAGCAAACTGTCTTGAGATTGGGTGAGACCAGTTGTTTTGGTCATGTTCTTCCTCCTCCTACTCCTCTTCCTCCTCCTCTGTTTTCCAACTTGCTCGCTGTATTTGGGAGGAGTTTCTTTTGGTGTGTGTGTGTTTACAAGCTCTCTGATAATTACTAGTTCTAGCAAAGTCGTCTGATAACTGTTTATGTGGATATTTTTTGACAACTTAAAAGGATAGTAAATGTCTCTGCTATATCTTAGAGGAGATGTGAGACGTGAACCGCTGATCCATCTCCTCTTCTTCAAAGAGCAACCGATATACAGTATTGCACCAATGCATCTTTTTTGTCTTTTGTCCTTCTGTATTTCGGGATAAATACACCACACATACTATACTGCACAAGAAAAAAAAAGATTTTAAGACTTGGAATTTCAACACAACATTGAATTCCTTGTTGATTTTGATTATTTGTCCATCCTGTTTCCTCAAAAAGAGTCTGAGGTTATCCATGCCACTTACACATCCCCTTTTTGACCTCAACAGCACCCTCCAAAGCACCGGAAGGGGATTGCAGCTATGATACAACACAAGGACTGAGAGTACTGCTGGTCTCTCTAACTTATAGTAACAGCTAGCTAAGTGCAGTAATAAGTCATTCTGTTACCAAGATCTAAATCAGTTTCTGTCTGATTAGCCTGCTTTTTTGGACACCACTTCTTCATCCCCAATAAAAAAGAAGACAATTCTCCAGTATCTTTTCTTCTTGTTGCATATCCAGACCATCCCTCCCCAGGACTTGATGCCTGGTATAGGCCGGGTATGGCCGACAGAGGCCTTGCCTACACAACTCCCTTTTTTATGGGACTTGTCGCTCTTCCCCCTCACTACAGCTTCACCTACATGTGAGACAGAATCCCTCTGACCTCACCATTCGCTCTCTCTGCACCATCTTTCTATCCTCTCTTATCTCTGGATTGTCAATGGTCACGTACCCCAGCTCAGCCAATGAGACTGTAGAAGCGCTTGTCATAACTCAAACCCAGTGAATCCTTCCCCTCCATTGAAACTGAAGTCTGGTCCAGTCCCTTCACCTTGTTTTGGGTTTAGGGTCATATTCTGTTCTGTTTCTTTCTTTTCTGTGTAACTTGAGTGCTCTGCCAACAGAAAACTATATAAATGGTTGGACAATTAAACATAACCTCTGTGATATACTGTGTTTCCAGGGTGACAAGGGAGGTGAGCGTGTACTGCAGAAGAAATGGACCACCTTCCTGAAGGCCCAGCTCCTGTGTTCTCTCCCTGACGACGGCTTTCCCTTCAACATCATCCAGGACATGTTCGTCCTGAAGCCCATGGGAGACAGCTGGGAGAGCACTGTCTTTTACGGCGTCTTCACATCCCAGTGGTGAGAGACAAACAGAGGGATTTGTTACGATCACTTAGCTGAGACCGCGCTGACATACAGGCCTTTTATTGAGTTTGATTAATGTTACAGTTTATGTTCATGAACAAACACAAACGCACAAAAAACACGCACACACGGCTCACATGCACCATCTAGAGCCAGTTTTTCTTTAATATGTATACTCCAACTTGGCAAGTTGCCTCTTTTTACTTGGCTCCTCTGAATTTAGAGCAGCTATAATGAGCTTAAACACTAACACAAGCTCATGCAACCCCAATGTCTAATTAATGTATCAACAAAATAAAGGTTTTAATATGGAAATCATTCAAGCGCCCACTCTACAACTGTTCTCCAGTGAGACATTGCTCCCTTTTTCTAAAATGACAACTGCAGAAAGGATGGACTGGTTAAAAATGACAACATGCTGTAATAAAATGGGCACAAGTATGTGGTGACTTATTTAAACGCCTCTATTTTTACATGTCAAACAAATAGGGAGTATTAGACATTTAGACACACAGCATCTACAGGGACAAATAAAAACATCTATTTCTCTTGTCTTCACAGGTATAAAGGAGCATCGGGAAGCTCAGCGGTGTGCGCCTTCACCATGGCACAGGTGGAGAGAGCCTTCAGTGGGCGCTACAGAGAGGTCAACAGAGAGACACAGCAGTGGTACACGTACAATCACCCTGTACCAGAGCCACGGCCTGGGGCGGTGAGTGCTGCAGACAATATCCTGTGACAAAAAAACCAAAACAAAACAAATACAGCTCAACTTCTTTTGTCTGTGCAACTGTTCATTCAACCCGTATCAATCTTAAGTCAAAAGAAGGTTGCTCTGTTGCTTCACATAACAAATAAAAAATATCCATTTCCACCCCAGATATTGATTTTTGTCATCACATGAATGAACACTGTATATTCATATTATTATCAATTCTAGGTTAAATAATAGTTAAACCTGAGGCAAAACTTACATAGTTGTATCTGTAAAGAGATGTTTGAGAAGTTCAATTAGTGCTCAACTAGAGTTTGATGAGTTTGAGTGTTACAGAAGTTTCACTTTTAAGTGTTATTTACTCAATAATCCTGCCTACCTTTTGCTCACAGTGTCAGGACTATTAGAATGAGCAGTGATTCATTTTTCACTTCTAATTTACTCCCCACACAGTGCGTGACCAACCACGCCAGGCAAACAGGAATCCAGTCGTCTTTGCACATGCCTGATAAAGTGCTCAACTTTGTCAAGGACCATTTCCTGATGGACAGTGTGATCCGCAGCACTCCCCTGCTGCTGAAACGCAGTGTGCGCTACACACAGATCGCTGTGCACAAGATCCAGGGCATGGAGAGGGCCTATGATGTGCTCTTCATTGGAACAGGTATAGCTCATTAAACAACAGCTCATTGTGGGTATTTCTGTCATTTTTAGGGGAAAATCTGTAAAAGGAAAAACATAGCACATACATTTGCAAACATAAATATTCATCTGTGTTTAAGAATAAGTCAAACAACCTGCAGTTATGATTTGTGATTTAATAACAGTAAATGTTGGTTCTTTAGCTTCCACAAACTCTCCCCTGCCTTCAATAAGTCACTTACACTCTTACATCTTCTCTGTCTTCCTCTGTGTGCTCCAGATGATGGAAAGCTTCACAAGGCCATCAATGCCAATGACAAGATGCACATAATAGAGGAGATGATTCTGTTTCCTGACCCTCAGCCTGTGCAACACATCGAACTTGATCCTCAGAGGGTAAATCATAACTTCATCATCACATTTTATGCATAACAAGAAGAATAATATAAATAGAAAGGAAATAATATAAAAGATACATTTTTATAGCTTAAAGCTGCAGTGCAGGACTTTTATCTCCCCCTTCTGGCAGTGAGAGTAAAGGGGGGGGAGGGTTTGGCCGTGATTGCCTGACACAGGCGCACCCCAAATGACAGGCACACAGAGAGGGCCGGTAAAAACTGATATGTTTGACGGGTCACCAGCCCAAAAACATATTTTTTGATGGCCCACCGGGATTTGTCCCGAAACAATGTGCCCAATAGCCAGTACAGTACTGGCCGTAACCTACTGTTGCAGCTGTAAAATGGTGGATAAATTGTTTTTGAATGTCACACAACCCCCACAAAATGACTTGTTTCACTATCTGATAACATTTGGAAAGTCTAGAAGAGCCCCACGATTAACAGCCAAGTGCAGGAATGAAATTTAAAAACTGTATATTGTGAAATGCAGAGAGATTTATCTGGTGGTGATAGGCTTAATCAGCATTGTGTGAACTCATTAGGCAAGGGCTTGAATGTAACGGACATTCATTCATATATAAAAGTTCCACACTGCAGGTTCAGTAACCATCCATAATGATTATTGTCAGTGGTTTGTGACAGTTTTTACTTATGTTACATCATGTTTACTTATTTTATATAAATGTAATAAAAATGTGGAGGAGCTAGATTTACCAGAACTCAATCTGGCTACAGACATTTTCTTTCCACAGGGACCTTTCCATTGAGTTTTCATGTGAGTTATAGCACCGTCTGGAAGAGAGTTTATGATCCTCTCTGGCATTTTACCCGGAGCTAAATTTCATTACCTTTCTCTGTTTTATTACATAATGGCCTCTCCCAGGACCAAAGCAGCCAAACTGCAATCTTATCTAAGATTATGTAACTCTAATAAAGTCCAATATACTTTTTTTGAGTATATTCTTGGCTCCAAATAGGGATATGAAAGACTTAAGATGTTATCCACATGATGTCTGTCTAATATACTGTAAGATACGGTGGCCTAAATATAGACTGCTCTTTTCAAACACAGGGTGCATGGTGCATTAGCATCAATGTCACATTAATGGTAAAAGTACATTTGTAGACTCGCTGTTACTTGCTACACAATGATTAGCAACAGACATGAATTGTCTCAAAAGTGTTGAATATGCAAAAGAAAAATTAAAGACAATACCATGTAGCAGCCACTGCCTTTGTGTACGTGGTTACCATGTGTCTTTGACCACAGTCAAATGACTCGGCTGGCATCAAGTAAGAAAACATCTGGCCAGAGTTAGATCTTTGTTTAGGTTATATTGTTCTGTTTATCTGAAGTAATTGTCTTAGCATGGCTTCCCTTTTTGAAATCAAAAATCCTTAACCTAAAGCAGAAGGAAGCTGTTCTGCACTGCATTCAGGTGCTTTTTGATGAGAAATGTGTATCACACAGACTCACACACGTGTTTTCTCCCCTGCAGGGTTTGTTGTTCGTGTCGTCCTACTCTGGGCTGGTGGAGGTTCCTGTAGCCAACTGCTCTAACTACCTGAGCTGTGGGGAGTGTGTGTTGTCCAGAGATCCCTACTGCGCCTGGACAGGGCGGCTGTGTCAGGATGTCAGGATGGCTCCACCTGACAGGTGAGAGCTCACATACAGTACATGGCCATAAATAACCTAAGTGGTATAGTTTATACATAAACTGCAACAACGTTTATTCCTTAGTGTTCACTTTGCTCATCTACGTTTTATAGCACACACGGTTGTATGTAATTATTTTCATACACGATTTTTTATGTTCTTTTTTCTGATCCAAAGCTCATTCTAAAACCACTGAGAAATAAGTAATGAACAGAAACATGCTTTACACAGCCATAATTATTAATTCAAAACATGACTCCAAAATCTGAACAAATACAAATAATGAAGACAAAAAAGGTAAAAACATGAATTTTAAAATATATTTCCTCACCTTTTTAGATTTTAGATGTTTTCACTGTCTTTAAAGTGAACATGCACCCACACAAACAACATAAATATATACAGTATATATAGTCATGTGCTTGTACAAGTAGCTTTTAAAAGCAGATCAGTCCCTTAGTCATGCTGATAAATATACTCACAGGTTTTTAAATGAGAGACTTGGAGGGAGAAATTAGTGCGTCCACGCAAGGTGCCTTTTATTACAGCTGCTAAACTGACCCTGTTGTTTTGTTTGTAATGTTTCGTCTCAGCCGCTGGCAGCAGGACGTGGAGGAGGCTGATACTTCGGCAATTTGTAGGTTTCCCACCGCCAGATCTGCCAGACCATCAGCTTCCCGTGAGTTTGTGTGCTTTCTGTACAGTGGTAAAGTGTTGTCAGTCACCTCGTCGACACCATGCAACAAAGTGTTGTCAGGAGAAATGATGCCAGCTGACACAAAACTCTTACTCATTTATGTAAATTATGTCACACAAAGTCTAGTTTTGAATTCAGAATTGTATGATGTGCAGCAATGTAGGTAACAACAGATGACTTTAAAACTTAAAAGCAATAAATTGACACTTTGGAGATTCACTTAATTGCTTTCTTGCTGTGAATTATATGAAGCAAGAGCCAGTTAGCTTAGCTTAACATAAAGACTGGAAGCAAGGAGGAAATAGCTAACCTTTCTCTGTCCAAAGGTTAAAAAACATCTACCTACCTGTACCTCAGCCCCTGTAAAACCACAACTTGTCTTTGTGCTTTAAGAGGTGCTGGTAGGCAGGACTTTTGTAAGCTTAGCATAGAGCCATGCTAGCTGTTTCCCCTCATTTCCAGTCCTCAAGCTATGCTAAGCTAACTGGCTGCATTGTCTCACAAAATGTTGACTAATCCTCTAAGTTAGGCTTATTCCATAGGTTAAGGATCTTTAAGTGTTTTCAAGAAATATTGTTCTTGTTTTTTATAGGTGGCTCCAGTTGCCAGCTCATTACAATACCAGCCAACACCTTCAGAGTCCTGCCCTGCAAACTGCGCTCCAACCTGGCACAGAGGAAGTGGCGATACAGTGACAGCGCCAGCCAGTTCCTCTACGCTACCCCTGAAGGCAACTTGGTCGTGGTGGCACAGGCCGACAAGACAGAGACCTACGAGTGCTGGTCCGAGGAAGAGAGCTTCCGCCAGCTGTTGGCCAACTACTGCGTGAGAGCTGAGCCCCGCCAGGAAAGCACCACTATGATTAGTCACTCACGCACACCACATATTGAGCGAGAGGAGACCATCATCCTGCCTGGCCAGTCGCGTTCAGAGCAGGTCCACACAAAGACGTACTGGAACGAGCTGATTGTGGTGTGCGCCCTTCTGGCGTTCTCCCTTGTGGTGTTCTCCTTGTTTGTCATCTACAGGAACCGTGATCATATGAAGTCCATGCTGAAGCAGGGCGAGTGCCCCAACATGCAGCAAAAGAAGACAAGGATGGTGGGGAAGCCCGCCGAGAGCTTACCCTTGAATGGTAACACCATCCCTGTTTCCACTTCCGATCACAAGGGCTACCAGACATTAAATGACAACTATATCTGCAGCACACCCACCCATGAGTCCTCACCAGACAACAGTAAGAGCTTCTCCGAGTCCTCTGACAGGCGGCCACTTAACCTGAAGGAGAGCCACGTGGAATACTCCCCGACCTGCCCTCGGCCCAGAGTGCGGTTAGGCTCGGAGATCAAAGACTCTATCGTATGAGAGCACAGTATACGCTAAACGATGCCACCATGTATCTCCATGAAAGATACAGGCTAAACCCTCCGAGCAAAGGAGAGGAGACCCTGACATCCTCCTATATCACAGCACATCTTTTATTTTGGTCATCTTTGTTCTGTGATCCGTGCGGAGGTCATTTTGTTTAACCATTTCCACTCCGGAGCCAGAGGTTGGTCCAGTCTGCTGCGTGGGACAGGACGAGGAAGCAGCACGACACACAACCAGCTGCTAAAGAATAGTTCTAACAGCTTTTTTTTTTTTTTTGAGTCATTCTCATGGCCACTAACGGTGTATGTATGTGTGTGTCGGGCTGGGAAGAAAATAACACAATAAGCAGAAGACCTTCTTCCGATATCAGTATTTATCCCAGTATCTCTTTAGATATGCAAGCTACTCCATTTAATTGTCTAGTTGATCACCATCACATGGTACAATTACAACAATAGACAATAACTTATAAATACTGATATACTGCCCAGGCCTATTAGTTATGTGTGTCCTTGCACATGCTCACATGCAGAAGATTGCTGCTACGGTATCAACACTTCTGATGTTTTGCAGACACCATACTAGAACAAAGCAACAATACACACCACACACAATGACCTAGAGTTCAGGTTTAGGAGAATATAAGACATGTAATGCATATTCACTATGTTCCACACATTATGGAAGCAAGTCAGAAGCACATTTGTTCCATTTTGCTCAATAAATGTCATGAATATGTGAAGATTAAGATGATGACAGATGAGGAAGACTAGGAGAGAACACCACACCTTGAAAAGGACTGCAACTTTAAGACAGATGAGGGTGGCTACTGATCAAAAAATGTGATCCACAAATGATGCTCCAGGGTCTAAGTATTGACATTTACCTCCTGAATGTACGCTGTTGTTCAAAGGTCTTGTTCGTTGACACGTAACCGCACCATGGACGATTTTAGGGAAACCCATTCCTCATCTGAGACAGCCCTGCTCTTCAGAACTGACTCGCAGGTTCAATGATGGGTTAATAAATTCACTGAGACACAGATACCCTGTTTTTGAGGCAAATATGGAAAAAGACCTGGCATTTTTACGGCCTGTCAAAGAAGACATTACAAACACAGAGAGCCAAGAAAAAAAGAGGGACATCCACACCTCTACCATGTTCAGGGCAGCAACGAAATCATCATGTGCACTGTGCCAACAAAAAAACAAACAAAAAAAAACAATACAAAACTCGATTGTCTTATCTAAATGCAATAGTGCCATTTTTTTCTGACCACTTCCGTCTCATGCTTTGTGTTCGCATTGATCACTGTCGAAGAGCACATGGTGATGGTTCTCACAAAGGCACTAGTAATAAACAAATGTGAAGTGAAAAGTTGGAGATTTCTCTAAGACTGTTAGCTCATAACAAACTTTTCAGACTGTGTTGGACAGAGTCATTGATGTTGTAAAATCTGACATGGGGCAAAGGACATGGCATGGAGATTAATTCTGGTGAGAATTTGCCATGTGGTTATCTGCCTTCTTAGTATTCTCACTGAAATGCAGAGGTACATCTAGCTCGAGATTATTGAGCTTGACGAGCACTAATAATACACACGCAGCGTCTTTTTTTAGGTTAATTTAACTGCTAATAAGCCCAGTCAAAATCAAAAGGTCACAGAACAACTAATAATTGTCACTGTATTTAATAGTCTTCTTGTCCAGACTGCAGCTGCACTATGTAGTGAGGTACATGCACACAAGCTCTGTATCAGCTCAATATATCCCCCCCCACCTCCTCCAGGTTACATTTCTTACACACATGGCATTCACCACACTGTCAAGGTGATATTAATGTGAAAGCACAAGTAATCAGGGTGTTGAATACTTGCAGGTTTGCACATTTCAGTAAAACCGGAGCATATTTTAAGAAATGCAACTACTGAGAGACGGATGGTGTGGCTGCTAAGGAAAATGATTTTTAGAAATCAGTTATTACAGGGACCAGTGCAGCCATTATGAATACTCTTGCACCTACATTGCTTAGACTTTTGAGACTTAAAAAGCAGAATTTTCCAAAGATGTAGGAAGCCGATAGATGTGTATATCAGAATGAAAAACATTTACGCGGCCATAGAGGCGATATGGCACCACATGTCTTAGAATACATCACCAGTTCACTGTATTGATCAAGTAAGCCTACAGTATATATTTCACTATCAAGCAGAATCAGCATTTTGCTATTTCGAACACTGAGCAGATGACGACATGCTATGTAACTTCAAGTTGACAAAGTAATTGCACAGCATACTGTGCAACAGTGGTCAGTGTTTCCTTTTTTCTTTGGTTTTCGTTGTGTATATACAGTATCTGTGCTTAATATTGTGTGTTTCTAAGGGACCTTGTGCAAGATGTGTTGTAGCGATAGTCTTGAAACTAGAGAGTGAACACTGCTGATATATTTTCTTTTTTCATAATCGTGCTTTACTGCCTACTTCAGCATACATTTCTCCTCTTGCACAAAATACTGCACATTTCTCACCACGCTGTTAGTTCAACACCTGGGCTGGTTTTTACCAAGCATGTCAAAGCAGGAGATGTATCTGGTTTTATTTTCAAGGAATAGTTTGATAAGGAAATAATTTTATTTAGAGGGAATCAAAGATGAAGAGATAAATACGACTCTGTCTGCTCGGTAAAAATTAAATAAAAGTATTTCCGAAAAATGTCAACCTATTCCTTAAATCTTGTTTGCTAACTTTCAAGCCGAGACTGACCAAATAAACCAGTGTTACATTTGCTAACAATGTATTTCAAACAAAGTCCATTGCTTATTACAGTAACCAGGATAAATTAGATTCTGATGTCCTTGGTGCAGAGTTAAGACAATTTTTGAACTCTAAAATGCTGCTCTGGAGCTTATTAATACCCTGCTTTGAGATGCTCGATGGATAACCTCACAACATGTTTTCCAAATGCCTTTTAGATATAAAGTTGTTCTGCCTTCTAGCCATGTGCCACATTATACACACACCCAGCAGTGACCTCACCAACAGAAATGTGGTGACTGGCGTGATTGTAGCCCTCCGTGGGCATACTTAACTCCATAACACGGGTCAACAGTAGATCTATAGGTACACCCAAGCCACCATTAACTTTGCCTGCAAACAACAAGACTGGGAGCTGCTCAAAATCTCTTTGCTTGTGTTGGAAGTGGTAATGTGCACGTAGGAAACATCTTTCTGAAGAGTTCAATATTTAACAATAATATTACTTCTTAATCTCACGTACAATACCACTTGACCTTAATATTCAAAAATGCCAAAAGGTAAATACTGTGTTATAAAGTTGCACATATTTATTAATGATGAGCTTTTCATTAAAAAAGCACACAATAATACCACGGTGACTTAATTTTGAGTGGCTCCTCAGTAATGCAACATACTGTACTGGACATGAATGTAGCCGACTATAACACATTTTGAAGAATATCTTCAAGGATATTACAGCAGTCTGTTTTGCTAGAATGGCTCAAGTAGGCCATTGCAACATCTTTTCAGCATTTAGTTTAAATGGTCATACTACAAAGAAACAGCACAATAGAACTAATGAATCATTTGTGCTGCATGATGTAGTGCTGCAGTAAGATGCAAACGCAGCTCCAAATCCTCCATATCGGCTCAGCCATGAGACTCAGCAACAGCTTTGCCTCAGCATACCGAACACCATAAGCTTAGTTGACTGAATAACTATTAGACAAATGTGGTCTTGCCTGCATGATTTCTTGATTTGTTGTGTACAAATAACATTGTGAACTGTATTTTTTGTATCATTGAGATTGTGACTGTTGTTTTTATTATAATGTACATAAAAAGCACTTTATTTTAATTTTTTAAGATAAATGAATAAAATACATGTTTTGACAGATGCATGTGCGAGTCCATTTTATGCTGTAAATGGCTGTTTATTCTTTGCCTGAGAGAGAGGGCGAAGGTGAAAATGTTTCACTTAAATTCACTTTAATACCAAATTTGCATGTCATTTTTAGAAAACAAAGCTTTTTCCAATTATATATGGACTAAATCATCAATTTGGGTATAAAACATGCTTTTACAAACAAACATTGGTTCATATTTTCTGAAAATATTATACATTATTTATATATACATATACATATATACACACACACACACTATATAAATTCTCTTGGAGTGTTGTCATTAAACTTTTGAACAGTGTGCAGAGGGACGTTGGACTTTTCACATATATATAGACAGCCTGCATCAGTTTAAGGACTGAAGAAAAAGTGTCTGACAGTCACTATCTTGCAAATGTTACGAAGTCCAGCATGTGCCACCTGATCATACAAATTTTTAGTGGTTTATTTAATCTGATAATTGCATAGTAACAATTTGCAGTAACTCTTTTAACTAAGGACAGTTTATGATGTACAGTATGTCAACGATTACAACTTCTCCTGCTGCCCTTTATAGGTGTCCATATAATGAGTTATAGTTGTTGACACATGCAACAACTGTGTTATAAAAAATTACATGTTTAAATACAGCCAATAAATTGTAAACAAAGGGCAGTTAAAGTTAAGCATTACAAAAAAAAAAGCTATTAAAAATCAGTAAATCATTTAATTTGGCAATTGATTCCATTTCCTTTTGTTTTTTAGCCTTGAATGGTTGGCATCAACCACTTCATTCATGCTTCTCTCTCACTGGCTCATGTCAGCCACTGGACCACCGGCTGATTTCAGTCACATTTATGAAGGGGTATAGCATGGCCATTACAACCTGAGATTTTCAAATGACTCTGCTGACAGGACTCTGCTGTGTGCAGACACAGCTCCCTCCAACATCCCAACCTTCTCCTTAACTCAGGTTTAAAATCCACGCTCTTCCCCACAACAATTAAACTGTTATGCATACAGTTACATTCATTTTGTTGCACACCGATCATGGATACACAGTTTCAGAAGTCAGCCCTGTTATAAATGTCAGCTTTGTGAATGAACACATAGTTATTTTTGGACAGTGAAGCTGCCATCCAGCACTGAATGTTGTTTAAACAGTAGGGACAGAGAGATGATAACAAGGGGACTTTGTATGTCACTGTTGCGCTGTTTGATTGTAGTACAGCACAGGTAGAAAGTGGATGTGGTGTTCTACCAATTTATCTGCTGTGGACTTTGAACACTGTACAGGCACATTGTGAAGTACAAACTGATGAGATGGCAATGTGGGCTGTTAAAACACATGTATGTGATCAATTCTTTTGTGAGATGTTGTCCAGTCTTGACCACATCTGTTGCAAACATTAAGCAACTCCTTACATCCTCCTACACCAGAATACTGCAAATCTGTGACCACCATTTACAGAAGACATCTGCAAACATCCAGCCTGTTTGGATGTTTCACAGTTGACTGTATTATAATAAGGCCACATTGCAGATGGTTTCCTACGAGAGCAGGGAAAATCTATTATCTGTCATTTGTTGTGCAATGATGTGTTATCTGACCATTTGATGATCTGCAGGCAATGGTTAGAATTTGTTCAAAGTCAGGGCAGTTTTTTTTAATGTAAATTGTGACCATTTGGCCTCATAAACAAATACCAGACTCTCATTGGAGTTTCTGAGAATATTAAAATCAGGTTTAATACCAATCATTCACAGATATTCACAATGCAGCACATTAGGTTCTCACGCTGCTTCCTGGAGCAGCAACATGTGAGGATGCTACATTTATAACTTTAGTACCCAAAGGAAAATTAAGAATTATTGTCATTTAGTGTTTGTTTTGATTTTCTGACTCCCATAATGAGAAAAAGATCTAGATCTCAATGAGATTCCCTGTTTAAATAAAGGACTAAAATTTTTAAATTAGAAATTAGATAATAGAGAGCTAAATTTGTGCAACTTGACTAAGTACTGAGAATCAGATATGAACTATACGCTGAAGAAGAGACAGAAGAGGAGGAAGTGAGAGACAAAGCAGATGACACTTTTAACCAGGAAGTCTTCTCTGCAATATCCAATCCATGTTTTTTCTGTATATTTCTTAATATATTTTAATCTTAATAAAGCAATTTTCCTGGGTTGGTATGTTGTAAGGATGGGCCTTTGATGAGAGTCTTTCAATTCCTTTTCTTAATTTGTCTGGGACAGTTTAAATGAAGATGAATCATGACAATTACAGCTCCTGTCACTTTTAAGGACAGTCGCATTTTCTTTTCAAGTTCTGCCACCAGCTCACAGTGCCAATTATCTGGTCTAACCTGGATAGCATTAATTTCAGCTGTTGAAACAGGCAGGTTAGACCAGAGAGAAGAGCTGTACAGAAAGCCAGCAATAAGACTCATTTTTCTTTTCTTTTTCTTTTTTAGATGTTTACCAAAGCAACAATTTAATCATCAACCTTCAAAGTGATCATTTTCTGCTTACAATATGTTTGCTCTTGACTTGGTTTCTTGCTTGTGTGCTAAAGACATCTACCACATGTAGCAATTGTCAATGGATATTTTATTCTATTCTATTTATTCATGTTCCTGTTTGCTGCCATGCCAGTAGACTCAAGGCTGTTTCCAGTCAGATGTCACATTTTGGTCCTTTGCTTTGGGGCTTCTATGTGTGTTTCAGGGTAGTCAGTCTCTGCTAACGTAGACAAAACACTCCATGTTGACCTCTCAACTCATGTCCCTGTCAGTGACTCCATGTACATCAGAGGATAGATTGATCAATATGACCAGGTTTCACATTAACTTAATTCACTAACTCACATAATATGATTTGACTTAACTGGCTATGCTGGGATTTCTGAAGAATAATGCGAATGTAAAAACTGTATGTGCATACGTGGGAGTATGAGGAAAACAGAAGTACATGCCTGACAAACAGAAACTGTATTGAAACGTGTAAAGGAAAATAACATTGTCAGTAGCAAACTCAGATAATGAAAGGCATTGTGGACAAACATGTACCTTTTGTTTTTTGTGCTAGAAAGGAGGATGGACAACTAATTCAAGATTGATTCCACAATATGTCTTATGTTAGCAAGATGTTAGCGTCACTTCACATTAGTTGATATGAACTAGTCTCAGGAGTAATTCTCGTCACACACTATGGATTTAGGTGCAACTGCTTTTGACAAGTTGTGATTATTGATAGAAGCAAAAACTCTGTGAAGGAAAACTGATTTGGGATTAATCATACTCTGCAAAACTAAGTTGCACCGATCACATCAAATATAAGTGAGCAAACATAAAAGCACTGCTGGCTATTTATCTATCCCATTTTAAAGGGTGAACTCTGAGGTAGCTGCTGAAATCTCCCCCCTAAGCAGGTCTAATAACTGTCTATCTTATTTTTGAATGCCAAATTACAACTATCCACAAAGATAGCTCTGAGGTAGCAATTCAAACCTGAGAACTTTGCATCAGGATGTAATTACAACTTATTTTGAGGAGAAAGTGCATCTTCACAACCCAGAACTGGTCCTAGCCATAATCCTGTGGAGCCTCAGAACCAAAACTGACCTCAACACAGACAAAAAAAAAAAAAACTCAGAGGGGAGAGTGTACTGTGAATAAATCTCACCTTAATGATGTCCTGGCACCCCTGCTGAGACAGAGATCAGCTGCCAGCAGGAATAATAGGCCTCTTTCCTCACAGACTGCCCCTGAGTGTGTGAAGGCTCTGATGGTCACACCGATAGCATCAAGTGGATAGCATCAAGCTGGCTGCGACTCTTATCCAACATCTTTCCTCAAAATGACCCAGACTTAATAAAAACAAAAAATAAATACGTCTATGCTCATCTTTTTTTCTGTTTCTCTCTGAATCCTGGTGAATTTCAGCATACGTATCCTCTCTTTTGATGGCCAGTGACAGATCCCATTCATTTTCATCACCAGAAGCTCATCTGCTGTCACCCACCATCTGATGATGAGCAAAGACAGTAATTTGCCATTCATTATTAACAAATCACTGCGCTGTGAAGAGTGCCTTTTGTTTGCCTCAGCCTTGAAAACAATTACAGTCAGCTTGCATTTCAGCTATGATTGCATTGCATATTTCATGGCAACGGTTCATTGATGGTGAAACTGAAAGGCAGATTTACTTTTCACAGTCAATGAAAGGAACTGGGAGATTTACTTTAAAATCAGCCCAGACCCAACTTCTCATGTCACACATCATCTCATCTCTTTCAATCTGGGTGTTCACATATAGTTCAAATTCTTAAAAAGATGATGATTTTAACTAGTCTAGTAATAACCTGAAATATATCTGTTTATCTTTTTCTATTATCATTATTATTAATTATTGGTTTAATTCTAATTTTAACTTTAATCTTTAAATTAATTTAATTTTAATTTTAATGCACTAAGCACAGATGTTTGTGTGCACACTACAAATTAGAGAGGAATTTACTTGTGTATTTATAGAGTGTCTCTGTATAGTCTAGTGTCATACAGTCAGGAAGTGGGTCAGTATACTGAAATATGAGACTCCAGTTCAAATTATTGCGCTCTTATTATATTTGTAAAATTAAAGCACTTATGCAACCCTGCATCTTAGAAATCATGTTCATAGGTGCCAGTTACACATTTCCTCTTGTTAATTCCTCTTGATTTTAGGAACAGAATACAGACAGACAAATCTATAGATACACCGTTAAAGACTTCCACCCCCTTTTATGTATTTACTTTTTAAATTCAATTTAATTTTATAGTATTTCTTAGTATTATATATTTTTCTATTTTCATTTCATTGTTTCATTTTCATTGCTGTTTTATTTTGCTCTGTTAGTTTGGTTTAAAATCTCTCTGTGTATTGTACACCTTGAGGACATATACTGCTTATTATAAAAATGTAAGATTTAGTGGCATCTAGTGGAACAGACTTGGCAGAAATATATAAATATTCATAAGTTTGTTTTAAGCCTGAAAATAAGAACTGCTGTGTTTTTGTCACCTTAGAGTATGCCCTTTATATCTACATATCTCTTCCACAGAGCCTGCCATGTAGCTACAGTAGCCCAGAACGTGCAAACCCAACACCGGCTCCAGAGACGGCCTTTTGCATTTTTGCTGTACATCCTGCTCCATCATCGTTCATGGTAGTATAACTATGAAGAGACACTTTCCATGATAAGGCATTGTGTACACACAGTGGATCAACCAGCCATGTCTTTTTATAATATCCATTATTCACAGTGCAGTCATTATCTAAGTGGCTGCAACAATGTTACAGTTTAAAAGATTAATTCTCTTTGTGTCAGAAAACAGAAAACGTTATCAAAAAATTGTGCTGCTCACCCTCAGTGTAATGAAACGGAAGGAGTGCCTGCCTGTGGCTGTATTAATCAACCACATGATGAATGTGATAATCACATTTTCTTCTTCAAAGGGGTACACACTTCCACTCAAGGCAAAAATAATGTTGTATGTAGCTGGCAAGATGACAAATCTGACAAATTTTTTTTTAACCTTGTTTCCTGACAGTGGACATCCAGAGATGTCATACCTGAGCTGTACAGTGAAGGGGGGTGGGGGGTGCCGGAATGGATCCTGTTATCAAGCCTTTATAAGTGCAGTGTAGGAATGAGAGTGGACTAAATCAGTAAACATTAGTATTCTGCATGTCCCATCAGTCTAAGACCTTCGCTTGGACCATTTTGCCCTTGATTTTTTTTTTTTCTATGCTCTCTTTTTTTGAATCACCTGAGAACACCTGAAGGTCATTCTGGATAAACCTGAGTAGTTAATGTACCTATATAGCTTATTTGTTTCACCTGTAGCCTATATCTGTAATTTACCATTATTAACATACAGCAGCTGAAGCAGTCTGGATTTCCTGAGTATTAATAAGACTTTGGTTAGATGAACGTCTTTGCTATATTTAGATCACATTCAATATATGTAAAGGCAGTCAGCTACAGAGCATTGTTGTCCATCTTCTCCTCAGTTTGTACTTTGACACTAGTCTATTCAGTATTGTAAGTAGCGTAAATGAAGACTTGCTACAACAATGCTTGTTACTCCCATAGCTCAACATATTCAGCAGAGAAAGCATAAAGTGATGTGGCTTCATGTATGAATGTAATTAGATTGGCTGACTTCGTCTTTCCTTTGCATTCTGCATCTCTCATTAGCCTACCACCGAGCTCCTCTCTTGGTCTGTTTTAAGAAAACATGCCAGAACCCACTGGCAAGTCAGTCTGTTGGGCCTTATGCTGGAATTTGAGTGAGATCTAGCCAAAGCTGAAAGAAGAGTATCGTGGATGATAGTGGATAAGATTTGGATTTTCTCAAATTTAAGCAGCTTGCTGATTCTGCATTTGTTCCTCATTGCTATTCAGCTCTTCAGCAGCTCTGCTGCTATCTGAGATGGAAAAAAGCTAAACTGGTGATTTAATTATACGCCCTGTAATCTGAGAACTGAGGACATAAACTCACTGGATTTCGGTATGTAGACACACAGCTTATTGACTATAAATAGGCTGAGGCAAAGCTTACTAGTTCAATGAACACTATAAAATATCAGCAATATACTTTCGGTTTATGCTGGTGGCCAACACTCATCATACTAATGTTGAGCAATAGCAGTACTTGCTTAATTTTAATAGTATGAATAAAATGTCCATCCTATGCCCTCAAAATATCTTTAAATCTCAAACTGAGCCATGACAGGCAAACAAAACCAAATCAGTCAAACATTATTTCTCTGCTTTGCCATTCTGTAAAATCCAGTTTTGACCTCTAAAAATAAATTTTTTTCTCTAGAAAGATACCATGGTGTTTGCTTCCACCTAGTGGTCATTATGTTACAATGGCACTCTGTCTGCTGGCTTATTTGGTTTAATTACAGTACGTTTGGCAGACTCCAGTGTTACAAAACACAGACACATCAGAGACAGAACACAGATGAATCCTTCCCATAACCACGAGTTGTCAGCAGGATGATATATTTCATGTTATTTATGGTAAATAGGTCTTCTTTACAGAGATATCCTGTACTAATAACTTCAAGATGTATCCAGGTCGGTAATACTGTTGAATGTGAACATAAAGTGTGCGCCATTTGTTTCAGAGTACTTGAAGCTGCAAAATGATCATAAAGCCACTGAAGTAAACAGCAGTTTACAAACACAGGACAGGTGAGCTATTAATATGAACATGCAGACAGAAGTAACTTGAAACAAGACATGATTGTGCCTGCTTGGTTGAGTGACGTATTATTTAGGGTGACAATGTTGTCCTTTTCTGTGTGAAGGGTGCACTCTATCCACACCCTTTAACTGGATGATTTTTTTTCTTGTGAACTCTGTAAGTTTGGCATGAGTTTATGTTTATGTTACTATTATCCCATGAAACTGTATTTTACTAGGATTCAGACATTGCAGAGTCTGATATACCACTAGTGATGGAGGGAGGCCATGAACAGCAGACTTACTGTCCTTTTTATCTGCTTTGCAATTACAACCATTCTTCATCAAACACAGAAAATTATTGTATTTGTTTGTAAACATTGTTTTGTTTGCATCCTCGCGTATCTGAGTGATTGTCAATATCCAGAATATCACAGAAGGAATAAAACGCATAAGGAAATTTATATTTCTTGGCCATCTTTGACTTTTTGTATAACATTACATATGCAATGAATCACTAACCAGGCATGTCCAGCAAACGATACAGGCTTAACTAGTTTTTATATGTGCAAGGACAGTTAAACTGGTTTCAAAGGCCGAGGTGTAATTATAGTTCACCTCCTGCTGCTGCTAAGAAACACTAATCTATGAAAAAGCATTCACTACTAACTTGTTTGGGTTTTATTACATTTCTTTACGAGAAACTGAGCCAAATACCAGAAGCAGCAGCTGGTAATTGTTTATTTCCTGATCATTCTTCATTGACCATCTCTAGTTTAAATAATTGAATGTGATGTCATTAAAAAGATGCTACGAGATGTAACCTACTTAACTAAACCTTTGCTCTCTTCAATCCCAATGTTCAGAATAACTCAAACAAGCATGAACTAAAAAGATACACTTTATTTGAAACCAGCAGGGGACATTTTTGTACAAAAATACACAACTGTTACGCAGATGCTTCGTGTCAATAACTGTTCATCTTTCTCCTGCTTCTTACGCCACTGATGCTCCTCTGCATGCAGCATCGACGTGGGACAACGGCTAATTTGCTCAGACATAATTTCACCAAGTAAAATAACAATTCCAACAAGCAATGTCATTTGCCATAGGGAAGAGTGTAGGATCCTAAATTCTTGAGTCTAGACAAAAATGACAGATTCGTTCTCATAAATATCAGGAAGAATGTTGAACCAGGGATGTTCTTGAAACGCTGAGTTGAATACATGTCGGGGCTTCATTTGTTACTTGGACTTGGTGCTTCCTTTCCCGCCTTCATCCGCCTTTTTCTGCTTCTGTTGCATTATCTCAGCATCCCTTGGGTGAAAAAGGGACATTTGAAGAGAGAAGACACTTTGTTAGGACAGACCTCACAATAAACACACATCTGTGTAAAGCATACCATGTTAGGTGCATCTAATTTTTTTCCCCATTTATTCATCACACACATACAATATCAGTAATTATTTCACTGAAAAAGATTGTCGAGCAAAAATATCATGCTGTAACACAAAGGTAGTGGAGAGTGGGTTTTTTAAGACACTAGTAATGTCAGTGAAATGTTAAACAAAAACTACAGTATGGTTAGAGATTAATTAAATATTCCATAGAGCCTTGTATTGGTGAGTTTGAAGTTGTGCCCTGTGGCTTTAGTTGTAATACTTCAAAGATCCAATGGCACCTCAGACATTGCTCAAGTTTCAGCGTATCCACATTTCTTTCATGTCCTGCACACTGGTGTTTACCTCTGCTTCCGGGCAGCTGCAGACAGCCCATCATCACCCCTCTTTCCTTTTCCCGCATCAGTCTGCTTTTTGGCATTCTTCTGGCGTGCAAGCTCACGTTGATTTCCCCCTGCACATCAGTCAAAAGAAAAAAAACAACAACAATGTAACTTAAGAAATTGCACGTGAATGAGCAATAAATGTGTTAACTACACCCTTTCAAAAACATCCCTATTACTACTTAAAGAAAAAAAAAAAGAAAGAAAAAACAGAAAGGATTTTTAAGTCTATAGTGTGAAGTGACACACGGTCCGTTCATTTTAAGCACCAGTAAAAAATGGTTTAAATAAAATGGTGCAAAACTTAAAAGCAGCCGACGTGGCAGAGCGGCGCTCTGGAGCTGCTTCCTGCTCGAACAAAACCGACCACGTAAATACACAAGCAACGACGGCAGATCCAGATTTGAGGATATAAAAATGTTTCCTGGTAAACATATTTACATCCTGCCTGCTAGTAGCAGCGTTCACACGTTAACACACGCGTTATGTCTCCGTTAACTGTTGTTTTCCCAGTAGGCCGAGGCTCGGACTAACAGTTGGACAAGAAAACAACTCACGAACGTTAGCCAGTCGACATTGACAAACGTCCAATGTTAGTCGCATGAATTATGAATTTTACAGCATGTCTACCTCGCCTAAAAATACTGAAATGGCTTTATAAGTATTGTGCGTAATGTATGCTCCACGCCAAAATATGTGCATGAATTCCGCGAAACGTAAAGGTAACGTTACGTTTCGCGGAATTCAGCAAATAGACGGTGCCCAAATCGGCGGTGGCCGAAGATAACGGACGGCAAAAACAACGAGCACAGACTACATGCAATCAAATAAAGTACATATTGTCTTACAGTCAAAATATATGTCGATACCCACTGGTCATTTTATTAATCGACGCTTCTCTCCTGCAATCCAAATAGGCTCAGCCTAGGGGCCGTTTGCTCCCTTTTCGTCGCTCCAGTAGCTGTTTCTGCTTTGGTTGCGTCGCTAAGTACGCGCGAGACGAGACCGTACGAGAACATTCCGTGCCCTCCCCATTGCGCATGCGCCATACATAAAGTAATCAATTAGGCCTGATATTTTAAGTCATTATGATCACTTTATGATTGCAGTAGACTTACGATCGATATCACTTGCTAGGACTCAGATTAGGTATCTATCCAAAATTAAAATTTGCATCAGTAACGTGTAGTCATACCAACCAGTGTAAAACTAACTCATCAAATGGGAGGTCAAAATTTCACAAGCTAATTAAAGACGACGATAATGATATTATTATTATTATCATCATCATTATTATCATTATTATTATTATTAGTAGTAGTAGTAGTAGTAGTAGTAGTTAGTAGTTAGTAGTTAGTAGTACTGTAGTAGCAAGTAAGTAAGTAAGTTGTACACAGTAAAGTGCACTTCAAATTAATTTTTATTTGCATTCAAGTTGGTTGCACTGTATATAGCCTACTGTAGATGTCCATAGCAGTTTGAGAACAAAGTGGGGTCTGGGGACCCTCAAGGGTCCTTGTTAGGGGTTCCAGGGGTCCCCAGCAGTGTGTCAGTTTGGGGTCTGACGCGAAAAAGTTTGAGAGCTACTGGTCTATAAGTGTCTCTGTAGTTACTGTACCTTCAACACATCTTTATAACGTTTGTAATGTACTTTCAGTAAGTTAAGAGAAAATGGGAGATGGTACTAACCAAAAATACAGTCCTGTACCATATTATTGATACCTTAATATTATGATATCACTATCAATACCACCCATTCACTCTCTCACTCACTCCTGATATGGTTAATCACCATATATGAGACTCTTTAAAAGTTTATTACAAAGACCCAGCAGAGGGCAGTCTATGCTAAAGTAAATGTGGAAATGAAGGCATTTGTAGGAGGTGAGCAACATTAGCATTCTTCACATAGAAGGAGACTAATCACTTCAAGGGTAGGCTAAATATATTAAAAGTGTAAGAGTATAAAAGTGTCTAAATATAGATAAAAAAAACATGTAAAATACTCAAACTGCTGTTCATTGCAATGAACTTAACTGTTATTTATTACATCTGACAAACCTTAATAAAAATGATTTTGTCAGTTAACTAATTTAGTTAGTTAATTTAAGTTAGTTTTATGTACATTTTTTAAAATTCAGTAATGATAGCATAATATGTGTCCTTCAGGGTCCCCATGCAGCCCTCAAACTACAAAATGGAACTATTTCTATTCTATAATAAACACCTCTGTGATGTTTTCCCTGGGTTTTTGCTGGGGTGGTTTTATTGACTGTTGTTAAACAGTTGTCTGGTTGTTAAACAGGCTAAATGACTGAGTCATGTCTGCCTAAAACTGAACTTGTACCCAGACACTGCAACTATAAATATAGAATAATACAACCTACTGCAAGTGTGGCGAGTTACACTCGCATGTGGCTTAATGTGCACTTGAGGTCATGGTACAATCAAGCATTCACCAACAAAGTAGGAGTGTTTTCTCAGTGAGCACATCTGTTTTATTTTAAAGGGAAACTTAATTGCCTGCAACTATTTTAGATTAAGCAACACAAGTTTGGTTGACAATGAGATATTCCCCTTTTGAAAAATCATAAGAATCAGCAAAAAAAAATATAAAACAGATTCTTGCATCGTTTAAGCAAAGCTGGAAACGTAAGTTCATGCTTGGCCAACAGGCCAACAGTCTGCATATTACATCTGAAACAGACTCTTGAGATGTATTCGTAGGGACGGAAGTGAGTTGTTTGAGGCGCATAGACAGGACTGGGCTTCATGCCGAAAGAGAAATACTGTATTTTAAGGATGTAATTACTGTTTGAACACAATGAGGCATCAAACTACTGCTATGATTGTCTAGCCATGGGTCTATTTGGTCAAGAATAAGGTCTTCTTTGAATTTAATTATACACTGTAAGTTTGTTCTCATCTGCAGTCCTCTGCATGTGATTTCTTGATGGATGTTCAACTAAAAATCTATAACTAATAAAACTAGATCTGAAATACCTTTTTTTATCATTGATGTTAAAATTATATTTATGTTGCCACAAATGTAATAAGCAATCATTGAGAAATGTCCTCGTGACAGGTGGTCATACATCACCAGCTGGAATACGTTATAAACGCATTGTCAGTAAATGGAAATGATTTTTTTCCCTGTATTGATCTTCCCTGTAGGCAGTTTGCATGAGTTTGACCTGACAGAGAGCACTCAGTTTAAATAGCAGTAAAGGACTGCTGTCAAACACGATCAGACAGTCGTTTCTCTGTGAATTTAATAAGGATGTATATAAATATCCTAATCTGATGCAAATTCCCTCAATTCATTCATATTTGAAGGATTATAGTCTACTATGTTTATTACTTAATCTGTTGTTAAAGGGGACATATCTCACACATCTCCAGGTTAATATTTTCATTTTGGGGGTCTGCAAGAAAATGTTTACATGTTTTAATGTTCAAAAAAATGAATTATTCATCTCATAATGTCCACTGCTCGCCTCACCTTTATTCACCCTCTGTTAACGATACAGTCCACATAAATGAAAGAAACACCTCTTGCCTTGCTTAAAATAAGTGCAAAGTGCTTAATTATATTATGTGTTTATGACTATTGAGTCCTTGAGCCTGAATCTAAAAATACTAGAAAGTAAAATATTATCTTTCACTGACATACAATGACATTCTTTCCGAAGTACAATAAGTTCTTAAATCACTGGTTTTTCGAAACCCAGTGTGGAGACCTCCCTCGTTAGGTACTTTCTTCATGGATGCATAATTGTGACACTTTAATTTTTGAAAATTAAAAGCATAATAATTTTCAAGCCTCTTCCCACTTTTATTCAAATACAAATAACAATAATTTTGCTGCTTCAACAAGTATGGATACAAAATAATAAAAGTACTGAGCTCTCTGCACATCCCTAGTATGTATAGAAAATGTCATATCAAATTTGTCTTAATTTTCTAAGAACATTTTTCAAATTCTACTAAATGTAAAATTTAATGGAATATTTATCTTTTGTAAAATAAGGACCTACCCAACTTTTACACCAGCTTCACACTGTGTGGACCAGAGGAATCATAATACATTCATTGACCTCTTAAGCTTAACCCTTCCTGCACTGACATGCCATTACAGGCATTATGATGACATTATGATATATATTTAATATATATTTTAGCAACTTACATACATTTCATTTTGTTTATTTGACTGATTTTTGTCAAGCACTGGGCTTTACCATTCATCTTTTTCTATATATATAAGAAACAGACATTCAGTCCCTCATAAGCCCTTAAAAAAAGCCTGATTTCATTGTTCCACTTGAAATGTAATTATCTTTCACCATATTTAACAGTTTTCCTGCCCTGGACATAAAGGAAAGTTTAAGTTCTATATCCTGGGACTGGGGCTGTTTATAGATGGACCCATGAAAGTTTTGTCTTTTTGAGTTCCCACATACAGATCTACTGATATCTGGGCTTAATAATTACATACTTGTGATTCCAACAGAAAAAAATTAAATCTATAGAGGATAAACCAAACTGGCTTTTTGGTGCCACTTGCGTGCTGGAGCGTGAAGACTTTAACAGCGTGTAGAACAGCATGTCGAACACTGCGGTCAGTTTATTGGGCTGGTGGCGACACAGCGCAGCCCAGGATGTCTGCCTCTGACTTGTTTTCCCCACAGCTGCTTTCAGTGACAGCATCCTGCTTTAAGCAAACTGTTTTTGTCTTCCAGTGCAATTATCACCACCTGGTAATTTTGACAATGTTGTCTGCTTGTACTTTACAAATCCCCTAAATGTTAATGCTGTCCTTGTGTGACTGCTGCTGTGCTGCTCTGCAGCTCGTCATGTCACGTCTCCAGTTTAATCAAAGGGAGATGATGGGGGAGGAAATCTTTGTTTTCCATTAACCTCATACTATATTTAACTGGCGGATTTTTCTAAATGAGTTGTATTAACAGTAAGTGTCTTTACCCTCTCATTACTCCTGGCACATTTCCATGCTGACTACTCAATGACAGACACCCTTTCATGATCACGTGCAAGTATGTTGTCCAGTTTGGCCCTACAAAGTGTGTGTGTGTTTGAACATAGCCTATAATTATGTAGAAATACTGACACAAAGGCAACTGAATTTGTTGTTTTAGCTTTGTGAGTGAGTGTTTGTACTGCAGTTTTTTTTCTAATTCAGTCCAAACAGGTGCTAGATGATTCATGAAATCATGCAGTCACAGTGAAGAGAAGACACTTTCACCTTCACCATTTGATTGCAACATCTTCATGCGTACAGGCTGCACATGTTTGGAGCACTCTTTGCTAATGCTGATCATGAAGTGGTGGAGGCACTGATGTGTTGCAGTATAAACTTAGTATGACAAGCTGGACGTATGGTGCATTCCTCTCTGTCTCATTTCACCACCACCATCCATCACGCTGCCAGAGTCCTGCCTGCTGTCGTCAATGATTGATGGGACTTGCTGATCCCATCTTCTGCATCTGCCTTAATGTCCCTCGTATCCTGGTTGCCGGAGCTAATTTTGACATGAGCCTGTGAAATTATCATGTTGTTTGTGCTGTATTTCAGGCTACTGTACGTGTATTTTTTTCTCTCTCTCTTGCTTCTGAAAACCCGCATTTTCTGACAGTTGGAACTTATTTCCCATAAGCATTTAGAATGAATGGTAGCCTATACTGCAAGTTCAGTTAATATTGAAAATATGTTTTCACATATGTATTGTTGTTTATTATTGCTGAGTTTGGTTTTGAGATGTATTAGTTGACATTAACAAGCCAGTGTGTTACTTGTTACTTTTTTAAAACCATTCAAACTCTGAATTTGCTATCAGAATACTTAGTTTGTGAGTATTTTGTGAAGCTTTCCTGATGCAGTATATTTATTGTGTAATCTAGGTGACTTTTACCCCACAATATATCAGTTGAACATACTTGTTAGATTAGAAAAATGTTGGCTCCTGACAGTAGTCAGTTGGCAGAGCTGATATATTGTTTCAACTTCCCGACAACAGAAAAAGTAGCTATTGTTTGGTTGTTGCTGTGCATATTTGATTTCAATAGTACAACTTAAAATATGTTGTGTGATGCCAAGCCAAAGAGCACAGAGTCCAAAATGTTAATTTAGGTAAAAAAAAAAAAAAAAGGTTACAGAGGTCCTTTAAATAATGGAAATGATCATCCTCCTTTTAAATAGTTGTACATAAACACTCATATTTGCACAAAAAGATGTAACAAACTCTTCAGTTCCAGACATAAAGTCAGGTTTTGCTATTGATATTCATGTTAAGCTTCTGTCAGTAATCGAGGTGTAAAAATCTGCAGCATGTTTGATGAGTTGAATCATTGAAAAAGAGATTTATAAACTTGCTGTTTCTTCCGGTTTAGAAAAAAATGGAGTTATATGTGCAGCTCTCATGGGTATCACCACACAACTATATTATGCAACACAGTGATTCATTTCACCTGCCTTTGTTCTCCTCGGCACTGAACATGAAGCTTCAAACAATATAAACACATTTTACACTGTGGAAACGACCATTAAAATAGGTTAATGTGTTGCAGTGTTGGGGGAAATAGGGCATGCAGTGAAGGTTTTCTATTGACTTCTCTGCTAGAACAAGGGAAATTCTTCAGTACAAGGAAGGAGTTATGAAAAAAATGTTATGAACCTTGTGATGCCTCAGTTTGATTGTGTGATCTAGTTTTAGGCTCTTGTTTTTTTTCTTTGCTTGCCTTTCCTTCCTTCCTTTCACTTTTTGGCACACTGGATAAGACATAACTGAAACCCTAGTGTTGACCTTAAAATATTAATTTCAAAAATAAAGTTTTGGCAAGTCAGAACCAGAAAGAGTCCGCCTGTTTCCTGCACAGATTAAAAAAGGAGGTAGAGGAGGCGGATTTCATTGTTTTGAGGTGATGGAGTCAGACAAAATGACCTTCTCCCATTCATCTTTCATATTTCCACTCACGTCTCACCTGCTTCAGAAGCCATTTAGACAGAACCATTGTTTCACCTTCTACCCGAGCTGCCTGAGGCAAACTAGTCTACATAATCAAACGTTAGTTGGGGACTAAAGAAGACATGTGAGCATCAAGGTAATTTCTCCTGGAGTGCAGATGTTGCACCGGTTGACCCTGTGCCGTGGAAACACTTAAACACAATCCAGCAGGGGTGGGGATTAGGCTGGGTTGAATTTCACTGACAGGACTGTGGATGTAGCTTTCTGAAAGCACAGAGAAAAATTCCTTGACTTAAGGGTTTCTTGAAGTCAGGTCAGGTGCACGAGAAAGGAAATACACAAGAAAAGCTCCCACAAAAAGCAAAATTTTGATTTGTTGCGGACAAACAAAAGCGATTCATTTGCACATGACTGATTTGCTTCACAGTGGAAACAGAGGAATCAGTGTTGTCACAGACATGATGGGTATAACTGGGGCTGTGACACCAAGTGAACACTGTGAGATTATCAGGAAAAAATAGCAAATTTAATTCAATCTGCTGATTCACAAATCGGCTTCCCTCAGCTACGCTGCTGTGTGCAGTGAAACGTGACAACCTGTCTCTGATACCACTTAATTGAATGTTCTCTCACAAGGAACAATAGCTGTCATCCAAGGAGAAAATGATGGCTTCATTTTTTCTAAATTTACACCAGAAGTACACACCGTCCTCCACTGTATTTATCTTGTGTTTGTATCCTGGTTAAAATCACTTGTAAGCTGCTTTTAACAGCAGCGAAATGAAGGAGCAGAGCTGTAAATGCAACAGGCTGTTGTTAAAAAGTCCTCGAAGTTGCTTGAGTGATTTTCAAACCACATTTAAAGCATTTGACTAAAAAGAACAGAGTCTGCAGCCAAATTCATAATGCTGTTTTATGGATTTCATTGCCCACGTTGTCAATATGCTGAGCAAATGGGCTTACGTCAAGACTGGTCTCATTACAATAATGAAATGAAATCATGACATTGTCCAGATGATGTGTTTTCGAATGGTTGCCAAGGTAACAGCCATTTCTCAGCTAATGCATGTCGAGAATATTAGGGTTGACTAGATAACAGTGGATGGAGTGCTGGATTATACCAAGTGCCTATGACAAGGTTGGCTGGTCCAACATTCAAATTGATTTTGGAAACGGGATAATCGCAGCAGAACTACAGAGAACACGTTCACTCATTCAACCTCTGAGGCTTCATTAACTTTCAAAATATGAATTATGACCTTCTTCATTTTATACAAACATATTTGCTATTATTTTCCTCACATGCTATCCCAGTCTGCCTCTTCATCCTCCTGCTGTGGATGAGGTTCAGGTTCAGGTTCTTTATTTGTACAGGTAGGTAGATTTGGTTGGCAGCAGAAGACAAACATCCATCTTGAGACACATTTTACAAATAGCAACAGACAAAAGACAAACATGCTAAAATGCTCAAGGCTCCACTAAGCAAGTATTAAAGGTGACAAATAACAATAACAAACACTAGAATACACAACCCTAGAATAAATAAGGTAAAAATACAAGGTAAAAAGAAATAAACAAACTTTGCTTCTGTTGCATCTGTGCAATGCTACTACGTCTTGTTCATCTGAGTGATGGCTGCTGGAGCCCACCACTGTCTCCTGGCTGACTCATCTCGGTTGTTTCCAGCAGCTGCAGACGAGCTGAGTGATGGCTCCGCACTCTGCATGTAAAGTACAGAGAATTATTCCATCTCTGTGAAATCTATCGGACGTGCAGTGTTGACTCACTGAAAACACTGTGTATGCATGAGATGTTACTGATTCCCCTGAGCTCCTTGGTGTGTCTCACAACAAATTTCTACGGCTCATTTCTATTGCCAAACACATCCAGCTGGACCACAGTATGATTCTGATACATGCAATTTAGTGGCTGAATAAAAGTTGTATGGGGTATAAATCCATATTTTTGGTCCACGTCTGTTCTTATGGCGAGACGGATCGCCACAGGATTGTTTGAACACGTGGTAAAGTCATAACTTACTTCCTTGCATTTCTCAGATTCTATTCATCAATATGAGACTAATGGAAAAGAAAATCATCACACAACAAATGGAAACGTTCTACCGTTCTTCTATATGTACAAAATACATAAATGTTCAGCACAAACTTACCATTGTGTTCCCAAAAGAGCAACGCTAAAAGTAGCATCCCAGATGTGGGAGTCTCCTCCATGGCAACTTGCCTTTACCGGGGCCTCAATTAGCTGAGTGGCAGGACACATGGGAACCCCTTACCCAACTCCAGACAGGGCTCCCGGGACCGGAGCAGAGGGGAGCGAGTACAGCAGATCGTTTCTGTACAGTAAAGCCCATTACTGTTGGTCTGAGGTGTCACAAATATGCACAGTGCCTTTTCCCCAAGAGCACATCCAGAGACAAATATTATGAAGGGTGGAATTAGACGCAGCATGCTCCTTTAGTCTTGTTGCAGCTCCCAACACTTCTCAGCGTTAAAAATCCAGAGTAATGTGGATAATAATGAATACTTAACACAATTTAGGAACCCAATTGTTATTTCACGATTTAATTTGTTAACACTAAACAACTGTAATACTACTTGTCTCTTTCCAAAGTACACATCATGGTGATTTAGGTTTCTGAATCATTTTCTGACTGTTTTCAGTGATGCATGTAAACAAATGTGCATAATAATCCATTACAGAGAGCAGTTACCATTGCCAAACTTGTTCTGCCAAGGAAAACAAAAAAAGTACAAACCGTGTATTTGTGTGTCAATATGAAATTTTTAAGGATTTTAGAATAGTGCGTACTCTGTGCTTTACTGTCAGTCATAATGAAGTTGCGCTGTGTGATGCACAGTGGTGTTTAGTGGTGTGTCAACCAGAAAATCCTTCAGCAGCAGCAGCAACAGCAGGACCTGAACTTTAACTTGCGTTGTATTTCATTTCAAAAAGCTGTTAATCCAAAAAAAGACATAAAAATATTTGTTGCACATTTTCAAAGACATAAAAAAGCAGAGCTCTCAGTCTCCTACTGTTTGGTTGTTTTTTTTTTTTGCACATTCAATCAACTTTTCTTGTCTTTTTTTCCTCCCCATCTTTCACCCATTTTTGGGAAACTTTGGAAAACTGTATGCCATGCAGCTGTGGCAAAACGAAGGCACCTGCTCTGAATAAGATGACGTCTGTGGCCTCAGTGAGTCATCCAGATCCTTAAGAGCTGCTGGGGAAACTAGCTGACTGAATGACTGTACTACCCCCCTCCCCTCCCCGCAATCATCCAGCTGAACAACGGGCACAAAATGAGTGGTATTAAAACCCGGAGATAAGACAGTGGGCAACTCTTTTGTACATCTCTAGTCCTTTGACTTCCTTTGACTGAAGTGTGATTACCTGGGTGTAATACATAATACAGCTCTTGACGAGGCGACGACTTTAATCAAGCTTCAAAGGTAACTTTGTGGCGGTTACAGTCACAAAAAGAACATTGCAGTCTGTTTCTTTTTCTTTAAAGCAACACATCAGCCAGCCAGAGGGCTTTGTTTTACATGTCGACAGCCCTTCTATGGCATCAGGAGTGTTGAAATATGGGCTGCGGTGTAAGGTCAGTAACAACGTTACTTTATCAAAACAGAGTCAAAATTATTCATGACATGGATGCAGCATTCCTGTTCAATTTCCACTGCTCCTGTTTTCCTGCAACTGTTTTACGGTGGTATCTGTGGCAGTTTGGGTCAAGAGCAAATAGTCTCTTCTGCCAATCACAGGTCTATGATTGTGCTTTAGATGCTGACTGATTCAAAGCTGAATCTGTCATTTGAAACAGTAAAACTTAAAACCTCCCCAAAAAGATACAGACCCAACTTACAACTAAATCCAAGTTTGGATTTTGGAGGCATTAGATTCATCAGAGTGTGAAAGTCTGGTCACTCCATTATTCTGTTCAGTCAAAACATGGTTTTAAAAACACAACCCTTTCCTGGTCCCTTGACATAAATGCTTCAGTAGTCTGGTGTCTGACTTTTATTGCATCGCTCTGTCACTGTGCCCCTGTGGTTATGGGAAATCTGCTCCTGCTCCCAATTACCCAATCCTGTTCCAGTGGCAGGCGCCATTCGTTGTTTTCTATTGTGGGCAGTGGCAGAAGAACCGGTTGTGCCAGAACAGACTTATATTTTAATCAAAAATTGTCCAATTATACCAATTATGCTGTAAAAACACAGACATCAACCATCCTGAGATTTTGCTGTGAGCAGAATGTGGTTGGAGTGTTTGCAAAAAACAAACCAAAAAAAAACAAAAAACAGAGGACATGAATGATTTAATTTTTTCATTTAATATGCATAATGATCATTATCTAAGCCCAACAACAGCAAGGAATAATCACTCTTTTTTTCTTTCTGAATTCTTAGAGGTGTTACTACGCAGGGGCGCAATGGCGCTGAGGAACACTGATATTATGAGGATGTTTTCCAGGTTGCGACGACACAGAGTGGCTCTTGTTTGACTGCTGTCTCTTTTCATGCGTGGAATGATCAGTCACACCTGTAGTCACTGTAAAAGTGGTGGCTGTAAAGGGCATGTGATCTCAATAAAACACCAAACACCTGGGTCTGCTTAGTAACAAGTGTATACATGCATGTGTGTATGTGTGTGTGTGTGTGTGTGTGTGTGCATGTTATGCAGAGGGAATGAAAAGTGTGATTGTGTTGCTTTGTGGGAAAGTTTGCGCCCACCTTCACTTTGAAGACAGTGAAAACAAACGTGCAAATCTCAGATGTGAACATAATCCACCAACATTGCTGAATAAGCCTGCTTCTTTGCGGCTACTGTAGACTATTACCAGGTCCAGATGTTTTTTTATTATCTCTTTTTTTTTTTGGAGGAAGGAGGTAGTTAGTTTGATCTAAGCCACCACACTTTACAGCAGGTAGATTGTTTTGATTAAATCTTATCTTACACCGTGGTGTGACAGCTAAAGAAGGTTTTCAGTTTGAGTTTTGTAGTTTTGAATCTGTCTGAGTCTCTTTTGCACTGACTGCACTCTTTGTCCTTGGACCAAAGTGGAAGAAAACATTATACTAATTTTGTTAAAATGTTGCTTAACTTTGTTTTTTGTATTCATTCTGTGGGCTATAACAGATCACACACTGACTAGCAACAGCAGGGTTTTTAGTGAGAAATGGAGAGGTCTATCTACTGCCAACATGCCTTGCAAGTAACACACAGCCTTGAAATTCCTCCACTTCTGAAACACAGAAGCCTTAACTGTGTCTTTATGCAGCAATGTTAGGACTCCTGAGTTTTACTTTCACGGTTTACTCATATCGGAACAAAAAAATATATCCAGTACAGTTGTCAGATCCTTGTTCGGTGAAAATTTGTGAATATGTATTTGAGGGCACATTCCTGGATCATGGTTAACAGTAACAATTACTGACCCTTTATAAAAAACACAGAAAAAACTACTTGAAGACATTCAGTTTAGCAACACACACATGCATAGTGTGGGGTGTCATATGAAGTTGAACAGATTTTGGCAAATTTGTCTTTTAATGGATTAAAATCATCACTATTGATACCGATGAATAGTACTGAAACCCAAATTAATATTACTTCTCTGTCATAGAGAGTTTAGAACAAGCATCAGAAATAAAATTCACACTTAAAAGCATTAACTGAGAACAATTTGAAATGTATTTGAGCTGCCGAGCTTCAGCGATACAACAGGTTGTAGACTTTTAAGGCCTCAATCATCTTCTTTTCATAAATACATTTTAGTGATGTTCATTTATTTAAAAAACAAACACTTTTCTTATATAAATCTTTTGTTTACAAAAGTTCAGGCATGTACAACATTGAGCAAACCTGAATTACAGAACTGTGTCTTATCTTTTCTGCATTTACAAAACTGAATGAAATGTGGTCTCATACACATAATGGTGTGTGTCACATGTCTTGAAACCTTTGATAGCATGTCTCATCCTGTTTGGTTAGGCAACATTTTAGTAGATCATATTAACAGACATGAAAGTCAGATATGCAAAAGTCAAGCAAGCCAGCAGGACACATTTATCTGTCTTTTCAAATATCAGAGAATACAATGATATGATCTGTACTTCAGAGATTATACTCATTTGCAAACATCACACAACCTGCTGGGAAACATCAATTAACTGATGTCTATTATAGCTCAGCCAGCATCAAGTTCCTCTTAACCAGGAAGAACAAGCAAACATCAGTCATCTTTAGCATTTCACAGAGTGTCTAAACTGGAGTCTGATTACTTGAAATAAACTTCGGGATAACAAAACATTCTCTGGACTTTGTAATGTTGCTCTTGCACTAAAAATGATTGTTCCTACTTGTTCAAATTCTTACCAATATTAAAAAGAAAATCAATTTTTTGGGACCTGTGAAAGAACACCATGACACCAGGCAAAGCACAAAAGGCGTTAGTGTGTCTAACCTGATACCTTTCCCAAATTCATAAGTGCTTTCTCACTTTGCCAGACACACCACCCCTGCCAGCTGAAATAACAGTGTGTGTGTGTGCATGTGTGTGTGTGTGTGTGTATGTGTGTGTACCCACACTGGAATATGCATGTGCACATCACCCTCACACATCACACTCACCCTTTTTAAACCTCAGCCTTTGAGTCATTCGCACTGTCTCTGTGAACATTTTGTCAGATTTTACTGTACAGCAAGACGTTCAGTGACTGAACAGGGTGTGTGCTGTGTGTGTGTGTGTGTGTGTCTGTGTGTGTGCTGTGTGTGCTCATGTTTTTATGTGTTTCAATGAAAGCAGGAAGAGCTATTGCATATGTGTTTACCAAAATGTGTGTGTGTGTGTGTGTGTGTGTGTGTGCGTGTGTGTGTATGTGTGTGTGTGTGTGTGTGTGCGTGTGTGTGTGAAGACAGCATATTTTACAATACAAATGAACACTGCAAGTAGAAAAAAAGGCAAATCTAGAAGAGTGCAGCTGAAATCTCTATGCTTTTAACTAATGAATCATTATTATATGCATCTGTATGGTGGAGACTGACGGGAACTGCACATTTATTGCGGTTGGAGATTCTCTCAACACTTGATGAGAAATGCTGATCAGGTTTGTCGGGTCACACCCGTCTGGTTGACAATGCCAAAGCTTTCTAATTTTATCACATCACTAAAATTATAGCTTTGCATCCACATTACGCCTTCTTTACTGAACTTGAACTTATTTTATGTCATCGTAGCTGCAGTTTGAACATGTTAGAAAGCAAATCCTCAATGGAGTAGACATATATTGCTATATAAGGTGCAGAGGTGGTGTGAAAAGTTTGTTAAACTCTGAACAACTATATAATTTCATGAGATTTTTGTGTTTTAACATAGTGCATAATATTCTGTACAAAGTATATTAAAGGCCTGATGTGCTGGATGTGAACGTTTCTGACTCCATGACTCCCTATAGGTATCACAAAAGACAGCAAAGCATGTCGCTAACCCCCTCTCCACATCCTACCCCGAGGTACTGAAAGTTTTTATCTACACTATGTGGCTCTAGGAGGATGAATCATAAAAACTTTGTTTCTTGACTTCTTGACATTTCCTCTAGCAGCAGGTCCAATTTTTCACTTTTCCAGTGAAATATCTCAAGATATATTAGATGGATTAGCACAGAGAGTTTTATATTCATGGTTACCTGGATGATGTGTCAGAATCATTTTATTTTCCTCTAGCACGGCCATGAGATTCACTGTTATGGTTTGTGTAATCAATTTGTGATCGACATGTTATTGAAATGTATGTACATAGTCTATACAGACAAGACATAAGCCACCTCATTTTATTTCCATCACAATG
This sequence comes from Euthynnus affinis, assembly GCA_029490765.1. NCBI lineage: Eukaryota > Metazoa > Chordata > Actinopteri > Scombriformes > Scombridae > Euthynnus > Euthynnus affinis. The sequence continues at coordinate 18,250,263 of CM055839.1, forward strand.
GAGCCATATGTAGATCATGTATGACCATGTAGGCATCATGTTCTCTCTGTGAAGTTGTGATGTAATCCGTATTATTATTTAACCTTCTGTGTTGATTTTATGGACAGATTACATTTTTTTAACTCACACTGTTCTGTACTAAAGAAGGGAGACATGAAGGACAGCAGTACAATGTGAACAAACTCTGCTTCTTGCCAGTGGCAGGTGTCCTGGGAGTCTTTGACCTCAGGTGTGAAACGTCACTCCCGGGGGGGTCGGTGTGCATCAGCGGTTTCCCATGCAGCAGATGGCAAACCATAGACAATGAGTGGATGAGACAGATGAGCCAGGTAAAGAAGAAGGAGGGGCTCAAATGGGTTAATCTCTTACTGCTGTTGGAGGAGCGACTTGAAACCTAAAGGAGAGGACAAAAATGCATTAGTGGGGGGAGGGTGTGGGGGTGGGGGTGGGTGTTAAGTGTTATTATATAGTATGTACTCATCACAGGAGTTGAATTTACAAGATTTATATTTTGTTTAAGTACAAGGTTTGTCGGATTTTAGGGAATTATGTAATAATCAGATGATACAGGGTTTTTGTAAATCTCAGATTCATGGAACTGAGGCATGATGTAAAGATTCAGCACCACCTGTTCTGACCCACAGTAACCCCTCCCCCTCCTGTTAGGTACTTTCATTCAGGGAGTAGCTTAGCAATTTAGGTAAATAGGCTTACTTGTCAGACTCATCTGCTTTGCAATCCACCATCAGTAGTGCGCTTTCTCACAGTTATGCAAACACTTAAGTTACTTAGATTTGCTGTCATTCAGCTTGGTAGCAAGTGTGCTGGGCTGTAAGATACATAATAAAACAGATAACAGGTCTACCAAGATGTGGGTTCAGTATCAGCTGTGTGTTCACGACTGGGCCTCAACCAGCAAGACAAGGGAAAGTTGGACAGACTGTCAAAAATTACGATAACTAAGCCCATTAACTCCTCAGGATAAGCATCTTTCCTGCCAAGGATTATTAGCAAACTGACCCACATTATGATTGTTGTTGAATTTTTTTGTTTCACTTAATTTCTCTCTCTTTTTTTGCCTTTTAAGTCCTCAAACGGATAACCAGCCATTTATCATTTGATTAGTGTAAATATCTAAAAAAAAAAAACAAACAAACAAACAAAAAAAACTGATATTTGCAGAAACTATATTTCTAATTGTTTTTTTTTTTTAATTTTATTTCATTAGCTAAGTACTCATTATGACTGATCTCTTAGACCTACAGTAAAAACAGTTCAACTGAATAGACAGTTTATTCATTCCTTTCATTCCTTCTGTGAGTCTCTTGTGATAAAAAAAGAGGTGTTTATTATCAGTATCAACAATCATTTGTTTGTACAGCAATTCACAATTTACATCTTGGCAAGTAGTGTAGTAATACATGTAAAATCACATTTTATTTTCTGGCACACACACCACCAAAGCTGGACTCCCTTAAAAATGCCAAGAAATTTCTCTAACATCCAATAAAATGATATCTGACAGATGTCCCTGCTTGGAGAGAAGATGTTTGCAAACAAATTATCTTATTCATCACATTCGTGGGGTGCCGAAGCTGACCTGGCATGTTTATGATAGTTGTCATGTTCACCACAGACTGCTTTGGAAATGTTGACCGGCTTGTTAGGTCAGGCCTTGGGCTAGTTAACTGCTAATAAAGTCACTTCAAAGCAGAGCATGCACAATGTAGTGACACATTTCCCATCATGTAATCATTTATATGCATCTAAAACAAGCATTTATTGCAACTTGCAGGTTTTTGCACTTGGAGATTTAGACAGCTTGAAGGAGGAGGACCACACACAGACTTGCTTGTTTCATCAACTTCCTCTTTATTCAAACAGCATTGTGCTGAATCAAAGCCTGTTTCAGCTTACGCCTTCATCAGGAGCCAAACAGGAATAATGGGTTGAAAACCATTTTTTCTACATTTTCAAACATCACACAAGGCATCCTATAGGTTAATTATATCATTCAGTAATCCAGCCATCATCTGTTTCACCTGTATTATTACCTGTGTTTGCTTTACACACTGTGGCACCTTGTTGTGAGTAAATCAAAACAAATCAATCCAGATGAAAGGACAAACAAAAAATCAAACTCCAGTGTAATTTTCAACAAATTGTATCAAAGCTAAATAATAACAGGAAACACCTCAAGTCTATCTCTGCACTTATGGGTACTGAAATCTGAATGTTCAATTGTCGTATTGTCTTTCCCACATAAATCAAGCCACATGGACATTTCAGCATGTAAACAACCCCATTGGTGGCGCAAGTAATGTGTCCCTTTACATTACAGGTCTGTCCTGAATGGGGATGTCTGAACTCTTTAATGCATGTTGTGTTATCACAGTGAGCACATGAATCACAAGGAGAATTCAGGTTATCATGGACTTCAGGGCTGCTTCTCAAATCTGAAGAGACTTGGAGATTTAGATTAATGACCTGCTTCTATCCAAACTTACACCATGAGTCCTCCATCTTTGCTGTGGAAAGTATGGATTTCAGCTTAGAGCACCCCTGGGAGGTGCTTTATGGTGTGCATGAATTAATATTGCAGGCTAAAAATGTTGGAATACTATTGTATAAACACACCCATAACATATGTGGGTGGGTGGAGTTTGAGTTTTACAGGCTTTATCCTCCATTATATCTCCTTGCAAGTTTACCATTTTCTCAAGGAACTGTAATACTGTCTTTTTAAATTTAAAGCAAATTGATTTTTTTTTTGGCAGTCTTGCAGTTAGCGGAATAAGCACATGGCAAACAATTGAATACCCCTCCCCTCCTCCTCTCCTTCCAAGCATGTAGGTGAATCTGTGGTGGTCGCAAACCTCGCGAAAAATGCAAAAGGCCGTCTTTAGAGCCAGTATTTGTGCTTTGTGGAAGAGGATCCGTCCCTTATTTAGATATAAAGGCTCATTCTAAGGTAACCAAAACAAACCAATTTTTATTTTCAGGTGATTATACACGAATTAAAACATACTCATAAATATCATATTCCATTTCTGCCAAGTCAATTCTGCTAAATTCTACACACTGCACCTTTAATATTAAAGAAGGCGCACACAAATTCAACAATAGTCCTACAGACGGCGTGACTGGGACCAAAAAAGAGCAACCAACTATGAAAAGAATAAATAAAAACATGTCATAATGAGGATGTGGTAATTACATATTGTGTGTGTGTATGTATAAATATATATATATAGTATAACTATAAATACAGTTGTCTTTGCTGAGCTCCGCCCACACGGTGACGTAGAGGCAGAGTGTTGAGCTGAGGGCTGAGAGAGGAAAGCTGCTTTAATTGCGGGGCAGAGAGAAAAGCCAGCGATGGCTTCGCTCAGGCAGGAGCACCACTATGGGCTCTCCTGTGGAAAAAATAACAAAAACAGCCCCAACAGGACGCTGTACCATGTCAAGCTCACGGACACGGCTATCAGAGCGCTGGAGGCTTACCAAAACATCAAGGTACCGTGATGAACACACAAGCAACACTTGTCAAAGTTGTCGCCCGTGCTTCTCCTGTTTTTCTAATTTGTTGAACTGTTAACATTTGGTTAAATTACTGCTCCGTTGTGTCTATTTTTTAAGCGTTTTGTATTTCTATAACGTTTGGTCTGTCTTTAAATAAATAAATAAATAAACAAATAAATGAGAATCGCTCAAGCAAGTTCACAGTTATTCTAACTGCGTTACCCCCTGAGTCAGTTATTGGCTGCATTGCTGCATCGCATACCGGGACGTGAAGGCTGTGATTGTCGGGAAAGACTAACCCGTCAGCTATATGCTGGGAAACCTTCCATGTGCTTCAAAGTGAAGTGTGTGTGTGTGAGAGAGAGAGAGAGAGAGAGAGTGTGTGTGTTAGAGAGAGAGCGAGAGAGAGAGAGAGAGAGAAAGCAGTCTGCCTGGTTATCTAATTGACAAGTTGGCTAGTTTGTCTCATAATGAGCTCCAGTAGTGGAGACCATTAGCAGCACACAAGCGTTTAAGATGTGTAACTTTACATTAAAGCACAATTATGTTTAGATTACAGACTTCCCTGAATATGTGCAACTATAACACAACCAATCCCTTTCTTTTCTTTAAGATTTAATCTGTCTTTCTTCCTCCTCAGGGATCTTTACCAAGTGAACCATCCATTTGTTTCAAAGGAAACCAAGGGGTAAGTTTTTGCTACAAATTCAGTTTATTGTGCACATTAAGTGTAATCTTGTTATAAATCCAATCAAACAGTAAAGAACTGGCAGCTTAAGTTTCAGGTGGCTTAATCACTTTTGTTATTTAACTCGTCTGCATCCCACAAGGCTTTATCTTATTTCTTTAAGTGGATTAAACCATTATCAGATGATGAAACAGTACTTTTGTTAAGAAGTAATCTTATTACTTTTATTTTGCAAATTTCTTCAAATAAAGGTGTATGCCATGTTTGCTTTTAATTTTAAAAGAAGCGTTTGTTCATCACCAATGGCTGTTGGCTCACATGGCTCACCGTATACTGTATAGTGCACCAGCAGGAACGCTCAGATGGGAGCTTATAGCTGGTTGTCTCCAGCAGATAGGAGGCATGCAGGTTACTGGGTCAGGCTGGTGACTGTGGAGAAGCTTTGTTAGGTCAGTGAGCGGCGCTGGGAAAAGGATAGGAGGGAGGGAGGGAGGGAGAAGTGCACACACACACACACACACACACACACACACACACTGACAAAGCCAGAGTCAACAGTAGAGAGAGAATTTATAAGTCAAGCGAGGAGTCTTCAGTGACGCAGATTAGCCTTGTGCACCTTGTTCTCCTGTAGGAAAATACACTTTAATACTATGTGTGTGTGTATGTGTGTAATTAACTAAGACATTACTACATCAGCAGTGTTCTCGAGCTTTTGAATTTGAACCTTAATCTTTAGTATGTAGCCTGAACTATGCGTGTTTAGACTGAAGTGAAGAGCAGCAGTGTCCTTGGGGAATAGTTTACTTTCAGTCAATGCTAATTGCACAGGCTTGGAAAGAGTTGCAACCCCCTTCCTGTCTTGACAAGACGAGCTGAGTTGTAGTGAGTTTTTGTAAGGGGGCTTCTGTGGTTAAGAGAGTGGTCTCAAGTGTGTGTGAGATAGCGGAGTGTGTGTTCCTTTTACCTTGTCTGAATTTTAGTCTTAACTTTGTTGCACCTGAAAAATATTTTTTTCCAAATTTTTCAGCATTCTTTATATTTCTCTCCAGTCAAATTCATTTTTACTTCTTGTTCATTGTTAATACTTTTATTATGGTCTGGTTGTTGGCACTCTCTGATTATTCCAGGAAGTTTCTATAACATGTCCAAACTAGCTCCTGCACAAACTGTTATGGATACCACAGGATTGAGAAGCAGTACTCCGCTTGAGGGTCAGGTGTTGGAGGTCAGCTGTTTTTTTTTTTTTGGTCTGGCTCTGTAGATCCCGACTGCAACTCCAACGAGGCAAAGGGCGTCGACAGGAATATGTCTGGCATTAAATTAGAAGAAAAGCTGCAGATCTAATCCACAGCTTCAGGTCTTTAGTCTACACACACTAAGCTGCGGGACAGAGTTTGTGCAGAGAAAGTAGTTGGTTGGCCATAAAACTCGGCTGGATGCTTGGATTCAGCCCATTTGATTGGAGAAATAAATGTAGCTGTAAAACAAAGTGTTTTGAAATAGAAATCTAGTTTACCAAGGACAGACAGTTTGCTGTTTTTGTCTTGTACCCAAAGCAGGAGGGGAAAAGCTTTTAAAACAAAAGGAGGGAATTAAACAGATTTTGCATCACATTGATTTATATGTTGTTCTTCGATACTGACATATAAAACATGTTGGGTGACCTGTGTGAGGCCTTGGTCTGTTTGTAAGGTTTTACTTCATGACAGTTCATTTTTGGACCTATGGCGTCATTGTGATGGCCGAGGGATTGCAATTTCACACCCCTCACTATATGTGGCACTGAAGTTATTAACCAAATGATTGTTTAGAGGTAATTACAGGAGCTATAATGCTCTTGATTACAGCGTGAGGCATCATGCCTTCAGTTTGCATTAGCTTTCCCTGTCTGTCTGACTCAGACGTTCATGAATATGTGTTTGTGTGTATATGTGTGTGTGTGTGTGTTGTTGGCACACTTTAGTTACAGTAATAGCCAGGCAGATGACATGAACTCTGGCTTGCTAATTTTCCTGTCGCATTCCCAGGTTGTAGTCCCACATTTTCTGTGTGTGTAATTTTTAAAAAGAGAGAACACACACACCCTGGATGCTGATGTGTGACTGATATACTGAATTCTGTGCATGTAGGCATGCGTTTTTATGTGTTAAGTGTTTTAAATTTGCATGCTATCACATGGGTGTGGATCTGGTTGGTTTTTTTATTCGTTTGTGTGTGTTTATGCAGTGTCCTGTGTGGCCCTAAAGGCATGATTTATTCATGTCCCACCTCCTTTTTCCTGTCCTGCCCCCTCTGCCCATTGTGCAGCAGTCTTTAGCCTGGCAGGACCAGAGTGGATCCCCTGAGGACCCTCTATGTGTGGTGTGTGTGTTTGTTTATTTGGTTTGTCTGTGCCTACGAAGAGAATGAGTGAATATTGGGCGCTTTCTATGTGGTTGTGTGAGTGAGTGTGTCGGTTTTTTGTCTGTCTGTCTGTGTGTTTGTGTGTGTGTGTGTTTAGGCTGTCTATGCTCAGATCCCCAGAGTCCCCCCCGATTGTATGTTGTCTCCGCTGATTTGAATAACAATGAGCAGGGGAATGCAGCCTGTGTGTTGTCACCCTGCTTGGATCACCCAAAATGAATTGAGTTTTTCAGCCTAACACATTACAGTCAGTCCAGATGTGCTGTGGCCTGCCCTGAGGGTTTGTTTGTGCCCAACATGATAGAAGCTTCCCTGCTGTGGATCTAATGGAGTGGAGACTAAAATGGAGAGAGCTGCAAACAACTTCTGTTGTACACATAGTTATTCAACCATAACCAAAGTTTTAGAGTTTAGACTTTTATCTGGCCTGTTTTTTATATGAAGATAAATTATGTTTTGGTATGAGTACAGAAAAAGCTGAATAATCAAAGTCATAGATATCAAAGCTGTCAGTAATTTGAGCATAAATCATTTTGAAACCTGAAATTAAAAAGTATTTAACAGCATGTGAAAAGATGTAGGGCAATTAAGAATGTAAGCATGTGTATATTTTAGCATTGCAAAAGAGCTTTCACTGCATTTCAGTAAGCTCCTCAGTATACTGTATATGTTGTGTGTGTCACTTGTGATAAATGTGTGTTGTTTTCTCTCAGATCACGTTAATCAGCGAGTGCCCACAAAGGGAAAATTGTTGAGGGATTATGATGTTTTAAACACTGGTGGTTATAGCTTGCTACTTTTCATTCTAAAAAGCCGAGAATGAAAATCTTGCGTGCACCGACCGGATTACATGTTTATTTAGCGAACGTGTGAGCGCAAGACGGAGACAAGCGCCCTCAGAGATCCAGCTGCAGTACTGGAAAATGCGCTCTCTGTCTGATTAAGCCGCTTGAAGATATGGAGCACATCTTGGCTCGCCGAGGAACGTGTCCCGTCTAATTCCCTCCCTCATGTGAAAATCCACACCATAAGCTAATGAGGCATAAAAGGGCACTTGTTTTCCCCGCACATGTGTCATGGTATGGCCCTACATGTCTTGAAAGATAGCATTCTGTGTAAGATCCCACCTTGCTTCGGGGGATAGAAGGAGGGGGCTTTTGTCGGGGCACAGTGACCCACAATTTGTTGAAGTTGACAGTTTGGCCCTCAGGCACCTGCCAGAGACGTATCATTCTTGGCATTGGAGGGGGAAACCTCAGGGGATGCTTGTGGCACAGCCTCCCCCCCCCCCTCCATCCACCATCCTCCTTCTATACCCAACTTCTTCTCCTCCAGTACAGGAGCTCGCAGCTCTGGCAGCAGCTCTGGCCCTCTGTGAAATTGCAAATGAAAAGGAGTGGAAGGTGATTACAGGCTCGGGCTTGATTACATGCACTGTCTCCCACTGAAGGCAGCCACATTAATCACCTAGTGCCAGAATGTGGAGCTCAGCTAGAGAGAAGACACTGCGTTGCTCGAAGCGTCCACTAATTGACTGTGGGATCATAAAAAACACGCAAAATCCCCTGTTTCTGTCTTTGTATGTTCAGCATTCCCGTCCCTCTCTCTTCCACTCGGGCCAGAGACACAGACACACATTGTGTTTGGTATCGCTGTCCTACATTGTGGTGGGGGTTCGTCTTAAATGGCATGTGTCAACTTGTGGCCCTGGGAACGATTCTGCTCTTTTGTTTGTGATGAGATGATGAGAAGTAGTGTTTACTGAAGTGTGGTGAGGATGAGGGTGGTGGCTGGCTGGTTGGTTGGCTGGCTGGCTGGCTGGCTGTCTGTCTGAGTGTGTGTGTGTGTGTGTGTGTGTGTGTGTGTGTGTGTGTGTGTGTGTGTGTGTGTGTGTCTGTCTCTGTGTGTGTCTCTAAGCCAGTGGCGAAGATGTTTGGCTGATAGCTCGACTTTGGCCTTTCTCCCTCCTCAGGCTTATGAGTGGCAGTAATGCTGATTACACCCCGGTGAGAGGAGCTGGAGCTGAGCCTCTCTTTGCTCACGCTGGATTAACACAGACACACACACACACACACATGCACCGAGTTTGCATTAGCACCCAGCCCAGAGTGACTTGCCTCCTGCTGTTAGCAGACAGCGGTGGTGGCGACAGGTTTCACTCCCTCCTTCTCCTCCTACTGCACCTCCTCCCTCTCCTCCTATCAACCAGAAAGGGGAAGCAGTGCCATGGCATCCCACTCTGGAGCCGAGGAGGCCAGAACAAAAGACAGCCTGTTTTCAGAAGGCCATTACTCAGACTGCAGAGGATGTGGAAACAATAGGCTGCATGAGATCTACACCCAGACCCCACATTCAACCAAAAGCTAGCAGGAAACATAAGCCCTGTGCACCGACAGCAGTCTCTCACAGTTTTTGTTCAATTGACTTTATAGTTTGATAAAGCCAGGAAAATTAGCCTTTCCCGTCCATGTCTCAAATGTGTGGACACATTTATGACAGTTCAGATTTTGACTCATTTCAACTCATTTTGACTCGGTCAAAACCTAAAGTGCTGAATGTTTTAGAAATGGCAGCATTATACTTTTCAGTGTTACATGGCAACAGCTGGGAAGCATTTCTCAGGAGAAAATTTTAAATCATATGTAGGGTGATCTCATTCAGTGGGTGTACATGCACACGAATAATTAGATTTTAACCAGAATACTCCGGTTATTGCAACTGTCATATGAATAAATCAACTTGGTGAAAATTGAAGTAAGTGTAACCTGGTTAAATATTAACCAATTAAGTGATTTTTTTGTCAATCTGTCTAAGCAATGTGTTTCTTGAGGGTTACCACACAGCAACAACAACAAACAACTCATGTGTTGTTATTACCTTAATTTGGTTATTGACAATAATGGCGGTGTCAGTGCTGTAAGTCAGTATGAAGAAAAGCATAATTATCATCTCATCTTATATTGTTTAATCTTACACAGAAGAAATCGTCAGAAATATTGTATTTATTGAGTCTGATTTCAGACCTCTGAATCAGTGTGCAAAGTAGAGATTTGATATAATAGTGTCCTATTATCAGGCTAGTTTTTAGTGGGTAGATTTAAACTGAACTGATGGCAAAAAAAAGTTTGCAGAGAAATACTTTCATTTGATTGTAAATGGAGTAAATGCTGTCTATGGAGTTCAAGAGCAGACGTGGCATGCATAGTAAAACCCTGCCCAAAATCATTACTGATTTGCTTTTTTTTGATCCTGCTCCCCCTGTGTCAAAAACCGTTAACACCATAAACTCAGACCCACAAGCAGGCATATTGTTGCAGAATTAAGTCTAAACACACAATCGCAGATCACAGATATCACTGCCCATACAAGTATTTCTGGTTTTCTTACAGAGGTACCTTTCAGCACAAATCACCCCAAAGAGCCCAGGAAACTGCAAGTAACGACTCACCAAGTCTTAAATCTGCTGCTGCAGTGTTCCCTTACATAAGCTAATGGGGTGAAAAGTTGAAATGTCCTCACATTTATTCAGCTAAATTATAACATGATTAATATAGCATGATCATGCACAAACATTTTGGAGGCCTTAGGGAACAGATGTATGCTGATTTATGTGTGTGTGAAATGGAGGGAGTGTCCTGCTCAGTTCAGTCAGTATATAGAGAAATAGGAAGTCAGAAAGTGACATTCAAGTGAAGTTAATACAAGAAGATCCTGTTGGTTTTGTTTGGTTTTGGTTTTGCATTTCACCTGTGAGCTATGGATACTGTTTAAGGTGGTGCGCTGATGCACCCACACAGGTGTTTTCACTTAATTAGACAGATTAAACTTCTTCTCAGGAGTGTGTGGATACACACAGATCATGATTGATTGGCGTCTCTTTACGTTTAAAACGTTTAGCGTTTAAAACTGTTAATTTTTGCTCAGTGCACCACCAACAGCTGCATATGCAGACTTCAGTCTAACTAATTTTCCTTTTTCTCTGAAGGCTGGTGTTGATGGAAATTACAAAATGTGAAAGGAGCGAAGTTAAAAGTGTAGTGAAGTTTGCAGATGAAGAAAACAGATGAACAGACGGGCCTCCGCCAAGAGTAATGCCTTCGAGAGAGAGTTTTGTGAAGAGACAGACAGACAGAGAGACGTGCAGGCAGACTGACAGACCAACGTAGCACAGAAAAGAGTTGGGAGAGTTGTTCTTTACTGCACTAATTAAAATGAAAATAGGGAATGTGTAGAGGGGGACGGGGGTAGGTTGAGGCTTGTCTGGAAGTGAATGGGTGAAGTGGGTAAGCATCAGGGGCCACGGTTTGGGTTAAAACAATGAATCATATGTGGAAACAGTTGTCAGTTTCAGGCTCGTCTTGGTTTGCCCCTTCGCCTTTTGGCCTCTGGGGTCACTGAGCATTACTGAGGTCATACGTCACTCCTAAGTGCTGGCCAGCTTTTATTACATTAGTTTCATTAGAATGGACTCTTGCTAGTACGTGTATTTACAATTAACCATCTTGATAACTTTGTCTACGCTTGATGATTTGTTTTGTTGTCCCAGTTTTCTTTTATTTGATAATTGCAAAGATCAGGAGCAGCCCACAGATTCCCTGAATATTTTACTTGAAAGGAAGACAATAAATATTTCATTATGCATGGTCAGTTGAATTCTTTAAGAGACAAGTCCTTTGTAATAGCGCCTCTCTGGGTTTGAATTGCCATGTGTGGCTCTCACGAGAACGCGCTTTGGTGCGGGCCCCAGCAGCTGGGAACGAGAGTGCTTGTTGTAGTTTGCACAGTGGGGATCTAGAAGTCTGCCGTGGAGGTCATATGAGCAGCCATCTCTGGCTAAATGCCAGCGAGTGCTCCTCAGTGCACTCGCTGGGCATTTGTAACAGCAGCACACATCAATCCAGTGAATACAGAGTCCATAAATAATTAATTGTTACTGTGGAAGGAGATTTGAGGAAATGTCCTCTGATGATCCCCTCACTGACAGAAACATGTTTTTGTCTTTTGAATTCTTGAGAGTGGCACAGGCTTCTCTTGATAAGTATAACAATTCAGTTATAACTTATTGAAAACATTTCTACCTAGATGTATACTGTATCCACAGATGATGTGTGAGACGTGTGAACTTAAAGGCTTTCCAGCACTGACAAAAACTAATGTTACAAAAAAAAAGCATTCCTGTGCAACCTTGTGCTTGGAGTTAGTGTAAACTCAGAGAGGATTTCAAGGTTGAGTTTAAACAAGTCCAGTATCGTTTTATGACTTTGTCTTGCTGAGTTCTTACATTTTATAAATAAGCTCCCACTATGTTCATGTGAAGTGGCATTTGTCCAGATCGTTACTTTTCTAATACCTCCCAGGAAATACTAATCACACTTAATGTGAAAGTTGGATTTGACTGGAAGTGGAGCTCAAAACAAGCAACAAAGCTCTATTTGAGTAATCCACATGAGCAGCATTTGCCAGGTAGACAGTGAACCTTTCATTTATCTACTTTGTTGACTCAACAGCCAAATGGTCACCAAAACTTTAGACCCTGGATCTTTTTCATAGGCTTTTGTGTGTGTTTTTTTGTTGCACTAACAATTCTTATCATTATAGACAGAGATGGCATAAATTTTAAGTCTTCCAATTGTTTGTTTTCTCCGAACAGGAGTCCAAATCCTAGAGATAGCTTATTCACTGTAAAATGGCATGAAACTAAAAAGACAGTAAATCATGATATTTGATATGAGGGAATGAGATAATATTTGCAAGTTTTGCAAAAATGGGGGAATGTAAATCAAATATTCACCCTCCATTTAGCTCTGTTTTGGTCTCTACCATTTCCTGGGGGAAATAGCTGGCTCTTTAGCTGCTAAATGGTAACTTTGCTAACTTCAGCTAACTTTGTGTGCTAGGACTGTCAACGAATATTCTAAATTGGATTATAGAATCGAATTGTAAAAAGAACAATAGACATTTGATTGTGAAAATGAATATTCAACTATGAAAAAAAGAACAGCACTATTTCAGCTGTCTGCCTTGCAAGTTCTTTTGTGGGCCTTGGCCGGAGTCACACAATCTCACTTTCATTGATTGAAAATGAAATGAAGGTCAAGCTGAAATGAGCAAATAATTCAACAACAACGGTGTGATAATGATGGCAGAGAGTTCACAACCCAACTCAGCCACAGAGAGAGAGTGATTCTACTCCAAGTGATCTAAAAAGCCCCAAAATACTTTGGTACCTTTTCCATTACTTATAAGCAACTTTAAAAGATCACTTGATTTTCAAAATTGTTTGATTAATTTTTCTGTTGGATGAAGTAATTGATTGATTAGAAAATCATTTTAGTTGGCAAATAACTAAAATATGAACTGTTATTTTTTGACAACTAATAATTTGATATTTTGTTAATCAGAGGGGGGAGATTGCTTGAACAGATTTGTAGGTGTTAGATACTTTTACTGACAAAGATGAGCAAGCAGTTAGTGTTTGCTCAGACAGCTGTATTTATACCACTGTCACCAAAGTGGCTGTTTAAATAACAAGACTTTAAATGCTTAGTTAATGGGTATGACTAAGTAGAAAAAGTAGAAAAGAAAATGTGTATATGATCTTGAAATGAAAAAAAAAAACTTTCTCATGGTTAGAAATAATCCTCTCCAGTGTGATGATCACCACACGTTTTTTGACCTCTGTCTCGCACAAACAGTGACACATCCAGGATTAACCTACAGGCTGTAAGAGTGTATCATTGAAAGGCTACCCACGGGCGAATATTACATAATCCAGACCAAGACACGCATTAAAATGTCAAACACTGAGGAGATCCACCTGCGCAGCGACATGCAATCTGGTATATATCTTTCAGCGCTATCAGAGCTCAGCTGTATATAGTTTGTATAAATTCCTGCAATGAAAGCCTGCGTGTAAAGACATGTGGAGTGGGCTGATAAGAGAATAGAGCCAATGTCTGTGTTGCTTTGTTGCACATTTACGTAAAAACATTTGAAGTGACTTTTGAAAAAGAACAGAGAAGCAGTTGGCCAACCTGCTTAATGTGTGGGCTGAGCAGCGTTCATAAAACTTACTTCAGACTGAGTTCACAACCTTTTTAAAACATTAATTCATTCAACTTATGTGCAGATCACCTGTGTAAGCAGAAATTGAGTTTTAAAATGTTTTGAAATGTAGAGTAGGGGTCAAGAACCTCACAATTCCTATTAAAATGTTATTTGACTCCTACATTTACAGTTTTTCTTGTGTATAGTGGATGTCACAATCCTCACAACCTAAATGCAGTTTCAATCATGCAATTAAAGTTGGAAAAATGTTTCATCATAAGAATTATAATTATCTCATTAACAAATAACTGTAATTATTTAAATGCAGCAAGTTGAGAACTGTTGCTAGGGGGTGCTTTGATTCATTGGTAGAGAGACATTATGAGCCATTACATGAATTAGCTGTTACAATTAGTACCAGAATAAATTAGGCAATGTTACTGAAAGGCCAAAGAAAGCACTTGAGGGAATGTTGGGTGAAGAATTAGTAATAGTAGCCTCAGTCACTGACAAGTTGTCATCCTTAAACCTGCATTACCAGATATTTGACTACTTGGGGTCAGTAGATATAAAATAAGCTCACGATAACACCATGCTGACATATTATCACCTTTTAAATTGATATGGAAAACTTGTTAGCAAACAAGTTTGCTTATTTGCTCATCTAGCTGATACGGTCCAACATTTGCATTCATTCAGAGAAGTGTGTCTGGCCATCTGATCAATGTAAGCCTAGTAATCACTCTCATTTTTAGCTCTGACTTTGATGAAAATATCTGGTTCTTAAGCTGCTAAATGCTCCACTACTTTCACAAGCTAGTTGTCTGTCTGTCTTGGTGCTGACTAGATAGAATACAGTGGGTTTGACAGAGCTTTTTTGCTGAAAAATCTGCCTTTTGCCACTAAAAATGATGCTGCAAGATTGAACCAGTCAAGTTGCTGTCTGTATAACCAAAACAATGAGCTCAAAGATATTAAAACACTACATAGAGCTGAGGTTAACTGCAGCGTCAGGTGATAATAATCTGGTGGTTCGTAATTACCAGCAACACCTTTCACATAAGGCTTAGTAATTTGATTGTTTGTTAATATAGCAAGAATCTTACTTCATTTAAACCACGACTTTACTTGGTAACACTTTATGTTAAGGGTACGTACCCTCTTCATAAAGTGTTACCACATATTTTTACTGTTCAATATTCCAAAATACTGTAAATTTGAGATTATACTGCCCAGCAGCTGTAGACTCCTTGGATGCCAGTGTCACGTGCACACATCCAGGTGGGAAAATCTGAGCAAGGACTGGACATGATTGGCCAAGTGTGTTTGGGAAAATAAGAGACCAGAACCGAGCCATGTGGGAGCACAAGAGCACAATAGGAGAAAGGAGAGGAAATCCCCCGTGATACCTTAACACTTAAAGCCGCTTCCCACCAAAAAAGGATGGCACAGCTGCCTGTAGCATGAAGAATGGGATTGTTGTGAAATTGCTGACCCCCCACCCTCCTCTCCCGCCACAGTTAGGAGGCAGTGAAGGATACGTGTGGTGACAGTGTGGAGCTCCTCTGCACGGGGACGTTTCACTCTGTCATTTTTCTTGTTGTCTTAACTGTAGCTCCTGACTAGCTCGAGCCTCTTTCTCTGTTCAGTCTTATTCTCACGCATGTGCCCTCAAAAAACTCTTTCATGTACTCTTAAATAGCTGCAAATTTTCCATAAAGTGAAATTAAAATACCAATGAAGTAACTTTAAGAGTCCTGGGAGACTCAACTGATCTGAATGTGAAAGCTCTGAATAAAGTATTTCAGAATCCTGCTTTCATAGACGTGCAATTACATGTTTTTCAGTGGTCAAATCAGTGTAGATCCTTTTTTCTGATCTTCATTTTTCCTGATCTGTTATTATATGTCTCTCTGTGTGTTCGTGTATGCATTTGTCTGCCCTGGAGGTTGCAGCCTTGGCTCTGCTGCGCTCCACTGAGTCTGCCAGGAGATCTCATGGACGCCTCAGTGGAGCGGACTCTTAAAAACACTGTTTACCCAAGGAGATTTATTTAAAGTTACAGAGCGGCACAAAGTCTCACTCTAGACCATTTTGTGTGTGTGTGTGTGTGTGCGTGCACGTTAGGTATTTAAACGTGTGTGCTCACATGCAATGCCTTGCTGTGAAAACAAAGATGGAGCAAGTGCTGGATTGCTATTTCCCAATCTTTTCTTGAAGGCATAGATGACCTTATAATTTCATTTCAATACAATATGTCTCCACAGCTCATCAGTCATAATCCAAGTGCTTAGTTTGTTGTTCTCTACTACCACTCTACTCAGTGACAATGATTAGAGCATGCGTGCACCCCACTGACAGAAGACTCAAAAGCATGACATGAGATGAGACACTCATCATTGAAGAACAGACAATGGGGGGAGGTTTTTTTAAATGTAATTCTGTTGTTTATTTGTGTTATGTATGAAAACACTGATGTAGACTTGAATGTAGTGGGTGGTCAGACTCAAACCTGCCCAGTGTTAAAACATTATAAGGGTGGGGGTGTGTTGTTTGGGGTACTGGTGAGTCAATGAAATAAGATCCAGGAAGTCCAGTTGGAGTTACAGATAGAATATATATATATATTTATCAGCAGCGAAAATACTGCAAAACTGTTTGTGAGACTCACAGACAGGATTTTACGTCTCTGGAAAGTTATCAAAGCGGCAAATGTTTTATCTTTTGCTGCAGCGATCACGAGGTAAACAGTTGAATACAGCGTTACAAATAATGCGCACTTGTATATATGTGATTGGCCGAAGCAGCGCCTTACCGGATGTATTACTAGTGGTGATATTACTACTCGCACAAATGCCCAAATGCTCATCAGTAAGGAAAACAAACATGCGTGATAATGGAAGACGAGGAAGTAGTCTGTTAGCTTCAGTTTGGAGATAGATGAGGTGAAACGACCTGGGTGCATTTCCTGTATCTTTGGTGGTGTCTGTAGATTTAAATGGTATTTCTAACTTAAACAACTTGCAGTGAGTAGTCAAGGATGGTAAATGTTGGTGGGTCAGTGGGTATGTTTGGCTGAAGAGGGACATTATGTCTTTGCTGACCCTCTGACCTTCCCAATTGTGCTACCATCAAACCAAAATTTCCACCCAAGAAATCTCTCAGTCTGATGGTCATGCCATAAAGTTTAATGGGCACATTCATGCTCCACAGAGGGCGGCTGTGGCTCAGAAGGCAGAGTGGGTTGTCCACTAATCGGATGATTGGCGGTTGGATCCCTGACTCCTCCAGTCCACATGTGGAAGTGTCCTTGGGCAAGATACTGAACCCCAAATTGCTCCTGATGGCTGGCCCAGTGGTGTGTGTGTATGTGTGTGTGTGTGTGTGTGTGTGTGTGTGCGTGTGTGTGTGCGTGTGTGTGTGCGTGTGTGTGTGCGTGTGTGTGTGCGTGAATATGCTTTAGATTTGATTCTGATGAGCAGGTTGGCACCTTGCATGGCAGCCTTTGCCATCAGTGTAAGAATATCTGTGCAAATGGGTGAATGTTGACATGTATTGTGCTTTTAAAGTGGTCAAAACATTAACATGTATGTTTTGGACACTGTGAGTGTTCCCCTTACGGCACTTTAGGCCAAAAATGTCAGCTTTTCACAAAGTCTATTGAGATGTCAGCCATGCAATTTGTTGTACACATTCATGCTCCCAACAGGATAAATTAGTTGAACTTCACTGGCCCTGTGGCCTTTCCTACTCGTATGGTACCATGTATTTTTTTTTAATTGTCAGTATATTCCAGTCGACACTATATTGTTGTTTGTAATGACCAGTGCCACGTCAATGAGCTATTAGCAGGCTTTTAGTATTATTATTTCAGGATTTACTGTCCTTTTCAAACCTTAACTTTGTTTGCCAGAGTCCAGTCTTTGCAGCGGAATGAAAGTTGTGAAGAAATAAACTTCATTGATTTATGTTGATTGCAAAAACCATGATTCTGGACAATCTTGTGTTCTTGGCTACAATGCTTTTGGCATCAGAGTTGGTGCCTGAAATTCTGCTGAGTAGGTAATTGTTTTTCCTTACAATAAGTTGACAGTTTAAAAGATAACAGAAGAAGCAGGAACTTGAAAGGTCTCAGGAAAACATCAACGAGTTAAAGCAGCTGGCTGTTATCAGGCCGGTAAAACAATATAACTTTTTTTTTCATGTGCACACAAGTAGTGTTGGATTACTTGGGTTGATATTACCTGTTATCATATACACATGACCTGTTTATAGAGACAATCTGATTGGAAATCGCAAATATTTATGTGGTTTTGGTTAATCTGACTTTTCTTCTTCCTTTTTCTGTGTTTCCTTCTTAGTACATCAAGATCCCTGCTCCCACATCAGAGTCTCCAACTGCTCTTCGCGTCTTCTCCTTCTACTTATCCAGTGACAGCAAAGACCAACCTCAAGCCAGCTTTGACTGCATCCATCAATATGTTTCAAGGTATGAAGTTGAACAATAGATAGATTCTTGTTATCCTTTATACTGTATGTCTTTACATTAGAGTAGATTGAGCCCTCTGTACTTCAGAGCTCAACTATTTTTTTCTTATTCAAGGTCCTGATTTGAGCTCCTGTGAAAACTATCTAGAAATCTTTTTTTCCACACAGATCAGCAAAGAATTTTGCAGAATTTATACAGCAAAATTGATTCAGTAAAGGTTAGCTAAGGCCCCAGGTATGTCTGCTCCAACAATTTTAGATGTAAATCTGATCTACTGGTTGTGGCATAAATGACCCCAGACCATAACTTTTTATGATCTTCATAGGTCAGCAGCCTTTCACCACATCTTTTTTCATGATTCATCAGTTGTCTGTATGCTTACACCTCTTAAGGCATCATAAGAGACAGTTAGCTCACTGCATGCTATACACAGGATGGGGCTATTGTAATTTCCTATGTATTTCTGGGCTGACCCTTTCATTACTGAGACCCGTGATGCCTTGTTTATGGAGTGGATATGCATGGAAACTGAGGGTTATGCTCTGTTGCTGCCTCCTGCTGCCAGATGGCTAGCTGCGGTCTGAATTCAAACTAGTTCTGGTTCCAGTCAGCTGCAGGAGCCAAAAGCAACAGTATAAATGGTGAAGAGCGAGATCGTGCTCTTGCTGCTCCTGCATTTGTTTAGATATTTAGAGGATGAAGAGGAGAAATGATCGGTGGTTACGTGTACATAACTGCGTTTGGCTCTAGAATTGGGCTAAAGGCAGGTGGGGAAATAGCTCCTATTTTTTTAAATATATAAAACTGACTTTGGCAGTGCAGCAAATCCCTGATTTATTCACAGCATTAATGCAGGCCAGGTTGATGTATTAAACTTTTTTACTTTTGTCCAAGATGATCCTTGTTTTGCAAGTGTGCCGTCAGGAGCCAAGCTAATCCTGGAGGTTTTCCACAGACTCTATCCTGCTTTGACCCAGGATATCTGACTTTCTCACATGTAGCGGGCTGCAGGGCTATATACAGACTGTGACATAACATACAGTAACTATAGACCTCTCTTAGCCAGCTTCGACCACAAAGCCACGTTATGCTGTGTGGAGTCCATGTTGGTATGCTGCTCTGATATAGCTTATGTCTTTGTAGTGTGGACAGTACAGACTGCAGAAAGCTCTGTGGTTCAATAACTGTGTTTTTGTTTTGCAGTGATGGCCATGAGCAGCTAGAAGGTCAAGGTATCATCCAGGACAAGATCACAGTGTGTGCCACGGATGACTCCTACCAGATGACCCGTGAGAGGATGTCTCAGGTGGAGAAGGACAGCTGGAGCCGCTCTGCTATTGAGATCAAACCTGGAGCCACACATCCAAGTAAGAATAGACAAGAGGTCTTTGTGGACTAAAGAAAAAGCTTAAGTATCCATGATGCATCTGCAGATTTCCATGGAGTAAGGCCAAACAGTTAAAGAGGGATCAGCAAATTGGATGTGGATACAATGATGGAATTTAAGGAACAAAAGTTGAAATCTAATAGCATCAATAAAAGTAGTTAATATTATCCTTAAAGTCTCCCTCCAGCCAAACATGTGTTTTTCTTCTTGTTCCTACAGTTGGATGTTTGAGCTTCACTTTGCAGAATGATGTATGCGCAGAGTTTGACTCTTGAAGGGCTGTTTTCACATTCATCTGCTGAAAGTGGAAAGTTTCTCTGAGTTCATTGAACATCCGATTTTAAGGGCTGGGCCTATGAGCAGGATTTGTGACATCCCAACTACTTTGGAGCCAATCCTGGTCCAGATGCAACTTACACAAGTCTGACGTGGAAACTGCAGTGCACAAACACTGAGAATGAACTTGAGATGTAGGAGACAACAGGAAAACTTCTGAAATGAAATGTAGTTACATATTTGTAGATTCTGGATTTTTAATGATGGAGAAGGAGTAGTTGCTATTTTAAGGATTGTAACATGGTAATTATACCTTTTTCTGGAAACTTCACATTAGACACACATTATTGTTCCAAGCAGATAATTTTTGTATGTCTTAATAGACGTCTGGAGGGGTTCTTTAAATGAGAAAATATTGCTCTATTCATTGCTTCATTTGAAAAACAGATATTTTCCTGTCATGTGTAATGAAACCAGATGTGCAGGCCATATATTGGTTATTCCAATAATACCAAAAGCTAACTCTTGTCTCTTATATTTATTATTTTGTACAATTTTTGGCATTTGGTTGCCAGTTTGTTATTACGTCTTATTGAGAATTTCCTCTCACATCTGGCTTTGAAAAGAGTTTTGGCCAAATTAATGGTCTTTGAACCATCATTTCAGAGGTAGAAGGCCAATATGAAATTCAAAGCCAGGTTCTTCCTGCTTACACTATTGGAAAGCAGCATTTTAAAAAGAAGACATGGAGGTGCATCTCCAAAACATGGCTTTGGATATTAAATGTGAGCTGTACGGGGCTTTAACTATAGTGTTTTTTGCCAAAACAACTTAATAGACTGTTGTTGCAAACATATCACAAAAAATAACCAGAGATTTGTCAAAAAAAGTAAGTATAAATTCACAGATGACAAGTTGTTTGTCCAACATTGCATTTCGAATTTTCAACACATTCCTTGCAGCATTTGCCAGAGTTTTGTTTGTGTGTGTTTGTGTGTTATCAGATTGTAATCATCAAGAATAACTTACAGCATGTTAATCATAGGAGAAGCGACATCGACTGGCAAGCTACTGTCTTCCTTCTTTTCTCTTTTTTCTGTTCTTCAACCTTTTCTGTGGTTATGCAATATTGTTATTTGGCACAATTGTAGACCCCCATGTCAGTGCTGGAGCCCCAGGGAAGCTGTAACTCCTGGCGGTTTAGACCAAATTTAGACTGTGTGGATTGTGTAACATCAAGTCTTAGGGTGAAGATGACTTCACAGCATATATGCCGATAGGTAAACATTTAATGACTACACTCTGAAGCCTCAGGAGGTGCCCATAAACACAGTGCATATTATCAGGCATGCCAAAACCTATAGAGCATGCAGTTGCCACTTCATACATCCCACACTATAATTATTACATAATTCAGAGTATTTTCTATCATGATTAGTGGCTTGCAGTAGAGTAATGATGATGCGTTATTATCATTACTCTACTGCCAGCCACTAATCATGATAGATTTATTATCTCTTGGCAGGACATACTTTTGTGGTTGAAAGTAAAGCCTTCTTTTCCTGTACCTCTGCCCCACTCTGACCTTCAAAGCGCAGATTAACCTGTAATGGGATTAGCACAGAGAGATAGCTTTCACTGCTCTAACATGCCCCATCTGTCTGCAGCAGGGATGTAATGATCAATGAGGTGTTTACATCTGAAGACAAATGGCTACAAGCTAGCATTCAGGTGTGATATACAGATAAAGGTTATTAGACGATATTTTGATGAATGTTTCCTTGTTCCTTTTCAACCAATTATCATGGTAGAGCATGCACACATGTTAGGCAGGTAAAGGCATTGGTGAAAGTCAGTCTTTCAGGCTTCTCTCTGCTTTTAACTCTTGTCAGTAACATCTCATTGCCTTTGTTTGACAGCTTGCAGAAAAATATGTGCCTGCATGGCACATTTCATTAAGTTCCAGTTGTAGATTTTCTTGCTCATGGCTTACAAATTAGTTCCAAAGAGCCTAAATTTAAGTTTCTCTAATGTCTGAGGATTAGCTTATTTTGGAGTCATATTTAAAGTAAAGACATGAGTACTGCTTGTAAAATGTATTGTATTTTTTACAATTGGTACACAAACACCGAGTTTTGGGCACTATAATGAAAATACAGCTCAATGAGTTACACTGTGAAACATACTGATGAATTTGGTTCTTTCTCACTATATATTTTTGTGTGCTCAGGTAAATGTGTCCAAAAGTTCCAAAAGAGGCCAGTACCTCTGTCTACATCAGACAGCAGCTTCTACAAGCAATCTTCCAACAACCGGAGGAATGGCAATATGGCCATGCCGACCCAGAAGCCCCTGAAAGAGCGCATCATCCACTTGCTGGCACTCAAACCCTACAGAAAACCAGAGCTGCTGCTGTGGCTGGAGAGAGAAAGAGTTAGCCCCAAAGACAAGGCTGAGCTGGGTGCCATACTGGAGGAGGTACGCAGAAATAATGTGTATGCGTGCATTCATGCAGACATATATAAACACATAGAAATAACTACATGCATGCATATACACAGATTTGACTCTTCACACTATAGACAAATCATGCACACATGATTTTCTACATTAATACGACTTGCACATTCTTAAACACACATGTATGCATCTAGAAAGACATTATGCACACTGTTGCATGTGTGTGTGCCCATGCATATATGACCTAAAGTTATATCTGCATGTTATGCACAAATAACACCCACACATACACACACACACACACACACGTACACACACTCATTTCTGTCTAGTACGTGTGTTTGGAGTAAAAACCCAATTGAGCAGTGACATATAAAAACACTACATTGTTCCAACCAGCCATTAACACGTAATAAAATGCATTTAGCAACATTTAAAAAGCTATTTCTTTCTCTCACACACAACTGTATTCATTACTACTAGCACCAATGCTTTGCACCAATGCTTTCCATTAAAAACAACCATAAAAATGCTAAAATTTTTGCAGGATTGAGTATGATCCTGGTTTTAAAGTGCATATGATCCAGAATCTGAAAAGTAGAGATCTTCTTTCCAGCTAGCAAGCATATAATCTTGTACTGAAAGAAACCAGGGGCCAGTTGTGCTTTAATTGAAGCTGTGATCTAATTTTGAAACGTTTACTTTATGTGACTTTCCTGTATACATTTTTGAGTAATTCCTAAATGATGTTTGTGTGCTTTTACTGCCATCATTTGTGTGTGTTTGGGTGTGTGCGCATCTTTGTGTATTTACTGGCCTTAGTGCATGTCGATATGTGTGCATGCGTGTGGTTTTTGTGCCAGTGTGCGTGTGTAATTAGGTCAATGCTGTAATAGTCTCTGCAGAGATTGTATTTGCAGTGGGGCGGGCTGCTCTGTCAGGAGGCCCCAGAAAGATAGATGTCCTCAGAGAAAGGCAGCCTGACTAGATTAGAGAGGAGGTTAAAGTCACTGTGTGAAAGAAAGCCCGAGACCCTCAGATGGGAACAGAATTGGAGGAAAAGGGTCTTACTTTTCAGGAATGTGGATGTGCCATTTTCAGCACATCCAGGACTCCAGCTTGTGTTACCGATTGACACTGTTTTCAAATGACAGTGTGCTGGTTTAAAATTTAGACTCTACTATAATTTACTTATTTACAGTGGTCAGTTCTTCCAGATAACATCAGTTTGCAACAGGCCAAAATGAAACGTTTAGAGAAAAAAGAGCTGGAATGTAATAAGTGTGTATTTCAGTGTGATGTGTGAATTTCATTTCATCTCTGTGCTCACCTTCAATCTGAATTTAACGGGTGTACCAATGAGCATGATTTGTGACATCACAACTAGTTGGAACCAATTGAGGGCCAGCAAACCGCTTACATGAGTGTGACAGTTCAACAATCAACAGTCAGTCAATTTATGATTCCAAACAGAGGATTTTTATGTACTAAAACACGTCTTGAGTGGATCTTTAAATGACATTTTAAAGGGGACCTATTATTCTTTTCCTTATTTTCAGTCACATATATAATGTTGATAATATAATGTTATCTTATACTGACTCTTTATGCAGCCCCTCAGTTCAGCCTCTGTCTCTAACAGGCTGTTTTAGTTCCCGTCTCTTTAAGCTCAATACATTCTCACTTAAATTAATATGTTTTGCCAGTTCTTTGTGTTTGATTGTTTGTATGTATTTTTAATTTTGATATACACTGAGAGAAACATCAAATTGGAGCAAAGCAATAGATTTTTAATATTTTTATCATTGACAGTAGATGTTAGCTCACAGTTAATATTGTGAATTCCGTCAGAAATGAAAGACTTAAATGGGAGTTGCCTCATGGAGTATCTTGTATTTTAGGTGGCAAGAGTGAATCCCAAAGACAGCAGCTACCTGCTGAAGGATGACTTCTACAAGCATGTGCGGAGGGACTGGCCAGGCTACAGTGAGGAGGAGAGGCAGCTGATCAGCAGGCTGCTGGCCAGGTGGGTTAGAGACATAATCTACCAATTGAAGATTAAATCTCAGCTGTTTAAAGAAACTAATAATTACATTGCCCTGCCTCATTATACAGCCTGTTTATTTGACTTGGCATCTACTGTACAAAGAAGTTTACTGTACTGTACTTTGTGATTTCAGAGCATATACATGAAATAGACTTGACTCAGTGGCATCAATGTTGTGGTGACAAAACACGCCTCTAGTAACTTTAATAACAATATAGTAAAATGGGAACTTTCTTTTTGGTCACTGGTCCACTTGTTTTTCAAACTTTCACTTTAGACACTTTAGCTAAAGTCCATCTCTTATCTGTCGTCTTTTCTTCCCTCCTCCACATCTTCTTCTTTCAGTCCCACACAAATGTGCACAGGTGCTTATCAACACACAAGAATAGAACCTGCAAGAATCTGCATTGCATTGTCATGCTTAGTTTTATTACTTCTTCTATCAATCCCTGTAACTTTGCAGTGACACCAATCACAATGAAATGCATCTGAATTCCACTCAGGTAACATATTTTTGTCTCAATCTCAAATTCCCCCATTCTTCCTCTCTGTTTAACAGGAAGTTGCAGCCACACATCAGCAATCAATCAAGGAATCCTCAAGCAAACGCACCGATACTGAAGACCTCAGAGGATACAACACTACATCACAGTGCAGCAAAGAACCCTGCTGTGGTAAGTAGCCATATTGATTTTGTTAATCTGTGTTTGAACCCAGTTGTTTCATGTGAGGGATTAAGCGACATAGAAAAAAAATCCTTTTTCATGCTATTACATTTCTAAATTTGCTTACTTTTATTTACATTGTACAGGTGAAGTCAATTGAAATGATGGATTTTGTATGTTAGGTTTGATTGACAAGCTAGATTGCAGGTTGGTCATTGTATGGAAATATTAACGTATGATTTCATAAATATAATTAATTTTTTTTCTTCTTCCTTTCCCAGAAACGCCCCGTGCCTTTTGACTCACTGGAAAAGACAGCTGTTAAGAGACAAAGATTAGCTGACCAGACGCTGCAACAGCAGCCCGCTGTAAATGGACTCTTAAACAATAAAGGAGGTCACGACAATACACCTCCTACCCTCAACCCCAGTTTCCACACAAAGACTGAGTTTCAAAGGACAAGTAACCATACAGGGAACCAAAATGGTTTACCAAGGGGCCACAATGGCTTTCCTCTAATGCACAAACTGTCTAGCACCTCTGACACACCTGTGACAGAGACCAGGGAGCAAGAACCCAAAGTAAACAGCCACCAGCCACCACAGGGTGAGTCTGACTGTGCTCACCAGCAGCTCGTCAACAGCCAGCACAAAAAGAAGAAATCAAAAAAGCACAAAGACAAGGAGCGGGAAAGGTTAAAAGACAACCAGGGCAATGAATGGTTAGAGACGAGTCCTGATCTCAAGCAGAACATGGACAAACTTGACAGTAAGGCTCTTCTTTTTTTCACATACTAATGAATTTTATACTAAACTCTCACGTGACTCCATGTGGCACATTTCTCAGACTGTTTCTGTTCACTTACATCTCTCCCAAGACACTCTTTTGTCATAATGTGTCTCAACTGTTGTTTCTGTGTCTCTCCTCCATACTTGTCTACAAAATGACAGGTTAACCACACGTATTTCGAACAGATGGCCAGTGGTAATTGTGTGTGAGGTCTCTCTAAGCACCGTTTGTCTGACACCCCACCAGTTCATTTATACAGTATTATCTCATAAGCATGTCTGTGTTGGTTCCCTTAAGCTCACTCTCTTGAGTCCTCAGTGTGTTAGGTGGCTGACTGACTCAACAACAGCTTGAGCAGTGCATTGGGTCTCTAAGCTGATATGTCTCCTGATACTCACAAGCTCTTAGCTAGTCTGCACAGGGGCGGGTGGACAGACACATACTCACTCACGCTGTGGCTTCTAGCAAAACAAGACCTTATTGCTAAACATTTAGACCATGCCACAGTGTCTTTATTGAGTCACACTAATGTTAGTTTCTTTGTGTGATGGTTTTTTTTTAGATCCTGACATCACAAATGATGTGGCCTCTGAAGGGAAGCCAGATTATGTGCTGTGAGTATAAACATGATTTACCATCATTAAAACAGGTTTGCTGTTTAAAAGTGTGTTTAAGATAAAACAGTATGACAGTGTGCTCCCATTTTAAACTCCATGTTTGATCATCTTTTTGATCTTCTCTAAAAAGGAAATAAAAAACACTTTATTACACATTAGTAGACAGCCGTTACTATTTAATCAATATTATTTATTGATAGGTGGTTCTAGTGAAAGATTCAATAAATAATTGTCCAGATAGGTGATGATTGGGTAACTCAGTATCAGAAACAGTATGGTCCAATGCTGCCATCTTGTGTTAAAAAAGAGGAACTACACAGATTGGAAATTTAAAAAACAGGATTTGAGGAAATATTTACAACAATTGGCCTCATAGCACTTAAAATAATAAAAGGTTATTGTAGATGACTAATAATAGTGGCTACTGAGAGCAAGATGACAGATTTTAGTTTCTTCTTTTTGTCTTCTGTAGTCAGCTGCATGTGATCAGGGAGATTCTTCTAGATGAATACTGTCTGCAATGTTAGCCAGTATAACATCACAGGCATGTCACCACACATGACTATAAGTGTTTGTCCTTGTGTCTCCTCGTAGCACATATGACACCATCACGAGTTTGGAGCAACGTCAGAGGTACCAGGACGATTTCTGCGCAGAGTACGACGAGTACAAAGACCTCCACTCCAGAATCGCCACCATAACTCACATGTTTGTTCAGCTAGGATCCAAGATCAAGAGCCTGTCACCTGGCACTCAAGAGTACAAGGTACATTCACAACTGGGTCTGATCTGATCTGTTTTGACTACTCACATGTGGACACAACGATATATGTCACACAGTGCTGAATCGCAGTAGATTCAAAGGAATTATTCAATGCAGTCAAATTAATATTAATATTTATTTTGTTTTGTGCCATTTAGATAATGGAAGACCAAATATTAGAAAAGTACAACAAGTATCGAAAGGTAAGTCAAACATTTGCTGCCATTTAAATAGTTTAATGTGTCTTCTCATAGTTTTGGTAAATCTCCTTAAAGTAATCACATTTGAATTCTCTTTGCTGAGTACCTCTATGTCACATCTATGCTGGGATACATGCAAAGAGACCTACATATTTATAC
Source organism: Euthynnus affinis (assembly GCA_029490765.1). Classification (NCBI taxonomy): domain Eukaryota; kingdom Metazoa; phylum Chordata; class Actinopteri; order Scombriformes; family Scombridae; genus Euthynnus; species Euthynnus affinis. The sequence continues at coordinate 18,277,778 of CM055839.1, forward strand.
AATACAGTCCTTGATATTAACTGAAGATTTGACCATGCTAATAACTGGAACTGGTGTCAGCCCCAGAATAATGTTTATTCTATACACACTATTATATACAATAATGAATTGAATGAACTTCCGTCGACTCAGACAAACCTCTACCTCCTCCTCTCACACTGTCTGCAAGTAAACAATCTATATTTTCTATCAATAGTTTGTTTGAGTTGACTTAACTTTGATGACTTTAATATGTAACATTCACATGCAATGAATTGTGAGAGAAATGTTGAAATATGTGATACAGGAAAGGCTACTTGCATCAAGAACCCAATTATAAATAATTATAGGCAATTATAGGCACTCTCCGACGTGCTTCATTTGTGTAGAGCGCCAATCATCTTCTAAGCCCGAGTACTGTGAAAATTGAAGTCTTTTTAATCATTGCTTATCAGGTGCTTGAAAATCCAAACACATTGCTCTGAGACTACTAAAAAGCATTTTGAAGCATTTTTCTCTCTTTTTCCCCCTTTTTTGCTGTATTTGAAGTGTTTATAACTGTCTGTGGTCCGTGCAGTGCATTACAAAAAAAATCAAAGTACTTGCTGCCAATATTCCCAATATATGTTAAATGGCATCAGTAAATGGATTTTAAAGAGATCAAGGCTTTCTTTGAAAGTAGTCAAATATAAACTAGACAAACTAATCAGAAATAAGCTATTCAGTCATATTAAATTTAAGATAATTACAAAATTATGATCTTCTGTCTCTGATAAATCTTGCATCAACTGTCTAAAATAAGTCATGTCATGTCATACAATTGGCAAAGCAGTTCAGAGAGCTGTTGGATTTATTATTGTATTCATTAGTATAATGTGTCAATACATGTGAAGTCAGAATATCTGTACTGTGTCATTGTGATAGTACCGAAGCAATGCATAGTGTTGCGCATCTGAAAGCTGTAGAGATATCTTCTATAAAGTCAGTTGTAAAGTATTTCAAATGTTTTTGGCAGTACAAAAAGCTGCAGACCTTTTAAGCTGCATGTTCAATTTCTTTAGATTTAAAAGGGACGCTGTCTGGTACTTTGCTCCATGTGTTTTTTTTTCCACTTTTTATTAAAATGCTTTCTCCTCTCTCCACAGAAGTTTCCAGGTTACCGGGAAGAGAAGAAGCACTGCGAATATCTCCACGAGAAACTGTCCTACATCAAACAGCTCATCATAGACTATGATGTCTCTCAGGCTTCTTCGTAGCATTGGCTTCCCCTCCTCGCTTGTTAACATAGGTGTCAAACAAATCGCTTTTACTTGAGAGTGATATAAAAGGTTTTGGATGAAACTGCAGCCGTCAGCACAGGCTGCTTTTGCTGGGACCATGGATGACAGATGCTGTGAACACTAATGATTACAAGTCAAGAGCAGATTTCACTCTGGTGTTTATAAGTCTATGTGTTTTGAAGTTATCATTTCTTTTTACGTTATGTTGATGTCAGAAATCATTTTAAATGAATCGGGATGTTGGAAAGCATCTGTGATCATCACATTGCCATGACAGACAGTTTCACTAATAGTCTTTCTTTGTTAAAACCAGTGTCAATGTAAGCCATTTCTTTGGAAATATGTAAAAGGTAGCAAATATGACTTTAACTTATTCACTTTGTTCTTGACACTTAGCTTGTTAAGTCAAACATAGCTCCAGGCACGGTTTCCCTTTCATTTTCATTGGTTTAAAGATTGAAATCCGCAGCATAAAAAAGGGTGTACTTTTCAATTCCATATCAAAGTTGCCTCATTCATGATGCATGATCGAAGCAGCCCAGTGCAAAAAACCTTCACATCTTATTATGCAAATGGGGTGAGATAATGCCACTCGTTCCCAGAGCAGTTTTCGAGAATGTTTCAGGCATTTATCTAGTTTATCAAGACTACTTTGCAGCAGTTGCTGCATTAGCATTGAGACATTGATGCTTGATTTTCAACAAAATCTGAGTTGAGTTTAAGAATTGGAAACAAGTGAAATAATCTTACCCCTTGGCAAAAATAGGATTTTTAGGACTCAATAATATACAACATGACATATTGACAGACAGATGATAATATTTCTAGTGTCATACAGTCCTCCTATATTGCACACTAAATTAGAATTTTTTAAAAATATTTGCTAACCATTTGAAAGCAGCTAAATCCAATGAGCAAAAACTGGAAAATATTCAGTGAATACCTCAATACATTGAGGTATATTCTGTCTCCCAAATGCACTTACATTTATCTAAAGTATTTATTAACTACAACTCTTTTCAATGATAGTCAAAGGAACCAAAACGCCTAGCCTTGATGGCTGTTGCAATAATTTGCTGGGGAAAGACAATTTTTCCTCTCCAAAACAGTTTCTGTCATTAATATTCAGGCACCAAGTCTAGTTTCAAGTATTTAACCCACTGGAAAGAAATGTCTTTCTCTCTTTTTCTTTCTTAGAACTACTGATGTATTTATTTTAAGCCACCTTCCTCTGTCCTGTGTTGTTGGTCTCCTTAGCTTGAAGCGTCAGGTCATGTTAGATCAAAGTGTTTGTATCCAAGCAGCTGGGGGAGCAAGGTGGGAGAGATTATGAGTAGATACTAACATAATATATTGTATGTTTTATCTCTGTTTGACCTGACACAATTGTGGAGTGTCACTGCGTTGAGGCTGCCCTTGAAATCCTCTAAATATTAATGATGAAATGTCAACAAAAGGCCTCAGATGAGAGGTTAGGGGCCACTTCACCCAATACATCAGCTGCATCTGAAATTGTTCACTCGTTCACTATAAAGGGAAAAAAGCTAAATCAAACACTACTCAGTTAAGCTGCAAAGTGTGATGGTACAGTAGTTGATTTGCTCTCATAGTCACTTTGAGTCTATCCATGTTATAGGATATATAAATCCTCACATGAGAACTCAGATGGCACTACAAAATGGGAGAAAACACTAAATTGTCGGTTTTAATAGAGTTGGGTATCATTTGAATTTGATTCCTATACTGCTTATTGATTCCCAGTTTTAATCCCAACAGGGTAAAGAAGAGATCAAATGTTTAGAAAACAAAAATGTCCTCATTCTTTTGAGCATTTTCTTTGACTTTTATTGTTTCATTAACAGAAGTACATTCAAAGTCTTTTTAACTGAACATTATGCTTTTGTTTTAAGTACTTTCTGTCTCATCTTTCCCTCAATAACAAAGTGTGCTGTCACTGTAAAGGCTGTGGTAACTGCTAGGTTGGATCAGCCTGCGGGACGAACTCTTGCGACTGTGGTTAGGATTAGCGTCACACACACAATGAATATTCTTACAAATCTCACAAGAGTTTCATAAATTGTCCCCCTGGCTGATCGAATCTAGCACCAACCTTTAGCCATGCATCCTCGTATCTAAACAAATCGACAAGCTATTGCATTGACACATTACGTCGACAGGTCCTGGCAGATAGCCACGTCCTTTTAGATATGTAGCCTTTATTTGCAATAATAAAGGGTTATTGTGTTTAGGAACCGATGAGCAAAACTGAATTCAAAATTTTTAATGGGTACCAACTCTAGCTTGTAATAGTGTATAGTGAATGATTTCGGAGTCAGCCTTAGACAGTTGGGTCGTCAGGGAAAAATGGAGCCATATTGGTAAAATGTGTATATTTTCTACACAATAACCCGTTGTGGTACTTGGGTATTTGAAACACTAGCCTGGAGGATTTTATAATCTTCAATTTCCAGTTAATAATCAGTCCCCATTCAGGTGTTTTTTGCACTAAACCCATTTGGAAAAAGGGGGAGCGGGCTAGTGAAATTTCCCTTCAGATTGTAATTATAATTAATCATCATGGTTACAAATTTTCTACTGAATGTTATCACACAGTCGGTGATGTAGAAGCCTTAAGAATATGAACTTTTATAGAACAAAAAAAAATCAAACTGCCAATATCAACTACAGTACAAGTCATTATCCATACACTCTGTTATCTGCCTTATATTACTGTTAGCTGTTACATTTTACAACTTTCTTAGCCATTTCACTGTTCGAATTAATGCCAACAGTGACTTTCAGACACATTTAAATATTACTCTCTGGAGGAAATATTCTTGAGTTAAAAATGTTTCATGCACAGTTTGATTGGCTATGATGACAGACTTACTCCTCAGTTGCATTTGTAATGCTTCTGGTACGTTTTTTTTAAATCATCATTTAGGCATATAGTCAGGCATTTATCAATAGGAATACCACTGTGGTTTGTACTGCTGCTGATATTTTTATTGACAACCTTCCTGACTCTGAGCACATGCAGCAGTCTGGAAGACTGTCTTTAGTAATTTCTGTTATATTTCAAACACAAAAAAGTGAAAAATAACAATACTCAATCACATTCAGGTAGCAGGTGGTAATTATGAGAAGGTTTCAGGAGGAAAAATATGTAATGGTGTCAAGTGTTTGAAGACCAAAAGTATCTGAGTTATTGAGTATGAAGGAATCACTGGTCTTGAAAGACAGAATGTTTCTTACAAGATCACTAAATGAATTTCATTTATCTGTGCAAGTCTTAATCACAGGTTTTCAAGGTTGTTTTTTTTGTTTGTTTGTTTCATTTTGTTTTGTTTGTTTTTACTGGTGCACCAGTATGTACTGCTCAGTGGGTGTTTTTTATGTACTACAAACCTGCTGAAGGGAAAGCCTCATCTAAGTCACAGAGGAGTCGGAGAGGAGAGTATGCATCATGAACAGCATTTTACACATGTATAACTTTCTCCTGTCCTGTTGTGCAAACTTCAAAAGAATAAAAACATCAAAGCAATTCAAAGTGGTTGTTTTCTTTTGTAAACCTTGTTCTTTGCACTTCCTATTCAGATAATCGCACAGTGAGCATCATCATGTGTGTCTTCTATAATCACAATGTCATTCAGCTATGCACTCCTCCATCTAATGGACAGTGATGTTTGGTTATTTTTCCATGTGTGGGTTTATCAGACTGCAGACATGTGGTTGGAGGAACAAATATCATATTTTATTATATAAAATGCTGGCAGGTTTTTATCCTCCAGTAGGACAATTGTTTTTTTGTTCTTTAATCATCACAAAGACCCTGCTGAAAAGGAAACAGTGGAGAATCTGAAATAAAATCCTTGTATCAACTTGATATGTATAACTGCAGTGACATGCTTATTAGAAAGCATAAAAAACAGCAAATATATTATCGGATAACCAACGTTTATAACTGAATTATCACCACATACAAAATGACCAACATCAGAGGGATTTTTCACAACCTGGCAACCTGAAAGTTAATTGTTTGTATTAATGGCTCAGCATTTATCCAGCCTCTGTTTGGAATATAATCACTTGTAAATAATGAGCAGTGTGATTCCATTCAACTAATTTGGATTTATATAGCCTATGTTAAAAGCTCTCTTGTGCCATTTCCTCCAAATAAATGTAGGTACTGAATTTGACAGACACTAGGAGCTGTTTATACGTGACTTATCTGATCCATAGCGCATTAAACGATGAAAAATTAAGATCGTGCTCCTCTCAAAAATAACCGTAAAATGAAGAATTGATGGCTTTGACCAATAGTTATCGACGCCTCCAGCTCATTGATGAGAACTATTGATAGCAATATACACCTGTTCCACCAATGACCTCAACCGGCATTCCGCGAAGACCCGCCCTACTCTACCTCTGATTGGCTTGTAGTCGTTGCTCTCGTTGGTTGGGTTGGTTAGGTTTAGGCATGAGAAGTGAGATGATTGGTTACGGGTAATAAAATTGGAGTCAGAGCCAAGGCTTCACAGAATGCGGGGAGGGGGGAAGGGAATGGATAACACCCTTTGCAACCCGCAACCAGCGCCGCCCACTGTTGTCATGACGACCATTAAACTCCCAGAGCGATGTAATATATTCATGATGAGACCGTCGTAAACTTTGGCCAAATTCAGGTAAGACTTCTGATATTTCTACATGATATTTTGTGTAATTACCAACTAGACATTCAATATGATTTTACCCGTGAGTAGCTGCCTTTCAACAAACTCAAAAAAGGTCGCGGGTCAACATACTCAGCTATGTGTGTGGTTTAGCAGTGAGCTACTTTGTACAATATACAGTGTACATTCACTGAAATAGTGTATTTGAATAATATAATATCTGTCCATTCTAAGTTACTTTAAACTTTTCTACATTTCAGGTAAGTAACGTTATTGTACTTTTTACACCTATTACTATTAAAATGGTTCTTAACGTACATGTTAATGCATCAGTAATAACAATTCAATATGTAATAACACTCAAAAAGGAGTCATTCTGCATAATGAGTACTTTTGATACGCTTTTCCCTTTTGCTGAGGTATAATAATAATAATAATAACAATAACAATAACTTTATTTATATAGCACTCTTACAAAGTTACAAAGTGCTTTACATATAGGATAAAACACACATATACAAATACAAGCTTACATACGCACATCCATACATATACATATGCCTGATACATAAGCAAGGAATAGATAATCAAAACAAAAGGCGAGTATTATTATAGTATTATAGAGAGTATAGTATATAGTATATAAGAGAGTATTATAAAAAATATAATAGAGATTAAATAATTAACCTTATGAATGCGGGATGTTAACTTTTATGGGGTATTTTTTACCATTTGGTGCTGATCTTTTGGTTAAATAAAATAAAAGCACTCCACTGCTTCATACACACTCAGTCAATAAAACAGTTCTGCCATTTTAAGAAGCTTTTACACTTTCAGCTTTTGTCAGAAAGGTGCTAATTCTACTTCATGTTTATTTTTGAAGTCATAGTGGTGTGCTGCAGTGCATTGTATTGAAAAGTGTCCTTAAAGTTTGTCCACACCATTAGCATACATGAAGAGGAAGACAGCAACATGACAGTGAAGACAGTATTTATGACAGCCTGTCGTCCTGCCCAGGATATTGTGGTGTTGCATCAAATTCAGTAAGTCGCAGGAAACAAACTGCTTTGTATAATTATTATATGTATATATTTTATCACAGGATGTCCATGTACACCAGAAAAGATACAACAGACTCAGAAATGGAAGCCACTTGCAGAGCAGAGAAATCCAGCAAGAAGACACCTACTTTGGAAATATCTAGTGCGACTCAGGTACAGTGTTTATAATTATTAGGTTCTTTGAGGATGTGACTGCATGTCATAAATAAGTCCAACAAAACAGCTACTATACTGTTAATTATTATGAGTAATATGTCTACACCCAGTTTTGAGTTAAGTATGTCAGTCCTTTGGGACTCAATGACTTGTTTTAACAGAAAAAAACAAACAAAAAAAAACATCAATCAGTGTTTCCCAATGGACCTCCGGGTGTAATGTTTGACTTTCACTTGTCCTTCAGCTTCCAGAGAGCACCAACTGCCTGGTGTGTTCAGAGGATGGCAGATACCTCAGTCTGGCTCACTCCGGGGGTTTGTCCGTGTGGTGTGCGTCTTCTCTGATGTGTGTGGCAGAGTGGCTGCAGGACAACCTGGAAATAATGTCAGTTCAAATGACCAGCACGGCTGAGACGGCCTATCTGCTTGGCGGTGTTGATGATATGGGTGAGTAGTGCACTTCTTATCTGTTTATCATTGTTCTCCAGGTTTTTATGAGTTAACAAATCCAGACTAACATCTTTATCCTGAAGTCAAGAACTAAGAAAACGCCTGTCAGTCAGAGGAAAGACTGGAAATACCAACAAGAGGTTTCCATAAAGAGAACAAGGTTCCTTGTTTAATAAATTGTTGTCATGCTAACATGGGCTGCTGTTGTTTTCGACTTCAGGTGTTGCCAGAGTCTTTGCATATCACTCTGAAGCTATTCACCTCCTTAGTGTTATTAACATCATGGTGAGTACTGTCACTTTATATCTACCATCTCAAGTTTGCTCAAGTTTTTATGTTTGTTGATCATTTTACTTATAGGCAGAAGGAGAAATCCAGCTGTTTTTTGGCTTTTTTGCCATTGTTTTGAAATAATATCCCATATTTTATTGTATATTGTTGTTATTTTCTGTATGTATGTAATTCTATTAAAATAGAAGAAAAATATATACATAAAAAAACATCTCTCAATATCAGGAAGATATCAACAGGAGGAACATTTGCTTGACATTTGAACTGTCTGAAGGGGGAGATTATGGAGCTGCATCGATCAGCTGTAAGTGAGGTCTTTCCTTTCTGTTTGAGCTCTTTCCATTATTTGATTTTGATAGGTAAGTAATAGCTCAGACTCCAAATTCAACAACTGAATCACATTAATTTTATTATCGCCTATCAGGCAATGGTGAAGTTTGGCTCGAAGTCTATCACTTCCCCTCAGCAGCATGGCTGAAAGAGTTAGAGATGGCAACATCGCAGGTATTGTACTGTAATGTAATCCTTAAGCTAATTTAAACATGCACTTGCTTTGTTGTACACTTTTTATATAATTAGCTTTCAATTGATTATCTACAAGTATCGAAAATGTGTTTTTTTTTTAAATAACACATTTTCCTCAGGACCCAGACTTATCTGGAGATATCAAATGGTCTCCAGCTGCAGTGGCAACTAAAATCAGGCCTCCAGCAGGTAGAATGTATTACTTACTTAAAAATAGAGCAAAAATACACTTTTTTGTGTGCATACAAATGAAAGTGATGGTGTGTATGAATCTCTTTATCTCTCTCTCTCTCTGTTTCCACTGTTTTAACGGAACCAGACGGTTCACTCGAGGTGTTGCGGACCACAGACGTGTTGATGCACTGTTTAGCTCTGGACGGACACATGAGCAGGCGCCAACAGGAAGAGGAGCAGTCTTTCAATACAGATGCGGGAAAAGCAAAAGAAACAAATGACAGCCCAAGGTACAATAAAGTTTACACTAATACAATCAGCATTTCACAACTGCGCTGACATGTGAGTGGAGGCCGTCTCACATTAATTACATGGACTCTTTTTCAGACATTGCATTCAGCACTTTCTTCTGCCTTGTGGTCAGTTTCCTGGCGATAGTAAAGCAAAGTCAGGTTTGTAATGGAGTAGGGCATGTGGTAGGTTCCCCACTATGTGAATTTTCCATTATAAGGATTATGTAAAATAATTACATAGTACTGTTTGAGAGCCCTAAAAAACCTTTGGCAGTTTCCAGAAGAATAGATCATTTATGTTTCCATGAATAACCCTGTGTGTATGACAGATTGACAGACACCAGGGTACAGATGTTATCCCTTACATTCATTCAATCCCTTATAAAGGCATTTTTAAAATCTGTGGTGACTGAACATGCTCCAATAAATGTCATCTTTAATCTCTGACCTTTTCTCAGCAAGAGTGCCTATAGCTGTCTGTGTGTGGTGGAGTGGCAGCCATAATCTTCTTCAGTACTTGCTGCACAAAGCACCGAAGAACAAACCAGGTAGGCTATTTGTTCACATGCTTTACTGACATATTTAGCTTTTTTCATCAATAGCTTGTTGATAGCTTGTCCTGTGCCTTGTCTTCGAACCAGAGAGGGCAGTAAAACTAAAATCGTTTCTTTTTGAAACAGATGTGGAACCTTTGCCAGATGTTTTGTGGCCAAATGCAAAGGAAATCATCTGCTCTGCTGTTGGTAGATGCACCCGTTTCATAGCTCTTGGCCTCAGTGATGCTTTGGTGTGTGTCTGGGATAGATATTCTGGTGAGCACATCTTGGTCAGCTATCTTTACCATTTTATCAAATCAGTGTCAGCTTGTCAGTAATACAGTTCATTTCTGCCAGCATCATACTGCTACTTTAAAAAAGAATATTACGAACGTCTTTAATATAGTGAAGTAACCACATGTTTAGAACAACATTATCATTAGAAACAAAGACCAAAACAAAATCCACCAGCAGACTTATTTTAATCACTATTATGCCAAGGACATTTCCACATACTGTAGTGTAATCAAAACTACATCACAATATATGTATATTCAAGTCTGTTTATTCCATATTTTTACTGTCAGTCCTTCATCATTGTTCCATTTGTATCAACAGCATCAGTAGTTGCAGTATGACATTAACACTTTTACCTTCTTGTAAATACATAAACTTTATATTTTCATCAAGATTGTTTAACTTGTGCAAAGTAAGATCAGTAATCCCAGCGGGGGTTTGGTTAAGCCTGAATATATTGAAAAGACATTTAAAGCAGCAGTCTAATACACTACAGTATACTTGTACAATATAGATTGGAAAGGGCTTTTCTGAAGGAGCTTAAGTGAAGCAAAAGTTAAAATGTTACTATTAAGATGTCACACACAGATTTAAATCATGACACACCAGACCAGTTCTTCTATTACTGCATAAAAGGAGAAACAAAATTTAATAGCTCATACATTCACACACACCTGAATCCACCAAGATGCCATGAATAACACAGTTATTTACTTCTTATTCACAAATACAAACGAAAAAGAGTGGCTGTGTGGTTACATAACCCACACACACACACACACAGCTGCACACGATTCAGTGAATTCTGTCGAGTTCCTTGTCTCAGTTAGTTGGGAGATATATTTAGGATTTGCCTGAGAGAAACTCAACTGAAAAGCGATAATGAGGCTGAGGCAGTTTGTGGATAGTAAAACATGGATTTTTTATTTGTGTGTGTGTGCACGCTAGCAGCTAACAGCCATTTTTGCTTGTTAGAGATTGTAGTTTAAACAAGATTATTGGCTGTTTGATTCTCTTTCTGTGTCTCCTATTTTGTCTTTCCTTCAGGGTCTCCATTGTCTGTTGTCTCAGTGTCAGCAACAGACAGCGTCTTCTCCAGGCTGCAATTTGTAGATTACTGGCCTCTGTCCACTGATGATTCCCAGACTTTTGCCACAGGAGAAATCCATCTTACATTGGTTTGTAAGAATGGAGCAATTCATACAGTCACCACAGGACGAGGAACAGAATCCTTCACTGTGCAGCTCACTGAAAGGTTACTTCAGTATTTCTATATCTAATCTATGTTCCTAACTTTTTTCTTGTCAAATAAAATGCAGTTATATCCATCTGTGTTATATTATTCAAAATATGATGTATTGTATCAAACGAAGCATGTTCACAATTGATTTTCTATATCTCTACAGGCCGAAAGACAGTAGGGACCTGCCAACTATCACTGCATCAGTGCCGTTCCTGCAGGGTGTGGTAGGAACACTGAAGTTGTTGATAAAAAGAATACAAAAGGAATTGCTTTAATACCTAATCCAATCCTCTTCTGGTCCTGCTGTCTTATTTTTCTTGCCGATTGACCAGTTGCTTGTGGTGCAAAGAAATGGAAAGATGTTCCTACAAGATGTCATCAACAGAACCACTGTGTGCTTCCTGATTCCTCCCACAACTCATCTGCTTGCTACTCCCTGCAATCCAGTTTATGCTCTGAACACCAAACAGCAGACTCTGTTTATACGAGGTAAACCCAAAGACAACATTATTTTTTTTTTCCGTTTTTCATTCAAGCACGTTTGGCATTCAGTAAGTTTATATTAAAGTGGATATGTGAGCACAACAGCTGCACAAACATGAAGACGAACAAATGCCATAACTAAAACCTTGCATGTCTCACCCAGGTGACCAGGATTCCAGCTGTGGTGCTTCCTCTAAAGGAGACTGCCAGAGTCAGCTTTTCCTCTTCCATTTTGGAAAGTCTGACATCAGTAAGCAGTGTACGGTTACACTCCCAGACTCTCCACGGCAACAAAAACCATTCAACTTTGACACTTTAGAGGAAGCCTGCAATCTCTACCTTCAGCAAAGGTTTGTATTCTTTGTGTCTTTATGCCTCTGTCTCATCTGAATATGAAGTCTCCAATCGTTATTGAAGATTACATATATCTGAGATGAGTCTGATGATAGTTGTGTGTAACCTGTAGTCCCATGAACTGTCTTTCTTATGTTTTCATGTGAAGAGCGCTGTCTGTGGATGAAAGGAACAAAGCTATTACACAAACATGGAAGAAACTACAGGATACAGCAGTGATGGTACAACAGACACATGGTTCTTGAAGAATTGCAACAAACTGCATTGATCAGCTGTAAGTGATCAGTGACAGAGTTGCTGTAGTATTGTAATGATACTGTAACATTATTTAACATCTAAGAGGCTGTGTGTATGCATTTTAATTCCTCAGCTTCTTCAAATGCCACCACTGTTGCTGCGCTGTTCTCCATTCTGCTTCCTGTCTTTTTTCTTGACCCAATATAATATATACTACTATAGCTGTGTTTTTCTTTTTCATTTTTTTAACAAGAAATTTATGAAATAAAATTAAAAAAATTATTCTGAAGACAGACTTTCCTATTCTTAAAATTCAACTTGTGGTAGATGCATTTGTTTGCAGTAAACTATTTATGATATAGTCTTTTGAGTAGCATTCAGCTAGTGACTGACTTTGCTTATTCTCTCTTCATTTCTGTTGGACTGTCTGGCATACAGTATGAACATTACATTTCTCAAACACAGGATGTATGGATGCAATATAAACAGTGCTTACCGTACATCTAGTATAATCATATATAGTGTGTGTTTCATGTATCATACAAGCAGTTAATTAAAATAACATTATCACAGCATATTGCAATCGTAAACTATAAATGGGAACCACAAGAGGCATCAGTGCAAGTCAGCACTGTGTATTTGAGATGCACTACATCAAAAAAGGCACTGATAATCAAAAGAAAATTCTCAAGCTCTCAGCAAGATATGATTTAAGTGTCAGTGAGCACTACAAAGTCTTCAAAATAATTGATAATTGAGAAAAATACTTGAGCAAAAATATCAAAACAGCAGAACTAAGTCACACCAATAAGGAGATGCCTAATCACTCTGATCTGACGGTCTCTGTGTTAAATATTTATTTTTTTATGTGTGTCATTGTTTTTTTACTCCTTTAAATAATAAGGGCAGTATGGAAATGCAGTTGTTACTGTAACACTGACAATATCTAACTACAATCTTTCAAGTCAGTGTGGCTTGTTACACAATGTACCACACCAGAGAATGCAGTAAGAAAGAAGCATTGATAAAATATAAGCAAACACAAAAACGTCTAAGATAAAAGTTCTGTCTATTGGGAGTAATTAGTACTCTGCAGCAACTGAATCAAATACTTTGACTCAGTCTCTGACAGTTAATAAACTGTTAATAAAAGTCACATACAAAACTGTTAGTAAGCCCTTGTATAATATTATCTCTCAGCTCCAAATATTGTAGTACCAACATAATCTGATTTTCAGTGAGGTTTTCTAAATAAACATATATTTGAAAGATTGCTTCTGAAATTTCTTGTCTTACTATAGATAAGAGACTGATTTTGTATCTCTTTTTAATTTTTAATTAGGAAACATTTTCAGAAGTGTTAAGCCAGAAGGCAAATCTCTAATGTGTATTTTAAATGGATGAGTGTATTCATGTTGATTATGAGTTGGCCAAACATGGTAGGTTGGCATTTTGTTGCCTTTGGGATGCTTGAATGTTTCATATGTCAAACATTAATGTCAGAGTACACAAAAAACAAAGGGACATGGTTCAGAAATTTAGCTTAAGGTGCATGTTGTAAATATCTTTAAAATTAAAATTTTATATCGTGTCATTCAGTTTTAAACCAAAAATCTGTCTGTGCTGTCAAGGTTTAAATATAGTTTAGGTGGTTCATTGTATTAAAACAGAAAAATAGATTTGATCTTGTGTACATAATAGCTACATAATCAGTATCTAAATGAGCTTACACAGTCTAAAGATCCTCATCTGTCAGAGCACATATTGCTTGTCTATAACCAATCAGCAAAGTGTGGCTGTAGAATTATTTCTGAGTGGCTCCCTTAGACTGGTTTAAGACCAGAATGTAATATTGGCACCCACTTCCAACATAATCTGGTTTTCAGTGAGGTTTTCTAAATAAACATATATTTGAAAGGTTGCTTCTGAAATTGACTTACTATAGATAAAAGACTGATTTTGTATCTTATTTTGTTTTTAATTAAGAAACATTTTCATAAGTGTTAAGCCAGAAGGCAAATCTCTAAAATGTATTTTAAATGGATGAGTGTATTCATGTTGATTATGAGTCGGCCAAACTCAGACATGGTATGTTGGCATTTTGTTGCCTTTGGCATGCTTGAATTTTTCATATGTCAAACATTAATGTCAGAGTACACAAAAAGCGAAAGGACATGGTTCAGAAATTTAGCTTAAAGTGCATGTTGTAAATATCTTTAAAATTAAAATTTTATATTGTGTCATTCAGTTTTAAACCAAAAATACTTAGGGACTTTGACAGTTTGTGTTATGAGGTTTTAGGTATAGTTTAAGCCAGTAATTCTCAAAGTGGGGTCTGGGACCCCCAAGGGGTTCTTGATGGGGTTCCAGGGGGTCCCCATTTATTTTCACTATAATTCTATCCATAAGTAACACAATGATACGAATCAGATGGGGACCCTGAGACAAAATCTTATCAAAAGGGGAGTCCAATGGGGGTCTAAATAGTGTCAGTTTAGGGTCCTTGACATGAAAAGGTTTGAGGACCACTGGTTTGAGCAGTTTTTTGTATTAAAACAGACACACTGACACATTCAAACACAATCAGCTTCTAAATAACGTCTATACTTATTGAGTATCAGGTTTACAGTAAATTAGATGGAAATAGGTGAAATAGATCCTTATCTGTCAGAGCACATATTGCTCGTCTATAGCCAAACAGCAAAGTGCAGCTGTAGAATTATTTCTGAATGTCTTAGAAGTGGTTTGAAACCAGAATGCTGTCTTGGTTCTCACTTCACTGTGCATTTTTTAAAAGTTTTTGTGTAGCATCTTTCCTATTCTTGGCACAGAAACATTCATCTGTATTGTTGTGTCATTTGTTTTCTGTATCAGGTCATACTGCTGTGTCTCTATGAAAGAGAACTGATACCGATTTTACCTTTTTCTTGAAAGCCTCATTTGAATTTCTGAAAAGCTTTACTGGGGGTTGTTGCCAAAGAGCCACACATCATTAGAGTAATGAAAGCGCAGGTGCTCTTTTCGAAAAGCTTGGCAGGTGTTACTGTCAACATCACTTTTGTACCGGAAAAAAGAATCCATCAGTGAAAGCAAGACAGAGATGGCCTCTTAAATCAAACTAAGCACCTGCAAGGAGGCAGAGGCTTTCATTAATCCTCGTCACTGTTTGCTGCTGTTGTTCATTTGTTTTCAGCATTTTGTGTATTTATGTTCTTTACTGAGTTACTTGTGACATTTTTGCATCATCAGCATTTTCTTTTCCAGCAGGTTGAAATAAAACTGTGCTCATCACTTTCAAATTAAAAGCTACATTAGGCATGTTTCCCTTTCCCTAGAGATGTCCAATTTACTGTAATATTAGTCTAATTTATTGTCTTCATGGGATAAACAGCTTTTCATTGGAAAAAGACACAAACAAAACATCTATAAATGAGCATAAATGGCAGTGGCAGGGATTTGCTTTTGTGATTCTTAATAAAATGTAAAACCAAATGAAAGTTTAATCATTTGAGTATGGAAATTCATTCTTGATTTTTTTTTTTAATATGTGTAAGAAAATAATCTAAACTCAACTGTGCACTTACAAAGTTTTGCTTTTAACTGTTGAACAGTCAAACTTTGAGCCTTTTTTGTTACATAAAGATTAATAAGTACTAAAATAATATAATTAAGTTGATTAAGGTATAGTTTTAGTATTTATTAGTTTGATGAGTAGACCTACACCACTCTCCTGCTTGTATGGTCAATATAAAGCTTCATATTTACCGTACATACATGAGAGTGGAATCAATCCTCTCGTCTTCTCATTAGTTAACTTACAGAAACTAAATCAACAACATTTTTGATAATCAGTTAATTACTGAAGCATTGTTTTAAGCTAAAATGGAAAAAACCTTTTTTGTCTCTCAAGTGTGAATATTATCTCTGTTTTCTTTATTTTCTCAGTCCTCTATGATAGTAAATTGAATATCTATGAGAATTTTCTTTTAGCTCTGTGCGGACATTTTATAGACCAAACCATTAATAATCGACGCATAATGAAAATAATCATTAGTTTTATAGGAAATGGAAATAGTTTGTCTGTGATCATATTTAAAACCAGGACCATTTCTGTGTGTCTGTTGGCACCTTTTTATTGAAATTCTGAAAGGATTTCATCACATGCAGGAAAAATGAATGAACAATGGGTGAGATAGGTCAGCTTCTTATTTCAGTTTAAAATGATTATGGCTTGGAGCCACTGTGGAAAGTGGCCTAGAAAATCCTCCATAAAAGGCCTGCAGGGCTGAAATCTATCCCTGTGAAATATAGCTGTGCGATCTTCACAGTTATTCCAATTAGATTTTGCTATATGTGTATTGTAAATGTTGCTCAATAAACCATATTTCTCAGGTGATTACTTTAGGTTTTCATAAATTCCCTCTAAAATTACACTAAAGTTACACTTGTCTCCGAGTTGTCTGGAACTGAGGTTCCTCTAATCACCTTGAGGGCTGGATGAGATGATAGAGCTATGCTGTACCCGAACCTGCATGTCTCAACTGTGTTCTGAACAAAAGATGAAATATCCATCTTTTGTCACAATTCCAGGGTAGAAATTGCCTTTCCATTCGGACACTATGACTCATCGCTGATTATAGGCAGCAGTCCCCTTGGGGATCCACATTAGAATGGAGATAGAAGCACATTCACTAATGAGGTCTGCACAGAAATTACACAGCATTGCTCTGCAACATGAATTTGCGTGTTTACAAGTGTCACCACAGGGTTTTTACCTCTGATAACTGGCAACATTTCAAACGACAATGGATACATAAAAGACACCCTGAGTCATAGTGAATACATTTAATTCAAGTTAACCACATTACAATTTACAGAGCACATACAGTAAACATTCCTTGTTAACAGACGTTCATATATGTTAGGTCCATGTATGATGTATGTATTATATGTCCATGTAGTACAATCAGTGTATTTACTTTATGAAGTTCTCTAATCCCTGAATCCCTAAATCTAAGGTTCTATATTTTTCAATGAATGGCTGTCATGATTTTTGGTCTTTGTGGTTTGTACAGAAGCATGTACAGTTTTGTGAAGTAAGCCAAAGTGATACATTATTTATTTACATTTTATATTTAAAGAATCCAGGACCCCACACATCAGACAGTTAGAGAAAATAAGTGAATAAGTTATTTAACAGTAGTAAAAAAGAACCTCCACCTTGTATTCTCCTCATATGATAATTTCAGCGCTGGACTGATGGGGATTTCTCTTTGCATCCTTGTCTGCTGTTAAAAAGCTGCTCCTTGGTGATGTGGACTCCGCTTTGCTGTGATTATCACTGCGCAACCTCTCCTGGCTGGCGGGACTCACTTCTCTCTTCAGTGGGAAGGAGTTGGTGGCGCAGGTGAAAGATCCGCTTATAACCGTGGTATTATCCAGGTCGGATGTCGCAGCAGCATTGCAGTAATACCTTTGGAGCCCCTTTCGGAAGTGAATGGTGAACAGGCCGTAGATGACTGGGTCCAGGCAGGCATTGACAAGTCCAAAGATGAACAGGATGTGGGTCAATGAGTGGGAGACCTTTCCTTCCAGGTCATCTGGGAGGAACCAATACCACAGGCCCAGCAGATAGTATGGAGTCCAGCAGATAATGAAAGACAAAACTATCACAATGCTCATTTTCAGAGTTCTCATCCGTGCTCTGGGAATGTTATTCTTCGAACACCGCAAATGCACTTCATTTGAGGATACTGGGCAAGAACAGAAAGGAACAAAACATAGTAAATATTAGAAAAGGCTCAAATGCAAACAAATTGTAAATGAATAAACAAATTATATGGATTTTTACAACTCCTCCAACCAACATGTGGCCCAGTTGTGACCCACATCTCCCATTTTCATTTGTCCTATATATCCCATGGAATGACGGTTATGACTCAAACTGACCATGGTCACCAGAACACAGCCATAACAGAAGCAGATGAAGGCTACATCTGGGCTAGGTACGGGACAATGAATGTCAGTACCAAATTACATGGCTATCCATCCAATAGTTGTCAAAATATTTCACTAAAAAAACAAGAAATATCAAATTCATGGTGTCACTAGAAAAGTCAGAAGATTATCAAAGTCAGTCAGTTTTTATCAGTGTGCATAAAAGGGTCAAACACACTGTGCAACAGCTGGTATGTGAGTGCTAATCATCGATTTTAACAGATCCACAGAACATCGGTCTCTGACTGAACTTACAGTCGTTCTTTTTCAGTCGCTTGGAGATCTCAAAGAAGATCCTGGTGTAACAGGTGATCATGATGACCAGTGGCAGCAGGAACAGGCAGGAGAAAGTGAACATGTTATAGGCCGTTTCATCCCATTTACTGACAAAACTTCCTTGCGTGGCGCACTGAGTGAAGTTCTCGGGATGGACGATGGTCACATTGTGAAAAAGGAATATCTGAGGAGGGAAATTAATTATTCAGAAAGGCGTTTTTAAGCATATGAAAAACATCCATGGTTACTCCCACTTGTTTGTGTTCAGCCACATCATCTTTTGGTGAACGCTCTCCATGTTCTGGTTGACTAAGCAGGGATGGAGACTGTCTCAGGAAGTGGAATTTAGTTAACATGCCTTATAGAGATGAACTAGATCACAAACACTTAAAACCCAAAAAGCAACTTGTCTTTCTAGAAACAATGTCTTTCTTAATTTGAATAATGCACACACCTTACAGTGAATTAATTTTAATTGGGACTATTTAAAACTTAAACTATTTAAAACTGCTTAGTGTAGAAAACCAAAATGATCAGTATGGCTAGATACCACTAGGAAGAAGTGACACAATATGTTATCCTGTAAGATAACTGCTTACTACGTTTAACTTCCTGAAACAAGCCTTTAACGGAGAATCCCTACCATTCATTTGTTTATTGGTAAGAAGCTCAGCCCCTGTTCACACGTACCACTACGTACGAAGCACTGTAGGTCTCTCAGAGAAGTAGTTCCCAGCCTTTATGGCTCATGACCAACGAAGCTATATCTACATTCATCCTCTCATCCCAGACTGCACATGAGCAGTTCAAGTGAAGAGTAATGTTAATTTCTAACATTGTGTGATTTGAGTAAATTGTAGAGGCATAGGTTTTCTGGATAAATGTCAGTGGTAGTCCAAAAATAAATGCTGAATATTTAATGTATCACAAATGTGGTTTTGTGTATGTTTTATCTACTTTCCTTTCCTGTTAATTGTCTAATAACACCTCAGACACCCACTTTGGTGGGTCCTGACCCCAAGGTTAGAAACCAGTTTCTTTGAGAACAGTGTCACGTTTTCATCTCTCTGAACATAGATATTTAATTGGTTTCAGGTTTCATAAAAACACATCTGCTCTGCAATTCAGTGCTATTTTTTGTGGCTGCTCTCCTTACATGGACCGACAGAATGTTGGGATTGTACAAGCGTAAGCCAAATAAATTTCATTCAATATATGATCAATGAATCCTCTAAGTCATAAAATCTTGCCTAGTAGGAAATAAGCAAAATTGGATGAAAATCTATGAACAATTTATTAGTGCTGGCAGTGTGCTGGAGCTCATCACTTGCTTTCCAGCTGAGCCACACCTGGTGCTCTTAAATCCAGAAGAGATTTTTTTTTAAACCCTGCAGGATAGAGATGTTCCTGGACCAGAATTAGACCAGGTTTATTTGACTGCCATCTAGGTACACAGCAAGCTCTCATAAGAATAAACTTCATCAGCTCATTGTAATAAAGGAAGACATTAGCCAAAGCCAAATTGTAAAATATGGCTCTTCTATGTGTTTTAGTTATTTTTATACAACAATTTTATACCACAGTGACATAAGCTATATAAGGCTTTCTCTTCATGGGGCTTATTGACAAAAATAGATCAAATTAAGCTTCTTCTTCTCACCCTGTCAGGTTAGACCCATCTCAAATGGCTTGACATTTCTTTGTGTAAGTGTCCCCTTCCCATTGTTCATTGCAGGTTAGTTCATTACACCCACATGGTGATTAATACATTTGAATGTGAACAGAAAACATGCTGGCAAGAAGCTATTATTGCCATTGGGAGGTCTTACTAGCAGCCACACATACCATACCCTCTTGTTAGCAGGTTTTTATATTTGTGGAAAGATTATTTATGGAACAGATTGTAAATTGCAGGATAGATAATATTCTTTTAAACAGCTTAAAATTAAGTGAAACTTTGAAAAGAGTTTGGGAAGTATGTTTCTCTGGGCATGTAAACACTTGGGCATGTTTTAATGAAAACCTTTTTATAGCCTAATCTAATGAAAAATTTTTTTACTTCTAGCCCATGTTTCCAGTTTGGATACCTGACCTTACCTGAGGGACCGACAGCACAGCACTCATACCCCACGCCACAGTCAGCATGACTCTGTTCCTCTTTCTAGCCGTATTGATAGCCAAGGGGTTGAGAATGGCTGACTGCCTATCCAAACTGATCACCACAGTGACAAAGGCGCAGGAGTACATTGCTTGCAGCTTAAGAAACATCAATAGTCTGCAGGCAAAATCCCCAGCGAGCCACTGGACTGTGATGTTCCACACAGCATCCACAGGCATCACAATGAAGGTCACCAGGAGATCAGCCACTGTCAGGTTGATTATCAGCACCCTGACGTGGGATTTACGTTTGCCATCACTGTGCGCTGCCCACAGCACAGCCAGGTTGCAAAAGGCTGAGATGCCACAGAGAATGAAGGTAATGATCACTCTGACTTTGGCTGCTGTGGTGAAAGTGGGCAGCTGCAGGGCATCACCCCCCACCGTCCAGTTGTAGTGGGGCGAGGAGCAGTTGCAGCTGACGTTAAGTTGATAGTCTGTCGTCAGGTGATACATGGTCACTGAAGAGTCACAAAGAGTGGCGTTCATTTTCTGAAGCATGCAGAAGAAGAAACATTCCGCTCATCCACCATGACGGTCAGCGCTGGTAACAAGAGTAAAGCAGAAAGAGGAAATCAAAGAGCTATAAGGTGGATGAGTCAGAGTTCATGAAGCGGGTGCAGATCATCCAAACACATTTGTGTTCTTACCCTAACCCCATCAAGAGGAAGTAATATGTTTATATGGAAGCCTCATTCATATTATAATCCAGTGAGATGGAAAGATGACTAACAAACTGTAAGGGACATGTACAATATGAATACAGTCCATTAGTGCTAATATTTAGCCTACAAACCTAATGAGTTGTTCAGAATTCTTCACTAAAAAAATCATGAAAATACAGAAACACATCATTAAATTGTTATTTTTTCCTAACTCATGAACAGATTTAATGACATTATTTGTTTGTCAATCCACAAAATTTGGGAAATAAAATCATGGTCAACATGTGAGCTCAAAATATTGCTGTGTTCTGCACAATAAACTGCAACAAGCAAAAATCTTATATTTGCCTTTATTTTAAATGCAAATAGTTTAAGAAGTATTCAAAGGTTGGTTGGCAGTCGCTGTATTATTGGTCAGTATTGTAGTTTCTGTGAATACAGAAACCACATCATGGACCATCTGGA
Source organism: Euthynnus affinis (assembly GCA_029490765.1). NCBI lineage: Eukaryota > Metazoa > Chordata > Actinopteri > Scombriformes > Scombridae > Euthynnus > Euthynnus affinis. The sequence goes on from CM055839.1 coordinate 18,299,369, forward strand.
TATCAGAGTGACACCTATTAAAATGTTCAAAAAACAAACTGAAGGCCTTTTTGAGACTTTTCATTAATCAAAGGACCATAGAAACACACAGGTTGAAAACTGAGTGATGTCCCACTCTGATCAGTGTGATCAATGTATATGACTCACATACATACATACATACACTTCTTGTCTCTTTTTCTCTCTCCACACAATGTCTTGGTCGTTTGTGGTTTTGAGAGTTTTCTAGTTTTGACCCAAGAAAATAAGTGTCACTTTAGGGTCTGTCCAGAACATCTGGACATGCAGCTGTCATAAGTGGATACATGCAGTAAATAATACGAACACCAGGCTCATACAGACACATCATGTCAAGAATATCTAAATAACCTGCAGGAACATTAATAATGATATTTTCAGAACTGTTGACCTGCTCCACAGATGGTATTGTATTTGGTAGGATGTGATTGTTTCAGAAACATAGAACTGACTTGTATAGATTACACTTATATAAATATATAAATGATTTCATATACAGTCTAATCATTTCAATTAAAAACTTTGGTTTCGCAACAAAGCAAGACATTTAAATTAAGGTGTGTTAAATTACGCACAATTAACCAGTTATACCCTTCAGACCAGATTAAAATTGTTTCTATAACGTTCCTTCCCTTTTGAGCTACCGGGAGCATATGCGAAAAAATGAACTTACGTTTATGTGCAGTGGAAGAAGACTGTATCCAAATCTCCAAGTAGTTACAAAGCACAGCAGGAAGAAAGCATTGTCGATATTAGGGTCCGTTTGGGTTCAATAGGAAAACAACTGGACTGCAAGTTAGGTGCACCGACACCTGCTGTCCAGCTTCTCTGACCGCGTCCAGTGAGTCCTGCGCGCAAAGCCGCTCCACCTTTAACCATCACAGCCGTGCAAGATCATCCCCGGGGGAGTGGTCGGACTTCGACGCGACTCCATATTCACTGACATCTTTGTAATGATAGAAGAAAAAAGAAGAGAAACACGTGGAATAGACTGAAAAACAACAATTGTTGATCACCACAAGGCAAAAAACAAAACAAAACAAAACAAAACAAAACAAAAAAAAACAATAAGTCTTCTAAATGTGTGAGAAATAAATCGAAATAGATCATATTATAGAAAAATGTTAAGTATAAAATCACAGTTTGATGTTGCCTCTGCTGTGTGACATCCTAAAAACTATTACATAAGACATGATTCATGAGATAGGACGCAGCTGAGCCCTTCAAACAATATCCTCTTTGACAGTGAGATACATGAGAATGTCTGTAAACAACAAGAAAATTCAAGCCTGCCAAATGCAATCATCTGAGGATTATAGTAAATGTGGTACATTTTTAAGACCATGAGAGCTGTAGCACGAATATCCAAATGGGGTGTAGAAGTTAGGACTTCTCATTTGAAGGTATATAACTTTTGGATGGGCTTTATGTTATAGTTTGATATTTTGGGAAATACACTTTTTTTTTTCTTCAAAAGTTAGACGAGAAGATTTATACCACTCGTGCCTGTAGTGTACATATGAAGTCAGAGCCAATAGTTAGCTTAGCTTAGCAAAAAAGACTGGAAACAAGAGGAAACAGCTAGTTTGTTACTTTTGGACAGAGGCTTGCTATTTGTGCTAAGCTAAGCTAGTCGGTCGCTAGCAGTACCTTTGTTTTTACTGTACAGATATGAAAGTGACTTCAATCTTCAGAAAACTCTGAAAAAAAGCATTTACATGTGCAGTATTTCTTAAAATGTGAACTATTGCTTTAACGACATAAAATTTGTGAGCTATGGCATTCCTGGTTTAGACCATAAGAATAGCCATGATGTCTAACGGACAAATAAACCGCTAACTGACCACTGCAAGCTGTCACAATTGTGCTTAGTGTTGAGAATTGGAGCAGCATTTCAGAACATGTTCAAGAAGTTGTTAGAGGTTGTTAACAATAAAGAAGGAATTAACTTTTAAGATAAAATACATATCTTTATAAATGCTTTTCACTGGCAGACGCTTGCCCTCTAGAGTCATCTACTTTTCTCTAAAATAAAATAGTTACAGAGATTAAATAAATGTTTTAGAGTAAATCTCACTGTTGGATTGTGTTTCCATGGTAATATATCTCTATGTTCTAAAGCTGAACATAGGTCAAGGCAAGGAGGAGAGGTGACAGGGATTAATTAAAGCTCCTCACAGAAACACATTCCTTCTCCTTATCTATTCCAGTTTGAGAAATGCAAAAACACAAAAGGAAAGAGTGAAGGCCACCACAGGCCATAATTGCATAATCAAAGGTCCATTACATGACAGCAAAGTGTGAGAAATTGAAACAAAGTGAGGGCTTAGCAAGGATGATAAATTGTAGCTGTCATAGTCCTCTGTCTCTGTCTCTGTCTCTGTCTCTGTCTCTTCGGCCTCCTATCATTGTTCAATTAATTTCCAGTCCACTTTCTTCCTTTCAGGGAGCCTAAACTTTATTGCAGCTGCAAGCAAAAACTACTCACCACAAATACAATGAACATAACACAAAATTAATTTTGGTGTTTGCCAATCATCCATTTACATGTGGTGCTAAACCCTTTCTTTTATCATAATAATGATGGTTGTTGTCATTTTAGTGTGATGATTTGCCCTGAGGCTTCTGGTTCTCTGCTTTGCTCTCTACTCTAGTTTGTCATGGAAAAGCATTTATGTCTGACTCATTATATAGATTCATATAGTATGTTCCTCTTATTAATATCCATTTTATTGAAGTAATAAGTAAACATTTAGTGCCTGATGAAAGCAACTCTTGCTCCAATCAGTCATTTTCTATCACTGTTCTTTTGAAACAGCTGAAATGGAGCAATGATAAAATATCTTTTCATTTCAGTTTTGTCAAACTGCAATCATCAACTTCTGTTATGTAATACTGACTAATATAACAATTTACATGTTGTACAAACACTTTGGAAATTGGAAAAGATTAGGAAAAATAAACCTACACCTTTGTGTAGCAAAAATATATTTTTTTCTGCTTTTCTGCCTTGTTTATAATCTTATGAGTCCTCAGATTTACTCTAAAGGTTGTGGGTTGAAATGATAAAATGAGTCATATATTACAGTAAAGGCTGTTCCTGGTTATCAGTATTAGCCGGTCTCAAACTTTTAGATATTTGAATATGTTGGATGATGGTCTTAAGCCCTTAGAAAACACTGTACTCTGTAAAATACTGTTTGTACTCCTAGTTTGGATTCACGCAGGCTCAACTCACACCTGTAGAGCAGCATACTGAAATCAGTATTCACAGCCTCACTGCACTGCTCTGGACTTGAGAGCATCTGATAGTTTTAGGGGCAAATGATAGCTTTGGTCAAATTGTAGAAGTCTCTACATAAGTCATTCCCTTGCTTCGTGTTTTGAAGCAAACACCTACAATGAAGACACCCTCTAGAGGCTAATCTGCTCAAAGTGCTCATGTGAAAGAGCCCTGAGCAGCAGGGGAGCTTCCTCCGGAGCACAGAGAGATGCATCCTCCCTCATTTCCTGCCTCTTTTGAAGATTACTGACGTCCAATGATGAGACTGAACTAGGCTCATTCGAAACAATCACTCTGGTCCAGCATCTCCTTTTAAGTTCAGTTGTCTAATTGCTGTATAATTTTGTGTCTTGTGACTCTCGAGGCTAAGCCTCCCTCCAGCAGAGTGTTCTGCCAGGACCTGCTCCAGCTTCGGATTATACAGGATGTCAACTTTTGGGTTTACACCAAAACACTTCACAATAATTCAGGTACATCTCATATTCATGCAGAGTGGCATTGTTGAAGTTTAACATTATATGAAAGAGTGACTGTGATCATCAAACTATGGTAGTGTGACAACAGGAAATGAGTCCAACTTTGAATAGAACAGCTCTCAGAAAAAGTTGTGGAGACAGACCTTTAGCCTATGTCTAAAATCTTGAACATGAGCACATTGGATTATCTTCACACAGTGGGGACAAACCCAAGTTTACCAGGTGATGAATGACATTCATAGTGAAGATACATATGACAGATATGACTGTGGTTGTATGGTGTCTTATTAGTGTAATAATTTCATCTTCTGAGTATTGTTTTTTATTGTATATAATATATTTATCCAGTTTTCATTCATTCTATATATTAATTGTCATTTGTACACCTTTATATCTGTTTAATGACATGTAAAGCCTACATCTAATTGGACTTCTATTTGTATGTACTGTTTTACACTCTTTTTTATCTGCTCACATCTGTCTCTCTTGTTCAAATATATTATATGAACAGAATCTGAGGATTTATTTGGTAACATGTATACCTGCACATATATGAATGTTTGCCTAGAGATGATGGTTGGCAGACAAATCCTGGAATGAGTCAAAGTAAGCTTTGAATCAGCTCTGAGCATGATATAAGAGCTCTGGTGGAGAGTAACTCTGGCTGGATTGTTCAAGTATTCAAGTGAAAGTAAATGATAAGGCACAGTGAAAGAACTGAGCTCTCTCTATAGATATTAATGTTTAGCAGTTGTTTTGTGTAGTGGTCGATAACAGTGATGTCTTTATACACAGACCTACAAGGTTGACAAATGTGACAAAGAAAAATGTCTATGACTTGATAGTAGTGTTGTGACTCACTGTGAGGCTTCTAAACAGAGCAAACTGAGCAAACCTTACCAGGTGATGTCAAGCAGAGAGAGCTTGAAAATGTTTGATAACAGCTAAATAAGAGTGTAAATGTAGAGCAAAAACAGGTCAAAAGTAGAAAACATTTACACATCATATTAAAAAACATTTCCGGACTATTACTCTACCTGCAAGGGATCTGGAAAAGCAATACTTCAGCCACTTCTTCTACGATGCCCTTGTCTGTTGTGATTCACTTAGGTGGATTAATTTCCCTGGTTGCAATTTAGAATAGATAGTTATAAGTGGTGTTCAACTCATGGCCAGTAAAGAAGGGAACATGCTGACCTAAAACATGCTGTTGTTTGTCACCCTGGTCTTCCGGCTTCATTCATCATAAGCCCTTGAAGGGAAGTTGTGTCATACAACTGAATACAAAGTCGTGTGTTTGATCTTCAAATAAATAGAAAAAGAAAGAAAGAAAGAAAATCCTTTGAACTATTTGTTAATTAATGCTAGATGAAAGAAAAGCAAATTCATTCATTACTGATGTTCTAAATAGCAATTTGTCAAGAAGAGGTGTGTATTTGAAGACATGATTATATTACTCTAATACTGTTTTTCCTATGATCTTACACTGTATCCAAACCTCTGCAGGCCAGCCACAATTTGAACTTTGAATTTGTATCCAGTGCTCTTTATATTCATACAAACTAAGCTAAGCTTGTCCACTGTGGTGTCCATGCATCATTTTCATTCATTTTTGCATCATCCGATATTGATGCTAAATCCCTGAGAGAAGAGCTTTTATACCATCATTATAATTTCTACACTGTACCCTGACAGTCTTCTTGCCAGTGACAAAATGTATTAAAAAGAACCTCAAATGCAAACTCATGAATGACAGAAATAATTGCAGTCTTCCATGATATAATTAATAATGACATATAGTACAGAGAGACTATGTGATGAGAAAGGATCACACCTTTTGGTTTAATGAGGTTAGTTAAGAAGTGACATGAGATATGCCCTTTCAAACTGAAACCAAATATAAGCATTTTAGTCATTAATTCTGGTTAAGTGGCTACTGTATTTGCTCAGTGGCAATTGGGTCTACCTGTGTACTACTGCATCATATTTTGGTGTCACTGAAATTATGTCTCAAGCTCAAAATTGAGTGTTATTGTATGAATCACTCTGAATGAATGAATCACAAACAGACAAATAGTGAGCACCATCTAAGAACATGTTCAGGCTGATATTTGCACTGCCTCAAAAGCCAATAACCAGAGGTCATGATTGAGTGTGGGCCACACAGCAAAAACGTCAAACATGACTTAGTTTATGCTCCAACACAATCCACCATAATCTGACAACATATTACACTGATCAATAGTTCCTATAGCCAAAATCTAAATGCTATCACACCCCTGAAGCACCACCACCACCACTAGTGAGTCATTATTTGCGTTGACTCACAGGGAGCTGTTTCTCTCTCTTGGTTTTGTAGGAGGCAACAATGTTGGGATAAGATCTGGTGGGGATGATGACGTAGATATAGTTGATTTATATATATATATATATATATATATATATATATAGATGATAGATATAGATGGTAGATATAGATGATAGATGATGGATATAGATGACAGATGATAGATTCACCACAAATACTTCCTATAGATGAATCCTCATGACTCATGAACCACTGACTTTTTCTCAAGCATCATTGTGAGGTTCACATTCTCATTCATGTCAATCATGGCAATCAAACTGCCATGAAATTTGGCACACACATTAATTTTCCCTTCAGGATAAATGATCATAACTTTGGTGAATTTTGAATCTGTCCAATACAGAATACCTGTAAAACTAATGACATTCATCAGCCTCAGCTGTACTTGTGTTTAGTACTAATTACCAAAGGTTAGCATGAATCAAGACAATGAACATAGTAAACATTATACCTGCTAATATCATGATCACACTGTTTCTAGCCAGGTTCTGGTTACCAACTTTAAAATCTCGGTTTCCAAAAAACCCATCACACATCAACCACATCCAACCCCAGTATGTATGCATATATGCTCTGTATATATAGATGGGTGCCATCTATCTATATATAGATAGGTGCGTATATATATAGATGGGTTCTCAAAGGCAAAAATAAAAATCAAGAGTAGGACAGCATTCCTCTTGCATGGACCTCACACTGCAATAAGCGATCCAGTCCAAAGTAGGTATCAAATCCTCAAGTAGTTTTTCAAACAGTAAATCATTTCATTGCTGTTTTAATATATCGTGTTGAGACAAAACTGTTGAAAAGTAACAGGGAAGAAATGTATTATAGAGCAATGTCATCAGCTCATGGCAGAGACTTAAAGACTGATCTTGTGAGCATGATAACATATTCAATTATGCAAAATGGAAATAGGGCCCTTTTTGATGCATGTAAACAGCTTGATTAAACTAATTTCACAATCAATCAAAGGCCATTCAGTAGAGTGACACACACGTGAAAGTGCAGTGTATGACTCCCCGCTGCACACAGTCAGGCTGAGCTGACACTTAATCTCAGCTGCAGCAGTATGTTATTTGTTAATCTGGAGCTACAGCCTTCATCAGAGTCCCCTCAGCTTGAAATGCCTGTCCTCTCTTATTAAGCAGACAACTGGTTGTCCATTAGCCTAAAAGGAATATTTATTCTTTTATCTCACAATAATGATTTGACACAGGGGAGACGGCTCTGGCAGGCATTGATCCGTAGCCAGCAGGGGCATGATGTTCCCTGTACGTGTTATAAGAAGCAGGGGACCTCATCACTCAGTCATCACTGGGTGTACTGCGTCTGGTATTTTAGTTTTTCTCCATATGAAATAGAGACAAGTATATATTCCAAACTGACCTGTATTTCTATTTTATTTGTCACCATGAGTCAAACCAAACTGACAGAAACAGAAACAATGTGAAATAATTAACTCTGATGACTTTTCATAATAACACTATTTATGTATTTTTAATTGACAAAACCAAGTTTATAACAAAGACACAACAGGATAAAAGCTATCCGATTCATGACAAAAAATAGAATGAAATCAGTAAATCAAAAATAAAGGTTTAGCTCATATAGGAGATGCTGTTTCACATATGAGTATACTGTAGTTCTTATGTCCATATTGAAAGTTAGTCTTTTTGTTTGAGAATTTGCGGGTGTGAATAAAATACTTCCCAATTTTTAATGTTTTAAAAATAATTGATTAAAAAATAAATAAATGTAACAGCAATAATTTATTTATTTATAAATTATTATTTATTTCTATTTAAAACTTATGACAATGGTGTTGTCATCCCCCTCTCACCTTTCAGCCATGTTAAATTAATTCACACAAGTTAATGACTTTCCATTAAATTTTATATAAATCTGTTGACATTTTACAGATAACAAACAGACAAATAAACAAACAGGACTGAAATCATATCAGGTTACTACTGAAGAGGATTACAACCACATGTGAAAAATTGATTAAAGTCAGAATTTAAACTCAGAACTCAACTAAATTTTTCCCATGTGGCCCTAATCCTCTTCCATAGGTTACTGTCTATCTATATCCGTTAAACATGTCTCCTTACGGAATAACATGGAAACAACAAGTACACCTCCAAATGTGCATGAATGAAAACTAGGAATCCAATCAATCAGTAACACCAGGATGGCATGTAACAAACAAACAAACACAGTAAACATTCACTTTTGTAGGAAATGAAAAAAAAAAACTTGCTTAAGGCACTTTTTATGGGAAAGGGGAAAAAAGGCATGGACCGGAACAACTTTTGCACATAAAATAAGATGATAACATCAAACTTAACAGCATAAAACAAGTAAAACTAACAATCACAAACAACAGTTCTTTGGTTTCTACTTGTGTGCCACAACTTTCACTGTTGGGCATCAAGATGAAAATCCAGTCCTAAGGCAATCTGGGTCATGAACAGATATTGTAGATCTAACCGAAACTACTCTATCATACCTCTATAAAAATATAATAAATAATCTGTGCAAGATTGAGCAATGTCAATATCATTTTCAACACACATATGGTATGATGAGTGGTGTTTCTTTTCAATACAGCATGTCAAGAACAAAACAACAGACATAAAAAGGGTATTCACACTGAGTTAGCCAGAAAAAATAAGACAATTACTCAAAATATCCCTTTAAAAAAAAAAGGGGTTGCTGAAAATACTATAAGGTCTGTGTTAATCTCCAGATGCACTGCTACGTTCATATCAGGTCAAGTCATCGCTGCTACAGAGCCTTTCTTGTCACTGAAGAAGCTCCTGAGCAACATGACTTGACCGATGCCGATGACAAACAGCAGGACGGTTTCTCCGACTGACCAGTAGGTAACCCGCTCTAAGAGGTGCTCTGCCTTTGTGCGGTCTTGTGCTTCTCGTAGCCTGTACCACGTCTGGGATTCAGCCACCACCTTCAGGATCTCATGAATGGAGACGCATGTTGACTCCAGCTGAAAGAAGAAAGATCAATGCAAGTTAATCAAGGGCAAAGTAATGGCGTGGGGAAAACGTTATGGTGGAAGGTGGGTCTCACACACACACACACACACCGAACTGACTTGTGTGCACAAAACTGCTTCTGAATTCACTTAAAGTTCCAAAACTTTTCCCAGCAAGTCTAGGATGTAAACATAATTATACACAATTAAGTATGGAATACCAAAACCTGGTAAATATATATGGAGGTGGGCTGATTTGGGCAACCTGGTGGGAATGATGTCAAATTTGTTATATTTTTTCAACCCATACAATCTGTAGTGGTGAAGTCGAGCATAGTGTATTTGACAGAACTGGTAGTTCATTGTGCCGAGATTTCACAAAAATAACTATTTTAATCATTTGAACACTTTTAAAATGTATTTGTGTAAAAATCACTTAGATGGGGAGGAGCGGTGGGATTTACCGCAACTGAATGCTTCCATTCACATGATGTGTATCAAATGAAGTACTCTATTGGTATTGGTACTGGGACTGGTATTATAATTTTTTAAATGATACACAGCCCTACACATCATGTTGAGACTCTGAGTCAGAACAAGTCGGGTTCCACCTTGTGGGCTTAATAAAAAAAACTGTCCCTCTTCTGAAATAATGATGAAACATCAACAGTGTTTCTGGACTTTATTGCCTCATCTCCTGATTAGTTAGTACAGTCGAGTAGACACGTTATCATCAGGTCATTTTTATAGTTGTATGGTATTTTGTAATAATTACAAATTGCATAATAAATATTCTATTCTGAGCATATTCTGTATGAAAATCCAATGTCTAACAAGTTTTATCATGCAGGTGCAAATCTAGTGTTTTGTTTTTGTTTTTTTCTGTTTGCCTGCCAACAAGATGCCATTTTAGACAAAACAGAATGAGTAGCAAGGCCGTAGAGTTTTGAACATCTTCTTCCTCATGTATAACTTCATCAGACGTACCTGAGTCAGCGCCGTGGTTGCAGTCATGCTCGGGAGGAGAGGTTCCTCATCACCATGGCGGAACTCCAGGTAGACAATTTTGTGTGAAAAAGTGGAGAATTCATTGCTAAAGCAGACTTTGTAGACTCCCTTCATAGCTGTGGTGTGAGAGAAACTGTCGTACTGCTTCTTCTTCTCGTTATACAACACATTGTTTTGAGGGTCTGTGACAAAACAGTCCACATCATAGTTCCCTCCTGAAATCACCTAAAAGAAAAGAAAATACAAAACACAGATTTAAAAAAATAAAAAAGAAGCCGTGTCTGAATGATGTGAACAATGCACGCCAAGATAGTAGAGCGCAGTTGTAACATATGTTTAGTTGTAAACATCGTTGTAACATACATGTTTGGGCTGAGTGGAGCTGAACTGACTGAAACTGGTTATGCAGCAAACCAGGTAACACTGGGCAAGATAACATTTACCAAACCATTGACCTTTCACACTGAATTTAAGTTGCTGATGTTTATTGCAGTTTTGAATTAATGGGGGTGTCAGCTGACTTACAAATAACCACCAAACTCAAAATGTAAAACATGCATTAACTTTAACTTTGTATGTTCAAACACTACTTAAATAAGAAATGACAGAGAACAGCGTCCTGTAAACACACAGACTGAAGTGATGAAGCCTGCACAGTAACTTACTTGGAAGTCAATGTCAAACTTCACGTCTTTCTCTAGTTCCTCGTAGAAACACTGTTTATCATTGTCAGGGAGCTCAAATGTGAGCTCAGTCCCAAACACCACAAACACATGGAGCAGCAAACAGCTCAGTCCCAGGTAGAGCATGCTGAAGGCTGAAGCGAGTTTTCCTCAGCTTTGGTTGCAATGATGTTGACAATTTTGTAGCTCTGACGTGGCACGAGCACGAAGAGCTTCCGGGGTACGTTTTTCTTTTTTTTCTTTTTTTCTTTTTTTTTTCTTTTAAATAAAAATTAGCCCAGCGTTACCAAACGTCAAATATTATCATGCAAGACTCCCTAAAACATCTATAAATATATTTTCTGACCAGTTACAGCCATGAAGTGATAAAATCCATAAAATACATGCAGCCCTCATTCTTAGCGACACAGTTTCTATTATTTGATGTGAAGTAATTCATCTGGACTGGTTGTGAACATTGACTATATATAAATATGGACGACGCGTCTCCACTACCGTCATCACGGATGAATGACCGCTATGTAAAAGTGAAAGATATATTTGGATCATCCAATCGAGTGTGAAAGAAGATGTTTTGCCTTTTTCTATTTCGTGATGACGATTTTTTGTGAGCGGAAGTAGGGGCGTGTTGTAGGCCAACAGGGATGTATCCACGGTTGTCATAGCAACTAATATAGTACATGATATAACCATTTTGCTTTTTGTCAGTAATGGAAATTTTATGTAGTAGGCCCAGTTCTGAGAGCACAGCGTAAACATGAACATACAGAAAGAGACAGAGATGGATTTCTTCATAAATGCTTTTGCTCCTATACTAAATGAGTGGGCAGGAAAAAGACACAAACTGACAGTTCTCCCATTCATTTGTATGACTTGGGCCTGTGTCTGCTTTGTTTGGGGTATTTTAAAAGTTGCAGGTGCCATATCAAAAATTCTGTATTTTGTAAATTGAAGCTGGTATACATTTTTTAAACCAGGATGTAATTTCCTGGTAGAGGTGAGGATCATGGACTATAAAGCAATGCATGTTTTGTTTTTAATTAATATTAGAAATGCTAGCACACTCTATGAATATAAAACTGAAATTTAAGTTATGCAGTACTCATATGCTGAACTATCATGTACTGTACTGTGTAACACAGATCATCTGGTACAACTTTATGGATCACCTGATTAAAGCCAGTTAATATGACTACTTAAAACAAAGTTATTTTGAATTAATGAAAAAAAAAAAAAACAGTTGTCTATTTGTCACTCAGGTTTGCTCAGTTCATTAAATCACAGTCATCAAAAACATTTAGAATATACAAATCAGCATTTTTACACATTAATATGTTTAGTACTTTTTAGTTTAGTTTGGCACAGTAGGATTCTGACCTTTAAGGATTTAGACTTTTGGCAAAGATTTTGACTTTCTGAAGGATGTTTTGACAGTGAGTGGGACTGAAGTTTAAAGTTCTGGCTTTACTTACCAAGGTTTTGAAATATTTTTGAGATTTACATTTCTGAATCACTTATTGTTATTGAGATATATCAAATGAAATTCAGCTTGTATGCGGCAGGTCTGTGGATTATCCAGATGCTAAACCAGATGTCATTAGAGGCACACAGCAACATTATTTCTACAATAGTTTTAATCAGAATTCCTTGGTTGTGACAGATTTGTGTTCAATTTTTAATTCTATTTTGTCTTGTGCCTTTAACTTTGTCCTCATCACAATTTTCATTTAAATCAGGACTGTCCATGTAATTTTAGACTGTCACAGATATTACAAATTTATAAAGATATAGTCATAGATATAACACATGTATATACAAACAGATACTGCTATGAGTGTATATACTGTGCATGTACAGTATACACACAGAGATCTATTATATTGTGACTATTATTCATATTTTATCGTATTTTATTTTTTACTTCTAATCCCTTGTGCTGCTGTGTCAAATTGAATTTCCCCTACAGGAGATCAATGAAGGTACATCTTATTTTATCCTATCACAAGGCAGCAGATGTGCTAAAATAGAAGCTTTGCTGCTTTTGCTTTGTTTCACCTGTCTCTATTCTCCCAAATGACATATTTCTTTCCAGTAAACATCATAGGAAATTGTTAAGAATATATTGGGAAATTACAAACCCTTAAAATAAATCATAATGGTGGTGTTCTCATCAAAGGATGTTCGCCAACAGACAGTTGGTCTTGCATTTGGCAAGACGCAGAGCGGGATGTCCACTAATCAGGAGATCCCGAGCTCCTCCAGCCTGCATGTGGAAGTGTCTTTGGGCAAGATACTGAACCCAATGACTACTCCAAAGTTGTGTGTGAATGTACATTAGATTAGATCCTGATGAACAGGTGGCAACTTGCATGGCAGCCTTTTACATCAGCGTGTGAGTGTGTGTGTGAATGGATGAATGTTGACTTGTACTGTTAAACACTTTGAGTGGTTGGAAGACTAGAAAGGCATTATATAAATGCAGCCTATTTACCATCTTGTTCGTGATGGCTTGTGTGTCACAACTGACACAGTAGTAGAATTTCCCTTTGAACAGCTGAGTGTTTGTGTGAGATAAATAACATTGTTCACGAAACCTTCATGCCAATAAGAGACTAAAAGACTGATCTTACGAGCATGATAACATATTCAATTATACAAAATGGAAATAGGGCCCTTTTTGATGCATATAAACAGCTTGATTGAACTAATTTCTCAATCAATGAAAAGCCAATCAGTAGAGTGACACATGCGTTGAAAGTGCAGTGTATGACTCCCCGCTGCACACAGTCAGGCTGAGCTGACAGCCTTCATCAGAGTCCCCTCAGCTTGAAATGCCTGTCCTCTCTTATTAAGCAGACAACTGGTTGACCATTAGCCATAACATCAATCAATAGTATTGTTAAATCATCCAGGAGATTCCCATGTTTGTATTTTCAAATGGGATTTATTTCTCTCAAACTGGAGTCAAATAATGACCATACCCATTTCAAAGTAAAAAAAACAAAAACAGTTATAAATATCAATTATCAGTTTAAAGCCATTAATGATCAGAAATTTTGTGTTGTCAGCTTGTGAAAAATCCCACTGGCTGGTGTTCCTGATTATTTGATGATAATAAAGAGTTTTAATCATCTGCAGCCCTTTTCCGGACCAACCAGTCAATAGGATGCCTCATGATGATGATTATTAAAATAATGCATGTTTATTAAAATCAGTGGAAATAATACTGTTGTATTGTGCTGATTCATAAGTTTATCTTATATCTAATAATAATTATTATTATTGTAAAGTGTTAATTGTTTGCTGTTATACTTGGAAATAAGAGACGTGGTGGAAGACGTGTTTGGGGTCTGTTGCAGCACAGAGGCAGAGATGAGAGATGATGATTTGTTTTGTAGATGATGAACAATACGTAGGAGTCAGAATCAGGTTTTATAGCTTACTAGTCACAGGGGATGCTAAGCTATCTCCTGACATGCTCTTGATCAAGGGTGTGAATGAAAAGAGTAAAACTGGCATTACCGTAGTTCACAACTTACATGTATTTAATCAAGGAGACAACCATTTCAATTATTAGAGTAAAACGAGTTGACTATGTACACTAGCTTTAGTATGTGGTGCAAAGACGTCATCAGGCCAGGATACCCTTGATTCCTTGTATTCCTTTCCTTTGTATTTCTTTCTACTTTTAGTGTGTCACACAAACAAAGACCCTCTGCATCACCAACCTCTACGTCCAGTTGTCCCTCCAGCTATCTACACTAGTTTTGGTGTGTGTGGTGCAATGAAGTCATCAGGCCTGCAATGGAGAACTCCACTTGGGGGCAATGAAAACACAGTGACTCAACATCTATCAGAGGAGGCATGTAGTAGTCTCTTACTATCAAGCTGGTGCTTCATGTTCCCTATGGATACACACAATAGAGACAGACAGGAAGAGAAGAGGAAGTCAGACAGAAAGAAAATAAGAGAGTATTTAGCTACTGTATGTAGGTGGCAATGAATGCAGTGAAGAGATATACTGCTGTGTTAGATTAACTTAATTGGCTGTTCTAAAGAAACAGTAGACAATTGGGTTGTATTATCAGATTGTGTCACATAGTTATTATTTAGGGCCATTTTGAATCACCTGGAGAAACTGAAATGGAAAATAGCTCCCAAAGATTTCAGCTGGATAAATGTGTGTGTGTGTGTGTGTTGTTCAGCAATCTATATGGATTCATGCTCTGAGTGTGAGTATCATCATTTGTTGAACATAGATTTACAGAGAAATAGACTTATATGAAATATCGATGCATAGATCATCATGTTGTGACTACTTTTATCTGAAATATTGCACACTCACATGCATTCTGAGCATCATACAGTTTGAACGTGCTTTGACAACTATGGTTAGATTGCAGTGACACATTTAAAGCAAAAACATAAAGTTGCAGCAGTCACATACTCAGGTCAGCAGGCACAGCAGCTGCTGTGTTTATTTCAAGGCTTGGCTGCATGGAGCTTCAGGGGTGAGCCAGAAAGTCTCCATGTACACTTGAAATTTGTCACCATATGGTTAGTTGCAGCTTCTCAACCTATCTCTGCCATGCAGTGAGGGTTATGCAGATCATATTAATCCACTGATGATGAGATATTCCTTACTAATTTGGATAAAGATGTGGGGAAATAGAAAGAGCCACATGTGAGATGAAAGCAGCACTGCTGCCCGCTCTGTCCATATATTTACATCACTGTGTAGTTCAACTGTTTAATGTGTGTGTGTGTGTGTGTGTGTGTGTGTGTGTGTGTGTGTGTGCGTGTGTGTGTGTGTTTAAACCATCAGTTCATTTGCTTCGTGAACTCAGTTTAATGGGTCAGCTATGACGAATATGTAGCAGAGGAAAATTTGCTCATCACCTCTTAAAACTGGACAATGCAAGTAGAGGAAATCCACATTAACTTTATTTATTGAGGTGTACACATAGACCACATTGACATGGTTACTGTGGAAACATGTTAACATTTAGCCCACTACTTCCTGCTTGACTGAACCATATGTACTGCATATCCTGACCCAAATGACCTCTTTTAACAAAACCTTGCAGCACTGTCAAAAATGATCTGCACTTGAGCTAATTGTCCATCTGTCTTTGAGTGCTGGTAATGTTTTTACAGTTGCAAAACTGTGAGCTGCCCGTGGAAAAGGCAGTCATGTAAAACTGATGAATTTGAAATAGAGCGTCTGATTACATCTTACGCAAGCAAGCAAACTGGCTATTAGCTAATTGGTGCTGAGGACTTTTGTGACATTACAGGGTAAATCACCATAAGAAACATGAACACACATATCTTCCACATCACCCTGAATGTGTGATTTGCATGAGTCATATATTCGTATGGCTACTCAAGCAAAGTTAAAGGGACAAAGGGCAGAAAATAGGATGTTCAGTGAACAGTGACAAGAGAGTACAGCATGGAAAACAAGTCACAGAGATATAAAAATACTTAACACTGCAGATTATGTCATGACAGAGATTCATATACAGTAATAACATCATCATGTGCCTAAAGGGCCTCTGTGACACATAAAAAAAGATAATTCAGAGATTCAATTGTTATTCTTTTTTTACTGGATAATTAGTTTGTTCTATAAGGAAGGAAGACACACACCTTAGTTTTAAATCTTACAATTTCAATATAGGTTTTCAAATATATTGGAGAAAAATTATGATTGATGGATGTATGGGTATGTTGTGTTGTGACCTGGAACACACTGTTGGGGCCATTTCATACACTAAAAATGGATGTTGCAAGGTGTGATGTCACCTGCTGGTTTGCATTGGAGTCGGTTTGAGGCCCAGAGTTGCAGCTTATGGTTTGTGCAATCTTTTACATTTGGAGTCAGGACCTTCCAAAGAGGGAGTGCAGGGTGTTGCCTTTCATGCTCTGGAAACACACCCCACTACATCGGACTGAAATGAACGCTAGTTTACTCGGCAATCATTAGCTACTTTGGCTAAATTGTGCTTATAGGGCAGGTATTGTAATCAAGTTGCATTAAACTTTCAAAAATATTGAGACAATGGACTGACTCAGTGGGAGTCCTGGATTTGTGAGAGCAGCAGTTGAGCCAACTGTCACAGAGTCAATCAACGACAACACAGCAAAAACCAAAGCTACTACATATCTTCAAATCTTAATATATTCATATAGTATTTACTTATAGGGCCTGAATTAGGCAATTGACCATAATAATTTGTTTTTTATTTCTAAAGAGAAGTTGACACTATTTCAATGGGAGTCAATTGGAGCTAGTATCTTGCAGCTGTCGATGGCTTTTCACTTTAAGGTTCTTCACTGGCTTCAGCCACAAGCCGTGGTAGTTGCTGATTGGCGCATACCTGTGGGGTCCAATGATCTGGTCAAAACATAATTTAACATTACTGGGTTTCCATAGTAATGCTTACTTTTAGCCTTTGCCAGCAAACCCTAATAAGTCAACACCATCTACTATAACACATTAACAAAGTAGAATGCTTTAGAAAACTTCCAAAGTGTTTTACTACAAAGCAACTGCAGATGCTTACCGTGATTGAAAACTATGCTAGTTAAAACCTTACCTATAAATAGTCAAACATATGAGTCACTTAAAGTGATGACAGGTTACTCAGTTCACTGACCATACAGTAGCCATAGCAACAACATTTCATATGTTGGGTTCCAATGAAAGAATCTCTAGAGAAATATGTGTGTTATAAGCTATTGGAAATATACAAATTTACAAAACAGGACATATTTTTTTTGCTGACACAGCACTACTTTTATATTAATATATTTACACAATTTGTCATGATTTGTTCTTACGATAAATCATACTTAAAATGAGAGAAATTGCAAGGTCTAGGATTTTTCTCCAAGTCTAATCTACTAAATATCACTTCATCAGCCAGTGACGCATTGTATGGGCCAATATCCCTCTGGCTTTCATGAGATACATGGACTTACTGGAAGCTCAGCTGGTCAGAAGGTCTTTGATAGGTCACAGTACATTTTCTGGTGCTATTTATTTTGGGGCTTGTGTAATTCAGTGGAGCATAATAATGGAAAGGTGTATGGCTTCATACAGTGTGTGTGCACTGCTTTAGCACTCTAAATCCACCTGATGGCATCTTTCTTCTGCGATGTTCTCCTGTCTATGAATAAGGATGTGAACACAATTACTTTATTGATATTTTGTGCTCTGCATTCTTCCTTGTCTTAGTTTGATGTTGTACACTAATGGAAAAACGTTTATTTACTTGATACAAAATCATCATATTGGCCATATGTAAGTATATATGGGCTTTTAGTGTATTAACTCTCACTACAGCTGGCTCAGTTCGCCCTCCAGTGGTTAGAGCGGGTGTTCAGGCAGTGATGCAGCCATATTAAAGGGCAATTCTTCTTCTAATGTTATAAACTGTTGGCCTTGACAAACCCAAATCATCTTTGTTTCAAAGCTGTAATTTTCCATTGTCTGTGTGTTGTGAGGATTGCAGTTTTTGTGGAGAGAGCATGTGCTCTCTTTTGCTTTGAGTACAACATCTGTCAAAATATTACATTTTTGTTGAAAGAGTATATTTTTATAAGCTCATTGGCATCAATGTACATTTCTCACTCCCATGCCTGAACACCATCCCCTGGTAGCTCTTAATAGGTCAGAACAGCTCTGGATCGCTGATTAATGTTTTTTTTTTACACCTAATCTTAAATATTGGGTCAAATGTCACTGAGAACATGTGGCCAGTTAGATCTGATTTCTTACTCTGAAATGCTTCTCCCCATAAGCCATGACAGTGTGACAGTGAACCAGCATACGCATACTATGTATACTACACATACAGCATAGGTGGAACAGCTGAGTGGAATGGTGTCCTGATCAACCTGATAATCACAGTCAGCACTGTATCCAGATTAATTTTGGAGGTAAATCACAACATCTTATAAAGCGTAAGAGTGAAAGGTTAACTGACGAATGGCAGGTGTGCTGAAAAATGTGTCCATCAATTTTTGTAAAATTTTCACTGTAAAATCAGGAGTGTTGAATAATAGAAACAGTGACAAATAAAGCATCAGCAGCACTGATGACTAATTATTGGACCACATGTCGTACCCAGTAAGGCAGTATGTTCCCAAACCTTTGTAATGTAAGAACTGTTGGAAATATGGCCATAGTTTGTTTGTATGTAGACGCATAGGTGGATTATGAGGCATGTGTAAGGATCAGGTGAAGTTTTTGGCCATTTTGGCAATAGTAATTAATTTCACTGCTGGAATAGAGAGAAAATCTGAGAAAACTGACATAATTGATGCAGTGGGGAGAATTTTGAAGTGTGCAGCAAGTTTTGAGAGAAGCTTTTTAGTTTCTCTCAGACACCTGAACAATAGAGAAATTAAAGCAGAATGGGAAATGAGTAGGAAGGGGTTATTATATTATTTTATTTAGTCAGTGGAGATTTTTTTTAAGTTTAAATTCAGTGGATGGCGGTAATACCACACTTCTGGACTGGGAATAAGCTGTTGAGACGCTGTGAGGTGAAACAGAAAGCAGTGGGTCAGCGTGTCATGTGTCGTCTTCATGCAGACGCAGTCATATGTCAAGAGAACAACACAGGAAGTGCCTGGTAGCTAAACAACGGCTATGAAGATACGAGGAACATAGTGAATAATAATTAAAAAAAAAGTCTTTCCGTGGCAGATACAAGTGAATTAATGTTGATTCTGCCAGACTCTGTAAAAACCGGATGTTACCAGAATGGAAAGATCTGTCATAGTCGTCATTTTGTTGGTTATATTCTCGGCATCGCAGGTAAGTGAACGGACGTTGATTGTTACTGAAACTGAAGGTTAGCTTGTGATGGGCCTGATAACTCGATAATATGTTAGCTGTGAACACTGTAACTGTGTAAATGATACCCGAAACATTTAAGTTAAAGGACTGCGATCATCTGAATATCTGGACATACCGTGTTTCCGGTAAACACCGCGAGAAATGACTGCTGTCGAAGAGCTAACTTAAAGTTAGCTAATGTTAGTCCACTTAGCATCGTTAGCTAGTGTGGTTCAGGCTAATGAGCGCACTGAGAAGACGTTACTGTTGATTAAAAAGTTACCTAAACTGGAATTAAATCATAACCCACTCATTAAAATTCAATTTAGTTAATTAATGCAGGACTAACGCTGTAGCTCGAGGGTTTTTAAAACAGGTTTATTGAAACTAGTAACAAGTTTACAGCACCTTGTGTTACTTCTATATCTTGTGTCAGGAGGACTTAAGGTTGTAATAAGCAGTAAAATAAATAAATAAAACAAATAAAAAAGTTGATTAGTTAGCTAAAGTTAGTTAAATATCTTGTAAAGCTTACAGCGGTGTTATGTTTCACCAGCTTTTTGTCTGCACATTCACATATTGAAGAAATGAAATGTTTTGTGATATAGACAGTCAGCTCTGAAAAGTTTCACTTTCTGCTGAAGGATTTGGGTTTTCGAATATAAAATTTGGTTAAAATAGTAAAAGCAAATTTATCTAATAGAGCTCTGAGCAGAGAGTTCTGTCGCATTCTGTGAATCCAAACAATACAGTAATAAAAGGGTGAGGGGAGATATGGTGAGCAATAAATCCTGGTAAGTTGTTTTGTATGTGGGTCAAGGACCTAAATAAATGGAGCAGCGTTTCTCTGAACTCCCCACACTTACAGCAATTACTTATTATCTAGTTTCTGCAGATAATGATTAGTTTGATAAAAACCTATGAACCATTTTAAAGGATCTCTTTGGCTTTGTAAGTCAAAAAAAATCTTAGTATGCCATGAAAAACCAAGTTTTCCTAACATTTTGATTGTGATTCGTCATTTACCTTAAAACCTTTAAAAAAGTGAAATCACACCCCAATGGAAAGACAGGGGGGGGGAAAGTATAGGCTTGAGGTTTGACGGAGGGGGAATCCCAACTTCTCTCACTGACACGGAAGTATTTTTTTAACGAGGTCATGTATCACATGTGTCTTCATTAACAGACCATTTATAATCACTTTAACATGTCATGGGAAACCACACAGCTTCTCCCATATAGATATGAATTCCCAGACAAATTGATGGTTTATTTATTTATATGGTGTGTGTACATACAACAAATCTGTCTCAAGATGTGTGGATATCATTATCAAATGTGATTTCTTTTTTTTTTTAATCTTTTATAAATTTATTATAAAAGATAAAGAAGACACAAGTAAACATCTATTTTATGAACGTCAGCAGAATTCGGGAGGATGAGGATTATTTTGACACTCAAAACCAGCCATTCAGTGAAGCTGGAAGTCAGGGGTGTAATATTATACTATGAAAACAAAACCAGAAAGTTCAGTGGGCTGTCACTTTATTCATTTTACTGGGAAAAAATTCACATCCATAAGTCCAAGTTCCCATCATTTGAACTTTTCATGATTGAATTTAGAAATTATTTTGAGTCTCTCCAACTTATAAACAATAAGAAATGTGCACATACAGTCAGTATCTGCCAGGAAATGTATTTAAAGAAATCTGATTTTATTGCCTACCTTATCCGTTTAGTCATTTATTTATTTATGTATGATTATTGTTATTACTTTGAGCCTTTGTCCTGGTACTATGTTGACTATATCAACAAAGTATCTTATCTAGTCTCAATGCCCCACATGTTGTAAGTGACGCTTTCCATAAATGGATTGATGGGAAAGGAAAGAAAAAAACTCTTTATGATCACAGTGCAGTTGTGTGTTTGTCACTGCTTGTGGGTTGACAGTGTTTGGTTTAAGAGCTGCAACTAACTGTTATTTTCATTAATGATTAAACTGTCCATTATCTTCTTGATTAACCAATAGCTGTTTGGTCTATAAAATGGTTTCCCAAAGCTCAAGGTGACTCAATCAAATGTCTTGATTTGTCTGACTCACAGGCCACAACCCAAAGATATTCAGTTCACTGTTAAGAAGACTTAAGAAACCAGAAAATATTCACATTTGAGAAGCTGGAATCAGAGAATTTTGACTTCTATTTGGTTTGCTGTAACCACTCAATCATGGCAAAAACAAAAGAAGAAGACGCTTCTTAACACAGCACAACTGTGACAGGTCCTAACTACATATTCAAATGTAGTCATTAAGATGATGTTGGAACATCATATAAATATGTAACCAAGAAGGGCAACTGTAATTTGAATTAGTTGAATCTTTTTCACAAATAAAGCAACAAATCCACTCTTACTGGGATGCAGCGTATATTTGTCAGGCCAGCTACTTTTCATCAACTGCTTTCCGTTCACTCTTTTAATCAGCATAGAATGTCAGTCTGATTCATCCATTTCATCATTTTATAAGACTAATATATTTATTTAATACATTTTCTCCAACACTTAACATTGTTTCCCCCAACAGATAAACTGCCAAGAAGCGATCTTACACATTTCAAATGGAGTTACAGATCAGGAGTACTGCATCGTCCACAATCACTCCTGGACCCCCTTATCAGAAACTCTTGATGCTGCTGTAAGTTTCTCAGACTTTTATTGACTTCCATAGCACCTTATAGCCTTTATGACCATGTAATTTACAATTATGTTGATGACCATAGATGAATTTTCTTTCTTGTACTGAATGAAATTGCCCTCTTCACTTTCCAGGTGCAGTATCCGCTGGTGAACATGACCTCCACTCCTCTGTGTGACAACTCAGGTGTCACTCCAGAGATGGTAAAGGGCAAAGCGTTGGTGGTGATGAGGGGGGAGTGTGATTTCAGCCAGAAAGCTGTGGTTGCTCAGAAACTTGGAGCTACAACTTTGCTCATTGCCAGCAACAAAACTTTGGTAGGACATTTGTATCAATCTATATTTCTTTTAATTGATTAAGCCTAAAGGGATGTGAGATTTTTATGTGTCAAATGGCTCTTATGGAGGATCCTTTTCTTGTTTTGTCTGTACTGATAAATCAGCATGACATGTAAGACACTAATGCAGAAGTGATTCAGAAATAAGGAAGTGACAACACAGTGGTGTGTATGTCAGGATTTCCACTTGAGTTTCTCTGTAAAACAAATCTTTTTGTTCCCTTTTGTCATGTGTGTCACCTTTTACATATTTGTTTGATATTAGACCTTACATAAAATGCATTAAAAATCTCACAAAAAGCTAGTTAGGACTTTTTTTTCCCCCATGTTTAACCAACTGTATTTAAAAAAAATCCCTTCTGCACTCCTCGGCTCTTTAGATCACTCCATCAGCCAATAACTCAGAGTATTCAAAGGTCCAGATTCCTCTGGCGCTCATGAGGCAAAGGGACTTCCTGGAAGCGCAGCAGGTCAGACAGCTCTGTCTTTACCTTTGGTGCCATTTTTCATTCATTCTTCTCACTGTTTTGCTTTTCTCAGAATAACGCAAAAAATTAGCGAGAAGGTCAATGTGGGTGCAAATTTGCTTATTAAACGTTCTTTGTGTCTGTGTACATTGTTAAGGTGTTTGGTGAAGACATGCGGGTAAAACTTTATGCTCCACCACACTCAAGGATTGATCCGAGCATTGCTGTCATGTTACTGATTTCCATTGTCACGGTTGCGTTGGGCGGTTTCTGGAGCGGGGCATGTGAGAGGTGAGATATTGCATTTAGCTACGAGCTCATGTCGATAAGGTTTGACACATTCAAACTAGAGTAGAGATGACGGATGGACAGATGGGTTTTGATGTTATTGGTATGCAGTGTAAATGTCAACTGGATAACATTGTGAAGCTAGCGAGTGATGGATGTAGATGGAATAGCAATCAGCAATATATACCCTCTTAAAGTTTATATTTATTGCAGTGCTGTTTTAACACATTTTTTTGGTGTCAACATAGCAGATAAAGGACATGAAAAAAACTATTCTAATGTTTTGCTGTTTGTATCAGAGACCGGTTGAGTGCCAGTGCAGGAGGAGGAGGAGGAGGAGGAGGAGGAAGTGCTGAAAACAAAGCAGACAGTGGAGAGCTTTCCCTCTACTCTCCTCTCAAAGTGGTTATCTTTGTTGCCTTGATGTGCGGGATGCTGGTCCTCATGTACTACTTCTACAACATCCTCGGTGAGCGGGACAAAAGAACAAACAAACAAAAGCACTCATGTATTCCAAACGAGTACAAATATCTGGTGTTTTGCTGATGTGACTTCTTCTTCTTCTCCTTTTTTTCCCCCTCCAGTTTACATCATTATCGCTATATTCTGCCTGGCGTCTGCCACCGCGCTGTTCAGCTGTTTAGATGCAGTGATGGAAAAATTGCGTTGTCCTACTGGGAGGTAAGAGGAAGCCATTATGAAAGACCTCACTGAGAAGAGGCGTCTCTTGGAAAGACGTCAAACTGAGTAATGTTTGCCACGTCCTTCTTCATACTCTGGCAGGAAAACCTCAACTCCTGAAAGGGTTTTTGTTTATTTAAGTGTGTTTGTTTGTGTTTTTTTTTTTTCTCCCAGCTTCACTATCCGAAATACAAACTTCTCAGTGAGGTCTCTCATACTGGCTGCCATGTGCATTACCATTGCTGTGATCTGGGGCGTCTACAGGAATGAAGAGAGGTACTGTGAGGGCACACACACACAAACACACACACAGGAAAAAAAAACAAACTGCAATTTCAGTTTCATTCAGACATACCCATGCCACCACTGCAGGAGACTTTTTTTTTTTTCTGGTGGTAAAGCAGGAAGTCGTCATGGGTTTAAACAATCTGGTTAACATGTGTCATCTCTAGATTACTATATTACACATTTAGTTTTAGCAGACTGCTTTAGTGTGAATTTGTTAAAATAAGACGTTTATATTGCCAGCAGAGAAATCCAGAAAGGTAATGGTAGCACTTTTTTATTCCCATCCTACTGTCACCGTCACACGCGTTTCTTCATGATGGCATGGTGATACGTGCTTGTGAAGGCAATTACTGAATAAATATAGGAGCGTGCTGCTGTGTGAATTGAGATATATCAATGAAACTTCAGAATCCCCTTTTTAAAGATGCAGAGTTAATGTGTTCTGTGAGACATGAAGGATTACTTTATCAGTATTATTGTGTTTTATACTTCTTAATAACAACCTCATTATCACAACTGATTACATCCAGTGCGATACTGATCAGGGTCAATGCAGCACACAGGAAGTGATATCCTCAGTCTCCATGTCACAGTGTCCTTAATATTATTTGTTTTTATTGTTGTTCTGATATTCAAACAGCTTAGTGTATGTGAATGTCAAAAACATCCAAAGCTTCTCGCTGATGTCGTTGACAAGCACATCTTTAAGTTTCTCTGTGAATACCGAGTTATAGTTCATGAACATGTCAATTTCTAGCAAAAATGGGCTCTGAAATCCATTTGATATTTTTATGTGTGCCGCTGTAGGTTTTGTGTCATGACTTTGAAAAATCTGTGTCTGGTTTTATGAAATAACTAACATTGATACATTGAATTGGTAATAAGTGGACGGTATTGATTGATACTCCTGTCTGAAAATATCAGCAGTATTAATTTGTAAATCAGCAAGTTTAAAACAAGAGCTTTTTTTATTGTGTGTGTGTGTCCTTGTAGATGGATCTGGATCTTGCAGGATCTCCTCGGCATTGCTTTCTGCCTCAACTTCATGAGGACCATTTCACTGTCTAATTTCAAGGTACCTCATAACAGTTCCTCTCACTCTCTTCTTTCATCAGTCCTTCTTTAGATTTATTTAAGTGTTTTATTTTTACATTTACTGACCCCTGTACATTCACCATCATAATGTGATAATTATAAAAGCTGTGAATGATGAAATATATTTTTGTAGCTCTTCAATTAAATACAATCTATATTTTCCCCATTTCTTCATAGATCTGTGTGATTCTTCTGAGCCTCCTGCTTGTGTATGACGTCTTCTTCGTTTTCATCACTCCTTTCTTCACCAAGGTATGAGACACATTACTCCGTTTAAACATCAGTGACTTTTTTTCACACCACTCCTTAATATTCAACTCCAAGTTTAAAGTATTCTTGGCAGCCAGCAGAGATATTCTACTGATACATGAAAGCTTTGAGTAAGAAAACAATTAGCTGCAAAGAGAAACGTACACACAACTACATACAGAATCCTGCTATCACTGAACAGGAGATGTTTGAGGACCTCCAGCGATGCGTGGTGGTTTTATAAACTGTCAGAATGAGGACAGACTGTAATATGAATGTTTGGCATCTCTCAACAGAATGGAGTCAGCATCATGGTGCAGGTTGCTCTGGGTCCAGATGCATCTGGAGAGAAGGTAAGTCTCCCTGCATTGCTTCTTACCTTCAGGGGGAACTCCACCAAATTGTCTTTGTGGACATTTTTGAAATGGTTGAAAAACCTAATGGACAGTAACTTACTTACTATTAGATTTAATATGTAGATTTAAGACTAATTTTATTATCATTATTGCCCATAAAGTTTACTGTAAAAATGTATTTTATACGACCCTGGAATTGTTTTCTTTACTTGTAGCTCAAAAACGTTGAAAAATGAGAATGGTTTACTCGATAAGGAGGATGAAGACTGAAACGTCACTCTGTGAATAAATACATTTTTTCACTCAAGCTCCAAACAACAAGCTAAAAACCTAAGCTTGGTGGAATTCCCCATCAAGTTTGTACTGGCTTTATTAACAATCCTGGCTGATCTGCACTGCTTGTTGTTTGATCCCGAGTGGAATGATAGACTGGTTGACTAACTGTGCGCTGGGGTGGGGTGGGCTCTGTCGTAGACGCAAGGTAACATGGTGGAAGTCCCAGCTGAACCCCAGGCTCCCTCTGAGAAAGTAAGGTTTGCCTTGTTATCCATCTCCTCCTTGTACTGATGCCTCATCTCGGGCTGGGGAAAGTATCTCATGAGTAGACTCTCTAAAGTTTCTTTAACTGCTCCCAGATAAAATGTTGGGCTTTACTATTGTTTCATATACCATTCTTTATAATGTGACACACATGGACCATCCAAATGTTAATGATTTATTCTCAAGATCTGGCAGAAGAACACACACAAAAGATTTGTCAGACTTAACAAAAATGCTGTATAGAAATATAAGAATCTACAGGGTTCAGGTGTGTACCCACATTTCTGTTCTTGCTGCACATCCTGTTCATTTATATTACATTTTTCCTCCACGGATATCAATCGCCCTCTGAAAACAAGGCTTGAGGAAGCATTTTTTCCCCCCTGAACCCTCCCATAAAAGGGAAATGTGAAGCAAGCGACAGAAACACACATGTAGACTCAAACGATTATCAGGTGGTGGGTGCTGATAAGTCACTCGTTTGGATTTTGAACACAGTAGTTATGAGTAGCGTATTTATTATTTTTGCATTGTTGTAAAAATTGCTTTTGACTTCAGTCAGTCTGTTTTTTAAGTTTTGTTTGTTTAGGGAATATTTCTGTCTTATTATTTCAGCTGAGAACAACATTGTTTTAGAATTAGTATGTGTGTTTTTTTACCTAAAAACATACCATAGTTGTTGTTGCCATTGTTTACTGACAACCTGAATGGTGATGAACTTGCTATTTGACAATAACAACCAGGCGATCTGAGAGTTGTTTCTCTTGTCTGATGATAGTAGTTGTCCTGTCTGGTGATTTGTAGCTTTGCTCCAGTTGAGTTTGTTCATCACCTGCCTGCCTTAACTGTCCACACAGATTCTGTCATACTGGGAAAGCCAAAGATAGCAATCAGATGGGAGTTAAAAAAAAAATAGAGCAAGGGATTCAAAAGCAAATGACAACAATATTCAGTATCTGTTAAGGCTTTGAGAAAGTCTGATCTGCAGTCAGATTGAGTCAGTTTAAGCCACCGTATTAATACATGTAACGCTGCTGTCACACTTTGTCATTTTAAGCATCTGAAATGTTTTCTTTCCACAGCTGCCTGTGGTGATGCGTGTCCCACGGTTCTCAGCTTGGGCTCAGAACCTGTGCGGGATGCAGTTCTCCATTCTGGGTTATGGCGATATCATTGTTCCAGGTGAGATTCAAGTATATAAAAAGCAGAAGACAAAATGGCAGCACTGTCTGAACTGAGAGATACAAATAAAGGCAAAGATCTTGTAGTATGATGACTCACTTTCATTGCTGCTTCCTCATTGGTCCATCAGGTCTCCTAGTGGCCTACTGCAGCCGGTTTGATGTTTGGATCCAAAGCAGCAAGAAGATCTACTTCCTCAGCTGCTGCATTGGTACCTCAGAGCTCAGTCAGAAGCATTTTGTTATTCCTATGCTGTAAACCTTCTAGTAACGCATGTAAACATTGCATCTTGTTCAGAGTAATTTGACTTATATCTTTGGAAAAAGGAATAATAATTGAAATATACAAAGCTAAATATATATCTTATAGTACTGGTGATACTGTGAGGATAAATGTACAGTACACTTTTTTTCATATGTTAGAAATATTTCTAACTGTTTCTTTCTAAATGTTTCACATGTATATCAAAAGCTCTTTAATACTACTGCTCAGTGAAAAGTGGACATCTGTTTTGCTGACCATTATTTGTCTCTGGATTCAAGATCTGATTATATCTGTATATTATGTCTGTCTGTTCGGTTTCCTGTAGCCTATCTGCTGGGAATGATAACGACATTTGCTGTGATGCTGCTGTCAGGGATGGGACAGCCTGCTCTGCTCTACCTGGTGCCCTTCACCCTGATAACCTCAGCCGTGGTGGCGGGGTGCAGGGGAGAAATGAAGCAGTTCTGGGCAGGAACCACCTATGAGGTGAGAGGAGAACAGAACAGAACTTTGTGAAAGACTGCAAGACTTAATGCCAAGACAAATGCTCACTGCCAGACACTAATACTAGTAAGAGTAATTACATTACTTATTATATAAAAGGCTAACATGCTTTAATGCCATAAAATAAGCATCTTACCTGTGCAGCCAAAAAAGCAACAAGCAACCCTGCTTCATTATTTGCCTCAAGACAAAATGGCTTACTGTTCACTTACAGCGAGTTTCTCTCGGTCTGCAGAAACAACACCCCAAACACTAAAAACCTCTGCTTTTGTAGCTACAGTTGCTTGTGTCGTGCTTGTGTCCAGCTTGTGCAGTTAACTCGTGTCGTTCCTGGTTTGCCAAGCAACTGTACTTACTTGTTGCATGGTCCACATATATGAGAGATTCTAAATATTTTGAGTCATTTTTAAGAAAGTATGGAATATAATCTGTAGTTTTTAATGTGAAGTCTATTGCTGGGACTTAAGTTGTGTTTCAAATCCTCTTGAATCTAATCCCCATTTTACATAAATCTTTCATCACTCAGCTCTCTGCAGCTAGAGATGCTGAGAAAACAGTGCATCATTACTACCCTGTCATTGCACTTCAACTGAGCTATGAGTCACTCACTAATAGTATACTGACCAAATCTATCAATCTAATATACTGCACTATGTATAAGGAGCTGAATGTACAACAATGGAAAGCCGTTTGTCATTTACATGTTCCTTTTGTCTGGTGTATGTGTATATGCTACATCTACTTGTATTAGTAGAGTATATAAAAATAACTTAATCTTAAATGCATGAGGTCACAATGAGGATTTTGATGAAGTGTTTTTGGGTTCTCCAAAAAAAAAGGACAAAGGAAACAAAGCAAATCAGATATATTAGAGGACACCTACTGATTTTTAATAGAAGCTTAGTTTTTTTTTTCTCCATAAGAACAGGACCGCCAAATAATTGTTTACTACAAATTGTGTACAGTTTATCTTAATGCAAACCATCTATGTACTCTTCCAGGGAGTCATTTGCGACATTTGTTGCTTGTACAGAATGAAAATGAACTTGCTGTGACTTGAAACTTCCTTTTTAGATCCATAATCCATCACAGTTAACATGTCAAAGTTCCATAATTGTAGATGAGACTGTTATGAACAACAAACTGAATGTTAACTTTGATGTTTTTATCTCAGTTGAGTTACAAGTCACTGCAGGTTCATATGCAGCACTATGAGTTGCGTGCACGTTTGTGTATGTGTGTGTGTGTGTGAGAGAGAGAAAGAGACAAAGACTAAGAAAAAAGGGCAGATAACGATAAGATATAATTCTGACCTAGCTTCATCTTCACCAGGTCTTGGACTCATCCAGGGAACCTTTGCTGCCAGGTTTGCTTCTCTTAAAACCAGAACCTCTCCCTGCATCTCTCCTGCCATGTTACAGTGTTGCTTACTGCAGTGCCTTATCTTCTCACCAGCTTCTTTTTATCGCCCTTTTTTTTTTCTTTTGACATTTTAACGCCTGTTTTCCAGGGTCAGTACGATATTCAATGACACGACTGATTTAAATACAATCAAGACCTAATGAAAGACCTTTTTTAAAGTTCGGACAGTGCAGTGTGTTACCTCAGCTGGCCACTAGGTGTCCCTAGTTGATTGGAAATAATCCTCCTGATGTGTTTGGCGATGGCCCTGGAATACCCTTTAACATCTCTTTATTTCTGCAGTTTGTTTTATCCCTTTTCTGCTTTCTAAAACCCTCCGTCTGTTCCAACCAACGGGAATCAAAACTCCTAATACTCCATCCTTCATGCAGTCACCAATGTGTTTGTTGTCATCTGCATGCTGTTGCTTGCAGTTAACTCTGGAGAACTGTGGCATGGATTTGGGGATGTGTGACCGCTCATTCTCTGTAGTAAATGCATTATAAATTTTAATCCCATCTAAGTTATCTGTCGTTAGTATTCAATGAAACAAACAATTAAACTACAGAATGATAAACTTTTTTCCTTCTTTTTTCTCTTCAGAGGGAAGAACTGACTGCCCCATAGAAAGAGGAACATGCTGACGTACCAGCGTTGAGCAGGAACCCAACTGCTGGATGTTTTTTTTTTTTATTTTTTTTTTTTTATTACACATTTTAATATCAAACTTACCAAGCAAAAGAACTCTATTGATCAACGGATTCTTAACAGTATGGGTTAATTGTGACTGCTGTGAATGGCTTTTGTGAGGAAACAGAGATGTTTTAAGTGATTGAAAGACTTGTTAGTGCCTGAAAGGTCTGTTAGATTCATGTTCAGAAAAACTGTAATGACTTTGCCTATACATCCTGCCTTGGTAATGATTGCTTACAAAAAAAAAGAGAAAGCACTTTATAATATTTAGCTTGACAGTTGTTTCATCAGGGGTAGGAGGGGAACGGGATTTAAATGACTTGTAGCCAAAATTATACATTTTTGATAATGGTTTTTGGGGTTTCTGTGTAACATGTTTGTATGATGTGATTTATTTCGTTGCCTTATATTAAATGAATATCTTATATTTACTGTTTATATGTGTGTGTTTTTTTTCTTGCCCTGTTGAAACTTCGGCACAGATTCTTCATTGAGCTAAATCTTGCCCTAAACAAACAGCTTATCTGCAGGCAGGCAGTGACTTGTTCTGTTTGGATTTAATAAGTGTACAACAGAAAGTTAAAGTATGTTTTGAGAGGACTTCTGGGTTTTTTTTTATGTCCTGTGAGGTAGCTGGGGGGCCAGATGGTGCTACAATAAGTATTAATCAATAGACTCTTCAAATGAATTCTGCAAAAAGGGAAGCTGACAGTGTGCAGAGGAATAGAGCTTGTCGGTTACATGCTATATTGAATAAGAAGTGTTATAAGGAGCAGCTCAGGAACATGGGTCCTTCAACCAGTGTAAACAAAAATCAAACTTCTGACAGATATGTATGAGATATATTCTGAATGGATTTCCTTTCTTTTGGACACGATTATTTAGAAGTGTTTATCAGTGTACCAAACAGGAAACAGGAAACCCCAGTATCACTGTCTCATAAGGCTTCTACATAAGTACTTCATAAGATTTTTTAAAGTAGTAACTAGCGGGTTGAAAAATGGTAATTAATACTGATAATGTTTTATAGACCTGTTGGAATCCAGTAATAAGTTTAGAGTCGCCAGTTTGTGAATTTCATGAATTAGAGAGAAAGAAAAAAAACAGACAAGGCAAATGTGAGGAGGATAACAACCAGACTGATATTTTCTCAACTTTGATATTCCAAAGTTGTTCTTATAAATTGCTATTAATTGTTGATTTATCTTATAAATCAGCCAGAAATCTGTAATGTGATTAATTATAAGTGATTAAACCTGAATAAAGTATTACTTACTGCAATTCTGTTAAATTATCACTAGTTATTATACTAATAAATACTGGCGCCCTGATACAAAGTGGATAAATACTCTATTTTAGAGCAACTGAAGCGCTCAGCCACACGAACATACGAAGAAGAAATCAGAATAATTTTTCCCCAGCGAAGAAGAAATCAAAATAATTTTTCCCCAGCTGTTTGTGTTAATGGGGAACTAAAACAAAGCGCACATGTGGCCGGTAGCTCCGCCTCAGCCATGTGACAGTGTGCGGGGCTGGCTGAGTCAGCCGGCCCGTCATGCAGCGTCAGTCTGGAGTCGCACAATTATGAAAAAGCAACCTTCCGTTGGAGCTGCAGCCGAAGCGGATCTCTCCAACCTACACCGGGCTTTCCTTCCAAGGCTAACCGAGAGAGCCGCTGATAGATGGATAAAAGCCACGACGCAGCTCTTCCTGTGTCTCAACGGTGAAGAGAATGGTATGTGATCCTTTGTGAGCAATCAGCTTCCTCCTCTGGGTTATTATAGTCTTGTCAAATTGGCGCTGAGGATCGTCGTGACTGATCGGGGGTTTTGAGTGGCAGGTTTCCCCCCCTGTATGCATGCTGCCTCTTCACTGTCAGGGGCACCAAGCCGAGATCCGGGTGGTGTTTGCTGTGTTTGCCGACTGTCTGCCTGCTCTGGCGAAACACTCCGACTCGGACATAACAAGTAAAGTGCGCTCCGGTGACACACTGTCTGGCAAGAAAACCCCAAAAATCACACACGGGCGTAACGTTAGCAGGCTAAACAGCTAGCTGGCTAGCGCTAAATGCTAGGTACTAAACCCAAGCTAACTAGCTGCGGCAGCTGCCTGATGTTAGCTGCGGTTTTATTTGAAAAAAAAAAAAGACAAGAGAGACACTTGAGCAGGAAGAAGAGTGCTTTTCAGAGCGGCTGGCACTTGTTTAAGACACATTTCTGCCAGCTGTCCCAGATGTCGAGACAAGGCACGCTGTCATTGCCAGTAACAAGTCAATGCCACCTTGAGTGGCTGCCAAGTCTGTTTAAACTGAACGCCTTTTGGGAAAAGTTTAGAGATGCTGAAATAGTTTATTTGTTATCTCAGACTTTAGTTAAACCAACTCAGTGCTGTTTGCTGAGATTCAAATGTTTCATAGGCCTGTAGCAGACGTTGCTGAGAGAGGACTAGTCTCAACATTATGTTTGCTAAGATGTAATTTTTCCTCTTCCTCTCCCTGACAAGAAGCACGGCCTCCCACTTTTTCCCAAGAATTTCCTGTCTGGTCCTTTTTTCTTTTTTTTTTTTTTTTTTGTGGTGTGGTAGGTGGAAGAGTTCAGGGTGAGTGGAGAGATGGGAGGAAGATGATGTTATTGTGCCAGGGTTGGGAGTCAGATTTTGACCACACAGTGTGTTCAGAGCTGGGTCATATTGAATATATCCAAAGTCCAAATACCTATATATCTGTGTGTATCATGATTCAATACATTACTTATTGAAAAACAGGTATAGATATGTCTGTTTTTGATTCATTTTAATACTAAAGCTAAAGTCATGCTACAATTTTAATATTGCTATAAATCCATCCTGCTCATTCATTTAGCAGGCAGCTAGAGACATTTATTATCCATTTAACTCACTCTGATACCTTTCAATCTAACTGTGTTGTGGCTTGTAAGAAGAGGAAAATATCATCTCCCAAATCCCGGATGAAATCTAATCTTGCATCACACTATTGATATTCTCTCACTACATCTCTCTATGCGGTGGTGCGTTGCCTTTACTGGCAGCGTCTCCAGAGCAGCCAGGGCCTTTTCTTTTTTTGCCTCGGTGCAAAAAACAGTCTCTATTTCCCACCGTGCTAGCCTGAGCCGGTCACATGCCCCAGCTTACCCTGGATGAGGGACGCAGCTGTGCTACTGCTCCAAGCAGTCTGACAGAGCAGCAGGGATCAACCACTAACTGCACGATGTGAACTGATGCCGGGTCATCAGAGTAGTTGGCGTGATTTGATCTGTGTCACCGATCGGTAATAAAGCTTTATTATTGCAAGTCACAGTTTCTTACGTAACGACGGATGGTTGAACTGGTCATCAGCTCAGGCGTTAGTTCTCTGTGAGCTGGTAGTGAATGGTCTTGCATCACTGTGTTGTGCTCCAGGATAAACTCTAGCACTAGTAGTGTGTGCGTGTGTGTGTGTGGGGTGCGTGTTTCGGCCTGCAGAGTGACCGTGGCATACTTCTCTGAGCTCTGTTATCTCATGCTCTAATCCATTTGCACCGCGCACACACACACACACACAAGCTCATTTTGAAGATGACTGATAAAGTTTTTCCAGTGGCCTTGCTCTGGCCTTTCCAAAAAAAAGAAAAAGAAATATGTCACAGTCGCAGTTTGTTGATTTTATGAATGGAGCGCTCCCCTGTAGTCCTTATCCAGCTGATCGTTACCCTACTGCTCCGCAGAGCTGCAGCTCCTGGTCAGGCACACGGCTGACTTGCATGTGCTCTGAAATACGCTAAGAGCACTTTAGGGAATAGCAACTTAGCATATCCTGAATGTCTTGCATAGATCTACATATGCAATGCATGTCTCTACTGTTATAGGAGCCTTGGAAAGAAAGAGACTTATCTCCTAACCTTAGATTGATTTAACTCATGGTTTTCAAAGGCTCACATAACCACGAGTATCAGATGTGCCAAGTCATCACATGCTTTACATTACTAAGGTTATACAGCTGCTCGGAGGTAGGACTCAGGGTGGCATGCCAGTATGTCATCAGCCCATGCTGCGCAGTCTTTCAGAGCTATGCCAGGAGGCACAAATGTGAGAGCCAGAAAGCCATCACACTTTAGTCTCATGACTGTATGAACTGACTTTACTTCTGTTTGCAGCCTTCCAGGAATCTTATCTGCAGGCTATAATCAACTCTTTCCCTCCATTTAGGATCTTTTATAGGCCTGGATCTTGGAACAAATAAGACAAATAAAGCCTTCTGAATGTGTGATATATTCTCTTTTAACAAAGCTAATATAAATGCCTATTTTTGTGATCTTGCTTTCACCTGATCAAAAACATATCAATATTTTTTTCACATTATTTTCTGTCAGGAATTTAACAGACATTTTACGGGTAGTACTGTCCAGAGCTGTAAACCCGAGACTTAAACATGAGCTACACTTAAGTAATCAAAATTGTGACTTTAGATCTGAATTAAATTTGCCTCCTGTGAGATTTCAGGCTTGTAGAAACTCATTAAGTCATTGTGTTTTTTAAATTTGTGATTATCTTGACATTGTGCTCTGCTAAATCATATCTGCTAGCCCTCCTTTGCACATGGGACGTCCTCAAACATTTTGTTCTGAGCGGCTCTGTCATCTCTGTATGCGTTATGATCTTAGTATTTGAGTAGTCAAATGTGTGTTCAATTATGAGTGCTCTTTCTTTTAGCAGCACAAATTCACAGCACTGCCTTTTTATTTATATAAATAAAATAAATAAATAAAAAGGCAGTGTAATTATCATTCAAGTCAAAACAACAACACTATTACACTCAGATACCTCAGAATGCCACATTTTCATTCAGAGATGTGATGGACTTGAGTCGTGAGTTCCAGTTGATTTATGAAAACGTGCTCTAGCAGAAGAGAGACTTGACCTCCGATCTGTCTCAAAAGACTTGAGACATGATTCGGTCATCCCCCTGAAGACTTGAAAGCAGTTCCGGCACATATGTTGATGTTTAATACTACTCCCTGTTGTTTTGTGGCACTCATTGTAAGGCTGAAACTAGCTATAATTTATCTGCTGTCTCTAAAATCTGTGTTCAATAGAAAATAATGAAAATTACAATTTCCCAAAAACCCAAGAGGATGTCTTTGGAATGTCTTTTGGTTCAACAAACAGTCCAAAACCAAACGATATTCAATTTACTGTCCAGCAAATATTCACATCTGAGAAGTTGGAACCAGGGAATTCTCGGCATTCCTGCTATAAATTTTCTTTTTAATTCATTAAATTTCTTGCTGATTAATGTCTCTCGATCGATAAATCGACTTATCTTTTCAGCTCTAATTGATTGCCTTTCTAAAATATATGATGTCTGTGTCTATATAGAGATTTTTAGTACCTCTGAGGGTTGTGCAGTTCTCCTGCGATGAGATGCAAAGAGAAACGGAGAGAGAGAGAAAAACTCCTGACAAAAGCCTTAGCTCACTGTACCGTGGAGGATGCCCCAGTTCTTTGTCCATGCTGGTTACTAGAGCCACATACCAGTAGTTAAATTGTAATTCTTGCTATGAAAATCTACTATAATTATAATGAAATGGTCTGTATTAAAAGGTGAGGGCAGGTAGTTGTACAAATTTGTCTTCAAACCCAAAGCTTTTTATATCCTCTGTTACTCAGTTGGGAAACGCCTTGAAGCAATATCACAGCCAGCACACACTGATACCAATTTCTCAAAGTAAATAAAAAAAAAAACAATAACAATAAAACAACAGAAATTAAAGTTGTTCCCCAAGCCAGTCTTTGAGAACCACTCTTCTATTTGACTACCGCTCTCGCTAAAAGCTGATCCTATAGCCTCCACTCTTTTCTAATGGGTAATAGGATTGCCAAGCCAGATGTTATCTCACTCCATATTACGTCAGACAGGGCTAGAGGAATGATGGGTTGACCAGTGAGCCCTGTTACATTGTTGGGAAAAAGAAGGAGGGGAAGGGGAAGGAAGAGCTCCGTTGGCAACGTTTCAGAGTTCAGTGAGTGTTTTGTGTGTTTTTGGGAAGTTGGCAGCATGAAGAAAAAAAAAAAAGAGCAAGAGAGAGATTGTATGGGATCCAAATTAGTGTCTGTCACACATTCACTATCACAAACACAAATGTGACCACACACAGTTGCCCATAAACAACACTTACAGCATCCTACATTGTTGGACTGAGAGAGAGAGATGGGAAGGTGCTGTGTTATATTTCCTGCAGGAAAAAAAAAAGCAATCATAAAACTTGCATTACGCTTGAGCCCAGAGAAAGAAACCAGAGAGGAAGAGGGAGGGAGCGAGGAAGTGGGAGAGTGAGAGTATGTGTGTGTGTATGTGTGTTTTTGGCAGGGACTCCAAAGCGTTCAAGTCTCTTTTGTTGGCTGACATTCTCAGGTACCATGGTTACAGGTTAGCAGAGCACAGTCCTGCTTTATCTGCCTCATTAACACTTTGTTAGATGGTGTTTGATCTAAATCAACAGTAAAGCGTTCTTCCACAGCGTAGCATAGATAAGTCACAGGGTGTGTCTCGCATCTGTAACCAGTAGAGCAGGTAGTGAATATCTATACTGTGAATTAGATTTCAGACACTGATTAGGTCGCCAGCTCAGTGAACAAAAGGGCAGTCAGGAGTCAATGACCTGCTGTACGTTTCCAAGTCGGCACATGATAATAGCATCACAGATGTGAGGTGGACTACAGCTGAACTTGTGAAAAATAAACAATAAGCTTTTTGTAATACATGGAGAGGTGTCACCGCATTGTAAACACAGCTGCAGCTCATAGAATTAATTGTTAGGTTTGATTTAGGTAAGATTACAGTAGTGTTATTGCCAACGCTCACTAATTTGTACACCAAAATCAAACCCACCAATCATCTCAGTTATTAGATGCAGCTGTGTTTACCCTGCTGTGACCTAATTGTACCTTCTCTACCAGTACTATAAACAATATACTGCAGTGTTGACTAGATGATTTTCATTATCAATTATATTGTAATATAATTATTATAATATAATTATAATCCGCTGATTATTTTCTTGATAAATTGATTTATCATTTAGTTAGCTAAAAATAAAAATAGTGAAAAATTGGCATTCACACTTTGTCAGAGATCACGTTCATGTCTTCAGATTACTAACTTTGTCATATATGATACAGAAAAACTTGTCACATTTCAGAGTTTTAAGACAATTTCCGGCATCTGCAAATGACTGAAATCCTTAATCGATTATCAAAATAGTTGCCAATTCATTTAATGTCAATTAACTTATTAATTAATTGACTAATCGTTGGTGCTCTAAAGTTGCCTGTAATGATGGTAATGCTGTACAAGAAATGAATGTACTTTACCATTTCGTACTAACAAGAAATTATACTGTACAAGTCATGTTCTGTCAGATGTTTATCAGACTGACTTTTAAGCTGCAGATATATTTGATTTATAGACAACCAGCTGCGTCATAAACGTAATTGTTCACATATTTGCCTATGTACTTTGCATGCAGTGTCTGAAATTAACTTTTTGCTTGGACTGCCAAGAGAATTGGTAGATGGAAAAAATCAACTCGTAAAGCATATTTTTTACCAGCCAAAATAATAAAATACCTTTTTGTACTGCATATACATTAGTCTAAGTACATTTTTATTGAGATAATAAACAGTTTAATAGCTTTTTAATTAACAAGTGACAGTTTAGCGGACAGCTGTGAGTTGAGTAGCTGATTTCCCGTACAGCAAACAGTGCCGTGAAACTAGGAACGCTCGAGACAGTCTGTGGCTGGTGCTCCTTCATGACACTGTTTAGAGGCATGTAAAAAAAAAAAAAAAAAAAAAAAAATGGTGCACATGTGCATGCTATAGAGACAAACAGAATAATACCCACCAGTGTGGCAGATAGCCTTCCGAGATTTAATCGTAAGGCTATCCGCATCTATCCACATTTATCGCTTTGCAGGTGTTAATTTCGGACCTTGTTTGTGTGTTACTGGAGGATTCCACTAGAGGGCACACCAGAGCATTAAAGATATAAATACGACTTCCAGATTTGCATGATGTAAACAATAACCTCAAGAAGGTTACTATTTTGCTCATTCTGAGCTCACAGCAGAAAAAGCAACAGCGGTGTCATCGTAGATGGTATTTAAGGCCCCTAAATCAAGCACGTTGTGACAATGCATCGTACAGACACGTGTAATTGCGGACTAAGTCTATTAACTTGTCTTCCTTTCGCTGTCACATCCCCAAAACATTCCCCTACACTGCACCCTACTGTTCATGTGCGTACTGCATCTTGCGGACACATAGCGT
This sequence comes from Euthynnus affinis, assembly GCA_029490765.1. Classification (NCBI taxonomy): domain Eukaryota; kingdom Metazoa; phylum Chordata; class Actinopteri; order Scombriformes; family Scombridae; genus Euthynnus; species Euthynnus affinis. The sequence goes on from CM055839.1 coordinate 18,338,415, forward strand.
TCATTTCTGAGGACGCGCTCCAAGTGAACACAGGATAAGTGAGGCAGCCATCATGTGTACGCAAACATGTAGTTAAAAGCAAGTTTATCTTCGGCTTTAAAGCTCAGAAATGTAAAGGGTGGATTCCCAATTTTATTGGTTAATACTGGCTGTAGAGAAACTCCTCATACAAAATCTTAATTTGTTTTGAAACTGTCTGTTTGACAAATCAAGCACACATTTATCAAATTTATGGTCTCCAAATTTTTTTAATTTATTTTTTTTGCACTGACGTTGCAGGTGCACTCACTTCTGTTTTTACCTCCAAATATGCAGTTTTGATAATATGACTAGATTGAGGGTTTAGTCTATGAAAAACATATTCTTATGGTCAGCAATATAACTCTCTGTCTAAACAGCATTTAAAGAGTAAAATAAGTTTGAAATAACATTCAAGCAACCTGTCTGAGCACTGAGGACACTCTTCTTGAAAAACACACCAATGTTGTACAACAGTGCTGCCACATTTGTTAGAAAAGTGTAATCTATCAAGATTACTTTTGTCATATGTAGACACACCCAGTATAGAATTTTTCCATATAGGATATGTAAGAGTTCGCCATTCACAAATATTTGAGCCTAAGTTATGAGTTCTATGAGTTATCAGTGTATTAAATACATTTGTTTGCTGCCCTCAGTTTGATCCAGGTGTTTTTTTTTTTTTTTTTTAATAATGCTGTATGGCTGCTCTCTTGGAAATCAGTTTCACAATAATAGAGGCCTCTTAAAGTGTAAGTGCGGGCCCTGAGTTGTTGGCAGAGGTTTTGTGTGTACTGCATGAATCACAGTTGGTGGTGTGTCTTCAGTAGACAACTAGGTGTATATCATTGAGGCCTCTGCCCATCCACTAATCCTCTCCCACACCCCCTCCTCCCTCGTCTCTTTCTTCCCAGCCTAAGTATAATATCTAGTTTGTCTCAGACACATTCATCTGCCCCCTGAGTGGCTTCTTACAGATTAACACTTGATGGAGTTTGGAGGCTGCAACCTCTCACTGATCACTCAGCTTTTAACTCGGGGGGCCGGATCTGTACGGTAACAACATCGCTGTAGACTTTGAGACCTGTACGGAAACTGTGCGCAGATCTTCAGAGAGACGGGAGACGGAGAGAAGTATAGTGTTTTTTGTTGTGCTGAAGAGAGGCTGCGGTGACTGTGGTTTGTCCAGGAGATGCATGAAGGAGCCTTGGTATGTTCCTGTACAAAGCCCTTAAACACAGAGATGAAGAAGAGGACATCCAGGTACACGCTCAGTGGTTCGATGTCATAGGTCAAAGCGGTGGGATGACCTGTTTGTTTAGATGTACAGCCACCTTGTTGTGGGCAGCATTGGGCATGACAGATGTAACTCTACTGTTTGGGATAGATAAATAGAGTCAGTGAGGGAATTTGGGATTGAAACCTTTTTTTTGGGGGGGGGGGGGGGGGGGGGGGGGACAGTGAAATTATTTTGCTTTCATGGTTGCTTTTTCTTAACACTCATTTTCATTGCATTTGACTTGTGAGGATCATTTGCAGCCAGCTCCATCTGGAAGTAACTAGGGGGTACCTACCTGGTCCTCAACATTTCCGTCCTTGGCTGTTGTTATACTATTGTTTGAGTTTTAGGAATAGTTGAAACGCTTTGGTGCAAAGCAGGTGACGGTGTTTGCAGGTTTCCCTCTTTGTGCTGGTGGGGATTAACGTTGCTAATCGCTCGTGGGTCCCCATGAGCTGCACTGGAAGAACAATAAGGCATGAGGCCTTTTAATTGAAAATTCCTGCGACATAAATCCTTGTTTTGAAAAAAAAAATCATACTGATTGAGACAATGTTTTCTTTTTCAGCTCATAACCATTTGCAGACACCTTTTCTTAGATGATATGGCTCCTGAACTGTAGTTGTCCTAATTTTATATATAACTTTTTTTTTGTATTTATTAATCCTTCTAATCCCTTTTGATTTTCATAGACTAAATCTGGGATTAAGGGGTTACAAACTCCCTTTTGCCGTTTTAGGAGTCCGTTTTTTACAGAGAACATTGTGCTAACTGAAGTAAAACAGGAGAGTTCACTGCTTACATATATATATTTTATCCTCACTTAACCTGTCTGTGAAACTAAAATGGATATTATGTCAGCATAATGAGCACTCAATAACTGAACAGAAGAGCATTATTTTTGACATCCCTAGGAGACAATTTGCTTTGCAGTTTCAATTAATTCAATGCAAACATCAAAATAAAAAATGGGGAATATCAACTGCTTACAATATATACCTGTCGTTTCTTTGTTCACAGTCCCAGAAACCCTGGATAGAAAGCTCTTTCACCAAGAGGGAATGTGTGTACATACTTCCAGTGTCAAAAGACCCCCACAGGTATGTGTTTGTGCTCCTGTAGTGCGCCTTGTGGTGTTAGCCATGGAAACGGTGTAATTGTATGGTGTGTGTCAAGAAAGGCCCAAACCCTAACCACTACTCTCCAATGGGTAAATGAGGCTGTTTCCACATAATTTTAATGTTTGTCTGTCACTATAATTACAGTTTTAACTGAGAGTGAAGAAGGCCAGTGATGAACCTGTGTCTCATCATTTTCTACTGCTAGAGATGAAATTCTATGTTTGGATTTTCCTCATTTGGATATTCTTGACACAACCTTCCTTATTTATTTGATTATAATGAAATATGAATTCAGTTTCCAGTCATTTATTTCTTTTTTGTTTCTGTTTTATTTGTAATTTTATTTTGAAGAGCTGGTCTGTTTTTTGTCAAATGTAGCAGGGTTTTTTTTTCTCTCTGTACACTTTACTGGAATCTTACAAAGCAGTGTTAGATTTGTATGGAGGGCTGTTATTGGCTTGGCATGCAAACCTCTCATTCACATGGCACCACATCTGTATCAGAAGCACACATGAAATGGCTCGATTTTAAAGGTACAGCAGCTGGTAGAAACCATTTGTCCACTTATGAAGAATTGTTAAAAGGTAAAGGTGAGGTTCTTGGTAAGTAGCTTCCAACAGTTACATTTACTGTTTAACCTCCTCCTTTTGTGTGTAAGCTATTTCTGGTTTTAGTTACACTTTGAATAAGTTCCCTTCCTTCCTAAACCCAAAACAATACTTGGTTACTCAATTCCTATTGTTTTCTTTTACATAAATAATTGACTACTGTATATCCTGCACTAACAACAGTACGTGCCGCTGCTCATAGGTGATTCAGAGGTGTTGGTGAACATAGGTCCATTTAACATAGGGACAAAGGCCCACATGTAACTGCGATCAAAGTGAAAGTCCCCCTTGGCAGGTGTCCTATCTCTCTCTTGGTTAAAGGCCAATCTAACGTGGCTGCCTGCCCAGCTGACAGATAACCTTCCTTAATGTCCTCAAACAACTTCATCTACTGAGAACTTCCTTCTCATTAGGAGAGCTCAGCCCTCACACTGGTCTTGTATTATAAATGTTGTTGTTACATTTGCAAATGTACTTTGCATATTTTGGTGGTCTGTGTGTGTGTTTTAAATTAGTTTATTGATTATCTTAAATTCCTTTCAGATGCCTTCCAGGATGCCAGATTTGCCAGCAGCTAGTCCGGTAAGTATTTGTTTGGTCTTTGTTTGACTCATTCTCCGTTTCACATATTCTCTGTAACCAGACAGGATTAGCCCTCAAAAACCTGCAGGGAAAATTCTGCTACAGTGTAATTCCACTGAACTGAAACCCTCCTCTCTGGAAACAATTAACTTCCTGACTTTGTATGTCAGGATGCACATTCTCACTTACGATAATTGAATGAGGCGAGAAAACAGGAGAGGCTTGAGCTGGTCCTTAATTGTAATAAGAATTACTTTGTTGTGGGTCATTAAAGTTAATAGCTCACCTGCAATGTTGAAATTCTGTCAAACCATGTTATCGTGGTTGTTCGTTAGGATAAACATTTTACCATTTTAATACCATTTCAGATGTTGATGTTGATCTACTGATCTGAGTCCGCCAGTTGTTTGTTGTTCTACCAGCCATGATCACTGGAGTGAAACAGCTGCATTTGTTTGTTTTTTTTAAATGTTTCCGCCATATTATTATCCTTCTTTCCAACACAATTGTTTAGTAATACTTTAAAATGTATTCTTGTTAATATAATCACAGTTGTATGATCCACTTTGTTCTGGGTTTCATAAACATACACATTGCGTTGACTGCTTCAGCCTGTTGCTGCAATACACCAGCATTACCACCATATCGGACCGTGCATCTGTGAACAAATACAAATAAACAGGGAGCTACAGTTTTTCTTTTCATATATATATATATATATATATATATATGTATATATATATATATATATATATATATATATATATATATATATATATATATATATATATATATATATATATATATATATATATATATGTATATGTATATATTTTCTCTGGTAATCTGGTTGGATTAAAATCGCTGCTAGATGCTCAAGAGAGGAGTGTGTATCAACATTAGGTTATAGTACATGAACTGAATTACAAGGTGAAAAATAATTAATTGTCATAAGGAATGTTAAAAACTCACATTTGTAAAGCATGGATTTGGTTTATTTTCCTCAGTTGATACTTATGGGGACGTTCCTATTCAATATATATTTAATAATGTACATGAAATGTGCAGAAAGTTTTTTTACATTGTGGAAATGTTTTTTTTTTTTTTCTGTCTACGTCTTTTTAGCTTTTCTTGTTCTCCGGATCAGATCAGCTCATCCATGTAGATCATAAACCCTTGAATATAAAAACTACTTATTGAAATCAGTTGAGAAATGTAAACGTTACAGTGCTATTTATCCAGAAAAAAACACCGCTCCCCTGTTTCACTTGTATTTGCTTACAGGCATTCTTGCCCCGTCCAATATGGCAATATTGACATACAAGATAATAACATTAGAATTTGAATACTTGCTAATAAAGTGATCCTGGTGATTTGTGAAGGTGCTGCTGTGGGCGGCTGGTGCGGCAGCATGTTGGCTTCACAGCCAGCTTGGCCACCAAGTACTCGGACGTGAAGCTGGGGGAAAACCCCAACTTGTCCATGCCCGAGCTGGAGGAGTGGTCGGTGGAAAAACACACAGAGGCGAGCCCCACTGATGCCTACGGTGTCATCAACTTCCAGGGGGGGTCTCACTCGTACAGAGCCAAGGTAGGAGGGCAAATTTGTCTCTTTGCTGGAGGGCGAGTGTTTAATGTGAAAAGAAGGCTTGTGAGATAACTGTGACATGGATTGTGGAAAAATGAAAAAACACCCAAGATGTCGACTTGTTTGGTCCCATGATGAACATTCATTTCTGTGGGTTTAACCATGTGTAGTAATGTGATGAGTGGAGATCTTAACATTGTGTTGTTCATTTTGAAAACTTGTTGAGTATGCCATCGATAAACAACCACTTCAAGCTTGATTTGATAAATGAAAAAAAAGGGGGGAAAAAAAGTCTTTATCACCAGTGCACATAATTACAATCTAGTGCTGGAACGATTAGTCGATCAATCAGTTGATTTACAGAAAATAAAAGGGCAACTATCACTTAATCATAAACAAATTTTTCAAGCAAAAACACCAATTATTTGTTGATTTGTGAGGGTTTTTTTTTTTCGGATTTTCTCTGTTTTATTCACACTCATGTTTTTTCTCGTTGTCTGTGCAAACGTGTGCAGTATGTGCGTTTGTCCCACGACTCGCGGCCAGAGACCATCCTGCGGTTGATGCTAAAGGAGTGGCATATGGAGCTGCCCAAGATACTCATCTCTGTCCATGGAGGAATTCAGAACTTTGACCTGCACCCACGCATCAAGCAGGTGGTGGGCAAAGGCCTCATCAAAGCTGCAGTCACCACCGGGGCCTGGATTCTCACTGGAGGGGTCAACACAGGTCTGTAGTCTTGAGAGAGATTATTTTAGTCTGTGGAAAGTGTAAGACCGACCCCCCCCCCCCCATCATAAGATAGTTTTTGTTGAAGTCATATCATAAATATGGTAATGTCATTGTGGTTTTCAGCTGTTTTTCTCCACAGCAACCAGACTTTAAACCTCTTTCAGAACTTTTTAATCAATTTAAAAAAAAAAAAAAAAAAGTTTTGATTAAATTTCACCTTTTACGTATATTAAATTAAAGATTCACAGAAAGAACTGCACCTCACACGTTCATTGTACACAAACCTGCATAGCCACCATCAGGGTGATGCGCTTGATGTAGCAGAAGTTTTAATACGGGGCTCTAAGCATGTCATTTGGCTGTGTGTCGTGGCCAAGGTGTGTCTGCAGCCACAGCACAGCGTTAAGATGGTGCGGTCTGATCATAGTGTTTAAATCATTACTCACAGGGTCAATTACCCAGACCAGTGATTACTTTTAATGCCTCTCTGGCACCCTGGCCAGTTGGGATGGTCTTCTGGCTCACAAATTACTGCTGAATCCATGAGATCCATTAGCTGAGGATTGTGGTTCACAAACAACTCCACGGCTGATGTACCTGTTGTTGTGGACCTGCCCCACTGGAGGCATATTGGTCACAGAAGCTTTAGGATCCAGCACACTTTTACTGGTCATGAATTCATACTAAGATATAAGTTAAAAGGTCGGTATTATTATTTAATAATACTCAGAATTTTAAGTGAGGCATGGAAAAGGTTAAGTTGTAAAAAAAAATCACCTGTCCAAGAGAAAGTTAAGTGAAAGTTAAGTGATTGGTTCTTGCATCCTTTCTAAAGGTGTGGCGAAGCATGTGGGAGACGCTCTCAAAGAGCACTGTTCGAAATCATCAAAGAAAATTTGCACTATTGGGATCGCTCCTTGGGGAGTCATTGAAAACAGGAATGATCTCATCGGCAGAGACGTAAGATACCTCACTATTCAATGTAGAGTTGTCTTTTTGTTTTGTTTTTTTCCAGTCAGCATGTCGTTTCTTCTTTTCTGTTACCACTTTTCTTCTTTCCACACTACAGATTATCGCTCCATATCAAACGCTACTGAACCCTCTCAGCAAACTAAACGTTCTCAACAATCTCCATTCCCATTTCCTCCTGGTGGATGACGGGACGGTGGGCAAGTACGGCGCTGAGGTCAAACTGCGCCGGGACCTGGAGAAGCACATCAACCTCCAAAGAATACATGCACGTAAGAAAACCAGCAATTTTCTTTCAGTACAACAGTTTCCTTTGCTTGTTTTTCTGAGAAAAACGAGATTATACGAGATCAATTTAGATCCACAAAAGCAGTCTGGGGATCTTTTTCTGAGGTAATGCAGTGACATCATTTTGTGAAGTGAATATCAGAAAGATTCAACTCCACGCTGTGTCATAGTAATTTAAGATTCGTCCTGTTGCATCTCGCACAACGCAAAGCTAATTCCGATGTATCTGCATTTAATTTGAAATGGCAATTAACAAATCAATTTAAGTTCCATTAAATAAGACCAAAAAAATAACAAAAATTAAAGAAAATTACCATCAAATTATTAAATAAGTATTAAAAGAATTTGCGGTTGAATTCTTTTTATTAAATTGAGGCAATACAATTTTTTTTATTCCTTTTTGCCAGTTTGTGCTGGCCTAAACGTGTGTGTTGAATGTAGCTGCATGTGTGAATAGTAAAAATCACTAATGGTGCCTCAAAAGTTATCCCAAGTAATATACAGAGAACTATGTGGAAGAAGCTATAATGTTTAATAGTAAATTAACATTGCACGTTCTAGGATGTATCCCTCAGACAGATCCAGTCTCAAGGTGTAGTTATTATAGAGTCAGTTTGTCTTTGCTTGGCGGAAACACGGTGATAACAGCGAAGTGGTCATTATCATCTCAACCTCTCACAAACTGTCATTTGGGTGGGGCTGTGTTAGGTGAAAGGGATAACAGATGAAGGCAATAATATAACCTAAGCTCAAACTTTAAACAGGCCTTTTCGTCCACTTTCTCATAGGTATTGGTCAGGGTGTTCCTGTTGTGGCCCTGATCTTTGAGGGGGGTCCCAATGTGATCCTGAACGTACTAGAGTACCTTCAGGAGAGCCCTCCTGTCCCAGTGGTGGTGTGTGAGGGGACTGGCCGAGCTGCTGACATACTGGCCTACGTTCACAAGCAGACTGAGGAGGGAGGGTAGGACAACACACACACACACACACACACACACACACAAACAAAGGATAGAGGTGGGCAGGGGAAAGAAAATGATGGCTGTGGATGGTGTGCCAAGAAACACTGGAGAAAGAGTAATAGAAGTAAACCATTACACTTGAGGTTGCCAGTCGTAATATCAAGGTTTCTGCAAGTGTTTTCTGAAATATTTAGATGTATGGTTACAAAAAAAAAATTGTCAGCATGATGTTGTCGGTTATGAATCTTTTACTGCAGTGCTGCAGACAGTGATGATCTCTACTTCTTCTTCTTCTTCTGCTTTTGATGGCAGCCTTGTTGGTGGCTCTGATCTATTTCTGTCCTAGAAGGATGTCTAACAACCTCATCCGCAGCCCAGCCTGTCATAAAAGAGATGAAAATAGTTGAACTTGTGACAAAAGTGATCTGCTGACACACTCACCCAGCCAGTGAAATTTGTTTAAAATGCTGCAAAATGTTGTTAGATAATCACACATTAAACACAAACACGTAAATGTGTCCATGAATATGAAATACTCCCTCATGCTGATCAGCGATCAGGTGGTGATGAATAAACAAATGTGTTAGTAAGTGAATAAATGATGATTCATTATCTCGTCAATCCTTACAAACTGTATCATGATCAGTATTGAGTCAATTCTGTCAACCTATGAATTTCCAACCCAGCTGTAAGCACTTTCACACAAACAGGGCGGGATATGAAATAACCGATCGACAGAACATACAAATATAGCACAGTAGGCTGGTTAATTGCTTCAGCGCAGAATGAACGATTTAACAGCAGAAGGAGGTGGAATAAAGAAATCAGTGAAATGGTGAAATAATGAGGAACTTTTATGTTCTTTGCTCCAGAAAGACATAAGGAAGAAGAAGGACTAAATGGCCTAAAATGAACAAATATAAGCAATATAAACATTCGTGAGACTCTGGATGCAGTCTGTTGGACCAGTTCCTCATCTTTGAACCTTTTTAGAATTTTAAAAAGCTCAGTACTCTTTTTGCATAATAAAAAAATATGCCACCATTTTATAGTTTATGCAAAATTGAAAGTAAATGATATAATTATAATGTCTAAAAAAAATTACTCAGCCAATATGGAAAAAAAGTTCCCCATTGCCCAGATGATACCATTTTCTTCCTGAGTTGAATGGTTAGGATATTTTATATTGTACATCTGGATCTGATAGCCTGATGATAATCAGCTGTGGAGCAGCCATGCAGCCAAAGACTCCATGGTGACGTACTCAACTTCAAAATGAACAAGTGTCATTACACTGAAAGGCTGGGAGTTGATCCCTGAGTTAGTCTGCTTTATCAGTAATCTCACTTTATGACACTTGCTGGCTGAGGTCAAGCTGTTCTGTTTGCAAAATTCAATATCTAAATTTAACTTGAACTGAACCCTTAAATGTTACACAATAATCTTTATTTGCCAATAAAGTTTGTGACCTAGTGGCACACATTGATTCTTTTGGGATCAAAGTTAGCAATTATGCAGGCAGCCATTTAGTGTTTATCACTTTGTCTCCATGATATTAATGCAGAGGTAAATCAAATGACAACACCTCACTTAATAAAGTGCAAAATGTACTGTGCAATATCATGGCCAGAACATTTAGATTTGAGAGGCTGTAGTGATTTTATACAGGCAGACTGATGAGTAACCGCATCGTGCTGTAATTCTTTTATAGTCGTCTTCCTGACGGAGTGGAGACTGACATCATTGCAACCATCAAGAAAACCTTCAACTTCAGCCAGAGTGATGCCATCCATCTCTTCCAGACTCTGATGGAGTGCATGAAGAGTAAAGAATTGGTAAATTTGTACACATTCACCTCATCAAAAGTTGTCACTTAATGAAACAAGGTAACAGATGAAAACTCAAAGTAATAAACAAAACAAAATATAAAGTCAGGTTTAGTTACACATGAGTGAAATCAGCTGTTAGCCAAACTCTGTTAAAACATCTGGAGAATGATAATAAGCGCTATCTTGTTTCTTGGAAAACAGATCACTGTGTTTCACATCAGCTCCGAGGATCACCAGGACATTGATGTAGCCATTCTGAGGGCTTTACTCCAAGGTTAGTAGATGACTTCTCTCTGAACCTTTTTTTTTCTCTTTCTTTTTTTTTTATAAAGGAACATTGCTCTGAGAGTAAAAGTCACGTGAAGTTGATTCAGTCTATTCATACGCTGAGCTTGTTGGCATTGGAAGATTATAAGATTTCAAGACTTTGTCATGTTTTCATTCTGATATAGATATGCTTTGAGAACAGAGTCGTCGTCGTCCCCCCCCCTCCCCCTGTGTGCCCTTCTCTTTGTGTTTCTGAGGAGATCATGTTGCTTGCGTTCACAGGGCCTCCTTATTCCAACACTGTCGGCCACTGAGCCGCATGTCTCCCATTTTATCACTCTTCCTTTCTGCAGCCTGTCTTGAGAAACACAAAATGGGAAGAATTCAGAAAAGGAGTTATTTATGTAATTGATATTTCACCTGAAAGAAGGGTGTTGCGCTGACTGTGTTGGGTGTTCACCCTCATCCCATTTTATAAAGACCAAAGCCAAGAATGTGTTTGTGACTGGAGAAATGGGTTCAGACTTTCAAAAGACAAACTGAGGACTGCAAGTGATTGAAAAGCCCACTCAAGGCAAATATTTGTCGACCTGAGGTGCATTCATCTTGGTGAAACAGTAACTCATGATCAAAAGGACCCTGGGGTATGAAAACTCTCAAGCCTTTTAAAGAATATTGAGTGCTGCTTAAAGATCTTTTCTCTTTTCCACTTTGATTCAATTTATTTATTACTCAGCAGGCAGCGTTTAGCAGGCTGGATGTTAACAAAGAAGTTTAAATTCCATCGCTGTTGTTAATATATAGAGCATAATATGTGCTTTTTTTCATGTATGGATTTTTACACCTGAGAAAGCAGGCTATTTGGAAATCAATTTGGCGATTTTTCGTCCACCAGGATTCCTGTTTGGTTCTTGTTTGACATTCAGACAATCACTTCTGTGTACAGGGAATATGATCATTAGACTCAGAGGACAATAAGGCAGATCACAGTGGAAGAGAGCGGTAGACTGAACAGGGATTTACTTTGTAGTCTAATCTGCTGTGTTGCTGTATTAGTGTGTAATTGACTGTATTACTGCCCCGGCCCTGCTCTACTAACCCCCTCTAATCCTGCTAGCTGGCTAACAGGAAATACACAGTTAATAAGGCTTTACTTGCCTGGAAATGAATATGTGTTGATGTGTGTGTGTGCGTGTGTTTACACATTGCTGTACCTGTGTATTTCAGGCACAAACGCGTCTGCCTTCGATCAGCTGGTCCTGACTCTGGCCTGGGATCGAGTAGACATCGCCAAGAATCATGTGTTTGTGTACGGACAGCAGCTCCTGGTACGTTTGTGTGTTTGTTTGAGTGTGCGTTCTTGTGTGAGCCACAGCTTCCATGGATGTTTGCTTAGCTCAGTATCAGCTCCAAACCTTTGGACTCGCCCCAAAATGACCCCAGAATCTTTGCCGACCACAATCTGCTGTCTGAAGAGCCAGAGGACTGGAATCGGGCAGGCTGCCATGAGCTGCTTGTCTTAACTGTAACATGAACCCTATTACAGTTGTCATCATAAACTGCCCTCAATGGTGATGTTTATTTTGAAACTTGGGGACTCCCGCTCTTGCGTGAAAGGGAGAATAAATTATGTTTATTTATATTTGGGCTTTTTTTGTTATATGGCCATATTTTGGGTTCTCTCCCTTATTGTGTTTGTTTTTTAAATAATCATTTGCTATAAAAAATATGCTTCATAACAGCATGTTTGTCTTTGTTTGTGTGCATAGGTTAGCTCTTTGGAGCAAGCAATGCTAGATGCACTCGTAATGGACAGGGTGGACTTTGTCAAATTGCTCATAGAAAACGGTGTGAGCATGCACCGTTTCCTGACAATCAGTCGGCTGGAGGAGCTTTACAACATGGTAAAATTATAAAATGTACACAGTCCACTAAATAAAACAAATGGCCTGCTTGTAAAAGAAAGTATGTTTGTTTTTGAGTGTAGTAAAGCTTTTTGTGTCCTCTCCTATTGTAGAAACAGTCTCCCAACAACCCTACTCTCCTCCACCTGGTTAGAGATGTGAAACAGGTAGAGTCAGTGCAGATGATTTTTATCAGTTGATTTGGACCAAAATCTTTTAGATCTTATTGTTCACTTTGTCCTTGTGACTTTTTACAGAGTCATCTGCCTCCAAACTATAAGATCACTTTGATTGATGTGGGCCTGGTTATTGAGTACCTGATGGGCGGGACTTATAGGTGCAACTACACAAGGAAACGCTTTCGAATCATTTACAACAATCTCCAGGGCAACAGCAGGGTGAGTGGGAATGTTTGCATTTGCCCAAGACATCTTTTATGTTGTTTATTTTGCAACTTCTGTCTGTGTTTCAACTTTCAACTTGTATGAGTTCAAACCTAGCACGTCTTGTTGATGCCTCAAAAAATGAAGTCAAGCACTAAATGTGTGTTTGTGAACTGCAGTGAAAATTCATGCATTGACCTTTAACCAATCTTTAACTGAACGTAAATGAACATGAAAATGTTTTCATTTCCTGCGCAGAGATCGGGGCGCCACACAGCAGGTCCTGGCTCTCACTTGAGAAAAAGTCACGAGTCGTTCAGCATGCAGGCGGACAAGAAGGAGAAGACCAGGCACAACCACTTCATTAAGACTGCACAGCCATACAAACCGAAGGTAGACTCACTCACTGTTGGGGGAAAAAAAGAACATAGCTTTCTTTCTAGCATCCCACATGACTAAAATTAGGTTAGCCTAAAATTTGTGCTCATCATTAAGTGCTAGATAAAGAACGTTTTTCATATTATATTCGTCTGACATCCTTCTCAGTGGTTGGTTTGTTGCCTGGTAAAAACATGAAGAAATTAAAAAAAAAAAAAAAGTCAGTCTAGCATCTAAGGAGCTGCTTTTTAAAAGGGCAATTGATAACAAAAAGGCAAAGACGTGACATCTGTCTCTCTCTAATCCTTCTTACTGCTTCTTGCTTCCCCTCTCAGCTGGAGTCCTCCACTGAACAGAACAAAAAGAGGAGCAAAGAAGAGATTGTGGACATAGATGACCCAGAGACACGTCGGTTCCCCTACCCTTTCAACGAGCTGCTGGTGTGGGCCGTGCTGATGAAAAGGCAGAAAATGTCACTTTTCTTCTGGCAGCATGGCGAGGAGAACATGGCAAAAGCTCTGGTGGCCTGTAAGCTCTGCCGGTCTATGGGCTACGAGGCCAAGAAGAGCGACGTGGTGGACGACACCTCAGAGGAGCTCAAGGAGTACTCAAAGTAAGTTTTTCTGTGACTTTAAAAACCTGTCTGAAAGGTATAAAATTCCTGAAATTTCTTTCAAAATGCAAAAGTAAAAGCCCTTACAAACAGAACTGATGTTTTTTCAGTGAGTTCGGGACATTGGCAGTGGACCTGCTGGAGCAGTCGTTCAGGCAGGACGAGACGATGGCCATGAAGCTGCTGACGTACGAGCTGAAGAACTGGAGCAACTCCACATGTTTGAAGTTGGCTGTCTCCTCCCACCTACGGCCCTTTGTGGCTCACACCTGCACCCAGATGCTGCTGTCAGACATGTGGATGGGACGGCTGAACATGCGCAAGAACTCCTGGTACAAGGTTCATGTTCACTCTAGATATTTTTTTTTTGGGAACGAAAGAAAAGCTGGAGTAATTTCAATGCGGGACCAGGGCCGTGATGTCACGAATCCAACACTGTTCAACCTCCCTGAAGACCATATATACAACTTAATATATGCAATAAAGATTCAGTAATGGTTTAACATTTGTGTTTGATGAAGTTTTGGCAACAGGTGCGGTTTTCCTGTGGCTGGAACAAAGGTTTGCTTCCTTATCTAATCCAAATCTCTGTTCAAGTACTGTTGAGGTATTAAAATGCCACTTAGCTGAAACATGATGATGTAAGTAATAACAGTTCATGTCAGGAATGTTGTCTTATCTCAGATGACCTACTGGGGCAAGGTTAAAACTTATTAGTCTTAAATAAATAAAATAGGTAGCGATAATTATCGTGCTGGGAAGAAGTATTATTCTTGGATATCTTCCTTGTCTTCCTTATTTTGATTTGGATTCTCACAAGCAATGAACACGCTGTTATTTCTTCATATTTATTGGTTTTCATTGACCAATAATATCTGACATTTTAATGTATTTGCCTCAGTGCGGGAACACTTTCTGCAAGGCTTGATCTTGTATTATTATAAAATTGTGAAAAACCACAAAACCAGAACCTTGCACTGTACTGCGTGTCAGATTCTCATTTCAGATTTCAGTTTAAATCTGTGCTTAGTCAATAAAATGCTTTTATTCATTAAGTTGTGTGTAATTCAAAGGACTGTTTTGTCTGCAGGTGATTCTGAGTATCTTGGTGCCTCCTGCCATCCTACTGTTGGAGTACAAATCCAAGGCTGAGATGGCTCACATCCCTCAGAGCCAAGACGACCACCAGATGACCATGGAGGACAGCGAGCACAACTTCCAGAACATAGCTGAGGACATCCAAATGGTTAGAGTTACTCAGTCTCTCTGTCTTTATGTCTGATCCGCCTCTTTCTCTTTCTCGTTCTCTTCATCTTTTCATCATCATCAATTTGTCATCAAATTACTTTCTTCACCTGTTTCTTTTTTCTCTGTTGTTTATTTGATTCCTTTTTTTTCGCTCACATGCTCCTTTTTGTATTTCTTTTTTTTCCTTTGCTTTCTCTCTCTCTCTCTGTCTCTCTCTCTCGCTCTGCCTCTCATTTTCTCTCCACATTGTGGCCTGGTGTCTAATTTGGGCCTTTTTAACCTCCCTGCAGGATGTGTTCAAGGAGACCAGATCACACGACCATGTGGAAGCGAAGACTGACATGGAGACACACATTCGCTCCAGAAAGTTGCCCTTAACCAGGAAAATATATGCCTTCTACCACGCTCCCATTGTCAAGTTCTGGTCCAACACGGTACGCAAACAATGACAGGAGAGATCACATGTATACACTCATCTCCCCCTTCATCCAACCATCCATTTACTGATGGTTTATCTGAGTAGGGTTGTGTGTAACAGTCAGTCCAACAATTCATCTTTCCCTCTGATGCTTGGAGGGAAAGATGCCACCCTAAGGCCGTGTTCAGACCAAATCCAGCAATGTGTGGAAAAACAGCAGCCCTCTCATTCATTTGAATGGGGGCAATGCATTTACGCTGTGTGAGTATCGTTGTCGTGATCATCGCGACGAAAGATAAAACACTTGCTGCTGTGAAAACTTTCCATAGTTGTAAATCCTGCCTATGAATTTTACAAACCGCTGCACTGTATTTTGGCTTCTGATACGTCCTTTAATGCATTAATCTGTAACTCCAACTCGACTTCCTGGATCGTATTTCATTGTCTCACTGGTACCTCAAACAACACTCCCCAACTGTTGCAGCCCCCTGCGCCTTCGTCTGAATGCAGCCTAATATCACTGAATCACACAATCTGCAGTCTGGCTGTGTTTGATAGTTTCTCCATGAAAACCACAAACAAAAGGTAGTCAAGGTGCAACCATGTCTTATCAGACACCCCCCCCACACAGAAAGTAGCGATATGCTAAAAATGGAAACAAAGCTCTCACACACACTATGTATAAAAGCACTTAATGACCGGTATTCTCACCGCACCTCACATAGGAAAGCCCCAGTGACAACATTTTGGAATCCACTACATACAGTACTGTGCAAAAGTTTAAGGCATTCAAAGTTAAGTGAGTATGCTGTCAAAAATAATGCCATGAATAGTTTTTATTTAACTTCATACAAAGTTCAATAAATAGAAGAAACTTAAATGAAATCAATATTTATTGTGACCATGCTTTGCCTTTTTAAAACAGCACCAGTTCTCCTTTATACACAGTTTTTCAAATACTTGTTGGAAGGTTGTTCCAAACATCTTGGAGAACTGGCTGCACCAGCAACTCCTGCTCTGTGGAGTGAGTAGGAGTCATGGATGGAGAGCATGAACCTCTTCACACATTAGTCCCTCTGGGTTCATGACCTACATGTATTACCTGCATATCACATGTTCACAATATTTTAAGAACCAGATAAGAAAAAAGGTAGTAATAGAGGTCTAAGCTTATTCTGACGCACTTCTTGCAGCGTCACATTCACTCTCATGCACAGAATTATCACTCATCTATTCTCACTTGCTGTTATTTGTATTTATGTATTCAAGCCTGAGGCTGGTTCTCAGGACCTTAGGAGTGGTCACTGAGTTGCATTTTATAGGGTCAGGGTTTGTTTTACAGGCTGTTCAGGACTGAAAAGTGCTGATACCATCACTGAAACCGCTAGTCTACGTGACATAGCTTATCTACATCTGCTGTACCTGCCTCCATCCTGATTTTAACAGATCAGTGCGGCGCTCAGCAGTGACCGACCCATCAGATGGAAGTGTTAATGCCTGACTTTCCAGCACTTCACTCTTTTAGCGTCAAGGTTCAGCAGCTTTTTGAAACGGTTGACCTAATCCAAGTCGTATCAACAACTAACCTGCCAATATGGTAATTTTGATACTTTCCCACAATCAGCAGTACAATGAGCTTGCGTTTTTAAACAGAATGAAGCTCTTTAGTGCAAACTCAAAAATGGAGTTAATATACCAAAAGCAGTTTTTCCTGAGACACAAACATGTGGCTTTTCTTTGTGTTTCCAGAAAGGAGTTAAAAACAAAAGTTTTCAAGCTGCTCGAAGGTGTACAAAGTACTTTTGGGTGACCTGAACCTTGTCTAGGTCCAAGATCTTTTTGAACAAGCAAACATTTACAGCACAAAGTAAAAAAGCAAATGAATAGTAAATAAAAGTAATTTATGTAAATGAGTTAACAAAAAAACATAAAAATACAGTGACTCATACACAGTAGCTGGTATCTATTCAGTGTGGTTACTTCATAAATCAGGACAAAGCAGCAGCAAACAATATGTTCATTGGCTACAGAGGTCACAGACATGACAATTATAGTTATATAGTTATAGTTATTATAGTTTTAATTACTGGCACTTTTCACAATAAGCATAACATGCCTCGCAAAGTTTCCAAAATTATTATTATTATTATCATTATCACTGAATTATTAGGAATTATTATCAGGAATATTTACATATCATATAAAAACAAATGGACAGACTGTCATCTCTACATAGTTTGTTAGCTAGTAAGACACCTGTGATTTAAAGCTGCAGTAATTGATATTTGGACAGACAAAGTCCAAAACAGACACAGACTCAGTCATGACATTAACTCATAGTATAAGTTGGTATGACTACAGTTGGCTTGATGAGCAACCAGTTTCACAGTAAACAAAGTAACGTGGTTCAACATCACTGTAGAAAAAGTCTTTAAGTCTGTAAATGACTCGTTGGTTAAAGAAAATTCCCATCCTCATTTCTTATGTAATCCCCACTGAATCTTCTGAGAGCAGACTTTGTTGGGAACTGTGAATTTCGCTTCAAACGGAGAAGATGAAGTTTCTCTCTCTCACACAGCCCTTATCCATACAGCTACCCTCCAGCTGAGCACTGAGGGCTCAGAGGTCAAGTGAAAACAATTTTCTCCCGACCAAAAGTGCCACGATGAGGTTGAGACCTTTTAGAGGGCCTCAGCTGACCTCGTCTCAAAATATTTCAGCGAGAGGAAGCCCCTCTCTGGAACTGTCTGAATTTAGAGGCTCTTTGTCAACAAAGGCCAGTTATATTCTTCCATTTTTGGGAAAATTACTCCTCTCCTCTACATTTGATCAAGTATTTTCATTCCATGTCCAACGTTGATAAGTCTTATTCTCATGTGTCTCTTGTGGTCAGCTCTTCTACCTGGGCTTCTTGATGTTCTACTCGTACGTGGTCCTGGTCAAGATGCCCGAATGGCCTTCTCCTCAAGAGTGGGTGGTCATCCTCTACATCTTCACCTCTGCCATTGAGAAGATTCGAGAGGTATGTGCAGCAGAGATGTTAATCACTTATTAATATGACGCAGACTGTAGCTTTTGATACCAGTTCCTTCCTGTAATCCTGTCCTACAAGTTAACTGAGACTGTTAACTGATTAACTTATTATTATATCACCTCCTTATCCTTTTTTCCCCAGATGTTTATGTCTGAAGCAGGCAAAATAAGTCAGAAGATAAAGGTGTGGTTCAGTGACTATTTCAATGTGTCCGACTTTCTGGCCATTATGACCTTCTTTATCGGCTTTGGCCTGAGGTTGGGAGGAGGGGATGCCTTCATCCCTGGGAGGACAGTTTATTGTCTCAATATCATCTTCTGGTACGTGCGACTCCTTGACATCCTGGCTGTCAACCAGCAAGCTGGACCGTATGTTATGATGATTGCCAAAATGGTGAGTTATTTTCGTATTGGAATAATTATTTGAATCACCAAAAGCAAACAATATAGAGGAAGTTTTCTTAGTGACACTGAATGCCAGATTTGCTTTCTAGGAAAAATAAGATTTAGCAGGCTTTGGACGGCTGGTTTTATGTTTTAGTCTTTAACATGCCTGAACAGCAACACTTTTTGCTGAGACGGTGTTTTCACATTATGAGCAGAAGCACAGAATTATTGACTGGAAGTCAAGCCACCGTGTGAATGTAAACACATGAAAGTTTTCATACACTATGTGAAAGCTTTTACATCCATTGTATTTATGTAATGCAGGAAATGTATTGATTAAAGCTGCAAGCAGCGTTGGACGGGCCTGAGCCCCCCCCGCGCACGCCGGGACCCGGCAACGTCCGAGGGTGACTACACACTCGCAGCCTGGAGACTATGAGTGAAGTCCCATTGCATGTGTGTGTGTGGGAGCTGCTGTCACCTCCAGACTCCGCCCCCTCCTGCACATGCTGGCTGCAGCAGAGGGGACAGGAGAGAATAGGACTTTCATGAACAAACTGAGGACTTCCTGTTGGATTTAGGTCTGAGGTGTCAGTGTATGATTTTTAGCTCTTGAGGAGAGGAACAATATGATGTTGGGTGCATTTCTCTGCGACATTCCTACAGGCTGTAGCGTCCAAGATGAAAACCTAAGCGAGATTGTCCCATTGACAACCATTATAAAACTCACCAACTTTGGAGGCTGATATTTTGAAAACTGGACCTCCTATTACAAAGTTGTTCAGAACTTTTGTTCAGACAATGTTAGAGAGCAATATATTTAGGGCCTGAGCCCTGGGACAGGGCGAAGACCCTATTGTTACTCGATCGTTACTTTCTTTCTTTCTTTCTTTCTTTCTTTCTTTCTATATACGCGACTTTCAACCTGAATTTGACCCCCTAAAAATGCTCTAAAACTCACCAAATTTGGCAGGGACGTCCAGTCCGGCGAAAAATTTGATAATATGTAAAAATTATACCCCCCCACCCCAAATTAGCTCTGTAGCGCCACCTAGTTGGTTTTTGGGAGTTTTTTGGCCGCTGCGGCCCACAGGAATGGCGTAGAGACACGGGACCAACGCCTAATTGTTCGTCTGCTCAAGACCTAAAAATCATACGCTGACACCCCAGACCTAAATCCAACAGGAATTCCGATAATTCCAAAAATGAAAAATTTTGCCCATCATCTAGCACTATCTCCTCCGAGACCGCTCATCGCCATGGCTTGAGATTTTAATATATCGCTCTCTACACTTTGATGAACAAAAGTTATCAAAAACTTTATAATAGAAGGTCCGGTTTTCAAAATATTCGACTCCAAAGTTGGGGTGTTTTGGGGTGTTTTTTGTCCACTGCGCCCCACAGGAATGTCATAGAGACATGGGACTGACGTCTAATTGTTCATCTGCTCAAGACCTACAAATCATACATTGACACCCCAGACCTAAATCCAACAGGAACTACACACGAGTCCAAAAATGTCACTTTTGGTGTGTTTTGGGGTGTTTTTTGTCCACTGCGGCCCACAGGCATGTCGCAGAGAAATGCAACCAACATCATATTGTTCCTCTCCTCAAGAGCTAAAAATCATACACTGACACCCCAGACCTAAATCCAACAGGAAGTCCTCAGTTTGTTCATGAAAGTCCTATTCTCTTATGTCCCCTCTGCTGCAGCCAGCATGTGCAGGAGGGGGCGGAGTCTGGAGGTGACAGCAGCTCCCACACACACACACAGACACAGACACACACACACACACATGCAATGGGACTTCACTCACAGTCACCATTCAATTACATGACTACTTTTCTGTTTGTCCCTGCAGTTTCTCATATTGCCTCTGCACACTTGATTGTAAACATTTAAATCCAACTTTTATCAGATCATGAGGTTTAAAAGTCTATACTTCAAAAAAAAATATCCACCTGATTAAAGTAGAAAATTGATTTCTTTTTCACACAAACTTATCAGAAGCTTTCCACACACACTTCTCCTTCAGCAGACATGTGTCATTCTCACACTGTTGACATGTCACTGTGGTTTTTCCATAATTATATATGAAATATATGACTATTTTATCAGGTTATGTGGCTTACACACCTTTACTTTTTTTAAAATGCACGTGATGAAAAGTACAAATTGATTTTGTCAAGAGCATTTATATTCTGTATATGTTTCTCTATTATTTAATATGCCAGCTCTGTCTTCGTGGCAGTTATTAACTATAAAAAAATTATTAATATGATTAATAAAATAATCAGAATTTACCTGACCTTGGGGCACATGGCCTCAGTATACCAGGGGTTTGGCTTAATGACGTACAGTACTGTACTTATGAGTGATGTTTGGATGTGTCATATGTTACAGTGTTTATAAATGGAGATTATATTCATAATTCCCATGATTATTCTGTAATATTCACAGGAGCAAAAGAGTCATGTTGTACACATTTAAATCTAACTTTTATCAGGTCATGAGGCTTACAAGTCTTAACTTTTATAAAAATGCACCTGATGAACAGTAGAAAATTGATTTATTACATGATTATTCTGTAATATTCACAGGAGCAAAAAAGTCATGTTGTACACATTTAAATCTAAATTTTATCAGGTCATGTGGCTTACAAGTCGTTACTTTTAGAAAAATAGAAAATTGATTTCTTTTTCACACAAACTTATCAGAAGCTTTCCCCTCACACTTCTCCTTCAGCAGAAATCTGTCATTCTCACACTGTTGACATTTCATGTTTAGCCATGACAGGGAGCTTGCTACGACTTCACTCTACACGCTCCTGTCTGCACCGAACTCCACATGGCTGCAGACTCACGCCCCTCGCACCGGGCTCGCGGGCGGCGAGTGCGAGGGACGGCGTGGCGCCGGGTCCCGGCGTGCGCGGGGGGGGCTCAGGCCCGTCCAACGCTGCTTGCAGCTTTAATACAATCTGAAGCCATGTCGATGTGCGGTCTCGGAGGAGATAATGTTTAAGCGAAAAGTGACATTTTTGGACTCGGGTGTACTTCCTGTTGGATTTAGGTCTGGGGTGTCAATGTATGATTTGTAGGTCTTGAGCAGATGAGCAATTAGGCGTTGGTCCCATGTCTCTATGACATTCCTGTGGGCCGCAGTGGACAAAAAACACCCCAAAACACACCAAAAGTGACATTTTTGGACTGGTGTGTACTTCCTGTTGGATTTAGGTCTGGGGTGTCAATGTATGATTTGTAGGTCTTGAGCAGATGAGCAATTAGGCGTTGGTCCCATGTCTCTATGACATTCCTGTGGGCCGCAGTGGCCAAAAAACCTCCCAAAGCACCCCAACTTTGGAGTCCGATATTTTGAAAACCGGACCTCCTATTATAGAGTTTTTGATAACTTTTGTTCATCAAAGTGTAGAGAGCGATATATTAAAATCTCAAGCCATGGCGATGAGCGGTCTCGGAGGAGATAATGCTAGAAGATGTGCAAAATGTGCGTGAGCATTTTTGGAATTATCATAATTCCTGTTGGATTTAGGTCTGGGGTGTCAGCGTATGATTTTTAGGCCTCGAGCACACGAACAATTAGGCGTCGGTCCCGTGTCTCTGACATTCCTGAAGGCAGATACATAAACTAGGTGGTGCTAGAGAGCTAATTTGGGGTGGGGGGGCATAATTTTTACATAATATCGAATTTTTCGCCGGCCCCGACGTCCCTGCCAAATTTGGTGAGTTTTTAATCATTTTTAGGGGGTCAAATTCAGGTTGAAAGGCGCGAGAGGAGAAAGAAAGAAAGAAAGTAACGTACCAGTAACAATAGGGTCTTCGCCCTTTTAGGGCTCAGGCCCTAAATATTTATTAGGGCCTGAGCCCAAAGGGCAAGACCCTATTGTTACTGTGCAGTTACTTTCTTTCTTTCTTTCTTTCTTTCTTTCTTTCTATATACACACCTTTCAACCTGAATTTGACCCCCTAAAAATGCTCTAAAACTCACCAAATTTGGCAGGGACGTCCAGTCCGGCGAAAAATTCGATAATATGTAAAAATTATACCCCCCCACCCCAAATTAGCTCTGTAGCGCCACCTAGTTGGTTTTTGGGAGTTTTTTGGCCGCTGCGGCCCACAGAAATGTCATAGAGACACGGGACCAACGCCTAATTGTTCGTCTGCTCAAGATCTACAAATCATACACTGACACCCCGGACCTAAATCCAACAGGAATTCCAGAAAATCCAAAAATGTCACATTTTTTCAACAAAATGGCAGACGACCTTTAGACGATATCTCCTCCGAGACCGCTCATGGTCATGGCTTCAGATTTTAATATATCGTTCTATTCAATTTGATGAACCAAAGTTATCAAAAACTCTATAATAGCTGGTCCGGTTTTCAAAATATCGGCCTACAAAGTTGGTGCGTTTATAATGGTTGTCAATGGGAGAGAGTTTATTTCGGACGCTACGGCCCGTAGGAATGTCGCAGACAGATGCAACCAAGACCAGATTGTTCGTCTTCGCAAGAGCTAAAAATCATACGCTGACACCCCATACCTAAATCCAACAGGAAGTCCAAAAAATGCAAAAACAATTTCAAATTTTTCCACATTTTTCCAAAATTTTCCAAAATTTCAGTGGGAATCAACTGCTATCTTCTCTGAGACCGCTCATGCTTATGGCTTCAGATTGTAATATATCGCTCAGTAGAGTCTCCTGAACCAAAGATATCAAAAACTTTGTAATAGGAGGTCCGTAATATTGGCCTCCAAGCGTGGTGAGCGATTTCCAGATTATAATGGGTTTCAATGGGAGACCCATTTTCTGAGCTGGCACACATCGATCAATTAAGGGACTATTGTCTAAACCGTAAATCTCACAACTTTTAAATGTACACCATTGGATTCGCAACACATATATCTACAAAATGTGGGTATTTTCAGTCCAAATGGGCAAAATTCAAGGCTACTGTGTCATTTTTAAAACAGGAGTAGAACATTTCTCTCCCTGCTCTGGGCAGCTTGCTGCAGGAGGGGGTGGAGTCGTCACCTGACATCTGACACCTGACACACACAAACACACATAGAGTCTTCCTGTTTAGTAATAAAGTGCTGTACATAAATAAACATAAGTACATTTTGAGGCTTTGTACTGTGGTTTCCATAATTATAAATGAAATATATGACTACTTACACACCTTTACTTTTTTTTAAATGCACGTGATGAAAAGTAGAAATTGATTTTGTCAAGAACATTTATATTCTGTACACATTGTATATGTTTCTCTATTATTTAATATGCCAGCTCTTTCTTCGATGCAGTTATTAACTATAAAACAATTATTAATGTGATTATTAAAATAATCAGAATTTACCTGACCTTGGGGCACATGGCCTCAGTATACCAGGGGTTTGGCTTAATGACGATGCTGATGCACAGTACTGTACTTATGAGTGATGTTTGGATGTGTTATATGTTACAGTGTTTATAAGTGGAGATTATATTCATAATTCCATGACTATTCTGTAATATTCACAGGAGCAAAAAAGTCACGTTGTACACATTTACATCTAAATTTTATCAGGTCATGAGGCTTACAAATTTTTACTTTTAGAAAAATAGAAAATTGCTTTACTTTTCACACAAACTTATCAGAAGCTTTCCACACACACTTCTCCTTCAGCAGAAATCTGTCATTCTCACAGCATTGACATGTCATGTTTAGCCATGACAGGGAGCTTGCCACGACTTTACTACACGCTCCTGTCTGCAGTGAACTCCACATGGCTGCAGAGTCACGCCCCTCGCACCGGGCTCGCGGGTGGCGAGTGCGAGGGACGACGTGCGCAGGGGGGCTCAGGCCCGTCCAACGCTGCTTGCAGCTTTAATTGCTTTATGGCCTTGCTGTGCACTGACTATCAGATACAGGAATTATATTTTATGATTTACAAGTACAGTACTTTGTAAAACACTTCACATACAACAAGAATTAATATTAAAATGTTTGATAGTGACTATCATACATAAGGTCCTGATAGTATTACAGTCAACTTTGTAGTCTGAACATACTGTTAAACTGTTGTTGCCATGTTTTTTTTTGCATTCACCAATTGTTCATATTAATAATCATGTTTCAATTTGAATGTTGGCATTTAAACAGCATTAATCATCTACATGCAGGTATTGTAACCTACTATTATATCCTGAGCAGCCCCGTCAGTTTTTCACCAGTCCTACTATTACTTCATATGTTAGTTCATAACGTGGTTTTAACAAAATATTTTTACAACCTTTTGAAGTCATAGCCCACCTTCAACAGCATATTGAATAATATGTTATGTTATTATGTTAATATGTTAGATCAGTTGATCTAAAAAAAAACAATTCTCTAGTTTTAGATAGTTCAGCATTTTGGGAAAAACACTGTTACTTTCTTGCCAAGTTAAACAAAAAAATTGATGCCACTCTCACAGTAAATGTGAAGTCAATAGATGATTAGCATAGCTCAACGGAAAGACTGGAACACACTTAACTGCTAGCTTAACTCTGTTCAAAGTTAAATTCAAAAGTTGCTGACAGCTTTGGAGGTGCTGTTTCACTCTGGTTCCAGTCTTAATGCTAAGCTAAGCTAAAAAGCTGCTCTCTGTAGTTTCATATTTACTGTACAGTCATGAGAGTGGTGTCAATCTTTGAAAAGTCAATTTCCCAAAATGTCAAACTATTCCTATTCCTAAGTGATAGTAGATTTGAGTAGACCATTATATACACATTCATAGCTGTTGAGTAGTTGACAATTACTGAATCTGTCTTGGGGATTTCAATACAGCCATTATATTTATTTATTCATTCATTTATTTATGTCACCCAGCAGATGAAATCAATTCATTTGAGACAGAAAAAAACAAATTTTAAAAAATAGAAGAAAAGTACCTTTTTCAATTTAGCAGTGAAAAGCAGTGTAATATAAAATCTAGGGATTTTTTTATTATGATTTGTCAAAACAAAAGTGAGAAAGTAGTGCTGACTTGGGGTTCCCAGAGCAGACTTATGTGCTAAATAAAATCTAATGATATGACACGACTTGAAATAAGTGTTGTCTCTTGCAGGTGGCCAATATGTTTTATATTGTGGTAATCATGGCTATAGTCCTCCTGAGTTATGGCGTACCCAGGAAAGCCATTCTGTACCCACATGAAGAGCCCAGCTGGACGCTGGCGAAAGATGTGGTGTTCCAACCGTACTGGATGATGTACGGGGAAGTGTATGCCTATGAAATCGATGGTAAGGACGATGAGGATGGTAGGGGAGATTATGAGGGTAAGACCAGTTTTATTCAAAGCTTCTCACCACAGCATGACAGCTGATTGTCACTCAAAACAAGCACTGGAATCAAAACCCCACGACGGCCTAATCATTGTTCCCCTCACAGCCTCTTTCACACAACATGGTTCACACACAGAAGCGGCTGTTCTCTTTGAGGAGGGCAGAGCTTTTTGCTTCACCGCAGCATCGACTGCCTCGACTCAACTACAAATCGACAGGACAAAGGCTTGAGTCGGGTGCATTTGAAGCTTAGGTGGAACAAAACACCTGAGTGTGCTCCATAAACCTGAGTTTGGTATCTCGAGGTTTCACACAGTTGAAATTTATCACGTGCTTATTACTATGATTATGACCCTTTATCTTAGAAAGGGAAGATGTGGTGAGTAGGAACATGTTAATGAAGAAGTTGAAAACTCTTGTTAGAAAAGAAGACATAATAAAGATAAGAAATATTCCTCTGTAGTTTAGCTGATTTAATTATAATGAATACATAAAATAATAATCTAGAAAGGGTTTTATATTAAAATACTAAATATATAATATTTCAATGTAGATTTATACATTTACTCAGTCATGTAAGAGTCAGATTCAGACCCATTAAGGAGAGAAAGTTAGTTGTAATTTCATATGAACAAGACCTGGGATGTGTGTGTGTGTGTGTGTGTGTGTGTGTGTGTGTGTGTGTGTGTGTGTGTGTGTGTGTGTGTGTGTGTGTGTGTGTGTGTGTGTGTGTGTGTGTGTGTGTGTGTGTGTGTGTATATATATATATATATATATATATATATATATATACACACACACACATATATATATATAGTGCGCTTACCCTAATAGGTTCCTTCTTTTCACAGTGTGTGCCAATAACAGTGAATCATCAGTAAAGCCCCTTTGTGCGGCAGGAGTGTGGCTGACTCCTCTCCTACAAGCAGTCTACCTCTTTGTACAGTATATACTAATGGTCAACCTCCTCATCGCCTTCTTCAAGTGAGTACAGAACATTAATCATTCATGTTTTACATTTCTGAACACTTGCATACAATTGTTAAAAAGATATTATTATTATTATTATTATTATTATGCCATCCTTAAAAAAAACAACTTTGAAGTATTACTGGCATTCGTCTCAACATCATAAACCTCAATGTCATTTCTGAACTGTTTTGCAGCAATGTGTATCTGCAAGTGAAGTCAATTTCCAATCTGGTGTGGAAATACCAGCGCTACCATTTTATTATGGCCTACCATGAGAAGCCTGTCCTCCCACCTCCCTTCATCCTCCTGTGCCATATCTACTCTCTCTTCTGTATGTGCAGAAAGAGAAAGAAGGAGAACACCTACGGACCAAGTACGATCACACTGCTGCCAACTGTCTGGCAGAAACCTCACGTTTTCTGAATGTATATCATTAAAAATAAAATATATAGCATTTTTTTCCACTGATCATAAATGATAACATTTTAAGTTGGGTTGATATGATTCCAGTGATTTTGAGTGTTTTTTAAGTGTTGCTGCTAACCACCAGTAAGGACATCAACAGTATCAAGTCACTGCTTTCTGTTGATAAAGGTCCTATAGTGCAATATCCTGTATGCTGCATGTAATCCATAATGGATTCTTTCCTTCTTTCAGAGCTGTTTCTCACAGAGGAAGACCAAAAAAAGCTTCATGATTTTGAGGAGCAGTGTGTGGAGACATACTTTCATGAAAAGGATGATCAGTTTCACTCGGGGAGTGAGGAGCGTATACGTCTTACCTCAGAAAGGTGGGGTTGTTATTGCCCTATTTTGACACAACGTTTAAAAACAAGCAATTTTTAAAATTAAATCAAACAATTAAGATGAATTACTAAAATTAAATTTACTATAAATGAGTAAGAACAATCTGACATTTTCAGAATGAGTCTATGAATATGCCATGCTACAGAACTGGTCATTTATTTCGGGGTAGAAATTAGTTCCTTATATTTTCATTTTAACAATAAAATATTTTCATTTTTATAGTAGTTTATTAACATTAGCAATAGCAGGTAACAAAAGCTGAGTTATGTGTAACCAAAGCTACTGTTTTCTGTCATTTTCAGGGTTGAGACCATGTGTCTGCAGCTGAAAGAGGTTGGGAACAAGGTCAACTTTATAAAACGCTCTTTGCACACACTGGACTCCCAGATCGGCCACCTCCAGGACCTCTCAGCTCTGACTGTAGACACTCTGAAGACCCTAACTGCCCAGAGAGCATCCGAGGCCAGCAAGGTCCACAATCAGATCACCCGGGAGCTCAGCCTCTCTAAGAACGTGGTCCCCAGCATTGCCCCTGTGGCAACAGACACCGGCCCCCACTCCAAATCGTCCGCGATGGGCAAACGTAGTGTCGGTGCCTACTTCGGCTCCTCTTTTCCCCAGGCAGGAGCCAACATAGCAGATTCTCTTTTTGGGATCGGTGTAGGGGGAGGGGCTGGGGCTGAAAGTAGCCGGAGAGTCGGGCCCAGCCCTGGGGCAGGACTGGGGCTGGACCCCAACCTGAACCCAGCAATGAGCCCAGAAAGGAGGGGTTTGTTTGGGCTCGGGCACCTTGCTGCAGAGGCTGGCTCCTCAAGCAGTGCCGGCTCCAGTGCCTTTGTCCAAAGTGCTGTAGCCATTTCCCCACCGGAGCTGCGTCTCCGAGGCCACTCTCTCACCCAGAGTAAGCTGACCCGTCCACAAGAGCCGGGGTATTCCGACTCCCCATCCAGCCTGCCCAATGTGCCCTCCCCTGGGGCTCAGTTCCACATCAGCAGCACCCCTTCCCAGCCCAGTGGCTCCAGCCACCCTGAACTCACCCTAGCTGCACTTTTCCAGCAGCCTCTCCAGCCAGACAGCACCTCTGTAGAGTTTGGTGCGTTTGTTGGTAAGTATGAGAACGAGGCTGAATCTGGTGTTGATGAGAGGATAAAAGAGAAAGATGAGAGCTGTGTGTGTGTGTATCCTACTGTTGTCGTCGTTTCGACTTCGGGCTCTGCTCGGTCTGCCTGCTTGCCTGCTTGCATTGCAAAGCCTGACAACACAGAGGGGTTGGGAGCAGGGGAGAGAGAGAGGGAGGTGAGTTTGGGATACGTGAATGAGGCTTTCTGCGACGACGAGGGCAGATCAGGCTCTCTGAGTAGACAAGGAACAGACACCGAAGCTGCCGGTCAGATAACCTCATCACAACCGTTCAACACCCATGAACTTAGCAGCCTGTCAAGTTTCACTAATGCCCGTGCTGTGGCATCAAGGAGACCCCGCAGACGAAGGCGCAGGGAGTGGAGTTTGTCTGGACCGCAGGCTCCTCCAGCATCCTGCTGTGAGGGTCAGAGTGGGTCTGAAGTCCCCGTTGGCAAGAGGAACATGGCAGGAGAGGCAACGAGAGGTTTGAGTTTCAGTCTAGCTCAGGGCTGCGTCTGCCGGGTGCTCAGGCCTGTCCATCTCCAGATCAGGATCCCAGTAGACCTCTAGCTGTTGGCTTTTCCTTTCCTTTCTCTGCTCTGTCTGGACCTTTTTTTGTTTGTCCTCTGTTCCTGGGTGGCTCTGAAGTTTTCAAGTATGATGTGACAGAAGCATGAATGATTGGTTGACTGGTTGAGGTTTTCTATGAATAAAGACTAACTATTGATTTAAGAATGTGTTTGGCAGGTGGAGGTGAAGGGAGGAGTTTCTCATAAGAATCAAATGTTTGAATTGTGATTATTTCACCATTGTGATGGTGATGTCAGCAGATCGAACAGTATGTTTTGCCTTGTCTTTGTTTTGAATGCTACACAGAAATTGCTGTAGATTTCCCAATGGTAGTAAACAAATAATTCTTTGATTGTTTTGATGAAAACATTAGAGGCAAAGATTACAAGAAAAAAACTAAAGTACATTCAAATTTTTTGTTTTGGGGGATGTGATTTGGTGATTGAAACGGCAGGTTTACAAGTAAATACTAATAAATTTAACACACACAGTGTCTGTGGTGGTCTCACTGTGTTTCTTTGGTTTCAGGACATAAAGACAGTTTGGACCTCCAGCACTCCACACCCAAAGAGACCTCCACCTCTAGCACACAGCACAGCCCGGCCACACAGACCAGACCGCAGGTGTGTGTGTCATTGTATCGTTGTTTTGTACTTAGACGGTAGCATATGTTTTTTTTTTGTTTTTTCTCAGAGGAGCTTGTAGTGTGGAGCTTTGACATCCATCTTTTTCTAGGTGTGTTTGCTCAAAGTGTGTTTCTGTCATATTTGCCTTAACATGAACAGTTATTTGCTCATGGCTTAGCTTTGTTAGTGTTGCTCATAGCTTTGTTCAGTCAAACACAAGTACATTTTATGATGCTGAAGTAACAATTTGACACAATCTCCTGACCAGCCTCTCCTTCGTAAGGTGTTATAATACATGGGTAATGTTTGTTTTCTTAGAAAAATCCTATTCTGATTTCAGAAACATTATCTTAATCCTATTAAAGTCAACATTAATCAATGTGTTGGAATGATTTTTACTTACTTGTCCCTGCCTGTTTTTCTGATTACAGGGTCAGCCTGAAGGTCACGGTCACATCAGAGCAGTCAACTCCTATGCTGGCTTCACAGAGTTTGACAGGAACCCAGTTCTTCTCCATCCTGAGTCCAGTAAGCTTACAATACACAAATAATGTTTATTATTTCAATTCTCTGCAGCCCATAAATCACCAGCTGTGTCTGTGAACAGTGTTGCTGGTAACACGTGATGGTTGGTGATCGTTCTTTGTGTTTCTGTAGCCCTGACGAAGAAGGACAAGAGCAGAGTTTCAGCTGAAGACATCCTCATCCATGAGGACCCCAGGACCGCAGTACTGGTGAGCATTGTGTTTATTATAAAGGGTACAAAGTAGAAAAACACAACTTTGTGTACTTTAACTCTTGTTAACTTTATAAATTCCGGTTTCTTTCATTGTTTAACAACTTCTCATTTCTCTTCCAGGAAAGAGTTCAGGTCAAATCAGCCCAAGCCAGCAGCCTGTAAGTAACTTCCTATACACACACACACACACACACACACCCTTGTTACTTTATAGGAGCTCATATACAGACAGAAGTCAGGCCAGTTAATGTCTGATTCAAGTCGATGTCTGGTGCTTGTTTGTCTCACATATTTAAAGCCAGCACACAGTGATACACACTTATTCACACCACCAAATGTAAATACATTACACAAGCTGCTGTGTAGATTCGTAAGTCAGACTGCTACACATGTAATCTTTTGTTTAACTAATGCCTTTCTTTCTCTGTCTCTGCCTGTCTTGCTCCTTGTCAGTCGAGCTCCTGGGGAAGATGCACTAAATGGTAAGATCTGTTGTTTTACCGTCGTCCCTGCATCTGAATGGTTTGTTTGGGTCTGACTCGTTCTGTCAGGATCAGCTGGTTCAGCAGCATTACATCAACACTATTATCAAAGTGACATTTGACCTTTTCCCCTTCCTTTCATCTTCTGTGTGTGTGTGTGTGTGTGTGTGTGTGTGTGTGTGTGTAGTATCCATACAGTGACATGGGGTCAACCATTTTTCTACAATCCATAAATAATCTTTTTACTCTGTTTCTAGCGTTCTACTCAAGCATTGTCTGTCTTTGATTTGGTTGTGACATTGCTCTATCATAGTGTTGTGAAAGACATCGGGTCACAGCGCTCACACAATAGTACAGAATTTAAAGGTTTATTACAGACAGGGTGACAAGAATTTGACTTACAACCTGAGGCCGTCGAGGAATATCTCAAATCTTTTCAAACTGGTCACTTCACTGGAACATCTAAAAGCCTTTAGGCCTACTTGCAGACACTGCATCATACAAACAGTTTTTCAGTTGCTTATACTTCATGTAGGTGTAGTCATGTTGCTGGATGAAAGCTTCATCATGCCTCATTTTGTGGTTACAGCCGCAGTTGCTCTCTACCCACCACGCCACACTCACCTCGGACCCAGAAAGGACTGTGAGTAACCTGCACTCACTGACCAAACAGCACAAAGTTGTTTTTTTTATACCATGAATACCTGCACTCGCAGTTAGGGCTGATTAGTCAACTGAAAAGTAATGAAATATTTTGATAAATAATTAATTGTTTTGGTTGTTTTTCAAGGATTTTGCTGCTTCTGTCTTCTCTTTGCTGTGAATTGAATATTTTCGGACAAAACACTTTGAAGGTGTCCCCTCTTCGTCCCTGGAATAATAGACTTAATGGAGAAGATAATCAGTAGTGAAAATAATAAAATTTCAGTTCCTTTATGTTCTGTTTCTTAACAGAAAGGCCAGTAAATTGATGACACTAAGGGACAGGTCTGGCAATGATAATATTTATAGTATTTATATATAGTATGAAAACAAGGAAAGTCCAAAAAATAATCTTAAAAACATAAAGCTCAGGTTCATATAATATTTACACCTGTAACCTTCTGCCTTTGAATGATAGAAGGAATGTTACCCAGGAAAAAAATAAAAATATGATTATATTTGCACATTTATGTGACATTTTTCTGCCAGCGCAGACGCATTTCAGGTTGTCTTTCCATCCCATTCTCATGAATGCAGGAACGTCTGGAGAGAATTTCATTACATCTGCCACAAACGTTGGACTCGAGGATGAACTGATTACAATTTGATGGTCAAAGGTCACTGTGACCTCATAAAAAACACATTTTTGGCCATAACTCAAGAATTCATACATTAATCATGACAAAGTTTCACACAAATGTCTTTAGAGGATAAAATAATGATAATGAAGTGATGATATTTTATATGTCAATAGAGTGATAACTTTCATTGAGCCTGGACACATATGGATGTAAGCTGCAACTTCACTGGTTGGGGGAGACATACAACCATAAGGCGGTATTTTTGGTTACCTAGCAACAGAATTTACTTCCAGAAAGTAAAACTGTTGCACTAATCTCGAGCGTGATGCCTGTGCATCTCTTGTTGTGAAATGATAAAGAGACATCTACTGGTGGATATGGGAACGACTCAAGGATGTTTTTGTTGGATTAATGTGCTCAGATCAGTGATCAGTGATCACCACTGACAGGTTCACTGACTGCCATCAGTTATTTCTGTAGAATGTTTTGCAACAAGATTAACAATCAACTTTTCTTCTCTCTCTCTCTCTCTCTCTCTCTCTCTCCCTCTCCCTTTAGCTATTGGCTCACCTTTCAAGCCCATAGAAAGCTACCAGTACTCAGGTGAGACATGGATTCAAGAGAATATGCAGTATTATTATGTCTTCATGTATTATTTAAGTTTCCAGAATCTGTAATTAGTCTATAGGTGAAGACAAAGAGCAATGAATAATCATACAAAGTAGTTTTACCTCTGTTCACTTCTCTGCTGCAGTTGTCTTAACCCGTGTGTGTGTGTGTGTGTGTGTGTGTGTGTGTCTGGGTGTCTGCGTGTCTGGGTGTACGCCTTCCTTCTGCAGCTGTCGAGCGCAACAACTTGATGAGACTGTCCCAGAGTATCCCCTTCACTCCAGTGCCCCCTAGAGGTAAAAATGGATCACAGTGCATCCCAGATACGTCAGGTCAGGTGTTAAACATTTTGCCGACTGTTCAGAGGAACAACATGCAGGCAGTTGGAGAATGAGGAAGTAAGGAGACAGATAAGAAGAATGTGGTTTCCACATTGTTATTTCCCCTCCCACACCTGCAGCTGTTTGCATCACAGTCCCGCCCAAGCGGTCAAATAAACAAAGGTGCCTTTTTTTAGTGTGTGCAGTGTGAAACCACTGATATAAAACATTTTGATGTTGCAGTTTCCAGCCATTTCATCATGATGGTGTTGTTGTTGTATATTTGTAGTCAACGCATCACACAGTTTGTCTAGGAAACAGGCAGACCATGAAACAATATTTCTGCTATTATCATTTCATCTTAAGAATCCTGTAATGTAATGTGTTGTGAAAGAGCTACCAGTACTGTCACAGCCTACAGCTTCATGCAGCTTTTTGCAGCTTTCAGCTCATACTTTTGTCTAAAACATCTTGAACAAAGTTGAAACAAATCATGAAAAAGACATTAATTCACAGAAAATACGCAGAAATAATTGGCCGAAGCAAATATTTAAAGAAGCATTCACCATCAGCAAATAGAAGTTGTTTCAGAATCAGCTGCTATTTATAAGCTGTAATTATTTTTGTCATACAGTACCTCATAACTGCATCATCCTGAAACTGGGCCAGGTTTTTTGTCATCTTCTACTCTCTCTCTCTCTGCCCTCTGTGCTGTAAATAATGGCAAAAATGCCCAAAAAGTAATCTAAAACGGAAGGAAGTCAAATACCTAGCATGCCCACAGAGACCCACACCCATCATACAGAGTTAATGGATCAAATCTTGACTGAAACACCAGTGCAGTGAATGTTATGGCTATATTTGAAACCACAAAGCAGACTTTATGGAGATGCAGCAGCGCAGTAGGTAAATATGCTCTAGGTAAATATTTGCTAATACAGCAGCTTATAATACTAGATCAGATTTTGAGAACTAAATTTTGCCCCCCAGTGGTCAAAGTGCATAATGCATTTTTAAATGTTCTGAGACAAAGAAGGATGAGAAGGAGGCAGAGAAACAGGAGCAAACACAGAATATGACATGTTAGAGCTGATTTTAGAGATATCACACCATAATATCACTTTACCGTAACTCTACAGCAGCAGTGTGTCTAACTCTGACCTTAACATTTCTTTCAGGTGAGCCGGTAACTGTGTACCGTCTGGAGGAGAGCTCCCCCAACACCATTAACAACAGCATGTCTTCCTGGGCCCAGCGGGGCCTCTGTGCAAAAATCGAGTTTCTCAGCAAGGAGGAGATGGGCGGAGGACTGAGACGGGCCCTCAAAGTGCTCTGCACTTGGTCCGAGTACGACATCCTGAAACCAGGACACCTGTATATAGTCAAGTCCTTCCTTCCCGAGGTGGTCCAAACCTGGCAGAGCATTTACAAGGAAGACACTGTGTTGCACCTTTGTCTCAGGGTAGGGAGCACAAATATACCACGATACTCATGTAAGAGCTTCATAAACAAAGTTGAAAACATGGTGTGTGTGTGTGACTGGTTTTTCCCTGTGACAATCCAGGAAATTCAACAACAACGAGCCGCTCAGAAGCTGACATTTGCTTTCAACCAAATCAGACCGAAGACTATTCCTTA
The DNA here is from genome assembly GCA_029490765.1 of Euthynnus affinis. Taxonomy (NCBI): domain Eukaryota; kingdom Metazoa; phylum Chordata; class Actinopteri; order Scombriformes; family Scombridae; genus Euthynnus; species Euthynnus affinis. The sequence goes on from CM055839.1 coordinate 18,373,517, forward strand.
CTCACCGAGGTAAACAGGCATGCAGGAACACACATGTCCTAGAAGTGTTTTCATGCTTTATTTCCATGTTTTTTTTATTTCCCTGTGTGATTATAAATGTTATGCAGTCAGGTCACAAGAATTGTGTGGCATGATAAATATTTGTTTAGCATAATTTATAGTCGTACAACAAGTGATTATATATATCAGCACAAACTCTTTCTTCACCCAGCTAGATTGTAATACTGAATGCTTGTTGTGAACTACTGGTCACCTCTAGCATTATTTTTTAAACAAAGTCACACATTTTGCAAAAATTTATTTACAGGCTTCATTTTTCCACATTTATTGGATATTTTCCTGTGTTTTTTTTTAACACATATGGTTCCATTATTTTCAAACTGCATACCAAATGATGCAAAGCAGCTCTCCCTGATAAACAGTTTAAAGTTTTTTGGCATTGAGATATTTATGATCCTGTGACATCATCTTATCTTTGAATTTGATTTTTTTTTTAATTTAATATTTACATTAACATTTCCCTGTTTGCAATTCTAAATGTACTTTAGATGCAGTGTAGATTTTCAAATCAGAACCCTTTAAGTCTTTAAGGTGGCCGTCACTCTGTGCGTGCAGGTTTCTGGAGGTGTTTCTGCTCTACTGTCACTCTGCTGGACAGTGGTTTGCCATAGAGGAGTGCATCACTGGGGAGTTCAGGAAGTTCAACAACAACAACGGAGACGAGATCGTCCCCACCAACCTCCTGGAGGAAACCATGCTGGCCTTCAGCCACTGGACCTTCGAGTACACCCGTGGAGAGCTGCTGGTGCTCGACCTGCAAGGTAAAAATACAGGAGATGTGATACATACAGTAGCAACACACTGAGTCCCTTAATAAGCAATCGAGTGAATATATAGCAAAGGTTTTTGTTTGTTTGTTTATAATTGTTTCCTTTACACAAGGACAACACACATTCAGTGCGAGGAATAATCATCAATAATCAGTCATGAAGATAGGAGAGCTTGTTGTTTATTGTAGTAGTTATGAGGTTCACATGGTGACTTGTTTCCTGTGTGTGTGTGACAAGCGTATTTTAAAGCTGCAGTTGATTAATTGATTAGTTGACAACTGGTAAATTAATTGCCAACCATTTTGATAATCAATTAATCATTTGGAGTGATTTTTTTATATACAAAAATGTCCAAATTCTCTGATTTCAGCTTCTCAAACATGAGTATTTTCTTGATTTTTGTAGTTCTATATAATAATAAACTCAATATCTTTGGGTTGTGGACAAATCAAGACATTTGAGGACGTCACATTAGGCTTCAGGAAACATTTTATCGATCAAATAACTAATCGATTAATCAATAAAATAAACCAAAGATTTATCCAGACTGAAAATGGATCATTAGTTGCAGCTTTTTCTCCAGTGACAGTTTATTCTACTAAATTAATGAGCTGTCTGTGCACTTATCAGTATTGATATTGTTTTCTAAATCATGTTTTTGACGATGAAGCGTGTTTGGTGTGTGTGTCTCTGCAGGGGTCGGAGAGATTCTGACTGATCCATCAGTTATAAAGAGTGGTGAGAAGGGGTAAGTGCACTTTTTACAATTTCTCAGATGTCATTCACCTTTTTAATTTTATTTATTTATTTAATTATTTTATATATTTATTTAGCTTCTTGTGACTCAACCTTGAATAACATTTCAACTTTATCAGCCACTTTTTTTAACTTTGCACTTTGGGACTCCTGCAGGTCTTATGATATGATATTCGGACCCGCCAATCTGGGAGATGATGCCATTAGGAACTTTCGTGCGAAACATCACTGCAACTCCTGCTGTCGCAAACTCAAACTTCCTGGTAAGGGATATTCCACAGTTGCAGTTCAGTTACATCCTTCCTAAACTGAATTACTCCACAATTGTGCTAAAAATCTTTGAGCTTTAAGGCACCGTTTACCTACCACCTTGGCTGCTGGTTAATCTTAATTTAGTGTATTTTACCAGTGATAAACCTCTGGTGATAAATCTATTGTGTTATACACATATAGTTTTATACTTAACACTTTGTTTTTTCCTTTTCCCTCCCTCTTGTCAGATCTGAAGAGGAATGAATACACGCCAGATAAGGTGATGTTCCCGCAAGATGATCCTCCTAACCCAGGGGGTGGCGTCAAGGAGTCCCGCCAATCAATGAGGCTGATGCTGTGATCCCTTTAACATGAGAAGGCGAATGATCACGAGGCTACTCTATTCTGATCCAATTAGTCAAAGCCAAGGAGCAGGAAGACGTATCCAATCAACTGGAAGAATCACACCTGTGTTTCCATGGAAACCAGTGCATGCAGACTGTGTATTGTTTTTGTTAGTCCCACCAAAATGCTGTGTCGAACACAATTCAACCATCTTAACCTTTGTTGTTTTGTTTTTTTAAGTACATAAATGGGGGGCGGGAGTAAAAAAGTTTTAAACATATTTTGTACAACTTTATGAAATATATATGAACTGGATATATGGACAGGTACACTATCATTGCAGAGGGTTTATTATTTATTATGAAGTTTGAGATGTTGCCTTGTTTTAACAGTAAAAAAAGAACAAATCCAAGTGCATTGTACATCTGTTACAGCAGCTTCAGAGAGGAACGCCTGCTGAGATTAAGTCACTGCAATGCTGCAGTTTGCCACCAGATCTTTTTTTTTTTTTTTTTAAATGTATAAAGACTCGTATGACAACTTTTTGTCTCTTAGTTAATGAAAAGATATACATGAATTTGAAAATCTTGTAAAATATGGGCAGATTGCAATGCAACTTTTACAGAACAATGTATGTAATTTTATTGTATTGAAAGTGTGTCCACCAAAATATTGCTGATAGTTTTTATTGTTACAAAGGTACTATTGCTATATCTTTGTCATCAACTGTTGTATGAGCAAATTACAATCTAGTGTATCTTATAGATACTGTTATCTGGCATGAGCTGAACAGATTAAAATATTTTATTCAGGGGAACTGACAACTAAGGGTATTACTGTATACATTTTGTACTGGAATCATTTTAAACAAATAAAATGTTAAAAAAGCTTCAGCAACATCGCTCAGGTGTTAAAAGTGTTGTGATAGGTGGCTTATATTCAGTTTCAAACCGAGCGGATATCATGTCCTGCAGTTTGTAAGTGGGCTGTGAAGACAAAACGGCAAGTCATTCAGACTCAGTTGAAATTGATCATCAGTATTTGAAAGGTTTTCTCACATTCTCATATTTATTATGGTCACATTAGAGCAGTGAGGGCTTAATTCCTTTCTTTGTCATATATCATAATAAACTTCATGTGTTTTGAGTTTGTCAGTTGGTTGGATTGAAAAAAGCAAATTGTGAATGTATCATCTTAGTCTCTGCAGAACTATAACAGGCATTTGTCTCTCTTCTGGCATTACAGAGATTTGACTAATTGAGAAAACATATTGAAAACAAAAAGAAGCATTAGTTGCAGCCCCTGTAGAAACGTCCCCATTCGCTCAGAAATGTGTTTATAAAGCTTATCGTTATTTGCGTTGGATGTCTGAGCTTCACTGTGCAGAACAATGTATGTATTATGTGGAAATATGATGACTCCAGTCAGGCACAAATTATTCAAATATTTTTAAGTATTTAAAATAAAAAAAGTCTGGAGAGGATCTTAAAATGTTGCTGACTGCATAGTGTCCGTCATCAGTGCAGAGCAGTGAAGTCCTGCAGGTGAAGGGCTGGTAAATTCTTGACTGTAAGCCTGTAAAAGGAGACAGTGGGTCTGGTGTTTGATCAGAGGCCTCAGATTCCTTAATTGGACAGCAGCTGCTGGTTTATGAATCCACACACAGGAACCTCTGTTCGCCTGAAACATGCCACCTCTGATTGAAACTGATAGACTCGCTTGAGTTAAGCTTGCTGTATGTCCCTAACCTGAATGCACCTGTGTGATAAGACACTGCTGCTCTCACTTCTCTAAAACAAGAACGTCACAGAGGTTTGACTGTAACAGCGTCCGTCCTCTCACAGTCACTCATCACTTCACTTTAAGTGAAATAAGAATTTAGTGTGGCATCTGGTTCTTCTGCTCTGCAATAACACTTATTTTCTATGCACTTTGTGGATGTTTTTGGCTTAAATTTCTTGAATTGTGCACTTTTTGTGCTGTTCACTTTATATCTGTTGTATTTTTGGCCAGTTTGCCTTCAGTGAAATACCAGGAAGACAACAGCAGAGGAGGAAACTATAATTGTAACATGATGCTACACTATACTCTCTGTGTGGTTTTTGTTTTTGTTTTGTTTTTCAAATTTAATAATGATGTGTACACTGGGCAGACTGGTCTGCCCTCCCAGTGGGTGTGGTTTACCTCATGACATAGAGTCCCATAATGATGACTTTGCATTTTATTCAGATCAGCTTTTCTCTTAGTATCTGAAGCTCTACATAAACTACTGGCTAATACGAATCAGCCGCAAAACCATGGCTGAAGTCACCATTGAATATTGGTAAGTTTTTAACTTTATTCTGCTGGTTAACCTTGTAGATTAGACAGACTGCAGTAAATGTGTGTGTGTGTTGAGAAATTGATACATAGTAATGAGGAAACTGGTGGCTACAATACATTTCCTGTCTTAATGCACAATGATGTGACAATTTTTTAGTTATATTAATTAAGGGTTCAAATGACGCTCAAGGACCAGGTACAAATAAATGTGTAGACTTAAATTAGGTATTTATTTAAATTTTTCATATTCGGGTTGGCTAGAAATACAGAAACTCATAGAAACCCTTACTATATAATCAATAAACTCTCTCTGGGTTCAAAATGAGTAGAATTTAAAGTTGGAGGTAAATGAGCCAGTAAGTTCATTAATGTGTTTTTCTCTGTGTTGTTACAGCAAAGGATGAAGCTATGCATACCGCTACCAGGAACTAGCTGGTGCCATAAGGCAGGTTCCTGGTGTGCATGTGTCAGGAACCAAGGGGAGGCCAGGTAAACTGTTTTTTCTTTCTCCAATCATATAGTGCAGTACGGAGGCTCATTTCAGCCAAAGTAGAAAAAAGAAGAAGAAACAATTCTGACTTGAAGTCAAAGTTATGAGAAAGTAAGTCAAAAATTTCAAGTCATAATTTTGACTTGGTAAAGTTAAAACAAGAACATTTTCAAACCAAAAAGTACTTCATTACTTCAGTAAGCAATCAGCCCATAAGACTGGTAGATGGTAGACTGGTAGATGAAGAAGAGAAAATAAATTTGGGGAACTATAACACATACTGAAGTGTGAGAGAAAGAATCTCACACATTCTGAGAGAAAAGATAAGAACGTCACAATAAAGCTATGTGACAAAGGAGGGGGATATTGCCATAATGGACAAAAGTAAATACAGTGAAAATGTTGATGGATAATAACGTTCACTGGTAGTAACTACTGAATTTTACTTGAGTTCCATACTATGATCTAAAAGGGTCAAAACGGTAAATGGATTACCGAAAAAAGAAGCAAAGTTTTTGCTCAATAGATTTCCAATCTCACCTGTGATTTATAGACTACCCATTGGTTAGGGGTCTTCTTCATATATCAAGGATACAATTGATTTCCTTATCAGGATTGATTCAGTCAAATATATAAATAACAGCGATTGGTTGGTGACTCTTGATGTAACATCTCTGTATACCAATATATTACATGACTTAGATTTAGAATATTGGGTTTAAGTTATTTCTTTCTTTGGTTAGAGCAGACACTCTATGATGGGTTTAGCAGCAAATTAATGCAGTTCATCCTAAATAACAATGTCTTTTCATTTGAGAATGATTATTACCAACAACAGTCTGGTTCAGCTATGGGTTTCCCTTCAGCTTGTGCATATGCATGTATCTTCATGGGCAAATCTGAGGAGGGCTTTATTTACAACAACAATATTTATAGACAATATATCAAGCATCATTCCAGATTCATTGATGACATCTTTATAATTTGGTCAAGTGATGAGGAGGAGCTATCAAGGTTCTCTTCTTATTAAAACTCATGTATTGAATCAATTTCTTTCTCGATGGAAAAGAGTTTAGAATCTATACATTTCTTGGAAGTTGAACTAATCGAAGATGGAGACTAAAATAACCACAACAATCTTCAGAAAACAAATTGACAAAAACAATCTATTGAAATTCGAGAGCCACCATCCAATGTCCCTAAAAAGAAGTTGACCTGCGAGTTAACTTTACAGGCTTAAATGCATCTGTAGTACAGAAGATGAATTCACCTCACAAAGGCAGAACATGCTGCACAGGGTCAGAGAAAAGATTTATCCAGAATCATACCTGCACTCAGCAATAGAGGCTTTGAACATAACAGAAAGAAAACAGTGTTTTGTTAAGACAAATAAAACAAAATTATGTTTTAATTTATAATCCTTTTAGTTCAGTTATTAAATCTACAGTTATGAAGCACTGGCATATCCTGTCATCTGACTGGACACTGAACAACAGTTTATAACATCCTCCTTTGTTCAGATACAAGAAAGCAACAAGTCTGAGAGATCGCTTGGTGAAGGCAGATTCACATGCAACTAGACCGAAGGCATTCATTTTGGGAAATTTCCCCTGTAGATCATGCAACTCATGTGGCAAGATGGTGAAACCTGACAAATTCAGTGTCTCACACACACAGAAAAGGAGTACAGTATCAGTTCCCTAATCACCAACAAACAAACAAACCATGTAATTTATTTACTACTCTGTCAATATAATAAATACTACATAGGTCAAAGGTCTCAAAAGTTGAAAAGTTTGGGTCAATGGGCACAGAAGTAGAATCAGATGGGTGGGTATAACATCATCCATGGCACACTATTTCTGTGAACATGGACACAAAGTTGAGAATAGAAAAAGTGTGGCTCAACCAAAGATGCGGTAATCATGAAAAATTACTCTTAGAACAGGAATATTGTCAGATACATCAGCTAAAAACCCTTTATCTTACTAGCATGAATGAAGAATGTAATTTGATTCCTTTATTTATAAACATGAGTCAGGTGACACTATATTTTCCAGTGTTTTTCTGTTCCTGCCATTTTAAAAAAAAGTTAAAGGAATAAAGAAAATAGTTCAAAATTGCATCATACCAAATTAGTTACTGTGGCTTCAATAACAGGTGTATCTTTGGAGGTTGGTCTGATTCCTTGATCATGTTTACATGTTTTTTTTGTTCGTTTGTTTGTTTTTTGTTTTTTTTAACCAACTATTGGTTTGTACCAATTTATAGGTCCACAGTGATAGCCATGGTTGTTTGGAATATATTTTGTGAATAATGCTAATTTATTTGGAAATACTATGCAATTTTCCTTTACCTCCTGTGCCAGTTTTTATCTATTTATTTATTTGGTTCATTTTTTTTCTTTTTGGCAGCAATGATCTTCCATATCCAGTCACAAAATTTCAGTTTCCATGTTACATCTCTGCACATCAGCCTACATTACAGCCAGACTAATACATCTAGGGAGGCAGTGTAAGATATCCAGGAGTACAATATACACTAAGGAGATGGGCTGAATATAAAGAAAAAAACAACCATCATATTTATTGGTCACCCTACATAGTCTTCAGTTTTTTTTAAATGTGAAACTGGAGCTGCCTTGTTATGCTCAGTTTAACATCTTTCACCTGCAGAAAATGCAGGTTACAGCTGCAGTATTTTCTTTTTTTTTAAAAGATGCTCTTTGGTATCACCTTTACCACTTCCTTGTCAAAATAATATAAATGGGACCTTATTGTGTCACACTAACACTAAGAGCTGACATAAAAAACTCACACTGAAATATCCACCTTTGGATGAACATTTCAAGAAAATACTTCTGTGAAAAAACCTAACTAACTCATCTCTTAGCAGAGCCAGTGTCTGTTTTATACTGCGCCAACTGTCTCACAGAAATCTGTTCTAGCGCGAAGTGCGAACACAGTCAATATGTGAAAATAAATACACATTATGAACCTTGGCACTTCTGTACTTAATATTGAATTGACTGTATTTTCATTTTCAGTGTCTTATTTTCACCCCCGCAGACAGTTTTGAGGTGTCAGTGAATGATCAGCTGATCCATTCCAAACTGGAGACAGGAGAGTTTCCTGATACTGCACAGGTTAGTGTGTTATTGAGATATATGTCTATGTTTTAAAAAGTGAAGAATCTTATTTACAATATAATATAGACAAAAAAAATCTGGTATTAGTTTTAATAGACTGCTGGTAATTATCTGATATGTACATATTATATATTGGTTTATTTTGCTTTATATCTCTGTTTTGATATCACATAGTTAGTTTATTAGTTTATAGATTTTTCTTTAAGCCAAAGTGGCCTTTCAACCAGGCAGGAAAATATAGAGGAAATACCAGGAAACATTGATATGGTCATCATTTGACAAACACTGAAGTCATATATGTTAATTAAATTAAAATGTAAGCAATTTGAATTCTCACCAGGATGTAGTTAAAAAAGAAAAAAGAAAACAGTTCCATATAGTGACACCGAATTTGTTTTTAATGTCACCAGATGGTGGAGATGGTGAGGACGATGACTAATGGGGGAAAAAAGAAGAAAGAAAAGTCAAAGCTGTTTTATCACAAGAACAAATGCAATCACCAGTAGAGGATGAAGGATACCACAGCAGCTGTATTCACACTGCAGGAGCAGTACATGGTTTGTCATTCTCTCACACCGGCTTATTTGAATACCAAAAAAAAAGGACTTCAAACATTAAAATCTGACACATTTGTATTTGTCGACCAAAATTAAAGCCTTTAAGTTGCATTGTCAGCCATGAGAAGATCATACATTGTCTTCCTTGTGAACACAAAGTCGAGAAGATGATGAGAAAGCTTTGAGGAGCCGGGCACTGATTTGTATTTCTGTTTATGAATGTATGCACTGAAAACATAGTGGGTGTGTACACGATGCAAGACCAGAAGCTTTTCAGCTGACCTGGAGCCTGAGAAACTGCTCTCATCATATCTGTCTGACACAAATAAAACAGCTCTATATGAAGCTGCATTTACTCAGGAGCAGGAAATCAGAACGTTATAAATCCACATATATAATTCATAGAGCTTTTATCTGTATAGATAAAGTCTGTGCTGTGAATAAGTAGGAATTTAAAGGAATAGTTTGACATTTTTGGTAATATGCTTATTCACTTTTTTGCTGAGTGTTAGATGAGAAGATTGAACGCATTCATTGATCTTTTCATCTGACCCTACACAAGGAAGTGAATCAGCATTTTCCCCAAAAAGTCTAACTGTTTGTTACTTTAATCTTTGTGTGTTTGCAGACAGAATGTGCAACACTCATTACATCTTCCTTGTCATTTATACTCAGATGTATTGTATATTCAGATATATGCACAACTTTTTCAAACTGTTCCCTGCATGGTGTTTGTTCGTGATGAGCTGAGCAATAATCTAATGTATCTGTTATGATAAATCTTAAATCTTACTGTTGTACTGTTGTTAACCAATTTGTAACTGATTTCTACAACAACAAAAAACATTCCAGAAATGCAATAAAATATCTGAAAATATCACTAAAAAACAGATGATGTAATCATTTCTGATGATTTTCACGCTGCTTGGTTAACAGTTAGTGAGCTGTTGTGTAAAAGGAGGCTACGCGGACACAACTGTAGTCAAATTTCCTCCTGTGAAGTGATCAGTACTGACAGTGCTGACTGTGCGCCTGACAGACTGATACGATCGTCCACCTGAACAGAGATCACAGTGTCTTCGACTTCCTGAACTGTCCCCGTTCCAACATCCGTCCCTCCAGCAGATCTAATCAATCACATCAGAAGAATCATGATGGGATGGAAATGCACGGCTTCCTGTGCAGACAAATTACATCCTGGCGTAACATGCACGTGGAGTTTTTACTAATTTATCTTTTTTTTTATCTGGGTGTGTGCTGGGTAGCATTTAACGATCCTAAAATCTCTCAAAACTCGCATTCACATACTTTACTCATGTAAAAGTCACAGCACCAAAATTCAAAAATTCTACATCATAAGTAAAGTTATACTGAAGTAAAATACATAAGTATTATTAGCAAAATGTACTTGAAGTATTGAAAGATTTTGGAGAAACACACTACATGAGAGTGTTTTATTACTTTATTAGAAAATCATTATTAACTATAGCTGTCATATAGTTTTAGAGAAGTAAAACTCTACAATATATTTCCCTAAATGTAGTGGAGTAGAAGTATAAAACAGAATAAAAGGCACCTACTTAAGTAGAGAACCTCAAAATTGTATTTACTGTAAGTACAGCACTAGAGTAAAAGTTCAGCGATATTGACCAAATCCAATATGACAGTATTTTTGATATTAATAGCTTGATATTGATATTGTGACATTACTGTGGTAGGTTCAGGCAATTATGTCATTACATTTTACTGTAATTCAGCCTTTACAACCAGGAAAAGACAACATTCATCACAATATTACAATATCAAAACTCAATATCTAGTTTCATATCATATCAATATAATATTGATATATTGCCCAGTCCTAATTTCTGTATATATATCAATCAATCAATTTTTATTTATATAGCGCCAAATCACAACAAAAGTCATCTCAAGGCACTTTTCACATAGAGCAGGTCAAGAACATAACTTGATTCACAGAGAGTAGTTATCTATACTAAATATGTACCCAGTTGCATTTTTTCACTTCTCCTCTGTCTTGTGTGAAAAGCCTGACCACCACCATGTGTCAGTGAGTCAGTGAGCTCATCGAGTTTCTCATTACTACATTTTGACAAGGCTTCACAGAAACATGGCAGATCAGTGAGGATGTGGTGTAAGCTGCGCGTCTGGTTGACAGCAAGAAAAACCCATCAGGAAATTGATTGCCAACCTTTAAAAGGACAGACAGCTGAATACAGACGAGACAGTCTCATCACATCAATCAGCTTATAGAATAAAACAAATGAAGCAGATATATTGAAGCCCTTCAGATTTTTAAATCAGTTATGGGGGGCTGCTGTGCTACTCTTGTAATCTCTGTATTATAATCCATAAAATAAACAGATAGTGATAATAACAAGAGATCTGTCTGCTGTTTGTAATGCTCTGTTGGAGATGGTGGGGTAAAAATAAAAAACTATCAACAGGAAACACAGATACCCACATCAGAGGGAGTAGTGGTTCTCTATTTCACAAACAATGTGCGTTGTGAACATAGTGTAGAAATGATTCTGTATGTGGGCGAGCGTGTGAACAGTGTTGAAGCTAACTGGCAATGAAGGAAATGATCTGTTTCACTGCTTCCACCAGATCATAATGCCAACACACAGAGAGATGCAGGCACAACCGCCTCATTGGAGAGTTTATTCCATCATCGAAATACCTCTTGTTTATCTGTATTTCTTTGTTTTTATGATGCAGTATGTTACAATTTTTCTGTCTTAAATCAACAGCCAGGTGCACATATGAACACTGAAAGAGGTTTTCCTCGCTGTAATCATTCCTGTTCATACTGGCTAAGATCCCCTTTTAATGTGCTTTCAATGGAAGTGAGAGTCATTTAGTGCAAAAATGCATTTAAAAGTTGATGTGAAGCTTATATGAGGCGTCAGCAGTCTGAGTTAGTCTTATCAAGTGGATTTCCACCACATTTACAGTCTTTTTAGCATCAAATTCCCTGTGTGTGTTGAAAAGTGTGTTTCTACAGCATGCTGATCATGCTGTGTAAACAGCAGAAAAGAAAGAAAGCTGATAAGATTCATCAAGCTTTTTCTTTCTGTTTTAAAGTGATGAAAGCAGGTTTTTGAAGACATGCAGCAACAGGGCGATACCAGTTGAGTAACTCAGCCCTTTTATGCTTGACAGCAACAAAAAACTAGAGCATCGACTTGAAACAAGATTATCATTTTATCGGTCAGAAGCCTTGTGGCCAGTAAGACCTATTTATCAGTCAATTTTAGCATCTCTGTTATAGATCATGATGTATATGTCGGCCAGTTCACCTATTGCACTTGACGTCAATGAGGAAAGAAACAATTTCTCAGTATTGTCACACTCTCTTTAATTCTCAGAACACTGCTCACTCACACTCTATACAGACATACAAGTTGCTGCAGAGGAGCTAAAGCACCGAACACTGGGGTGACTACGCCTTTATCTCTTCAACACCAGCCTCTAGGAGTTTGCTGTGTCTACTCTATGCATGGTTATACCCACAGACATGGCAGGATATGCTTTATATGCTTTGGCATGAACAGATGTTTTTTGTTTCTCTTTCACACAGGGACATACTGCTCAGACACACAAACATGGTTTCTATGGCCATCACTAAGCATTTTAACCTTTCACAAGTTCACACTTTTCACATTTATCATATTCATACTAATAATTTCCCTCACAGCCGATACATAACAAGACATTGCAGTACAGAAATGCCAAAGATGTGCGTGTGGTAATTAAAAAAAAAAAAAAAAAAAGAAGTCTCCATTACGTTTGTCAACTAGTTCTGACAACTGTTAAATGTCCCACTTGTCATAAAAACAATAAGGATTATGTATAAAAGTATTCTAAAAATGAACAGTTTTGAAATTAACTTATTTACAACATGGTCCAGTATTGCCAAATATGCTGCAATTATTAACTGTGCAAACATACAAATAAGGTCACAAGCACCAAAAGAAACTATATAACTATGTGAAACTAATAAGATATCTACTTCCCAAATAAAATGTAAAAAAAAAAAAAAAAAAAAAAAAAAAAAAAAAAAAAGGCACACTTTTCACTACTGGTAACAATTGTTTCAATTGTGACTCTCATAAAGTGTAGTGTTTTGTTTCTGTTTAGTCACAGCTTTAGTCTGTGGGGAATTATTTCACAGATAAACAGTGTGAAGCTGCTGCACTACAAGCTTGTTGTGTAACTCGAGCACTGTGATGGTCAGAAGAGCTCAGAGACAGACAGCAGAACATATCTTATTTATGACAACATGTCTGCATATGAAGGCAGGGACAATCATTTACTATTCATATCCTCGTACACACTTCTGCATGGACATTTAGGGGAAAACACAAAGTTGTAAAGGTGACATCACCACGTTTATGTTTAACTCTCACTGCAGTCAATTACAAGAATCACAAGCGCTATAATTGCATCTTTTTTATTACAAAAAAAAAAAAAACAGTGACAAATAAATAGAACAAAACAATGTAAAAATATAATGTTTCAAGAGATCTGTGTGTGTTGGGAGGGCGGTGGGTGGAAATGTCATAGCAACGGTTTGTTCTAATAGCAATATGTCAGAAGTCAGATTGGTCCCTGGTTTGTAGATTGACATGAGAAACATTTCACAACATATCATAGCACCGTTGTGTGGTCGTTGTTTTCAGCTGACTTTGTAAATCACAGACATTTCACACGAATATAAGACAGACTTGAAAACAATGAAACAACTGAGTCAGCTGTGGATCAGTAAGAAAAGGTCAACCGCTTAGTTTCATTTCATATAAATATAATATATTAAATTTATACATTGTACACTAGAATGGCTCTATATCACATACACAACTCAGGTAAACACATGAAGGCAGCTGACAATTTAAAAAAATAAAATAAAAAAAAAAACTAAAAAGCTGTGGGGAAAACTGAATTTGAAATGAAGAGTTTTTTTTGTTTGTTTTTTGTTTTTTAGCTGCACAGATGAAAATACAAAACTCTGAAAGCTAGGTGATCCTGTGCAGACACCTGTGCTTTCGTAATTCACCTGTCTACGATATGCAAACTGATGTCACTCACTCCAAAATTTCTGAAGGCATTGAGATCATTTTTACAATCTTTAAGGAGCAAGTAACAAAATGTCAGTTGTTATGTATATGTGTGTGTGTGTGGGGGGGGGCTCCGAGTATGTGCAAACATTCAGTTGATGACTTGAGATAACAACCCTGAATTCACTACAGATTAAGCTGTGTTGTTTTTTTTTTTTGTTTGTTTGTTTTTTTTGCAGCACTGATGTTAGAATGAATGAATCAAAGATCTACTTAATTGTGCCAAATGAAACTAGAAGTTGGATGAGGACGTATTTAAAAGAAAAAAAAAAAAAAAGATGTTAAAAGGCTGGCTAGCGCACCAGGAGGAAGGTGAGTCCAGCGAGGCCGACTCCAGCAGCAGCAAACAGCGCTGTCTTCATGGACGAGTCCTGGTTCACTTCTCTGGCACTGCGGGAGAACTTACAGAACCCCTCCTACAGAGAGAGAGAGAGAGAGAGAGAAAAAAAAAGTTTGAGCATGGAACTTTTGTTTACTTGCAACAGAATAAATTCATCTGCAACTTTCCGTTTTTCCCTCCATTCGCTGCAGGTTTAGAATACAAAATGAGCAACTTTTAACTGTTTGCCAAAATGACTTTCAACTATCAGCGGCTTCACTGACAGCTGGTGGCAATTATACAAAAATATTGAGGAAAATATGTCACAGTCATTGACAGTCTTGGGGTTTCTCCACAAAAATGCGGAAAAACTTATTTTACACTCCGAGGTTGCCGCTGATATCTGCAACTTTTCAAAAACATTCCTGACAACACAAAGATGAATTCTGTCAAAGTGTCAACCGGTGCAGGTAAAGACAATTTGTGCCAATTTTACCTAAATCTTACACAGAAACTGCAGGCAAAATTATTCATGTTTATTATGACAATATAAACAGCGTAGCTAAGATGCAGGTGTGCAGCCTCCTGCAGCTGCATTTCTTCGTGTTTTCAGCCACAGGTTTGACCAGTGTGTGCACCTGCTCTCAGCTCCAGGTGTTCATTTCTTTACAGCTGCATGTTTTTCTAGTCATACCACGCTAACTTTCAATATGGATAAAGCCAAATTCAACACACACACACACACGCGCTTTGACTGTTACTACAAAAAGTCCATCTGGCTGAGCTGGTTACGTGTCTGTTGAAACCAGCTGCCAGCAGAAGAAAGGAGGGGTGTGTGTGTGTGTGTGTGTGTGTTTACGTGGGTGTCTGGGAGAGGGCCAGGACGAGCTCATTCACAAAAGCAGACAGACAATTCAACTGAAGTTCATTTTGGTGAGACTTCTGAGTCCATCATACAATCCCTTTAAGTTTTTCCCAGTTAAAAAACAACAACAAAAAAACCCCCCCAAAAAACAAAACAAAACAAACAAAAAAAAAAAACCACACACACACACACTTAACAAGCAGGTTTAAAATAATCCTTGTGTGTTTGATTTCATTTGGCCTTTACAGTCTGACACTGCCGTTATAAAAAAACTGATCATCTCAACTTCAACATCGTTTAATCAGGACTCGTTGAGGTTGTTGTAGCACACAGACCTCACACAGACCTCATAGTCTCGCCTGATGTTGTTCTACAGTTCCTATAATCACGGCAGCTTCACGAGACATCTGAATGCTTGTGTTGTCAGCAAACAAAAGAGCTCCATCTAAACTGAGCTCTGCTCGTATTTTAAGCCACGTTTACACATAGATCTGACTACCCGAGAAAACATGATCCTATCGGACTAGGTGGTTTCCAGTCCCAGTTGTTTTATAAAATCACTTTCACTTCTAAGACTTGAAGGGATTTTTCTTACAGTTTAATTTAAAATTGGCTCGATGCCGTAAATACAATCAAACACTGCTCTTATCTTCAGTGTTTGTCTTTCCTGCTTAACTCAATCAGCTCTGCAGTGTTGTCTGTATCAGAGGAGACGTGTAGTTAAGACCTACCCAGCCGTCATTCTCCAGTAGCCAGTCTTTCTTCTCTTGTCCCAGGTAGTCGGCTATGGTTTCTGCCAATCCCCTGCAGCTTTCAGGCACCTGTCCCAGTTCCTGCCCAGAGTCCAGCCCGGGCTTCATTCCCTTCTGCTCCTGCAGCAGTCTGGCCAGCACCCCAGTAAAGGTGAAAAGGGACACAACCCTTCCCCAGTTCAAATGTCCATCACCCACCAGCTCCTCCATTACCTTCCTGAGGCTGGAGCAGGGGTTCGGCCTGCACTGACCCAGGAAGGTCTGAGCAAGGGAGTGGAAGCGAGCCTGATGCTGCTTCTCCATGTCCTGGGCCAGACGCCTCATGGCAGCGGCTGACTCGCTGGGAGGTGGAGGGGCTTGATGTGGGCTTGTGCAGCAAGCAATGGACAGGTAGTCCTCTGCCAGAGCCAGGGTCTCTTTCCACAGCCCACACATTTTCTACCAGGAGGAAAATAAATAAATAAATGAATGAATTCACTTCAGTAAATTTATGAAGCATGGTTGAAATATGAGGATTAAATCATTGTACTTCTATGAAGCACAACAAAGACAGTTTGTGGTTGTGATGGGAACAAAAGAGCAACCAATTTACAGCTGCAACTGGTGAATGTTTTTCATTAAATGCATCAACCATTACTTTCTCAATTGTTTATACCGTCTAGAAAACGTCAGTATTTTCAAATATATTCAATTTCAAATGTTTGAGCACAGATGAAGGGTTTCAAATCTCCAAATCTGATAGTCTGGGGCCATTTTAGTCAATAACTGACCACTAATTTTCTGTTTATGACTAATTGTTTCAGCCAAACCAATTAACTGTGACCAATCAGCAAGTAAAGAAATGACGTAACATAGTTAAAAGTCCGCTTCAGCTTTCCTGAAATTTTTTTATTGTTAAGAGTAAAACTGGCCATTTTCCGTTTTCATGTTTTAACAAAGAAATGTCTTAAGTCAGCTGTGAAGACTTGGTCGTGTTTCTGCAGAGTTCAGCTACTTTATATCCCACCAGAAGATGAAAATGAAACAATATTTTAGCTTCAAGTTAGCGTTGAGGCTAACAGTTGCGTTAGCATTAGCATTTAAACGGAAAAGAGACAGCTTGAGTTGATGTTAGCTGTCGGTAACACAAGCCGGATAACGCCGGAGGCTAAATACAGCTTATTTAACAGCATAACAACCAGATGTAAACAACACTACAGTCTGAGGGTTGCATAACGTTAATTATCAGTTTATTGAGGAGTTTTAATGTTAACTGGTTAACCTTTCCTACCCGTTCACTAACCGCTGATCTGTCACCGGAGCAATGGACGACACAAAGGACTCAGACTGCGATGACTAGTAGCTCAACTACGAGAGGTGCTTGTGCGCATTAAACGACATTTTTACAGCATAATACAAACACCTCTGCTTTACTACACTCACAAGGTACCAAGTAGACACATTTAAAAATAGTTAAGACACATTTTTCGTGCGTAAAGTGGAACAAAAGCTTACCCTCCCAGCGATATCAGACTGCTCTCTGCACATACGGACGGCGGAAGGAGAACCTCAGTAAACTCGCCGCTTCCCTTCAACTGGCATTTTTATGTAAAACCCCGCCTCCACTTTACCCGTAGAAAAACCCCAGAAAGTCCCTTAATAATTATCGTCACACATTTAAACGTAAGCATAAAGATTAATTATACAATGAAGCGTTATCAAATCATGAAGGGAATATAATAATGAAAGTAAATACACCTGCTGGAATGAATTGTAGGCTACTGTACATGTTTCCTAATAGAGCTACTATAGTTGTACTTAGGGCTCAGTATAACATTTAAAGAGAATACTCAATTGAGTCAAGGGCTATATGTGTGTGTTGTCGCTGCAGGGTATAGAGTTGAAGCTATTAGTTTATTACTTAACATACAGGACATTAAACTGCAACTATTTTTTGATCATTTAATCAGTTTTAAAGCAAAAAATTCCCAAATGTGAATATTTGATAGTTTTCTGTTTTGCTTTGTATTTTGTTTGTTGTTGTTTTGGGTTTGTTTTTTTGTTGTTGTTGTTGTTGTTGTTGTTTTTGTTTGTTTTGTCTTCTATGGTCATAAACTGGGTATCTTTGATTTTTAAAAATTTTTTTTTATTACAGATCTCATAAAACAATCAGAATATTAATCAATAACGAAAATGATTGTTTGTTGCAGCCTACATTATACAAGTATTTTGAGTTATGGATGGAGCTCACTTTGTCTTTAAGCCTGAAACTAAGCTTTGATTAAAATTAAACAAAATACTGTCACACATAACATTTTGTGACCTTTAAAAGACAAATCCAAACTAATTATAGGTCTCACTTGTGGTTATAAGACTCATAGGTTCAACGAGCACCATAACTCTCCCTCAGTGGCTGATTGGCTTGAGGAAGTGAAAATTTGTAATTAATTGACTAGCGGGGGAGGGCAAATGGTTCAGGTACTTTGATGCAGCTGGTGATCTTTTGGGGTATTTTTTCTACATGGTAATGTCCCTCATTCCTCTCATCCATTTGCCCATTTTGCCCTTTCAGCACACACTCTCTCTCTACCTTGGTAATTCCCTCGGGGTGTTTCCCTTTGTATTCCAGACAACCATTAAAATGAAAAAGACAAACAATAATAAATTCCCAGATTACATATTATGTTTTCTATTATGAGCTGCTGAAAAACGTAATGTTGACATCTGAAATTTAAAAGCAGGTTTAAGGAAAGCTCAGAGTCACAAGGATATGCTTTAAATGTTGATATTTCCTGTTGTTTTTATCACAGTGAAAGGAACAAGGATGTTACAGTCATTAAAGTAGCCTCAAACAACCTCACAGGTGAATGTTGTGTTGTTCACCACAGCGCAGTAATTATACAAAAACAGCTCATGAACATTCTCATGGGACGCCGTGAGATAAATGAAATGATGATGTGGATGAAGACGTCTGACCTTTGCCTACAAAAATAAAGACGTGTCAGATAAAGAGACTCTGGGATCAATAATACTTTGAGGACAAACACTTTGACAACCAGACAAAGAACAGTGTTAAAACAGAGACATACAGTATATTCTCCCAAATAAAATACATCAAATACTGGAGAAATCAACTGAAAGTCTACTTGTCTATCAGTATTTTTAATGATAAATAATTTGTATAAACTGATCTGAGTTTCAGCAGAGTGATGTTTTTCTTTTATTTGAGTCAACAATCCCGCAGTCAGCAATACTAGTCAGGATAAATGGGTCTGTGATGGACAGTTTAATTGATACAGTAGAGCTTTTTTCTTCCAGTTTGGGAGGCTTATATGTGCTGTGTGCCCGAGGACTTAATCTTTGAAGATGAAGCCTACTTAAAGGACTGTACCAGTGTTTTGCAAGCTGCTTTACAACATTTATTTTTAATGACCATTTTCAAGTGCATGCTGTTAAGGTTAAGATTTTCAGATTAATCTTTACTGCCATGACAGACAGCCATTGATTTCCATTTATTTCCATATGGGATGAAAATCAAAGGGCAGACGCCTGAAACGCCTGACTTTTTAAAGCTGCAATGAAACTGCATTGTCAAGAAATGATGATGTAACTTTCACACCAAATGGAAACCAATGGAAACCAATGGATGCCTGAAATAGTAAAAGTACATTTAAATATGTAAAACTCACCAGCATGGTTTGCAAAATTGTTAGCTGTGATGTAAAGATGATATGATTAAATAAGATAACACATGCAAAAGCAAAAAACACAAAAAATAGTGATATTTTGAATTTATTACATGATTCCTTTAAAAATATTACTTAAGTCTCTTTCATAGAAAGGAAAGCAAGAATACTAGTTTAATATTAATTAGTTTCGATTCAGTGCAGTGCCCACTGGTGGCAGTCAGCGTTGAGCCAATTTAGTTATTCATTATTTGAAAAAGCTTCATACTCAAGCTGTTTTTCTTTTGATATCTTTGGAGTACATGTCATAAACACACACACACACACACACACACACACACACACACACACACTTTCTGACTTGAGTGCAGGAGAGCTGAATGCCAGTGTAAAAAAGACAATTTGCAGGTGTCTTTTGACAGATGGTTCCTCATAGGGTTGATCACAGATGTTCCTTCCCCTCGCTTTTTTAAAAAGATTTTTTAGACTATTGGAGCAAACATCCAAACTATTATGAACAGCAGGTGTTGTACCAGCAAATTTTAAGCAAGTAGTGGAACCACTGATCAAAAAATCCAATCTCTGAGAGTTGTACTTGTACAATTGCAATCTTTTTTAGACATACATGGCACTCTTGAGGTGTTAAAGTCTAGTTTTAAAGCCCTTTACAGCACTGAATCTTTTAACAAGTGCTCTGGAGTGGTTCAGGTCTTACTTGTGTGACTTTTGCTGTCAGCTTTGGTGACTCTGTATCTTCCTAAGCATCTCTCCCTTGTGGAATCCCTCATGGTTCTATTGATGGGCCAACCCTATTTTCCTTTTACATTCCCCCTTAGGGTCCATTCGCAGAAAATATGGCATCTCGTCCCACTGTTATGCAGACGACACTCAAATTTATCTGCCTAGAAACAGAAAGATGCAAACTCTTTAAAACAGTTGTTGGACAGTTGCAAGGACAGTGATTTTAAATTGGACAAACAGGTAAATTTAGTGATCAAATTTAGCTTTTTCCAGCTGAGGCTCTTATATAAGGTGAAGTCTTTTTTATCGTTTAATGATTTTGAAAGGGTTACATTTATCTCAACCGGACTACTGTATTGCCCTTTATGTTGGTGTTAGCAAGGTCTCCCTTTCACGCTTCCAGTTCGTCCAGAATGCTGCAGCTTGTCTTTTAATAGGAACATGCAAACGAGAACACATTACCTCCCACATTTTATTATTTAATCACTGAATGGGCTAGCGCCAACCTCTCTGACCTTTTACAACCACACGTCCCATCAAGGTCATTCAGTGACTTAAAACACATCTTTATTCCTCAGCTTTTAATTAAGTATGAGAGTTGCCTTTCTTTGTCTTTTTTCTGTTAAACTTGTCTTTGTTTTTTATGGCCTTTGCTATTTTGACTGTATACGGAGCTTTGGTCAACTTTTGTTTTTAAATATGCTTTATAAATAAATTTGACTTGACTTTCGATGAAACTCAGTACATTAAAGTAGATAAACTCTTTATATCCAGTTTTGTTTTCTTTGCGCAAAGACATGTTTTGTTTATTAGTTTATTTGTCAGGGACAATGCAAAAAAACATTGTAACAAGTTAAAATAACATGAAACATATGTATTGCATATAGGATTTCTAGCCAAGGCTAATTTGCGACCCCTGTCCCTAGTTAGGCTTTTCTAAGATGATGTCAGGTCATCTTTGGTTATTTTGGCAAACAATAAACTGTGAGTTTTCTTTACAGCTCCACTTGCATGAAGCTTCCAGCGAGGTTGTCAGGGAAAGAAAACTTATTGTGTGTGAAACTCTGTTCTGGCAAGAAGACAGCAGAAAAGGAATAAAAAACAAAAAATATACTTCAAATCTTCTTTATTTTTCTCACAAGGAGTTTACTTAAGCTGTGTTTTATGTATTTTACAATAAGATAAATCAGTGGTTACATTAAAGTCTTCTTTCGGATAATCACGATATACTGTAACCTATGGCAGAGTGGCAGAACAGTTATAATAGCAGCATGTACGCCTATAGTATGACTGGACAGGTGACAGTGTACATCATTTACAAAACAATCAGTTATACTGACTGTCAGTCTACATAGCAGAGCAGACACATGCTGCTAATTTCCTGCTGATTTTCCACCATATAACAATAACTATTACTCTAAAACAATACAATATCCATCATCAAGCTAACAATAATAACGATGAGGATCCTACAGTTATGATACAATGATATATTCTCATTCAGAGGAGAGATTTTAGATTTTGTGCTTCTCTGTTTATCAGACCGCACACTCCTGCAGTAGTGTTGATTTCAGATGGAGACTTTGTAGTCTTGGTATAATGCTGGTGACATCTTCACTGGATCACAACGGTGATCCAAAACTCTAGGCCCAAATCTGCATTAGAGAGGGAAGAAGAATCATGTGGGTTAAGGCTGCAAACTTGTAAAAATGTGCTTGCATATTTAAGCATATTTAAGTTAATATCTCAACAACCTCAATATACAATACCCCACAAAAACAAAACCAAATGTAAGATAGAAGAAAGGCTGCATTATGGCAGCATACAAAACAAAATTTGATTGGTTTCTCAATATAATGAGAAAACTTTCTCTTTCAAGGGGGAAGGCATACGTTGCACATTATTATGGTTCATTTCCATGATCCAATATGGGTAGGCAGTCATAAACAAATGAACAACAGTTCCACGGTCATGTGGTGTTGGGAAACTCCTGCTCACCCGTAAGGTATTGTCCCAGGAGGCCGAGCAGAGCGCCGTGCCATCGGGCGATACTCTCACTCTGCTGATGCGGTTTTCATGTCCAAACTGGATGGAAACACGCGTTCCTTTTAAAACGTCCCATGTATTTATGGTATAGTCATTGTAACCAGCAAAAAGAAGGCGACCTGGGGGTGACAGGGGCAAGGGAGACATGAAAGAGGAAGTGGGGAATTTTGTAATAAGGGGAAGTAGAGAAAGACAAATGATTGGTTGCAACTGTGAGGTAGTGTTCAAACTTTTATTTCCACTGAATCATTAAAACAGTTTTATTTTTATTTAGTACTGTAATACTTTTTAAGATGTTTATGAATAATGTGTATTATTCATTAAACTACCAATGGATGAGTAGATCCAGGTCAATAAGTATTTAATTGACATGAGGGACAGCATCAGATCTTCATTATTGATTCATTATAAGTATAACAACAAAGGCAGTTAGACAGATGATATATAGAATTTTTAAAAAGGCAAGTCAAAATTTA
Organism: Euthynnus affinis; assembly: GCA_029490765.1. Lineage (NCBI taxonomy): Eukaryota > Metazoa > Chordata > Actinopteri > Scombriformes > Scombridae > Euthynnus > Euthynnus affinis. Next base: position 18,396,222 of record CM055839.1, read on the forward strand.
ATGAGAACATTTAATACTGTAATTCACCTTCATGTGCTTTATAAACTTCTTACCGCTCAGAGAGAAGTCCACACTGGAAGCACCAAATATGATGCTGTCTTTTTGGTAGACAGCTACTTCACGGTCAGCTCGCAGATCATAGAAGCGGCACTGAGGAACACCGACAAACATGAAACAACACAGACACAAACATGACACAATGGTTATTTGCCAAGTAAAGTTTTAGTCTATCAATGGTCTACAGGTATGTTTATATTGTAGCGATGGGGTTGGTGTTACATTTTAGCTTTTTAGCACTTGATATCACACATACCTGACGAGACCAAATAAATGCAGTTAGGAATGATGTCAGGAATCCCGAATTATATAATTGTATAATTACAGTAGAAAAACACTTAGATCTATGAGTTCATCTCAACACAAAATTGTGAAAGGAAATTGATTGAGTGAGTCCAATAAATCAGTGTTACTTTTTCAACACATTCACTGGTAATCTTGCACAGGAAGCATAATGATATGACATAATGATATGATATTAATATGAGATCATATGATGTGACTCACTGTGGCGTCATCAGAGGCAGAGGCAAATGCATCTCCGCTGGGGTAGTACCTTAACACGCATGTGGGGAAGTGGAGTTAAAAATATTTCTGCAACAGTAAGCTGTCTATATGACTACATGACTGAACTTAAATAACCGAGCAATTCTGCTACTTGAATCACATCACAAGACTGAAAGTTGGTTTTAAACGTGTGCAGACTAATGCAATAAAAATCCAGCTGACAAAATTTGCTTCTTTTTATTCAACCTGCAAGTTCTCTCAACATTTTTTCTCTAGTGCAACATCTCTCTCTTTTTTACTGACTAAACAGCAATTCATGAACAGCTCTGATCGGACACACCACACAAGTAAATCAATTTTTAAAATAAAATAATGGGAAATAAAGTAATATGAAGTCTAAAGACTTTGCTTAAAATAACTCATTAGTTTGTCTCTAACTGCAACCAAAGTATAAAGTTGTGAAATGTAAAATGAAACAGATTTCATGCATTTCTGTTAGTTATTAATTTTCAACTTCAAGGCCTCATAAAGTTTTACTAGACTGAAAACTTGACTTATAGCACCAGCACTTGATCTGCAGCCAGGGAACAACAGTCTCTCATTCATTAAGACCAAAAATTAAAGGGAAGTGGAAGGTCTTTGATGTCCTGTGAGATGTTGAGCATGTGTACAGACATTCAATGTATGTGGGTGAATTCCATTTTTTATTATGTATTATCATTATTATTATTATCTGTGAGGGAATTTATCGATTTTGTGTCTCTACTGTTAATAGTAATAGCAGATGCAGTAGTGCAAACACTACTATCCATTCTACTCTTCTATTCTACTCTCAGTTTTTATAAATGTATCTGTCAATTAATTCTTCTTCTTACTAAATAAGAGAGACACTGCGAGTTGTTTTTATCAAAGAACTGAACTCACTTCACACAGTTGATGTCAGAATCATGGCTCTCAAAAGATTGAATGTTCTGGCCAGAGCGCATGTCCCACACGTTGGCCTTCTTATCACAGCCCTGATGACACACACACACACACACACACACACACACACACACACACACACACACACACACAGAGGCAAGGATTATTTTTGCTGTTTTTATAAACTAGTTTCTACTGTTTTTAATAAAAAGAAAACTGAATCCAAAGTGAACCATGAGCTACAAGCTTATCCCATGACCACATGAATTCAGAGATCCAGAGAAACACACACACACACACACTATCTCTCTCTCACCCCAGAGACAAAAGTGTTGCCAGTCTCAGATGGGGCGAGGTCCAGGGACAAGACATCAGCTGTGTGACCATGGAAACTCTGCAGCAGCTGCCCGCTCTCCACATCCCACAATGCACATGTGCCGTCACCACTGGAGGTCAGGAGCTAGTACACATGGACACATGTATCAATCAATGGGTCAGACTTTTATTTGTATAGAACTTTTCATTCACACACAAAACAATAAGTGGCTATGTTATAAATAAAGAACTCAATAAAACCAGGAACTGAGGAAATGCTGTGGAAAACATGGGGAAACACCAGAAAATTTCAATTTTAAATGTAAAATAAAATAATTATACGAAAGTGTGAGAAAAGATAATAAAATACTAAAAAAGAGGTAGTATTGTATTAAAGTGAGTAGGTAGGGTATTAAAAGGAAAACAAAGATAAAGATTAAATAATAAAATAAAATAAAATGCTAAAAGAGAGGAGATGTGTTGAAGTAAGCAAAGCCAGAAATAAAAAAGCAGGATATAGGAAGGAAAACGATATAATAAAAGATATAATAAGCAGTAAAACTGGTTAAAACATAGAAATAAAAGATGAATAAATAAAATGCACCCACACACATGGATTAAAGAACACAGGTCCACCACACAAAAACATCATGAAGCTTATTTTACTGTAAAGTAGTTTTTTATATGATTTACTTCATTCAAATGAGGTAGACTTCATCTCATTGTGGAACTTGTTCTGTTTAAAAATACTGCAGTATAATTGTTTCGGTGGAAATTCACTATAACAAGCTACCACCTGCAGTGGAAACTTGAAAACTGTGAACTAACATTGGCAACCTCAATACAACAGTGAGGAAGACGCTGTGGGAATTAGACGGAAGTGCCGGTCACAGAGCGACTATGGTGGGTTAAGATACGTAAATAACGAATTCTGTTGGTTGATCGATGTTGATTGGGGTGAAACTAGGCTGAATCAGGTTGGATTTAACACTGCTGGTGGTCATCAAAAGAACAAATATGAAAAAATGTGATTTAAAAAAAAAATTACATTACAAATACATTGCTCATGTTACACCTTCCCTGAATAAGGCAGAAAAAATGATAAGACTGGACTACATCTTAGTAACTAAACTCTTACATAATGAATATTAAATCAGTGTTGCTTCACAAGATATGTTCTTTTTTACTTATATAAGTTTGGCTGCTGGCTTTGCTTTCATTTCTCAATTTTAACTCTTAAAACCGAGAAATGAAACAGCCCCAAAACAAACTGGAAATTATCGACTCGGTGGAATAATATTTGAAAGTAAAAGTCTAAAGTTTATTTCAGTCAGTTTCTGTGCCTAACATGTGGTCATTATGACTCTGCACAAATACACACACAGGGCAGACACACACATACACACAATAACAAAAGCCAAAGGTCAGAGCCTCTCCGCTAACACGGAAAACTTTCACTATGCATCATGTGGATGCATAGTGGTACAAACAGGCACACAAAATGTCAGCAGTTCCTCTGATGAAAACAGATTATGGGCACTTAGAGACACATGCAGGCATCAGAGATCCCTGCTGACTGGTGGATTAGAGAGCTCCTGCTGGATGACCTCAGGCACAGAAACACACCACATCCTGCCTGCGCTGAGAGGTAGCTCCAGTTTCAACATGAATGCAATTATCAGTAAGCCACAATTACTGAAACACACACACAGATGGGAACCTCACTAATCTAACAGAGAGCCTCTGCATCAGTCCTTCTCCACCTGCATGTCTCCTTATATTAAATATTTGCAGGGGGTTCATTAAATTATCCAGTGATCCCACATGTAAATGCCTTTCATAAGACAGCCTCACATCTCATAACTCACATGCATCAGCAGATCTTATATGTCAAAACTAGTGCGCTGCTTAAATGTTGCTCTCAGTTGGATGCACACACACACACACACACACACACAGATACAACACAATACAAGATTTTATGTCATCCAAACTCTCCTATAAGCTGCTTGAAAATGCAGAACCACTCGTTCGTATACTTACTTACATCCGTAACAACTGTGGTAAAGAAAGAAAGGGACTTTCTGAGCCCTCAATGTAGTTCACAACCTTTTGCTTCAAGCTCTATTTTAATGGCATATAGATAGCATGGTCATATGCACGCATGTGTCTTTGTGTTTGAGATGCAGTATGAGAGAGATGTGTGAGACATATGTGTGTGTGTGTGTGTGTGTGTGTGTGTGTGTGTGTGTGTGTGTGTGTGTGTGTGTGTGTGTGTGTGTGTGTGTGTGTGTGTGTGAGACAGACAAGAAGAAAACATGCATGTGTGTATGTGTTAAATGTTCTGCCCTCAGGTCAGTGTGCTCCGCTCTTTCCTAGATAAAAGCCACTCAGTGTCTATTAATACACCCAGAATAGAGGACCATCACCCCCTTTGTCTCTTCTCTGCCCCCTTCTCAGCTCAACCATCCATCTCCCCTCTCCTCTTGTTACCTCCCTCCCCACTGTGCTCCTCTGCCTTGCTGAGGGCCACAGTTGAGTAAATTATTAAAGCCAAATATCTAAGTCTCCAAACATCTCAGTTTCCTTAATGTTTTCTTCTGATTCTGTCCTCTACTTTAAGTTTTTCCTGCTGGGTATTCTGACTGATGTTGACTCATGAACCTACAGAGATACAGAACTTGCCAAATATATTTGTCCTATTTTTAAGACTTTTTTGATATAATTTAAATTTTATCAGATGATTAAGAGCAGAAGTACAGCGCAGGTTTATCAGGAAGTCAGTTCATTGGTCTAGAGGTATGTGAGAGGTCCTGGTTTCAAATCTGTCACGTTACTGGTGCTTGTTTGTTGCTTATTTACAGGCTTGATTGGTTTTAAGTGAAGTTGGTGATTTAGCAGCTGAAACTCATCATACTGCACTGACTGTAAGCTGAGAGAGGAGCCATAAAAAAAGGTCAGTGTGAGTAACTAAATGTATTCAAGGGAAACTGGCAGGATAGACACTGAACATTTGGCAAAATGAATAAGCCACAGGAAGCTTTAATTAAAACTTGCAACATTGTGAGTTGCAATCTGTCAGCAGCTGCTTCATCTAATACATCGCACAGCACCAAACCTCTCAGGTTTGGGCTGCTACCATAACTCTAATCTAAGTATATGTTCAACTGTTTTATCTACAAATCTTACAATTCCAGTTTCATACAGGGCTTTAACCTGGTGCTCACCTGCATGTCAGAGTTAGTGAAGGTGCATCCTGATACATAGTTGGTGTGCATGGCGACAGACTTCTTCTTTGCAGCCAGGTTCTCGTTTGGGTCCATTGACAGCGGGATCACTGAACACTTGTTATCCAGTCCGCTTTAGAGATAGAAATATTAAAAGTTAAATAATGTGTCTCATTCCTTACAGTTGAGACAGAATTTAATATAATGTGTGATACAGGAAAAGGATACAGCCTAATAAGCTTGTGAATGAGCTTGTGACATGTAAGTCACTTATTTGCATCTCCAGAAGGAAATGATTATTGAAAAGAATACAAGCGATTTAAATCTAAGAGATAATACAGCGACATTCCCTGTACTCACCCACATGCTACAGCACAACCTGAAGGAGCATAAGCACACGCCATAACCCATGTACACGGCAGGGTCACCCCATGCTCCTGTAACATAAAGCAAACACACACAAACACAAACACACACACAAGCACATACACAGACATGCAAAAATGTTGATATGGGGTTTGTGGTAATCCATTATTGGTAAGAAAATATGAAAACATAAGCATAAAACCAACTATTTTCACACACATACACACGCACAGTAAACCTGACTGCGGTGAGTATTAATAGGGATTATGTTCCGTGTGGTTATGTCTGCTCCATCAAGAGTCACGACGGTTAAACCGAGCTGAATCCCGGCTGCCATTTAAGTGCACTCAGGCTCACACACACATACACACACTGTCATTATGGGGGGACAGATGGATAGATTATCTTTTAACGCGTATTTCCATGTCATGGGGTCACACCCTCTCTCTCAGAGGAGTATGGGAGCATGACCCTCCCACCCACTCAACACCAGTACATGTAGTGAAGAGAACATTTGAGCATTCAAAGAAAAGAAAAAAAATACTTATCCTTATATAACAGAGTGGAAGTGGATAAGGTTATATCAGGCAACTAGGCCTCTGGAAGTCCTATTCATTTCATTTCAAGATAATTTTGTGTGACTGAACTGGCTGTTTATGGATTTCCTACTCTGCAACATTATTGCAGGGAGAAACATCAAACTGAGCTGAAAATACTGCAAAACTGTACATGGCCAGAAAAATTAAGATGCTGAATTTTGTAGAACACATTGAAACATGGATGAGTTTAACACCAATGGTGCGCTGTTCTGTTCCTAAAGCTCATTTGTTCTCCTGGATCACTAAGGCTCATGGGTATTGTAGTAATTGGCGCCTCTTTACATATGATATGTGATTTTCTGGGAAAGTAAGCTAAATTAAAAAGGGAGGGATATTTTCTATTTTTTGAATTGTCTAATATGATTGTGTGTGTCTGAGCTGAGTATTGAGGTTTTCACTAAAAAGGAAACTTTCAAGTCCTTTTTTAAGTAATTTCCTCACATTTCTCCGCTCTTTATCGGGACTTTTTTACATGTTATAATTTCATTAAATAACAAATATTCATTTTGGAAGTTCAGCCCTTTAATTTATTGTCTATTACTGAAATTAATTCACTCATTCTGTAACATATGTACAAAAGTACCACAAAGACCACTACTCACTTTATTAAGAGTATATGCATCCCACACGATCACTTTTCCATCCTGGATTAGAAAAAAATAAATCAATGTTAAACACACAAAAAAACACAGAACATATGCTACAGGCCCACATACATAAATATCAAATAATACTATGTACCCTATTTATATACTGTATCATATCTGCACGTGTGTGCAGGTGTTTACCTGTGAGGAGCTGACCAGGCGACGTTTGTCTTTACACCAGTCCATATTCAGCACCTTGTTCCCATGACCCTTCAGCACACGTCTGGTCTTTATGGAGATAGCACCCAATACCTCGATCTTCTCTGCCACCTGGTGCACTGAGGTACCAGTACAAACACACACACACACACACACACACACACACACACACACACACACACACACACACACACACACAAAGATCGAGTTCAAGGCCAATGATTCAAGTATGCAAGAGCTGGAGTTATCCTTTTTTTATCTATTAATACATTAGCAGAAATTATATAATAATGATTATACATAACATAAAATTCAGGGGGCATTTTCTGTATTAAATACTTACTTATCTGCTTTTGATACTGTAAGAACATGTTGCTGATAATACTAATGTACTTCAGTAGCATTTCCTGTTAGGATCTGACAACTGCTTTCATAAAGTCTATTTTATAATAAGGTGAAATTGACTCTGTAGTGTAAAATTCTTTTGGGTTTTGTGAGATTTATGAGGACTTTTGACTGCAGGCAGTGGTGGAAGACGTCTTCAGACCTATTTTAAAAATACTTCATGTAAAAATCTTACTTAGGTAAAAGTCGAGAAGTATTATTATATAATTATTATAGAAGTATAATCAACAAAATACACCTCACTGCATAAACATGAAAGCTGCATTTAATGTTACATATAGTGATGGTGGAGATGATTTAACTAGTTTGTATATCACTGAGCAGCTTCATTTTTAACAGTACATCACTGTTTATAATATTAATTGTAGCTGTCAGATAAATGTAGACTAGTGGAGTAGAAAGTACAATATCTCACTCTTAGTGAAGCGGAGGTATAAAGTAGCAGAACATTGAAATATTCAATAGAACAACAGTACAGTCAATAATCAAATAGAGGCTACTAATAGTTAATCATATCCTTCACTGAGTGCTAACAGTTTCTTATCATCATCAAGCAAAACATCACCTCGCGCACACGTTAAAATGTCTGACGTGTTATCTGCGTGTTATCTGGTTTTAAGTGAACAACCCGGTATTTCAGTAAAAAGTGAAAGATAACGGTGTGTGTTTGAGTGAAAGCTGACAGGTTACGGTGTGTGTGTGTGTGTGTGTGTGTGTGTGTGTGTGTGTGTGTGTGTGTTGTTTAGTCTCATGTATTCGGGACACTTACGCTCCACGTCGTTCAGCTTGCCCCGCTCCTCCTCCAGCTTCTTCTTCAGATTGTCGCTCTCTCTCGACAGAGACGCCAGGGTTTCCCCTTTCTGGAGCCCCTGACAAGCCATCTTTGAGAGGAAAACAATAACAACAACAACAACAAATAAATACAGAGAGAAAAAGAAAGAAAGGGAGCCTGGAAACACGGGACTAAACAGGGGGAGTTTAGGGGGGAAACGGGGCGGTTGGTTGGTGGTTAGAGGTTAGTTGAAACTGTCCTCTGTGTGTCACACTGACTACTCTGCCTCCTCCTCCTCATCCTCCTCCTCCCCCCTCTACACTACATATTCAAGTACTGTCCACAACCATTACAGGCAGGATTTTTACACATTTAGCTCAGTGAGGGTGAATTAGAGTGAAAGCAAGATATTTTTATTTTATTAAAAGACTAAGATGCCTGAATAATTATTGGTTTGGGACATTAAATGAGATAAAATACCTCTGAAATGGATACACAAAACAAAAACTCTGAACTTAAATTCCTTCAGTAGCTACTTTTCAGTTTGAACACTCAGTGACGGCAGAAACTCTTATCATATCTGTTCAATGGCAGGTGAAATCTGGTAAAACAACTTACTGATAATTGAAGGAATAGATTTGTTGGTCAAAGAATGCAAAAATGAATTGCAGAAAAAAAGCCTTTTTCATGGAAGACACTTTGATTTGTCACAGTAGGAGAAGCACAGGTGTAAATAATAAGATGCTTCAGATTAAGAGTCCTGGAGTTGTGTGAGTTGGCTCATTATCATTACTGACTGGGTCACTTAAAATGAACTGAGCCTTTTAAAAAAAATTGATATTAGATGAATTTCAGTTAAATTCAGTCACAAGATATTAATTACACATCCAAACATTTTGAACCCAGTTCACGTTAATATTGAAAAAATAATGATACATGTATCACAAGAACAGAGGAAGCATGCATCTGTCTCTTCAAGGTCCTCATGACTTTGTGTATGTGTGTTTGCACATAATTCCAAGCATGTTTTGAACTACATTGACATTGTTGTGTGTCAAAAGGTGCTGCTGAGTGCTGTGTCCATATTTAAACAGATGTTGCACAAAGTGTCATCAAACTAAACTCTTTGTATGGAGAAACTTGGCAGAAGCCTCACAGATTACTGTTATTATCATATATGTTCACACTGTAGATAAATATGAGAGCAAATTATTTCCAGTGCAGTTTTATGTTTGCATTCAGGTTTGAACTGGTATGCTGACAGCTGACTTTATATGGATTACATTTCTTTTCTGTATTAAAAAGCATCTCAGTACTGGATGTTTAGAGTCAAACAGTAATTAATTTGGTTCATGTCTATTCAGTAGAAAATTACATGGTGAGAGGAATGATTGCATCCAGCTTGTTAGACTGCAGAGGCTCCTTTGCAATAAAATAAAACAACAGTATCTTGATAGATCCACAATACATTGATTCAAATTAAGATACACAAATACAGCTGTTTAGTCACCAGGAACAAAAAGGAAAACATTACCATCTCCACACAGAAGGAGCAGTAGTTGATGGCCTCATTCTTAATGTAGATGTTCATTAGAGGACTGGCTTTGCTACAGCTGTCGCAGGGGCCAAAAGTGGCCGCCACGAATGTCTGGTCACACATGGCTACAGATGTTCACACACACACCTGTGGAAAAAACAAAGACACACAAATAACAAACACAAATTCATTCACGAAGTTACAACTTCGTTGTGGGAAGTGTTTGGGCTTTGATTGAGGCTCTTTTGATTGTTGTGCTGGGTTGTGACGAGTAGGCCTGTGTATGTGTGTGTGTGTGTGTGTGTGTATGTGTGTGTGTGGCAGTGCAGGAGACACAGTAAGTAGTTGGTAATCTACTCCAGCCTGATCCTTCTCTGAGCTCCAGAGGAGACGAGTGCAGCACAGCTATTCTGGGAACTGCACACATCCATACACACTTAGAATATAACACAGTACATGATAATAACACTGATTCAAATTACAACTAAATATGGACATTCGCCACCAACATTTATCTAAATTCTACTCTACACATACCATAGCTTTATTTGAAGTAGTAACTTCTTCTAATTATAAATGTTCCAATATAAATATATTCATATATCTTATAGAGTACAATAATGTCATAACAGACTGATACTGTAAGCATAGTTGCCTTCAGATTTTTACAAAAGTCTCATCAGGAAAAAGTACATATAATGAAAATGTATGGAGACATAATTATCATCACTGATTCCAATATTACATAGCGTTCAAAATGTACATGCAATACTTAATACTAATTATTAATAATGTAATACTGTAGAATTATATGAGACATTTTACCTAGAAATGAGCATTCAGATGCCTCCCATTATGTTCACACACAAACTTGTTATAACTGATGGGCTTTATTTTCATCACTCCAGGTTTGTAAAGGCTCCAAAATATCACTTCAGGTAATGATCAGATGGTTTTCTACATAATTTACTGAAGAAGAGTTGTGAGCATTTCTATTTTACAGGTTTGAACTTGGTTTATCCCAAGTCATAACACAATGTAGCTACATTTGTAACATGAAACACACCAATGTCTTATTTGCTGAACGTTATTTATATAGCAGCCATATCAAAAACAGAATCAGAATAATAAATAAAATATTACCTCAAAAGAGATTTTGTCGTCCTCTGTACAGCAGGTATTTGTCCGTGAAGAACTAAGTTGAGTTTTCCAGTGAAGAGGATTGTCAGTGAGGGTCAGAGAGGGAACACTAAGCTTCTTAGTCAAGTGTTTAAGCTGTGACTCTGCTCTGCTTTCGCCTCCATGCTTCATATGTTCCTGCAGCATTACCTGCAAGGCCTGCTGGGTTGCTTTTACACCGTCGCTTGATACAGAATCATTCCTTCAAATGTAATGTAACTGCTTGTTGATTTCCTCCTCAGTGTAATATGAATTTAAATTGATACTTTGTGAAAATATCAGGTGATCATCAAAGTCTGTTACAACTTTTACCACTGCCGTTATATTTAGAGGCCAATTTCTGACTTACTGAGTAAAAAAAATGAGCTAAAAAGTCAAATAATTGACATTTTGCTCACAGTATTTCTGTACTTTTACTTAAGTAACAGTACACCTTGTGTACTATGTATAATACTGATTAAGTACTTCATCTTGTAGTTTAGATTTACTGTCAATATTGGATTTTATCTCATATTTTTGCCTTATTAAATCAAAATTATGACTTTACCTATATTATAGTTATGATATAGAATCTGATCATTTTGATTTACTAAGTAAATGTTTGACTGTTTATCTAATAATTGTGACTCACTAAGTCATGACTCTTTCCTTATCATGACTTCTTTTTTGTCTTTCACTTGCTAAAATGGGCTTCCACTATTATAACATTATTGCAGTCTTAAGGCTCTTGCTGAATAATAATAATAATAATAAACTTATCTAGTAATAATAATTACATCCCCTTAATACAGATCAATACATACTGTACATCTGCGTTTCTGTGAGGCAGGTAGACTAAAAGAATCTGAATTTCTTAAGTCTTAAGTATTTGACAAAACTTCAGAATAGCAGTAAAACATTAAAAAAAAAAAAACTCCCACAGACAACCAGACAGTGCTGAATTCTTTTATTTTTACTTTTACAGATTTGACAATTTATTCCAAGTTTCTTAGTTTCTTAACGGTGAACACATTCACTAAGCACAGCTACCAGAAACTACAAACAGTCCAGTTTGTCAAATGTACACATGGGTCGGAGAGGAAACATTTGGTACTGGCTTCGGCATGTCCACACCAGTGTCACGACAGCTGGGGTGATGATATATCTTCTCTTTTAATAATTTTTTAAAATGGCACAATCAATGCTAGTGCTGATGAGAACAATGGTAATTTATAATGTCTACGTCATATCATACAATCAACTCTCTCCTTAATGTAAAAACACAGAGTGAATGAATGACATTTTCTCCTGTTTGAGAGCCCAAGAGAAGCCCAGGGGAACAAGACGCTGCAGCTCTGCTCAACAATACCAACCAATGAATGAATGTGTTGTTTTTTTTCTCTTCTGAAACTAGGCCAGCCCTCCCACTCTCCTCCCTCAATACATCAGAACACAAGGGCAGTCTGACCGAGTCTGAGAGGGCCGGTGCTGCAACCATGAAGCTCACAAGAGTGTGTCTTCTTACTTGTGGCTTTCATTAATTGATAGTGTTAATAAAACAGCAAGAAAAGAAAAAAAAGCACTGATTAAGAAAAGGAAGCGTCCACTCACACACACATACACTCACGGGGAATGTGGTAGAGGAGGCTTAACAGTTCAGAGGTGGCAGGAATCAAAAGGAAAAACATGTCCTGAAATGTGAAATATTTCTTTTTACAGTCCCTACTTTTCTATTAATTATCTGACTTCCTCTGCAATGTTTAAAAAAGTGCGTTGTGACTGATGGTTAAACAGTGCAACCCATCTGTGACACCAACTGTAGGACAAAAAGGACACCTTCTTTAAAACAAAACACAAAAAAAGATCACATTTAACAATTCATATTCATTTTACAGTGGAAAACAAAATACTGCACCGACAATGAAACAACATCAATCATGTATGTAAGTCATTCAGATAGCAAATAATTCAGATAAGGCTTTGTCCACAATGTTCAGCTAAAAATCATGATACGCTTCAATAACATTTTTAAACATTCATATGGTTAATTCCTTCAGTTACTGTCTCTCAACCTGCAGATATGTACTCGTTACACAAACCGTGCTCTGAACTACCTAGAAAACCAAACAATACAACAAAAAGGCAGATTGATAACATGTGGTCCCAAAGAGAGCAACACAAAACAACTTCACATACTAATCTCTCTTTACTCCTCTTTCATCTCATCTGTAGCTTGTTTGTGCCTGCCAGAGTGCTTCATGGCATTTAATGGGACACCTCAACTTGGTGAAATATTTGTAACTTCTCAGTGTTGTACTGCAGCCTGTAACCTGACGGCCAAAAAATGGGACTGAGTCCAGTTTTGGTGACTGTTCAGAATCTCCAGTATATATAAGCACCTTAAAAAAAAAAAAAAAAAAAGAAAAAAGAAAAAAAAGAAGAACTTATTCTCTCAAAGTGAAATGTCATTGTGAAGGTGTAAAGGTCATGAGGCAAAATAAGGTTCACATAAGGGCGAGAGGCTAATTTGGTTGACTGTTAACACTAATGGCACAACAGGAAGTAAACTTAAAGTTCCCAACACGAGGCAGCGAGGACAATTAAAGCAGACAAGGGACTCTTTGTAACAACATGGGCTGACACTCATCCAACGACTCTCGGCTACACTGAGGTTTCTCTGTATTAAAAAGAAAAGCAGTAGCATGCGGGTACATTTATGGTAACTGGTCATTCTGGTTAAGCCAAACCCATGCAGGTTAGATGAGGGCAGCAGCAGTGCATGCTGTAGTTTTTATGCCACGCTGTAGTCATAAAGACTTGACTAATGGGTTTGAACTAATGGTTTTCTACAGGGGGTTTACTGCGTGTTTTGATGCCTTTGAAAGCAAATACATCTGAAAATCTATTAATTGTACCTCAACAGAGAAAAATAACCATCAACTTATTCAACTGTTTGGTGATAAAAGCCCATGCTGTGCTTTCTTAAACAGGAAAGGCACACAGTAGGGTGGGAGACATGACAGGAATCGGTCCACAAAGCTGCAGTTGGTGTGACTGAATAAAGCAGAAAACATTGTTTGTAAAGCTGAATAGATTTGAGGCAAACTCTAAAACCAACTTGAGAGAAACAGTTTCTGTGCACTCTGCTCAGTGATACATGGCTTTGCGATATTCATTTTTTAAATTTTATTTATCCTTTATTTAGCCAGGAAGGTCCCATTGAGATACAGGATCTCTTCTTCCAGGGAGTCCTGGTCAAGATGGCAGCATAAGCAGTTTCACTGAATACTGAAATAAATAATTTCACACTGATAATAATAGTAAAACAAACAAAGCTCTGACCAGAGAAGACAAATAGAAGAAAGCACAAAAAAAACCCTCAGTGATCAGCAGTAAGCAAGTGTAACGTGTATGTGTGTTTGTACTATAATGTTCATGTGTGAGTGATTGTGTTCCCTGTGACACTCAGCTCTGGTCTCAGCTGTAAACAGTATAGATTGAAGCAGGTTAAACCCTTTGGCAGAGTTTGAACCTCGTACCTTCTTCATCCCTCCTCAGTTAAAACCTGCGCTACACTTCTTCTGCCAGATTTGCAGGATAAACATGACAAAGTGACGTCTCTAAAGATAAGACTGCTATACATGAGCTAACAAATGATCATCTGCGCCGACACTCGTTAAACTATACTATATTTACCTGATATTGACATAAACAGCCTACAATGGAACTAAAACTAAAACTGTCTTTACAAAAACTGTTTGTCTTGGGAATGATGGTCCCATCCTTTACATCGGACACATTTTCTGCAAAGAGAAAGCTTCTAATCTTAAAAGGGGAGGGTGGGGACGGATGTAAATGCAATAAATAAAATACATGATATATATTATTCATATTAATACATATATAAATAATATAGTACAGACAATGAGTTCTGTCTTGGCTTGGCTGTGTTCAGAGAATAAAATGACGATATACAGAACACAGCCTGGTCGGTGGTTACCTCAACATGGGGTGGAGAGAGCTAACTTTAGTGTGATATCATTCAACCGGCTTCATACTGGGTTTCGGATTTGACTTTGCCTATTAAGTAGAGAGCCAACATATCAGACTGGACTACAACTCATCAAGTTATTCCTTGTCATGAAGTCTGAAACCTCCTTTTTGGATCAGCTCTCGGATATCGGTAGGTACATTGCCACTGGAGAATAGACGATGACAAGAAGAACTACTTTAACGACTAGTTGACACAGAGGAAAGATCAGGGGGGACGGCATAGGGTCGTGACCTCTGGGACAGAGAGCGGGTACTGGAGGCATTGATCTGGTCCTGTGGCTTCTCTAAGAGGCAGGCGTTTATACAAGCAGTGGATAGATGGTGGCGTTTTAGAGCCAGATTTAAACCAGTGGCGGCGACTGCGGGCGTTTTGTGTATCTGTGCGTTCTGTAAGAGAAAAGGTGCATGTAGTGTAGGCGTGCACGTGCACGTTGAGGAGATGTATGTATTGTATAGATGCATGTTGAAAGTTCAGCATGGTGGTGGCGTTCGTGTGTGTAATTTTGTACGTTATGTGTGTGTGTGTGTGTGTTCAGTTTAGACAAGGGAAACTTTAAGAGAACTGGATACCGTGTTTCAATATGGCACCCATTCATCCTAATGAAAGTTGATACGGCTCTTTGAGGCTTTTCAGGTTTTTTTTGGACAAATTTTGATAATAAAAACAGTAATTTGGAAGTGTTGGCGATGCTCAAAAATGTTTTATTAATTTCTTGCAATTCTGACTGTGGCCGCTAAAGCCAGAAATGCTGCATGGCTCAGAGCCATTCCTGGGGCGCTTGGTTTAAACACGGGTTAGGAACGCCAGGTTGAGGGATGTTGGGATCTGGATGGTTTCCAGGGCGAGCGAGGAAGGGTTAAATGGGAAGGTGACTGGGTAAATCATTTTCGTGTCCATCAACAGTTGTGGAGTTTCACAACGGTCCCGCAAGCGAGTCTGAAGGAAAAGAGGAGGAAAAAAAAGACAGAAACATTGAGTACACAAAACAATTTAATTGACAGGAAAATTAATGAGCCAATTTCCATTTTTAAAAGAACGTCAATATCTGGAAAGATTTATGGTTTAAACATTTTAGCCCACTTAATAAAAATCCTGTGACTGACTTTTTCCATTCTTACTGTCTGTTTTTCAGAGCATCCTGCGGTGTTGTATGTTTTTAACTGTTTTTCCCACCTGCCAGGCAGTTTTTCATTCATTTCATTGAAATTATGTACATTTTTCACTGGAATCCACTAGCTCTCCATTCTATTTGTGTGCTGAAAAAACAGCCCTGGCTATTTGCCATATTGCTCTTTTGGTAGTGACCTTAGCAATGCATGTCTTTGGGGGGCAGAGCTTCTGATGGAGCATGAAGGGAGGGGTGTATTTGTTTGGGTGTGGTGGCTGAAACATCAACAATCTTTCTCCAGAATATCCGACTCTACCTTTGAGGTATGAAAGTCAGTTTTCATTGCTTGAGTCCAGTAATACTGTACAATGAAAATCAGACATGCTTGTAGTGGTAAAAGAAATCATGTTATTGTTTCTTGATGATGAAATATGAACTTCTTTACCACTCAGCAATAATGTAAATTTGACAGAATGATAGCAGACATGATATCATCTCAAAAAAGCTTCAAAAATATTAAATGTTTCTCACTATAATTTAAAAATGAACATACAATAACTAGATTTAATTTGTGTTGTTTGTTTTGTAGGTATATATGAAATGGTAGATAAATCACTCATCTTATTTACATCAATCATAACACTGTAGGTTTTCATAATTGAATGAATCAGTGACTTAAAAGAAGCTCCTTCATGTTTATGTATTAATTACATAAAATAATATGAACAGAAACAACTATTGTATTGATATTTCTGGAGTACATTACCTGTATGGTTCGTATGAATGCGACTGACACTCTCTCCTCAAATTCGTTGACTGGAGTGTAGAGGTTCAGAACTTTCACGATCTGGGAGGAGTCACACAGAAAGATTATTCTCACAACAACAACAACAAAAAACCCCAAAACATTTTACCTAGTGTGGCTGAGTTTTCTCATCACGAGACTGGAGTGGAGACTATTTCAAGAATAATTTCAGGCTTTAGAGTTCAGTTGGCATTGAGTACTCTTCTGTGTGAAGGCTGTGACTAGATTATTTAGTTCTAGTCTGGTTTATGTGAATGTGAATGTAATGATTAACAGGACAGTTTACCTGAGCAGTGGTGAGGGCCAGGCACATGGAGCAGATGGCTTCAGCGTCCTCATCAGTCTTTTTCTTCACCTGCAGCAGCTGAGCGGCCTGGATCAGAGGTTCCAGAGTCTCCTTGGCTCCGCACGTCATCAGACCTTTGTCTCTGAGCCACTCCTCCAGCTGGCTCACATTGTACCTGCACACAAAACACATATCATCCATAAGGTCGTCATGACGAAAAACAAAACACAGGAAAAAACAAAATTAAAAAAAACATCAAGCAATCCTACCTGATCTGCATGCCTTTGCTCCAAGAACACATGTCCTTGCGCAGCAGCAGGTTGTTGAGGGTGACGGCTCCGATGATGTAAAACTGCTGCTTCACCACCTGCTTGATGAGCTCGGGGTCGGTGCCGTGCTGGCACATGGTGGAGTGGAAGGCGCTGAGCTGCCGCAGGATGGAGTCCAGGGTGTCGGTGCCCTCGTCTGCGATGCTGGACGTTCGCTTACGGAGACCTGTGGGCTTCACCCCCGACACGCCCTGGATGGTCTCGTGCTCCAGCATGCCGGAGACTGCAGGGATCACACTTGTATAGTAAGTGACAGTATCATGCACATAAAATACATGTGCATAAATGAAAACCAGCAGCTCTTATTATCATTAGCACACACCTATCATTGGTTGCAGGATGTTCTCCATGCATTTAATCAGCTGCTGGTAGATCTGGATGGCCAGGTCGCTGATCACCTGTCTGTACTCTGCCAGGTCGAAGTTGGACAGACAGTGTTCATTCTGCCTCTGACTGTTGTGTTTCATGAAGGCCTGAGACACACACACACACACACACACAGAGGCAGATACAAGTTAAAACATGCATGAGCAGGATGGAATTATCTATTTTTTTTTAAATGACTGGAAACTACGAGTGTATATATATTGTTTTCTAGCGAGTGTGTCAGTCTCACCGGATCTCCGCTGTATTGTTTCAGACAGTGTAAGAAGCGGCAGGTGTTGGACAGCCAGAAGGAGACGGTCTCAAAGTCATCTCCTCGTTTCTGACAGGAAGAAGAACACACGGCAGTCAGTGAATCAACTCAATCTATCAGACTACAAATTTAATCTCATAACGACACGCTGCACCTTCTTTTAGAATTTCAACAGTGATCACCTTTCTCTTTCTGTAAGCATCACTGCAATACACACACACACACACACCTTTAGGATCTTCTTAATACTGTTGATGGTAGAGGTGAGCAGAGTGCGGACTTTCTGGTCATCGTTGAGGTAGTCTGCATGTCTCAGACACATGAAAAGGATGTAGGCTGGCAGACCTGGGATCAGATTCACTGCTACACCTCGAGGCTTCAGCTCTGGAGAGACGGAGGAGACGCGGGTTCAGTGATGGACTGATGCCAACATTAGATGAAAACTTTCTGCTATCACTTGGAAAAGATGTATTTTAGATTTCCAACGAACCCTTCATTTTAAACACAGTCCTGGATTATGATTGGTTCTAAAAATGACTGAAACTCAGTGTATTTTTTTCCCCTCCTCCTTAAATCTAATGTTATTTTTATTTATTTATTTTTTTACTAGTTCTTACCAAGGATGAGGTTCTTGACTAGTTTGAGCTCATCCTCCTTCTTGTACTCGAGCATTCCTTGGAAGTCTTTCTCCCTGCGAGGAATGTTGACCGGGTGGATGGGCTCGTCCACCATCTGTCCTGGCGACGTCTGGCCCTCCGCCTGACCCGCTGGGAGACACACAAGACATGACAGTCAGGTGATATTAAGATACACAGCCCAGTTAAACACAACAAATTGATGAAGCCTTTGCTGACTGATGATATCTCATGTACCTCCCATCTCTCCAATCCTCTTGGAGTAAACCTTCAGCTGTTTCTTGAGCTTGCGGATGGTTCGGTCCTGCTTCTCCAGCTGCTCCATCAGATCCTGAAGCGGGCCGAGGGATGGAGTGATGGAGAGACAGACAGACAAAAAGAGAAAGACAAGAGAAAGAGAACAGTGAGGATAAAAGGAAAACCTTGTTTGACTCAGACTTCTTCACACTGTCGCCCTCCAGTGGTAAAAAGAAAAACCTCCAATACTTTCTAAAAACAGTGGATTTGCATCGACTAATGACAAATTAAAATATATAATAATAGAAAGTTTTTAATTCCAAGGGAAGAAGTAACATGAAACATGTATGTTGTAAGTGCATTCAGCTCTTTCTTGGAAACAAACAAACAAAGAGGAGGGCGGGTTGGTCTCAAATCAACGAAAGCTGCTGAGCTGATTGTTTTCTCAGAAGAGGAAGAGGAGTTGCAGGGCTCGCTGTTAGAAGAGAGAAAAATGTGTAGAGCTGCTCCGCTGTGAGTTAGAGGACACTGCTGTAGAGAGTTAGAGCCACGCTCAGCACTATTTTCACCCACAACACACAAACATCTGTTAGATCTGACGCACATGCAGAACACACACATGCACACACACACACACAAGCTGTCTCTACATACAACCATCCGTCGTAAAATGATGACTCGAGCCTCTCGGGATGCTGTGGGGTCGTCAGCCAAGAGTTCCTGTCAGGTGATACCAGCCGCACAAATGAGTGTGTGTGACACGGTGATACTGTATATGGTGGCTGGTTTTTTTCATCACTTTTTGATGGATTTTTCTCATATCCCATCTGCATGAAAGACTTTGACAGATACTAATCTTACCACATCTGCACAGTTCCAGGTTGACAATTCCAGGTTAAGTAAGATATATATTTGCATTCAAGTCATTTTGATGGTTGAAAACATTTCACTAAGCTAAATGGTTTGATACAAATGATGCAACGTGCATCACTAGCTTTGTCTCTTCACTGCAATTGGAAGGAATATGTGTGTATAAATTAAAGATTGAACAAATTCATCTTTACATGAACTAGAACATTGTTGGCTGAATCAGATTAGCTAATATTTGAAGAATGTACATGGTGACTTCAAATTTCAATACTACTACAAAAGAAAAGCCTTAATTTGACTGACTATAAAATTCACTTCTAATTGGAGAAAACTGCCCTTCCTTAGCCTGCATGTATCCGTGTGTGCGTTGCAGCGTACCAGGTTCTCGTTGGTGAGCCTGGTGATCTCGTGTTGCAGGCTGGCTTCGATTCGGGCCTCTGGAGGCAGCTGGAGGTTCTGTGCCAAGAGCTGCTGCTGACGGTTGTTCTCCTCCTTGACATTTTGCAGCTCACCGCGCAGCGACTCCACCTCATTATCGTAACTTCTCCGCTGAGTCTGCAGCTGGTGCTCCAGTAACCTGGAGTGGGGGTGGAGGGTAGGGGGGTGGTGTGAGACCAGAGAGGAAGAGTGTGCAGAGGGAGAAAGGAGGAGGAGGAAAGTGAGCGCATGTAAAGGAAGACAGGGAGGAAGAGGAGTAGTTTGAGGGAGAAGAGTATTGTGTTGATGCACAGTGTGGGGATGAAATAACAGGGAATAAGAGACAGAGGACATAGATGGGAAAAGGGAGGGATAAAAATTAGCATCATAGTGTGATGAAGAGAAAGAAAGACAATAAGAGACTCCCAGTGTGGGACAAATGAGAGAAGTACAAGTTTCCATCACAGTGTGGTGATGCAGGACAGCAGCATGCTCTGCAGACTCTACAGCAGCCCAGAGCTCAGCCTCTCTTTCTGCTGAGTCAATAAGCTCCACTCTCCTCTGCATTTTTGAGTGATAAACCAAAGTGGATGCTTCTTGAGAAGTTGAACCTTAGCCAACAAAGTGTCTTCAGAGGTCAGGATCAGCAAAAAAAGTAGGTAGGCAGCGCTACAATTTAACACTAGTTTGGTAACTTCAGATCATATCAATCAATTTAGCAAATAGTAAACCAACAGTAGCAGCAAGAAAATGTTGCCAAAAGAAAGAGTAAACAGATGCAATAGTTTAAAGTGAAGCAATGGCAAATGCTGTATGTGCCATAAGCTGTTAGTGATAAAACACAACGAATCAACTGGAAAATCCAATCCGTCTAGTATCAGAAGTGGAACACAACAGCGATATTTAAAGCATGCTCTTCAGAGGAGTTACACTAGTAAACACAAGTCAAAGTGAGTAACAGAAGGTTAAATATAGAGTAAATTAGACACCTGCTGCAGTTTTATGAATAAAAAGGGGGAAATAGCTTCATGAAAAAAGTGTGTATAAATGTTACTATGCAGCATCTGAGAAAATAGAACACAACTGTCCCACCAGAAATATTATTAGTTATTAGCACAACGTTAAAACTCTTCTAGCAACTTTCAATGCCAGATATAATTACTCCTTCAGCCATATTAGTGCCAAAGCAGTCATTTATGTTTTTATATTTAAGCATTAAAATGACGTTAAGATTAGTACAGACTACATCACAAGCAGTCGTACACGTCCTAAACTGTTCTGTTGGAAAAAATAGATTAGATAGAGATAAAAGTCTAATAAAGCATATGAAAGAAACAGTCTGAATGAAGTAACAATGCAGCACACATCCTTTCCTGTGAAAAGGCAAACGCGTCATGCCTGAAAATCACACTTGTGTTTGAAACACATTTACACCTGATGGTCTCCTTTAAGCCCTGATTAACCAGCCACAGCTCTCCGTCCTCGTTCAGCTTATGGAAGTCTGGGGCAGCGGATCTGACCGACACACAACACAAAGGGACATGAAAAGCACAATGGAAAAAAGAAAAGAAAATGCAGTTGGTGGATGGTTGGGTGGGACAATGTGAAGGACTTTAACCTGAAGAGTCGCCATGTTAGTGTGTGTGTTGTAGGAACTATTATCCTTTATGACTGTAGACTGTAAAGCTACGTTATCTGGAGCTTGGGATGTACTTAATGTCACTAGAAATTTTCTGTGTAATTAAAAGGAAAACACTGTGATGCAAATTTCCTTTTAATAATAATTACTTCCAAAACCGATTCAATGTATTTCAATCCAGCTGTTTTCTGTTTCATTTCACTGTTAATTGCAACAGTGGTAGAATCATTCTCTTCATCTTGTAGCCTGCTGTGTACTGTATATTCTCTACTGTACTCTTGGATTAGTCAGTATTACGTACCAGTATCACTAGGTGAGTGAGTTTGTTTGTGAGCTTGCATTTAATGAGATCTACTGACTGAGCTCTAATGTCAGAGAGTGAACAAAGAAGGTTGAAAGCAACAAAGGAAGCAACATGGGAGAAACAGAGAGACAACAGCAGTGATGCACAGTAGTTGAGTTTCCCTCAACATTGTCGTTTTAATAAAATGATCTACTGTCTGCTGTTACATGTCTACAGTATTTTGACTACTGAATGAAGTAGATTTAACCCACAGTGGATAACATGGTGGGTACTCTAAGAGAAAAATGTTTGTGTATTAACATACAATTCCTTCTTAGTGTGTTGTGCATCTCTGCTTTAACAAACAATGAAACAAATGGGTTTTCATGCAGGATTCATGCTAAACTCATTCCATGAAGCTGAGACAGAAGTCCTCCAACAGCGTCAAACCCGCAGCATCACCGCTGCAAAGTCACTTTTAAAAATCTACGTGTTAATAAAGGTGGAACACCAGCTGAACATTAGATCCCTTTTTTTTTAAATTTAGCTCAGA
Source organism: Euthynnus affinis (assembly GCA_029490765.1). Taxonomy (NCBI): domain Eukaryota; kingdom Metazoa; phylum Chordata; class Actinopteri; order Scombriformes; family Scombridae; genus Euthynnus; species Euthynnus affinis. Next base: position 18,418,748 of record CM055839.1, read on the forward strand.
TGTCTCCATGCTTTTCATGCCACACATTCTCTAAATACTGGCTGCGAAGTTCTTCAGCATCTCCAAACACAGACCAGAGCTGTTGAAGCCATTGAGAACATCCTGATATCTTTTTTTTTTTTCCAGAGACTATTTTGACTCTTGGACTTCAGCTTACTAGACTCTGTTCTTGTTCATGCTGAACTATTAAAATACATGCAAACCTACAACTCACAAAGCCAAATAAATCCCCTTGACATCAGTAAATACTGGTGAACGTTCATCTTCTGTTAGAGCATAAGAAGAAGAAAACTCTAGCTAGAGCTGCTGCATTATTCGACATGCTGTTAGGTCAGAAAACGCCACGCAAAGCTACTTAAGCCTTCATCAGCACTACAATGTGGAATCAGCTGTTTCAGTAATATCAGTCCTTTGTAACCCTTTCAACCCAGCTGAGTGACAGCGTGGCCATGCATGCTCTGTTCCATGATGCATAGGCCACGTCTCGTCGGTTACCTGAGCCTACTCAGGAGATCACTGACTTCCAGCGGCTTACACATGAACCTAGGAGATCTGCACGAGACAAGGCAGCGTTCACAAACATTTCTTGCACATTCATCATGGAAATACACATATAATGGGACTAGCGCTCCATAGGGTATGAAATTTGGAGAAAAGAAAACTGATGGTGTCAGATTAGGAGGAGAGTGAATTCAACGTTGATAGAAGTGAAGAACACGTGCTGTGACAAAGTACCTGTTGGTGTCTTTGAGGCCGATGTAAGCTTGTTTGATCTCATCAGCGTCTTTCAGTTTGGACACGTCCTCAACATAGACAGACGGCTCTGTCATGGTCTCCTACAAAAGACAAGAGAGAGAGAGAGAACATGGGCATTTATTATAAGAAAAACAAATGGATGGGAGAAAGAAAGAGTAACCTGGCTGCTACAACTGCTTGTAATCATCAAGGAGAGGATTTTTAGACAGTTTAGGTGTATGAATAAAGGGAATCAAGTAAATAGTTTCATTAATGTGAGTTCACACTGCTGTGGGCAGTCAGCATGTGTGTTGTTGATTCCCTGCCAGCATCAGTGTATCTGCTGGCTATGACTGTCCTTTTATTCTGACAGTCATCAGCTGTTAGGAGCCTTGGGCTGAAACAGTGACAAGCCATCAAATGATGCCTCAGCGACAACCGTTCATCTACTGGGAACATCACCTCACAGCAGCAGCCTCTTCTTCTAGCTTTCAAGAGACAATAGCTGCTGTCGTAGGGCCTGACAGTGCTGAGAGCTGAGCATCAGCTGATAAGTCAAGGGGAATAAAGGTCAATTGTGATCAAAGTGTGTGTGTGACAGCTTCATATGAAGATAATTCTCTTAGATAATTTAGATAATTCTCTTAGAGTAAGTATCTACACTATATATATATATATATATATATATATATATATATATATAGCTCAAATGCAATACTGACTTGAGCAGTCAGTGACATTTAGTGGAAACAAATATAAAATACATTCACCCTGACAAAGGACGAGACAGATGAAATGATCAGACATCAGACTACAGACTGTAGAGGACAGAGTATGTATGTGAAGACTCTCTGAGTAAGAACGTTGAAGTTGTGTCAGATCTAGTGGTCGAATGATGAATCAACCGGTTGATTAATTAAGTTGATATCTAGCATTTTGAGATAATGAGCATCAAGCAATACCTGCTCTTATGAGGCCGATAAACAACAAGGCCACTAGAGGGCTTTTAATTTGAAATGCATACAGGAAATGGCAGCCAATCAATGGTGTCACTTCACTCAGTCAGTCACATGTTGTGGTCCAGCCAAAAACTGACACATCAGTAGGCAGCCTCATCAGTGCAACTGCTGTGAAGCGATTTTAGCGTTTCCCTTGTGACAATTTCGCCATTCTATAGAGCGCACCACACTGCCACTGTTTATTTTTTTATTAATGCAAGCATTTACAAATTTTGGTTCTCTCAGAAACAACTTGTTTTATTAAGGATGTGGAGGAGTTCTTTCATTCTAGAAATAGTAAGGCCTCTTAAAAATCAAAATGTCAAGAGCAAACTGTATAAGGGTCTCTTATAGTCTCTGGGGTTGTAAACCAAACTGATTCTGCTGGGTTTCTTATCTAAGGACGTTTTACTGTATAAACAAGACACACCATGAAAAAGTGTCAAATATACATGCATGATGCAGTTTTTAACTGTACCTTCTCATCCTGTGGGAGAGCGTGGATGAAGGAGAGAAGGTGGAGATAGGAGAGTTAAACACAGTGAAAACATTAACTACAGTGTGAACAATGATGTGATTTAATTATGAAAATCAATCAAATGTCAAGTAATGTTTTGTTCATTGATTGTCTTTCAGAAACAAATGAAAGGTAGAGAGTGTTTCATTTTAAAGTTTTCTTTAAGTACATGAACAAAGCATAAGATTATTTATGAAAGATAACATTTTCAAATCCCTTTGCTTTGTTTTGGCATATTTTGCTAACAAACAGACAAACAGAGAAACAGACAGGGGTGAAAACACACAAATGTCAGAGGGTAGAAACAAGCAAGTGTGATTCTATCAACCAACATCTACCTCCATATTTCTCTGGTTATGATAAACACTTGGCAAAAAATGGCGACACCATGTGACCAAATATTAATTTAAAGGTGGATAATTAAGAGTTATTTCCTGGTTCCTGTATTTTATAATGAAATCACATTGGACAGAGGTGATGCGCATGCTGATGTACTTTCGCTCTACGAACACTGATATAACACAGGAAGTAAAATGTCGTCTCTACCTTGTGCTGCATTGCTTCCTTCTGGCTGACCAGCTGGGAGCGCAGGATCAGCACCTCCTCTTTGCGGACCTCCAGCTCCTCACAGGAGGCGTTGAGCTGATCCAAAAGCACCTTGTAAGCCGGGGAGCCCGGCGCCCCGGCGCCTGTAGCTGCGTGACCCAGCAGGCTTTGCCTCATCTCTGCCAGGTCGTGTCTCAGCTTCTTGTTCTCTGACTCCAGCTCCTGACGCTGAGAGGTGAAAAGGGTCAGGGTTACGGTCATGAAATATGTTGTCTGGTTTTATCAAGTTATAAAAAGTTATACATTATCAAGTATATCGAGTGTTGCAACATTTCTACGGTGCTCCCCTCAGCTTACCTTGAGAGACTCGTACTCCAGCTCTGCCCCCCGAGCCTTTTTAAACTCTGCATCATCCTAAAACAAGGAGCAGATTGTGGTGATGAGGTAACCTTTAATGACGCACATAATGTTAAAAAGCCTTCTATTATATTAAAACAGTAATGTAAAGTGTAAGAAACAGTAACTGTCTTATACAATGGCTTGTTACACCACTTTTATTGTGTATATTATGGTATTAAAGAGCTTTTCATCAGGCACTAACCCAGCATTACTCTGTATTTACAATCCTTTACCATAGGTTAACACTAAAATAAGACTTACAACTTATATAATTTTTTAATAAAGTGATATATTTGTGTGTGTCAGTACCCTGGCTCTAGCCCGCTGGAACTGCTCCTCTTTGTTTTCCAGTTCGTTGCGCAGCGACTGTTTTTCTTGCTCCAGTTCTGTGAGACGCTTCTGCAGCTTGAGGGTCAGTGGTGTGTCTATTCCTCGTGTCACATCCTGCATGACATGTAAATATTAGGATAAAGCCTCTTACCCCGTGAAAAGTATTTAAATACCAGCGTTTACATGAAAAGCCATAAATGCAGTTGCTTTTTTTCCCGCACTTATACTGTGATTAAAACAATGCTTTACTTTAACCTTGTCACTGTAGTTTTCATTTTATTGAATGAGCATGTATTTAATGCGGATTTGCTTACTTCGGTGGCACGGGAACCTTCTTCCAATTCGGCGTACTCTGAGTTGTAGGTGTACTCTGATTCGTTGCTGCTGTGGGTGGAGTCTGTTCTCCTGTGGCCAGGCTTGGAGACGTTCTACAAATGGGAGGGAAAAATCAGTGTTTAGAAAACCAACGGACTCAAACTCAGACTATAAGTTTTAATATCACAGTTTGCTTTTTACTGCTGCGATGGATGCAAATCTAATGTTGAGAAGAAATATGACAAAATGAATAAAACTGAAATGTTAGTATAGAAATGTGTCTGACTGTGCACATGGATAGAGAAGTCTCTAATGAATAATGAGCAGGTGTGAGTGTGTGCATGTGTGCTCCTCACCGAAGATAGAGCCATCTCCTCCTTCAGGTCGTCGTATTTCTCCTCGAGGCGAAGGTGTTCTGTCAGGAGATTCTGGTAGCGAGATCGCTCCTCGTTCAGATCTGTCTCCAGCTGCTGAGTCTCCTCTGCTATCAAACGAGCCATTTTCTCTGGAAGAATAAAACATGAAAAAGAAGCAATTTTTTTGAAGTGTATAGTTTAGGAGACTATTATATGTTTCAGTATGACTGGAATGATGTGTTGAAGGATGACTGTATGATTTATGCAGTGATGTTTGCGTACCTGTCATCTGCTGACTCTGTTCCTGAATCGATCTGTTCAAGTCGTCCTTCTCTTTCTTCAGCGAGCCATTCTGATCCTTCAGTTCTGACACCATCTAAAACACACAAATAGAAACACATGCAGAAAAATATGATCCTTAAATGATGTCTTGTGTAAAGCTAGTACTCCTATTTCTCAGAACTTCAACAATTTGACTGACTTGCTTGTTTTGCTTATTTAACACATTACTCAAGTCTCCAAAGAGACACAAGAGAAGATAATGATAAACAAAGCAAAGGCATAACGTTTAAATTATTGATTGAAAGCGTAATTTCCTAACAGAGTTCAATAAGTTACTTAAATTACAAGCCAACCGCAGAGCTGACGTTTTGGAGATTCATCTAGTTGGACTAGAAAGTCACGATATGAGATTTCTTCAATAAGGACTTTAGAGTTAGAAGGCCTTTCAGATTAGGATCAGAGTCAAAGCGTGCAATTGTCTGGGCAGAGTAGTTAAGGGTCTGAAACAATCTCTCCATTCAGTTTGGTTGTTTTCCTGACTTCAAGCTCTGAAAAACAGACCATGTAGGAAAGCTAACAAAAACAAAAACACTGAAAAGAGACAAAAAAAAACACAGAGCGCCCACACACACACACACACACACACACACACACACACACAGGCTAAAATACTGACACACTACTCTATCTCCTGTGCTCACCTGCCCCAGGGCAACTCTGCCCTCTGAGCCCACCACATGCCCATCTCCCCCTTGATCTCTGTGGCTCCTAAATTGGAGAAAAACCGTTTGCCTCTGATGCCAATAGCCAGATGTATGCAAAACATATTTTGTGATGTATATTTCAGGTATTCTATGAGAGATTCTACTAATTAGGAGCTAGTTCAATTGATTGTAAGCTAATTTAATAGATCTTTGTAAAAAGGTTTGACTGCTACAGTCGAAGGGAAAACGAACTGGAAGAAACGTGACAGGAGACATCTCGGGGATGATTTGAGTTCAGTAAATTGAGTGTGAACTTCTCTGATCTCAAACACAGATACAAAAAGAAAGGGAAAAACACACATAAAGTAGGGGAGAGGAACATAATATTACTGTGCATTCACTCTACATAGGGAACTGGAGGATCAGGACAACAAGGTGCAAATGGGCAGCGGTGAATATGGATCCCGTCTAACCTTCTCCATTTCGTCCCTGTAGGTTTGCGCCCAGTCCTCGATGGTCTTCTTCTCCTGCTGCGTTGCACTCAGCTCCTTCCTCAGCCTCTCCAGCTCCTCCAGCAGGGAGTTCACCTGGTTGCCTTTGTTCTTGGCATCCTCCTCCACCCCACGCAGTCGGTTCAGCTCGCCGCGCATCCTCTCGCTCTCTGCTGTGTAGGAAGTCTCCAGACCAGCAAGCCTGTCGCTGATCAACCTGTTGTCCTTGTTCTGGAGGCGCAGGACAGATCAAACAAGATAGTCAGACATCCCAAATGACACAAAATAAATCAATAATTGAAGATATAAAAAAAAAAAAAAAACAAAAACGAGGGAAAGCAGGAGAAGTGAATCTCACCTGCTCGTCGATCTTCCTCTGCAGCTGCATGATCTTGTTCTCCATGCCTTTGTTGAGCTTCTTGAAGTGCTCCACCGAGCGAGCCTCGATCTTCAGCTTCTTCAACTCGCGCCTGGCCTTCATCCTGCGGAAGCAGCACTGCAGGTAGACGAGGGAAACGAGGCAGCGCTTGTACCAGCATCGAGCCAACCAGCCCCGAACGTGCTTCTGGATGATCATTGCCTTGTGCTCTCGCAACAGCTGCAAACAGACACAGAAACGGTTACGGAGAGGCAGAGAGGGATTACAGCTAATGCGGATCTTTCAGAGTCAAATAATTTTGGATTTAACTATAAACTCAGTAATCCATTCTGTGATATTTCCAATTAATCTAAAAGCAGAAAAAGGTTTTTTTGTTGAAGTGAGTGTCAGTAAAATGAAATATAGCAAATAACTGCACCAACATCAACAACAAAATTCTTGAATTCTGTTGATTTTTATTGGAAATGTGATGATGTTTTATGATGATTTCTTCTCATTTTAGGACAGATTGGATTTCAGGACTTAGTAATACAAAGACCAGTTAAGATGAGTATTTTTTACAGTGTTTTGTGTGTGTGTGTGTGTGTGCGTGAGTGTGTCTTACCGCCTGATACTTCTGTCGGGCCATGTACGCTCTGAGAATCGTCTGCATTGCCAGGGCAGCAGCCTGCTTCTGCCTGTAGCGTTTCCTCTCCACATACATCCTCTGGTACTTCTGGATGATGGTGGCCGCCTGAGTGCGACGCAGAAACTTGGCCAGGCTAAGGAGAGACAAACGAGGGTAAGTTTCTGTTGTTTGATTTCAACATGTATGTGTACTTTTAACGTTACTTTAAAAATGTACTATTAAAGTTTTAAACGTCTTTAACTACAGTAGTACTCAAAATAAACAGTTTTCCCTGTATTGTCTTGACATTAAAGTAATAAAATTGGTCAAAATGTCAAATGTCAAATGTCTCTTGTGTCTGGCTGTTCTGAGGTGAGGATGAGGTGTGCAGGTCACTCACCAGCGAGCTTGGTATCCTCTGGTGAACCTCTGGATGGTGATGGCAGCGTTGCGTTTGCGCAGATACTTCTTGCGCGCCAGCCAACAGCGGATGGTTTTCTGGATGCGGATGCAGGCAGCACGCAATTTGTCTGCCCTCAGCTTCTCCAGGTAAGCGACCTGGCCAGCCCTGAAGAAAATCTTGGTCTTACCAAACTGGTATTTATCCTGATCCTGAAGGAAGACAAGAGGAGAGGTCCGGGGTAAGACATCAATCAGAAGAAGAAAAAAAAAGGAGTGACTGACTATACAATAAACTCACAATCTATTCATGATTTAAATGCTGTACACAAGAGATTACATCTCTTAATTTTTATTGTTGAACTTTAAAGAGGTATTTTTAAGCAGAAAAGTAAAAAGCCTGATAGTCTGACCTGCACAAGTTTCTCCAGAACATTCCTGCAGGTCAACTTCTTGTCAGGGAGCACATCTTTCTGCTTCATCAGCACTCTATAACGGCTGAAGAACTCCTGGTACGTCCACCTGAGTCACACAAACAAAAACAGACATAAGACTTCAGCGACCTAAACGTCTTATTCTCTAGTTTCCTCCATCAAATACATTTTTACCTTAGTAAAATTGCAGACAGACCGAGTTTACTCCACATAATTTTATACATGTTTAGATTAGTTAAAAGCATTCTGGTGTATTTCTGTAATGTAACTGACTCTTGACTGATGGTGAAAAACAAATGAATTCTTGTCCTTTTTATACATTTATAAAAGAGTTCTTACATTTCATGATATTCTAAATATTTCAATAGGATCCATGATGTGTATTTGTGCTGAGAAAATGTTTTTTTTGTTTAGTCTTTTTTGCTCTTGATGATGTTTGTCTGGAGGGGATCTTTAATTATATATTCTGCTCAAATTATTGGCTTTCCAACAGTCAAACTATCTAAAAATGCAATGAAGATACCAGCATGTTAAGCCAGACTGTTTTTAAAATGCAAACTAATAACATATGCAGCTTGAGCGATGGTACATGACAGACAAGTTCAACCCTCCATGAGCTGGCTGGTTGGCTGTGTTTCTTTAACAATAAACAATAAATGCTTTCTTTAACAAGACACAGTCAACATATGAGACATATGTGAACCAATAGCAGAGTTGCTGGGAGGCATCAGTACCTGGATGGGAAACCTGCAGCAGAGATGCGGATTGTTTCCAGGACACCGCAGGCTCTGAGCTGCTGCACCGCACGTTTAGGATCAAACCTGCCAACAACAAATGATCACTTGAGGTAAGACGATGGAGAGTATTAAAAAAAAAAAAAAAAAAAAAAAAGAGAGAGAAAAACCAACACGTCATGCTGTTGCAGAACAACAATTCCCTTAAGATTATGCAGTTTTTCATAAACAGACAGGATGCAGACTCACGAGAATGCCAGCTTGAAGTCATTGGGTTTGATGCAGCGGACGTAGTGCGGAGTGGTTGCGTTCAAAGTGTCCATCAGCATTTGAAGAGAGTTACGAAACTACAACAGACAAGCATCATCATCATCATCATCATCAACATTGTGGAAAATCCCCTCCCATTCTAACCTTCCTCTACCTGCCTCACTGCTTCCTGGATGGGTGGAGCCTCAGAATCAATATAGGCAGCCAGCTCACCTGTGGCAAACTTTTGAGAACAAAGAAGCTGGCTGGTCTCATGTGGATACCTCATCCCTCCAATAGTGCGATCTGTGTATATGATATGTAAGTTTCATCTGGTTTAAAATGCACTTAAAGCAGCTTTAGTAGTTTATGATTTATTTGCTGAACTGATTAGGTTTAATTATTGGGGAAGTTATTTCTACATTTGTAGGTTTAAATAGTAACTGTGCTTAAGTTTAATTACCTTTGTTGGAGTAATAATTATTGAAATTAGTAATTATAATGTCTAGATTAATCTTTTCTTCTGTTATCAGATAAACTAGTTCAGCTATTCCATAATAAGATTAGACTGGAACTCCAGCCTTTTCTCATCTGTCCTAACAGATGAGCCGTTGAATTGGTGATATTCCTGGAACCAGAAGATTCCTAAAGCTAAATATTCTTCATAATCATCAACTCTTCTGTACTAAGAATACAGATTATAGAGTTCATGTGCTTTGGTTCATCATTGTTATAATCACATGGAGCATTTATAATCAATATTAAAACGAAATTGGATGGAGATCATGCTTATCTGTAGAACGGATTAAGCTCCGAATCCTTTCTGTCTTCTAAAAATCGAGTTGTCTAAATGTTTTTTTTATGAGACTGCCACAACAACTGACCATTAAGTAAGCTAGATTTTCCGCTGATATTTAGCCGAATGTATGAGAGTTAATCAACTTTCCTTCATGCTATTAGAGCTGCCTGGGCACCTATATAAATATCTGTCATGGATGTTTGACATGCAGGCACATGACTGGATATCATCCACTCAAACTGTGCTGCAAAGTCACTTCTGCCAAAATCTGCAGCATTAGTCTAAAAATAAAACCTTTTAACTAGAGAAAAATATCAACCTGGCAGCCAACAGTCTTCTTGTGCTCCCTGCTGCTCGTCTCTCGCTTTTCTGGTTTGACGCTGAGGCGGGTTCGGCCTCCGGTCCCGGGGACCTGGCCAGTGGGACTGGTAGCTTTCTCCTCATCCTGGAACAGCTCCACCAGCAGGTCAAACTGTGAATAGCAGCCCAATAAGAATCACAAACAGCTGATGGCAACATGAGACACTGCAGGCAGTACTAATTTACTGAAAAATTAGATCAAGACAAAGCATTTCTCACTAGATGAACTTAAATTAAGCTTCAGCGCAATCACTGTAGATCACATTCTTGTGAGTAAAAATGTATTATAATCACTTCTTGTATGGCATGCAATTGGATATTTCTTACTGCGTAGTGCACATAGGCTCACAAAGCAGGATGATGGCTACATTTTGAGCATTTGCCACAAGTTTGACTTATTTTCCTCTAGAAAAAAATAAAGATGTATACAACTTAATATAAATGTTTCACATGAGTTAATTAATGTCAACATTTTGACAGTCAGCTGGAAAGTGAGGCGTTGTTTTGATTTGTTGATTAGCGTTTGTTACACTCATTCAAAGTCAGAGAATTGTTACAATGTTATAAAAAGGTTATGTTCTGTCATATATGACATTATGCTCTTGCCATATATGACTTGATGACATAAATCATGTACAATGTATGCCCTTTAGTAAAGCACACACACATCAGATATGTTCCATATAACCGTGAGGTTATATGAGGAGGATGCTGTTAAGTGCGCAGCTTCAGGTCCTCCTGCTGCGCTCAGAGCGGTGCCATGCTGCTTCTCTTGCCAGCGTCATTAAGCAGGACAGCCACAGCCACAGAGGCTTTGCTTGCTGCTCGCTCTCAGCATCATTCTGAAAAAATAAAAAAATACCCTCCTTCCTTTGTCCCTGGTTTTTATGTCCAATCCCCTTTTCTCCTCCCAGAGTGCCTCTAGTGCTCCCCATGCAGCAAACAAAGGCACACACACACACACACACACAACTTCAATCTCCTCAGTGCTGTTAGAGTGATAATAACCAGAGAGAGACAAGGAAGGAGGAAAGATAAAGGAGAAAAAAATAAAAATAAAAAGGAGCTAAAGAAAAAGCTACAGGCGGACCAGCGTTGTAAGAACGCCTCAGTTTACCTTCTGCTGGCAGGGAAGGGTTGTCATGATGAGGACAGAACCAAACATACATGGACAACATAGGAGACACAGTGACAAACACAGAAACACAATGACATTAAAAGGAAAAGTTAACAGACACCCAAACTTAAGAAAAAAAAAAAAACAAAAGCTCAAGGTCAAAATCATTCTCATCCCCCACCATATAGGATACACATCTACAATTCAAACCGAAAAGGAATGAAAACCAGGCAGACTAATGATGAAGAGTAATGTAATAAGATGGGATGATGATGATTTTTACTCGGCACCAACTCACAACACATTAGGATGCATTTCCACTGAATTCATATCAAATATGAAGTATGCCTCTGGTTGAAAGATGCCAAGACAGGCTGGTATTTTCTCTGCCGTCATTACGATCACACTCCCAGATCGCAGTGCATCATGGGAAATCACTGCGTCAGGCATTTCTTGAATGCACTGCATTGATTAGACTGGCAAGCCTGAATGTGAGACTCCTGTGTGTCTTGTAGGTCCCAGTGCAGTTTCGAGCATTGCCTGCATCAGGAATATTTAATTGTTGGACTCCAGTCAGACGTCCAGAGCACAGAGTGTACTGAGGCTTTTAGACAATTACTGTACGTCCGTTCTGTCCTGCAGTTCCCAGACACGTGTGTCAACGCTGGGGAATAGGACAGCAGTGTATCCCACTGAGATGATGTGCATCGATATGCTGCCAGTGTGTGTTGCCCTTAAGACATTCCTCGTTGTTAAATATTCTGTTCATTCAGTCAAAAACAACCGTTTGCATGCCTTATATTGAGTAAATGTACAATTATTTATGTTCTGACTTTTAGTACAGCAACTCCTCTGTCACCTCATTTTCTATGTGGATGTGTTATATATTTGATACAAAAAATAAAGTCAGTGTGTGCCAAATAAAGGAAAAAAAAACCATGAACAAACAATCAGCTAGCTAGCTAGAAAACACACACGCGCACACACACACACAAATAATGATGGGATAAGCTTAGCAGAGAACTAAAACAAAACCTAATTAGACTAAATCTTGTTAAAAGGTCGTTAACATTTAATCTCAATTGTTTAACTCTCACTGATTTCCATGGCAACATTCAGACTATACGTCCATGACTTTGTGTGTGCGTGTTAAGTGGTTGTATTAGAGGTTAGAGCAGATGATAGTTTAACCCTTACCCAGCTCTGCTCTTGTTGAGGTCTATAAGAGAATAGTCGAAGGTCACTGTGAGCATTTTGGACAAACACACTGCATCATTGTGTGTGTGTGTGTGTGTGTGTGTGTGTGTGTGTGTGTGTGTGTGTGTGTGTGTGTGTGTGTGTGTGTGTGTGTGTGTGCGCGCGCGCGCTTGTGCGTGTGTTGAGCCAAAACAGCAGTGAGGATTTAAAGGCTTAGGCCCCTTTTGACCCATAAGGGTTTTACACACTGATCCTGAACCAGGACTAACACACCCACACACACACACACACCCACACACACAATGTTAATTCCTGTGTAATATGTGTGTGTGCTAGTGTGCATAGAGGTTTTTTGAAGAAAAAAAAAAATGACATTAAAGATACAGAATCATTGATGGCATAAAATAAGAGGTTACGGTATCTTTTAATTGTGATATTTTTGAAGTTGTTGTTTACAAAACTGGTGTAAAATCACTGTGAATGATTGTGTTGTATGCAAATTGTAACTGCATACATGTGTTTTGATATTATTATAATAATAACTGTATTTATTTAGGCTTGGTTGTGCTTTTCTGCTAATTATTTCATATTTAGAGGAATATATAGTGAAAAACACACTCACATCTGTCCTCTGTGGGTCATGTTTATCCAATGTGTGTTCAGCCTTGTTATGAGTAAATAAACTTAAACCTTAAATCTGAAAATAAATCTCTAGGGTTGAGAATTAGTCTTCACTGCTGGAGTCAACATTATCTTCACATGACCAGTGGAGGGCGCTGCTTCCCTAAACCTTCAGGTGCAATTTCAGTTCAGTAAGCAATATTTTTCCATACAGACCAGGTGACCACAGCTCTCCATGAGATGTAGGATCTACTTTTGACTGATTTTTATGTGGTGAAACGTAGACGTGTCTGTGTTTGTACACCTCACCTTGCTGGCTTTCAGCACATTGATCTGTTCTTCATTCACCGTGTCCTTGTTCTTCTCCAAAAAACCCTCACACTGGTATTCTACCTGCTCGACGACAAGACAGCACAGTTTGTGTTACAATAAACTGTGAGGACACTGCAGAGTTTCTGGTCAATCACTTCTAATTAAAGACAACAGTTTACCTGCGTTCCCTTGCATGTTTATGGTCCAAGTCAGATTCCTGTAGGTCTTAAATTCACTTATCTAACCAACCAATGTTTAAGTATTTCTACATCACTGGCAGGGTATTGGGTAAATGTTTAGGGTGAGGTCTGCAAGTCTGTAGGCTATGTACAGTCCAAACTCCTGATGCAAGCCCTTTTTAAAAAAGGCAAACATCAATCATTGCAAATGTTTGATCAGATATGTTTCCAAGGGATCCCATTTTAACATCAGGAGACCCCCATGGGAAAGCCTGCATTAGTCCTTGACCCATTTAGCTGTAACCTTATATTGAGGATCAAAAAATAACACTGTGTCTCATTAGAGGACGTGACTCCGATTCCACCAAAGTGAATTTCAGCAGCACACACTAACACTCTTAAACACTTCACTGCAAAAGTGCCTTTTTTTCTGCGAAACAGTGATAACATTAAAAAGTCATCCGTCGTCCAGCTATCCTAAAAATATCTCACACCAGCACTGCAGCAGCCTCTGCAGCCAATCTGCTCCTAAATGTTATCTACTGAGCTAAAAAAGCACACTGGAACACAAAAATCTAATCCTTCAGACCACTACCTGCCATGCCTTTACTTTTCTAGCTTTAAAATGGAACAAGATTCAGAGTTGGAGCAACAGAGAAGTAACAATAAACTATACCTTGTCAGCAAAATGCTGGATGATGAAGGCGCGGTTGGACATGCGTGGCTTCTCGAAGAGGGAACACGTCTTTAGGTGGGTGTTGTACAGCTTCTGAGCCCACGAATCATCCGAACCTCTAGGCATCTGGTATAAATGAGACATAATGGAAATGATGTGTAGTACGTCTGCTGCTTCTGTAAACACACCTTCACCTTTTGTAAGGATTCATCTCAACAAAAACAACATTTTTAATAAGATGGTATCTATTGTAGGATTCTTTTTTTATGGTCATGTACAGTAACCCTTCGAAAATGTCAGCAATGCGGACCACCTGAAATGTCAACATCCAATAAAATGACCTTGCAGTAGTTCAGAGCCACAGAGAGATTAGTTAGCATTGTTTGGCTGTAGACGGTGCAAATATGGAGCCATTTTTACTCTGCACTAGCATGTTCAACACAGCTACAACCAGAATATTAACAACTTTATACTACTTCAACCAAAGCTTAGCTCTGCATCACAAACAGCTGTGCGGAAGTTGTGAAACTTTACCAATAGCAACACGCAATCAAACTGAACTGAATCAAAACTTAAACTCAATTAGCAGCTTTGCAACAACTCGAACCTAATGATCATCTGCTGTTCAGTTTCACTGTTTAAAACTTGTTACGCAATAATTTAAACTGTGGTCATTGTTTAACGCTGCATTTCCTTCCTGTAGGTGAACTTCGACATGAACGGTTGAAGTAAGTGTTGGAGACTCGGGTCTAGTGTGCGGTGGGAGGCTCTGACAGGTCAACTGACAATAATGTGAAGCAGAATGTGGGTGTGAAAGGACAGACGATTCTCACTGAGATGTTCCACCACCACCCACAAGCCTCTGCTTGTATACATATGAGAAAGTTTTTATTCCACCAACAGTATTCATAACTCATCAAGAATTATGTAATTGTGTAGTTTTAAGTTTAACACCAATGCAGACTCTTGTTAAAAGACAGCTTAGACAATTTAAAGAAGACCTGATATGACTCATTTAAAGAACGCCACAAAAAGCTCGAAAAAGTACCCTGCACTCTTCATCCAACAGATCCAGGATACCCATCTTGGCCTCTATGAGGTTGATGCAGGGCTGATTGTCGTAGAAGTCAATCAGAGTCCAGGGGATCTGCTCCTTCATGTACTCTTCCTGCTCCAGCTTGAACACATGCTGTGCGCGCGCGCGCGCACACACACACACACACACACACACACACAAATAAAGAGTTGTAAATTTATCTGCGCACTTCCATCAAACAATCAAAAATACCATCTCAAATCTGTAAATGTAATCCAACACATGCTGCTCACCATGTTGAATTGTTGCTGGAGTTTCTCGTTGGCGTAGTTGATGCAGAACTGCTCGAAGCTGTTGATCTCAAATGTCTCAAACCTAACCAGGAAAAACAGAGGAGTCAACGGGCTGGAGAACATCTTTGAAAATGTTAACCTGCTCAGTTGAAGGAACATTAATACTTAGGAAAATTATTCCTATGTTATTTCACATATTTCCTAACATTATTCCTTATGGGGGTCTACAGTACATTGGTGGGATAATCTGTGCAATTTACTTCACCACTGTGTTTAGCCACAGTGTGCACTATAATGTCTGTTAACAAATTCAGACAAGTGTATCACATCTAAAAACTAAGACATTTGCTCCTTTCACATTAATCCCACACCCCTGCAGACCAGCAAATGCATAGATGTACCCGTAGATGTCGAGGACCCCGATGAAGGAGTGCTGTTTGACATTGGTGATCAGAGCCTTGTTGACGTGCTCCACAATCCAGTTGAAGAGCTTGGCGTAAATATGTTTGGACAGCGCGTCACGGGCGTTCGTGGCCTGCAGACGGGGGAGGGGCTTGATATACGTTTCTGTGGCTGTCTTCAGCTTTCTGTGGCACAGCCACTGAGACATGTCCTGGTAGGTCACGCCGACCAGCTCGCAGAACGCCGTCAGGTGGCGATTGTTGGGCTGCAGGAAAAAGAGGAGATTTCAGTCACTGTCCAGCGCTAGCCCAGTAAGATGACAAAAAAAGTTGATTTCTACCGCTTTAGTTTGTGACAAAAGACAAAAAGAAAATGACTCAATCTGAAGTGAAATCTGTGCGCAGGTATTATCAAACATGTTATATTTTACAAAATTGCCACCTGGTAGTCTGGTGTCAAATGGGAGGTGAGTTAAGAACAATCACTGCAAGAAATAGAAAAAACTGGACAGCTACTATATTCACTACAATGAATATGTAGCTAGTCATAACAGGTCAGCTGAAGACTACTTTGGGCCCAAAAATGAACAAAAATGTGATCATAAATAAGTAAATACTACAAATAAAAAGTATATCTAAGAGGAAAATCATCAAAACACACATTACATATGTAAGATGAAAGATTATAAATCTGTTTAACATGTGTCCCACTGACTATCAGTACTTTAGCATAAACTTATGCTCACAGGAATGACGCTGCTGTCTGAATCTCTGTCTTTTATCTCCACATTTCCCAGATGAAGAATAGCAGCCAAAACCTGGAACAAGCCCTTCTGATAGGACTCATTAATACCTGCAGAGGACAAACACACACAAGTAAATCGTACATTTCTTAACCTTTGTTAAAAAACAAATAAGTATATATATATATATATTTAATTTGTGTATGTTTATACATGAGTGTGTTTGTGTTACCGAGTAATGAGAAGGCATTTCGGGTGCTGCAGAGCTCCTTGGTGTCGTCCACACCGTCGATAACGGGGCTGCGGCCCTGCCTGGTGTACAGGAAGTCATTTGCACTGCCTGAGTACAGAAACAGAGGGTGAATAAATTCAGAAAAAATGCAGGATGTGCAGTTTTACTTTGAGCAACTTCAGTGGGACGGTGCTATTAAAAGTATCCTCATTTATCATGCAGAGCTACATTAGAAAACAACATGTACCTGATTTAAGAAATCACATACACTGTATTACACCTTTTATCTTATGTACTGTTTCATGATACTCCATGACCACAGGAAAAATACTTTGTACTTGGCAGCAATGGTCTAATTATCATTTTCTCAGTCACCACTTATTGTAGCCATAGCAACAGCCCTGATTTGTGACGCTATACCTGAACTAACCAGGATGCTCACAGATAGCAGAACATCAGCTATCACCTGTCATATTAAAACTTATTTTCATGGAACACGTCACCTCATTGTTCACTATTGTTTACTAACATAGAGTGGGAAGTTTCATTGTTACCATTATGTTACTGTTACTCTACTTAGTATGTGAAATCAAATCCTTAAAAATGACATCATATTGAGGTTTAGCAGATGACTTGGGGTTCTTAGAAAAAAAAGTATGTTAACTCAACTTAAACAACAATCACTTCCTTCATACACACTTTACACCAAATGAAGGCATGTCCTGCTGCCTAGCAACTAGAAGCATTGACATGACTGTGACAACCACTCCATTTACTGAGCCAGGAAGTCAGCAGGAGAGGAAAACACAGCAGCTGTCTTTGTGTGCGAGCAAGAGAGCCAACTGAGTGGCTGTAAGTGACAGTGCCAGCAGTGTGTGTGTGTGTGTCCCATGACTAGGATGAGCAGGTGCAGGTCCACAGTGGGTGTGCTCTGTTTGAGAGCCTGTTCAATCACAGAGTGGATGAGTCCTGCCTACAGCAGGGACATCATCTGATACGTCTACACTGACATTAAATCTGATGTGCGGCGGAGTTCTTTAGACACCTGACTGTGATTCCTGAAGAGTTTTTAGAGATGTGGAGGGAGGGGAGTATTTTTAAATCAGAACTCCATCTTGGATCCAATGCAGGATCAGTTCCAGTAGATGTTTGCAGTTTAAGTTAAGCACAAGTTAAGTTAAGCACAATGCTCCGTTACTCTGTATTCACTGCTGATTATCCTTAATGATGTGGTCAAGTAATCAAGGTAAGACAATATTAATGTGTGCTTGGGTGCTGCAGCGGACTTTATCACTCAGAAAACATGAAAATGATGAGTTGTTCTCTATGGTGTAAGAAAATGAACAGATTTTCAGTGACTGTTTTTGTAAGTGAGAATGAGCAGTTACAGTCAACTATGCAGCTCTGTGCATGTGTATGAGTGTGTGTGTGTGTGTGTGTGAGAGAGTGTGTATGGCTGCACACATATGAGCATGACACTTACTCAGTTTCAGATTCTTGAACTCAGGCAGATGAGAGGATGCACAGAGCTGATAGAAGATATGATAGTTCCTCTCCTCGTCCGCCTAGACAAAAACATGAAGACCATACACTGAAGTAAATACTGACATAGAAATTTAACTTATTTATACGCATAAATATTGGTCACAAACATATTTTGTCCTATTCACAAGCTTTGCCCTGTCTTCTTCCTACATACATTCATGCAGGGAAAATAAACTGCGTCTGCTTGTTTCGTTATGATGATACCAGCCTCACAACTACACAGTTTGACAGTTAAACATCTGGAAGCCCAACAGAAACAGTTGGTGATGTAGAGCCTTGCTCAGGGGCATGTTGCCAGATGTTTTTGAGTCAGATGAGAATGTTACATTTATTTTCCATCCTCATTTTTCTCCACATATACAAAGAATCAAACACAAGATGGCAACCTGTATTCCACTCATGATATGGGACCTGATTGATCACACTGGAAGGCCCCGATCAGACAGAACGCTCTTTAGCTGCCTGCGGCGGCTTTTTGTAGTAGTTTTCAAGAAGAGTGAAGCTTTTTGCTTGCTGCTTTTGCATTGCTGAGCGCCCCATGTTTCTCTGCTATATGCACCTTGTGTTTTTGCCAGAACACCCTGAACACGTCAAGCTGAAAAAACTTCAAATTAAGAGCAGAAGAAGTGATTCAGTGGTGCCAAATCACCTGTCTAACAAGCTGCTCTTATATTTAAAATTGTAGGCTTAAACAAAAACGGCAGTACAGTGAGCCTCTGTCTGATCGGGGGCTAAATGGATAAAAATAATAAAAACAATACAGTTCAAGTTATGCAATCACCTGTGTTGTGGAATTGAGATCAGCTCCAAAATTCCACAACAACCTGTGAGCTACGTTGGTGCAGCTACACCCAAACACACACACATAAATGGGCAGTACCTGGAGCCAAGCATGCGAAAAATGTGACGGGGAAAGTAATCATGTTTTTCCCGCTAACATCCTCATTCCCCAACAGCACTGTCTAGGACAACAATGTGTGAAAATGTGTGTGTAAAATATACTTGTTCTTTATCTAGACATCGCCCTGCTGGCTCCACCTGTGAGCAAACACACCCGCTGAGTATACAATAAAACTGTTTGACAGGGAAACTATGTAAACTTTATAGAACTTTTCTAAACAATATTCAAAAAGGGCTTTACAGAAAAGAAGCTAAAGGTTATGAAACAGACAAAAAAAAAGTACTGATTCAGCATCTCTAAAGAAAGATTTTATCGAGAAAAAAATGTTATTCAGGGAAGAATGTTTTTGAAAAGTCCAGACAAAGAGAGAGAAAGAGGTTTGAAGAGGAATGGAATGCTGCTGCTGTTAGCAGGTGTGACAGATGGATTGTTAAAGGATGGGTTCACTTTGTTTCCTCCTACTTGTCTTTGTGAAGAAGGAACTTATTGCCACATACTTCTTCTGCTCTAAAAAGGACACCAGGGTTAGACTGACAGTAAATGTGTGCTGGTTCAATTCTTTTTACTGATTACTGCTGAAGTGTGTGTGTGTGTGTGTGTGTGTGTGTGTGTGTGTGTGTGTGGCTGACTGCACTTACTCACATACTTGTGAAAACCTCAAGCATATAAAGAGCACTGAAATATTAGAAAGCGAGTTATTTTCTACTGTGTGGCCACTGCTGGGTTAGCATTGTTGTTGCTTAAATACTACATATAGAGGCTCAACACGTTACAACCACCTTTTAATAGAAAACAACTGCCTTTCAGTGAATAAAAGCAAAAATATGAAAAGTCTACTTCTCTTCTAGTGACAACAGTAAATCACAAAAACAAAGCAGCAAGAGTTAAGTCAGATTATGTTAAACGTTGGTTAACAGTATGTGTCAGCTTTAATCTGAAGGAAGAATCTGATAATCTAGGTGACTTTTCAAGGCAATTAAAAGTTAATTCAATAACTTTCTAACTTTCTAAAAACAATTAACAAGGAAGAATTTTAGACAGGATGAAGAATGGACACAGACTGTGTTTTTAGATTCAGCAGAAAGATGGACTGTTGAATCCACAAAAGACTGACACACATATAAAAAATTGAATTCTGCTGTAATTTAAAGCTATTTTTGTTGTCATGTTTGAAAGCCAGCTAGATAATTGACCCAGGTGAATAAGATCCCAGTGTTTTGTTGTAATGTAAATCTGGCAGGTATCTGTATCTTAAAGATTTTGGCTGCAATACAACCATTGTCATGCCAGCCAACAAAGTCCTGAACACGTTGCATTATGGGTGTAGTACACACTGTAAATACATAACTGCTGACAAGCCTTGAGGACTTCCATACTAATAACACCTCAAATGTCAGAGAGCGAATCACATTAGACAGTGACACATCAGAGATCGACAGACCCTTCAGCAAATTGTGTTTCATCTGAGACCCTGCAAGAAGCCAGAGTGTGAGGTCAGATAAAGAACAGACTGTTTTCACCAACAACATGTTCAGGAACAGGCTGAAGGTCACTTCAGCAGGAAGCAAATGAGCTATCAAGAAACCCAGGTAATCTGGCTGAAGGATACAACAATGCCACTGTCGGAATAAAATAAAGGTCAGAATAAAAATGTATGATTGTATTGTAATTGTATAATGAACTCTGTGCATGTTATCTGTGAGGCAGACTGGGATAAGTTAAAAAAAAAGAATGTAAGTCAAAGAAATACCCACAACTACAACAAACTTTAATGTGGGGTCGTGCGCTCACCTGAAACACCACTCGAGATTTTTCCAGCAGATATGTTCTCATGTTGGCGCCAATGATACGAAAACGGGTGTCAAAGCCGATCTCGATGTATTTCCCAAAGCGACTGCTGTTGTCGTTTCGGGTGGTCTTTGCATTTCCAATGGCCTGGAGGGAAACCATAGCGGCAAAAACAATTAATATGTTATGAGGATAGTGTTCAACTTTTGACAGGACAGGTGGTGAATTACTGTTTACTAACCATTTGCAAACTGCATACAAAGGGAATGAATTCTGTATTTATTTATTCATTTGTGGTCGGTCCACTCATGACAAAGCACTAGTATGTTTTTCTTTTTTGGCATTTTTTTCCTTTATTGGACAGCTGACAGTAGAGAGGCAGACATGGAACCAGGGGAGAAAGAGGGATTTCCTGGACTCAAAGCGAGGATGTTGAAGGCATGCGGTACATGTACCTTAACCATTAAACTACTGTGGAGCCCCAAAAGCACTAATATGTTTTAATGGACCTCTGTTCTTCTACACACAAGAGTTGGATCAATACATGTTGATGGACATTTCCTGCTGAGCTACAGTACGTCTGTAAACCAATCATCTGTGGTCAGCAGCCTTAGTTCAATATACAGGATTGATCAATGACCCTGCTGAACTGAAGTAGACGAGTGGGGCTGCATACAAACAGACACACACGCATCCCATCCCAGACGTTCAACCTGCCAGCTTGAGAAGAGTTAAACAGTGTGTGAGCTTGCTGAGTTAAGGCCAAACACACAGTTTTTCACTGCAAACAAGGCGTCTTTCAGCAGAGCAGGTATTCCAATCTCTGCCTACTTCAGCCAAATGCATATAAACACACACACACACACACACACACACACACACACACACACAAATGCTCTCTCTATCTCTCACATGCACATGTTCACACACACATACAGGTTTTGTAATATTGAAAAGGCTGATGCAACCATCGACTCTGTGTTTAGGCTTAGAGGCTGAAATGACATCACTGCAACAAAATAAAGCTTTCTATTCATCTTGTCAGCTTGTCTCTGATTGGCTCGAGCAGGGTGAAAGTGGTGGCGGGGAGGAGAGTGATGTTAGCGGAGCAGTTCGATGGGGTGGGGGATGGCAGAAGGTTGAGAGGAGGGGAGGGGGTAGTGGCATATGGGCACAGGAGCGCTCTCCATCCCCTCCTCCTGTCCCTATGACTCTACAGGAAGAAATACACAAACACACACACAGACACACTTAAGACCTGTGTTATCACAGCAGAGAGCAGCCTGAGGCCAGGAAGGCGCAGTGTGGTGGAGAAACTGAAGGGAAGGGGGTAAGTAAATGCCAGAGAGGAGAGGAGAGGAGAGGAGAGGAGAGGAGAGGAGAGGAGAGGAGAGGAGAGGAGAGGAGAGGAGAGGAGAGGAGAGGAGGACAAACAATAAGACTTTCAGCCCATATCATTCACAAATATAGGTGAATATTGAGTAATTGTGCTAAAGAAACAGCCATACCTATATACACACTGCCTTGAGAAATACTTTCACAACACAACATTTCCTGTAAATGGTTTTAACTGCAATTTCAAGCATTTTAAGTTGTGCAAAATGATGTCAGTAGAAAAACAAGTCAGAAGATCTTCACGGTCGTTCTGGACCTACTGAGCTGTGAAAAAAACAGACTAAAAATAAATGATGATGAAGCAAACACTGAGTAACAGTGTGAAAATGAATGCAATCCTAACTCCAAACCATCCAGTCCTCACCTCCATGATGGGGTTGGAAGCCAAGACCTTCTCCTCTACGTTGGCCTCGCTGGCGGAGCCGCTGACTGTAGCAAAGTATCTCATGGCGTATTTGGCTGACAC
This sequence comes from Euthynnus affinis, assembly GCA_029490765.1. Lineage (NCBI taxonomy): Eukaryota > Metazoa > Chordata > Actinopteri > Scombriformes > Scombridae > Euthynnus > Euthynnus affinis. Next base: position 18,441,284 of record CM055839.1, read on the forward strand.
AGTCTTTCCTGCTCCGGATTCCCCACTAACAATGATTGACTGGTTCCTCTCATCCCTGATAGATTGAAAAAAAAAAGATATAAGACTGTATATATCAGACAGACAATAGATAAAAGATAAAGGCCTTAAGAAAAACTGCTATCAATCAAGTGAAGTAACTATTGGCTCTGCACATTTCAGGTGGGTGTTTTTTTCATCTTGCTTCAGTCAATAATGTGTGAAATCAAGCAAAGGTTAAGGATAATTGCTATGTGCAGCAGCCTTGTACAGTTTAATAGGCGGAGTGTGACACAAACAATACCAGGGTTATGCCTTGGGCAGACAGAAAGTGATGCTATCATCTACAAGCTTTCAATTGCTACAGGCAGAGCAGGTGTAACACACCTTATAACCCTCTTGTTCCTCTGTGTGCTTTAATATCTCGGGAGAGCGCTCTCCTCTAAGCTCAAGGACTGAGACAAAATCCTCAGGCAACACAGCGTTCTCTGTGCCACCTTTCTTCCAGAGCTGATGGTAGAGAGACTGACGCTGATGTATTTTTTTTTTCTATTGAAATTGGCATTTGTCCACACACAAAGCTCCAATTGCTTCTCTTACTGTCTCAGGGTATTTCTTTGAATAACCTCTTTCATGATGTCTTTCATTTTTTTCCCTCTGTGCCCTCAGCTTTTTAGATGATTTTTTCCTTGTCTCTCCATGGACCACACTATCTACCATGATCAGTCTGACCAAAAATGTTAAATTGATTCATCGGTCTTCAAAAATTAATTTAGAAATTAAACACTTAATTATTACCAAAACTGTACAAATTAGACCTGCAATGATTCTCTTAACCAATTAATTGAGTGACAGAAAATGAGTCGTCAACTACTTTAATAGATTCATACTTTTTTAAGAGTCAAAAAGTCAAATTTCTTTGCTAAGAGCCTCTCAAATGAATAGAATACTAATTAATATTTTCTGGTTTCTTTGGTTATCTGTGACTCACACACAGAGTACAACTTTATGCCAACAGTGCTACACGGTCACTGCTGACTGCTGCCAGCTTCAAATCCTGTGGAGGTAAAGCAGAGATGATCTGATTGCCAATTAAAGTTGACACACAGTAGTTGGTATATATGTACTGTATGTTAGCATGTGGATGACATAAATTCCCAGGGGGGAGTCTACAGTTTGGCTCCGGCAGAGAAACTTGGTGTGTGTGTGTGAGTGATTAAAAGAGAGAGTGAGATGGTGAGACCACCACGAGGCTATTTCTGTCTCAGCTTTGACCTACAAACCCAGAAGAGAGAGGGAGGGCTGAGCAACAAGGAGACTAGAACCAAGGCTACTCAGGTAACACAAACCTGGCCATCTGTTTGTAAGCCTCCTCTGCCACAGCAAAGATATGAGGGTCCATGTCTCCCATGTTCTGACCGCTGTAGGCATTGATGATGTCTGAACCGTAGATCGGCAGCGTCTCATACGGGTTGATGGCCACCAAAACGATTCCTAAGACACAAGAGCACAGAGGGAAGATATGAGCTGACCTGCGGTTGAGATGGACTGTAACTGAGAATCATGACGCCATACTTCTTAAAAGAATTGACAATATGCAGCACATGCTGCATATTGTTTATTATATCTTTTTTTAACGCTTTTAAGGTTCACACAGATTTATCCTGCAGGTTCGGGGATCTAACCGGCTACTTTCCAGTCATGAGTAAAAACCTGGCAGGGATTTTGTGTGACTCTGAAAAGCTGAATTTCATTAAGTGAAACAGACTGCTTGATGTTTTCCTAATTTTATATTCAGAGAAAATACAAAAGTTTAAAATACAGCAGTGAGGGGTGGTGAGGGGCCTCTAAGCACAATGTAACCATTTGACTACGGAAAAAGAAATATAACACATTTCATAGTTTGTATTTATGGTCTTGACTGAAGATCAACTGCAAACAATAACATACTATACAATGGAAGTGAGTATGTGTCTCAGCTTACAAAGGGCAAGTTTTTTATCAATGAAAGCAGTCGATAAGAATTGCAAACTGCATTTAAACTGTTGAATGAGACAACAAACAATGATCGACTTATAGCATAAATGCAATGATTGTTATTGAAGGTCACAGACGTCAATGGAGTGCTAAAGTATTAAACTATAAAACACTGTAACTGATTAGTACGCCATAACAGTTATGTAAAAACGATGAATAGGTTTTCAGTGACTGGATTATAAATGCATTGGGACCCTATGAGAATCTCATCTGATATAATATAGTGGTTCATTTGAATATTCACCAGAATTTAACCAGACGTTCACCTCTTCACTCATTGCTGTTCACTACCTTCAATATCTTACTGCTCATTTGTCAGTTGGAAGTCAGAATACATAGCAAAGCACCAACAACGTACAGTAGGGTGTAATGTTCAGAGCGTCTTCCTACCACAATAAGTGTAGATGAGCTTTGAGTCGATGAAGCGGACTTTGAGGTTGTGCAGCACGGCCGGCTCGTGGAGGTAGCTGAGCGCTGTGAGGTCATTCTCGCCCACCAGGATGTCGGGGTTTCGCAGGTAAGGCAGGTTCTTCGTCTTGGGGTCCAACTTGTGATCAATGTTCTGAGGAGGAGCAGAACAACAGAGCGACACAAGACTGAAGATAGTTAGTGTCCCATGTCTTAAAATGTAAGAACTCAGATGAAAACAAACTCATTTTCAGGGCAGAGATTAAACCCTGCAACATAAAATAAACGAATGGAAATATAATATAATTTCAGACTTCTGATTTCTCCAGGCGTCGTTCACACACTACACTTAAGGCTTGTCAACAGCAGCTGCACTGCCTGAATCTAACCCAAAGATTCAATTTTTATTCTCACTCGCATTCACTTATCCAGCCGTCCTTGATCTTATTTACACCACAGATCCTTTGTTCATTGCCAGCAGATGGATGAACGACTGAGATAGAACTCAAACATCTATCTTCCCTACCTCTCCTGCGACAGTTCATGTAGTTAAAAAGTAAACATGTACTGTTGTGTTTAAGATTTTAATCGACAGATGGATCTGGATCAGCGTCAAAACAAACACAGTAATAGACATTGTGCAAAAGCTCAACTGTCAACTTGCAAAAATGTTTTATTTTGCAGAGCAAAGAAACTTATTTAGGAGGGGTTTGCTCTCTACTCAGAGTTTTGGCTGGTTTGAAAGCTGTTACTGTTGTGGCGCTGTGAAGCCCAACGGGACATGGTATGTGATACCTGGCTAAACAAACGGTGACTCCTTTAAAAATCCTTCACCTGGTGTGATTGGGCACCAATTCTTCACCAAGTCTTTTTTCTCATGTCATAAATGCTCACATAATTTAATTGAAAACCACTGACAAGTTTTTTGAGACAAATTCATTTCACATGAGTGCTTGTTACTGATAGCTGGGTGTAAGAGCTGTGAGCTGTTTGTATTCTAAGCTGAGGAATTAGATTTACTGCTATACATTTAAATTGCTCCTTGTAGAATCTTTGAAAGCTGGTCTCATTTGTTGAGAGTGCTAATGGTAAAACCAATATCCGCTAATGAGATGCAGCACTTTGAAGTGTCTTTGAGGCGGGGAGGGAAAGAGAGAGCAACACAAAGAGCTGGAGGGAGAAGAATATAAAGAGGAAGAAAAAAAGACTGAAGCTCAGGAAAAGGTGCTTTCCTCCCCCATCCAACCGTCCCGCTTCATCCTGCTCACCGTTCCATCCTCCAGCATGAGCTGCAGAGACGCGTCACCATTTTTGTAGTCCTTGATCAGCTCAGCAGACTTCCACACCTCCTCGACATCGGGGATCCACACCCGAGCACACTGAGGGACAGAAGAAGAAAAATAAAAGTGAGATAAACAGCGCTTGAGCAATACTAATTATTCCCAAGAGACATTTTACATTTCCATCCAAAATTCATCTTTCTCAAGATTTTAATGCCCTTTGGAGTTCAGTGTACATGTTGACAGCACCAGGGTCATAATGATAAATCATACCTTTCTAAATCACCAAATTGGATTTTCTAAATTTACATGAACCAGCCTGAAGTGTCCTGGTGTGATAAACACATCATGTTTTTCAAGTAGGCTGGAGTAAACATTTTTATATTTGGAAGTACAATTTGATTCTGACTGATTTGAAGTTTAAGCTGCCTCAGTTTAAACTTTCATTAAAAAGAAGGATGACAGGACAATATGACCTCAGAGAAAACACAAGGATCTGTGTTTTCAGTCATGAGCACATGGTGCATAACGATCAGTAATTTCAAAGTTGTGGGAACAAACGGCTCAATAAATACAAGCTCAGAACGCTCAGAACGGTTGTGGATGTTGGGTGGGCATAACTTGAAATTAACACACACACACACATACACATACACACACACACTAGGTTCACTATAAAACAGTTTCAGGCCTCATGGACTTGTGACTGGAGGGAATCAGCTGATCACAGACATGTGGAAAAACAGTGATGAACATTGCCGGTCACATGGCTGAGGAATCCAGCTCGCATACGTAGATGCATACGTGTACACACGCACATGGAGGCCTTACTTACTTCTGATGGTACAGGAGCTCACTGGCTGACTTTGCAGTGACTGAAAGAACCACACCATGACCTTAAAAACCCAGACGGATGAGGCCTGCAGAGTGTGTGCAGCCTGTTTGAGTGCAGCTCAAGTCAACAATCCGACAACTACCGCGTTTTTCTTATATTTGACATTACAAGTGGAAAGAAAATATATTTAATATAATTAGTTAGTATATTATAGTTACAAGTTGAAAGAGGTTTAAATAGAACAAATTGTAGCAGATTTTGTATGCAAGAATTTCAAGAATCTGATTTTGTTTGTGTTCGTTTGGTGCAGAACCTACTTTTGAACTTGAAAACTTACTATAGAAAGACTACATTCAAAGTGAGAGCAAACATAAAATACTGACATTGTAAATATTGCTTAAATGACATGAAGCATTATAGGACATACTAAATCTACACACACAAACAAATCACTACAGGATTTAGCCTCACTAAAACGTTTTCGTGTTATAATCCAACACAAGAGAGGATTTTCCTTTTGCCGAGTCTCATTTATTTCAAATACTATTGAATAATAAACAAATACAGCAGCAAACTAGTGCAGAAATATTAAAATAAAACTTTCTTGATGAGGACTTGAGCAACCGAAGCACATGATGATGAGCACAGTGTCTTTCTGGAAGCCTGACAACGATTTCATGGCTGCTTTTGGCTTCATTGCATAAACTGCTGATGACAATTTCACAGAATCAGGAGAAAAAGAGGTCATTGTAGAAGGGCACAACGAGAGATAAACTTTTTTTCCCCATTTGGTCTGCTGCTTCACTACCGATCATCTGAATCATGACATCATGGTCACAGGAACCCTCGCCCTCCCTCCGCCTTGCTGTCTGTCTTATTAAGAGGAGAAGTGGTGTGAAATGGCAGCTCAAACCTCTCAACGACTGCAGAACACAGATAGTTTTAAGTCTTGTTTTCACATAGATAGCCAAATGTTACTGTAAAGATATTGGATTTATTTGTCATTTGTGATTATAGAGACTTACTGAATGTGTTCAAAAGGAAATGTTTGTCTTCAAAAGCTCCACCTCCACCAAGTCCCCAGTTTGTCCTGATTTTTTTCCCCCCTGTCTCTAATCCTTTTCTCTCTCCACCCCTGCATGGACACCAGACAGTGTAATCAGTGTGGTTTGTGCAGTGTGGTTTAAGGTTTGCCACTGAGTGACAGTTAAGATAAAAACATATAATGCACGTAAGTTTGGGGACAGAATGAACATCCAAAATCTGAAAAAAGAGAGAAATAAATGAAATAATAAGGCACTTATTGGGAGTGTGTGTATGTGCGTGTGTATGTGTGTTGAGTTACTGATCAAACAGCAGTCACAAAGGCAGCTAAAAAAAGGGGGGAGACCCTCGTAAAACAACCAGCATGATCAAACCACAGGTCACAACATTGCATCTGTTCTACACAAACGCTCTATAACAGCTACGATGTCTATAAAGGTCACACAGCTCCCGTCTCTCTCCCCTAGTAGACGTGTTGTTTTTCCTAATGAAGGGTTGAGTGAAAACAACCAAATTAAAATTTCTAAGCTGATATAATTTCTGTAATAAACAGTTTCTGTTGCCAATAAACAATGGGAGCGGTAAACGGCAACAGTAACACCTACAGGCATATTAACCTTGACATGTGAATGGCACAGTTGGCTTGCTGCGTAGTTACATTACCTGCTGTGAACTGTGTAAAACATCTGCCTGCAAACACTGACAGATCCTGTAGCTGCTGTAGCTATTTACATATTCTGCACAATATTCACTTGCTTATGGATGATTTTTTTTACATTTAGAATCCCATTTGGTTGTTTTAAAAGGATGGGTTCACTTTTTTTGTCTCAAAACAACAGTCAGGTGTCCATATGAAGAGTGAAAGAGGTTTTCTTCTCTGTAATCATTCTACTTGTTCATAATGGCTATTAAAAGATCCTTCAAATATGCTTTCAATATAAGTGATGGGGGCCAAAATCCACAGCGTGTCCACACAGTCATTTTGTGCAAAAATGCATATCAAGTGGATATCTGACACATTTGCAGTCTTTTCAGCAACACAGCACAGTGTTTCCCTGTTGAGCTGTTCTGGAAATAAAGTAACAAAAGAGGAAAATTTTGTGCTACAAAGACTAACATTAAAATATATTGATTTGACTTATTTAGCTTTTAACTTCGACTTTGATTTTGCACAAAAGGAAGACTATGGATTTTGGCATCCATCACTTATAATATAAGTGCATTATGAAAGGATCTTCTAACGGCCAGTAAGAACATGAGGAATGAAAAGAAAGACTAGAAATTGTGAACCCATCCTTTAACCTGTTTTTAAACAAGCAGCAGTCTGTCTGTCACTCATGTTGTGTAGCTAATCATTGTTCAAAGCCACAAAACATCATTTCAAATCCATCCCAAGATCCCAAAGATCTCTCAGACAGAATATGTCACTTTGATACTTGGGATTTGTGTATAAAATCAGAGCTGAAATGTTGATCTACAGAAAATTAATGAGCAACTATTTTGTTATTATTTATTCAAACAAAAATATATAATATATAATATATATATATATATATATATATATATATATATATATATATATATATATATATATATATATATATATATATAATATATATATATATATATATATATATATATATATATATATATATATATATATATATATATATATATAATATTCCCTCGTTCCAGCTTCTCAACTGTGAGGATGTGCTACATTTCATGGTTTTATATCATTGTTAATTGAATATCTTTGGGTTCTAGGTAGGTGTGAAGGGTATTATTCAGCATTTTCTGACATTTTGGTAGTTGCAGCCTTTTACGAAATGATTCACAACCCATCATAAAAAAACATGGATCTCGGATTTGAATATTTGACTTAGCATCAAAATATGACTAAGCCTCAATAAAGAGCTCTACAAGATGAAGCAGAATATACCGACACTGTCAGGCAGTGCGGAATAAGATGAGTTCAACAATGTTAAAGCTGCTTTAGGGGGAAAATGAAATGTTAAGAGGTTAAACTGACAGTCATAGGCAGACTCTGTACCTGCCTCTCTACCCCTACTTCACCATTTTGTTAGTCGTTTCACCTTTTTGGTCCCCACAGGAGACCGTCCCAGCAGCCAGCCTCCTAGCAACGGGGAGAGGGAGGAGAGGAGGAGGACGGGAGCTATAAATAGCTACAGCGGGTTTTGAGCAGCATCACACCTCACAGAGGCATCACTGTGCTACCAAGCACACTTCCTGATCCTGATAATCATCCTCACACACACACACACACACACACCTGTTTCACACTTTAGTAGGTGTCAAGCACAATTATCTTGAATTAGTTAACGCAGAAATATGCTACCAATCAGCACATTATAAAACACACACACACCGACATACACACCTTTAGTACAAGACAGGCAGCGATACAATACAGCTGCAGAGAGAATGAATTATATTTATAGACCAGTGAAGTCCCCCTGGGTTCAGAAAATAGAGGAGAGATGAAGGTTGAAACTCAACCACAAGCTGGAGAAACAAAGCGACTGAAAGCTAGAGAGAAAAATGTGATGAGTCAGAGCGTAGCCACTCTGTCCGCCTTGCAGAGGGATGGATTGGTCAAGCTGGTGTATTTTGGCGAGACAGATAAAGACGAGAGGGGTGACGAAAGAGGAGCAAAGACGTCAGAGGAACATCTGTGATGTCAGAAATCACATGACTAAAGTGACTCTGCATTGAGCTCAGCCGACATACGCTGCATGCAGAAGTGAAAACACACTCACACAGTCTCACAAATATTCTGTATATTTTTCCTTCTATGAACCCAGGCAGTCAACGAGAAACTACGTTTTATTTCTTGGTTTTTAATTTCCTGTCTCCCCCCCTCCACCCCGTTTACCTCAGGGCACTGGGTGTGGTCACACTGATGCAAAAAACTAGAAACTACCAGCTGTTTTATGTTCAATCGGTCTGTATTACAACACAGAGAGCGCACACAGACAATGCAACACCTTCCTCAACTTCCATCTACATCCAGCTGGTAATGGATGCTCCTATTTTAAAAGAATGGTGACATATTCAATGTATTCAGTGAGATTCCACCTCAAGCATGTATGTAATTGCTTTCCTGCCACTCCAAGAAAAGGCAGCGAAAAACCAGTTGAGTGATTTCTAAAACTAGATTAATGTTGAATGAATGTAGGGCTAGAAGAGATTTATGTAAAACGTCTGGCATCTCCTAAACATTTTTAAATTCAACCAATATTTTAATGGCAGGCTTCGTTTCACACTGAAGCTGCTGACATGCTATACTAATAACTGTGTTGCCTACAGTTGTTATTATGAAAGGTTTAAAATTAATTCCCAACAGCAGTATGATAAGAGTAGCAGTATTCAGTTTATAAAAGATCCCAGCTAGTGTACCATTTATCAAAGAAGTGGCCATTGGTACGAATTCCTCCATGTCAATAGTCTGTTTATTGTTGGTATGGATTATTGTGCATGCGCATTGGTATTGATCGTGTAAGATCACATGATCAATTTCAAATAGTTTCAAAATGTGGGAACATTTTTGCTTGCAGGTAATACAGCAATCCTTCTCGTGGTTTGGGTTAAAATGTTTAGTTTTAGGTATGATAACCGCTTGCGGTAAAACACAGTAAAAATGTCCCGTTTAATGGCACTAAAATGCCCGACACTACAGTAAAAATTGTTCTGTTAGTGGTCTACAAGAGATCTGACCATAAATTATGGAAACCCATTCAATACCAATAAAACAAACTACTATTGGCATGGAAAGCCATTAGAAAGCCAACAGCTTGTGGACTGTTCATAGTTCATAATTCATAGATTAAGACTGTTAGGATTGGGTATTATAATTTTATTGATTCCGATTCTGCTTATCGATTACCAGTTTCAATTCTAATAGGGTAAAATGTTTACATAAAATACCAACAGCATACAGTGCAGGAATGCAGTGCATGTATACACAGTGTAACGAGGCTAGGTGTCCCTGGCTCTACTGGAGTGTTGCATTATGGGTTGTTTGTAGCCTTAATGTTGCTAGGCTAGTGAGTGTCTTAAAGTCTGTTTGTAGTGAGTATGTTACAGTCAGTTAGCACTTAAAGTGTTTTGTTAGTCCAGTTTAGCCTGCTGGAGTTTCTGAAGGCTCGTGGAACGTGTTTTTCTGCCATGAAGGAAATAAATTCATGATTAATGGAAACAAGTCCAAAGCCTCTTCCGACATCTCTACTACAGAAACAGAATATGTCAAACTGCCAAATACCACTGTCACAGATCATAAGGAACTCAAAAAGACAAACAACCAGTCTTATAAATGCTAACTGCTGGAGAAAATATTGTTTTACTGCTTCCAAGAGCCTGGCAGGAGTGTGTGTGAGTATGTAACTATACTATGATGTAAGTTATACTCAAACTCATGCGATTTTGCTGTTGGAAAAGGGGGTCATCTTATAATCAGGATCACCTTATATTTGTAGTATTGTTTATATTCGTACCTCAAGCCTGAGTACGTTACGCCATCGAGAGCTTCTGTGACTAAATGCATTGAGAAATATTTTGTGGAGAGGAAGGATGAGCTAAAAGTCAAGCTAACGTTAGCTCTGACCACCAACTACTGGACAATCGAAAGCTACATCACGACTTTTCTTAAAAATTAACTGGGTAATTATGGGTTGATGGGTGTCAGTCTGTTGAAAGCAAAATTAACGGAAACCTACATCCCTGGTCAGAATGAGTCTTTTTTTCCAGTAACATGTCGGTCTCTGAGTCTGCCTCTTACCAACTTTCTTGAAACTCTGGCTTAGCCTCCTCACATACACCTTTAATAAAAAAAATAGAAACAGATAGCAAAGAGACTAGTTCAGATGAGAAAAAAGGAAGTTTCAAATAACAATCTCTACATTTAGCCTACACCTTCCCTCAGCAGCTTAGTGAACAACAGGGAAAAGCTGCTCTTGAAGGTACAAGGCTGGGTTGATGCTAATCCAGGTTTAACTGAGACAAAGGATCAGGAGCTGATTAGGCTATCTCAGGGTTTAACACCAGCTAATCTTATTGCAGTCAACTACACCGTGATTTCATTACAATCGCTTACTGTATTGCTACAGGACTGCAAAAATTCCTACTTGACCAATTTTTGTCCTGTAACACAACAACATGGATGCAGAACGATGTCAGCATATAAAAGAAGACATTTAAGAATCAATAGGTACAAATCTGTTTAGATTAATAAAGATACAAGGCTAGACCCGTTCTATCTAAAATTGTGCTTCACAACACAAAGTATAACTTCTCAAAGATGGCTGTAATCCCCAAAAATTAAGAAGTCAGCAAATTTTTGCAGATGCTCTGGGAATCAGTCTCAGCTGTAAATCTCAGCCCCATTAAGCTTGATTCTCCTGCAGCACACATTAGTGTCAGATCATTGCTGCTGCTGAAGGGCGCAGAAGGACTGAGGTTTGCAGGTCACACAGATCAGGACATTGTGAGGTGTGTGTGTGTGTGTACAGTATATGTGCATATGTATGTCTGTGTGTAAGTGTGTGTGTATGTGTGTGTATTGGGGGTGTAGGTCTGCAGCCGCAGGGCGGGGCATCCATCAGAAGAAGTGTTTACAAATCTGCACAAAGTCAACAGCAGATTAGAGAGACTTGACCTGCTAATACTGAGCTCTGAGCTTTCACTCTTTCTCCTACTGGCCTGCTGTGACTCCTCTGAACCCTCCCAGAGTTTGCTCCTGCTTATCGGACATCTGTGCTTTCAATGAACACTTCTCAGACCACTTCAACTTTAGTTATGTATTGTATATTATCTGTAGATGATGTAAGGAAAATGACTGGCCCACTTATTGCACCTACACACCATTAAAACAAGCAAAACAACTTGCTTTAAGGTGGTAGGGTAGACTGAATGTTACAAAAGGTCACCCCATGTCTTCCCTACAAGACTCTGTATATGTATGTGAGGGATGAATTGGAGAACACAAGATAGTAATCCAGTCAGAGCAGTCAAACATATTGCTGAGTCAAATGTTACAACTACAAAACACAAACAAACAAAACAAAAACAAAAAAAACAGTATTTTTTTTTCAGCAAAAGTTTGAAAAAGTCAAAAAGTTTTCATCAGTGGAATTGGAAACAAAAATCTTTACATTTTACAATACAGACCAGGAGAAAAAAGAACACTATCTAGACAGCTGCAGAGGTATGTGAAAAGTGTTTTGCTCAGTAAAGCCGTCAATGGAGTCCCAGACTGCAGAAGCCTCGTCACATGATGCCACTCATGTGAGAATCTGCTGTTTTTCTGCTCAGCTGGACAGACGCAGCATGACACCGAGATTTGGAGACCTCAGCGGCCAGTGGAGGAGCTTGGTAGGAAGGAAGGAGCTTTGCTATTCTCAATACACCCAAACTATGGTGATCCCAAACCAGACTGTTGGCACAACTAGCCTGCAAAATGCCAATACGCAGTGATACGCCAAAGAGTCTCTTACTAAGAAGCTGTAATGCTGCCGAGTATCTAATCACATTAGTTCAGTCAGTGCTGACTCTGGGGAAGTACTTCTGTACGTTATGGCGGGTTAGGAGAATGGGATTTCAGCACACCGGTCATCTTTGTGTTATGTTTATACCACACAATGTCTATTTGTATCAATAAAGAAAAAGATCTCAGTGGAATACTGCAACCATTAAAACTGACAATAGACAACATTAATCTAACCTCTAGCTCTTCAGACACCATTTTCCTGCTTTTTAATTCATTTTCTTTCCATTGCTGTTCCTCAAGCACAGCAACAAACAGATCCTAGCAAAAAAAGATTTATACCACCTGTAAGTCTATCACTCAGTAGGAAAACATATTGTTTCTCCATTCTAGCCAAACAAGGTGTAACCCTCTGTGAATGAGACATACAGCTGCATATCTTCAAAAACTAGGACATGGATGAATCCGAAACTACTTTAGGCTTCCTGTGATTCAATTTTGACAACCTGAAACAAAGATTTTGTTGTTATTCAGATGACAAAACTTTTGTCAGGCTAAAACCAGATTTGTTGCTAAACAGCAGTTATTACTGGCCTGTGGATTTTCAGTGACACAGTGATTTCTTCAACAGAGACGAATCCAGGAGAAGGGTGTGTCAGGACTGGGGCTCCATGTTCCCCATTAAAAAGACAACGAATCAAATCAAAACCAGAATTTAAAAGATCACTCATCAAAGAACCACATATAAGCTAAAAAAAAAAAAAAAAAAAAAAGAGAGTAGCTTCTCCTTCAACAAATCAGATTGTTTAATTTGATTCAAAGTCTATATTATGTAACAATTTCAAGACTTTTTCCAATCTACTTAATCAATGAAGGAGGGTTGAGGTGAAAATCAAAAGCATAGCTCACTCTGCTGAAATGAAAATGAAAACTTACTTGGACAAACATATACTCCAACTCCCGGTTCATCTTGTCTCCTGAGCGAGTCTCTAGCTCATGCTGTGAGTCTGATGGTTTTCTGGATGCCTCCAGCCACACACATACACATACACACACACACTCGCCACAAGAGCAGACACTAACTGATCAAGCACTGAGCTCAAGAACTTGCTGTTGGATGAAACCTTCCCATTGTGTCTGCAGACACAAGCGGCGTTCACCGACGCTCCCCAAAGTTCCTCGCCCTGTGACAGATAACTGGCCGTCCCTGCCGTCCATCAAACATCCCGTCCTCCTTGCTCGATCACATGAGCACTGAGGCAGACAGACTCTCTTAGAAAGAAATTAGGACTTTCCCACAAACCACTGACATGGCTCCAAGTAACAGTTGTCTGACAGCAGCACTAAACCTGAGTCTTTTCTTCCTGTGCGCTGAAATGAAAGCGTCCGCTTGTTTTAGTGGAGTGTAATTTCTTCAAGTGCAAATATATGTTACAATTATAGTTTCTAAAATGAATGTTGTTAAAATCTGCATTGTGAAACTATGACATTTCATTTACTTTATGATACTTGTGAAAAAAAATACAAAACGTTGAAAAAGATTATACAAGCTAACTCCTCAAATAACACACAATAAATAATTGCTGTTACAACACTAGGATCTGTATTTAAGCCATAAACATGCAGCTGTCCTCTGTGCATCTGTGTTGCAATGACTACATGCCAGAGCATATACAACATGACTGCGCAATTACTTTAACCAGGTTATCTCAGTAATCTAATGCACATGCTCTCAATTAGAGCTGGGCAGAAAAAAAATAAACCACTGATGTTAGATAATATAAAATCCGCCACCTGATGCAGCTGAGACGACACCTACGGCACGCAAAAAGCATGACTGTTGTGTTCTGTGACATAATCCAAACATCTTTAATTCACGCGCTATAGTAAGCAAAGTACACAGATATAAAATTAAGTTATGTCTACTGAGAATGCTGTCTTTTGTTCTGCATATACAATAAACCACTGTCATAACATTATATGTATTATAAGCTGTTATTTACAAGTATTGTTGTAATATTGTTACACTTAAATATACTAAAAACTACAAAAATGTATTTAGAATTACAAAAAAGCACACACAGTGTTTCAGATTTTAAACTAGCCAACGTTTTCTCTAGACTGTCAAAAAGCTCAGACGATATTGTTTTTGTATTGTGGCTTTGTGTGATAAAATGACAATTCAGTTCTGGTAGAAAATGATTGCTGCGCAGCTCTGAATCTGTCAGACATGTTGTGCTTTTGGCTACAGACCAACCAGTGACGTCACAGCAGGTGTTTTCCTTTCAATCAGCTGTTCATGACATCAACACTCACCTTGCAGAAGCCTGGAAGAAGTTTGGTTTTCTGGCACAACGTCACCTTCTTCCAAGGTGAGTGGAGAAGAGAAATTTAGTCTGGAGAGGTTAAAAAAAAAAAGCTCCAGCAACACTTGTAGTTGACACTTGTAGATGAAGGCAACAAGCCAGAAGCAATACTACAAGTGTTACTGGAGTTTTAACCTCTTAACACTCACTGTGTGACATCGCTGTAGTATTAATGTGTATGAGTGAATGCTGCTTTGCTATTTTATAGATGTTATTCTCATCACTTAGACAGTAGCACCAATATCTCCATGTAGGAAAGATGACTGTCTCGCAGTACAATCACATAATTTAAATTTGAACATACTCAGATTGCCATCGTTGCAATTGGCAAGAAATTATGACTGTAATGCATCATCACTTAGCCTATGTATCTTATCTAGTGTCTCCTCTAGTTAATCTTCCTCTCTCCACTCTTATTGGGACAATAAAAACGCTTTATAAATACCAGCTGCTCAGGCCTCCAATAGTCTGCATCATCCTGTGTTTTCTTGTCCTGAAACTTATTTAACACACCAGATCAGAGGCCAACTACAGAGATCCTGAGCATAACGAGCGTAGTTCATTAGTGTCTCACTGTCAGCTCCTGCTGAGGACTGACAGCCAACCACAGGCTGACTTAATGCACTGATACAGACAAATCAAGACCGCCTGAACCATAATCAGAGGTAGATGACTCCTACACAGTCATGACATAAGAAGAGCAACCGTTTTGGTTTCGCTTTCAATTCTATTTATTCTTTAAAAAAAATCTATGTTGTGCTGCAAGACACCTCTTAAAATAAAGTATGTATATTTGAAAATCCAGGTTTGTGTGTGAAAGAGCCTTCCCAGCTCTGACTCATCTAATGGAGCCTCACTTCCCTTTCCATGAAGATAGCCTCTCCCTCTCTTCCATGTCTGCTTCTTGTTACACAGGCCTCCTTCACTCACTCTCATCATCTCTTACCCGTTTGGATCCTGGTTTGTGTATTTAATTGCAGGTACAATGCACAAAGGAAGATAGTCACAATTTATTTGCTCCCAGAGAACAGAACCACCACACTAAAGTCCTTCTAACCTATAAAATCTGCCTTCACCTCTGGTTCACCTCTCTTCCTGCTGCCAGCCAGGTTAAACACAACCAAACCTAGATAGGAGCAGAATCTGATGCATGTGTGTTTGTATGTGTATGTTAACCAAGCAGTTCCAACCCACTCAATAAGCTTCTATAAGGCTGACTCATATGCACAAAGGGCAGAGTGTTTTACACCCATGTGTTGGAAAAGTAAATCACAGAGAGGGGTTTGACATCAGAGGTTGACTTCTGAAACAGACTGTGCCATTCAAAGCCAGAAACTAACTTTGTGTTTCCCACACTGACACATAAATCCAAAAATTCACCTGCAATTAAGACCATTTAACAGCCATCAAGATTCTTATGGAGTAAACAGGCTCAGGGATCACATATAAAAGCTGTGTTTTCCTAAAGGAGAGTGAAAGCAAGCAGCATGCGTCTAGAATAGGGCTGCGACTAATGATTATTTTCCTTCTTGTTTAATCGTTTTGTCGACAAATTGTCAGAAAATAGTGAAAATCGCCTGGTACATTGACATCTTCAAATGTCTTGTTTTATGTCATGATCAGTCCAAAATCTAAAGGTATTCAGTTTACCATCCTGTATGACACAGAAAAGTTTGAAATCCTCAAATTGATGAAGCTGCAATTTTTTTGTATTTTTACTTAAAAAGTGACTAAAACAATTATTTGATTATCATAACAGTTGCCGATTCATTTTTTTGTCGATCAACTAATCGATTAATTGTTGCAGCTCTAGTCTTACATTAATAATACAACTGAGCCTGCATTTAGAAATCATTTTCTTAATTAACTGAATGATTGTTTGGTCTATATAATGTCAGAAAATAGTGACAATGCCCAACACCTAGAGCTCTAGGTGACATCTTGAAATTACTTTTTTTTTTGCTTAACTATCAGAGAAGAAAACCAACAAATACTCACATCTGAATCAGTGAACCAGTACATTTTTTGGGGATAATTCATGCTTTAAAAAAATTGAAATGTAAACAATTATGTGATAAATTGCTTCAACACTAAATGCAACACTCAATCAGTGCCTTTTTGTTTTTTCTTCTGCCCATAGAGGTCAGGGGTCAGGGTTGACTACAAATCAGCACCCTTGGAGCTAGCAGGAAATGAGACATTTCAGCAGAGTGACCATTTGCTGAGACGGGTGCTTGAATCTGTGTCATCTGCTTTAATTAAAAGGTGCAAGCACTTGTTTAAAACGTGTCTCCAGCTCTACACACAACACAGACTGGTGGCACAGCTGGAGAAGCTTCTGAGAGAACTGAAAGTGAGAGAGTGGTTCAAGTCTGGAAACACACTGCAGCACTGCTGTTCGGTACAGGTTTTTTAAAAATACACTGTAAAAACCAATTGTCTTCCTCATGCACACACAATCATGCATCCTCTCCGCCACAAACCTTATTCAAGCTGAACCTACCAGCTGTTAAAATGTGTGTGTGTGTGTGTGTGTGTGTGTGTGTGTGTGTGTGTGTGTGTGTGTGTGTGGAGGGGGGTGGGGATGGGTGACTCATCTCCTTACACACAAACACACACAACCACTTCCTTTATCTGTTTCACATTCGCAAACATACAAAAGCAGCAGGAGCAGCAACACGTATGACCTTGTGAGTCCTGTGAGTGTAACAGGCCTCCTCAGCTGCAGTGTCATTTTCCCTTCAGTGAGCATTTAGGGCTGCACAGCTACACTGAGGCTTCAGGGCCTCCACTTGCTCTAAACATCCTGGATGCTAAAAAGAGGAAGGATGCGGCGCTCATCGCAGCATCTCAGTGGTA
Source organism: Euthynnus affinis (assembly GCA_029490765.1). Lineage (NCBI taxonomy): Eukaryota > Metazoa > Chordata > Actinopteri > Scombriformes > Scombridae > Euthynnus > Euthynnus affinis. The sequence goes on from CM055839.1 coordinate 18,458,612, forward strand.
CCCAAACCTGCAAGAGCAGGACGCTCACATCCCAAAGAACAGCGTCACACGCCCGAGACACGCCAAAAAATATAAATAACACACTAACACAGGAGCATAAAGACGCCAAGGTTGGGCTGAAGCCAAATATTATGGTTTGAAAGCGTAAAACCGGAGCCTCCATGATGGCTGGCACCGCCTTTGCATCATCCCAGCCTCCCTAGCCTCCGGTGGGGGATGATGTGGAAAAAAATACGAAGGCCCTGGTAACATTAGAAGATGATATATTGTTTGGGTAAAACAAACGAGGTGACAAATGAGAAATATTGATGGATACAGCTGATTTTGCGTAGGGAAAAGGACGACTGTGTGGTAGGAAAAACAGGCGTCTCTCTGTCGCATCTGTTTTAACGCTGGCTTTCTGTCAGCTGCACCCATTTCAGCATCTATATTTAAACACACCTCACAGCCTGTCAGACCGGCGTGATTTATCAGCTTTATCAGAGACATTTTCATTCATTTAAAAGCAGCACTATCACCTCTTGCTAGCTAGACACCTTTTTTTTCCTTTTCTTTTTTTTTTTTACCCGTAGCGAAAATCAAACTGTCAAGCTTGCTCGTCCTTAAATTGTGAGCTGAACACTGAAAGCTCCGTCAATAACATTTATTAGTACGAGCAAAGAGCTGCGAAAACACACATTATACAGTTGTTTTACCTTTGTGTACAGCTCCGACGCTGCCATGACGGTCACTCGCTGTTTGTCCTTTCTTTCTCCAGTCTTGGTTGGGGGCTAAATGTCGGTCAGGTCTCCGCACTGCATGGGACTCATGTAGGGAGTGTATTTCAGAAGGTAGCGGAGAAATAGCTCCTTTGTTGCTGCAGGGAGGTGGGGGGACTCACGGGGAAGATGTGTCTCTTATCGCCATGATAACCTGCAAACTTTGCATTGTGGGTATGATGGATGAAATGATTCAGCCAAAAGGCGAGGTGCTGCTACTGCTCCTGCTCCGCCTGGGAAACTGCGCTACCCGGTGGCGAAGGAGTTTAATACACCTCCAATAAAACAACAACAAATCATGATTACAGTTTTTTTTTTCTTAAAGTCTCCCCCTCCACTCAAAAAAAAGTTTTTCTTGTTGTTTCTTACAGTTGGATGTTTGAGCTTCACTGTACAGAATGATGTATGTGAAGAGTTTGACACTTGAAGGCTGTTTTTACATTTATCTGCCGAAAGTGGAAAGTTTCTCTGAGCTCATTAAAAATCTGATTTTAAAGGGCAAGCCTACGAGCAGGATTTGTGACATCACAACTATTAGAAGCCAATCCTGGTCCAGTATTCAACTTACAAGAGTGTGATATGGAAACCTGAAGCCTCTAGTGCACAATGACTATGTTTACATGCACAAAATATTCTGTTTTTTGCCCCTTTTTTTAAATTAAAAAGACAATATTCCTATTAAACTGTTTATATGCTTATATTCCACTAATATTCCCGTTTACATGAAGAGGGTTTTCAGGGTTTCCTTCTGCTCCAGTGGGAACAAGAATCACAAGATCTTTGCAGGCAGTGAAGTAAACCAGTGAGGTGAAAAACATTAGTGATGAGTGATATGACTGATATTATATATATATATATATATATATATATATATAGTTACAGGCACATCCAGTATCTAAGTTGACCTATGATGTTTACTACACTGCTGAGTGTTTTTGGTGCATCACACGGTAAACAAACCCTTCCATCCCAGTCGCAGAGAAGGCACACTCTGTTTTTCCAGCCTGCCCTGGGCAGCTCTCCACTCTCCTCTCATTCCTCTCCTCTGTCTGCCTTCCTGTTCCATCATGTCATTTTGCCTGTGCAGGGGTAAACAGGCAAAAGACTATGTGTCACAAACTGTAGTAAAAAACCCAGTTGAGACACTCAATCTGAATGCTCCTGAAACCAGAATAATCATTGGCATATCCTACCTGTCTTAATCGTAAAATTATACTTTTGGAATGAGGACTAATTCAGACTGATGCTTTTTATATGACCTGGATCAAATTCAGAATATTGTTATACTGGGAATGTTAACAAAAGTAATATTAGTGTACATGTAATCTATCCACTTTACAGTGAAGGAGACATCTTCAGGAGTTATAAATATTTACATGTTCATAGACTGTAATATGAATGTAACATTAAAACATGGAGGGGATCTTTAAAAGATCAAAACAGGCTCAATAACAATTTGAGTTTGTAAAGTGATGCTCACACAAATAATTCTAAAGTTTGTATTTGTTAATCAGTTGTCAAATCAAACTTTGTAAACCTCTGAAAAAAATCTGCATGATAAATTCAAGTTTGTGAATGTGTAGAAAAGATTTGTATTTGTATAAAAAATGAAAATGTGACAATGAAATCTTAAATTAAGCATTTAACAATTTTTCACATCTTTCTTAAATCAAATGATCATTTAAACTTTTTTTATTTTAAATTTTATCCAAAGCTAATATGAAGCTTCAACTGTCCAAATAACTCTAATCAAGTAGACATTTCAACATTAGTCTCTCTAGTGCCAAAGTTCCTCTTTCTGTTACTATACTTATATACCACCCAGCAGCTCAACAGAGAAACACAAAGAAGGAATTTGATGCTAAAAAGACTGTAAATGTGGCAGAAATCCACTTAATATGACCTACTCAGACTGCTGATGCCTCATATAAGCTTCACATCAACTTTTAAATACATTTTTACATTAAATGACTGTGGACACACTGGATTTTGTCCTCCATCGTTTACATTGAAAGCACATTTATCCTCCACAAATAGAAAGGACATTAATTCTGTGTGATGTTTTCCCCTGCACCTGCTTTCCTTTAGCAATATTATATTGTATAATAATCAGTGGTGGTCCCCTCCAGGCCCCCAGACTCATGATTTTTTATTTAATTTAGGGAATGTTTTAATAAGCTCCATTAAATCACTATATGACATGTTTTTCTTTATTTAGTTTAATAGATCTGGGCAGTTTATCAAATATCTTTTTGTATTTAATTTGATTAATTGTGTATATTGCTTCCCTGATGTTGTTTTTAATAAAAATTAATTAATAAAACAAAATTTAAACAAAGTAAAAGGCAATAATCAATGATTCCTTTACAGGATTTGATGCAGTGAATTAAAAAGAGGGGGGATGAAATAGACTTTTTTATCATAAATTTATGTCTATGGCTCTTTAAAAGATCTAAACACTGTGAAGCTTATTGTGTTCATTTTTTTTGCTGAGACTCTAAGAGTGTTGTGTTGAATCAGAGGTCATTTGTTGTGCCAGAGTCCATAATACTTTCTTCTTTACAACTCATTACTGATGACTAACTAGTTTAGCTTATCTGAGAATTAACAGTTCAACATCTTGAATGAACTTTATAAGGTATTTTTGTTTGTGAAAGTTTGTCTTTGACCGACATGTTTTCAAAACAGGGGAAGAATTTCAACTTAAGGAGTCAGTGATATCTCTGTTTAATTAACAGGAGATCAATGTAAAGACATGTAATCATGTCTTTATCATACAGTTTATAGCGTTGTTCCCCACATTTATAGTTTATCACCATTTAAAAGTAAGCAATGTCACTACTGGCTGAATCTCTCTAATGGTTGTGATCAATTCAGATAATAAAGAGTGATTTCTTTATTGTATTTATAAGGCCTTGGAGCAGAAAAAAGGCAATGATGAAAGTAAACAGTACAAAATACACAGTTCCATATTTTGTCTAGTTCCTGTCCTGTTAATCCAGGATTTATCTCGTCACCCTGAGGGCTGGAACCACAGGTTTAAAATAAATACTTGGATGACGACAAAGACGATGCTGAACAGTTTTGCAGTCAGATGTATGCATTGATTCACCATTTAAAAGCAACTTTAACATTAAGCCACGACAACAAAGTCAATATGACACAACAATTTAAACATTTGTGCAAAACTATTTTATTTACAAAACAAAATGGCACAAATTGACAGCAGGGCAGCCATATACATGCACAGCTCAGACGGATGTAGTGCTAGCATAGATTTAAAACATTGCAGGTAAACTTCATCCAGTCAGTAAGGACCCTGGAAAAGCACTATACAGGGCCCAGGGCAATTTTTTTTTTCAAACATAAAACTACTTATGAGCAGAGGTTTTTCCTAAATCTGAACACAAGTCATAACACTCTTTGTTCCCAGTGCCAAGAGCTGCTCCCAGTACATTTTTTTAGCCCATACATTTATACTCACACAGCATATGGAGCACAAAGACTGGTCCCTACTGACAGGAATTTAGCTTTAAGGTCCCGTATACTCATCTACCCCTGTTATAGTAAAGGCGATGCTTCATTCATGACAACTTGGAATTAGAGACTTTGATCAGAGGAGAGGACTCTTGTCAACATTACAGTTCAGACTGAAACAGCAACAGCGTCTCTTCCTCTTTTTCTCGTCTGCTTTGGAGTTCAAACATTTTCTAGTTCCAAGCAGACTTGAATGAACCAACCTTTCTGCCACCCAGTGCTTTTTATGCCGCATCTGAGCTTTTCAGCATCTGTGTAAATGTTCAGTGCACCTTTAGTGAGTTATATATATATATATATATATATATATATATATATATATATATATATATATATATATATATATATATATATATATATATATATATATATATTAAAAAAAAGGAGCTCAGTGAGGGTTTGCCTTTGGGAGCTCTGGGTCACACATGCAGCTCTATATGACACTCTGACCTTCACCGCGTGGGCCTTTCATACGGCTTCCACCCCCAGGTTTCACAATCAAAGTGTTAACAAAACTGAGCTTGGCCTCTGGATTACTATATTCAGTCAATCACTCAAGCATATTGACAGCATAATTTAGAATAAGGACATACAGTGAATGATACAAATCTGATGTAAAACGTTCTAAAAGGCTGACATCTGCCCCTGTGCCGACAAAAGGAAATATATACACTTCCAAACTGAGGGATCCTGATCACTATACTAAAACCCTCCAACCAGACGAGACGCAGCTTTGCTGCTTGCCGCCTCTCTTCAGCCAGTAAACACTGTGCTATCAGTCGGCCAAAGGCGTCACAGTCTGCTCCATCACACTCACACTTGGATGTCCTGTCTTTCAGTGTATCTTACATGGGAGTAAAGAGGAAAACAAAAGGAAACATGGAAAAGTAAGAGGACAATAACAGAAGGGCAGTCAGTTTGGGGAGGTGGGGAGAGTCAAAAATTAAAACAGGAGGCAGTAGAGAAATGGCCAGATGGGTTGGAAACAAAAATAAAGAGGATTTGAAGGTATCAGCAAGCCAGTTCGCTGGGTGCTAGGTGTGGGTTCCTCTTGGGTGGGGTCCAGGCTAGTGGGGAGGAGGCAAAGGCAGGGGACAGGTGGTACTGTGAGGGCTGGGAGAGGTAATGTTACAGCTCTGAGACTTGAGTGGTGGGAGGAGGAAGAGGAGGAGGAGGAGGGAAGGGGGGTTAGGGCTGGGAGGTGCTGCAAGGGCTGTTGAGGCCGTGTGTGCATCAGCCTGCTAGTTTACTGGCCACCAGAGAAGGTTTCCTCTGAGGCAGGTCCTGGGGGGTGGGGATGTGGTCCCCTGTGATCTCGGTCTTCTCTGGTGCAGCTGTCGGCAACTGCTTGTTCTTTATCTTTGCTTTAGCCATGTTGTAGTCGCCAGAGTCAAAGTATTTTTGCTACAGAGAAATGTCAGACACAAGATTCACATTTATAAGTTGTAAACAGAAAGTGAACAGAAACAGCAACTGTGATTAATACAAGGTAACTATATCATCAATGTTATAAATATTTTATTATGCAGCAAGCAGCATGAAATATAAACAGGTTTGGTGGTTTTGATGCAAAAATAAAAGTTTAATGATGAACCTGTTTATTTTAATTACAGGAGAGCAAGGAGAGCAATTTACATTAATTGTTGTCTTGTTTTAAGCTTTTTAAGCTTTGCGGAATATATAAATATAATTAGTTTAAGGTTGGAACTAATGATTATTTTCTTTATTTGTCAATGAATCAATTGTTTTTATGATTAATCAAACTATTCCACTTTAAAAATGTTATAATTTCTGTCAAATGCCAAAGTCACACAATGATTCAATGAAATGATATGAAACATGACAAAAGCAAACAGCTCTTTGTGTAGCTGTAACTGTCAAGTGTTTGGTTTGGTTTGGTGTGTTTGTTTTACTTGATAAATTATGTAATTAATCTTCTCTGAATCAAGAAATCAATCCATCAAGTGATCATTTCAGCCTCAAAGTCAAATGTTGAGAAAAGCCAGAAGAGCTTTTTCGATTAATTTAACTACTGATTAATCATTTGAATTTTTGCTCTGAGCCATTATGCTTTTGGTATTTTGTTAATGTTCCCATAACAAGTTATTAATAGAATGATCATTTCAAATCAGCTGCCAGGACCTGTTTCTTGTTTTCACTTAAGAAGTGATTTGTCAATTATGAGAACTTCCCATTAACAATCTATGCAATGCACTTGTTTTAGCATCACGGTATTACTTCTTGTTTATCTATATGGGGGTGGTGTTATAAATACATAGTTGCCAGATTTATTACATAAACCTAGTTAAAACAAATTCAATCTAATACATAACAACCCTGCAGTAAATCCTACCATCATGAAGGTTATACTGTTCAGTTTGTGTTGAAACTGTTGAGGTGATCCAACTTTATGCTCATTTGGGAGGCTGCAGTTTGTAGTGTTGTTGAATTATATTGTGTTATACTGAGAAGTGTTTCTAAAACCTAGCCAATCCTCATCAATATAAATGGTATGAATGCACGCAAACAACTCTTAATTCAAGGTTAAAGGACCTTGAGTTAAGATTATTTTGTCAGTTTAGGTGTAACAACTAAAGTTTAAGTGCAATGTTACATATGAAAAATGACAGAGCACTGATCTGATTTTCAGTCCCGATACTAATAGCTGGGCTTTGGGTACCATCTGATACAGAGTACTGATCCAATACCAGTGTTTAATTAATAAGCTGTGTCTAACTCTGTGGAAGAGACTGGGGCCATTCTTTTATGTGTAAGGCAAGATCAGGCTTGACTTAAACATGGCTTTCCAAACTTTGTAAAAACAGAAACAAATAAACATGGATATAAATGTACTGAATTGTTATTTATTAAAATAACGGTATTCAATATCAGTGTCTGTGCATCTCTATGACAGACGGTCCTGAGACTGCCCATTAGTGAATCCTGACTGATTTGCAGACAAACACCAGAGATAACTCACCCCCTTCTGGAGGCGTTTGCGAAGCAGATCAGAGCCTCCGGGTTTATTTCCTAAATTTGGATATCTGGCCTTCAGTTTAGCCTCCTCTGCCTTTTCGGGACTGATCATCTTGTCCTGAGCCTCCTGAAAAACACCATGAGCATTAAGACAGTGAGAAAGATGCACACAATATAATAATAACATTGTTTCTATTGCACATCATATAATAATCTTTTTTCATCATATACTATGAATATAATCACTGCACAATGCATAATAACTACTTTTCTTTATCTATTTCACTACTCTCATTTTATTGTATAAAACACATATAAATACTGCACAATGTATAATAGCCTTTTCTATTTATCCATTTTATCTTAATGTTGTGTGTGATTTGTGCTAGAAGGTGCTGTTGTGACACTTAAATCTCTCTCAGGATTAATAAAGTAGAGAGCTTTCTTGCTGTACTGCACAATAATAAGAAAGTACATTCACCAGGTGCCTCCAGGCTCCCAGTGAAAAAAACATGTGTTAGCTTGTGACACTGCGGTATTTGATGGTATATTTAATCAACTAAAATGTGCTTAATAAGCCCCACAAATGACTGTAAACTGCCAATTTCTCACACTTTTAGAGCAATACCTGCCTGGAGATATGTAGCTGTCAGCTGGCGTTGTATGTATTCACCTTTTACTTGGCGTAAAAGTAAAGTTAAAGATTCAAATTATCGCACTGCGTTTTATTGGCAACATTAGCTGTTAGACAGTGGAGCTAACATACAGTGAGCTAGTGTGGGTTGGACCACCGGTTGTGTAAACGCAGAATTAACCGCTAAATATACTGCCAGAAATCCTCTTGCTTGTTGTGTTAAAAGCTGTGGACTATTAGACAGACAGCAGTCTAGCATCACGGACACGTGCGACAGTTAAAGTGGCGTTGAAGATACGATTAATTGTAGGCTTCGAGCCAGAATACAGCGATCTTTTCGGTTGAAGCTAACGTTAGCAGCTGAGCTAATGACAGTTGGGTTAGCTTGAGCTGCTAACATTAGCTAGCTGACATTCACACTAACCACCCGAAACAGTCACTCTGTCAGCAGCTGAATGGCAGGCCTGCTAGGCGGTAACTCAGTATTGTTACATAGCTGGAAGACATAGTTTAACTAAACCAACTGGAGGTTAATAGCTGACAACGATTGATATGTCAACAATAAGGAGCGCGGGGGGCGAAGAGGCTAGCGTTAAGCTAACTTACGTAGCTAAAACAAAGTCAACCCGCGCTCCCGCTACTTCTTCACCGCTGCACCTGTTACCTTATCGTCCACTGGTGTCCCCTCGGCCGTCTGCGTTTCTTCGTTATCTCCCGACATTTTTTTTAAATTGTCGTGATCTCTAATCGAGAGGTTTGCTCACTACTTGGGCAAGTGATCCACAAATCCTCTGTCACTCGTGTGCTCCGACTTTCCGAACACACACGAGTCCTGCCGTGCAGCCGAGCGAGCGCTCAAGAAGAACTCCTACGTCACATGCGGAGACACCATGCGCGTTCGCGATCGGGCACTCCTGTCGTGAACGCCCACGCAGTGCTGGGATAGGATAGTTTTTTTCCTTACATTGCATAACATGCTGATCAGCTGTTAGACCCATGTGCTGTAACGCAAATCCAGATTTCACTCAAATAATCCTCAGAGCTGGGGGTGATGAATGCTGTACTGATTAACACAGGCGAGGTTCAGTTAGTTTAATATGGATTTATACACCAATGATGTTCTATTCATGCAGTGTTATATGGCAGAAGCGGGTTGCTATACTCACATTGTGTTAAATTACCGGGGAACCGAGCAGCACAGCATACACATGAAAACAGACACTTTAGAGACACCATAAAAAACCCAACAACCAGACTTTATCACCATAAAAATTAATTAATGATGCATTCAAGTGGGGCGAGGCTGTGCATTTAAAAACCCAGTGGCAGCCATGGTAAATGGCCACCCACCATTTCAAGCTCTGTGTGCCAAGCAGTACTCAACCACTATGATCAGCTTTTGTAGATTGTTGTGTGGTTGGCTGCTCTAACCTCTACAACCTGTGAGCGTTAAGTGGTAAACAACTGCTGACTTCAAGCATTCAGAGCCAAGGAATATGTTGGTGTTGTTATACACAAGATTGACATTTATTCTATTACTGTTTATAGCCCTGAATAGTGTATTCTTTAAAATATTTTGTTGGATTCTCTATCTTGTGGAAATGTGCTACTATTTGCTATTTTTCTCTTCTTGATCCTTAAATTGAACATTTTGTGAACTATGAGTTTATCGCTACAGGTATTTGTAACTGGTATATTTTTTCTTGTTGTGTATTTCAGGACAATTAAAAAAAATAATTTAAAATTATTTAAAGGAACGTGTCATTTGTCTGTCTTTTTTTACAGTTCCATAAAGAAAATATTTGTAAAGGCATCATCTACTTTTTGTGCACTCTTAGTTTGGAAAGTGCAGCAAAACTACATCAAGCATGCTTTTTTAACTTATACATACAAACATAATGCACATGTAATGCTTTGTGATTTACTGGAGCACATTGTGCTACATTTGTATGAAAAACAACCTGAATGTCAATAACAAAGTACTGGATGTATTTATAATGGTGTTTTATAATACCAGTATATAGTCACTCACGTTCGAATTGAGAACATCAGCGGAAAATCAGCTGTCTCACCCCAAACATCATTCCTGCCACATGTGATGAGTGTGGAAATCATATTATCATCCATGATGCCTTATTTGCACTTCTGTTTTTCTTTATTTGCACCAAGTATACATTTTAGATGTTTCATTTCAGAATGAAACTCTGAGTAGCACTTCAATGACACTTTTGTTTTATTCAAAATTTTCCCTCCAGTGTGAGTGTATGAAGATGAAGTGATAGACCAGAGAACACAGTGGGGAAAATAATAACACAAAGAGACTGAGCAGATTTCAAGATTGCTTTAGAAGATATATAGATATATTTTTTTTCAGATTTGAATATTAATGTCAAAAATACATACTATGATATACAGTTTGCACTACATCATCTTAGCATGACAGACGTCACAAGTAGTTACTGAAATATTAATTTAAATATTAAATAAACTGATGGTAAGTAAACTGAAAGTGAATGTGTAAACACTAAAACTAAGGTTACTCTTTCTATTGCAACACTTCCTATAAAGTGGTTCTGTAACAGTACAAAAGTATTAGAATATTACTATTTTCTGTTTCATTTCCAGTTATAATGAGAAAAAAAATCCACAGTGCACTTCTGATGTTCTTCTGTGATGTGTTCAGTTGAATCCAGCTTGATTGCGTGTTCGACTTCTTTAGTGGTCCATGGTATACGTTTTTTTTTTTTTTGGACAAGGGGATGGCGTTGCACCACAGTCCGCCACCTAGTTCCTCTTCCGTTATGTGCTCCCTCTGCGCCGAGCTCAGGAATCACAGGGTCAAAGCTGAGTTCACTTTAAATTCAATCAATCTGATATCAAAACTTTTTTTTTTTTAAACCGTTAAAAGGGCCTTGTATTGCATTTATAAAGAAATTAATTGAGATTGAACACTTATTCATTATGTCACATAAAGGTCCAATTAAACATTTTGATTTTGTGAAGTAGCACAAACTCTGCTGAAATAATTTTAAGTGTCTAACTGCTTCTGGAGACAATCACTGGTCTCTACTCTCCTGCCAGACGCTGGAGGGGATACACACAACAGCAGGAAAAAGAATTCTCTATCCAATCTGGTAAGGCCGTCTTAACCAGCAGTTCAGGATCTCAAACCAAACCCTACAAAACTAACCTGTGACCCAGCCTCTCTGATCCAGGGTCATGCACTCAACAGAGAACAAGGTTTCATTTCTGACGAGTCTCCCAGGCTCTTAGTCCCCCTTTGTCAGTTCTGGGTGACAAAAGGAATGAAACTTAAAGAGTTTGGGCACAAGCCAGGTGAGTCTTGTTGACTGCTGTCCTTAAATCTCTTCTCTTTTCAAACACTAGCCATAGGCTAACAGGCTGAGTCTATCGCTGGCATCGAGGTGTGAGTGAAGCTTCAGTAGTGGCCTGCCAGGTGGAGGAGGGAGGGAGTCAGACCTTAGCAGCGGGGAGAGAATGGTGGGTCAATGGGGGACTCTGTGAAGGACTGGAGTTCATAGGCAGCACCACTGTCCACCTCCATGGACTTTCTAGAAAACAGCAGACGAATGTCCCTATGGAGGTAGATCTTCCCAGACTTAGAGCTCTGGAACCTGGTTGGGGTGGAGAGGGAGACAAACAAGACGGAGGATGAGTAAGGAGACACTCCACTGTTGCTGGAAATATTTCAGCTCTTGCATTTATGAGACACAGGTCAATAAAAGATTGGGACCAACATAAAAGACAGCTATCTTACCTCAGATGAACTAGGTAGCGCAAGGTGCGGCCCTGGCCCAGGCTAAGGGGCTTCCTGCTGGTCTGATAATTTGCGTCACGGCGGACAGGAACAGAGAAGGTCCTCTGGCGTAGGAAGGTCTGGTGCCCAGCTGGCATGGCTCGGAGGTCGTACATCACAACAAACATCTTTACCACCGTCTTGTTAGGGTTGAATAAGGTCTGAGCAGCACAAGCAGAGAGCAGGGCAGGATTAAGACAGGTAGCAACATTCAGGACATACACTAAACATCACACTGTACCTGACAATGTTATGAAAATACATGAAGGAAAATGTCTTTCAAATTCTGAGGTAGGAGCTTACAAGTAGCACGATAAATCAATAAAAACATCTTTGTATGTAACATGGTGAATTTGCCTCATTAACCACTAGGGGTCTCCCCTCTCCTTTTACTACTGGGCATAGTCAGCTCTTTGTTCTCAGCCATGTGTAAACCATCATATTATATATTATGTATATATATATATATATATATATATATATATATATATATATATATATATATATATATATACACACACACACACACACACACACACACACACACACACACACACACACACACACACAATCTAATTCAATCCAATACAACCGCTCTGCCATAAATTCTACTTTTACAAAGCTTATACATTTTCAGTTTTTGTTGACATTGGCAGAAATATGATAATTCTACTTTATGTTTATTATTGTGTTTATGAAAGATTCCTCACCACTTGAATGGTTCCTGATGGAGGTACACGGTAGCCCCTTTTTCCCAGGGACTCCAGGTTTATAACACCCTGTGAAAAAAAACAAAAAAACACCACCACTGTGTCACAAACAGACATACAAAGGTCACAGACACAGGAGCTCAAACACATCGAACGCCAGTTGCAGATACGGCTTTCAGTTCAAGGCTAAATCTTACAAGCTGGAATAAAAAATTGACTCAATTATTGATTGACTGACGGGTGGAGGGGGGACAAACAACCAATCTCACCATATATGGTGATGGAGCGTTGTCATCGGAGACACTGTAGAATGACACATCCACAGGTAAGGTCAGGTGACTGGGGCAGAACGACCCGCTGGCTCCAACCTCAGCTGTGAAACCCTCCACTGTCCCTAAAGGCTCCAGGCGGTAGTTCAGCACACACTCCTGAAAAAACACAGTTTCCATTTTTCTTTTCTTTCTTTTTCATCCTGTGATAAAAAAATCTTAAATATTTCTTAAAAAGAAAACACAAGCTACAGGATGATAACTAGTCAAGCATTCTGTTGAATTTGGTTACATTAATGGACTTATGGATGCAAAATGGCATGTGTGAAAGTAGATTATTCTCAAATAATGGTGAAAGAAAAGTCTGAGTGTGTGTATGTGTGTGTTATACCTCAAAGTTTCCCAGCAGACTGAGACTGGCAGGTGGAGCGCTGGCACTGAACAGCTGTTGTGACTCCTCCGTGTCCCCCTCTCTCTTTGGACACACCCTGAATGATTAAAACACACACAAACACTTGATCAACTTGTTCTCTATATGTTAAAGAACATCTTAAGGTATTTATGACAAACATTCCTGGTATGTTTGAACAGAACCTGGGGCCAGGATTAGATATAATGATTTCAGACTGAATTTTATATGCATGTACACAAACATGATATCAGCCATCTCCAAATGTTTGTCATACTTGACATTTTATCACATTTTTTTAAAAATGTAAACAACAATCACATTTTTTTAGTATATAATAGAAGCTCAAAATGAGGTAACATTTTGAAAAACGCTTGAAACAACAGCTGATACTGACCAGCATTTAGCTGAACTTTCCACTGTGACGGCTAAACTTCTTAAAACATATGCTTCATCAAAGGCAGCACTGAGCTACCACCCACACCTGCAGTGTGTGTAGGCAGTGTCATGAAGCTGTGTGCGTGTGTGTATAAAGGCAGTTCAGTTCTGTCTGCCATTTTGAGCTGAATGTGTGCGATTCTAGATGTAGTCACAGTACAGCAGAGCTTCAGCAGGTGGCAGCGTGAGAGGAACAGTCAGCAGAATAGGAGTGACCTAACCTTACCACTCAGAACAACACTCTTATTGTCTGATTTCTCAAGAAACAGACAATACTTCTATATCCTATTGCTTAACCAAGGCTTTGTTGGTGTCTCCTCACTCATATAGATCCCTTTTAAACATTCTATAGCCTGGTTTAAATAATACAGCTTTAAACACATTTAGAAAAGTTGTAAATATATCAACTATATCAAATGTTTTACACAGCTGAAATGGTGCAAAGTGATAAAAAAGAAGTAGGTTTTTAACATTGCTGTGCAGAGTGAGAGTAACTTGATCCAGATGGTACTATAGTCCACAGAGAATGCAGGAGGTAATTGTAATTTGTCTTTTGGTTTACAATAGAGAAATTACTCTGACCTCCTCTACAAGGACAAACAGACTCGTAACTACAGTAACGAAGATCCCAGGTGAGAAAATGCGTACCTTTTCCCAGAGGCCCAAGGCAAACCCTTACAGCCAACCAGAGAGGTGTCCAGGTCAAAGTAGCCTGTTTGATTTCTCCTCTGAGGAACCTGCCGCAGACACATAGGTCATGATTAACAATACACACAGAAACTGTCACAGTGTGCCAGGTTAGAGTTTGGAAAACAACACATCTGTTTAAAAAAAAACAAAAAAAAAGTACTGATTCTCAAATTTAAAACTGTAAGATCACAAGAAAGATATTTAAAATGTACAAACTATGCGAAAAGCTGAAATTGTCATTAGGTCTGCAACAGTGTTGCCAGGTAAATAAACCCAACAGCAACAAGTGAGTTTCAATGACATAATAAAGTAATAAGAAGGTTTGACTCCATTTTGTGCATCGAGATGTATATGTGAACTTGTGTTGGTGAAACTGAGAGTTCCTGTACTGCATGTGTACATTTCAGTGTTAATGTGTGTGCGAGTGAGACTGATCAAACAACAGGAAACTGTGATGATTTGGCTGTTTTGGTAATCTGACTATCTTTACTGTGGTTGATGAGTCACAGATAAGTCACGTGTCTTACTCGCCTTTGTGTGTGTGTGTTTCTGTGTGTACATTAAGCTGCAGTCTCTGTCTCAGATTCTCTTTATGATTCACATTCACATGCTGTAAAGTACTGTGAGTAATACTTTCAGACGACTACAAATAAAAGCTCGTGAGTGTGTGGTGTTATGACAAACACGACTGCACAGACACCGACAATGACTATTAATCAGGTTCTGCATGTGAACTTGTCATCTTAACAAATGCGCTAATTAGAAAGTGTGAGAGTGTGTGTGTGTGTGTCTCGTACAGGGCTGGAGAGCAGAGGCAGGCCAGTACAGGGGTGGAAGGCCTTTGTCGCGGTGGCGTCTAATGAGTGGCGATTCTGTTTCTTCCAGCTGTTGCAGGGACGCAGAGGGGAGGGGCTGTGAGCTCGCTGGAGAACAGAGAGGGAAAGGGATTAAGACAGCTTGCGGTAAACCAATATCATCTGTATTTATCAAACCGTCTTCTCAGATATCATATGTCATTCTTATTGGCACTCCAGTCCCACCTGCTCCAGATAAAACACTCAAACATGAGGAGTTTTTAAAATGGACTGCATCATTTTTCTAATTTTTGCTCAACATATATAAGCTTTTTAGAATATAATAAAAATAATGCAGTTAACCCGAGCCTCCTCTGAGCACAAATAAGTCACTTACCAGGACAGTGGCAGGGGGAGTCATGTCTGGACTGGGGGTGCTGGAGCATCCAGACTCCGAGGGCGCCTGGTTCTCATCCCGGAAGGCAGAGGCTTGGGCAAGCGTACAGGTCTGTGTCTGCATCTGGGAGTGAGGCTGAGGCTGAGGCTTGCTGTGGTTGTGGTTTATGTTACAGTTCATGGCTGAGCTGGCGTCATTGCAAGTCCAACTAAAGATCTGCGCGCTCCTCGGCCCGTTCTCAAGGACATGGGAGGCAGAACGGGTTTCATGGCTGCTGGGTGTCTGGACTCTGAGCTTTTCCTGTGTGGGAGTTCGTAAACGCTGGCCAGCCTGGGCGTGGAACTGGCCTTTAAATGAGGGTTCTTCAAGTGTAAAGTGGGCGCCGTTTTGGGCCCTGGGAGAATGGCGTTCGGTCCCCGGGTCCACTCGGGGCTTGTCTGTGCAAATGGGCGTGTGTGTGGCAGCGTTGTGCGTGCCACTGTGAGGTTCGTGGCTGGGTATGTGGCCATTGATGTAGCCATTGGTGGCAGTGTTTGAGGCTTGTGGGATGTGTGCGGTGTGCGTGTATGTGCGGACCGTGTGTGTGACTGTTGTTGTGTGTGTGTGGTGCAGAGGGCTGCTGCTTCTGCTGTGCCTGGGCGACAGAGAGGGGACAGACAGTCTCTCCTGGATGAGTCTGGTAATGTCTTGTACTGCTTGGGCAATGAGGGAGCTGTCTCTCTCCCTCTCCCTGTCTTTCTCCTTTTCTCTGTCTCTCTCTGTCTCTCCATTCCTCTCCTCCTCTCTGTCTCTTGTCTCAGTCATTTTCAGCTTCCTGCAGGCTGCAGGTTTAGGGGAGGAGCTCTCCCGTTTGCTGAAAGAAGTGTCAGTCACGGGGGTGTTGAAGGGGGTGGGCCACACACGGCCCACAGACTCATAGGGCGGTACCTCTGGCTCTTTGGTCTTATTGGCAGTTATGTCCTCATGGTTACTGCCCCACATGGCTTTGGGAGGGTTGTCAGAAGCAAATAGTCCGGGGGGAAGTGGCGGTGCTGTGGGGTCACAGAAGTTGAGCCTCTGTGCAATGCGGGCAATAACTTCCTGTCTCTCCTGCAGCAGTGAACCAATTAGGGGGTTTGTTTCGTTTGCAGCAGGCCTCGGGGAGGGGCAGCGGGGTGGTTCAGCCATGGAGAAATTCTTAAAAACTCTCAGTGGTTGAGGGACAGGCCCCTTTGACCTGTCACTGCTGTTGGTGCCAGAACCATACTCCTCTACTTGTGTGGGGTCAGAAGAACCATTGAGGGCTGAGTACAGCCACTTCCCTGCTTTACTCGTGGGCAGTGGAGAAGGAGAGTGTGAGCGGGAGGGCGTAGGGGAGTGGGAGGGTCTGTGAAACAGTGGGGAGCCCTGACGTTGTGGGATATTAACCTGCGGAAGCTCTCCGTTCTGATACGTGTGGTTTTCACCGGGCTCCTGGCTCTTCTTATTGTAGGGAGGTGGCACAGCAGTGTGGGGAAGGCTGTTAATGGGGATGTTGTTGATGGGAAGATTAGGGATGGGTAATCCATTGAGGAGAAGGCCAGACATGGAGTTGGAGCTCTTGCTGTACATGTTTGAATTGTGAAGGAGGGTGTCTTTGCTGGGGTCCTGGTTCTTTTTGTGGGTGGGCAGGCCACCATGGCTATTGAGGTTTGGGTTGAGGCTGGGGGTCTTGCCGTAAAGCAGAGGCAAGCCGGTATGGATGCTGCAGGCCAGGGTGGGGTAGGTGGGTTGGCGGGGTAGCGACTGGACACGAACCTGCAGCGCAACACTCTGGGAAACATTGGGGACGGGGAAAATGTGCTCTGAAGGCGGCTGGGAGAACTGCCACACTAACTCCTCATCAGCAGCACTGATCCTGTTTGAAAGAGAGAGAAAGAGAGAGAGTGAGACTCAATAAACAGGCCACTGTTATATCGAGGAATTGTGAGAGTTTTTCCAGTTTTACTTCCTTCAATTCAATTCAAATCTTGTATATCATATAAATTCGAAAATAACCTAACTTCAAATCAAGTTTTGTGACGCTTTAATAATCTAGCCCCGCTGCCTCAGCGGGAAAGCCTTCAGCCCACCAGTGTCAAAGTCTTGAGCGTGAGTGTTAAGTCTGACCTGTACAGGATGTTTCTGGGGACGATGCCATGGGAGGCGCTGAGCCAGGCGCTGAGCTGGGAGAAGAAGACGTAAGATCGAACGGCCAACAGCAGGGTCTTCTCCTCGATGAAACGATCACCGCTTCTATTAAAAAACACAGTTAAAAGAAATGTGCCAGTGTGTCAGGTTAATGAAAAACAGTTTCACAGATGTGTGTTACCAGCTTCTACATATGTGAATAGAGAAGTGGGCCAGTTTCTCAGGCTAATTAACCCTCTGATTGCGAAGCCATTTATCTGGGTTTTACATGATTATTTTATTTAATAGAATTATTTTGTAGTAAATGAAGTAAAATCTGAACACAATATACACAGTAAACAAAGTCAAGTCATGGACAGACAGTCTCTAAACAGTCTCACCAGCCTCTAAACAGACCCAAGTGACATTTGCAAGTACGTTAACATGCTGTTTAATGTGCTGCAGCTAATTAGCCTTCCCTGGCGAATGTTTGTTTGGTGGCTCGTTCAACAAGCAGGACAAGAGGTGTGTTCATGTTTGTCAGATAAGAAAGCGACTTTTGCAGGAAAGCTAATTGTGGGTTGTTCAGAGTCTGTAGCTCTTGTGTTGTGTAGCAGGATGCTGTCTGGCTCATCTTAATCTAATATGGACAGTCTTCTTTGTATTTATATAGTTGTACGGCGCATCTTATGTAAACTGACAAATGTGCACTGTTTAAAATAATAAGATTGTGTGTGTACTTGGCTGTTGGCCTTACTGTCTGGGGACTGGCTGCAGGGTCCATCTCTCCAGCAGTAGAGCATCTTGTTTGATGACCGGGTCACTGATGGGGTCGCTCGGCGGGCACTCATCCCCATAGCAACAGTCTGGCAGTAGCATGACCTCGATCATGATGGGGATGCTGTTCCTCCAAAGCAGGATCACCTCCGAACGAGTTCGCCGTGCCTGCCGACACTAGACACACACACACAGACAAAGGTGGAGGGTTAGTGTTCATTAGTGAATGTCAACACCAGGACCTTAAAAGCTGGGGGCACAGCAGATGGGACATAAAAGTGCCTCACTTAGGGCTGAATTTCACAGTAAAGGCTGCATTTACTCACTCTACAATAGTACAAACCTTTTCACCTTTGAAGTTACTGTATATATGCTATTGTGTACAGATGTTGCAGTGACACAGTAATACACATTGAGAAGAGAGGCAATAACAACGCTTTCTGGTTACAAAAGCATGCAAAGCCGTGCACATAGACGTGTGTGTAGATGTGTGCTACCTGGGGCAGTTTGTCGCTGCACTCGTGCTTGTGAAGAGGTGGCATGGCCGACTGGGCTGGTGGACAATGCATCCCCTCGGTTCTGCCCTTCACAGAATATTCTGGTGTCCTTCCCTCTGTGATGAGCAAGGTCAGGAACACCAGGAACTCCTCCGCGTCATACTCGAAAAACTCCTCTGTTGCATCTAAACAAGGCAGAGAAACAAGAGGATCAGCATTTGAAAAACACTTAACATGTAGAGAGAATACGAGGAACCAGCTGGAGGAAAACTTGTATTTAAAAGTAGCTATTAGTCCATTCTGTGATGCTTGGGGCGATAAAAGTACGATGAGAAAGCAGCCTGATAAGCACATGAATGCATGTCTTTGCTTACGTTAGTCCCTTTTATACAGCCTGTTCAAGGTGGAAATGTCACGCTGTTATTCCGCCTCGCCATTCTGTATAAAATGTACGAACATGGAATGAGGGGGGGGGGGGTCTTCTTTACGGCAACATTGCAGGATCACAGTTTAAAAGGGGCTATTGACATGGCATTTAAGGCTTGTTTAACTATAAGGCTTGTTTAGAGAGGGGGTGTGGGGGAAGACAGCAGATGATGCAACTTTTCCAGTTTGGCTGCTTCAAAGGAATATATTTAGACCTTCCATGTCAGCTGAGCAACGGGGTGAAGCCACACACACTCTCTTAGGCTGCATTTACACCAAATCTGACAGTCCAGTACTTCAACGCAGAGAGCAACAAGTAGTGGGGGTGTGTTGTTTGAGGTATTGGTGAAAATACGATTCAGGAAGTTAAAGTTGGAGTTAAAGATATGCATTTAAGGACTTATCAGTCAAAACAGTATGCAGCAGTTTGTAAAATTTCAAAGACAGGATTTTGAAACTCTGGTAAGTTTTCACAGTGGAAACTGTTTTATCTTTCATTGCGATGATCACGAGGTAAACGACTGAATACGGTGTTCACGTTACAAAGTGATCCACCAGGAATGTGAGCTTGTATGTATGTGACCACCGCAGCATGACATCGGGTTTCATTTCGGCAAAAAAACAAGTCTATATGAGGTTTTTCTTGCCAAAAGCCTGCTGTGTTTTTTTGTTTTTTTTTGCTAAGCCCTACATGGTCCTCCACTCCCGCAGCGTAAACGCACTGCTCCCATTCAAATGAATGCTGAAAAACAGCAGTCCTCCCAGCTTTATACAGTACACACAAACAAACATGGGCAGGTCTCACAGTGACATCATTCACACTCATTGGCAAAACATTTACAAACAAAAGCTCAACCAGATAAATGAAGAGAGCTACAAGATATAAATAATAGACTTGTGTTGCACCAAAGTTTCTGAGGTAGGGTTGGGTGGGGCTGAGTAGCTGAGACCTTTCCCCTTTCAGGAATAAACTACTCCCCTCTGAATCTCTTCAAATTAATAACTATACAGAATAAGAAAGGCTACAGACAAGGAATACTCAACTGGCTTGTCACATTCAAATTATTACTCATGCAGAGCCACTTTATTGTACTCCATTATTCACAATAACCTGATTTTATTGCAATTTTTTATTTTATTTTATTTTTTACGAGGGGCAAGAAGTTGAAGATGTTGTATTTTGGGTGGTAAATCACCACAAGCTGCGTCTCACAGGTTTGTCCCCCGCCAAAACAAAATTAACAAAAGTCTCGCTCTGTTTGTGTTGTAATTGCAGCTCAGATCTAAAGCAGGGTATTTTTAGAAGAGGGTTGAAGAGCCCGTCTTAGCTCTCTATATCCTGTATTCCTCCAGAGAAAACTCCCAGAATCCCGCAGGAGGTCAGCTGATACACAGCAGCTCTGAGAATTGCAGCCTTCCTTCTTTCCAACACACGAGCAAACAAACTGGCTTAAAGGAACTGCCTATCTATAACCTCGAAAATGCCTAAATACCTCTGTTGCTACAACCTTCTACTGCCATTTAAAAACAAACAAGAATGAGGTCAGAATTAGGTGGATATTCCTCATGTTTTTCTCATTCTGAGGAACGTCAGGTCCTCATCAGGATAGAAATAAAACTAACACACATACACACACCCTGTCCTCCTCCCATCAGGGCCAAGCTGGCTGGAACAGAGTCCCTCTCAGCTGGCTCTGCAGACGTGTGAGCTACGAGCTGCTGCTGCTAGATGTATGTGTGCGTGTGTGTGTGGGTGCGTGCGAGTGTGTGCGCGCGTATCGCAGTCTGCCAGCCAGTCACGCACATTCCTTCCAGGGAACTCCTCCTACATGCCTTTGAGCTGCTGCTGCACGTGGAGAGAGGCGCAGTCCAACACAAAACATGAGGGAGGGAGGGGTCTGTTAGCCAGCTGTAGGCTGAATAAGCGCGGGGTGAAAGAGATGGAGAGGGAGAAGAAGGCTATATTCAGGGACATTCTCCTTTGCTTTATGTATGCTGGAATTGGGAAAAAAAGGCTTGAACAAAGGCAGCAAGAGACCAATGAGAGAGAGAGCAAAAGAAAGCAAGAGACAAGGAAAGAAAGAGGTAGAAACATATGACAAAGGTCAAGAATGAAGGTCACCGAGTCCGTCGCCTACACCTTTACTGGATATACTGTTGGTACTGGAAAAAGGCTCCAGCGCCTGGTTCTATCAGGGGATTTTGGCTAAAGGTGACGCTCCGTGAAGGAGGCAAAGAGCAAAAGAGAAAGGAAGCACAGATGGATGAAGGAAAGTGAGAGTGATGAAGAGGACAGGAGGAAAAAAAAAAGGAGGGGGGATACCCCTGCCTGAAACACACACACACACACAAAGTCCCAATCATGAGTGCACAGTGGGTGTCAGATTACCGTTTTCTAGGAAAGGCAAACCCAAGAAAACACACACACAGACACACACACACACACACCCTTAAAGCACACATAAGAAAAACTCACATGTCCACCAACATATAAAAGACACAGTGACACACAGATCCATTGAAAACATACAAACATACCCGCACACAGCAACACACATGCACGTGTGCGGTGAGGAACAAAGGCTGTAGTGATGGAGGCTTTGGTTAAGGGGCCCAGCCTGCATATGCATACATGAGAGCTGTCATTCTTTAGGGCGTCGTGCCTGAATAGAATAGACCTACACACACACACACACACACACACACACACACACACACACACACACACACACACACAAAGAAACATAGCTTAAATAGATTCTGGGAGGTGATCAGGATGCAGGACAACACACACACAAAAAAAGCAGAATAGCAGGAAAGCTCCCACAGGCATGAAAAGGAGAAGAGAACATACCAGCAGTACATGTGATGGAAGTGCAAAAAGCGACAGAGGTAAAGAACTAAGACCAAGTTTTGTCCTTTTTCCAACAACTTCACACTTTATATATTATAAAAACAAAAAGAATTGTGATTGCAGTATCGAGAAAAGCCAGAAGAGTCAAATCACCTCTCTTTGTAATGTTTGTGGTACAAATGGTTAATGTCATTTGGGATTTTTGTTGGTAGCAATTCACATTGTTTACCAATCATTAAGCCTTACAACAAGCAGGGTTCAATGTTCAATCCTGCCTTTTTTTTTTCTCCCCCTCCTCCACTTCTCTTTCCTACTGAACCACGACCAAAACTGTCTCTTTAAAATGTGGAACCTGCCTCTCGTCAGTTTAAATGTGTAGTTTTTTTTTTTTTTAGACATCTTTCCATTGTCTCTCCTTGTTTTTGAGTTTTCTTAGTTCTTAAAACCAAACCTGTGTGTAAACTTCACTGTTCGCCCTCCTTTTTGCCTTCAGTCTGCGCTGTTAGTGAAGTGCCATAGCAACTACTAGCACTGCTGGAGAAATGCAAACAGAAAACATTTCAATCATGAAAACTTAATCAGGTCCACTGTTCAAATAAGAAGCTTTGCTGATGCACTTTCCTGCACTTTAACGGACCCGAAGTGAAAAATACATAACGCACAATGGAACACTGATCTTTCTCTCTTTTCCATGTGCGTGTGACCTCTCCTCCACCGTTCTCGTGTGATGTGAATTATGTAACAGGTCGGATTTAGATTCAGGCTTCTTATTAGTAGACCTGTAACCGCCTGCCACCAAGCGCAGCTGGAGTCCCGCCTACGGATCGGCTGGTTTGGCCTGCACACGCACGCACAAACACACACACACACACCTCTCGGCTGTCTCCATGTCCTCGGGCCAGCAGATCAGTACAGAGTCATGTGGGATGGAAAAAGGCCTCCAGGACAAGAGCAGAGGGGTCAGCCTCAATAGCTAACACCATATTCAGAGTAAACACACTCGCGGTACACACTGATACACACTTCGGCATGATTCATCATTACCTAAGGCCTGTCAGAGAGGCAAATGAACAAGGCAAACATGTCAGTGCCTGGGCAAAACAGTCTTGTATGACTTGTCCATATGTTTCCCCTCGGTGTTGTGTCTCTACGCCAATATTTAAAAAAAATAAAAAATTCGGCAGATAAGACTCGATCCAATTTTTACATCCTGAACGCGGTGGTGTTTCTATTTTAACTGAGACAGATGGGAAGATAAACAGGAAAGTGAGAGACACACACACACACACACACACACACACCAGATTCAGAAAGGCTGACCCATTAATCGGTGCACTGTGGCCACACTTTCATTGCGTGTTTGGCCCCTCTTTCTATGGCAAAAGCTACTCTGCTCTTTACACACACACACACGCACACACACACACAAATATTGACACACTCACCCACAGTTAATTTAAATGCTGTGTAAGTACCCATATGGAGAAAAAAAAAAAAGGAAAAACCCACTCCCATCCTCCTCTGCTCTAATGGAGGAGGGGCCGCAGTGCTGTACTCTATATATGTCATCTGTTTATGATCATGTTTCATTGTGCTGCCAGAGTCTCGCCAGTGTTTCCTCATCAGCACGGTTGTTGCGTTGAGGGAGGACTGGAGACAGAAGCCAGAAGTGGCAGATGAGAAAAAAAAAAAAAAGAGTCACAGATCAAAGTCTGAGCAGGAACACAACAGTGATGAGCTCACCTATAGCGGGGCTACTGGCTATCAAAGGCTGAGTGTTACTTACACACACACACACACACACACACACACACACACACACACACACAATATGAGATAATATACTGCAGGGGAGAAGAGGCTTACATCAGAGGAAGAGAGACAGAAGCTCTACACAGATATTGGAGGAGACAGAGCAGTAGTCTAAAGGGCAGATATGAAACACGCACCGTTAGTTCAAAAAGGCAGACAGGAAGTCGTATTAATGTTCATTTAATGATCTGTCAAGTGCAATCATTGCAAAAAAAAAAAAAAGAAAAGTAAATGAGTTGATGTCAACATTTAAGTTTTCTGAACGCCAAAACACACCCACAAGAAAAATAGTCAGTTAAGAAATGATAAGTCGTTATCGTTCTACATAAATAAATTGGCAATACCAAGGCCTCACATGACCCATCTGGCAGATTGTGGTGGACAAATATTTTTCAGATGATATTTTAGAATGTCAAAAGTCACCTCTGACCTGTTGTACCATGAGACTGAACAATTCGTGACTTGGCTGTGCTTTAGGTGAGCATGACATCTTTTGCAATACTGAGGGAAAAAAAAGTTATTAATCAAAGCTCTGCTAAATGACCTGCTGTATAAAATACCCAAGTTTGATATTCAAAATAACTGAAATGTAAGAAAAAAAAAAAGAATGGCTGAAGTAGTGGAGTTTAGTGTGTGTATTTGAACCATAAAAAAAATTTCTGGTTCATATACACACATTGGCTGTGAAAGTAAATGAATAACTCTGTTGAGGTTCTCCTGAGCAAAGCATTTAAGCCTTAACTGCCCCAGTGGGGCTCAGTCCATTTTCTAAAGATGAATTAATAATAAAAACTAAGAGAATAAAGCTCTGTATAACTGGACCAACTCCTCAATGAAAAACAACCCTGAAAAGGAGACCAGAGGACTTTAAGATTTCTGAGACTTAAAAAAAAAAAAAAAGGTTTTGGTCTCCATATTCAAAATTTTTTGAGGTCTTTTGCTGATATGATTCGAGACATTTGAAGTGTTTTAAGGACCCACAGATTCTAGATAAGCAGTCAGTCGGGAAGCTGTGTGTTAAGGGCATTTCCAGGCAGCTTCAGTGCAGCAGTCTGCTGAGCTTGCTGAGGTGTGTCGGTTTAACACACAATCATATCTAGCTCTCTCTGAATGTGAAGGTTCAATGGATTTCTCATTCCCATCAGGTACAGGACCAGATGTCCTTGATGGCAAACAAACCAAAGTAAAAGCCTTTTTTCCCCTGTGTTTGCACCTTTAGTCACTCTGTGTTAAAAGTGACTAAATGCATGAAATATAAATGCAGAGGAAATTGTGATGCAGTGATGACATGAGATGACCTTGAATCATGCAGATGTAGATGGACTCAAGTAAATGTTTGGTTCATACAAACACTAAGACTGCAAGACATGGGAATTTTAAAATCACATCTCTATGCAATTATATTCAAAGATTCTGCCATATTTGCATTAGTAGGTAGATCAGTTGTCAAACAAAGCACTCTTTATTTCTCCCCAACGTCAACAACTGACAAGACTTGGACTGGAGAGCAGAAACAGAAAACTCTGCTGGTCTCAAGAGAGTTAGAGAAGCAGCACTTCTATGATCAAAGTATGAAAAGTGAAACTGAATCATACCGTCAGTTCTGGGTTCAAAAAAGTGTGATTCTCAAATGATCAGGAATAGGGCTGAATGATTTTGAAAAAACATCTAATTAAGATCATTTTGACTAATATTGCAATTGCGATATGATTTGTGATATGAGAGGGAACGATCATTTTTACATCATTATTCTCATTTTAATTGAAAAATAGAATATGATGTGTTGGTCAGGACGTCTCTGCAGCATTTAAAATGGTTATTTTCACACACATTTCGCCTTTAAAGGACCATTGTGCCTCCTGTGATTTGGCAGTAGGCAATATATTATGATTTTGATAAAAATTTCAATTAATTGTTCAGCACCTAATCAGGAATCACGCAGCCCTGACACACACGCACACACACAAACACACGTACATGCACACAGCTGCACTTCTATAATGAATATACACAGGCAGAATGGGAGATTACACTGACAGTTCCTCCATGCTAAATCTCCTTACTGCAGCCCCCGGTGAGATAAATATAGACACAACTTGGTAGCTCACATTTTCTGTTTCTCTCTCTCTCTCTCTAACTCTCTCTGATTTCAAAGTGTGGGTTCCTACAATGAACTATTTGATGACTTTGTGATGTGTGTCTGCGGGAAGCGCCCGTGTTAAAAAGGGCTAATGCAGTGAATGCCTCAAGTTGTACACTATAGCAATGACAATACTTGCAAGATTGAGAAAAGTTTCTACAGCCGTGAGTTATTTTTTGCTTGAATGCTGCCACATCAGCCATACTGGTGCAAATAAAATAATCATTTTAAACCACTGTGTGACTTGATTATTGATACCTGAAAGACAGGCTCCCTTGTGGTAATCCCAAGACTAAAGCACATAGCTAGTTTTCAAAGACATCGCATGCACTGGTAGCAAAGCAGGTGGAAGATTTGAAGTGTCAGCAGCTCTGGCAACTGCATTTTCCCCACCACGGGAATTGTTTGCAATGCCGTCTTTTCTGTTCCATGGCCAGTTCTGCAGCCTGACCGTCTATATTTGGAGACCAGCTGGTCTCACTGCAAGGCCGCCTAAACTGTATCTCTGTTCCCTATACATCTGAAGAGTACAACTCCTAGCTTTTAGTATTCTTTAGCTTTGTTTTCCTCATCGACTCTCTATTACTGTGAGCACTTTGCAACAAGTGTGTAGTTCCAAACATGCTGTGTCCCTTGAAATATGCAAAACAGTAAAAACATAGAGGCCTAAAGAGGAGCTACATCAGAGTGAGCAGTCTGTCCCTCATTATGAATATTTTCTCTGTATGTAAAAAAAAAAAAGTAGTATTTTGTAACACAATCTGGTAAATACAGAGCAGCCAAACCAAAGCGTTCTGTGTATTCACTGCCATAATGTCATCAGCTATTCAGGAACCTGTTATGCTTACATAACACCACCATGCGAGGCAGCTGGATTCACAAGGTCATGTGAGAATCCATCTTGTCGGGCTTCAAGTTATGCGCTTGTGGCCGAACCACCAATTAGCATCCTAGAACTACTGGTGGCTACGGGTGTGGTTCAGGTGTGACGACAGCAAGGTGGAATAGACCATGATAAACAGGTGGTTCATCCAATCACCTGCCAAGCATTTATTTATTTTAAAGTATTTGCCCTTTTCCAAACAGTTTCTAAGGACGACTTCTCAGATGGTTCTGTGTAACAACCCATCTGGTGCTTCAGCTTGTAGGCAACATTGTTTGAAGGGATTCTAAGTGCTTTATCAGCCAATGTTTCAACTTTCAACATGTTGTCTACAGCTTTAGAAGTGCAAATTTCTGATAGTTCATAAGCAGATGAATTCTTTGTTTTGTTCTTTAGTCTAGTTGTGTTTCATCATAACGATGATGAACGGTTGCACAAACCAAATCAGCCTTCATTTCTGACAACAGGCCAAGGAGAAGTCTTGTGGTGTCTATTTTTGTGGTTTGTTGTCTAGCAGTGTTGTTATGACTTCAAGCATGTTGACAACATTTGAGACAGACACAGGTTTGGACAACTGAATTAACCTTAATTAGGTGCAGCTGATACTTGTTTAGCTGGTAGATGGTTACCGGCTCAAAATAGGGAGACTGAATTAGGTTTTACCTCAACAATTGAATTGTTGTGACATTCTGGATTAATTGAAAATGAAAATGTGAGCATTACTATGAAGGTAATAGGGGACGTATTCAATCATTTATGTTTACCAGCCTTGTTTCAGTGAATTCAAATAAAACATCCACTCATAAAATGCACCTATGGGGGTGTTTTCAATATTGCTAAATACACTTCCTCTAAATTGAGAAACCGCAACACGTTCTCAGAGACACAATCAACTGAGCAGCCCTGTGGCAACGCACAACAGCTTTTCCTTTTAAAGTCCCATAAATATAAAAAAAGAACAAAAGAGGTTACATGGCCTCAGTCATTCCTCTACAGGCAGACTGACCTGGGACTAGTGGAGAACAGTGATCAACGATCACACCAGTTGACCAGGGGGGAAAGGGAGGAGAGAAAAAAAAAGGGCTAGTGTTACCAAGGCAACGGAGACATTGTGTTAAACATTCTCGTCACGGTGATTGAAGAGTGTGTGTGTGTGTCTGTGTGTGTGGGAATGAGCTGCACCAATATGCGTCTTTGTATGTGACAGTGAGCGGCAGCTTGACAAGAAAATGTTTGAAGATAATTAATGCGCCTGTTGTTGTGCTCTGTGAGTGATGAGCACTGGGTATAAACAAACCTATGATTGTTTCTGTGTCCGCTGTGCTCCGACTGTGCACTATGTTCTTGCATTGTACATTGAGATTGTCTGTTAAGCTGTTTATGTGATCATATTCTCTCTGTGTAGGTGCACATGTTATCCTGACTTTGTCTGAGTGTTTATGTCACACGGTATCTTACATCTGTCCCCGTCCTGCAGAGCTTTTGTTCTTGCTCTCTGTGGTGAAACGGCAGAGGATGGCTGCTAAACTTCACTTGTAATAACAGAGTTATAACATGAATTACACGTCACTGCCAGCTCACTTTTCCTGTTTTTGTCTGCCTTGTGTTACAACATTCAAAAACAGTGGAAGTGGTGGTGAAGTCTGCCAAGAAACTGGTATGAAGAATGGTGAGGATCATTACTAAAAGAAGATCCAGGTACGATTTGATTACATTTGGTTTAAATTATAGCTTTCAGACCGGGTGACTGGTGTTTTAAATTCCACTATTAAGTTGACAACCAGTAGACTTAATCAGTACACTCTTGGCTTTGTTTGCAAACTATCACTTAGTACCAGAAAGTTGTTTTTTTTTTTACAGTCTGGGTTTCCAACATGATGTTTTAGCCTAAGAGTCTGTCTTTGTCAAAACTTTTCCAGCTTCCTCCCACTTGATTTAATGAGATAGTTCTTCAAAACTATGGACTCAGGATCTGTGACGTGTGTGTGTGTGTGTGTGTGTGTGTGTGTGTGTCCCTCTCTCCCACTCTGCAACACAAAGGGGCAGATTCACAGCACACATAGCAACAAGCCCTGATTGGCTGAGGAAGCGTTAGTACAGTTCCAGCTGAGGAGAACCCTTCTTCTGTTTAGTGAACTCAGCTGCCATTATTCTCCCACTGCCAACAAACAAACACACACACTCGACCCAGACTGTCACACCACCTTGCCCTTGCTCTCACACCCATTATTGTCAGCCATAAACAGAGCTGTTGTTTAGCAGCTGAGAAACTCACATACTACAGAAGTCACATGGTAAACAAGCTCTGAGCCACTGGAAAAAACTTTTCATCATGAGGCGTGAGCACTTAACAGACACAACTCATCTCAGCTGATGTGGAAAAAGTCATTTTTAAGGCCTTCTTTGACTGAGGACAGGATTTAAATCTAATTATTTAGCAGCTATGAACCAATGAATAGTTCTTTCTTTTCCATACACCTTGCTACAAGATGAAGTTTCACCAGAAGAAGAAGAAGAAGAAGAAAATTTAATATTTTTATTTTATTTTGGGCTTGGTTGAAAAGCTGTTCTCATTCTTATGGCTAAAACAACAAGATGAAACTCAAAGATAGAAAATCATAGACTGACCTAAATTGTGAAGCCAGAGTAGCTGTATTTCAAAAAAATGACTTGCTCTGCATGTTAATCTGTCATTAGCTCAACTGAGCAAAACATGATATATTTTCTAATGTATACAGTATTAGTAGGTCATCCAGTTTAAACCCACACTTACTGCAGGCAACCTTATTTTGAGTACATTCACATAAATCCTTTTGAAATCACTTGCTTGCGTTGCTAATCTTCATTACAGTTAGGTCAGGGCTGTATGATGAAAGCGCCAGCAACAATAGTCCCCTATCAGGGTTAGGTAACCATGGGCTGAAGGAGTGCCAAGAATCTGCAGGATTTCACTGCAACCACATACTATGCCAGCTGATTTCAAGAATTAGCACACGTTTAATCAGAACTGACTGGTAAAAAAAAAAAAAATCAGCTGGTGTTATCTTTGAATGTCACAAAAACCTGCATAGTCTACCAGCCAGATACTGACCACTAAAATATTCATTCAAATCTCAAACTGGCTGGGACATGCCGGGTTAGGAATGAGATACAGTATGCTCTCTTCATCTTCAACAACCATAGCAACTGAAGTCCTTGAGCAAGGTACTTAAAACCCCCTATTATTCAGATGAGTTGCTCAGTGGCTCAACTGGGCAGCTTCCAGATATGAATGTGAATGGCTGACTAAATGTCAAGCAGAGTGGAGCCGAAAAAGTGATATATGTTGTAAACGTCTCCGTGGATTACAAGACTCTTATCCCTAAAAAAAAAAAAAAAAAAAAAAACAGTCAAGGTTGCACAAACACCAAAATTATGATGAGGTAGGCATACTTGTGGCTGAGAGGAATCTCTTTTTCTCCTTAATCTTTCCTGAAATACCAGAAAAATGATCTTCAGAGCAGTGACCTATGGCGTGTTGTGCCCTCCGAAGTGCCCTTTGTGACCTAGGCCTCTCTGCTTGCACATATTGTAGCTGGGCCCCCTAAGCTCCTTTTATTCAGGCAAGAGTGGCCCTTTGCAAATTCATTGTCTAACTAATACAGGTTATGTAACGTGGAGTGGAGTGACTACAGCAGTACAGGACAAGGTGGGAAAAGTGCGAATTACTAAGTCCCAGTCGATCCAACAATCATGCGGACCTGCATCATTTAGAAAAACAGGCAAATGACTGAAAATGTAAAAGACTATTTTTTATTCTCCAAACCAATGTTTTAGTAATTACTCTTCATTCTTCCATGTAGGTCACTTGAGTAAGCTGTGTTCATATGTGTGTGGTTTCCCTGACCAATCCCTATCTCATCTAACAGCAACATCTGACGCTAAATCTTTACTATAGCAGTTTAGATTTCAGCAAGCTGACTGCTGGTGGGTGCAGAACAGTAGGGCAGTAGGACAAACCAGGCTCTCTCTGAAACCAGAGCCACCCTGTCCAACATGATTGCACAAGCCTTTGACCTCTCCTGTGCTAACGATGCCAGTTTCTAGAAAAGGGGGAGTCCGTGTTGAGCAACCGAAGCGGCGTAGCTCGGAGGGCCATGTGAAAAGTGTGTCAGTTGTGGCACAGAAATATTGAGGTGGCTGGTGACTGGAATGAACCGCTTTGGACAAAGAAGACCAAGGCCGAAGTCTGGATGTGACTGGAAAAACCTGCCTCACCTTGCTGGCTTTACTGAATGATTAATCTGCCATGAAGGACATAAATAGCTGTTGCTTGTCTCCTTGTGGTTGGTCCTCACTTTTCTTTATTTTACTTCTTATATTTATAATTTAAAGTAGAGCTGCAACTAACGATTATTGTCCATTAATCTGCCAATCAGTTTTCTGTTCATCGACTAATCGTTGCAGCTCTTTTTAATTTAAAGCATTCTCTTTGTGCAACTTATAGCTCATTGACCTCTGATTCAGCAACAGCATTTATTAACAGTATGCTACCACATAATAAGTAAAATCCCAACCAATAAAAAAAGAAATGAGCTGAGTAAAGGGGGGGGGGCATTAACCCTGTTAAACAGGACAGACCGACTGTCAGCTGGTTTGGGGAGAGGATGAGGCAATACTGGGGGTGATAGTGGAATCATCTCACTCAATATTCGAGGCTAGTTGCTGCGAGTCTCAAATTAACTTAAGCTCACACTGTTGTTAATAAGCAATGTGCTTAACGCCTCCGCAATGAGCCCCTGAGGTGTTCTCCGCTATCAGAGACTGGTAGCGTGTGCGATAGTGCATGTGTAACCATGTATCTATTACTTTGAAAGAATAGTTCACATTAGGGAAAGATCAATTATGGCATTAAAAGATATTTAACGGCCTATATTAGATTTCTCACGATTAATTAATATTAGTGATAACCCCCAGTGTGAATGTACACATTTAAAAGTCATAGAAAAACAACATCTTCATTCTTCCATCTTATTGGCTTATGCTCATACTGGTATCAAACAGTTAAATCCCAAACAATCTATTATGATGTTTTAGTACTAGCGCACAACAGTGTACTGTCAGTATGACAACACAGAAACAATTGTGTGAAAAGTGAACCTGATTTAAGTGCTGGTTTACGTAATACTCTTGCAACCAAAGACGTGTGGTGTCTGGTAACAGACGTTAAAGCCCGAAGAGTCAATCTGCACTGTGAATCAATTAAAGTGTAACATTACTGGATGTTCAGTATGCAAACAAATATTATCAAATGAGTCTATTAACATATTAACATTAACGAGGTGTGGGAAACACTGACATCTGATACAGAACTAGCCTTTTGTGTCCTTATTATTAATTGTGCTTTAATGAATCTGAGAGCTAGCTTAGGATGTTTTTAGCTTGTTAACCTCCCTGACCACCTGTATGAGTTAAACATTCCTACTTTTATCAAAGGAGTGCTATTCTTGACAAGTACTTTCTATGACCCGGGAGCAACAGCAGGAGTCATGACTATGTGTTGCTCCTCAGTAACTGTGAGGCACCGCATTGGCTAAATACACAGAATTTGTCATTAAAATCTAAAATGTTGCACTAGATAATAAACATCATGTTTAGCTTACAATAGAAAATGTACCAAAAAAGTAAATAAAAAAAATGCAAAATTTACTCCAGAGTTGATTCATCGGCCAAACTTGAAATCAAACAAAGGACCGTGTCACATGTGTATTAATCAAGACTTTCACACGTTTGCACAAATAGATGTGTTTCATTTTTGAGGCAGATGACAACAAACACTTACGCCCAAAAATCTGTAAAGTTTCAGTAATTAGTCAATTAATCGATAGTAGATCAACAGAAAATTATTCATCAACTATCTTTTCACTTGGTTAATCGGTTTGAATCACTTTTTAAAGAAAGAAAGGCCAAAATTCTCTGGTTCCAGCTACTCAAATGTGAATATTTTCTGTTTTTTTCTTAGTCGTCTGTGATAGTTAATTGAGAATTCTGGGGTTTTGGACTGTTCGTCAGACAAAGCAAGACCTCATCTTGGACTTTGAGAAACTGTCATGGGCCTTTTTCTACCATTATCACATTTTGTAGACCAAATGACTAATCAATTCATCAATAATCAACAGATTAATTGCTAAGGGAGAGAATTGTTAGTTGCAGTCCTGGAAACTAGCTTTATACTATAGGCTCACTTTTTCCTCAATTCAATGCTTTATGTGAGAAATGTATGCCAACACCAATATATCTGAAACATGTCTTTATCGAGCGATCAATATAAGTGTACTGATAAATCTGCCGTCCTATTCATTCTTGTGTTTTAGATAGCAGGTCAGCCTAGCTCTATTTCTGTCAGTATGTTTTTCAGCTAGATCCTCAACAGCGGGACAGGTCCTATCAATGCTGACTGACTGACTGACGGCACAATGGTGTGACTTCATCAGTTGGCCAAGTGTCACCACTTCCTGTATCCGTTGTTTCAGCCCTCTAGCGTTTCATACATGGTCCAGCCATATACTGGGCTTTGCCTTGGTCTTGTTGTCTATATATTATGAGCAGATAGCAGAGGTGGGGGTGTTAAGTGCTACTGTGTTACGCATAAGTCAATGTGATGTGACTCACAGGAGAGGAGATGAGAGTATGAATAAGAAAAAGAGGACCAGTGAAGCGAGGAGAGGTAGAGTTATAGTAGTATAGTGTATTGTATTCACTTGAAGGTCAGAGAGAGACAAAACTGCCTTTACAAGGTTCTCCAGACCTTGCAGAATAACAATAATTACGCATACCCTAACATACTCCTATGTAAACACTACTGAGGTTAACAAGAAACTGTCATTTTGGTCTCTCAGTTAAAATAAGACATGTTGGGAGTGTGACAAAGATACACTCAAAACATCCGTGCAAGGCATGAGTGCTTGTGCTTTTCTTCACTGTGTGGTTTCTGAGCAAGACGTGCTAGTCCTACAGAACCTGCAGCTTAACACAGATCTAGTTATGTCACATCAGGGATTAATACTAGAGTGGAGCGAAGGATGCACTATAAAAAGATACTAGGAATTAATTGTTCATCGTGATGACGACCCTACAGTTGCTGATCTTAAAAACTGGTCACTTGGGATTAAAAAAAAATAAATAAATAAATAAAAAATAATATATATATATGGTTTGTATATTATACTAACCTTGTTCAGTCTGTTGTGTATTAAAGGTAGAGTCAGTCATTCTGGAGAAAGGTTGTTGATATTTGAGCTAAGCACAATCCAGAGCGATGTGTCAGCTGTAGAGTCACTTCTCTTCCTCTCACACGTTATCACAAGCAGACAAAAAAATTTGTTTCATGTGAGCACAACAGTCCATCCTCCCTGCAGCCTCATCACTTCTCACTCGACTCGTGTTCAGCGTCTCTGTCCAGATAAGCAGCCTTCACCAGCCTGACTGACAGCAGAAACTTACTCAACAATCAACAATGTTTATTCACTGGTTCATTGATATGATTAATAAGTTGAAAATACATATACAGCAGGATATATGCGTGGAGCATTTCTGTTTTGTGAGAAAACATTTTCTATGTGAATTGGTCACAGCCTTTCTTCCCCATCATTTAATGGGTGCTGGAGATGGGAGACTGTCATGTCCGCACACAAACAGCTGCTCTGATGACTTTCCCTTGTCCTCTACACGAGCACGAATGCCCCCTATTGCTGATTGGCTGGAATAGTGTTGTGTGGCTCACTGAGAGCCACTTGTTTGTTTCCCATTTACAGAGCCAGGGCTGTGTATAAACACAGGTTTTTTTTTGAGCGTTCACTAAGAATGGACAGCTTGCAGACTGTGAGGAGATATTCGCTGAATTTGCCAAAAAATGTATTGAAAACCTTTCTCCAGAATCACTGACTCTACCTTTAATGTAAAAGCTTTTATCCAGAGTAAAGAAACTGGTCTTCATTTGAATTCAATCATTCTGACTTCTTTTTGAGTTAGCTTGAAGTAAAACAGATGGCAAACTGCCTATGCCAGACAGGGGCAGATAAAAATAAAAACACAAAAACTGAAATACAGATACAGAGAGACATAAACATCCTC
This sequence comes from Euthynnus affinis, assembly GCA_029490765.1. Taxonomy (NCBI): domain Eukaryota; kingdom Metazoa; phylum Chordata; class Actinopteri; order Scombriformes; family Scombridae; genus Euthynnus; species Euthynnus affinis. The sequence goes on from CM055839.1 coordinate 18,493,669, forward strand.
CCAACCACACCACCCACGCCAGGAGTAAACCACCAGGTCCAGATGGCTCTTCCTGTTCCTGCAGAGCTGTCTGCTGGTTGGCTATGAGGAGCCACGGGGGCGGGAGGATGTGACGAACACACAAGCAATGACATCACTGGCTCAGTGGCACCCTGGCAGCAGAAATGTGACCCATGCTGCTTCTCTCAACTTCAGCCAGTCCAGCACTAAGTCTGGATGGTGTATTTTTGTGTGTCCATATAGCTCGTTAACACCGAGCCTTAATACGAAGTAGCGGTGCTAAATGTGTACACCTGCTTTTATGTCTGTGTATGTGTGTGAACACTATGACATCAGCGACCTTAAGCATTAAGCCTGTGTGTATCCGTATAGGGTAACAGTACACTTGTGTATGTGTCCTGATAAAGAGTTGGTGTGCTAAATTAAAACGTTCCAGCATTATGTAAGAGCATTACTGGACTGGGAGGACTGGGGGCCCAATCTCATGCAGCCGCTAGGCGAGGCTAGGCTCCTTACAGTCAAACTTGTCACAACAGCATTGATTTAGGCTGATTACTCTGGAGGCTAGGACAGTAACTCACGGCTGAATGCCTACCCAGTATTGGTATTCATTGCGAAAGGCAGCTCTGAATGTTGCTGTACAATGGGGGGAGTCAAATATCTATGCTCAGTGCAGCTAGGTCAGCAAATGACAATGGTGGTGTACTGAAAAGACAATACCATGAAACACTTAAGTTGACTTTAACTAGATGATAAAATGAATACGAACTGTAAAACTGCATATTCAGGAACAACTTTAGATGGACTTGTTAAATAAATGTCAATTCATTGGACTTTTAAGTCCAACTGAAATCACATTTAACCATCCCTTTGCAGGCTAAAATAATGTCAACATGTCTTTTTAAATGCATTGTTAATAGTTTTGTATTATTAGAATGAAGAAAGGGTTGATGGAACAACAGTATTTAAAACATACATCACAAATAAATACTGTAAACCTAAGGAATATAATCATGAAATCAAAGGATTTAAAATATAAATTTTTCCCTTTTGGTTTCTGAACACAGGTGATTTACAGAGCATACATGTATGCTATTGTAGACAAAAAAGCTATTTAATTTCAGTTAAAGAAATGAAAAAATATGGTTTTCAATGTTAATGTTTCTGCAGTTCTTATTTCCCATTTTTGATACATGTAATAAGTAATGATTGATTGAATATGGTATATAAATATGGATGTCGACAGTTCCTCAAAAGTGAAGCCATAACATCTCAATCACCCCCTGGTGGCTGGCTGCAGTATAGGTCATAAGTCCCGCCCCCTCCATGTTAGGAGATGGGACATGAGCCAAATTTAATGAAAAAAAAAGAAAATCACAGTACACCTCAAAATAATTTTTCATTTTAGGTCGTTCTTATCACACTGATGTTTGTCCAAGTGCACATTTTTCTGATAAGTGTGTTTTTAATTATAAAAGAGGGTGTGATGTCATGATTGACAGCTGTGACAGCCTCTCTCAAACCTCAATCAGACAGTGGGACGGCTGAGAGGGGGGGTGTCCCGCGGGCCGCTAACCGACTCTACTGTGCAGACTCGAGCTCCAAATGACGTCAGTCAAGCGAGATGGCAGCCCCCAGAAAGGAAGTATTTTGGCGTCACTTTTGCATAACAGTGGAAACGGTGGAGACGTGTTGTCCATATTTATAAAACAGTCAATAGAAATAAAGAATGACAGCATTTGCTTTTGAAAATCAAAGTACTACCAAGCAGCGCCAGCTGTAGTGTGGCTACTGGCTAAGAAATCTTGTGAAAAGTAAAGAAAAAGTCAATCAAGAATAACAAACACAAAAAACAAACAAAAAAACATTCAGATAGTCTCAACTTATGCAAGATGAGTGTAACAGAGGAGAGAGCACCTGTTGTTGTTCCCTCCTTCTATGGGGTAAATCACTGCCAAGGAGGAGGCAAAGACAACACGGGACTAGACAGGTGCTGTACGGGACAACAGCGTATGTCGCTCTGTATTATCTGAGCGTCTCGTCAGTGAGAGTGAATACACTGATCCACTGGCATGTGTCCGGGACATCTCAGGGCAGCTGTAATCTGGCTGAGCCCACGCCAGAAGGCAGGCAGTGGTGCAAGTTGGGTGAGGGGTGGGACTTGTACTCAGCTCTTCCTTCAAGGACTAATGACTCCAAACAGGAAGCGACACCATACAAACACACCAAATAACATTAGAGAGAGAGCAAGGAGTGCAGCGCTGAGAGAGGCTTGCCAGCTGACTGAGTCTCTCCAACATAACTAGCTCTGAGGTCATCTCTCTGTGTTGTTTAATATGTCTGAAAGGAGGGGAAGAGTATGAGAACTTCGGTTGAGGGCGTAAAGGAGGAAGTACTCAGTCACCATTCTTAGGTCTTTGCTCAGAGATTTCACCACATATGATCAAATGTAACCATATAATGCTAAGTCTTTTTTTTTGTTGTTGTAATATATCTTCACTGATCTGGTTGTGAAGAGAAGTTGAAGGAAAAAAACAGTCTATTTTTATGGTGTAAATACTTCCAATGTGTGTTTTTTTTTTTTTGTTTTGGTCGAGCTTTGCCCTCCAACATGTGGAGACAACAAAATTATGTCTTTAACGATACAAATAAAATCCAGCTTAACCACACTTCAGCTGAAGCAGTTTGAAACCTGATACAGAGAGCCATGTTTTCCTTGACTGGTGTAAACAGGTCCCGAGTTTTCCATAGCTGCTCTTTGTGGGACCTGTAAAAAAGCTGTACCGTTGAGCCATGTGGTTCAACGGTACAGCGCTTATTAGGGCCAACAGCAATCTGTTGCAAACTCTCGGCCACACTCACTCTCTCCTTCACACACACGCACATACACGCCGTCCTGACTCATAGTTCAACTCATAGAAAAACAAGGGGGTCAGATGGTTAGGCCCCTGAGCAGAACATAAGTGCTTGTCTTCTCCTTTTATAACAAAACCATGGTTCACAAAATGCACCAGAAATGTTTCATAAACTTAAAAAAAAACTGCTTATTTGAATTCTTTTTATCAGGAGCTCTGACTATGAAAAAAGTATTTTAATTTTGATTTGTTACATCGTTCCAATAAGGGATTCATTAAATAAGTACAGTTTTGGCACAAATCCGATACTGTTTGTTGGATTTGTGCACCACTAGCTTCTGTAGTCACCTCTAGGTGCTAAAGGTGGAGAGAGAGAGGGAGATAAACTATGGCAGGGCACAGCCTGATTCTATCACCTCACCTCATCACCTACCCTAAGCCTTGGCTTGACTTTTCACAGCGACCTGATGAGAAGGTCGCAGCCCGCGAGGTTTTTTCACACCAGTGGAAGCAAGATGCACATGCCTGGACTTGTCCAACTCTCCCACTCCAAACTAGCTGGGCTCTCCTAGGAACCCCCTCAATCCAGCATCAGAGCAGTGAAAGTGGCTGCTCTCTACTCAAACTCGACCTTGCTGTGGTCCACAGGCTTCTACGTAAACAACTCCTCTACACCACTGCAGTCCATTTCTCTGGAGCAGACAGAGAAGAGTAGGAAGGCGGCAGGGCCATAAGCAATCTGGTATCTCCAGCAAAGGAACGGTACAGTATGTTCCAAATAACAATAGCACCACAGTGCCTGCCAGTCATACAGGGAGCTACTGCTGTGGAGCAGCTTCCACTGGCACAAGCTTTCATAATTAGAACATGACAGTGAGCGAGCCAACCTGACATGGTGATAATCCATGAAGGGTGAAGAACAGACTCACTGTAGCACTGCGCCTCAGGCCAACACTTCTCAATCTTTTTGGCTCATATAAAGACAGGCACAAACACATTGAGTATTTGGTAGTAAACCCATCTCACTATCACTCAATTCTGAGAGACACTTTTCCAACCAATACCACAACAGCAGTGTTGCTGTTCACAGTTGACCCAGCATGCTGTGCTGCATTATGAGGCTATAATTACACTGTACAGTGTCAGTCAGCGTGCCCATTATTCTGGTCAGTCACATCACACAGATGTCTGGGTCAGTGCTTCTATATAAAGGCTTAGGATCCTACAGGCAAAGGAAAGGCAGGGCTGGGGTTAAAAGTCCCATACAGGGCACATGTTTACTCTGCGTCTCGTGGAGTCTCATTACCAGCATATTGTGCTCTAAGGAAGAGCCCACTCAGGCCATTCAGCAGCCTGACTGCAGTTTCATAACCTATTCAAAACACACAGACGAGCCCTGATTGACTGCAGTTAATCTCATCATGACTGAAGAACAGTGGCCCTTCACTGCTTCTGGTGCTATTTTGTTGTTGTCGTTGTTGTTGACAACGATTCAAGCCACCAGCTGGATCACTAACAACCGTGTACAATCAATCACTAGGTGAATCATTTAGCTTAAAAAGGAGCTCATAAAAAAAAAAAAACAACAACATCTAATGTTAATTGTGTCAGAGCATAGATGAAGGTAATGAGATCCCCTTTACAAATGAATGCAATAATAAAATTAGCATAATCACACTGAAACAAACAAGGGTGTCCCCCCCCCCCCCCTCCCTGTTTTGCCCTTTTGCTGCAGATACGGCGACATGTAAACAGGTTGCAGAGCATACGGCAGGAGCCTTATTTCCACAACAGGGTGGGTGTGAGGAACATTTTGCAGCAGCTTCGTGCAAGAGACTGTCAAAACAAGAGCTACTGGAAAAGGGAACAGTATTTGGCATGAGAGGATCCAGCAGGTTATATGCTGAGCCAAATAGTAATAATAATAATAATAAAAAAGGGGAAAAGAAACAGCTGACATTCGTGTTGTTGACATCCCAAACTGGAGCAGCAAATGTGTGTTGCATGTGCACGTCCTCATTTGCTCGGGTCAGCCTTTCCTTAATTCACATTACCAGTGACCAGGCTGACCAGCTGTTAAATAATTCCCTGCCCTGATTCTTCTCTGAGGGTAATGGAAATACATTCAAGTCCACTTAAAGCTGTAAATATACAGCTTGCCCACTCATACTGACCTTCAGTGCCACCTGAAGATGTGTGTGTTATGTGTGTGTGTGTTTCTGGTGGTCCACATACCTCGCTCGGGCTTCATGTTGTCCAGTGTCATCAGGTTGCCTTCAGGGTATCTTGCGGGGTCTTCTGTCTTCTCTTTCTCTATTACACGCTGCCTTGACAGCAATGCAACGTTGTCTGGACCCCCACACCCTCTGTGCCTGAGACCTGCCGTCTTAGCTAAGCAATAATATCAGCTGTGAAGCCTGCGTGTTGGTGCCAACTGCCCCCTATCCAACAACAAAGCATTGCTTTGTTAGCATGCTACTGTACGCTTCCATCGAGTCGCACTGTATTGTTCAACTGACTGATACAAAGACAGCTGATAGCCACTGACAGATAGCGTTCGTCAATGCAGTTGTCAACCCGCTTGCTAGCGAGCAACCAATCTGACATTTGAGTAAATTAACTAGCAAGCTGGGCTTCTCTTACAGCCCGTTTCAAATTCCACCACCTGAACAGACACAGTTACGTCGCGATGCATTTCTGTGTCTCCGCTCCTGTAACGTTGGCTGCTCACAACGACACACGCTATAACGAGAACAGGGGGAGAGGGTTTTGCACACACACAACTAACTAACCTTATCTTTTCAGCGTGGTTAACCGTCTACTGGTGACGACGACGACCTCCCAAACATCCCAACCCCCAACGTAGCGCAGGTAGGAGGACAGTCTCAGTATATATATTTTTTTAAAGCTACGACAGGAACATATCAGTCTTCTCTCAAAGTGATAATGAAAAGGGATATGGTCCACTTTCTGTCCATCCACAGCTCTCAAACCGTCGCCATCTACTTAACGTTAGAAACAACACCTGTACTGACTTCCTTTGTGGTCTTCATTAAAACTTTTCACCCCGACAACAAATAGACTCCGTTCCCAGCGAGTCGCTCACGACGGCAACCGTCCCCCGCGAGCCGTTACTAGCTAACAATAGCTGATGTGTCGCTGACCAGTAAAACCAAAGCTCGATACTAATGTTACTTCGGCCGAAATGCAGATGAAAGGAGGAACAGTGAGTCCCTTCTAGTCGTGATGCTTACAGTCTGCCTCCCCTCCTCACTGCTGCTTGTCAAAACAGATCAGTGCAGCTCCAGTCACGTGTCCCAACAACAGCCCCGCTCGTCACTTCCCTCACTGCCAGCCTCGCATGAACTCGCAGCCATAGCAACCGCCAGGTTAGAAGAGTGGTACCAAAACTTGTGAGGAAGACACGCATCGTCGTGTCTGGTGAAAATCACGACCTATAGTTTTTTCTTATTGCTTTTACAGCTTCGTAAATATTAGCGACATTTAGTGTGACTAGATGATGAAACAGGACAGACAAGAGACAGGCTACTCTCTGCGCGTTCACGTGCGCACGTGAGGGTTCGTGTTTTTTTTTTTTTTTTTTTTTTTTTTTTACGTCGTGAACATTTTGTTCTGGCTTCAATGAGGCCAAAGATCGTGTGTTTACGGTAATGATGTTATATGTTGTAGTACCACAGTCCACTGAGAAAGTCCTGGCAAATATTCCACATAATGTTCACTTTTTAAAAAAAAAAAAAAAAAAAAAACTTGGAAATTTCCAAAAAAAAGACGTGCACTGCAGGCCTATTGTTTTGGTTCTTTGTCACTTGTAAATCAAACATCAAAAATCTTATTCATGCATTGCGCTTGTGTAGGCTATTTTCAGACAGCTAGCTTACTTTTAGTTGGCTAATTTGTTTTTGTTCTTTGTTAACAATAACAGACGAGCAGAAGAACTTCACTTAAAAATATAATAATTATATTAATAATGAATTCAATCATGAGTCAATCATAAATTAAATTCAGAAAATAAATCAAATGACAATATTAACCCTGAACATTCGCTAACATGATTCAACTTTGGCCTAATCATTAAGTTAGTTATCAAGAGGGCCAGACAAAATACACTGCTACAAAAATATATATTTATATTTTTTCAAAAACAAAAGTTAAGTTAAAAGTAAACGTTTATAGGTGAAGTTAAAGTTGGCAAACAGACCTAGACCCAGTGGCTCTGACCACTACCCTAGTAAGTGCTGGATGTAATGTGGTGATGGTTTTGGTACAAATAAAAAAGAACAGAGGGAGAGCTCTTTGTTTTAGTGTCTTCTCTGCTGAAACCCTTTGGAACAAAGGCAAAGGCCAAAATGAGGACACTAGAATCTGCTTCACAAATCTGTTTGACAGCTGCAGTTGCACTTTGTGTGTTATTGTTGTTTGTCACACACAGATGGAGTCTGCAGAGTGATCTTGGATTTTGTTAAGAATCACTAATATTATTAAATAAAAGTATTGTCAGAAAAGTATTTTGGATAGACTACTGAAAAAGTCACGTAATAAAAAAAAACTTATATTGTTGTCACAGGGGCCACATTTTTGATAAAATATGTGCCTGCCAGTCAATTTAATTTAAAATTGACCAACTTGTCCTTTGTTTCTGATACCAGAGACAAGTGACCCAGAGAACGTAGGGTCATGGAGTCCACATGAACAATGCAAACACCTACCAGTTGATTATGGGCCTTTATCTGGCAGTGGAGCAACGTTTACAAAGTTAGTCTACTGTCACTGATTTACACCAAAATGAAGTGTAAGGGTTCCTGCAATTTGTGATGAGTCAAATGAAGCTTCATCAGCAGTTTGTGATCATGCATTTATTCAGAAACAGCTGTGGAACGGACGGTGTTGGACGTGGGGGATGCAAATGATTCTTGGTTCCCTGAACAGGCCACAATAACAATATTTAAAGATATTTATGATGTCAGAGCCCTTGATAAGTTGTTGACATAGAGCTCAAAACTGTCTCACTGTGGTCCTGAGTACAGTAACACTGGCAGTAAACCAACACGATACCTATAGGCTACATAAATAGATATATGGTTAAGGGAGGGAAAAACTGAAAGGCATGGTAGACCTCAAGTGAAAAAAATCAACCATCACTGCATTTCATTTAAATTTTATAAATAACATGCTTGATAAGTAGCAACAACATGAAGAAGATACTAAAACTGTGTGTGTTTCTTTTTAATTAGTTCTCCATCTACTTCCAAACACAATTACAACTCATCCTGAAACATTTTGAGTTACATTTTGCAATGAGCTGCAAATACGTGCAACAAACTCTGTGCTGTAGTTAGTGTGATGATGTAAGTTAGAGATAAATACAATCCAGCTAACAGTAACAACTCCCAGAAAGCCATGACAGTACAGTGGTGATTATACTGAGATACTGAGACATTTTCCAGTTCACAGACGGAGGATCAACAAACAAAAAACTCTGAGCCCACAATCATTGTGTCACTCTCATTGAACCAAATATCAATTCAAGCATTGATTTCAAATGTGGATATACAGTTGTCTGTGTTTGTAGTCATTTGTTTTACTGTCCAAAATCATCAAATACATTTATTTTCTGTGACTTTTCCCTTTAAGAGTGTTGACAACAATACAAAACAAAGAAACCCACGTTTGCAAAAATCCATGCCATAGCTCCATCTAGTGGCAGAATACAAATAATGCAGCTAATAATATTTTTTTCTCATTATGTATTACATAAGTATATACAATGTATTATATATCATTGTATATCTATCTATCTATCTATCTATCTATCTATCTATCTATCTATCTATTGATACAAGCAGAAGAAGAAAGGAGGAAATGGAGGAGAACAGCAGAGAAAGAGCTATAGTTCCAAGGATTGAAAGACAAATGTACAAATAAGAGTGCATCTGGAGTGGAGCAGTGCGGACATGTTTCCAGGTATTGGGAATCCCTCGGATCACTGTCTTGTGACTCCTCATTCAAGGCAAGTACATTCATAAATATCGTAGACAAGGAGTCATCCTTAATCTATCTGGCAAACTGTAATGTCTTTATTCAGTTGACTTTGACCCAAAGGCTGTGCACACATACAGTATGCTCACACACACAGCACAAGCACAAGTTACAGGTGAGGTGGATGAATCATTTGTCTCATGTCTATGTATTTTTTCTTCATACAGTATTCACCAGTTTCCACCATAATATATAGTTTATCTGAGATATCTGACATGGTGTCTTCTTTGACAAGTTTGTCAAACCTTTGGCTCAACCTAAGGCCGAGGTAGAGGTGAGATCTGTAGCCTGAGACAGTGGCACAGTTTGATGATGAGCAAGAATTTGACATTCACTCAATAATTAATTTGGTAATCCATCGTGTGGCTTCCAATATGCACATGCAAGAGTTTGTCTCTAGGCCTTGAATCAATGTGAATGCAACGCATCACCTTTGGGTGAGGGATTATTAACAGATGGATTTGTAGGGTTTAGCACCACAGGGAGAGGAAACCAATGGAAAAAGCTATTTATTTTCTACCTTCATCGCTGTGTTCTTGAGTTCAATCAGTGAAATTGCTGATGAGTTGAAGGGTGGATGTTTCAGCATGATTTGGTTTATTTGTGATTCTGTATGAATATGTTTTGGCTAAAATGATTATCCAGATGACTTTGCTCATTTGAAAGTTATGATTTTGATTAAAAAACATTTCAATGGTTACATTAACTTGCATTAACTTACATTAAAGTGCCTTTCTGCACTTTGGAACTCTAATATGGATGATTGAGACAAATTTGATCAATTCATCTTTGGAATGAGATTGTAATTCATTCAATTCTAAAATGATCAAGCTAGGAGATTAATAAAACAGCTTGCTCATTTGTTATTTTTCTAAGTTAAGAATATATTGAAGGCTTTTTACAAAATAAACATGGTTTTCAATTATTGACAACAGATTTCAGCAGCTAAATATTCTAAATTGTTACATATAGCATGTATGAGGGAAGACATTTGATTGAAATACACTGATTCAAGGTTTTTACAGTAATATAAATGAATATATTTTTCAGCATCAGAGCCCTCGTTGTAGATTCACCCTGACAGAATTTATGACATGATCCATCTTCTGAAGCTGCTTGTCATGCAGGTTCCCATCCAAGACAGACTTATATATCTGCTTGTCTTGTCCTCTACTTTTGTATCTGATTTGATGTCGTATTGATTCAATTTGCCTGTCTGAGCAAGAGAAGAAAACGCACACAGACACACACCAAAAATAAAAAATAATAATAACAAGAGACATGATTCAGAAGCTGGAAATACCAACAGTTTATTTTCTACTTTTTGTGACTACAGAAATGTTGAAACATTTGAACACTGAAAAAAGCTGGATGACATCATCACTTGCTTCTCAATTTTCTTTCTTTTTTTTTCATTTGCTTAGCAATCACAACAGATGATATTGCACGGCACTGAGAAAGCAGTAGCAAAGCCTGGGAAACAGCAATGACAAATCAATTCATGAGACATGGAGTTATACATCTGAGAGTAACACCGACAGTATTGCCTCTCTGGCACGCACACACACACGCACACACACACACACACACACACACATGCACTCGCACATGTACTCGCACATGCACGCATACTGAAAACTGAAGAAGCATTGTGAGTTGAGAAGGAGGTCAAAAGAAAGAGATCAAGGTTGACAAGAGCACAAGGTCGACGAGAGCAATGAGATTTCATTTTGAAATGCAAGTGCAAGATGAACTACTACTGTAAATCTACTCCTAAATGTCTATGACAACAAATATGCTTGTTTATCAAAACCCTTCAAGCATCTTTGTATATGAATAGCTGGAGGACACCCCTCTGTGGGTGAGAAACTAAGTTCCCCAGCATTAGAGATCCAGATGATTGTCTTAGGCGCCGCAGTATTGTTATGAGACTTGTAGCCAAGCTCCCCATCATATGGGAACTCCTTATGAACAAAATAAATAACACAAAATGTAATAATGGGGAAGAAATAGGTCCACACTGCATCCATTCCTTCATACAGGCCTTTATAACTATGATGTAAGCACCTGCGCTTTGCTGAAAAACTGTCACTCTCTCCATCCTTTGACATAATGACTGCGTAACATACTGGTGTTATCTTCCATGGACGTTTTTGACATGGTGATTACCGTCAGTCCTTGGAGATCCTGTGCTGTCTGAGCATGACAGCGAGGAAGCAGTACTAACAGTAAGGCCTCTGAACGACCAGAGGGAGTCAAACTTACTGTTATGATATGCACCAATCAGCCACACACATGCACACACCAGCCAACAGCTTGACAGTATGCAGTACTTACAGATTATAATAAACACAGAGAGACGCACAGTAAAGAAAGTCACAAACACACACCAAAACTGGCATACCTGCATTCCTCAGCATTACTTGACATCTGAGTTGCACACACTCTCTTACACTCACTTGCACTCACCCACACTCAGGAAAATAAACGTGTCCCCATACACACTCACACACTGATTCCTTGGTTAAGGTTCTTTGCAGTTTTATTAGACTTTGCTCATATTCATTACACGAGTACGTACCAAAAGAACAGATACTAGATGGAGCAAGGCGGCAGTGCCACGGCAATTAAAAACAGACCCAGCTCCGCGGCACAGCCCCTGGCAGACCGGCTGCCCAGCCTCCACTCCACCTCACTCTGTGTATGAGACAGCAAAGTGAGCGGGACTTGCAGCCCTCGTTTCAAATGCTTCAGATTGTACATTGAACAGGAGATTCCCCACATGGTAGAGTAAGCTTGTCTACATAGCCCTACGCCTTCTACATTCTATACCCGTGCGAATGGCAAATCAAAACTCAACAAGTCTACCTCACAAATGCCAGTGCTTTTCAACATTATACATATTTTTTTTCCAATTTTTGGTTTGTTTTAAAAATCTTTGGATGTGCAGTAATACCCATAAAATAACTGTTTTTAAAAAGTCAAAAGAATAGAAAAAACACACACACACGTACACACTGCTTTTTGCCAGCTGTTCAACAAAGTAGCTCCTGTATAACTTTGTCTGCAATGGCAAATCAACTGTCTGGGTTTCTGGCAGTGTTTAAAACACACATTGAAATGCCGGCTAGGATTTAGCTGAAGAAGAATACAAACTACTCCTTTGTTATATCTAAGCGTGGGAAATAAGGCTGTAACATAAAACTGTCTTTTTTGTTTGTTTTTTTTTCCAAAATCCTACTATATACAAATCTAGAGTTTCTACAAATGCATAAATTAAAGCAGTGGTTAACCAATACAAAAATGCAATTAAATTAAAATCACAACACAGAAGTAGAGAAAAGGGAAAATATGAACACAATATCACAGCAGTTGGTTTTACCCTGTAAAAGCAATAGTCTACCATCATAATATTGGCATAACCCAATGTCTGATAAAAAATACGCTTCTCCCTCCATCCCGTAAGTTTCATACATCAACCCTGAAACTTGTCCTCCGTGACTTGAAACAGAGCACTTCTGCCAAAACAAAAAACTTCAAAATAGATAATCATACAGCTTTTTTGAAGTAACAATAACAATTACCACACGAGTGGAGTTCTGCTTAACTCACAGATAGACGTCTCAATGCAGAACTCAAAGGAATTATTACTATGAGGTATTCAGAGACATTGGTAAAGACATGCACGGCCAGAGTGCTGGACCTTCCTACACACAGCAGAGAGACAAGGAGGGTTGGGGAAGGAGGGATGGAGGGTAAAGGGGCAGGAGAGAGGAGAAACAAAGAACTTTGGTTTAATCTGTAGAAGTGAACAACAGAAATTCCTTTGGTATGTTTTCATTGCATGGTTGCACTGGCGAAAGCACCACGGTGTGATTAAAAAAAAAACCCTTTTCCTTGTTTCTTCAGTAGTGGCCCTTCTACAGGCTGAGGTATTCACAGAGTCAAAGGTGAGAGGTCAACAGCGGTTTAACACTTTGGTTCAAGCAAGGCACTCGTCCTGGGAGTTTTAGAAAGATTGCAACACGTCTGCTTCTACTTTCAGGAACATGTCTGCCTATAGTTGAGTCAACAATTCTGCCCATGGCTATGTCAGCTTGTCTGCCTATTGTCATGTAAAGATGTCTGACTTGTTTGTTGGATCAATATTATCAACCTATAGATACACACTAAGAGGCAGGGCCAAGTGGATATAAAGCTGCAAAGAAAATACACTCTAGCGGGATACTCCATCAAATCCACATAGATTAATCATAAACCAAACTAAAACTTTAATTTTACATATCTTTTTGTTGGCCACAATGTCAGCTTGTACATTTTTATGCCAACAAAGTGATACAAATGTATGCTTTTGTATTGTTAACACGCACAAAGAAAGACTGATCACACTGCTAGCGAGAGCTGTACCCCGCAGGCACCTGCATGGCCGGTTGTGTGTATCTATGGCTAGATCAGCATATCTGCCTATAGCTATATCAGCATGACTATCTATGGAGCTGTAATCAGAGCACAGATGAAGCAAGAGCACGCATAGCAGGGGTACATGGGTTGAGTGCGGGTGGGAGGGGGTGTGTGTGTGTGGGGGGGGGGGTAGAAGAAAGGAGAAGGGGAAGATAGAGGAGATGGGGGGAGGGGAGACATACAACATCTTTTAACACCACTCGTAGAGGCCGTGCAATGAGAAAAAATCTTTGGTTATCTTTGGTATCATCAAAGTGATAGAAATCACGTATGGAACTTGAGTGAGGTAGCATCTTTGGTTCACACTATAAAACATCAGCAGGTCTTGACACTTTTTTTTTTTTTTTTGGTTTCTTGTCATCTTTTTGGTTTTTCTTTCGGAGATGAAGAAGCAGCTCTCTTTCCCTGGCCTCTCCTTCAGCGCTTGTTCTGATGAATGTAGAGCTGCTAACCCTGGCCTTGAGTAGGATGACGGCAAGGGGCCAGCTAATATATCTAATATGTTACGCTGCCCTGGGCCAGCCCTGTGTAGTGCTTTCCTCCTAGTGCTGAAATGCATAGCTTACCAGGAGAGAGCGGAGGCAAGATGGGGGCTGGGGATCGGCAAACAGGGTGGGGTGCTTTCGTATTCAGGTGACGAGCTGACATTGCTGTGTAAGCGCCGGAAAGTGATTTGATCATTGATATCATCCCCTACACCCAACATCTTGATGAGGAGATAAAATCAAATACGTATGAAGTGCACGGGACGCTGAATGCTTATTATTAAGGTGGTGACACGGTTTGACTTAATAAAAAAAAACAACAACAACAAAACATCCGAGGCCCTCTGTCCCCCTCACAGTGTCAAGACCACACATGAAACATGGGAGCCAGCATCTTGTGTTTTCACCTTTGCAGAGAAAACATACAACTGAACAGGTTAGTCTCTTTGAACACATCAAACTAGAGCTAAAGCTGTATTAGGCGTTAGCTAAACAGGCTTACAGGAAAGGAGGGATATGTTATGATTCATCTTCACAATGAGCATTTACAGTAACATTCACAGGGCTGATTGTGAAGACATAACTGGAATATTTAGTTTGATTCAAGAAGGCATCTATAAGGCAAATGTAAATAGTTGATTTTCAGGGTTGTGTCATATAGTATTTCCTTTTGCAGGGAACATAAATAAAAATATGACTCAACATGTTGTAAGGACCATGAACAGTAACATTCTCTTCTTCGTGGCTCCTAACTAACAGTCTGTCTTGGGAGGTAAGGGAGGAAATGAGGTAAAAATACTCTTTAGATTATCAACTACAAAATATACTCTTTGGTCAAATTACTTCTTAGCAGGTTATTCAGTGGTTTTATTTCTAAGTTGCATGAGAGGCTTCAGGGTGTAGAAGGCTTTGGTTTCTCTTTTTAAATTATTCAACGCTTCAGCATGTTGGAAGAAAGCACTACCATGTGGGTTGAGGTTTTGGTTTTGGGTTCAGGGTTGGGATTTGGTTTTTGGGTTAGCAGTCTACGCTGGACATTTCCCTGTCTGTCTGGAATGCTTGATGGAAAGACAGACAGCTGGACAGACAGACAGATAGACAGACAGTCCACCAATCCGAAAAGGTTGCAAAACAATCCAGTCGCTCCTGTAGGATTTTTTTCCCGTTAAAGTTGATTGGCCAATCCCACCGGAGCTCCACATTCTGGCTGTTTTTCAAAGGTGTGGACAGCTGCAGATCAGACTGCCAACAGGCTGATTAAACCTCCATTTAGGGACCCATCATTAAAACCAACCAATCAGATTAAAGATAAGGATGGCGAATGATAGATTGATACTGGGTGGGGAGGGGGGAGGGGTATTGTAGTAAAGCTAGAGACCAGTGACAGTGAGTGTGTGTGTGGGGGGGTAAAACTATAGTCTTTTTGCAGTATGTTACACATAAATGTGTTGCTGAAACAAACATTTCAAAGCAAGTCAAACAAGAAGTCTTTGGTTTGTTTTTTCATCTTTGGATACTATAAATATCAATATAGTACAGGTTTAAGGGCAAAACGTTGCTTCAAGGTCTTTTTAAGTTTCTCTTTGTTTCTCTTAAGTTTTAAAGCTTTTCCACCGAGGTTGAGTCAGTCCATGAGTTGGTCAAATCAGTCCATCTTCAGGCTTTGGTGCAGGCGTTGGGGCCAGAGTTGACTGAGTGACCGGAGCCATCATCCACCCACTTATCTAGGCTCCGGCGGCGTGCGTTCATAAAGAAGTTGCTGACTGTAGCCAGCTCGAGGCCCAGCTGCTGGGCGATAGTGATCTGCAGCTCTTTTGATGGACGCTTGTTCTCCTTGAAGATGGCGTGGAGCGTCCGCCGCTGCACGTCTGTGAACACCAGCCGGGGCTTCTTGCTCACGTTCCCCCTCTCACTTCTGCCGTGGTCCTGTTCCTTACGCTTACATGCTGTGGAGACAGACAGACAGACAGACAGGCAGAGAGAGTGTGTTTGTGAGAAAGGGCAGAGGATACAGAAAACTGATATAAGAATCTTTTCTCTTCTGTCCGGGTTAATTAAAAAAATGCTGAATAAAAAACCGACCCATGAATTATCTTAGTGGAGCTTAGCCTACAAGTCTGCAGGTTTTCATTCTTACTGGGACACTGATATGATTATTAAGATCCAACAATATCTGACATCATCCAACCCCGTTTTGACCTAAACCGATCCTGATTTGCATTTTTTTTGGGAATGGATGTTTTCTGGTGGAAAAAACAAACATGTTAAACCTTTCATAGATGCTAATATCAAGATAACTCAGTGGATCTTACTATTAAGACCACACTACTTTCTATTGCTAATTTGACATGTTTATAATGTGGAATTATCTGAGAAACAAAGATAAAATATGGTAACTCTGCAATCCTTCAAATCAGCAGTAAAATTAATGTTTCGCTGATACTAGTATTGCTTTCAAATTGTTATATTAGGCTGTAACTGGCATGTAATTTTCACAACTGTAATTTATTATCCTACAGGAAAGACATTGTATTGATGTTCTCTTACTTCTGTCTTCTTAAGAAAAGTTAACATCAGTTGACACCAACAATATACCTCCTAAAACCAAAAATAACAGCAGCACATTTTAATGCTCTGAATGAACTTCTGTAAATTAGCGAAACAAGCTGATGCAATGAGTTACATGAAAACAACGATGTCTCAAAAATGGATTCAGCAGTGCATTCTTTAGGTGTAAAATGTGAATGACCACGCATGTTTATATGACATTTTCTACCTTAGAAGCACCTATCAGAAGATTTTCTGCTGTTAGATATAACAATCATGCAGGTAGGTAGAAGCAGTGGCACTTCAGTTCCAAACACTCAGACTCTCTTTCATTGGGCCAACGACAAGGGTGCATGGGAAATGACAGTGGCATTGCACTCTTCTTCATTTTGACCTCATGCTGCCCCACAAACCCCTGGTAGCCCCCCTAAGACTAGAGTAAGAGCATCCGAATGGAGAGCAGACCGGCACGAAGCCCGTCAGCCAGGAATCAATGAGCGCTGTCCACGGTGCTGAAAGCAAACGGGACGCTTCAATAAACTACATCTCTGGAAAAATGAAAAAATACAGATCGACTACAGAATATTTGAAAGACGTCCTTGGCAATCTGTTTGACGTGAAATTAAACCTGACTTATTTTATTTTATTTTATTTTACTTCACAAGCTCTGATTCACCCCTTTCAGAACGAGGTTCCATAGTGAGCAGAGACCAGGAGGGGGCAGGCGTGGGCTGCTGGAACGAGGCCTAATATGGACTCACTGGGGAAATTAATGGACGGCATATTCTAACCACAAAGCAATTCTTAAACCAGTGCAGATTAATTTTGCAAAATGCACCGGGTGAATAAAACCTTTAATTAGAAAACCTCAAAACAGAACAAATGCCCAGAGGAAAACAGTTAAATAAACAAACAAAACCCAGCAGAATCTGGGGACAAATTACCAAAATAACAATTCTATGCGTATCGCTGCACTATAAAAATGACTGCATTACAATGCTGTATTACATAATGATTTTTATGCATCAGTAGTGAATTTAAATCGGCTTATTACTTCTTAACTATGACATTCGTTTAAGTTGGGTCTTTTGTTTTCACGTGTCATTCCCTCTCCAAAGTAGCAGTAAACATTAAGCTTAATGAGGGACAGATTAAAAGAAACAAAAATACTAAATCAATATAATTAAAGCTGATTGTGCCGACCCCACCTTGTAACCTCATTTTAGTAAACATTTTCTCAGATGTGTGCTAAAGTACAGTGCAGCGCCCTGTCCACATGACCATTAACTGGAGTAATTGTGAGTATGAGGAGCACGGTGACTCCAGTGCTGGTAAATATTAACAGAGAGTCGGAGCTCCTCGTGTACGAGCTGCTATAAATCAGCAGGAGTGAAGGCCACTCAGACAGCAGGAGCCACCACAGAGCGGCCCGGCCGGCACAGAAGGCCCGGCCAGAGAGGCAGCTTTCCCAGGAGCAGGGGACATAACAACGGCCTCGTTATCAGGCTAATCACACACACACACACACACACACACACACACACACACACACACACACACACACACACACACACACACACACACACACACACACACTGCTGCTCCCGGCTAATCATTAAAAACACAGAAGAGATAACTCCACACACTCAAACACACTGCACACACTGGGCCCACTGACACTGTGTGACGACAGTCCTGCGTTTCATAATCTTCTCAAGCACAAGAGAACAACAAACAGACCTCAGTGCTAGAAAATGCTGCAAATATTCAACTAGAAATCCAACTCTGCCCCTATTCTAACGGGAATATGCATTTTAACCTACTGTAGACAAAAAAAAATGTTCACCTCGTAATTCTAAAAACACCAGAAAAACAGCCAACGTTGAACAATTACACCTGCTTAATTTAATTTAAATAGATCTCTTTTCTGAACTCAATTATTCTGTCTTGTGCCAAAAAGTCTGCCTATTTCTATTCCATTCTATTCAAACACATTGATATGGGTAATTGAATACGTGGGAAAAAGAGAAAAGGCCCGAGATTAATTTCAGAAGCCTGAAATCAATAAGTATATCACGTCTACTTCAGAACACGATCACATATCTAGTTCACCTCGGAACGAACGGATCAATAAAATGGCGCTCAGCCTCTTCTCTCCAAATTAATTTAGTTTTTAACTGTAAATGTGCCATTCTCAACCTGTTTGTGGTGCACTTTTTGACAACAAACTGTGTTTTATATTTGAAATGTTTGCTTTGAAAATTCTATTTATGAGTAGTTTTAGTAGTTTTTTTTTTTTTTTTTTTTTAATAAAAAGTTCAGACAGGACATAAAGCAGTTAAATAAACAAGAGGAAAAACTGTAAATAAAGCAGGCCTGAGACAGTTATTTTGTATGTATAGCCAGTATTAATATCTCTTACTTCCAAAAAAAGAAAGAGAAAAAATCAAAGTAGCATCAATACTCATCAATAGGATACTGATCAGATTTTTGCTCTAATTAAAGGTTTCACGCGTGGAAGTTTTGTTGATCTCACACTAATATCGAATCGAATGATGATCAAATACAAAAACAGCATTCAAAAATTCAATCAGTTTTTTCACTCATTTTCAAAAGTCAGTGATAAAAACCTCAACCTACCCCCCCCCCCCCCCCCCCACACACACACACACACACACACATGCAGCCCTCCACACAGCAGCAGATGGGAAAACTGAAAAATAATCAATTGCGATTACACTCACGTGCGCACACGCGGGCACGCACGCACGCATCCACCCACCCACCCATACACACACACACACACACACAAACACAAATGCACGCACTTTCCACCATGGAGCCGCAGCCTCACTTTTCAAAAAGCCAAAAAGCCCATTTGTAGGTCATTGATTATTATTAAAATCCATTGGATGTCTGTTGACGCGCACGTCCGATATGGGCCTCACCGCGCGCTCTAATTGACTCGTGTGTACCTCAGGGACAAATTAATACAGAGGTCTATCAGTTAATTAGAGAAACCTCAGTCAGGGTTAGTTTACGACCAAAACATAAACACATGCTCTATTCTAATCTATTCTTTTCTGTTCGGGACAGTCTGAAATGAAGAATTAAGAACTATAATTTAACCAAAGTGAGCGACAGAGCCAATTTCACAGGCTAAACAACGCATTACTCCAGCTTTACTTGACATTTAAATTTAGTTTATTACACACTCTCGAGAACACGTGCACACACATACACACCTTTCTCTCTCTCTCTCTCTCTCTCTCTCTCTCTCTCTCTCTCTCTCTCTGTTTACACCAAGGACAACACCAAAAAGGCTGATCAGTTGCATCTACACCAAAATAAACACATTCCTAACGATTTCTGGGCGAAGGATCAACTTACGCACACAATCCAGCGGTCGATATTTTGAGGTAAAATGACATGAGCACTTGTTTCACACAACCCCAAAATCAGTGTAGAGACAAGAGAAAAGGGACGCGTATTGATTGGGCATCAAATCGGTGAAGCACTGGTCAAACTTAGCGAATACATATATTGTTTAACATATTGTTATTGTGTTTGATTTTGACCAGCCAACAGACCCTACTCTCCCCAGACATAAATATCTCATTTGGAGGCCGTAAAGAAACCAGGGTCGTCAGGTCATCAGTCCCTAAAACATGGCCTAGTTCATGCCTTCATCTAACATCATTTTCTATCAAGACTTCCAGGATATTTTATAACGAGTAAAAGTGGAGAGATTAATAATAACTGACAAGTTATTCTGATGAATTATTAGACTTTCAGTCTAGAGAGAACATTTCCCCTGAATGCTACATTCATGTGCTTTTAAATTCCGCTTAAATTGCTGGAACATGTTAAGTGTTTTCCCTCCATCATGAAAAAAACTACACGAGCAGTTTCGGTCCCCAACCCACTTGACCTGTCCGTTGCTTAATAGAAAGGTAGCGTTCAGGGTCAATGTTCCTCTGTGCTGAATCAACGCTCCTGTTCAAGCGTCACATTCAGAAGATGAAAACAAAAAAAGGGGGGGCTTTACCGAGGCTTCGCTCACCTGCGAGCCTGAGCGCACTCATGCGTTGGAACTCAGGCTCCTGCAGCCATTTCCACATGCGACGGAAGGTCTCTCTGCCGGACTTGAGCTTGGACCAGGGTTTGGGGTTTCTCAGCAGGTCGGACAGAGTCCCTTGGGACCTGCACAGGACCCGCTGGGCAAAGATGGCCTGAGGGATGCTGTAGCGCTTGAGCTCCGTGGTGATCCTCTGCGCCACCTCTTTGGTATTCACCTCCTCCATCTGTCCCCCAGAAACACCACCCGCTCCACCGCCGCCCCCTTGCTGCCGGAGCCCGGAGGCCTGCTCCCGGCTGTTCACCGGCCCCTGGCCGTGCCCCTGCGCGCCAAGGTGGGCGTGCGGGTGGTGGTGGAGGCCGTTGATTTGTACCATGCCCGCTGAGGAGCTCATGTGCTGCTCCGTGTGTCTGCCGAGCATGGCCGGATGGTGAGCCTCAAACCCGCTGGGGGTGAGCATCTTCTCACCAGGCATGGCGGCACCGGGGTGAGCGTAGGGCGGAATGCCGGCCTGGGTCGTGTGTATGCTGGCCAGACCGGAACCAGACAGAGGGGAGAGGCTCTGGCCCATGCAGGGATCCTTGTGATGATATGCGGGATACAGACTGTTCATAGGCGCCAGACTCCGGTCCTCTCGCATCAACGTGAAGCTGCCGCTGACATTTCCGGGGATCCTCTGGTGGGGATGAGGGTGAGGATGATGGGGATGGTGGTGGTGATGATGGGGAGGAAACTTGTCGGACACGGTGGAGATGGGGGGTAAGGGCTGCAGGGGGGTTAGGGTGGTGTAAGTGCTGCTCGCACTCATGCCAGGGGGGGCTTCACACATGCTGATGGCTGGATGCAGGTGTCCATGGTGGCCGGGGTGATAGTCTCCACTGTCCAGCAGGGTCGCCATGCCCATAGCGCGGTGGCTCAAACCCCGGGGGCTCGGACGGGAATGCGGACTGTGGCCACTCAGCAGCTCTCCGTGACCGGACACGGACTCATGGCTCACTCCGTGCAGGTCGCCAATATTCTCCATCGACAGCTGTGCGTTCATGATCCGGGCAGCGCTGTGGACAAACCATCTATCTGACCTACCGCAGTTAGCTGATGTCCAGAAGTCTTCACGTCCAGTAAAGTTCAATTTTCTTTTGTTGCTTTTTTTCTTCTTCTTGCAGCAGCCTCCTCTTCTATCGCTGTCCTTATATTCACCTATTTGATTACTCTCCTACCTCTGACGCTATTTTGCAGAATGGAAACTCCTTTTTCCGAATCCTTTTTTTCGTTATATTTTCGTATTTTTTTCCTCTTTTTTTTAATTTCCTGATTCTCTGTATAATTCAAGCCCCCCCACCGCCAACCAGCTGTCCTTGCGCTCCGGTCGGGTGCCGCGCCATCTCTCTAGTTGTGTGTCTCCAACCCCTCTTCCACCGCAGCACAGATCACCGTCTACACATGCGCACTATGGACACCCATCTCCTCCCATACTCTCTCTCTCTCTCTCTCTCTCTCTCTCTCTCTCTCTCACGCGCACATCCACCGCCACATTGCTCTGACGTCAGCTACCTTATTAAGGAAGGGAGGTATCAAACCACCTGCTAAATGCTGCTCTCCCCGATAACCCATATTCGGCAGCCTATGGCCTTTACCGAAATGTTAAAAATGCAAATAAACGGATCTCTAATAAAATCCTCACAGAATCGACCCATGGAAATGGGCTGGATGCAGCCTTTAATGTTTAATTGTCACTTGCTATTTAGAAAATGTTAAATTCATTAGGGCTATAATGAGGCTTTACCTTCAGTCCTCCTTAAATTATTAAGTGCAAATGAAGTAGCCTAAACTTCCGGGTTCATTTGGAGTTGATTTTTAACTAGTGTGGTCTGGGATTCAAAACCTCCAATGAAAACACATAATTCTTAAGCAGGAAGCAAAAAGAAAAAGAAGAAAAAAAGAGGCACAACAAATTGCAACAAAGCATTATAATTTAATTAGTAGCTACAGGGCTGCCAGTGAAGTTATATTCATAGACATCACATGGATCCATTCTTTCATTATTAGGCTACTTCAGCTGCACCACCCCGCCCCCACAGCCCTGCCAAGTATGTGGCGGTTTAACCAAACGAGGAAGACTGTAGTACCTTCTCTTTTGATAGAAAAAGATGAGCAGATGTGTCTATTGTTCAACCATTAGGCTTAACGAACCAAGCCCAGCAGTATGTGTGTGTGAGTGCATGCGCATGCACTTGTAGGTACGTGGCGACGCGCACACGCTTGTCCTATTTGGACATTTAGCACATTGAAATATGAAAGTTAAGAATTATTTAACTATTAAATATAAAAAATGCCTATACACTATGACATAAAAAACACCAACACATTTTTTTTATTTACACAAAAAGATGAATTTTATTTTTGTTGACAGAGACGTCCAAATAAGACGAATACACACATTCACAGTATCTCTGTAAAATCCAAGACCATGGAGGAAAATGACATGCTGACACATAACAGGACTGATGTCTCTGTGTTGTTGAAGAGCGTTATGCTGCGTGAGTGTCAAACTCCCAAACCTGCGAGCCTGATAAAAGCCGGCCCCTGCTTACATGTCAGGGGCCGTTTAGCCTAATAGAGCGGTAGCGCAGAGCGTCCTCAGCCGGCCGAGGTGACAGCTTGCAGCGGTCAGTGTCCTGCTGGACCCCCTGCTGAATGAGGGACATGTCAAAGGTGACGCTTCAAGACTCCCAAAGCCAACATCTGCGGGGGGACAGATTAACCTTTCAGACTTTTCCCTGTCCTGGACCTGCTAGGGGCCCCGCATCTGTCAGGGTCCCCACAATAGACCCAGCGCTCGGTTGAACGAGTTAAATAAAAGAAAAGAAAAAAAAGAGAAGAAGTTAAACTGTCTCTGATGTGAAGTCAATGTCAACGGCGTGTGTGTGACGTGTGTCGAGACAAAAGGACACTAATTCCTCGAAGTGTGGCTGTCCAACCGTGTAGTCCAGTGCACATAATAGACTTTATGGAGGCAGGCAAATACAACAGCGAAACAAAAACACTGACAGTATAATTACATATTAACATTAAAACAGTTGATGAAGAGCACCGCGTTAATAGGAACCCTGCACTTTAATTTCAATTATTTATTTATTTATTTTTTAAAATTTGCATCCCCTAATATGCAGATTTTTTTTTTAGATTACATACAGTTTGACCTTATTAAGTACAATTAAATTCAGCTACTCTCTTTCTCCAAGTGTTGCTCAAGTTATTATGTTTTCCATTTCGACGGACACACAGAGACAAACGATATGTAGAAGGAGAGGAATATGAAAGGCCAAGGTTTGGCCTTACATGGCAGCAAACCTCATCTACACATTCTCATACGGATCGATAGGCTCCTGCCATGTCTGCACGGCCTGAGATGTGTGTTTATGTGTGTTGGCTCTCTATGGCCATTGTGCCGAGATAGGCCTGGCCCTACGAGCCGGTGACATTTGCTTTAGCAGAGAATATAAGGGACACAGTTTTCTGAGCACTCCTGAAAGAGGATGCATTGCAAGCGGAATTCAATTCAATTAGTACAAAGGAAACACAGGCAGAGACCAACAAGCGCTGCAGAGCCTCACACATCCAACACACACGCTCGGATATGCAGAGTATAATGTGCCAGCCGAGTTTAACCCTAAATTAAAAAATCTGTGCCAAAGCAAAGTGAGGCCAGGCCGTGCGTTTTGTTGACAGGAACGGGCACCTAAAGGTACCGTGTCAATTACTTATAGGTTTCACACTGATTATTAATCAGAGGCATCATTCCTGTGAAGCCCGCAGCAGCATATCCGAGCTGAAACAATATAATGCCTCGCAGAGAGGACAGTGGATCAATATTTCGGCAGCTCTGCAAAGTGACACAGCGTTGCAAGCGTTATAGATGTTGAAAACGACAATTACGGCTTGTTTAAGAAAAAAACCTTTGCTAAATGGCATCTGGTGAAACTAAACTTTTATAAATGAGGCTCCTTGAGCTTGGCCTATATGGACATTTATGGCGGATGAAGCCATATGACACGAGGGCAGATGCATGTGGAAACTGAATTAGCCTTTTGAAAATAAATCAGACTGCTCTCGCTTTATCCTTTTGAACCCATAAACTAATTTATTGGTTCACCTTTAAAGTCTTGAGTTCCATTAATACGGTGCCTCTCTAAATGTAGATTATATGATTTATTCTTGAATACAACCGAAAAATCAAGATTTTTTTTGTGGGAAATACAGATATGATGAACGTTTAAAACACCTGCAAATGAAACGATTCCTCTGCGCTGTTTTAAAAAAAAAATGTGTGCGTTGCAGTGCTGGTGGCTGGCCTTTACAGCATATTTGAAGTATAGGCCTTGAAAACACACCACACCGCGCCAATCAATACTGAATACAATTATAATTCCTGGAGGAACTCAGGCTAAGGCTTTGATTTGTCGGAATAAACAAACCTAAAAAAATATACGATTTTTTATGTATTTTGTAGCATTTTATAAATAAATACAGATTATTTTCTATTTGAATTATGCGATTATTTAAATGAGCAAGATTTATTTCTTAAAGGAAAACCAACGAGCTTACTTATATAAATTAAAAATATGACGCTGTTTTAATATATTTTACTTTATTCTAAGAGTCAAAACAAGCAAAGTTAATTAGAGAAACGTTATTTCACTGACATCCAGCTATCAGACAACAAGCCGAGATAACATTAAGACCTAAAGAGAGATGATCTCCATTTTAAGCTTCTACACTTGTAAATCCCCTATAAGAGCATTTAAGACGAACTGCCTCAAGTTTTTCTAAGTAAAACCATGAATAATAAAACCTGAACAAACGAGAATAAATAAACCTCTATGGTTATATTTATAAAATGACAAATTGACGTTTCTTCTCTTTGATTAAGGAATTTACTTCTTTCCCCCCTAATTAATAAAATGCCATCATGGCCGAGCAGCAGATGCCGTACCTGCTGCCTTGCTCACGGGTAAATCAACTGCCTCTTCCCTTGTGTTATTCCGCGTCACTTGCTCTGATTCGTGCACTCATGTGAAATTAATAAGGCATCACTTTACATTAAGGTGTCCATATGCCGCCCAATTACTCCCTGTAACTTTGGCGAGACTCCAATTATGACAACAAAACCGTGTTAACGATAGCCAAATCAGCCCCAGCAGTGATGCACTTCCAATTCAAATGACTTTTTATTCAGACACACTGCGGTTTTGGTGAAATTAAAAAAGTGTTCCCCAAATATGTGCCGAGTTTTCTAAAAACTTCAGTTCAGGTATATTTTTTATGTGTTATTATTATTATTATTTTTGGTGCCCTCATGTCTGCATCTTTTAAGCGTGTAAGTAAAATAATCTGTCCTGCTGTTGGATCAATTCTCGCTGCTTATTGAAAATATTTGACACAATGGGAATCTGTTAGGATAATTGGATTGGCAATAATTATTGCCATGGTTACTGGCAAAAAAACAAACAAACAAAAAAAAAAAACCCAAACGATTTTTACACACTTTTAACTTTGCAGCTTTCCTCTATAAATACATCCAAATTAAAAACAGGACTATCCTCTCGAATTTTGGGCCCAATAATTAGGGATTTATTTTTTCAACCACAAGACTTTTCTCATTGCGTCAAATTAGATGAACATTTTTCCATCTGGTAACGACTTGAGGGTGGGGCTGATTTCCAATAAGAGACTTAACAACATGTTTCCCGGTGTATCGTTGTCCCTATACCTCAAATAAACAAATACATACGCTCGTCTCTCAGAAGAAAAAACACTCTTCTGCTTCACATTAATGCATTTACAATGAATTTATTTTTACTCAACTGAATAGCTTTATCTCAACCCTGGACTGTGTGTGTGTGTGCACAGCTACAGTTGAGCATACTGCATTAATTAACTATAATCAGCGATAGTTTTGTTTATGTCTTAATTTTAAGGCAACTTCCACTAAATGAAGCCTGTATTACAGAAAACACCACAACCTGAGTCTATACACAGGCAGGGCTGCATTATACAGAAAATCAATCGGTAATCCATTATAATATTGCCCACAGTGGGCTTGATTCTACATTAAAACAACTGTATTTAATAAAGACTTTTTTTTATTAAGAAAACTATCCTTTAGACAACCTGTTTGGCTATAATCTGATGCCGGTATGCAGATATTAGCTTGAAATGTGTCGCAGCTGCTGTAAGTTTGTGTGCAGACGCATCAAGCTGCAGAGAAAAATCTGATGCTGGACTTGGACAGCACTCTTTTTGTCCACGTCTCTTCTCAACAGGGTGCAAGGGTGCAAAATGTCTGCATTTAAACTCCTGTTCTTCTGCGCCACTCACTCACACAAACGCGCGCGCGCGCACACGCACGAACAACGCACGCACGCACACAAACACACACGCTCACACTGTAGTCCTCGACTTTACCGCAGGATCCTATTCTGTCATGCATCTTTAACAGCCTCCCAGCTCACTCCCATACACCAGCGTACAAAACGACAGGGCTCGAACATCAATTTACATCAACTCTTAAACTCCATACATACGAGTTTACAAAAACCAGAGGATGCGCTCACATCCGCGCGTCTCCTCCATGTATGTGTGTGTGTATGTGTTTTTTCCCGTCCCACCCTCTCCCTCGTCCTCCTCCTCCGGCTTCCAGCTTTCTCCAGAGCTGCCAGAGTCCCCAAATCCTGAGCGAGGTAAACATCCTTAAGCCGCTGCATGCGTCTCCGTTTCCAATCTCAAATTATCCGTTCCGCAAAAAAGCTTCTCTTTTCCTGCTCCGGTGCCGTGCTTCTCTCCGTGCTTTTCTCGATGCAGGCGCATTTGAATAGCTGGCCGGTGTTGTTATGGATCCGTGCGCACTGAAAGAGAATCAGTATGCAAATTGTTTCAGTATCAATCGAAAGGTTCGATCCGCCTGAGCGTCAGCCCCTTTGGCACGAGAGGCTCCTTTGCTGCATAAATGTTTATAATGATCCCATATATTAACACGCACACACACACACACAGACGAGAGAAAATGCTTGGCTATTATTAAGATGTAACTAAAATGTTGTTTTGCAGGATAAATAAAATATAAATGTAAGGATGCAGATTGCAGGGAGATGTAGATTGTGCCTCCATGAGGATGACTCAGACTTAAATACTTTTATTTATTCGTGAAATAAACTCACACACAACCAGGGTCTAGGCTATCATATACTAAACTATTAATATGCTTCAATTAATATTTAATCTTTAATTGATTTATTTTTTTCTGTCATCACTGGAGGTTATGTATCCATGCCTTTGTGCTGAATTTTGTACTCTATCACAGTTTAAAATTGAAAACTGAGATCATGTTGTTTATTTTGCACAGTTTTGCATAAACAAAACAAGTGTCATCCCTTGTTTTGTTTTGTAATGAGTCATCAAATGCTGAATAATGAACTATAATCTCAGTTTTATGATTTATAGCAGTCATATGGTCGGAATGAAGCAGCTTACAGGGATAGGACGTCATATTTTCAAACGCGTTTCTGTCATATTGTGATTATCTTACAGCTGCACAAAATTGAGCCTATAGAGGAATTAAACAGTGCTGATAAACACACAGCAGAAAAGAAGCACCTTAGTAACGATGGATTAGAGAGAGGAAATAAAAAGAGTAAAGGTAAAAAAGAGGCAATGAGGTGAAAAATATGAGAGCAGTAGAAGAGGGGAGGAGTGAGGAAGAGGAGTAATGTTGGAACACACAGAAAGTGGGACAGTGGATCTGAGAGTTTAAGCAATCAAGAGCAGGACAGGCAAGATGAAGGAAAAGAGAGGAAGGGCAGCAAGAGGTGAAAGGAAAGGCTAGGAAAGGGCGAGGAGAAGGAGAGTGTGGTCAGGAGGAGATAAAGCATAGAGTCCGTTATCCATCTGTCCCAGGGTTAGAGTTTGACCAGCTGAGGGGGTCAAGGGTGAAGGGTCGGCGACCCCTTGGCCCGAGGGCTCCGTGGTCAGTGCGCTGGCAGATACACACAGGGGACAGGATTATAAGGTAAATAAAAAAGGAGGATGATTTCTCGAGGTTGTTGTTTTGCAGATAGACCATCCAGCTCACAGACAGGAAGATTTTATAAGGATTAATTCTTCAGAAAATAAGCTGAAATGCGTTTGTTCCTTTTACACTTCAGTTAGATGGACTGCACTGTTAGATGTTTTTAATACAAAATGTAATTTATGTATATACTGAATGCTCTCAATTCTCCCTCTGTTACTCAAATATGTCCAATGCTGTTGACAAACATGGTCATCATTTCATGGCCGTTCTGGAGCTTTCAATCATATCATCTGACCTTCAGCAGATCATCACGTCATGTAATTGTAGAGGCTTAAATTTTTTTTTTCTGAGCACTTAATGGACTTCTTATGCATTTTTGCAACATTGTTTGACCACAATTTACAAGGCCTTTAAAACTAATATGATAGATCACATATTTAATATCCTCCATAATATGAGGAGTTGTATATTACTAAAAAACAAACAGGCCTTTTAGATTTTTATGAGTTTTATGAACTTTTACTTTAGTGATTTGACATGTAATTTATTGTCTTTTTGGTTGTGAAAGTTAAATTTGGTGTTTATTGACCTATATCTTCATATGAATTCTCTTCTTCATATGAATCTCTTCTCCACATGAAACGTTAAGATGCAATGCTCTCTTAACTGTTCTTTTCCACAATTATAGCTAAGACTTATCCTTATTAGAGTTCTTTTATTATTAAGTTCATGTTATTAAGATAAAACAAGTAGAGACATTTCTATGTATCATAATTCTAAAATTAATAGAGGAAGTCCTCTGATTTTACACAAGTACAGTATTAATGTGTAAAAGGCTCAGAGGTGGATATCCCTGTTTAAACTTTAATAACGCTTTGAACAGGAGTGTCCCTCTTGATCAGTTAAGCTCCTCTCAGCCACTTATAGGAAGTGCCATATTTAATAACTAGGTTCCACCTTTTAAAAGTGATGTACACACAGTGCACAGTGTGTGCAGATTTAACAAGGCACTCAGTGGTTAGGTCAAGGATTGCTGTCCTTTACTTGTGCCTGAAAATCTATATCTCAGAAAGGGGAAGGATTATATATTTTATGTCAACAAGAGACTGTCTTCTCCTTTGTGTGTGTGTCTATGTGTGTATGTCTGTGAGCGGCTTACCGTTGTGCACAATAGGTCTCAGCATGTGTGTGTGTGGAACTGTTGGTGTGTATGTTTCTGGGAGTGAGAAGGAAAGAGACTTCGTAGGGTGTGTGCTACAAGTTGTGGGATGTCAATGTTTCTAAACCTTTATATACGCAGATAAAATCATTCATGAACTTCCATATACAACTTTACATATTCGCACATCTGACATCTGACTCACACCGTTCATTCAGGCAGTATGGACATTACATTTTCTCAGTTTTTTCCCCCCACTTTTTAAAGGAAAAACTTTGCCATATTTTGTGGGCAAATAGAGATGTTTTTCTAACAAAACCAATAATTAGTTTGAAATCCTGCCAAGAGAATCAACAGTGATGTCAAATTTTTAGTACCAGAATAGTCAATCAGTAACTTGTCACAAATTAAATTGAAATAAAAACAAAACCAACTGCTGGATGTGCAATATTTGTTTCTAATTGTTTGTATAATAGCCTATAATAAACACAATAAGTTTAGTAGGGAAAGTGGCCGGGGTAAGGACAATGATAGCTGCATCTAAAAGAGGATTACATGGGTTCCCCTGTCATCATGTACCTGCCATTATGGGATTACAGAGGGCGCTTCCACCTTTCCCATTCAACGTTGTGGCACAGGGTGAAGCCTTCAAAATACCACTGCACTCATACAAACTCAAAGCCTCACCAAGACAGAATGAGAGGGGTGGTCCTGTTGAGGTCAACAGGTAGAGTACAGCACTAAACAGTTGGAGTTTGGGGGTTGTTACAGGTCTGGATCCCACTGTGTTAATCCCAGCTAACACTGTATGCACTTATGATAGTGTATGGATAAAAATGCTCTCCAAGCAGCATGTTTGGTGATTCTGACAGTGAGCATCTCATAGACACAGAGAGAGAGAGTGTTGCAACTGGTGAAAGAAAGCACCATTAAAACTTCCAGTACAAACTGTGCTTTTAGTGACTGTGTTTTTTAGTGCACACACACACACACAAGTAAAATCCCATCATTCACCAATACACACAAGAATGCAAAACATGATAACAAGTTCAATTATAGATCTGTGATACAACTAAAACCACGTTAATGTGTGCATGAGGCACAAACTGGAGATATAAACAGACACACATTTTATACCAGAAAAAAAATGAATGGAGCTATGATTCGCCACCACACACACACACACACACATACACAAACCCTCTCTACAACAGTGAATACTGATTTGGCACAGTCTCTCATGATATCTATTGTTCATTAGTCATTGTTATCCCGCTTTGATGTAGCTGTAATGGGCTTTAGATGTGTGGACTGGCTCCATAAAGACCCCTGTTTAGTAACGGCCACAGTTTAAATGCTCTTAATGTGCTGCCGAGGTGTGGGGAGGGGCCAGGAGCTGTAAATCACAGAGAAATGGGGGGCTGAGGGGAGGAGGAGCTGGGGTGGAGGTGAAGAAAGGAGCGATTGGAGAGGAGAGGCGAGGAGAGGAGAGCCAGAGGGAGGGGAGGAGGTTCAGGGACGAGGGAATGGAATCTGTGTGTGTGCATTCTGACGAGGCAGAGAGCCTCCCTCCGAAACTGCAGATGTGTTTACACAGCACAGGTTCACACAGTCGCTCATACAAGTGCACACACACACAGACACACACAAACCTCTAGTTAAGGTGCTCCTGTGTTGTGTGCATGCTTACAATGAGTTTAGCATTGAGTTCGGCTGCAGGGGATTAAACTAACGTAACTGTGTGTGTGTGTGTGTGTGTGTGTGTGTGTGTGTGTGTGTGTGTGTGTGTGTGTGTGTGTGTGTGATCTGTCCTGTCCCTAGTTGGGCCCAAGTAAACAGACAGAGACAGCTATCAGCCGCTCCATTGTTTTCATCTGATCACTAATCTTCAATGGTTAAATCAT
This sequence comes from Euthynnus affinis, assembly GCA_029490765.1. Lineage (NCBI taxonomy): Eukaryota > Metazoa > Chordata > Actinopteri > Scombriformes > Scombridae > Euthynnus > Euthynnus affinis. Next base: position 18,525,283 of record CM055839.1, read on the forward strand.
TATCCATCTACCACCTTAGCAAAGGGCCAGGCAAACACTACTGGGCTGTCACCAAGCAGCACTAGTCCTTAATATGTTACTGAAACACACACACACACACACACTGAAGGGCACATACAGTATACATACACACGGTCCATAAGTGTGAAGAGTTCGTGTATCTGACTATGTTCACATCGATCAACACACATACATACAATTACACATGCATGTATAAATGTACATGTACAGTATATGAATGTACACACACACACACGCTCACAAACACACAAAGAGAGAGCGTTGTTGCCATCTCCGGGTCTGAGGGGCCTCCATCACTCCCAGCAGGATACTGGGGCAAATCTAATTGCAGGTAAATGTACAGTGCTGCTCTCTGTGGCTCCTGTGTGGAGAAGATGGGAGAAGAGGCCCAGCGACATGGTTAGTATTGGTTGGGATGACTGATCTGCCCTGCCCTAACTACATTAGACTGTGGAGAAGTGGCTGCCCACCCCCCACAGCCCCCACCACCCCCCTCCCGCTGCTCTGCTCCCTTTCGCTCCTTCAGAGATGGCAGAGGTAGTCGGCGGGGCTTTGGTGGGGCTATGTGGGGGCGTTGGGCGTGACCCGTCCCCGCCGCGGATCATTGCATATCAACCTCCAATAGAGAAGCCCACGGTTGATTGGAGCATATTAGCAGGCTGTGGGCTGGAGGTAGTCCAGGCCCAGTGGAGGGCTCTGCCATCTAAGATCTGATCAGAGGTTATTAGCAGTAAAGAGCCACTGTGGATGAGGGGAGGAGAGACATCATTTACAGGGTCAGAGCCTGGCCGCACAGAGCCGGCTGGGCAGTGCACACACACAGAAAAAACACACTCAGGGCTGCACACACACATACACACACACACACACACACATGCACACTGGACAGTAAAGGGCGGCTCATTACTCAGTAAGAGCTCAGGTTTCCAGCGTAGACCTCTCCATTAGACCCCCAGTTAGGGAGAAATGAATGGCTGTAGCTTCTCCGCACTCATAAACCATCCAACCATCCACAGCAGGAGAAAATGAGATACAAGTAAAAGGAGGGAGGGGATCTTAGAGGTAGGGTGTGTGTGTGTGTGCACGTGTGTGCACAAGAGGGCTGAGGGGTCCTCGGGGTCTTTGAGATGGAAATGTCCAGCTGGCCGGCCGTCTGCTGCCTGACCCCTGAGCTCAAGGTCAGAAGCCAGGGCCCCCAACCAACCGGCCACTAACCAACACGCACACATACAGTAAACTGACACACAGCAGACACACATACACACAATATCCACGTGTTTATACATGTGTATTTATGTGTGCGTTTTCGGAGAGAGAGAAGGAGAGGGAGCATGCACTCGGCCGAGTGTGTGTAATTGATCATTTAATCTGGCTGACATCATAATCCCCGACGCGTGTTTAACTAACTGGCTGACCAGCAGAGGAGCAGAAGGGCTGAGTAATTATCTCATCTGGATACATTAATAACGAAGCATCACTCACCGTTACCTCGGCTCCATCGGACCTGAATCAATCACAGCGAATCAGTGAAGTGTGTTTGTGTGTGTGGAAGGGCGAAAAGAGAGAAAAGAGAGCGTGTGCATATGTGTGCGTTTATTCTTGTGTGTTAGCATGCATGTTTGGGGAAGCTGCATTGATGCGTTACACCTCTAAGCAGACTGTCGGCCATCACACAGCCCAACCTGCGAGCTGGAGCGAGCTAAAATGGAGACCGGTGCATGTGTGTGTCGGCTTCTGTGCCTCTGCAGTATCGTATTGGAGTATGGATTTGTTGGAAAGCCAAAGCGCTCAAAAAATTAACCACAAATCAACAATATTGGAGGGGAAACAATCAATGAATTTAATAGAGAGATGAGAATATGAGAAGGATATGTGGTGCGCATCAAGGAACGGGCATATCGTTTTGTTTCAAACTGAAGTGCACATTCAAAGCCAATTGCTCAAAGGACAGAGATCCACACAAATGGCAATCAAATTAAATGGCAGCTGAAACAAAGAGAAACGGACCTAAGCATTTGTCCTTGTGTTTGTGTCTGTGCGTGTATGTGTGTGTGTGTGTGTGTGTGTGCGTGTGTGTGTGTCTGTGTGTGCACGCGCATGAGGGTCTTAGGAAAATTATTGCTATTGATTTAAGGCGGAGAAATGTGGAAATGTTACCAGATGGGACATTTAGCTGTGAGTGGCTCTGGATGAGACGAGTCATCCTCGAAAGGCCAGGACAGAGAGATGCAGCGAATGCACATCAAAACACAAAACACCGTCCAGACCTCCTCTCAGGATGAATCCAGCATCAAAATTGCAGGTATATTCATTCATGCTTGTGGAGATTTAGCATTTGTATTGGATTCAAGATGTCTGGAATTTGATGAAACATACAACAAACCACGCAGTCCTGTTTAAATGAATCATTTTCACACATTTTATAGATGTAAGTTGCATTATGTGAATTACAGATAAACTATACATGCACAACTGCTGCCACATGTAATCAGTGTATTGAATGCTCAGACAGTGAGTGGGTCTAAGTAAACAAAGTGTGCGGTGTGCTTACAGAAGGCACCGCACTGTAATCAGAAACTGACTTAAACAAAACATTCCTTTTTGTGCAGTCTGAAAAAAGTCAGAGTCAAAAGTCAGTTAAAATTACATACCCAAATTGATCAATGTTTGCTGTTCTTGGACTCTTTTGATCACAGTCTTGATCCTGCTCTCTTCTGAAAGGTAACTCTTTGGAGTTCACAACAAAAAGTCAGGCTTAATCTTAGTGATACTGAACCAAATTTACAAAGGCACAAACATGGTGGAAATATAAGGTTTTACTGTTCTGTTTTTACTGTTGTTTTGTATGCACTCCTTTTATGTATATACATACATATATATATATATATATATATATATATATATATATATATATATATGAACTTTGTCAACCTCATGTTGTCCCAAATAAGCTAACAAACTCTTACATTAACCCTCATCCTACCAACATATTTAACATAAAAGGACTAGTGATTGGGGACCCCAAGAATTAACTACTGTAAGAAACAACCATTATAGCAAAAAATTTTAACTTAATTCTTCTCAAATGTATTAGTCATATAATTAATGTAATCTGAAAAACAAACAAACAATTCATTGTTATTTTAGGAAAATTAGAGTTAATTTGCATATTATGTAAAATGAAAATATTTAATATGAATATTGGAATGATAGAATGAAAATTCGAATGATAGAATAAAGCACCTGTGAGATATAACAAAAAGTATACCTCTGATGTCTGTGGGTACCCCTGTTGGTTGGGTTAAGGTTAAGCTCAGTGCTTGTTAACGTAATAATTCGTAACATGTAACATGCAATGACATAATCTATTTTTAAAGACAAACTTTAATTGCAGAGCTTTTGAATGCATACATCCTAATTCATATCCATAATACCCCTCAAAATTAGAGTTTTTATTTACCTACAGAAAGGTTTTCAGTCACATTCTGCTTTTCAAACATGCTGTGCAGTTGTATAAGTTCATTCCTTGCAGCAACTCCCAGCAGCTAGTGTGATCATTGCTGAGCAGTGACTGGAGTAACGGAAAGCTCAACACCCTGCAGGCTTCTCTCAAGAAGCAGCCTGATGGCAGAGGCACCCTCTAATCAATGAGCTTCCAGTCCTGCCTCTGTAACCTCTGCAGGGTGAGTTGCGTTTTTGAGCAGATTGTCCCTTTAACTGTCCGTTCTCAGTGACCACTGACCGCTGTCCGTCTGTTCTGGTTCACATTAGGAGCCTCTCAGTAGAGCTGTTCAGATTACACCAACAGCTCAATAGAGACAAACTCAGCATGCTGCAGCTGACACACACACACACACACACACACACACACACACACACACACACACACACACACATGCACACAGTAAACTGTATATGAACACACAACATGCCTGCACATAGACATTAATTTCATTTAAGTGCACCTACACACATCTGGAAACATGCACACACACACAGACACAGACACACACACAAAGAAAGCCTGGCAGTCTGGTGTTCTTCAAGTTAATTTGACACAGAATCGATTTGATCCCTCGTCATCTCAATAATGATAGAAAAGATGCTAAATGCAATAGAATCTCTGAAATCTAATATTTTGGGGTCAAATCGTTTAATGAAGAGCAATCTGACTCTGGACTTTCACCATTCGTATTGCATCCTATCTATTAGGATGTTGTTTTTCCAGATGCTTTGTTGGAAGACTGTAAGCTTAAAACGATACTGCAAAATTGTCTTAAGGACCTGTAAGCAGACTGTCCTCAATAAACAATTACATTTTACATTTCAGGCATTTAGCTGCTTGAGCTCTTACCTGGAGTGAGTTATGGGCATAATCCGTAATCCAAATAACAAAATAGGTTTCAGAACGAAACCAAAACCAGCTTTAAAACGCAAGTTGATTGACAGCTATTCCACAGAAATACAGGGACAAACACCAGATAACTAAATATTGAAATTTTTCTGTTGTTGTCAAAGGCTAATTTAAATTAGTTATGTTCCAAAATACAGGAGGAAAACAGGCCATCGTGTGTGTGATTACATGGTCAAAATATTACACTTTTGGAGTTGAAAGTGTGTGTTTGGAGGACAAGCATAAATTATTGTTATAGATTAAAAATACAGTAAGTGTTAACCATACTAAATGTTACAGCAATATAGATTGGATGCAATACTGCATGACAGTAGCCTTCAGATGTGCTAAATGATGCCAAATTATTATTCAAAAATACAATTTTGTGATAAATTGGATCATTGGATAAAACCCACCTCAGGGTATATGCATCTGTATTATTTTTCACACACGGTAAGAAATAACCCTTTGGCTGAGATGTATTCCTGTAGAGGCTGATAATAGCTGTGCTTGTGTGTCTGAGCTGCAGCTTAGTGAAAAGGGACCTTTGAGTTGTTTATTTTCACAATCATGTGCAACAATCATACCTTAATGTTATATGTGAGTGCTTTGTGGTATGTGTGTGTATGTGTGTGTGTGTGTGTGTGTGTGATTACCCATGCTGTTATCAGCGGCAAGCCACCATTCACTCCAGCTGAAATGAAAGGTTTTCCTCTGTCACAAAGCAGTTTCTTTGTTTCCATGGTGCTATGATTCTGTCAAAATCCAAGAGAAAACAGAGGGGGGAGTGAAAAAATCAATGTCCCCCATCACCAACAGCAGTCTTAGCCTAGCAGGCTGTCACCATGCAAGTACACACGCCAACACATGCATACACAGACAGTGGGAGATACAAAGACATATAAAAGTGACCCTTCTGACTTATGTTTTTCCTTATTTTCAGTCATATATAAAATTTTACAATGTTGGATGTTAAAAGTGGCCAAAGTGTCAAATAATGAGGTAAACGTATGCAGAAGTAATCCCTGTGAGCAAAAAGCTCAGGCTTTAAACTGCTTTGAACGCTCAGTTTCCAATGTTTTTTTCTATTTTCAGGCCAAGCTGACGTCGGCTTGTGACGGATTTCTTTATATGGTCATCTGCTCCACGCATGGTGCTGAGTTCACTGCCCTGCTCTACTAACATTATAGCATTTTTCCATTGTTTTGGGAATATCAATTTGAGGCATGCTGTGAGTGTTTTTCCATGACACAGCAGGCAAAGTAAAATTAGTTGTTTACTTGTTGGAAGTGTGCTGGTCATCTCTAGCTCCTCATAAAACATCATCATCACTGTGGCTTTTTCTGATTGTACTAAATCTCCCCGCATTATTTCTAACTGTTCTACTCACCAAAGAGCTCCAAATATCTCCATACATTGTTATGCCAATCAGTTTTAGTGCTACTAATGAAGCTCTGCTAATTAAGTAAGGAACACATTTCCTGTAAATTCTTCACAAAAAAATCTCCCATTATTTAATAATTTAAAAACTTTTAATATGAAGTGGCAAAAGCAGGAAATATTGGGTTTGCATCTGCAGTAACGACTCTGATATAGCTGCCCCCCCGTCAGGCTTCCTGAAAGCTGGTCAAACAGAGCAGAGTGGGCTCATCGGGAGGGGGGCCTTAAAGAGACAGGAGCCAAAATTGTCTGTTAGAGGCAGAGGCTGAACTGAGGGGCTGCATAAATGGCCAGTATAAGATAAATAAGGAGTTTTTTGAACTGTAAATCATGAAGAGCTACTCTACTGGAATCCCAGAATAAAAATATAGAACTGGAAATGAGCATAATCCCTCAAAAATCCCCTTTAAAACTGTTAATTATATGTTTTCATTGAGGGAATTGGACAACAGTGTGTCTAGGATATTTTTGATAATAGCGGGAGAATGGTTGAAACTGTAACGATATCGAGAGGCTAAAATGGAGAAGTCTTCTATCTTTTTGTAATTCCCAGATAACCAATAGATTCACAGCATACTGACAGTAGCTGCCTGCGGTGAGTGAGAAGAGCAGGGAATGTAATTTACTCTCACACTCTCATATCTCCCAGCAGGTCTTTGTCATTAAAGGTTGAGTCTGGTCGACAAGAAACAGGTCAACAAAATATTCTGAGAGAATTGAGACCCTGTAGAGGTACAGGCATGATTTACATTCATCCTTTATTATGTTGTATGTATGTTTTAAACTGAGATAAAAGGCAGTGACAAAGCATACATGAGCCTTTATATTGAAAAGAAACAAATTCATTCTTAATCTTTACAAGGCTCTGTGATACATGAAAACTGTGGAGAGAGGTAGACTGCTTTTTGAGTGACCAAAGTGTGTAGTACTACACAGCAAAACTCACACAAAATTTCACAGAGTGGAGGTTATTGAATGTTTTTAGGATTATTATTTAAAGTGGCAATAATTAATATTTTTTATATTAACAATGGGTCACATGATTACTTGTATGTGAAATGGGTAGCTTGCAGTGATGAACCTAAAGAAAATTATCATCAGCTTTTTTTTTTTTCAGCTCATTGTTCTGGTTTTACAGCTCACAACTTTACTATTCTGGTTCACTCTCACTGCTCTCATCAGCTACAACAGCCAGTTATTTTTCAGTGAAAAAGCTCTAAAAATTGACTGTATGCTACCTGCCCAGCAGCAAACGACAGATAGAGAACGTTAGCAACTATGGCTAGGGAACATAGTGGAGAATTTACAAGATAAAGAAATATTCCTCTCCCTTAGCACGTTTCTCATGAGTTGGTGCAGACCAAAAACAGAGCTAAAAGGTGAATGAACATTTGACAACTCTAAATGAAAGATAATGCTGCACATTGTATATATAAGTACATCTAAAGAGGATTCTACTGAACCCAAAGCCAAGAAATAGAAGTTGAAAGTGTCGACATACTGCAGGTCCTTGAGTTTTAAAAGAAGAAATACCTCATGCTGTATTTGTTGCTCAGTACCAAAATTGTTTGGGTTTTGTAATAATTTTTTAAACTAAATAATCATTCAATTAATTTGTCATGAAAAGTACCATATTACAGTGTGAAATGCAGATTTTTGTGTTTTCACTCATTCATTCAGAGCCACTGACCCACAGAAAGTTCAACTGTTGATCACAAACAAATGTTGAATTATTGTAAAAACTTACAGGCACAATTTGAGATTCTGTCTCTTACTTCCAAAAAAAGTAAAATTGATGATTCTTTATGGGGTTTCTTCAGAGGCCTGAAAACTGTTCTTTATGCTTGAAGACTGCCCAGAAGAAAGGGCGCTGTGAAGTGTGTGTGTGTGTCTGTCTCCTCTGCCACTGACGGCTAATGTGAGGCCATTAGTGTGTGTGTTTGTTTGTGTGTCCCTCTTAGAACCCCCTTCATGCTTTTAAGACACTCCTCAAGATTCGTCAAGGCTGTAGATACACACAATAGACAGTCTGGTTCGTGAGCAGTGTGTGTGTATGTGTATTTGTGTGTGTGTGTGCGTGTGTGTGTGTGTGTGTGTGTGTGTGTGTGTGTGTATGTGGTTGTTTACAGTATTTGTATGTGTATCCATGAAAGGCCACTTGCTGGTCTTCAAGGAAGCTCTCCGAAGTTGGAGACAGGCAGCCAGGACATCAAACCCTGTCATTAAAGAGGCTTTCACAGAAATAAAGAGGCAGGTGATGAAGATGATGATGATGAGGAGTAATTAGGAAGAGATGAGAGGAAATGGATTCACTGCTTTTATCTCTTTAGTCCTTAAAGGCTAAAGTGAAATCGTAAGAGTTTGGAGCAAGGAAATATGAGAAAAAGGGAAAGAGTGAAAACAAGTAGATAGATAGATAGACACATAGATAGATAGATAGATAGATAGATAGATAGATAGATAGATAGATACTGTACTTACAGACACTTGACACTGTCCATGTACAGGATGTAATAGACGTCTCAGGCAGTCAGATGTTGCTGTTCCTCCTATATTACATCACAGCTATAAATCTTGATTTCTCTCATTGATCACAAACAGGTTCTGCAAATACAATTTCAAATTTAAAAGCTAATGCACAAAAAGCTTAAAAAAATCAATTTTTATTCCACTAAAGCAGGCCCATATTGCGAGAAAGTAGACAAAAATCAAAGCCGATATATACATTTTCTCATGAAATCATTCCTTTCTGACCCAGCGTAACGAAGTTCAAGAGAACATAAAGCGCATAGTTTTTTTGAGAAATAGCAATGAGATGTAGTAGAAGTTTAGACCATTAGATTTATTACCCAGGGGCCACGAGGAAAAACGCATGATGGGGAAAGTGAAGCATCCCATCTAAAACAGATTAGAGACGTGTGAGCACTCCTCAGTGGGTGAGGTCATGCCCAAAAAACCATCACAGGCACCAAACTACACATAATAACCCCCAAAACCCAGCCACACACTCACTATGTCAACTCCTGTTTAGATCTGACACTGACTTAACAGTGACTTTCTTTCAGTGTGGGTTGAAAATAAATCACTAACATGGCTCATCCCTCAGAAAAAAGTTTATTTTATTCATACATCATTTTGAAAAGGAAGAAAAAATGACATATTTCATTGCTTCTACCAGTACTGTCTGATGATAACTATAACAACAGTAATACTAAAAATAATAAACATAATTCAAAAATTAGTTATAAAGGTGTTTTACAATCACACAGAAAACAAATACACCACATTAAAATAACTTTCAATTTACACTGAATGCTCAAATGAGCCTTTTTTCACCAGTGAAGCTGAGTGAATGTGTTAAAAGCTGTTTGATCTGATCCGCCACACTCTGCAAACTCTCATATTCCTTTTATATTTTTGCTAATATCCTTGTCCCCCTTTCATCCTCCATAGCAATATTGAGGAAGATGTTCTTGATCTTAATGCAACTACTCATTTAGATAAAGATAGAAAGACCCATTACAGAATTTCACATTCAAGAAAAACCTACACTATGAGATGCGCCTGAAGCTTTGTGGCATGTTGCAAATACCAAAAACACTTTCATCATTATGTGGACTGCTATTTGTACTGAGTATCTGGGAAGAGTGGTGCTATATAAAGAGCTTTTTTTGGTGTAGGCTTTATGTCTTTTAGAATGAGAGTGGTAAGCGGAACTATTTAAGTTTATTTTAGTTATTTTATTTTCTAAGCTCTGCTGATGGAGTTTACAGTCAATAATATCACCTCTAATCAATTTGCATTGTGCAAGGTGCTTTGGCTCAGGTGGCAGAAGGCCTTGAGTGTGTTAAATACACTGTCGCTCTCTCCCTCCCTCCCTTGTTTCTGCATTTGTGTGCGCATGAAGGAGAAAGAGTGATGAAACAGTGGAGAAAGTGAGTGATGAATGGATAATGAGAGGTAGAGGTTGAGAGGGACCCATTTTGGGTTTGGTCAGAAGGACCGGTGGGTGGGATGAATGGAAGGGTCAGTGTATGGGGTAGGGGTCATTGGTCAGTAGGCTATGATCAGAAAGAGAGAGCGCAAATGAAAATACAAATGAGAGAAAGTCAGAAAAATGTGAAGTGGAACAGTCAAATATGGAAGATGGGTGGAAGGATGACAGGAAAGGATGATTGGAAAGAAAGTAAAAGAGAGAGAGAGAGAGAGAGAGAGAGAGAGAGAGAGAGAGAGAGAGAGAGAGAAAGAGTGATAGGAAAAAGAGAGATGGAGAAAGAGAGAGAGAGAAGACAGGAGGGACGAGAGAGAGAGTCAGCATATTGATCGATCAGACCTGTCGGCAGCCAGACAGCCAGGGAGACGTCTGTCCTTGTGCTGCCACTCTCTGGCCTGCAGACACCTAACCCCCTGCTCCTACCGGGGTGGTGGCGTCAGACCAGGGGACTGTGCATGTGTGTAGGTGTGTGTATGCACTGGTTTCATGTGCATGTGAAGCATGATGCATGTTTACGTGTGTAAGTACGCCCATGAGTTTCTATTTGGCATTTAGCATGTGTCCACAGTGTGCGTGTGTGTGTGTGTATGTAGGCTGTTGCCCGTGTAGTCTGCCTGTCAGTGCCTTGTGTCTTCCAGGGCCTCAGGTGTGGGGTGTCTTCTCCTCCGTGGAATTAACTAGGTTCCAGTCAGGAAACTAATCTCACGCTCCCTGTCGCACACAGACGCATCTCAGGAGTATGGATTTTATCAATACAAAGAGCACCGAGCACTGAGGCAACACCAGAGCTGTAGTCTTTTCTTGAAGAGCTGCTGTCATCCGCCAACATCCCCCGCTCAACCCTCTCATCCCCATTTGGGATTTTGTCCTTATATAGAATTCCTTTCCTGGACAAGAAACAACGTCTCAAGTGAATCTTCTTTGGCAGCAGAAGTGTGCAGAGACAATTCTGGCAGCTGCTGCAGTGATGGAAAAAGCATTCCGATTTTTTACTTAAGTAAAAGTAGCAATAAAAAGATATGAATCATCACAAGTACATTCAGAGTTTTATGTAAGTGAAAATAAGTAAGTTGTACTTACTTATTTATAAGCAAAATGTACCTAAATAATCAGAATTGTAATAGCCCCATTCAGTGTGTCATGGTATTGATTCATCAATGTGTGACCATTTTATCTTGTAGTTGATCCAGTTGAAGCTAATTTACCCACTTTTGTTCTCTTAATTCTTTATATTTCATGAATCTCATTGTGCATAAAATAAGTATCTGTAAAGTATATACTTTATATATGAAATACAATATTTTCTTTTAAGAAGTAGTGGATCAGTATAAATTTTAACAAAATGAAAATACTCAAGTAAAGTATGAGTACTGTGATGTAAAAGATCAGTTTACCCAAATCCTAAAAACATATTTTCTGACTCGACCTTGCATTTTGATTTGGTTTTATTTATCCAAAATATACAATATCAACAGTTTTTCTAGGGATTACTTCTTCATCAAAAAGTGGTTCAAATCAAACCCTGAGGTTCATGTGATTGTATGTGATTATTCACAGTAGCTGGAACATTGTGTCTGTAAAAACATACTGCAGTTGAAATTTTTAAAGGATGTTTCAATGCTGTGAGCACAACAAACAAAACCCCTCACACCTCAGCGGTGAAGGTAGAAATCTTAGAGACAGATATCTGAAAACCTGGGCAAACAAAACCAAACCTATCTGCATGACTAGAAGAGAAAAGGGTGCAATAAAAGTGTTTTTAGGGGCTGAACTGGCCCTTGTACTATGTTACTTTCCACCTCTGATTTACTGTATGTAAAGATGTGCGTGCATGTATATGTATGTCATTCCTATGTGTGTTTATCCAAACAATATCAAGGCATTACAGGGTAAATTAGATAGATTGAGGGTCCTCTCATCCTCTTTCTTTTCTCTCTGTCATTCTGTCTGTCCATCCATTACAGCTGATCCTATTGTTCCAAACCCAGAGAGCTGCGAGTTGACCTTAGAGGTCAGATAATCAGATGCTCTCCTCTCTGACCTGCACTAACCCGCAGTTCAGGGGACAGTGTGGTAAGACCGTGCTTCTCCTCTCTTCAGCATGAGAGACAATCTCATTTTATACTGGGACGCTGCGGTGTTGTAAGATTGATAATTGAAGTTTACAGCATTCCAGGATGCAACACAACAAGCTGATGAAACTGCAGCACTGGACATTAAACACAGATTCAACAAGACAACACACACATGTCTGTTGCTGTAAGAAAAGAAACATGGTGCAAATATGTGGGGAAAACAAAATCTGACTCTTGGAATGAGAGTAATACAAAAACTAAATCTGGCCAAGTCAATATCACTTTGCATGATGCCGCTGTCTATAATTTAACAGAAAATGCGACGTTTAGAATTATATTTACTCTCTGGCCTCCTCCGTCGAATACCTGCAGCAATCCATAAAGTGGATATTTAGCAGTGCTTGTGTGTTAATATAGATTTTTTTCTAATGCAGCATAAGTTGAAACAACTGAATTAAATTGAATAGATTCCTCATTACAGCTTAAACATAACACAATGCATTTTGGAACGCCTGGTGTCCTGGCAGTAATGCTCGTCTGCAACAGCATCGAAGCGAAAATGCAACACGGACAAGATGAGCAAAACAAAAGCAAAATACAGAAGAAACCCCAGAAAATGGAGGAGAAAGACAGGTATATAAGTGAAAGAGAGCAAGGGAGAAAGAAGAAACGAGCGTAGGAGAAGGTGAATCCGATTTCTCCCGGTAAATTGGACTCCCCTGCTTTCTCTAATTCATGTTTCAGAGCTGCTGCATCGATGGGGAGATGGAGAGGGTGAAGAGAGAGGGAGAAGAAAGGAGGGGAAAGGGAAGACAAATCCATGCAGGGGAGAGCAGAGGGAGACTGCGGCCGCTCTCCCACAGGCAGACAGCAATCAATAAATCAATAGGAAACTGTGGTTGGCTGGAGAACGGCTGGGGCTGGGAGGATGGAGGATGGAAAAGAGAGAGACCTGAATCAAAGTAGCTCCAAGATGGATGGAGCGAGGAGAGGAAGGGAGAAGAGGAGGGTGGGAGGGAGGGAAGGAGGGAGGGTTCAATAGAGGTGGAGGCGTTGAGGTTGAGAAGGATGCAGGAAGAGGGGAGGAAAAGGTGGTTTTAGCAGGAGCTGTGAAGGGAAAATGGGTGGAGGTCCAGGCTTTGGGGTCCCCTCCCCGTCCTGCCTGCAGCACATCCTGCATCAGTGGTGCAGTGATTGGGCTTGGCACTGTGCGATGCCCCGCTGCGGTCTGCCCAATGAGCCCAGTGAAGCGCGGCTGTATCTGGGGCTGGGGGAAAGCCGTAGGCCCCTCTGCCCGCTGGGTGTAGCCTGGTTGACTGGCTGCTTGCCTGGCTGCCTGCCTGCTGGCTGCCTGGCTGGCTGGACATCGATCTCAGTGGGTTGGAGAGTACAGCTGGACGCACACTGAGAGCTGGGGCTAAATCTGGCTCAGGCTCAATCAACGTTTGCACCTGTCTTTTCCAAAGGGAATTAAACGTAGTAGATAGAGAGAAAGAAAGAGTAATGGTGTGTGTGAGCATGTGTGTGTGTGTTTATGTCTTTGTGTGTGTGTGTTAAGGTTTAGTTTTGAAGGTAGAATAGTTGGTTTGCAAGCGAACATGCTGGTTTTGTCATTAGTCAACATGGTTTTGCTGCAGCAGGTGAGGTTATAGTTTGACGAGTGTTTGTGTGTGTTTGTGATGTGTGTCCATGCCTTATCTACAGCACACATGGCTTTGATGTGCAAATGGGAGGGTAAATGAGAGGCAGATAGTTGCTGAGCAGCACTTAGATTGACAATTTTTTAAGTTAAACAAGGTAGATACTGCTATTTCTCCCCCAAATATCTGTAACCTCAATGGTTCCTTAATGAAATTCTGTCTATTTCCTTGCTATACATTCACATTGTAGACCTATACGGCTGTGAACATGTCAGGTGTTACAGCAATAGTAATATAATGTTGTTGTGATGATGACATTTGATTCTCTTTTAGGGAAGTCACATGATAATCCTCTTGGCCTTTTGGCTTTGCCTGCATATATTTTGTGATTGTATGAATATTTCCTTTCTGTGTTTCAACCTTTTTATCAGACTCTTTTATCAGTGATACCACTCTAATGTCTGTCAGTGTCTGGATCTATCCAAAGGCAACAGAATCTTCCTACGAAATCTTATATCTCATTTGTTTAATCTGTCTTGTTGTGTAGTCACTGCACCCAGGCAAGAAATAGTCCCACAAGACTAAACATGCTAGTTTCCATATGAATCAAACAAACTGGATATGCAGTGTTAACTACTGAGCTTACAGGTGTCTTTTAGGCAGATCTTTGTATGTCTGTGTCTTTTTAATCTAAAGCTCATCAAGAAAGCAAATAAGCATCCAACTTCCCTCATAAGGCCCCCTGTCTGAGAAATTATGGCCACAAACCAAACTCTGTAAACTTTTCTTTTAGTATTTTAAAGATAATTAAATTTCACATTTTATTTTTTCATTTAATTGTTCAGTTAACTGAATTACATTACATACACCGCCTCTTCTCTAGATCTAAGTCTCTAAGTCTGAAATAATATCACAATAAGCCTTGAAAAACCCAACATGTCATTTAATTCCTTCAAATTCCCAGAAATATCACTGAGGACATGACCTTGTGTCCACAATGGTAGCTATGGCTGTGATCAGGGGCATCTTAACAATAGTTCCAAGTTTTACATTTGTTTCATCCCCTGTTCTTCTCTCTGTTTTTTAATTCAACAGTCCAGCGTGAATGACAGGAAAGCCATACAAATGATTTTTTTTTCCCAATATCTCATGTCAGATTGCTTTTTGATGTAGTCTTTGATGTTTTTGAAGTACTTACAGGGAGTAATAGTAATTGCAGCACCAATTGAGAATTATAATATTGGCAAAAACAACCTCCATGTGTGACAAACATGACAGCTGTACAGATCAAGAGTGCCCCCAATTTGCCTTCGCAAATGTATTTAGAAACAGAGGGACGGCAATTTAAGCATTAAAGTGGCAACTTAGACAATCCGATCTCTATTAGCTCACCCTGGCAAACTCTGGGATGTTTAAAGCTATTGTCAATAGTCATTGTGCAATTAAGCTGTTTGCATTGATAGCCCATTAGATGGCTTTCTACAGAGTCTTTATAAACTGCAACGTGGCTGTGTGGACTGTCAGAGACTCATTGCACATGTATAATTAAAAATCGCTGTCCAGCAACTTCTTACCTATCTGTAACAATAGCCCTCTCCTCTGTTTCCTTTTTTCTCTTCTTTCATTTTTCTTTTCCATCTGTCCTGATGATATTTTTTCACCCTTCCGCTCCCCTCATCTCCTCGATTTTCTTTTCCCTTTGACCTTTCCTCTTTTACTCTATCTCTTCCTCTACCTTTTTCTCTTCTTTGGCAACCGCTTTCCTCCTCTCCTCTCCTCTCCTCTCCTCTCCTCTCCTCTCCTCTCCTCTCCTCTCCTCTCCTCTCTGGGGTCCCATCCTAGAGAGGCTGCTCCCACCCAGACACAGATGGCCCCCAGATCAGATTTATCAAGGCCAGTAGAGCCCTCTGCAAAAGGTCACTCTCTTAAAAGCTGACCGATCAATGGTCCAACTCCTAATACTAACAGCCATGCTTTTTCGTCCCTTCTCTTTTTTTCACGTTTGACCATGAGTGTGTGCATCTGCATGTGTATCTCTGTAGGTGTGTATGCTTTTATCCATGCGTGTACCTGCCTTTGTGAGTGTATGTGCAGCGCTGAGGACTGACAGAGACAAGGGCCCTGGGTGTTACTAATCGAAGGGCCGTTCCTCAGACGGTCCTCTAATGACCTCTCCCACCTCTAATAGTGCAACCTTATTGAGGCTCTACTAAATATTTCAGCAAGTCATTAGCTCATTACACGTCATTATCTACAGCGTGTGCAGCCCGCCAGGATTAGCTGCGAGACTTTTAGCAACTTCTCTGTGGGAAATCAATAATCGGCAGACACTTTCAATCACCAGGTTCATGTGTGTGTGGTTATCAGAAATTCACACAACCATACATTCGGGTGCATGCACATGCACGCCTACAAGCGCACACAGACACAGGCAGAAATTGTGTTGATTCCACTGCTTACATTATGTGGTTCACTCTTGCAAACACGTTGTGTCCTTTATCTTATTTTCACAAATTTGCTGAATGAATGTTAAATTCTCTTTTTGATGTTTTTTGGAAACAGAAAAACAGAAAAATATTTACTGCATAAAATGATGTCTATTTATTCCAGATGTTCCTCATCCTCCTCAAATTCCTCACATAATATTATTTTAGTTGATACAGTCATAACCCAAAGACTTTATGCAGCATTGACTATGGGTTGCAAATATTATTGCTTTGTTTTAAGGGTCATAAGCCAAAGAGGAAACCCAAAAAGAGTGAATTTAGAATGAGTTTGAGTTTAGAATGAATGAGTTCTGTCAACCTCTCATGTTTGCTGCTCCAGAAATTGTGATTGATTATATTGGGAAAAAAACAAAACAAAATAAAACAAGCTAAATAAAAAACAAGATCATATTTTGTGTTACAAAAGAAAGCAAGTCAGTCACATCACAGTGGAAACTTATTAAGAGGCTTTCAGGAGGTGAGATACACACACACACACACACACACACACACACACACACACACACACACACACACACACACACACACACACACATATATATATCTCCTGTAGCACCCAAAAATGCTGCCAAAAATATGTTGTCGCTATCTGGTCTGCTATCTGGTATCTAGTCTAGTTTTCATATGTAAACTGAAATATGAATACCGGTGAGATTAATTGACAATTGTGCAGATTGTTGCTACTGTCTGATAAGTTTTAATTGTTTTATTGTTAGTTTTTTAATATATGTACCCAGAAGTAGTGATAATAATCCTGATGAAACTCAATTTGAAGTAACTTTTTAATACAAGTAAAATATGAAATCATCATAAATGGGTCTCACACTTGACCGTGGCACCTGCAAGGTGGTTGTAACATTATTTAATCGATTTCCATTATACGGTATGTTTTTATACGTTTCTCTTTAACGTCTCCTTCCTGTGAAACATTCTGAATGGAAATTGAAGCCTAAACATTAGTGCCACCATCTACCACCATCCCTTTGTTTTTAAGGGTCACAGGCCAAGGTTGAGTACCACGGCTCTAATGTCTAGAAGGGCTTGCATGTTGAACCTGAGTTTGCCTGCTGCCTGGGAGGGAGACGAGAGCTGTTTAAGGCAACCATGAAACCTCTTTGACACACTTTAGGAGTCACTTAACAATGAGCAGGGTGTGCGTGGTTAAGTGTGTGACTAATTTCCTTTAACACAGTGTGAGATTGAGAGACTCAAGGCCAGAGGGGGGCGGAGCTGCTACTTGTTAAGAAGGTCAGAGGTCGGCTCTTCTTGAATAGACCCAGAAATCCCCAATTAATTACGCAAACACACACACAAACAGAAACACACGCCTGCATACAAACGCATGTGCTAATGCACACATACACACACGCGAGTCAGAGGAGTCTATTATAAGCTAATACATTTTTTGTTTGGAGCCACGGAGCTGCATACCAAGGAGAAATGGATATAATTCTGTGGGGGCAGTGAATTGACAATCAGTCAACGACAAATGGGAAGCGCATTGTCTGTAAACAGTCTTAACAGTTACGACCTAAACAGCTTTCTCTGTGCCGGCTTTTGCCTTAAACGACGTATCTGTGGGTCCATCTATCACTCTCTCCTCACCCCTCAGCCCCCCCTAACTCCCCCTGCTGCACCGAGACAGAGAAGGGGGATGTTTGAATCAGCTAAAAGTTTAAAAGCTTTATTATAAAGAAGAAATACAATTGCGCTCTTTCATTGCTCATCTGTCTTCCCTCTGCTGTTGCGCGCTGTCCATTTGGACAGCAGTGACATTATTCAGCAAAAACACCCAATCTCCTCCTCTTAGAAATTAATAAGTGAGATATGATCAAATCTGAGTTAAGGTGGAGTACCAATCGAGGGGGTTGCAATGAGTTTACAATATGTAATCAGATTTCTTTTACCTCACCATTAAAGTGTTTTCTTTTTGAGGAAAATGCCTCTAGACTTTATTGAAGAAGAAGTAAGTAGTGTACTTAAGAAAATCACATTATGCTCTCTTGCACAGACAGATGGTTGACTGTTTTATCTGGTTTGATTAATATAATTGATGATTCTATGTATAAGTCATGTGTAGCACTTACAGCACATACAGGTAATAACCACTGATCATTATATTCCAACAATCTACTCAAAGTGAGGATTTAGACAACAGGTTAGTTTTACATTGTTATTGTGTCAAAAAATCATCAGTATGGGCTGTAATTAATAATAAATATGTTGTGGTCATGTGGATACTGTATATGATTGGGACCGATATCATTTAGAATCATGCATTTTACATGCACTTGCTGAAATAGCACCTATAATAATGAATATGACCTTTCATACAATATGTTTTTTCCCTGATGATTTCCCTTCTTTTACCCTCCTAATCGTTCTTTCTCCTCCTCTCATTTCTTTTCTCTCGTCCCTTGTGTTTGTTTCAGTCGCAGGCCCATCCCGGCATCAACCCCAACAATATTTCACATCCTGATTTATTTTGGTCCTGGAGTCATGTGACCCTAAATATTGTAACTGACCCTGGGCGTATTGATCCCTGTGTCGGCCAGCACTGCGACTTCCTGCCTTATAACGACCCTATGAAACCCTCCGCGATCTATCACTATCAACATCGTCATCATCATTTAGGGAAAAGAGCAATGCTTCACATATTATCTGTTTGTATGTGCATGTTTATTTGCACAAAATATTGTGGGTACCTTTATGTTTGCACTGTGTTGGTATTTTTCTACACATCATGCATCCACATTTGTATACCTGCATCTAAATCAGCTGTTTTTGTCCATGTTTGCTGTGACCAATGTATGTGTGTGTGTGTGTGTGTTTGTGTCTAATGATGCTATTTTGCCAGAGGAGAGAAGAAGCCCCTGTCACCATTGTAATGAGGTGTATTTATATCAGTTACCTGGCAGTAAACCACTCTGATCTCCTCTCCTCATGTCTCATTCCCGCCAGACAGGTATGTGTGTGTGTGTGTGTGTGTGTGTGTGTGTGTGTGTGCACATTTGCTAGTTTGCACATGCATTTGTAAGTACAAAAATATCTGGAGGTAAAATACATGACGGTGGCTGTGTGTGTGTGTGTGTCTTAGGTGCTCATAAGTGGGTAAAGATACATGAAATGTACAGCATGTTATGGATACATCACAAAATTGTGTGTGTGTGTGTGTGTGTGTGTGTGTGTGTGTGTGTGTGTGCGCGTATGTGTGTGTGAGAAAGAGGAGTGTGTCGAGGGTGGAAGAGACAAAGAGGGTAAATTGAAAGGAAATGATGAGCGATGAGTCTGTGTTGCACATTAGTGTTCTGTTTTTTTTTTCACCATGATTGTCTGTTTCCTTGGACCTTACTGTGTGTGTGTGTGTGTGTGTGTGTGTATGCTTTGAGTTGCCTCAGGGTACAGTTTTTATCCTTATCTGTACGGCCAGGAGTGTGACACATCTGGAAACGCCTTTAGAAATTTTGACATCTTTTGACCAGAGGTCTCAGTGTGTGTGTGTGTGTGTGTGTGTATTTATATTTTACACCTACAGCCTTGGTTGGGGCAGCGCATGTATGTATGTGTGTATATGTGCACGTGTGACGGTGTAGGGGAGGGGGTAGTGGGGGGCTTGAGGCCGTATCCATGGTAACACCCCACCGCCACCCCCACTGGGCCCTAAAAGACAAAGACTCACACACACACACACATACACACACGCATGCACATACACTCACACACACACACTCACACGCACACAGAGCACTACAGGGCCAGCTGAGCCAGATCAATATTTCTCCCCATTTAAAGAACAGAATTCAGAGAATGGCTTTTCAGCGCTCAGACTGCAGCCGTGCTTTAGACCTTGGGTTTTTACACTGAACGCCCAATCTGCAAAGTGGTGAGGATTTTTTTGTACCAACCCAGAATAATTCCCGGCTTGAATCTTTTTCCTTTTTCCATTTTTTACTGTATTGATGGATCCGCTCAGCCCTGCTAGGACCTCTGTCTTGCTCTCTATTTTTGTGTAATTTCCCCTGTCTTTCTCTTTCTCTCTCTCGTTTTCCCTCTTTTACTTCTGCCCTCTCTCCAGCCCCTGTTTTGCACTGCACTTTCTCTCTCTGCCTCTATGAGTGAGTGACAGGGTCAGATTCCATTCAGCATCCCCGCTCTTTGTCCCACCCGTAGCTGACCACAGCTCAGGCCCTGGCAGGTCCCCCTCTGGTCCCCTGGGACGTCCGAGCCCATCTCCGTGGCAGAAGGGCTGGAGTGGCCTTGGCCCAGTGGCCCTGCTGGCTGCCTTGAGGCTAAGGGGAGGGGGGCTGTTGAGATGGGAGGAGAGGAGGAGGGGTGGGGGGTCCTTAACTGCTGTCAGTGGGTGAAATGGAGGAGGGCTCCCTCTAGCACTGCTGAGTTGTAACAGCAAGTATGTAATCTAAAGAGATACTCCTACAAAGAAAAAGCAAACAAACCTCATGCATATAAGATTTTTCTCTCCAAAACATGACAAGCCACATGCACCCTGATAAACACAGGTGCATGAACGTGCATGCAAGACAAGCAAACTCTCAGACACAAACAAACAGACAAACACGCATAGAGAATTGCCTGAGGCTGATTGGAGCATCCTGTTTCTGAAGCAGCCATGGGAGGTATCTGAGGCCTCTCTGGTTCGATATCTTGACAGCCCCAGTGTGTGTGTGTGTGTGTGTGAGCATTGTGAGTGCACGCATTTCATTAAACACATCCCACGTAGCAGTCTGTCACTCTTCTCCTCCAAATGGAATAATTCATCGTTCCTTGATTTTGTTTGTTTTGGAGTCTTCACAAGGCACAAGTCTTTCAGTCTTTCACCATCGCTGTTGAGACTGCGATCTAATTGAGGAAACTCATAAGTGATTTCGTCAGGCAACAAGGCCGTGGCCCACTCTGAGCAGAGAGAGAGAGATTGGAGGGGACTTTACCTGAGTGGGTCCATTTTCTACATAATCCTCCACAATCATCCTCCAGTCATCGCTGTGCTACTGGAGAGCCTGTGTGACACATTGAAGATTACTGAGCAATGCTCTCATTAGATGTTAACACTCAGTGACCTGTCAAGTGCTCTTGAACAAAGCTCCAGCAGACTGTGGTGGCACTAATGAGAGGACGGTGCATATGTGGAGTGAGGAGAAAGTCAATCCCATTCTACAGTGAAACACAAGTACAACAGGTGAGGTGTTTTCAACATGTCACTGTTGTCTACACTGAACACAATTGAAAAAATAAAGACCATGTAACAGCCTGACAACACATGCCAGCACACTATATTTACAACATATTAAAATCAGATGCCTCCCCTGAGGGTTTACTTCAGTCAATGTGATAGAACATTACACATATCTGTCGATACTGTAATCAAATGCAAAAAATATCACTCAATACAATCCAAACTTTCATCCATTTTCTATATGCATGCACTGTGCAAGAGTCAGGGTAAATCCTTGACAAGTTACCTGTCTTTCAGCAGACAAACAAACACATTCACACCTACCAGCAATTTAAGAGTTCCCAATTTCATTCAGATTTTCTAACTCACTTAATCTGTGTGTACGAAAGAAACAGAGAATGTAAAGGAAACTCACACAAACATAGAGAGAAATATCTTTTCATTATCAATAACCCTCTGTAGGCTGGAAAGGTGGCTGAAAAAGTTTGTGGTCTTGTCCTTCATGAAGATCAATGGCTGTGAATTGATTTCAGTTGACAATTTTTCATGGTTAAATAGAATAAAATGTTTGAAAACCTCCAAAGAAACGTACAAAAAGTACATCTCTGCAGAATAATTCACTTCACTGTCCATCTGCACACTCTACATGCCTGATGATTCTTGTCTACTGGAATTCATTCATCTGACTAACGTATCAGGGGACATGTGATCTCTATTAGAGCTGAGCAACAGTATTTGATGATTTGCTATGTCAAAATATGTCTATACCCTTTAAACAAAAGTAACCTTTTGGGATGAAACCAATGCATTGGCCCCAATACTGACCAACATTGATATTGGTCCAATATTAATGGACAAGATCACATTTTTAATGCAAAAATTACATGCTCATATACAGTACTTACTGGCCATTATTTCTTTCCAACATGACTTGAATATGAGTAATGCGACAATCAAATGCATGAATGTTGAGCAGCAGCATTCAACAATCTGTGTTGGACAAATCAAGTAATTATCTTCCAAAGTTACAGTCTTGGTGGTAAATACAAACAAAAGAAACAATTTCAACAAACAAAACACTTGCAATGTACATTTGGACACGTGAGTATTGATTTAAGACAGACTTAAAACATGTGAACCTCTCCTTTAAGAGAGGTAGATGGCCATGTACTTGACTTGACATTAAATTCACATAAAATAAAATTCAGTGTTTACTTCAGATACATTAATTCAGTCACAGCAGACCCCAACCTAGTTTTTAGTGCCACAGCAATCAATAACCCCATGATGCCTTACATAAAAATGATTTCAATGACATGGTGAAGTATGCAGATTTTAAATTTGGGGAAAAAGCAAATTGTAGTAAACCATATCGGTATCAAAAAGGGTTTCAGGAGAGAATAACAGAAGGTTTTGCATCATCATAATAAAGTAGCTTATTTAGTCCTTATTTAGTCCTGTAGTTAATTCACTGGATTAGCCAAAAATAGACATTCTATCATGTTATTGAATTTTGAAAAAAAAAAAAAATGTAACCACTCTCCCATAATATATGTATCTCATCATCTGGATATAGAAGAGAGGTGAATGTGACACATCACGACTGAAACTGTATCCCAGACAGACAAGGACCCTCCAAAAATATAACATCTATACTGGTTATCATTGGATTTAATATTGTTGTATTTTTATCATTTATTGCAAAAAACATAACCTTCTATGGTTGGATTTCCTTCCTCTGTGAGTAACTGATCAACAGTGCATGAATGCGTTCTACAGATGTCATTGAGTGCATGCTTCTTTCATTTTGCCTGTGACCTGTCTCAGAGCTATTTGTGGCGGCACTTCTTCCATCAGCGGCGACCAAGGTTTTCTGCTGAAGGGACGAGTCAAGATATACAGACCAGGCAGACGCGGCCATATTTCAGATGGGAGAGGGGACGTGTGCGCACTTACACTCCAATACACATGGACATGTATATAAACACACACACACACAGATGAAGGAGGGAGGGAGGGAGGAGGTGCTGGTGAAGTGGCAGGCTAAGGGGACAGAGTGAGGTGGGGCCAGGGGTTGTGTGACAAGGGGACAGGGACACACAGTCGGTTGTGTGTGTTAGGAGAAGTGATGTTTCAGTGTGTGTGTCAGTGTGTGTGCGTGCGCATGCTTGGCGGTGACACAGACACCTTGAGGTGTGGCAGACAGCCACCAGCTGTCTGTAAATAATGTGTGCTGGGGAAGAGAAAACCCAGAGAAAACACTTATAAGTTTTTACAATGGCTCCACTTTTGTCAATTTTCCTGTATTAGTGGCTAAATAAAATGTTTTACAATCTATTTGCTCAAAACAACACATATAGACATATATATTTTAGAAAAGTCTTTGTAGACATACAGTACTTCATGGAGTCAGACACTTATATGTAAAAACTCCACATGAAGGTTAAATGTCCTGTTGTCCTGTTTCCTTTGATCAGCCTATAACTTGAATTGTTGTAATTTAATTTATGATACTGTCCATATTCCACAGTTCACAGAGTGTTTTGGGGCAAAGATAGGCCATGAAATCCATGGAACGTTTTGAAAAATTCCTAAGAGTTGGGTTGAGAAACACACCACGGGCCTGGTACGAAAAAAAATGAGTTCCCAGTGGGCTTTATCATTGAAAATGATACATTTAAAGCCACAGAAAGTCTTTGTCCTCGAGATAGAGACTTCTTTTCTCTCTCTTTTGCGTCTTCTTGACTGTGACAAAAACAGCCGATGGCCTTTTACAGAGCTTCAGGTTGCTAAAAGAATTTACCACAAAGAGAAGCATCTGCAGAACTCCCAGCAGTAAGGCTTTATAGTTGAGTGGGAGGAGAGAAACTAGTCCTGCGTATAAGTATATCCAAGTACACTTGAAGCTGTAAGAACTACTATCAATGACTTCTGAAGGAAAATGTTCTGACTGAAAACAGCTCTGTGTTAAGAAATTGCAAGGCACTGTGGTGATAGGATCGTGTTGCTTCAGCCACTGGTGAGATAATGAAATGCAATCCAGGAAGGCCAGTTTCAGTGATAGATCCATGAGTCTGAAGGTTTATAAGATGCCAAAACACTGCTTAGCTGTTTAATAAAATAAATTAAGGTTACGTATTAAGTGGATCTCTTGGTTACTGTAAGACAGGACTTTAAGACAGGAACTCTTGAGAGTTGTATGATAACAATCATTTTATCTTCTGTAGAAATATACAAAAAGTACATGAATAGTACATGAAAGGTAGTATATTTGAAAAATACTGCAAGGGCACAAATTTCATATTAATCAATGTACCAAATCAAATGACACCCAATCATCGAAAGGAATACAGATGTTCTCATGCAGGCATCTGTGTGTATGTGTTGCTCATTTGTGTGTGTGCTCATTTTGTTTGGCATGTTTCACAGCACTTTTAATGAGTAATGGTGCAACACAGTATGACTCATTAGTCGAATAGTTGTGTACAATAATCACATTTATGTCTTTAAATCAGGGATTTTCTAAATGTTTTGTTTCTGACCTTGTGCTGTTGGATTTATTTGGAATTAGGCTCTTACCAACAGCTCTTCTCAGCTGGACAGTTGTGTTAAGAAGAAGCAGACAGCTGATGAGAGAGAGAATTAGAAGATTAGCAATTTCCAATAACCAATGATAGTTTAAAGCAATATAAATGTATCAATGTGTAATGTAAATAGGCTTCACTTGTAGTGATGAACCTACAGAGAACTATGACTCGACTCTGCAGCTCCCTTCAGCTTAATGGAGCTTTATAGTGAGTTTGTTTAGCTGTCTGACTGCAACTTTACTGTTTTTGTTCACTCTCACCACTCTCACGGTGTGTTTCTGGCTGCAGAAGGCAGCTGCTTTCAGAGAAAAAGCTCTGATTATCTCACTGTACCCTACCTGCTCAGTACCAAACAACTGACCATCAAAGTTAGCAACTAGCTAGTGAACATAGTGGAGCGCTTTGCAGCTAAAGAGCCAGATATCTCCCTCAGGAGTTGGTAGAGAGCAAAAACGGAACTAACGAAGAGTGAATATTGGATTTACATTCACCAATTGGTCAAAAACACAACTCCAAGTAAATGATGATGTTGCTCTGTAACTACTTTATGTTTTAATAAACTTGATGTGGCTAAATTCAGTATATCAACTTAGAAGGTAATGATATGTCAGTGTGTGTTCACAACTCTGCTTCCCTCAAGTGGCTAAAAAAAATGTTAATGTAGGTTAAACTATTTATAAAGTCTGGCATTTTCTATTAATCATTTTAGATAAAATTCTGGGGCAGTATGGATGAGCCCTAATGTCAAACCATGCTGGTTATTTAACGACTTGATAGTGGCAATCTGTGGGTCAGAGTTTTGCTAAAGGGCACAGTGATGGTTGGGGAATAGGGAGGAGACCATACTCTGAATTTAAACAGCAGTATTTTCCTGGATGTTCATGCTGTACTTCTGATCCCAAAGCCTAATTTTCTTAACATTAAGAACACACTTTATACAGTTTTCCATTTTCATTAAGTCCTATGATTCTACAGTATTTCAGCTCCATGACAGGCTATTAATAATACTAAACAGATGTTCAGATTTGCACAAGTGTGTAGTGCGATAGCATTTTTCAATATCCCATGTGCAACTTGTATGTTTACCATGGCTTATTAGTGTAATACATCTATCAGTGCTTTATTTGAAGTATTTTTCACTGCGTCTCTACAGATGAATATGTATCATTTTACATGGCAAAGAGCAATGTGTGAGCAGAAATCAGCGCTGTCATTTATTGGCCTCCGACTTGTCCCGCAACAGGAAGCTGCAGCAATCATACTTTATTGTTTTATGGTTCTCAAATAAAAACATGAATCATCTGGCTTCCTAAAGTGCAATGTCTAATATTATCAGAGTGACTGTTCCTGCCAGCATCTGCACTCTGAGGGAATCATTGGTTTCTGTGTGTATGTGCGGACATTATGTGCGTTTCCGTGTGAAGAAGAGAGCAAGAGAAAGAAGGATACAGAGAGATTGAGTATGTGAGTGAGTGAAGGCAAAGCAAGAATAAAAGAAGTGTGAAAAAGAAACTTGGAGTGTGTGTGTTTGTGTGTGTGTGCATGTGTTTGTGCTGTTGACCATCAGTGGATGCGGGTTGATTAAAGTGCTTCTGTGAGCAGGGAAGGAGACTTCTAGAGATGCTGAGGGCATCACACAAACTAGATTTACACACCCAGAAACTCTCTGCAGATGAGTACTAGGTGTCGTTCCTTTCAATATATCATACCTACTTCTTGTTCTGTTCTTTTAGTCACTGTTAGTCACATCTTGGAAAGAGCTTCAGCATCTGAAATGTAAATGTATGCTTCCTGTATAATATTCTCAATTGTATATAATAACAGGACCAGAGCTGCAGCTAACTGAATGTCTTTCTTTTAGAAAACTAGACACTTTAGTGTATGAAAATCCAATTAGGATGTCTGTTTTCTGAAATGGAGCAACCACTATGTCTGGCACCAACGATCATACCACATTAAAAGTTGTTTGGGCGAGACGTCTCTCTCACTTAAATGTGTCTGGGCTTGGCTGCTTTGTTTGCAAGTTTGAATGTCTGAGTACTTACTGGATTTGTTTTGATTCATGTTTGTTGTATGTATATTTTCCACTTTAGCAGTTTTCAATTGTATATTGTACATTTATTTCTATGAATCTCTATCCTGTATGCATTTTCTAACAGTATATTTTGGAAAGTGCTCTATAAATTATAAAAGTTGTGTAACTTAAAGATTACATGTTATCAGCCAGATAACTGCATGATCCAGCTGGCTCACTTACATATAGTAAATGGATCAGATCTATTTGCTACATCTATGCTTTTCCTGCCATGGCAAATCAAAGTGTCTGCCAAGAAAGGGTCTATGGCATCAAAAAAGAACATTATGAAAAGCAGATGGTTGTGTAGTGAAACACGGTGGACATTATGATATATCACAGCAGGAAATGATTGATAATTTTAATGGTGACAATTAACAGTGCCAATGCCATTTATCGTATCGCATCACATCGTATCGCATCACATCGCATTGTATTGTGGATGCTGGTTCACTGGCAAGACTCACTGATAGACCAATACACTATATTCATTAGATTTGTGTTTAATTACATTGAACGATGGACTGACATGTTTGCTTTGGTTTTCAGCCACTTCCGTATTGTCAAGTGCCAAATCGGATATACAGTATGTAATGTATGTAGAGCTTTCAGAAAAATGCCAGTTTCCCAGTTGTGATTACAACACTGAGTTTTATGTGAATGCTATTTTCAAGATGGAATCTTGCAATAACTGTAACTCTACTATGACATGACTGCAGTACTGAAAACTTACCTGTGTGGGTGTGCAGGGCCTTTAATCATCTCAAGATCTCTTTGGATGAGATCTTACGCTTTTCTTTCCAGTAAAATAGAAATGTGTCCAGGTGGATGTTCTATGCTTTTTCTTTTGCTGTCCAGTCCACGAATAAGAACTGTATTTCCTCTATTGTTGTGACAACATATTGCTCCTTTATCCCCTTGTATAGTGCATGTATGATGTATACTTTACTGGTGCATTTACATGGAATTGGGCCATCATGAGTTATATTAGTTACACCTGTGCAAAGGCTGTCTGCAGCCAGAGAGGCCTAGATTGTATCTGAAATAATTCACTATTTGCTATCTAGTGTACTATATTTACCCCATTCCATACCTCAAATTCCCATAACAGAACAAAATTGTCCAAAGCATCTACACTTCTTTTTGCCTTAAGTCCCTCAGTGAAAGGGTTCACATTTGCCGGTAAGTCACAGTCTTGCACCACTGCACTCATCAGTGATGATGCAAAAATGATGACGATTCATAAACTGTTTGAAATCTCACTGCGATATAAAGTGTTGATTGGGAAATGACTGAATGAATGAGAATGACTGAAGAAAGGAGATAGTTTGTTATAGGGCCAAACAGCACTGCCAAATCTAAAAATGACCTTCTAGCCAAAAAAAAGTCCTGTAGTGCATTTCAACTTACAGGGTGCATTAAAGGTTAACCAGCTAATGAATGATGTTTGATAAAAGACTACTAATGGAACTGACTGTACAGACACTGACACACATGTTTGTACTTCCATACTTGTCAAGACCCAATGCATTCCCAAACCCTTTACACTTTACCACCTTAGTTTACTGTGATAGTGTTGTTGCATTTGTGATTGCAATGGATGTTGTGTGCACAGAATAGAACAAGAAAGACAAATTACAGAGATACAGCATGGAACAGGACAACAAAATAACAATGGCTTTATAATATATGTAAAAAAATGTGATGAAGAGGACGATGCTACCAGAACAGGATAGGACCTGGGCCATGCAACCTTGGTCACCATAGAGACCTGGGAGGAGGACAGACAACACACATGAAGACTCACATCACACCATCCACATACAGACAAGAAGAGACGAGAAAAGACATGATTCCCACAGGAGAGAGAGAAGGATAAAGACATCATTCAGAGAGAGAGGCTGAACTCCTGTAGGATGAGGAGACAGATCCAAAACCTCAGGAAATGGCACCAACAGCCAGGGGAGCAGAGTAGTTCCTGGATGGGTGCTGGTCCAGCAATAGATGCCTGAGAGACAAGAGAGTTGACACATTTCTTAGAATTTTAATATTTGAATTTATGTATTTGTGGTGTTGGATGTTTCTCTTCACAGACAGGGAAGATTCACCCACTGTCTCATCACCTACCTTTCTCAGCTCTTAGTCATTTCACTTCCATCACCCATTCATCAGCCCCCCCCCCCCCCCCCCCCCCCCCCCCCTCTCTTTCTTCTCTTTGCTCCACTGCACTGGTGAAACAATCATCAATTACCCTTATCCCTCTGTGTTATCCTTCTCTCAATCTCCCTCCATCTTCCCAGCTCATCCAGCAGAGTGGTTCCTCCTGGTTGGCTGCAGGCCACCCAACCCCGTCCCTGTCAGTCACACTGCTCCCGGTAGCTGAGCTTAGACTGACAGCTCCATGAGCAAATCAATAACAATCTTCAGCCAGTGTAATCCTATACCTGAGGATATCCCTTACTGCACCCACAGCTTCCTGGTTTTGTTTCACACATTCTGATTAGCATATTCAGTCTTGGTGGAAAAACAGAGGGTGAGCTGAGTCTGATGTGCCAAAGCACGTACATGCTTTCAGTCATACAAGTTTATCTGTTATGACCAGGAACACATACAGTAACTCACACACACCTGCACACCCTCACACATACACACACACACACACACACACCATCTTGTCCTGACTGTCACGGAGGCTAAGGTCATCTTGTTTGATGTATGAGCCGACTCATATGACAACCTTCATATAACTCCAACCTCTTTCCTCCCCAAGAAAATTAACAGGAAAGGCTGAAGGACTGAAGGAGAAGATGTGATCTCTCTCTTGTCTCATAAAAAATAAAGCTAATGTTGTGTGTCTGACTCTCATTTCTGGAATTTCTCTGACATAATCATTATTGTTTAATTTCTTATCCAATTTTGAATGTGTCATTCTACGTATAAATTCCAGATGTATTATAAGAAAATCAACAAAACCTTGTACTTCAGTGTGGGACATTGTGATATGCACATAACAGGATGTTTGTTTCCCATTTCCAACCATGAATCAACACTGTTTTTAAAAGCCATGACAATAGTCAACCTAACCTTAACCATGTGGTTTTTAGTGTAGGCATGATGTTGATTGCCCCTACAACAAAGTTTGAGCAGGGAACAGACTTGTCATTCTGATGCATTCAGTATCATCTTCTGTTGCACCTGGCAGTGAAACACCACTTCTATAATTGCCTATTCTAAACATTTTTATAATTCAATAGCTGGATTTATATGGCACATTTGGCCAAAGTGCTTTCTTGCACAAGGACACTTCAACATGCAGACTGGAGGAACTGGGGATCGAACTGCCAACCATGTGATTAATAGATGACCGGCTCTACCTCCTGAGCCACATCTAACTCATCTAAAACCATGTCAAGGCATTCCCTCTTTATTTCTGTCACAGTACAGCACTGCTCTGATGACACATTGTTGGCAGCTTTATACTAATATTTTCTAATTGTTTCAGGTCGTATACCCCTGACACTAATTTTGTTTTTTGTTGGCTGATTTCTAAAAGCAGGACTTGAAGCTCTGTTGTGTGAAATTCTTGTTTTTAATCTAATCAAACATTTTTGAGGATGAAAATTTTCACAAATTGAGCAGCATATGTAGCCTTATATGGACATTTTAGGGGCATTGATGATGCTAATGATCAAATCTCATGAATGTGCATCTATGTTTGGGCAGTTAAGAGTTTGTTTAATCCAACAGTTGTATGAGAAAACCTCAACCTCTCATTTTAGGATAAAAATACAAAAATGTTCTTGATGAGGCCCAATGTGTGTATCCTTGAGACCTATACGTGTTGAATACATGTCCTTCATTGAGAATTTCAGATGCAGATTTTTTAATATTCTGAATTGTCTCATTTCTTGTCACATTACTGCTACCAAAAGTCACAGCATAAACCTGTCGGCAGGAATGGGTATCATGTCAACTGTGTTTTTGTGCGCGTTCATGTGCATCTTTGTACTTGTGCTAGAAGATCACAAGATACAAACTGTATAATGTACTCATCAAGACATGTCTTCATAGCACCACTAGTGGTCAAAAATTCCACGGGTTCCTTTAAATACACTTTTCCACTCTCATCCATCCTTTGTTAATTTTTCTGCTTCATGTGTCAAGTGGATTTAAGAGATAAAAAAATCATACAGGGGATCATAGCTTTCACCTGATCCTCAAAAGGATCAGTCCTTTTGAGACGAACAAGTGGTCCTGCTATTTTGTAAAGCAGTGCAGAGAGTTGACTACATAGGAAGAACTCCTTCACTGTTCTGCCTTCTTCACACCTCTTCTTTCTCTTGAGTTAATCCACTTGGCCTCACTCAGCTTCCCCTGTGTGCAGGTCCCTCAGATACTATCTTCATCTGCTGTAATTATAGAGACCCCCACCCCCTCCTCTCTCAGCCTCACAAACACATACACACACAGAACACACTGCCCACTGGTGTAATTCATGCTGCCTAGGGGGTCATGGGAGATTATGAGTGGGATCGATCAATGTGATGGTTCACACACACAAACGCTCACACACACATGCACAACCTCATCATCGATGAGGGCCTCCTTACCTCCCCTCTCCTACTGAGGGACATCCTGCAGCTAATGAGGACACACAAACACCGTCGACTCTATCGACCACCTTAGCTTAACAAGGTACTTCATATATTGACCTGCTGGAAGACCATCAGCATGAAGACTCGCTGCTCCACACCTGCTCCACCACCGGAAAGTGTAGTTAAAGACACAATTAACATAGAATGAGACAACGTCCAGGAGGAGTCTTCTCTCTCTCCCACTGCTTTCACTTCCTGGACTCTTCTTGGTGTTTTTCTTCTGCAGCAGTTGCTTTACAGCGTACAAGAGGATGTGCATACAAAATCTAATCAATTTCAGCATGAAAGCCTGCAAGTAATTTAAAAACGCTTCTCATTTAGCAGTATGATGACATTTTTGGTGAGCACACATATTTTTGTGCCATTAACAGTTTATTCACTCCTGCACAAATGGAGGACAATGGCAGAGTGCGGATAAGAACGTTATACGCATCAAATTTTTAGAAACACTATAAGGAGTGTTTTCTGGAGGGAATGTAGTGGCAATCTTCTATTAAAATAAGAGACTCACAAAGAGAGAATGTCTTTCTGTGTTATTTAATCAAAACACTTGCAAGTGGGCTTCAACCTGTCACATAATATGCCTTAACAAGAGCCTCTCTGTTTGTCCTAGGTTTTATACAGCAGTCTTCACGAACACACACACACACACACATGCAGGAAACAGCATATTTCTTATCATATCTTGACATCTCCTGCCTTACATGGTTCTGAGTCCAGATTTTCAGAGAAGGAAGAAGACTCAGAGTATCATCATTACCATATCTAGTAAATAAAACCCTGGCACATGTAACTGTGAAACAAAGTTTTTATATAAGGTGTTAAGATAATACGTAATTATAAGGCAGAAAAAGAGTATGTGCTTTTTTTTTTTACACCACAATGAATCATTTTGTCCATTGGGATTGCTTTTTTTTGATAAGCTTTCATGCCAGAAAACCTTTTTTTCATTGTAATTCTGTGCTTTCATGATGATAGTTAGGTTTTAGTCCTATTAAAAAAAATGCCAATGGACAAAGCAGTTTTTTCAGCAAGAGAGAGGGGTATGGCATGCAACAAAGGTTGAACCAGGGTCCAAACTTATCACCAACCTCATGCTTATATTACCAACATTTAACTATTGAATAATCATTTAATGTGATTATCCATATTATGTGATATAGTCACATTATTACTTATTGGCTGAAGAGTGTGATCTTCATTTCACCATGTCCCCAAACATGCAATCTGACTTCACATTAACTGATTTCACATGTTTTGAGACTGTGTGGCAGAGCTGAAGTGCCCTTGTGGGGCTGCGAAAAATGATTGTTTTCAATATCGATTAATCCGACTATTACTTTCTTGATTAAGGAGTTAATTCTAACTTTTTATCAAATGCCAGAATATAATGAAAAATTTCCAGACTCAAAGGTGACATGTTTTTTTTTTCTGATCAGCAGTCAAAAACCCAAAGATGCTCAGTTTACTATGATGTATGACAAAGAAAAGCACAAAATCATTCCATTTGAGGAGTTGCAACCACAAAATGTTGGCGTTTTTGCTTAAAAATGACTAGAACTATTAATCAATTAACAAAATAGTTGTGGGGCTATTGTATGTCCATTGACTAATCCATTAATTGACTAATTGCTGAAGATCTGCTTGAGTGAGCAGCCTCAGAAAAATGTACATTGAATTTCCCTCTGAACTGTATTATATGCTAAGAAATTCTTACATATTCTCCAACCATCCATCCATTTGTCAAGTTTCTTGTCTATCCCATCATGCACTGCACATTCTGTACAGCAATTTACTGATTTGAACAAAAAAGTGATGCCTGTGAAGTTGTATGTTGTTGAAGCCAAGTAGCCTGTTGTCTGTAAAATGTAAAGAGAATTGCTTTGAGTGTGTCCAAACACTCCATACATCACAACAACCTGGCTGATCAATTTGTCATAAAATATTGGTGTCCCCCAAAGTGTCAATAATAGTGTAATTTCTGCATGTTGAGGTGTAAGTTTGTATGTTGAAGGTGTGTTTGCAGATGTGGACATGCCCATACATGTGCCTGGGAGAGGATATGTGTGATTTCACTGTTTGCATTAATGCATGTTTCTGATTGTGTGTTTCTATGTGTGTGTGTGTGTGTGTGTGTGTGTGTGTGTGTGATGTATGGATTATGGAAGCTGACTGCTGGGGTCCAGAGCAGGTGTCAGGTTGCTGCTGAGAACATGAAAGAGTCTCAGAGGGGGGGAGGGGACTGGTCAGCAGACCTGACCTACAGAATCAATGTCCTCATAAAAGAGCAAATGACAAGATCAGAAGAATGGCTAACATCAGGCTGTAACAGAGGACAGGTACAGTAGAAAACACTGACACCAAGAAGAAGAAACATCAACTTGATAAAAAAAACAAAAAAACATAAAACTGGTTGTAATGATAATGCCAAACTTATTTTGATTTATAGCATGCAGAACCCCAGTGGACAAGCTGCTGCAATAGCCTGCAGTCCATACTGCATACTCTACTGCTATGAATCTCTTCCTAATAATTAATAGGGGACAAAGTATTGAATAAGTCATTCTGAAGCAATATGATTTATAAAATACATAAAATATGCTTTTTTTTCATACTTTGCACTTATATTTACATGTAGCACTGTGCGGAGCCTATTTGTGCCACTCCCTTATCAACTGATAAATGGATAAAGCAATTGGAAAATGATGAATTACTTTGTGCATCAAGTAAAAAAATGCACAAATTGAAAGATAGATGGAAAGTTAAGTGAATGTTAAATGAATCTAATGGGCTGCCACTGGCATCTAATTTTGCTCTCAAACATTGACTGTCGAATGAATTTGGAATTGAAAATAATCAACAAACCAAGAAGCATGTTTGAATATGCGGTATCTGTAGACCGGATGGGAGGCCTGGTGGTGACACAAATGTTCCCCTCACCTGTTCGCAAACCTTCTAAACACTCTCAGTCACCAATTACATGGCGTGCAATATGGCAATCTTCAATTCTCAGAAAAGCTCAATCCATTTCACTGAAAGAAAGTGCCATCTGCATCAGCTGTCATCAGGCGTGAAGTTCATTCAGACCTGATGATCGTGACATGGGATCACATTCAGGGACCACACAAAGCACACAAAGAGCGACAATTCAAGACGCTCAGATAAAGACCTATAGACCCCGAGTGTGTTCATCTTCAGTGTGCTGGTAGGGGTCCAGAAGACCACTCCTCCTCCTGTATCGACATTGTGTGCCCTTTCAGAGCCCCCCGCCACCTCGGTTTCCTTTATCACTGGGTCGGATGGCTCTGCAGCAACCAGTGGGGTTCCCCGACTACAGGAGCAGGGGCTTTCTCCACCTAAAGGTCAGTGATGTTGCCCACAGGCTTTCAGTCCTCAGTCCGCTCTGTTCCTATGTAGGCAGTCCAGTTCAAACATGTGGAACTGTACAATGCATTTCTTTATGTCAGAGTTTTGGAGTGAGGAGAAGATGTTTGGATTGAGTCTCAGAGAGGAACTAAAGCTCAGACATACAAACAGTATCAAAATCCCAGGTTACAAGGCAAGTGAGTGAGTGAAAATGCTCTTACTTTAGTAAAGTATGTTTAGTGTCACTTAATTCAACCCAGTGAAGGGTGATAGAGGAGTAAATCACTCTTCACTGTGCAGCTGAAAGTGTCTGCAATACAGTTTTAAATGTTTTTTTTTATAGCTGTTAAGAGCTATCTGCTGCAAAGAAGAGAATGTTTTACTAAGATATTGAAAGGCAAACGTAAACTGCAGTGGGTGTCCTTTATTATATATATATATATATATATATATATATATATATATATACACATTTATATATATCATACTATAGGCCTTGGAAGTACAGCACTTGAGGACGTGATAACAAGTCTGGAACAGGGTTATCTCTACTAAAGGAAGCAATCTCTGTATGTCCTTCGCGTATCTCTTGAACTGTTCATCCGATCAACTCCACACTTAGTGGATTTATGGCTGTGGACCCGAGGGAGTGCAGTGTCGACTTTGGTACAATTTAGACATGCTTAACATTTAATAAACTTTTTAATATTAATAAACTGTGAATCAACCAGAAAACAGCGAGCTGGTCTACTCTGTGCAGGGGCAGGGCAGAGGTTCAGGGCTCTGCTGACTGACTCCAGCATGTCCGAAAAACCAGAGGCGAGGTGTGACACGAGTCTGACAAAAGTGCTCTAAAAAGAGAAAAGTAGACAGTGAAAACAAAGCTTTTAATCAAGAGTGGACACTATTACCCTGTGTCTAGATAGAAAGCAGAGTGTTAGCAACATGTTTAGCAGATCATCAGCAGCGAGTGACTACATAGGAGGCGTTCAGTAGTTATGTGAGTAAAATGGAGCAAACAACTCCACTGGCGAATCAAAACCAGTTTATCTCATATGTTCCAAGACCATAGCAATTGTGCGATTGTGTACAGACAAAGAACACATTTTTGGAGCAAATATAGAAATATAGAAAATAGAAACACTCTAAGAGCCCAATATAATTGATCCGCTTTATTTTAGGATGCACATTATTTTATTTTTAAATGCATTATTTTAGGCTACTTGTAATGAGAAAAGAACATTGATTTACTTAGTACATCTGTGTATAATAGGATAGTAGTTTCTTTCATGTTGTTGGTGTATATACTCATTCACACCTCACATCAACTGTATTAATTTTTCTATGCATTGACAAAGTCAAAGCAATTGGCCCGTTTTTAACAGGCATGTTTTGATCGGGCACTGCACTAGTAGTTATCAACTCAGCATCAAAAGCTTAGTGAAAATGCACAAAACTACATCTCAGATTTGCTTGTGTAATTACAAGAGTCCTCCTTGAAGAAAAAGAACACCGTCTTTAAAGATTAAAAAATGGTACACATACACACACATTTTGATCAGAGTACCAGTTAACTTTCATCTGAAAGCACAACATGAAAGCCAATGTGGTATAATTTAAACTGAATGAAAACAGAACTAGACACATAAGCAATTAGCTATTTTTGTGTTTACAAGCAGCACATTACATTTCGGAATGTATACATTTGCACATCTGGAGAAAAAAACTATTCAGCTCAGGTGTAGAAATGCCCTGAATTTACTGGGGTGTGATTTGTGGGGGGCCTGTTTCATGTGTGTAAAACAGAGAATTCCTTCACTTGAACAAAATACGATGGGGTGACTCCGAGATAATTAGTCATTTTGTGAATGTGTCTCGACAGTAACAGAGAGAGGAAACTGGCAAATGCAGGTAGCTCAGTGTTTTGCAGGCACAGCGGTTGTAATGAAACGGCCTAGTTAAGCGAGTGCAGCTGTAATGAAGAGCGGTGATTAGCGAGCCGGGCCTTAACGAGGATGTGTTTATCAAGAGGCAGTTGGATGAAAGTGTTGCTGAGAGAGAGAGAGTGAGAGAGAGAGAGAGACTGGAGGAGGGGTGAGAGAGGGAACTTATAGGCTGAGTGATGCTGCCAGAGCCAATTCATTACGACTGCAGCTCTGTCAATCCCTGCTCATCTCCCGTAGCACTAGACCACTAATGGAATTAGTCCCTGTCCACACACACACACACACACACACACACACACATACACACACACACACACACACAGAAAGAGACACAGAGAGAGAGACAGATACACATACACAAACACACACTGCATTAACACAATGGGTCCTGCAGATATACTATCTCTGTGACAAAGCCCTCACACTTGCAGCCCATAAATCCTTGGAGGTCAGCAGGGGAGCCACACACACATGCAGCGCACACACCCACTACACACGACAAAAATAACTGCAAAATAATGAAAATATTCTACCATAAACAGAAAGTCTTAACCATCATTTCATATGTATTTATTGTGTTTACAAATGGTGCTTTAGTGAACATAAGTTACTCCAGCTTGTCCTGGTCCGCCTACAATCAATCCACTGAAAAAAAAAATCAGAATCAGTACAAAGATCCTCAAACCAGCATGAAAGAGAATAAGGTTAATCTCAATTACGAACTCTCTGTGGTAAATAATTGATGAAATGTTCTGTGGATCCAGTGCAGGATGAATCTAAATCTGTGTTAGGTTTTCAGTGGCACACGGCAAGACAATGCCTTTGACTGAGAGCTGGTTATCTGATTTGATCGAACAGAGGTCAACACCAACCGGCCAGTCCTGAGGACAGAAGATCACCCATCCCCCTCCCTCCCTCCAAATCCCCAATCACCCATCCTTCCTGACCATCCCCCCCTCATGTCCAGTCCTCCCGTGGCCTCCTCCTCCTCCCTCCTGCTCCTGAGTGAGCGGTCATTAGATTACACCAACGGTCATGACCGTAAGGATTCTCCATCACTTTCCAGTAAACTCCATTCTCAGAGACCTAACCAGACCAGCAGGAGGCTGCGGGCAGGGACGTACATCCCAACCTGGAGGCTCTCAGGGTGTTTCATATAGGGGTCTTAAGATCAGATGGAGGTCTCTGGTTGGTTTTATGCCAATTTACACTGATCACACTTTTCACCTCACATTACTTGGTACGTAGTGATCCTGTTTAGCACACAGACAAGCTGAGGCTGGTCCCCGCCGGCTGCTGTGACAGAAACCCTACAGATCAGCCATGATAGGCAGACGCTACAACATATGCTCCATCACAGCAGGGTGGTATGTTTTTATGGTCAACCCCTACGCCCCCCCCACGCCTGTAAGCCCAACCTCTTTCCCTCCAAGCAGAGGGTCAGAGAGTGAATCAAAGAGAATCATGATTGGCTGGCTTTGACTGTAAGACCTTAGAGGTTGAAGGTGAGTGACCTCACAGGCCTAGTGAAGAGTCAATTCTCCCCAGGTCAAAGGTCAGAAGTAATGCCCCCCCACCCCCACCCCTGCAGCAGCTTCAGGAGCAGGAGCATCAGGGGGATGAGCTGTGTTTCAGCATGCCTGGGTGTCTCACACACACATCATAGAGATTGGAAGAGGAGAGGTGAGTGTGAAGGGCTTGATTGGGAGTGAGCCAGGGTGATGGGAGGCGTTGCTGCAGGGGAGGAGGTGGTGAGGAGGATGGGGAGGGTGGTGTTTGGTCCTCTGAATGCCTTTGACCCCTGCACTGACCTCCTGCTGAACGCTCTCCCCATGCACTGACTGATAGACAGTAATGCTCAGCCCTGGGTCCTTGATACCTTTCCAACTGCACTGGTTCTTTTTTCTGACAAATACAACCAAAGCTTACCCTACAATGTGCTCCCAGTGTGATCACAGTATTTATGTGATCATGAGCAGCAAATAATCATACTTACTGGGGGTAATGGGTTGAAAAATGTTACATTACAATCATCATTAACATCACAAACAATAATTAAATGTTTCGCGGTGAGAAATAAGATAAAATAGTTTTCTCTTTTTTTCTTTGTTTAAAATAAAGCCAAAATATTATTATAAATATGGTGGACCTCCAAATTTCTACTCTGGCTTGTACTGATGGTTTGGAGTTTGGAAGAATTCAATGTATTTGTGATCCAATGGCCGCAAGGGGTCACAAGTCTGTTACTGTCCATCACTCACCCTCCACTGGAAAGAACGACTTCTGGTTAATCAAAAAATGTATGCATGTGGCCACTAAAATCGGAAAAAAAACAGCAACAGGAAGTGGTCAAGGTCAGCAGAAGCCCAATACAACTACAATACAGTGATATATTAAGGCAAGCAAAAAAAAAAAAAAAAAATCATCTTTGGAAGCTTTGAAGTAGTAGAGAGTTATTGAGGTTCCAGGTTCCACAAATGGGTGCCACAGCACTCTGGGGTGCTTTAAGGAAGGGCTAATGGTACTGCAAGATTACCATTTATTTTCTTTATATTTTTAATAACATAAAAAACAACTTTAATACATCCATCCATCCATCCGTTGTGAGAAAGCAGTAGTCCACTAACTGAGACTCGGGGGACTCTTTGTGGCAAGTAGGAGGCTAGGAGGTTGTTTTTAAATCAACCACAGGACACTGTTGATTGAATTATTAATGTATGCCTTCATGTAACAGGGAAACCCCACACTCACCACACAAAAGGACACATCCAGTCTCCTTGCCTAACCTCTGTTTTCACTTCATTTCCAAGAACTGCTGTTACTTACCATGAACACACCATCAAATTTGGAGTGAGAAGGAAACATCTCCAAGGGACTTTTCTGTGAATTTTCTGTGTGATCTATCTATCTATCTATCTATCTATCTATCTATCTATCTATCTATCTATCTATCTATCTATCTATCTATCTATCTATCTATCTATCTATCTATCCCCCTCAGCTGGATTATTTCCTGCTCTGCCCATTTCTGACTCTCCTCCCTCTTCATCTGATCAGTTCCACTCCCCCTTCCCCTGCTCTTCTGGTTAGCTGTCTTTGACCTTTGCCCCTTTGTGTGATCATGCTAACGCGGCGCACACTCCCAGGCACCCTGACAAACAGCCTGACACACTCTCTGACACACACACACACACACACGGACACATACACAAATATCATCTGAGCGACTGAATGTTCTTGACAGCGTGGAGAAACACAGCTGGTTTAAAACACAGTGAGATGAGACTTTAATGTGTGTGACCAGGGACTCCTGCTGGCATCCGAACACTAACTACTAACAATGGAAACACAGACGTGCACACACACCCGCATACACACACAAAGATCATGGCCACGTGTGCACAAAGCATCGATGTACAGTACATTACACGTCACTGACACACACACATAGAGTCCAATCTTTTTTCACACAAACGCAGTGACAACAATCCATATTCTCATATACCACTCACACATTCTCTACATGTATACACATAATGCATGCATTCAGTGCATGGGCATTTGTGTGTCCTTGTGCTCCTCTCTTTGTATATCCGACAGTGCACACATGTATGTTGTGTGTGTTTCTGTTTGTGAGTGTGTGTCTGTGTGCGTGCAGCCTTCACAGTGAAACACTGCACCAGAGAGAGATTGGAATCAATACTTTCTGCTCCATCATTTGTCACATCTTTACAAGGCTGAAGCCATCTGAACACCAGTCTATTCTACTTTGGCGTCATTTATCAAATGACCCACCTTGCAAAGACGCACACACACACACACATTCACACACAAACATACAGAGTCATATACTCAAGCACAGACACATACAGCAAGAACACAAGTTCTTATTTAATTCACACATTTAGGCCATAATTATTAGCACATAACTAGTAAATACCTTATTAATACCGGAACATTAGTGAACTCTTTTTCAGTTGAAGCTCCACAATGTGACAAAGAAATTTTGCTAAATGCATCTTGGAAATAACTTGAGAGAGACAAAGATAAGAGAGAGCCCCTCTTTGCCTATTCAATTAACTGTGCATGCACCAGTTGCTGTTACTCACACAGGATGCAATTTACAACAGCTGTTTTTCCATCTATGTATTCTTATGCACATTTTGAAGTAGAAAAGGCTGATGGAAACATTTGAAAAAACTTCCTCGAGTGAACATTTAACTCACATGACTGATCAGCTGTTTCCGCTGATGGCATTTTCCCAAATATTCTCATAATGCTAATGCTAATGCACTAACACTGGTAGTAGCAACTAAGGAACCAATACTAGCTGACATAAAAGAACAATTACTTATCTAATTGAAATAAAAGACCTCCCTCCATTTTTCTCTTGTAGATGGTCATTGCGACTGGTTTTGTTTCTGGTTTGCAATCTCTAATTTATTATTAAAACTGCTATTACAGTTATGTGTAGCATGTCCTGTAGGCTACTGCCAACTTCTGACAAAACTACGCTTTGCATAGCCTAGTTTATTCTCCCCAAACCAGCTGATGGAAACTGATGTTGGAAACATGTTTTTTTTTCTTTTTTGCAAGTGTAAATTTCAAAAAACAATAAAGAGCAAGGCAGAGCTAATAAAGTTACCCATAGCATCCAAGATTAGCACAACATGTAGTGGATGTACAAGTCATGAACGGGGCATTTTAACCCCACATGTTAATGTATATAGTTAACAATTGATGATGTGCTCCTTGGCCTCAGAAGTAATGCTTGGTACTATTTTAGGACACACTAGCTTAATTTAGCACCTGCTTAATTAATTCCTTACACTTTATTCTTGTGTTTTTTGGTTTTGGTAAGGCTAAAAAAATGCACACTGCTTTGGCATTTGGAGAAATCCAAAGCTTGACAGGCCTGGCATGCAAATTTACAGTTTTCAAGCTATGATTAGCAATAGCCATTTGGGTGAGGGGTTTAGCAAACAACCACTTTTTGAGACTAGACTGATGATCAGCTTTACATATTGCATCCAAAATATTGTCCTACAATTGGAATGCATTCCCACTGATGCAGCTGTATGCACTGGTATCTCTGTTATCTTCCAGTTCCACTTATAGTCTTGAAATCAATCAATCAATCAATTACTTTATCTGTCCCCAGGGGGCAATTGATTGTGCAGCAGTGTAACACAGGATAAAAACATTAAATAAATACAAAAGAAAGCAGAGAACACAAATTAAACGATTAAACGATTTAAAACAAACAGACTCAATATAAATCTATAAATAATGTAAAATATGACGGTATGTAAGATTTGAGTCCTTGCGTGAGTTTCTTTCTTATCTTGCGAGGCAGCTTGATTTGTGAAATTACAAGATCACACAAGATCACATGAGCTGAGGAACATATTTCATTTCCTGTAAATTATTCACAATAAAAGTCTCCTGTTACATAGTAATTTAAAAGCTTTTAATATGAAGCAGTAAAGCAGTCAAAGCAATCAGAACAGAGTGGGTTAATCAAGAGGGGAGCCTTAAACGCACAATATGTAATTTCAGCCACTAGGGGTCTCTCAATCAAAACAATAACAAAAGACGGCGTGTGATGATGGTGTGAAGTAGCAAGGGATCATGGGAGTAGTTGTCTTCGTTGTTAAATAATCAGCTTCACCGGGATACAATTACTCCGAAGTTCATGGTTCAGGATGTTTTTACCAGGAGCCGAATTATCCGCAGAGGTCTTCTTCTCTCCAGAACAAACAGACCCACTGATTACAGGTAAAAACAATGAATAAAGCTGTTTCATCTAAGAGATCGGTGTTTCTCCGACGATGTACGGCGACTCACAGACGTCAGATACAGGCTGTTAGCTGAGCTGCTGCTAACACTTTAGCGGTTTATATCTCTTATAACTTTACATTCAGACGTTTGTCCGTTTTCTCCCGGCAGCCGAATTATCCGCAGAGGTCTCCTCTTCTCCAAAAACAAATG
Source organism: Euthynnus affinis (assembly GCA_029490765.1). NCBI lineage: Eukaryota > Metazoa > Chordata > Actinopteri > Scombriformes > Scombridae > Euthynnus > Euthynnus affinis. The sequence continues at coordinate 18,568,163 of CM055839.1, forward strand.
CACACACAGTTTAAAATCATTAAAATACTAATTAAAACTGTTATACCTAACAAATCAGTGTTTCTTCTACAAAGTTTGGTGACGGCCGGACGTCAGATACGGGCTGTTAGCTGAGCTGCTGCTAACACTTGTTCAGTTTATTTCTCTTATAACTTTACATTCAGATGTTCATCCGGTTTCTCCCTGCAGCTGAATTATCTGCAGAAGTCTCCTCTTCTCCAAAAACAAATGTACACGCAGAATAAAATCATTAAAATACTAATTAAAGCTGTTTACCTTAAAAACCAGTGTTTCTCCAATAATGTTTGGTGACCACCAGGCGGCTGTTAGCCAAGCTGCTGCTAACACTTGTTTGGCTTTTTCTTATATAAGTTTCAGATGTTTGTCCGATTTCTGCTGGGAGACGAATTATCCACAGAAGTCTCCTCTTCTCCAAAATCAAACGTACATGCAGATTAAAATAGTTAAAAAAATACTACTAAAAGCTGTTTCACCTAAAAAAAAAAAATCAATATTTCTGCAGCTGTTTGTTTCCTGGAGGGGCTGTTAGCCAAGCTGTTGCTAACATTTGTTTATCTGAAACGGTCCGTTACTTTTATTAAATTATAGATTTCTCTGGGTTTGAAAATTGTTGGAAACATTTGGGATAATGTAAGTACACAACTCAACAACATACATAAAACAGGTCTAGTTGTTTTTAAACATTTTAATGTGGAATAATTACATATTATACCTTTAAAGAGACAAGAGCTAAGACTGCCTGTTAGAGACTGAGGCTGATCTGAGTGTGTCAGAAACCAAACAGAAGAGGACCACAAAAGCGTCACGTTCAAGCAGTTTATTGAAGGGTTTAGGGGAAAGAGAGTGTGTGGGTGTGTGTCCAGAGCCGAGGGGCGTGGGATGGCGGGGTTGGGTCCAGGGCCCACTCAGTGAAGGTCCGGAGTTCCTGGGGGAATACACACTCGCAGCGGAGAGAGGGGAGGACTGGGCAGAGGGAATCGTAGCAAAGGTACAGGCAAGGGCTAGGCAGTGTTCTTAGTCGTAAGACAGAAGGCAGGTCTAGTTTACCAGGGCAGGAGATCAGGGGCGAAGTCAAGCAGGTACGGGTTCACGGGTCGGAGTCAGAGGCGTAAGAAGACTGGCAGGTAACTGGTGCTGGTTTGCAGACGATCTGACAGGGAAGCACTGAAAGACAGGGCTTAATATACACAGGTTGATCAGCAGATAATGCAGTGCAGCTGGCAGGTGATGAGTGCAGAGTAGACACAGGTGTGGTTAATCAGACAGCAGAGACTGGAGCAGCAGATGACAGAGGCAGAGAGGGAGGGCTCATGACAGAACCCCCCCCTTAAGGGATGGCCCCAGAAGTCCCCAAAAGACATCAAACCGGGCGGGCGGAGGGGGAGCCGGCGGAGGGCCAGAACTCCTGAGAGGTCAGATTACCGGGTCAGAAGGTGGGCGGGAGGAGCGACAGGACCCCCTTGGACGACCCCGACGGATGGCAGGCTGGTCCGGATGCAGACGGTGGAAGTCGGTGATGAGAGTCCGGTCCACGATTCGACTGGCCGGCACCCAGGTCCTCTCCTCAGGCCCATAGCCCTCCCAGTCGACAAGGTACTGGAGGCCCCTACCCCTCCGTCTGGACCGAAGCAGGTGTCGAACGGTGTACACCAGCCCACCATCAACAAGGCGAGGAGGAGGAGGAGGAGGTGGTACCGGGACCAGCGGGCTCACATGCACTGGTTTGACCTTAGAAACATGGAAAGTGGGGTGTACCTTCATGGAAGCTGGCAACTGGAGCCGGACCGCAGTTGGGCTGATGACCCTCTGGATTGGGAATGGGCCGAGGAACCGGGGTGCTAGCTTTCGCGATTCCACCCGTAGCGGCAGGTCCTTGGCTGCCAGCCACACTTTCTGGCCAACATGGTAAGTGGGTGCTGGAGTCCTCCGACGGTTAGCCCCAGTGGCATAGCTGGTAGCTGACTTGAGTAGTGTGGCACGGGCTTGTGACCAGGTGCGGCGGCATCGGCGAGCATAGGCGAGGGCAGATGGGCAAGAAACCTCTCCTTCCTGGCTGGGGAACAGAGGGGGCTGGTAGCCAAACACACACTGGAAAGGTGACATACCAGTGGCAGAGCAGGTGAGGGAGTTGTGGGCGTACTCTACCCAAGTCAGTTGTTGCGCCCAAGCCCAGGGCTTGCGAGAAGCCATGCATCGGAGCGCCTTCTCCAGCTCCTGGTTCGCCCGCTCTGACTGACCATTGGACTGGGGGTGGAATCCCGAAGTGAGACTGACTGTGGCCCCTAGGAGATGGCAGAACTCCTTCCAGAAGGTGGAGGTGAATTGTGGGCCTCGGTCTGAGACGACATCCCTGGGCAGGCCGTGTAGACGGAAAACATGATCCAAAACAACCTGGGCAGTCTCTCTAGCAGATGGCAGCTTCGGGAGGGGAATGAAGTGTGCCATCTTGCTGAACCGGTCTACCACAGTGAGGATGACAGTCATTCCATCCGATGGGGGCAGGCCTGTTACAAAGTCCAGTGAGACGTGGGACCAGGGTCGTGTGGGCACAGGCAGAGGCTGGCGTAATCCAGCAGGTGGCTGGCTGGAGGACTTGTTCTGATTGCAGGTGGGGCAAGCACGGACGAATTCTCTGACATCCCCTCTCAAGGAAGGCCACCAGAAGCGCTGGGCAAGGAGATGGCAGGTGCGGGCCGAACCCGGGTGGCAGGCAAGGCGGGAGTTGTGTCCCCACTGTATGACCCGGGATCTCAAGTTCTCAGGGACAAAGAGACGGCCATCAGGGCATGCACTGGGGCTGGGATGGTCATGGAGGGCCGCTTGAACTTCTTCCTCGACATCCCAGGTCAGGGCAGCTACGACACAGGGATGGGGCAGAATGGATGCAGGTTCCTGGGAAGGGCCGTCATCCTTCTGGAACTGGCGGGAGAGGGCGTCCGGCTTGGCGTTACGAGAACCTGGGCGGTATGACAGGGTGAAGTTGAATCGGGTGAAGAACAAGGCCCAGCGAGACTGTCTGGGGTTAAGACGTTTGGCAGTGCGGACATATTCGAGGTTTTTGTGATCGGTCCATACCAGGAACGGAATCGTGGACCCCTCCAGCCAGTGACGCCACTCCTCCAGGGCGAGCTTGACGGCCAACAGCTCGCGGTTACCAATGTCATAATTCCGCTCTGCAGGTGAAAGCCGGCGGGAAAAGAATGCACAGGGGTGCAACTTGTTGTCCTCCACCACCCGTTGAGAGAGTATGGCCCCGACTCCCACGTCCGAAGCATCCACCTCAACCACGAACTGCCGGTCTGCATCCGGCATCTGGAGGATGGGAGCAGTGGTGAAGCGGGTCTTGAGGGCCTGAAAAGCTTTGTTAGCCTCTGGGGTCCAGACAAAGGGGTGCTTGATACTGGTCAGGGCGGTGAGGGGAGCGGCGACGGTGATGTAGTTCCGGATGAATTTCCTGTAGAAGTTGGCGAAGCCAAGGAACTGCTGCAACTTCCTCCTATTCTCCGGAACTGGCCAGGAAGTAACTGCCAAGACCTTTGCGGGGTCCATCTGGATATTTCCCTCAGCCACGATGTATCCCAGGAATGACACAGATGGAGCATGGAACTCGCATTTCTCGGCTTTCACATAGAGGGAGTTCTCCAGGAGGCGACGGAGGACCAGCTGGACATGACGAGTGTGTTCGGACAGAGTTCTGGAGAAAATCAAGATGTCATCGAGGTACACGAAGACAAACTTGTTCAGCATGTCCCGCAGCACATCGTTCACCAGAGCCTGGAACACCGCTGGGGCGTTGGTGAGGCCAAATGGCATTACCAGGTACTCGTAGTGGCCGGAGTGGGTGTTGAAGGCAGTTTTCCACTCGTCACCCTCCCTTATGCGCACCAGGTGGTAAGCATTTCTAAGGTCCAGTTTGGTGAAGATCGTGGATCCCTGGAGCAGCTCAAAAGCAGAGGTGAGCAAAGGCAGAGGGTACCGGTTCTTTACGGTGATGTCATTCAACCCTCGGTAATCAATGCAGGGACGGAGAGAACTGTCTTTCTTTCCCACAAAGAAGAACCCGGCACCCGCAGGTGAAGAAGACGGGCGGATGATTCCAGCTGCTAGGGAGTCCCTGATGTAATCCTCCATGGACTTTCTTTCAGGAGGGGATAGTGAGTAGAGGTGACCCTTGGGTGGAGAAGTTCCAGGGAGGAGGTCAATGGCACAGTCGTATGGACGATGTGGGGGCAGAGAAGTGGCTTTGGCCTTGTTGAACACTTCCCGGAGGTCATGGTAGCATTCAGGGACGTTAGAGATGTCAGGGGCAGTGCTGGGGGGTACTGAGCTGGGGGGCAGCGAGGCAGCACGCAGACAGGTCAGGTGGCAGTCATTTCCCCATGCTTTGACAGTTCCGGAGGCCCAGTCGAGGTGAGGATTGTGGAGACGAAGCCATGGGAAGCCCAGGATAAGGGGTTGGCCTGGGGAGCAGAGCAGGTGGAAGCTGATGGTCTCTTGGTGGTTGCCTGACACCAACATAGAGATGGGAGCTGTAATTCTGGTGACTGTGCCGAGTACATGACCGTCCAGGGCCCGGGCCGGAACAGGAGTGGGCAAGGGGTGGCTATCCAAGCCCAGCTGACGAGCAAGTTCTGTGTCCATAATATTTGCTTCTGCGCCAGAGTCCACCAGGGCTGCCAGAGTGTGGGTAGTTTCAGACAGGCGAAGACAGACTTGGATCAGGGGTTTACGACTGGAGGACTGAGTGTTCATTGAGCTCAACCGGATTCCTCCTACATCTGGTGAGCTCTGGCTTTTACTGGACAGGTGGCAACCCGATGACCATCACCACCACAGTACAGGCACAAGTTGGAGGTGAGGCGTCGCTGGTGCTCTGCAGGGGTTAGGGAGGCACGGCCAATTTCCATCGGTACAGGCAGGTCTGGCTGGTCGGGTGATGTGGCAGGAGAGGACGGGGAAGCAGTTGGGGCGCTCCGTGTGCTGGTGGATGGACTGTGGCGCCCTCTCTCTCGACGGCGGGCCTGGATCCTGCAGTCGATGCGGACAGCCAGAGCAATGGCTTAGTCGAGGGTGGAGGGTTGATTATGGGAAACCAGCTCGTCCTTCATATAGTCCGCCAGGCTGTGGAGGAATGCATCCACCAATGCTTCCACGTTCCAGGAGCTCCGGCTCGCCACGGTTCGAAAGTCGATAGAGTAATCAGCAACAGTCTTTCTGCCTTGGCGAATACTCATCAGGGTCCGTGATGCCTCAGCTGTTGTGGACTCCAAGTCAAAGACCTTGAGCATCTCCTCGGCGAACAGGTTAAAGGTCGCACATGCAGGAGTCTGGCGCTCGAACTCCGCCGTTCCCCACAGTCGAGCTCGGCCCGTCAGGTGAGTGACCACATAGCCAACTTTAGCCCCTTCAGTGGCAAAGGTTCTGGGTTGCAGAGAAAACTGGACCCGGCAGCTCGTCAGGAATGCCCGTACCTGGGTTGGGTCGCCGTTGAACCGCTCTGGATTGCCAATCTTGGGTTCTGGGGCTTCGGCAGCAGTGGTAGTGACCAGGGCAGATGACTCGTTTGTCGGTTTCCAGGCTGGGTTGGACGTGCGCTGGGTCCATGTTTGGTCAGATCGTACTGTCAGAAACCAAACAGAAGAGGACCACAAAAGCGTCACGTTCAAGCAGTTTATTGAAGGGTTTAGGGGAAAGAGAGTGTGTGGGTGTGTGTCCAGAGCCGAGGGGCGTGGGATGGCGGGGTTGGGTCCAGGGCCCACTCAGTGAAGGTCCGGAGTTCCTGGGGGAATACACACTCGCAGCGGAGAGAGGGGAGGACTGGGCAGAGGGAATCGTAGCAAAGGTACAGGCAAGGGCTAGGCAGTGTTCTTAGTCGTAAGACAGAAGGCAGGTCTAGTTTACCAGGGCAGGAGATCAGGGGCGAAGTCAAGCAGGTACGGGTTCACGGGTCGGAGTCAGAGGCGTAAGAAGACTGGCAGGTAACTGGTGCTGGTTTGCAGACGATCTGACAGGGAAGCACTGAAAGACAGGGCTTAATATACACAGGTTGATCAGCAGATAATGCAGTGCAGCTGGCAGGTGATGAGTGCAGAGTAGACACAGGTGTGGTTAATCAGACAGCAGAGACTGGAGCAGCAGATGACAGAGGCAGAGAGGGAGGGCTCATGACAGAGTGACTGCATAAAGGGCCACTATAAGATAAATAAGGAGTTTTTTTTAACTGTGAATCATATGAAGCTACTCTAGTGGAGTCCAAAAATAAAAAATATAGCTGGAAATGAGCATAATAGGTTCCCTTTAACAACTATTTGTTGAACAGACAGACTCTTCTGTTGAGTACCAGTGATTTTGCTGCGGACATTTGCCACCGTATTCAGAATGTTTTTCTGTTTAAGCATAAGAGAACAATACCAACAGATAAAAGAAAATGTAAAATTTAAAGTTTCCATGATTATGTTAAAAAATGTGCCATGATTTTGCACTTTGTGCTTCTCTCTTCCGAGGTATAAGGTATAAGGTATTTTTCCATAATAGCCTTGACTGAGTGCATGGTGAGTATGTAACAGGATCTTAGAAATCTCAGCAAGATTGCTCCGCTAACCAATTTTACTGAACCTTGTGGTAACATTCCAAAAAGCCAGATATGACTTTATTCAATTCATCCACAAACGATAAAGCAATTTGGGCCCGACCACTTTCCACTGCCTTACACATGGGCTGCTACACACATACACACATGCATGCAAGACACACACAGAGACTTACAACATACTGTAAGTGCAGTTAATACAGATGGTTCTACAGTAAGTGTCCTCTTGAGAAGGCTGTTATTCAGCTCAGTTTTCCAGGAAGGTTTCAGCAACACTTAAGCCTGGATGATACACCTAAGATATTGTATCACATTTTTCTACTTTTTAATAGCTTGGCATTTCACTGTATTAATGTTTCTCAACAAAAAGGCATTTTATTTAAAAGTACCTAGATCTTGGATGGGGTTGTCTAGTATATCGAGTCTATAGGTCAGGATTGGCTTGATCATGTCTATCCTTGACAACAGGGAGTAGCCTCCTTATGCGAGAGGTCTCTTAGGTATAGTGTGTCTACCCTTTAGAGGCAAAACTAGCATTTAGTGTAATAAATGCCTACACATCCTAAGATACTGGGTCTAGGAGTTTTCAGCACAATCTTGGGGTATAGGCACAATTTTCCCAAAAGATATCTTGATATTTATAATGAGGGTGAAGAATGCTGTCTATTGCATTTGTCTTAACTCTCCCATAAAGTAGGTGTTCAGTAGGGTTGAGACTGTGATTCACATCATTTTTACACTCATAAAACCCTTCAGCGAGCCCCTGTGCCCTGTATAAAAGCATTTACATTTTTTGTCTCCACACATTATTCACAGTTTTTCTTTATTTTGTCACTCATCTGTAGATATAAACCTGACCCCTGAATACCAACAATCAAATACACAAGCTGTTTATTTTTGATGCATCTTTTTACTTTTAAGCCCCTCAAGAATCAATATATAAAGCAAAACTGAATTTTTCCATTTGAGGATTAAATGGTCCTTTATGGGTTGATAAAAATATCCTACTTCTAAAGCTGGAATTAAGCTTTACAGAAGTTAAACTTCTCTGCGAATATGCGCAGAGAATGATGTTATAGGTACTGCAGGTCACAGAGGAGCAAATGTGCACACCTTCCAAATCTACATGTTGCAAGTTGATTACTGAACAGGTCTGAGATGGAGACAAAAAAACAAACAAACATAAATGTGCTACATACAATTTATTTTCATTTGTGGTATTAAAACATATTGATATAGGTGAAACTACAGGACATCAATATTAATCTCCTTCAGTCATGCATCTTAATGGTAATTATAAACATGTCCAATGTCTGAATAAGCGACAGAGAACACGCCTTTGTTCCACCTTCTAAGATCACTGTAATACAGTTTCTCAATAATCATCTGTATGAAGTAAAATAAATCTATGTAACACCATGAAAGAGGCAATTTCAAGTTGCTGAGGAGATTCTTCATTGTGTAAGCGTTAATGGGCCTCTCAGTAAATGTCCTGTCATGTCTGAATAAAGCTGTAAGGAACATTAACATAGAGGACACCTCTGTCTGAATGACAAAAGGCCATAATTTTAACTGATAGATGCAACCATCAATGTCATGCATTTTATGCCTGAAAGGGCTTAAGTCTAACTGCAATGTACTCTTTTCCCAACACATCCTGTCTCCACATCCACAGTGGGGGACAGAAAGAGACCCAAATAACGCTCTGCTGGTGGAGTTCCACACAGTGCTTCACCTACACTACATGCTCCACAGAGTGCAACACGACCACTGCAGTGGTCAAAGAAGAAAAAAAAAAAACGCTCTTCCTGAAGGCAATATTCAGACCAGGCCTTTTGATCTGCCCTCAGGCCTGCTGGTGGGTATCTCCTAATGAGGGTTCGGGCATTGACCATATCCTCTCTCTATTGATTCTTATTGGTGACATGCGCTAATAGGATTCTGCAGTTCTGGAATTAAAGATCAATGGACAAAGCCTGCAAGAGTTTTAAGATGAGGGAGGTAGCAGCCCATTCGCCTAACAAGGACTCAGATATATGTTAAGACACACTTAAGGCTATATTATGTAACTATGCTGCATTAAACTGTCTAAAAACAACTAGACCTATGTTATATATTTTGTTTAATTGTGCACTTACATTATCTCAAATGTTTCCAACAATTTTCAAACCCTGGAGAAATCTGTAATTTTAATCAAGGTAATGGTCCTGTCAATGGCATCATATCACCTCTACTGAAGAGTATATGCACATGAGATGCATGCTTTGGCATTGTGGTTGTCCACCACAGTGGTGTCTATCACAGAGTATACGCCTACAAAATAATACATTAGTGTTGTGGTTGTCCACCAGAAACTGTCATAAATGGACTTTTATTCAGTTTTAAGCCACACTTTTAGGAGTCCTCTGCGGATAATTCGGCTCTTGGTAAAAACTCAATAAATTTAAAGTGAAATAAAGAACAAATCATGAAACCTGTATTTGAAAAGTTGAAATGACAAAGACAACTGAATTATGGTCTAAGAAGGTGAAGAAAATACATCAACATCAAACACTCTGAATGGACATTATTGTGTCTGTATGAATAGTCTGTCTGGATCATCGCTACACTTGACAGAGGATTGTCACAGTAGCCACCAACAAGTTAAAGTGAAGGTAACACCTCAGACCACTGGGACTGTGACTGAACATCTCACACCTCTTCTTTACCAGGCCCAGAACAAGACAACAGGCTTTCTCCATTTACACAAATTGATTCTGTCACTGACATGTGTTTGAGTCTTGTTTGGCTAAAAGTCGAACTTTAGGACACATCAAACCATTCCATTCATGTTCTCAACCTCTGTGATCGAAAACTATCGTTTTATGTCCTGGTGAGGGAGACAATGGGGGGACTCAAAACACAACAACATCAAACCAAACCAAATAGTTTTTTTTTTTTTAGCAACACACAAGACATCTTTTGTCTGATGTATATTTAATCTAGGGTGATCATGTAAAGAGAAACCAGACTTGAATGGTGAAAGTTAAAGGTATAGTGTGTAAAACACATATATAAACATAAATAAAAATATACACAGAAGGGTCTGTCCTACGCAAAAGTAACATATTTTAAGAACATATAACACAAGAACATATTTTCTGAACACTGTTGCTTAACGTTAGTAATGGATAAAGAATTCTGGATGAGATTGCTTCATAGAACTTAGTTAGTGTGTAATGTCTGTTTTAAGTTAGTTACCACTAGTGACATGCAAGTGATTTACTAATTTTGCTTGCACCCATAAAACTTAACAGTGTCTTAGCAAGGTATGAATTCAATAATGCATAAACCTGTTGCTGGAAAACACTTGTATTACCATCCATTTGAAAGCAGTCATCTATGTGGTCAAGAAGTCACTGTATTACCACAGGCTGTAACATAACTTCAAAATGTAACAGGTTAGGGGGAGCAAATGAGATAGTAAACTTAACTAACAATCATTTGTTAATGTTGGTATGACTTATTTACTCATTTACATCTGCATTTATGTAGAAATATTGTTGTTTAAGAGTTAGTATTCATTCAAATACAGTTAAAAGGAACGTAATATTTTTATCCACAGTTATTACTCTAAATAAATATTGTGCTAATAATTTACTTCAGAAGCTCTGAGAATAATTTATGCATATTTATTTAGTTTATTTGCCCACATGTCAAAGATTAAAAGCTGTATTGTCTCAGCTCTTATATTTGAAGGAGGCAGCGGCGGCGGCAGCGGTGGTGGGCTGCTCAGGCGTGACTCTGTAAAGTGGAATCATCTTTCCTTTGAAAGGACAGATAGTTAGAACTCTTCTTTGAGAGTGATTGTTAAGGATAACCACTAACACCACAGCCCGAGAAGAGACAATTACCCGCAATCACAAAGCCTGCTAGTGGAGTGGCATTTTATGCAAGTGTTTGTGTGTGTATGTGTGTGTGTGCATAGAGGTTTGTTCGCCCCTTCACTAGGCGTCTGGACGGCCCCCGTCTGCCCAGCCAGTCATCTGTCACCATTACAGGACAAAGGCAGCAGCGTCTCAGGGCCATTACTGAGATTGCTGGAGATGATTTGGAGTGTCCTCCTCAGCACCGAGAAAATCATTTCCTCACAAAGAGGCTGCCCCTCAGCTCTGCAGGTCCCTGCCAGCCTACAGGACAAACTACAGAGCCCTTCTTCAGCCCCAGTCACCTCCAGGAGTGATGGAAACAGAGAGAGAGGGAGAGTGAATAAGAAAACAGATGAGCACATACAGAGAAAGCTAAAGAGCGAGACAGACAGTGCAGTAAGAGCTGAGCGAATGAGAAAGGAGACAGAAAAGGATAAGAAATTAGTGCATCTCCTAATGGGGTAGAAGGGAAGAAGACAGTTAAGAAAAATGGATAGAAAGTAAATGCTGCCAGGCTGGAATGAGCGTAAAGTAAGTGTGGAATTAAGTTGAATTAGCCAATCTCTAACGTGCACTTCCCAGTGTTGGTTCATGCACTGTTCATTCTCATCTCTCGTTATCTCCCTTCTATCTCTCATCTTCCTCTCTCACTCACACAAACACACACACACACTTTCACAAACGCACAAACTGCTGGCCAGATACTGTGTAGCTTCATTTACAATCTCGCTGACCTTGGCTGGAATGTGGATGAGTGTTTAAAGATCAGTGTTGTAAAGTGAGCACAGTTTGTGTGTGTGTGTGTGTGTGTGTGTGTGTGTGTGTGTGTGTGTGTGCGGACAACTGGTCAGTGGCTGGAGTGTTGCAGCCACCCTCTTCCACCTCCACACCCCACCAAACCCAAACCCACTCACACACACCTCTGACACACAGAGATCATGATGAATTGTCCTCTCTGCAGGCCCAGATTGTTTTTAAGGTTTAATTCAGTTTCTTCCTGTGCTTGGATGAGCAGCTGTGTGTATGCGTGTGAGTGTGCATGTGTTTGTGTGTGTATTGATGAGTGTGTTTGCACCTCTGTGTAGGTGTGTCACAGTATGTGTGTGAGATAGAGAAGCAGAGGAAAGAGAGAGAAAGAGAGAACAAACAGGCGTTATGGATCTCAGGTCTAATGTACTCCAGCAGGTCAGAGAGAGGGGGCCTCCAGTCACCATGGAAATGACAAAACCTGATCAATACTCAAGGTTATGACCTCTAAACTGCGACCCCTCCCCCAAATTTCAATCTCTCCCACCCATTTCTCTCCTCATCCCACCATGTCATCACGCCAGTAAATGACCAAATAACTTTGGTTAGCTTAGAATAATAAGATATTTCCCTCTCACTGCATGAATACTACCAATACTAAAACATACAGGTATGCATATATAAATAAAACAAAGACATACTTGCATTCACAAAATATTGACAGTGAAGTTTATTATATTTTTTGGGCTGTTATTTTTAGAAGTTATGATACAGCTTGTGATGCTACAATTGGATGGCAACACAGATGTTTCCTGGCAACCAATAAACACATAACTAAACTATACTGTCAATAGGCCATTTCTGAGATTTAATGGTACAAGCTGATTTAGTAAATCACAAGTAAATTTACTAAGAACCTGTGAGAGATTTTAGACACAAACTTGGTGATGGATCTACAAACAGCTGGTGCAGCTCAGTCCTGTTAATCACAAATTTAGATGAAGGTGGATTATTAAATTAAAACAAAACCAGTAAAACTCAATAAATGGCAACAGGAGGTTGTCAAGGTCAACATCAGCTTAAACAAAACACTTTTTTAGTAATGTTTAATGATACGAGTACAAAACACGTACTAGGTGCGAGATGTAAGATTTGTGTAAGAATTTTATTTTAAAATATTCAAAAATGAACTAAAATGATCTACAGAATGCAAAGAAATAACAGTTATGACTTTTTGTCAAAGACATTTATGACATTTAACCAGCTAGCCCCTAGCCCATCCTGTCTCATAATACCATTTGTACCTCGAGAGGCAATAGTGAGTCATTGTAGGGTAGCAGCTGGAGTGGTTCACAGGAATTTTAACATCACTATGGGTATATTGGTGAGAATGCAAGGAGACCACTGCAAGATATTTTTTGCCGCAGTGGACACATATAGAGCAGTTGATTGCTGAGGTTTGATATGGTTATGGTTTATATATCAATTACGCATGATCATTGGTGTTGGTCTGACATAGTTGCAGAGGATCAGAGGATGCTCAGTCTTGGTGCCAAAAAGAGCAATAGAAAGGAGGAAGATATATAGACTGACAGGCAAATAATTGAGAGAGAGTTCAGGTGAGAATGAGCGGGTCCATGTCAAGGAAGTGGATGAGGAGTGATGACTAGTATGTAGCGTCCAGTCTGCCCTCAGTCCAGCATAAGAGGATGAAGAAGTAGTGCTTCTTCTAGGTTAGATTTATTCAAGCAAATGGTAGCTCAATGTTAGCACTGAATTGATATTGCTACCATTCAGTGCTAATATTAATATAATATAATTTTAGTTAATGCTTAATGGATCATCAATTAATGGATTCCCACATGTCATACATTTGTTTATATGCCACTGAATCCAGTTAAGAACAGTACTGGTATTCTCAGAGAAATATCAAACTGTTTTTTTAATCAAACTGGTAGTCAGATGCAAACATCTACATGTTGTGGCATCACCCAACAGTCTAGTAATTTTGATAATTAGATTCCTGATCCTTGTAAACTGACAGCTGCTAGATGCTTTTGTATCTGCTCCTACCAACTACACTTATTTCAATAACAACATAAAATATATAATAACAAACAAACTAACTAACTAAAAACCCAAATGTTCCAGCCTCTAGCTTGTAAATGTGACATAAATAAGGACTATATGGATGTGCAGCAATATGTAGATGTTCGCATCTGACGACCAGTTTGGTAAAAACAGCTTGATATTTCTAGAACAGGCACTGCTCTGCTGCGAGAGAGGCTGATCTAATGATCCACTTGGGTAGCAGATAAATTAATGTATGAAGTAACTGCATGTTAATATTTATTAACTGAAGATCACATGAACTCATAATGACTTGATTTTTTTCTTAATGGTGAGGAACAATAATGATACATCCTACATTCATTAATGTATTAGGTCATTATGAATCATGCATTTGTTATGCATTACTTAAGCATGTGTTTTGTACTCTTATTATAAAAAGTTTTCTTTTGCTATAAAGTGCAATTATATAATATATATAGTAAGGTAAAAGCTGACTCAGGAAGTAGCTACAGATGTCTCAGCTATTCATTTTGTTGATAAATTTACATGGATTTTTAGCACAGGTGTATTCACTGATGTAATATCAGCACATTTGCTTTAAAGGGGTATAATAAATGTTTAAACCTTCTTGTCTTATGGATGGCATGCAGATTTTTAAGCTTCTGAGGGAAAATGTCCAGTAAGCAGAGTCAAACAGAGAGGAGGTAATGAATGATACAGGAGGAAAGACAAAAGAGAGGAAAAACTGATTAACTGTCAGAGACTTCTTGGCTTTGCAGAGTGCATTCATCAATACAGAGACGGCATCCTTTTCTGTCTGCGAGGGCAGGAAAAGTGGAAAATGTTGCATATCTTCCACTCTACAAACCACAGACCAAAGCCTCCATTTGAAGTTATCAATATCAATCTATCTCAGCCTTCCTTCAAACTGAATAAAAAGTATGGGTTCTCTTCATCAGTGCTACACAATAAACTGATACCATCTGGCACAGAAAAGAGGATGAAGAGAGGAAGAATCTGCAGCGACTAATCACGATAAAACATCTGGACACATGTGCTATAGTATGATTTCTGACATAATCTTGTCCTGTGGGTTTCAAAGACCACATTCATTACCCAAAGGTGGGGCAGAAGAAAAATAGAATTTTGAACTATTATAGTGTACTGTGTGATCTTATGTGAAACCGTTAAAGTCTGCTGCAGATGTTAGAGGACACAAAGAAATAAACACATTGTACATGTTAGAATATCAAGTTGCACCATTTATGTCTTTATTTCGTAAATTATTTTTCTAATGTGCTTTTCTGCTTCATTTATTCCAATTTCATGGCTCAAACAGATTTAACAAAAATAATGACGTGAATCATCAAGTAGATGCAGAACTTTCAGAAGTGAGAACATTACTCAGAACATAACCTACCTTTACAATACATTACAATTAATTATATACAGTATATACAATATCAGAGTTAACAGTCAATTTAAACAAAATACACACAAGTACAAAATATATTAATAAATAAATAAAAAAGACCATATGAATAATATTTAAATTATAATGATAATCTTAAAAAAGACCATAAAGAAATATTAACTTAAATAGTAGTATTAATAGTAATTTTTCAGTAGATTTTTCAACAAACTTTTTTATTACCTGATTAGAATTTTTCCATCAAATTTAATAGAGTACCCCAACTGAGCATACGTGCATGTTAAAAAAATGAACAGAAGCTGGCAGTGGAAAGTAGGCCTAATGAGTAAAAGGTGGTGGTGGTGGTGGTAGTGGTGGTGGTGGGGGTCTCTACTGAGTGACTTTAAACCCGTTAAACCCTCCGAGATTGCGCTTGTGTTTTGACAATGGCCAGTAAACTATCTAAATTGCAGTGTTTTAGCGCCTGTCTTTCTGTGCTGAGCTGGGTAGTGAGGCGTGAGACTGTCAGCCTTGTCAAACGGCCTTTCTCTCTCCTTTCTCTCTCCCTGCACGGCTGCTATCATCATCACGGGCCTTTCAGACACCAAACTTTGTCCCTTTATCTCCGATTGTGCCTCTCCCTCACTATCCCGCTAAAATTACCCTTTCATTTTGTTGTGCCATAAAATTACAGCCTGGTGAAGATTGGCAGTGTTTTTCTACAGAGGGAGGGGGGCAAATCAATGTTTTTGTTGTGGCTGTGTGTGTGTGTGTATATGTGTGTGTGTATGTGTATGGGCGTCTTCAGAATGTCAGAATGTAGTGATGTGTGATCGATGTGCCATTGTTCATGTGTGTGTGTCTGTGTCTGTGTAAGTGTGTGTGCTCATGTCTCAGAGCTATCACTGAAGATAATAGGACTCTTGGTAATGCCAGGCTACAGGGGCAAAGACCGCTGTTTTACTGGACACTTTTAGATTTTTTCAATCAGGGCCTGTTCTGTGTGTTTCCCCTTGTTTGTCTGTGTTGCCTCGCAGGTCCCTGGTAGGCGGAGTTCATCAGTGCAATTGGCAACACCTGGCCAGTCTCCCAGGGGTATTTAAGACCTGGCTGTCCCTGTCTGTAGGCTTGCTCTCCAGTCTTCTGTCACCATGTTCTTGTGTAGTTGACTTCAGTCATGCTCCTAGTTTAGGTTTTATATTGTACAACACCCTCCTCTCATCACCCAACTATTCATCCATCTGCTGACACACAGATAACATCAATTAACACACATTATGACTTCAGTATGTTTTCAGATTATTGTATGTTAAATAATAAATCCTTTATACCTTTCAGTTTAAAAACCGTGTACCTCTCGTTTTTATCAAGGATCACGAGCCGGGTCGTGACAGCCTGTAGTGATGTGTGATCGATGTGCCATTGTTCACGTGTGTGTGTGTGTCTGTGTATGTGTGTGTGCTCATGTCTCAAAGCTATCACTGAGGATAATAGGACTCTTGGTAATGCCAGGCTACAGGGGCAAAGACCCCTGTTTTACTGGACAATTTTAGATTTTTTCAATCAGTAAGAGGAAAATAGCAAAGTAGTGGTGAAGGTGAGGACCTGCATTGGGGCAAAAGAGAAAAAGGGGAGTGCTGCAGTTGATATCTGTATGAAAGTAATCATATTCATACCAAATCTCAGCAGAGCAGACACAGATTCTCTTAGTTCTATATCAGAGTTGAGGCTCTGCTTCTCCTCGTGGTGCATATCAGGATTAAATTCCTGGCAGGTGCTGCGTAGTAACAAATCATCAGAAATTGTCTGTATATACAGGTATGCTCACCTTTTTCTTCCCTCTACCTGAAGAAACCCACAGAGAAGAAGAAGCCACAGGAGGAGCACCAGAGTAGGGACCCCCCCCCCCCCCCCCCCCCCCCCCTCCAGGACAGACAGACTTGCAATAGATAACATGTCTTAACTATAGTTGACTTGAAACAATCTTTTTTGAACCGTAAATATACCATAACTGCATTGTGCAGACACCGTAGAAAGCCAAAATTTTGGAATGGAAAATAAAAAAAATGTTGTCACCAAACATTATCTGGCGTTTTGCAGAATTATCCAATTTCAACTTTCATTTCCTGCAATTGAATTGAATTGTCAAGCACATCTAGCATAAATTAAAAGAAAAATCGCAAGCAGTGCACATATATTTTTGTCCTTAGGGCTGTATTGTATGTATTTTCAGTCTGGTGACCACTTTTGTAAGACAGGGTGGAAATGGTCTTGAGATCAACTGATTAAAATGAACATGCAAAAATGGCTACGTTGTATTTGCAGTGTGAAACTAAAAAGATTTACTTGCCAATTGCTCACAAAGTTCTCATAGAAATGTTTTGGCAGCCAACCAACATAAGCTTATTATTCTCAATATTCCCCTTGAAGTTACATCAATCAATAGGTGAAGAATGATTTTGTTATATTGAAAGAGGAGTCAGTTCGTTGAATTTCTTTTTTTTACAACACAGATGTACAATAGCGTCTTGAGAATATGGGAGACTGCGCACTGAAGAAAGTGAACATCAGCTCATTCCTGGACAGTCTCTCCTTTCTGACTCTTTTTTGCTGTCAAGAGTCTTTTAGAGGTAGGTACAACGTCTGTTGTTATCAGAGTAAAACAGCCTGCTTCCTCGGATAACTCTTTGTCTTGTCAATTAATAACCAGCATTGATATTAGTGTGTTTGCGTAAGGAACAGGAGAATAAGGGCATACATTTCCGACGACGCCATTTCGTTATCTCTGTTCTAAGTTGACATTTTGCTCCATTGATACTCTGCTGCTTCCTCGTTGGCTGGAGATTCAGAACAAACATGGAGTCCAGTTTGCACACAATCTGAAAGCTATCCATCTAATTGAGTAAACAATGTTTCCTTTGTAGATTTTGCTCTTGTTATGTATTTCCAGCATGTCGTACATGGGCCAATTGGGCTGTTGTGGTTTACAGCGAAAGATGCTACTATTCTCCTTTCATATGTTAATAATCTAAAGTTGGTAAAACTATGCTCTGTTGACATAATGCAAAACATTGCATTTTCCAAATGCAAAGTTCACTGATTGTCTGAAATTGCAGTAGGGATGAGAATCAATGGTGCAAGCTGGGTAACACTAAGTTTTAATTTCTCTCTTTTGTTTTTGTTTATTTTTCCCTTCATGCCACTTTTCTGTGATTACAGAATCTACAATGTTGGCACACAGACTCCTAACAATGTATTTATTGAGCCAATCCACCTCCTGACTCATAACTCACAGCCAACACTTGATATAAGTCACATCAACATCCATAAAGCAAAGACTGAGTCCTCGTACTGCAATAAATACACTCTATAATAAATCTTTTGATCTGCTGGTATTCTCTTTTCACTGAAAGGTTTCTGGATCCATACCAACTCCTTTCCTCCGATGTATAAGGAAAGAGGGTGACCTTTATGGCCTCTGAATAGCATAGGGCTGCCTAGACCTCTTCACCTGCAGTGCATGCTCTTTGTCGCAGCCTGGCCTCTTGATATTGCAAAGTCCAGAAGTATCTGATTTTATAACAAAAGAACGGTATGAGAATGTGGAAGGCATTTACTTGTGGAGAGGTTAGGGAAGAGGCAGAGTGAGAGGCAAGCTGCAAGGTGCCATCAGAGCAGAGAAATGGGAGTGAAAAGGATGAAAACCTATAAATGAAAATCAATACGAGAAGGCAGGAAGGCATAAGAACTGGGGGGGGGGGGGGGGGGGTAATAGAATAGACTAAAGATAAATAATGAGGACAGGAGGAAGGGGAAAGAAATGAGAGAGGAGAGCAGAAACAAGGAGACAAAGAAAAATGATGGAGGAATACAATCAGAGGAATATATTTGTTATTGTGTGGCTGTCCTTCCCATCAATAGACTCCAGCCAGAAGACGGACAAATTTGCCCTCAGTACCTTCCCCTCTTTTCTGTTTCCAAAGGACTCTCTGATTGAACCTAAAACTGCAACAGTTACTCCTTATTGAAACACTGGACCTCATAGACATCTTTAGGTTGATTAATGCCACTGATTTGCCACTTTTTTTTTTTTTTTTACTTATTCACTTGTCATTATAAGGATATGCATTACAGCACTGCAATATTGCATCTAATTATTAATATTGAGTAACACAGTCCCTATACCACACTGTGTTCTGGCTTGTAGGGAATGATGAAAGCTGAAAAAAAAACTAACAATTAATTCCCTGTCTTGTTCAAATCACTGTCCTCAGCTATTTAAATTAGAATGCCATGGTTCAACAGTTTTATCTGGCAAATGATTTGATGATTTGAGGTCAAACACTTTGTTTATACTCATGTGACACACTGTGGCGTGGGCTACCGCAGATGGCACACAAGCTATGAGCTTGCACAGAATTGATTATACTCAATGTATTGTTTGTTGCAGTGTTCTCTGAAATGCCAACAAATGTTCTTTTTCCCGGTCTTTGTTTACTTTGTTCTGCACATCACAACATGGAAAGCGTTGCTATAATACTTTAAAGTTATTTTCCCATTTTGTTTGGTAACTACAATAAATACAATAGGGAAAAACTAAAGGAAAGTAGGCCACCTGGCAACAGCTGTCAACCCTGACATGCTGCCAAACATTGCATTTTTGTGCTGTAATTACTGTCGCTTACCTCCAAATCAAAATTGTTGTCTGTCCCTCAAAGTTTTATGAACTGGGACAGCCATCCCAGACCCACCAGAACTGGCAGGACCAGTCACACAGCATGTGCCTAGAGCGCTGCAACAACTTGCGGAACCCTCCTACTCAATGCGAACGATGTGATGACATCATTTTTAGTGCACGCACCCTCTTGCCAGGGACACTGCATCAAGCATTTAAATGATCTCTCCCTTTCCTCCAGGACCTTTTGTTTGATCCAATATACAAATTTAATTTCAGTCATATCAAAACATCAAGATTAATTCTCTCCTGTCAAGTAGATAAATGTTTCATGTTCAGTTCAAACTTGTCTTTGGTAATTAAACCAAGGTAAAATAGAATGGGATACTTAGGACTACACTGTATATATATATACATATATGAGATTGTGTTAATGTTTTTCTTGTTTTGTTTTGCCTTATCTAATAAGTAACAATATTCAGTTGACACAATGAATGTGGTAGTGGTTGCTATGCACTTGACTCAATATTTTTCATCTCAGTTATTTTAATATTTAAGATCTGATATAAGAGTTATTATTTCTGCAAGTCAACTTTCAACAACTTGTACTGCTGCATTAATCTCACCCACTCATGTCGACATTTTTCTGTACCTGTATTCTTCATGAGCTACAGTAGGTAGATGATTTCACCTTTCTAAATCCTGTTTACTAAGCTCTGATTGGTTAATTGTTTGTTGGGAGAAAAAGCACAACAACATCAGACGTATTTGCTGAACAAATCCTCCCAATCTACACGTGAAGCTCCGTGTATTATTATCCATGTGTAAGAGGGAAACTCAACTGTTATAAATCTGCTTTGTTTAAACCCTGTGGTCTTGTGTGATGAGTCTTCCAGCTGAACGACCTGCGTTTATATTTGACCTGCTGTCTTTAACAAATCGCTTCCCTCCAGCTCCAAGTCTGTGCTTCGTGATCAGACCTTTCCTGGAATTTCCTATTTAATGTCATTATTTTGTGTTGGTCTTTGAGAGGTAATATTGTTTTATTGGGTTCCCACTCTGGTTTCAACACTTTATGATATCAATGTGTTTGTTTTATCTGTGTATCAGTTTATAATACAAGCATTGGCATTTGTACAGTATATCAATTGTAAAATCTATTCAAGTGTGTATCTATTTGTATAAATGTTTGCTTGTGGACAGAGTGCATTTGTGTAAAAGAAGCTATTTAATTGTATTTGGAAACAGAGATGATGGGTTCGAGCATCGAGGCTATTGATATGTCTCTGTATATGCGTGAATGCAGCATCCCATCATACCCTGAGATATTTCAACACAACCATCGATCAGCTTCAGCAACACCCAGATCAGATGATACTGGGCAGGGTTACAGGAAGCATATACGTGTGTGTGTGTTTGTGTGTGTATGTGTGTGTGTGTGTGTGTGTGTGTTTGAACCAAGGACAAAGACGGCTGCAAGGAATGAAAAAGGCATCACCTTCTTTCTTACTTGCAGGGTGAAAGAATGAAGGGATTGACCAAAAAAAAGAAAAATCAAATTAATGATGAAAGAAAAACAACTGATGAATGATGATGTGTGTGTGTTTGTTGAGAGGGGATGATGGGTGGTGGGGTCGGGTTGTCTTTAGCCAAACCTAAACCTCATCCTCAATCATGAATGAGAGCAGATACTCCACCATCACACTGTGCAACTCTCTGGATGCAGGCCAAGCAAGAAAGGGAGGCTGGCAGCAATTACAGACACACACACACACACACACACACACACACACACACACACACACTGATCGCACAGCACAGAGAGCGCAGAGCAGTGAGGCCAGTTCCATCTGTGATTCTTCAAAGAGTTTGGCTGATATTGATTTGGTGCCAAGGTTAGCAGCTCATTCAGGCAGAGTGGAGCTTTCAGGAGCAGCTGGAAGGAGCTGAGACCACAGCCGGAGACGGAGGCTGAGACCTTGAGCTGAAACACACAGCAGCAATCCTCTGTTGGGGCTAACAATGTCTCCAAGCACACCATCACAATCACAATGCAGACAAAGACAAATAAACACACCGACACATAGGCACACACATGTGCTCACACGCACACACATGCATAGATAGATGCACTCTCCCTCACAGTCATGAGCACGCTGCGTTGAATGTAGAGTAGGAAAGAGGGCAAAAGAGTGTGAGAGAGGGAAGAGGTGTTCTCTGTGTGTGTTTGTTGTGGAGAGACAGAGGATTAGTTGTGTTTTTGAGAAAGTGATTGAGGCTCTTAAATTCAACACTCATCCCTGGCCAGAGGACCTAGGGGCCAATGCTGTGTATACTGTGTTTTTGTGTGCATCTGTGTATGTGTGAAACTCTGTTTTGAATCTTTGTTCATTACAGTGAAACGCTAATCCAGCACTGATAACAAGACACCACATGTCTGTGTGTATGTGAGTATTTGATCATTTTCAATCAATTCTTTCAACACAAGAGCAGGAAGACCTGTTTCCTCTGACCGAGCATTCAGAAATCAAATGAAGACACAGGAAATTGTGACTAAATTATGTCTGTGAAGATTTCCAGTTATCCAGGTCACGATTATCCAAGGAGGGTTGAATTGAGGGCAACTGGACTTGGTTGAAGATACTTGACAATTCTTCAACCAAGTCCAGCTGCCCTTCATTCAGCCACCCATGGAGTACTAAATTATAGAAAATGCCCACTATGAAACCAGCCATCATGACCAGACAGAACACTTTCAGCATGTCTCTGTGAGAAAACAAACAGCAACAAAAAATGCTCTTTGGTGGAGGGATTTTACAAATTCTATATGAAGAGTTTTACTCCAAAACAAATCTCATAGAAAACTTTGTCAAACTGAATCTGGCTGTTCAGGGTTCCAGAGTATCGAGTATTATGTTGCAATGTAACACAAAAATAAATCTGAAAGTATGATGATGAATACAATATCACAAAATGTATTTCTCAAAACAGACCTTGCATCTCTATGGGATTTCCATAGATATAAATTCTGGAGGTAAACATTTCTTTCTCATGCTCTTATTTGGTTAATATGTGTCACTGTAAAAATGGCAGTGACATCCACAGTGAAATTTTAAAGACTCGTTGGACACCACCTGAGTACCTGGTGACTTGACATCTCCCACAGCTGAATATCCAAGTTTAGATTAACGTGAGTGTTTTGTTTCAAGGAAGTTACAGTATCTAGTACATTGTCAAGTTCAGCGATTTGACAGTTTTTTTTTTACTTGTCTGGGGCTTAAGAGTTTACATCAGTTTTTTTTTTTTTTTTTTTTTGTGAGGATTCATTTAACTGTGGCTACAGATTTAAACAAGCTTTTCCATACTGTATTTTTAATGTTGTCTTTGTAGCATTTGCTATTTTTTGTAATATATACATTTGAAAACTTAGTTGACCTTGTGAGTTACAGAATGATTTTAGAGGATAGAAAGTTAGCACATAGTCTCTGCTTCTTTTTGGTTAGATGAGACAGTAGAATGTTTTCAGAAATTATAAGAACTGAAACCACTGAAAAAAAACTTTATTTACTGTGTAAAAGTTGCAGTCCAAACATTTCCTGCTGTTGATGTTTGTCCATGTGACCTGATGTAGGTTTCTGCAAGATGATGTTGCTAAACCCTTTAGAGCGCTCACTGTCGCTACCGCTCTGCTAAACGTGCTAACAGACACACAGAGACAGAGAACTCACTGTTGCTGCTGCTCAAAGTTTTAAAAATAAACTCTGAGCTCTCCTTATGCCAGTAAACGGCTCCAGATCAGAGCAGGTGACTCACGGGTGTTATTTGTCCTGAAGCTCCGGCTCTGCTCCCAACTCTCTCCTCCAGAGCTCCCGGCACTCAGCAGCTGTCTGTCCTTCAGCGACATCATTTCACTTCATTTTACAATATTGCTACTGTACATATGAACACAACTTGTTCATCACTACTGTGATGTGGCCAGACCTGAGTGGCTGTTTAGTAGGAGGCAGACACAGGAAACCTTGTCCAGGTATCACAAAGTGTTTTATTTACATCAGTGGAGTCCATGTTGCACATGTAACAAAATCAAAAAAAAATATGTACAAAACAAAAAAACTCAAAATAATTAACTTGGCCAAACTGATCAAACTCAACTCATGTAACTCAACTTATAACTTACATCATGTGCACACAGCTACACACTGATGTACTAACCCCCTGACAGTCAAAAAGCAACTGCTTAAATAGGCCCTTCCATCAAGGTCTAGAGGAACTCTGGACTGTACCATTACTGCAGGTAAATCCTATCTCTTTACTACTCACAGGTAAGAAATAAAGTTATTAAATCTCACCAATCACAAAGGTAAGCCCTTTTCTATAGCTTCCTAACAACCCACTTGCAACATATGTACACAAATCAAAATCACAGTAAACAAATGACTTAAGCTAATTCACCATCACCCCTCCCCACATGATCCAACCTAGTGACATCACCAATGATGTCACTCAGTGCATAAATACAGGTCATCATTGGGTGCCTCCTCCTTTTGTCTGTGGAGCACATGGTGAGTATGGTGAGTAACACAAAGAGTGATTGAATAATGAAACAGAACTAAGTCAATAAATAACTAAACTTAATACTTGTCAGTGTTTTACTTTAACCCAAAATGTTGTTGAATGTGAACTGTAACCAAACATAATACAAACTACAAACAAACCCGGGATAGTAAGAGTCTGCAAATGAAAAGTTACTGAACATATGGTTAAACAACAGTGAACAAGCATGGTTAAATATGTAAGCTATGATGGTAAAAGTAGGGACAAGTGGTGTACCCTCACCCACTTTGTCACACACCCCCCCCCTTAAGACCGTTACTCCTCAGAGTCACGGGACAGGAAGTCAGCGATGACATTCTTGTGTCCTGGTCTATACTGGACCTGAAAACGATAAGGTTGGAGAGATAAATACCATCTGGTGATTCTAGCATTAGTGTCTTTCATCTTATGGATCCACTGCAACGCACGATGGTCAGTCTCCAGAACAAACTCTTTACCAATGAGGTAATATCTCAAAGTGTCTAAAGCCCACTTAATAGCCAGAGCTTCCTTTTCAATCGTCGAATACCTCATTTCCCGTGCGAAGAGTTTCCGACTGATGTACTGCACAGGCAACTGGGTTCCCTCTCCTCCTTGCAGTAACACAGCTCCAAGCCCTACTCCAGAAGCATCTGTCTGAACAGTAAAAGGAAGAGTGAAATCTGGACATTGCAGCACAGGTTCTTGACACAGACAGTTTTTCAAGTCTTTGAAAGCATTTTCACTTTCCTGAGTCCACTTAAGCTTTACTGGGCTGGATTTACAAGTCATCTCAGTTAGTAAAGCAGATCTTGATGCAAAGTTGGGGATGAGTCGGCGATACCAGCCTACTAACCCCAAGAATGACCGTAGCCTCCTCTTGGTGTTAGGTAGCGGTGCAGCTGCAATTGCCTCAACTTTTCCTACCTGAGGTCGAATACCTCCACCTCCAATCACATAACCAAGGTACTGAACCTCAGACTTAGCAATGTGACACTTCCTGGCATTGATCACCAAACCAGCATTTTGGATGCATTGGAAGACATCACCCAGATGTTGCACATGCTCCTCCCACGTCCGACTGTAGATAACAATGTCATCAATGTAGGCTGCTGCATAATCCTCTGCTCCTCTCAACACTTCATCCACAAGCCTCTGAAATGTTGCTGGTGCTCCATGCAAACCAAAGGGCATCATTCTGAATCTATACAGGCCACTTGGTACTCTGAATGTGGTGAAGTCCTTTGAAGCCTCTGTTAAGGGCACTTGCCAATACCCTTTGCAGAGGTCAAGGGTCGTCAGAAAGTTAGCATTTCCCAAACGCTCAATAAGTTCATCAACCCTTGGCATTGGATAGGAATCGAAGGCAGAAACCGCATTCAACTTAGAAAAGTTCACACAAAACCTCAGTTTAGGATCATCTTTCTTTGGCACTAGCACCACAGGGCTACACCACTCACTATGAGAAGGCTCAATGATTCCTGTAGCCAGCATCTCCTCCACTTCTTGTTTGAGTTCAGGAACGAGCCTGGCTGGAATGCGACAGGTGGTGTCCCTAATCGGCTGCTGCTCTGGTGAACGCAAACGGATTTCATGTTCAATGAGGTGTGTACAACCTGGCTTTTGACTGAAAAGCTCTTTTGCCATGTGGGCTTGCAGCTCCTGGCGTTTGTCTGCCGCCAGATGACTCAAATCTGGTAACACTGGAATTTCTGTTGTAGTTGGAAAATACTGCTCCTGCAGCTCTTCCTCATCCACGACTGTGCGTGCCCAGAAGGCTCTAGACTGCTCTTGTTCAACCCACTCTTTCAGCAGGTTCACATGGAAGACTTGATGCTTTTTCCGGCGGTCTGGCAAAAAGAGTTCATAGGTAACTGGGCCTGTCTTTTTTGTGACCTTGTATGGTCCCTGCCACTTGGCCAGGAGGCCACTGTCTGATGTTGGCAGCAGTAGGAGAACTTTCTGGCCCTCCTGGAGAACTCTCCATCTTGATGCTGTGTCATACCTCTGCTTCTGTCGCTGTTGTGCCTGGCCCAGATTGTCATTTGCAAGTTCTTGAAATTGCCCCAGTTTGTCTCTCATCTTCAGAACATATGACAGCTCACTGCACTGCTGTTGTGGCATAGGGCCCTCCCAGGCCTCCTTCAAGACGTCCATTGGACCTCTCACTGAGTGTCCATACAGCAGCTGGAAAGGTGAAAACCCAGTTGATGATTGTGGGACCTCTCTATAAGCAAACAGCAAGAATGGAAGCCACTGGTCCCAGTCTGACCCTGACTCACTAACAAATTTCCTCAGCATGGACTTGAGGGTCTTATTAAAGCGTTCAACGAGGCCATCTGTCTGAGGATGGTAGGGACTGGTCCTCACACCTTGAATTCCCAGCAGCCTGTAAACCTCCTTCAACATGCTTGAAGTGAAATTGGTGCCTTGGTCAGTGATGATCTCCTTTGGGATTCCAACTCTTGAAAACAGTTGAATGAGGCAGTTGACAATCTGGCGGGCCTTAATCTTCCTCAGAGGAAAAGCTTCAGGGTATCTTGTAGCATAATCACAGATGACCAATATGTACTTGTGGCCTGCACCACTCCTTTCTAGGGGGCCTACAATGTCCATGGCAATGCGTGAAAAGGGCGTGTCAATGATGGGCATACTTATCAGGGGAGCCCTATCTCCTTTCCTACCTGGTGCTGTCAACTGACACTGTGGACAAGACTGACAATATTTTACTGTGTCAGCATACTGCTGGGGCCAGTAAAAACGGGGGACCATCCTAGAGAATGTTTTTGTCTGTCCTAAGTGTCCTGCCCAAGGGATAGAATGGCTCAGGTTAAGGACTGTGGGCCTCAAACTCTGGGGGATGACTAGCTGATCACCAATCTGACTGCGTCGATACAATATACCTCCTTTGACCACAAATACTTCCTTTTCTTTCCCTGTCACTTGGGTTGACTCAGGCTTGCATCTAGAGAACAAAGTTGTGAGAGTGGGGTCCTGTCTCTGCAGCTTAGCAACGTCACTTGGAATGAAAAAAGGGTCAGGCTCTAAAGGCTTAGATCCCTGCTCAGCTACCTTTGTCCCCCTGACTCTGTCCTGTCTCCTCTGGCTCCTGCTTTTTCTCTCCTTAAACTGTTTGATATGCTCCACCTCAGGCACTTCCTCCCCTGAAAATGGTAACTCCTCCCATGCTACTGCAGCACTAGCCTGTTCCAGCTTACCTTTGGACCTTGTGACTGCTAGCAAGCTTTCACTGGTACAACCAGCCCTAGCCTCACGAGACTGCTTAGCTATCAACTCAGCAAGGATGGGAAGATCGTAGCCTAACACAACCTGATAGGGCAGTTGCTCCAATACCCCTACTGATAGCAAGTAAAGTTGGCCTTCAACGTGGATAGCTACCTCAGCTATGGGGTAACCTACTTTGTCACCATGGACACAGAACACATCCACTGTCCCTCCACAATAAACAACATCCCTAGGGAGACTATCCTGTCTGACTAGGGTGCGGTTACTTCCTGAATCTAGAAGGGCTACACAGGGTCTGTCTTCAATTAACACACCTATTGTAAGTTCCTCACCTTGACAATCTGTGACTTCTTCCCTCTCCAGCTCGCTTACCACTAACTTGGGAGCAAAACACATGTAGTTCTTACTAACATGGCCCCTAGGACAGTCTGCCTTAAAATGACCTGTCTGACCACAAGAGTGACACACTAAGGGGGCTCTATTTCTAGGTTCAAATTTAGCTGAATTTGAGGGGAAGGAACTATGTCTTGTGTTTCTGGCTTTAAAGTCACTGCCACTGATAGGCTTACCCGAAGGGGTGGGTGGGCGGGACTTGGCTGGAAGATACTCTTTTGATGGACGGCGGGCAGCCAGGAAAGCTTCAGCCAATTCTGCGGCCTCTTTGGAAGTTTTTGGGTTCCGCTCTTTAATCCATGTGCGCAGCTCAGGATTCAGGACTCTGAGGAACTGCTCCATGATGATGGTATCTCCAATCTGTTCCTTTGTCTTTTCCTTGGTCGCCATCCACTTGTCATACAAGTCTTTAAGGCGGACCTGAAGCTCTTTAGGTGTTTCCTCTTCTGCTGGCACACTCGAACGGAATCTCACTCGGTAGGTCTCTGCACTGATTTCGAACTTCTTCAAGACCGCACACTTTACTTTTGCATAATCCATGGTGTCATCAATGTCCATAGCTACATAAGCAGAACGGGCTCGACCAGTGAGCAATGGCGCCAGGTGAAGAGCCCACTCTTCCTGCGGCCACTGACAGGCATGAGCAATTCTTTCAAAGGTGATTAAATAATGTTCAATGTCCTCACCATCACTGTATGGCTGCATTTTGGGGCTTTTCCAGTTTGAGGGCCTCACCAGGCTGGAACGCTGACCTCCATTAGCCAACTGTGATGAGTCAACCTCCGGCCTGCCTTGGATTGCTGAGATTTGAGGAGGCTCCGCTGTCAGCTCAACAGAGGGGGTGGGTGTGGGTGTGGTTGCTGAATCTCCCATCAGCTGCTGACGATCCTGGCGGTCCTGTTGCACCTCATGTTGGAGCTGAGAAAATTGGTGCTGGATTCGCTTCCACCTCTCCTCCTGTCGTTTGCGCTCCTGCTCTATCCTGGCATCACCATCAGCCTGCTGTTGCACCAGACGTCTTAGAAGACTTGCCAGATCAGCTATACTCTCTTGCTCCTGGGCTTGACCACCTGCTGCCCCCTGCTGGTGACAGACATCTTGAGGCACCTCTGGAGGACACTCAGTTGCTTGAGGTTTCTTTTGCCTGGTTGACATTTTCTTCACTGCCTCCTACTGGCCTGGATCCCACCACTGCCACCAAATGTGATGTGGCCAGACCTGAGTGGCTGTTTAGTAGGAGGCAGACACAGGAAACCTTGTCCAGGTATCACAAAGTGTTTTATTTACATCAGTGGAGTCCATGTTGCACATGTAACAAAATCAAAAAAAAATATGTACAAAACAAAAAAACTCAAAATAATTAACTTGGCCAAACTGATCAAACTCAACTCATGTAACTCAACTTATAACTTACATCATGTGCACACAGCTACACACTGATGTACTAACCCCCTGACAGTCAAAAAGCAACTGCTTAAATAGGCCCTTCCATCAAGGTCTAGAGGAACTCTGGACTGTACCATTACTGCAGGTAAATCCTATCTCTTTACTACTCACAGGTAAGAAATAAAGTTATTAAATCTCACCAATCACAAAGGTAAGCCCTTTTCTATAGCTTCCTAACAACCCACTTGCAACATATGTACACAAATCAAAATCACAGTAAACAAATGACTTAAGCTAATTCACCATCACCCCTCCCCACATGATCCAACCTAGTGACATCACCAATGATGTCACTCAGTGCATAAATACAGGTCATCATTGGGTGCCTCCTCCTTTTGTCTGTGGAGCACATGGTGAGTATGGTGAGTAACACAAAGAGTGATTGAATAATGAAACAGAACTAAGTCAATAAATAACTAAACTTAATACTTGTCAGTGTTTTACTTTAACCCAAAATGTTGTTGAATGTGAACTGTAACCAAACATAATACAAACTACAAACAAACCCGGGATAGTAAGAGTCTGCAAATGAAAAGTTACTGAACATATGGTTAAACAACAGTGAACAAGCATGGTTAAATATGTAAGCTATGATGGTAAAAGTAGGGACAAGTGGTGTACCCTCACCCACTTTGTCACAACTACCTCCACCAACAAAGTTTGTTTTACTGAATTGTTGGAAGAATATTTCCAATACGTGTTTTACTTCAATGACCTGACAAAGGTAGAATTCCATTGACCATGGAAGGGAAAAAAGGATTTTCTTTACATTGAAAGACTGCATTTATGAACATTTTTGTTATTGTCTCCTGAATGAATCTACTGTATGACAAGTAATTCTGAGAAATTTAGCATGATGAATTAAAATATAAAATATCTTTTGTTTGAAAAAATGCAAACTGTATTCATCATTCTACCAATTAAATACCAAGCCATTTCCCATGACCTCAAACGGCTGAAAAGAGAGAAAATGTGTCTGTTTATTCTCCCGAGGAACACACAAAGGGAACCAGCAGCTCAGCAATGATAAAGTAAAAGAAAAAATTATATGTGCCTTCATATTAGGGAAATAAGACAACTCATGTAAGTGTAATTTGTCATATTGCAGTAGAACAAAATTTCCAAGAACATAGACTGTCATCTCAAAAATGCATGCCTTTTTTTTTTAATCTCATAAAAAGTTTACTTTTCCAGACACAAGGTTTTGATGTGACAGTAGCAGCACACTCACGTGCATGTGCGTCCGTGCACGCTCACACACCCACGCACATCACCGCCTCCGCCATCATCATTCAGACTAATCCCCTCACAGACCCCTCGTGTTGCTCTTTGAACGGAGTACAAAGCGTGTTCTGGGCTTAAAACAGCAGCACAAAGACACAAATAAAAAACCTGCTGAGACTTTTGACCTTTCAGCTGGGATTACAGTTTTCAAACAGCGTTCAAGGAATTCAGCTTTCGGATACACACAGCTTTTCAAACAGTCTCCCTGCTCCCTTCATCTCTGCTTGCTCGCCAACTTAATGACCCTCATTTTTGTTAAATACCACAAACATGCCAGAGTGAACGTGCCATGTCTTACATTTCTATTGAGGTTGGTGCTTTGTGCCTCCAGTTACAGTTGTAATTTCTCTTCTTTATGACTCTGACATAATACTGTCTCATAGTCATAAACTTTGGTTTTGACCCTTTTGTCAGTTTATCAGTTTACTTAAGATTTTTAAGTATTAAAAGGAATATTTGCAGGTTTTTAACACATGTATTTTAGCCTTTAATTAACATTTAAACACACACTACACCTGTTCTGGCAGAAGTAAAAGGTAAACGACATGAAATATAAATATAAAACTGAATTCAGAAACAGAATAATCATGTTTTTGCTCTTCTTTGATCTTGGACACTTCTAGATTTTTATGGTTGAATAAATCCCCGAAAAATGATTACAGCGAGGCCATGTCAAGTTAGAAACTAGTTGGTAATAGTTCCTGGAGCTACTTAAGTGCTGAACAGGTAATAATCTTGTGGAAACAATAGAAACAAAGTTTTTTGTTTTTTTTTACATTAACCGTGAAACATTTCCTCTGAAGGTACTTGCTAAATCATTCTCAGATAATTATCGGTGAAACAGCTCCGGGCTTTGTCTTTTGATTACATCACAGACTAGAGCTGTGGTTTTCTGGTTTCCGGCTTTAGGAGACAGTTTTTCATGTGCACAAATATTGATTAAACTGTCGAGCATACAAGGAATAACATATGTGAATTCTGTTTCAGGCAGGATCTTTTGCTTTAACTGGTGTATGCCTACGAGCTGTTTTCTGTGGCTCAGAGCTACATTTATGTGTAAACTGGCATATATATGAAAAAACACACACTTACACACACACTGAAATTATACATTGTGTGTATTCTGAGGTGACAGTGGAGTCTTAAATGTCATCACTTATGAGAACAATTTTAGAACAACATCAAACTATAGTTAAAAAAACCCCAGCTGTGACCCACCTTCATGGACGATGAAGGTATACTGGGTAACGTGTGTGTGTGTGTGTGTGTGTGTGTGTGTGTGTGTGTGTGTGTGTGTGTAGCAGCAAGAGTCATTGTCTGGTGATCCTACTCCAACCTATGCTCTCCCTCTCTTTCCTCTTCCCCTTCAGCCCATCCCCCCAACACACACATATGCACACACACACACACACACACACACACACACACACACACACACACATTTTCTTCTCACTCCTGCTTGGCCGTTGACGCCTCTGCGAATCAATATGTGCAATTCTGGAGAAATACTGCATCACCATGGCAACCAGGCCTCCTGTCCTATGTAGAGGAGAGCTGCAAACCGTACAGTCTGGTTTCCGTCCCTCCACCTCCTCTCTCGTCATTGTATGAGTTTTATCTTTTGCATTTGGGAGAGAGTCTACCACTGCTGTCATCTTGTTGTCATTAATATTCAGTACAGTCTTTTTCTGCCTGTTTGTTTCTGTTTGCAGAATTATATGTTTCCCTTTGGCTTTGCAGTTCTGTGTGAGACACACTCCTGCAGATTTCCCACAAACTGCCACAAAACCTTCAACACCCAGTTTAAACTGTACTGTAGAGGCCAGTAGAGGCTGCCACTCTGCCATCCAAGAAACTTTGGCCTCAGTTCCCTCAAATCAAATCAGAGATCACAAGCTTAAGTATTATATTATATTCTGTTTTAAGCTTTAAATTTCACATCAGCACAGTGTCTGAAGCAGCATTCTTTCATCTCATAAATATCTCCAGGGTATGGCCAATTTGTGAGCCAGAGAGATGCCAAAAAGCTAATTTATGTTTATTCTCCAACAAGCTTGAACATTGAAATGCATTTTTTACTTGTCTGTCCAAAAAGTCTGTCAAGAAGCTGCAACTAATATAAATTTTTCCACTAAGCTTCTAAACTAAGTGCCATCATTCTCACTCTCAGATGCTCATCTGCAGGTCTATTAGATGTTCAGACTCATAGTCAAAAGTAAATCAGAGATGCAGCTTCCTCAAAACTTTGGATTACGATTACCAAGAATACTAGTGAGACAACCTCAGTGAGTTTTTATTACAGTTAGCTTTCAACTAGTCTTAAAACTTGCAATGATTTCCTGGTCTGATTCCATTTTTTTCATTGAACTGCTATTTATTACATTTACTGCCATTAATGTTATAACTTTTGCTTGTTTTTCCTAACCATTTTCTTGTCTCTCCTTTTTGTAAAGCATTCATTTAATGAAGATGCTACATAAGTTTAATATTGTTATTTACAATGGCTCAACACAATTCTTGACATTGATTGAGCTATTTTTTTAGAGTTATGTAACTTTTCAGATTGCTAAATTGTTTATCTGTGTACATGTGAGCATGTGTGGCTGTGTGTGTATGTGTGTGTGTGTGTGTGTGTGTGTGTGTGTGTGTGTGTGTGTGTGTGTGTGTGTGTGTGTGTGTGTGTGTGTGTGTGTGTGAGGCTAATGAAGCAGGCTGACAGGGAAAGGGGATCTATACCTCTCTTGTGTCCAGACTCTCGGCAAGCTTCCCAGGAGGTGAGCTGCCTGACAAACCCCCAGACCCTAAAGACCAAGACAGGAAGACCTGTCACGTCATGATACTGGAGACTGTCCATCAGTAGAAAACAATGTTTGTGTAAGTGTTCATTATTATGTTGATTAAGTTTTTTGTGTTTCTATTATTCATAATACAACTCCTTAACAACAATTTCTTCTAATGTGTTCAGATATTGTTCCAAACAGCTTAATGTGTCTTCCTCATTTTAGCTTCCTTTCTGTCACTTGTTTTTGCTGTATCCCTCACCTACAAGAATTGCCTAAAGTAGGTGTTGGTGTGTGCATGTGTGTGTGCGTGTGTGTGTGTGTGTGTGTGTGTGTGTGTGTGTGTGTGTGTGTGTGTGTGCGCATCTCCCAAATGCAGCTTCAAGGCTGAGGCCGCCACGCTCTAGAGATCTGATGGACACTAGCCATCAAAGGGAAAAAGATGTGTGACAGATATGCAGCTAAAAATACACTCATCTCTCTCACAACATCTTTCTTTTCTTCATCCCTCCTTAGCTTGTCCGCTTCCTGCCTTATTTTAGTTTTTACTGCACAAATATAGAAAGTAACTTTTATTTGAAAAAAAAAATAAAATATATAATTTCCCCCCTCACATAAGGCCAGTTAAATCTCAAAAAAGGAACCAGACAAGACTGTCTGATTAAAGCAGGCATGCCTAACAATATAGCACATACATAAAATGATCATGATGTATCCATAAAAGAATTATCTATTTTCCACTGAGGGTTTTTTTTCTATTTTTTTAAAGGATTATGTGACAAAAAAAAAAAAAAAATCAAATGCAGTTTTCATTTTACTGCCCCCTGTTTGAACCATCTACCTGTAGCTGTTGTTGGCACATAGCCTGAGGAAAACTGCTTTATGGAAAAGAAAAATCAATGGCAAATTCATGAAGGACATTCAATGACATTCACATTCAATACTCTAAAAGAAGGATTAAAACATTCAACAGAGGCTCTTTAGGCCTTTGGGGAGCACACACACACACACACACACACACACACACACACACACACACACACACACACACACACACACACACAAGGAGAAAATAAAAAAGACACAACAGTTTGACTAACTGTAGAATCCAAAACTTTTAGCACATTTATACAAAACTTTTCTTTTTAAATAATAAAGACATATATGAACATATTCTATACAGAGGTTATAAAATGCACCACTGGAAATGAATAGTAATTCATACTTAAACTCACATCATGTTGTTTCCAATTTGTCTGAAACATGTTTGTTTGGTTGTGTGACCAAGTGTTGATGTACCAAACCTGCTCCGTTAGTCATGCGTAATCATTCTTAGTCGACACATACAAACTGGAATTACTCAATGGCTCATCAAAAAGAAATCAGTCCGGCACTGTGAAGAAAATCAATGACAAAATCATCAAGGACATTCATGGACTATCACATTCAACGTTCTGAAAGGGGCCTAAAGAGAAAAACAACCAAATATAGGTGATTATCCTGCACTCTTCAAAGTATGAGACCTGCTACATAATGATCAATACTTTTTCATCTTTTTCTTGCTGTAATGCAGGATGCATAACATTTTGTGCCACTTGATCAGGAAGAGTCCATCTCAGCATATGTTTCCTCATTAACGAGTTGGAGACAGGAAATATATAGTAGAGTAGACAGAGGTGGGGCAGCTGGCAGGCTTTACTTTATATCAAATAAAGAAAAAGAGTGTACGCTTCAAATATTCCCTTCAAAATGAAAGTTTCACTGATTAAATTTAAACAAACAGATAACTCCACCATTAAAATTGAAAACACATATTTGGAACCTGCTCTTCCTTCAAAACTTTTGACAAACAACAAATCTCTGAGTTTCATTAAGCTATTAATGTTGCTGCTAAATGTAAACATGAATAAAACATGGATATACTTTCAATAATTGACAAATAAAGAGCAGGGAAAAATGTTTCAACTGTGCATGAAATTCCATTATGTAATATTTGAAATGTATATAGTTAAAAATTACAGATGTGTCCTTTAAGTAGTTTTTGATCATCAGTGAACAAAATCTGCACATCTTATGATGCTGAATGCTTTGCATTAATTGGCTGTTTCTGAATCAACAGTAAGATGGGATCATTATTTCTTTGTTTTGTGAAAATCAGTCTAAAAATACAAAAACATAGCTGTAGTGTAACCACTCTCTAGTTTAACCATTTATTGTCTTTATTTGCACTGTGCTCAAGTGATTCTGATGCATTATCCATTTTTTCAGCATTTTGTCCACATTTATTTTCTATTTTTCTGTTAATTATACTTTCCAAGCTGTAATCATTGCAGAGACTGTAAACTGGTGTACAGCAACAACTGTTGGTTATGTGAGAAAATATAATCTGGGTCAAACATCAATCTGCTCCTGTAAAACACTGCACACATATTTACCAAGTGACCAGAAATGTTGTTCTGTTTGCTAGTGTTAACACATTTGCCATATCGATTTAAAAGGTAATATGTCAATGTTGTGTTCACAGCTTGTTTCCCCAAAGTGTCCAGAAAATCAGTTATTGCAGGTTTAAAAAACAAAAACACGGAATCTTGGTTCATCCTATAGCATATGCCAATAGGTGAAAATGGTGTCTAGTAGCAAAAACGGCAGGTTAGCTGAAATTCAGATGTCACTTAAAAATCCTTGTCATTATGTGTCTGGTGACAGCTACATGACATGAAATATCAGTGTTGTATTCTCTGGTGAAGTCCTACACACAATATAATGGACATATTTGTTAACAATGTCAACTAATCTGTGCATTCTTGCATTACCGGCAAATGGGGACAGTATTCCTACCAGATACACAATATGTTTTTTTCTGCTAAACCCAACATACATGACTCTAATGGTGTAGCAGACCTGCAGAGTGCATCTCACCAATGAGTGAAGCAACAATGGTCCAGGTTATGCAGCGTAACAGGTCTGGTATATCCAGCACATACTTGTACATTTTACACATGCCCATTGCTCTGATTGCATGGTTATAGAAAGGAGAGCAAAGCTACTGTAAGTGAATTGGGTGTCTTCAATCTTCCCCAATCACTTAGAGCCTGTGCATCAGCGCATGTCATCCATCATGTGGACCAGAACATGCCCCAGACAAATGGTGCATCAGCATTCTGTGGGCCTCAGTGTTGCAATCGCTGGTCACTGAGGCTAGTGGTCGAGGCTAGAGTCCCTCTGACCATCCAGAAGAGAGATGACCCTGCGGTTATACCACGGTTTATATCAGACACCTAAACTGACCTCTGCCAGTGCTCTTAACTTGAAGGCTTTTATTTTGCTGAGTGTCAAAAAGGCTGCGTGAAACTGTACCATCCTCCCGCGAGAGGACTGATGGGGTCTTGTCGGGACAAGCTGGAGAATTCAGGGAAGCAGAAAGGAAATGTAGAAGATAGAGTTACAATAGTGGGGAAATGTACAACGATCCGTGTGTGTGTGTGTGTGTGTGTGCGTGCATGCACAAGTGTTACCTGTGTGCATGCTGTCACAGTATCTGCGGTGGGATGGAAGAACTTGCAGAGGCATTGCTAGGGCAGGGTCAGCCTGGTAACCTTGGTAACATGTCAGTATAGGACAGTTGAGCTTATTACTAAATGCTTGACCCACACCTCGGCCTTCTCTCAGAGGAAAGGAGCCATCTCCTGATGGCCTAACCTAATCCGTAGATGGAGGGACTGTTTAATGGATTACTACACCTCTTCCCCCTCTCTGTCTCTCTTGTTGTCTCCACACAAAGGCACATAAACTCTCTCTCTCACACACACACACACACCTGGAGATCCTTTCAGAAAAATGTTCAGTAACAGTATTGAGTGGTTGATAAGTGGGTTGGTATGTTACTCATATTGAATGATACTTTGACTCTGTGTTGGGAAAATTGGACCGTATGAAGAAATGGATTGAGATTTCGAAAAGAAACACATTAAAATACAGTGGTCAGACCTGTTCTGTGTGTTTGGATCAATTCTTCCATTTATTTATTTATATATAGCATATATTTTGTCAAAACCGAGTATAATAAATAAGAATTTTGCAAACATTTTACTCAACCATGTCTAAATCCATACTGTGCTTTCCTGGAGTCAATATGAATTCAACTTTGATAAGGCCAAATTAGACATTAAATGTGTAGATTTGAATCTAAGGTCTTTTATTGTTAACTTTTGTTGTCTGGCACTCTTTCTCTTTGTCTCTGCCATCAATATGAAGATGCATCATTATTAAAACAAAAATACAAAATACAAAACAAAACAAAACATGTCAACGTGACAACTTGTAATACTCTGCATTCCCCTGCATTGCTGTGAGAGCAGCCTTGGACCATGTGTCTGTGTGTTTGTCCATCTGCATGTTTTTGTCACGAAATAGTAAAGAGATATTTGTGAGGAACCTATGGAGCCAAAGCTTCCCATGTGTAGTAACACAGTGCTGCAAATAATAAAGCTGGCACACGCAGCCTTCACTGGGATACCTGCCCAGACCTGTTTTCTATCAAAATACACATGACAATCAATTATACCACAATATGTTTTAATTCACAGCATCTAATGAATTGTAAAAAAGATTTGTCCATGGTTAGCCATGGTGAGAAATGGCACACTCCAAATACTGAACTATTGAAGACACCAGTTAGCTTGCAAACACCAGCAGTTTAGGGACTAAGCCATCATATATCGGCAGCCTGCACAGACAAAGTGGAGCCTGGTAAGATTGAAGCCCCATACACAGTCAGGCAGAATATTCCCCTGAGCAAAGCTATTGACAGGACAAACATCAAGGAGTCCCCGATGTCTGTGCCTCTCTCTCCTCAGTATGTCAAAGCACACCCTCTTGACCTCGAGACTCAAGATCCTCTCCTCACACCAGTGGTCACATCAAACATTCAGAGGCCACAGCCACCATGACATGAGACGACACACATCCAGACGCATGCACATATAGGACATACATGTGCACGAATTCATGTGTGCAGGGACTTGGCACAGAAACAGACTACAGACAGGTCCAGAGGTGGCGCCTGATTGTTGGTGCGCAGCCTCTCCTACATACATATATATACGGTATCTATTCCTCTGATATCTGTCTTGCAGTTTAATAAAGTAGAAAAACCTTCAAGACAACAAATCAATGATTGTTGAAAATGTCACTTTTCACAACTGTTAAGCTTGGCAAATTGCATAAAGAGAGTGGAAAATGACAAAAAACATTAAATCATATGGTAATAAAGTGAAATGGTTTTCTTCTGTTTGATTTTATTAATACTTGAGCAAATCCTCAAGACACACCCATCTCGCTCCAGACTGCATCAGGAGCCTGTGTTCCTCACTGCATGATCCCCCTGACATATAGGACTCTGTTGCATTATCGTGCTGTATGACAATGTAATTCTATAGTGGAGAAACAGCACTACCCCCCATCTTCATTAGTAGGAGTTTAAATTCCTGCAGCCTCTCTGAGCTTGCTTGACTGGGGGAACTGTATCCCACGCCACACCGGGGCAGACGGAGGTGGCGCCTCGGCAATTTCATTTTGTTTAAAAATACTCCCCAAATGTTGTTAGGGCTGCATTAAAGGATCCTGTGTTAAAACAGGCAGGAGGGGAGGATTGAATCAGCTCACCGTGGGCTGGCGCTCCTCACAGCTCCACTCTGCATTAAAGGCCTGTTGGGTTACACTCACAGCAGGAGACAGTGCTACAGCAGCCCACACTAACTGCATTAATTCCTCTGTGTTGTTAGATATACAGCACCTGTGGATACAACTCACTCCAATGTCTGTAATTACTGTCAGAACAACAAAGCAATACACGCTGGCAGCAGCTACTGACTCGCT
Source organism: Euthynnus affinis (assembly GCA_029490765.1). Taxonomy (NCBI): domain Eukaryota; kingdom Metazoa; phylum Chordata; class Actinopteri; order Scombriformes; family Scombridae; genus Euthynnus; species Euthynnus affinis. The sequence goes on from CM055839.1 coordinate 18,607,185, forward strand.
TGAGACCAAGGAATCTCCCCCGACAACCTCGAGATGGGAGGCTGTGATGAAGTATGAGAAAATTAAGGTTTATCAGTGTTGTGGTGTGAAGCCTTTTATCATTCTGGGTAAGATGGTCAAATATATGTATGTATATATATATATATATATATATATATATATATATATATATATATATATATATATATATATATATATATATATATATATATATATATATATATATATTTTCTTAATGTCAAAAAATAAGGATGGAACAGTCCCGTGTGAGGCCTGCCTTCTGATGCTTCTGCTGAAATTAATACTGTGCCTCAGACTAAATGTAAAAACAAATGTTATGTGTCCATTCATATATGAGGACATGTTTAGAATGAAAATCAAGCTTGGAGACCATACAGACTCTGTTAGTCTCTCCTGGATGGGCAGCGTTACTGCTATGCAAACTTTCTTTCTATCTTTTAGAAAGTGATTTCTGTGATTTAGAAGGAAATTATTTGATTTGGTAAATGTGTATGTATCCAAGTTTTCATAGCATGGTGTGAGTCTGCATGGAGATTACTTGAAACTGTAATTTTTCACAGATACAGACCCATAAGGAAACATCTGCTCTCCGGGCTGAAACACATACGCTTGTTTTTGTTCGTCATTCATCATTCAAGGTTTAACAGGCCATTCTTCTTCCAAATGCAGAAACGTTGAATCTCTCAGCAAAACACCCTGGAAAAATTCATCTATATGTGGTGAAGAAAACTATTGATCTCTCTGCAGTCTGAATGGTGGGAATGTACACGGCCGAGTGCAAGTGGGATTTTTGTTTGTCCTCTCCACCGTCTATTTGTCTCTCTGTCATTTGTTTGTGCAGCCCACATCCTCTCTTCTTTGATTTGCATCTGTCTGGCCGGAGGCATTCCACTGCACCTGAAATGCACTTTAAAATAAAAGCAAGACAGAACCCAGGTAGTATATAGTCTTTGTAAAGTTTATGCAGATTTCTTTGTTTATTAGCTGTGAAGCTGTGTAAATAGTTGGAATTTCTGCCCACTGTACGGCTGAAATGTAATGTTGTAGTATCACTCATGATCACAAAGTGGTTTCAAGTCCAGCATTTACAATGGCAGTGACACTCAGCTCTTGAACTGACATTATTCTTTTGGATTTAGATGTAGACTAATCTGTCACTAATTTAACCTTCTGGCTTAACTTATTGGAAATGTGTCTGTCTGCTCTGTCTTCTGTCCATTACAGTTTCTTCATCAGAGTCAAACAAAAGGCTACTTACTCCCCCTAAACACACACAAAACACATCCAACAATGGCTCAAGTAAGCATTACTTAGCCTGTAACACCTCAACGAAAGTATGATGAGTGAGCATTCTCCTATTGCAAACTTTCAACAGGATTTTATCCTCATACTATCATAGTATCAGTCTGTGAATATACTTTTTTTGTCACACAACAAAGTACAAAGGCGCAGGAGTTGAGAGACCTGTGCACATCTGCCGTAACTGGCAAAGCAGAATGAAAAGACATTAGGGCCATTATTGAGAAAAGGTTTTTATCAATAAGACAGAGCTCCAACATCTAATAGAGACAAGACGCCAGCAATTGCCAGCATCTTTTTCATGTTCCTCCCTCAAGAGGCCCTTTAGGACTCATTACAAAGACTGGGTCACTTTGAATGTCTGTGGATGCTGAGAAAGGGATTGTTAGGCTTTAACGAAAATACCTAAGAGAGGAGAGAGGTGGAGAGAGAGACAGTGATGCATGTCTCTATTGTTGGATCTATGTAGAAATTATAATCATACTCACACAAACACAAACACAAACACACACACACACACATACACACACACACACACACACACAGCATCCAAGTATGAGGTCAGTGGTCTGTCTTTCCTTTTGTGCAGCCTCAGTGTCACGTCAAGCTAACAGATGGACATTGACCCTCCCCTTATGGACTCCGATGGACTCCTGAAATCAAGATTGATCTCGGCTTCCTCACATTTGCACTCTGTGAAAATGCCCCGGGCATTCATCACAATGACACACAAAGAAGGCAAGGTTTGTGTATTTCCAGTGTGGTCGAACAAAATGACTGGAGAGTGCGCACTTCAATTTCAGGCAGTGAAGACACAGTCATGTGTGTACTTGCACCTCGCTATGAGCAGGATTAGGTAATTCATTGATTTGTGCCTCAATCGAGATAATACGCAAATAATGTGTATTTTTGAGAATTAGCAAAGCATAAATAGTATTTCAATACTCTGACTGAAAGCTGGTTCTCCTGGTATTTATTCACCTTCAGGGTAAATCGCTCAGCTTAATCAGATAAGGCCCATTCATCACACTGGAGCTTTTGTTAAACCTGTTACACTTCATCTTTTTATGATTAAGAGGTTTTTAACTGATTTTTTTCTCCCTCTGAGCCCCAGGTGGCAAAGGGAAGCTGCTACAAACACAGATATTGCTTCTCTGCATGTACTAAAGCGTGTGTGAGTGTGGCTAGCATTGTGCAAAATGTTGAGTGCATTACAGCTGGGGCGAGCGAAAGAGAACAAAACGCGGCTGGTTCCGAATGAGTCCTTTTATCAGGCGATCGGTGCCCGGTGGGAAACCTTGAGAGCCCAAACTGTGTTTTAAGTGAGACTGCAACTGCTGGGGCCATTATCCTTTCACTCTTAAACCTTTCTCTCTCTGTCCGTATGTGTGTCTGTATATGTGTGCATACATGTGTGTCAATGCCTATGTGTGTGTGTGTCCTTCCCCTGCCTTGAAAGCCCTCGGAGCCTCAGGGAGCTGTGAAAAATCAATACTCTTCGGCAGCTCTGCCTCTTTATTCATTTAATAACTCACTACCATTGCATTACTGTTCCACTGATCTCCCATCACAGGGCCTAGATTGACACCTTTGTGCTCTTTTACCACACTGGAGTTTGATGTAATCAGTTAAACCTCCACCTCATGCCTGACACATGCATCAAATGGACCTTGAGTATGGACATGGGTGCATCAACAACATCGCAATATGAAAAAGACGAGTCAAAGTGTATAGTCTAAGTGTGAGGGAGGAATCAACGTGTGTGTCTGGCGTCTGCTTGATTGTCTGACGGCGAGCTAACGCTCTAATCCTGGAAGTGGGCGTCAAACGGGAGTAACACACACGAATAACAGGAGTGATGTGAGAAAGTGAGTCTGTGAACAGAGGGACCACCTGCTGTGCATACTGAAATACTCAAACATCAACCTTGTGTATATGGAAGTGAAGGAATCAGTGTTATTAATGTACAATAGGCAAGGTGAAGCATGATGACAGTTTTCACCAGGTGTGGCATTTTATCTCTGCCAGAGTCATGTTGGGAATGTTATAAACTGTGGTATGTGACAGAGAAAGGCTATGTGTGTGTTTGCATATGTGTGTCTTTGTGAGCGCACATGTACAGTGATTGTGATGGTGAAGGTGGGGGTTGCCTCCCTGTGTGGGACTCGGAGCAGAGAGCAGGTGGGCTCGGGATGGAGCAGAGAATCTGTATTGATTGTTTTTGTGCCTCAGAGCTGTTTAGCCGTTGTCAAAGCTGCCTCTACCAGCTGAGAGGCAAATTGCAGCATTTACACCGGGAGGCGTTTTCTTTTTTTTTTTAATCTATTTTTTTTATTTATTTTTTACAATGGGAGATGTATCTACAGTGTCAGATGATTTTTGCTCTGCTTTATTTACAGTCTAAGCCAAAGTGCTAAAATGAAAGAGAGGCAGCGGACTGAAGAGAAAGTCAAACTATGGCAAAAGTTGTTGTTCGCACAGACACATAGAGGGTTAAATTCGAAGTTCACTATCAAAACTTCATAATTTATCTAAAAAAAAAATCTTTCCAAAATTGTCAATCCCTCCAAATCAGAAATACACCACTCAGAGCGGACATCAGGTGAAGTTCACTGATTTGATGACAGTTATATTTAAACATGACCATTTGTGCTTCTATTGCAGGTATCAGGACTGATATCATACATTACATTATATACATACATGTGACTTTCTTAATCACAAGTGCATTGTTGTACATTGTTTAAGCCATATGAGGTCATAACAACATTTAAATGTGACAATGTTTACGCTTTTCAACAAATTTCTGTCTGTGCTACAAGACCACAAAATGTCTGATTTGAGCTGCAAAGAGCAACTTTTGGTACATGCAATCTGAGAGTTTGTTTCTCAAAATCAAAGTAAACACATACTCTGTATGTTCTTATTTGAAATGACAAAGGTGCTCACCTCCAGATCATACATGTCTTACAAAGGTTTTGGCTCACTTCAGCCTGCATGCTCGAGAAGGTCATGAAGGGTCATAACATGCATGGCTGACTTCCAAGAAATACCATTTTAAAATCTGGACGGTTGCTAGCAGTGTGGATTTAGTAGGCATCCTTCTAGATGCAATGTTTGGTTGATTTTTATTCATGGTAAGGCTGTTTCTGGGGAACAGAATCAAAAGAAAGGTAAAGAAAAAGAACTTTCATTTTGTGAATTTATCACAAAATGACATGCAGGAAAAAAAAATTAAAAATTGTATGAAATATTTTGTTCCTCAAAGTCTTTGGTGTAAATGCAACTCTGCAACATCTATTTTTGATTTTTAATGTATTTTCAGTTTTGAATCTAAATAAATAAATGTTACATGTTTTCTAAATTATGACAAGAGAAATTATAGATAATCAGATATTGGAAAAAAAAGTTCAATATTGTGCAATGCCTAATAGGGTCCTCAGTGTGTACATTTATGCTACTATACAGCTCAAACATGTAGTTAGCAGTGCCAAACAGAACGTTTATATATAGTCCTCAACATGCACTGCACATATTTCCACTTTTCCAAAGCATGACCAGAGTCTGCTCATCATCTCATCAATAGTATGGCAGCCTGAACAGCATCTGCATCAAGGTGCTAACTCCAGTTAGCAATGGCACAGTCAAGACAAACAGCTTATTAAAGCCTTATTGAATGAGTCTTGTTACTAACCTTACAAAAGCACTCACAAATCTAAAGTGATTTTATATCTTTTTTTGTTAAAATGGGAGGGGAATTTTAGATAGAGGAAGGAAGAAATGAAGTTAAAAAGCATGCAATCAAAAAAGAGAGACACAAAGACAGAAACAGTGGTATACTTTGACCACAGAGTAGAGTTGCTCCATTATGCAGCTGTAGGACATCCATGTTGGCAGACAAGAGATAAAGATGCAGATAGAAAACAGATAGAAAAGCAATAGGCTCATGTTTTACCACCATAAAGCACTGATTTAGGCCCACAGAACTTTACAATGCTGTGTTTTACCTGATAGCTTGAGTCATCAGTGCAGAGGGCTAAGTGTATGATTTTATGATGGTGCTCAAGCAGAATATGCACACTACAGTATGTTTGCTCATCCAATAACCAGCAGGGAAAGTTAATGGAGCTGCTGTTTGCCAAACAGCCTGAAACATATGATTGATTGATAATCCAGGGAGCCTCAATGCCATGTCAGTCAATAGGGGTATGCTATAGTGGTGCATGAATACAACCACAGAAATACTCAACAACAGACTATTGGCTGTAGCACAAAGAGGAGGGGGAGAGGTTTAGAGGTTGGTGGTGAGAAAAACACTGGTTACAATCACATAAATTACTGGTTAAAACTGGTAAGGTAGCCCGGTCAGACCCCCCCACCCCCACCCCCACCCCCACTGCTCAAGTGCAAGTGCTTCAACCCACAATGGCTCCAGTGGATGTGTTCAGAGGCTAACACTGTTGTACAAAGCAGCTTCCAGGTTTGGCATGCATCATTTTAGGCATGGTTAGCAGCTTGAGTGGAGAGTTTATGAAAAAGACAATACAAGCTTAAAGAGCTCAACTTGGATAAAACTGAATAACTGACAAAAGGTTGCAAAATTATTCAGACAGCATATGGGCAACAGCATTGTGTTCAAATCTGAAAAATGAAAATCTGTGAGGCTTACTGGTTGTTCATACATTTATATTTTGGAGTTCATTGCCCTGCATAGCACTGCTGTTCAATAGAGTGTAAAATTGATTTAATCAAATTGAACACTCTACTTCAAACTCCACTATATGCTTACAGTAATTTACAAGGCAAGAAACTTGTTTCTAGTTTACTTACCAGTATTGGATTGCTGGTTGTGATTTCTTTATTATTATATTATTGAAAGAACAAGATACTTTTGCTATTATATAACATAAAATATTACAACTAAAACTTTCACCATTAGTAGAAGGTGTAATTTTTAAATTAACGCTGTTTAAAAAAGTAATTTTGACTGCAATTTGGACCTCATTGTCACATTTGAAATTTAAATGTAAATGTTCCTCATGTTTAGTGAAATATAAAGAGACACAGAGACAGATAGTGAATAGATGGAGGATGAGAGAGAAGAGTTAGTGGGTGTGTCGTGTTGGTGCTTGGCTCGGCTCCATGCAGAGAAGCTGACATTAAATCATGCATTGTGCTTGTTTGTGTGTGTGTGTATAAGTGTGTGTTTGTTTGTGTGTGTGTGTGTGCGTGTGTGTGTGCTTATTGATTGGCTTACACAGCTTTATAGCACTCTGTTGTAAATGTCATGTTTTTACAGGCTACTGTTTGATATAAACCTGATTAAAGTATTTGCTTGCTAACACAGATTGCAAGCAGCAAATGGTTACAATCAGACGATTACTCAGCAATTAGGAGCCGACTAAATGACTATATGGCTGTCTGATCAAGCAAAGTAAACAGAGTGTTTCCTTCCTCCCTCTCTCCCCTCCGCCCTCTTTCTCAATCTTTTCCTGTGTGTCTATGTGATTCACTGCTCTTAAAAAGGTCACCATTTGAGGCTCATATACGTGCCTAATTTTGGAGTTCATTTGTCTTACTTTATGCAAAACATACATGTGAAACACTGTATGATTTCAAGGTAGATAAGGAAATTAGATAAAGAACTATTTAAATGCAACAAATAAACATAAAATGAGAAATCTAAGAAATTAGAGTGATGACATTAAAAACAGTACAGACTATTTATGCATAAATGAATAAATAAATAAATAAATACTTTCGTGTGTTACCACTTTGATGAGCAACTACATTAAAACATGTTACATGTTAATGCATCAATAATAAGGATCTAAATATATAAATTATACAATAATAAAATACTCTTTCTGCGTGAGAAGTACATTTACTTTTTACAATTTTATCACATTTTATTGCAAATACTTATGTACTGTTTCTTTGCTGGTAATTGCTCTAAAAGATCTGAATGTTTCTGCTGCTGCTGCTGCTTGAAGTTGATGTGTTGGTCTTGTTTTTAATCATGCGGCCGTGGGAATAAAGGTTTTTTCTCTTTTGGCACAGCAAAGCAGTGTGCTTTGAATTCCTCACATTTTGTCACAAAGCGTATACTGAAAATAAAATCCTTCTTACAAGTAGCTGTTGAATGATTTTATCTACAGACACAATAACCAAAATGATCAAAAGTGTCTTTTGCCTTTTGATTTGCAAGCATCACACTAAGTTATTCTTGACTTCAAATTCTTTCTGTCTTTCTTTAGAAATATTAAAATGGTCTATCAGATTACTCCTTGATGGGTCTCTTTGTATCTTCTCCAAGAGCTTTGCATTCATAAAGTCATCCGGCAAATCCTGTGTTTGGTGTTTATATGTTCTGTGTTGATTCTCCTCTTGCACATTTGAGTGAAACTGTGCCCCTTCAGAAAGATTTGCTGCACTACACCCCTCAAGATGTTTATCCCCCATCTTAAGTGGTGGAGCTGCTTGGTGACTGTACTTAACACTAAATAAGAGTGTGTGTAAATGTGTGAATGTAAAACAGATGGCACTCTGACAATCTACCGTACAGCTCATTATTTTATTGAGTGAGACATATTTCTGCACCACAGGACCACAATGACCAAAAAGGGTCACTGTGGCTTTCAGTTTCTATACATGGCATTTACCTTGCTAGTGTTCAACTCAACTATGGACTTGCAGCTACACTTAGTGGCTGAACTGCAAAATTGCAACAATAATAGAGTGAAAGAGATTAAGGTATGAATTGTCTTTGTATGTTGAGGAAACAGACGGTTTGATATTCAAATGTAATCAGAGATCTAATAAAGTAACACAATTTGTTTCATGAAAATTTTACAGGCCAGTGCATTACTTGAGTTCAAGTCACTGTGCTATGGTGTTTAATGACTGAGTTCATGAATGGGTTTGATGAAGTTGAGGACAGGGTAAACATTTGAAAGGATGGTTAGAAACTGGAAACTTGATGAGATTTTTATAAAGGTAAAGTTTCCTGATCACAGCATTGACTTCAACTTATTGTGCCGGAGTTGGAATTTGTCTTGCAGTCAGAAAGACATAGAACACATATTTGAACATAAAATACATGTAAAATATATGATACAAATAAATAAAATCTATTCTAAAACCAACATACTAACCTACATAAAATACAGAATGTAAATATTTACTGTTTTCTAATTATAAGACTGCTTATTTTGTGACCTCAATCTTGTCATGTCAAAGTTGATGAATTTTTGAGATGGCAAGAAAATATAAAGTATCAAGTAATAGTCTAATGTTGAATAGAATCAAAGGATTTACAACCAATTCATTTGACACAAATGACTTTAATTCAATTTATGGTTATGAAAGGGATCTTAGTACTGATCTCTGACTAAAATCAAAATCAAAATCCCTCCTTCCAGCTTTACTTAGCTTTCAGACATTTTTTGGCTCCTTGCTTTGTTTTTTTTTTGTTTTTTTCAGACGGAAAAAGCCAAAACACTGCCAATACCTATAAAAGTGTTGGCAACTGCTCTTAGTTCAGGAGAAAACACAAACCAATTCTTCACTATTGTTTACAATAAAAAGGAGGCTAAAGTAAACAAGTGACTGGTGAGGTACATGTAAGAGGTTCAGTTATTCTTCTCAGCAGCTGTCAGACCAAAGCAAAACACTCAGAATATGAGCTTTCTTCTACAGCCAGAGTTCATTTTGGTGCGCTGATACAACACAAGGACACAGTCGGTGAAGACAAGGCATAACAGAAAAAAACACTGACTGTTGTTGGCACCTTCCAACAACAGTGTTTGTGGTTGACCCTGCAACAAATTTAATGTTTACCTGATACACACTTCCAAAACATCTACTGTTGTACCAGCAATTGGAAGCATACCAAATCAATTATTACCTGAATTATGTTTATGTGCAATTACACTACATTAGTGACTTACAGTCAGAGGCAATATTCAGTGCCAGTACCACAGTGCCAGATGTAGTAGTGTGATGTTCTTATAGTGAAGTGTTTAATGTGCATAGACACACTCATTGTTTGACCGCACTGTAGCTTCCACATGTTGATGTTGAAGGGAAAAAAACTGCAGAATGTTTTGCAGCTACGCTCAATATGCAGTATCATGAAATATATTGCAGGAGGCATTCTGTTATCCCCAAAATGGTTGTTTATTGTAGGCACAGTACAGTTAATTATATCCAAGATTTCTGAAGATATGTATGCTTTTAGTAGATGTCCATTCATTAGTGTTACACTGTCATGGACACCTGCTCACACCTGATTTTCTCATGTATTCATGACAGCCTAGTCTTACAATCAGTGGTAATGGCAACTCTTTAAGTAACATTTTAAGTAATGTTTCCTCGTCCTGTCTGTTGCATTAATAGATTGAATTCAGTTCCAGTGTTTTACTAAGTGCAAGAAACTGATTTGCCCTTTCTTGCACTTGTGAGTGAAGTACCAACAGCAGCCTGAAACCTTTGTAGGGCCATGGGTTTCTGCTTGGGCTTCAGTTTTTTCTGGTCTCTCTGTAGAGGGTCCGTGCATTGATTACTGCCACTGTGACATTGAATTGGCATCTGAAGTTGAACTTGTACAGTGCAGATAGCATATCAAAAGGGTTGTGAGGTTTTGCTGGCATGTAGACACTTAGATGCAATTTGCTTTTGAAAGACACCATAATTTCATCAACAGAGATTCTTCAGGAGTTATGCAATGAAATTGTTTGTCTAGATTTTATAACCATGGCCTGAGTTTCCAAAGTTTCTTTCTCCACACTGTCAGACACATTGAGGTTATCCCGAAAGCGAAACATTGTCAGCAATTTCAGAAATCGATCTTGAGACATCACATCACAAACTGCCGAGTGCTTTGTCTCCATCTCCCAATAGGCTCATACATCAGGCATCTGTACTAACCCTGTGTACATGTACATACCCAGAATTTGCTCACTTTCTTTGGTAGTTGTGTTTGCTGACTTTCCTTCTTTCTGCACACTGTTCAAGTTTGTTTGTTCTGCAGTTTCCTGCAGCATTTCATCAGTCACAAAATCTCTGAAATATATGTATGGTGTCCAGTCAAGCTTGTCTTCTGACTCTTCCTCAACACATTCATCAAATTCAACAGCTGGAGGTTCAAATTGCTCCTTTTCACCTCTTGTTGACTACTTTGTTATGTCCTGTGTTGTTATTGTGTCCCTGACTTCTGCACTTGTCTAGTCGACACTTTAATCTTGCAAGTCTTTATTTCTTTCCTGAATTGGTCAGTTTTTAGTGAAAATCATTGAGCAAAAGAATATTACTGGCAAGTGAGCCATAACAACATCCAACTAGTCATTGATCACTGTGATATGGCAGGTTGCATATATAGAAAATAAATATACATATAAAATCAATATAGGCCATAAATATGTCTGACTTGATTTATTTATTGGGAAAGTACGTAGTTTTAAACATTAAGGATGCGCTAGACCAGAGTTAGCTTGAAGCTAATTTCCATCCGTAGTCCCCCACAATCAAAACAGCACAACAACAAACAAAATACAATACATAAGTACAATACAAAAAACAAAATACTAAGCTACACACAAGAGCACATCACATACATCCACAATGTCAATTAGAAATTAATAATGTAAACTTAAAACTCAACTTAAATTAAAAGCAAGACTACCTGCACTAATGAGAAAGCTATAGATGAAGTTTAGACTCAGTTGTCACACAGCTGATTGGTCTAGTAAATTTTTTAATTTGGCCTTGAATGTATTGATTGAACTATCTCAATTTCTACTCTAATTTTGTCATTTAAACCTTTAATTAGTTTACCTAATCAGAGCATATGTTGCTTTATGTATGCATCATACATGAAATGCAGATTTACAGATAAAGTAAATAAACCTACTGTATCTAATTTGATATACACACATTTTCAACACAATTGTACGATAAAATAACTTAAAATATTGAAATATTAAGTAGTTATACGTTGTGTCAATCTTGTACTAGTGAAGTATCAGTAACAGTGAATTAATGTTTTTTTCTTACCTTAACCCATTTAATGCCTTAACCATGTAAAACCAATGGAGTCACTGATTGAAAACATCCATTTTGGATGTCTCAACTGAAGGTCCTTTGATGCAGGCCTTCTGCCCTCTAGAGGATTATCTGTGCACTGCATGTATCTGATTGTGTACATCAGGTTGTTCAGGGGGAAAAATCACACTGATGATGTAGAGATCTCAAAAACCCCTGTATTAAATATGATTCATTACATGGCCTAGTATTAAAACTGAAAAAGAATGTTGGCAATACAGCTGCTTTCATTATGAAAGCTGCCTCCAAATATGACCCTGTTTGGCTTATTGATAGCAGTGAAAATACTGTAGAAGTCATACAAATTATCACCACAGCAGGGTGTTTTCCTCCCCTCTTAATGACTGGTGTGTGGTCAGACGATTGTTCCCTCTGGCGGAGACTTCTAACGGTTAACTATCTGGTTACAGTCAGTTGCAATTGCAGTTATTTCAGGGCAGAAGTACTGCTGACACTTGGTCTGGAAATGGTCTTGTGTTTTGAAAGCTGACATTTCAGTTGGTTCACTGACAAACCCCATTGATATTTTGGGTTAGTGATATCATACATTATACATGAGGAAACCAAAACTATCTATACTCCTGCTCTTGCATTGCTACATCAGCATGTGTGCAAATCAATAAAATACCAAATTTTGGTTCTCAACTCTCACATAACTCTTATCACCCATGTGGTTACTGCACTGAGACTCAACTATAGTAATTGTCTTGCAATTTTGGTTTGTTTAGTTAATTTTGTCTCCTGCCTCTGTATCTCATCTTTCTGATTGTAAACAACCTTTCATTTGATATGTGGTTAAATGTGATAAAAAAAAACAAAAACAAAACTTGTGGACCAAAATTTTAGTTGATTGATATTATTTGAGAATCAGAAAATAAACAGGGAAGAGTTGATTGTTAAAAAGTCTAATTTTACCAACTGGTCGGTCTCTCTCTTGGTTGATTCCTACAATTATTTTGTATGATGCTGGCCATTTGTTGCAGCAAATACAGTCAGGTTTATATCTTCAAGACATTAAACGCACAATATGTAATTTCAGCCGCTAGGGGTCTCTCAATCAAAACAATAACAAAAGATGGCGTGTGATGACGGTGTGAAGTAGCAAGGGATTATGGGAGTTGTTGTCTTCGTTGTTAAATAATCAGCTTCACCGGGATACAATTACTCCGAAGTTCATGGTTCAGGATGTTTTTTTTTTTTTTTTTTTTACCAGGAGCCGAATTATCCGCAGAGGTCTCCTCCTCTCCAGAACAAACAGACCCGCTGATTACAGGTAAAAACAATGAATAAAGCTGTTTCATCTAAGAGATCGGTGTTTCTCCGACGATGTACGGCGACCCACGGACGTCAGATACAGGCTGTTAGCTGAGCTGCTGCTAACACTTTAGCGGTTTATATCTCATATAACTTTACATTCAGACATTCGTCCGGTTTCTGCCTGCAGCCGAATTATCCGCAGAGGTCTCATCTTCTCCAAAAACAAACGTACACGCAGTTTAAAATCATTAAAATACTAATTAAAACTGTTTTACCTAACAAATCAGTGTTTCTTCTACAAAGTTTGGTGACGGCTGCTGCTAACACTTGTTTGGCTTTTTCTCATATAACATAAGTTCCAGATGTTTGTCCGGTTTCTGCTGGGAGCCGAATTATCCACAGACGTCTCCTCTTCTCCAAAATAAAACGTACACGCAGATTAAAATAGTTAAAAAATACTACTAAAGCTGTTTCACCTAAAAAAAAATCTATATTTCTGCAGCTGTTTGTTTCCTGGAGGGGCTGTTAGCCGAGCTGTTGCTAACATTTGTTTATCTGAAACGGTTCGTTACTTTTATTAAATTATAGATTTCTCTGGGTTTGAAAATTGTTGGAAACATTTGGGATAATGTAAGTACACAACTCAACGACATATATAACATAGGTCTAGTTGTTTTGACCTTTAATGTGGAATAATTACATATTATACCTTTAAAGCTCCCAAGTTAAGGGTAGTTGGTTGTGCTGCTGCTAATGGGTCCATATTGAATGATGCATATCTGACATTATGTCGCTACGTATCTCATTCAAATTCAAATGCTTAAATGCATTCTCATATTCATGTTATCAATTAATCAGCTGAAGTTAAATAATGATGTTTGACCATTAATGTCTCTTATCAACATTTAGAGTGTTAACAGCCTGAAAAACATGATCACAATCTAGTGTCAATGACATTTAGTAACACAGTCAATGACTATGTTAAACATTTTATTGTTGCCTCACAGGCAATGACGTAAAGTGCACTTGAGTAATTGACAGTGCATGTGTGTGTGCGTGTGCAATGATCTTATGTGTGTATGCCTGAGATTGCCTTGTCTTTGAGTGTGTCTGCCTGTATGTTGACTCCCAGGGAATGGATTCCTGGTGGTTTTGTGAATATGCATGGCTGTCTGCATGCATGATTAATTTCTTGAGCAAATGTCAGTGTATGAAGACAGAATGTAAAAACTACCGTATGCCTGCAGCACATATAGCCACGACTTATCTTTTAAATTCACTCTGCTTTTATCAAGAAGTATGCAAAAAAACTGAATCTAAAGACACATTTATAAATATGAAAACATAAGATGTCTGTATCTTACATCTTATGCATTAAATTGGACTGTGAGTGGGTTTTAAAACTCCACAAAGATGATTTGAGTTATTACTGAAATTAACAATGTGGTGATATCAGTTTCTAGGTTGGATAACCAGGCATCTGACTTGAATAGGTTTAAACAATAGGCCAAGCCACTTAAACCTCTGCACCTCTTGAGCTTCAATGTGTATAACATCATGAATGTGAAGGGGTAATGAATAAGAGGATGCATGCTCAGCAAGTCATCGTCAGTGAATAAAGCAAAGACACATCATAAGCAGTGTAGAAGTGCCACCTATGTAGTCACGAGGAAAGCTAGCAACTAAACAGTACCTCAGATTGGTGTATGAACAGGCTACACTGAGGTATCAGATTTTGTTCAGGTTGAGGAAAATTTAGATTGTATTTTAAGTCTTAAGGAAGCCTACTATGACAAATAGATTCATTCCAAATATCATTATTAGCCATGTTGTCTTTCCCTTTTGCTATGGCTGTGCTTATTGTAAATTTGTTTCAATTTGTCTCAGATGATAGTACCATCAAAAAGTTAAGAAAAAAGAAAAAAAGAGAAATTGTAGCATCACAAGAAATATTCAGTCACCTCAATCATAACCCCTAATCAATCCAGCTACAAGTTATCTACATTTGTCATTTGTTTTTATTTGCTAAATACTGTAAGTCACTTTGAAACATGTGTTATATACTGTATACTCAGATTGACAACATACTGTTTTTTGCTATTTTAAAAAAAAAAAAGATTTTTAAGCTTGTATTCTCAAACTTTGCATTTAAATAAACAGCTGAACCAGCTACCAATGACCTTGTAAATAATATGAAATTCAGTTGATTCACAGAAAACAGAGAAGAAAAAAAATATCCACCAACTTTTTTGCTAAAGCTCATCTCTGGAGAAAAGTGAGATAACAAATATCATTGTGTGGACACATTTTTTTTAAAATATTTTTTCCCAGATTTAACAGAAATGTTAAATGGAATTTTCTGTGAGCAAGAGAACAGTCCCAAAATTTCTTAAGCTGACTGTGACCAGAATCCACAAGAGATCAGACAAGGGGACACTGCAGACCACTGTTGTGGATCTGTTTGCACTGTCCACCAGAGGGCACTATTGTCCTGTCTGCTCCATAATGCCAAAACCGCTCAGGGCGTTTTCCCAAGCCAAGGTGCTTGTAAGACTCACTCTGGTTGGATGTTGCAGCTCAAGGTATTGCCTTTGTAAACTCCTCTTCCTCCCACTCCTTTGCTGGCTCTCTGGAGGCTCAGGCTGTCTTACATCTCTCATCAGACTGCTGGGTCTGACGGTGCTGTGTGTATCAGTGTGTGCTTTTGTGTGTGAGCTACAGTATAAGTGCAACTCTTATTGTAATGATGGAAGGCGGATGATGATGTTAAGTACATGATGCTCAGTTCCCCACATGATGCTTGTTCCCCACAGTAATTTAGGTTGACTGATTATTTAATTTACTTTTTAATGGCTGACACTGCCTTTTGTTATGTTTATTTGTATAATCATATCCTAATAGCTAGTGTAATATTTATTATGAAGTTGCACAATTGAGACACATGAACAATGTAACACACAAACTCAGAATTTTGATTACTTAAGCAAAATATTATTTTGCCTTTATGATGTCTCCAACACTTTCTCTGCTGTCACAGTTGTACCTGGTTCAAGACATTTTAAGCTAAGATAGAAAGTAAAAGGGAAAACAGCTGATGCTTTCTCCACCATCTGACTGGGAGTGCACTAAGAGCTAGTGGCTCCTCCTCTTTGTATTTCTTGACCTTATCCTCAGCCCAATCATGCAGTGACAGAGGAGAGCCCTGCCTCGGATGAGTGGACGTCTCTCTAAATAAATCTGCTACAGCACAGGTACCTGCTGAGTCCATATTTCTCCTGCAGTGCAGAGATTTGGAAAAAACAAAACAAAACAAACAAACAAAAAAACATTGTCAACCACTTATTGTGCTGGTACATAGTTCTGTTTTATTATATATTATTTGAAATTGAAATTACTAATACAATTATAAAAATCAAATCATCATAACCTAGGCCAGATGACTTATAGTGTCATATTTAGTTATATGTATGTATGTATGTATGAATATGTGCGCTGCAAATAATACAGTGACACATGCTACACGTGCCAACCAAAACTGAGGAAAATATTTTCTCAGTTTGACAGATTTCCCTCTGCTGCCATGCTGTGGGCTTCCAACTTTTGTCTGAGAAACAAATCAGGAAAGAGAGAGAAAAAAGTGAACTCATAAAGAATTATCAGCCGATCCTGCCGTTCCTTTCTCTGCAAAGCTCATTGATTTGGTTTTCCAGCCCATAACTTCACTGTTTTGATTCAGGTTGTCTGCAGCACAAAGCTGTTTTTCATTCAGAAATCATGTGAACACTACCTGCCAATCTAATGGCAAATAATGTGAATAAGCTAATGTTTGCTAACAAGTTCACCAGTTACAACTTAAAAGGTGATTACATGTGAATGTTGTCTTCACAGTGTGTTTCCGCTGCCCCTGAGTGGCCAAAAATGTTACTGCAGGTTTAATGATAAACATAATCTTTCTGTAACTTTATCATACAAAGGGATTTTGTGGTGATAAACAAACAAAAAGAGGGAGAAAATCAATCATAAGCAATATACATGCCTAATGCATGTCATGAAGAGGACACATTCTGAATAAACACACTGAGAATTTGTTTTGTAAACAATTACACAATTTTTTATTGATGTTTTCAGACAATCAACACATGAATATTGCTATAACAGCACAACATTTAGGCCTGTACAGGCAGCAATGAGAGCAGCTGTAAATAAACTGAAATGTATATAAAATTATAATGTTGGAAATTAGAAAACATGTTTTTATGATCGGTATTATAAATTAAGTTGGCTAAAAAGTTAAATACAATCAATGATGTAAACATTCTAAAAAAAACAAACAGTATGACTCAATAAATAGAACTCAGAACACAAATGATGTCAGAACCTTCTATGACCTCACAAAGGCTTTCTGCTGAAGGAGATACAAGCCAGTAAAGCTCAGTTCACATTTCAGTCTGTAGGAAAGAGTACTTTTGAAGAGACATAAAGATGACTTCCAACAATTTGTGTCCGTACGGACTGAAGAGCTTGTTGGAGTGTATTACCAGAGCAACGCTCCTATCTGCACCTGGCGATAATCCCGACTTTTTATTTGAGTATTTGTCGGAGCTGATCAACTTCAGAAGATGTCATACTGAGGATGATCCCAAGATTGTTTCCTTCAACTACCAAGAGATGTGGGGTAAGTTGCCGTTCAAAAAACGTACAATATGATACTTTATTTCATAATTTGTAGTAATTAATTACATTGCAAGCTAACCTGATCAAAACCTTTTTCATAGATTAGTCAAGTAATGTTAACTTGTTTGTGAGTACTTTTACATTTTGTAGTAGTAATCATGACAACATTTACACTGCTACATTTGTTATTTACACATAACATTTCAGACCTTGTTCACACAAAACAACCTAACTTTCAAACACATCAAAAACACTTTATCAATTTGAATCCATGGCTAGTTGAAGTATTGGCACAAAGTGAAAGGATTTAAATCAGAATTAAAAGCAAAATTGGAACATCACTACAAATATATATATATATATATATATATATATATAATTAAAAAAAAGATGATTAAATCTCTTGTGGCACACAATCACATGTCAATTTGTAAATTGCCCTTTCCAGAGAACAAGTTCCTGGGAATGAAAAAAGTTTCAAAGACTCCAATGACCACGTCTGCAGCAGCAACACAAGTTCCATCGCAGGCCAAGGTAGAGGAGGCTTTAAAGGAGCTGTACTCGGATTTGGCATCTTCTACTGATGGAAACGTCATGAGAAAGGTTCAACATCAGAAGGAGAGAATGCCAACTGATAAAACTCTCGGAAAGGACAAGAAGCCCTCTGCAGTTCCCACGCACCCCACACCGACACCACCTGCGCGTGTAGGAAGACAACATGGGAAGAATGTACCACCACCTTTCCTTGTTGTAAAGGGAGAAGGGAAGCATGCACCACCTCCCCGCGATGTCAGCATGAAGACACGTAGAGTGTCCTCAGTGAAGGTTCCTATTCAACAGGAGAGTAAAGGAACCTCTGAAGATGTCAGGAAAACGCCACAAACACACCGGCGCATACTACCACCAATTCGAGCCAAATCTTCAGAACCGGAAAAGGTTTCAGTGTCAGAATCCAGAGTGGCCAGTAAACCTGCCAAAGCTTCCAATGTTCCTATACCAGTAGTGACACACAAGCTTGTTCTCCCACCTATTCCACAGAGGAAAAAACAAGATGGCCAGGTATCTGTGGTCCAGGGTAAGGCTGCACTCAGTAAACCCAGAAAAAGCTCAGCAATGAAGAGGGAGGTGATGCCAGACAAGACCAGCAGCAGGCCCCCAGTACGCAAAGCACAGAGGCCACTAAAGGCAAAGGCAAAGGCAAAAGCAGTACCAAAAACAACTCCTGTAACTGGACCAGAGAGGCAAGGAGAGACCAGACCTGCCCCACCCACTGATCCGGAGCCTGAGAAGGAGAGGATACGTCCTAACACAACACCAGAGAACACCAGAAGACCTAGAATTCTGCAGCCACTGAGGCCAAGAGTAAAGCCTGTGCAAAACAGGACCGTAAAGGGTATTCAGGGTACAGCCTTCGGTAGACCAAGGTCCAGTAATTCTCCTAACACTTGCCCTCATTTGGCACATGTGGTCCATATAATAAGATTTAGGCGGATGCAGATTAGATCCTCTTCTCAGGGTCACAATGATCCCTAATTAAGCATACCACATCACCATGAAATATAAAGAGGTTTCCCAAATAGAGTAATTCCAGTAGTGACCCCATGGTGATTTTGAAATGCTTTAAAATTCAGCCCTGACCTAATTTCTGTCATACTGCCCACCAGGTACCCATCAGCCTTGGAAGGGGGTCCCCTCTTGTGTGATCCTTCTCAAGGTTTCTTCCCCCTCTACCTGTTAAAGGGTTTTGGGGGGAGTTTTTCCTTGCCCGCTTGAGGGGGGGGCCTTATCATGTGGGTTTAATGTAATATAATTAAATGTTAAATTAGTTAAGATTAAATTAGTTAAGGTCAAGGGCATAAGTTAGGGTTAGGGCAGTGATGGCTGGTGACTAAAAAAATTGGGGAGGACGGGAGGAAAACCGACATGGATCTTACAACAAACTGCATCAAACATCTAGACTGAACAGGCGCATCCTCTTTGCTGGTCTCACAGCAGCCAAAAAGCTAGTTGTCACAAGATGGAAACCTTCCCAGACACTTAATCTCAGACACTGGATTCTTACCTTCTTAGACGTGGTTTATATGGAACTGTCAACTGCTGAAGTTTTGTGTTAGTGTATGTGTGTATATGTGCATGTATGCATTATCTGGGTCTTTGTCTTTGTTTTGTTTTTTGTGTGTTTTGGATGCATCCCTTTGCATACAGGCACGCGTGCATGGGGTTGTTTCTCTTTTTGTTTTCTTTCCTTAATACTTATTGTCATTGGTTTGTATTGTAGCGAGGTGGGTGGGTTGTGTGGGTGGGGGTCGTTGTCTCACTCAGTTTTCTTGGTATGCTGTTACACTATTGAAGTTAGAACTTTACATTTGTGACAAATGCATGACCTCGCACTTTAATTGCCTTCTCACTTGTGTGTAATTGTAATGGATGTCTCAATTGTTCAATAAAAATTCAATCACAAAAAAAAAAAACTGCATCAAACTATTTGATTGTCTCCCATTTGAAGAAATTGGAGGGGTGGGGGGCAATTTTATATGTCAGTAAAACAATTTGCTTTCAAAAACAAAAAACCCTGAGTGGTGTAAAGGCGGCTTCTCTAAAGACATTTAGCAAATACATATTGTTTCTAAACAAAGAAGTGCTGATTTTAGCCATTTGACAACAAATTTATGTTCTCATCAAAAACAGACAACATATCACATGATTTACACGTTTCCTACGTATTTTCCTTTATAAAGTAGCACAAAGCTTAAAACGGGATCAATTTCCAAATCAATGAGTCAGTCCAGACAGCTCACTGTAACTTCAACAAGCAAACTAACATTACCCACAACACATTATGATCTCTGCTACACTCTTGTTAGGGAGATACATTCACAAAAGCCACACAGAGTCATTTAACCATCTGAGATGAAATTCACAACCAAAGAGACAAAGAGAGAGAGAATCTGTATCTTATTCTTTCTTTCATGGAGATGAAGTATCCATGTCATAATTTCCATTTGCAGCTGTTGGTCATCTTGTTTGTTAGTTGAAAGAAGTTTGTGGCTACTGGTTAACCAGTCTGATATTATTAGCAACAATGACAAACAAGCTACCTCTCCTGGTTGTTTCTCTGGTTGCTTCTCTCTCCAGCCTCCCTGCAGCGTCCTGCTGCTGCTGCACTGCACAGTACAGATAATTTCTCCCGTTAGCTTAACAACAGTCCTTCCTTGGATGTAGAAAGAGTCCTGCCGCTACAACAAGATGGCTGTTGCATTGGCTAAAGCAAAGAGATATCTGCTCTTCATTATCTACTGCTGCTACTCTGCCTTAGAGTGGAGAGAATTGAAGATGAAATCTGGAAACTATTATTGGACCAACTCCATGTCAATATTGCATTCTAGGTTTTTATTGGTTAGGGAGGACATCATCCCTTGGAGCATCATTTTACGTGTCTTGGCCAATCACAGATTAGCATGAAAAAAAAAAAAAGAAATACATTAAGTCCAATGTAAGAGATCCCGCCCTGCGGAGGTCAGCAGGCACCCATCCTCTGCTGTCCCCCACTCTCCCTCACTATCCCCATGGATGTATTATAAGAGTTGGATACTGGACTAAAAATGATGGCCATTCAGTCCTATAGGAATTGCTCTCCTGGTACATATGCCGAAAAAAAGTTCCTGGCTTCCAGGTTCGCTTCTGCGTTGTGTGGCCTACTGAATATGCGCAGTAGTGTTTCCCCTGTTGGCCTGCCCGTGAGCTCCTGCTCGGCCCAAAGACTTCACATTATGATGATGTTACGGATTTTTAAATAACTTTTCTCGGCTTGAGGAAAGTTTTACAAATATAAAACCTCCATGTATCAAAACTTCATAATAGACAGAGTCATTACTGACAATGTTTGCAGTTCGAGATGTCCTGTCAACAATTTTATGGGTGTCTGTTTTACAATGGTTGTCTATAGGGAAAATCCTCTTTGGGCTGCAGGGGAATTTTTCGCTGCAATACCGTGACTGACCACTGGAAAAAATTGGCTGCAAGGCTGAGTGGCAGCGCCCTATCCAGCTCTTATTATACATCCATAACTATCCTCCACCGCTCCCCACCACTTTACACACGCTCTTTTTCCTCCTGGCCTAGAGGTGTCGCTGTTTAAGCAATTTAAACAGACTTTCAATAATGGATTTTTTCCAAAGAAGAGAGAAAAAATATTTTATAAATAATACTGAGATTCATAATGGTTTACTTCAACCAAATATTCCTTTTTATATTTTGATCTCCCTCTTGCCTCTCAAAAAATAGAAGAGGATCAACCTCTTCTGCCTCTATGGACCAGCCTCCACTGGGTTAGGGTTGTGTACATACACACACATATACATACATATCTATATCTACATCTATATCTCTCTCTATATAGAGAGATATAGATATATAAAATGGTATAACAATAAATACATAGAAAAATGGCAGTCCTCAAGGCCTAAACACACTGACACGCACGTTTTGAAGTGCACCTACTGTTTTTAATGGCCTAACACGCCCTAAAAATGTTATGAGGCATATTAAACTCTCTTGATGCACCTACTCCAAACTTGTTTTGATTTTAGAGTGTCAAATGAGGACTCAGCAACCAAAGCTGTTTTCTTTGCAGCCGAAAAAGAGAGAGACCAAGTCAGTTGAGCACAGACGAGTGAGAGGGAGCAACAGTTCTGCTGGTTGAGTAAGGAGAGCAAGTGGTAGTGAGAACAAAACCTCTAAATGAGAGAAATAAAATGTTATATATTCTGATTATTTCACAGCAGTCACGTTATAAAGCACAAATAAATAACCATTAAACATCAACAGATGATTTACTGTGGACACAGACACTCTTAGTTTCAGTTTCATTTTCCATTTTCATTTTCTCTGCGTATCTTCTTTTCATTCATTTATTGCATCCAACTAATGCAGTGATTAATTCATAGAACAAAATGACAAACCTGTGTTGGAATTTCAAATCTGACGCCTGCAGTGCGCCATAGGAGCATCAATGACACACGCCAGTTATCACTTTTAATGTGTTTGGGCTTTCAGCCCCTCTTACCATTGTGGAATCATCAACACTGGTTGAATGTTTGTCTTGAAAAAAGCAAAGAATTATCAACATTGATTCAATATTATTTAGTCTTGAATATTCAATCTCAACATTCTGATAGAGTGTCACCATGCTATAGCAGCTAAAAATTTAAATACAATCAATGATGTAAACACTCTTAAAAAAAACAGTATGACTCAATAAATAGAACTCAGAACACAGATTATGTCAGAGCCCTCTATGACCTCACAAAGGCTTTCTGCTGAAGGGGATACAAGCCAGTAAAGCTCAGTTCACCTTTCAGTCTAACATTACTGTAGGAAAGAGTACTTTTGAAGAGACGCAAAGATGACTTCCAACAATTTGTGTCCGTACGGACTGAAGAGCTTGTTGGAGTGTATTACCAGAGCAACGCTCCTATCTGCACCTGGTGATAATCCCGACTTTTTATTTGAGTATTTGTCGGAGCTGATCAACTTCAGAAGATGTCACCCTGAGGATGATCCCAAGATTGTTTCCTTCAACTACCAAGAGATGTGGGGTAAGTTGCCGTTCAAAAAACGTACAATATGATACTTTATTTCATAATTTGTAGTAATTAATTACATTGCAAGCTAACCTGATCAAAACCTTTTTCATAGATTAGTCAAGTAATGTTAACTTGTTTGTGAGTACTATTACATTTTGTAGTAGTAATCATGACAACATTTACACTGCTACATTTGTTATTTACACATAACATTTCAGACCTTGTTCACACAAAACAACCTAACTTTCAAACACATCAAAAACACTTTATCAATTTGAATCCATGGCTAGTTGAAGTATTGGCACAAAGTGAAAGGATTTAAATCAGAATTAAAAGCAAAATTGGAACATCACTACAAATATATATATATATAATTAAAAAAAAGATGATTAAATCTCTTGTGGCACACAATCACATGTCAATTTGTAAATTGCCCTTTCCAGAGAACAAGTTCCTGGGAATGAAAAAAGTTTCAAAGATTCCAATGACCACGTCTGCAGCAGCACCAACAGCAGTTCCATCGCAGGCCAAAGTAGAGGAGGCTTTAAAGGAGCTGTACTTGGATTTGGCATCTTCTACTGATGGAAACGTCATGAAAAAGGTTCAACATCAGAAGGAGAGAATGCCAACTGATAAAACTCTCGGAAAGGACAAGAAGCCCTCTGCAGCTCCCACGCACCCCACACCGACACCACCTGCGCGCGTAGGAAGACAACATGGGAAGAATGTACCACCACCTTTCCTTGTTGTAAAGGGAGAAGGGAAGCGTGCATCACCTCCCCGCGATGTCAGCATGAAGACACGTAGAGTGTCCTCAGTGAAGGTTCCTATTCAACAGGAGAGTAAAGGAACCTCTGAAGATGCCAGGAAAACGCCACAAACACGCCGGCGCATACTACCACCAATTCGAGCCAAATCTTCAGAACCGAAAAAGGTTTCAGTGTCAGAATCCAGAGTGGCCAGTAAACCTGCCAAAGCTTCCAGTGTTCCTATACCAGTAGTGACACACAAGCTTGTTCTCCCACCTATTCAAGCAAGGGGACCACTAAAGGCAAAGGCAAAGGCAACAGCAGTACCAAAAACAACTCCTGTAACTGGACCAGAGAGCACTAAAGAACCAGAACCAGAGAGGCAAGGAGAGACCAGACCTGCCCCACCCACTGATCTGGAGCCTGAGAAGAAGAGGATACGTCCTAATACAACACCAGAGAACACCACAGCACCTAGAATTCTGCGGCCACCAAGGCCAAGAGTAAAGCCTGTGGAAAAAGGGACCATAGAGGGTATTCAGGGTACAGCCTTCGGTAGACCAAGCTCTAGAAATTTTCCTAACACTTGCCCTCATTTAGCACATGTGGTCCATATAATAAGATATAGGCGGATGCAGATTAGATCCTCTTCTCAGGGTCACAATGATCCCTAACGAAGCATACCACATCACCATGAAATATAAGGAGGTTTCCCAAATAGAGTAATTCCAGTAGTGGCCCCATGGTGATTTTGAAAAGCTTTAAAATTCAGCCCTGACCTAATTTCTGTCATACTGCCCACCAGGTACCCATAAGCCTTGGAAGGGGGTCCCCTCTTGTGTGATCCTTCTCAAGGTTTCTTCCCCCTCTACCTGTTAAAGGGTTTTGGGGGGAGTTTTTCCTTGCCCGCTTGAGGGGGGGGGGGGCCTTATCATGTGGGTTTAATGTAACATAATTAAATGTTAAATTAGTTAAGGTCAAGGGCATAAGTTAGGGTTAGGGCAGTGACGGCTGGTGACTCAAAAAATTGGGGAGGACGGGAGGAAAACCAACATGGAATCTTACAACAACCTGCATCAAACTTCTAGACTGAACAGGTGCATCCTCTTCGCTGGTCTCACAGCAGCCAAAAAGCTAGTTGTCACAAGATGGAAACCTTCCCAGACACTTAATCTCAGACACTGGATCCTTACCTTCTTCAACGTGGTTTATATGGAACTGTCAACTGCTCATGTTCATGGTGCCACTGAAGTTTTGTGTTAGTGTATGTGTGTATATGTGCATGTATGCATTATCTGGGTCTTTGTTTTGTTTTTTGTGTGTTTTGGATGCGTCTCTCTGCATACAGGCACGCGTGCATGGGGTTCTTTCTCTTTTTGTTTTCTTTCCTTAATACTTATTGTCATTGGTTTGTATTGTAGCGAGGTGGGTGGGTTGTGTGGGTGGGGATCGTTGTCTCACTCAGTTTTCTTGGTATGCTGTTACACTATTGAAGTTAGAACTTTACATTTGTGACAAATGCATGACCTCGCACTTTAATTGGTATGGTATGTGGGAACGTAGATTAATATACTTTTTTAATATATATATATTCATGAGTATACAAATACAGACTACATACATCGTATGGGTTAAATTTTTTAAATGTGTTACATGAGTCTGGTCACGTCGGCGAAAGTTTGGTTTCACAAGATGATGGTTGGGGATGCATATATAAATGCTATATAAAACTGTTAAAATCAATAAAATGCCTTAAATGGATTCCACAGTTGTGATATTTTATTCTTACTGAGAAAAAACTTAAAACTATGAGAATTCTCACCTGCAAGTCATAGTTCTTTGTCAGCAGCAAGATGGCCATTGATGTAGATTCATTATTTATGAATTATTTGTTCTATTGTGTGAAAGACTTATCGGTTCTGTCCAACTTACTGACTGAGAAAAGACTCACTCAGCATGTCGGTCTGGTATAAAGAATTTATTATTATTTTTGCTTTACATACAAGGTAAGCATGAATTGTTACTGTGGGGCTCTGCTGGCCCATAGTGGACTTGTGTTGCATATCATTCTCCATCTCTCTCTCCTTTCAGCATCAGTTATCTTTAACTCTCCACTCTAATAAATAAAGGCATAAAAATAATTATTTATAATTTATAACTAACAAAACCTCACTTATACATTTTACTTAAGTGTGATTTTGAGGTACTTGTATTTACTTAGGTATTTCCATTTTGTACAAGTTTATGCTTGTAGTTTTTACTCCACTATATTTCTCTGTTTCTTTACAGATTAAGATTTTACATAAAAAAAACCCTCATAATAAGATTATAAAAATACAAGCAACTGTTAAAGATTAAAGCAGTGTTTTTTTGGTGTTTTGGGGTTTGGACCCACATTTTACTTCTCTTTCATGTCTCTGAGTTGTTAGCATTTTCACTAAATTTCTCCTCTAAACTTCTCAGATGGTTTCATTTAAATAACTGGCTGAGAATTTAAATCGTCCCACAAAAAAGGAAAGATTAAAGTCAAAAAGTGAATACAGATTTGTGTGGGAGTATGGTTCTTCTTTCTAATCCTATTAATCATATTATGACCCCTCAGAATGGCTTTTTCAATATGTAGGATGTCCTTGTTCCTTTTGAACCTATACTGATCCTCCTGAAACATTACTTGACTTTTGTGCACACATATGCATATCAAACCTGAGCCACATAGTACTGTACTGTATTTATATATGTATTCCTGCATTTAATGTATGCCTTTAGGCATCAAGAGATCTCCTGATTAAAAGGCTAACTTCAGCCATGTCATGAGTTGGAATAGGAATAGATGAGCAGCCCCAGGTTATTTGTATGTGTATGTGTATGTGTGTGTGTGTGGGGCAACACACTAGACGCTGCCCTGGAAAACTCATTGTGCACCATGCCCTGATGATCTTGTCTGTCACACTAACACTCACTCATTTACACACCTTCAGTCTCTCTCTGTAGTGATCCATTTTGTTTGTCTTCTTATTCAGTCGTAGAGGTTAACCTTTGCTATGTTGATACACACACACGTTGCATCCCGGTGTTCACACATGATTAACCATTTAACGTGAGTTAGATATTACTCAGTCTGACATGAATGTCAATTGTGTGTGTACACAGCATGGAGCCCCCTCTCACAAACTCTCACACAGACACACATGCACACTCACCTTATTGTCTCTTTGCTCCATAACTACGGTACAGTACATACAGTAGGAACAGCACTGATCTTAATCTTTGCTGCAATGTTATATCCCAATGGCGATCTTTAAGGTCATGGAGATAATTAAGGTTTCATTTAATCTTATATAATCTAATCTAACATAATATAGTATGACATAATATAATCACACACACAGCAGAGCAGTGACATAAGCACGGCTTTCTAATTTCACTGCAAATGAAATAGAAATTGTATTTAGATAGGACATTAGTGGATTTCAGCACAGATGTGTAAACACACTATAGTTTGGAAACTTTTTCCCACATGGGGAGGACAGACTGTAATCTCTTTTAGATATATTTGTGCTTCTGTTTATCCTTATCCAGACATAATCTTAATGCAACTTTTGTAAGCACTGAGATTGTGATGTCAAATGAAGATTAGACCATAGCTGTGTTTATGATTTTAGTCCTTCTTTTGGGATCATAAGGCAAAAAAAAAAAGAAAGCAAGAGCCTGCAAGTTCATTAAATAGACTTTAATGTAATATCAGCCATAAATAAACATTGCAGGCAAGCTGCCTTCCTATGATTGATTTTATGTGTAGCAGGATGGGGGATGTGTTGTCTTCTACAAACTCCTTCATGTAATTTGACACTGGTTAAAATGTTGTATGGAAAGGTAAGTGTAGCTGCTGACCAGCACTGCAATACTAATAAAATAGTAATCAAATAAGCAGGTGTTTTACGTGAGCTGTTAAACACAAGAATGCTTAACGCTTGAAAACAGTATTCCAGCAGTTTTCTGTATATTCTGTTTATTTACTTTTTACAGCCTGGCAACCTGTCGAGACACTAATAGTTGCATATATCTTCTGTGTATTAAACAGGGGCATGAGTGATAATCCATCTACATTTTGGTTTCAGAATTAATCATACGTCATTAAGTACATTTACATGCATGTTACTGTCCAGATTCTGATTAAATATCTCATTGATGTATTTAGTCATTGAACATCATCTCCTTTTTACAAAAAAACAAAATAAGCTTTTACCCTGATTTTAAGAGGTCTAAATATACTGGACTGAACTCAACTAATAGAAAAATATTAAGATGTAATATGATTGTAAATTAATGAGGACAATCTACATATTGTCAGTGAAAGCCTTGTTGCTCTCACCTCCCAAGAGTAAATCCAGGAGACAGTTTTCAAATGCAGCAGTGTGCAGGCAGCTACAAACCAAAGCAAATTTATTCTCCGGTGTTGCCACCGCAGAAATGACACAGACCCATGGTGATGTCAAGGAGTCAAAGAAATGCCTGTGCAGCCAGCAGACAGTGTTCATAAACCTTTTTAACTTTATAATAATGTATACAGGGATACAAATAGCTCTGTTACTTGCTGTTCCATGTGAACATCACAAATATTGTCAAAAACAGAATATGAGTCATAACTGAGAGTGCATATGAACAAAGTCTTTGTCTGGATTAATTTGTGGTGCGTGTGTACACATTCCTGATGAATATCATGAGAGGTCAGTAAACTGCGCTGAAACATTTTGAGGGCATAATTATAGACAATAGAAGGATGTGCAGCTCAGCATTAGACCCTCTCAGACTGACTGTATCTCCTGTTTCCCGCTCATCTTTTCTCTGCAATCCCAGTCTCCTTGGTCTCCTTTACTTTTTCACATACTTACTTGGACGACCAGACCTCCAAAGTATAAATGTTATGACATAAATAAATGCATGATTTAATAGTTTAAAAGAATCTTTTAAAATACATTGGAAAGAAAACATTAAAAAGTATGTAGTCCAATATACGTAATTGAACAACCTCATACATCTAGTTGGTTTGCTGAAGTTGTAAAGCGCAGTGTGGTCAGAACTGACAGTTTTCAGTCTTACTCAAGTCCTTTTGATCATGGAAAGGGGGATACATTATTGGACAGGGAGATAAAAATTGGGTTGATTTATGACCATTTGCACTTTTCAAGATATCTGACTTTGGGAATAGTAATATTGGTCTGTTGGTTAGTCCACCACTATGGTCTAAACTTTATTAGCTTTAGCTCATAATTTATCTCAACAATAACAATAACTGGATGAATTACTGTTAAACTTTTGCATTCATGTTCCCCAGAAGATGAAGCCTAATAGCTAAACCAGCAGGTCAAAGATTGGAGTTATCCAGTAAATTGTTTGAATTGTATAATTTAGTTCAAGCCTCACAGAGCAGGGAGTAATATGGATTCTTCTCTTCCTTCATTTCCTCTTTTACCAACTCAGTTTCCTCTTTCTCCTTTTTCTCAATTAGTTGAGAGTTCTTCATATCGAAGGAATCTGTACTTACACAGTATCCTCCCACTGTTCAGAATTCAAGTCCTCAGTTTTTTTGTTTGTTTTTCTATAGTCCTTTTAACTGTAAAGCTTCTTTGAGTACCTTGAAAAGCACTCTATTAACAAAATGTATTATTATAATTATTATTATTATTATTATTATTATTATTATTATTATTATTATTATTATTATTATTATTATTATTAACAACAACAACAACAACACTGATGCTTAATAAAACATCCAGCAGATGGAACGCAATAACAGCAGCTATATAAGTGTTATTCAGATCTAATAATAATATAGCCGCAAGTGGCAATGAGTGGGGTCGAGGCACAAAAGGCAATCTTCGACTAAATATGACCTTCAAAAGAAGTTGAAAGCATGCCACATGCATAAATTGCCACATGGTTGGCAAGTTTGAATCAGACACCCTGGGACTTGAACCAAGGACCTTTGTTTCCCCAGAGAAGGTGACTTGCTGACTGTACCAATTGGGGAGGTATGGTTCCAACACACCTTAAACTTAACTTATTATGTCTTTACCTGTCTCTTAAACAGGTAAAGAGATATATCACCATGACAGATAGGTGATAAGTTTATAAATAAAAAGTTACAATTAAAATGTGAAATATTGTAAATATAGTAAACATATATTGATTATTGAGTGTAGATAACCCTCGTTTTGGCATTGCTCAGAGCCCAATACAAAATAATAGATGTAGCATAAAACAGAAGAAAATAGACTTTGGGTCTATATTTTGCATGTGAAGTGCCAACATAACCCCTAGGGCTAGGTTTGGATAACTGGCTCCTGGTCTGCAAAATGTCAAAACGATGAAACATCCAAATGTAGCTAACACTGGTTAAAATAGTTTCATAACGGCTAAAATGAAATGTTTCACTGTCCTGTGGTAGATGTGCTCTCTACATCTGGTGTCTGTATTCAGACAGATTGTTTGTGAGAAAAGAGACACATCTCTCTGTCACACCATTCTTCAGCTGTGAGTGAACTGTGTGTGTACTGTAGTTCAACAAGGAGAGGTAACTCTTCTCTAGAGAAATGATACAACTGATCACCTCACATCAATTTAACATATCCCAGTTAAAGTTTGATTCATATCAGAATCAGTCATGTTATAGCAGCCTTTGATCTAGGTTGATTGTATTTTTGTGGTTCTGTAGATAATTGTGTAGTGCTTGTGATAGCACTTGTGGTGGACTGTGTGCTTGTTGCATTTGAGCTTGCCTTTGGGGATATCTTTGCATTCTTTTGAAAAACATAGTTGGTTGCATGAGGATCTGATTCTGCAAGAATATTTTAATTTGTCCTACAGTATTATTTTTCAGTACTTGCAGGGTAAGTGTCTTTCAGCACCACAGCACAGACAAGACTCACACCAGTGGTGAACACCTCAGAGATGTGTGAACTGGTCACTGTTGAAGGTCAAAATGTTAGAGGAGAAAATGCTGCCTCATGTGCAGAGATTCACCAGCTACCTGTGATCAAATGTTAAGACCGTTCCTACAAGAAAAAAAACACTACAGGTCATAAATTCAGTTGCCAAAAACAACGTATAGTTACGTTTGAGTGACAGTCATCTAGTGGCCATAGTAACTATGACCAGTATGAGGACAATATAAGGTAATGTCCCGGTTAGGACGTTGGGTTAGGTTGGGAGGATGGCTAGAAAGAATGATGGTAAAAAGTGGAAAGAGACCAGGAGACCACTGTTCTCCTTCTGTTCCTAACTGTGAGTATTATGTTTTACAACCTCAACTCGGGACATTTTTTTTAAAAACCATAATGTGGTGTTTACAGTTGCCATGATGTGGAACGTTGCCTAACTTTAAGGAGGTAGTAACCAGGTTTCAAGTAATCATTTTAAATCAAACCGTGATCTTTACCTTACCCTAACTAAGTTGTTTTTGTGCAAAAACATAACCAGACCTTCACCACAGCTTTGTCACATCATGAAAAATCACTATTTTTTACATTATTATTGTATTATTTAACAGTGATTTCTACTCTAATTTGATCTTAAGCGTGAGGATTTTATTAGGTCAGTTTTATTTGGATTTACTGCTCAAGTTAGCTCCACTACAACAAAATGTATTGTATGTATTGTATATATTTCTATAAATGGTGCTTAACCTGGCAGTAACCAGTAGAAATTGCCATGAGATGGAGAATCTGTCAAAGAAAGATCCACCTCCTGCAGCAGAGATGTCAGTAAATAGTTATTAGAAGTCAAAAAATGTCAGTATTAGTTATGTCATTAATAGCCTACATATGAGCAGAAAGAGATAATATAAAACATGTCAATTATACTGAGATGAACAACAAGAAGGTTTATTCCAAGTTTATTAGAAGTTGGACTGATAATCACACAAGCAGGTGAAGATTAGTGAAATTAATAAAGTGGATTGTGGCTGTTGAGCACACAATGTCTCCCTCTTTTCAAGAGATGGGACTCACCTGTAGTGCTGACCTTTGTCTCTCCTTAGTTTTGCTGTTTTCTCTTATTTTTTAGCTGCCATTCTTGGATAGAGTGTAAAAGCTTAACATTAAAAAGTCAAACAAACTAAAAGCTTTCTGGGAGAAACATGGACTAGCTACTGCAGACGGATGTTTTGGCATCAACTGGAATGATAAACAAAATGTTCTCTCTCTTTCTCTCCTTTTGGAGATGGAGATAGGTCAGGGTGATACTGGAAATCATCACAAACAGAAAAATAAATCCTTTTTGATGTATTTTGATCTTTCCTCCTTGTTAAACTGTTGTAGGAGCAGAATCCCCAGATGAACAGTTTGGTGTTGAACAAGGAGAGTAGCCATCAGCCAGAGAGGTGTCCAGGGATCCATGTCAGAGTTTTACTCTTTAGAGACAGATGCTACTTATGGAGAAGAAACTCTACTGTCTGGTTTCCCAAGGGTAACTAATCTGAACATGTTATGAGTTTTATTGATTGCTTTTGACAATCAGTAGTAAGTGCAACAACAGTAAGGGAGATATTTTGCACAAGTCTCAGGGTAACCCCTGCCATCACATTCTGGTTGCTTTTTCTAATAAGTGCAGAGATCCAAGAGAGGCAGGTAAGCAGGTTATTATAATAATACTGCTTTATTATTCGCATAAAGGGCTTGTCAATATGCTAGAAATCAATATTATCATTGAAATAAGAATTTTTTTCCAATGTTTGTATGTTGGGATATAAAAAAACATTCAAAATTACCAATTTGTGTTTAATGCAATGAACTGTATTTTACTCTAATGCATCACAAAAATGCATCTAAAACCTTTTATAATAGGGAAAACAAACAAAAATCTAAATGACTAAAATGATGATTTTTAATAATATGTGTTTAATTACGATTTTCTTTGAACCATTAACTTATTAGATTACATGTGTAAAGCAACAACACAGTAACACAGTATCGTGTCAGCATAACCACAGAAAGTCAGAAAACACATCAATAATGAGTGAAAAACTGTCAAACAAAATTTGGTCACAGTTACCCACTGGCACTGACAGTAACATGAAATATTTATTTAAATGGCCTTAACTCTAGATGATCTCTATTTTTTTTATGCCAAATCCCAAATATTTTCAAAAATGGGCTGTTTAAATGTAATGGCATTGGTTCAAGACTGGTCAAGTGGAATTATTGTTCTGATTAGAAAAATCTATCCTATCCTATCTATCCTTTTGTAAATACATTTCAGGAAGCCATAGACTGTTCTATGAGTCTTGATAGATCCTAATACAGATGCTGCGTGCCCATACAGGATTGGTGCTTGTTTTATTATAACAAAGATTTTATCCATATATCCCTTTGACAAACCTCTGCTATTGTACACTAAGCAAAAGCACATACATCACAGTATAATACAGGTCAAATTACACATCTTTTTATTAAACAAAAACCAAAAAAACACCAAAAACAATACAAACAAACCATTTGTGTGCATTGTGCATTACAGGTTATACTGTATAGTACAGTATTGTCAAGCCAGGTCATGTTTTCTTTTGTAGCTGCGTTTCAACATTAGCTGTGGTGAAAGCTCCATCTTCACCATTGGTGGTGGTCTGAGCTCCCTCACTACAGGCAAGTGTGTCACAGACTCCACCGTTCTTCAAAGACAGGAATGGTCCAAATGGTAACTGCCCTAGCTCTGTCATCATTCTTGTCAAAGTTAGGCTCACATCAAAAACCAGCTATTGTGTTGCTGCTTCAAGTTCCGTCATCACAGTTTGCATTTGCCCTGTCATCATCATTAGGGGAAGCCTGTGTTCTCCTGTCACGGTTAGAAGAGTCACAATTGTCTTCATTTTCTTTTCTGTGTGCTGGGTGAGCTAGTATCCTTGGAATAAATGGGCACCATGTAGGAACATGATTTCCTTTTCTCATGATACATCTATGCTCAGGCTCCTGGAATACTATAAGAAGTGGTCCATGCTTTGCGGTCACAAATAGCAGAGTGCTTTAGTTTGTTATGGCACAAATTCTTCTTTCACTATGAACACTGGCCCCAGCTCTGTCACCACAGTTCAAGCTTAATCATCACATTTTGTCATGCTCTGAGTTCACTCATCACACATTGTAGTGGCCAAAAGTCTATGTTGATTGGTAGCAGCAGCCCAGGCATCATCGTTAGCTGTGGTGAAACCTCCATCTTCACCATTAGCAGCAGTCCAACCTCCATTGTTATAGTCAGCAGTAGCCCAAATTGCATTGTCAGTGATGACAGTGGTTTGTCAGTGGTCCAAGCTGTATCACTGGAGGTAGCAACTGTCCAAACTCATGTCATCACAGGTTGGAGTTACTAAGTCATGGTCATCAAGAGCAGCCAAATGTTGTCCAGTTACCAGGTAAAGGCTAAACCTGATATATACAGTTGTGCTCATAAGTTTACATACCCTGGCAGAATCTATGAGATATGTATCATTCATAGTGTCTATAGTTGTGACCATAGAGTTCAATTTTGGTCTCATCACTCCAAATAACTTTGTTCCAGAAGTTTTGAGGCTTGTGTAGTTGCTGTTTGGCATATTGTAAGCAGGATGTTTTGTAACAGTAACAGTTTTTTTCTGGCAACTTGACTGTGCAGCCCATTTTTGTTTAAGTTCTTCTTTATTGTTCATCTTGAAAAAGCCACATGCAACTTTCAGCTGAAGTTGCAACCTGAACAATTTTTCTGGCAATTGTGGCTGAAATCTTTGTTGGCACCTGACCGTGGCTTATCGGAGCTTGAACACTACTGATTGGCATTTTCAAATCTTCATCTTTTTGTATCTTTTTCCTGGTTTATAAAGTTAAATTCCCCTTTCCCATAGGTCATTTGACAATTATGTGCTTTCCTCATAAATCACATGAAATGTGCAGGGGTCTCTGCTGAGAAATTAATTGACTATTTATCACAGGTGTGGAAACTTACCCTTCATAGCCATTTAATCCTGTGTGTGTTAACCTGTGTGTACATTATCAGGTCAAACATTCAAGGGTATGTAAACTTTTGATCAGGGCCATTTTGGTGATTTCAGTTATCTTTATGATGTAAAAAGGGCAAATACAATTATGTGAAAATAAATGGCTTCACCTGACCACTATCCCTAAATAAAACAAAAGTTTTCAGCATGATCAGTCATTTTTTCCAAGATATGGCTGATATTTCTCAAATTCTACCAGGGTATATAAACTTATGAGCACAACTGTACTTTTAAATACTTTTAAAACTGAAGATATTCTTATCAGAGCCAGCTGTGCATTGTGTTTGTGTGCTTATTAGCAAATGTTAGCATGCTCAATAAGGTGGTTATACTAACATTAAACCTGCTTCTGACATCATCATTTTGCTGAAAGCACTGGTGTGTATTCTCACAGAGATAATAAAGTGCATTTACACTCTACAGTTGGAAGCTGCAAAACATATATTCGAGGTTCTGTTACATCTTTTGTGACTGCAAAAAAAGAAGGAACTGGTAACCCAGTTCAAGCTTGAATGCAAATTAAAAGCCTTACAAGAACAACTTCAAGTGAGGCCAACTAAGGGTCTGCCACACAGCCAGCACTGTATCAACTTCTTCTTCAAAAAACAAACAAACACACACAAAAAAACTGATAAGATTTTTTGTAAAACAGACAATTTGAGGCAGAAAATAAACAAGAGAAGTTATTTTCACAACTAGTTAAGAAAAATGGGTGCAAACATCCAATATCCCACTTAGGAATGAAAAAGAAAACTTGTTTCTTATTATAAGAAACTATATACAAGTGAATGTACCTCTCTGTTCTCAACAAAATTAAAATACCATATGCTACCCAGGAAAATAGAGATCTTTTATGTAAAAAAAAAACATGACAAAGAGGTCTAGAGTCTATTAATTCTCTCCAGAGCTGGAGGGTGGCAGGTGAATTTGATACAGATTTATATAAGCAGTTAAGGGTAAATATATCTGACCTTTTGGCTGGAATGTATGTTGAGTCTTTCAAAAGACAAATGCTACCTCAAACTTTAACTATGGCAGATATATCTATGAACATTCTCATTTCTCCAGGTCATAGTTATTTCTAGGTAAACAATTGATTCAAAGGCAACTGGACTTGTATTTGTCTTATGATGATGTTTCGCCTCTTATCCAAGCAGCTTCATCAGTTCTTAACACATCGATCTGACTAGTCCTCATCAGTCTGACACACAGTTAAGCTAAAAGAATCGTGGGCTTGGAGGGATAGTTCAGGGCTTCTGCCCTTTTCTATCCATGGGTGGGTCTTGGTTGGCGGAAGTTAGAGGTAGAAGGGGGGTGGGGTGGGGCTCATGGTGGGCACTTGTGGGCCAAGGCACAAACAAACAAAAACAAACAAACAGAAACAAACAAAACAAAAACAAACGAAGCAAAAAACAAACAGGAAAGAAAAGAAGAAGTGTGATTTACTTAAATATATGGTGTGTGTGTGTGTACATGTGTGTGATGTTAAGTGGTGTTAGGCAGCAGTGATGGAGTGGTTCGGTCCAGGTTGTTCAGTCATGGGGGGGTTGGTGGCTGGGGGGCTTGGTTAACTGTAGGATATATGACAGGGGGGTGTTAACTGACAGCTTGGCTTCTTTTATGGTACTTTGGAGTGAAGGGTTGGTGGTCGCTGTTCTTAGGTATTTCAGTGCTATTGTTTGGTGTCTCTGTCGTATGGTTTGGATTCCTGTTATGGTGTGTACATAGTGGTTGCTGATGTAGGACGGTAGTCTGTGTGCTAGTTTGAGTGCTTTGTTCTGGATTGTTTGTAGTCGTTGAAGCTGGTTGTCAGAGATATTGATCCAAGCAGGGACGGAGTATTCGAAAAGTGGACGGATGTATGCCAGATAAACTTTGATAACTGTAGAGGGTGATGCGCCATGTTTTCCACAGAGGGCTTTGGGGTGGTTGAGTCTATTGTTTGCTTTTTGTTCCAGGTTATTGACGTGCTTTGTCCAGGTCATGTTGTGTTGGAATGTGACACCGAGGAATGTTGCTTCTTTGCTGTGATTTTCTGGTTGTATAATTTAAGACTGGTGCTGTTGTTAGGCTGCAGGTGTGGGTTTTTTGTGAAGAGGACGCACTGTGTTTTGGTGGGGTTGAGTTTGATTCTCCACATGTTTGACCAGTTTTCTATTTCAGTTATGCATGTGTGGAGTTTTTTGGCTGCGAGGTTTGGGCATTTTGAACTTGACCAGTAGCAGAGGTCGTCTGCGAACTGTGAAACTTTGGCTATGGTGGCTGGGGGGTAGTAGATGTCGGAAATGTACAGTAAAAAGAGAAGTGGACTAAGAACAGCTCCTTGTGGAACTCCTGCTTGGGGGGTGAAAGGTGGTGATATGGCTGTGGCAACTTTGATCTTGATTTGACGGTTGTTGAGGAAGCTGGAGATGATAGATTGGGTGGGTTTTGGGAGTTTGAGATTTGTATCTAGTAGTCTGTATCTGAGTCCATTGTGCCACACTTTGTCAAAGGCTTTCTCGATGTCAAAAAATATTGCCATGGTTATTTCTTTTTTGTTGAAGTTTCTATGAATGTCCTCTGAAAGTCGGGTTATGTTGTCTGTGGTGGCTCTCCCTTTTCTGAATCCGGCTTGGTGGATTCCTAGGAGGCCCATGGAGTTGATGTGGTCGGTAAGTCGTGCAGTGAGTATTCTTTCAAAAAGTTTTCCGAGGTGACTTAAGAGGCTTATGGGACGGTAGCTTGTGGCATTGTGTGGGTCTTTTCCGGGTTTATGAATCATTGTGACAATAGCGGTCATTCCATGGTGAGGGGAAATAACCGGTTATGAGGCAGGTGGAGAAGAGCTGTCCAAGGTGCTGGAGGTAAGTGGCTGGTGCTTGTTTTATTAGTGTGGTGTCGACATTGTCTTCCCCGGGAGCTTTGTTTTTCATTTTTTTCAGGTGCAGCTGTATTTCTTGGATGGTTACTGGCTTTGTGAGATCGTGATGCTCTGCAGTGGGATTGGCTGTGTTTGTGTTGTGTTTTGCCATTTCTTTGTCAACCAGGTCTTTCCATGTATTGTCAAAGTGTGGGTCATTTGGGCATGAGTGGATTTTTTCAAGGTGATTGCGGAAGAGTGTTGCTTTTTCATTGTTGTCACTGATGATTGTGCCTGAGGATTTGATTGGTGGTGTGTTGTTGTTTTCTGGGTCTCCGTTTATGCTTTTTATTTTTTGCCAGAAGGTCCGGGGGTTAGAGTCCTGGTTGAGTTTTTTGTAGAATGTGTTCCAGGTTTTCTGCTTGTGA
This sequence comes from Euthynnus affinis, assembly GCA_029490765.1. Taxonomy (NCBI): domain Eukaryota; kingdom Metazoa; phylum Chordata; class Actinopteri; order Scombriformes; family Scombridae; genus Euthynnus; species Euthynnus affinis. The sequence goes on from CM055839.1 coordinate 18,645,167, forward strand.
AGGGTAAGTTGTGTTTTAATAGTGTTTTGGAGTCTATTTATTTCTGTTTTGGTTTGGGGTGATCTGTGCCTTATAAATTCTCTTCTCAGCTTTCTCTTTTGTTTTATGAGTTGGAGCAGGTGATAGGGTAGTGTCTGTGTCTGGGTTTTAGCAGCGTTTTGGGGTATAGTTTCTTCTCTGGCTTGGGTGAGAAGTTTGCTTAGCAGAGTTGCTTGTTGGTCCAGATCCTGAGGGGCGGTTCCGTGGGTGATGTTGTGCAGTCTTTCTTCTATATGTGATCTGTATGTTTCCCATTCTGCTGTTCTATAGTTGTACTTCTTCCTTGGAATTGCTTGTAGATGGAAGGAGAATGCTGTGAGAACAGGTAAGTGGTCACTGGAAAGATGATTTGTGGTGGAGAATTTTTGTAATTTGGAAGCCAGGTCAGGGGAGCATATGATCAAGTCCAAAATATCTGTGTTGCCTGTTTGGGGGGATATATAGGTGGGTTCATTCGTATTGATGATTGACAGGTTTGTGTTATTGAGGATCTGTTTGAGTGCTATGCCACTTTGGTTTGATTTCCTGCAGTGAAAGTCAGCGTGCTTTGCATTAAAGTCTCCCATTATGAGGGAGTGGCTGGGGTTGGAGACGGCTTGGAGCAGTGCAGCTGAAGGTTTTGTTCTAGGTGGACAGTAGATGCTGGTGACTGTGATAGGGTGATGTGAGTGGATTTTCATTTTGGATGAAATGTATTCATTTCCTTGTAATTGTTCTGGTGAGAGACCGAAATCAATTTCACTGTATTCAATGTTTTTCTTGATCAAGATTGCTACTCCTCCTCCATTTCCTGTCTGACGTTCTTTTCTGATGATGTTGTAACCGGGTATCTGAATTCGTGATTTGGTTGATAATAGTGTTTCATTTATGGAAGCCACAGAGACATTCTTCTCAGTGAGTAGATGGATTAACTCTTCTTTGCTTCCCCTTATTCCTCTGATGTTTATGTGTAAAAAAGTAGTAAGAGCCATTTAAAAAGTGTTAAGAGGATGAAAGAAAATGAATGGAAATATAGTTTAATATAGTTTTATATATAATGGGAAATACTTCATATATTGAAGTGTGAGTGTTTCCGGATGGTTTGTAGTATTTCCTCTATTTTCTTGTCGTCCATGGTGAGTTTTTTTAAGTCATCACGTAGATGAGTGTAGTGGGTGTCATCGTGAGAGGTGGTGGGTTTTCCGGCTGGGGGTTTGGCAGATGGTGTCTTTTTGGTTCATGGAGTCATGTGTGAAAGATAAACTGGACAGGTCTTGGAGGCAGCAGAGTGTTCCCCTGCACAGTTGGCACACTTAGCTTCTCGTTTTTCCTTTTTGCAGGTTTTGTGGTGGTGGTTTTCTCCACATCTCAGGCAGACGACTGGGTTGGTGCAGTTGACAGAAATATGATTGAATTGCTGACATTTGTAGCACTGTTTGATGGTGGGTGGAGGTTTTGCCTTCTCTACTCTGTAATGGAAGAGGTCCATGAAGAAGCCTTCATGAAGAAGGCCAGCAGCTTGGTCTGGGTTGGTGAGGTGGATTTTGATGAATGTGGTTGGCTGTTGAGTGGATTTACTTATGATTCTGTGTATTCTGGAGATACTGATGCCTTGTTTTTCCAGTTCTTCTTTTATTTGTGTCTCTGTGATATTAGTGTGGATACCTTTAATAACCAGCAGTTTTGTCAGCGTTTCGGATGGAGGCATGGTGTTGTGCTTACGTGCTAGTCTGCATGTGAAGTGTGCTCCATTAAATGCTCCCTCGGGCCATGGTGAGAGCAGGGAGTTCAGAGAGGGGATGTCCTTGGGAAAAATGAGGATATTGTTGTTTCTCATGTGGACCAGTTTTTGAAGTTGGGCTTGTGGCTTGAGTTTTTGTATTTCCTTGAGGATGGATTTGTTGGTTGAAAAAGAATTACTGGAGGTTTTGTAGTTTTCTATGACAACCGGTGTGAGGTGTTGGTTTTCTGCTGACTCCCGTCTTGCTCTTTTCCTGGGACCTGTGTACGGGGTGCTTAAGTGCAGTGTGAGAGAAGGAGAAGAGGAGAAAGAGGTTTTTTTTGTTTTTTTTTAAATAAATAAAATAAAATAAAAATAAATAAAAAGTGCTTGTGGACTTATTTGTGAGTTTAACGATACAAAAAGTGCCTTGGCCACCACATTTGATGATACCTGTGTCTGTTCAGTCCATGGAAGAGACCAGGGAGGCCTTTAATGCCGTGTCCAAAGCGGCATCACCGGGATCCCGTACGGGCAGAGGTCTCAAGTGCTGTGTGTTAGACGCTGAATATCCGCATGTAAGACCGTGCAGGTGACGTGATGATATGGCGGTGTCGGGTGTCGCGTGAATCAATCAAAAAGTCCTGTATCCTGAAGTCGATGTCTCGTCAAAGTCAAGTGTGTGATAGTATGACACACAGTGGAGATAGACCCAGGTATTTAACCTCTGCGAAAGTGACCACCCACCCATTTCCTAAGACAATAGTTCAAGTGAAGTTTCACCTGACCATTGTTTGGCCATGTGAGTCACCCTAGTGAACGACAGTCGTTAGGAGTGAATGGGGCTACTGGCAGTTTACAGTTGTTAGGAATGATGTGTGGTTGCCTGTGAACAACAGTTGCTCTATTCATTAGAGTCACTTGTGGTTGGTTTCATGCAGCTTTTGTTCTTCATTTTCCTGGCAAGGCTGAAAGTGCAGCATTGTAAATTGGAGATGTTTATCTCCAATTGTAAATCAGAGATGTTTATGTTTAACATCTTCATAAGACAAATCTAAGTCCAGTTGCCTATGAATCAATTGTTTACCTAGAAATATGGCAGATATGGCTTTTATACTTGAAAGGGCAAACCACTCGATCTAAGTAGGTCTCATAGGCTTGTTAGCCTCATTAATGTTGACTGTAAAATCCTGTGAAATTTCTGTAAAACGCATTAAACGTATTATTTATAACTTGTTAAGCCAGGTCAGACAGGTTTTATTAAGCAAAGATTGTCTAGTTATAATGTGAGGCAGTGCTTAACAAGTTTGGGCTAGGAAAGGATTTATTAAGAGGATTCAGCTTTTGTAGTCTGCATAAAGCGCGAAGGTTATTTTCAAAACTGCATTATATGCAGACAATACCTTGTTATTTGTTTCAAGCCCAGAAACCTCTTTATGTGCTATCCTGAAGTTTATACAATATCTTAGTTTCTTTTCAGGTTATAAAATAAACCTGGATTGATAGACTTTTAACAAGAGTCATATGAAGAGGGAAAATCCAATTAGACTTGCATTACCAAATGTTCTGTTTTATAACTGGGCATATCATGCCTGAATCAAGTGGCTTAAGTACTTGAAAAAAATGACTTGGAGTACTTGAAAATCGCTAGTTGTGATAACTGGTGCTGTACTCCTTTTTCTTTGCTTGGTCTCCTCACAAAAAATATCACTAAAAGGCTGCATTCATACCAGATGCAGCGGTGCGGTGAATCGCCGTGGGTTAGTGCGGATTTGTGGGTGTGTGGCTACGTGGGCATCACGTTGTAAACTTTTAGGTCACGGTAATACACATGAAAGTAGTTTGCCAACCACCATCAAACAACAAAAGAGACGAAGAAAAAGAAGAAGCACTCATATAATGTTGTGAAATTACTCACAGCGGTGATGAGTCTGTTCTCCATCATCTTCGTAATAAAGTAATATCACTCATCTTCGGTCCAAAGCAGAATGCTGAAATGCTGCTATGCTACATGGTAACTAAACTATGAACCTCTTCCGTTTTTTCGTCTTTTAGTTTCCGGTCTATAGTCACTGACCTACCTGATTGGCCACTGCAGGGTGACATTGGGTTGTGGCTCAACTTTGTGGTGCCGCAGTGGCCAAAATGGCCGCAGGCGAGCCACACCGCCGAATTTGGTGTGAATGCAGCCAAAGACCTGCAGCTATTACTCAAAAGCAAAAAATAAATACATTCCTGGCACCATATAATGAAATGCTATGGTAAAAATAAACATGCATTTCTCCTTGTCCCTATAATGCGGAATGCTGGATTTTTACCATATATAGGATGTACCATGTTTAATCAGTGGTACAATAAAGGGATTAGGATTATTAATGATTTAATAGAAGAAAATAGTTTGTCATTTAATTAGATCTAAACTATATATGGAATACGCTCATCTCTCTCTTTTTTTGCCTTTTTTCAAATTCATAGGTTTATAATGTCCAAATTTCCAGATTTAAGCAATATTCCTCCTTTACACAATATGTTAAAAAAGAAAGTGTGACCGTTTTCTTTCTGATTTTTATAAAATGCTGTGTTCCCTTGCGACAGAAACTATTGAAAAGAGTAAATCAGCATGGTAAAGAGACTTGGAAATTGATTTGAACAAGGATGATTAATAAAGCCATAAACTCTCTCTCCATTTTGCATAAAATGTAAGTTACACACTGCCTCCTATATACATTGTTTTTGGTCTTGTTTTATGATTAAATCTTTTTGGGATCGTGTCTCCATGGAAATTAATTTAATCTTCCATCGCAATATATGTGCTCATCCATCCCTTCTTCTCCTTAATGTTAATAAGAGGAAAGTAGACCTTTTAAACTTTTTGGGTAGTTTTTGATGCTTGTAAGGAAATGTGCATTACTCAAATTGGTTGATTATGAGACCCCTACAGTTAATATGTGGTTCAATGAAATGTTTAGGATTCTTCCTCTAGAGACATTGTCTATAGCCCTAGGTGGCGGTGAATGGAAATTTAGTCAAATATGGAGTTTATTTGTAAATCATTGTACCACAAGGGACTAGAAATGTGTTGCTTGCCGGATTGAGTAACTGCCTATCAAATTTCCCCTTATAAATCAGATACTTAATTATATCAGAAGGAAGGTCAAATGATCAATAGAAAATGTAAGGATTTGCTGTAGAGACAATTGTCTTTTTCTTCATTTATTTTTTCCCTTTTTTCTTGTGTAGCATGATGTAGTATCCTTTTGGGACTACTACTTGAATACTCTTTTTTTTTTTTTCTTCTAGCTTTGCACTGCATTATGGTGATTTCTCATCTTGCATAGGACTGCCATCTGTCACAGGGCAGTGAATGGGTATGCTATTTGTAATTATTTGTGGGCTTGTTGTAGATGTTGTCTGGGTTTACAGGATTGGGAAGTTAGTGGAGGTGTGGTTGATATATTTTTGTTTTGTCTTGTATGTATAATGTTTATATGGAAATAATAAATATAATATGTATATGTTCTACAGTTTGTTACCTGCTTTTCTAAATTTAAATTGAAGCATGGATTTGAAAAACAAAACAAAACAAAACATGGTTTGGCCATTTAAACTATCTTTTGTCAGTGATGAAAGGATGTAAAGCTGCAGTTGATTAAAGTTGTGGTCATAAAATCTTGAACTCATACAAAGAGGGCTATATGCCATTTCTAGAATTGTAATAGAAAAAGCATTTATATGTGGTTAAAACTGACAACTATGGTACCAGTGTTGCATAGAAGTGTAAAAAAAAGAAGTCCACATTACAAGATATTTCATATCTCACATATGTAACAGCTTTGGATAAAGTGCCCTTAAATTTGTAAAATCATTGTATATTGTAGAGGAAGACTTTCAGTAATACTTAAAAAGTAACAATAAATAAAAATGAATGATTCAAAAACATAGTTTCTTTCTCTTGACAGGTCACATGTCTTGTTCAAAGCAACATTAATGAAACATTGATGATAAAGTCAGACTTCATCTTCTGATTGATTGAAGTGACACTCTTTTCCAGGCTGTGATATATTAACAGTGTGTCTCCCCAGTTAAAGACATGGGAGGAAATGCGGCACAACATTTCTTTCAAAAACCTGCCTCTCATATGAATTGCTGTAATTTGCAAGGTTGATTCCAAATTATTTAAAATGTTTAATGAGAAGGAAAGTTTGTCAAGACTATCTCGTCAACTAAAGTGAATCATGACCAATCTGTCACAATTACTCAGTTATATGTACTGTACATTAGCATACAGAAAGTGGCAGCCTGCAAAAAGTTGTGTATACCTTTGGTGCCCTTCAAAATTATACTGTATAAAGGATATATATTACATACACTTCAGCTTTTAGCCATACACAGAAAAAAATAAGGAAATCATAATAAAGGATTGATTCACCAATTTCCCCCCATTTTTGTGATATTTGATAGAAATGGAGGATAAAAACAGCTAATATTGTCTGGTGTATATTCTCAAAATAACCTGTTTTTCAAAAAGCTAATTAGACTTTATTTTTAATGACTGTATGTAGGCTGAACATTTATTGCAATAGAAATTCTAATTTCCACACTTTCACTCAGTGGCACAGTCTGACTCATTTGTCAACAATGTTACATCTCAGTAACTTTAATATTGCTCCAATAACATTAAGCTCTTTATCTTTCTATTAATAACATGAGCAGTTTGTTTTTTTATATTTCTTTTTATTACATTTAGTTTTAGGTGTGTGCAATTTACCCACAGTTTTTTCACTATCTTTGTAAAGTTGATGAGGGAACCAGTCTTATGTAGGACAATCACATACTTGTTCTGTTTTTAATTGATATTACTGTTCTGACTACCAAACCAAAGATAAAAAACACTGAGTGTTGCTATGAAAGTGTTCATTGCACAAGAAAATTTAAACCTAAAATATAATAAGAAAATTGACAGTAAATTATAAATAGGGAAAACACCTGTGTTGATAGCTCATTTCCATATTTTTCTTTATGAACATCAAGAAAATCACTCCAAGGTGTGGTGCAGGCAGCTCCTGACATTGCAGTGCCTATGCAACATAATTTATTCTGTGTGATATAGTTATAGAATACAGTTTTATGGCTGACCTCAAGTATTCCTCACTGATTCTTAGGCCTTCAGGGAGTCCTTTTTTTATGTGTGTGCAAATCTTCCATCACCTTTCTCCCACTACAATTAGTTTGACAGGTAGCCATGTAAGCACTTTGAGCCAGTCAAACTGAAATACAGTGTCTACAAATGTGATTACAAAGTAGCTTCATCTGATTAGAAAAGATCTGATTCTGTTTTTTCTGCCCTCATATGGGAAAAAAAAATAAAGTGGAGCATGGGAATTCAAAATCGACACCCTACTGTACACAGTTTTGCTTTTCCAACTGAAATTAAGAGTGATTATAAACTTTAACAATGCTATAGACATGACACATAGATAAGTCCCTTTAATAGGAGCATTAATGATTTGGTTAGTGTTTGTAGGTCGTAGTTTAACATGCAATTTATTCCTCTTATGCTCTGTGCTGATAAATTAAGATATAACCTAAAGTAACTCTGAAGCCACAAACTGTAACAACAGAAATGTGGAAGGTTATACACACACAATACTCTTATGTTTTGGATAATAACAGTCTTAACATGCCATATATATACATATATATTTTTTATATGTGGACTATTAGTAATAATAATAGTGTTTTCTTATATTGCATTTCCTTAATGTCTTAACAGTGTTTACAAAATGCTTTACATAAATGGAAAACAGAAAATAAATCCAGGAAAAAAGAATAAAGGCAAACATAATGAAAGTTAATAAAAGAACATTAAAATGGATGCTGAAAAATGGATTAAAGAAATGAATGAACTATAAAGTGGATTATAAATTAATCAAGTTATACTCAATAATTGTAAAAGCAAGGCTAAAACAATTAGTTTGTAAGATTGGAACTTTAAAGCGGTTGCACAAGCTTTGTCTTCAGTAACCACCTTTCAGTCTACAATGTAGATGCTGGAACAGCTAATAGAATTTGGTTAGACGATCTAAGGAGCCGTGAAATAACATGAGGTTTTATAAGTTTAGCTTTACTATGTAATGACAAATACAAAATGTAATGTGAAAATGGATATTAGATGGCCAGCACAGGTGAAATATGGAGAGTACATTTGGTCCTGTGGCTGAGTTCTGAAATAACTGAAGACAGTTTAATGTCGACTGTTTCACACAGATAAAAAAGTGAATTGCAGTGCTCTAAGCAGGACAACACTATGGATAATTCTCTCAGTCTTATGGGGGGACAGTCAAGGTCTGATTTTGGTGATTTCTAAAATGTAGGAAGCAACTCTGTTACTACTTTTAAAGCATAATGTTTGTAGTTGAGTCTACAGTAGAAGAGAACAGCCAATTTACAAACTCAAAATTAAAATATACTGTAAATTATTCATTTTGGGCAATATGCCACTATTTACTACTGGCAGTGTATGATGTATGGTTTATCAACACATACATGTCTGTTGTTTCTAAAATAAGCCCATACATGTAGATCTATGGTGACAAATATTTGTGTGATTGTGGATTGACATGTATCACTGCATCTGTTCATCATTTTTACGACATTCACTTGCTCATCCTGGTTATACCTAATACCTATACCTGGATGTATCTAAACTATTTTGTCAGGGATCATGTGCTTTGTGTGTACAAATCACTGGACGTCAACTGATAACACAGTCAGTGTGTGTGGTGCCCGTAATGACATGAGCTTGTTGGTTTTCTTTGTTTATTTTGGGGGTTGACACTAATATCCGAGAGTGAAGTTGGTAAAGCCTAGTTAACATTTATCATTTACATTTTACATTTATACTGTAGATATCTTCACAGATATCTTTATCTGTCACAACAGTTTGGAGGGATCCTCACTATAAATGTGTCTATCAATATACACTACTGTATGTGTTGCAGGGTATTGAAAATAATAGAATCCACCTGGCAAATTATGTAATGATCGAAGTGTTTCTATGTTTCCATATCTGCTTAAACGCTGAAGGTTATTATATAAGACAGTTGTGTTGTGCAACACTGTCACTCATGGAAAGTAATTTGAATTCTTCTTTTGGATGCTTCCTTAAGGCAAGGTTTCTTATGAAGGTTGAAATCTCAGTCCTTGACTTTTGATGCACCTGCTACACACACTGCTTTTGTTCATTCTATAATCCTCAGTTGGGCCTGTTTTTTTCCTAAAACATAAAAGATACATTATGATCTTCCTTGAAGATGAGCATGGGGGAATGCTCAGAAAACTCTCTAAATGCTTTTCATTTCTCAGTCTTTAAAGTTGTCTTGCTTAGGGACTCTCTTTTAAATTCAATCTTCTATTTTTGTGTGTTTGTGTCTACATGTCTGAGAGGAAAAGAGGAGACAGATGAGAACAAAAGAGAAAGAAAGCGGGTTAAAACAAGCAGGTGGTAGTATTACCTGCTACTGTATGTGCTTCTAAACTGATTCTGAACTGTGATTGGAGGCGACACCTTTCTGAAGCAGTAAAAGTCCCCATGAATCACACAGCGCTCACCCCTTTCTTTCTCTCCCTCTGTATATCTTACTCTCGTTCTAGATCTTTCTCTTTCTCCCTTTGGGACTCAGCCTGTCACTGTGACTCTCTCTTTCTCTGTTTGTTTCTCTCTGCGGTCACACGTACCTGCACTATCAGCGACATGGGATGTGCTGGAGAGAAATGAAGTGCATTTGTCACTGTTTTCACATTTATACACTCATCCTGCCACATGTTGTTTTTATCTCTCTCTGTGTCCTTATGCTTGTCTCTGTTTCTTGGTCTCGTCCTGCCCTACTGCTGGGTCTCATCACTGCAGTTGATGTGTGGTAGAAAAAGCAGGCACTTCATCAGATTAAAATAAAACATAACATTTTAGAGGTCTCCATCCTTCACTGACAGTGGCACATTCTTAATCTGCAATTACCTATTATCTGTTACATAAAGATTACATTTTTCTTGTGTGACAAATGGTCAGTCTTTCCAGTCTTTCTCTTTTTTTTGCAAAGTATATATTCCCCTCCTTATTCACCTTAAAGTTGAAGGTGGAAAACACAGCTGGCGTAATGTATACACAAATTCACAAATTTAAATGGCCACAGAAGCTGCATCAGCCAACAGACATTTTCTTATAGCGTCAGATCTTCATGATCAGATTTCAGCAGATAACACTGAAATGACAAGTGTAAGCAAAGTCTGTGTTTGTGTGCTCACTTGCAAAGAAGAAAACAGATCTAAAATAGAAGCTCCTGAAGCAATCAGTGAACAGTGCTGATAATGAGAGTTGACATGCTACCTCGTGTTTGCAGGGGCAATGGGAAAGCTGCACTTCAGGGCCACTGTGTTAGTGTGTATGTGTACATGTATATTTGTTTATGTGTGACTGTTTGAGGGCAGAGGAAAGCCTACTCCAGGGGGAAGAGATGTTGACTAATGTGAGGAGATGTGCTCGGAAAATAGACTCTGAAACATCCCAAATTCTATCCTTAGATTTCCCCAGAGTAGTATCCACTGCAGTAAGGTGCTGTGTGTATGATTAAACTGGATTTCTCAACTTTGACCTGAGCCAATAGGGACTGGGCATGTATTTAGTGAGGAAGTAGTTTACTAAAAAAAAAAAGCTAAACCAGCATTCCTCAGCCTTAAAACAATCATTTCTAGTTCAATGGTAGCTAGCTGCTGAGTAGTTACTTGGAAACGGTGTTCTTTAGCAAGGCTTACACATACTGTAGGTGTCTGTGTAACTCCTGAGTGATGAAGAAGACTGTGCACAGTCAGGGGAGACCTAAGAAGCTGTCAGTCCTACACACTCCCAAACTATCTGTACAGCAATACTCCCATGAGACAACCTATAACTGCAGAGCTATAACTGAGCAAGCAAATCCAAAATTACATCCAGATTTCATCTATGGGTGTGTACATGAGGAAAGAGGCTCTGACTGTGACACCACAGATGAGGCTGGAATTATGAGTCACTTTCTCTTAAATGGGAAAAGTTTTAGCCTTTGAGTATTTACATCCTCAAGGTCATGTAAAATACATTTAAAACAACAGGGATCACCTGATTGCAGTATCTCTGGGTATCGTCAGCATAAAAATGATAAGTGATGTGTATTCTAAAAGTGGAACCCTGTGGGAACATACAGTATATATATGAGTCTGTAGCTCATATATCGCCAACAATGCATTGGTCAGATGAATCTGTGTTACTCGGCACTTTAGCAGTGATGTCTATGGAACTGTTTTTGCAGACTCAAGTCTCTGTGGGCAGTGGAGGCCACGGGTCTCTTGAAGTAGTTAGTATCTTTAGTTAATCTCAGAGACATCAACATAGAGTGTACCTAAAAATATATGTAAGGTGATAGATAGGTGAGGTCAATTTGAGATTATGTGCCCAAAAATTATAGATTATGCACCCACTGCAATTGCCAACAATTAAAACATGGAAGGTAAAAGTAGCTGGTCAAGATAGCACATTAACCAAATATTTTACACTCAACAGTTTTATGGAGCTTCAGACATTGGTCATAGCATCCTTAAGACTTTTTAATGGTCGAACAAAAATGTGGTGGTATAAATGTGTGTGCTTTCATACAGTAGCTCCTTTTATTACTTTGCAGATTGTAGATCCCTTTGTGGATTCTATGTTTTGATTTAATTAAAATGCTTTTAGAGCATTACTTTAAGCTAATTATGGATATCCTTTGGGGTTGTTGTGTGTCAGCGGATCAGGTGACTCCTTCAATATCTTCCCTCTTGACTCTATTTTGCATCACAGAGAGTTTAAATCCTCCAGGGGCCAGACTTGATGGCTTACTGTAATGGCTTGATGGAGAAACTCAGTATTAACATGTTGCTAGATGCGTGATGGTCAACTGAAGTTGGCATTGAACCACCACTGTCTGCATTCTGCTCTTACCTCTCTGTTCTGAGGAGGTGAAGGATGGAGTCAGCCAAGAGCCATGATTGTGTGCGTCATCCCCTTTGATCAGATCTTTGGGAAGACATTGTAACTTCTCTCATGCCATTTTTATTGCCAGTGCATCTACCAGACGCTACAACCCGAATCCATAATCAATCTAAGCATCAAATTCATAATGACAATTTATTCTCCTGTTTGTTTTAATGTAACTTCTTCACATAAATTACGTCTGAGCCATTTTTTTCCCTTATTACTACTGTCCTGACTCTGTTAATATATAATTGTTTGTATAAATTCAGTACTGTAAGTTATAAGCAAGAAATCAATTTTTTTTCAGCACAACATGAGCTATTTGAATATGTATGTATTGATATCACATGGCATAACAAAAACTCATAAGACTAAGAAGTCAAAAAAAAAAAAAACGGAAATTGAATTTTTCAGCATTTTATCAATTTTTCCACAAAAACAAACAAATGCAAATGATAACTATTTATTCACATTTGTAGCCCAAAACCTTAGGTAAGAAACAAACAAACAAAAGTCTCAATTGCACAGAAAAACAGAATTATTTACATTTTAGCACAACTGTTTGTGGACAACTATGTGCAAATACTTACTGTCTTCATATTAATGGAAAAAGGCATTGTTTTTCCTGTCACACCACTTCCACCAAGCTAATCTTGTCATTCCTCGATTTCTATACAGTAATAAATAGTTTGTAAACATAATAAAACAACAAACAAAATAATAACACACATTTCACTATATGTGTAGTGTGTATATGCTCCAATTGTCAAACTGCACACAGAGGTAGGGACATGTCTTCAGGTAGCTCAAGAAACTTTAGATAACTATCTTGACACATTGTTTACTCTGAAAAAGTTGCTTCCATGTTTCAGTAGATTTCTTTCTTGCACAGGACACAGCATAGATCTATACAATCACATCTGTAAATTGGTAATACTCCATTTTGCAATTGTCATTGGTTCAGCTCTTTGCAAATGGTTCACCACCCAAAAACACCACTTGTGATTGGACGAGAGAGAGTCAACATGGCAGCCAGCTATCTCCTTCACCAACAGTAAAGAGTTGTTTGTATAGTAGATATTAGATAAATTAGTACATACAACATAAAATGATTGCTTTTATACTTTCTTGAAAGTTTCCAAAAGTAACGCAGTGGTTCATAATCCTTGATGGATTATCAAGCCCCTGGATGGATTATAAGAATAAGTGACAGCTCATTGTAATGGCTGAATGGTGTGCTGCAGGGCAGTTTTTAAAGTAACTCTCTAGCATGCAGTGCTCCAGAGATATTCTAAAAATAGTAATTAGAGTACTTTTATGTCGTATACGACATCATTGACCTGTGGGTTAATTAAAAACATCATGAAGACAAGTTTTAACAGCCAAAATTTACCAACATTTGGCAGGTGGTTGTTGTTTCCTTCCAACTCTGCCAACTGAAAGTGTCTCTGACTCCTCAGCCAAATGCTTGAGTGGATTGGAGACGACAGTATCTGGTCCAAAATGAGTCATCAGAGGGTCACAGTTGAGTCAGGCCTTGCAATTGTACTCTTAGGGTTATGTTGCTCATCTAGCGGCTGATGGGGACCATGATGATTGATCTTCTGAGAGGGTATTGATCAGCTGAGACAGAGTTATTGTCTCTTCCCACTCTGATCCACTCCTTTTTCTTGCTCCCTCTCCTTCGCTCCCTCAGGACTGAACTGATGGGAAGCCTACTCTACGTTGTCCAGCTATTGATAGAGCTCTTTCCTTGAGACAGCTGTCTCTGTCTGTGCGTGAATACAACTGTTGTCTGGCTCTGTGTCTGTCTGTGTCCCTGTTTGCATCTGTTTCTTCAAGCCGCCAAGAGATAGTATTAGCTTCTGTAACACACAGGACTTTGTAGGTTTTCAGTTGACAATAGTTATAATGAAACTAACAAATTGAAGTAATTGAAACATTTTCAGAAAGAATACATGAATTGTAGATGTGTCTCATGTGAATGAGGTCTTTCTAAACTTCAAACAACACAAGTGGTCATATGATCACACAGGTTGTAAACAAAACATCAATTTAATTATATAGTATAGCACAACACTATGGTTCACCTGCTAAAGACCATAACTCATCCAAAACATTTAACTCATGCTTTAAAACAAAATTATTGTGTTAGTAGATATTGTGTCTCTAAAATGATAAGTTCCTCTGACATCGTGTAAACAGTGGTGGTCAAAATGTTTAGATGTTTTGTCAATATGGCAGTGGACCCTGGAAATGTTCCTTACATCCGAATTTCAGTCTTGTTCCACCTTCTCATTGACAGTGAATGTTTACTGTACTAGAATGCTATTGTGTATCAAACTGAATACTATTCAGAGACCAATTTCAACACTACAAGGTTTTACATTACACTTTGTACAGCAAAAGGGCACTCACATTTCCATCAAGTTTAGTTTTATTTACAGTAACAGTAAAGGTCTTACAACATAGTACAACACAGTAAATAGAAAAACATAAAACTTGCAGAGCACAGTAAAGTACAAAATGCATCAGTACAAAAAAAGAAAATCATGCAGTGTGGAAACCAAAAATACTATATAGTATTGTACAGGAACACAGTAGAGCTGTAGTTCTACACTATAGACTTTATTCTTACAGAAATACATAGTTTCAGACATGCATTGACTTTTACTTACTGTATTGCTGTAACTGGAATACTATGACATGAATAATTACAGTATTGAGTGAGTACATAACTGTTTTCCCTGTGGAATGTAGGGAGAATTGAAGACACTGTACAAAGCGTTGTATGAAAATGCATGTAGTGACCAGCCTCTGCCATTGTAAGTCCATGGTTTTTCACATGGTCCACAATTGTGGCCCATATTTCATCTGAGACAGCTATATGTCTTTGTAGTATTCCACCTCTTCCTTTGTTTGTTTGACAGTATCCTTACTCATGAATAGCACCTGTAATCTAACTTGACAAGATGTGTGATTAATTGATATAAGCTTTGAGAAACTCCCCTTTGTTAGTAATTTACAAGTTTTCAATTCAGTCAATTCAATCCAATTCAGTAGGTGTTAAAAAACTTCCAAATCAATGCTAGTTATGGAATATAAGCCTGAGAGATCTTGACAGTAGAATGGATTATTGTGCATGTGATGACTTGCACATTGAAGGAATTCCTTCAATGTGTTTTGGTGATTACAACTATTCAACTGAGAAGCAACATAATCAGTTTTGATCAGCAAGACTTATGCATTTGGTAATTTTACAAATTGTAGACAATTGTACTTATTCATTTGCATAGATGTTCTAAAACATTTGCAATTTGTCTAAATATCTATTATGAACAAGAAAAAGTTACCAGCAGTATGGAGGTTTTCATGTTGTTTTGAAAATATTCATTATGATTTGAGAACTGGGCTAAAGCAACTGAGAAACTGTTGAACCTGTGCTTTTCTCCTTTGATGTGTTAAAAATGATTAGTGTGAAAAAGGTCTGTCTAAATCATTTATTTGGAAGTGAAACAGCAAGTGAACCTTGCAACTACAGTATGTTTGGTACTTCACCAAGAAGTGTCTCTATTAATATTTATCAATGGGCATTTTGAGTCATAAACTTAACATTTGACACTTTTCACTTCTTACTGAATGGTTTTGATAATGCAGTTAAGTTTGGAGGTTTGAGATGACAGGGTGAAGATCTCAGATGTTTGTGAGTAAAATGATGTAATTTATATGAATGATGGTCCAAACAACAAACCCATGTTGTAAAAATATATTTCCATTCCAATTAACTCACCAAGTATCCCAATAAAACCATACAATGGCTTGCAAAGGGACTTTAAATATATAATACAAAAGTGCAAAATTTTGAATAGGTAAAATGTAATAGTCGGACCACTGAGGGTCATGTCACTCAGAAACACTACATGTCTCTGTGTTTCCCAAAACATTTAAAATATATTGGATTCTCCATTAGCTGACCCTCTGCAACCACTAGTCTTCAAGGGTATGTGAAAATAATTAACAAGATATTATAGTTCCCACAATAGTAGTACATTTACAGACATCAACATTACAACATAAATATTAACAGATAGGGGTACTATTTGAAGGTGATCTATTGTTCTTGATGAAGAGAAAGGATGGAGAATGCAAGCTTGATTGAAAATTTAATAGGCCGGACTTCTGATGAGGTAAGACTCAGTACTCCATTAACTTTGCTACTGGATGTAGGCCAGAAACGTCAAACCACTGAACATTCTTTTAATCTTGATAAAAATGAAACAGCTTCTAAGTTTCTAAGCAGTTATTCTGGTGTCCTGATATAGATGCTCTTTGTGGTAACTGAGTTAATCTCAGTTTGCAGTGTTGGGAAAAAATGTTTCAATGTGATCTATGTGAAAATTGCTGTTCTCATATTGACACAAAAAGGACAAAATTATGACCCTCATATTATTCTTACAATGACGTGTACATTTAAATTCATACATTCTTTATTTATTTACTTGTTATATAATAACTATCTTACTGAAGTCAGAGAGGAGAGTGGATCAGAGTCTTTATGAGAAAAAATGTTTTGCCTTGAATGTGAAAATCAATAAATCGGGTTGGACATACTTCTGTAGTCTACTCTTTATTGAAATATTTTATTCAAAGCAAAGGGCCTATTCCAGCGTACCTGCTCCTAGATTTTACCTACTTGTATTTTTTCCTTTGCTTTCTCGTCACCATTTCTCTTGCCTCTTGTTCCTATATTAAGTTGCCACAGTGTGAGTCAACATTTGTTGCGTGTGAATATCCATCAGCTTTGTTTATTTATACGGCGATCTGAACAGATCCCACGCATATGTGAAACCATAACCTTACCATGCTGTGTGAAATGTTCCTCCACATTCAACAATAAACATATCAAATGCACACATACTGTACACATCCAGTATATGTAACCCAGCTAACATATAGCAATAATGAATAAAACCTGGGCAGTATGATTTTAATCATTGGTCTTATCTGAGGCAGGTAGGTTATCACTGCATATGGAGGATAGAAGAAAGCAATTAAGATGAGGTTGGAGAGAATGAGAAAAAAATCACTGACTGGGAAGGTGACAAACAAATGGTCAGTATTTCCTTTTATTAAAAACTCACCTGTTTATACTTAACTGTAAGTTTATTGTTGCATTTGTTCTTGGTCCTGTACAGTAATTGTATGAAAATTTATAGTTTGCTGTTCTTTATTTATTGAAGCAACATGTTAATTCATGCAGGACATGAAAGTCATATGACCCAGCTGTAATCAACAGACAGCCTGCTGATCAGTCACATACCAATCACAGCCCATTCTCACAACGAGGCGGTCTATTTAAATATGACTCCCTCCTACACTGATCCCTGCTACACCAATGCTGCCACACTCACTGCTGCTGCTGGCAAAGCTTTGCCTCCACCACCCAAGCCTTCACCTTTCTAGGTCAGAGTCCTAACATGGCTCAAAGGCTAAACTGGTTTTCAATGTCTCACTTTGGGCCCACTCTTGTGAATCCTTTGGGTTTTCTGCATTGCACTCCCTATTTTGGCTTAGCATGTTGCTTGGCCAATCCAGGGAGCATCTTTAGAGTAGAACCATCAGTGCCAAGCATAACTGCATTTCCATTTGCAAAAAATAGTTAGACAAAAGTGTTCCTGACAGAATAATATATGAAAGATACAAAGTTTGCTTGTACATGGTTTGTCAGTGGAGAGAAACTGGAATCAATATCCTCTGCTGTTCTTGTGGTGAACATGAGCAGAATAAATATCATGAACAGTTCTACAATGTATGCGACTGTTATAATGTATAAAGGAGCCTGTCAGTAGGCTTTTACAATAATTTCTTTGGATTTAGAGAGATTTGATACATGACATTCAACAAAATACTTGAAGTTAACTGTCTTCAAGCTGACTTCAAGCTTCATGTTTTGCACATGAAATAGCCTTTGAACCATAGAAATTTACAGTATTAACAACACTGATACATGCAATTTATTAAATGTAAGAATCGGTTCTTAGTGCTTCTGTTGTGTGTTCAGGAGATATAAGCAGGTGCAAAACTAATAAAAAGCACATAGTCTGTGTACTATATATAATGCATGCATTATGCAGTATCTTACTCACTGGTGGTGCACATCTGTGAGATGAAGGTGATGATGTTTGTTTGTGAGGGGCAGAGTGTATACAGTGAGGACTCGGATGCTAAATACCTCCTCCATTTTATTATATTGGAATTGAGCCCTGGAAACTGCATGCATATAGTGGAGGCTCTGATTGATTCTTCTTTGATGCTCTGCAACTTGGCAAACTTGCTTGCAGTGATGAGAATATTAATTATGTCCTTCCTTTGCTTTTACTGTGAAGTTCCTCTAGCTGAAGATGACTTCTGAGGTGTCAAGACAAGAGGGTTGCTTTCATCTGTAATCCTATTGTTCTTCATTGTCAGTAGTCTACACATATCAGACAGTATATGTTTGTGTTATTTAAATAATATTGCACAATTAAGTTTTCATTTCCTTTTCCTCCTTGAGATGAAGAGCAAAGGAATCAGGTTAAGTCATCCACTGGCAAATCCGAGGACAAATAAACAAAGTTGTGTATATTGTGTGTGATTTTCTGAATGCTTTTAGTCTTTGTCTTCCCTTTATCGGGTGATGGATCAACATCCAGACATGACAAGGACCAAAAGATTTTCTTTGCGGGTTATCTGCATGATTATGAAGGTAAACATTGAGTTGGCTGAAGGCTAATTCAAACTTTTAGCTGGATTATTTTAAGTGACAGGACTGACTTGCCTGGTGTCATTAATTAGAATTAGTGTATGATAGTACATTAATGTCAGTATTCTTCTGAAGGCACAGCTGTCAAGTTTGCTGCAGTACAAGGCTCTCACAATTTCATGAACATCAGGTTTCAAATATTAACTGTTTGATTCCTTCAAATAGATGTGAAGTCATCAAATAATATCTTGTATATTCATGTCAATCAATTTAACCACGACATGTAGTGGTAAACAGTAAATCCATGACACATAGTGATACTCAAAATGTATGTTCAAGTATGAAATTATCATCCCCTGTAGGCTTGAAATGTGACTGTTTGCTTCGGTATTCAAGTAATTCAAGCTGATCGCAGTCAGTCTTCCCTACGCAGGATGAAACAGACAATTTTCAAGCCAACAAGGGATATATATCTGATACTAAAACACAAGACCACAAAAAGGAATTTCCAGTGGAGTTTTGCTTTAAATAGGTTGAAGTCTGTCTCAAAACAATGCTCTCTCATGCCCACACTGAAAGAGCTAGTACAGCAACCAAAAACTGTTTCAATGTGCATATGGTCATGTGGAGTATTAATTTAACACAGACTTAAAAAAATGTGAACCTGTCCTTGAACTTAACAGTAAGGTAAAGCTCCTAGTTCATGTGTTTATTGTATTTTTATTTTTTGACTTGATATTTGCTGTTTCCTTTGATGATTTGAAAAGTTAATACTCCTCCTTATGTATTGTACTGTACACACGTTCCTAAATCCTAATGCTTTGTGTAGATTCTTGGGATTAAGACTGTAATCTTTTATTTCATTCTGTATGAGAAGAAAAGCTGCATTAATATTATAATAAAAGGACAAGGTAATATAAGGAGCTAAACCAAAGACAAAGATCTAGTAGTGGTTTGTGCATGTGTGTGCGTATGCATGTGTGTGTCAGTGTCAGGCTGTCGGGAAGGCCTCTCAGAGGTGTCCCACAGAGGCTTGATGCTCTGAGGCATGACCAGGTGTCACTGCACCAGGAGGCTGTCTGCACACTGTGCAGAATATTAACAAGCCTGACCACACACTCATACCGAAACACACACATTTTGGGTTTTTTGCACAGGCATCAAACACACACACTCACACAGAAAAACCAACAGAAATGCATATATTCAAATACTGAGACTCACACCCTCACTGTTATCATGCGTGCCCACACACAAAATTAGATATCAAAAAGATACAAAATAAAAATTTAAAGTATAAACCATTACTCTACTGTATGTGTATGCCTGGGTGTGTGTATGTATTAAAATTGAGACACATTTGATACACTGTGCACACAGAAACGGACACACACACAAGCCGAGGATTAAGACAGAAATCCCTCCGTTCCACTCCCCCCACTTCACACTGTGATAACGTAGTCAGAGGAAGAGGTTTTTCTCAGCCCTCGTTTTCTGCCTCTGATTGATGGAGGAGTGAACAAGAATAACATTTAGCTGTCGGTATCTGTTGCCAGAGGACTTCTCCAAGATATTTACTCAAACAAACGAACACATGCATGGAAGGCTAGTACATATGAGCAAGCACACTTATATGCATACATGTAAAGACAGCTGTGAACATGATGGCTCAGAGTATATGAGTACACACCCACGCAAACAAACAACTAAACAGCTGCTGTATAGGAAGTCATGTCAAGTCAAGTCAATCTTATTTATATAGCACCAACAGAAGTTGTCTCAGGGCACTTTTCATATAGAGCAGGTCTAGACCGTACTCTTTAATTTACAGAGACCCAACATTCCCCCATGATTAAGCAAGGTACAATATTTTGTCACACCATCCATCGCTGTCTGAATGAAAATGGACTCCATGGTAGAAGATGCAGGAAACCTCCACTTCTAGGAGGCAAACACAGAAAAGCCAGACTAGACTTTGACAAAATGCATATTGACAAGCCACAGTCCTTCTGGGAGAATGTGCTTTGGACAAAATTAGAGCTTTTGGTAAATCCCACCAACTCTATGTTTACAAAAGAAAATGTGAAGCCTTTAAAGAAGAGAACAACATTCCTACTCAAAAACAAAACTTACAGCCCAGTGTCAGAAACATGACCATGGGTCTTCAAGCAGGATAATGACCCCAGACATATATCAAAAAGCACGAGTGTATGAGAAGAAAATGTTGGACTGTTCTGAAGTCACCTACTAGGAGTCCTGATCTGAATCCCACTGAACATCTGTGGAAAGAGCTGAAACTTGCACTTGGGAGACAGCACCCATTAAACCTGAGAGAACTGGAGCAGTTTGCTCAAGAAGAGTGGGCTGCACTACCAGTGGAGAAGCGCAGAAGTCTTATTCAGAGTTACAGAAAGCACTTGACTGCAGTTATTGCCTCCAAAGGCTGTGCTACAAAATATTAAGTTAAGGGTACTGATGTTTTTGGCCATGTCATTTTCATTGGTTTTATTGTATTAAATAATATGTTATGTTATGTAAATCAAAAGCAAAGTTTTAGTTATGTTCAATATGAAATAAAGAATATACCATATACTTCTGTCAGTTTCAACTCAATACAGAGAATACAGAGAAAATGTTGTTCTTTTTTGTGGGAGATACCAATATGTTCAGCCACATCTGTATATAATCAGATAATATGTTTCTGAGGTGGTCAGGGCCAGGTCCAATAACTTCTGTTTTTTCTAAGTTAAGTAGCAGAAAATTGCAGGTCATCCAGTTTCTTATGGAAACTGATTGGTTTTATCTGGCCTCATTCACAAATATAATTGGATATCATCTGCAGAACAACAGAAGTTTACTGAGTGTTTCCTAATAATATTACCTAAAGGAAGCATATATAAGGTGAATAATATTGGTCCAAGCACAGAACCCTGTGGAACTCTACTGCATCTAACTTTTGTCTGCTTGGAAGATTCATTGTTAATGTACAAACTGAAATCGACCATATAAACAGAACTTAAACCAGCTTTATGCAGTTCCTTTAATGCCAATTAAATGTTCCAGCCTTTGCAATAGTGATGATCAACGGTGTCAAATGCAGCACTAAGATCTAACAAGACATGTACATAGAGAAGTCCTTTGTCCAATGCAACTAAGAGGTTATTTGTAACTGTAACTCTCTGTGCTATGGTGCACTCCAAATCCTGAATGAAAATCTAATCAAATAAACTATTGTTATGTGGAAAGTCATGCATCTTATTGGCGTCTACTTTCTCAAGGATCTTAGAGAGAAAGGGAAGGTTAGATATGTGTATAGTTGGCTAAAACACCTGGTTCAATAATAGGTTTTTTAAGAAGAGGTTTAATTACAGCTTTACTTTAAAGGAAAGTGGTAGATAAGACTGTTAATAAAGACAGATTGATCGTATTTAATAAAGAAGTGCTAACTGAGGTTAAGGCTTCTTTAAGCAGCCTAGTTGGGATGGGTTTAAGAGAGATCATTGAAGTTAGTTGAGGAAGGCTGATATAAATATAATATATTTATAATATAAATATATATCAGGTTTGACAGCTGTTTCTAAGGTTCCTGTGTTTGAGGATAAATTGGTGCCTGTTGACGGAAGAAGGTGATACATTTTGTCTTTAATAGTTAGAATTTTATCATAGAGGAAGCTCATGAAGTCATTACTGCTGAGAGCTATAGGAGTAAATGAATAAAAATGGATAAATAGAGTTATGACTCTTTGTTTGCCCAGTCAAAGTGCTGAAAAGGACCCTAGGGCTGTTTTTATTTTTCTCTATTAATGATTAGTAATAGGCAGCTCTGGCATTCCAGAGGGCGTTCCTATGTTTTAACACTATCTTGACAGACAAAGCGAGATTCTTCCAGTTTGGTGGAATGCCATATCCTTTCAAATTTTTGCGATGTTTGCTTTAATTTGTTGGTTTGGGAGTTATACCATGGAGCTAACCTCTTATGTTTTATTATCTTCTTTTAGAGGGGCAAAAGAGTTGAGTGTCATTCGCAGTGAGTCTGTGGCACTATCAACAAAATTATCAATTTGGGCACAAGTCCTCTGTTGTATTGCGATATGGCATTGAATTCAATGCTGATGGAATCACTTCTGTAGACATCTAGTGACTTTCTGTCTAATGGTGTGTAGTCCAGTAATAGGAATTCAAAAGTTATTAAATAATGATCTGATAAAAGAGGATTCTGTGGAAAAACTATAAAATGTTCAATTTTGATGCCATATGGCAGAACAAGGTTGAGAATGTGGTTAAAACAGTGAGTGGGTTTATTTAAACTCTGAGAGAAGCCAATTGACTCTAATAATGAGATAAACGCAGTGCTAAGGCTATCATTATCGGCATCCACATGAATATTAAAATCACCTACTATAATTACTTTGTCTGTACTAAGGACTAAACTTGATGAAAAAATTCACAGTAGGTGGATGACAAGACTGAGAGAGAAAGAAGGAAACTGGAAGATAGAGATATAACAAATGAGGACTTACATATACAGTATAGTATTTCTGTTTTTATGTTTCTACAGAATATGTGTGTTTTGTGTGAGAGGTTTATTCGTGTTATGTCTTATGGAGTTTTCATCATGGAGAAGCAGCATGACTTCATTAGTGCCAGAGGCAGCTAGCTACAGATTACAGTAAGCGCTGTGTATGTATTTGTGTGTGTATATGTGTATACATATAAGCCCTGTAGGCTGTGCAGCTGTGTGCTATGTGTTTGTAGGTTTCAGTGTAAATCCTCCATTTGTAGGCTGGAATTACTCAACATCTCCCACTTGTAGAGGGATGGTGGGATTAATGTCCCTGGATTATTTCTTCTTTAGATCCTTATGCAAGAGTTTGATATGTGGACTGTGGTGTGCTGCACATGCTCCACAGTGTGTTTCATTCCTTGTTAGGTAATTGTATTGATTACCATGGTTAGGGAATGTGTTCTATTTTAGAAGCTTTCCTCACTTTGTTTGTTGTCTTTAGCTGTGGAGAAGACAGAGAAATACACTTCTAAATTGGTTAGGTCACGCTGGAATATTTAAACTGTTTAAACAAGTAAATATTTCTGATACACTGTACACATTGGCTTTAAATACATAACAACAGTAAATAGTCATCAGGTTTAGTGAAATTTGTTAAGTCTCACACAAATCCTATCCTCGAGGATATGTATTAAAGGAGTATTCAAGTGATTTAACATTTCATTTCCATAAAGCTGGGTACTCTCAAATTAAAAAATGGATGAAGATAGGAGCTATCCTGACTTTTAGTTCCTACTATAGGTGAAGCTACAAAAAATTCTGGTTCCTCCACCTTCCATAATGCATGTTATTGTCATGCATTAGTCTCTAACTGCCTAATGCCTATGTCTTTCAAACTATATATCCCACATTACAAACTCTATAGTAATTGTAACACAAGCTTTGCATTGAAATCGGCAGTTGTTACAAACTGAGATACATCTTCCAGCAGCTAATGCTAGCTTGGAGCCTTGGTACAAGAGGAGTAGTAGACCAGAAGTGTGTGTATGTATTGATTGACAGCTGTGAGCTCCCACCCCTGACTTTGGCCTTCTCTGATTGGTTAGAAGGTGAGACTTGCTTAAAAACCAGAGAAGGGAGCATCTCTGTACTGCTGCCAGGCTGTTCAATGAGCCTGAGTCTTTTACAACAACTCTTCACATAAAGATATGCTCTGGAATATATTTCAACTTAAATATAAGAAAAAAATATTCTGTTGTTCTTTAAATTTTGATGTAATGTTCATGTAAAGAGCAACATATTAAATGCAGGTGATACTGTATGTTATCTCATCTACTACTGAGCGCACAACTGCCAAACATGTAAGGCCCCAGCGATTTGATTTTGAGTCATAGAGGATTTCTAACATAAATACAGAACAGCCACATTAATGCCGAATGGCACAGAACTGTGATCCTGCATCCAAATTTTGTGCATTAGTCGCTTTACGATTTTTAAACATCTGCTACTCAAAATAAGTCTTTAATTAGAAATGCAGGAATGAGTAGTGCTTATATAACTTAGCTATGAACATTCATTACAGATTTCACAATTATTTATGATACATATTAAAGCAGCAGTCAAATGTGACATTGAAACCATCTAACAAACGCTCTTCTCTTTGGCATCATTGTAGGTATCAGAATAGGTAGGAAATTTGTTTATCAGGATGGCACATCTGCCTCATTGTCAGAGCTCACTACATGGTTTCAGGTATGAGTGGAAGATTTATGTAGATTTGACAAGGGAGTTGGTGTGGGGGGCAAATAAACTGCCATTTTATATTCAACTTTAATGTCATTGTGCAGAATATGGAAATGCAGTATCCTTTGCACATAATGTGTAGTCAGTAAGGGTATGCATATTACAATTTCTGCTCCAAACCTGTCAATTTGCCACCTAACTCGTAGGCCTCATGTCTTCCTATATAGCTATAGCTTGAAAGCAAAGTAATGATTTCTGACAATGCCACCTGTTTTAGGCTTTAAGACAATCCTCCTTTTGAATGAACCTAAAGCTGTAAATCTTTGACATAGTAGACATCTTCTTTGAGTCTCTTGGCGTTTGGAAGGACAGCTTGATAGTCATCGTGTCTCTGTGTTAAGGTATTATTGATACTTTACAAGGAATAGTCGTTTCCTCTTCACATTGATTTACTGAGGCAGATGATATATGTATGTGTGCACTTCAGTGTTTATATTTCTCCTAAGATGCTTTGCTTCCTCCAGTATGTGCACTATAACTGTTCTATATACAGGGAAAAAGCTTATTTCATGTACTTGACAGAGCATTTTTTCAGATTAATTTCAGAGTTAAATTACTGTTTATATGTTTTGTTTAGTTTTGCTCACTGTCTCTCATAATAACAGTATTTCCAACTATTGCCATTCTTTTTCCATCATGGTAACAAACTTTGTTCAAAATTGAGTCAGTTGTGCGTTCACTGTGTTCAGTAGCGCTGCTCTCCAGTATACAGTGGTTTGAACACTCACATCCAGCTGAATGTAAATACTTCAGGCTGCTGACATCAGTGGATTTACTGTTATATTTACTGCTTGTGTTGACACTTTCGGCATTTAATGATGCCAGACGGGAGATGTCATATCCTGCAAATATTCCCATATATCCTACTTATATTTACCTTGAAGAACTTGTGATGAATTCTTTTTTCTAGTTCGTAGCTTACCGGAATTTAAAATCAGAAAAGTCAGTGAAGACATTCAACATTCAGCAGTCATAGCTTATGCTAGTGAAACTAACAGATCTAATGCTGCATTGAACGCTAGAATCTGGACGTAGGGATATTTAAATTTGGAATGTGCATGTCTCATTGTAGTGTTAGTGCCATTTTGTTAAAAGGATAGGTTTTAATTGACTTTTGAGTTTGTTGGCCTGCAGGATGCTCTTTGAGTTAAGTAAAGCTCTGAGGTTGAGAACAACCACACTTCTCACAGGAGAAGGTGAAAGCAGCAGAGGGGGAGCTTTAACATTAACAGCTTATATAGAGAGAATACCCCCCAAAGTCATGCTGAAAGTCAGATACTGGGCCAGGGGTCAAACATTGATTTCCAGGGAAAGGCAACACTGGACTGGCCCACTGGGGAAAAGGGAACGTCAATATTGGTGTTTTGTGTCTTTTTAAATAAATCAGTCAGCTATATTTACTATAGCAATTTTTTCATCAGGTTTAAGAGCAACCTGTGGTTTCCAAGTAATATCATGTAGTATGGAGACAAAATGTGAAGCCAACACGAGATATAGATATATATTGTGTTTATGGTAGCAATTTGTTTGGACAGTTTATCATTCACATCCAGGTAGTTATCATAGGGCAAAAATCAAATGTTCAGCAAAATGCAGATGCCAATTTGCAGCATCAGCAAATAATACGTCACCCTAACCCTGACCTTGACCTAAGTAAAGAGTAAAGTGGTTAGCTTCACAGAAATAAGATCCTGGGTTTGAACCTGACGCCAGGCCATACAGGACTTTCTTTAAAGAGTTTCTATGTTATTCTGTCTAATAATCTAATAAACCAAGGTGACCTGAAAGTTTTCATGGGCTTAAAACACAAGTGAACATAAGACTTTTAGAGTGATTCCAACGGGCTGTGTCAGCTGGTGAAAAGAGGTGAAAGAAGGCAATTTACTACGATATTAGCCTTAAATGGAGTCTAAATGGACAGAATTGAAAATTGATCAAGTGATGCTGAACATAAAGCCAATAGACAGTGTTGCGGCCATGTTTGATTATTCATTAGAAACAAAGCAACAATATTTCCTCAGGGAAGTGTGATTTATCACTGCTCTGTGTTTGATTAGTTCAGAGACACTAATGATCCTTTGCTTCATGTCAGTGGCACTTGTTAATAAATTAGTGCAGGTTTGTGTGGTAATGTGTTTATGTCTGTGCTTTGCAAATAACCGTTAACATACTGACTGTCCCTGCATTATGACACTGTGGTTCCCAGACGTGTTTGTGCGTGTGTGTGTGTGTGTGATTACACTGGACTTCGTGTCTCTGGCCTACACCCTGGGTGATGCTGCTGAGGATAGGATGTCACAAGACATTACATCACTTCTAATCTCCTTCCATCCAGTTGAGGAAGTGTAGGCTGCAATAATGAAGAATGAAAATGCCACCTCTAACCAGGAACATGCCTGAGGCACAGTGATGATGTCTCATGATGGAGAGTTGACCCCAAAAGAGTTAGCTTCTCACCTCCCACACATTTACAGTAATTCTGAACCGACTCCAGTTTTCAGCAGTGCGTTGCATCTCATTTAGATCTCTCACAGTTAAAGTGTAGTGAATTGAAATTGATCTGATCTGGAGAGTGTAATACATTTTCGGTGCTCATTGGCTAAGCAGGTCAAGTATCAATAATTAAGCCACCCATTGGAATCAATGTAAACTCAGTAGTGTGTTACCAAACTGATCAGTCTGGTCAGTTTGATCCCACTGTTTCAGGAAATTGATCATTTGATTTATTGCTGATTGATTTGCTGCTACCTGCCCAGTGTAAAATTGTGTTGATACAAATTAAACAAGTGGCTGGTAAATAAAGTGAAACATCTGGCAAGCCACAGCCAGACAGCAGTAACTTCCTAGAGTCTCAGCCGGTTGCTGGCTCCCGAAAGCCATTGGTAGGCAAACACAGATGTCAAGAAATAATCTTGGACATAACCTCATGTGAAACAGTGAAATGTTGTTTAAACACTGTAGCTTTTGTTATAATTAAACAAATGAGATATTACTATAGAGCAGAGCAACCCTGTATTGTGCTGAGCTAAACTAGCAGTAACACTTTATAAATCGTAAATCAACACTTTATAACACACTATCATGTAGTTCTAGGCAGATATAAGGTCCTTTTAAATGTTTATTGATGTAGCTGTCAACAATTTTATTATATATAGTTAATATATATAAAGAGATAATGAAAGACAACATAACATAACACTTGTAATTATATAAAATATATCTTCATAGGGGGAGTTATAATTGTTTAAAAAACTATATATTAATAAACACTTAAATGTCTTGAACATCTGCTTAGGACTACATTATAATGTGTCATTAACAGTTATATGTTCATATATTGCACATAATATAGATACACATGATATAAAGAGGAGTTTAAAGTGTTGCCAGCTAACTGGACAGATATGAAGGTGGTATTATTGATCTTTTCATCTAAATCTGTGCAAGAAATCAACAGCATTAATTTTGAATCTACTGAGTGAACCAATACAGTTGCTGTGCTGAACTGCTGAACTGAGTCAAGTGATAATTTTCTGTGGGTTCATCATAAGTGACATCCTCCATATACACATGGTAATTTCACTGTTAATATAAAATATTAATTTTAGCAGCTTTAAGAAACTACGAGAACTGGGTTAAGGAAAGCTAGCCCACATTGCTAAAAGAAACCAGTGTTTACTGGGAATTTACCTGTGTTAGAAGTCAAATGCTTTATATGCTCAAACTATCCTAGACTTTCTGAGGTGCATCAATCTACTCTATGAAGCCTTTGCTACTGAGGGAGGGCTGTCATTATTCACACAGCAAAAGGTCACATGTTGGGAAAATATAACAGAGGTTGTTTTGAGCATTTGAACAACAACAAATACTGTCATTTTTCTGGTGTAGCTAGTCTATTTAGTCTGGCAGGAAACTCTCTCATTTTCCTAATTAGCATAACAGATTTAGCACTTCAATGGCTACCAAGGAGACTGGTATGTATGTCATCCTATACACCTGTGACACCACAACAGGCTGAAATGTCACAAGCAGATGCATCAATACCTCTTTATGACATTTCACAGACCTGAAGTTGAAAACTTAATTCAATTGAAATTATAATAACCCTATAATATTTCTGCTGATTTTTCTCATGCAAATCAACTTGGTCTGTCATTTTCAAGTAGTACGAAAAAAGAGGCAAACAGTGTCCTTGTCTGCCAGATGCAGCATGCGCAATTTGTCATTGGCACTGCAACTGAAACAATGAACAAATGAGAATGGGAGTACATTAAGACAGTTAATTTGTTTTATATCTCAGCAAGTAATGATATTACTACTCCTGAGAGTTCTTACTCACAAAAATAAATACGAGATGGCAATTAATATTTGATTTAATCCTATTCTGTATGTTAATGAGACAGTATCAGACAAATGTCTTCTCTGTCATCCTATCTACTTGTTGCATCTTAACACATCATCCATTGTGTTGTCAGGGTTAAGACATGACTCCCCAGAGAGTTAAATACCATGCACAAATGCTCACTCTATCATTTGTTAAATATGTGGAAGCCCTATCAGGAGACTCTCCTCTTTTAGCACTCTACTATTTCCACTCTTGAGGAAGCATGATACTTGGTTTAGATATGCTGAGAGTTTCTGAGCAGGTGTGAATCTTACTTTTGAACACAGGGTAGTGTGTCATACTGAGCACTTTTTATGCTCTCATTTATGTCAGTGGCACCCAAAGCTCTCTGAACATGCAAGCCTGACAAACAGACGGTCTAGTGGCAATGTTTTCAATAGTAGTCGTCTAAAATATCTTTGACATATTAACTTGACTAGACAGTTGCACTAAGCCTATAATTCTGGCTTTGAGGTTAGTTGGTTGCTTCCCTGGGCTCAGTTGAATAGTACACTTAATGTTTGTGTGGGGATTTGGAGCCACTGTCAGTACAGATATGTAAAAGTATTGGTTACACTGTTGCAAATGATTGTTTACTAGTGCAGTGCAAAACATCACCACAGACTTTAAAAAACAAGTATCTCATGTATTGTTGCTTCTCTGATGTAAGTTGAAAATGAGAATGAAAATGAAGGTTGTAATGATAAATTTGAGGTCCAGTAGATGATGATGATGATTGAATAATAAAGGAAATCAAAGGGGTGGTATCTTTTTCTTTAAGTAAATTATACATGGTGTCCCTTGATTCAGAAGTTGAAATGCTGAAATTGTTGGCTCCCAACAAATCTTTTAAATTGGACCCAATAAATAACTGATGCTCGTAACAATGACGTGGGAGCAGTGATGATAATGGTGATGGAAGCCATGATGATGACTTGCCATAAGCTGCTCAGAGTCCACTTTGAGCTGATCCGCACTGATTGGATAGCCAGCCCGACCTAATCTAACCCCTTAACAGGAAATGGATTTTCCATAATGAAATTCCACAGAACTCAACCCAGGCAATGAGACTCATTGACAGGCGTGTCTGAGCGCACTCACAGGGAGTCTTCTTCCAGCCCTACCAATCTGATACACCCAGTCATGCCTTGGAAATCACTTCTATGGAGATGCTTCCAATGTCTTACCGTTTCCTTGGAAACAGCATTACCTGCCTGCCCTGTCAGGACTGGTTGCCACTGATGTACATGGACAGGCTCCCAAACAGACGAGGACTCTCTAAAAACACAACCTGCCCCAGCGTTGGATGATATAGAAAATTTAGCGGAAAATTCAGTTTGAATGATGGTGTGTGGGGCTTTTTAATTGTACACTAAACACATCAGTTCCACCAGGTGAAAATGGATCCTTCGTCTGTACCCTATAATACAGTTCATTCTATACTGTAATATATAATGCAAACAGACAAAAGTATGGACCAACAACAAAATTGATACCATTACCTTTTACCTATTGTGTTTTATTGTACATCATTCAAGGCACAACAATAATAATTCAAACATGTGTTGGGGTGCCTTTTTTTCAATGTTACAAGAAATGAAATTTCACAGTGGCAAAGATTTTGATCCAGGCTGAAAGTTGTAAGTTTTGCTGTAGGACTATTAATATGTCAATGTATTGAGTTTTAATATTTTTTCAGGAAAGAAAGTAACCATTTAGATTCCCCAAATGCAGTCAGTTTATCCAAATAATGCCTGTTTGGAAATTTTTGCCAACGTTGTTGGGAGAGACCACTGCTGCAGCTGCTGGCCAGATCATAGCTGCATGATCAATGCAATGAACTGATCTGTGCTGTTCTTTTGTAGTATATCAGTGGCTCTAATGTCTATGCATTTTGATATCATGATGATGCCATAGCACAGATTCACTGTAAACCGTAAGCTTTACATATTCAGTGAGTCATAATTCTGTGAGAGAGATGATGATGTTGAGGGGGGAAATTATTTGGGAGGAAGGGTAAGGGTGGATGATATGCTGCCCATTATTTGTTTAGTGCAGGTGACCAAATCTCACATAGTGCACCTTTAAGATCCTTTACCATAAAACAAGTAGGTAGAGTGCTGAAAATTAATTGCAACAAAAACAGCCCATTTCACATTTACAAGATCATACCTTTGAAGTTCCCTGCCAGACACTTGAGGATGAATATGGTGGTTTTTTGACCTACAGAGAGACCTACAGAACTTTGGCTAAGTTTTACTTGAAGAGCTACTGCAGTGGTGTACCAGACAAGATCACTGAGGAAATTATTCTTTGCACACAATAAACTTCTTTGGAAACTGTAAGTTTCACCACATTTTTGTTTTTACTTTCTACTGTAAGCATATTCTAAGCTGCTTGGCATAGGATGACCTTGTTTACTATAAAGTTGAATGTGAGTAGAAGTAGTATGAAGTGAAGACAAAAGTGTGCCGAAAATGCAAAGGAGATTTTGATATTCACTATGATAATTCAAATATGACCCCTTCATTTATCACTGCCCTCCAAAATTGTCTTAAGTAACCACTACAACAATTCTGTTTCATTTCATTTTATTATTTATAAGGAGAACACACATTAATCAATATTTCTGTAAATCTGCCAGTGTTAGCCAACTTCATTTGGGTGGTGGGATGTTCTGATATCAATGAACTGACACCAAAGGACACCACAAATACAGCAATGGCAACAAAATAAAAATTCTCAAGACAGTGCACATATTGAAACAAGTGTTGTCTGTCTCATCACGCTACCTTCCCTCCTGCCTTTTCTCCTGACAGACAAGAGTCATACTGTAATTGACACAGCCACACGAGGTCCTTGTCAGGTAAATGTAAATATATTGTATGTGGATTTCGCCATTTGAACAAACAGCAAACTGTGAACAGACAGTGCAAGGTACAACAAGAGATAAAACAATCCCATTCAAATGAACAAGTGCAGGCCTGCTTTCTTTTATCTGAAGCTATTCATCTATATTCTACATTCTGGAGCGGCTCACTTTCAAGCACCAATGATAATGGACCTTTTTGATAGAGATTTCTGGCGATTTCCTTACAAAGAGGAAAGGAAATACATAGTGAGGAGGAATCAATTCCCATTTTGTGCAAGGAATGTGTATGGATGTGAGGTTGTTTCACATCCATTGATCAAAAAGCAGCCCAGCTGCAGATGTGGTAGTATCTGCTTATCACAGCATCCTGTCCGTCATTCAGAGGCTGTTAGTGAGCTGCAGATGCAAGGCTTATCTAACCTCCAAAAGACATAACAGACAATAGCCTGAGCCAAGGCCGGCTGCTGCAAAACTGTCAAGCCAGTAAAAGGTTCTACACCAAATTAATTTTCACCATCCAACCTCACCGTACCTCTCAACTCCTTCCCTAGTTCTCTTTTATGGCTTCAAAGCTATCAAAGTGTGAAGGTGTTGCAGATCTTGTATATCTTGGAACATTGCGGCTCACAATCTTAATGTCATCTCTCTTTCATACATATTTTGCCACTGATTCAGAAATAAAAAAAACAACAACAAAGATTTGACCTATGTTTTCAAACTAATGTCTCAATGTCTGACTCACCCGCTTCTTTCACCTTTTGTATTCCCAGTCTATCAAAGAGTATCAGATGGTGGATCAGAGTGTGAGGTGCTGTTGATGTTGCTGCACCATTTACTCGGCAGAGGAATGATTTTTACAGCTGCTCAGGAAGGGGTTCACAATTTGATGACATGTCACACATAAGCACAGGTTTTTTATTTTTTTTATTCCTGTTCTGTATATAACAAAAGGATGGATGGAAAACACATTCATCCTTTATCAGTTTGGACATAAAGTGGGTGAACACTGCACCACTTCTGCTGCAAAATTAAATTTCCTCAATGAAGAGTCAAACTGAGATATGAAGAATCTGCAGAAAATAAACTTTTATTTTTTCCAAAAAAACTAAACCAATATCCAAACATAGTTTTCATTCTTTTAGGAAGTTGTCACAGAAAATCATAGACATAATTGCGATTATTTTAACAGACCTGACATTGATGCCTGAATACGTTACATTCATGGGATGTTATCCAGTGGCATTTTAGACTATACACTAAAGGCAAGACATTTCCAATAATGGATCCTATTAGCACGTCTTCATAGATAAGACAAAATGTTGCTTGCTTGTGCTTTTCAAAACAATCCAAAAGACCAAATTGGGTTAAATTTAGGTAATCATAGCCGCTTTGTTAAAGCTGCACTATTCAGTGTTTTATATTAATAATGCATCAACTGACAGTGTAATTTGAAAGGGATCACAGGTAATAGTTCCCTTCAACTTTAAAGTCTCTTTAAAGTTGAGGGGAACTTTAAAGAGACTTTAAAGATGAGGAGGACTATTTTGGATCATTGTTTTTCTTCTCAGGCCCTCAACTGTGCTCTCATCAACCTCATTTCCAGACACAGCGGGCAGCTGTTTCAGTTAAAAAGCTCTGATAAATTCACCGATGCTACCTGCTCAACACCAAAAAGAGAAACAGACTAAGAGTGTTTTCAAACCTACATTGTTAAATCCAGTTGAATCAGAGTCTGGTTTGTTTTCCACCTTGGTGTGATTCATTTAGGCAGGTCTGAACACAGCTATTGAACTTGGATGCATTCTGATTCACTTGGATTTTTCTTTGTGTGAAAAGAAACCAAACTAAGGGGAAAAAACTCCAAGTTTATGAACTCATCCAGAGGAAGCATACTATAGGTTTAAAAACACATCTAACTTTTAAACACAATGGAATATCTAGGAGCTAAATAGCCAGGTATTTTCCTCAGGAGTTGGGGGAGTGAACATAGGGGTTACATTTTCTTTGTGGTGAGGAACTAAAACAGCTTAATCGTCAATATGTTGTTTAATTTCTCTAGGGGCTGCTATCAGGGCTGTAGACTTATTATAGTCTTGTTATGTTTATGTTCAATGTAAATAGCATCCCAAGCTGAAACCTCATCCATGCCTTTCTCCTGTGTTCACTACTAGTGGTAATGTGGGGGGATGGTGCAGAAAGCGCGTAGGCAACAGGAAACCAGAGCAATGATCCTCAAACCATTAATTCATCTTTTCCGATTGGAATATCCTTCCTGAAACAGAGAAGCACTATGTTTTGCCATCAGGGATTTGGAAGAAGCGTTTAAGAGGGTGAGGCGGTGGGAGGTGCTGGAAGAGAGGGAGTGGGGGAAGACGAGAGAAGAGAATAGTTCATTTCCCAAAGAGCCCTGGTAGAGACTATCAGGTTCTGAAGAGTGCACTCAGAGAGAAATTTTATCGCCTTCATATTTTTGTCTTCTGTAAACAGTGTTTCTTATCTGTCCTCACCTCCTTCTCGACATCATGCTGTTTGCATTTTTATGAGCTGCATTATAAAGCATAGCAAATCGATTTAGACTGCAGCTGTGTTGCTCTTAACTGAATCCTGCTGTTTTGTCAATGCATTGTTTTAAACTACATTTATTTTTTAAAACGACTTGGCAAAAGTGTATCCTAGTGCTTGTGAAACCCTCTTTTCGATCTCGGTCTGTCTCTTTCTCTTTACATGGTAATTTGTTTTTGTCCTGTTGTTTGCATGTCTTTGTGTATATGTGTGTGTATGGGGCACCACATGAATGTTGATGCCATGGAGTTGGGGAAACAAGATGTGGGGGCGAGTGTCAGCCCGGATTACAGCCAACCAGTCTCATTTCTTTGGCACCCACACACCAGGAACTTCTGACGTAATGTAAATAGTCATACAGCCTTAGGATGAAGACTGTAGCCATCCTCATCATTATCATTTTTATGATCATGATCTTCCCACCTCGATTCTTAAGCCCCTTTAGGTCTCTTCAGCAGAATGTAATAACTCGACACAGAAAAAAAAGTAGGTTTTGTTGACTCCAAAGACAGCCACTGAAAATTATTAATTAATAATTATTATTATTAAATTTCAGTTTGCTGTGTCCTTGGCAAGCATTTCTTGTCTCATTTGAAGCTACTTATATACAATATATACGGTAATGCCCACACTGTAACTTTCATTGCATCTTTAATTTCTCTGCTGAAATTTATGACATAAACAAATCATCCAATAAAGTAAAAAAACTACATAGTAAAACAGAAACTTTTGCTTTAAATGCCACACAGAATAAATACATTTATTATGTTATGGGTTACAGTTTGCATTGCACTGTAATGGAAATCTAAATGTACAATATAATCAGTGGGGAATAAGGACTATAATAATAATCAGGGAGCAGGATTCCCATGTCTCTTAAATATTCCATAAAATTATGCTTATTTAAGTCCCCGGTGTATTGTTCTGCCATTTGTCATTATTTGCCAAATCCATGTGTCTCTGTATGTCAGAGAAGGATTTTTGTATATTTCTATATCAAACCCCATTCATTTTTCTCCATTTAAAGTGCCTTTTCACACAGATTTTTCAGATAGGGCATATATAAAATTTCAAAATTCAAATCATTAAACTTGCAGGCCTACCAAATAGCACCATCAGCAAAAACACAGGCTAGTGGGGTGTTCATTATCAATTAGATTACCAATCACTGGAAGCGCTTTCCTCAGGTGATGTATATATATGTCTTGACATTTGGGATAACAACATGCGCTGGGTGAGGTATCCTGTCTTCATCTTCCTGCACCTCCTCAATATGTGGGGGTGAGCAAGGGGGTGAGTAACACTCAACATTAGAGTGAAAGCTAACATTAGTATCTCTATCTCATGTGGAAAGATCAAACTGCAGGAAAACTGTGATCTCAAAACTCTTATACAACCTTCTAGGGCTGAGCAATATCACAAAGAAATCAAATCTTTTTTTTCAAGCTTGGGGTTGATTCACAATTACATTCACACTTAAGACAGTTGAGCAAGAATAAGATAAAGACCTGCACCACCTGCAAATCTGTCATCATTAAGCACAAAATGTAGGATATCCCACACAGTTATTGACTGTCAGTACCAAATGCTTCATGGGCATCCAGTTTAATAATCAGTTTCAGCACAGACAGAGCAGAAAGGTCAGCTCACTAATTGACTGCTGCTGTTTGTGTTTCTTTATAAGACATCAGCCTGACATCTGCAGACTGCTGCTTAGCGTTTGCTACCTGGCAGGCAGGGACAAACTTAGCAAAATAGAATCTAGAAACTTCTGTGGACTCCCAGCACTTCAACTTTCATTATCAGAAATGATACCTCATCAAGTAACAAAGATCAGCACAGATCAGTACACAGAGTCATTTTCAGTCTGTATTTTCATAGATGCGACTGAAATTCACTATCAGATAATCAGAGAGTCATGACAGCTGTAAACTGCAGGTGCGCATATATATTATTTCACAGTTTAGGGGACTGTCATGACTTAAAATGGTTAATGTAGCAGCTCCAATCTATGTTATATATATATATATATATATATATATATATATATATATATATATATATATATATATATATATATATATATATATATATATATTTAAAAAAAATCTCCCTCTCACCCCCCTCCCCGTGGGGGGAGGTGTGTTTTCCTCAAGCTTGGGTCCTCTACCAGAGGCCTGGGAGTTTGAGGGTATCTTAGGACTGCACTCTTCTGGACAGAGACCTCCGATGTTGCACCTGGGATCTGCTGGAGCCACTCTCCCAGTTTGTGGGTTACAGCCCCCAGTGCTCCAATTACCACTGGCACCACTGTTGCCTTTACTCCACACATCTTCTCTAGCTCCTCTTTCAACCCTTGGTATTTCTCGATCTTTTCGTGTTCCTTCTTCCTGATGTTGCTGTCGCTTGGGATCGCTATGTCTATCACTACTGCCTTCTTCTGTTGTTTGTCGATCAATACGATGTCCGGTTGGTTAGCCATCACCAGCTTGTCAGTCTGGATCTGGAAGTCCCACAGGATCTTGGCTTGGTCATTCTCAACCACCTTAGGAGGTGTCTTCCATTGTGACCTCGGGACCTCCAACCCATACTCAGTGCAGATGTTTCTGTACACTATGCCAGCCACTTGGTTATGGCGTTCCATGTACGCTGTTCCTGCCTGCATCTTACACCCTGCTATTATGTGCTGAACTGTCTCAGGAGCATCTTTGCACAGCCTGCACCTGGGATCCTGTCTGGTGTGGTAGATCCCTGCCTCTATTGATCTTGTGCTGAGTGCCTGCTCTTGTGCTGCCATGATCAGTGCATCTGTGCTGTCTCTCAGTCCAGCTTTTTCCAGCCACTGGTAGGATTTCTTGATATCAGCCACTTCTTCTATCTGTCGATGGTACATGCCGTGTAGGGGCTTGTCCTTCCATGAGGGTTCCTCCTCTTCCTCTGTATCCTCAGGTTTCTGCTGCCTGAGGTATTCACTTAGCAGTTCGTCTTTGGGGGCCATCTTCCTGACGTATTCCTGGATGTTGGTTGTTTCATCCCGGACAGTGGCTCTGATGCTCACCAATCCTCGGCCTTCCTCGTTCCGCTTAGTGTACAGTCTCAGGGTGCTGGACTTAGGATGGAACCCTCCATGCATTGTGAGGAGCTTCCTTGTCTTGATATCAGCGGCCTCTATCTCCTCCTTTGGCCAGCTTACTACACCAGCGGGGTATCTGATGACTGGCAGGGTGTATGTGTTGATGGCCCGTATCTTGTTTTTCCCATTCAGCCGACTCCTCAGGACTTGCCGTACTCTGTGGAGGTATTTGGCTGTGGCTGACTTCCTTGCGGCCTCATCAAGGTTACCATTTGCCTGCGGGATCCCAAGGTACTTGTAGCTGTCCTGAACATCTGCAATGCTGCCTTCTGGTAATTCAACCCCTTCGGTTCTGATCATCTTCCCTCTCTTCGATACCATTCGACCACACTTATCTAGTCCGAATGACATTCCGATGTCGTTGCTGTAGATCCTGGTGAGGTGGATCAATGAGTCGATGTCTCGCTCATTCCTGGCATACAGCTTGATGTCATCCATGTAGAGGAGGTGACTGATGGTTGTTCCACTTCGGAACCGGTACCCGTAACCACTCTTTGAGATGATCTGGCTGAGGGGGTTCAGGCCTATGCAGAACAGCAGTGGGGATAGTGCATCACCTTGGTATATGCTGCACTTGATGGTAACTTGTGCAATTGGCTTTGAGTTGGCCTCCAGAGTTGTTTTCCACAGCCCCATTGAGTTCTTGATGAAGGCTCTTAGTGTCCTGTTGATGTTGTACATCTCCAAACATTCCAGTATCCATGTGTATGGCATCGAGTCATAGGCTTTCTTGTAGTCGATCCAGGCTGTGCACAGGTTGGTCTGTCTGGTCTTGCAGTCTTGAGTGACTGCTCTGTCAACCAGTAGCTGGTGCTTAGCACCCCTGGTATTGCTACCAATCCCTTTCTGGGCCCTGCTCATGTATTGGTCCATGTGCCTATTCATCTTAGCCGCTATGATGCCTGACAGGAGCTTCCATGTTGTACAGAAGCAGGTTATTGGCCGGTAGTTGGATGGGATCGTGCCCTTTTGGGGGTCCTTCATGATCAGGACTGTCCGCCCTTGGGTTAACCATTCTGGGTGCGTCCTATCCATCAGCAGTTGGTTCATTTGTGCTGCCAGGCGTCCATGGAGTGCAGTTAGTTTCTTTAGCCAGTAGGTGTGGATCATGTCCGGGCCTGGTGCTGTCCAGCTCTTCATACCTGAGACTCGTTCTTGAATGTCTGCCTTCGTGATGGTTACTGGATCTTGTTCTGGGAGATTGCTGTGGTCTGTTCTTAGGTCCACCAGCCACTGGGCATTGGTGTTATGTGATGCCTCTTTCTCCCATATGCTCTTCCAGTATTGTTCGGTCTCAGCCCTGGGTGGATCTGTTCTCATGCTATTCCCTTGCCACTGAGAGTACACTTTGGATGGTTCGGTGGAGAACATCCTATTTATTCTCCTGGCTTCTGTTTCCCCTGTGTATCTCTTTCGGCGGGTAGCCAGAGCTGTGAGCCTTTGCTTGGCAGTCTCCAGTGCCTCTGGTATAGACAGCTACTTCCTAGGCATTCCTATCTTAGCCACACCTTTCTGTAGCTCAGAGAGTTGACTAACTTCTCTCCTTGTTGCCTTGATCTTGGCCTCCAGCCTCCTTCTCCATGGAGGGTAATGCTCTTTGTGGCTTTGTGTGTTTATCTTGTAGCCAAGCATCTCTAGGATCACTGTTGCTGTGGTGTATATCAGCTGATTGGTCTGAGTTACGGTACTAGTAGGGATAGTACTTAGTGCTGCATTCACATCCTCTAGTAGACTTACATATATATATATATATATATATATATATATATATATATATATATATATATATATATTTGGCTAAAAATAACCTTTTTGTCCTTATTGCAGTAACTAGAATTTGTTTTTACACATTGTGCAAAAACAAATTGATAGAATAATGTGAGATGTTGCTCAGCCTTTCTACAACCCTCCATGAAATGATAAAAGCATGTGCATTTGAGATGTGTACAAACAGATGAACACAAACATATATGTAACTGCACTATGTAACTAGACTAGATGGGTGTTTTAGCAGAGGTAGCAGTGGCATTTGCCGTTTATTGCTATGCAGGGTTTAAGCAAAGGTGAGAAAAAGGCATTAGTATTGATTGCTCTTCGAAGGAGTCAAAACCACTTTAACTGCAGTTGTCTTTGTTTAATTCCAATCTGTCCCTTTAAGCAGTGTGTGCTCTTTACTGTGACCTCTAATAAGTGATGTCATCAACCATCACAGCTACTGGTGGGAGGGTACTCCTCTGGGACAGCCCCTTCCCATCATTTGCAGAGGAACTAGGAATGTCCTCTCCCTGGGCCCTGAATACCCAGCTTCCTTTGCATTTGCAGAACCAGCCAAGCCCACAAGCAATGCAGCTTTTCTGTCACACACACATCTATACAAATATTGTTATGTAAACCCACTGCCATGAATATCTTCCCTGGTGCATACATGCTTACACACAAATACACACAACATCGTGTGCATGCATTCACATTTGTGCTTGCATAGTGTGTTTGCTCATCACACACACACACACACACACACACACACACACACACACACACACACACACACACACACACACACACAGACACACACACACTCTTCCACTCAGACCCTCCAAACCAAACTGACAAATTGTATGCTACAGCAGACAGCTTTTGTGCTCAGAAACAAAGCAAACCACACAAACATACACAGTGTGATTTACTCAAAGTTTAAAAAGGGTGGACGGTGAGTAGACAAATTTATGTTTTTGCTCAAAATATGCAGGTAGACAGGGTGCTGAATGTATAATTTGAACTAAGAAATCACAAATTACTGTGTTTGGGCAGCTGTGGTTGGGTAGCCTGTGATTTTCAATCGGCAGCAGTTACTGCTTGCGGATGTATGACGATGTTTGACCTAGTGAAGGGTTGCAATCCATTCATGCAATCTATCATTTCACTAGATGACATCTGACCGCACTCACACCCAGAGGGGACGAATGTAACAAACAACAGAATCTACAGTATTGTGCAATTACCAGAGCATCAACAAGGCTGAGGTGGAAAATGCTCCTCAGTTTATTTTACTGTCAGTAATGTCAGTGAGTACATTGTATTGTTGTGAGTAGCCAAGCATGCCAGGAGTTCAAAGCAGACAAGGAGGTTTTGCCTGTGGAGCTGTTGTGACAAGGGGAATAATTGCGTCACGACCAATATGACACGCAGTTCAGTCAAGGAATAGTGTATCAAAATTCACAAGGTTCAATGGTCAGTGCTGGTCTCACAGAGAGGATGCTCATTGATGCTGAAGAAGCAGCTACAAACATGACAGTCAGTGGGCAAAGCTGAGCCACTCCACAGAGCACTGTGTTTCATCACTCACAATGGAAGAATCTGGCTGAATCGTGTGAATTCTTGGATTGTCAAAATCATCCTTGCTCAGTGTTTTCAGCCTGTGCATTGTAAAATTTGCCAGCAGATTTTATAGCATTTCTGTCAAATGGCATTACAACTAATGTCCTCCTGTCTTCAAATTTCTCACTTGCAATGCAAATATTTTGTGATTTCTTTTGTCTTCTATGACAGTACACTGAATATCTTTAGGTTATAGACTGACATTCAGGAAAAAAGAAGACATATGAGGACTCCACTTTGGCTTTAGGAAACAGTGACCAAATTTTTTCACGATTTTTGGACATTTATAGACCAAACGACTAATCTATTAATCTGGAAAATAATTTACAGATTAATTGATAATGAAATAATCGTTATCTAACTGGATAGATGAATGATTTGAAAATAGATACACTCTTTATATGTATGATGATGGAAACAAAGAAAAAAACAAAGAGTAAAAAGCTGAAATATAAAGACACAAATCATGTTTATCTAACCCTAATCCCTCATGTTACATTATACCTGCTGACCCACCAGTGGAATGGGTCAGTATTGTCCCACAGATTTAACATCTGTTACGCTTCAATAGGACAGTCAAATACGAACTGGAGCACATCTGAAAGCACATCTTGCAGGCTGAACATTATATCCATATCATGCCATTTCTCCTTGACCGTCACTTCTCCACAAATTCCCCTGTGATATCAGGAAAGAAAGAAAGACAGCTGACACTCATGCCTTTCCACACTGATTCAATTACTTCTGTGATGTGGCCAGACCTGAGTGGCTGTTTAGTAGGAGGCAGACACAGGAAACCTTGTCCAGGTATCACAAAGTGTTTTATTTACATCAGTGGAGTCCATGTTGCACATGTAACAAAATCAAAAAAAATATGTACAAAACAAAAAAACTCAAAATAATTAACTTGGCCAAACTGATCAAACTCAACTCATGTAACTCAACTTATAACTTACATCATGTGCACACAGCTACACACTGATGTACTAACCCCCTGACAGTCAAAAAGCAACTGCTTAAATAGGCCCTTCCATCAAGGTCTAGAGGAACTCTGGACTGTACCATTACTGCAGGTAAATCCTATCTCTTTACTACTCACAGGTAAGAAATAAAGTTATTAAATCTCACCAATCACAAAGGTAAGCCCTTTTCTATAGCTTCCTAACAACCCACTTGCAACATATGTACACAAATCAAAATCACAGTAAACAAATGACTTAAGCTAATTCACCATCACCCCTCCCCACATGATCCAACCTAGTGACATCACCAATGATGTCACTCAGTGCATAAATACAGGTCATCATTGGGTGCCTCCTCCTTTTGTCTGTGGAGCACATGGTGAGTATGGTGAGTAACACAAAGAGTGATTGAATAATGAAACAGAACTAAGTCAATAAATAACTAAACTTAATACTTGTCAGTGTTTTACTTTAACCCAAAATGTTGTTGAATGTGAACTGTAACCAAACATAATACAAACTACAAACAAACCCGGGATAGTAAGAGTCTGCAAATGAAAAGTTACTGAACATATGGTTAAACAACAGTGAACAAGCATGGTTAAATATGTAAGCTATGATGGTAAAAGTAGGGACAAGTGGTGTACCCTCACCCACTTTGTCACACACCCCCCCCCTTAAGACCGTTACTCCTCAGAGTCACGGGACAGGAAGTCAGCGATGACATTCTTGTGTCCTGGTCTATACTGGACCTGAAAACGATAAGGTTGGAGAGATAAATACCATCTGGTGATTCTAGCATTAGTGTCTTTCATCTTATGGATCCACTGCAACGCACGATGGTCAGTCTCCAGAACAAACTCTTTACCAATGAGGTAATATCTCAAAGTGTCTAAAGCCCACTTAATAGCCAGAGCTTCCTTTTCAATCGTCGAATACCTCATTTCCCGTGCGAAGAGTTTCCGACTGATGTACTGCACAGGCAACTGGGTTCCCTCTCCTCCTTGCAGTAACACAGCTCCAAGCCCTACTCCAGAAGCATCTGTCTGAACAGTAAAAGGAAGAGTGAAATCTGGACATTGCAGCACAGGTTCTTGACACAGACAGTTTTTCAAGTCTTTGAAAGCATTTTCACTTTCCTGAGTCCACTTAAGCTTTACTGGGCTGGATTTACAAGTCATCTCAGTTAGTAAAGCAGATCTTGATGCAAAGTTGGGGATGAGTCGGCGATACCAGCCTACTAACCCCAAGAATGACCGTAGCCTCCTCTTGGTGTTAGGTAGCGGTGCAGCTGCAATTGCCTCAACTTTTCCTACCTGAGGTCGAATACCTCCACCTCCAATCACATAGCCAAGGTACTGAACCTCAGACTTAGCAATGTGACACTTCCTGGCATTGATCACCAAACCAGCATTTTGGATGCATTGGAAGACATCACCCAGATGTTGCACATGCTCCTCCCACGTCCGACTGTAGATAACAATGTCATCAATGTAGGCTGCTGCATAATCCTCTGCTCCTCTCAACACTTCATCCACAAGCCTCTGAAATGTTGCTGGTGCTCCATGCAAACCAAAGGGCATCATTCTGAATCTATACAGGCCACTTGGTACTCTGAATGTGGTGAAGTCCTTTGAAGCCTCTGTTAAGGGCACTTGCCAATACCCTTTGCAGAGGTCAAGGGTCGTCAGAAAGTTAGCATTTCCCAAACGCTCAATAAGTTCATCAACCCTTGGCATTGGATAGGAATCGAAGGCAGAAACCGCATTCAACTTAGAAAAGTTCACACAAAACCTCAGTTTAGGATCATCTTTCTTTGGCACTAGCACCACAGGGCTACACCACTCACTATGAGAAGGCTCAATGATTCCTGTAGCCAGCATCTCCTCCACTTCTTGTTTGAGTTCAGGAACG
This sequence comes from Euthynnus affinis, assembly GCA_029490765.1. NCBI lineage: Eukaryota > Metazoa > Chordata > Actinopteri > Scombriformes > Scombridae > Euthynnus > Euthynnus affinis. The sequence goes on from CM055839.1 coordinate 18,689,201, forward strand.
AGCCTGGCTGGAATGCGACAGGTGGTGTCCCTAATCGGCTGCTGCTCTGGTGAACGCAAACGGATTTCATGTTCAATGAGGTGTGTACAACCTGGCTTTTGACTGAAAAGCTCTTTTGCCATGTGGGCTTGCAGCTCCTGGCGTTTGTCTGCCGCCAGATGACTCAAATCTGGTAACACTGGAATTTCTGTTGTAGTTGGAAAATACTGCTCCTGCAGCTCTTCCTCATCCACGACTGTGCGTGCCCAGAAGGCTCTAGACTGCTCTTGTTCAACCCACTCTTTCAGCAGGTTCACATGGAAGACTTGATGCTTTTTCCGGCGGTCTGGCAAAAAGAGTTCATAGGTAACTGGGCCTGTCTTTTTTGTGACCTTGTATGGTCCCTGCCACTTGGCCAGGAGGCCACTGTCTGATGTTGGCAGCAGTAGGAGAACTTTCTGGCCCTCCTGGAGAACTCTCCATCTTGATGCTGTGTCATACCTCTGCTTCTGTCGCTGTTGTGCCTGGCCCAGATTGTCATTTGCAAGTTCTTGAAATTGCCCCAGTTTGTCTCTCATCTTCAGAACATATGACAGCTCACTGCACTGCTGTTGTGGCATAGGGCCCTCCCAGGCCTCCTTCAAGACGTCCATTGGACCTCTCACTGAGTGTCCATACAGCAGCTGGAAAGGTGAAAACCCAGTTGATGATTGTGGGACCTCTCTATAAGCAAACAGCAAGAATGGAAGCCACTGGTCCCAGTCTGACCCTGACTCACTAACAAATTTCCTCAGCATGGACTTGAGGGTCTTATTAAAGCGTTCAACGAGGCCATCTGTCTGAGGATGGTAGGGACTGGTCCTCACACCTTGAATTCCCAGCAGCCTGTAAACCTCCTTCAACATGCTTGAAGTGAAATTGGTGCCTTGGTCAGTGATGATCTCCTTTGGGATTCCAACTCTTGAGAACAGTTGAATGAGGCAGTTGACAATCTGGCGGGCCTTAATCTTCCTCAGAGGAAAAGCTTCAGGGTATCTTGTAGCATAATCACAGATGACCAATATGTACTTGTGGCCTGCACCACTCCTTTCTAGGGGGCCTACAATGTCCATGGCAATGCGTGAAAAGGGCGTGTCAATGATGGGCATACTTATCAGGGGAGCCCTATCTCCTTTCCTACCTGGTGCTGTCAACTGACACTGTGGACAAGACTGACAATATTTTACTGTGTCAGCATACTGCTGGGGCCAGTAAAAACGGGGGACCATCCTAGAGAATGTTTTTGTCTGTCCTAAGTGTCCTGCCCAAGGGATAGAATGGCTCAGGTTAAGGACTGTGGGCCTCAAACTCTGGGGGATGACTAGCTGATCACCAATCTGACTGCGTCGATACAATATACCTCCTTTGACCACAAATACTTCCTTTTCTTTCCCTGTCACTTGGGTTGACTCAGGCTTGCATCTAGAGAACAAAGTTGTGAGAGTGGGGTCCTGTCTCTGCAGCTTAGCAACGTCACTTGGAATGAAAAAAGGGTCAGGCTCTAAAGGCTTAGATCCCTGCTCAGCTACCTTTGTCCCCCTGACTCTGTCCTGTCTCCTCTGGCTCCTGCTTTTTCTCTCCTTAAACTGTTTGATATGCTCCACCTCAGGCACTTCCTCCCCTGAAAATGGTAACTCCTCCCATGCTACTGCAGCACTAGCCTGTTCCAGCTTACCTTTGGACCTTGTGACTGCTAGCAAGCTTTCACTGGTACAACCAGCCCTAGCCTCACGAGACTGCTTAGCTATCAACTCAGCAAGGATGGGAAGATCGTAGCCTAACACAACCTGATAGGGCAGTTGCTCCAATACCCCTACTGATAGCAAGTAAAGTTGGCCTTCAACGTGGATAGCTACCTCAGCTATGGGGTAACCTACTTTGTCACCATGGACACAGAACACATCCACTGTCCCTCCACAATAAACAACATCCCTAGGGAGACTATCCTGTCTGACTAGGGTGCGGTTACTTCCTGAATCTAGAAGGGCTACACAGGGTCTGTCTTCAATTAACACACCTATTGTAAGTTCCTCACCTTGACAATCTGTGACTTCTTCCCTCTCCAGCTCGCTTACCACTAACTTGGGAGCAAAACACATGTAGTTCTTACTAACATGGCCCCTAGGACAGTCTGCCTTAAAATGACCTGTCTGACCACAAGAGTGACACACTAAGGGGGCTCTATTTCTAGGTTCAAATTTAGCTGAATTTGAGGGGAAGGAACTATGTCTTGTGTTTCTGGCTTTAAAGTCACTGCCACTGATAGGCTTACCCGAAGGGGTGGGTGGGCGGGACTTGGCTGGAAGATACTCTTTTGATGGACGGCGGGCAGCCAGGAAAGCTTCAGCCAATTCTGCGGCCTCTTTGGAAGTTTTTGGGTTCCGCTCTTTAATCCATGTGCGCAGCTCAGGATTCAGGACTCTGAGGAACTGCTCCATGATGATGGTATCTCCAATCTGTTCCTTTGTCTTTTCCTTGGTCGCCATCCACTTGTCATACAAGTCTTTAAGGCGGACCTGAAGCTCTTTAGGTGTTTCCTCTTCTGCTGGCACACTCGAACGGAATCTCACTCGGTAGGTCTCTGCACTGATTTCGAACTTCTTCAAGACCGCACACTTTACTTTTGCATAATCCATGGTGTCATCAATGTCCATAGCTACATAAGCAGAACGGGCTCGACCAGTGAGCAATGGCGCCAGGTGAAGAGCCCACTCTTCCTGCGGCCACTGACAGGCATGAGCAATTCTTTCAAAGGTGATTAAATAATGTTCAATGTCCTCACCATCACTGTATGGCTGCATTTTGGGGCTTTTCCAGTTTGAGGGCCTCACCAGGCTGGAACGCTGACCTCCATTAGCCAACTGTGATGAGTCAACCTCCGGCCTGCCTTGGATTGCTGAGATTTGGGGAGGCTCCGCTGTCAGCTCAACAGAGGGGGTGGGTGTGGGTGTGGTTGCTGAATCTCCCATCAGCTGCTGACGATCCTGGCGGTCCTGTTGCACCTCATGTTGGAGCTGAGAAAATTGGTGCTGGATTCGCTTCCACCTCTCCTCCTGTCGTTTGCGCTCCTGCTCTATCCTGGCATCACCGTCAGCCTGCTGTTGCACCAGACGTCTTAGAAGACTTGCCAGATCAGCTATACTCTCTTGCTCCTGGGCTTGACCACCTGCTGCCCCCTGCTGGTGACAGACATCTTGAGGCACCTCTGGAGGACACTCAGTTGCTTGAGGTTTCTTTTGCCTGGTTGACATTTTCTTCACTGCCTCCTACTGGCCTGGATCCCACCACTGCCACCAAATGTGATGTGGCCAGACCTGAGTGGCTGTTTAGTAGGAGGCAGACACAGGAAACCTTGTCCAGGTATCACAAAGTGTTTTATTTACATCAGTGGAGTCCATGTTGCACATGTAACAAAATCAAAAAAAATATGTACAAAACAAAAAAACTCAAAATAATTAACTTGGCCAAACTGATCAAACTCAACTCATGTAACTCAACTTATAACTTACATCATGTGCACACAGCTACACACTGATGTACTAACCCCCTGACAGTCAAAAAGCAACTGCTTAAATAGGCCCTTCCATCAAGGTCTAGAGGAACTCTGGACTGTACCATTACTGCAGGTAAATCCTATCTCTTTACTACTCACAGGTAAGAAATAAAGTTATTAAATCTCACCAATCACAAAGGTAAGCCCTTTTCTATAGCTTCCTAACAACCCACTTGCAACATATGTACACAAATCAAAATCACAGTAAACAAATGACTTAAGCTAATTCACCATCACCCCTCCCCACATGATCCAACCTAGTGACATCACCAATGATGTCACTCAGTGCATAAATACAGGTCATCATTGGGTGCCTCCTCCTTTTGTCTGTGGAGCACATGGTGAGTATGGTGAGTAACACAAAGAGTGATTGAATAATGAAACAGAACTAAGTCAATAAATAACTAAACTTAATACTTGTCAGTGTTTTACTTTAACCCAAAATGTTGTTGAATGTGAACTGTAACCAAACATAATACAAACTACAAACAAACCCGGGATAGTAAGAGTCTGCAAATGAAAAGTTACTGAACATATGGTTAAACAACAGTGAACAAGCATGGTTAAATATGTAAGCTATGATGGTAAAAGTAGGGACAAGTGGTGTACCCTCACCCACTTTGTCACAACTTCATTGTATTATATCATTTATTCTATTTATCTTGCTGAAGATGACATCATCTCTCAGTGTCCTCCCAAAAAATGTGCATTGTTCATCCAGTAATTCTGTTTGTTTTAAATTGCAAGCAATCTATGGCCTTGTCCCTAAGGGTTTCCACCAAACTTTGCTTGTTTGAGTATGATGAATGATGTTGGGAACCTGCAGGAATTGTTAGCTTCTCGATTTAAACGTCTAAAAGAGTTTGCCCAATAACTAAGTAAGCCACAAATCTTGCAAGATTGCTTACTATGTGTACTTTTCAGTCTGTGCCCTTATATATCTCTGTTTATTCATTCAGTATCTCCATTTAATTCACACAAACAGATGGAAGAACAGATTCTTTTACAGTTGAGTCTCTTCAAGGCAGCTGGTTTTGCTCAACACTCAATGCTGTGGGAGGCGTGTTGACATTGTTTACTATGAATACTGATTCTCTTCATCAAGATCAGACTTGCAGGACAGGCACTCTTGAACCAGTTGCTTTTACTTCTTAAAATCCACCATGGGCCTGTTTGCTCTAATTGAGAATCAACAAGCTTTCTGCAGGAGGGGATTCTTTTGCTTATCCATGTGTGTTCATCACACTGAGCTTACTCTGTAAATTAAGAGGTCTTAAGTTTGTAAGGCAGACAGAAGAAGGCTAATTGTGGATTGACAGCACTGGAATGTAGTGTATTAATGCTAAAGCTTGGGTTATCCTGTCATATCTTATACCAACTGACCCCATAAATATGTAGTTAAGAGGCTTGCAAGATAGCATTTTGATGTAAATCTTTAAGGCAACATGATGTTTAAGCCTCTGTAGGTTCAGGGAACAGCAACTTCATCTATACATTAACAGCAGTATATGAAAAGGTAAGGCTTATTTTTGAATATTATTTACTATATAATTGCAGAAGTTGATACTATACTAATGATGTATGAAATCAATACTCTTCTACATAATAGAATATGGTGATTATTATCAGTATCTATCTTAATCTATGTCTGGAAAACAAACTGAGAAAGTAATATGACTATAGAGTACATGATCACAATCTTAAATATAAGTAAAACCCTTGTTAAAATCCCCATCTTCCTTTGTTTACATATTTTGTTACTTTTATTTTATGTGAATCCATTAAGTAAAAACAAATGCTAGCTAAAGAGGTGAAAAGTTCATAGCATGCAAACACTGGGGGAAAAAAATTAAGCGTGCAGTATAGAATGAGTTTTCAATAAAGAGACCGGTTTATATTTCTGTATGTCACTGACTTGCATGACTCCCCTCCTGTTGGGCCAATTAAAATGAAAAGATGAAGAGAGACCTTCAGATAAAACAGCCTGCAGGAAAAAATCAATCAAAATATAAGAAACAGACAGTTTTGGTTGGATTATCTATTTATGATGCCAGATAATATATTGTAGCATCATGAGCATTTCTCCCTCTGGACTTAGCTGAGCTTGGTTGTGCATGGCTTGGCTGCACTTACACAGTGCAAAGACTACAGAGGGTGACTTTACAGATTGATACCTGCAAACAAAATTAGCAAAATATTCCTTTACTTTCCTGATATTAACATATACCAGTGGTTTAAAAAGGTGTTGAAATGCTGCCAAGATGGATGCATTTAATATTTGCTCACTAAATCCACCTTTGGAGTAGATCAGGGATGGATCTTGCTTCAACACGTGCAGAGTATTTTCAATCCACAGCGGGCAAATTAGTTAACATACAGTGTGAAGCAGCTCTGATATCGTGTACTCAAAAACTGCTGTTTATCTCAAATAAATATGTTAAAGTCACTATATAATGCTTTCATTATAGTGGTGGAAAGTAACAAAGTACACCCTTTGGGGGGCTCGACCCATAGGTTTGGAACAACTGGACTAAACTAGCTAACTATATACAAAGTAGTTCAAACTAGCTCCACCTCCAGCAGCTACAACAGTAACATGCTGTTTACACATTGATGCTTCAGTATTAATAATTTAATGATAGTCATTGTATAGTCATATATAATAATATATCAGCCAGAGGGACAAAATGAGTACTTTTTTTAATACTTTAAATAAATTTTGCTGCTAATACTTATGCACTCTTACTTAGGATTTTTGATGCAGGACTTTTATTTGTAATGAAGTATCTTAACATTGCTGTACTGGTACCTGAATAAAGGATCTGAATACTTCTTCCACCACTGTTTCATTGATTGCTCAAGGTTGTCAATCATCTAGATTTTAAGGAACTTGGCATTAAGGTTTGATTGAGTGCAGCTTTAAGGTTTAAGTCATAGTGCGTATGTTCATCATAGTAAGTGATTCCATTAAGTGTATTAGACAATAGAAAACATTTGTTGCTGGGTGGTCAGCTGGATGTGTTAGTTAGTGGCCAGAGTCATGGATTCAATCAAGTTCAAATTGACAATGCTGATTTTTGAGGGGAAATGAGTGCACAGTCAATTTAAGATCAAATTGGGTTATGTGTTTACTTGATCAGTGCAGGCCATTGTAATGATTGGAGTGGGCTGGTTAACTCCTTTTCTAAATTGCTATAGCAGTGTGTACGGTATGGTACAATCGACTGTCCAAAAAGTGGTGGAAACTGTGGAAGGAGATCTGTGGACTTTGTTGTCATGTTCAAGTTTAGTGGTAATCTGTCAATGTGACAATGTAGTCAAACAGAACTTGAACTGAATAAAAATGAATACAAGTCAAGTGGCATTATTAGTGTAGCCTGATGTAACATAGTAAAATATTTTTTTTCTTCCAAAAATGTCAACTTACAAGTCCAATTCATTTGATATTTGATGTAACAAAGTAAAATTAACTTGTTACTTCCCACCTCTGCTGATTAGTTTTGTACATGGCAATAATTAGTTTCAAAGTTATTTGCTGTGGAAATTGCAGGAGAAATTTGTTTCTGTTTCAGATAATGATTACAAATTTCTTTTGGTGAAAACAAGTTTGGTTGCAGCCTCATGCATCACTGCATTTAATTAAAATGCAAAGAAGTTCCCAAATGATTAATCATAATTTAGAGCGTTCCCTTTATCTTTGCTTCTTTACAAAGTCTCTGACAGGAGTTCGTTTGGACTGAGTGCCTCAGCAGGCACCTTTATAGTAATCTTCCAACCTCTGTGGCATACAGCTTTCTATTTTGTTCTTTCCATTTCTGCAAGAATACACAAGAGCTTAAAAACAAGGCCTACCATTAGTATATGTTAACAGGGGGAGGTTACACGTTCAATGAACGAGCTAATTGCTTTTTACTCTTAGAGGAATGCATTAGATCTCCTTTTTAATGTTGTCTGGCAAGTGAAAAAGCAGAATGATGATAAGAGAATGCATTCACTCTGACCACCTTTCCAAGAGTGATTTGGATAACTGAAAGTAATGGTTTAGATTTAGGGTGATTAAAAATGTGAAGATTTAAAAAGTTTTCTTTGTTTTGTTTTATTGCTCTTTATTCGACTTCCATTTGTAATGAGAATAATAAGCCACAGCAATTATAAGAGGATAATGATGGGTCAGCAGATCAGTGCCCCAGGACCTGGAAGGATTTCACTCTTTATTAGGTGCAAACAAACAGGAAGCTTAATGTCCTGGTCATCTGTGATACTCCCACCCTAAACCTCCCACCACTAGAATACTGGTTGTGTGTGTTTCTGTGTAGCCAAGTCCAGAGAAAGGCCATCTGTTTCAATCTCACCTCACCCCTCCCTCTCGCTTTCTAAACCCCTGTTGTTTACCCTCCCACGTCCTCATCCTCCTTCTACCTCTCAATAAACTGACTTACTGCTGTCTGCCCATAACTAACAGCAGCTGAGCAGGACCTGATATGGTGAAAATTGTGAAAACTTTGGGTAGGGAAAGGGAACATAGTAAAGTCTCATATACACCAACAAGTCCTCCAAATTAAATAACAAAAGACGCTGTTTACATCCATGTTTACCTGCTAGCAGTCTTTTTCTTCACTGCCTTTGTATGCGCATTGATATGCTTCTTTGCATGTTACCACTGTTGATAACTGGAGAAGTGTGCAATCCAAACAAAATGAGGACCTACTTGTTAGTTTATCTATGACATAGTGGTGATTTTCTTTTCTTTCATACCATATACAGGGTTTTCCCTGTGATTATAACACTTAAGTGCAGCGCCCAACTGTTTTTTCACAGCACCTTAGCCAAATGAACAGAAAACAACCATGGTGAGAGTTCTCTTCTTTGACGGAGGACGGGGCTCAGCTTCTTCCACACACACATGCACACACAGAGTGGACAGTGGAGAAGCTGCGGTGGAGATCTAACCAGAGACCTATACTACAAGGCAGGATATTGGGTTAGTGGAGGTAACTATAGGGTTACAGGGTTTTCAGGGTTACAACAGTGGTTCATGTCTTACTGGGGTACACTGCTATGGTAACTTAAGCTGAACAACTAGCAGATTAATTTCACAGGAACAGGTCACAACCTGTCAACACCCCGACCACTGACCAATCATATCACTGGAAAAAAAAGTCATCATTCCTACAGGATCCCAACATGGACAAAAGTCCTGAGTTTACAATAAAGTAACAAGTAAAAAAGAGCAATATATATTTTGTAGGTTAGTGGAAACATTTTATTGTTCCAGGCTTTTTCCACTTTGGTTTTAGAATAGAGCTCAGAACAAAGGGAGAGATTGTTTATGACACAAAACACATATTGATGACTTTAGTTTAGCTAAGTTTTATTTTATCTCCATAGTGATAGCTGACGGTGTGGATGATTTTACACTCTGATCCTGACACTGCAGCTCAGAATAATATAAGACAACTGTGTGATGATAACTGGAAATAAAAACGAAAGATTGTCTTTTATTAGTAACATAATCCACACACGGTTAATTGGCTCCCATAATTATAAATAGATAGACCTCATCAGTCATTAACTACTTTTCCACTCTTTGCTTCAGCAGTAGAAACAGTCTGGCATTACTTTTACTATGCCAGATTATTTTATATGACGTACTTAGAATGGCTTCTTCATCATCCAACTAAATAGCAAAACACACTCACTCTAAGTTAAGTTATATATATAATTCTTATGTGTATTTTGAGCCTTAGACTACTTTTAATATTTAGAGATTATTTCTAGTCTTTCTACATCTTCTTATTCTGTTGTATGATTATGGGCTCATTTATATTTCACTTTGTTAGACAAGACTTTTTACTGTCCCTAAAATAGAATTTTTCACACAGATAGTTTGTATCACAAAGTTGAGTCGTTTCATGATGAAGTACTTCATTCATGGTTCTGATGATGTCGCTTGTAATTAACAATCCTGCCTCTTTCACATGAATGCTCTCATAGCTAGATAGGAAAACCTAGAGCCGACTGAGCTAGCTGATAGCCAGCTTTGCAGTATTGGTTAGCCGGATGATCAATATTAGGATCAGTCAAGCCAGATAACGAAAAGATATCCTGGGTATATTGAACCTGCTTTGTAGTACAGGCCCCAGGTGAAGTGAAAGATAAAGTTTTACTCAAGTTGACTACAACTATGATTATTAGTGTAACTTCAATAAAAAGTTAAAAGCCAATAACTACTTTATCAAACCACCTGTTCAAGCATAAACATGTAGAACATGCACAAAAGTCATATTTTTCAACTGCTTTGTCTGAAGTCTCCCATCCACCACCACTATGTTTTACACAACAGTGCAGTAGTTAATTGGAGAATTCTTACAAACAACCTAAAACGAAAGCTGTCTATCTCTAACCTAACTGTTTAGTTTAGTATGTAATGTTTATTAAAATTCAACAAATTCTCATAAACTAAGCCACAGACTGAGATGACAGCCCTCCCTCCAAAACCAGCTCTCCTCCTCTCTACCAGCATTACCTGCAGGCAGTCAATCACATCAACAGCAGAGGGAGGATGACAGAGGACAGGAGGAAGGACTGATAATGACTGACGTCTGTGTACTTCATTCTTTCTAAACTTCACTCAGTATTTTGATATCAGGAATATTATTCATTTTACTAACAGTTTTAGGTTTCTTTCCAGTGAGATATTATTGAGTTTATACAGTGACTTTTTGTAATAAACATTGCTGTTGTTGCTCTAGAAACAATATTGTCAAATTTACAATATAAATCTAATCCTGTTCTGAATTTATTCTTTTTTGGATAAGATAAAAAATACAATCACACCTTTCCCGGCTGGCTAGTGGCTACAGTGTGACTGTGGGAAGATGAGAAATCACAAATCCATTCGCTATAAGCCCTGTATTACTATGGCACACAGTGCATTTTTCTAAAATAAATACTGTAATGATAATAGTCCAAATTATATGAAAATGCATAGTTTTTAGTCAAATAACATCATCCCACACTCCCCCACAGCACCTAAGCTCTCCAGAAACCTACGAAATAACACAATAACTTTTGCATACATAGTGTATGTAAAAGAGAAACTAATTAACCATTTTAGTACAGCTTTAGCAAATAAGCAATAAATTAAAGTACATTTTTACACAACTGCAAGCTATATTTAAGCTAAATGTCTAAAATCTTTTCATCCAAAACTTCACTCCAGTCCACTTGGCTGTGAGGTCTGCTGTTCTAGCAGTAGTGGCAAACTTAAACTGTTGTAAAAAGAAATTCTACATGTATTTTATGTGTTTTTTTTTTTGTTTTGCCATCACCCCTAATTTGTCCATGGTTTGGCTGTGGTCTTCAGGTCTTCAGCACTGTGCAAAAATTTTAGGCACTAAAAAGTAAAGTGAGGATACTGTCAAAAATAATGCCATCAATATTTATCAATTAAGTTTATACAAAGTTCAGTAAACAGAAGAAACCTAAGTTGTTCCTGCTTCTTGGAGAACTTGGCACAGTTCCTCTGTGGATTTAGGCATCTCAGTTGCTTCTGTCTCTTCATGTGACCCCAGACTGACACCATGATGTTGAGATCAGGGCTCTGATGGGGCCAAACCATCTGTTGAAGGACTCCTCATTCTTCTTGCCACTGATGATAATTCTTTATGACTCGTTGTCATGCTGCAGAATACATTTTGACTGATCAGAGGCCTCCTTGACGATATTGCATTATGGATAAGAATCTAAACATCTAAAGTGTCCTCATGTATATGCAAATAGACATAAATATGTATTTATATATCCCTCCAATATATAAATATGTTATTGACTGTGACACTTAGCTTCGGCATTCCACTGGTTCTTCACATTGTTGAGTTGAATGATCAACCTCTACTCCCCATCCCACCTGCCCAATAACAAACCAACTCATGCTTTGAACTGCTGGGTTTCTATACGTCAGCTTATTTGTGCCTGTAATTATGGGCTGCAGTAAAACCCACTAGCCAGAAATTGTTCTGTAAATAACAGGAAAAAGTGCTGTATTGTCACGGTAAAGTTAGTGAAGAGATTAATAACACAAGAATGTATCATAGAACTCCATGATAATTGCTCTCAAGGGGAATTGGTGTATGTGTGTGTGAGAGAGAGCGAGAGACAGGCTATGAATACAACGAGATCAGCTGCAAGTAAATCATAGCAAAGCCACATTTATCACTGAGGCTGAAACGTAATTAGCCTGTTGTAGCGAGGGCAGGCACATTCTCCAATGACAGACATATGCACAGACATTTACAGCCTCATTCTGGCCAGGAACCAGGATGTTATACTTTAAAAAACTCAAATCTTTCATACACAGTAATAGGTGTACCTGTACATTATGTTTTGAAGGGTACAGTATGTGTCTTTCTGTTTACTTCTGTATGCTTGCAGCATCGTGTATGCTAATTAGGCTTCTACACTGAAATTTCAGTGAGGACATTTTTGCAAAGTCAGGTCATTTTGTGTTTATATCCAGATGAGTGTTGATGTTGGGCATGTAGCACAGATGTTTAAACTTATAGTTATGGGACAGGCATGAATGTCAGTGGATGGATCTCACAAGGACAGAAAAACAACAACTGTATGTGTGTGTCTGTAGGTTTGCACTCACTCTTAATGAAGCCGGTCCCATGGGTGCTGTGATCTTCCCAATGGAGGCTTTTCACGGTGTGGCTAGTACAGGTTAGAGCAACCTCCTTGCTGCTGTTGTACTCCAAGAAAATTGCTGTTGAACTCTTGAGGAGGAATCAACAGAGAATTCTACACAGATGTCTGGGCTTTAAACCTTGCTTGCAGTTACTAATGTGGATAAATGTGACAACACTATTTATGTGTTCAAAGATTCCCACCCATACTGGTATTTTTACATTGTTTTCTACAAGTTAATTAACAAAAGCCAAAACAATAACACAAGAATTAAACCTCCTCAAGTGGACGTGTGCCACTTGAGCCTGAAACTTTAAATTGGTTACACTAAAACATTTTACTTTGTTTGGTGTTTAAGAAGTGCACTGGCAAGCCAGATTTTTAAAGAAATAGATCTATAAAAAGCATACACCATTGTTTTTACACTTTAGTTGTCAAAAATCAGTGCTGACTTTCTGCTACATAGGCCTTTGCAGGAATCTCAAAGATCTCTTTTAGGACAAGGATGCTAAACAAGGACACCAGAGAGTTTTAAACCTAAAAAGTGAATGTTTATTGATGTTTCTGATTATCTCAATCCAGCTGAGCCTGTGTTTCACCTGCTGAAGACCAGACTAAAAGCAAAAAAAGCCCCAAAACATGCAGGAGGTGAAGATGGTGGCAATACAGGCCTGTCAGAACATCACCATGTATCTGTGAGTAAGAGAAATAGGGGACAATTCATAAAACACAGTTCATCTTGTTCTCAAATTACAGCTGAGAGTCAACACTTTTAACTTCACACTCATTGTTTCATTTTGAATCCAGTCCAGCCTACAGAGCCAAAACAATGAAAAATGTGTTACTGTCCTAATAATTTTTGGCTGCACTGTATGTAATCATATAAACTATAAATAAGTCTCTTAGATAAATTGTGTATATCCTCCTTACATATTTCTACATACATAACCCTTTAGTTTCTCTATTGAACCATACCAACTACATTTTCATGACTGTCATGACCCTGCATAAAGGAAATATGCTCTTGCTTAAGGGAACAACAAACCTGATTGATACTAAGCAGTGATTTAAGCACTTGCCCCCAGTATTTTTGCTGAATTTTTGGGATTCAAATCTACGGTTTGCTATTTTACAAGCCCACTTCTCCAGCCTTGGGCCTGCTGTTATTCTTCCTTTCACATCCTTTCATTTCTCCTTAACACAGAAATGTGATCATTCAACTACGAACATATGGGGCACAATATAAATATAATGAATAGCATGAGTGTTAAAACTTCATTTCCTCAATACCAAAATGCAGAATGACTTACCTAGTCTGAAACAACTGTAGTTGTAGCATTGTGTAAATGTTTAACTGTACTTTATGTTGTCTATATCAGAAGCAGACCATCTCTCTTTCTTTCCCACTCTCTCCATGATCCCCTCTTTCTCTCATGTGCAGAGCTGTTTGAGGAAGAACCATTCTTAGCAGTAGCACTGACTGATGCCACATCAGGCAACAACAGGCGCAATGGGGGCCCCAGCACATTTTGAGGCGCTTTCATCTCCCAGCATGCTTTGTGTTGTTGTTATCTGGTATTTGCAGCCTGCTGTGGGACTAAACAGTAAACAGGAAGTGCTGTGCTGACACAGCCGTGCCACTAACGCTGTAGAGAGCCTTTGGAGCACTCAGAGCTAATTTTAATGATAATCAGCTATACATTCTTTCATTGTTGAAGTATCAGGCATCCCCACCTGAGTGTGTGTATGTGTGAGAGAGAGAATACGCTGTGCACATACTGCAATGTGATTATTTGAATTTTGGTTGCCTTATTGTGAGTGTTTTATGAATCAAATGATTTTTGTGGCTTATTTAGGTTTGATGGTGACTTTGATGCTTGTGTTATGACAATGAGTGTTTACATGTGTGTCAGATATTTATGTTTGTAAATTAGGTACAATTTACATCCAGTTTTATGCTTTTCTTATATAGATGGATTAAATCTGCATGGGTTAAATAATTCACCTTGGGGAAATAGTTGTGTGCAGTGTCTAATAATATTGTGTGCATTGGTGTGTGTGTGTATGTGTGTGTCTTGTAGTGACTCAGCTGCAAGTAAGAAGTGAGATGAGCTGAGGACAGAAATGGAAATCAACAGGTTGTCACCTCTAGGCTACTGTATGGCCTCTGATGTATGTTTATGTGTATGTGTGTCTGAGAGAGACATACACAGAGAGAGAGAGAAGGAGAGAGGAGGAAAAAGAGAGAGACAGGCAGCTCCTTCCTCAGGGTGAGGCTGAATCATTCAGCGACACTAGTAGCCAGAGGTGAGGCTAGTTCAGCCTCGCTGGTCACAAGTTTTCAAATTTTACGTTCTTGTCCTGAGCCAAGGGGCCTATTCTAAAAGTGTCAGCTCCTCATTTGTTAGATCACATCAAGCCAAATCAAGTCACCTATCAAGTAAAATGTAATGGATGTTGTATTTGCTGATGTTGAGATGTTGTATACTAGGGATGTGCAGAGAGCCCAGTATTTTTATTTGTATATGTATTTGTTGAGGCAGCAAAATTATTAGTATTTGTATTTGTATTCAAATAAAAGTGGAAATATGCTTAAAATCCTGTTTTTGTTTTTATTGCAGTGTTACAATAAGTATTCATAAATAAACTATCTTACGAAGGAGGTCCCCACACCAGGAAACTGAAGTATCCCAGATCATAGATAACTGTACTGACTACTGAGCTAAAAGTTTACTCATCACAGACCTTTACCTATTTATACACACATAACACAGAGACAGCACTGTGTAACATGTACAGAAGAACTTGAAAGGTGATTATCACTTTGCACTTTTCATTTATTGCCTATTTTTTACAATGTAACTGGGAGTGATGTCCATATTAGGAAATGTGTATCATGTAGCAGGATTTGAGACCTGCTGATAGATGTAACAGTGGAGTAGAGGAAAGAGACTGAGATAGTGATGTAACTGACCTGCGCACTGGTATTTGACATGGTTTTGTTTTTTTTCTTCCCAAAAACAAATAATTTTTAAAATATCTGTAGGCCTTTGAAACAAATATTCATAAAAAATCCACTATTTGTGCTTTGTGCTAATGTATTTGTATTCGAGCACACCGTTAATGTATACCCCCACAATTTATACATCAGGTTTGATACTTAAGTCATTCTATTCTAGTTGCATGGAGTTGTGCGTTTATCTTGAATCTTGAGTCTGCTGCTATCCAGAGAAAACCATGGACAGCTATATTTGTAGTTCTTTGTCACCACTCATCAGCTTTAATGTATGTCTTAAATGCAAGTAATTCTAATATTGTACCAGTCTGCTTCCAATTAGAGAGTTTTACATGTTGAACGCATCACTAAGAGTGATACAGCTCAACAGCCAAAGCATCATACAACACTGTATCTGCTTTAAAAAAAAAAAAAAAAGAAAGAAAGAAAGAAAAAAAAGCCATTATAACAATTGAGAAAACAACTGTGAAGCCACATGGGATTTTCTTTCATTTTTTTATTGTGAATTACAGTCTGACAAATCACCTTGAACTCTTGACTGACAGCTAATCATAGCTAGTTTGGGTGTAAACAGCAACAGTAATTGAGACAATTCTACCGAGGCAGTGTGAGCAGCAACAATAATTATTGTGATTGCAGCTGTGAAATATTCCCATCAAAAAAGGCAAGGGTTTCAGAGGAGTGCCTGGGGCTTGACATGCTGTTTTTCAGGGATAAGCTCACAGCCCATTAAGGTTTTAAGTGTTGAGCCTCAGTCACTCTCTCAAAACACTGTGGTTTACCTGCTGCAGTCAACAGCCAGGAAGATAATTAGCTTACTGAAGCAGGACAGCAGTACTGTACTGCCACTGAGTAAAGAGAAATTGCTTTTCTATGTCTGAATTCTGTTGGTATATATGTACATAAATCAAACAGTGGACTACAGATGATCTACGCTTGCAGCATGTGGGGATTCCTTATCAAATGACATTTTCAATGAAACCACATCATATCATTATGAAACCCAAAGGCAATAAGCCCGAAGGTTTACATAGTGTTAAATCGTTGTTTTTGCTTCATGACCGATTTATCTCACCACTTGCATGTTGCACAGCAGCAGCAGCAGCAGTAGTAGTAGTAGTAGTAGTAGTTCAGTGTTTTCTAAACTGTATCTAACTTTTAATCCCATGGAATAAACCATTTTAATAATTCATATCTAATACAGCTGAACCCCTCAAAATTTGTATAATGTAATGTACTGAAATATTTTATTTTATTTATTACATTTTCATGTTTATTTGTGTAGGGACAAATACATAGCATGATGCCACATAATTTAATTTAAGTATTTATAGACTAAGCTATGCCTGTCTCTAGATGGGCCTTTATAATACAGTGCATAAAAATCACCAGTAAAATATAATAACATCCATGCCAATTTTAAATTTCCTGCAATTTTGTAATATTGGTCATGGATATATTACTCTAGTGAATCCATTGTGACTGTCTAACTAAGCTAATTAATGTCACATGCCTGTTAAAATTAGGTTTTCTGTGAATGAAAACAGTTTAACACATCAACAACAGCACTCTAATGATAATTATAAGATATCTGATATATTTTTGCAAGATTCTCTGTAATCCATCTCACATTAAATTGCATTTAAAGTATAGCAGAACATCGTCCAGTGATTGTATATTTTAAAGTAATTGATGAAAATTATTTTGTATGAAAACATTTAGCATAAAAAATTAAGAATTACTCTTTTTCTAAGCTTCTTGATTGTAGCATGCAAGTTAAACAAGTGAGCAAGACTGAAAAACTGACTTCTTTAGTGAAAATATGATAATTATTTAGAACTACTATATAGAGATAATTTATGCCAGTGTGCACATTTGTAAAAGATATGTATTAACCACTCTTTGGTTGCTATTGTACTACAGGATGACATGTTCAACACTGTCAGTTATAGGAGATTAAGACAGAGGTTGAAAATAACCACAACTGTTCTTAAATCAAGTCTCCAGCTTGATAACACATATAGACTCAGCTGTCCAGACCAGAGATGGATTTCTACCATAAATTCTAGCATGAAGCATTACAGCCAGTGATTTACAAATGACCATGTATTGTAACAGGCTCAATGTTTGGTGTACTATCAACAGTAAATTTGCATCATTTTTTTCCTGAAAAATATACCCCTATAACCAATAGTATGTGATTTACTGAGTTTAGAAAGGTTGCCGTGTGTAAAAGGTGTCTGGCAGTGGAGGGTTTTTATCTGCAATGCAGCAGTTGGGTGAATTGAGGAGAGGACACTGACTCTGCCAGGGACTTAAACACCCTCTGATTGATCCGTAGCATCTCTCTCAAACTCTGGTGAAACCCAAAGACCACTTTCTTTCTTTAAGTGTCAGTTGAAATCCAAACAAGTTGGTCTTTTGTGAAAAACAGATAAATGTGGAACTGCAAGAAATCCATACATTTCATGAACTGAAACTCTATATAAACACAACCAATTTTTTTTTATTTATTCAAACCACTCATCCCCATTACTTAGTAATGGTGTGATAGTTCAAAAGCAGACATTTTTTTCATGCTGACTAACTGGGATAAATTGGGTGGTGACACAGTCAATGGAGCTGAATTTTCTTAGATCATAAAACTGTAACTAAACCCAGGGCAAACTTGTTCCTTGAGCTGTTTCAGGTATGAATTTACTAGAGCAGGAAAATGGCAGCATGTGGTAAATCTTTCTCTGCAACAGTGATACCATACTGCAAGTGGTAATGTATTCAAAAACAACTTGTTTCATTTCAAGATTACTACACTGATTGTCATCTACATTGTGACTCTTGTTGCCAGTTCATTGCAGCTGTGGTCAACACACTCAATGCAAGACCAAAGCAAAGGGATTGAAAACACCTGTCCCAAACATCTAGTGTTCTGTGGATATAAAGATATATGCTTGCCTGTCAGACAATTTGATTCATATTGCAATGTTCTTAATAATGGAAAAGTGATCATCCCCAGTGCCATTTTCAAAAACAAAATGACCAAATGCAAGTCTCCTACACTACTGTGGAAACTTTCTGTATACCTGTTTATCACACTCCTGCTTGTGGGGGATGCCAACTGTGGGGGACGTGGGCCCAGATTGACATCATCCAGCAGCACTCGCAGAGAATGTGCATCACTATCCTGGCTTGGATGATATTATACTGGAGTGTGAATTTACTGCTATAAACAGCAATCTGCTTACCACTGGGTGAGTTTTTAGCTGATTCAATACCAATAATTACATCACCAGCAGAAATCTTGCCAAGCGTTGTGCCACCTTACATGGTGAATCATGTGCAAAGGATAAACTCTTTATCTCCAAACAAGTCAAAATGTGAGATAAATCCTGCAATTATGAAGCACCACAGCTTCAAACATCTTAGCATTGAACCAGGCTTGCAGGTGTTATTAAGTGGACATTTGAATATTCAACGCACTATTCCTCAAAGTGAACAACTACAACATCCTATATGAATCAAATTTGGACTTCCTATGCCTATCGGAGACATGGTTATACAAAACTCTCCTGCTGATGGCTATAATATTATTACATGAGACAGAACTGATGGTCACAATGGGGTTTTGCTATTTTATGTCAAGGACATATTAGTATAAGCAGCAGAAGCTGTAAGTGGATCCAATGGTCATGTGTTAATGACTTGGTTTCCAATTAACTCTTTCAGCCAAAATGTCATTTACTATGATTGGAATTTATAGACCCCCATATGCAAAAAAATGTGTTTTATGATAAGATGAATACCCTTCTGAAAGAGTGCAATAACAATGAGAACATTTTATTAGGGGATTTTAATATAAATTAGACTGATAAAACAAAATGGAAAGAGCTAAAATGTGTAGCAAGCTATTTTGATTTTCAAAAGGTTTTTGAGGGACCAACTAGGATAACTAGTTCATCAGAAACGTATTGATGATTATATTATCATCAATATATTATTAATAGATGTTGAGAAGCTTATTGATGTAGCTTTCACTAATAGACAAGAAAGAAATACTATAATCTGGTAACAGGATAGTGTGATCATAATATGATTCTGATTGTAAGAAAGCTCATTAAAATGAGATTAAATATATCAGCCTACAGAAGATAGAACAGTGTACAATTCCTAATAGTCATTTCACCAATCTTGAAAATGCAATTAAAGAAATAAATTGGAATGAGCACCTTGTACATAATAGTATGGATCATAATTGTAATTCTTTCATGACTGAACTTCAAACAACTGTACACAGTTTTATGAAGAAAGTGAAATTCAAACCAGGCCAAAGAGACTATCTACCATGGTTGAATGAAAAACATACAGTTACTCATGAAACAAAGGGACCATACTCTTAAGATGGTTCACATGAATAAGGTACAACATGAAAGGCATTTATTTACCCCACTGAGAAATAAGGTTGTGAAAGAGCTCAGAAAGGCAAAAGCAACATTTTCCATTAATACTATTAGAAGCAAAGGGAAATGCCAAAAAAAATTGGCAGAATTTAAAAGAAGTAAAGGGGATATCTAATTCCATTAATAAAATAATAGAACTGAATATCAAGGGAAATGTGACCCTAGATCCAAGTAAAGTGGCAACAGCATTTAATGCTTATTCCATTGATTCTACAAAAACTCTGACTCAGAATTTCCCTGGATTTAATTATTCTGTCACTCCTCTGAATACTGATGCTGTTTTAGAGAAGTGACCAACTCCTAAGTACATATAATTATTATTTCCTCTCTTCATTGTCCAAGGGCAAAGGATATATATGGAATAGACACAGTATTTATCAAAACCCATTGGGCAGCACTCATTCCTCCTATTTTAAAAATAGTTAATTGGTTCATTAATGAAAGAGTTCAAATCAGGTGGACACCTGGTTAGTAACTACAGACCCGTCAGTACTCTTCTGGCAGTAAATTGCAAAAAAAAAAAAAATCTCTGAACAGATAATATCACATCTGAATACTACTTCCTTCTCATTGGATCCAATGCAATTTGGGTTTCAAAAACATCATTCCACTGAAACTGAAAATTGTTTTCTTTTGGAAAATATTAAGGTTAAATTGGACAAGGGAGGTGTGGTAGGGGTTGTCTTCCCTGAATTGAAGAAAACCATTGATACAATTAATCATTATCAAAGTTAAATTTTTCATCTATGTAATTAGATGGATAAAATCATATCTTACAGACAGAAAAGATGTGTTTGTGTAGACCATAAAACCTGACAAACAGTTGATAATTATGTTGGTGTACAACGAGGTTCAACTTTGGGTCCCCTGTTATTTAGATTGTATATTAATAACCTACCTGAAGTTTGTCTACCTACTGTAACGTATCAGATGTACGCTGATGACACGGTCATAAATCTATATGCTAAAAACAAGAAGCAAGCCATAGAAGAACTATCAGCTTCAATGGTCAATACTTCTAATTGGTTAACAGACATCTATTTATACCTCAATGCCTGTATGTTTGTTTTTTCAAAGTCTGCAAATAGAGATCCAGACCCAGATGTTATTGTAGCAGGGAGAAGACTATCAGTAGTGCAATATCAAATATTTAGACATAATAATAGATTCACAACTCACATTCAAAACACAAGTTAAAAAAGTTGTGAACAGAATCAAATTCAATTTAGAAAATGTTAGACACATTAGGAATAATTTAAATACCGAGGCCTCAAAGTTGTTCATCAATGACATTATTCTCTCACACATGAACTACTGTCTTACCAGCTGGACACAGACAGGTAGGACCACGTTACAAACAGCAGAAAAACTTTACAAGCTTTTAAAACATTGGATGAAAAGTCAAATTAAATAATCATTGTAAAATTTTAACTAAATATGATTTCTTAAACTGGGAAAACATTATCAAATTTTCAGATATTCTTCTTGGTTATAAAAAAATGTATGGTCCTCCACTCAATGAATCTACCAAAGCTACTACCGTATGGGAATGTAAAATACCACCAGTACTTTTGAACAGTCAACCTTTTCCCATTGAGCCGCACATGGAACACTATACCCACAGAACTAAGGATCATCACCTCTCTCAATTCTTTCTCTAAATCTGTAAACAGTGGTTACTGGACAATCAAACATGCTGTCATAATCTGGAGATGAAAGTTAGCCTCTATGGCTAAAACTGGCATATTTACATGATGGAACCAAGTGTTTATGTTAATTAATGTGCATTATCCCTTCTCAAATAAAATAAATGGATAATGGATGGATATAAAAAAGTATTCCGCCACCATCATTACTTTCATTCAACCCCTCCTCTTCCTGATTCACAATTTTTCTTTGTTATCCTTTAGACCCCCAGCAACAATATTAAACTCTCTGGTTCACCAGGTGCTAATATGAAAATGTTAATCCTATCCTATAGTGCTGAAGGCAGCGTGAATTGATGCCAGCTCTGTGTCGACAGCTGTGTGATCTGAATAGACTTCTTTAATGTGCTCCATCTTCTCAACATAAATGAAAATATATTTTCCTTCAAGCTGATGGTCATGTGCTAGATTTAATGCTACATCAGCCCACGGCTATCTCCTTATGCTTCAATGGAAGGATTTTAACCACTAAAGGGCTATATAAAGGCCATCTGCCTGTCTCATTAGTGCCAACTTTCCTATGTTTCTGCCTCCAGAGGATCAAGGTCTATCATGAGAGATGGCTGTATGATATTTTTGATTCTGATGGGTTACGGTGAAAGCTGCGGCTCTTGTACCATGACCTTTCTTAAGCACACAAATCTTGTATCTGCAAAAGTCACAGGTGCACAGTAGCTTAACATTTAGCGTCACGTCTTCAGGTCGGAAAACAAATCAACAACAATAACAACAACACACACACACACGTATATACTGACAAGAATAGCCAGAGGTAAAGTTCTCTGGCTCTGTGTTTTTATGTAGAGCTGTGAGCTTTGCCAACAGATTAGGAGGGGGAGGAAACCCTTAGTAGATAAAGATAATATAGAGGGCATAATAATTATCACAGGAACTTGGCCAGTAGAGGAGGGAGGATACACAAGTATCTTAATTGTCTCTATATAACACTATAACGCTAACAGGAGTTAGAAATTTACAGAAAGAGTCAATGTCTGAGAGTTCAATCAAAGATGATGACAAGTAATGGAAAACATGCAACCACCTTGGAACAACAAACAGTTCTTGCTTTGAGGTCCTGACACTTCTTTGAGGTTGAGAAATCAACACATTAACTATTTGGCCATGTAATGTCAAAAGTAAACAAAGAACAATGATCCAGGAAATTATGATTTTTGGACAGGAATGGGAGAATGATCTATAGTTCCAAGGGGTATCTTAACTAGTTTTTCTTGTCCTAATTGCAGTGGCAGCTTTCTCAAAAAGTTTGGGACATGGCAAGTAATAGGAGACCTATTAACGCGTATGTACGGGCCAATGGTGTCATTTACTCTTTTAGGAAGTGATAGTGCAATATGTCAAATGTACAAGAAGATGGATTCATATGTGAAATAGCATCTAAAAGACTATTATATCTTATTAACCCTGTTTGAAATAATAAATGGGGTCACACTGGCTTTGAATAACAGGAAAATCAGTTTTTACTGAATGCTTGTTAATACCAGTAATTTTGTTTTTATCCACAAAGCCATGGACTGAGTGATTTTTAAAAACCTATTACTGTAGCTGTCTGGAAACCAATCTTGGGTTTTATTTTGTTTGTTTGTGATTGCTTCACAGAAATACACAGGTCATACATCCTTAACTTTATGGCTGTTCAAAGCCAGGAGCCATTTCAGAAATAACAGATGCATGTCAAGTTTGTCTCTCATCTGTCTTGGCCTGTCTGAATTTTTGTTTGAAACTGCACTGTGCTGTCCTAGTGGGAAATGATTGATAACTAGAACAAACCATGTTTTAAAATGCATAATGGAGTTTTCAAGGCTGAGAAGCAATGCTCGTTAAATCTGTTTTCCAGGTCACTGGGGTGTACAAGAAATAAAACTGTTTATTTTCCTGTCATCAGAAGAACCCACAATAAAGACAAAACATTAATTACCAGATATGTGGATATCTTAAACATGGAATATATTCAACATGAAACCAAAAGTTTAAATTAAATCAAGTGTGTGCCCATGGTCAGAGAGAGACAGACATTTGACTTGAACTGAATCATGTCAAATACTAAAATAAATCAGCATTTGCTCTGCTATCTGCAAGTGCACTGCAGTAATTGGGAAGGGGGTGGGGGGGGTCATTTGGGTCAGCTTGGCTCAGAAACAGTTGCAGTCAGTTACGTTCATCACCAGCAGGGGGCGAACAGGAGCCATACACACCAGCACACCCCCCCCCCCCCCCCCCAACACACACACATATATCTATACATCCTATATACCCCATCCCATGTGACAGAGAAAGACAGAGAGAGAGAGAAATGTGATTTCGCTAGAAGGCCAGACAATTAGTGGCTGTTGGACACACATCTCAGCTGAGAAAGGAGAGCAAGACTGACAGAGGGAGGCAGACTCATGGGACTAGAGCAAAGTGAGTGGGGGGGCGGGGGCTTATTCAAATGCTTAATCGCCACCAAGACTGGGGAGTCAGTAAAATGATTTGGACTATTATGTGACACTCCACCTGCAATATTTTCATTTCGCTGTGTCCATCTTCATTTGGCCCTGTCAGGATGGAATTAAAGGCTCAATTAGTGAAACGTCACACAAGCACAAATTAAAGCAATTGGGTAAAAAAAAAATGCCTCTCATCTCCTTCCTTGCTTACCCATTTTGTCGCTGTATTAGTTGTATTTTTATTACAAATAATCTTTTTTGGCACACAGCGTGTATGTGGAATTCAACCATGTGTCGTTCACGACGCTGATGGTGTTTTAATACACCAGCGTGAGTCAATGACTAATCTGCAACGCGAAGGAGCAATCATGTATGACGAAATTTCCAGTGAGAGACGTAATTAGATGATTTGTGAGTGTATGTGAAGCTCAGGTGTGTGTGTGTGTGTGTGTGTGTGTGTGTGTATTTGTGTGTGTGTGTGCCGTGCGTGTTTGACCGAAAAAAGATGAAAGTGCGTTCCTCCTGTCCCTCAGGCATGCCCATAGACCCATGGCGCGCGCACAAAATCACTAGCGCGCGTGCACGACACACGCACGAAACCTGACGAAAAATTAAAGCAATACCCCTGTAACCTGACATTGTGTTTCAGTGTGTCTGTGCTGATGAAGGTTTATTGACACATTACATCACTCTTATATTTCCATCGGAATGTGTAGTTTTTGCAGTGATCATACTTATTAGGCACACACACACACACACTCACAATATGTCATCCTCACTTCACTTTCCCTCCCTTTCCTTTTGCTCCCCTCTCACTCAAGGCATCCCGCGCAAGCCTGTGTGTGTGTTTTGGGGGCATCTTGTGTGTTTGTGTGTGTGAGCTGAATTCTCTCAGCGAACAGAGAGAGAAAGAGAGAGAGAGAGAGAGAGAGAGAGAGAGAGAGAGAGAGAGAGAGAGAGAGGAGTTTTGTACAGGGGAGGGACAGACATTCTCCAGCCGGGGAGCAGAGCCTCAGTCTGGGCAGCCAGGAGCAGCAGCAGCGCTGTCTGCATCCCACTTTGGACTAGACACCCCGCGCTGTGACACTGTCTACGAGTAGGAGTGTGTGACAGTGTGTTTGTGTGTGTGTGTGTGTGTATGTATGTGTGTGCGCGCGTGTGTGTCAACCGTGGAGCAAATAAAAGCCGGCAGCTTGCGGCATTAAAAGCCAGCATCTTTGGTACCCCGTAACGCGAACAAGGGAGCACAGCAAAGGAGCCAGAGAGGGGGTACAGAAGGTTGGCATGGAGGAGAGGTGTGTGTCTGTTTCTGCGCGGAGGCAGGGCTGTGGGATGTGGTGTCTGACGGACGCGGAGCGATGCTGTGAGCTCTGGTATTAGCAGGCAGCTGCGCACCGAGCCGCTCTGTCCCCTCCCTCCCCTTCCCAGCATCGTTGCTCTGCTCGCACCGACCATTCGCTGAAACCGGGGAATCGGCTCCACACGGCTCGCTGTACTCACTACCACTGGCGTCCTGCACGGGGATTTGACACAACCAGGTATGTGCAGCGGCGTGGTCCATTTGGGCGCAGGATGCGTATTTGCATGGCGTGGGGATCTTGACTGTTTGACTTCATCCTTAATCTTCTTGTTGCTTCTCTCCCCTCCCTCTGTGGCCCTGTCAGTGGACTAATGAAACGTTATTTGAGAATGATGCGGAGATGGCATCATCTGTCGATGTAGCTGGGGTGAAATAATACAAAAATGCAAAGGGTTAATGGTATTTACTGGTTTTGTTGTTTATTTTAAAAAAACAAACAAACAAACACAATTGTCCCATTGCTCTCATTCTCACCTTTCCCCGTGTTGTTATGCATAACGGCACAACATGAACGCATGTGAGCAATGCTGTTGTTTCACACTGGGCAAATGCGATGAGACTGGTTCTCGTCATGCCGGCTAAAGAAACGGTAACAATTTGATTTATGAGGGGAGACAATCTGTTGTGATGTTGGCTGGTTTCCGAGGGCTGCAGGCAGATATTTCACTGTTGGGAAATACACAGGTTAGGAGAAGGGAGGCAGAATGTAGCTGAGGATGGGCGTGAGGGCAATATGATCTGAGGATGCACACACCCTCACACGGTCAACCCCCACTGGTAGTGCTCCTCTCTTCTCTCAAAGCAGAAAACGCATGCTTAAAAGCAATCATGCACGGAGGCATGCATGGCTCACATGTGTGTGCATGCAGGGCTGCACACACAGAGGCACAGGGATGCACACACCCACGTACACTAATCCACACTCGGCCGTAATCCATAATCATGTGTTCTGGCGACATGACGCAACACATGAGCATCTCTCATCTATATGCATCCGTTCCTAAAGATCTGTACTCCTGCATCTCATACAGAATATGAGAATGAGCAGCACATCACAGCATGCAGTGTAATTGGTTGCAGCATAATATTCTTAAATTGGCATACTTGCGTTTTCATCATGAGAAAAGAGCAGATTGTACTATTGTGAGAAATAGGTTAGCATGCCTCCAACTGACACTCGTTTTCATTAAAGGAGAGTGGCAGAGATTGTAAGGCTGTGAGAAATTGAGTGTTTCAGAGTGCTCTGCTAATCAGATGCATTAAGAAAAAAGGGGGAAATAGGTCCCTGGACAGTAATGCAGGGCCTGGGATAGCAATGCCTCAGAGCAGAGGGAGTGGGTGTGGCTGAGGTGCTCCCCATTCTCTGGAGGTTTCTCTAGTCTGACTCACAAATGGGAGGGGCACTATACCTCAGGACCACAGGAATTCCCAGAATTTCTCTTCTCACTGTAGCAGGCAGCTCATTTTTGGACGCTCTGATCATGCAAGATTATTAAGTAATAGGTTATTTTGCTACATGGTAGACATGGTTGATGAATAAGTTAAATAATTTATAGTCACACAGTGCCTTGCTCAAAGGCACAGAACATTGGGTGGTGAAGGCATAGTCATTTGTATTTCACAGGCATATGGAACATATAACATACTTGAACGTCATATATATATCTAAAAGCTAATTGTATAATGGACCAAGTGTAATAAATCAATTATAGTTACCTGTTGTAAGGACTGTATTTCACAGACAGGGCCTTGTTTTATGGTCGATGGTGTGTGTATGAGCACATCCTCCTTATTAAGTTAGTTACCTGTGTATATTGCTTATGAGCCATCTTATATAAAAAAACTAATAGTCCATTTATCTCTGCTTACATGCTACAGAAGGAGTTCTATTAGCCTGCATCTGCTTATATCATGCTACAAACTGCAGTGAGGATGCATAATAGAAAAGATACTGTAGATGTTGATAACTCTACGTAATCTCATTTTGTATGCGCTAGTCATGATGGCTCTGAGTAAATGGTATCATTTCATTTGTGGAACAGTAGCTGCTGAGTCCACTCACAGAGCCATTTCTTTCTGGTGAAACTGATAAAATGCAGATGAGTGGGAAAAGGTGATCTATTATCTGTCATCCTTTTCTCCCAATTCTTGCATCATTACGCTCTAATGGGACGATACAGACGATACCTCGTGGGCATTATCAAGTCATTTGCGTATCAACCCCAGCTCTGGAAGAGGCTGAATGCTTCATTTGTCAAACCTTAACATGCAGATGTCAGGATGTTGTCTATGTCAAGAGAAAGGCAGCTCCCTAATTGGTAATCAACACTCATTAAACAGTAGTACCCTTTTAGTGTGATTTGTCCAGACAGTGCAGTACAGTGCTTTATATAAGTGACATTTCAGTCATTGCTACAGTAAACAGTGACATATCCCAGACGCTGTCAGACATGATTGTGTCTCTTGCTCAATACAGTACATCAAGTGCATTACAAAAATTTGCATCACAAATTCATAATAATTAGTTGAAATGAACCAGCATTCATTGTTAGGTGTATTTTGTGAGGAGCACTGTGTGATAATGATCCATGATTGTTGACTCATTGAAAAAAACAACAACAACAAAACAAGCATTAATGTGTTGGTTAAATAGACTTCCTACAATGAGCTATCATAGGTATGCAAATTCATTTTTATGTGTTGATAGGGGTTAGTGTTTGAAATATTATGCAAAACCTATTTCCTAAAAGCAAGATCAATTTTCTTTTAACAATGAACAGAACCCTGATTAGAAAACAAATTTGGACGTAACATAGCTTGGAAAATTCCCATTTTCAGCAAAGAAGGCACTTCTGCCTCTTCCAACCCTCCCACGCAGAATAGGAAGCCGTCTCCAAAATGATACAAATCTAATACTTATTAAACTTGACATTTTAGTCACATGGAGAATACAAATTTTTGGATCAGCAGTTCCAAGAAAGAATTAAACTTACAGACTCAACGGCTGGAGTTACTGAATTGAGTCATGTACACATTGTGTTTTCAACCCAATTATTCAAAGTGAAAATATTCATAAAATTATCTGGTTTTACACAATTCAAGCCTAAACAATATACAATTTATATATTTGTCTCTTATCTTGGCATTTCCAACTATGAATAATGGAATTTTATTGCAACCGATTGATTGAGTTTCTATAATCAGCTATTGCTGTCGACCAAATGTCTAACTCATTTATAATTTAGTAGTGTATTCCCTCCAAATCATCTCATTTTGTTCATTTTAATTCACTGCATTCCACTCATGATTTCTCTCTTTCACTTATTGTATGCACACATTTCATTCTGCTCATTATATTGTATTATTTAAGGGTGCAGATAATAAATATATTCATTTATTACACTAATTTTTGGAATTTCTTTCTGCATGCAACAGTATGAGAAATTACTGAATGGGAAAAGAAAACACTAATTTGGCAAAAAATGGCACATCTCACGAGTGTATAATATTAATTTCCCTGTCTTTGTTATTTTTAATAACTCATGAAACTCCGTATAGTCACAACACTTATCAATTGGCAAAGCACCAATCCTGACAGACTGTTGCACAACACATCAAACCTTTGATAGCCATTGACATGCACATAAAAGTGTTACCTGCTTTCCTTAAATCAGATGTTTTTTCCTTGTCTTCCTCTGGGAAAAAGCCTCCACCATGCTGTTAAAATCCAAGGCTCTGACTGATCTATTTTAACTGCCATTAGTGATGAGAAGCTGAGTCACCTCTGGGTCATCTTGTTTCTTCATTCATTCTCAAAGCCCTGACACATCCACAGTCCATTCATTAGGATTCTTTTCACTTCTCTTTAGGACTGTGAGCATGCAGCAGGGTGAGACAACTTACACTGTTATCATTCTTATAAGTATGTTGTGTTTCATAATATCACTTAATTCCCAGCATAGCGCCTCTCAACTTCAACCAGAGGAGAATCCTATCAGCCGCAGTAATTGAAAACACCTGTGTGGTTTGTTTTACAATAGGCTTCCTGCAGCCAGCCCTGATTTTCAACAGTGTTTTTAGTTGGATCCGTATAGCTAGAGACCTTTTGAGCTTGGGTGGAAAATGGGCACCAACCCAATCAGCATGGTTCAAGATCTGTGCTTGCAACCCCTCTCTTTTTCCTTCTCTTCTCATCCAATATTATCTGCAAATCAGAGTGGTAGCAACTGTAGAGTATAAGCAGAGAAGCTGATATTAGTATTTGACTTATATCTACCACAGCCCAAGCAAAGTTTTCTCCGAGCTCAGGAGCTTCTTCAAGAATGTTACCCTATATTTGCTTTATTGACCAAAGGTCCTATTCTTGTTGTAGTGTTTTTGATTACTCTGACTGACAAGACATCTGTTCAGGTTGAAATTAGGTGGAAATATAATGGTAATAACGTGATGTCACCAAAACCTATGTATTAATAAATATGATAATGGTGTAAATAATCCTGGCCTCAGGTGCAACACAACTAACAGGAAGGAGAAGAGGTCTAATCAAGCAGTGTAATTGAAAACACTTGTGTGGGTGTAGGCCTACTATAGGTGTGCAGGAGCTTTAAATGTTAAACTGTAACCCTTGAGGAGTGGTTTTGGTTGGATAGCTTAGCACTGACAAAAAAAAATCATAATAACACAGAAACCGAATAATCCTTTCCTACTCTAACAACTAAAGGTGCCCCTGAGCAAGGCACTTAACCCTCAGCTGCTTACTGATTAACACAAGTTGACTGTGGTTATACTGTGGTACTTCCCAGTTTTTTCATGCAAATATAGGTTTGAAAATCAGAAGCCAACCTGAGACTGTTGCTGAAAGTAGTTGAGGTAATGTCACAACATATTTAAACAATATCTGATGTATCTGTCTGTCTGTTTATTTATCGAGGGGCAGTTTTGGGTTGTGACCCATCAGTTGAAAAAGGCTGCTCTTGGCTTTAGGCCAGTCTCCAAGAAAGCTGAGTCATATACCTCCTCATACCATAAAATATACTATAAAATATAATGTCATCACTCTACATCGCATCCTGTTTTCATTACATTTTCTAATGACTCACTTTGACGCTGCTTTTTCCATAGTGACCTGTGACGATACCAGGGCAGTTTTGAGACAGAATTCTGAAGGAATTTTAATTTACTTTTGACAGAATGACTTTGGTTGAAGTACTTTATTACTGTAGTTGTGGTTAGTAAGCTGCAGTTCACCCAATGAGATGGGTACAAAAGCACAATATCTTTACATATAATAAATATGTGTTCCTGCCCCAGGCCTGCCTCAAACTTTATCCCATGAAGTCAACAAAAAGTCAAGCTCCTGGATTCATTCCATCATACATTGCTCACAGGAAAACATCTATGCTGACAACCTAGCCTCAAGCTGTATTTGTTAATGCCTGGTCCTTCTTCAGAGCAGGGCAATAAAAGCTAACTGTGATGCTGTGTTTCACAGCTCATTTGAAGTGAGCATGTCTCTGTGGTCATGAGACTGTAGACACATCAAGCGCTAAGCCCCAGAACTAATGTGGAGCAGCTGTCAGATCCTCTGGACAACAAACATCCCTCTTTCGACTCAGTTGGCCAGTTTCACTCTATAGAAAACACACACCTCTCACAGTCACTCCAAACTGTTCAAGGTTTAACACTATGCAGCATGGCTCAATAAGTTTCTAGCCTATTTTCCATGGCCATTTTATCCTCACTGTAAAATATATGGTTCAGGTGCTGGACCATTCCAATTACAACTAATTGGGACATAAAATACATGACAACATAGGACATTAACTTCATCATTTTAATTAGTGAAGATGTCAGCATCATCCTCATCATTATAATCAATATATTGAACATAGCTGACACATTTTGTCTTTGATGTGTTGAAAATGAGGGGAACAACTATATAGTCAGCCCTTCTATTAAGACCAAATATTATATCTTCATTTTTTTTTATTATATCTTCAACACTTTTCGTCAAACTAGATATTTAGTCATTTGATTATATCATTAACATACTGTTGAAATATGATCATGCTTTAGTTTGATACTCCCTGTGTTCCTTTGACCTCTGGTCTGAAACTATAGAACAATTAGAAGGCTATGTCTTGCTGTAGAAGTTCGATACATCAATTCAACATGTGGGTCTATTGACCTTGACTGACACATACACATACATGAATACAGCTTGAGACTTTTCACCCCCCAAATCAATAAAAAAAACTAGCCAATAGTCTTTTTTTTGAATGTTGAAATGAATTGGGTTAGGTGAACGATTGGGTTTCTAGATTGCTCAGTGAAAGATTTTATACATTACTTGTGTTAAAGATTTTATAATAACCACTATCTTGTCGACTGTGAATTGATAACTTTCTATTCTTTCTTCCTTCCTGCTTGTAGTGCTTAGTATTTAAGTGTGATCAAGGAATCTTAATTCAAATTGTAAGTAAATATTCTTTTTTTGTCTTTCAGAGAGATGTTCCTTTTCTGGAGAAAGGCCATTGGATTTAAAATAATTAGTGAGCCTCTATGTGAACGGCAGTTTTAGTGATTGTGAGCTGGGCTTCAACTGTCAAGCACAGGTTGATAGTGCTTGGCTCACCACTGCTGTATTCCCAGCCAACCTCTCCTTCACTAGATGACAATAAACAGTCTACAGGATTGCCATCCATGGTTTCTGATCTAATCAAGACTATATCATCCTACATTGAAAAGATTTGCAAAGGAATGTTTACAAAGAAATTGGCAAACCCAATAAAGAAGAAAGAGAGAAGCGAAAATAAAGAGCCCAAATTGACCACTGATTTGCAAGCACACAATCTAACTCTTTCTACCACACTGAAGACTACAGTCAAAAAGATTTCCAAATGCTCTTCGGCACGTAACATATCACTTGAAGAAGACGACAGAAAGAACGACTGCTCGTCTCTTTCACCCACTTTCAGTTATCGTGTGGCTATTGCAAATGGACTCCCAAAAAACTCTCTTTTTTTGAATAATAATGAAAGTATCTTTCCTGAGGTTCTTTCGATTGATAGTAGCTACTCTGACTCTTTGAGTGAGACAAAACCTGTCCGGAGACTGGATGAGCATAAATCCCACACTATGCCAGTAAGACGAAACAGGAAGAGCCTCATCAGTTTGGCTCCCTCTGATGGCAGTTCTGAGGGAGAACGAGTGGAACGTTCCAGTCTGCACACACTTCGGCTGGGTGCTCTACGCAAGTTAAGAAAATGGAAGAAGAGTCAGGAATGTGTCTCCTCAGACTCTGAGGTGAGCAATTGGAGGAAAACACTGGGCATCCGGAGCAAGTCCTTGGATCGTGCTGGGCGGCAGCAAAAGAGCTCGACCCTGGAGCCTGGCTCCTCCTCCACAGGCTGCATCAGTCAAACACAGGATGTTATGGAGATGATCTTCAAGGAGCTTCAGGGGATCAGCCAGATAGAGACAGAATTGTCTGAGCTGCGTGGCCATGTAAATGCCCTAAAGAGCTCCATTGATGAGATCTCCAGTAGTGTGGAAGTAGTTCAGAGTGAGATTGAGCAGCTTCGCTCAGGATTTGTCCAGTCTAGAAGGGAAACACGTGATATCCATGACTATATAAAACAAATTAGCCATCAGGCCAATAATTCTACCTTGCGGTTCATCAATGTTCCTGAAGAAAGGTCAGAGAAAACAGAGAGTCTTATATATAAAATACTAAAAGACAAAATGGGTTTCATTGATGCCCAGAAAACTATTAAAATTGAGCTTGCTCATAGGTTAGGGCAACAAAGAGAATGTTCTAATGCAAAACCCCGCCCTATTATTGTTATTTTTGCAACAACACAAGATAGGGATTTAGTCTTGAAAAAATGTTATAAACTTAAAGGAACTGGTATTACAGTTTCCACAGATAGCTTAACTCATGATGGAAAGGAAAGAAAAGATAAAACAATGTCTTCTTCACAAACCTATGAAAGCATGGATATAAAGGTCTCAGGAAAGGATAAAGTAGTGGAGAGTGATGACTGGGACTCAATGGACAGTGATAAAGAATTGGATGAATTAAGCAGAAATAAATATGCAATGGTGATTTCAAAGCCTGTTCACAGGAGCAAATCAGAGAAGAGACGATCCCATGACCATAGCCGGTCGGGAGAGGAGGCAGGCTACTCAGGCGCAGTTCACTATGCTGATGACTCTTACTATGACCCAGATAAGCATGGAAAGGCTTACTACTCTGATTTGACCCCTGGTTGGCTTTCCCAGAGTGACTATTCTACCCCTAAACTCAGCCGCTCTGAGTCTGACTGCTCAAAACTTTGCCAGTCATACTCGGAAGACTTCTCAGAGAGTCAATACTTTACACGGGCTAATGGCTGCTCCCTGCTGTCCTCCTCAGATCAGGAATTGTGGCAGAGAAAACAAGAGGACATGGCCTCTTCCTGGTATGCTAGCCCTAGTCACCCACTGGGCCATGAGAATCAACCCTATGAACACAATGAAGTGGAGACTACAGAAACTATTGACAGTGGGGTAAGCAATGGACTTGTCTGCATGTCTGGGGACAGAAGCCACTACAGTGGCTCCCAGCTCTCGCTGCAAGGTGACTTATCACCCTGGAAAGACTGGCATCATCTAGAGCAAGGTGCTGACTCTGGGTTGGAAGTCTCCATAGAGGTTAGCAGTCCTTTTGACCCATCAACCATCCCAGGTTTTCCAGAGAACATCACTAAATGCCAAGAGGTTGATTTACAATTTGAAGGGGATGAAGAGTTCATGATGCTTGATAGAGAATCTTCCCTACCACCTATAACCACACATATAATTCCTCCCATCACAGAACGGGAGCCTGCCGTCAAGACATCTGTTCGGCAGTCTAAAGAGGGATCTAAGGTAATCACAAAAGAAAGCATGAAAGTATCCTCTAAAGATGCCACTAAGGCTACTGCTAAAGTGACACATAAACAAACTAAATTGGCTCCAAAAGAGGAAACCACCAAAATATTGGCAAAGGAAAGTCCTAAGGTGTCTGCTAAAGTTTCACCTAAAGTAACTTCTAAAGCAGCTCCTAAAGAGTCACCTAAAGAGCTTCAGAAATCAGCAGCTAAAGAATCCCCTCAATCCATCCCTAAAGACAGTCCAAAACTAACACCTAAAGATGCTACAAAGCCCATCATTAAAGAAGTATCTAAAACGACATCTAAGGTAATTCCTTCTGAGACTGTTAAAGTCACTCCTAAAGCAACCCCAAAAGATAACCAGATAATGACTCCTAAAGAAAGTCCTAAAGAGTCACCAAAAGAAAGCCCTAAATTGACCCCAATTGAGAGCCCTGTCTCAACCCCTAAAGAGTCTCCTAAAGAATCCCCTAAAGAGTCCCCTAAAGTCAATGCTAAAGAACCCACACAAGTTGCATCTAAAGAAGTTCTGAAAGTTGCTAAAGAGGTTAACAACGAAGCTCTAAAACTACCACCAAAAGAGGTCCCAAAAGAGATGCCTAAAGTAGCACCTAAAGAGACTAGTAAAGTAACCACCAAAGAAGGATCTTCTAAGATTCCACCTAAAGAAGCCCAAAAGGTAGCCCCAAAAGAGAGTCCTAAGGTGTCCCCCAAAGAGACACCTAAAGCAACCCCAACAGAAGCATCTAAGGTGGCCTCTAAAGATGTCCCTAAGGAAGCCCCCAAAACACTTCCTAAAGAAAAATTCCCTGAGCTGGATGTCAATCATAGCTTTCACCAGACCCAGAGTAAGTCTTCATCTATGTACCGTAGTCAGAGTGAGATTCGAACAGAGAAGGTTGAGGAGGTACCAAAGTCTTGGAGCAGCAGGCTCAGCATAGATCTCAGTGAGAAGTCCTTTGGTTTTGGCTTTGGATCTACACTGCAAAGGGCTAAGTCAGCTCTGGAGGTTGTTTGGAAGTCTGGTTCTCAGAATACCCCTGCTCCTCCTGAGGAGCCCACCAACTCCTCTTCCTCATTTATGGGGCGTTTCCGCACCCTGTCCACCTCAACTGCAAATAACTCCAGCACTACCATAGACTCTGATGTCTACACAGAACCTGTCTCCTTCAAGGCAGAGGAGGAGAAAACAGGTGCAGAGGCAGAACCTGGGGAACAATCAGTAGACAATGAGACTCACTATGTTGAAGTGATGGAGCAGGTACTGGCTAATTTAGAAAACAAGACTAATGCTAATGATACAGGGGAGACAGAGGAGCCTGTGCAGGAGTGTGAGACTTCTCAGGACTATGATGCTTCTGATGACATTAATGCCTCTCAAGACAATGATGTCTCTCAGGATTTTGAGGCCTCTCAAGATTTTGATGCCACGCAAGACTATGAAGCAAGTAAAGAGGCCTGTGTTCTGGAGTATGATTGCAGTTTGGATGAACAGTATGATGAAGAGTACAGTGAGGAATATGAAACCCATCTGACTGAAGACACTGCTGAATATGACGCAATGGTCGAGTATGTGGATGTAGAGGAACCAGACGAGACCGAGGACAATGATGTGACAGAGGAGATGGAGGAGGGTGATGAGGAGTTGGAGGAGGTAGAGGAGATAATAGAGGAGGCTGCTGAGGTGTCTGAAAAAGTGGTTCAACAGCAGGAGGATGAAAACAAAAATGTTCCTGAGGAGAAGCTCACAGAAGCCCCACCCAAGAAGCGTGTGCGACCCACATTCAAGGAAGCAGCTCTGAGGGCCTACAGGAAACAGATGGCTGAGCTGGAGCAGCAGATCCTGGCAGGGGGTATGACTTTTCACTCCTTAATTTTTTTCACGGTGTCATTTTATATTGGTGATACGTAGGAGGTCATAACAATGTGTTTTTCTATCATATATATTAATAAGAGTAACTATTTGTCAAAACGAAGCACATGGTTTTGTGTATTACATGAAATTGATGATAAATTATCAACACTTAAGATTACTTAAAGAAAGTTAACATCTCAGTTGCAACTGTCTGAAATACTGACAAAGAGAGATAAACAAAAAGTAAACATGGACATCAGGAAAAGGAAATGCAAATTGTCATGAGATTGTACAGTCATCAACACTTAAGTCTAAGATGTTGGAGTATCCTTTACCATAGCAACAAGGACATTTGTCAAATGGTTGCAGGTACACTACCACACATGGTAAGTAACACTGGCAAAAGTATAAAAAGATGACAATAATAAACAAATAAAAGTTACAGCAAAAATGTTTAGTGTGATCAAATGCCTATTCCCAACAAGCTCAAAGTTTCTGCATGTTTATTTTCATACCACATTAAATTAATATTAAACAAAGGGTCCCTACATTAAAAAAAAAAAAAAAAATCCATAAAGCAATAGTATGATTTGTAAAATGGTGAGTAATGTAAAGTGTATGCACAATATTTAATTAATGCCCTAAAACATACAAAACCAGTGATATGGTCTGTTAATCGTAAACATCCAGTTGTGTTAGTGGCAGTATGAATCACATAAAATAACATTCATTTATGTGGTTTCGACAAGCCCAAGGCTTGAAATTTGTTGGTTTAATACTTTTGGATTTATGGGAACCCCAGACTTTGATCAGCTTATGGATGTCTCTCGGAATTGGTGATTGATTTTGAGGTGAAAGACCGAAGATGGGATTCTCTCTGAAAGTGGAAGGCAGTGTTAGTGTGGGCACTGACTTTGTATTTGTATTCCCATGGAGCAGTACTAAATTCTCTTTTAGTGGACTGTGGCTCAACGGATAAGATTGTCAAACTTGTTTTCTGGAGGTTTATCATTTATCATCAAAATTTAATAGACCTTCAAAGCTACAGTAGGGCTGGCCTCCAAACCTACCATCAATTCTTCATAACTAGTGCAATGCCCGTTCAAAACGTGCCTGTTCGGAACGGGCTGATTGCTTGGCCTTCAGTATTGCTGCTTTAACGCATAGAAAAATTAATGCTGTTGATGTGAGGTGTGAATGAGTATATACACCAACAACAGGAAATAAACTGTTCTACACAGATGTGCTGTAATTTTCTCAATTTAAGTATGGCAATATTTACATAACAGAGAGCCTTTGAAAAAATGTGCATCCTCAAAATGGATCAATCATATTGGGCTCTCAGATTGTTTATTTTCTGTGGCTTCAGTGTGGATCATTTGATTGGGTATATTTGCTCAAAAGCTCTGTACTTATATCAGACATACTGGTTTTCAAACTGCCTGTGGGAAGTAGCCAAGAGTCTGCCCATTCTTGATAAAAGCTGTGTTTTTGCTCTCTACTTTTCTCTTTTTAGAGCATGCTATGTGAAAAAAACTTTTCTCAAGCTGAGCTGATACTTAAAGATGATGTGAAAACACTGCAGACCACTGATTGGACAGTCATTTATCTCATTCACAGGCTTTCTGTTGCAGAGAAAGCTTTCCAACACTCACTCTCCTTGCTCTACCACTCTCTCTCACTGACATGCGCACACTCCTCAGCTGCTGTGCTTGAATCACAGTATTCATACATGAAGAAAAAACAACACAGATTTGTCCTGTTGTTCTTTGTATTTTCTGCTTTTGTTCAATGTAATGAATGAATGAAAAGAAGAAATGCAGAGGAGGAAAATGAAACAGAAACTAAGAGTGTGTGTCTCCATAGTGAATTATCTGTTCTGTGTTTGATGGTTCTTTATTTGTGTTTTAAAACGTAACCTCTGTGAACCAGTCAGAAAATAACTTTGTATATCTGTCATTCACAGGCTTTCTCTCTCTCAGAGAAAGCTTTCCACTGCTGTCTCTCCTTACCAGCGCTTTCTCTGGCGCTCACTGGTGTGCTCAGCTCTCTTTCGCTTTTTCTCATTTTTCTTTTTTAAAATCAGAAAGCTGACAACGAAGCCTAACTTTTAATGTTATCAAATAAAGAGGGATGGCCTCTCCTTGTCTCTATAATGGCAGGGTTGTACAGCTCTGATCTCCACCTGTGTTCATGACATGCAGTCGCAGAGCCCAGAAGTCCCACCCTGCTGCTGCAGAGCTGATGACTAAAGTTTATTAATATCATGCTCAATTAAAAATTTGAGCATGTCCTATGTCCAAATTGCCCCAATTTGACATTGCACTTCCCTGGGTCCTCAGCAATACACTGGCCAAGTGTGAAGACGGTTGGCTGAAAGGTTGTTGAGATATAGGGAGGACATACATGCAGACAGAGATTCCTTCCTTTATAGTTAGATTAATAAAAAAGCATGACTTCAGTCTTTTATTGAGTGCCATCATGATGAGAGGCAGTTAAAGCAAGTGTGAACATGAAGTCCGTATATATTGACTTACCAGCCAGTATGTTCTGTATGTCACTAATTTTTCATTCTCTATGTGCAACAGAATATTGTGCCAATGCTTTCATTTGTCTTTTTGTATCATTTTTTTTGTTTCATTGCAGTAGTTGCCTGGAATAAAAAGGCTGTATAGCTGATCCAGGTCCTTACTTAAAAAGGATTTAAAATCAACTCGGGTGTATACATTGTTAGGATTGATTAATTGAAGGACGTGTTCTTCAACTGGAATGAAAAGAGAGACCAGGGATTTTCCGCTCTCATTTAAAGTGAAAAGGTTTTTGACCTACATATGTAGTTGCAACTGTACTCATGGTGAGATATGTACTTTACTTCAGGGAATACAGGCTACAGACTGAAGACTGTGAGGCTGTGTGACAGATGTAAGCACAAACCTTTTCATAAGCCACATTCACCAAGCATCCAGCACGGCTGTTATTTACTGAAGCTCTGATTCTGAAACAGTATTCTTTCTCTGTCATGTGGTTGCAAGTGACTATGCCTCTCAACCTTTTAAGACCAACAAACTGCAGCTCATATAAAAGTATGAAACTACATACACTATCATCTAAAGTATTACCACAATATACCATACATGATCATTTCCATTCAGTTCTATTTAAATGTGGCATCACAGTTTTAACAGATTCAGCAGTACCCGAGTATCCCACCAGGACTTCTTTGTGTTAACTCATCCATGTCAACACAGTGAGCATAGGAGGAATGCGTCAATAATTCTTGTAGACTGTAAGGCCAAACCAATAGGAATGCATCAATAATTCTTGTAGACTGTAAGGCCAAACCAATAATAGATTTTTGAGGCTTATACCACTATTGATATGGGAGGTCTTAAAATCTGGCACCATTAATCCATTAAAACCAATTGATAGCATCAGTCATTTTAGCAAATCTTTAAAAGCAACAACTCTTTAGACTTAAGAGACAAAGGATCACATTAATTATGACTTTTGACCTTTAGGAGGAAAAGAGGAAGTAGTGTGGCATTATTATAGAGGCACTAAGTCTACAGAGGGAAGAGGTCTGGGTTGACACGGGAAACAACAACACCTCTGACTTTAACACAAGAGACTGCTGTTCGTTTCCTGTTTTCTACCAACAGTCAACATGGGTTTCTTTAAATCATGACCATGATCATTTCCTAACCTTAACCAAGTGGTTATTACTGTAATTAAGATGACGAAGGCCCCCTCAACTGTCTCAACTGTGCAACAGCAGGTTCTTTCCCTTCATTCAGGATCAGACTCTGCTTCATAGACCACTATATACTGTCTTGCATCTCCAGCTGCAGACAATACTCCAGGTAAAGATGCAGCGTAAGGGAATTTGCATTATTCATTAGGTCATATTCTGATTGGATGGGGGTGAAGGTGGGGTCCACACCTCCAGCTAATTGAAATGGTCATTAATAATGCTGATTTTATGTAAATAGCTTCTGCCTGCTGGAGGACAGAATGAAATCTTGACTGTAAGGAAATATAGATTTAGAGAAATCTAAAGAACTTTTGGTGAATAAAATGTGATATAAATTAATCAAAAAGACCATGATACCAGATCTTTGAAGATCTCTTGACAGTCTACCTGTTTGTCTGCCAGTTTTAAGCAATCATTTCCAACAACTACCTGACATTTTCCAGTCTCTTTCACCTGCTCTAACAGAGTGGAAAACACTGAAAACATTTGTTTAACATTCATTATAGTACTGATTGAGAAATAGCCATAGATGGAAGCACACATATGCATTCTCTATACTTCTTCCTCATTAGCTCTGTGTCTTCATCTCTTGTAGCCGATGTGTGCTCATCATGCACATAACCTTAACAAAGTTCTAACATTAACCGAAGCCGTGATCTTTCCCTAAACCTATTTAAGTTGTTTTTGTGCCTCAACTGTTTTGTCACAGTTGTTGAGTTATTTACAACAGTTTTGCAGGGCACTGACAAACAATACTGTCCTATTGATAGCAGCATTACATCAGACATTGCTAATATGTGTCATTCTAGAGGGCATAGAAGTAATGTACTTTGTCATTTAATGTGGAGAACTTGTTGGGTACAATATATAGTCCTATATTCCTACATTTTTAACATAACAAAATAACATAAACAAGAATGGTTGCATTTTATCATTAAAAATGAACTTCTTTCTGATGGACAAATTATGTAATGGTGACATTGTTTAGAAATCATCTCAAACATAAAACATATCTTTGAAATTTCTGCACTGTAATTTATTGCCTGTGACTGTGCATTCTTATTTTTATACATTGCTTTTTCTGGACTACCAGGAAAGATGTTGTTCAGTCATGCATGTGCAAGGTGAGGCGTGCAGTAGACTGCAGGCATATGACTCCAAATGTAAATGTGCAAGCAGTTGTCCTCACCGTCTAATGGCTCTTATCTTTTTTTTTTTTAGAAGTGAGTTATTGGCCTTTTTAATAGTTTGCTACAGTGTTTCTATATTTTAATAGTGTTTACTAGTTCTGTGAACAGTGATGTATGAGTTCAAACACTGGACAAAGTCATTGTTAGTTTAGACTTCAACCAACAGTGCAAGAACATCTTGAGACAGGATGAAACAGGTCAAGATGACAAGAAGAAATGTGAGGCAGGAGAAACCATAAAAAAAGGAACGCCAATGTGTTTCTCATGTAGTCAAACACTTGGGTCCACATTTTATAGCAAGTACTGTAACTAACCTAGATTGCTTATTCAAAATAGTTACGTAAGTTTATAAATTTATACTTATGTTGATAATCAGAGGTTATTGTGAATATTAACGCTGGCCATTTCTGGAAATTTTACGCACATTATTTATATAGTAAAAAAGTTTGAAATCCTACAAATCACACACTATCACAAGAAAATATATAAAGAATTATATATAATTAAAATATTGTAATGCATTTGTTTAAAAAAAGACATACCAAAAACGCCACCTATGACATAACTGACCTACTGTCTTCACTGTCATCCTAAATACTCTCATAATGAATTTGAGAGCATAAAATTCAGCAAATGTTACCTAACATTAATGGGCCAGTATTGTATAAAACAAAAAAATGAGTTTAGGATGGATTAGGGCGATGGTGGGGGCCATCCTATGGTGTAAAATTACGTAATTCTATCTCATCTGTCTTTTAAAATTATTTGAAATCTTGAAATTAATGGCTCAAGAGCTAGCAGTTTTGAGGTGGAACCTGTTACTACATCACACCAGAAAGTCATGAGTCCACCCCTGGGTTAACTTCTGTGGTTTGCATTTCAGCTAAAAAGTTTTTACATAGCCTTCCAGTGGATGGAAATTCTTATCAGGAATGGCTGACAATTAATTTAGACAATTTTCCCTCCGTTATTGGCAAGTGGTTGTGTGTGGGTTGCACATTTACAGCCAACTGTCTGCTTAACGAGACTCAGTATGTTGCAGGATTTTTCTTTTACTTTTTCATCTTCAGTCTTTGGATGAAGTATTAAAACAAGTGCACTCATAAACATTGTTTCTTTCTGTTGCTTGGCTAAAGGAATATAATATATGTGTGCTAAAGCTAAGCTAGTGACCTCCAGGTACATTTGAAAAAATTACTCTACTTTGTTAGGAGACTTGGACATGATCTTACCATTCTTAAACATCCTGTTGAAGTCTCGACTGTGCAACAGCAGGTTCTTTCCCTTAAGGTCAGACTCTGCTTCATAGACCACTATATACCATCTTAGATCTCCAGCTGCAGACAATACTATAGGTAAAGATGCAGCATAAAGGAATTTGTATTATTCATTAGGTCATATTCTGATTGGATGGCGGTGAAGGTGGGGTCCACACCGCCAGCTAATTGAGGTGGCCATTAATAATGCTGATTTTATGTAAATAGCTTCTGCCTGCTGGAGGAATGAAATCTGGGGTGTAAGGAAAGATGGATTTCGAGAAATCTAAAGAACTTTTGGTGAATAAAATGTCACAGATATGTTTGAAATAGACTCAGTATTTATATAAAAATTAGTCAAAAAGACCATAATACCAGATCTTTAAAAACTCTTGACAGTCTACTTGTTTGTTTTTAAGCAATCATAGCCACCAACTACCTGACATTTTCCAGTGTCTTACACCTGCTCCAACAGAGTTGATGAAAACACTGGAAACATTTGTTTAAAATTTATTATAATACTGATGGAAAAATAGCCATAGATGGAAGCACCTATATGTATTCTCAATACTCCTCCCTCATTAGCTCTATGCCTTCATCTCTTGTAGCTGATGTGTGCTCATCATGCACGTGCTCTGAAGCGTGCTGGCTGGTCTGTGTGGGAGCTGTGAAGGGAGTCTCAGCAGTACTGCCACTCTTGCCAGGCCTGTCTTCAACTGGCTACAGCAGCGTCTGTATTCAGATGCTAATTCACACTCCCAAGGGCATTCTGTAACCAGGTCAACCTTGCTTGGAATATTTATAGAGGTCTGCTGCTAGTGAAATTTGCTGCTTGCTCCTGAGGGAGCAAAGGAGGTAGACCCTTTTATGCTTAGTGCATCATTTCTCAAGAAAGTGTGGATATGAAAAATGCAGATACAGAGAATGAAGAGTCTCTGTTGTAGTTTTGTATGGAAGCCCATAGGGGACTTTATTAAAATAATAATGAAAACTTGAAAATGAAAATGTAATTCCAGAATAGCATTATAATTTTCCACATATATATTTGTTATTTCAGTGAAAATGAAAATGCAATAATCCAATTTGTATTTTAATTTTCACATACTTGTATGAGCATTCTATGACCACATTGAAATGTAAATGGAAAAGCTGTTTGACATTTATTTTCAAAGTCATACCCTGCTGTACAGTGGACAAAATTCAAATGTTAATTCAAATTTGAAATTAAATGAATTACAATACAATATGAAAAATGTAACCTCATCTTCCATTTATGCAAGTAATATTTAAGTCACTTAAAATCAAAATTAAAATCAAAATTTCAAAATTAAATCAAAGACTTAACCTGCTTTACAGTGGACAATATTGAAATGCAATAATGTATGTAAAAATGCCTATTTTATTTACATTTACATGTCACCATGCTTTTTGGGGGTCATGATGAAAATGCAATTTGTCAGTTCTCTTATCAAGGTGGGTATTCAGTGAGGACGTCAATCATTCTCAACAAACTTTTAAATTAGAGCTTGTAGATCTAAAATGAGTGAAGATTCAGCAACCGAATTGCATGTTTCTCGCCTCAGTTTTGTTCAGAAATAGATTTTGGTGGACTGCTTACGTGAAATTGAATGTTTATGCAGTTGACTGCAGTTGTACCCCTCTCTGGGGCTGTGCACTGTTTAGAGTGGCAGGATTGTGTTCTGCCTACAGATAATGATTGATGTCCTCACTGAAGACCCGCCTTGATGAGAGGACTGACAGATTGCATTTTCATTTTCATTGTGACCCAGTGTGTGGTGATATATAAATGTAAATACAGGGTCCTGTTTTGCTTATTGCATTTAAATATTGTCCCCTGTAAAGCAGGTTAAGTCTTTGAAAGTGAAATGTCAAGTGCCATTTTCATTTTCAAATTGTTAGAAAATTGCATTTTAATTTGAATTGTGACTTAAATATAGCTTGCATAAATGTGAAGGGAGGTTATATTCTTTTAATAATGCATTTTAATTTTCAACTTTGAATTAACATCTGAATATTGTCCTCTGTACAGTGGGGTATGACTTTGAAAATTAAATGTCAAACATCTTTTCCACTTTGATTTTAATATGTTCATAGAACGCCCATATGCATATGCGAAAATGAAAATGAAAATTGGATTATTGCATTTTCATTATAAGTTTTACTCAAATAAAACATACATGTGTGGAAAATTATAATGATATTGTGAGATTACAATTTCATTTTCAAG
This sequence comes from Euthynnus affinis, assembly GCA_029490765.1. Classification (NCBI taxonomy): domain Eukaryota; kingdom Metazoa; phylum Chordata; class Actinopteri; order Scombriformes; family Scombridae; genus Euthynnus; species Euthynnus affinis. The sequence goes on from CM055839.1 coordinate 18,733,658, forward strand.
TTTTCATTACCATTTCAATAAAGTCCCCTATGGGCTTCCATAATTTTAGGTGATACCATCCAATTCGAAGCACTGACTTATTCAGTATTGCTGTCATCTGACTGCTTTAAACAGGGAAAGCTCTTCTCCACAGTTTACGCTTGCAGCTTGGAGGAGCTATGACTCTAGTTTGCAATACATTACCTCTGGCAGTCAAATTAGACACCGTACGCTGTCTCTGACTGTGGTGTAGAATAATTGCATAACCACAGTGATTAAGGCAGTAGTGTTCCCTTTATCTGTACAGTTAAAATCTCAGTTTCAAAAACAAAACATGTATTTCTCTTTGATTAGATGCAGTATGATAACCCATTTTACCCCAATGCTCTATTCCTGGCTCATGCCTAAAGGGATTCTGTTTTTGCACTAAAACTGAACCGAATAAACCCTCTGACATCAGCCTGCCACAAAAGAAAAAAAAGAACTGAGGGGAACACTGAGTGCTGAAATTACACATATACTGTAGTTGATGTGTTTTCTTATATAGTAGGAAGTGGTGAGTCATGTGGTATTGTTTGAGTCATCTGAGGGACAAATAAAAAAAAGGTATCTCAGACCCCCAGGATGTTCATATCTCACTTTGAGTTACTACATTTCATTACAAAGCTTAGAGAGCTGTACCCTCTCACTATACACATCTCCCATATTCTCTTGAAAGTAATTTATGAGCTCATTAATGGCACAGATCTTAATTGTTAATTGGCTATGACAATATGCAATGTTATGCGTTACAACAATATGCACCTTCAGCTGAAACTGGTTGGGAACTACAGTATAGTAAGTTACCAATACTGACTGTTGGTAGTATCAGTTATGAACATTACATTAATTCTTGTCTCAGCAATTAATGTAGATATGACTAATTTTAAACTGTTTGGACACACCCAAATGAATCTGGTGAGCACAGTCTCCCTTACCCGCAGATGTTACTTTACTTTCAGTAGTAAATCTTGCTGCACTAAATCCTGCACCGCCTTTTTGATAGTTAAGTGCTTCTAAGGGTGGGTCATAAATGTCATTGAAGTTAAACTTTTCAAATTTGTGTGTCACTTAAAATTTTTCCTGGTTTGTTAATGAAGGTGCGAGTTTGCTCACAGTATAACATTAATGCTGATGCTGCACAAATATAAATTTGAAATATTTTATAAAAAACATTTGACATTTTGTGTTTGACCTCAGTTATTAAAGTAAGTCATGAATGGACGTAGTCTTGTCCATGAGACTTGAAACTTTACATGATATTTGACCCAAGCAGATTTTCTCTGCTCCAGTGAGCTGTAATTTATGTGGGGTGTGATTTGTATTTTAAGACATAAGACTGACTTAAGACTTGAGCAACATTAAAATGGTGATCCTCATATACAAAATACATCAGGGTGGATTGATGGGGCAACCAAACACTAATTTTAACACAGGATATTGCTGATTTCCCATTTCCAACTGCAAGTCATCATTGTTTTTTAAAACCATGACCACAATCGTCCCCTAATTTTGACATCATGGTTATTATTGCAACCATGATGACAAAGGATCTCTAACCTTAGCCAAGTAGTAATTGTAACTACTACCATGCTATATTTAGGTTTTGTTTAAAACCTAAAGAGAGTATTTCACATTGGTAGATTCCTTCCTCTGTCCGTTTGAAATATGTTTAAGCTTGTCACTTCTATAGAGCTTTGTGTCACACAGCTATCACAAATTTTGCGGTTTCTTGATTATGATTGAAGCAGTTGTAAGAATTATTTTTCTCCTTCAGTGTGTGTGTTTGTACGCTTGTATCTGTGTTTGTATATAGACACACATCAGTGTATATTTGTGTGAAAGTGTGTTTGAATATGTGCACATAAGAACACATGTTCCTGGAACACAGGCCAGTCCTGGTTGTACTGTCCTATCAGCTACGTGCAGGCTTTTCTTCTCCAGTGAGCTCTGATGTATGCATGGTGTGACCATGTGTGTCGGCACTGAGATGCAGGATTTACTGCAACTGTTGTTACCTCAACACTTTGCCCACAGCACATAGTCACAAAGGTTTCCTACCAATCAATTACATTTTTGTTCCACAGATTTAAGGTACCTGTGAAATGAGGTTTATATCAACAGCCTATAGCCTATCTTTGTGGTCTGGCTTTATCTAGTGCAGCTGCAGACTTGCTGGTAGAGATGGCTCTATCTTGTACAGCTGAGCTGAAAGTAGCTTAGCTGATCGCGGTCCATGGTAGCCACTCATACCTTAGCTCCTTTTAAAGTGCTGTTGCTCTGCATGTGATATACTGTCACAGTTGTCACAGCTGAATTCTTTTCAAGAATTCAGACAACTTTGTTTTAATGTTGACTGGAATTCAGTTTTAATGTTTTTAAATTATCAGTGCATCCACAAGGACCACTCATTATGAAAAGATATACACTTGTGGTGAACACTAATGGTACTATAAAGTACTCTGGGTAAAAGCACCCACTTACTATGTACTGTGTTCTCAATCAATGCAGATCCAGTTATCACTATTATAATGATTATCAATTAGTGTGTTTATGATGTAATTTTTTGAAATATGTGTCAACTTTTAGGTTAACAGACAAAACAAAACTGGCAAAATTAAAGAGAGAAGCTATCTAATATTGTCTAATTCAGTAGCAATAATGCAGTAACTGCATGTCAACAACAAGCATTGTGTCGTTTTAATCAGAGCAGCAACTTGATCTTTCTCTTGTGAACAGCTGTTTTCTGTTTGTAGCGCATTAGATCAGGATTATGCTGCCATTTATCACCCATGGATCAATAGCACAGTAATTACACCTCTGCAGTCTTGCTTATTTAAAGGGCTTGCCCTCTCACAGATCCTCTCTGAAATGGCAATATGATACCAATCACTTAGGCTTACCTAATGTCCCATGTCTCCATAGCTATGAGTGTTAACTCAGGTAATGTTACTGATTAAAGGCATAATTTTTAAACTTGTGCTGCATTGATTTTGATAATTTTATGTGTATCTCCACATTTAAACCTTCAGTCGAGAGCCTTCTGTTGTATAATAGTGACTTTCTCTACTGGTTCTACTGTATACAGTATTCCTCTGTCCATAGCCATTCTCCCTGAGGGGCTTGTTGACTCTGTTTCCATTTCTGCATAAATTGTTCGGCAAAACCGAATTGTGTCATTAGGCAGTAATAGTAGATTAGTGTCCTAAGTGTGTGTATTTTCCAGTGAGCTGCTCATTTCTAACTCTCCACCCTCCTGTCATTTTCTCCTTTCAGACTGCAGTGCTTTGGATTCTCAGGTTTTAAGTCATTGTTTATCATGAACCATTTAGATATATGTGATTTCCTTTCACTTGCATGTGTTTTTGTGTATGTGTGTATACTATTTGTGTGTATGTGGTATGTGGTGAAATGCATCACCCTAGAATTGGTTTTCAAATAATATATCTACCTGAGGGTGAATGAGTGTGTGTGTTTGTTGTCCTGTAGTTAAACTGAAGTGATATCTAGTATGAAAGAGAATGCTGCATGTGCCTATGAGTCATCTTGTTGTCACTTTGTGGTGTTTATCCTTTTATTCCTCTTCTTTCAGAAAATAATTTGTGTTTCAAACTGGACATTTTGGTCAGCGAGGAGGGAGCGTTACACAATAGGCAAATCTGGCCTGAAGCACAGAGAGCGGCAAAACTCTCAGTCTTGAGCCCACAAATTACATTGATGTGGAATAATTTGGTCCTTTGCCTTTGGTGCTTCCCTCCCTTCTCTCTGTGCTGTACTCCTCATCTCCTATCATTTATCTCGTCCCGTCCTGAAATGACCTCCAAATGTACTGTATATTCCTACTGTATTATACTGTATATTTCCTTTGTTTTAATTTGGCTGTTTTGTGCCTGGTAGTGTGTACTTACCTTGCAGTTTCTTATCTTACATTGTGTGTTACTATTCTCTCTGCAGCCTCGCAGTATTTTGGACCCCAAAGTGCTCGGCTTGCAGTCTGGAGGGTGAGTGGTGGCTCACTTTCATGATCTTATACGTTCACAATTACGTAAATTTTTGCCGCTGTGCTGTTTTGTACCCAAATACTGAACCACATGTAGCAGAAATGTTACAAGCATGCTGTTTCTCTGATATGCAGTCCTAAGGCATCATGCTGCCTATTTTGTGACAAATGACAGAGAGAAGAATAAAATACAAGATGTCTAATACCTTCACAACATCTGTAATGGAGCCTATCCTCTTGGCTTTACATGTCTGATTCCTATTCAGAAAGGTATATGAATTAACGCTTAATTATGAAAATTGATGTGAAAGACAGATGAAGCCAACTGTTGTCATATAATGTTATGAGGGAAAAAAATAGTAAATAAACATATTTAGCCTACGTTACCTCAGGTTGCTATGCAGCCATCTGCAACATGAATTGTGCATGAAGGCAGCAAGAAGCAGGGACCCTAGGGTGAGGGGAGGGCCCATGCAGCTCGTCACGTTGTGTATCTTTAGGGTCATACCACTGATGTCGCTGAGAGGGCTGACAGAAAAGCTCGAGGAGCTTTATCTGTGTGGAGGCATTGGGGCCTTGATGTCATTTTGAGGTCATTAGAGAGGCTTTGAGTGACAGTTGAGGTGATGCCTCTGAGAGCCTCACAGGAAAGGAGCAAGAGTGGCATGGAGCTGTATAGTGTGCACAAGGGATTTAGAGGATGGGGAGAGAAAGACAACTACAACTTGTAGAAACAGTCTGAGGAAATTGGAAAAACTTGGTGTTGAAGAATTTGAGGTGTTGCTATAGTGTTTGCCGCCGTGGTCCATCACTATATAATATATATTATATTCAGGATTCACAGTATGCACATTACCCAATAATAGGCATAATATGTATCAGTAATATGCATTGCTATAACAGCACTACCCTGTAAAAATTGAAATTACATGGAAGAAAGGGAGTCCATGGGAACAGCAGAGGGTCAGAGGGATTACAAAGAGCTCCAGTGTAGGTGGTCGGCACCATGTAAAGCTGAGAGGAAGGGGTGAGACAGGTTAGGCAGGAGGCATGATCCACGGTGTTTGCCAGCTGTGTAAATCAAGGCCCCCCCCTTCCACGGTAGTAATGTCTCCCCCAGCATGGTATTATTATGATATTAATACACCTTAAATCTGTCTGCTTCTCTAGGGCTGGCAGTATTCTTTATGGTATTGACAGCATGCCAGATTTACGCCGCAAGAGGACAGTGCCTCTTGTCCGAGACCTGGTGAGTCATCTGCCTCAACAAGGTTATGTGTGATTTATGTTAAATCTATCTGAGTGACCCCACATTATACCATAGTGGCGGAATCCTTCTCTGTGTGAGTATGGACTCCTGCTGAAGATAACAATGAGAATTTCACTTTACTGGCAAACTGATAAATTTTGGTATTGCCGGGATAGAGTGAGTGACAGTGTCTGTCTGTCATTATTATATAATATCCCCAGGACTGAAATTATAGCCTTTTAGCTTAAGTCTGCAAAAGTAGGCTAATGGTTATTTAAACATGGCTTCATCTGGATTTAATTACAAATATGTTACAGCACATGATTTGTATGATTAAATGGACTTACTTCACATATGTAGAACTGCTTTGCAGTTTCAAAATGAGTAGATTTTTTAAAAAAAATCACATTAATTGTGATAAAACAGTAGGGACCTGATTGGTGATAAAAGCAACCATTTAAAACTCTGGCAATTTAGTGTAGAGCACTGCCTTGTGGGATGTTAAATGTAACCTTAGCTATAACTCTATGGCATAATTAATTAGCCTAGAGAGGGTGTTTAAGACGTTGCATCACAGTGATGCTCCCCAATTTGTTTTTATTGCAACATAATGTGTCATAACATATCCCACAGAGAGGCCTGTTGCAGTGCAGTCCACTTTAGCACTGTGCCACATGGTTAGTCCTTCTGAAAGACAACAGGCTGTTGTGATGCCAATAGTAGTCATGTCTGTTTATAACTGTTTGTCTATTATGTGCTGCACAGTACGTGTCTGTCTTGTGTTGTTATGTTTCTCATCTTCATGTTTTTTAGCAAAAAGGATAGAAATATTTTCTCAACTATTTTAAATAAAGTTGTTTAAAAACAACGTGTTTTAATACTTTTTAAAGATTTCAAGTCTCTTGTGAAGTAATACAACATGCGTTTTATGCACATGATAATGCAGCTTGATGTCATACACATAGATGCTGATAAATGTTTATATCACAGTGAACAACATGAGTTGATACTGTATTTGTCCATATCTCTCATGAAATTAATAACCAACAATGTCTTGGTAAGTATGGGTTGTCGTCTTTTATTTTTTAATTCTTTTGGATTTTGCGTGTATATTTGCCATTCCTACATAGACCCATAACAGCTATGGGTGATATTTTTCAGTGAGTTGTCAGATTTCAGCCTTGCCGATGCTTGGCCATTTTTCTTATTTTTTTGTGTGTCGCTCGGCAGGTGTGGAAAATTGCATTTAACTTGAAATGGTGACAACTCAACCCAAAAATATATCCAAGAGACTTCATTGACTTCTGATTTAACTGTGTGAGGCTTTTAAATCATGTAAAAGTGACATTGAACAAGCCTTTTACACGTGGGATGAAGTCAGTAGTCAGCAAATTAATTGGTCCCCTCTCATGCCTCTCCTTTGTCAATGTCCCCCATTTGCTGTGCGATTGCTTCAGGGCAGCAACAGCGTTTGATTGGAATGGACAGCAGGGTTCCCCCACATTATGGCGGGATGCAAAAACATAAAGAAACGGAAAGAAAAAGTTTGAAATCGATTCACAAAGCACTGGATGCTATATTGTAGCTGAACAGGTATTATCTGGATACAGGGTCATATTGTATTGCCCTCAGCAACCTCAGCAGTGCTGGTGCATGTTGATAAACTTACATCAACACTCACAGTTCATGTAGAGGTCACATTCCCTCCTACATTCTCCATGGCTTCCATGGATCTTTACCATAGCTGGGCTGTACAGACAAGAGGGTCGTGGTAAAGAGTGATCCAATATTGTCAGCTGTCCATGTCTGCATTCCTCTGTTACGTAATTTCCTCCAGTATGGGATAAATGTTTATCAATCTCTGGTCACCCAGACTCAATGGATATTAATGTAATATAGCTAATTTACACGTGTATATCTGTGTGTCTCCGTGTGTTACCTGTTTGTGTTTGTGAGAGTGCCTTGTGTGGGCGCCTATCGTTTATGTTTGAGTAAATTTGCGAATGTCTGAGCAGATGCGTGTGTGTTTTTTTAAGTGTGTGAGTCGATGTTGTGTGTGCGCGTGAGTCAGTGTCGTGCAGTACAGCTGGCTTCACCCATACATGAGTGTGTGTGTCTTGTGTTTCTCTGTGTCAAACTAATGTGCAGAGCAGACAGCAGAAAATATGATCAAAGCTTCATCCAACGGAGAAATGAATATAAATGCCAAGCATGACTGCAATTTAGTAACTTCCAATGCATGAGTGGATAAAGAATCATGCACCGGCTGTATAATCTCTCTCGATAATAGTTATTTTTCTAGAGCCCTATGCCCTAAGCAGCAGTCCTGCATGGCAGTTGAGACACCTATGCGCTCAGTATGGATAAATACAATTACTCTGCTGTTTGTACTCACCCTCCCACTCCTTGTCTAATTCAATTTCTTTATTTCTTTCATTCTCTATTCATGGCCACCTGGAAATCACAGGCTTTGGTAAGCTTATTGTTCGTCCGTGCTCGTGCACAAGTTAAGAGCAACAGATGCAGAGCTTTATCTTCAGTAATATCCAAAACAAAATACTGTAGATACGATTTGTGTTTTGATCAATTTATATACTATGTTAGCTAATTTCTATATGTAAATGTTATTCTTATATTGTTAGATCTAGGGACCAAAATAAATGATTCAGTTTTCATGGCATTTATTTATGCTCAGTGCTTCAATATTATCATTCAGTCAGAAACTGCAACTCCATATGAATGTGTGTTCTACAGGCTTCCATCTGTAAATCCGTTGTTATACTGTGTAAAACTGCAGAAAAGTAAAATGGGTCAATGGAATTCTCCCTTTTCATCATCTCTCTTTTTCCTCTTCTCTCAGACCCTCACTGCTCGAAAGGCAGGCATCTCGTTCGCTCTGGTGAACCGGTCCACCCTAAATAATGAGGACCTGGTGAGTACTAACATGCCTGCACTCACTGCCTGCTTGGAAATCATTGTCTGGTTATAGTGAAGTCTTAGTGGGTAATGGAAGGCTCTGCAGGGACATAGGATGCTGGACCCAAGCTCTCATTATTTTTTAGGGTGGTGTTTGGAAGAGGAGTGTGCTGGAACACTGACAAACTTTTATAGCTGTGCTGTTTGCTGCAGCCATTGTACTTCAGGGTTCGGGATCACGTTGCCAGGAACGCAGGGTTCCAAAATGAAAATGAGATGGATTGCATCATTTATTGCCCTTATTTCTTTGGATGTACATACAGCATGCCATCATCTGTCTCTCTTCCTGTCTCTCTGTATATACAGTAAAATGTTCTCTGTGGCCAGATACTCACTCTCTCTGTTGTGCTGTTTCTGCCACATCATTTGGCTGAGTCCAGAAATTAAGCAATGGTCCCATCATTTCAGTTAGACTATGCCCTGCGATTAATAATAAGCACTGCGCATTGAGGAAAGTGGCGTTATAGAAAAAGGGCAGAATGTCTCAGTCAATAGCTAGAGACACTTTTGTGTCGACCTCCAAAGCTCTCTCTGCATTAATTGATTGCAATTCTTCCCTCCCAGAGGAAAGACAGTGTTATAGGAGGCAAACAGCGGGAGAGAGCAGTTTCTTAGCAAGACAAACACGCAGACAATTTCATATCCGCTGATGTGCAACATGGGGCTGCCTAAGCCTACAAGATTACTGGATTAAATTATGCTCTGTACATCATGCGCAAATATTTCATCTTTTTAAACAAGAGACAAGGCCCTCAATTTGTGTGCATTTTCATATCATTTTTCTATTTGACACACTTCACTTGATCTTCATGGCCCGCATGCCCAGTTGCCCTAAAGTGACAGGGTCATGATTGCTTACTAATAGCCATGGGTTTGATTAAAGGGGCTTTAGGGATGAACAACTAATGTCCCAGATGAGGAGAAATGACGTTTTAGATGCATTGTGTTAATTGGTGTGCAAAGGGAGCTGATTCTTTAGAAAATATAGAGATTGTGCAGCAGTAGTAAGTAAAGGCTCAAACTTTTGGGGTATATGTCCAATATTCTGATTAGGATAAAACAAGGAAGAGTTTAATAATTGGTGGTCGAGGGTAGCTGAGTTCCGAGCAAAGCTGCAGATTGTGTGGTCTTGGTAAGTAGGACGAGCAGATGTCAGAGTTTTATCTGCTGCATTAAGTCCAGGAGAGTGCTTTCCTGTGAGGACTGTAAGGGTACTCAGTAAATGACCATATGCTGTTTAAGAATGCAGAGGAGTTAGTGGAAGAGAGGAGAGAGGGAGAGGAAAGGACATATGAAAAAAAAGGGAATGAAAAGAGAATTAAAGGAGAGCAAAGCAGAGAGTGATTTGTCATCATGACCCCACAGCCCTAAAGTTACTGATCAGGCATCCATGTTGAACAGTCCGCCCTCGATTCCCTGGAGAGATGTTTCAATCCATTTAGATTAGCACTGTTTGGTGTTGTGTCTTTCCTTTTAATTTAATACATTTTAATTGAATTTAATTTAGTAAACACTAGTTTACACTAACTGACGTATAGTACTCTCTCCCTTGATGCTTTTCTCTTTCTGCATCATGTTTCTCATGCATCTGCTTTTTAGAGCAGAAAGGAACATTATATGTGAGCTGGCTAACGGCCCGTGTGTCTGCTTAATGTTCTGAGCTGCATGTGATCTGAGCACCAGAGTCTTTTAATGGTGACTGTCAACATAAACTAGGGCCTTGCTTACCTGCTGAGACAAAGGCAGGGACTCAGTTGTAGGAAGGAGGGAGACACAGAGTGACATGGGTCAAAGAGTAATTGGAAATAGGAAGTGATGTGTTGATTTAAGTCAGTTCAGATAGCATCAGGCAAGCTGTGAGCAGGCAAATACACTACACCATACAATACATGCCTTTGATTTCTGTCCAGGTCATTTTGAGTAGTTTTATGAATATTTCCAGACAGGAAAGTTTAAAATACTTGCTGTTGTTTAAATATTACACCCAGGTCAGATTTTTTTGGGGAAAACCACATGGATTACTTGTCAGGGCTGAAATGGTACAGTAGTTAAAGCGAAAGATTAGAAGTGTAGAAGACTGGAACAGCATGAGGAGGATAGCGGTATCAATGAAGTGGTTGACAAGGACAATAGGTGGTGAAATTGGAAAGGAGGAGTGAAAGGAGGAGGAGAGATTAGATTCTTCTCCGTCAGACAGAGGCTGCGGCTGTCAATCACTTCTACCAGTGTCTTGCACATCACCAGGGTTACCTCACAGTGTAACACATGAAACTCACACATGGAGCATTCTTCACACATCTGCTGCACAGTGTGATATGGAGTGTCAGGAATGAAGAAACAGAGAGGGGGAAATTTGAAAAGAGAGAAACAGATTGGAGCAAAGAAATAAATCATAAAATAATTTTTCATGGAAATGCCAAGGCAGAAAAAAGAGTTACACAGTTATTATGCTCAGTAATGGAGTAACTTTGAGGTTTTGTATCATTAAAAAAAAATCTAGTTGGCTGGTAAAATAGCAGCCAAAAAAAGATGGTATTTCCCAGCCAAGTCATCTGAGTGAGAGAAACAGAGATTGAGAGGTCTCTGAGATTTCCCACACTCATAGAAATTTTGGCTCCCTCATCTCCTGCAGGCTGTCAGTACCAGACGGTTCAGTATTATATTTGGTGAGGCTTCCGGGTATGACCCTGTTCTAGCTACTGTGTGAGTTGCAAATAAATCTCAGACATCTGCTTCATCTCATCGTCCTCAGATTAAAAGAGAAATCTCTCTCTGTCTCCCTCTGTGTTTCATTAAAGGTCCTCCAGGGTTCAGCAGCCTCTGTGCTGCATCAGCAACGCAAAGTCTCACAATGTTATAGCCTTGTTGTCCTGTCATCGGGTGTCATTTAATCATCTGTGCAAGTGCGTGTGTATTTGTTTCAGTATGTGTGTCCAAGTGGGCAGTGTGGTACACCCTGCTGTGAAGTGCAGAGCTACTGTTCAGGTGTTAAAGCACATTGTCAACACACAGGGTGCTGACAGCACAGGGCAGGGAGGAGGAGAAGGAGAAGGGGTGAGGAGTGGAGCGCAGTAGAAGTGGGGAGCAAGTACCTCTTGAAGATTTATTTAACTACCATACATCTCGTCCTCTTTCTCCATCACTGTCTCTCTCTCTTCCTCCCTCGCTCTCAATCTGGATAATGCTCACTTTTAAAAACCTTATTTACGGCATCCATTGATTCTGCCTTCAAGAATTGGCAAGTCCTGGCCCGTTTTCCAGTCGTTGTGGATGGCAGGGCTCCTGCAGTAAAACATTCAATTTGAAGAGGCTTCTGTTACACAGCAATCAGTCTAGACAGACCTCTAGTCAACTTTAGTATTTGGTCTGGAGAAGCTTTTGTCAGTAAACCTCTCAATGTGACCAAAGCCTATGGGCTAAGGATGCTGTTAATCTAAACTTAATGAGATGTCAGGCTGATTTTCTCTCATTCGATTGACCTCTTCATTGATGATAAGGATCAACAAAGTCTCCCACAAGTTATCTCCTGGAATAATGAAATCTGTTTGATCCCTTTTTCTAAAAAAAGAAAGTTGAAAAACACAGCAGTACAGCAGTTTGTCAATTTATATGATTGTGAAGATTAATGCAGAGAGGTATTGTAAATTTTATCCAGCTCAGATTGCAGATCAGTGTGAATTAAGATTTCTGAGGCTGCATATTCTGCTAAACTTCCAAACTGAAACTATGTTTATGATATTGATTTCTCAGCAGGTGCAAAGGTATTCCTCTTATCTTATTTCAGTGCTGATCTCTGGATTAAACATCTCTGAAAGGCAATTTAAGTGCAAACTTGTTTTTTTATTTACTTTCGCAGTTGGTGTGAAATCTTATTTTCTGTAGCTCATGGTGCCATGAGAGTTTAACAGCATCAGCCTCTTCTGTTTTTATACACTATGCCACTTCTTTTTCTTTTCAGAAACTATATGTGTTCAAGAAGACTCTCCAGGCCTTGATCTACCCGATTTCATCCACAACACCTCATAACTTTGAGGTGTGGACAGCCACTGCACCTACCTATTGCCATGAGTGTGAGGGGCTGCTGTGGGGCATCGCCCGCCAGGGCATGCGCTGCTCAGAGTGTGGTGTTAAATGCCACGAGAAGTGCCAGGACCTGCTCAATGCAGACTGTTTACAAAGTAAGGAAATAGATTAATTTATACATCAACACACTGACACCCCATAATGCTTTGTTGTATGGTTCACAGAGATTTTAACACTGTGTGTGCATTCAAAAAAATATGGACCTATTATCATTATGTTACATGTATAACTTCTAATGTCTATTTTTAAAATCTTAGTCTTTTGATGGTAGAAATCATGTAATCGTTAAAATCTTGAATTAAATGTTTTTTCTGGGAATCTGTTATGTGTGCACCATGCCATGTGGTACTTTGTTTTCACTTTGTTTTTTTTCTTCCCCCCACATGTCTATAAATACCAACCATAAGTCCCATAGTACACGTGAATGCTGTTGTAGGGATTTGTGTAATACATATTACATATTCCCCACCACTTGTAGCTACAAGTAACATGGTGCATTTACACTGCTTGCTCTGTCACTGGCACTCATTACTATCTCCAATCAGCTTTTTCAATCAGGCACACCCCTGCTGTAACAGTGTAGACTAATAGAAACAATGCGACACACAGACTTCAGGATGATCCTCACGGCAATCCCCACACACACTTAAGTGGATTAGCTACACCCTGGCTGCTATAAAACTCAGTGTTTTGTAACAGTTTTATACTAGCATAACAATGTTTTATAATTCAAACTACGATTCATCTTTATCACATTTCAATCTGCACTCATGAATGCACTGCAGATACAAGATGATACTGTGATCAGATACAGAGAATTAACCATTGCATGGGCCTCTTTTGTCTTACAGACGCACATTCACATAAATAAACACACATATACACACACTGACATCAACGCATAAATTTTGGATTTCTCACCCATCACACATCCAACACACATTAGATATGATCCATTGCCAGATGCTGTAACACTATATTTTGAACTCTTCACACACAAGTAGAGATAAAATAATGTTAGCCAACCATAGATATTTAAAAGATAAGACTAGAAGACAGGTGGTGGTAAGTACACATGATGAATGCACTCTTGGCTTGTTTCAGGGGCAGTGGAGAAGAGCTCCAAGCATGGGGCAGAGGACAAGACCCAGAATATCATCATGGCTATGAAGGAACGGATGAAGATAAGGGAGAAGAACCGTCCTGAGGTGTTTGAGTTGATCCAGGAGATGTTCCAAATCTCCAAAGAGGACTTTGCTAGCCATCTGAAGACAGCCAAGCAGGCTGTGCTAGATGGGACCTCCAAGTGGTCTGCCAAAATCAGCATCACAGGTTAGTCTGGTTCCAGTGATCATATCAGGAAGTTCATTCTTCAAACCCTCCATTATATAATTTGTCATTATATAATGGAGATATATGTATATATATATATATATATATATGTCATTATATAATTTATCATACCATAATAGCATCTGTCAATTAGGATATGAAGTTGTTTTTATTAGCTTTTATTTACACATTAATCATCAATGTCCTCATATTGCCACATGACCTTTGGGTCATGACCTATAACCCAAATCAACAACACTGCCATTACAAGTCAGGATCCTCTCAAATGACAAACACTGTTATTCTAATTAGTATTTACTTGTTATTAACCTCAAGATCTTGGTCATTAACCTCTGACACTGAACCAAAAAAAAAAGCAATGCCCATTTAAAACAGAAATGGAAAGAGATTAGGTAGTTTGGGGAGAAATAATTTGTTGATACTACTGTTAGCATTACCACTGTATCACTGTTATGTGACACATTTTTTTTGTTCATCCTGTACAGACTTTGGAAACAGAAGTTTAATTTCTTAACAGATCTAAACCTACTACACTCAACTCATTCACTTTGTGAAGGCCATATTTTTAAGAACACATTCATTTTAAAGAGGTCCTCAGTCAATGATGTGTAGCTTTAATGAAAACACAATACAAGTTGAGCAGTGGGAGAGCTTAACAGTTTGCGACAATGCTTCCTGCCAAATGTTAAATGGTGGCACAGTAAATACAAAGCAACTGAGAGGCAATGATGACTTATTATAGCAGTAGACTACTTGCTGCGACTGACAGTGATCTTTATGTCTTACTTTTGAGCTCACTTATGCTGACAGAACTTTGCACGGTGTACTTTGGAAATGAGCCCCCCCCCTAGAGTTGCACCTCCAGCTCTCTCTGAGATGCCAATCAAAATGTCATGCCCCTGAGTGCAGTTTGGCAGTACGGCTCTTCACAGCATGTTCAGAGGGAAAATGATTTGGGTTTCTTTTTAAGACACTTTTCATGCATGCATTTTGCTCTTTTTTTGTGACACTATTCGCTCCTGGGGTTATGTAGTGGTTTGGTAAATTTACCAGCTCAGATTGAAACAATTTCTCTTTCTATGGACATAAAGGGAAATTAATGAAACCAATATCCTTTACTTACCTAACCTCTATCGTCTTTGTTTACCAACCCTTTTAGTGAAAGCGAATAGAACTGAATCACAAGCCTAATTTATGACTCTACTTTTCATTCCCTCTTTGATTACATAATCTCAGCAACAAAATAATAACATAATAATGATGTTTTTATTTTTCTTTGCTGCAAGCTTTTGCTGTTATGGTGCCACAAAACTAATTTTCCAGTAATCATAGTAGCATAAATATGAATATCATATAATAGAAAACTATAAAGTTGAAGAACAAAATCATCATCCTTGAGAATTACAAGGCCTTTCTTTTGTTTCATTACTTAATTTACATACACATGGTACACACTGAAATCATTGGGTTTCATTTTCTGCAGCCATCTCTGTGGTAACTGTGACAGGTCTAGCTCAGGTACTACCCACTATATACAATATACCAGAGAGAAACAGAGGCAGAGGAGGAGGCAGACAAATATATATATACTTTTCCTTTACTTTAAACAACGTTGTATTTTCTTTTGAATTATATATATATTTTTTGAAAGCATTGCTCAAACATACCCCGACAGAGGTCAGTCTATTAATTTGGAAAACATGTACTCAGTCTCCTGTGTTCAATGACCATTCTTTACACCACAAGCATGCTCCATGTGTCACTTTTCTTACCTTTTGTACTTCCTGTATTATAATATATATTGTGTTTTACAAATGACAAAAGAAGCCAAACAAGCAGCATGGTAACTTCAAAGGACAGAAATATACATTTGGGAATAGAGAGTTAATAACAATGAATCTGATTTCAACTTGGTAAAATACCCAGATTCATCACACCCCAGGGCCAACAAATCTCTTACCTAGTAATTTATCTTCTCTTCTTTTAATAGCAAAAAACATTATGTAAGTGTTCAGGTAGTTGTGTAAGACATGCTTGAACATGTAAAAATATAAAACCAGATAGACCCAGGAAAGGATTCAGAAACATTTTAACAGATTCACTTCATTGACAAACAGATTCACTATGGGATTTTATAGCTGTTCTGAATGGCCAACCTTGAGGACTAGGCATTTTGCACTCATTTATTCATAGGAAAGTGATTGAAGTAGTTGTGTGAAGAATAAATAACGACAATGTGAGAGACCCCAACTACCCCAACACGTCCACACACATTCGCTGCATTGAAGTGGGCATGCTGGTCAGATTATCAGTTTGATAAACTTACAAAAAATGTTGGACACAGCCCCTCCAGATTCCAACATTTGAACGATGTAGGGGAAGGGGTTTCAGACACTGTTGAATGATCCATCAAGCACTTTATTTGAACCTGACCAATTTATACATTTGTTACTCTCTTAGACCCCTCCTTTACTACAGGAGCCATTTGATTTTGAGTACTCCTGGAGCAAGCAGGCCATGCCTCTTCAAACCTCTATATCCTGCCCACCAACCCCTGTCAGCATTGAGCTGAGGAATATATATGTACCCTGAATTATTTAGACTGTCACTTATGCATATTTAATGCCCCAGTGTCGTTTTTCCCTTTTATGGCACTGTGAAATACTACTGTCTCTCCTTCTCTGCACCTTCCTCTCTGTGTGTGGAAGTAAGATTCTGAATCACAGGTCTTTCTTTGAAGCTAAGGCCTGTTGTAGCAGTGGGTACACACACAGGGGTGAAATCTACCTATAGAATGGATTTGGGAATAGATAAATCATAGATATACTCAACACTATGTACAAAATAGATGAAAAATTGCTGCTGTCAATGAACCAAAGCTTCGTTGTTGCCTCAGCTTTTGGCAAATCCACAAAATTGTTGTAGGAACCAGAGTCAGTGACGAGGCTTAAGTTCTTGGAACCAAGTTGGAAACAAGGAATGAAGTGAAATACAGGAAACTGATGAGTAAGCACTGAAGTAAAATGTAGAGGTAGATTCATGAATGAGAAGTCCTGTAAAAATGTTCCAAGACATATGAACCTAACAGTATGAAGTATGGATCATTTAAGGTGCAATTAAAAACAACTAAATTACCATTTCAACAGTCACCCATCTAAAAGCAAAAAAGGTTTATAGTCAAATATGTTGCTTGTGGTACTCACGTAAATCTTCTTTTTTTCAACCCTGTCTTACTCCATTGCACCCCAGTGATGAGTGCGCAGGGGCTACAGGCCAAGGATAAAACTGGTTCCAGCGACCCATATGTCACCGTCCAGGTGGGCAAGACCAAACGCAGGACGAAGACCATCTTCGGCAACCTCAACCCAATCTGGGACGAGAAGTTCTACTTGTAAGTGCTTTCTATTAATTTGAACTTTATCTGACCAGATAATCCCCAGCAAGATTAAGCTTCATCTGTTCAAGAGACTCTTAAAGCATTAGTCAGTATGTAAACGAAAATTTTTTTTTAATACCTGGCTGTTACTCAATAGTTTGGGAAGTTTCTATTATTTATCATATATTAACCACCAGCTGCACTGCTTTTTCACTAAAAACAGCTAAAAACAGCTTTACAATAGCATCCATCAATCTTTTCTTCTTCTTCTTCTTCTTCTTCTTCTTCTTCTTCTTCTTATTATTATTATTATTATTATTATTATTATTATTATTATTATTATTATTATTATTATTATTATATAGCACATTTCAGCAACAAGGCAATTCAAAGTGCTTCATATGAAACCTTAAATGCATCGAGGCAGAATGCAAAAGAAACACTATAAAGGGACATTTAAATACAGAATAGAAAACAAAAATAAGCTAAAATAAATACAGTTCTGCAAATACAAAACTCTTCAGCCTTGATTTAAAAGAACTGAGAGTTACAGCAGACCTGCAATTCTGGGAGTTTGTTCTGGATATGTGAAGCATAAAAACTGAATGCTGCTTCTCCATGTTTAGTTTTGACCCTGAGGACAGAAAGCAGACCAGCCCCAGATGACCTGATGGTTCATAATGTAGCAGCAGATCAGCAATGTATTTTGGCCCATTCAGTAATATTTTAAAATCAATTCTTTGACAGACAGGAAACCAGTGTAAAGATCTGAGAACTGGAGTGATATGGTCCACTTTCTTCATCTTAGTGAGGACTTGAGCAGCAACATCCTGAATCAACTGCAGCTGTCTGATTTTTTAGGGAGATCTATAAAGACAGTATTACAGTTGACAAGTCTACTGAAGATAAATGTATGGACAAGTTTTTCCAAATCATGCTGAGACCTAAGTCCTTACAACCTTGATATATTCTTAATGTGATTGTAGGCTGACTTTGTAATTGTCTTAATGTGTCTGTTGAAATTCAGGTCTGAGTCCGTGACTATACCAAGATTTCTGGCTTGGTTTATGTTTTTTAACATTACTGATTGAAGCTGAATGCTGACTTTTAATTGTTCTTCCTGGCCTCCAAACACAATTACTTAAGTTTTGTCTTTGTTTAATTAAAGAAAATTCTGGCACATCCAATCACTGATTTGTTCAATACACTTACTCACCATAGTTTCCTGGTGATATGGTTATGTAAATTTGTGTGTCGTCTGCATAATTATGGTAACCTATTTTGTTGTTCCCCATAATATGAGCCAGTGGAAGCATGTAGATGTTGAATAGAAGAGGCCCAGAATGGAGCCTTGGGGAACTCTGCATGTCATTTCTGTCCTCTTATTACCCGCAGACACAAAGAAGTCCCTGTCCTTTTCTAGAAAGTCCCACACAGTTTTCCCAGTCAGTCGAGTAATATTTTGTGAGCAACCATGTTGAATGCAGGACTGGGATCCAGTAGTACTAGGACTGAAATTCTTCCACTGTCTCTGTTTAAGTGGATGTCATAGAAGAAATTAACAAGAAGAGTCTCAGTGCTGTGGTGTGGTCGAAACAATAGAATAAATCCTTTAGTGCTTTAGCAGTACGTGACTCTCATACTGTATGACCTATCTATTGTGCTGGCCAGGCTTCTGCTTCTTTGTTTTCAGCACAAGCTGTTCTCCCTGGTCAGTAAAGGTGTGCAATAGCTATATGAATATCACCACTCAGTCTGCTTGTTCGTTCTCTGCCTCCATTTTTTTGTTTTTACTCTTTAATTTAATTTAGATAGATTGGAGAAGGGAGGTGGATGGAGGAGCGAACAGCAACAGCACTACATGAGCATGGGTAACCAGGGTAAATTTGCTAAGCTAGCGAGCATACATCCATGAACTAATCAGTGCACTGCCAAAATGTTCTGGGTGGAAATCAAGTGCTAGAATTATTGTTCTGCACGTCGGAGTAAGTGGATTACTGGTAATGCAGTAACAAAAATTTAACAGAGCAAACAGAAGCAGATCAGAAAACAAGGAGGCTTTGTACTAAAATATGAGCAAACATACTTATCAAACAGAAGGAATTAGAAATAAAGACTTCTAATATAAACCTGCTTCCAATAAAGGCCTGGTACCCTCTGCAGCTGAGGTAATTAAAGGCCCCGGCCACTATTTGAGGAAATACGGTAGCTGGAAACAAATCTGTAATCCTCTGTATCTATATGGGGCACTGAGAAGCGACTGTTAAAGGATCAGGGAGATTTTGTGATGTTGATTTAAACCAAAGGGTGAGCAGCTAATGGCATTTTTGATTCATACTGTACAAGCGCTGAGTTTTCCAGTGCTATTCCTCTGGAGATTTCTGTCTATACTTCTAGCTTATATTCATGTAAGAAACCATATTTTTTTAAATGTGAAATATTTAAATTTAGATTATTTTTAGAGCAGCATTCTGTGTTCATGCGAGTGAGCACCGTCAAAATTTAAAAGGTAGTTCTTTTAATGAATAGTTTTAACAGTGATTAATTACAATTTTAAAAACTTGTAGGAACACACAATACCCACATATTACTGAGATTGTGTATGTGTGCATGTCCTATGCCAGTAACAGACAAGGCTCCACACCTGTAACGAGACTCCAGTGGTGGCTGTAATAAAATTCTTTCCCATTACTACAGGGATGTAGATTAATGGAGCGATACATTACTGTGTGCTTGGCAGAAAGCAAAGTCCCAGACTTGTGTAACAGCAGCATCCAGTGCTTCCCCAAGAAAGGGATTAGTTAAAAAAAATACTGCAGATACTGTTTCTCTGGCTGTCGCACCCAAGATGTCATTAGAACAAAATGTAATCTGTCGGTTTTAATTCCAGAGCCGAACAGTCTGACCCCATCTGAAGCAAAGTGCTTTGGCCACCTCTTTTCTATTTAGCAGTGTCATTACTGCAAAACGTCTGTCAGCTGCAATGACGCGAGGAAGACCAAAGAGATGGATATTTTGCAGTATAAAGCTTTCCCAAATAAGTAATCCTTGCTATAAATGATACACAATCATTCTTGTGTAACATTTAACTCTTCTCTGATGATTTTAGCATGCATTGAAAGAGAGTAAAAATATACAGATCCACAGTAAAGGTCATGCTATGTCTTGGGGTAATTCTTCCTGCCAGGCAGAGAGCCCTTCTCCACATACACATGCTAGGAATGCACACTCACTCATATGTGGATGCACACAGAAACACACACTCTCTCATTTGAATCCAGGCAAGAATTGTTCTCCATATGTTCCTTAGAAAAGGGTCAAGATGTATGTGTATGTCTGAACTTGTATTTATGCTTGAATTATGCATTTGACTGTCATTCCGCTCCACTGAATACCCTCAACCTGATGAGCTGTCACTTAATATGCTGTTGCTGTTGCTGCTGTTGTTCATGTTGTTGTGATTGTTTTGACCTGGCGTAATCATCTTCCAAATCGCAGTGAATGTCACAACGCCACTGACCGCATCAAGGTGCGTGTGTGGGATGAAGATGATGACATCAAATCACGAGTCAAGCAGCATTTCAAACGCGAGTCAGATGATTTTCTGGGCCAGACCATCATCGAGGTTCGAACTCTCAGTGGAGAGATGGATGTTTGGTACAATCTGGGTATGTTTCTCATTTTATTTCAATGTCTTCTTACAAATGAGATATTGATTATTTGACAACTATGGTGGCACTTATTGTGGCACTTAGAAACAATGATATAAGACACCTTGAGATCTCCCTTTATGTATGTAACAATCTGTCATTAATTTTTTTTTTTTTTTAATGACACGTTTTTTTTTTCTTCTTACTGATACCATTCCTACTGATACCAGGAGTTTAAACATATTTTCCTAAAAAAAACTTTTTTTTCCTATTTAACAAAAGAAGCCAAACTTCTCAAACACATGCACACATGAACACATGCAATCACGCAAGTTAGGATTCGAATCATTACATATCCAATTAAAGATTAACTATCTAACTAGGCATTCAATACCATGTTTGGTACATGACCATTTTTGATACTGTGTTATATATAAGTATATATATATTTATATATAAGTTTCAGCCCTAGTTATCATTGTATTTATCACTCCAAAATGTTTATATGCTATGAACATAAACATTCTGACTTAAACTCCTTGTATCTTCTCCTATACATTCCTGTTACACTGTAACCATTATAATAGGATATGAAGATAGGATGAAGTGTGGTCCAGTTGAGGTCAATATTACAGTCTATTCACCAAATACCCACAGGACCTGTGGTTCAGTTTGGGTACTGATGCTGTTGATGCAGAGTCTTTACTTATTTCCACTCTCATACATCACTGTTTTCATCATGCTGCATGAGGATGAATGGCAGCATAATGGGAGCTCCCACTTCTGTTGAAGTATTATGACTAACAGGTGCTGTCTTTGTTTGCCTCTCTAGCTAAAAGGAAGCAATTTGTGGTAATAGTGACCCCTGCCCTCTGCTGCTTCTCTGTGCCTTTTTAAATGTCCACAATGAATGTTTAAACAGGCTTTTGCTGGTGTGGGTGCCCACCCCTGCAGCTGCTCTCCTCTCTAAGCCTCTTCAGCTCCTCTTCAATCTTGGCTTTTGCGTTTACATTGATAGTCACTGTCACTTTGTCACGTTATTATTTTTCAGTTGTCTGTCTCTTGACCAACTGACTGTATAGGAAAAATTCACTCATTTGACACAGCGGAGATGAATTGTATATGAGAGCACAGAGGGGGGTATTTGAAGTCTGTCAGGAATGAGTTTGCTTTCATCTGTGAGTGCATGTGGCTCTATGTGAGCATTCAAGAAAGAAAGTCTACATGCGCTTTCTTTCTACTAAATAAAGTAAATTTTCCCCAAAACCAACTAGCCTATTATAGCCAATAATATTGTAATTCATGTTTTATGGAACATAATATCATGCCATTAATGTTTCTTGACATTAATGTTTCATATCCTAGATGATGTCATTCATGTATTTTGTTTCTAATATAATGCTGTCATGGCGTAGTCAATGAAAAGTTTCCACCAAGGAGGGCAATAAAATTGTCTACTGTCACATCACTGCACTCCTTATGGTTTAGCTAATATGTCTGTAGTTGATAGTCATTTTTCAGTTACTTCCCAGTTTCGATAGTTCAGACCAGGACTAATCCAACCTGGTTGTGTGTTACAGACAAGAGGACTGACAAGTCTGCTGTATCTGGTGCCATCAGACTCAAGATCAGCGTGGAGATGAAAGGGGAGGAAAATGTGGTTCCACCCCACGGGCAGTACACCTGTTTACATGAGGTAACATCGTAATGTGACTCATGGGGAAAGTTCGTTTTCAATCAAATCATCTTTGGGGAACAAAGCATTAAATAATTATGTTTGATAAAAACAGTAACTAAAGAAAACACAATTTGTTGCGATTACATCAAAAAAGGACACTAACAGGATTTTTCAACAATCAATAATCACGGTATTGCTATAAAAGATGATTAAGATGTCTCCAGCAGTTGTGGCGTACACTGAGCAAAGAAATGTCTCTTTTAATACCTGTTGTGACACTGTGCTCCCTCACTATACCCTGTTCCCTCTTATCTCTCGTGCCACTCACAGAACCTGTTCCACTACTTGACCGAGGTGAAGAACGGCGGGGTAGTCAAGATCCCGCAGGTGAAAGGGGACGAGGCATGGAAGGTCTACTTTGACGATGTGTCCCAAGAGATAGTGGATGAGTCTGCCATGAGATACGGAGTGGAGTCCATCTATCAGGCTATGACGTTAGTACCACCCTGATCTATGGCCTTTAACCTCACCAATCAGTCATTGTCTCATTCTGGAGAGTGGAGTAGAGAAGGAGATGAGAGAAGAAGAGCAGAAGGACAACAAGAGTAGTAAAGATGTCTCCTCAGCAGAATCAGAGCTTGGAAGACTATCGAGCTCCTAAGTTTGATTGATTAATTGCTAGTCTTCTGGAAAAACTCCCAACCTGCCTTGGTCACATTGATCATGGACACACATAAACACACTCGTTTCCCTCTCTCTCTCTGTCTCCCTGATCTTCTATGACCCTCTCCATCAATAATGTCTGTCTCTGTGTTTTCTCCACACACATACTCACACAGCCACATGCAAAGACACACCATCTAAAATTAAAATCATTAGATATTGATCAAGGTCATGTCGTGCCATGTTACATGAGTGTTGATGTAATGTTTCCCACTTCAGAAGTTCGCATCATGCATTTATCTATTCTCCAGTGCTCTAGTGGTCGCTATGGGTTTTTTTCTTTGTCTCTAAACAGCAGACTTTGAGGAATAGACATGATAAGTCCTGTGCACTTCATTTCTTATATAAGACTATTTCTTCTTGTCAAAACTCTTTGTTGTACATTCTGTTGAAATTATGATGAGATGAAAAGTTTTGACTGAGACAACATTAGACAAAGATTCTACATCTGAGCTTCTGTCAGCTTCACCCCCTACTCTTAGTGATCTATCACTGGTTGCTTTGAATTTAATTTTTAAGCCATACTGTCTGTTGTGCATCTCAGTCTGTTATTAAGTTGTCTCATTTTCACTGTCTGCTTCATGACTTCTTCTGCATCTCAATATTTCAGCAAGTAATAATGAGTTACCTGATGCCTGTTAGAGCTATTGTTTGAACATCTCAAATCTGCACCTTCTAAGCTCTCCTCACCCTGTAACATAAACTTGTTGGGCAGTCCCAGAAGCTCACTATGCAATTACTTACCAGTTTAGTAAATCAGATGCTAATTACACACAGATTGTGTAGACAAATTTGATTGGATGGCTCACATTTGTGCTTTCTTGTTTAGAAATCTGACCATGTGCATCCCTGAGATGAAGCAACACTGAGAAACAGTTTTTCTATTTGTAGTCTCTATATTATTTTCTCAACTACTGTAAAAAATGTTTGCAACATTAAGTACTCTGCTTGCAGTGTTTTTGATTTGATGTTCTGTAGCAAAATGAGACAACGGTTCTTTCATGATGACTGGTTTCTGATTTTTAGATTTTTTTTTCTACTAGGCCCAAGCATGTTTGATCCCCCCCACCCCAAACCACTTTTTCAGAACCCACTGATCAGGATTCAGCCTCTTAAATCCCACAGCAGCTCCTTTATTTACTCTCCTACTGGCCTTATAGGGCAAATGTGTTGTTGGGTTTCTGTAGAGCTCTGTAAAGCTTGATTTAGCTTTTCATAGGATTCTTCAGCATCTCACATTTATAGCCTTCATATCCATATAAGTCAATAGTCCAACAGCTACAGCAACATCTTATTTATAGCTGTGTTGTTGACACATGTGATTGTTGTTGTAGTGCTGTAGATATGAAGTTGCCGGGTGACAGACTGTTGTTTTAGTGTGACAGTGACAGTGTATTGCAGCATGTGAGAGAATGCTGGGTTATTTAACTGCAGACAAGTGAAGCAGTAAGTGGCCTTACTACCAGCTTTTTCAGGTGGAATTAATGCTCCAAGCTTGAACCTTGTTGAAGCTTGGCATTTTTCATAGTGGCGCTTATTATGCTTCATCAGGAATTTATGAAAAGCCCTACCTGTCTGCTTTCTTCATCATAGAACCTTGACTCCCAGTCACTCCTGACATGATGGCTGCATAAATCACAGCAGCTGTGAAGACTCACTCTACCTCCCGTGGCCCCCACAACAACCCCCAACATACTCCTCCCTCATGTTCGCTTTTCTTCATCTCACTCTATCACCACTACCTAACTCCCTTGCCTCCCTATTTCCCATCATCTTATTCTCATTTCTCCCTGCCATATGAAACCACAGAATGATCATATATGAGTGAAGGCATGGTACATTGCATCCACTGATAAAAAACAAGGCAGGGTAACACAAGGAGAAGCAATGTCTTGCTCTTGAAAATTGGCTCAGGAGATCTAGTTCTAAAAGCACCACGGGAGTTTGTCGGATGCCATCATCACTCTCTTTGCATCAGTCTCTGTGCTTACCTAACCCCAAGTGCTCCTGGGTAATTTGGAGGCTGAAAGCAGAGTAATTAAGTAGGCCTCCCGATGAGAACATGTTTGTGTTTCTATTTGTGTATGTGTGTGTGTGCATAGGCTGCACTCTGGAGGGGGAGTAAATCTGTTATTTCACATAACTCAGTGCCTTTTCTAACACTTTGGCTTTATGAAGCAATGACTCACTAAGCAAGATGTTTAGTTTCAAAAACCCAACATCCAGCTGCACGATACTTATGGTCACTTCCAATTCATAATATATGATATTTATGGAAAACATGTTAATCCAATTTATTTTCCCTCATATTATATGATATATTAAAAGAGAATACTGCAAAATTATATCTATCTGAGAAGGAGTGAATAATATCAATTACTTATCTATCTTTTCATGTTGAGTTTTGTTGATACAAACTCAAAATATAAGGAAATCTTTTTTCCATAGAATTAAGAAAGAACATTAAACACATGCTATATTTATGGAGTTCAGCCTACTTTTTCTGGCCTTAAGCCCTCAGGCATCTTTACAGTGTAAAAAGCATCCAGTTCATCCAGATGTTTGGTTGCTTTGGGTCACAGCCAGAGACTGATAAGGGAACCCTTGTTTACATTATTGTCTGGTGCATTAAAGTAAACATACAGATTATTGCACATATACATTTTTTATGTTGTGTACTACCTAGAGTAACATTATCCTTTACCGTATGCGATGTATGAATGAGGATGGAGGTACCAGTGAATTATAATGTAGGAAGCATTGCACATGGCTTGTGAAGCAGAAGTATGAAGTGTTAAAATGAGCATATGCTCTAAACTCAGACAGAGATCCTTGCTCAAACCAGGCCTCCAGCAATTAATTACTGCTGGGTAGTGCTGTTGTGGTATGTGTTTGTGTGTGGGTGTATGTGTGGAGAGAGAGAGAGAGAAAGAGAGATGGCAAATCTGAAGTATGTGTGTGTGTATATATATATATATATATATATATATATATATATATATATATATACACACACACATACTTGTGTGTATGTATATATATATATATATATATATATATATATATATATATATATATATATATATATATATATATATATATATATATATATATATATATATATATATACATACACACACACACACACACACACTTGGTAAACTTGGTAAAGTGTCAAATAATGTGGTAAACATTACACAGCCTGAGCTGACTTCGGCTCATAACGGATTTCTGTTTCAAGCACAGCACGCCAGTTCACTGCTTCACTCTCATTACATTATAGCATTTTTCCAGTCTTTGGGGGTAGTCACATCAAACCATGACTTGAGTCGAGCTGGCACACTGTGAGTGTTTTTCCATTACACAACAACAACAGGGCAAAGTAAAATAAGTTGTTCACCTGTTGGAGATGTGCTGGTCATCTGTAGCTCTTCATCAAAAATCATCACTGTGGCTGTTTCTGTTTTTACTATTCCTTCTGGCATTATTTCTAACTGATCTGTTGAACAAATAGCGCCAAATTTCTCCACATCTTGTTGTTTGATTGGATTTTAGCGCTGCTAAGGTCTGCTCTGATAATTTGGTGAGGAACATGTTTCATTTCCTGTAAGTTTTCAATCTGAAGCAGTAAAGTAGGAAATGTTGGGTTTGCATTGACGGTAACAACACTGATGCCCCTTGGCAGGCTTCTTGAAAGCTGGCCAATCAGAATAGAGTGAGCTCATCAGGAGGGGGGCCTTCAAGAGTCAGGAGCTATCACTGCCTGTTAGAGACAGAGGGTCTGCATAAAGGGCCAGTATAAGATAATTGGAAAAAAGATTTTTTTTAACTGTGAATCATGAAAACCTACTCTAGTGGAGTCCAAAAATAAAAATATAGAGCTGAAAATGAGCATAATAGGTCCCCTTTAATAAGGTGCTGGAAACAAGATGTATTTAAACATACTACATTAACTTTGCAACAATAACAAACCCCTGCTTCAATCCTTCCCCTGGGAGAGATGACTTGTAGTTTGTGTAATTTTAGCTCATCACATACAGTAGTATTGAGCGTTTTGTGTAAGGTTGACATACATTGATTCATCTTTGTGGAAAACACTTAAACTGGCAATTGCAGACATTGTGCATGAATTTGTCTCAATTGTCTTTGTTACAGAATGAAATAAACAAGTAAGTTCAATGGTAGACAGTGAGATTTGCATTTCTTTCTTCTATTCCTCTGGATATGACTACATCTCAGCCCTAACAGGAACCTTTGTTTTACTGTCAGACACTTGCTCCATCTATTACCTGCAGCCTTATATCTTTAATTGTATAGGTTATAAAGCTTTTATTTACAAGTCTTTTGCTATAGATAATCTGTGAAGACACTTTTTATTACATGAACAGGGCAGTGAACTAATTATGTACTAACTCTTCCACCAGAAGTAATTGTTGGGAACAGAGTGTTCTCTCTTCTGCAGTCAGAAGGTGAAGATAATGAAGAAATATTGTACTGCAATATGTTTGCTCAGTTTTTGTTTTTTTACTGTAGCCGCTGGCAGTGTATGGACAGATGGACAAACACAGTGTAGGGGATATTTTTGAGCTATATATTTTAGTATTTTTGAGTGTTTTTTTCTGATCTCTTAACTTTGTTCTTTTTCAACACTGTAATTTTGTGAATTTTGGATTACTTAAGTTCATGTTGATTAATTTATAATTTTCTCTGCCTGGAATTTTCTAGTTGATATGGGGTCTCTGATTTTTCATATGATTATCTATTGATCCTTGGTGGAGAAATTATGTCCATCTTGCTCCGAAATGACTACGACACTATGCTCTAAGCCAAGTGAAGATAATAGCTGTTTATTCTCCTCTGCAGGCATTTCTCCTGTCTGTCTGCCAAATACATGTGTCCCGGTGTGCCAGCAGTGATGAGCAACCTGCTTGCTAATATTAATGCCTACTTCGCCCACACCACCACCACCACCACAACCACTGCCTCCGCTTCTGACCGATTTGCTGCCTCTAACTTTGGAGTAAGTGTGCCTATTTTTCTCTTGTAATCTGCCAAAAGTGATACATAGACATAGAGTGCTAAATAAAAATGTGGGTCATCTCCAGTCTCTAGTTAGACTCAAGTAATTATTTATTGCTGTCTTATATTCTGATATTGAACTAATGACATCGCTATTTTGTGCGATCATTCACAGAGTTATTGTCTAAAACAAGTTCTGCACTTGAATTCAACAAAATCTGAAAGGTCACCAGTAGGGGTGTGAACCTTTTACTCACGAAACGGTCCGATTGGATCTCGATTCACAGCCAATGATCCGATTCAGGGACGATTAATAAAAAATACTAAACGATTCAGTACGATTCGATTCGATTCGATCCAGTCCAGTTCAGTTCAATTCGATACAAATTGACAACTTATCTCCCAAGCTTTGTTACTGAGAAGAAAGAGAAAAAAAGAAATTAAATTTCAAAATAGATGAAATGTTTATTATATTAGAAATAAGTTGAACAAGTGTTAGCAGCAGCTCGGCAAACAGCCGTCTGGTGGTCATCAAACATCGTTGGAGAAACACTGGTTTTTAAGGTAAAACAGCTTAAATTAATATTTTAACGAGTTTAATCTGCGTGTAAGCTTGTTTTTGGAGAAGAGGAGACCCCTCTGGATAATTCGGGTCCCGGAAGAAACCGGACGAACGTCTGAATGTAAAGGTATAAGAGAAATAAACCAAACAATTGTTAGCAGCAGCTCAGCTAACAGCCCGTATATGACATCCGTGGGTCGCCATACATTGTCGGAGAAACACTGATCTTTTAGGTGAAACTGCTTTATTCAGTGTTTTTACCTGTAATCACTGGGTCCGTTTGTTCTGGAGAGGAGGAGACCTCTGTGGATAATTCGGCTCCCGGTAAAAACATCCTGAACCATGAACACCGGAGTAATCGCATCCCGGTGAAGCTGATTATTTAACAACGAAGACAACAACTCCCATGATCCTTGCTACTTCACACCGTCATCACACTCCGTCTGTTGTTATTGTTTTGATCGAGAGATCCCTAGTGGCTGAAATTACATATCTTTAAACAGTCTATGATGTGAACCAGTGGAGCCGGAAACCGATTTGCGGCTGTAAATCCGGGCCATCGAAACGTTCATAGCGCATTTGAACCGTTTGGGGCTCCATGGACTCAGATCGCATAGGTCAGGTTATCTTTACACCCCTAGTCACCAGTGCTTTCTGATTGAACATTTAATAAGCTAATGTTGCAATATTTCCAGGCAGGACGCCGAGGCTGGCGATACACCTAAACCACTAAATTTTGTCCCAGGAAGTAAAAATGAATCACTGTAGGCATATCAGTGCTACCACACAGAGTTATAAATTTTTTGACAAAACACTTTGGGTGTGGTGACACTAAACTGATTTATGGAATTCTCATCCTGACAGAGGGAGAAATTTGTCAAATTACTGGACCAGCTGCATAACTCTCTAAGGATCGACCTCTCCAAATATCGGGTATGTATGCAAAATTTTGCATGTAGTGTAGTGTGTAAATGAAATTATCAATTTGTTGTAAAAAATCATCTCAAGTCAACATTATTATTATGTAGATGGATTATATTTTCACTGGACAATTTATACACGGCAGGCTGCTATTTAGTTTGCCATGTTTAGCATTTACCTCCTTTAAAACTGGCTTTAAACACCTTATTGTTGTGGTCCATTTTGTTATCTATTTTGGACAGAAGTAATGCCATCTAAGCTTTCTTCCACTTGGTTGATTTGATAAAGGCTTCGTGGTTCACTCAACTTTGTTTACAGTACAGTGTGTGCTTACTATATCTGGCATGGAACAGCAATCCGTTTACGCTTTGATGTTAATGCCAAATGTGTGGCTGTCTCCCTCCAAACGTGGATATTGACTGGGTCATCTTCTTTCTTGGAAACATTTCAATCTGTATTTCATGCATTTTTTTTCCAGTGTAATCTCACAGGATGCATGTTAATGTCAGATACTATATTAAAGGTGTTCTACTAAATATGGTGAATATGGCTGGGTGGATGTGTCATTCCAGCTGTGGGTGTAATGATGTCATACCAAGAATTTTATTATGTCACATGTGACAGACTCCCCATATGTTCACATAGTATTAACAACGGAGTATATGCAGAAAATATAGCTTTAAAGATTTTGTGGTCTTAAACTGTGATAATTAAGCAGAAGAAAAACAGAAGTTACAGATAGAGACATGTATAGACAGACAGACCTTATGTCATACATTGTTGTTAAACAACATTGAATTTAATTTAAAATGAATTGAATTATAAATGACTAAAGTGATTTTGCAATTTTCAGCAGACTGTAGCTAGGCACATTAATACTGGTAATCAGCCCACTATGTCAAGAAGCCCATCAGCATCTGAAGAAATAGTGGGCCTCTCTGGTCCAATAAATAGACCCTACAGTGAGTGTCCAGCACTCCATCTGACATGGTAGTTCATGGATTTAGACTACTGGACACCATGTAGACAGATGCAAACTAGGTCACATACTCCTAGGTTTTCTGTATGTAGGCTGTAGCAACTCCAGGATGATTTAATGTGTCAAGAATCAACTAATACTAGCAGACATTTGCTGGCCATTACTAATTTAAAACAAGAACATGTTGTTTCAAAAGACACCCGCATACCTGCCTGTATACTACATTAATAAGCCAGTGATGTTTGCCTCTTGCCATGCATGTTCACATAAATTAAGCACACTTCATATTTCTGTGGTTAAGCTGTAGTATCCAAAGTTAAATATGTGAAAATATGACAATATGCACTAACATAATAGTTACCAATACAAGGTGATACAATTGAATCAGAGCTGTAACAAACCAATGCAACAAACAAATGTAACATGATTTAGTTTTTGTTGATACTGTGCTAGAGAGGTGATCAAACAAATGTTACAATAATTGGACTGCATTATACTAAAATGTGTAACGTTTTGTCTACCCCATTTACATACCTGCTGGGGAAATAACATTTCTCTGTAAGGTGTAGTGACATTTCATCCCCCAGCTGGTGACACTTATAAGCCTATTTACTGTATGATATAAGTTCATTCTTCATGGTTGTTTGTTTGGGGATTTTCACATAATTTGTTAGTGAGCAAAACTGTACTGCTGTATATACAGCATTTTCTGATTGACCTGTCACAGCAGTAGCACATAGGTGTTTGATTTAGAGTGCTTAGTGACATTGTTTCATGTCTTATGAGACCACACTTCATGTTATAGTGCGCCAGTTAACATTGACATGGTTGGTTATCATCTACTGTACTTGCCTATTTGAAACTCAAATAAAGACATACCTAAAAAGCTTAATTACATTAAAAATGTGATTAAATTGTACAATTGGGTAAAATAAAAATATTTTTTATTTCTTTCAATGACCCTTTGAAAGAACCATCAAAAACATTGTGACTCTACCTAACTTAAAATATATGAGAAAATGTGCCAATAAAACTTAGATCTGCTTAGATTAGACAACCCCCTGAAAAAATGGTAAAATCAAGAAACCAGAACCATGCAATCAAGAATTCATTCACCAGAGATCTGTCATTCCAGGGCCACTAAAGTGCTGCTGTATTCTACTCAGGCAGATTGAAATCCTGACATACAGTACATAAACTTCCAAAGCAATTCCAGAGGACCTAATCCTGTTAGACACAACACACACAAGCATGCAGGCACACGCAGACACATACACACAAACACACTTACAAACACATTTACACACTCACTTGCATGACTATATACACACATATACTGTACATCCATACACATGTGCTCAAATGCAGGTACAAACATGCACACAGTTATCGACATGCACATGTGCACAACATACACACTTTTACATCGTTCTCGTTCTGTCTCTTACTCACACATAGATGTATATACAGACCCACATCTCCTTCACTTTTGCATTTGCTTTCCCAAATGTCTAGCCATTCACACTGTGGTTTGACTGTAACTAAACACGGACTCACACACAGGTATGCACCTGAGCACCACACACACACAGACACACACATTTCTCCCCAGCTGGTGGCATTACACAATGAACTGTAACTGAGAGATGACCCTCTCACCTTTAGTGTGACATAAAAGGTGATGCGTTGTTGAGTGGATGATTGCTTTAGTTCCCCCATTCTTTGCCATGACTTGCTGTGTGAAGCCACATGATACAGAGACACACCCTGATGGCAGCAGATCCTGCTGGCTGCCCATCATGGCTGCATGATGGAAAAATAGGAAGGATGAGAGGAGGACAGCAAGTAGCAGATAGAGAGGAAGGGATTAAGAGAATTTGGAAAGAGAGGTGGATGAAACAAGCAGAGAGAAGGAGTCAGAAGAGTTCGTATTTGGACAAAGAGGGAGAGAGTTGGAAGAAATGAGAGATGGATTTGGAAAGGAGGAGAAGAGGAACAGATGAAGGATGAAAGTAGGCATGGTGGGTGGTTAAGAGAAACAGAGAGAGAGGGTTAAGTGAAGGAGAGATGGCCTCTTTTATTGTCAGATGGCCTGGCTGTCTGGTGATGACATGTTCACCGAGAGAAGTCACAGAATATCACATTGGCTTCACCTGCCAACACTGCCCTGCTGCTCTCCTGTCAAGCCTGCCACAAACCAGTGCTTTACACACACACACACACACACACACACACACACACACACACACAGAGAGAGTTCATACTCTCTCTCATTCTCTCACTTTCTGAAGCCGTCACACAGAGCCAGCCTGCCACTATTGGACAGTAATAAGATTCAGATCTGGCTGCTCTGCTGTTCACCGTATGGATTTCCCTATAATGACATTCTGAGGGACATTGAGTTTGCTTTTGTAAAACAGAGAGCTTGAATCAGCAGAGAGGGTACAGGGGTGCAGCTGCCACTCTACATTCTGCTACATATGCGTTTCTTCCCTTTAAACTTCACTCTAACAGCCCTGATACACGGTGACACCTTGTATAACCAATCTGTCCCTGCTGGGACTTGCAGGTTTCTCTGGGTCGGACATAAAATCTCAGTATCCAGAGTACACTGCAAGGGATTTGGGGTGTTGCCTTAGTTTTGACAGTTTGATGTAAAGTGATGATAGTAGGCACCCCAGGGAGTTGTGCTCTATTCTCTTAAAATTGAACTGTGCACAGTACTGCAGCAGGCCTTTAGAGAAAAGGTTATTTAATGCAAACAACTGGTTCGTTCCTCTCTGTGGTGCAGCGGTTTCTGCTGCCTCCAGTAAAAAAAAGAGAGTGAAGCAGTTGTTCCTTACAGTATCTTTCTCTCTCTACTACAGATTTGTGCCATATTTAGTTGCACTGAGCTGTTAATGGAGGTGATGAGGCATTACACAAACAAAAAAACATATACTTCTGAGATTAAATCCACAAGGTTGCTCTCTAGCACTAATAGGATATACTTGCTACAGAATTGTACAACCAGCTTCTGTCATTCTCACATGACAGACAAATATGATTTTCTAATTTCCAGAGGAGGAAAATGTTTAGAGAACAAAGCAGGATCTGCATAGTTGTAAGTATAATCTTGTTCTTTGCAGAGCAAAACCTGCATAATTCAGAGGTAGCTCTTTGAAATTTATGACAATGTAAAAACCCAGGCACAATGGAAAAGCTAGTATCACCTTTCACAGAATGGAGAAGATAAGAAACCTCTTTGGCAACCCCAATGAAAAAAAAAGTTATTGAAAGGGTGCAGGACTCAAAGTCTGAAATGTGTGAAGTTCCGCTGCTTTTGAAAATAACAAGAAACAGAAACATTAATATTTATAGTTTATTAACCTTCCATGCATGTTGGAAATAAGTGGAGTTTGCATAATGTTTGAGATGAGAGAAGATTTTTTCTTTTTAGCTTTACATGATGTTGTATTATAACTTATGTTGCTGATATTTCTACATTTACAGCCAAGTTATCAGAAATTTTCTTAAATGTATTCATTAACTATATAACTCACACATTTGGTGGACACACAAACCCACACAAAGAGACACACTCAGTGGCATATGCCTGAGGATGGTCAGAGAACAGGGTGACCGGTGCAATGTTCCTGTGGCAGTTTGAGGTCCAGTGCCTGTCAGTGCGTGACTGCTTTTGATCTTTTTTTCCACATGATTACCTGCACTCCCTCCACTTGTTACCCAGTGTTTAACCAGCAACATTTTAGCCATTATGCATGACATTGTGTAATCTGTACAGTGACAATTGTCCATTCTGAATAAAATAAAATTTGTTTTTTTTTTAGTCAGTGTAGACACTATCTCAACATAATATTCAATTTGGACTAGAGTAAAGAAAAAGGAGCAAAGGCTCATCTGCATCACTCATTCCTTGTCCTATCCCATAATGGACTTTCTGTCATCTTTAGAAGGCAGTGTTGATGTTGTCTTTACTTTTGGCTGAAAGATGGATGTTTTTCTTTTTTAGCTTGCATGCTTCTGGGCAATCCATCTGTTTCTTTTTCCTTTTTTTCTGCTGATGAAGCTGGAGTTTTCACTTGTGGTTAAGGGTCAAAGGTCTTTGTTCATTAGTCACAAAACAGTGTTTCTACAAAGACAGATATATCCATAAAAAGGTGTTAACATTAGCAAGTGTAAAGTTAGGTATTGGTCAAAAACAGAGAAGAATTGAATTACAATTTTCAATTTTTTGTGTTCTTTAATTAACATCTTATTGGTTCACAAGTGCATGCTGTTTTTAACATGTTTAAGCATCTCTGTGATTACAGTTGTTTTCAATAATAAATGCATTTTTCGTGAACCCCCGTCACCTGAAAAGCAGGTTGTTAAATCAAAAAATCAAATTAGATTGGTAGCTAAGATCCTAAGATTTTGTATGCAGAGATTTGTTTTTTGTGATGGAGCCCACCTACATCCTCTACATCAACTGTAATGAGTTGAACCCACTAATTAACATGTTAAAAATGCCACACTATGATATGATATAGGACATTATTGTGTTTGCAATTTTAATTAATAATTTAATTTCAAAAGTAAACTCAACTAATGTACTTAAAGTAAACTCAATAGATGAGAACTCCACTATCAGTGAAAGGCAGACTGGCAGTAATGGAAATTGCTGTCTTTTTTGTTTAGTTTTTTTCCCACTGTGGGCACTTTCAGCTCTTTCTAGGGTGATTTTCTTCTCTTAGATAAAGGTGTTAATGCTTCTATTGGAAAAGCAAGAAGGAACAGATTTGTTTGACATTACTTCATGAATGCGAAAGCCTTCATGGATTACACATCATTATTTTTCAGAATTGCTTTTTAGCAACAAAAAAAGTCTTAATTGGTTTCACTCTATAAATGTTGCAATACTTATTCCCAAAATAAACAGATGAAACACAACTGTCATAAAGGTTCCAGTGCAGTGATTCCAGTATGGTTATTTCAAGAGGAGTATCGATGACGACATTCAAGGTTGCAATGGAAGATATAGAATCCATGTTTCAAAGGAACTGATGGTTTCACTTGTGTCTGAAGGCTACATGTATGTGAGGTTATTGTAAGAGAAATATCAGTGTCAGCAGACATAGAGAAGGAAGTGACTGATGGCGCTTTATGTGTTCCATGCCGGGAATGAGACTGGTGTCGCTACAGTGGCTGCTAGAAAATTCTTTTATTTCCCTGGAAATGAAGGATTTATATTAAAAAGAATGTGCTGGGGCCTGGATGAGACAGGATGCGTATGCTTCTTAAATCATAATTTAAAATTTAAATGGAATACAATTTTCCAGCTAGAAACAAATGATGAAATGCTCAAATAACTGAATAGTTCATTAAAGGAACTGATGCAAACATTCGTCTGAGACAAAAAAATCTACTCCAAACTGATTCTTTTTTTTTTCAATAGGCAGCCAAATATTGTATAACTGGTCCACATTTGCTTGTGCAGGATGTGTGTCAAGCTTGTTTTCCTGGAGGGTGTTTATCTTTATCAGGGACTACACTTTCACCTCTAAACTAGACTTTTTATTAATCATTGATCTACAGGAATAAACTATAAATTCTCAGTAGGCAGCTGACTGTCGGTGAAACATTAACACGCCTCCCATGTATTTTTCACTCTGTTGATTATTCTTGAAAACTCCATTGTCAGTTTTGTGTTTTTTTCTCTTCCTCTTCAAAAACCAATCCTCTTGAATCAGTTATCAACCCAATAAAAACTCCTATGCTGTTCACGTCCAAAAGATGTCAGTTTTGCCTCTGCTGATGAGCCTTGATCTCAGATAGACCTCTCCTGTTCATGTACTGTCAAGCCTTCAGGCTGTTGTGAAGATTTTGCTCTATTTCCTGAATCTCCGGTGTGTATTTATTGACAAGGTAGAGGAGGGATTGAAAACAAGCGGAATTGTATTAGACCACCGTGAGAGTAGGAGAAGTAGGATAATGTATGGCGCAGGGATGCTTTTCCTCAGGGCTGTCAGGGCTTTATATGCTCCCTGTCACGGTGCTCTGCACTGCCTGATGACTTCATGGCCCTGAAATAGAGGTTTTCGTCAGCAGAGACCTCCCTTGTCCACTAAACGATTAGACAGACAGTCATTTCGTTATGATTGCTGGGCGTTGCTCTGTAATCAATTTCAATGTTTTGGCCTACGCGGTGTGATATGTTAGAGGGTGGGGGGAGGTGTGTGACGTTTAAATTCTACTTACAATAAGATATCCTCTCTCCTCATGTTATTTTCCTATTTCTCTCCCGTTCTCTCTCCAGGATAATTTCCCCGCAGGAAACCCAGAGCGTCTCCAGGACCTGAAGTCCACTGTTGATCTGCTGACCAGCATCACCTTCTTCAGGATGAAGGTAGCGTGTGTGCACATATGTGTGAGCTTGTGGGTGTGGAATATTTTGAGAAATTGGAAGAAACATAAACATTGTAATAAATGATGATGGAGCACAACGGTAACTAATCTTTGTAGATCTCTTAGATGTTCTTTGTCACTTAAAACATTTTATCATAGAAGTGCTGCACCCTTGACTTAGTGACTGAGATGCCTTCAATACTGGTCATGGCCATAAAATCTCCCAACATTCAGTTGTAAACATAAACCCAGATTGATTTTATGCATGTTTCATTTAGGTGAAATCAATTCAATCACATAATTCCTGAAACCTGCCCCCCTCTCAAAACAACTGACCATTCAAAACCAAAAGATTTATTGTTGTACAAATTCATGACTGCAGGCTCATGCAAGGAGGTTGTGTTTGTATAATGTGTGCTGACCTCCATACTACAGTAAGCCTCTATGTTTGAAATGCTTCCAGCTTCATCTTGTTTCCTCTCCCTCCCCCCCTTCCAACAGTATGCCGAGTTGTCTCCCACTTTATGAAAAGCTCGGCTCCATTCAGCTCTCTTTTGGCGGGAGTGGGGGTGTAGCACTAGGGCACTGAGGCATAGCTAAGATGGCAGCTGCGAGCAAAGGAATGAAACCTGTCACTTTAGGTTACCAAAGCTCTCACTCTGTGCCATGCCCATGCTGAACTTTACTGTGTATAAGCACCGCTGCTCACTCACAGGAACTACTGTGTTACTATACGGTACACACATACACACCCTAAATGCCAGTCTGACTACATGTCAATTATGATATACATAATAGATGTAAGTAGGTTGCCCTTTTTTCCACAAAGTAGTGATATTTTAGTATAAATATTTCAAACATGTAAGATGATATTATTACATTATCACTCCACTAATGGATGATACATACAAATGCATTTGAGATAATGTACCTGTCATTGATGTGGGTTTTAAAATAATATACAATCTGCTAGGAGACCTACAAGAACACCCAGCCCTGAAAGCATACTTATTTTTAATCATGTATGTGTGTTTGTGAATATAGGTACAAGAGCTCCAGAGTCCACCAAGGGCCAGTATGGTGGTGAAGGACTGTGTGAAAGCATGCCTGGACTCCACGTACAAATACATTTTTGATAACTGTCATGAACTATACAACCAACTCCTCGACCAGGTAAACAGCTTCCATATCCTGTTGACTATCACTACTTATAAACCTTTTCAGCTTCACAAAATCAGACTTCTGTGGCACAGGTAAACATAAAGAAGAGCAGTGCATATACTGTACTCTTCAGTTATATACGGTGTGAACAGCTGCCAGCTTGGTCTCTCACTTTATATCTTGCAGATGTAGTAATGCACATACTAAACAATGTGTCACTTCAACACTTTGTGATTCTTTACTTGGATTTTCTCAACATGTATCTTGAAACCCCAATCTCTAGTCAAGCAAGCATAGTTACTGTACTGTAGTAGCGTGCACATTCACTTATCACAAAATATGAAGAAGAGGGTTGGGTACCAGGTTGTAGGCATGGATAGTGTTTGAGTCTAATCAAATTAAGGCAGCATGGTTCTTGTGCTGGGACCCTCATACCTCTGTGTGCTGGGCACGTGCAAACCTGCACAAAATATTAATTTAATTGTGACTGGCATCCCAGCGTTCTGCCTTACCTACTACACACAGCTCCTTGATGATGATTGTCTCGACCTGTACAATGCAGCTACTTTTAAATTTCTGAGAGAGAAATATCACATGCGTCTTTATCTGCTTTCTTTGACTTCAACAGTGGCCTTCCTGTGTGTTTGCTGTATATGTTGTTGTCCACAGTGCCAATGACAGTATCAGAGCAACTGCAGCTCCTGCAAGGATGAGACACACTGATGGGCAGTGTTTGGCTGATGTTGTCACAGTGTATGCAGCTTCAAAGAACACTGCACACTGTCAAAACAGTGTACACTGTTGTACACTGTACACTATTATTTTGATGAACTTTATACCTTAAAAACCATCATCTAGTTTGTGGCTGAATCAACCAGCATTTGTGCATCCTACAGCAGTTGTTTAAAAGCTGAATAATAGTGCATACTGTGGTTTTAAAAATGCATATGTTCTCCCCATTTCAGAATGGGGCTTGTCTTTTGTGTCTTTGATTATGGTTGTTGTTGAGCAGCTCACCTTCTCTGCAGGTTTATGCAATCATAATTAATAGAAAACGAATAACAAACTACCAGCTCAACAACACTAACTTGATAACTGAAGCTGGGAGTCTTTATGAACCTACTACTTGCTTATTGCACAGCTTCAGTTGTTTAAGCATGATCTGAATCTTCCTTTATTGGCTTGTTGTCCTTAAACAGTCATTAATATTGAATACAGTTATTACTCCAGTTCTGCTCCTAATTCACTTGTCAGAAGCTCAACATGAAAACACTTTGAAGTTTTCCGCCTGTGGCGGGCACCCCCTCTCTCACCTCATTCCTTCATCATGTATCACCTTCAATCTGTCATAAAGCTGATATCATGTTTTCCATCAGCTGTAGTGCGCTTTGTGTAGATGTGTTGCAATGCTGGGAAAATATAAATTCAATTCAGCATGACCAGAAATCAATAGGCTATATATTGTGTCGGATATTTACCAGACAATAAATGCTCACTGTGTCTATTGCATTACTTTGCATGAAAGACTTCAACCTTCTAAGAAAGGGACAGTCTGCAGTGAAGAGCCATATCAAAGCAGCCAAGCATCAGGCAGCACTTACCGGATGCAAAACTTAACTCCAGGCTTTTTTGACGCTTAAGTGAGCAGATGGATAATGTATGAATGGAAAAAATAAGTTGACTGCATGCT
Organism: Euthynnus affinis; assembly: GCA_029490765.1. Lineage (NCBI taxonomy): Eukaryota > Metazoa > Chordata > Actinopteri > Scombriformes > Scombridae > Euthynnus > Euthynnus affinis. The sequence continues at coordinate 18,773,483 of CM055839.1, forward strand.
ACTTCATCATTTACAAATAGAATAAAATATCATTGGCATGCCATCAGCAGCTGGAGGCATGTTCTCATACTGAGACAATACAGACTCTCTTTACATATTCAAGAAACACAATATTATCCAGTCCTCAGTTAGGTTTGCTCCTCCAAACACATGATTTCCATGTGCTGGTTTACTTGTGCATTGGCCTCGTCTGAGTAAATAATCTGGCAACAGGCAGCTCCGCCTGATTATTTTACGGCTTACTTCCCAAGGAGAAAGGCAGCCACGCCACAGAAGATAATGTCTTTTTAGGTCGTAATGGTGTGCAATCCGCTCAAAAGTTGAATAATAAGCTTCCTTTGTTTAAACAGCCTGAGGGGTTGTAAGCAATTACCAAACTGGGGAGATAGACACTTTCACTAATTACATCTTCGTCCACCACAGTTTCACAGTAGACAGCCTCTCCATCAATGCTTCCTCTACAACAGAAGAAAAAGACACCAATACAATACAATGCAAACAACTTTATTAATCCCCACTAGGGGCAATTTGTTTGGAACAGGTTATTGTACACACAACGCAGTAACGTACAAACAAACAAATAAATAAATAATGCAATATTGAGGTCAATTTCACCTCAAAGCAAACCTCAGTGTGACAATAAATTATTATGTTGATATACACTCGGTAGCCTTTGACTCAGTGGATAAAACACATTTCAGACCCCAATTCTCCAGTTGCTAACAGTGACGGAGTGTGGCGACACAAGAGCTGACACGGTGGCCAGGCAGGCAGTGAAATGTCCCAGGCATGTTGCATAACATAACAACAAAGCTCTCTGCATCTGCTTGGGCATAAAATGACTGGGGGGAGGAGGGGCAGGGGGAATCTAGCTTAACAGTTTCTTAAATCCTGGCAGGAAAAGGAGGACTTTGAAAAGCAAGATGAAGGGGAAATGGAAAGAGGGCAAAGGAATCATGAAAAAGGGAAAGGAAAGGAACCATTCTTTTCTTCTGGTTCATCCAGTGGAAGAATGTGGAGTAGCAATGATGATGCACAGACCAGAACTATCTGGTAAAATACACATGCCTCTATATACATGCTTGTGCATTATGCAAATAACAACATATAAGTAAGGAGATTAAAAAAGCAATCTGGTTTCAAAGAGTGAGGTTGGTGATCATTAGCAGACGTCTAAGGTCTCCACTGTGCCTGTTTGTGAACAAGCAATTCAAATTGATTTGATGAGTATCTCTCATTGGCATTATCACTTATTTGCCAATGATACCTAAGTGGTCGATTTAACTGTGTTTGAAGAAGATTGTTGTTTTTCAGAATATGTGGCTTTGATTTTAATTCTCTATACAAAATGCACACATTCACCTTATTTTCATGGTGCCTTAAAATGCTTTGCAACAGCTCCAGTTCTACCCCCTGCTTGTTGTCTTGGGAATTTGATCACATTCTCCGGGAACATCCTTCAATAAGACACTCTGTAATTTGTGTCACATTGTGAGAACTGATGAGGAGCCAGTTGTATGCTAATGCTGATTTCTCCCACACAGGACCGAAAGTACTAAACAATAAACATAATCCACTAGCTACCCTCTAGAGGAGTGATGCGCTGCTATGCATATTGCTGCTAGTGCCCCCACCACCCTGTGCACTGGAAGCAGCTGGGACTACACTGCACTCTTGGTTCAGTACAGTATTCACCTCTACAACTGAGAGTGAAGCCCATGGGTGTGTTGTTGACTGTAAAAAGAACGGCAGGCCACTTAATCACCTTTAACAATGTGTTTGTACCTGCTTGAGGTGAATACAAATGAGCAAAGGGAGTCTACACCACATTTTAACGCGACACATGCTGCATCCGATTTAGTAGGGGCAACGCAACCTTCAGTGTCCTTTGTAGATGCATACAGTTTTGCACACAATGACACATGAACAGAGGGGTTTTGCATAGCTGACTCACCCCCTGCTGATACACTTGTTTCATCATTCATGCCTCTAATTTAACAGAAATTTACCTTCTTGCATATATATATATACACACATATATACATTTTCACTGGTAATCTCTTCTCAGTATCTCGGTATCTCAATATGTTTAGTTTTGTGATTGGTGGGCGGCTAGGCAAATCTGTTTTTAGCACGGCTTGCCTTAATTTGTGATTACATGAACCGATGTTGTTTCAATTCTTCACCAGCTTTAGTTGCACATACTTAACATAAATTACTTGTTTGTGTACATGTAAACTCTGGAAATTAGTCTCCAGTCTAAATTGGTCCCTACACATTATTTGAGTTGAGACTCTGTTGTATATAAAGTTCAAACTGCCTCCCTTCTGCATTTACAGTGCATTTTTCATGTCTTGCTACACAGAAAATCCAAGTGAAAATGCAAATTCATGAGCCTTTAATCAATATGATGCCTGTGATGAAACCTCCCATGGAATGCATAATATATTTTCATGACCATGGCAGACAAGATGACTTAAAGCTATGACATGTAATTATTCAGCATTAAAATGTCTAAAAACGACTAAGCCTATGTTATATGTTTTGTTGTGTTGTGTACTTATATTATCCCAAATGTTTCCATTTTAAGCGTAATTTTAATCAAGGTAATGCTCTGTTTGATTGCTTGTCAAAATGCCTGTCATACTCCCTCTATACCCCCGAAGAGTATATGCACACAAAATGATCATTTCATGTTAATGTGTTGGCATTGTGTTTGCCACAGTGACATCTACCAAAGAGTATACATGTGCAAGATAATACATTGGCATTACGGTTGTCTGCCAGAAACTGTCATAAACGGACTTTTCAGTTTATTCAGTTTTAAGCCACATTTTTATGATAAATTTTTTAGATCTTGGTCGTTTTTAAGCACATCTTTTAACCAGATGAAACATTTTAGTCATCTGATGTCTTAAGTTATCAGAAAAACAAGCTGAGCAAATGTTAGTGGCAGCTCAGCTCACACGAAGCCTCTCCCGGACATCCTGTGTCTGCCGAAAAGAAAGAAACATTGATTTTTTTTTTTATGTGAAACGGCTTTATTCAGTGTCTTTTTTTGTTTGTTTGTTTTTTGTTGTTTTTTTGTACCAGTTTTAATCCCCATGTACATTTGTTTTGGAGAGGAGGAGACCTCTGTGGATAATTCAGCTCCCAAACCTCCTAAACAATGAACACTGAAGGAATCCTAACTGGGAGAAGCTGGTTGTTTAACAATAAAGACAAGAACTCCCATGATCCCACTCTATTTCATGGCATCATCAAACTCTCACTCATCAAAGTTTTTGTTTTGATTGAGAGACCCTTAGTGGCAGAAATTACATATTGTGTGTTTAGAGGATTTGCAGGATTTTCCTAAAAAACAATGTATAGATGGTGTATTTATCTGCAGAGTCTCTGCCCTCTGCCTGTATTTTCGAATTATTTTGCTGTGTTTGGGACGCTTCTGGGCGTCAACTTTTGGGCAGTGATGTGTAGCCCCAAGCCAATAACAGTGTGCAGGAGTGTGAGGTCAGGACTCAAAGTGTAGTGACCAGGTTACATCGCTCTCTCCGTTTCTCTCCTCTGCTCTCTGTCTGTTTCATGGATATATAAGGAGAGCAGATTTGACTGCTTGACCGAGGGCTGAGCTACACACACGCAGAGCAGAGAGGCCACAGCAGACAGGATGAAGCTCTGCATTCACACAAAATCCAAAATGTGGCACCTTCCCGCAGGGTTGTGTGAAGGTGTGGGCGTGTTTGTTAGTGCTTCAGAAAGTAACTGCCGTGAAACAATCAGAAAATAACGTTTTATTTATATGATTCACAGCTTTGGTCTCACCAGCACCACTCCCTCTCTTCATTCACTCTCTAGCTTACTCAACCACCGCTGATCTTTCTCTCTCTCTCTCTCTCGTTCATGCTCTCAGCTCACTCTGGTGTTGTTGAGCCGGAGAGGAGGGGCTAACTTTGAATGCGGTGTTTACAAACAGCAACCAACAAAACCTGCATAGTATGCCTTTAACTTTTGTAGTCCCAAACTTGAATGATTAAGTAAAGTAAACCCTTGGCTGACATGATTAACTGTCACAAAATCAACCATAAGCCCTATCTGTGTTTCTTGTACCTGTGAAATTAAATTCTGTTGCTCCTCCAGCTGCAATGCTGCAAGAGATGCAACAACATTACATACGGAAGCCCTGAAAGGCAAGCGAGAATTTTTTTTTTTCTGAAGATCCAATTTCTAAGTTCTGATATAAATTCTTTTATCTCTTGTGTTTATGACTTGAGAATAAGTGAAAAAAAAGTTTTCCCAGAATAATATTTCAAAGTTCCATTAAAAAAAAAAAAAAAATCATCTGCAAAACAGGTGACATTTTTTTTTCCATCTGTAAAACAGTTGACAAAAAAAATTTATCCATTAAACAGATGAGAAAAAAAAAGTTTTGTCAGGATCATTTTTCTATTTTTTTTCTCTCACATGTGTAAAGTAGGAGGTGAAAAAATATTTTTTTTCTGTCAAGATTTTTCTAAGTGTTTTATTTTTTTGTAAAATTCATTACGGCCACAAGAGGGCTTTAAAAAAAAGTTTCTCACGTGTAAAGTAGCAGGTGAAAAAATATTTTTTTTCTGTCAGGATTTTTTTAAGTGTTTTATTTTTTTGTAATATTCATTACGGCCACAAGAGGGCTTAAAAAAAAAAAAAGTTTCTCACGTGTAAAGTAGCAGGTGAAAAAATATTTTTTTTCTGTCAGGATTTTTCTAAGTGTTTTATTTTTTTGTAATATTCATTACGGCCACAAGAGGGCTTTAAAAAAAAAAGTTTCTCACGTGTAAAGTAGCAGGTGAAAAAATATTTTTTTTCTGTCAGGATTTTTCTAAGTGTTTTATTTTTTTGTAATAAGTGAATTTTTTTTTTTTCCATCTGTAAAACAGTTGACAAAAAAAAAAAATTATCCATTAAACAGATGAGAAAAAAAAAGTTTTGTCAGGATCATCTTTCTATTTTTTTTTTCTGTCAGGATTAGAAAAATCCTGATGGAAAAAATCTGTTTCTATCCATCCTATCCATCTGTTTAATGGATAATTTTTTTTTGTCAACTGTTTTACAGATGGAAAAAAAAATTCACCTGTTTTGCAGATGAATTTTTTTTTTTTTAATGGGACTTTGAAATATTATTCTGGGAAAACCTTTTTTTTACTTATTCTCAAGTCATAAACACAAGAGATAAAAGAATTTAGATCAGAACTTAGAAATTGGATCTTCAGAAAAAAGAAATTCTCGCTTGCCTTTCAGGGCTTCCGTAATTACATTACTAACATCACAAGATATTTAATACAATAATCTACATCACCGGAAACAAGTTGATTACTGTAGGAATCGATTAGATTCTAAGGATTGTATTGAGGATAAATGGACTCATATTGCATTTCCATTTCCCAAGCTCTTCCTACATCTCTTCTGTGTACTCCAAAGACAATATGCTGAAGGATGTTAAATAATTCAACCTAAATTATTCAGCAACAGATCTGAACATGTTTCATTTTTAAAACAATGTTCTATTCATCTAAAATACATTTTTTTACTAGCCAGGATTAAATACACAAATTAAAGAACGTATATAGCATGCTCATAGGAGGGTATGTCCCTGCAGTCCAACATCATAAATTATATTTGTCATTGTCAGAGTGCATAATAAGTGCGCTGGTGTGTTTGAAAGTAATCATGTCTGTGTATGATACAGATCTGTCTCTTTGGCTGAGTTTGCTCCAGTATGCACATTCAGCCGTGTTTTTATCTGTGTGCATAGCCTTGCTTCCTTTTTGTGGAACCTGTTCACGGCAGACTGAAAGACTGTTGCAGTTACTCACTGACTGGAGAAGATCAGTCTGGTCATAGTCAGTGTGGGGAGAACAGATGGTCGAGTCAGTGAGTGGTTTTAGATTCAACACCTTTCACCCTTAGACAGCAGCAGAGATTTCTGCCACACACTGTGACACAGATTATTGGAGGGTGACATATTGAATTGAGGACAATTCTGCTTTTGAAACTCAAACTAAAATTATAATCCTTAGGATTACAGTGCTGGTTGATTTCACATGTCATTGCGTTCAAGAGTGTGTCACCGGAAAATTCTTAACGCAACGCAAGCACGAGCTGCAGTCTGAGCATTGCAGTTAGGGTCACTATAGCATGAAACAACAAGAGAAAGCCGACCCCTTTCCTTTGGGTTCACCTCCACTCAAAACAATCACACTGATCAGTTTGATGAAATTCTCGATGAACTTTGTCACCTCTTCATTCAGACAGAAATTCTCCTTCCCTCTTCTGTGAGAAATTCAAAGGTTACACACTATATCTTCTGTGTTTTTTTTCTTTCTTCTGTGCAGTAAGTACAGCATTACACATTCCTCCACAGATATGTTGGTTTACTGCAGTGGTCATGGAAGTGCTCTGATTAACTTAACCTAGTTTATATTGCCTCTGTGAGGACTGAGATTGAACATCTTCACCAGTCCATGAGAGAGCACGTTGAGTATGTTCGCTGGGGTTGCACATTTGCTCTGGTTGGGCCAGATGTTGCCCTTTGTTTTTAGGTACTTGTGTGGCGCCAACATTAGTTTGTTACCTTGCTGAGGAGTTGGATGTGTGCAGCATGTCATCTGCAACTCATCATCTAATTGCTAATGTGATTGGTCCTTCTTCTGTCATTACTCCCTGCAATATGAGCGATGGCAATGTGAAGCAGTGACAAGAGGAAATATTATATTATAAGTGGGATTACATACATGCATCAATACCTTTTAAATCTGTAATTTGAGTCCCACATGGGAAGGGCAGAATTTGCCACTAACAATAAAAAACACTTTATAGTGAGGTAATCACTAAATAGATAAATAAATAAGGTAATCATTAAAGTCTGTGTTTAGTTGAAAAACTGTAAAATGTTCAGTTATTCAGGTTTATTGTCCTTACACTGTGGATGTTTGCCATATTAGTACCTTCATGTCCCTGTTGTTCAGTTTAGTTAATTACACTGCAAGTACAGTATTGATTGCATAATATATATCATGGCAATATATTATGGCATGCAGTACAGAATGCGTTGATAAGTCTGCTTGTATACAACATGCTTCTTCCTTTGTTTCTCTGACTATCTTTTTCTCTATCTCCCTCTCTTTCTTTTAATCCCATGCAACTTTTCTTTTCTTTTTCAACTTTCTTTTCAATTTGTCTCATCACAATATCTGCTGCATAACCCTCAACACACTAATGTTGTCTTCTGTCTTCTGGTTACCTAAATTCCTTCTCTGCAGAGCCGGAAGCAGGACATTCCCCGTGAGGAGCAAGGTCCATCAATAAAGAACCTGGACTTCTGGCCAAAGCTCATCACTCTCATGGTTTCTGTAATCGATGAGGACCGAACAGCTTACACCCCAGTCATTAATCAGTATGTTCTTCTTTATTATACCATATGTTGTTTTTAACTAGCAATCTGATCAGTCAAATGCATGCCCAAAGTGCAATTATTGGTTTCAACATTTGTGGTGAGGTATTCTTCTCACACATGCATTATTGTTGACAATAATAATATTTGCATGCAACCATATCCGCCACTGTATCCTCCATTTAAACTGTTTAAAGACCTGGAAAAGTTGTGTTAAAGTCTTAAGTACTTCTATTTAACATTTGTGACTAGATAAACAACAATCACAGTTTAAACAGCTTCATCATATGTATTAAACACTTAACTAATCTGCTTCATCTGGACTGCATGTGTTTGTTTGAGAACATTCATATGTTGCTAAACCCTGAATGGTGCCCAGACATGCATGACATTACCATTTTTCAAGCTAAGCCCTGCCCACTTCAAACCAGCAAGAAGGACGAAAACAGAAATAAAGAAATCTGTCATGTAGAATAACCAAAACGGTTCTGACTTTGGCAGAAAATTGTGTGTTTATGAAGGAAAGCCTCACTTATATTAAGGAGCTGTTTGTGTAAATTGATTTTCAGGGCCTTTGAAGCTAGAAATGACCACACTGAAAACACACATCCTGAGAGAGGCTGAGTTTTTACTGCATGCTGTGTGATTTATGCCCAAGCCATTCATGACCAACTGGACTTGATGGGAAAAAAAATACATAGATAACTAACTGATATGTATTTGAGGTTGTAATGTGGCTCATGCCGATGAAATATTTACGTATTTATTCAATACTTAGATTTTTTATTAAGTTATTTGCCTTTCAGGCCTCAGTGTTCATCATATAGAGAAAAATAAATGAGAGAGAAATATCTTTCTCAAAGTATCACCTCATTGTAATTCATTTCATATTAATTCCCTTTAAGATAATTTATTTATTTAGTTATTTTTTTTAGAAAATATGAGGTGCCCATATGAGGTGCTCCTTTAAATCTGAAAAAATATTTACAGATTGTTGAGACTTGAATGAGTGATGTGTTGCGCAAGAAGGCTGTGAGGCAGCCAGAGAAGCCAGCATTCAAAATGCTTTATTTTGTATGGTGAGCCATGCTATGGATGGCTAAAAGGGGAACACAGTGATGCTGAATTATATAACAGATGAGAGATTCGTTTGTAGAAAGTAAGGATAGAGGGCTGGTTGTGGTGATGATGTTGAGGGAGGTGCAAAGCGTTTGTGTCTGTCAGATTTGTTTAATAAAATCAATCAAATTACATGACCTGATGAAAATGGAGTGGAGCCCGCCTCAAATGAAATAAGATGCAACCTACATTTTCTTTCAGTCTCGCTTATACATATCCTCTCACACTTTCCACCCTCCTTTCTCTTTTCTCTGTCCTCTTGCTGATTTACGATGCTTATTACGGCTCTGTTTATGCCCTGAGCTTTCTCTCCTACACTGTCTAATGATACATTTGCAATATTCATGTCCATTTCCTCCACATTCCTCTGGTCAAGTTCCAGAGTGACAGCAACTCTGATGCATTTTCATGGTAAACCCAGGGGTGGACTTGTTGCCTTTATATAATTGGAGCTGCTGCCAGAGGGGAAAAATGTTAGCCTATTGCTCTGTGTCTCTGTTTCAAGCCAAACAATGAATAGACTGATGTACTGATTTTAATTTTGTAATTATAAATATAAAATTTGGAGGCTGTAGTTGTTTTTAAAAGTGTGAAAGGATAAGAAGAGATTACAGATAACAATTTATTTCATCACATAGCAGTACACTGCAAACCATCTACAGGCATGCACAGTAGCTACAGATCATTACATTCATTTAGGATTTTCATTGCCCGCTTTGCCTACAGTACATTGTAGGTGCACAACAAGACTAAAGAATAACTGAGGTGGAAAGAATTCGAAAGATTCTGAGAGTGATAGAGATAAAAGAGGGAGCAGTTGTTTCTGGGATGTTTCTTTTTTCTCCACTTGCCACTGGGAGTATAAATCTGCCTTCTAGCTTCAGTGTTTTTTTCTTTGCTCCATAAAAGTGTGTGCCGAAGGTTGGGGAGAAAAGAGGAAAGTGTGTGTAAATATCTACACACACTTGGGCATTCATTTTTGCAGGAGTGTCTCGGCTGAGCAGATGATTACTGTTTCAATAGAAGTAGTCGGACAAAGGTGTTTGTTGTTAGAAACAAAAAACCTTTCTCAAGCCAAGGCCCTGTCATCTCTGTCTGAAGATACAGATAATTAAACCATTGACATCTCACATTCAAGCTGTGACTGAAAATCTATAGGCATTCAAAATAGCACATTACTTGCCAAATAAGTTGCCTCCCCTGCTCTTTCTCAATCCTCTGCTGTGTCATTTCCTCTTGCACTTTTCCTCATCTTAAAGCCCCTCATATGCATCTCCATTCCACCCCAGTTCAACCAGGTTTGGAAATGATGGGGGATTATTAGATTATGAGATTCACCAACCATGTCGTCTTGCACATCTGTTAAGTCATTTGTTAGAGATTCAGGCTGGGCCAAGCCATCAGGCCACCCAGTCGAGCGTGTCATTACACGGAAATGAGTCTGATTGGAATCCGTTTCAATTCCACCAGGTTTCCACAGGAGCTGAATGTGGGCAAGATCAGCGCAGAGATCACATGGAACCTCTTTGCTCTGGATATGAAGTATGCAATGGAAGGTGAGTAATGCTGCTGATCAGGCAATTGTCTCTTGCTTGAGTTTGTGTGTGTGTGTGAATGTGTGTGTGTGTGTGTGTGTGTGTGTGTGTGTGTGTGTGTGTGTGTGTGTGTGTGTGTGTGTGCAAGAGAGCTGCAGATAAATAAGATAGATTGATTGTGTGTTGGTAATAGGTTAAACTTTACAACAAGGTACAACAAGATAGACAATATTTCAAGTTGTTACCACAGAATGTGTAACTGCTTGTTAGCTATTCACTAATTAGCAGTTAGTTCTAATAAGCTGCTCTCTTGTTCCTCTGTAGCTACTCTGGAACAGGTGCAAAGTGTTACTGTTTTATTCCTCCATTGATGTGAGTGTTGTTTATTGGCTGGTGTCACTGTGTTGTTTATCAGTTGTTTCTGGCTGTGGTCAGCAGCACTGCCTATCTAGATTACACTTCCCTGCTTTAGCGCTATTGATCAGTATGGAGAAACTGGAATTTCTTTTAATCAAGATAAACAATTGATCAATGGCACAATCAAAAACAGATGGGATGCTCAGGATTGTATGTTGTGTGTATATGTTCCTATATTTTGATATCTATGAGTTCCAAATGTTTTCACAAATAATACAAGATGAGAAAAAAAGACAGAGTACTTGTCAATCATTTATGTGTCATTTAAAAGTCAGTTACATTTAGATTTACAATTTAGTGTTCAGGTTAGTTACTTACTTGGACCCATCACTCAGGAAGCAATATAATTGACCTACATTACCTTCAGCGGGCAGTGGCATATAGGAAGTAGTCATGAGTCAAACAGACATCTTACCCTAAAAGTTACCATAATTATAGACATACAGCAGCCATTAGAAATGTCTGCACTACTGCTGCACTGCTTTCTGTGTGTTTAAGTTATGGTTTAATATAACATGGTGAGTATACACAGGCTTGTACTTTATTGCTACTGAATAATACAAGTAGTATATAAGAGGTGTGCAGTGTGCAGAATGAATGCATAAAAAGGGAATTTTACAGCCAATTCTTTTTGCACCATATAAATGTAGTGATATATAATCTGTAATTTTGTAGCATGAACCAAAAATCACTAATTGCTCAAGAATGAAAAATCCATCATTCTGTTGCAGTCAGTGTAGTGACTAATTTATATTTAAAATATGCCCCAAACTGTAATACACATTTAGTATTCTTATCATTTTCAATAATTTAGTATAGATTTTGTCAACACATGTAAGTCTTTTCCCAAAGACAGAATAGACTCTTAGTGATCAAGCAATAAATCTTACATTTGCTCTGCTGGCAGGAAGACAGATGTTCTCGGTTTTAAAGTGGGTTTTGACTTAAATCCCTACCCCTTTTTTCTTCAGCTCACCTGCCAAAAAGCAGCAAAAGCCTCCTGGAGGTTATTGAACTAGGTTGGAGGCTTCAGGATCAAACCTCCAGGATATCAGGATATATGGTGGGGGAGGAATACAAAAGGGAGTTAACGGGACTGGGGTTGTGAATGAATGTTAAAATGATTCTCTGTATGTGTGTGTGTGTGTGTGTGTGTGTGTGTGTGTGTGTGTGTGAACTTAAGGACTCAGCAAGACAGCACCTGGGTTATGATTTTGTGTGATTTTTTTTGCTCTAAAGTTGTACTCAGCTCAAGTTTGCAACATTCATGCATCAAAATTGCAAAAAATAATGCAATATGACATTAGTACACAGCACACACTATACTAAAGCTCACCAAATTCGTCTTGCTTGTCAGATCCCTTCATGTCAAATTCAGGTTTTAACAGACAACTGAATGCCTGCTGCTGTGTAAGACACAGGTTTGGATTTGACTTTGATAGAGAAGATTCACACCACATTTAGGAAATCAGAGCAAATGTATCGCAACTCCTTTTAGGGATTGCTATCTGCTGTTGCCCGACTTTATGATTCAGGTTGGTGCAACAGATGTGATTTACCTACAGGTTTCACCTGCAAACCACCTCTTTGTTGAATGGGACATGAAAGAGGGTGGAATATTTTCTACTCTAATGTGACAGAAGAGGTAGAGAGGGTAGCGTTTAGAGAAGTTGGATGATCTGATTGAGGTCAAAAATTGGATGTGCTCTTCATACTGTTTGCAAGAGAAAAGGCAAATAATAACTTATTGGTGATTTTTCCTAATCCACACAGCACATACCTGCTGCTTTCTCCTTGCTAAGCCATCTTGAGTTGCTATGGAAACCAGGTGGCAAGTGAAATCTGCAGTGTGTCTTGAGATACAGCATGCACACACATGCATAAAGGAAGTATATATAGATTCTATGGATGGAATATCATTTCTATATGTAATGGTATTAAATGTGATCTGCATTTTGCCAAGGAAAAATATATAGAATGTGTGTGGAGTATATGCATACAAATATGCCCATACATCAGATTTTAATGAGATGGGTGTGGATTTGCAGGTGTGTGCATGCATGGATGTGTATTTCTGTGGTGAGATAATAAGCAGCCATAGATCAGCAAGAAGATGTACGGATTGTGTGAGCCGAAATTTATATTAAATCCCTAATCGTAATCTTTTTCACAATTTTATGTGAATAATTTTAAAAATCAACATATTCTTGTAAAATTAATTGATACCATGGTATGGTATTCACTGAAAACAAATGAAGTGGCAGTCATTACTATAGGTAGACACTATATCACACTAGTAGACTTGTTTAAGTTATATATCCTCAGACTTCCACTGCCTGTCATAAACAGGATGCTGCTACCTGTGTTTCTTACCTCCTGTGTCCCAAAGCGGAAAAAAAACCCCAAACATGTCGGAAGCCTTCCATCAACCTCATGTCATTATCTGGCAATGCTCTCTGAAACTGTTCCTCTGATTGGACAGGAAGAACAGTGACCTCCATACTGTATGTTTTGTGTTGTAACACAGACCAGCAGATTTTACACAAAATCCAACCGAATAACATACTGTAAAATTAAATCAATGTTAAAAACAATGGAAATATGAACAAATAATGTGACTTGTGAGTAGTGACTGGTTAGCTGGAGAAGGCGTTTGTTTTTTTATAACAATTGTGATCATCACTCCAAAAAATTGAAATATGGCACATTATATCTTCTGCACCACATTACAGTAAAGAGCATAAGCAGGTATTACAAGACATTGAGAGTAACATGTATTTAGTCTTATCAAAGTTTAATTTTTGAGGTTATAAAATGCTGAACTGCAAAAAAGAAGCTGCAGAATGGTGTGTGATCAGCATAAAGGTGTATGTTGCAATTAATTAGAGGTAAATTGAATGGAAACAATGTGATATTCTTAGATACTTAACAAAGTGGCCCTAAAATTAAACTTTGGAACATGCATTGCATTCAAATGATCACAAGGCTTTTGCTAAACAGGACATTTTAATAGAAGTTTAGTAGACTAACTGTTTAGATCACTTGTCTTTCCACTTTATGAAGGATAATATACATAAAGGGAGAGAGAGAGGGGGACAAAGTGTGGCTATGTGTGTTTGGATGTGTACATTTCTGAGTCAGAGCAGCAGGGCATGTGACCACCCAGGGTGTTACTGACTGCTGTCACAGCAGGTTTGGGCAGTGTGTGTATGTGTGTTTGTGTGCGTGTGATTTGCCTGAGGGTGTCCGTGTTACAAAAGTAGACAAGAATCATGCATGCACTCAGTCACATACACCCTCTTTCTCGCTCCTTGAGCCTGAACCCTCTTCCCCTGCTTTGCCTGCTCTTGCCTCATCTTGTCAGTACATCACTGCCCGCCCACAGCGACACGTGCCAGGAGGAGGACATGACTGTCATGTTCCTCAAAGGAGCACTTTGTATGAATAATTGCTCATTTCTTGTCAGTCCTAGTGGCTGTAGGTTGTTCTGTTCTAGGTTTGATTTGGTAGAGACTCATAGTTACAGTATATGAGTGAATTTGGTGGCTCATAAACCACACAATGGTGTGGTGAAAACATGCACACTGTCATATAATGTGTTTTACCATATAGACTGTGGTAAAACCACATAGAAAACAGAAGCCAGTTGAAACTTGGAAAGCAGGGCCCACTTTTAGTGTCTAACCCTGGGTATTACTCACACTTTTAGTGTACAGTGCATTTTTGGTGCAGAATAATTTGATGTTGTGCATCTTTAAAATGCTTTGGTGTATGATACACTGACATTATTATCTGACTATCCTCCCCATTAGAAATTATAAAGTGCCCCATAGTACATTGCTGTTGTGTAACCAGTGTTTTCATGTGAAAGTGCATGAAAATGACTAGTGCAATGTGAATAATGTTATATAATATCAAAAACCATTTTAAAGTTGAAAATACAACTCATGGTAACAACTAGCTAACATTTCAGCCTGGTTGTGTAATTTACTGTAGTAAAAAAAGCAATGTACATCAGATTGTATATTAAGATACATTACATGCTTGTGTTTTCACTTAAAAAGTGTAACTAATGAATTCTCTGTCAAGAATTTGTAGCAATTACACGCCAACTGATACATGCAATATAGGCTAACATATCCCATGACTCATAAAGTTTTAATAGATAAGTGGACTGTATATTCTACTGGCTATACTGCCCAAACTTCCTACCAGTAAACATTTAGATGTATCTGGCATATGCATGAAGGTGTGTCTGTGTGCAAAAAAAAAAAAAGATAACATGAATGGTCATATGTAAAGGAAAGCAGTGAAACCACACTGAATTTAATTACTCTAATAACGGCTCACTGCTTTTTACAACGATCAGTCACAACAGAATTATTCAACTGAAACACCAGCAATTGATTGTTCTTGACTGTACTTCCAGAGCAGGTAAGAAAGCTTTGGTCATCTGAGGTTTTTTTTTTTTCTACCATCATACGACAAGCCCACATTTAATGTTAATGTATGCATGCTCTACACACATGCATTCTGCAGTGTGTATGTGCACATTCATCCATACATGCATGTATTCTATGCGCCTTTATGCAATGAACGACAATAATAAGATGGAAGAGGGTAGAAATACTGAGCCAGTCAATGTTTCTGCTAGTTTTTCTAATTCAGATGGATGGAAGTAACTCAGAGTGACCTGTTTACATAAGAAGGCACACAGAACAGGCAGGATGGCTAACGGAGACACCCTGAAGGAGGCAGGCTAGAATGTCCTGCTTTGTTGTTCTGTGTTTCTCTGTGTGTGTCTGTGTATCCAGCCATGTTTGTATGTGTATTTATGCAGCTATATATTTGTGCATGCATTCAGTTTTATAAGTAAGAAAGAATGAATGAGAATACAAGAGACAAGAGGAATGTGTGTGTGTGTATGTGTGTGTGTGTGTGTGTGTGTGTGTGTGTGTGTGTGTGTGTGTGTGTGTGTGTGTGTGTGTGTGTGTGTGCGTGTGTGTGTGTACGCATACTTGTGCATGCGCGTTACTTAATGAAGTCTTTAATGCATCCTCTGCTTCCTGCTCGGAGGCTTTTGGTGCTGGTGCAGAAATGGATGCTGCTAATTTTAGCATCTCTGTGTGAATCTCTGAATGTGTGAGGGAGAGAGAAAGAGAGTGACAGAGAGAGGTAGGAGAGAAGACCAAAAGAGAGAGGACAAACTAGGAGGCAGAGATAGGAGGAGGAGGATGTGAGAGAGTGAATGAATGTGGCTGCAGCTGAACTCACTTCTCCATTTGTTTATTCGCTATTACCTACATGAGAAGCCCTCAAAGTGCTGCTCTATAGTTGTAAATTGAGTTTTCAGACACCTATTAATCATCATTGTTTTCCATGACCACGGACAGACAGGTTCATGTGTTATTTACATTCTTGATTTCCCAGAAGCAAAGGTGAAGCAATTACATTTAGAATTCAGAATTCAGACTCCAGTAAATATCAGCCACCATGTAGTGTGGGGCCAGCTCACAACCTGAGCTAACAGAGGGGATCACTGGCTGATAAAAAGGCAAGGGGTATCCTGTCACCTACATTAAAATAGCACCTTGGAAAAGGTTTTCAATCAATTGCTTTTTCTGTTTTTTGGCAACATACACATTTATCAAGAGGAGAAAAAGTAGTGCTACTTCTAGACTGCAAAATACTTCTGTGATGAAGTTCTACAGCACATGCTGTATATCCACTCTATAGCTGTTTAATGGCAATGGTCTTTGGAGCATGTCATTAAAGATCCAATGCTCTAGGCCAGCAGCCCATTAACTCATCTTCAGCCTGTTGGAACAGCTTCACTCCATAAAATATTTTAATTGAATTTCAATTACTGTACCTCAGCAAGTTCGTTTCCATAGAAAGATGCTGTTTACGGGGCTGGGTCATGGCTATAGGTAATGCCTTGCAGTGTGATTTTAATAGTCTATTCTTTAGCCAGTGATCTCTAATGCCCTTTTTGCAGTTTTGAGCATACAGTTAATCTTGATCTCCTTTCCACTCTTGTACCTCAGCAGCTTATGTTTTTATGTTGGCACAGATCAAGTTTATAAAGCACTGAGGTCCTGTTCAAGCCTTGTAGGTGGTGCAATTCTGTCATACTAGAGATCTCGTGAACACTTAAGAAACTATACTCATATCTAATGAATGTGGTCAGTCCAGTTGAAAGGCATGATCCTCTGGCATTTTGACTTTTCTATCTGTTGTCGGTGATTCACTCTACTGAATCAATGTGGACCTTTACATTATTGAGTCATGAATTTGGCTGTGTCCCAGTGCATTCTATGTTTGAGTCGCATCAACAGGAGTTAGTGTCTCTGTGGGCTTTGGTGTTATAGCAAAGCTGTGTCAGTAGGCCCCTGTGATGCAGCTTAAGAGGCTGTTTGACAGAACTGGGTCAGAAGCCAAGATGAAGGAATTATGTCATAAAGAGAAATATACTGGCCATGGCTGCCATTCTGGTCTTCCAGCCTTTTGTCTCAAGCAAATCTCTATATCCACATGCTCCTATAGATGTATTCACTGAATGGTAATTAGAGGATGGGAATGCTGTGGTGTGCCGCTGCATTTCATCATAATATCCACGGCATTTAAATCAATGAGGCAGAGAGTGAATGAGTCTCCTGTGAGTTTGTCTGTCCCTGTGGGCTCAGTCAGACAAGATGACATCCTCACCAGGGACCTTGAGCCTACTCCTCCCTCAGGACAGCCCACACTGTTTACCACCAGCAGGGCACAAAGGCACACACACATGCACACGCACACATACAATAGCGTATATATGCACAGAGGCGCACGCACAAACATACTGAAACACACACATTCAAACACACACAGATATGAAATACAGTGTGTATAATGAGAGCCCATTCAAGCACACTTGATACTTTTGTTTATATATGTGCAGCCAGCTTTTTTGCAAAAGCGTGGGTGAAGTGGAATATAAATAGGGTGGGTGTGGTGATTAATCATTATCTTCACAGCCAGTCACATTATCTGTGAAACAGCTGTGTCAATCACAATGGCCTGCAATATAAATGTTTCACTAAATAAAGAACTGTATTGTTGTCCAGGAGGTGGATAGTGGCAAGGTGCAAATGTATGGTGCCACAAGCCATTTGCATGATTGCATCAACTGAAATTTATGCAGTTTTGAAGACAAAGGTGTAGAAATCAAAAAAAAGATAAAGCATAACTTGTTCCTTGATTCATCAATATCTAATTCAACCAAACCTATTCCAGTTAAAAACACAACAGGCAAACATGTTGGAAAAAGACGACAAGGGTTGCAGCTTTTCCAGCTGGTAACCTGGTGTGTATAGGCACAAGGTTATGAAGCAGTTCAGTGATGTAGAGTAGACTAATGATTTTCCATGTGTATCGAATGCATCTAGGATTTTATTTGCATTTATACTTCATGATTTGTCAAAAAAGTATGTTTTTTCTGTGTAATCAGGGTTGGGTCAAATTAGAGACTGCAGATGGAGCACTACATACATATTTGGCCTGCCGTCTCAGTCAAATGAATTAAAAGGAAGGTCTTTATATAGTCTACAAGCAGATGTGGATGAAAGATGCTGCCATAGACTCCTACTGCCTTACTGCAGTCTTGCAGTCCATAAATTTAAGTATACTTTTGTTGGTCAAAATACGCCCACTATGCGAAGAATGTGCAGTCATAGTCTTCATGTAATCACCAAATTACTAAATGAGTGACATGTAAGTACAACAACAACAACAACAAGAAAAAGACCTGGTCATTGGACTTTAGTGTGCACTGTATTCCCTCAGCGTATTCTCTGTTCAGTCAGATATCCTGTTTCCACAAAATCCAAACACCTCATGTATCCTTTTATCATCTGATTTGAATTCCACTAGTGTATTGTTGTGCCTCTTCTTAAACCTTTGCATCATTTACACTGTGTAACACAGAGAAAGTGCCATACAAATGTATAAAGTATATTTCAAGGTCAGTAAAATAACACATTGTTCTTCTTCTTGCTCTGGTATTTCTGATGCTACAAGGATAGTACCGTGCCACATGCATTCATACATGTACATGCATAGACACACACACAGTGTGTTAAATACGTTTTTATATTTAATGTGTCAATCCATGTGACACCAGAAGGAGGCCTTAGGAGGCTGGATTTGTATAAACTGCATAAATAAGTATAAATTGATTTACCTAAGCTTACAAAATAATTAATTGTCATGGAAGTTATATTGTCCTGGAAGTTATGTTTGACAATTAATGATAAATTAATAATATTAAATTTCCACAACTTGCAATTAATTTATTTAGGAAAGCCTTGACTATTTGTGTGTTATGTAATAGGGGAAATATCATTTGCTGCATACATGTTTAGCTGGAATTCATAGATATAAAACATTTAAACAGTTTTATGAAAAAAAGCAGATAACTCATTCTGAAGTCAGACAGCTAATGTATGTTTTATTGCGGTATTTTTAAAACACTGCTCCCATTTCACTCAGATTCTCTCCTTTATTCAAAGAATCACATTGGGCCTAGTGAATGTAAAAATTACATCCTTTTGCTTTAATTCAGAGTGTGCAAAGAGGCGCATTTGGTCCTTGTGTTCCTCGGTTTTCTAAAGAAAGGATATGAACTTTATCACTCCTAAACTGCAGAATTTTCAGAGAAGAAAGCTTTTCAAGAACGCTTCTAGCAGATATTTCTGTCTTAATACCACTCTTGTTTTGAACTTGAAAGAAAATGTCATTGTACAATGTTTGTCCAACATAATGAACAGTTCAATTCTTGAAAGTTACAAATATTATGTACACTTGTGTGGTGTTGGGTAATGTTCATGATCTCCAGAGGATGAACATTAGCAATTTTTATGATCTATCCTCTAAAGCAACTGTCAGAACTTTATGTGTTTAATGCCACTAATAATAAGGATCTTAAAGTAGCAAAATTCTCAATTGTTATACTGTAAACATAAAAAGAACTAAAAAGGCTTTAGACTCCCCTGATTTTTTAAATGCTGTTTGTACTTAGTTTCGTTATAGTAAATAAGTCTCTATTCAAGGGCTATAGTCAACCAAAGAAAATCTTGGTCGACTAAAATCATAGTGTCCCAACAGCTATCCTTGTTGGGACATTTCATTGACTTCCATTCATTGTGGAACATCTAACCCAAACCCTAAGCCTACCTTAACCAGGACCTCAAATATGATGTTTGCCTCATTAGGACAGGGCTTTGGTTCCCACAAGGCCTACTGGTCCTGACAAGGTCTGTGTTTATACCAGATAAGGTTCCAATGAGGTAACAAAAACACATACACAGTGCAAAAACACACATACACACATCTAGCAAGAAAGCAGAACCTGGCTGGCAACACCAAACAAAACACCTGCTGACCTCTCTCTTCGTCTTCCAAATGACCACCTTCTGCTTCCTTTAGGTGACTGGAGTTTGACTATGAGTGTATGACAGAGAGTATGTGTGTGGACAGAGCTTAGGCCAAAAAGGTTGACAAACTGCGATAGTGTGTGTATTCACGTGCATATATGTGTCCATACTATATGTGTATAAGCACCTCTACAGTACCAGCTCAGTTATTGAAGTGGCACTGCCTGAGTGGATCCTGCTGTTCAGATATTACACAGCCTCTACAGCAGGTCCTTTCTTTCAAACAATACCAACTCAATATTCACAATGTTTAAACCACCTGCTCCTTTTATTACACAGGTGGACTAGGTGAACACAGGTGAAACCTTAAATTCCTCTGCAATTTCACCCTTCAAACCACTATGGCTATGAAGGTTAGGTAGGTGTAGATAAAAGCAGTGATTTTCCAGCATTGGGTTCAGAAAGAAAGTAAATTTAAGGCATTGTTCCTTTTTCATATCATGCAAGATATCACAAAAACTTTTTTTTCTAGTGTGTCTCCTGGGATTTGTGCAAAGATTTCTGTCAAGATGTCAAAATCTATATGTGCAAGTTGAACAAACTTTACCTAAGGCTTTTACAGGAGAATGAGAGTGGAGAAGATGACTTGGTAGATAGGCATGCCACTCAACAAAAAATATATATTTCTCATATCGTAAGGTATTGAGAGACAGACCTTGAGAAATTCATTATCCGGAAGAATTTAGGTGACATTATTGTGGTATTTTTGCGATACCTTTCCAATAGACCACTTGCCAGTCATTGTTGCCAGTGCTGTGATTTTCTATTGATGGAGGTTTTGTTTCTGACACTCTGATATATGTTAAGCCATGGTGGCTATGGAAACTAATGCTTACTGTGCTTTCTTTGATTATATTTATCTTCACACCCACTATGCACCTGAGACATTTTCTCAGAAGAGACCAACACTATCTTGGTGTTTTGAAATGAGCCTCAGTGACAAATATAACAGACTGAGTTGACTAAAGCACTCAGAATCTTCTCCATGCTAATGAGCAAAATATTGCATTGTGCATTTGAATACATTATCTACAGGTAGTGTTAGTATGTTAATTAAACATATGTAAATGTTTTTCTCGGGGCTTAGAGTGAGTGTAGGGTGGCAGGCAGTGCACTATTCATCAGAGTAAGTGTTCGGGTTCTTATCAGGATTAAAGCATGGCAGAGCCATGCATTGGATTTAAACATGTCTTTGATGTGTGGATGTATGTGTCTTGTACTGAGTACTGTATGTATATCTTTATTTCTGCTTTACCGTTTAGAAGCACCTGCAGTAAAATAGAAAGAAAATATCACCCTCCTTTACATTCTCTGCTTCTTTAGCCTTGTTAGATCTCATATTGTGTACAGATACAGTACGGCCAGAATTTCTCTCTATTTAGCTGAGATGGATTGCAGTTCACACCTGATATTAGAATATGTCTCAGATGTGTCTCAAATGACCAGTTATGATCAGATGTAGCTCCCCACATTTTATCTGTGGAAAGCTGGAATAGCTGCTAAACTGAAAAAAAAAATGATATCTGTGCACTGCCACAGAGAAATTTATTGCATGGCTATTTGCATAATGAATAAAAACTAGATAGATTCAACTCAACTCAAAATGAGAAAGAAATGGTTGCACACAAAAGTGAAACAAGACAATGCAGAGTCACACAGAGTGACTAAGAGAGAGAGAGAGAGACACACGCACACAGGAAGCAGTATAGTGAGACAGAGATAGGGAGATCATGGTAACTTGCCTCAGGTTAGGACAGCGGTTGGGAGGTTTGTCATGGAATGTACAAACAGCATTTACAAGGTGATTGTTCATTGCAGTTTAGTATGCCTGTGTTTTCACACAACACTATAATGTAAGCAAATGCATGATCAAGCTGAATGTGACCTGAGTGATGCGAATGTTTTCTCAACAATCACATCTATGGATAAGGTTTGGTTATGTTTAGGCAGCTAAAACTATTTGTTATATGTCAGGTAAAGAATGTGAATATGATTCTGTTAACCTAACATTTACTGTTCACAGGAGATGGGAGCAGTCTCTGGTGTTTTAAGCATGGGCACAAACCACCAAACCTTTCAATGCTATCAGCATGGCTCAGTGAATGGCAATGCCGGTTGCCTGGTCAGTCCACCAGCTTGGTCTCAACTAGGGCTGCAACTGACAATTATTTTCATTATCAATTAATCTGTCAATGATTTTCTCAGTTAATTGATTGGTGGTTTGGTCTTTAAAACATCAGAAGTTAGGGAAATGTCAAACACTGTTTCCCAAAGCCCAAGTTGCACCCTAAAATGTTTTATCATGACCGACAGTCCACAACCCAAATATATTCAGTTTACTATCAAAGAGGACTAAAGAAACCAGAAAATAATTATTTTTAAGAAGCTGGATACAGAGAATGTTAACATAATTTCTTTAAAAAAATAGAAATTATTATTATTATCAGTAGAAGATGAATTATCTGTCAATTGACTATTCAATTATTGATTAATCAATTAATTGTTGCAGCTCTAGCCTTGACTAAGAAGTAATTTTCTACCTAGCTGTACTATTTAGCAAACTAAAATGGTTAACATAATAATAATATAATTATACCTGCTAATTATCAGCATGTTAGCATTGTCACTGTGAGCATGTAGAGATTAGAATTTAGCTCAAAGCACCAATTCCTGCGAGTACAGCCTCTTCACACAAAGCTATGTTATCCGTCTCATGCATATCCGATGGAACAGATATGCTTCTATTTAAATCAATACAGCTGTCTACACAGGTCAAGTATAGACTTGAGCTTCCCTCTTGATTGATTGTGTATTGGGCTCTGAGTCCTGCTTTTGTTGGGGTTTAGCTTTTAATGTATTTTAACTTCCCCCACTGGTCTTCATCTATCTTATCTGTGCTGCAATGATGATTTCCTCTATTTTATTTTCATGAAATGACAAATGTCCTCCTCATCCCCTCAGCTCCCATGATATTTCCACCACAATGCTGGTCTCCCTTGTTTTTTTTTTTTTTCTTCTTCCACTTTGTGCTATTGCCTCATCTACAGGAACATAATAAACACAAATAATTGACCCACCACTGCAGTAGCAAAACAGTTTTTTCTTCTTATTGGTCTTTCTCCCATGGTCTCCTCTCTTTTCATCTCATATCCCTCTCACTGTTTCTACTTCATTGGTTTCTTTTCCCTCATCTCTTCTTTCTTCACTCCCTCTCTTGCACCATCACCATCCATTGCTCTTCCAAGTGATCCCATGGAAATGTTTAATTGTTCTGAAATGTCTGCAGTGAGCTGGACTAAATGACTCAGCAGCCATGTCAGCTGACAGGAAAGTCTAATCCACTTTAGTTTGAGTTTGTTTGCAGTCATTCAAGGGCTTTCTTTGTTTTGAAGGGAACTGGACGCATTCACAGGCTAGGTTTTATTTTCTTATTCTTCCATAGCTCAAGGCTGTACAGAATCGAGTCTGTAAGATGTCAGATTAAAAACAACCACTGCTACCCAGGTCTTTTTATGCTTATTAAGTTGTTTGTACATTCCTATTGGGTTAGTGTGTGTGTGTGTGTGTGTGTGTGTGTGTGTGTGTGTGTGTGTGTGTGTGTGTACGTGTACTTTGGGGTTTTTAGAGGAAATAGCAGTTCAAAGAAACAATGGGTCAATCTTTTCTTCAGAGCACATGTAACGCATTTACTATATTACAGACTGATCATTTAGAGGTTTTCCTAGGTGTGAGGTTCATAAGCATTACAACTTAGGTTTCTCTGTCTTAAAATTGTGACTCAAGTGGATATACTGTATATGCTAACATGTTCCTTTCTCATGTTTTAATCTACATTACAGAGCATGAAAAGCACCGCCTATGCAAAAGTACTGAATACATGAATCTTCACTTCAAAGTCAAATGGTTCTATAATGAGTACGTCCGTGAGCTGCCGGCCTTCAAGGGTGTTTCACCTGAATATTCTCTGTAAGTGCCCTCTCCTTTCACAAACATGTATTGTACATGTAGAGACACGCAAACATGCATACACACATATTGTATATACATACACATACTGTATGAAAATTATCAATCAATCAATCATAGATAGATAATATAATAGATAGATAAGAGATTGGAATTGAAACTGCAAAAAGGATGGAATTTAACCTTAAAATAAGCAAGGTGCTATAGTATGCTCGGTGACATAGTAAGTAAAGTAAATGCTAAAATTTGCTAATTAGCACTAAACACAAACTACAGCAGAGGCTGACTGTATATCATTAGTTTTACAAGCATTTTGTCATAAGTCATTTAGTCGTAAGTATTGTACAAATTGAAATTTTGACCTGATGCAAAAAGAAAAGTCAGAGGATTCATCTTCTGGGGACCATGAATGTCTCTACGAAATAGCATCATTATCCATTTAGTAGTTGTGAGATATTTCAGTTTTGAAAAAAATGGTGGACAGACACACGGACCAACACGTCCATCTCTAGAGCCATGAATAAGACAAAAGGGCTCAAAGATGAATCTTTGAGGAACTCCACAGGAAAGTACAAATATTTTTAAAAAACTGTTTTCATCCTTATTTAATATTTTAAATAAACTTTAAACCATACTTCTGTACCACCTAAACCATAAGGACAAAGACTATGTAATTGTCACCAGTGTGAATATGATGTCTTAAATCATTGTAGTTCAGTTACTGGTTAAGGTGCAGTGTGTAGAATTTAGTGGCATCTAGCAGAATGGATTTTGAGGAAATGCAATATAATATTCACAAGTATGTTTTAATTAGTGTATAATCACCTGAAAATAAAAATCACTGTGTTTCTGTTAGCGTAGATTTAGCCCTTTATATCTACATAGGGAGCGAGTCCTCTTCCAGCCTAGCATGGACAAACCGAACACTAGCTCTAGAGTGGGCCATGTGCATTTTTCACAACTTTCATGGTCACCTACATGCTTGGAAGGGGAGAGGTTAGGGGGAGGGGTATTCAAATGGTTGCATCCGTCCACAACCTCACTGCTAGATGTCACTAAATCTTACACACAGGTCCTTTAAGACTGAATCTGTAAACCTGTCATGTTTGGATAATCTGTGATGGCAGTTACAACAAGCACTTAAAAAAGCTGATCATAAATTGCTTGGATGAACAGACAAATTTATAGCTGAAAAGCAGATTTTTGTTCTTCTTTTCACATGTCCCTGTTTTCCATTATACATGCATAATCATGTACAGCAAAGCAGGAATAGCTGCAATATCAACACATGTAATGCAAGCAGGGAATGCAATGCCCTCTCTCATCCTGCCAGTCTATCAGAGTAATGACTCACCCTCCCCCTCTCCAACACTGTCACTCAAACACCATCCCTAGCAGGATTGATTCTTCTAGAGGCATACACATCATACAAACACACACACACACACACACACACACACACACATGCATACAGAGAGAGAGAGAGAAAGAGAGAGAGAGACTTTCTCTCTTGTCTGCCTGTCTCTCTTCTCTTTCTCTTTCACCACGCCCACCTTATTTATTGGCTCTCCCTCCTGTAGCAGATGCCCTTAGCCAGAGTACAAACCATTTTGGGGGGACATCCGTTGCTCTGAGGACAGGCTTGGGCATTATATAAAACAAGGAAATGGCAAAGTGAAACAGACCGAACAGCATTATTATTCCTCTAACAAATGTACTTCCTTATCAAACGCATCCGTCTTAGCCTGTCCTGTCCTTTGCTGTCCTTTGTCTGAGCCTTGCAGTCTAATCTGTCGACACAAACTGAAACCTGATATCAATGCCTGCATAAATTGGAGCCTT
Source organism: Euthynnus affinis (assembly GCA_029490765.1). Lineage (NCBI taxonomy): Eukaryota > Metazoa > Chordata > Actinopteri > Scombriformes > Scombridae > Euthynnus > Euthynnus affinis. The sequence goes on from CM055839.1 coordinate 18,799,264, forward strand.
GGCCAAAACCACACTGAAATTTGCTTGGTCTCTTTAGTTTCCCTTTTTGAATATAGTGCAATCAATTTTCATTGATCTCCCTTAAATGCGTTGGCAGGGGTGTTTTTAGGAGTTAATAAGGTCTGGGGCTAACTTCAGACCATCTGGAGTTGTGGTCAGGGTGTGTGCTGTCAGGGTCATTGTGTGTGCCAAATTCTTTTGGGTTGTCCCTGCTGTTCTGCCTGGAACAGTAGTGTCTAAATTTAATTTAATTTTACTGCACTGTGTGACTACTGCAAACATTACATCTCATTTGAAATTTAATTTTTCAATAGTAATGTTGACACAGTTGGTCTGGACAAAATGGACATCTGCAGGGCAGTTGAGAGATATCAGACCTGTGGTACCAGTGTTTAATTGCTACTTTTTAATTCTGTTTTTACATTTTTATTTAACTGCTGTAATGTTTAGTACTTTGTGTTGTACAAGTAAAATAAGCCAGCACCCTGATGGCTGTACATTGAATTGAAACACTTGTATATTTGTACAAACAATTAGGGAATATCAGGTGTTTTAACCATCTGGCTTTTCTCCAAATTGTGTTACCAACTCCCCAAGTATCCTATATCCTTTCATGTCATCTATGCCTACATAACAAAATGCTGTTACCTTATGCTAATTAGTTTGTTGACATGTACCAGTAACATTAGCTTAGCCATGTTCTCCGGTAGCCGACAGACAGCATGAGGCAGAATTGCATATTGTGTGTCCATGAAATGGCACAGGTGAGGGCATGAACACGCATGTGAGGGCTGCAGATGGACTGAGATTGTGTTACCCAGCCTCCACTACATCTACACACAGGCAGTAGCAAGGGTTGGGGGTTGTTGGGAATCAAATTAATTACATTTCCTGATGATTATACATTTTTTCCTCTGTCAAAAAGATTCAGAGCAAGTAAAAATCCTGGCTAAAGTCCCAGAAACTTGATGTTGACATCACCAATGTGCATTGGTTCCCCTATGACTTTTAAATGATAAAAAGCCCTGGCCTTTGAATCATCTTCTCATAGTAAACTGTGACTCATCTGGTGCTTCAGACAGATGAGATGAACCAAATGCTAGAAATGACTTCAAACAATGATTTGACCCATGCATAATAGAAGGTTTGTTTTTTAGGTGGTTCGAGCCATTTGTCATTCAATGGCTTGATGAGAACGAGGATGTTGCCATGGATTTTCTCAATGGAGCACTGGAAAGGGACAAGAAAGATGGAGTGAGCACTGCCTTAAATTATTTTTTCAATATAACACTTTATATTTAATCAGCCAAGCAACTTAAGACAACAAACAAAATTTACCTCTTGTGGAAGAGGATATAGGGCATAGAGGAAATTTCACATAGTCAAAAACACTCCTTGCCTGGAGGCATTGCAAGACAAGCAAATGAATGAAATGTAAATTTAAATGGATAAACACAGGAGGTAAAAAATGATTTCAGGGCTATACTTTTTGCTAAAGTTTTTTAATATGTTTTGATATTTTCAATTGAATCATAAAACTTTTTAATCAGCACAGTTTGCCCTTTAAAATATCACTAGTTCTGTAAAAATACATGAGCACTCCACATATTTTATATGTCAAAGTTAATTTACAAGTCACATGGAGTACTGCACAGCTTGTGAAAACAGTTGTTTAATGTTTTCTGTGGTTCTGTAGAGGCTTTTTTGAGTCAGAAAATTACTCAAGTCACATCATTGACTGGTAACAGAAAGCCTATGTTACAAAATGGGGTTGTAAAGTTTATGTGAATGAAAATGATTTTTATGTCAATCATGGATAAATGTAGGAATTCATATATGTCAAAGACCTAACTTTGAGAACACATTTAATAATTTCAGTGAGTTAAGTGGCATGTCATTAGTGCAGTATACCTCAGCTAACAATACACCTAATACCGCCTAGCATCATCAGCAGTAAATGGTCTAGATTCCTGCTCTGTGAGCAATGTACTGTAGTTACAGAATAATTGTTATTGTAACATTAACTGACTATTCTCTACACTGTTCTAAAGAATGTTATGATTTTACGATGTGCTTAAAGATCTAAGATTTTACATCTCTCTCTTTTCCTTCTCTCAACCCCTACATCACTCTATACTTATGCCTCTCTCTCCAACTGTCTTTCCTGCTATAGTTCCAGCAGACCTCAGAGCACGCCCTATTTTCCTGTTCAGTGGTGGATGTGTTCACTCAACTAAACCAGAGTTTTGAGATTATCAAGAAGCTAGAGTGTCCAAACCCACAGGCTCTGGCTCACTTCATGTGCCGCTTTGCAAAGGTCAGGATCTTTGGAAAGGCCTCCAGTGAAACCTGAATACTCCTGTAGGGAGTAATAGCTTACAGTTAAAGACTATGACATTGATCTAAGAAGACGCTTTGGCATATTTACTCTGTTTCATATCATCTCCTGGGTTGTGACTGCTTAAACTTTCTAAGTATTCAGTACTTCAGTAATAGAACAGCAAACAAATTATAATTATAATATTGTCTCTCTCCCTCCCTGCAGACTATCAACAAGGTTCTTCTGCAATATGCTGCAATCATATCCAAGGACTTTCCTTTGCATTTGAGTAAGGAGAATGTGGTAAGTGCCCACTCAAAGTCTGCAAATGTTAACAGAGAGGGATACATTGAGATGAGTTTTTTTCTTGGTACAAATGCAAATATGTTAAGTCAGATGCTGTTTTTTTCCATGATGACTGTCTCTAACAGCAGTTGGCATGGAGACTATGTGGCAAATGTTAAAGATAGCCCAGTCAGTTCTATGCTGAGTCCTGCTGTGTCTTCTGTAACGCACTTAACAAAGTATCTCTATTAACCCAGATTCACTTATTCATCTCACAGCCCATAGCTGATGGGTTAAAGTCATTGGTATTTACTGGGCTCTCTGTCCATTGTTTAATGTGACGGATGGCTAAACACAGAGCCTTCTGAGTGGCCTAATTATCCACACTGGTCTTTTAAGTTGAAGTGAAAGATAACACACAGGGTACTAGCAGATGTTTCTTTACAGTTCTGACAACTCATTACAGTTGTTCCTGAGAAAACATTTAATGTCTCCTTGAGACATGAATGACAGATGGAAAAAGGAAATAAAGAGACAAATGGAGTTATACAGTAGCAGGGTTACATCATATTGAAACTAATTTCTTTAATATTATTTTTTAATCATTTAGTACCAGGTATTTGTGTGAGGTATTGTAACACGTCAACACCCCTCACCTCTTTGGTCTGTCTGAAAACAAACATGATGAATGCATTTCTTGACATTGCTAATGAAAACCTTTTAGTTTACCATCACCCTATTCAAACAGTATTTTCCCTCTGAATTCTCTAAATCAATCAGTAGATACTAGGGGTGTAACAGTTCGTGTATTCATCCCAAACTGTCACGGTACGGATGTTCGGTGCATGTCGTCATGCGAAGAATACGTTTCGTGACCCAAACACTTACTGTCAAAATAGTTTGATAATCCACTTACACCAATGTACGGAACAGTAATTCTAGAGCAGAGTTCCACCCAGAACATTTTGGCAGTGCACCACTTAGCTGTAGCATGCTCATGGTTGCCGGCTTAGTCGGGTTGCCCCATTCTCATGTAGTGTCCTTGCTATTGGAATGACAAACAGAAGACCCAAGCTGGATGATCCTCCTATAACATTGACCAAGTGCAACACTATTAAAATATGCTCCGTCATCTCCATAGTAAAAAAAATACTCTGTCTCCCCATCCCCCTCCCTTCTCTGTGACGGTCAGTTTTTCTCTCTACCTTTGAGTGTAGCCCTGTAGAACAACGATAAACACATTTGATTTCTGACGTGGTCAGATAGCCGTTTAAGAATCAGTTCTGAAAGAGAAAAATGTTGCTAAAAAATAAGAGTATAATATATAGCATCGTTAGATCATTAATACTGAAGCATCAGTGTGCAGGTGTCCCGACTCCTTGCAAGAAACAGAAAAGCTGTTTTCTTTTTCCACTGCAGCACAACTAAACTGTTTCAGTTATAGTTATGACCAGTTCATTAATCCATTGTTGGATGTTTACATTTTTCAAAATAAAGGACTAAAATATTGTTTTCTTACATTCTTTTTTTCTGCTGTACTGAAATCGTACTAAACTGTGAGAAATTTACTGAACTGTGAATTTTGTGTACCCTTACACACCTAGCAGATACACATCATTTCACCAAAGTGAAAAAAGCAGCCTTTAACGGATAGATTGTGATATATTCCATCTGTGTGCTCATTCCCCTATTCTACATTCTCTCAAACTAGAAACACGAAGCTGAGCAAAATCTCTATTGCATTTATTTAGATTTGGAATATCTAATCACTCCTCTACAAATATGCTCATAAATCTAGTTTAGAGCAAGCTATCATGTGCTGCTGCAGAGACACTATAGGCTGCTTTGTAGACTGAAAGACACCAATCATCCTTCTCCTGTGGGGCACACAATTATCATGTTAGTACTATCCATTACCACCATCATAATTTTTGTGGTCTCGTATTTTTGTCAGTCGTTTTTTGGGCTGATAATGTACATAGTATGTGACTGACTGAAAACTCTGAAGAATTACTCACAGTCTCCATAAAAAGCAGTGTGATTAATGTCTGTCATCTGTTAAACTTGTTGTGGAGCTGAGAATCGATAATGCCTGACATATTCAGTGCAGACATTTCTCTCCCCGTTGTATTGTATGTACTGCGTTTCCCTACTGACTGTCAATGTCGTGCAAAAACCTTGCATCTTTGTATAGATGATGTGTCAGGAAATCAAAACTGATGGATTTTTACTGTTGTTACCCTTGTGATTTTTCTGGTGTTTTTGAATGTGTTTCCAATTATATGGGTTAGTCTCAAGCTCGCAAATTGTTATAGTATAGTGCCAATAGCTGTTTAAAAAAAAAAAATAATAATGTGCTAGGTTTTTGAGGGATGTCAACTTCATATGTACACAATACATAATACATAATATATATAATATCTGATATTCTTCTGGCACATTTAATCAACTACTATATTCACTCTTGTGTTTTTACAGCCCTGCATCCTTCTCAACAACATTCAGCAGCTCCGTGTCCAACTGGAGAAGATGTTTGAGTCTATGGGTGGCAAACAGGTCTGTGCCTAGCTGAGTGCATCTGCCTGTTATGTCTGTGTCCAGTTTTGGGGCAATTCATTTTCAGTTCTATTTTTCAAATTTATGCCACATATAAATTATTAGAATGCAATTCTCCATTTATCCATGCAGAGAAATTTTCTTTACATCTGTGTCCTTCCACTGGAAGGTCAAACCACAAGGTTAGCTACAATACAACATACCCAGCAGGTCTTACAGGGATTTACTGTTTTGCTCAAGGACACTTCAGCTAAATTGATACCAGTTACATATATATAGAGGCTTAAACTGATGTCCTCAGATCAGCACTCTGCCAATAAATAAATGCTATGTCATGATTATGTAAATAATCATTTCAGATTACATTTATTTGAAGTGAAAGTGAATTGACCCTATCAGTGTTGTGCTGTAATCCTTCCCTCAGTTCTGTACGTAACTGTCTAATAGACTAATCTGACATGTAATTCAGTTTGCTAATATCGCATTTCCGACTACTACCTCTACTAGTGATCTTACCCCATTACTGTTTCTTCACCTCTAATCCTCCTTGTGTATGACATGTGTTGCCTTAACATTTTTGTAAATATTGAGTTATACCGATAAATCTGTGTGCTCGGTTTGAAACACAGTTTAATATTTTCCCTGTCGACCTGTCAGTCTGTCAGTCTAACCTGAGAAGCAGCCGCCACGGCTTCTTATGACTTACACGCATGTTTCTCTCCAGTATCTAACGCCTGTCTTGCCTTGCATTTTGTCTCCTGTCGTTGTGTCTTCTGTTTCCCCCCATTTCCTTTTTGTGCTCTCTCTCTCTGTCTCCAGGAGGAGGGGGTTGTGTCCTTCTGTAAGGTGTGTGCAATAGGACTCGTCAACACCCCTTCTTACCATTTACCGAATGATACGAAAAAGCACGCCCCCTCCCCCGTGCCTCCCCACCACCCCTCACGCTCCTACGCTTCTCACCCCACCCCCAACCCTTCCAGCAGCATGTGCCACAGAGCATACGGAATCTGAATTACCCATCACCGCTCTAGACAGGCTGCTGAAGCTCACCATCCCTACATTCTGGGGATAGTAGCTCAACCCACCAGACCTGATCTTTATTTTTAGCTTGTTTTTTTCTGTCCACCACTTCTCTGTCCATAGCTAATTTAGAGGTATGATACTTATTTTAGTTTCTTTAGTCCCCCCCCCCACTCCCTTTTTTTTCTTGGCGTAAAGAGTGGAGTCCGAGACTCATGAAGTTGCTGGCTGTGGTTTTGATCATCTATCCATTCCCCATGGACCATGTTTAATGAGCTTCCTTCCTACTGGAAGGCGTGGCGTCTGGGTAGAGCGTGCAGGACAAGATGCAAAAAGTATGCTGCGGTCGGTGTTTTTAAGCATTTAACCAGAAATAAAATTGCTTTACTTTATGTGAAATCATAAGAAGTCTTCCATTATTCCTAGCTTCACAGCAGAGCCTTCAAGCCCAGTCAAAAAAAAATGCAGCTTAGCTGGCCTGCTGCATTTATCCAGTGCCAGCTGCATGATAGAAACATCATCAACAGGCCCACTTGCTGTGAATTCTCCGCAAAGTGACCTGTTCTATTAACACAAGGGGTCCATCGGGCAATACACAGATTTTGTATTTGGGAGTTGGCAGGGTAAAGTCTGGTCCAGCTGATTCAGACATTTACGTTCTCACATACAGCTCCTCCGGCTAATGTCCAGATAACTCCTGGGTTCTAGTGCATGTGTGAAAGGGGCTATAGTTAAAAGATCCCTCCCAGGCCATTATTATCTGATGAATAATGACGCCTATTTACATCCCTTCAAAAAGTCAAATTGTGAATATCCACTGTTGGACAATCATGTATATCTTTAAAAATGTCTCTGTATGATTTAAGTAATTTCTCTTGGATGCTAATTACACATCTGAGGTGCTTTTAAGGTGAAAGTTTTCCATTAGGTTCCTTTCTGCACAGTAGCCTATTCATTACTGAATAGTTCTCTATCAGAAATTAACTCCCAGAGAGCCAATGTAATTACCAAGAGCTGTTATCATAGCATTACCAATAACAGAGATTAGCAATAATCTCTCACAGTGCCCACATTTATAGAACAATCATGGACTGATCTCCCCAGATTGGTATCAGGCTTTATTTTGTGTGTCACCCTGTTTGCTAATATGCTTTTCTCACTTTAGAGACGGTGGTTTATTAAACCTTTATTTACTTGGCACTGTTAGTAATTTTAGGACAAACTGTGTTTCAGAGTAACAATCTGCCAGTGAGTAGATATTGTTGAAACAGGCAAAGGGAAGCAAAGCTGGGCTGCTGTTGATAGGCTGTCAGCCAGGAGAGAGTTTGTGCACTCTGGAGGACTCTGGATGACAGTCAGTGTCGAGTGAAACTAGTTACCATATGGGAGCCAGGTTCTCCATAGATTCTAAGCATGACGTTTTCTTCGCATAAAGTTTGATTACCAGAATAAAAGATGGCTTCAATTGCTAAGTGCAAAAAAATATAAGAATTTCTTGTTTTGAGATATGGACAACTTACATTAGCTTCTGCAAATGGAGAGCACAAGCCATTACCACAGGATCTATTCATAATACCTTATATATATTTATATAAATAGCATTTATCATTCGATTCTCAGCATCATATCCCATTTCTAGACTAATCCTAGGCTTTATCTGTAACCTGACATTTCAGGAGATTAATCTTTGATATTTTCCCTCTGCAAAACTGCCTCACTTTGCAAGTCATTTCTATGACTTTCCAGTGACATACAAATGTCTGTGCCTACCTTTGAATGAAGGCCCCTCTGACAGGATTGCAGACTTCAGGTAGACATTTGACTGAAGCATCAGTAACCATACAGAGTCAAAATGTAATTTTCTCCTCTCAGGAGGTGACATGTGCCTTGGTTTATCTAACAGCGCGTTGAATCTCCTTTGCCAGCATTCCCATTAAGACACACTGTTCTTGAAAAAAAGAGAATCTCAATTTCAGAGGCTGTTGGGCTATAGATTAGAGACCAGCCTAAAACTTTCCTCAGGCCAACAGGACTGATAAAAGACCAAGGCCTACAGTATTTTTTCTGCTATCACTTGAAAAGATGTTATCCGTTACTTGAACAGTGAAATAACATCTCCAACCTTTATGGGCAATTTTCTCTTTGACAGAAAAATCTTGCATGCTTCGATCACATCTATTGAAGTAACAGTAGTGTGAACATGTGCGCAAGTGAACACACGTACACACACACACATAAATCTATCCTGTTTGTGCCGTAGATACAGGCATGTATGCAGAATAATAATGTCTATAAAAGGTTTAGTTTACACATCCACTCCCCAGCTGAGCCATCCGCCATTAGCATGTGTGAGCATGTGCCTGGCCTCACACATCCATCTCAGGCACCGAGCCTCAGCAACGTATGTTCTCCACCCCCACCCAAAACATCAATATTTGGACATTTTACATGGCAAACATAATTCATATGCACCGAGATAAACAGTAACACAGATATACCCATACATGCAGTTACTGACACAAAAATACATATAGCACAGCTCAGATATTCAATATCCACTCACGCATCTTCTCAGAATCTCTCCAAAACCACAGATGAGCACAAACATGAATGCAAACATGAACAAATATGAACATCCATCACATGCATAAATATGGTGCTGCAGAAAGCTAACACATGCCATGCATGTTTTTACAAAAAATGTGCATTACAGATTGTGTCTGATTTGTCACTATATCACAGATATTTAGGCACATAGAACATGAATTTAAGAAAGCATTAGTCTAGATATACTGCCATCTGGTAAATAAAAACAACACGGAATAGCTGCACACTTGAATGAATTCACTAGTGAAACAAACAAGACCAACATTTTCCCCTGCAGCAACATTTTTGTTCCTGAGCATAAAAAGGCAGTCAGAAGATTTCAATATCAGAACATCTGTAGATTCAAGGCTTTATGAATATATATGACAGTAAGCTTTATTCTCCTGAGATGTTACAATGTTGAGGCTGGCTGACAGCACACTCTTACTACTGTAACTGTGTAGTAGTGCACAAAAATGTTTCCTTTTGAGAGACCACTAGCTGGCTGCTTCTTTCCATGTCTCATGACTCGGCAAGCAGTCATCATTGCAGAGCTCGGAGATGATCCGTCCATTTGTATTCAGAACGTTGCTCGGCACAGATGGCAGGCAGAAGGAGTGGGAAGCCACCAGCAAGGCAGGTTACCTCTCCTCTGTGCCTGGCGTCCTTTCCAACACACCCAACCCAGTTCAGGCATCCTCCAGAGATATAGAGATCTAGTCAGTGTGGGCCAGTGAATGAAGTGTATAGATGTAATAACTGTCTGTCTCCCTATGACAGCTGGATGCAGAGGCCAGTGATCTGCTAAAGGAGCTGCAGAATAAACTCAACACAGTGCTGGATGAGCTCAGCGGAGTATTCGGCTCCAGGTGAGCATTAGTGTGTGCATGTGTGTCTGTGTTGGATCATGTCCATTAAGCTGAAGGTCTCCGTCAAAGACATTGTGCTACAAGACTGCTTAAGCATTGACAGACATGCACTCAAAATATAATTGACTCCAGCTCTTGCTGTGCACCACACTCAATGAGCACAGCAAGTTGCTAAACATTTCAGCTTGAACAAAAGACACCTCTGCTCTAACACCTTAATAATCTAATAGGAACAGCAGGAGCAAGCTTACACCGCCTTAAAGTTGCTACCTGTGACTGCTACATCCTAACATACAAAATGCTTTAAATGATTGTTATGTTTTTCATCACCCAGTTTCAAACCTGTGATCGAGGACTGTGTGAAGCAGATGAACCAGGAGTTGGTCCAGATGAAAGGTTCAGCTAAAGGGAGCAACGCTGCCATGGATGCTGAGACTGTTCTCCGGCCTCTTATGGACCTTCTGGATAAAAAGTGGGTATCCTCTGACATGTAAGACAGTTGTACACTTTGGTCCATAATAAGTGCCACCCTCTGTGTGAAGTGTTTAATGCAAATATATGAGTAAAAAGACTGTAATCACGTTTGAGAGTTTTGGTCTCAAAGTTGATTAATAGTTTGAACAGTCAGTGTTAGTTTGGTTAAATCAGAATCTGAGGTAATTGACAAAAACGCATGGCTACCATATATCATTAAAATTTCAGCTGTCTCCATCCACTCATACAGTATGTATGCCTAGCACTCTTGATTCTCTAGTACCATATGTTTGTATGGCATTACAGATTTTAGTTTTAGTTTATAATAAGGGACTTTACAGAAATTATTGTAACATAGAAACTAAAGCTCTTGATGCAATGAATGTAGAGTAATGTAACTCTAAATCACAGTTGCTTAAATTCTAACTATGCCAATGCTATATAAGTGGACTTTCTGCCTCAGAAAATAAAGTAAACTGTAACAATTTTCTTTTTGAATTTGTTTTTATATTGTACTGTTATATTAGAATTGGATTATAAAAAGTAATGTTGGTATTTGGTAATTGGCATTCAAACAGATCAGTAGTTTTAGAGGATGGTGGAACCTCACATGCAATGTAAGTCCTTTCACACCAGAGAGTCTAAATGGGTGTTCAGACTGAAAACAGCATTGAAACAATGCAAGAGGCTGCATTGTTTTTGTTACAGGAACATGTGAGATGGTGTCCATGAAGTCCTGAGTAATAGATCCATGACATTATGAGACAGGATTTACAACTCCAGAAAGTTACTATGGTGACATTATTTTTATCTTTCATTGCTACAATTATGAGGTAAACAGTAGAAATACACCAATCATCAAAGTAAAAAGTAATCTATCATGGAATTTGCACTTCAATGTATCTGACTGGCCAATGCAGAACCTGGTTCAACATTACCGCCAGGCTACTCAGTGTTTTTTTCTTCACAGTTGGCACCCTGCTGTGTTAACACAGTGATCCCATTCAAATATTTTTTTTCATGCTGTGCAGTTGTCTGTCTGAATGTTGCTTTATTGACTCGTGGGATCAAAAACTCTGTGAAAAAAACAAAGAATACCATTTGCTGTATTGCTGTAGTGCTTTATCTAATAATGTTTTCGTCCTCAGACATGATGAAGATCATTGTTAATCGTATTTCCATTTCTAATTCTAGTTTGGTTGAGGGCCTCCAGATGTGTCAGCCAATAAAATGAATACAGCAGCATACTAATGACTACCATTTTACATTTGTTTTTGGAAAAAAGTATAAAAATAAAGACCAGTATTATCTTTGAATGTCTATTAACTCAAACTAGGGATTGTATTTACTTCTGTGGCATTCTTGAAAGAACCACAGCGAGGATATGGTTCAGCTGAGCTTAGGGAATTGCTCTCAGCAATTTGTCAAAGCAACATTGAGGCCAATGGGGTATTACAGGGAATCCTCTTAATGATATGGAAATACCAAATCCTTCCCCCTGTCTCTGAGACCCTGCCCGTACAATAGGGTGAGATTAAAGCATAAAGCTGCTGCATTTATTCGGTGACTCACAGGTGTTTTTCCTTACTTAATCATATTATTCATGAAGACGTCATCACTTGGAGCCATAAGCTGTGTTGGCTCAGTTTGACACACATGCTTCAAGTGTTGACCTGACAAATGCCCTTCTTTTGCCGCTTTGCAGTTTGATGTTATTTGCCAAGATTTGTGAGAAGACTGTGCTGAAACGAGTCCTCAAAGAGCTATGGAAAATTGTACTAAACACCATTGAGAGAACCATTGTTCTGCCTCCACTGAGTGACCAGAGTGTGAGTTTGATCAATTCATCAATCTCTTTCCCTTACTGTTACTCTTTTGCCAGCCCTCTAATTCCCTCGTTATGTCCACCTGTCTTACTGTCTTTTCCTCATCTATTCAACTCTATCCTGCTCCCTAATCACACACATATTACAGTACAGGACATGAAACAACATGGTATCGCTAAATCTCCAAGCATGGAGCAAATTATTTCCAACCTTTTATCCTTCTATAAGAGTTCAGTTTCCATTTTTCATCTCAGGAATATCTCATTTACACATTGTGTTACTGTTATTGTTAGAAACATGTTTGCAATTTAATGGCATAATTTTCCAGCAGATTTCACAACACAACATTTTCCTCTCTCTGTTACTTACAGTTTCCAAAATAACCATGGCAGCTTTAACTTACTATTACAGATGTGACTTCATATTTGAGATTTTGTCCCTTCATATTCTGTTAGTTTGTAATCATGTAATGTAATCATTTTTCCATTCACATATTTATCTATTGAGTGTTTATGCTATGATGGAAAATATCTGTTTCTCCAACAGCAGGGAGCTCAGATGATCTTCAATGCGGCAAAGGACTTGGGACAGCTGTCCAAACTGAAGGTAATTTTTAGATAAGCCCAAGGCGGATGTTCATCTCACTACACATAGTCTGAACAGATTCCTGAACGGATTTCTCACAACATAGTTGTCATCTCAGTAAAACATGCTTTATTGCTGCACTCCACATGCACACAGATCTCTATTTGTACTGAACATGGATTATGAATTATATTATTAACCATATATCACTGCCACTATAGATAACACAGATATACACAGAACACAGTCCCAACAAGAAACTCCCTACAGAGCCTGTTAATCCACATGTATGCCTATTCATATAAAAAAGGAAAAATTATAAGAATTATACAATCGTTTAGCAGCTAGTCAGACCAGAACACCATGACATGCAGATAAACAAAAATATTGATGTTTTTTGGCAAAAATATAGATCTTTTTCTCTCATACTCAGTATACAAGTGGAGGGATCATGCAGTCTAATATACACCCCATGACCCCTACATTTTTCCATATTTCCAGAGGGATTTCACAGAGCTCATCCAATCTGCTCTTATCTGAGCAGTAAAACATGCAGTATGTTTACAATATTCTGCACTTAGACTTACATTACATGCAAATTTGGATAGATGAATTACGTTATTTTGATGCCTGCAGAAGATGGGCTGTAATGCACCTAATACGTTGGTTGCCAGCTGCTGTTAAAAACCAAAAAGAAGAAGAAGAAGCATGTAAGCTACTGTATACTTTGGCATTATACAGTGTAGCTCAGTGTAACACTAGGCCAGGCTGGTGTCTAATTGCTGATGTGACCTGAGCATGTTTAATCCCTCAGGCTTTGTGTAGTGAGGCGTTGGAATGGATCAGTGATTACACTGTGGTTTTACTAACAACCATGGTATGACAGTAGCTCAGAGAGGTACTTTACCTCTGAGTCAGGGGATGCAAAGTGAATGTTTATCTTCATTCATAGGATTGTGTTTACCAGTTGGTGTGTCCGTGCTCATGTTTGTGTTGTTTGTGAGACCCAGATGTCCTTTGAGGCAACATCTGGGTAACATCTAGTACACAGATGTGTGTGTTTCTGTCTCCTTCCCAAAGCATTAAAGTGGTTTATCATCCTCTCGTTAGTTCTAATCATGACTGATCATCTTCATCATCTCATTTTACTGAATTATTTTTTTCCATGTAGTTCAGTATGTTTTTATTTTATCTGCGTGGGATATAGGTATACACATTCATATGTCTGATGGTGTCTATTCTATTCTATTTTATTATTACTAATGCATATCTTTAACCGCATTTACTTGCTAACATGCAAAATGAATTCCTGTCATTATTACATCACATTATCTATTATTCAAGTGCTGACCTTTGACCCGTGTAATGGCATGGCTTCACCAACAGAAGAGCTATGCAGGCTGTTAATCTGGAACAAATAATGCTGTGTGCAGACCCACTTTGAATATCACATCATTTGACCTCCACAAATCCCATCTGCATATGACAATATGTTAGAAAGGGGAATTGTATTGTTTAATCTGCTTCTTACAATTCATTCCTGAATTCAGTTGATTCAGTTGAAATGTCTGATAGAATGAGCAGTGTTTTCTATTTGCACCATCAAATATTCCACATTAAAATGTCTAAAAACAACTATACCTATGTTATATATGTTGTTGAGTTGTGTACTTACATTATCTCTATTGTTACCAACAATTTTCAAACCCAGAGAAATCTGTAATTTAATAAAAGTAACGGACCATTTCATTTGGTCGCATGTCAATAGCGTCATACGTCAACACAGAGTAAACTAATGTTAGCACAAGATGCATGACTCCCGCTGTGTTTGTCCAGTGCAATGGCATCTATCAAAGAGTAACTTACACACTACAAGATAATACATCAGCATTGTGTTTGTTGCACATAAACTGTTATAAATGGACTTTTATTCAGTTTTAAGCTACATTTTCATGATAAACTTAGGTCATTTTTAACTATATCTTTTAGCCGGAAAAAGGATTTTAGTCTCTGGACGAGAAACACTGATCTTTTAGATGAAACAGCTTCATTCAGTGTTTTTATCTGTAATTGCCGGGTCCGTTTGTTCTGGAGAGGAGGAGACCTCTGCTAGTAATTCGGCTGCCGGTATAAACATCCTGAACCATGAACACCGGAGTTATGTGTCCATGATGAGGCTGGTTATTTAACAACGAAGACAACAACTCCCATGATCCCTTGCTACTTCACACCGTCATCACACTCCGTCTTTTGTTATTGTTTTGATTGAGAGACCCCTAGCGGCTGAAATGACATATTGTGCGTTTAAGGTCTGTATTTTCATCAAAGAAGAAGCCCAGAGTCTGCACATGTTTTCACTGGATGGTGAAATCACTAGAACTGAGTCAATAAAAACGTAGTGGCCCCAGTGCACATTTGCATCCAAAACAGATCACATCTTAGCACAAATGATGAAGTGTTCTTTGTCTCACACCAGTTTTCTAAAATCTATTTAAAACAGACTCATAGTTGATTAAATCTATATTTTGAAGAAAAGAGACAGGTATGTGTGTTTTATCTGCAGCCTCTAATTTTAGGGATGAAGTGTGCATTTTCACAGCACTGCATCCATACATGCCTCCTCTGGAGTGGGTATTTTATCGAGTCTTTTCAACCAGTGCCAAGCTTATGCAAAATACAGTTACTTAACAGACTTGTTTGCTTTTGTGCACACCAAGGACCAGACTGCAACATTCCTAGCAGTGTTTGCAATTGTGATTTAGTTCTTTAGTTTAATCCTTTTTCATAAAGCATTCATGCTATTTTGTCTATGCTCTATTTGGTACACATCTGGGAAATAAGGCTATGCCAGTTGTCATTTGATGTAATCAATTCACAAATAAGGAAAACTTCAAATAGAGTTGACAAAACACATTTTTCATGATTAAAACAGACTTTTAGCATGTTGTTAGTCCAAAATGGAGCAGCCAGACTTCTAACCAGAAACAGTAGGTCCCACATTACCACTGTTCTTGCCTCCCTCCTTTGGCTCCATGTGAAATTCAGAATCAACTACAAGAACCTGGTGATTACATATAAGGCACTCCATGACCTTGCCCCTAGCTACATTTCTGACTTCCTTGTTCTTTATTCCACTTCTTGACTACTACAATCCTCAAATCCCAGCCTTTTATCTATCCCTTGCACTAACTGCAAAACAAAAGGTGACTGCACATATGCAGCCTCAGCCTCAACTCTGTGGAATTATCTTCCTCAATCTATAAGACCTGTTGAATCTTTGGACTGTTTTAAATGGCACCTAAAAACCCATTTATATCACATTACATATACGTCCCTTCCTGTTCTCATGTCCTGTTTCATTTAAATTTAGTCTGTTCCTCTCTGTTCCGTGTTATGTGTTATATTTTATATTGTAAATTACACTTCACATCTTGTTAATCTGTCTGCACTTTGTAAACAAAATGTGTTTTTAAAAGTGCTGTATGAAGTCAAGCTCTGAATTGTGTCATTTTGTAAACAGTAAATGTTCTGTCTCATAACTAAAGGTCATTACCATAATGCTGGAGAAACATCTTAAAATTCAAAGTGTCTGAATGTGACTTGTGTTCCAGTTGTAGAGCGTTTGACTTTATCTGGTATCCCTTCAGGAACATGTCATTCGAGAGGAAGCCAGAAGTCTGACTCCACGACAGTGTGCAGCCATGGACCTTGTGCTTCCCACCATCAAGGTGAGTTTTATGTTGATTATACTGTTGGCCGTATAGGGAGACAGCTGGGTGGGTAAACTTTATCATATACCTTTATCATCTACAGCAGAGCCACATAAGGGAAATCAGAGCAGAAATATGCAAATTGATTTAAATGAGCAGTTGGTAAATCAAGGACAAAGAAAACTTGTGAGTTTCAGCCTGGGATGCTGCAGCTCATGTCATGTGCGTAGAACATTTTATGCTGAGGCTTTACCCCCTACTTCTATTTCCTTCTGTTTCTCCAGTGTATAGACAGTAGGATTGTTAAAGCAGAAATCAAAATTATGGTTAGCATAAACACTGGAAGCTAAGTGGACTCGGAGAGTAGTAATGTCTATGTCCAGGTATTCATGTGCTGGAAAAGGTTTGGAAAGAAATTACATTCTTCATGGTCACCTTACAAACTACAAAAAAGACTCAGAAGGGTTGGTAGGAATTGTTTTAAATCAATGTTCTTTGATAAAACTAATATCTTCATGATGCCTCTTGATGAAACATGCAATGGCTGCAAAAAAAGATGCACCTAAAAAAGCGTTCAACATTCTTGAAAAAATACCATTTTACATTTAGAATACATGGACCTGTGTTAGACCCAACTGAGGAGATGTAATTGATACCAGTGAATATGCAAATATGCCCAGAGCCTCTCAGCAAAAGAAAATGTGCAGTGTAGCTCTGTTAATTCACTGCCATATTACTGTTTTTGTAAAGGGATATGAAACAATTTCAAGACCAAGAGGAGGTATGGTGAGATACCACTGGGGTGAACACTGCCACTGCATCAGAAGTGCAGAGAACACTAATTGATACTGCTGTCTCCAAGGAAACTACCTACATGTTTTAGATCAGTCATGTCGCTGGAATTCTTTTCATCAGTATTCCAATGAGGACAGTCAATTAACACAGTTCAGTAATGCCTTAGGAGACTAAGAAATGGTATGCAGAGAGTTATGTGCATCATATTTTTCATATTACAGGCACGGCATCCTAAAACATGTAATCAAAAAAAGGCACATATTGTATTAAGTAGCCAAGCACATATACTGCATGAGGATTATACTGAAATAAAGTGATATATGTCTTCAGATTAGTATCAGCAAGGATTATTATGTGTGTTAAATCACAATACTTGTTTTACCTTTGAAAACATTTTATCCAGACTGAACTTTGAACCTGTGAAAACTAATGGGTAGGTTAATGGATAAATGCACTCACTGGCCCATACAAGAGACAAAGATGCATACAGTTCATTGAACTGATTCCCAATAATGCACAGTTTGTTCCTGTCTTTGACTTATAAATGATTGTAGAAGAAAAGCAACATGTCCATCTGTCCCATCAAATCCAGCTTTGATATACTAAATACATTTGAATACTTGAATATAATATTTGAATGTATTACAGCATGTAGACCCATATCACATGTTATATAATTAGATATATTAATATGAAAATATATGGTATGTACGTATGTGTGTATGGTATTTGTTACTTATTTATCATAGAAACTACAACCTAGAGAAGAGTGTAGCCCTGCATTGTTCACCACAAGATGCAAACCTGTGCTAAGCCTCGAGGATAGAGAGAAATAAAATAAAAACAAGAAAGAAAGCAGCGATGATCGGGCCCTCACACCCCAGCGCATGTCAGGGCAGGGCGCAATTGAAGAGAGCCTCTGTCACGGGCATGTAGATGTTTTCAAAGCTAGGCTGTTTTCAGACAGTGCAAGAAGGAGATAAACATCACTTCTTTTGTCCACTATTTTGCCCGGTACTGGGGCTGCTTCCTTGAAATTTCATAGGGGGTGCTATGGAGCCAGTTTGCATCACTGACAAGCACAGCAATTTCCTCTGTAATGGCGAAACATCAAAACTCAACACCATGCGACGGCCAAACACTTCAGAGTTAAATACAGTTTAGATGACACACACTGATTTTGAAGTCATTATGATAAATTCTGTGGGAGGGGTTCGTTAAAATACAAAGCATACAAAATCGCCAAAATTGACCGCTGAATTCAAAATGGCTGACTTCCTGTTGAGTTTAAGCTATGGGTCCAAGAGACTTTTTTGTGCTACCTGGCATGATACATATGTGTACCAATTTTCATTCATGTAGGTTTAACGTGGCGTGGGGGCTGCTTCATTGAAATATTGTAGGGGGTGCTGTTGAGCCATTCTGCCACAACCATGTCCACCAATTATATGATATTACAGACTTTAAAACCTGTCGTGTGTGCAAAGTTTTGTGATTTTTGAAGCATGTTTAGCTCCTTAAAAACAGTGTCATACTTTGTGGTGAACAATGTGTTGCCCTGACAACAGCTTTTGATGAAAACTCAAAAGCTTCAGGAGTTATCATCATCAAGGTCTTACACCTTGGCTGACGAAATTTTATGTGTTTCTGATTAACCTGCTAGGAGTAGTTAGCATAAGAGTGGCACTTCAAACTTCCTGTTGCCAATAGGTGGCACTATGACTGTCACTAAATATGCAAGCATCTGAAATTTGGAAAAGATCAAACCATGTGGAGTTAAGTTACAAGGCTTTGAAATTTTATGGCGAGACATCGAAATTCACCCCATTGCCATGGCAACACCCTTTGATCTAGCCTAGAAGTCACTAGTTTCACAGCATATAATCTAATTAATTTGAGGTGGATCCAATCACTGTGCTACCCACAGGGCATCAAAATGTAAAACATGTAACTTCCTGTTGCCAGTAGGTGGCGCTATGACTCAGATCCAATATTGACACATGGATGTGTTCAGGGCGGGAATCTTATCAAGCACAAAAGGTTTGGCTTTCTTAGGATCATGTATGCCAGAGTTATTGCCATTTCAATTTTCAAGGTGAAGGATCAAAATTCACTCCCCAGCCACACCCCCTTGGCATTGTTGAAAACTCACCGTTTTAATAACTTTTCATGACCAAGGTCTGTAAATGATACCTACTGAATTTGAAGTCACAGATTTGGAAGATTTGGAAATGACCAAATCAGTGTCAAAATCGCAACTTGGATCCAAATTCCAAATTTTGTTCTCCTATGACAATCCGTCCATCCAATCCATTTTGCACCCCCCTGTTTGGGACCTATAAAATATAAAATTTTTCACCACTTCTGACAAATTTCATGACTTTTCAAGCATGTTTAGGCACTCAAAAACACTTTTAATCACAGAGAATAATAATAATTCCTTCAGATCCAGTACCGCATTTGTACCTTTCAGTGCTCAGGCCCTAATAAGAACACAGTGAAAGAAATAAAGAATATAAGGACAGAACAGAAGGAAAGTGAAAAGAGTAAAGAGGACAAAGAAAAAAGAAATGAAGGAAGGCCTGAAGTTTGGCAGGTAATTTTGCCAGGGACAGGGTTGTTCTGGCAGGTCAGCTGGTCGATTTGCCAGAGAGAGTGCAGCACTGTAGCCTTATAGTAACACTGGGCTTTACCAAAACATCTGGGCTTGTATTGGTCGTGATGCCATGACGTTGAACAGAAGGGCATTTGTTATTTGAATAAACGTAATTATAACCACAGCCTACAAGTTTAGAGACAAAAGCAGCAAAATGAGACAAAACTATTGAATACAAATAAATATTGAATTAATAATTCTTCTTGTATCATATTAGGACCCTGAGTAGGATCAACTCTGACCATCGTTATATTATAAAAAAAAAGAAGAGGAGATACTTCTTTAAGGCTCACAGAATACAGCTTCTACTTATTCAATACACAGTTTCATCCTCTGCCCCCACCATTGATATGTTTTAGATGAATTACCTAGCCTTGGTTTATATGCCTATTTGTGGCAGAAAACATAAAATTACTATTTATAAAATGTATTTGCAGTAGGCTGTCTTTTATTTTTCTGTGCAGTTTCTCTTTGATTGTGTGTTCGATTTTATCTCTTGACAAACTCCACCCATGACTCACTCCCTGCATGCCACATTACATACAGTTTGTAAGAGCCACATGTCAGTCAAATTTTGTGACTCATGGGTCACTGGTGCCCAAGTACTGACCTGACACGAGTCAGAAAATCAAAAAATATTCCTAAGCCCCTCTCTCTTGAGAGGCGTGATGAAAACTTTTTAAGTTAGGTCACGACACAACACTCTACAAACACCCCAACAAATACTCCTCTGTTACTGTAATGATTATGTGTTATAGGGGAGAGACAGCTAAACACATAAGAAGCACATATGAATAAAAGATATAAAGGGTTTAGAAATGTGTCTCCCAAGTACTTCTTTTCAGTAACACCTCCTTTCTTAATAAGATCTGTCCATGGCCACCCTCCCACCTTCCACATGTGGGAGTAGTGACAGCATTTGAAAAGAAAGCAAAGCCTTGTCTGTCCTGAGCTATCAGGCTTATCAGCACAAATGTACATTAACCGTCCAAGTACAGGTTTCTGATTTACATGCATGGTAATTAGCTGCAAAAGTGGCTATTACTGCTGTCTCTTGTCTGGTCTCTTTATGTGCTTGCTCCTCCTTGAAAAATACATACTGTCCATATAATCCTAGGCTATTTCTCAGGCAATTGCAACTGCATGAACGCAAAGAAGAGTTCGCCATCATGTTTCAAACTTTCTGTTGAACTTGTGAAATTATCAATATGAGCTGGTCTGTCCTTTTTTTTCTAGCAATACTTCCATGCCGGAGGCAATGGGCTGAAGAAAACCTTCCTTGAAAAGAGCCCCGATATGAAGTCCCTCAAATATGCTCTCAGCCTTTACACTCAACCTACAGATGCCTTGATCAAGAAATATATATGCACCCAAACCTCTCAAGGTAAGGAGGCTTTAACTTTAGCTCAGAGCCGGCTCAATTAAGTTTCATTTCAGATAGTGGAAATACTTCAGCACTCAAATTTTGAAAAACTTTTGGCTTTTGAGTTATTTTCTGTGTCCATGAAAAATAAATAGATAAGGAAGACCAAGTGATGCTAAAAGATGCTAAGATGGTGTGAAAAAAGCACAGATTTTATGATATACTTTATGATATACTTGATATACTTGCACAGCAGCACTTTAGCTTTTTCTCAGGCGGCAGTTAGTGAACATATTTACACAATTAAAAATGCACACCTGATAAACTGTTTAAATGAATTGATTTATTCACGCTGCATTTTGTTTGCTGCTCATGTTCACTATATCTGCAGTCTTTCACTACTATAAGAATGTACTTTTTAAGTGATAAATGAAAAGCCTTATTACGTCCAGATCACTTGCAGCTGCTATATATTACTATTTAGAATTGATTGAAAAATAATGTGACTCCAGACCTGGCTTGTTTTAATCTCAACGTTGTGCTGTTTTCCCATCAGTCTAAGCTCCCTTCACAGTTTGTATTTCCCGAGGATCAGGGTGGAATTGCTCTGTGTCATTTCATTTTCTTTAGGCTTATGTGCGCAGTGGACATTGCGGTAATTGCATGTATCCCCTCAATGTATAAGTCGTTTGTCTCTTTCACTGTAAATAAATTAAAAAAAAAAAAACAACAACAAATGAGCAAAGTTATCTGTGGCGTCTTCACCCCATACCCTGAAGGGTTTGAATGCTCCCATGTTCCTTTGCTCTCTCTCTCTCTCTCAGTAGTAACACATAAAAACCATGTCATGACAAATTTCTAAGATATATGTGTAGTGTAAATCTATAAATTCCCTCTTGCGCTCTCTCTGTCTCTCTCTCTTTCGCTTTCTCTTATGCTTCCCATCTTTCTCTCCGTCATCACTGACCCACTTTTTTGTGTTGTTGTCTCATTCATCTGTCTCTATATGAAACTTTTTTTCCCCCACCGTCTCTCTCTGTAACAAGGCGGAAACACCTCCAGGTGTCCAGAGAGATTCGAGAGGGAATTCAGCCCAGTGGGGCATTGAAGTTTTAAGCTCCTGGTTGCCTTAGTGTGTTCAGCCTTGCAGAACACTGCATATAGGCAGGCAGCAGGAAACAGAATGGCAATGGGAGAAAGCTAGTCAGCCAGGCAGCCAGCAGGCCAACCAGTGTTGCCGCTCTCACTAACTGGCAGATGGGCATAGACGCACAATATTTCGCTGTGTGCTATTTTGAGATCACTCAATGTATTTCTCTCTTCCTCCTTCTCTAAATCTCTCATGCCATCCCATCCCCTCCTCTCCCCCTTTTAGTCACCCTTTATCTGAGGTGGTCTAATGTGGTGTCTATAAGTGGAGGTAGTGAGGTGGTTGATGTGCATTAGGTCAGTGAAAAGTGTGGGGATGTGCTGATGCTTGATGTAGCACAGTGGACACAGTTTCATTAATCACCAACCCCTGTGCACTGACAGTGACACATTTAGACCACGGTATGCACTAGTTTATTCCTTCTAAGAGTGCACTTGGAAGCATACACGTGTCTCTCTGTTTGTCAGGGAGCTGCTCTATGCTTCAATGGAAACACAGTACTAGAAAAAAGTAAACATATAATCATACATACAGCCATGATTATTTCACAACATCTTGCTTTAAAAAGTAATGCTTTGTCATTTGTCACTTTGTGTGGGCTTTGGGTAACATCTTTGTTGTTTGACACAGCAAAAGGGGAAAAATTCAATCAAATAAAGAGCAGCTCTGCAGCAATTAATGGCAACAACTCACGTTTCTTATCTGTTAGTTCATTTTGTTAGCATTTTTCTCTTTTAATCTCCTGACCCTCCTTACCACCACCTTTGTTTTATCTACGTCTGCTTTCCTTTATCTTACTTATGCACCATTCATCTTATTCACACTCTGCTCTCCTACATCCCTCAAACTCTCCATTCCGGTGTGTGCTGTGGCTGCTTATCATTTCACAGACGCACTAACTCACAGTGTATTCCACTAGCAGCAGGAAATATTTCTGAAAATGTACAGAACCCATATATTTCCAACATCATTTCAATAGATAGCCGAAGTAAATGTACTGTGACATTGCTTTGTTAATTTCTCACAAGTCCAGGGCTTAATTATGCAGCAGAACTGTTTTTCACAGGGCATCATTACAATAAATCACAAGGCTTGTTTCTTCATTACCAGCTATAATGGGTACTGCATGTTTGGCATGTATTGATTAGCTATTGGATCACCAAGCCCCTTCATCAACCACACCAGTACTTGCCTTCCAGTGTTCAACATCTGTTTGGGATAGGTGAAACACAAGGCAGTTTTTAGAGGCAGCTGAAGTGGGCAGGACTCCCTGCATCAGGCAAATTGAGACACATGGTCAGCAATCAATTCTAATTATTTCCTGCCAACAGCATGTCCCCGTGTGATTGAAACTGTAATGCTGACGTAACTGTGCAGGCTGTGATGCCCAAAAGGTTGCCCTGGGTATGCCCCAATTTACATTATCTGTCCCCTGTCTATCTTTTTTGTGATGCATTGTTATGCTTTGATTTCCACTTAAGCCGTCTGCATACAGTCAAATACAGTGTTTTGTTTGTATTTCTATTGCTCTAGAGTTGAGCAGTTTGATGATTTTATCTATAGAACATTATATATTTAATGCATCCCTTCACACCATCTGCCTCTTCCATGGTCTTCAAACTAGGCAGAATATTTCATGTCTCATGTTTCATGTGTTTTTTTTTTCTTGTTGTTGTTGTTCTTGTTCAGCCTGAAGCTAAAGGAACCCTGGGTGTGATTGCTACTGGTCTGCCATGGGGGGTGAAATCGAGTGTGCTACCCTACTGTTTTTTCTTGGGTTCAGTTTTTTAGCTTTGATACACAGTGAGGTGTCTATACACAGCTTTATGGATCAATTTCAAGGATACCTCATCTACAAAAAAAAAAAAAAGCTGCACCCTCAGTTTTGGATTTCGTCCTTTCATCCTCTCTTACCTCTGCTTACCGGTCTCTCTGTTTCTCTCGCTGACTTCCTCTCTGCCCCTCCTCCATTCACTCTGATTTTCATTATACCTCTTTCCAATTCTCCTGTTGCTGTTTTGGTGTGTGTCCAGGTCAGTCATCCAACGGATCAGTGGGGGAGGTGTCGATGCAAGTGAATCTCATCTCTCACCCTGGCACTGGGGAGCACAAAGTCAGCGTGAAGGGTGAGTTTTCCCTGTGCTCTTGACTCGAGATTCGTCATTTCTATTCAAATGTATTCACACCTGCAAATGTTCAAAGACTTATCGTGGACAGCTCATGGCGGTAATCTCGTTTGTGCAGGACTGCTGCTGGGGCCAGGAGAAGCAGCATTGTTGTGTATCATTAGAGCTCCCTTTAGAGACAAAAATAAGAAAATTAACATCTGAAAGATTGCTGATGACATAATTAAAGTAATTACACAGACAAGCAACACCACAACCACAATGCAGGTTGTACTAGTTTTATTACTAGCTCAGCCTATCTCTTTATGGTGTATAGATTTTAAATATCTGTAGTTCTTCACCAACTGAGAGTATGATATGAATGATACACTTACCTTATTTATATCAAAGAACAAATATATTTTACTTGTTCAAATTCCTGCTCTCTTTTGTACTTACAGATGCTTGTCATTAATTATTAATGCTTTATACTGTGTTTGTGTCTTATTGCAAGCTGGAAATATATTGATTATTGTGTAACTTCCTTGTTTAAATATGGAGTCCTGTGTTTTAGAAGATCACACACTTTGTCAGCATCAAAAAATGGACTCAGCTGAAAACATCACGCACATAACTGCAATGATATCTGTTCCACCTCCTACAGCTGCACCATATGCTGGCATACTGTTAGAATCAGCCGACAGTAGTGACACGTCAATGTGATAACCAGATAGGTTACTATGGCAATCACTATCATCACGGTAAATCCAAGGAAAATCCATCCATAGATATTGTGACATGTTGTTAGTCTGTTTTTATACAATGAAGAGCAGTTTGCAGTTTCATTTTTTTTTTTTTTTGTATGCCTTTTCTTTATCTGTCAATTTCAATTTTGCCATTGCATTATGGTCTGTCACAACCCTTGTATACATCAGTATCTCTGATGCACATGCGCAGTGCAAAATGGTGAACCTTGAAAAAAATCTTTACAGTTTGAGGCACAGGCACTGACACCCAAGTATGCTTTCCATTGATGTTCCAGATGACATGAAAGTTTTTTGCTATCAGATTCTATTGAGCAGGCTCTGACAGTATCTCAGCATTTTCTACATTTAGCCAGGTATCAGTTGAAATTAATATATCTCCCCCAACAGCATTAGTGTTTGACTTGTATATGGACTTTATCCTAACCTATACCTACAATTATGCTGATTATTCCCTCTGCATTTCTCAGTGGTCGCAGTGAACAACCTTATCTGGCAGACCAATGCCATGTTCCGGCCGTTTGTTGAGGTCAACGCCGTGGGACCCCACCTGGCTGACAAGAAGCGCAAGTTCAGCACCAAGACCAAGAATAACAATTGGTCACCAAAGTACAATGAAACATTCCAATAGTGAGTAATACTGACTCCTTCACGTTAGTTACAGAGGTGGAGAAAAGACTGAGTAGAGCTGTGGGTGTGTTTAAAAGCACACACATTCAAATTATTATGCAGCATTTTACCTGCCTGCATACAACCTACAAGATAGTGTGCAACATTCTCTTATATGCTGCTCTATTCAGTACACCACTGCAGACTACAAAGAAGGGACATACAGTATATACCTCATAATACTCATGATGTGAAAATCCTTCTAGTTGTGAATAAAAGGCAGCTGCTTCACCGGCACTTCTGTTCTTTATATTGAAGCAATTGAAGGAAGTCAAGTGACTGCTTCAGCAAGCTTATAGGGAAGCTATAGGCTTGCCTGCCCTTAGAACACTGTAATTCTCTGAGCCAGGCAAGTTGTCGAAACACCAGTCTGATTAGTGAGACCTACTGCTGTAAGCATATAAATTTACTCCTGGCATTGTCATTTGAATTTTAAGAAGCTGTTAAGTTGCAGAAGATAATTATAAAGCAGCCTAAAGAAAAAGCTGGCTCAGAGTAATGACTCATTTGAATAGAAACATCAATTTCACTCGCAAAACATGATTGAATCGTCTCGTCACAGTCACACACAATAAGGCTGCTTTTCGTTGGGGAAATGTCACCCAGCCAGACTCTTTTACTGACACGTTATATTCAGCTGTGAACAAAGCCCAACGTCAGAGTCCAAATTGGTTTTAAATTGGTTTGCTGTCATGTACAGTTCTTCAGAATAAGACTTTGGGCTTTTCATCAAGTTTGAACAATAAGTAAAGTGCATCAAAGCCAATTTCCTGTACTTATAAGTGACTTACATCTTACTTGACACTATCTGAAATGTCATGAAGACACTATTTGTCATTTTTATTTTTTAGTTCTGGGTAAATCTAAAGAGTTCTCCTTTTAAATACAGATGCACTACAGTAAAATCAAACATTTCTTATATGTTATATGTTTGAACTCTTGAATTTCACCTCTCTGACACCCCCCTCCCTCCCCCGTCATTTCTCCTAGTGTTCTGAGTAATGAACACGGTCCGGAGGCCTACGAGCTGCACATCTCAGTAAAGGACTACTGCTTTGCCCGCGAGGACCGCATCATCGGTATGACGGTCATCCAGCTCCGAGAGCTGGTGGACAAGGGCAGCTGCTCTGCCTGCTACCGCCTGGTGAAGAGCATCTGCATGGACGAAACAGGCCTCACCATCATGAGGATACTCTCTCAAAGGACCAACGACGAGGTGGCCAAGGAGTTTGTGCGTCTCAAGACAGACACACGCTCGGCAGAGGAAGTATCATAATGTGGAGCAAAAATGCAGTATTAAAAGAGTTGTGTTGTCTTAAGTGAGAGAGAGATATAGAATGGAGGAGGAAGAGAAAGAGTTCTTTCAGCAGGAGGAGGAGTTTGTCCAAAGAGAACAGGAGGAGGCCCACATGGGCAAGGCAGAGAGAGAGAGAGAGCGAGAGAGAGAGAGAGAGAGAGTTGTGTTTGTTTGTTTTTGTGCATGTGCGTAAAACATCTGTTGGAATGTTCATTTTAAACTACAGTATGTACAAGTGTTTACTTACCGTATGCTTACTATTAAGTACTATATTCTACGAGTTATGTTAACGAGACATGAAATACCTTTTGTACAACATTTAGTCTTTTTGAACAGAGATTTGTTCCAATAAAGTGCCAAAACAGTGAAAAAAAGAACAAAACCAACGTATACAAATTATGGTGAACTTAGTACGTTTGAAATTTGCTCGATTATTTTGTCCGGTGTAAGTCATTTTCTGACAGTGTGGCGTTTTGATTGTTGCAAAGTCTTTCATTTTGCACCCTCGTTTTTGCTTCACGTTCTTCCACACAGCACTGTTGTGCATGTCCTGTTCTCGGTCATGTCTCTCCCATGATTCCACAGTGACCACAGAGCAGGGTCCTGTCCCCTTGCCTTCAAACTGTTTGTATTTTAAGTCGACCTGAAAATAGACCATGTTTTTTTAAATGGCGATGACTGCTATGTAAACCTTCATAGGTGTTTGTAATTTTATAACCATGACAACAATGACGACAGCCTCCAGTGCTAACAGTCTTAGCAGAAAGGATGGAAATGTTTTCTCTTTTTTCTTTGGTTTTTGGTTCTTTCTTTTTGACCATCAGCTTCCAGCCTTTCTGAATGACCACTGTGAACATGAGCTTTGGAAGGCAAGCTTACATGACATTGCTGACAGTTTGATATTATTGTTTCATATTTTCCGATAACTTTGTTCCTGATAAACTGCCAAAGTTATATGAAATATTTGTACAAAAGCAATCCATTACATGTATGAAGATATATATGTACGTGATCTATTACTTTTTCAATGCTTAATATTTGATTGTTGATAGGGTGGTAATAAGATTTTATTTTTTTTATTTCCTGTGAAGCTATTAACTGATATGAAAGTTGCACATGTTACTTTACACGTTAGTTAAATCAGCTTCTGTCATTTAAATTATTTTTCTTCATAAAGGAAAGAGTCTAACATTTGGTAAATATGCAACATTCCTATGTATTGCACTGATGGCGAATTGTATGTCATGTAAATATATTTAGTGAGATATTGTACAAAAGTCTACTTTTCTTCAATGTGCATAAAGTATGTGCAAAAGTGTTAACATATTTGGGTCATTTTGAGCAATTTTCCAGTAGGCATCCCTCTAACACAAAATGTATTATCTCTGCCAGGCATCAGCCTGGAGGGGATCATGCGTGTGGTTGTGTGTGTGTGTGTGTTTCTGTGTGTGTGTGTGTGTGTATGCATGTGTTTCTCCATTCCCTATTTCTCTGTTTAGAGTCTTCAGGTTAGGCTAACCCATTGATGTTAACTTTGGAGCTAAGCCCCTTTACTTTTCCAGCACTTGGGGAAATAACAGATGTGACTTCTTTTTCTTTAGAAGCTGCAGCATTTATTAAGTGACACACTGTAGCCTCCACTGTACATGCAGATTGTACTGCCAGATTGACATCTTACTACTAAAATCTTCCTCTGCTCCGCTCACATTCAACTTTTCTGCCGCTTGCTTTCTCACTCAACCACTCACTCAAGTGCTACAAATACATTTTACACACTGTCTTGTGTCTTAAAAGGAGCTATGCTACCAAGAGTTTCCCAGGCAACAACACAGGAGTTAACTCATGTTTTAGAACAGTGCTGCACAGAGGCTCCTAAAATATATAGATTTTCCAAATGAATAGATATTTGGCTTCATTTTTGGCATAGAAAAAAAAAATTGGCCTGGCAGGGGTTCTCCCCTGTACAATTATTGAGGAATTACTGCTAATATTTTTTGTGCACAGTTAAGACTGTATGGTCAAGGACCTTTTGTGATTGTGGTGATTCAAAATTTTGAAAAAAAAAATATATATAATGCCATTTCTTATTGTAAAGCTCTGACTTTTGTCTTTTCAGCAGTCCTCACCATTTTATGATATATGTTACGATATAGCAACAGGTAAGCATTTCTAGCAATTGGCTAGGCTAACAACAAGGTTGACCTAGTTTGTTGCAGGCCATATTTTGGCTTTTGTCATGACTCAAAAACTGACATCCATAGAAAGGTTTGGTCTCATCTGATATGTTATGAGCCACTAAAGTTAGGAATGATATAAGATGAATAATCCCTGTTTTTGTTACCTTCACCACCATCTTGACTGTACATACCTGGCGGAAATCTGCACTCTGTCTTTATAATTGACTTTTAAATTTGAGGTCACTAAAGAACCAACCTGTCAACTTATATTTATGCAAATTTGTTGCACTTAATTTTCTGCCATTGATGTTGGGATCCAAAATGTAAGAATCATAAGAAATTATCTACTGTCAGGGAATTGTGTGACCATGTCCATCATGTTTAATCTGAAATAGCATTTGTTGAGGTTACAGAACTGTACACAAGAAACATGGACAGAAAATCAGACACCAGTCCAATGCCAGTATTTAAAAGAAAGAAAGAAAAGAAACACCTGTGTTCAATGTGAAAGAGTGGTTTGTACATCTATTTTCTCATTGGTGTGTGTGCAGGGATGATAACCAGAACAATCACCATAAACAGAATATAACTTAAGTGTTAAAAACATCCCTAAATACACCTTTAAGTGCATTTTGCACCATTAAGAAAGATTTTAACTTTCTATTGCTATGTTGTAATAGAACTTAAAAATGGCAGGAATGTACTGTACACATAATGAATGTACCCTACACACTCACCCCAGAGACCCAAGAGATTCTTATTATTCCAAATTCACACTAAAAGGTGCAGGAATGATTAAATTCATTCTTAATTTTATATGGGTAAAGACTCGCTACATGTTTTTTTCACTACAGGTTTGCACAAAAAGGGTTAAAAATATAACTTCCATTACTTCTCTTTGTAAATATATTAAATAGTGTTGGGTTACAAGATAGGAGAAACTATGCTGCAGGGGAAAAAAAAAAGGTTTGAAGAAGGATTTTCCTTCTTATCTACTATATAGAATATTCCTACGGTGTCTGCACATGGCATCTGAGACTAAACTGCATATATTCTTGCATTTTTATGCTTATTCTTTAGAAAAAACCCTTCCACATCTGCACATGATTCCACAATATACTGCAATCTATTGCGCAAAAACATGAAGGTTTTACCCTGACAAGGTTTCGCTTTTTTTAAATTATTTTATGGTGCATTCATATCAGTTATGCTCTACTCTTAGTCACTTGGCAACCACAAGAAGAAATGGAAGGAAATAATACGACAAAAAACATGGCAAACCTTTAATGCTACGTTCTTGTCTTTTTATTTGGTGCATCTTGAAGACTTAAGTACAACACTGTAAAGCCAAGTTTTATGAGTTGAATGTTAGAAAGTATAATTGTATATGACATGGATAATACTTCAGGAAAATTCAAACTGTATTAATTTACACAAACATCCATGTTACAATTCAAAATGTCACAAATATTCTCTTTAAAGAACCACAATAGCAATAACCTGTTTTTCAGACAGTGTATCTAATCAGCTGGAACCACGGCATAAGAAGGCCAGACAAAGTAAGTCCATTTGTCAGTGTCACCCTTTTGCCTTTTCTTTACAGCTGTAATTCAATTGTGAAGTAGAGGGACAGAAAGAAAATTTGCATAATCAGGAGACTGACATAGAAAAAACAGTGGGGAGAGAAAGCAATGAAGGTATGGAGCCATTTTAGAATCAGATAAAGACATGACAACAGATGAGAACTGTAAAGGAAGGAGAAATAAACAAGGGATATATTTTTAGTCCTGAGCTGTAAAGCTTATGGAGAACAATTAAATCCTCACAGACATGATGACGCTGCTTACATTCAAAAGACATGTTTCCCTGCAGGGATTTCATCACTGACTAATAATGATACGTGTGTGTATTTCTATGTGTTACAGTATTGCTACAGTACTGCTATTCCATGCATAAAACATCTATTGAATCTTTTATCCCATGTTATTGCCTTGTAAATTCTATATTTTAACATCATTTCTTTTTATTGACAAGTTAAAAGTTGAGGTACTGTATGTCCAGTTTCTTTTTCTTTACATCAGTCAAGGGATATAATCAGCAACAAAAAGAAAAACAAAAAACACCATAAAAATGTCAACACACTAATGTATTACACTAATACACACAATTATTGTAAGACAGAACACTGCTTTACAATTTCAAATACCTGAAGTCAACTATTTTGAAATTATTTGCTTTTTTGCCAAGAGATGCTATAGTACATCCAGCGACCACTTAGCATAAAGACTGGGAATGGAAAAAGATAGCATGGCTCTGTTTCAAGTTAACAAAATTTCCTTACCAGCCAAGCCATAGAACCACAACCTTTACACTTCAAATTTTGTACAAATTTTAAATGGTTAAATGGTGAGCTTCAGAACTGGGTGGGGGACACGTACACTTAGCGCACAGCTAAGCTGGCTTCTCAAAGGCCAGTTGCACCAACTGGGTAGAAACCATGGTGTGTCTGGGGTCTGTGAAAACATTCTTAGATTATAAAATTTGTTTGTATCAAAATATATACACATATATAACTATATGTTTTTTACAATCTGTGAGTTGAGTTTGGAGGGGCTGGCCCCCTTATGCCCCCTGTGACGCCAACGCTGAAAGTCATGACATATGAATAGCTAATATCATTGCTGATTTAGATAGATGGACATTAGAGGCCTTTTTCAAATAGCAAGTACAATTGGATGGGGAGTATAAAATGTGAGCAGCAGTGAACAGAGAAACAAGAGAAGAGCTGAGGATCATTGAGTAGAATAGGCTAAAAACTGAGATGGTCATTTTACAAAAACATACCATGGGAGAAAGTCTAAAGAAATACATTGTACGCTGATGATATGAGATTACAGAGTTACAGCATCAGTTTGTGTAGTTTTACAGAATATAGGTATCCTACAATAAATCAAATCACACTACAGGAAACTGCATCACAAATTTCCAGATGTCTGAGTCACTTGTGCCAAGCACGCCAGCTTGTGTCCTCACCTTGTAATCAGAGATTTTGGAGCAGCAAGTAAAAAGAGGAAAACATAAACAAAGGAGCAAAATGTAGAGAGGAAAGGAAAATACTGTCACTATCACTTATGTACTCCCAGAAGGATGGGAAACTGAGAAAAAACACTTACCTGACTGACCTATCCTACAGTAGAGCTGCCAAGATGCAAAATTACATCAACTCTGACTTCCACAACCTTGACCTTTAATTTGCATATTATTTTCGTCATTATCTGCAGCACATTTCAAAGGACAAACCAATGGTGGGCAATATGATCTCTGAGGAAGAGCTGGTTGACATGATTTATTGTAAGATAGCAACCAGGTTGTTAACCTCATGGTCTTGTGTGTAGTAAGTACAGTATTTGTGTGTGTGTGTGTGTGTGTGTGTGTGTGTGGGTGGGTGCCTGTGTGCATGTGTGTATGGTGTGCATACTAGGCAGTTGATTTCTCTTACTGATGATACTTTGAATTAAATGATGAAAATAAAGCCTATATGAATTCCAGGGGCAACTAATTGAGCATATGACAGGACGATAAAACAGCAGTGAAGCTCAACAAGAGGAGGATACATTATCTAGAAGTTATGGGGCAACATGTCCGTGTGTGATAATGATATGCAGCCAGCTGTTATGTATGAGTAACACCCCAACAGACATGAAGCATCCAACCTGGACTTTTCCATGTCCTTCAAAGCAGAGAGCTGTTTATTCTTCAGGGCAAGATTGATGGAGCTCACCTCCAGGGAAGGATTACTCATTCACAGCAGGATTTTTAAAGCCAAAGATTCAAACTGGAGGATTTCAAACCTCTGGAAACACTGTGCACCTACAAAGTGGATATATAAGATGTAAACATGGTGTAAAAAGTTATCAATGCATTCAACTCCTTCAAGAAGTAGAATAAAATATAGGATGAAAGTACATTCTCTACAGAGAGGAAGTCATTCAACTCACAGTCCTTCAACAAGAACCACTTATTCATGTATCAGTCGAGTTTGCATTAATGCAGACTAGACTGAATATGTCGTTACAGATGGTATGCATATAAATGTTATTTTGATTATCTTGTGGACTTGGATTTCAAAACATTTCAATATTTAAAGCATTTTATGACCTTCAGGGTAAAGAAGACTTACCTGTACTTTATCAGCACTTAAGCCCAGCATCAAAACTACTTGGAAATGTTGGGAAATACTTTATTTCACACACACACACACACACACACACACACACACACACACACACACACACACACACATATATATATATATATATATATATATATATATATCTATATATCTATATCTATATCTATATATATATATATATATATGTATATGTGTATATATATATATAGATAGATATAGATATAGATATAGATATCCAAATACAAATTTACATGCTTAGAACAGTAGGCCTCATTAATCACCTTGACATCTCACCTGGCTTAGAGAATTACAGTGCTCTGAGGGCAGGCAAGCCTATAGCTTCCCTGTAAACTTGCTGAAGCAGTCACTTGACTTCCTTCAATTGCTTCAATATAAAGAACAGAAGTGCCGGTGAAGCAGCTGCCTTTTATTCACAACTAGAAGGATTTTCACATCATGAGTATTATGAGGTATATACTGTAGGTCCCTGCTTTGTAGTCTGCAGTGGTGTACTGAATAGAGCAGCATATAAGAGAATGTTGCACACTATCTTGTAGGTTGTATGCAGGCAGGCAAAATGCTGCATAATAATTTGAATGTATGTGCTTTAAACACACCCACAGCTCTACTCAGTCTTTTCTCCACCTCTGTAACTAATGTGAAGAAGGCAGTATTACTCACTATTGGAATGTTTCATTGTACTTTGGTGACCAATTGTTTTTCTTGGTCTTGGTGCTGAACTTGCGCTTCTTGTCAGTCAGATGGGGGCCCACTGTGTTGACCTCTACAAATGGCCGGAACATAACTTTGGTCTGCCACATGAAGTTGCTCACTGCGACCACTGAAAAATGCAAAGGGTATAATCAGCATAATTGTAGGTATAGGTTAGGATGAAGTCCAAAAAAAAGTCCCTGGACATCACTCCCACAGGTGGGGGCATTCCTCAGAGATAAAGCTCAGCTACTGACACATGCTAAGTGCTCCCAAGGGACTCTCCATAACCTGTTGTTCCCCTTCTCCTTTCCAAAAAGTTAGGTTGTAAAAAATAGGCGATAAATGAAAAATGCAATGAAAGAATTGCCTTTAAGGTTCTCCCCTACACATTACACAATCTGCTGTGGCTGTGTTATGGGTGTATAAATAGGTAGAGGTCTGTTTGCAATGAGGTGATGAGTAAAGTTTTAACTCAGTAGTCAGCAAAGTTGTCTATGATTTGGGAGACTCCAGCTCACAAATCTCAACATCAATTGTCTGGAGGAGACTGCATTAATCAGGCCTTCATAATCTAATTGCTGCAAAGAAACCACTAGTGAGTGAGACAAATACTAAGAAAATTGCTTGGGTCTTGAAACACAACGAATGGAAATCTTAACTTTTGTCTGATGAGTCCAAATTTGAGTTTTAGTTCCAACCACCGTGTCTTTGTGAGACACAGAGAAGGTGAACAGATGGTATCTGCAAGTGCAGCGACATGCCATCACATCTGGTTAGCACTTAGTGGGATCATCATTTGTTTTTCAAAAGGACAATGACCCTAAACACATCTCCAGGCTGTGTAAGGGCTATTTGACCAAGAAACATATTTTGCTTTTTTTATTTACCACATAATTCCATATATTATTTTATAGTTCTGATGTCTTCAGTATTGTTCTACACTGTAGAAAATAGTAAAAAATTAAGAAAAATCTTTGAATGAGTAGCTGTGACCAAACTTTTGATTGGTACTGTATATATGTATATATGGGTTATTCATAGTTTTTTTTAAATATTGTTGTACTTTTCAAATAAGCTATTTAAAAGTCAGGACATGATTTAAATAGTCTTATCTATATAAATGCTATATACTTTTAATTTTTGTTTTGTTGTATGTCAGTTGTGTCAGTATTTATTTATTAAAAACTGTTCAAAAGTATTCACATTGAATGACATCTACTTGTGTTGAGCATATTGCTGCATTTGCTGAGTTTTGTACTGTAGTGCAACAGGTCTTTTTCATAATCACATTCATATTGCAGCATCTATACAATACTTATTTATTATTTACAACATGTATAATTCCTATTATAATTTCTATCATAAACTGAAACAGATTTGCCAATATTTTGTTTATGTTCTTGACTTTGGCCTTTTTCTGTGCTGGATTCTGAGACAGTGTGCATTATTTCAGTATATCAAACACCTAAAATGCATTTAAAGAAACAATTTTATGTAGTTAACATTTGAATGGCTATCCTATACTGGAAAACAAATGGGACACAAATGAAATAGGGATCATATATGTGATGGCTGGGATGGAAAAAGTGCTTTTATATGAAATATTGTACATACTGGACCTGTAAGCATTAGATTCTGAATTTGTTATTACACTATATGTTGAGTTATTCCATTTGGAACAAAAAAGTTGCCACCAAACTCATAATGTAACAACTTGCACAAAATGTAATAATTTATTATATCATGCCCAAAAACTGATTATGTTTTGCGCTCATTGTCTTTAGTAATGTCAAGTATCTACCAGGCTAAATGCAATGCAGCTATAATTAATGGCATTTGCTTCACCTGTGTTTGATAAGTCAAAATGTCTGAAATGTTCAAAACTTTCAGTGGGCAAGACCTGGAATTCATGAAGGTACGGATGGTTTAATCAGTTACTTGGCAGCTGTTTCATGCTGTTTTATTCTTCAGATACCTGCAGAAAACTTAAAGATGCTGCAGATTAAAATTACAGTTATTACCTTTGAACTAAGGTTACTCATACTTTACTTTATTTTCTTACCTTTTTTTACTGAATGGAGATTCCCAGCTGGGTCCACACATACACAGTCCAGTATCACTGTGGCAAGTTGTCCAGGTCTCTGCCACTCTTCCTTTCACCACAACTTCCCCCCTCCCTCTCCATCACTGGTGAAAGGTGCTTCCCCTTTTCTCCTCCTGCTGCTTTAATAAATCATCAGGTCCATGTGTCTGGGGAGGTGTGTGAGTGTGTACCTGTAAGAAAGATAACATTGTGTGACCTGCATGGGGATGCACTTTGTGTGTTACAGTATGGCCCCATGACCTATATATATATATAGTATGTGATTAAATATGTGTTTTGTGTGTGTCCTATGGGTGTACGCTTGCCCTGCCCTCTCTCCCTAACCAATCTAGCTGAGTGTAATTACAGCTCTATGTGTCTCAGTGGGCACAGGGAGCCTGCTCCTCCTCCTGCCATTAAACAGAGGAAAAGCAGGTCTGCAGCCACAATAGGAAAGTAAGAGCAAGCCATTAAAGCGCGGAGGTGGACACTGTGGTTGTTGAGCAATAAGTAACGTGCCATCATAGTGGCACAAGGTGGGATCTTGTGGTCATTAGACACATCAAGGGATTGATGCAGCTGCCTCTGTAGTGGCATACAGGACAACAGCCCGGTGTTTTGACCCTGATCGATGAGATGTTGAAATGAACCATGACACTGAGCGGCCAACCGTTAGCTGGTAGTTGGCGCAAACAATGCTGTAATTGCTTCAGCTGGTTGACAGTTTTATGGCAAACACACATGACAACAAGGGAGGGGGAAACATAATTTATTTCCCTCTGTGATACAGTCATCTGGGTGTAGTTTTCACTTGAGTGCACACAGTTTCATTTTGCAGCTTTTGATTAAAAGGAAGTGCCTGCATCTAAAATCTGGTCACCAGATTGCTCACTGGCAAATATATTACAGTACTTTGATTTGACAAATCATTAGATTTTAAAGCCTCTGAAGTCTCTATCAAAAAAATCTGGGGCACTCGAAAACAGCTTAATTGGGGACCTGAAACAGTAAATATCTAAAATCTATTGTTTGTACCAGAGCTCTGGGGCCCATTAATCATTTGTGTGGCATCCCTAAGTACTTTGCATATAACTTTGTTTTTTTGTAAATACAATCTCTAAGAGTCTCTCCTGCCTGGTAGTCTGCCTGGTTCATTGAGCCATCCACTGTCTGTCAAAAGAGCGACGAAGAAGACAAAGTAACGCGGAAAAAAGGTGGCGTTGTAGGGGGCGGGCATGGGGGGGCGGGGTCGGGGGGTTCATTTTGTGGGACGTGACTACGCATGACGTCACTGGGAATTCCCTTTGACACGTTTAGGATTTCTTTCTTTTTTCAGTCCCTTCTCATGAGGTTAGACAACAATGGCCAGATAATTTGAGTTCGTCATGTCTTTCTCTCATTTTATTCTTCACAGCAATGGCAGGCGGTTACTTAAAAACCGGCCATAATGCGCAAATCATCAGATGTCAGTGGAGATACAAGATACACAGCAATTATAAATCAATCCATTAATTAAAATGAGTACCGTCACATTGAAAAAGGACAAATGCAGGTTTGTTTAGAAAATGCGTAGGCCTGTCCCCAATATATGTATGTTAAAGTAGAGAAAGGTTGTTCGAATTAAAATAGCTAATAGCATTGTAGGAAAGCAAAAATATGTTGATTAGAAACGTATTTGTGTTACGTTACAAACAAACGTAATCGCGGACAAAATACGTTTTCTGAGAAACGTAATTGAGAATGCAAATTAGTTGTGGGGGAACGTAATTTTGAGGAGACAGGGTTGGGCCCCCAGACCAACCTATAGCCTGGCTCTGTCTCCTGCACCGCAGCTTACATGGCTTTAAGTCAGG
Organism: Euthynnus affinis; assembly: GCA_029490765.1. Taxonomy (NCBI): domain Eukaryota; kingdom Metazoa; phylum Chordata; class Actinopteri; order Scombriformes; family Scombridae; genus Euthynnus; species Euthynnus affinis. The sequence continues at coordinate 18,837,313 of CM055839.1, forward strand.
AGCGAGCTGTTAAATACTGACTGGATTTGAGCATGAAGGATCTAACAGTCCAACAAAGAAACATCTTATTATGTAAGATGAGCTATAACATATTTACAAGTTGGTTTATGGGCTATTTTTCCTGCAGTTTATGTGACAAATATGTTATTTACTGTGTCAGTTGTTTAAACACACCAACCATTACAGTAATATCCCCTCAGGTGTTTTCTGTCAAGGCTAAGGTAGCATCATGGACAACCTACCCATAATGTATGTAATGCTATATAAAATTCTTTGTAGCATGAGAGCTGTCAAACATGTAACATGACCACCAGTGTGACATAGCTTCATCGAGTGGAACAGAATCTTGAGTGTAAGCACTCAGCCATAGCTGTTATACAGTGACAGTTTTGCTATTAATCATAATCACTGGAGTAGTGCCACCTTTCACACTACACACTCTGTAGGCGAGTCTGTCACTTGCTCAGTGACATACAATAGAATGTTTTTTTCTTTTTTATTTGCATATGTGTTTATCTGTGTACAGGGTTAAGTGCATACTTGTATGTGCATGAGTGTGTGTGTGTGTGTGTGGTATGACATTTGGGAATTCAGCAGATTGTCAGACTTGAAAATATCAGTTGTGACAGTTTAAGATGCACAACTTCCTCGCAGCTACATCTCCCACTCTGACCATCAATAACCAGTCAGGGATGCACTGCCCAGTTGGAAGGCAGCTAATGTCTCAGTTTCAACATCAGGTCACCACAGTCTGCCCCTGTTTCTATCCAGACTTCAGAGTATAGAGGAAGCCCTGTGGCAGATGGTCAGAGAGAGGGGCTCCATTGCTTTCAACCAAACTGCTTAAATGTCTGTGGTTCTCTAAATGGACATTTGGTATTACAGCATACCAGACCAAGTCAAAATTAGAAAAGGAAAACAACACTAGCTCTAATATATAATGTAAATTGAATTAGCAACATTTTTTTTACTTTACATTAAAATTATACTGAAAAACCAAATAGATTAAGACTGTTTTAGCATTGCTAGTGGTTGGTGACTTTGTTATAGACTGAAATATCCCAACAACCATTGGCTGGATTACAATGCAATTTTGTGCAAATGTTCATGTCTCCCAGAGGATGAATTGTCGTTACTTGAGGGATTCCCAGACTTTTCATCAAATGCCATCATCAGGTCAAACTTGAATTTGCCCAATATTTTGATAAGTAAGCAAATACTAATGACATTTCCAAAACATGTCAAAAACAGTCCAAAAAGTGTTTATTAGTGAGTATTAGAATACCAACATGCTAAACTAAGGTGGTTAACAATTGGATGGTAAATATTATACCATCAGAATGTTAACATTGTCATTGTAAGCTGGTGTTGATATTAGCATGCTGGTTCAGTGATTAGTGCTAAGCCACTGTGCCAAAGTATTCAGTATACAGCCTCACAGAGCAACTAGTGTAGCTGTAGACTTCTAACCTCCCTGTTGTCTTAAGGGTCAAAAATGACCAGTTCAAGGGTTTCACAGCAGAGAAGACCCCAGAATGTGTGATCACTGCAGAGATTGTAAAATCATACTATAATAGGAAAACAAAATAATTTTATCAGCAAAATAGATTACGGTGCATAAATACATGTACAGTGAAACACATAGTGTATATAACTTACTGTCCAGACATAAACCAAGCAGCACAGTTAACACTTTGAGCAGCTTACCCATTGTCCATGTTTACATTGATATAATTCTTCTCTTGTATCTCCCGTTTGTTCTCCTTCTGTAGTTGAGATCACAGGACTGCCACATAAAGCTAGATTATAAGGCAAATGAATATCTGAGTGAACTCTGGCTGGCACCTCTAATGATTGTTCACTTTTATGTCAGGTACATCACCATGGTAACTTAGGTAGTAAGGCTAAACTACCCACAACAGATCATTATCAGGCAATCAGATCAAGATGTAGAAGCATAAATCCTTACTAATTGACTCTCTCAAGTCAACTTAGGCACACAAGGAACATTTTCCTCTATACTTAACCCTTTGATATACAAGCTATGCAAACCTCTTTTAATTCACAAAAGACTCACATTCATCTCCTATGTTATTTCATGCATGGCTTTGTTATGTCTTTTGAAATCAATTTAATTCATCATTTAATATTCCAAGTATTCATTAAATATCTTGTTTTTGATTACCACAAATCATTTCTTTATGTACAAAATTGGATTGAAATAAAACAATAATACATTTAATATTTGAAATATGTTTGTCACTTTGTCACACAGCATACACATATAAATGATAACCAACAACACTGATACTGAACTGTAGTGGAAATGTAATGAACTGTGGTGAATGTGAATAAAAAACAACAATAACAAAAAAAAACAACTGATGAAATAAAATCACATGAGTACAGCACAAATTGCTATTTCAGTGCTTACGTGCCTCACAAATGACAACTACGTGTTTGTGCTCCTTTCACACAGGCCTGGTGCACTGGGAACACCAGCTGCTGACTTTCTGTCTTTGGCAGCTGGGCAGATCTTGTACCTCTTCCTCTTCATCCTCTCTGATGTCCTCCTGGGGTTGGGTGGTGGCTGTGTTTTTTTTTTACCCCACATTTTCCCATTGCCTCTGTAATATGCCTTTGGAGGTTGAGCATGCCCTCCATATGCCTCTTCATATTTGGCATGACAAATTCTTTGCCTAGCTGCTTGATGAATAGCAGCCATGCATTGGTCACACCACCCATGTAATCAGGGTGTTGTGCAGTGATGTTGGTGTTGGCATCTTTGTGGCAACATCCAGTACAGTGTACCAGAGCACCATGGACCACCTCTGTGATGATCAGGAGCATGATCAGGACATGGTATGTGGGGAAAAGCACAAATGAATCAAGGCCACAGAGAGAGAGAGGGCAAGAAGGAGAGGTATGCAAGAAGAAAGATTTGAGGAGGTTTGCTCTAATAACTAATAATGTTAACTAGTAATAACATAATGAGATAACTAACAATGTTTTGATAAGAAATAAGTTAACATTTTGCAAGTTGGTAGTTCTTGCATGTTAAATCTGTTAGTAGGATGAGGATTGACCTAATGTTCAAATAATATGTGCATTCATCTTTAACAAGATATCAAATATTTTCTTATCTAAAACAATTGCAAAATAATACTTACATGCATCAGATGTGCAAAAGCAGCCATGGCAAGTCGTGAAATGTGTGGCAGGTTAACAGTTCAGTACAGTAAATAAGTTCCTAAGTGCAAACATTTTCAAATATCAAAAGTTTCTCTCAAAGTCTATGAATACATACGGGTTATTTTGACCACCACTGTGTGTGAAATTGATGTAGACATACACCAATTTTTTTGTGTAATGATGTGATGCAATGATTTGTGGTAAGACATTTGATGGATACCTGGAATATTACATTATAAAACACATTTATTTCAAAGATATAGCAAAGAAAGACTCAGCCATGCATGAAATAAAGGGGATAAAAATGGGTAATTTTCACCCACGTTGCATTAGAAGGGTAGTGATACAAAAATAATTGTTATTCAAAGGAAAGAATAAGAATAAGGGTTTGTGATGATCAAAAAAACAAGTCAATTGAATGTTGTGCATCAAAGGGTTAAGGAGTCATTATATCAGATACTGTGTAATAAAGTGTTTCGTATTTATAGGTTATTTGGCCACATTGATTACAAAAAGATGAAGTGTAAATGACATAGACCATATTTGCTTTGACTTTTAGTGTTTCTTGCACTGTACATGCAGTAAACTATATTATTTCCAAAAGTGACTGATGCAATAGATTGCACCCATGTTCCCAATCACCACAGTTCCTGGGAGCCTGAGGCCAACTCCTAAACTTAATTTGATCACATACTATTTTATCGATGGAAAGAACCTCTTCTGTGCCTCACTGACTGGGTATCAACAAATCTATTTGCTCAGGTGTTTTTCCTCTAGTTATCTCATATTGTTTGTATCACTTCTGTATGATTATTCTTGAGATATGGCAAATATTAATCCATGCCTGACATACCTCCAAACTTTAGTTTTTACTTTATTTTGTATTGTATATTTCTAAACTTATAATGTATTTCATATTCCCTGATTACCTTAATAATCTTTGTTGCAGTGAAGATCTAATTTTGCAAAACTAATGAATACAATTTAATCTTACTTTAAATCTACTAATTATATTTCCATATGTATGTTTAATTAGCTGTTGTTTCAACAAATCCTGTTCAATCTCCATTGACACACTCATTGATGTACTGGAAAATCCTTGAGTTGACACTTTGTGATTACCAGTTAGCCATGAGTAATGCATAGTTTAGGCCACCAATTGCCAAGATACCCCAGGGGGTGCTCTGTTGGGCCACTGTTATGTGTTGCTCCTTCAAAAGTATCCACACAACAAAAAGGTTTGCTTTGGTTTTCAAGCTGCAAGCTGGCAAGACAAACTATTCATTGTGGAAATCAGCCGTTTAGTGAAACTGTTGGCTACTGGACTAACATTTAAATTCACCTTTATGGACTGTATGCACCCAGTGTACTGCAGGCAAAAAGCAAGCAGCCCTTGGCATCCAAGATAATTAGCCAGTTGTTAACATATGAAATTCTGCAGCACTAGGCCAGCTGTCAACCAAAGCTCAAGCAGAAGAGGATGTGTAAATTTCCCAATAATCTCTGCATTTGTCTGCAAACAGATGTATGCTTCTTTTCTGAGAAGCTTGACTTCCATAAAAACTAGACCCTCCTTTTTCAACATATATCTGAGGAAAGTGAGACTTTGCCTTATTATACCAGTCCCACATTTTCCCTGATTCAGCTCTTTTCATGCAGTATATATGAACATTCTTGAGAGGAGAGAGCACTGAATTTTTCTAAAATATCACATTCTCTTTTCAATAAATATATCAATCTGGGATTGTTAGAAATATGCCTGGTGTAAGTAGCCTCCTTTTATTCTGACAATGACTACAACTTTTTACATTTACCTTTTATAAAAGGTTAAAGTCACAATATGTAATATGAGAAGGCATTTAGATATGAGTTATAAAATTACATCAGCAGTTCATATTGTTACCAAATGTTTGTTTTTATGATATAAGAAACATGTTAAATGCGGGTGCCAACACTGCAAATAGCCACACAGAAATGAAAGAAGGGAAAGAATTGCACTTTATAGCAATTATACGGTTCACCAGCCAGGCAGCCCTACGATTTAGGGGTCACAACTCATTGAGTGGATCAACAATGCAGTGTCTTAAAAATGGGAATTGGTTGACTTCACCTGCATTGAAAGATTTAATGGTTTATGGTAGAGTATATTATATAGTTCAGGCTTGTCCATAGGCTTCAATGGATGTCTGAGTCATTAATCTCTATCAGGAGAGGAGATGGCACAGGTAAACTGGTCATGTTATGGAGATTCCCTCCTCAGATGATGCATCATCACCAGCGGCATGCCTTATAACACACCTGAGAGGACCCCTTAGCACCCATGGAGCTTGAGAAGGCCAGAAACAGTCTAAGTTGTGGTAAGAGAACACCAAAGTCACTTTCTGGCTGACTAACTCTTGTGATTACAGATGACAACTGCCATGATTACAAGTTTTTTATTGCTTATGGGTGATATCCCCAAGGGCAGGGAAATAGTCTTGAAGTTATTATGTGATTATTTTATCTGCCTTGCTGCAAGAAATTGGAGAGACAAATCAAAGATCAAGAAGAAAGACAATGCTGATACAGTATCACAAAAGAATGAAAATTAAAACTGAAAAATAAGTTAAGTGTATCTAATAGAGGTACTGGTTCATTACCAATATTAATCTCTTAAAGGAAAAATTTGACATGTTAGGAAATACACTTAATGATTTTCTTCAGTGTACAAAAGTGGTGTCTATCTTCTAGCTCTTAGCAAGAAAGCAAATAAATATATTTTCCAAAATCTTAAACTATTTCCCTAAGGAACAACTACCCATCTTTAAGGTAATGTACACACCATACAAAAGTAACAAAAATCTAACTGGATTTGCAAAACGGGAATGTTAACAATGTCAAGAAACATCTGTTTGTTATTTACTTTAAAGAAAGTCTAAGCTCAGTCTCTGTAAAACCCTGTGGACCATATTTTCATGGAGGCATAAAGACCAGCGCAAGCAGCGCACTGACAGTTTGATACTTTCCTGATCTTGAAACTCGCTGGTGACCAGCACAAACAAAACAGAAGTGTCAGAGCCACATCTGCTTCTGACGCAATGTCAATCTGCTGCTGCTTTGGTGATTTTATAAACAAGAGTAAACTAAATACTAGCTGCACATGTGCTGCAATAACAAATTAATGCTTGAAATAAATAAGGCATTTCAATGAACTGTCCAACCAAAATCGGCACAGAAAATAGCATTTAATGTGGTAAGAGCAGGAAAGTCAGTAAGTCATACATATCAGTTTTCATTGATCTATAAATGACTGTAGGTGATTCTTACAGTATCTGTTGTCCACAGCTGCTTTATTCTGGATTTTACTTCAGTTCATTAAGTCCCTGCAGCATCTGGCAGCCGGATAGATATGTTGATAAATCTGCAGTGTCCGATTGTGCAGCACTGGAGCGCAGTGCCACTACGCGCGGCCCTTCACGGTGTTTACCTTCATTAAATCGCTTTAAAACGACACCAGGCTGCAACAGAATAAACACACACATCTCTACACACATAAGAGTAGTCAGTCATAACCAGTGGCGGCTGGTGACTCAAAAAACTGGGGAGGACAGGAGGAAAACTAGCATGAAATCTTACAATAAACCGCGTCAAACTATAGGATTGTCCCCCACCTGATAAAATTGGAGGGGTGGGGGGCAATTTCATATGCCAATAAAACAATTCGCTTTCAAAAACAAAAACCCTTGAGAGGTGTAAAGGTTGCTTCTTTAAAAACATTTGGCATATGCATAAACAAAGAAATGCTCATTTTACCCGTGGAGTGATTCAGAATGTGTCATTTTACCGACAAAGTGAAATCCAAATCTATAGTATTATTCTATTGTGACAATAAATTTATGTTCTCATCAAAAACAGACGACATATCACATGATTTACACATATTTCATATGTTTTTTCTTAGTATACAGAAATATATAAAGTAACACAAAGCTTATAATGTGATACAAGAACAGATCAGTGCTGAATACTAAAAACATTGACAGATCTATATGTGTAAGTTCACATCATAAAGTATTAATGCATGTATCAAATGCATGACTTGCACACTCTTATCTATGTGCACGGCATACAAGATATGATTTACAAAGCTGACATGTTAACACTAGGGGTGTTAACATGTCAGTGAAAAAAAAAGGAGGGGGGGTGGGGGGGGCAAATAAAACTTTGCTTTCCATTTATTCTGTAACACACTTACAACAAGAAACAGCAAGGAACTTTAACCCATGGTCTTAAATGAAAACAACATTTAAGATGTCCAATGTTCAAATAAAATATTTAAATATATAAAATATTCAATGATCAGTTATTGCAATATGAGACATGTAACCTTCCTCACAATAGTGAATGAAACAGCCTCTGTCTACATCATCAAACCTGATGATAACAAATATTCACCGCTAACGTCAGTTTGCAGCTGCTCTTCAAAACCTGTTAGTGACACGCTGTCTGCCCATGACTTGTACTAACAACAGTTTGTTTACGTTACTTTGTCTTAAATGAGACATTGAATCTTGCACAGTTCATATGCCTGCCAAACCGTGGGCAATCTGTACGGATCATGGATCTACGATCCATTACACCACTAGTTAACACTTGATATTTTAGTTACTTTAAGCTTATTAATCAATATAAGGCTTAGTTTAAAAACGAACTAAAGAAACTGACAGAGGCAAGCAGCCAGACCTCCTGCACACTAATCACACAACACCAACAGGTGACTGAACAACCACTCAATTAAAAACAAATTAATGAGTGAGTCCAGACAGCTCACTGTAACTTCAACAAACAAACATATGACATATGATGAAAAACATGATCTCTGCTGCATTCAGAAGCTGTATCTGACACACATTATCTGACGTCTTCTTCTTTCTTTCATGAAGATGAAGTATTAATGTAATAACGTTCATTTGTAGCTGTTGGTCATCTTGTTTTAGTTAAAAGAAGTTTGTAGCTGCTGGTTAACCAGTCTGATATCATTGACAACAATGACAAACAAGCTAACTCTTCCGATTGTTTCTCCGTTGCTTCTCTCTCCAGCCTCCACGCAGCGTCCCGCTGATGTTGGGCTCAAGGAGTTATCTACTGCTGCTACTCTGCCTCACAGTAATAAAAGAAGATGAGATCTGGAAACTATCATTGGACCAACTTAATGTCAATATTGCATTCTGGTTGTTGATTGGTAAGGGAGGACAGCCTCCCATGGAGCGTCATTTTACCTGTCATGGCCAATCACAGATTAGCATGAAAAAAAAACATGGATGTATAAAGGAAACTGGATACAGCTTTGGAGGTGGGGCTTCATGTATTCCTATGAAAGTTGCTCAGTGGTGCATAAAACCAAAAAACTTTGACTTCTGTGCATAAAATTATCCTCTCTTCTGAGATCATTGGGCCCATGGAAAATGCGCAATAGTGACTTTCGCCTCCGACCCCTCCGGTTAACCTGAATGCGGATAAAACAATTCAATTGTGCTGCCCTTTTAGGCTTTTGAAATCAAATTCTGACAGTGAGATGAGCCATTTTGCGGGGGTTATGATGCTTGGGCTTGAAAAAAACAAAGAAATACATTGAGTCCACACCCTGCTCTTTCTCCTCCTGCCCTGCAGGCGTCACTGTTGAAGCATTTTATACATAATGTCAGTAATGGATCTTGTCCCAAGAAGAGAGAAAAACACTTTATAAGTAATACTAAGATTTGTAATGGTAATGGCCTCTCAAAAAATAGAGGAGAATCAACCTCCACTGCCTCAATGGACCAGCCTCCACTGGTTATAACGCTATATGGGAAACTTTAACAGGGCTCATCGTAGCCTCTTTTCCAACTTTCTATACAGGCCAACTTTAGATAGGGCCTGACATCTAATAAACTGGTGTTTAAAGTTTTAGCATGATACATATTGTAACACTTTAAACACTTCAAAGGAAACAGACTCTACAGCGATTTGATAATACTAGTCACCAACTAGCTCTTTTCAAATTTGGGCTGTAAAGACTAGTAATTATACTGATGTTCAAAGACTTCACACTAGAATTGCCGTCAATTTCTAATTTGCCAAAGTCATAGGCAGTGAAATAGGAGGAATTTAAAGGTTGAGGCTAATCTTGTTCACTGATTACTCCTGGCTCATGGTTTAAGGAACAGAAATGGAATAGTTGAGCAGGGGTGAGATCAATTTATTGTTTTTAGAAAGGTGGTAGAAAGACATGATGGTATCCAGTGGGGAGAGTGTGACATATCCAGTATCAGAGATTAGTTTTGAGCTCAAAATGGAAGATAAAAAATGGGAAGTGACCTGGTTGTACTGAGTTATGAGTAATAAGGTTACAAGGTGGCATTTCAAAATCCAAGTCCACCTTTTCACTTAGTCATTTGGTCATAGGTTTAACTTGCTGAAAAAAAATCCTCATAGCCATAGGACAACAATCTACTGGAGGAGGGCAATTAAGGCCTGTGTGAGTGGTCATCTCTAGACAAATAATTTAGTTTAATCCACAAGCAAAGTGCTTGTTGATCCTTTTCGTCACTTTATTCTATCTATACATTTTTTGTGTGTAATTGCAATGTCATTGCCAGTGTGATGAAGGCGATATTTCACTTGCATAAAAGGTGAGTGCACATTTGTGATTTGTGTTGCTAAAAAGCAGGTCAAGCTTGTATATGTTTGATTTGAGCTCACAGGCTGCACTTTGCTTTTTCTATACAGCATGAAAACCTTGAAAAACTTTGATCTTGGATTGACAGTTCAGATGTGACATGGACCAGTCAAATGTAACTGCAACAAGATATGTGCATTCATTTTCTGTCGTAATAGGTGAAGACAATTACCTGTAGACTTGTTAAAGAGCCTCTAACATACCCTATTGCTAGTACAGGTAATTGGAGCCCTTGTTGCAAATACAACCTTAACAATGTCTGGCTCAATTAAAGGCAACCAGGGAGCTTTACCTAGGTCCAGTCCATAAAGTACATGCTAGTTTCTTACCAGACCCAGTGGTGATTACTGTGGAAAGTAAATCACAGAGTCTATCAATTTCTAAACAGCTATGGTCATAAAGAGAGTAGACCAACCTCACCATCTAACAGATAATACAAATCAGAGAAACTGCTATAAGGAAAAAATTATTATTTTAAATCATGTGAGGAAATGCTCCTTGTTTCCCAGTGAAAATCAACCATGGCATTGTGCTGCAGAGCTCATTGTATAGAAAGGGCCATATGCAGCTTACCCAACAGGAAATGTTACAGTAAATTGTTAATGACAGCATGGCTGATGGTTGTTTGTTTCAGCTGGTAAAGTGATGGCACATTAGAATGTCGTTAGAAATATTGGTTGTATTCAGCCAGAGCTGCTACTGCTGTGCAATAATAAAATGCTCTGGAATGAGGCCCTGATGAGTTGAAAAAGGTTAGCCCGATGGAGGACAGTTGTAATTTTTCACACTTCTATTATTGTGCTTTCAGAAGACCTGCTGTCAAAATAAATCTCACTGATGACCATCTAGCTATTGATTAGCCACTACGGTTATTGGTAATGAATTGATTGGATGATTTAAAGTACAGTCAGCCAAAAAGAACATATTCATAGTGATTTATAACCATGTATTTGTATTCAGGGTCACAAGGGCAGGAGACTATCTGAAGCACTGGGTGGAGGCAAAATCCTGCGCAAGTCACTAATCAGGGGTAAGGCATGTCTTTGAACTATGGGAGAAAATCGGATCACTGCAAACCTAAGGAAACACAGGGCCAACATTTAAGCTTCACACTGATTAAACAAGAGCTGGATTTGAGTTTACAGCCTTCATAATGCAAGGTCACAGTGCCAACAATGTGCAATAAGCCACCTGTGCCCATTACAAAGATATAATTATACAGCATTACAATATAATTTCAATTACACAATCTGTGATCAAATTGATCCCTCCAACAATTATCCCTGCTTCCAGCCATTATTCTTCTAATAAAATGATTATTGATTGGCAGTGATTATTGATTTATCATTAGTTCAGTGCAGGAGAAAAATCAAAGCCCCCCCCCTCTAAAGTGTTGGTTCAATCTACGCATAGATGTGATTGCATATCTGGTTCACCAAGTAGTTTAGGACAGGGCACAGAGGTTGTACAGATAGAGATTTGTTGCCTTTTAGAGTCTGATCATTTGTCTTCAAAATGAAGATTTCTTTAATGAGCCATGGAGAATACCTTTGGTACTCTCTTCTAAGCCACAGCATATTGGTGTACGATGACTAGCAATTGGCTGTAGTTGCAATAAACACAAAGAAAATGACTTTACATGACAGAGCCTTGGAGGATCAGTGCAAAGGAGGGGGAGTCAATCCCATATCGATTTCCCTCACTCCCTAGAGTCCCTGCACACCGTCCTTTGCCAAGAGCTAGTCAGGTTCTTGGTGGAAACCACATAGATAGGCTGATATGCTGTGAAAAGGCCAAGCTCAGCCTTAGATTAGAAACATATATAAGAGAAAGTGAAAGTGTTTGCGCTGTATTGAATTCTGCTGACTGGTTGTATAGAAGTGATCCCAACCCCCATTGAGGGATTGAATCCACAACGCAGCAGTTAAAAACTCATCTGTCCAGTCTCTCCGTATGGCTGGATGTGGAGTGGTAGAGCACCTCTAATAACCTTTATGGTGCTGCTTGGGGCCAGGGAGCTGCCTGCATAATCATCTCAGCTCAGGCAGAGCTCTGAAATCATAAATCAATTGAGCACACTCAAGCCAGGCTAGTGTCCTCGTGGCCTCATGGCACAAGTCATCTGTTTGTCTGGGAGTGTCTTAGAGCCTTTTCTATAGGACAATGATACTCTGTTAATGTCCCTTCCTGAAAAATAAGTCTGAGACGGGATGCTTGTAAAATGATTAGACCTTTTCAATATGTCATTGTGTCCTTATTGTGCTGCCGGACATCATAGTGTTCACAAATACAATATGTGGCTTTGTTCACTCTACTAAATTGTTACAATATAAAGGTTTGGTCATTATAATATTTGAAAGTCAGTTCAGTAAAGTATTCTATAATTAACAATTGCAGTATCCACCACTGACACAGAATTTGCAACAGTTTACTCTCAATGGTGTGCAATGTATTGCAGCAGCCTTTGAGATGTGCTTGCTCTTGTTTGGTGGTTATGTCAGTGGTGAATACAATATATCTGCAGTGAAAACCAGCTGAGGCAGTGATTTATGTACATACTACAGTGTTCCAAAAAGCCATCAACACACCATCAAGTACATTTTGCCATTTTGCCCCTTTGAACAAATAGTATATTTAAACCTTAACTTTAAATCTTCATCAAGAATGATTCAAAATGGTCGCACAGGATGTCATTTGTCTACTACACAGTAATTAATAATACTTTGCAACTGGATATTTAATGTACCACCATATGTGCTACAATAAGAAAAAAAGAAAAAAGGAAAATAGAAATAAAAAGAGTTTTACCAGTGCCAGTCATAATGATTTGAATATTCCTGATGCAGTGTACGCCAAGTATCTGTGTCTTTCTACATTACAACCTGGAATGGACATCTAGACTGTGTCTGACACTTCCTCTCTGGAAGATTTATTGATAAAACAGTGCAGGGTATTTCTCCAGGGTGCTGGGCAGGAGCCAAACTTTGGCTTTATAATATAAACAGAAATGAGGGTCAAGCTCAGGCCATTCCTGTATCAAGCCTTAGTGAAATTGCCAGCAGATGAAAGCTTATGAATATAAAACTACTGCCAAGAACCATGATTCAAATCACAGCTTCTGTTTTCACTTTTGTTTTAATTGCTTTGCTGATGGTTTCAGTAGCAAACAGCCTATTAGCTCCTTCTGAATTACAAGTGAAACAATGAAATTAAATTAATCTCATGCAGACTGATATGCAACTCTCCTGAAGGTTTTCTAAGATCTGGCAAATCTAAAATCCATCAGAGAGTTGAAGAAAGATGCAAAACATATACTGATGTTAAATTAACCTCTGCTCTTGTTTTCAGTATGCCCCCATACAATATATCATATAATAGCTATATAAGTATATAATTATTAGCTATATAATTATGCTGTTTTTGTCAGGGAAGTGAAAGGCAAGAGGCTCATCATTATTGTTAGTACTCTGACTTCCACATGACTTTACTTGAATATATATTCTGTACTAAAAGCACTTTTCATGCACTTATTTATTTATATATATTTCAAAGACTGAAGAGTATAGTACATCTCTGTCTGGCATTCGGAAATCATGTCAAGGTCTGCTGTTGACATGACCACTCAGCTTGTGAAACTTAGAGAAGAACTGAAGAGTGAAGACTGAAAATTATCTTATGACTGCCCTCTGAGCCTCTGGTGTAAACATAATGAGGTCGAGGCTACACATGGACCCTGTCAATGAGTTATAGTGCTTTTAGTCAGCAAGGATAAATCATCTTCCAGCCTGACAGTCTTTTGCATTAGCAGTGTAAACCAGATTAGATATGGACAGTATAGATCACACCAAGGGGCTGTTTTCACAGCAGCACTTTGTATCTCATACATCAAAACAGGCAGGCAATGCTTGTCTCAGTGTTTTCCTTTTTACTATACCAGACATGTCTGCCATTACCCCTAATGACTGATGCAATGACACATAGAGGTTGCCAAGTAACGAGACTCGCCACCTCCATTATTCCTTATGCTATCCTCTTACTTTAGCCCTGTGTATGAGTGATATGGCAATAATAATAATGGGGCAGATAACACCGCAATTGCATAACACATTTTACAGGCATGTGGCCCTAAAAGCATCTCATGGGCATCTAGTGTAAATAAGCTCAGCAATAAACAAGTCATGCATAAACTGCTCAGCCCTTGGGCAATTTCCTTGACTGGTCTGTGTGAGACCCATGGGTCACAGCTAGTTCAGTGCAGTTTGAGCAGATTCAAATGTAATGCAAATGTAAAGTTTACTGTGTAATTGTAAAGTCTGTTATTGCTTAATAAAGGGCACCCTGCCTGCTAATTTGAGTGCATAAACTTGCTCTGTGTGGGTGACAGGGGTGAAGTTCTACTCCATCTCTGCAGGGACTCAGGGTTTATATGCGCCACAGAAAACAATTGACTATTTTTGGTAGTGAGAAGCCAGTGAGGGTCTTTGTCCATGTCACTACACTAGCCATGCACTACCGTACCAACTGTGTCATGAAGGCAGCACCTCCCCAACAATAGAGTTGGCAATGACAAGGACTGCAGTGCAGAGGGAATTCAACAGTGGGAGAAAATAGGAGAAAGTCATGTGTGAGTATCTTGCTGTTTGTGTTGGTTTATTCAAAACATACTGAAGACAATTGGCCATTGCTATTTTAACACTATGAGCATTTAATTGACCTTGACAATTTTAATCTGCCAGTACTTGAGTGTTCTTTAATTGAGCTATTTTCACTCCTAGAGTAGTCCTCTGGAGTATACTCACTAAAGTTGATTAAAATTTAACTGAACTAAAAGTGCTTTTACAGTGCAAAGTACTCTACCACTTTTTCTATTGTGTGTATGTAAAAGAATTTGTGTGTGTGTGTTTTGCATTCACCATTATGCATGTATAATATGTGTTTCTGTGTATGGAGATACAGAAAAAATGCAGTCCAACTTTGTTGTGAGACAGCAGGATGTAGAAGTCTGCTGTAGAAAGACAGTACTGGCCACAAGGTACACACAAGTATAAACCTATAGGTAACTGCTCTTATTTGGCCCACTCATTCCCAGTCATGAATGCTGTGGCTGCAGTCAAGTAGGCACTTCAGGTCATTTGTATTTTTTTCTTAAGGATTCAGCCACGGTACAGACAGCACTGTCTCTTTTCACTCTTGTATTTGTCAGCAGACTTGGCTGCTTGTCCTAGTTTTGATAAACTTTGATTTGCTTAAAGTCCCCTTCCACACAAAAATATGTTTTTCTGCTTGTTCCTACAGTTGGATGTTCTTCACTGTGGAGTATGATGTGTGTACAGAGTTTCACACTAAAAGCCTGTTTTCACATTCATCTGCTGGAGGGGCAACGTTTTTCTGTGCTAATTGGAAATCATAATTAGTTTGGAAGGCAATCGTGGTCCAATATTCAACTTATGCAGTTGTGATATGAGAAGCATACACTGAGAATAGACTTTACAGTGAAGTAGGAGACATTTAATAAACTTAGAAAGAAAATATTTACATATTTATAGATTATGGAATTTTTAATGAGGGAGAAGAAGCAGATGGCATTTTAAGGATTTTAAAGTGGTAACTCAGCAGATTATTGCTCCAGGCAGAGTATGTTTATTTGCCTTAATATATGTCTGAAGGGCATCTTTAAATATTTTTCTGAGGTTAATGTCCTTTGATTGACTTGTTGCAGATGTCTGTCTTTCTTTACTAGTGTGAATTAAATAAAAAAGACAACATAATGTGAATTAAAGAACTACAGGCAGCTCACAAGCAACGAGTTGAGTACCCCTATTCTTGAGAGACATAGGCTGCCAGTTATTTGTCTTTACATCTTAAAATGTGGCTAGCCTTTCAAATATTGACGATATAGGTCATACAACTAGTGTTACATAACATGAGGCTATGAGCCAATTCTTGATGGTGTTTCTTAATTGCATTATTCAATCAAGACTGCTACTCCAACAAAGCTTCCTCCCCAGGCCTGTGATGGTAAGATTTAGAACTAAAGCCTATGTAAAATATACAACAAATTATTTTTAATGATGCTGGTGCTCTTTGGGATATAATGTTCATGGCTGGCATGCATTGCTGTTGTCTCTGCCTTTTGCCATGTGAAGCTGACAGTGACTTGTGAGTGAATCTAGATAACGGCCGTGTGCTGTGTGATGTGCAGCGCACAACGCTTACATGTACTTGGAGAGCTGAAAAGTGGGTCACCCAGCCCACTGAGATTCAGTCTGTACCATTCACTGATGTGGAAATAAGTCTCTTGCATCAGGCCCAGCTAGCAAAGCTGCACTACCAAAAACTGCCAGCTTTGTACTACACAAAGCCCAACAAAGATGGGTAATTTTCACCAAATCATAGTTATTAGCTATTATATTAAGAACTAAAGCAATTTTAGAAACCAGTAAAATCACTGTTTATATGAGAATTTGACACTCATCCTTCCAAAATGTTTTTTAACCACATGCCAGCTTTGATAGATGTCAGCCCTGGCTAATGAACATGACATACATTCCTGCGAGAAACAGCAGCTAGTAACGTAGCAGTGATAATACTAACACAGAATATACAAAGAAGTTATATCTACAGGTAGTAAGAAATGATGTGAGTGTCCCAAACCATCAACCAGTAGCACGGTTAAAAACACAGAAGATCCACTCACACAAGTAATGTTAGCGTAACAAATAAATGGTAATGAAATGAAATTCCTGCTGATCAACTGCTGCACAGGACAGACACTCATTCTGGTTATTTTATTTGTAATGTTATCAAAATGAAAATCCTGCTGTTTCCTCAAAATATACCACACACTGGGCTGAGCACCACAAGTGTCATGGAAATAGTAATAAAGCATTTGATTAATTAATAACTAATTGTAAAATAAAAACAGGAATTAATACATTGCGTTTACAAATCAATTAATTAACCATGAATAAATATATTTAATTACAGTTATTCATTATTTGATATTTTAATGGGCTATAAAAAGAGGAATTACAAAAGAATTTACAAATAAAATAATAATCCAGCAATAAATTGTTCAAACTAAAAAGGGGTTTACAAAACAACTTTAAAATAGTCAATAAGTAATAAATTTAAAAAATACATTATTGAATTCCTAAATAAATACTGAAATTTCAAAATCAATTTGAAAATGCAGTTTTAAAAAGAGAAATTAATAACTGAATTTGCAAACTGAATTAAGAATACAGCTTTTAATCAGGCATTTAAAAGGGCAATTCCCTTTCCCATTTGCATTTCCATTTCCCTGCTGCTTTTCCTTTTCCTTGTAGCTATTCAACTGGCTGAAGCCCCCCTCATGTGAGTGGCTCCTGGTTTTCATAATAAAAACTCTGTTGTTTCTCGTCAGTACAGGTTGTCACTTTTTTCTGTGTATTGGTTGTTTGTAGTGATGGGTTTTATTCTAACAGATGTTTGCTAGCTATGGTGTATGTATGAAGGTAACATATGTCTAATTAATGATTATTGCCAAACTCAAACTCAAACTCATAATCTGAAATGAAGTAATGGAGATGTTAGCTACTTAACACAAGCTCTCCTGAATCTGCCAGTTCATTTCAGTAAGTTATTAATATGGAACAAACAGTTTGCCAAATACTGGGAGCAAGAGGTGCAAATCTACAATCTGCTCCCGAGACAACACACAGCGTAACCTCAGTAAAGATAAGTTAGCCCACTATTAGCATTGTCCCTGTGTAATGAAGGTTGCAATATTGTAACCCTACTTCTCTAAACACAGGCAAAGTTAATGCTCTCCTCCAATCACACGCATGTATTCACCAGCTGAACTTTGCATAAATGTAACCAGCCAATCAGGATACATGTGGAGCCTATAGTGTATAAGGCAGCATGCCTGTTGTCCAACGGAGAGGACTCGTAGGATCTCCTTTACTAGAACCTCAAGCACCAGAGGCAGTTCCCATTCCCTGCCCCCGGCTCACTCTCTCCAACAGGAGAGAATTTATGCTTTTCTGGCCATGTCATGTGTGCAAACGTGTCTCTTGTGGGAGAACCACTACAGATACAATAACAACAGATGCACATCTCCACGTCCTTTGCCATCCTCAACAGGGCATCATTTGTGCAACAGTCCCAGCAGCACCACTGAGTAGACCGCTGCCATGAACCACAGTGCCTTTGTGACAGTCAATGCCATCTTTGTTACACCCTGCCTGTAGTAGGACTGTCTGAGTTCTGACAGAACAGCCTGCAGTCTGCATGAGTTGAACACAGCTCACAGATATCAATATATAACTCCCAGTTTCCATCTGTTGTTGTGGTTGGGGGCTGCTCTTCTTCCAGTTGATTGTGAACCATAACTTGGTTAGGTGCAGAATCAACTGGGCTGTGTGGAGCATAGTCCATTCTTTGGACCTGGCCATGACAATGAGGTTGTCAAAGTAGAAGAAGACCCTCACACCTTGGACGTGCAATGGCTGAAGCACCATGTCCACACAGGTACTGAAGGTGTAGGGGACCAGGAAATAGCCAAGCAGCAGTCTGATGTACTTGTAGGCTACGGGATTTCCTGTGTCTTGGGGCCACTCAACATGAAAGTACACATCATTCAGGTTGATGGTGGTGAACCAAACACCAGGCTGAACGAGCTCCATGGTCCAGCTGCTAATCATGAAAAATGTTTTGCTGGAGATGCACCAGTTTAGGGTGCGGAGTTCCAAAATGGGTCTGAAATCTCCTATCTTCTTGGGAACCAGGAAGTATGCGTAGTAAAACCTCTTCTGTCTGTCATGAGTAGGAATGAGAGACACAGCCTGTTTTTGTCCTGGATCCTGGATCTCTGCTGAGAGGAAGTCTCACCTCACCTCTTTAAAACCCATGAATGGAGGTGGGACGTGGCAGAAGTGTAGAGAATAACCTGGTTTCAGTGTCCTGTTCATCCACTTCATCAATATGCACCATACCTGGTAAAATTGCATCAGGGCTAAGTGCTGCATTGCAGCAGTCAGGAAACTGTGATATCCTGTTTGTGAACGCACCACCAACTCTAAGTGTAACAGCAACAATATTTGTGTCATTGTGTTCAGTCCTTGTTGTCTCTCTTATGGAGATCGATGAAGGAGAACACAATAAATATGTACTCTTCTCCCTCTATGTCAACTGTGCATCAATTTCTCCCTGATGGAGAGATAATGCACTCTGATGTTTCTCTCATAACCTAAGAGATGCGTTGTGTGTGTGCTGTTCCAAAGCAAGGTGGTAACTGCAGCCACAACAATGGGGGGCATGCATACTATTCAGGGCTGCTACATCAGGTAAAGTGTGCTTTCTGACAGTATCACACTGAAAGCAACCTGACGCCACACACTCAGCCAGAGAGACACATTGTACACACTGCTCGGTGAGCTGTGGCCACAATGGGAGGCAAGCATATTATTCAGTTACATCAGGTGAGGTGTACTTTCTGACAACATCATGCCAATCGTAACATGCGCAGACCAGTACAGTGCTTAGGCCGATAAGAGAGCCCCAGCCTTCTACCTCCTTAACAGAAATGTCATTAACTTGTTAACTTAGGTTGGGGAGCAGAACCACGCCTCAACCACACCTCTAATCATCTGCCAAGCCAACTAATACCAGGTCAGCCCATCCTACCCAGTCTGTCTCAGATTTCTAAAGAGCAGACAGACCATACTTCTGGCCTAAACGCTCATGCAAGAACTTTGGAGGACATAACCAATAAATCTTACTACTCACCATGGACTTATCAGACCGATCCAGACAGCAATCTGTTCAACGATCTGTTTGACACCAGACTCACAGCAGCAACAAAACCGCAGCCAAACACCCTGGCATAATTGCCTCACCCCCGCTGGCGTCTCCATCCAACCTCCGCCAACGATATCTCTCCGACTCCAACCTCAAAGTCCCACAGATATCAGGCCTCCTCTCCTTCTTCAGTGAGGACTAGACAACACAGGAATGGTCAGCTCCAACTTCCTCCTCACCAGTAGTGATCCCCATCATGCAGGTTTCCAGCTCCTCGCTCTCCACGACGGCACATTCGTGGTGCGCACTCACCTGCGAGGCAGCAGTCTCCGTGTCCTCAAACTGAGCCGAGACTGAACCATTGCTTGCCTTCACAAGCTTCACAAAATCCCTGTGCACATACATCCTTCCACCCCATCATTCCTTCCTCTACCCTTCCTTCAGCTGTTTACAGCCACACGGCTTCTGCTCCTCTTTTTCCTACATAACTAACACAGAAGCAAGAGAGCCTCATTCATCAACTCAAGGGGTCCAGGCTAACCAGTTGGCACTCATCAGCCTCCTCTACTTAATTGGTCTATCCTACCCCCTTCCCTCCCTATCCCCACCCCGCACCTTCCCCGACAGCTAAATGTTTTTTTCTCATTGTGCTACCAATTTCAACCTGGCCACTGCACTGCCACCTATTCACCCAGCTTTTATCGGCTTATCAACCTTCTCGTCTCTCCTTCACTACACCAATAAATTCTCTCTAGTAACTACGTAGACTTAGCACAGTTCCTTAAGCCATCCCTCATCAACACTAGCCAGCTCAGGGAAATACAGACAAACTCTGGTTTTGTGCAACTCCACGACCCACTACCCTCACAGTCTAAAGATTAACTCCCACAGAATTTACTTTTACTTTTTCTCTCTACTGAGATATTATCTGTTCAGCATTTCTCACACGGAGAGCTGAGCTAGATGATTATCTTTCTATCATGCTCAACATAGCCTTACATTTTGGAGAAACAGGGTTTTACAACTACCAAGTGCACTCTGCTAACCAATCAGCTGGCAAGTTACAGCACTTAACCAGGGAATGTTCTGGGGCACCCTCGACTCTGAAATCTTCTGATGTACATTCATAGCATGCACTTCCCTCTCCTGCGAGATATGTGGAGCTAGGGCTGGGCGATATGACCAAAGTTTCATATCACGATATAAGTCAGTTCATATCATGATAACGATATATATCACGATATAGCACATTTTCTCTAAATTCAATGAATAAATATTTTATATAAGATGACCACATCGGAAAGACCTATTTCTTATTGCATTTTGAATTATATCAGGCCTGGAATGAAGTCATTTTTAGGGCAAGGCCACTTTGATAAATACAAATTTATTGGGGCATCAAGGCCAAAACCAATGGTGCAATAACAATAAGTGATAATTACATTGTATGAGGACAAAACAGTACAATCAACAATTAGTCAGTGTTTTGAACAGTTCTGAGTTTATTAAAACTACACTGAATGTTTGAATTTTCCACAAAATGCTGTCTGAAAAAAATGTGAACTATTATATTAATTGTTATTGTTATATTTAATGATTAAGTCTATAAATGGGTAAGGGTGATCAAAATGAATCGAAACGTGTGCAACTATTAGCATTTGAGTCTGAGATCACAGGACTCACAAAAATGACTTAAAACACTTCTTACATGTTAAAGATTAAACACACTGATGAGAAACTTCTCAATAGGTCAGATCTTTGTCAGTGGATATAACGTTACTACTGGTGTGAAACCGACTTCAACACGGAGTTTAGCATTACGGGTTGTTTTTAGCATTGATGTTGCTAAGCTAGCAAGTGCCTTGAAGTCTGTTTAGAGTCAGTCGGCACTAAAACTGTTTCGTTAGTCCGTTTTAATCTGCAGCAGTTGCTAAAGGATCGTGTAACGTGTTTTTCTGCCACGGAGGAAATAAATTCATGACGAGTGAACACGAGTCTAAAGCGTCTTCAGACTGCAGAAACGGAAAATATCAAAGTGCCAGCTGAGTTACCACTGTTACAGACAGCTGACATAAGCAGTCTTATAAATACTAACTGCTAGAGAGAATAATGTTTGACCACTTCCGAGAGCCTGTGACTGAACTTTAAACACAACGTGTATAAATTCTTAGGCTGTACAGTGTTTAGCTGCTTGTGCTTATCACTGCAACTACTGTTGGCTGGTAGCTAATGTAAGATAGCGGGCTAGCTGTTACACACGTATTTGCGAGAAATCTTCCACTACTGTTGACATCCAGCGTGATGACACAGACACTGGGTAATATTCAGTCTGTTTATTTGCTTCACCACATGTAGTTTTAAATTAGGAAATCCGCAAAGGGCACAACAGCCAGTTCAAAACAAGGCAAGTAAAACCGGCCATGTGAGTAGTTACATTTTTAAAGGGCATTACGGCCACACAGCGGAACATCCACGGCACTGACCGTTTTGCCATGGTAACGTATAACTCCTGCCCTGTTCTGTACTTGACAGATAAAAGCTACTTTCTCGTATTTGATTATTTTCTCCTTTTAGTTTACAAAGCGTCGTCAAATGACGACAGCTGTTGCCGTAAAGAGTGTGATTTGCGACACCACGATATAAACGATATAGCAAAAAAAACGATATAGGCCCACAGTCAATGTCCCCATGCCAAAGGGGGTCGACAAACGGGAAGGCTGACCTTTACCAGGGAGGCGGGATGGTGAATAAACCAAGGCCGGAGCAGACCCTGGCTAGACAAGACAAACCATAACCCGAGGCTCAGTGCAACATGACTTGAGAGGTCACAGTTCAATGTTTTGAAACTAATGAACTAATTAGACTAAATTTTCATATTGTACGCTGATCTGGTCAGGTTAAAGACTAAGTCTCAGACTTTCAGAAGACAGAATGAGAAGAGACAGAATTCGAGTCTACACCAACTTAGATGTTCACTGTTTACAGTTCTCCTCGATCAAGTAACTTCAATAAACACTCTCAGCAATAAGATATCAAAGGGTCGTTACGGACGATGCCAGCACGATAGAAATACACACGTGGCAAAATTTCCTGTCTTCTCAGAATGGTATTTCCTTCTTCTATGAAGACTCCATCACCCAGCCTGAGGACATTTATCTGCACACAGACGCTGCTCCCTCCACAGGTTTCAGTGGCTACTACGGGGGGAGATGCTTCGCCTCTGCTCAGCCCACAGTGAATGAATCCCTTAACTCGGAGTCCTGCTCTCCTTCACTTGCGCTTCACAAGCCATACCCCTTCTTAATAGCCATCATTCTTTGGGGGCATGATTGGTCAAAAAATAAACAATCCATACTTATCCACTCCGATAACACCAGTTCATCCATCCTGGTTTCACTGTTTAGCTTCTCATTCCAGAAATTCAGACACTTGGCCCAGAATCAAATCTTCACTCGGTGCCCATCCATATTCAGCCACATTCAGGTAGCTCCACAGCTGGCAAACCTCCCCAACGCTTCACTAGAATTCATCCTTAATATTCTCATCACAAGCACACATCACATTCACCTTCAATTTCTCAACCATATTCATTCCATCATATCTAACAACAACATTCAGCTAGCTCCGCAGCTGGAAAACCTCTCTAACGCTTCACTAGAACTCATCCTTAACAATCTCATCACAGGCACACTCTGTATACCTAACTGGCTATACAGAGCCCCCACCCACCTCTACTTGGAGATGGGTGGGAGCTGTGTTGTGGAGTCTCCGTCGGGGCAGCCTGAGAAGTAAGGCAGCAGGAGCTATGGGTGCTCTGATAGTATCATGTGTAGTTGTCCGACAGATGAAAATATCAATGGCCAAAATGTCTGGTGGGAAATATGCAGATTGCAAAATAAATGAATTCATAATAATGTATTAATATGAATCAATTAATTGATTAATAGCCTGTTAAATAGCCTAATATTGTGTGGCCAACAGTGTGTTGCCAAGACAACTTAAATATAAACTTATATCATGTAAAAGTTTGTTTTGCCTCTGCTGTAAAGACATTAAAAGGGTCACTGAGTGTTTGGTCAGATGTGACTCAGCATGGCAAAAGATTCAAAAGCAGGCACACACTCCAGCAACAGCACTGCACTTTGGCTCGACAGCAGTCCAAACGACTCCAAAAAGTTTTACCATTTTCTCTCAGCACATACATATTCACACTCTCTCAGAGACTTAGCAGCGTCCTAGCAAACACAGACATACACGCACACACACCCTCACTGGACTGTAAATAGACTGAGTTACCTGCAATGGGACAAAAACACCTTGTCGATTGTATTTATTCAAAACCCTTATTTATATTCTAGTATAATATTTTGTTACACTGTGGTGCGATATCTGTTTTTTTCTTAATGTACAATGTGGATAGAATTGTATGAATGCAATGTAGATGGATGTACAACATTCAACAGTTGGTTGCAATCAAATTTTGGATTGAAGTAAGGTAATCAGGAAAATCCAATTTAATTTATTTGTGTGGAATAAATAAGTAAACAGTGCCTCACATTTTCTGCAACACACCATTTTTTGGGTAATATCCCCCTGAAAAATCTGTAAAATGGGTAAAGGGTATGAAGGACCACGAGTGACAGAGACTTTATTGCCATTTACACAGACACTGGGTACGTGCACATTGGAATTCTTGTACAATTAACTCGGATAAAAAAAAAGGAACAATTTTAAAATTAATTTTTAAAGACATGATAGTATGAATGTCCTTTGTAAGTAATCTGATTTCTGCTGGGAGGAAGTTGTTGCTGGATCTGGTTTGGGCTCAAAGGTAGAAGTTGCCTCCTGGATGGTGCTGTGTTCCGAAGCCCACTTTCTGTCAGACAGTCTTCTATAGGAAATGAACCTGAGGAGACTTGAGGCAGTGTGCACAATGACAGCAACATGCATGTTGAAGTGTGTTAATGTCTGTTGATGCATTATCAGGCAAAAGAAAAAGCGTAATAATAAAAAAAAGTGTTCATGAAAGAAAAAGAACAAATGAAAACTGGGGCAGACCGATTTGCTTTGTTTTAGCAGCACAGGGACCAAAGTGTCACAGAGAGGCTAAATGGAGAGGCTTAAAGGGGACCCAAATGACTCAGCAAATGCAATAGCTTATAGGAAAAGGAAAAGCAATGGGGAAATGCAAATGCTAATGAGAAAGGAAATTGCACTTTTAAATGCCTGAATAAATTTATTTCTCTTTTTAAAATGCATTTTCAAATTGATTCCATTATTTATTTAGGAATTCAATAATGTATTTTTAAATGATGTACTTATTGACTATTTTAAAGTTATTTTTGTAAATCACTTTTTTAGTTTGAACAATTAATGATGGACAATTATTTCAATTTTAAATTATTTTTGTAATTCCTCTTTTTATTGACCAGTTATATATCAAATAAAGAATTGCTTTTTAATTTTGTCTATTAATTAATTAATTTTAAAAAATAACTGAAGGAAAAAGCAAAAATGAACTTTGAAGAATAAAATATGATGTTCAATGAGGATTTAAAAAAAGTTATATGGTTCAGGAACAAAACCACGCCCCACTCTCTCACTAAATTCAAACACCTGTGCCTCATGAATTCAGTCATCTGTGCATACCTATATAGGCGTATCTGTCCCCTTCCTCTCCTATTCATCTCAGTTCTCACATGACCTACGACAGGCTTGCATCACAAACCCTTCATCCCTGGACCCTAATCCCCCCATCCCTCAACCCTCATCCCTTCATCCGTCTGTTTCATGCACATCATACCCCTGCAACATTCCTTTAGATGCAGCTACCTCAGCACTTACAGCTCCACGTGCCCTGCAGCTCTTTTCTCTCTTTTCTTCCTACAGCCACCAGAGGTCCCCCTGTTGCCTCAGCAATAGCCGCACCAAGCCACAGTGCTCCTTCTACCGGACCCACTCCATTTCCTCCTGTTCTATCACTGTTCCCCTCCCCCATTCCCTCCCCAACACCCAACTGTATTTTTCTTTGTTTTCAGCGCCCCCTGATGCCAGTCCCCTCACTCCAGCTTCACTCTGGCCTCCGCTGACCCTCCTTCATCCCACCACTAAGCACAGTCTACAATCGTACTATCATCTCAAATATCCATAGACATTGAATGCCTTACACCATGCACCAGTGGACTTTCCCAACCGCCATGCCATCCGCTTTCTCACCCTTGGTTCAATCATTGTTTTCCACCCAGCCCTCGACCCTCCTCAATCCCACCACTGCGCAGTTCATGATCATGCTGATATCTCAAACACCACAACCATCACATGCCCAAAACTATGCTCGACCGACCACCCCAATTGCCAGTTCGCCATTTTTCTTGGTTCATCTGCTGTTTCCAACTAGTCCTCATCACTTCTGCATCCCTCCACTTGACCCTTCTCCACACCACTCATCAAGTCTCATCGATCCCTCTGAATCTGACCTTCATCCAGCCCTTTATGAACCTCCCAGCTTTCATTCTGCCCCCTCGTTCTCTGACACTCCTTAGTGCTTTCCGGGCCAACCGCACTACCCAATCCCGAAACATCCCGCTGTGCTTAGATGAGGCAGTTGGTGGTTTGTCTCCAACTCCAGCCATCTCAACGGTCCCCCCTCTGCTCTCTACGAACCATACAGCATCATATTCAAAGCCCTTCTTCGGGGGCACAAGTGGTCTGCCAGTCATCCTTGTTCATACCACACTGTCGTCAACCATAATAAACTACAAATTTAGATCCTTAGCACCAGACTCACATTCTCACTTAAAAGCCGGTCCCTCCATATTCAGCTTCCATGCCTCCCACAGTCTTTCATTCACTCAACGTCTTGACTCCCTTCTGCTTCACCATGATCGCCAGTTCCATTCTCAAGATTAAATCTTCCACCATACATGTCTATGCCAGCAGAATTAAAGCATCCATAAAACTGTCCTCAGGAATACCATACTTAGCCCCGTTCCACTCTCACTTCAGCATGCAATCTAAAAGTCTGTTAGTTCGAACCACATCTTAGGCCAAACATTTACCCCTCAATTCAGACTTCCTGGCCCACTACCAACTTTCTGCACCTGTCATCTCACATTAACAGTCAGTCCACGTCCCTAACCGTACTCCGGCCAATTCTTTCACACCGAAGCCGCTCCAATCACTCTCAAATAAGAAATATTAGACCACCTGTTTAGAAAACTAATTAAAATCCTCGACTGCTGGTCCTCCTTATCTTCCATACCTATCTCAGCGACATTCAAAGAGCCGTTCTCATTTAGTCCAATAAAGTTATCTTTGGGGGATGATGAAGCAGAAAGCTCATTGGGGCATGTCTCCCACACTGAGTCTCGACCCCTGGGTTCCTAGACGCTTCGGCTTTATTGTGATTCCATTTAGTCCTCGATCATCTTCATGTCATCAACCCCCTTCATCCCTCTCCTCGACCCATCATCCTGCTATACACGACCCAGACCAACCTTCAGCTCCCATTCATCTCCTGGCAATCGACTCCTCCATCCCTCTCCTCAGACCCTATCAAGCCCACCATACATGATCCTCATCCAATTCTGAACCCTCTCAACAATCTAAATAAAACTACTTTTATACTGTTCAAATGGCATGGTCTTAGTTGGTAAACATGCAGAAATTGACATTTCACAACATTGAAGTGATACTTTTTTTTTTACTATATTACATGCACAGGTAAGGTAATTATTCCTCAAATCATAAAACAAAGGGAAACAGGCTTAAAACAGTATTTTATCCATGATTGATCAATATAAATCTCGCTGGGCTTTTTTCTTTTTTTATCAAAATGTTGTATATCACATCACCACATAGACCACAGTGTGCATGGAGTTCCAGCACAGCTCCACCACAGAGTACTAGATAAGTAAAAGTGTTATTCGGCTTCAATGTCCAACTGTCATGAATATTTGGATGAGTATGCCCTCTGTGTACAGCAGGGTACTTTTCTCACCTTTAATGTAGACAAATATCCATTACTAGCACAATGAGACATTGAAGTTACTTGCTTTTGCAGTGTATACTGACCTGTGGGCTAATAAATTGACTGCACATAATTAATGAATGTACCATTTGTCAATGTCAGTATTGGCAATATTTAAAATGTATGACAATCATGTTCTTCCTGCTATGTTGTCAAAATTATGCAGCTCAGAAGGGTAATTAGCCAAAGTGTAGCTGTTCTTTACATTTTAGAATAGAGTATGGTGCATTCATGTCAACATCTAACTGGTAATCACAGCTAAGAATCTTGTATTATTCAGACTGCAACAATATATCCAACTATGCCAAGGATAGGGAACCATGTGCCAAGGAGAGCTATGAGTTTTTAGATTTTCATTCCAGCCAAAAACTACAGCAGGTTAGGGTTAGGGACGGCTCAGGTTTAGTTTTGCTACAAGTTATGCACCCTTCATACTACACCCCTCTCTTGCAGTCCGCAGACAGACCCCTCTTAATTTTAGGCACAAGAACAATTTGACTAGTTGATCTTTCCGTTAGCTCTCAGTCATTTCAGTGTGTTTTTTCTTCCACTCCGCAAGTGTTACGCCCCTGAAACGGGGAGAAATAATCACAAGAGTGATAGGGTAATGTTTCCTCAGTGAGAGCGTTTACTCGAATGAAAAATTAAACATATGCACAATTTACAAATAAAAATAGGCTACATAAGAAGTTGGTTATAGCAGTGTACATACCCCATTTGAATTACAACAATATACAGTATTCCTTTGAGACATAATTCCCCTTTTCTCTACTGTTACTGGTAAATAACATGCTGCTTTAACTCAGTAAATTCTTACAAAACTTAAAAAACTTACCAAGTAATCAATATACAAACCTGCATAACATACATTAACATACATGCACAATTGAATCCACAAAATGGCGGAAGTGCTTAGCGTAGTTATGGGTTGAACTCAGCTAACAAGTGGGAGCTAGCTTAAACGCATACTTTATCACGCTCAGCAAACTTTACTTTAACTCACTTGAAATGTTACACATACACTCACTTGACACTCGAAACATTTTATAAAATTATTACAACCACCTTAGCAGTGTAAAATACCGACAACATACCTGAAACGGGGAGAAATAATCATGAGACTGATAGGGTAATGTTTCTTCAGTGCGAGCGTTTACTCGAATGAGGAAAACAAGTATGTGGGTGGAGCCAAAAGCAATACTTTGCAGATCACTGATACTCTGAATACTAGCTGAAATCTTACCAATACACAATGACATAAACAATAAATGAATAAAAGACTTTTTAACATTTTAACTTCTTTCAACACAATGAATATCTACTT
The DNA here is from genome assembly GCA_029490765.1 of Euthynnus affinis. NCBI lineage: Eukaryota > Metazoa > Chordata > Actinopteri > Scombriformes > Scombridae > Euthynnus > Euthynnus affinis. Next base: position 18,866,338 of record CM055839.1, read on the forward strand.
TTCCTTTTAACCATTTTAAACATATCTTATAACTCATTTCTCATGCCTGTATGATTTTTATTCTTATCACAGTATTTTAAATGTACTGTCTTTTTAAGCATGTATAAACCATTAGTGTATCTTTTAACTTGTCACACAAGCACACACATCTCAGTCATAACCACTCAGAAGCTCAACTATACAGGCTACAACATGAATCTTATTTTTTAATCTGATTATTTAGCATTGAGGTCATTATAACTAGATGTACCACATGCCCATAAACTATTCTTTGTCAATGGAACTCTTTTGCCATTATTAAAATAGTCTTTCCTTTTTCATTTCAACTGGAATGATCCCAACAACCTTCTTTTATGATGACATTAGTATTTCTTCTTCTTCCGCTTTTATGAGAAGCACACAGAAATACAGCAAAAGCAGGAGAAACACGCATAGTGATTGTACTGAGTCCAATTTAATAATTGTCACTGTTTACTGACTGCAAAATAATGGAAATACATAACTTTGCATTGCCAGCATAAATACTGGTGAAATTATATGCCTTGAGTTTAGAGGATCTGTGTGTTTATATGACTGCCATGCCTGGTGTAATGTATGCAGAGCTTTGAGCTCCTGTAGCTTTGACATCAGGTCAGAGTTTGATATAATGTAAGGGCAAGTAAAACCCGTGTTGGATGACTGATGGCCAGAAGCCAGTGCTTTACTTTGAGCAAGCCCTCACTGGCAGGCAACAAGCAGGCTTTAATCCACCAACCTCCATCCAAAGCTGAAGGTTTTCATTGCCACGGTTTGCTCACAGCTATAGCTGGATCAACTCACTGTTGGCTCAATGTGAAGCCAGTGAGACAGGCATGCTGTCAGTCCATCACCAGGTTCAAGGCATCCCCCCCACATGGGCATCCTATCAGCTGGAGCTGCTTGGTTTACACTGTAATTAGGAGGCAGGGAAATAAAGGAGAACAATGGTAAAAGTAAAAACTAAAGATAAAAAGGATAGCATTTTGATGTTAATAACCATACATTGACACTAAAATCATCATAACATCATAATAAAATCTGTTCTATCTCATACATGTCTCTACATGTCTACATATCTCTACCATTTCTTCACTCCAAATATCACTGTTACACCTTGCCCCTGATTGTAGTACTGAAAATTGGTATACAGTGAGTTTTAAAGCTGCTCCCCCTCAAGGGTCCTATTGTTGCCAGCCAACAGTGAATGGAGAGCAGCACATAGAACCCAGGGGATAGCAGAAGCTGGGGCAAACAGTCCAGAGCCATTACTGGCAGCTCCCTGGTTTCCCTGCCAGTCATGCCCATGTGAGCTCACCTTTTACAGCTACTTTATAGGGTATATTAAGGCTTACTGTAAAGCACACAGGATTTAATATAATTCCAGAGATATGTAGTCCAAATAAAGCAGATGACTTCCTCCACATCCATCCTCCTTTCAAATCCCCCTCTCCCTGACTTCATTCATTTATTTCCCACCTTATCCTCTTCCATTTTCTTTCTCCTAAGGCTGTCTCTGTTTAGTTTGGGGAATATTTGATTGGCAGGTTATAACCCACAGTAGGGCTGACACTGAGAAAATGTCTTATCTGTAAGAAGTATTATTTCATGAAGTAATTTCAGAGAATTGCCAATGAATGCCGGGAAAAGAAGTATACATATAGATATTGTACAGATGCAGAAACAAGCACGTACGAGTAGACAGTGTGTGGAATTTGGTGGGATTTTCTGTACATAAGGACAAACTCTTATGTATTTATTTTAAGTTTTTTCCCCCTGGTACTTGCTGTATTTAGTGGAAAACAGAAGAAAAAAAGCTGAGTGGAGATGAATGACATTCAGCTAAGGTCATGAGACCAGACCTATATCCATAATGTCATCACCACATATCACACACTTTCACCCACTTAGACACTTGGAGGTTGTATATAGGGTTATAAAGCAGGAATAATCAAGGAAACAAGAATGCAGTCAATATGATGCTTTTAGTTTAAGAGGTTGATATTAAATGAGCAAATATCCAAAGATAAATAAACACTGCACATATTGTCCAGTTTTAACCTAGAGGACACACAATGGCAGTTTAGGGATATTTTAAAATACACAAACTGGATGGTCATAATGTTAATTTGTCCTTGAGATATGATACAAATACAAGACATTATTGGGATCTGATGAATAAATACAATTTTGGACTTATAAATTAACATTTTATACTTATAAAATGTCTTTTGTGGTTGATCCTCTGCTCCTGGTGTCTCCTCATCTTGTGCAGCTGTGGCTGGCTGTTATTAGAATCCCCAGTTTCCACAAGCACAAAAAACTGCAAATACCTGTCAACCCAGGATATCAGTTCAGTGATAAACCACGCAGGGCTGACACTGAAGGTGGAGACTGTAGTGTAGTAGTAGAAGCAGGAAGAGGCAGAATGAATGGGCTGATTCAAGAGCTCCTCACAGTTATTTCCCCACAGGCAGTGAGCTCTACCTCATTAATACAGCCCTCACCTGACTCTCTGTGCTCCACTCGCCTGCCTCTTAGATGAAATATGAGGCATGCTGAACTAGCCTAGAGACCACTCAGTTGTTGGAGGACAGAAACACAGTATACACACTAACAATTACACATTCAGACAGGTGCATTGGTGAGTACAGTGAAGTATATGAATGTATGCATGAGTGTTTGCATTTGACTCTATGCTTGTGTATGGGTGTGTAATACTGTGTGTTCATGTGTGGGCTTGTGCATATGTGTCCCCTCAAAGACCTCTGCAGACGAGCCTCGCCCTCTGATTAACGGTGATGAGTGGCTGAAGATAGTGAATCCGACCCTTCTGTCGCTCAGCACAAGCTTTTATCTAACTCTTCAGGGGATTCTGCCATGTGATGTTGCCTCAGTGCTCTTGTCTTAACTCTCTGCCCTCATCTCACCCTCTTATCTCCATCACCTCCCTCTCTTGTTTTTTTTTTTTCTTGTTTTTTTTTAGGCTGTCTGTCTATCCCATCATATACACGTACCCATACACACAAAGACACAAACAAACAGACAAACACACACACACACACACACACACACGCAGTTCTCTCACCATTTTGAAATGTCTATCTTTTTTAATGTGCTGTGGCAATATTATCTATTTTTCACCCCCTCTGCATGTAAGAGCAATATGAATTTGCAAGCACAAATAATTTTCCTATAAATTTCCACAATTCAGTAGCCAAAGCAGGTACGAGGTGCGCTCCAACATGCAAGCAGCACTCTCGCCTAATGGGAGTGGCACCAGGTTATGATGCCTCTTTCTTTATAAGAATTGTTGGGAATGACCACAGTGCCCCCCTGTGTTTCATATAAGAACAACATCTTTAAGTGTGACTGATTTCCTTCCCAAGGCTCTGCTGGAATGAAAAGGGTGGGGCACAAAGGAACCAAGGGCATGTTACCTGGCTAATGTATATTACAATGCAGGATTTATTTAAATGTACTCTAGGCTCTAGAGACATCATGGCTTATTATTTTTTATAACCAATTATGTCTCTGTGGGCCTGGTCTGATGACTTTTAGAAAACAATCCCATTCACTTTCTCCACTTTCTGTATTTATAGATCTAGCATGCAATTTAAACTGCAAAATGTATTATTCTGGATTATTTGAGTTTAAATGGCAAGAATCAAATGACACTAGATGCTGAATTAAGCAAGTATTTGTCATATATTTTCCAATTTTTATATGTGGCATAATCAGTAAGTTCTTGACTCAGTTAACACGGAAAAGCTCTGCATGTTTCAGCATTTTAAGAAATAGTAATAGGATAGGAAATAGGAAAATTGTACCTTGTACCTTGTACCTTCTTATGCACCTTCTTGCTGAGAGTTAGCTCATTGTTTAAATATGAGGCTACAGCCAGAGGATAATTATCTTAGCTAAGCATTAAGACAGGAAGTAATGGGAAGCAGTTATCCTGGTTCTGGCCAGAGCTTAATAGCTACTGGTAGGTAGATTTTGTTACCTCTGGACAGAAATGTTTCCCCCTGTTTCACTCTTGAGGCAAAGCTAAGTTAACAAGCTGCTGGCTGAAGCCACACATTTACCATAAAGATGTGAGTGACGTATCTCATCTAATCCTGAACCAGCTACAAAAAATTAGAGCAAAATACACTTAGCAAAAAGACTTGTGTTATTTTGTTACCTATCATGAATATGGTTCCTACCTATAATGAAGTCATTTTTAACTGATTCAGAGTTTCATTACATATTCTGTATATGCACTGTATATACTGTATACAGTGTACATTTAAATGCTGTGGTATTTTATTATATTATTTATTTATTATTATTGCATAATTATACACTAAATCATATGCAGGGCTTTTTTCTCCTTTCCTCCACACAGTTAATAAGGTGAGATTAATTTTAATCTATGAATGCAAACCCGTACAGCACAATTTATCATACACTGAGATATAACATAAAGGTCATGATGACTGTGATGTGACAAGAAATAATCTAAGTACACATGTTGCCAGGTATCTTAAATGCCATTTTTGAGAATGTAAATGCCAGGAAAAGTATTCAAACATGGAATTAAACCGACTGATAAATCTTTGGAGACCAAGAGGATAAAAAAGAAAATTACAGTGAGATTGATGTTGGGTTGAAGAATGCAGTTTGATAGAGATCCGAAGAATTACAGAGACTAACTTTCTTTGATGTTTATTTACAGAAGGGTAGTTTCCACAGACATCTTGAGAGTTGCTGTGAGTTTTGACATGTTCACATATGGTAACACAGTGGAAATATTTCTACAAACCACAAGTACTACCTCTCCTGTGACTGATTCCTCTGAACAAGCAATGTTTCTATCACACATCATGGCTATGGTCACCATGACTAACATTGGGTAATCCATCCGTTTCAGAGACTAACGAAATTGCACTTCTAGAAATGTAAAGATGAAAGTTGAAAGTTGCTCATGGCCCAGGAAGAAGTACTCCTACAGTTGCTCCTACAGTAGCGTCTTTGACATGAATGAGGTCTTGTTCGGCACACAATGATTACAGATGTGTCTGAGTAGCTGTAGAGCATCACTGGCGGTACATGACCACTGAGTCTGTGCTTACACATTCTGAGAAGCACAACTGAGCGGGTACACACAAAACTAGAGAAGACGACATACAAAAAGAAGAAAAATCCACAACAATGTGACATCACTGGACAAAGCAGCTCACCACAAAGCACCAGAATGTACAGAGAAAAGACAGGATACACTGAGTGATTTGTACAAAACAAAATATCATCTGTGCATAAGAGTTTCCTTGATTTATTTCCCAAAAAGGACAAAATGAGGCTTTGTTTGACAACAAATGACATGTATCTGAGTTGGATATGCTGGCATGATCCTCTACAATTTTATGCAAAGATGGGGCACCTGAGTAGAGAAGAGACAATTATTTCTAAATGGCTGTCTGCACTGAGAGGTATGACCTGCCTGGGGAGGATGTCCCTTTAGCCCTTCTTCCTGCTTAGTACTTCAGTCACCTGGGTTGTGTTAAAATGGTATTTTACCAAAAAACAGACTCTTACGCTGTTATTCAGCAGATACACACATTTGGTAATAACTAGTATCACAGAATAACAATGTAAAAGTCTGTTTAGGTTATATCCACTGACCCCTTACCCCTGTTATTTGTTTACCCCTTCATCACTAGACTAGACCATCCAGGCCACTGTAATGAGTAATAACTCACACTGAGGTAAAACTTAACAGTCGATCCTGTCCTCCACAAAACAACAGGATGCTTATGTTCTACTTGTTATAAACGTGCAGTATCAAGAAACTGATCAGAATCAAATTAACAAGTTACCAACATGAGGTACACTGTTTAATACAACCCTTACAGAAAGAGGATGAAATGAAAATTAGCAAAGTAATTATCATCTCTACGAAATGAGAGCACCCGACCCCCTACCAAAAAAAAAAAGAAAAAAATCTGATTGTTCCAGCCAACAAAAAGACAAACAAAAAGCTGACATGTATTTCAAAAATAGTGGTTAAAAGAGTTAAACAGAGTTCATATAAGGAGAGCATACATCCTTTTTGCTGGAGGCAGGTTTCAGACTAATCCCCATTACAGATCCTCTGTGTTGGCTCCACACACCACTACTGCATCAAGACTTAAAATACGAGCAAAACAGCCTGATTTAGTCAAAATGTTTGTGGTAAAATATGAAATTTCTAAACTTAAATACTGTGTTACTATAGTCTATATTGAACCATTGCAATGTCCAACTAAAATTTTTATTATAGATTTTAGCAGCAAATTATGATGAAATCCAACTCCTGCATCACAGAATTTATGAAATCACTTAACTGAATAACAGTCAAAACTGCAACTCACTGGCACAAACTAACTCATTTCAAAATGTGTTAAATATCCATCAGAACAAATTGGTGCAGTGGTGTGGAGAGTGTTCTCTGGGCAGACGAGCATCAGCAAATAATTTGTATTTTACATTAGCCTACAGAAGTGCCAAGTGGCTGTGGTTGGTCTGCAATGACAATAGAGGTTTTTCACAGAAGGCTCTTGAATATCTCCCATGTTTGAGACACAACAGCTGCAATGGGCAAAGCAATGGTTTCTTTGCATTCAATTATGAGAAATATACATAAAATACAAAATAAGAACTTGGTGTATCATATGTTTTTGAAAATGGCCATGTTGGGTAAAAGACATAAACTTGATGTTCAGTGAAAGGACTCTACAGGCTGAGCGTCAAAAGGTTTAGACAATCATAAGTCATCTTTGTTACTGTGACTGACTACTCAAAACGCTCTTATACTACTCTGATTCAGTCCTCCCCATTTGCTGGGTAGTCCAGACACTACAGATTTGGCTCAAGTATTTGCAAATGCTGAAGTGAATGGATGAACTGAAGCTTGCTCAGGATGAAGCCAATCACAGCAACAGCAACATAGTCTGGGCTTTTAGCACACCTCTTCTTAAGGTAGCATGGCTAATCATGGCTGACCTGGACTGAGAGAGGTATGTCGAAGATATAATACTGGAATGCTTTTGAGAATATGCTTCTTTATGGATTCAGGACATATATGCCTTTGAGGATGATAAAAATAACAGTATCAGTAGAGAACCTGGGTCAAAAACACACACAAATAATTTTGGTGGTTGGTTTTAGTATATGTAAATGGTCACTAGAACACACAACTGGCTGCACTGCTCACTGTGTTAAACTAGTCACCAAAATTAATGATGTGACAGCAGATGTTTTGTTTTAAAAGCAAATAGAAACCTGCTCTGACATCACTGATTGGAGTGGCCATAAGTAAAAACATGCTTGACACTTTAGATCAATGAGTTGAGTGGTGCAGCTGCTGGATTACTATTTATGTACCATTTAAGTGTGGTTTGCCAAATAGCACAATACAGTGAGTGCCATTTTTAAGTCTTGAAATTTTCTGATATGGCAAACTCTGCACTAACACCCCAAATATCCTCCAGCTAATATTTGACCCAGGTCTGCTGACAAACACATTCAATTCTGTCCCTACATGACTGCTACAGCAGTACGAAACATGTTAATTAAGTTGCAACATTAAGTACATACATGGCAAGGCTAAAAAATAAAATTATAATAAAATAAGTCTCTTTGAGGTACCAACCATGCATTTTGATCAGAAAAGTTTTAGACCAAACACAATTATGTTGAGAAAGAAACATGTATGTTGAGTATGTTTCCTATACATCATGAGAAACATTTCAGTTGTTGGGGTGATTGAGTTGAGCTGGTGAGATTTAGACACTTGCATGGACATACATACAAAAAGAAGTGGTCTCCAAGGCTTGCGCACTCCCTTTTCACTGCTGGATGACTAAAGACAGCCACCTGAGAGAAGAAGAGACATCATGTACAACAGAGCTTGACACAATGGTCTGCTCTTTCTGTCAGTTTTTGAAGTGTAATATTATCATTATTATTATTATTATTATGTTTCATATCACACTCACACAGAGAAACCGTTGCCCTTTCTTTCCACAAGTGAAACATGAGTTAAAGTATTGGGTTCACGTCCTTACAGGTCTTCTTTTGGATGAGAAGCACCTCTAAAACCATCTTACACACTTCTAATTAAGTCCAGTTCTGCAACTGTAACATTTGTGCCACCTGCTGGTAATGCATGTTACAGCTTAGCTTTTTTTCTTTTTTACAGCTACTGTTGTTTTCTTTGTTTTGTTTTTGTTCTAGGTTTTACATCTTCCATCACCTGTAAAATACATAATTAAAATGTGTACCCTTTAAAACATCCACCACAGACACACACTCAAACAGAACCCATGAAAATTGAAAACTGTTGTAGTAACACTCATTGCCTGCAGGTGGCACAGGGGTCAAATTGCATAAGCTTTAACTTATTTAGCCTATATATGGCACTGGTTTGACTTCAACTTCAGGTCCAGAACTGCAAGTCTGATTTCTGGTTTTGTTTTCTGAGGGTGTTTTACAATACTGAGTGACACAATCTAGCTGAGATCTGAGAGGAAGCCTGCAATGCACTAAAGCAAAACAATTTGCTATTTGACTTATCACAAGAACATACAGTCAGTGTCGGACGATCATTTCTGCAAATACCAAAGGCTTTAAAATCAGACGAGTTAAGAAAAAGATCTTAAAAAGGTGCTAGTTACATAAAACTAATAAAACCACACTGGAAACCATCCTGAAAAGAAATTGAGGTAGTGTTGTTGATAAGAAATAGGGATGCACCAGTTCCCCTTTTACACTGCAGAAACCAATTAGTATTGGTCAATTATGAAAACCAATCTAATCCAATACTTGAGTATCTCAGATTTTATTGAACAGTTTGGATCAATATAAAAATTGGAGCATATTTCTTTCTTTATTCTCATCGAACTCCATTCCAACCTAATAAATGTAGAAATATCAATGGCATTGTGGAAAAACACAAGTTGAATTTCCTTCAAATCATGGCAAGGATTTCATTCCAAACTATGTTTTAATCATATCAAATTAAAAGTAACAAATGGCTCCAACTAATGGCACAAAATCTTGAGAACAGTGTGGACATTGGTGCATCCCTAATTGGGAGCCAAACCAGGAGAGCCATCTTCAGATGGGTGTTTGTTACATTTAACATGTAAATACTTTGATTCCAAAATGAAATATCCACCATCTGAAAAACAGCAAGCCCACTTTTTTACTTCTCAACTGAATGCCCCTGGTTCACAAGATCATTCCACCTGGATATATGGCATTTTGGAAAATAATACTTCATGTGTACCAAATCTGTATATCTGTATGTGTTTTTTTGTTTGTTTTTTTCATCATATTGACATGTGTTTTGTACTTGTACTGAATATAATCATCTATAGAAATATACAGAGGTTATAAATGCACCTAGAATAATTAGGCACCTGAGACCCCCACACTCCAGTCAGGAAATGTGTGTGTAAATGTTTGTGTGAGCATGTGAGTTTATGTGAGATACCATGGAATCAACGCAGCTATGCTTTAGCTTTCTGTGTGTGTGTGTGTGTGTTTGTGTGTGTGTGTGTGTGTGTGTGTGGACCCTGAGATAGCAGGAGGCTGGAGAGAGACACAGGTGTTCTGCACTCTAAAGAGTGTGCAGGTACTCTTCAAGGCTAATTCCTCTGTGCCACAGTAAAGTAGCATCCACACAAAGAAGCCCATGGAGACCCATTGAGCCTGCACTTCCACTCCTCCTGACCACGATGATGAGCCTGTCCAAGTGCTCACTCACTCAGGGAACGTTCCAGGCTCTCTCCTTCCTGAGTGGAATAGAGCCATGTGTGACACAGTGGGAATAGCCTCGTTCAATCCACTTTCATCTGCTTGGTTAAGTTAAATCTTTCTTTTCTTTCCTACGGACAGGACAATGCTAGACAATGCATACCCATATACAGTACTCTACTACTAAAAATATACTGTATACTGTATATACACAAGTATGAAACAATGGTTGCAAAGTATTATAAAAACTTTGCAAGGAAGAGAAAGAAATCCAACAATGAGGTGCATAAAAATAATCCTTGGGGATCCTTCCTGGGTACATAAAGGAAAAAAAAAACAGTCTGATGTCTGTATGTGTGTGTAAGGGTCGATGCCCTACATGCAAAGGCTACGGGCACAGGTAACTGTGTGCCGCTGAGGTAGAGTGGACAAGGCCGGAGCTGACAAAAGGGGCGGGGGACAGCCCAGCAGAAATGGCCTTCCCTGGTGCCAAAGGGCACTGTCTGGAGTCCCCGTTCTCCAGATGCTCTGACCTCAGCACAGACCGCATTGTCTTAGGGGAGTGGAAGCCATTGGTTAGCCCCATGTCCTGCTGTGGTTCTATGTCTGCATTCGGATGGTCTCTCATGCCTTCTAGCTCCCTGTTGTGATTAGCCACCAACTTTATCGAGGGAAGACTCGAGGGGCTTTGGGCCAGTGACAGTTTTTCAAGAGGTTCCTCCTCTCCTGGCAGGCTTGGCTGGCTCAAAGGGGAATATCTGTCCTCTGATAATGAGGGTCCCCTGGTGGTGTTAGAATCCTTCGCCCTCTTGCTGCCCTCCTCCGCTTTCTCCCTCCCTGGATCTGACAGCTCTGAGTGAACGATGACCTCAGCCTCGACCTGGTTACTGCACAGAGATGTACACAGACGATCTTCTAAGTCCTGCAACAAAATAATCTCACTGTTACTTCGGGTCATTCAATGAATTTATCTACCAAGGTAACACTCAATGTTTTTTGGGTAAGTACACATACAGTTTGTAATAGCTTATCTTTAGTACACCTCTAAGACAATGTAACCCATAATCCTAGAGCATGATGAGTAATCACAGTTAGAAATGCCATTTGACTTGCTGATCCCAAAGCTGAAAAAGCCTCTCGAATTTACCTGCTTGTTAGATTCAGATTGAAAGCTTGATTATAAGTAATTATATTTAGTTTATGCATTTACCGTGCTGTTATCATTAGTTAGCATGTTGAGAGCTCCATTAATGAGTTTCGGAGAGTCCTCTGTTATGGTGTCTCTGTATCTAGTGATTCTGTTGACCCAATTATGACTCACAGAGCCGTTCCAAGCAGCCTGCAAGATTAACAACACAGTGGATGCACAATAATTAGAGCTATTATCCGTCTATCAACATGTGAAAAAACATCAAAGTATCCTAAGGCCCATCTGTAAAAGAACTCCTCCTTGCAGGTTTTGACCTTGGTTTCAGGTGTAGGGGCATCCTCCCCTTCCTCTGGATTTGCACTGGCCATCAGGCTCTGCTCCTCTGGGGCTGCAGTTAGCAGCAGACCAGGCTCTTGGCTGCCTGGGGGCATCAGTGTCTCCAGCTCGTGGCCATCGCTGCACTCTGGCACATCGGGGGGAACGGGGCAGCCTCCTCTCCTGTACTGAGGGGTCACAGCTGTGGAGTCCAGGCCCCCAGATACCTCCCTATTTGGAGAGGAGAATAGAAGGAGGGATAGAGTTGGGCATCATAAAGGACTGTTACAGTAATACAGTTGTCTGAGTCAAAATCTGACTTTATGTTTGTAACACAACATTTGTTCTGTGTAAGTCTAACAAGTAAGAGATAAAGAGAGCAGGTAGATGAGTGCACAGGTACTGTATAGAAGTTACCATACCTGGCCTTGCCGTTACGAAAGCTTAAACACATGCAGAGAAGGATGCATATCAGCCCCAGACACACACCAACTATGATGCCTGTCACTGCATGGATGTCCAGCTCTGTTAAAACAACAGACAACATGGAAAAGGATGAAGAAGTGTATAGTAAAAATCAAGGTAAACCACAATCAGCAGCATTAGTTTACTTCCTTGGAGCGCCAGATTAGTAGGGTTACCACATCCACATAGCCTCAGGCAATTTATTCAATTGCATTCGAAAATGATGTATTTTGACATATTATATGGCTCAGGTCTGATGTAAAGAGACTCTGTTATAATGCATTGATTCCTTCATTTAAGACAAAGTTACAGCACGGTAGCAAAGATGTACGAAGCAACATTCAACTAGGGAGAGAAGACCTTCATTGATATTCATGTATGCTCATCATCTTTGGCAGACTGGACATGGAGAGGAGAGGAAACAGATGGCGGGAGCTCTCACCCACCCACCAACCATCACAGTTCCAGTCACACTGCATACTCGCAACACTATAACAGCCCATATTCACAAAATAAAGCTATTACTCTCTTGTATACTAAGGGTTTGGGTAAAAAGACACTTCATTCTCAGCTTATTGTGCTGAGAAATGTCAGTATTTAGAAACTTACAACACAAAAGCACACTTGAATTATATTATGTTTTGACAATAAACTCCCACCTATGAAACACAAGAGATAAAGCACATGGGACTTGTAGACACTGTTATACACAGCAATATTCCTCTAACATGCACATGACAAGAGATTAAATGCTTGAACGAAAGTTCATTAATTATTTATCTCGACCCAGGAGCCTGTATGTCCCTGGATGAGTTGAAGGGGCTCATGTTGAATAATTGTTCAGTGAGGAGTTAATGGTTCCATATTCATGACTCCCTCTGTTTAAAGACAAGAGGGGCATTTAATAACTACAGGTATTGCTAAAATGCTGACTAATGGGAAATTATAAGGTGCATAATGAGATTGCAAGCTTAAACACAAAGTGACATGAGAGCTTTTCATAGCAGTCCTGTATTGTACAGAGAGCAGTAATCTCCCCCAGGGGGTCACTGATGAGGCCGCCCCTTTGATATCCACACTTATTATCCTCAAAATGCACCAGAACAGGAAAAGCAAAATAAAAGTGTCCTGCAGGGCTACACTTTCTCTCCTGGCAGGGACAAATTACCCACTTTAATAGGAAAGTCTGTGCATGTATGTGTGTGTGTCTTACTATGGATGAGAAAGTGTGTGTGTGGTGTGTGTGTGTGTGTATGAGAAAGTCCTATGCAATAAAAAGGCATTACAATAAGGAGAAATACATAAAAAATACCCGGTAAGTTAATACCAGTAGTATAATAGTTTAACACTCCCTCTGTTGTAATTTTTTGTAATTTTTTCCCATCGTTTCTTTCTTCCCACACTGTTAAAGCTCCTCTCATTAACAAATGGAAGTATCATTGTCAGTGTTTCAGCCTCTGTCTTTAAGACCATGTAAATCCTACCTCCTCTCTTTTTAAAGTCTAAGTTCATTAAAAAAATAATGTTTTTTCTTTGAAATTGAACTCCCTAGAATCCAGTACTCTGAAATCATGGTTTGGAGTGGCTCCCCCACCACCGAATCCAACTGTCTTAGAGGCTGACTTACAGCATTTGTTGGTCTGCTGGCCAGATGCCTGATCTTGCTTAGATAGAAGTCTGCAACCCCGCCCTGTCATGGTCAGTTGATAAAGGAAGTGTTGCATCATGAAAAGCTTGAGAAAATAAAGTATACACTGAAAGGCTCCACAAGGACATTTGCGGAAATACCCTTTATGCATGTCAAGAAGCTTATCCTCCCAGTTGGCCCCAAATGAAATCATATTTTTTAAGCAATATATGTTTTAAATTTTCTCTGTATTTATGATTTGGGTTGCAGTGGGCTGGGTAGTGGACAGGGTTTGTGTGTAGTGTTGTAATTTTTGTGGCTCTTGTAATATTAATAAAATAAGAAATTGACCTCTCTTTACTGAACTAATGCTACTTCCACAACCATGATTAATGCTGCCAGTGCTTACTTTCTTATTATTACTGTCACCTATAGGTGTGCTACATGACACGTACCATATTGCTGAGGTGGGGTGTGAACATCCTTTACAGGTGAATAAGGCCCCGGTCCCACCTCAGTAGATGCTCCCAATTTAAAAAAGTAATGGTTACCACTGGACAAACCCTGGACCTCCACACTGGTAATGCTCCCTGAGAAGTAGAGAAACGGATAGTGCCAATTTTCTTAAACATATTGAAAAAACATATTACTCTAACAACATTATGAAGATACATATGTAAGTTGCACAACTAAATAAAATTACGAGACAGAAGTTCAATTTTAATTGTTTTGCATGCAGAGAAGTCATGTCATGTTAGCCAATACTCACCATCCTGAGAGAGGTTTTTCCACAAGTGGTCAGGCTGGCTGACATTGCCACTGTACAAAATTCTGTAGCTGATAATGATACCATTAGGCTCCAGAGGAGGGCGCCAGCTAACCAGCACAGAGCTGGAGTCTAGAGCACTCAGCTGCAGCTCCTCCGGAGGTGTGGAGGGCCCTGGAGGAGAAAGGAGGACTGGGTCAGTAATTAGAGCCTAGAAATGAGGCCTCACAGCTGGGGAATGTATATTGTCTTGGTGGGGTCTTTGACATGCTGTGTGACAACCATCTGCATCCTTGTGTCCCTGCCACCTGGGTACAGGAGCGAATGAATGAGCAGGGCAACAGGGGCATGGGCCAGGGCTCAGGTGATGATTCACGGTAGTGGAGAGCGTGACAGGGTGACTGGTGGTGATAATGTCATTAAAAGCAGCACACTCTCCACTTACCCATCCTTACTTGGCTGACACACAGAGCTTCTGGCCAACATGAGTGGCCAGATATTATTATCAGCCATTGATGGCAACTGCTAATTCCCATGTCCACTGGACACTGGCCAGCCAGCAGGCTGATCTGCACATAAGCACACACTCACTTGCATGCACAGGCATACTCAAGCACACCTTCACACACACACACACACACATACAGTGTCTGCAGGCTTCAGAAAGCAAAATTATAGGACATTTACTTATGTTCTGAAAGAAAAAAAATGAACTTCAAGAACAATGTTAAATTAACAATTTCCAAGTGACATCGTTGTTGTTTGTTTTAGTAGAGCAGACACAATGAAGAAATTGTGTGACATGCTGTCAGATCAACAATTCATATGAATCTAAGACCAGACATGGTGAAATTGAAAGCTCTTGTTTTTCATTAACTTTCAAACGGACAAGGTTCACTGAACCTGTATCTACCTCTTCTAGACACTTATTACCACACATTAACACACATCCACACCTGGGACCTGCCCAATATACAATACTATACTCTTTGACTGTTCCACAGTGTGTATTTCTCCTTGAGCAGTTTGAGTTTAAGTGACTTGCTCCAGCACACTGCAAATTTTTCAAGGGAAAGGAGTGTTTTCATTCAATAATATCAAGTGAAATGAAGTGTACACTTGATGGAATTCTCTGTAGGTAAACTGCTGATTAATCATTATTGAAAAAACTGAGGAAAAACATAAGGCTCTTTGATGGGTCTTTAAAAGCTAATTGAATAAATTGATAGAGCACAGCAGGGACTCACGGTCAGACAGAGTGGACTCCTCCACTGTGCCACTGAAGGGTCCCACAACATCTACTCCATTAGACTGCACCGCCAGCTCATAGCGGGTGAAGGGCTTCAACGCCCCGAGCAGTATCTCTTGAGCAGAGCTGCAACACACAAGGGTTTAGTCTTGTTAGTTTGAACTGTTGGTCATTCTAGGTTACAATATGTATTACCTTTATATTGTTACAGCTTACTACTAGCTTGTTGCATGACAATCATTATTTATTATGCCTCAAAGTATTTACAGTATATACCTATTTAGCCCATGAACTCCATGTCCAATATCTACCTATCCTAATAATACCTGAATAAATATATAAAATGGTGAAGACAGGAAATAGTTACAAAATAAGTGTTGAAGGTAAAATCAATGCAAACAACTTTATGTGCTTTACTTTGTGTTATGAGACTTGATATCTTGTTATTCAAAGATTCAAAATACAATTGAAGTCTCACTAAAAATGCATTTGTTTGTTTGGTGCTGGACAAAATACTATTCTTATATGTAAAGTAATGGAGATGGCTTGGTGTTCTCAAAAATGATAAAAACTGGCCATTGAAAAGAAAATTCTCCTGTCACTCTTAGGCAGAACAAGCAGAAAAGCTAGACTGAAAGCCTTTATATAGCGGGGCGACTGAACGGCCTCCAAATGGTTTTAACCATTCATCCTTTCAAAAAAAGGATGAAGAGCTACATAATATACTTCTCCTTGCTCTGCCTTAGAGTGGCATAAGAACATGTCTTTTTGGTGACTGCTTTTAATAAGTAATATGATATTGTACAGGAGACTTGACCATCAATATAGGTTTTTTGACAACCAGGGCTAGTATACCTCACACATCATATACAGGATAAAGTTTCAGTCATTCATCCTGGGTTCTGACCTGGTGTGGTAGGAGACCAGAGAGGCATTGGTGGTTCCTGCTGGGTTGCAGCGCACTGTGTAGTCGATGATGCGTACGTTGCTGAACCGTGGTTTCTCCCAACGCAACCAGATGGAAGTGGAGCTGTTGGCCATGGCTTGGAGGCTGCTTGGAGGTAATGGAGGGGGGCGCATGGGCAGTGTTGACGCTTTAACACAAATATGCACATTATTTGCCTTGAATCTTGGAAAATGTAATCATCAGTTGTTTTATTACCCAATTAAAATGAGAACACATCCATACATTTCATTCATTTACTCTATACATGCTCACATGCAATAGGAATGCTTACTTCGGTCATGAGCCTTGTCTGTCCTTCCCTTCCACACAGCAGCAGATCCATCTATCTGCTTGTTGAATGCCCAAACCCTCACCTCATACTGACGGTCAGGGACTAGCACACACAAAAACACAGGGAGACAGTGGCAGAGGAAGAGAGATAAAGAGAAGATAAAATTAACATTATGAGATAAAAACAATGATACTCCTAGCCACCCTAGCTGTCGTCCCATCAAATTGGAATTTGGTGTTGGTCTGTATTTGGAAAAATTAAAGCAAACTATGGTTAAAAGCAGGTTGACTTTGGAGTTGCTTCTGTCAACAACTTACCCAGCCCAGTGAGGAGATGATATCTGGCCTTCTTACGGAGCCTGATGGTGTGGGTCTGTGTTGTCTTCCCTCCATTCGCTGATTCGTCAGCCTCCACCTCTCGACAGGACAGCTTATACCCAGAGATCAGTGTGTGATTGGGTGAGGGATGCCATGTTACATTGAGTGTGCTCACTCTGGCTCTGACTTTCATCTCAGTAGGGGCAAAAATTACTGAAAAAGTTTGGAAAAGAAAAAAAAGTGTGACCAGCAAGTCTACATGATGTAACATTACAACTTAACAGGGAACTTTCACTTAAACTATAGTTTGACCTATTGTTTCAGGAAAAGATCTGACTGTCTAAACTCATACAGTACTGCTACTAGTTGATATTACATATGTATACTGTCCATGAATTCAAATGAATTGTATTCCTGAATTACAAAAACTCACATAGTTGTTATTATTGCCAATTTCCAAGAAGTAGATGTCTGTTCTTTTATTTGCTGATGGTTTGATCAGCATGTGTTGGGCAGGCATCTCTTCGAAAAAGACACCTCTTATAGACCACAACTTTTAATGTATGTTATGAGCTGTTTAATAAATCTTGACATATATAATCCTCACACACTTTAGAAACTTTCTACATACAAATGTATAATGAATTTTAACATGGTATATGAGTAGCCAAATAATTTAATAATTTTGTTCCCCACAGCACCACTGTTCAAACAAGATGGTTACTTTTTTGTGAGCACTACACACTTTAAAAAAACTCTTCTTTACATAATCACATTTTAAACCAGGTCTAAACTGTATTTAAAAGACACAAAGAGTTAAAATTGAAGATATTTTTGCATGAATTGTGTGTTCAGGCAGTTGGCCAGGCTAAGAAAGACACAGAGGTAAGTTTTGTCCCAGGCTAGTGAAACTCAACACTGATGTATGGCTTGCTTCTATAGAAACACACATGATACAGAAATGGCTGACTTTCCTGCCAAAAAACCTCAAAATTCCATGACAGTAAAAAAAAATAATACTTTACAACCAGTGTGAACCCTGGGAGAAAAACAAGAATTTAAGAAATTCACAAATACTAATAAAGCCAGGTCTGGTGTCTTTCTTACCCATGCTGTGGTCACTGTGGTTATAGTGGGCAAGTGTTTGGTGCTGAGCCCACTCAGATGGAACCCCAAAGCCGACGCCTGTTCCAGCTGCTATCCTCAGTCTGTAGGCCTGGTTGGGCTGCAGCTCTCTCAATGTAAACTGGGTCTCATTACCCGCCACTTCCACTGAGAACACGGTGTCCACTGTGGGAACACATCAATACACATCTGAATGTCTTATTTTGTGAAAATGCACAGCAATATTTCTTGAAATTAATGAGTCAACAGATAACGTGTATCACACAGTAAAAATACAGGTTATTTCCTGTGTTGTTTCAGCAGTATTTCAAGTATGTTGCTGTCTTGACCTCTACACACATTCTGGAGAACTCAGAATAAATGATATACTAATAAATACTGCTCTGCAAGTATACTTTTTTGTTTTCTAAATACTATTAATCCTGTAATACAAATTCTCAAGCCATTATGGACTATTTTCAGAAACACAATAAAAGAATAAATAATTTCATAAAATACAGTAATTTCTGTCAAGAAACTAAAAAGGGTAAATCTCCTTGTGATAAGTGCTTTCATTGCCTATAGGCAGTTGTGGCCAACTTGCTGTGAGAATTGGCCAGAAGAGGCTACTCACCCTGATCCAGAGTGCTGTACTCAATGCGGTAGCGGGTGACAGCTCCTCGACTGTGCTGCGAGGACAATGGATGCCACATCAACCTGATGTCTGTGGGGGAGGTGCTGGCTATTGACAGCTGAGGAGGTGCACTCGGCACTACAGGAAGGAATAATGATGCACATTCAAGGCACATCCTATATATCTGCACAATTCCTGAACAGCTGTAAAACACACTTCTGTAACAAATCTCTACTTAGTAATCCTTTAAAAGTGTGCACCAAATCAAAATGAGGAAAGGGGACTTTCAGTGTGGCATAAATGTAGTGACTCTATAATAAAAGAAAACATAAAATGTCAGTGAGATTTAAAAATAGCTGTAAGAAATTGCTCTGTAGTGTCCACTACAATTTTTGCAATGACTACACAAACTGACACTTTATGAACTGATGATACTGATGATTCATGCACCTCTCTCATGCTGAGGAGTTACAAGGTTGGCAAGCTAATATTATTTGCTCTGTGACTCAGTGATGCATCCCAGGCTGGCCTTATTTTACTGGCGTACACAAAGTTTGATACTCACCATCCTCCAGCATCTCCACAGTAACAGGCATGGATGGGCGACTGGCACCCATGGGAGAGTAAGCCACTACAAAGAATGTGTAGGCAGTGTGAGGGTGAAGCTCTTTGACATGATACTCTGTGGTGTCGTTGTTCATTGCAAACTGGTATTCCACATTATCTAAACCTGAAAGAGATGAAAATATGCAAATTAATATATATCTATATATCTATCTATATCTATATATATATATATATATATATATTTTTTTTTTTTTTTTTTTTTTTTTTAAAGAAACAGTGGACAAGCTTACTGTATGGCTACACACACTTGTGACACACACCTGCAGTTCGTTGGCAGTGCACAGAGTAGCCAATGATTTGGTCCGAGTTGTACTCAGGTTTCTCCCAGGTGAGCAGGGCAGTTGTGCTAGAATAGGGTGTGGCAGACAGGTGGCGAGGAGGGCTGGGTAGGCCTTCCCTCACAATGACCGTCAGCTTGGCAGTAGCACAAGCTGTGCCAAGACCATTGTCTGCTATGCACTGGTAGTAGCCCGCGTCCTCCAGTGCCAGCTGGTTGATGAGCAGGACTCCAGGGCTTTGGTACTTCACCCGTCTGAATGACCTGATTGGCTGGCCATTCTTCAGCCAGTGCAACACTGGAGGAGGTTCCCCAGAGCTGTTGCACACAAACCTGGCTGTGTTTCCCCGGGAGAGGGACACTGTCTCTGGGGGCTGGAGAATCACTGGAGGGGCTGGTGGAAGTAGGAAACAGAAAGCTCTAACTTAACAATGGTCGCTGATTATGAAAAAAAAACTGACGAAGGACTTTAATCATCTTGTATTTTGGATTGATCTGATTAAAGGCACTGAAAACATACTATTTTTTCTCCTTTGGTCCTACATGAATGCACAATTTTCTGGTAAACTGTTCTTTTTTGTGTGTCAGATTGAGATTTATGTATTTGTGTTTTTGTCTCTGCACTTGTCACTGATTTTGAGTGAGCAATGTTTGTGTGGAAAAAGGTGATGTTATGTCCACCAATCAGATTTTTCCAAAACTGAAAAAGACTGTGTGGTGTTGTTTACTTATGTTGTCAAGCTAATGTCAATCAAAACTGATTAAACCAATTAAACCAAAATTATTAATATTGCACAATTTTGATGATGAATTATGATGATCATGATGTTGATTAGTATTATTATCATTACATAGTTTATTATTGGTAGGCTGAGATGGGTGATGATGATAATATGATGATTAATATTATGCTTAAAAATGATCTCCAATCGTGCAATGATGTTACACATTAATAGTATGATGATGATGATATAGAATTTTTTTGTTTGATTTGTTTTTCCTTTTTGCTTTGCTTGTTTGTTTGTTTTAAATCATCATTATTATGATTATTATGATTATTATGACTATTATGACTATGATTATTATTATTATTATTATTATTATTATTATTATTATTATTATTATTATTATTATTATTATTATTATTATTATTATTAGTATTATTATTATTATTATTGACATTAATCTGCTATGAATTATTTGTATTTACTACCAGACAGCACACACCACAACACACCTTCACTTTAAGGCCATTAACTGCACCGAGCCTGCTGACTCAACAATCCATTTATTTAAGTATTTGTTTGTTGTTGTTGTTGTTTGCTTCCATAGTTTCTTAGTTTTTTCCCATTCTCTCTTTCTTTCCTTCTTTACTAACTGGTTTGCATTATTTATCTATCATCTATCATGTTTAATTTTCTAAAACTAAAAGACAGCTCTGCATGACGGGACCATCTCACTGTGGAGCTAGGTGGCTGACGGGGCTCAGGGGTCAACATTTTATTTATTTACTTATTTTTTTTGGTCATGTTGTTGTTTTGTTTGGGTTATTGTCTGGTTCTGTTGCTTGTCATATGTGTATTTTGTTTGTTTTTGTTAATCATTCATCTTGCAAAAAAGAAAACAAGGAAAAAAAAGGAAAAAACAGATTAAACCACACCCTCACAAAACTATCTATATCTATATCTATATCTATCTATCTATCTATCTATCTATCTATCTATATATATATATATATATATATATATATATATATATATATATATCTATGTAGATAGATAGATAGATAGATAGATAGATAGATAGATATTAACTTAGATTGTTACTTTTTATGTATTTTTTTTAGGTATTCATGAATTTTTCATATTATTGGGACCAAATCTTAGTTTTCAGGGCATTTAAATGAAAGATCTACCAGCACCTGAGCTGGGCATTGTGGATTCATGGAAAATGATGAATTACATTCATAGTCTGTAAAAAAATAATGGACGTTGCCACTGTGATGTCACCCACTAATTTGTGGACTCCTGTTTTCAAAATGGATGTATAAAGAGAACTGGATACTAGTATTGGAGTATTGGAGTATTGGAGGCAGGGCCTTTTTATTCCTATGACGGTTTCTCAGTGGAGTATGAAGCCAAAAAAGTTTGACTTCTGGTATCATGGCCCATAAAGCAAGCGCATTAGTATTTCCTTTAACCCCATCTTACATGTGCACCACAGGCTTCTACTGGCTGAGCTGGCTAACTTCTCGTTTCCTCTCCAATAACTTGAATGGAGATAAAATGATTCAATTGTGCAGCTCTTCTTTGAATTTGACATTTTGACTGTTGCCATCTTGTATTTTGGGTGCCAGAATTAACCATATTTGGACGAGAGGGTGGAGCTAACCCTAACACTAGCTGCTACCTTGGTTAGAGCGGTGCATTTACAGTCTGTGGTTAATTTTAATAATGCTAATTCTAATGCTAATTGTTGCTAGCGATGAGCAGGCTTAAAACCATTAAAACAAAATGTACTTATCAGAAAAACTGAACATCCAGAGGGTCTTTTAGAACAACCGAATGTTGAACAAAATTTTATAGGCAAATAAAATGTTACAATGAACTTGCATGAACTGAAAACACACTGAAATAGTGATGGCCACGGCTACATCTCTACTCTGTGCTGTGAATCTGGGGTTACGCTATGGTAATATCACCTAACCAGCGTTGCCATGCCCTAAAGCATATCCTGCTTTATTTTCTATTTTACTCTAAATGGGACCATAATTTACAAAATGAACATCATGCTGTATTGAAGAAGACTTGAAGCAAGTAATTGAGACCATAATATCATTAGGAGGTAATTAATCAAGTGAGAAGTAGGGTCATTTTCTCATGGACCTCCATACAACTTTGTTTTTGGAGCCAGTGGAGTTGCAGCTTGCTGACCATCCTCCAGCATCTCCACAGTAACAGGCATGGATGGGCGACTGGCCCACTTGACTTCACTTTTGAGACCCAGAACTACCCACTTGATTACATTCCAATTATGGAGTTTTACTTTTTTCCACCACCACAGGAACTTCAATTACTTGGTGACTTCAGGGTAACTTGGCATCAGAGACATTGTTGCCACATACAGTAAATAACATGACTCTTACCAGGCACATGCAGCTCAGCAGCAGCAATAACAAACTCTCTGGTTCTGGGCTTGTTGGCCCTGCAGACATATACACCAGCATGGTGACGCCTAGTGTCCCTAATCACCAGGTTTGTTGCGAGGACGACCACTTCAGTGGAAATGGGCTTTCCATCTGATCAAAGAAAAAAGCAACAAAGAACAACAGAGGATAGTCTCAGATGATACTGATGAAAAAGAGGAGATGAGAGAAAAGAGAGAAGAGATTGGCCTTGAGAAAAATTGAGATAATTTCTCTGGCTTTCAGTTGCCTGAGAAACAACACAAAGGAAAGAGAGAAACAGCAATTTGAGGAGCAAAGGAGATTTGACCTGTAATCCCACATGGTAAACCAACAGGTGGCTCTGTGACTTTCTAGTCAGGGTTCACAGAGGTGTCTACATTGGCACACTCCTAGGCTGCATGTAAAACTATTCACTATTCACGACCATTTGACCACTATTTAGTTTGACCATCATTTTGTAGTGTTGTCTGAAATAGTGATAACCCCAATATAGTGCATTACTGTATCCCACTTTTTAAAATGTAGTGAACAAGATATGGTCATTAACCAAGTGCCTTACACAAAATTTGAATAGGGTTGTGCAGTTTATAAAAACTGACAGTCTGTACAGTTAGAGGTTACTTGTGAATGAGGGAAAAAAAGAGCAGAAAAAAGGATGAGAACTGGAAAGAGAAAGGATCAAGTGAGGACATTTCGGAGTATTACCTTGTCTGCTCCAGGACACCAGTGGTTTCGGCTGGCCTTGTGCCATACACTCCATCACAGCAGGACGGCCAAGCACTACTGTTGCATTCTGAGGTGGTGCCACAATCACAACCCTGTTCAGGGCTTCAGTAGAGCCTATAACAAGAAAAAAATGTATACTTATACATATAATCCACTGATTCAATGCTATTAATTTGGTCCTGGACTTGCAATGAAATGGCAGTTCAGCTTCGCTTTAATCTCCAGCATGTGAACAAGGAGCTTGTCTTCTCTACATAACACATTCAATAATTTAAGGTAAATTTTAGGTTTTAAGATAAATGGAAGAAGGTGGTAGCCTTGCTATATCAGCCCAGAATTTTGTTTTTCCTCACTGACTTGTTGGAAGGTATTGCACACAAAGTTAACGTAATTGCCCTTCTGTGCATACACTTAAAGCTCAAGTTACAACAAACTATTATAAGACAGGGAATAACCAGCGGGTGGTGGTATACACATTTGTGTATTGGCCAAAACACTACTAGGGCAATCCACAAATGTGGCATAGCGATGTTTGTGTGTGCCTTCATTTTAACTCTATAAAGAAGATGAGATGCTAATTGTGGACACGTAGCTTTTTAAGCCACCATAAAAACTACTTGCTGGTGAGTACCAATGGTAATCATTTGCGTTAGCATGTCACTAGCACAGTCTGCATATCAGACCAACAAGACAATTCATAAAAAAAAAAAAAAAAATATTTCCCTATATTATTCTCAAAGGTTTCTGATTAGGCTCAATCAATTCTAGGTGGATGGTGGATGTGGATCCCAAATTTCAAGAAAGTCTTGAGAAGTGTTTTTTGTAGTGTACAGTGTCCTTCACTGACAGACATATGGACTGTATGAACCACCAAGGAACCATGAACTAAAGAAGGGTTCAACAAGGGGAAATGGTAAGATAGAGGTAGCTGGTGATGTTTCAAAGTGGCAAAAGACACAAGATAGCACAAAGGAGTTTGGAGCAAAGACTGAAAAAAAGAAAGGGAACGCAAAAGAGAGAAGCCTTTTGTGAGAGAAAGGAATGCCACTGTCTCAGTCATCTCTTTTCTATTCACTGAATAATGATGTTATTCGAAGCATGTTGTTCATGTGTTGAAGGAACAGAACACTCATTTCTTGAGTATCAGTCCCAAAGGTAACACTGGTGTGAGAGGACCTTACTTTCCTGCTGTTCCACTCAACCCAGACAGATTCAGCAGCTCATAATGCTAATCACTTCCGGAAAGAGACTTGGCATTCTGTAGAAACATTACAAATTAATCATTGAGATTATATAGAGAATCCCTTGGTTATGCATAAGGCTTTAAGTGGGTCAGTCTGCCTTTTCAAGGACTGCACGGCAGGGTGTGCCTTCAAAGGGGTCTTGTGTCGATATGATGGGTGTAGGTGCAGAGTAAAGTAGTCTATATAAAAAAGGGAGATAGTAAAGTGAGTAGAAGAAACACAGAAAACAAACAACCAGAGGTTGGAAGCAGCTGAATGTTTCATATTTTCTACATCTCCATGAGTTAAGAATGTTAACTTGAAGACTTCAACATCAAGCTCAAAGCTAGGTTATGGGTGTTGAGGTATTCTATTCACAGAACTCCGAAGTGCAAGCGAGGGGAGTGATGGCATTTGATCTGACATCAGCATATAAGCATGTTCTTTCCATTAAGTCCACACCCACTCCAAGCTGCGTTCAACGTCTCTGTGTTAATTTATAAATCAATAAATTTCTGAGTAGAACATCTTGTTTTAATGTATAATATAGTTTAAAGGCTTTTATTCTGAGATTCCACAGTGAATTGCTCTGGAAATTCAGAGCAAGTGAAATTGATTTGGTGTTTAGAATGATAAATAGCAGAGTTTTTGAAAGCAACAGCAAACAGCGTTTTGTCAATGCATTTTTCAGTTCTTCCAAGTGGAAAAACCTCATCACCGTTATACTGTATGTGTGTACACACAGGAGGAAATGGTGTGGCAGCTGGTTTGACTGTGATTTCGAAAGTGCCGACTGGCTTGACCACAGTCAGACAGTCTGTGAACCTTGATCAATCGATTTAGATATCATTAGTAAGTTAAAAACACATAGTGGGATATTTATGTGATTTAAACAGTTATCTGTGCAGAATACGCTTCACTACGTGCAACAGAAAAACACTCTAAAAAAAAGGGACATGCAAGTGACAGACTTCTAAAAGGCTTTCTATTTGAATTGACCATTAAGTAGTTTCCCTTCACTTGAATATTTGAGCTTCATTGTGAAGAATTATGTATGTTCAGAGTTTGACACTAGAAGTCAGTATTCACATTCAGCCACTTAACAATGATATTTACATATTTATATATTGCAGTTTTTTGAGGTACAAGGAGTAGATGTGCTTTTAAGAATTTCAGAATGTGAATTAACTTTTTTTAATGGGAAAACCATACCTGACACAAATTATGTGCAGAGCAGAGTACTTGTTTATGTCTTAAAACATGTCTGCAGTAAACTTCCAAAATGCTGCTTGACTGTCTGAAGAGTAGAGCACCTGTTGTGCAAAAAAGACTTTGCCATACATAGTGTATTTTGTATTTAAATGACTGCAGAATCATGAGAACAGACACATCATTAAACTTGCTGATGGCAATGCCATATGGAGCGTATTGTTCAGTAATAAAAATTACCAAGGCAGAGCTGTTAATGATTTTCTAAGACGGATGTTAATCCCTGTTTCAAATTTGCCATTACATTTAATTGTAATTATAGAATCAAATGTGAAAAAGTGACACCCCACCCAAAATCTGTCGCTTCAGTAAGAAACACTTGGCCCCTGTGGATTTGAAGGGGCTGTAGAAAGTGTGTAAAATCGTTAATACCAAATACTGTATCTGACTCGTTTGCTTTAGCCTCATCTGTGTCCTCCCCCTCTCTCCTTTTGTCTTTTAAAGGACACAAAAGCTGTGACTCAAAAAGCACACAATGGTTTCCACAGAGCAGCCAATTTAGGTTGACTGATCTCTAGCAAGCTAGTGACAGGGGCAGATAATACGACATGGCTTTAATCTGGGCTGCTTAGGGGTGAAATCAGACTTCACAGCAATATTGTTGATTCACCACACCATGTAATCCACTAACGCAAGTCCTTCTAGTTTGCAGTCAAACTGGGATTTTAGTTATAAGATGGGTGTATGCTGATGTCAGAATAGTCAAATAATGCATTGATTTCATTGACTGGAGCATAATCTACAGCGTAATGTAATATGTATCCCTATGTATTGCCATGTTTTGCTGAGTTGACAATAGTTTAGAAAATAATTTGTATCAGAATTGTATAACTTGGTATTTATCATGTTCAATTTTAGTCACTGACTTGAATCATTGAACAATTTGCAATTCTTCTATCAAACAGAGAGAATGAGCCTTGAACAGATGAACAAAGCACAGTACCACCTACTTATAATAGGGCTGAATTAAATGTGTAGGCTCAATGCCAGTAACCATATAAAGGGTGATTTTTCATTAACACACAATAAAAGTTTCTTTATGTGTTGCAGCAAATGAAATCTGAAGGACAGGTATGTATAGCCCTTGCATTTAACATATGACAAAAGCTGAAAGTGTTTTATAGAAAGAAGAAAATGTATTCTAATAAAAAGATGGAGAAGGTATAAGAAGAGAGGGAAAAGGTATAGAAATAACATTACATAAAGGACATATGACAATACATATGATTTTAGAAGGCTGAATTCTCATTAAAAAGACAATTGAGTATATGCATCTTCAAAAAAAGGTTTTAACTATGTATAGCAGAAAACTGAATTCTGCTTTTAACAGGTTTTGTTTAAATCATGTGAAGAGTTAGCAGTGTGGCCCCGGATGACCTGAATGTCAGACATCAGACAGAATTCAGATATGCCCTTTGACTCAAAACCACTGAGCCTTTTCCTAATTGTTTTTAATGAGTTGAGTTAAAAACAAAGAGTTTAATTAATTCTGTGTCACTGTGTGTTTTTTTATCTGCTTAATGGAAACAATGAAATATTCAAATATCCAGTTCATTTTGCACACCTCCTATAGTTCAAAAGGAGAAAAGTGGCTCTGTCTTCATATACCCAGGTCCTTAAGCCACATCATGCTACACAATGACAGTGATGACTGAGGTGTTCAATCAACTCTATATGATTCTGCAGTATTTTGATCACATTATACCCACTGTTTTCACCTCCGTTTGTTTATTTTATTTATATTATGACATCCTGATTCACTAACAATGGCTGCACAGCACCAACTATTTCTATATCAGAATAACCACAATATTCGCATACGAATTATCAACAATAACAGATCCACTGTATTCTGTTGTATTCCTTTATAACATATCTTTAAATATCCACTCAAAAATGTGGATTTGAAATTGTAATTACTCTTGGATGTTTCATTTTCACTGTGCGGAAACAATGAATGAATGAATTTGCCAGAAACAATATGTTTTTAGATTTAGATTAGACTAGTCACAATAAACAAAAAATAGAGCGGGTTTCATACAATATAAGATGAGAGAGAGAGCTATTTCATTAGCACTGGACATATCTAATAAAGTTCAAGATATTTTGAGATTGGCATGGCAGCTCCCAGCGGGGCCTGGCTGCCTATTCAAACACTATAAAGCATTGCGACAGACCTCACCTGTGGTGACAGTGAGCCTGGCTTCATGACTGATGTCCTTCCTGGCAGAGTTGGATGCAACACAGCGGTAGGCACCTTCATTCTCCTTGGTTACCTCTAGAATCTGTAGCACCCCGTTAGGAAGGGAAATGAACCTGTTGCAAACAGAGGAGAGGTTACAGAGAGAGAGAGGGTAAGAAGGTGAATGAGAGAGGGAGAAACAACTGAATAAATGGTTTAGTGCTGTGTGGAATGAAACATCCAGCTGATCAACTCTGCAGGGGTCCTGCTGAGTCCTCACAGGGCTCCATCCTTTATTCAGGAGTGAGACTATTGTGTGCAACCACTTCAAGGAAGAAGGAAGAATGGGAAGGAAGAATTCAAGGCAGAATATAACTCAAAAAGTGAGTGCAATACAGGAACATCAAGGTGAGAGTTGTTTCTGAACAAAGACAAGAGCTTCACAGCATCACAAATACAAGCAGTGATTAAGCTGGCATATTCTATGTTTTTGGGGTACATTGTCTACTTGTAATGTTGATATTTACTGTGACTGCTTATGTCCCACAGCTCTCTACTTCTCCCTCCCTTATGGAGGTCATGTTTCAGATGTATTACTCCAGGCCCCAGAGCCCTGGCAATGTAATACCATCCCACAACCTCTTATCGCTGTTATCATAGCCTATTAATCCTGCCAAAATGTGACCAGTGGTAGCTGGTTTGTGAGGGAGGGAGGAAGGGAGGAATGGAAGGGGTGGGTTGATGGACAGTGGAGAGGAGGTGAGAAAAAGAAGAGAAACAAGAGAGGGAGAATAAAGAGGGAGTGAATGGGAAAAACACAAAATAAAGAAAGAAAGAGACAAATGGAAGACAGAAAGCCATGAATGGAAAGAAAATGGCTACAGACGAGTGACAGGAATAGAAATGGAAAGGGGATAATAGCAATGAGAAGGAGTAAGAGTGAGGCAGAGGAACCAACAGAAAGGAAAGTGCACATTAGAGCGAGAGAAAACAGAGAAAAAGCCAGTGGTGTATCAATCATCCTTTGGCTCATCTTTGTGAGAGGTCATTAACAGCGCCTGAGGTGGGAAAACCACATCCCACCAATAAGACCTTATGAGCAGGGGGCTGTTTGCGGGTCATGCAGGGCTACAACAGCCATTAGCACTTACTTCTGTGCAATAAGGCTGGAAACAAATTCCAAGGCACCAGGGCCAGCAGAGCCACAGTGAAATGTCAATATCGTTAAATGGCTCAGCAAA
Source organism: Euthynnus affinis (assembly GCA_029490765.1). Taxonomy (NCBI): domain Eukaryota; kingdom Metazoa; phylum Chordata; class Actinopteri; order Scombriformes; family Scombridae; genus Euthynnus; species Euthynnus affinis. Next base: position 18,895,733 of record CM055839.1, read on the forward strand.
TGAGAATATTTGAGAAAGAGAACTGAGAGACCCGTGATACCCCAGTCGAGGATGAGGCAGAAGGTATGTTTTTCTTAATCTTTAAGAGCACAGAGTTCATAGTGAGTAAAGTTTGTTTAAAACTCAACATAATTCTTTAAGGCCTGTAGTTGCTGAATACTGACTTCTATAATGATTTTGTATCTCTTGCCACATTATTACTGTAAAATGCGAATATAAAAAAAAGTAAAAACACTTGTTGTGCCTGCACACATTTAGTTAGTACATTTTCTTTGCATTCATTTGTCAAAGTCATATTAGATTGCTTAACTAACTCTGCAATCTGACTTCTTCACTGAAGCTTGTAATTGCATACACTATGTGCTCCAGAAGAGTATACAAAGAAGATGAGGTAACGGTGCGGCTACAATTAAGTGGCACCATACAATTTGCATGTAAATGTATGTTTCATATATTTAATGAGCATAGAAAGAAAATTTAAATGTCAAACTAGACGATTAAGAGGTTTTCTCATTTTCCAGGTTCACTTTGTGTTGCCCTGACATTCAGAGCTGGTTTCAGACAAAATCCACTATGGCTAATAGGCATAGGGGGCATAAAATTCCTTGGCCCAATTTAAAAAAAAAAAAAATAATCAGCAAAACTTTAATGTAATCAAGAGGTACAACCCTGATGTTCCTCTATATTTTTTCTTGGTACAAATGGGTGATTCTGAAATAATCTACAATGTTACAGATGGATAAAGCTTTTGAAATGATCTGCAAACAGACAGTGACACAATATTTGTTATCGTTAAATTAAATGGATGATGGCAACAGTACTAGTTTTTATCTGTACTAGGATTTAAGCTTGATAGAGCATAATCCAGAAGACCAATTTACAGCTCTTGGAAACTTGAATACAGCTGCAGATCAGAAACCCAAAGATGCAGATGGAGCCAGAAAACCTTTCATATCTCATTTTGTTTTTCTAATTGAACTATAATTTAGTTTATTTTCTATAAAAAAAATAATTAAGTCATGCCACATATGTCTTATTTATATGACTTTTCTTTTGTTGCAAGATAACCTTTGTGGCATTAAGTGGAAGACAATACTAGGATATAGCACTCCCTAAGCTAAGGGGGCGCTATATCCTAGCATCTTGTTTGACTCTGACCATTCCTGCAATGTCTCGGACCATCACTCTCCCTCATTCCCTGTCATCTCTCTGTCAGGAATGAGGAAAGGACAGACAGGTAGAGGACCCAGATGTAGACACAGGGCAGCACAAGTTGAATGAAAAACGGTTTTAATAAATTAAAGTACAAAAACAGGCAGGATCAGAATACAAAATGACTCAATACAAATGTCCATAGGAGCAACATTGTAACAAAGACGAACTGGCAGGGAATGAATGACTAAGACTGGTAACTGATGAGGGCATGGGGAACATGTGAGTAGGGAGGAGGAGCAGGTAGGAGTTGATTGGCTGTAGAAAACACTGAGAGCAGGGCAGGGCTGGTGAGGCTAGATGCAGGGCAGGTGTAGAGGGGAAAGCAGGCTAGAGAAGGAGCACAGAAGGGCAACACAGAGCAAACAGAAAACCAAAAACCAGAAAATACATTAAAGACAGGGGAAGGACCATGACACTAACCATTACTAATAAAATAATAATTAAAACAAAAACAGAAGAGAAGATCTTGAGAATAAGATGAAAGATAATAATAATATCAGCAGAGTCACCTTGCATTTTCAGGGACAGCCACTTTGTCCTTTTCCCAGGTAATAACAGGTGTGGGTACTCCCTCAATCTGGCATTCAAAGCGGGCAGCTCCCCCAGCGGGCACTGTTTGGGGTGATGGCTCCTGATGGAACTGAGACAGACCTGAGGGTATAGAGATCATCAAGGGATCAGGGGATAGTAAAGCAGAATTAGCAAGATACAGTAGCCACAAAACTTTGTAGTTTTTGCTTTATTTTAAAAACTCATTTTGAGTATATGTGCATAACACTGCTACAGTCTCCATTTCATAAGTTCTGATTATTGTATTCAAGCCATTTTAGGGCTTTTAAAGGTACCATTTTGAAATGTCTAATTTAATTAAAGACTCACTCAGACTCTTTAAATACCCTTGAATGTCCTGATTAGGAGAAATTTGGGGATTTAATCAGGCTTGGCTAGATTATTTCTCCTCTCTAAGTTGAGTCTTGGCAGGGCTCCAGTTTTCACAGTCTCAACACATTCACACACAGGGGAATGCTTCCTACTGTAGATTATACTGAGCACCAGGGGGCAGCAGTGAGCACTATCTGAGGGCCTCTAACCTCTGACCCTAACAGGCTGTCGGAGAAGAGAACAAAACTGGTTGGCTGTCCCAGCCACTTCGCCTGTAGCCCTGACTGAGGAGTAGAGAGTGGGGGGTGGATCAAAGGAGAGAGCAGAGAAAGAAGACAGAGAAGGCAAACTCAGACAGAGAGAAAGCTGGGAGGTAACATAGGAGAAGAATCCAAATCCCAACTGATATAACTGTGAAGAGAAAATGCAATATATATGTAGTAATGGCATAAAACTAACATTAGCCACATACAATAACACATAGGGAATCATTATATCACATAGGCCTACGTATTGTGTGCAGCAAAATGTAACATAATAAATTAATCAATGCATCAATTTTAACATGAAAATATTTGGTAATCTGTATTTTTCGGTGTCTGTTGTTTCTGTATACTGTTCTGTAACATGTTTACTCCATGTGGAGCTAATTGTGGAACTGATGCAGACCAGATTTGTAGAGTTGGTCACACATAATGAAAACACGTAAAGATTAACCGGCAGTAGCATGTACATAAATCTGCTTTGCAGGAAGGACAAAGCTGATTCACACATTTCAAAAAGCTGCCAGTAGCAGAGATACTGTTTAATCAAAGAAGTGATTATAAGAGAACAACTGACACAGCTATCATTTTTACAATAGATTAGATCTTATGGGTAATACAGCATGTAATTTGCTTTCAAAGATTCCATTTCCCATTTTATGTATTTACATTTCACATCAGTATGATACTATTCTCCACATGTTATATTAACTGTCAGTTTCCTCCGATCATATTCTGCTCAAACTTGATATTTTGGACTAAGTATGGTACAGTAACAGTTCCTAACTGTCGCTAAACACAAAATACAGCTGAGGTTGTCAATATAGTTTTTTCAGGTATTTGGTCATAAAGTACTGCACAAATTAAAATTTTGATCTGATGATAGTGCTAGAAAGTTATCAAAATTCATCCTGAGGGGAGGGGGGGGGTGTCTGTACCAAATGTCATCGCAATCCAATAGTTGTCACAACACTCAGTTCACTCAGAACCAAAAATGTAAAAAAAAAAAAAAAGAATCTGCTGGTGTCCCTAGTAATTAAAGTAAAGTCAGCAAAGTCAAGGAATCAGAGTCAGTATGTTTCATTCTCTGAGGACCTTGTCTGTACAAAAGTTCACGACAATCCATCAAGCCATAGTATATAAGACATTTCAGTCAGGAACAAAACGGTGCACCGACCAACAGACAGACATTGCCATGTACAGAGCTAAATAGCTGTAAGAGTGGAAACACAGTGGGATGTCATACGACTTTAAACAAACAAGAGCCTTGCACTACTGTAGCTCTCTAACTTGTTTCCGAGGTGGGTGTTATTAAACCTGCAGCTAATAACATGGCTGTCTCAAAGATTTATAAAGTCTAGCTATCACAGTTTTTTGAACAAGCCAAAGAACTGTCTATCTGTGTTTTTTGACTGAGCTGTGCAAAATGTGATATTGACTGAATAAAACTGAATAAAAGGAACAAGAAAAGGAACAAAATTAAATAATTATTTTTTGACAACTGGGCTGAAGTAACAATGTTTCTCAGTGAGTGTGTAGATGCTGCATGCTGACTCACATGTTTGGCCATAGTAGCGGAAAGGATTTGAATCATTTCAGAAAAAATGGCTGTAATGCCTGTTGCTTAGCAAGCTTTGCAAGAGGAGTTGATGATTAACCCCTGCCACATCCAGCCATTACAGCATGATGCCCTCATGTAAACACACCACCTGTAACACTACCAGAGTGCCAGACTCACTGTGTGTGTGTGTGCACGCACGTGCATGTGTGTGAGTGTGTGCATGTGTGTAATTCTGAGTGCATGTATGCCAAGCTACTTGTACCTTAGTGTTAACTCTGCTGTGTGCCTTAATGTCTGTGCACAATCTACCTGTGATTACATTTCTGGATCACTGTGTGCATGTGTGTGCTTGTGTGTGCATATGTGAGTGGTGAAAAACAGCTGTTCAGCGAGAGCGCACATTAGTGGACATTAATGCTAAGGGGGGTGGTGGGTGTTCAGAGAAGACATTTTGCCCATGCTGTGATGGAACAATGGTGACTGGCTGGGCTTCCACCTCCACTCTGTCAAAGCATAATCATATTAGTCTTTTCCCAGGACTCCATGATTTCATTGCAGTCCTTAGGCCAGCAATGAAATTCCATGGCAGATCCGTTCGGCACCATGCAGAGCACACACTCAGATGTTGCAAAGTTGACACTCTTTTACTCAGGCATGTGGTGGTGATACACTGGGCAAATTTTCAGAGTAACACTCCCAGTAAAAGGTGGCATATCAAGCCAAAGGGTTCAAAATATGTTTAATTGCTTCCTATCAACAAGGTCTTTCTATGTTTTAAAAGAACATTAAGACAGCTCCCTGGGCAGTGCTCTATGTAAAGTGTGTAACCTTTCATTGCGCTTCATATAAATTCCCCATCTTGTCTCTTTGCTCCTTCTTTTTCTTTTTTCATTGTTTATCTCTCTGTCTCTCTCTCTGTCTCTCTCTCTCTCTCTCTCTCTCTCTTGCCCTTGACTTTACCCCGACTTTTTCTCTGTCTTTGTCCATCCCTCTATCTATGCCCCACTCTTTGGCCCCACAGCTATCAGATTGCAGTGCTTTCCCCTCCCCTTGTGCAAGCAGATAGTTCCACCCATGACCTCTTTGCTACCCAGCTTTCAGACTGAGTAACACTGTGAAAACCCATTAAACATTCCCCCAGTCTCAACACATATTTGTAATAGCTACTGGAAAATGTGTGCAATATAATTTTTTTATATTTACAGTGCCCTTGTTAACAACGGACAACGGGAATTCACTTACATTTTTAATTTGTCATACATTTTTTAAGTAAAAGCCAGCATATATGACAGTAAATGTATTTAACCTACCATTTCTAATCTTGAAAAGTGATTCTCCATATCCTCTTTTCATTGGGAATGGAATGAACATTTTAAGATAAAGAAACATTTTGTATGCATTAATATACTATTGCCTAAAGATAACTTACTAAAATCATGTAAGAGGCATAACAAGACAGAGCAGGTACACTGCAATGAAAGAAACATATTAATTCAAAAAATGTGTTAACCAAAATGTACTAGTGCAAAAATAAATATCTTAACCTTAAATGAAGAGAACATGCATGTTTCTGTTTTAGTTCCATTTGAATATGATGCTGTTAAAAATGGAGTCAAATGAATGAAGACAAAACTAAAACAGCTAAGGCGGTGTGTTACATTGAGGAGAGAGCACACTTTTCATGGTTATGACAGCAGTTTTGTGATTGAAATCCTGGCATGAATTAGGAAACATTGACATTCACCTCAGCAGTCTCATAATGAGAAAGGTTAATTGCCCTAATTAATGTCAAAAGCTGTTTTTTTCCAGTATCATAATTTACCCACAGATGTATGTGGAAAACATAATGTGCACGCTCTGTATGCTGCCTCTGGCATTTTGCTGAGAAAAAAGTGAGAGACAGACTGAACAACTCTAGACCTAAATACATTTTTTATCCTTATTTAAACAGCAAGCAGGACTCTTTGATTGTCTCTCTCCCTCTCTGACACATTCACATGCTTTTAGACAAGGCCACATGCATCATACACTGTGACAGGGAAACTGGAGCAGGTGGCTTTCATAATGTGTTTTCACAGATGTGATCTCTGCTACATTCTCTCTTCAGTCTCATTTCTGGTAGAGAAGACACAGTAGGAAATGAGAATGTCCGCTCAATGTCAGTGTTGAAGCAGTTCAGCTCCGACCTCTTGCACACTGGTCACATCTATCTCATAGCCTCTCACCACTGATTTAATTCAAAAAATACACACACAGACATGCACTTATACACACACACGCATACAAACTGAAGGTCATTCTTAATGGTCTCTGTAGCCTTTTCTTTCACCATCACTACAAACTCTCTTCAGCCTTTTCCACTTCCCACCATTCATCCAGCATCCCCCTCCCTCTGTTTATTGTCCCTCAAACAAGAGGTTCTCATAAATAGGCATGTGACAGCTGACAAAAGAGGGGGCATCCACAGAATATACTGTCTCATTTTATACAAAGCTAATGACTAAATAAAGACTACCACTTAAGAGTGTGAGAGAAAGAGGCCTACTTGGAGGGGTGAATGAAAAGCTACAGTCTGGCCTTTCGTCCCTCACACTCACATCCTCCTGATCATTTCTCTCATTTTCACCCGCTCGTCTTCTGTCTTTCTTTGCCTTTTAACAGACTGTTGTTTAAGAGTATACCTGTTCCCAGGACACTTGTTAGCGCTCCACCAGAGGATAAGTTTCCTATTAGAGGCAGGGGAGAATCAAGTTCATCTCCATCCATGCAAGGAAATTCCCTTGACAAATCTGACGAATCATATTGCTGTGTGTTTGTGTGTGCATACCCAACTGAACGCTTGAATGAATGAACGAATCAAACCAGTATTCTGTCCTTTGTATTAGAAACTACATTTTTCTACCTATTTCAAGCTTTTTGACCACCCAAATACATACCAGCACATGAAGTAACTTTGGTGAACTTATATACAGTATTGTCAGGTAAGAGTGCCTTAATTTCATCTATTATATATAACCTTATGAACATAACTTTACTTTTACAAACAGCAAATATCCACATCTGAGTAGCTCAAACCACACACTTTTTTGGCATTTTAACTTTAAAAATTGAGTTAAACAGTAAATCTTTTGGCAATTATATTTCCCCAAATAAGTGACTGACTAATAGTCAGCTCTACTAATGACGCACTAATGAGATAATTATCCATTCATCTGTCCATGAACTTTCTACACTCTTCCTTTTCAGGAGGTAGGAGCCTATTCATCATGTACTGGCTGAAAGGCAAGTACACTGAACAGATCACCATTCTATCACAGGGCTTTCACCCACTCACATCGCACCATTTTTTAGCTTTTTTAGCTCACCCAACTAGCATGTGTTTTAACTGGTAGGAAACAGAAGCGCCCAAAATATACCAAGGTACTCCGGGTGTTACTGGGCACTTACTTGCCAGGAGCACATTTACAGTCCGGCTAGTCAAGGCTCCAAGGGCACTGGCACTCACACAGCTGTAGCCCCCCTCCACACCCTGGGAAGGCTGGCCATCCTTAGCAGTGGGCAGCAGGAGGAGGGATCCATTGGCTAAATACTGTAGGAAGTCAACCCCCTCTAGAGGCAGGGGCTGTCCACCCTGAAGCCAGGTGACATTGAAAGGTGTGTCGCTGGACCCCAGGTTGCAGTTCAGCACGAGGGGCGATCCCGGCTCCAACACTACATGGCTGGGCCCAGCCCCACAGCTCAGCTCCACCGAAACAGGCTTTTCTGTCAAGGGGCAAAGAAATAAGATTGTTAACCATGATCTGTACCTGCACCAGTTTATGTTAAACTCATTTTAACTCAATATGCTGTATGTGGAGCTACTAGCTACTACAACACGACTTTATAAATTAAATATTGTACTTTTTCTTCATTTATCCGATTATTGTTAAGCTCTTACATCTGCGTAATTTTTCAATTTTTACTATTTTTGTTTACTTCATCAGTTTCAACATTTGGCAATTTGTCATTTTATAGCACAACTTCGATAGAGTCAATAGTGTTGGCAGGACAGATGGATAGGGGTAGTACATTCCAGAGGCAGGGTGTTTTGGGGACAGAGAGGAAGCCAGAGTCAGAGGAGGAGGAGGAGCTCTGAAAATGAAATGGGTGCAGTGGCATGGAAGGATTTGTATGTCAGCAGCAGGACATTAAAGTCAGTGAGAGAGCGGGAACTCAGAGGTTGATGAGTCCAGGAGTCAGAGGTTGATGAGCTGGTGTGAGATGAGTGGCTGCTTTATATGCTGCAGTCAAATAAGATTTTGTTGTTGACTGACCTTGATCATGTTGATCATTTATTCATTCTTGTTAAAACAAGAACTTCGTCAAGAGTAATTTTCATTAATTTCATTAGTCTTGTAAAATGATCTTTCACATTCTTTCCATGATATTTCATTAAAGGTTCTATATGTAGGAATCAGAAATTCCTTCTCATTACTGACATCTGTGGCCATTAAATGAGCTGCAGTCAAAATGCATGCATTCACATGCTGGCGCGCATGTTCATAGCACAAGATTATTGCAGGTGATGTCTTTTTCCTCGCTTACTTTTTTCATAATTACATGAAAGATTTCGAACATTGTGTTTTGCATGTGTTTCAGTAAAGAATCTCTCACTCCTAGTCAGTCAGTGTCCCCCCCTGACACACACACAAACACACAAATGGAGGTTCCTGCTGCACTGTGGCCACTGGGTGGTGACAGCCAATCCACACTGCCCAACTCACACAAATATACATTAATAAACCACTTGAATGTGACCTGACCTGCAAACTGCCAGCTTTTTTTAGCAACCGTGTTTACTAAACACAGGTTGGCTCAGTGAGACGTGGCTGGGGAGCATCACGCTGTGGTTGGGGAGCAAGATGCTGTGGCCAGGCAACAACGAGCTGTGGCTAGGCAACAATACACTATGGTCAGGGAGCATGGTGCTGAAGTTTTCTTGTAAAATGTGTGCTTATTACAACCTTTGGACTACTAACAGGAAAAACTTAAGGGTTAAACTATGTTCTGCTATTGCTCTGGAACATGTTTTCTGCTCCTTTGTTGAGGAAATAATTTTGTTTTAGCTGTGTGTGCTCAAGATTGCATGATTGTGGGAGTGTTTTGTTTTGAAATGTGTAGTAGTTGACAGAGGCAGCTAGCTGTCTAGAGCTGACATTTGCAGGGTGTTTCCAGTTGGATAGCACCATTTCTGTTGTGTTGTTGTATCATTATGCTAATCTTTTGTTGATTTCTTGTTTTGTTTGCTGTTAGCGAGAGAGAGGCAAGGCACTCAGGAGTGCACAAAAATGTCAATTCCATCACTACTACCACTAGCCACAGTAACAGTACAAGCTAACCAAGAGGGGGACACCATGTCCAAATCCAACAGAGACCAGCCACCACAAGCTATCCTCACCGGGTTCCTGTGCTTCCAGGACACAAAGCTCTTCGCTGTGGCAGTGTCGAGAAAGAGGAGTGTGACATGGACAGGCATCACATCATGGTCACAAAAACGAGTTGTAAAGAGATGGGCTAAGTTCAACAAGTGCAAACAGCTTCTACATGAACATATGACCTTCAGCCCACAGATGTCTTAATAACATCTGAGGGCTGACATGAGTACCATGACCCAAAAAAGTGTTCATTTGCTCTTTCACTGCTACTACCCAGGCTGCCGGATGACCAACTATCAAAGACATATGCTGCTTTTAATTTTAAGGTTAAGGCTGGTATAAGACACACTCAAACAGAGTTATTTGTGTTTGCGTGCAAGAGTGTGGTCGTTTGTGAATGTGAGTGTGTGTGCATATGAGTGTATGCATGTGTACGGGTGCGCATGTATATGTGTATGTACACATGTACGAGTGCCTGTGTGTGGGTGTATTTTTCAAGTTTGGATGTGTGTATGTGTGAGTGCAGGTGTGTGCTAGTGCTAGGACTACAACTGCATTACCACAGTACTGCGGTCATGTGATGCCCACCATGGGGTTGGTTCATTAAAGTCATCAACAACAATGTTTTTTGTATTTCATTTTTTTACTAGTGAAAGTTACAGGACTCAGCAAAGTCTGTGGATTGGATTGGGAACACTTACGTCCCTCTTTGTCCAATGCCCTTATCTCACTTATTTTTAAAAAAGACAAGGATCCCCTGAATTGCAAAAGCTACAGACCTTGATAGGGTGTGTGAGTAAAATACTAAGATCCTTACAAATAGACTAAATAAGGTGACCCTGATTAATCCACATCAAGTAGGCTTCATCCATGGGCATAGTTCATTTCAGAAGTCTGTCAAATATAGTGGGTAAATATGCTATACTACTAATACTATACATTACACCTTTGGCCTCTAGCACAGTTTTGTGATTGTAGATTGATTGTGTTGTGCTCGGGACTACTGCTGTGTACTACCACCACTGTGAGTGAGAAAATAAGTTGCTTTGTCAATCAGGAACCAGACAACGTGCATTACCGACTGCCGTCAGTACACATGCTGTCTGTGGACAAAGGAACCACTTCTTTTCCTCTCATGATCACTTTATCTCCTTTTTCCCCTTCTTGCAACTAATATGCACACACTGCGCACACACACACATACACGCACCGACATCTTTTGCACATCTGATAGTCAGATAACGTGGGATTTGTCCCTCACTGTCCGCCATTAGACACGTGTGTTCTCACGGAATTGGGTGGCCGCAAGATGCTGACCAGTAGGTGGCACCATATTGCTATTGTCTAACCAAGACACAGAGCATACTTCCGCCATCCGGTTCTTGCGCAGTGTGACTTCCTCCTATAGTCATGTCTGCGTCGCAGACCGACAGTGTCATCATGTCAGGCCAAGTCTCTATCATGGCATGCACACACACACGTATTCCCCTTTATGTGTTCAACCCTGTACATAGTTGTTTGTGGTTTGTTTTGGCAGGATTAGATTTTACATTAGTTGTTTATTGAAAGAAGCATTTATTAACTTTGTTGATTCTGCTAAGTTTAATAAACACTGTTATATCTTAAAGGAGAAGTCCTTCTGTCATTATTGTGTCTAACATGTTGTTAAAAGAGTCAGGGCTTGAATTCACCTTTCTTTGTTGATCTGTGACTATTAATATCACTCAGATAATGATATTCTAGGTGAACTCTTTTTACCTACCTTGATTGGTCAGTCAGACACTGTGTACATATACATATATATATATACACACACACACACACACACACACACACACACACACACATACCACATATATACACATATTTTTTTCTTTCTTTTCTTTTGTATAGTGTAGGTCCCTCCCCCCCCCCCCCCCCTTTCTTGCCGTTATTTCTCTGTATTACCTCAGGGGTGGTTGTCATTGTTTTGTATTTGTGTGTGTGTGTTTTCAAAAATGCCAATAAAACTTTAAAGGTATAATATGTAATTATTCCACATTAAAATGTTTAAAAATAACTAGACTAGGTTATATATGTTTTTGAGTTGTGTACTTACATTATCCCAAATGTTTCCAACAATTTTCAAACCCAGAGAAATTTATAATTTAATAAAAGTGACGGACCGTTTCAGATAAACAAATGTTAGCAGCAGCTCGGCTAACAGCCCCTCTAGGAAACAAACAACTGCAGAAATATTGATTTTTTTAGGTTAAACAGCTTTTAGTAGTATTTTTTTTAAACTATTTTCATTTGCGTGTATGTTTGATTTTGGAGAAGAGGAGACTTCTGTGGATAATTCGGCTCCCAGCAGAAACCGGACAAACATCTGGAACTTATGTTATATGAGAAAAAGCAGAACAAGTGTTAGCAGCAGCTCGGCAAACAGCCGTCTGGTGGTCACCAAACATTGTTGGATAAACACTGGTTTTTAAGGTAAAACAGCTTTAATTAATATTTGAACGATTTTATTCTGCGTGTACGTTTGTTTTTGGAGAAGAGTAGACTTCTGCGGATAATTTGGCTGCCGGGAGAAACCGGACGAATGTCTGAATGAAGTTATAAGAGATATAAACCCCTAAAGTGTTAGCAGCAGCTCAGCTAACAGCCTGTATCTGACGTCCGTGGGTCGCCGTACATCGTCGGAGAAACACCGATCTCTTAGATGAAACTGCTTTATTCAGTGTTTTTACCTGTAATCAGCGGGTCCGTTTGTTCTGGAGAGGAGGAGACCTCTGCGGATAATTCAGCTCCTGGTAAAAACACCCTGAACCATGAATTTCAGAGTAATCGTATCCCGGTGAAGCTGATTATTTAACAACGAAGACAACAACTCCCATGATCCCTTGGTACTTCACACCGTCATCACACGCTGTCTTTTGGTATTGTTTTAATTGAGAGACCCCTAGCGGCTGAAATTACATATTGTGCATTTAAATCATAAAAAAACATCACATTGAAAGAACACTGAAAATGACAGCAAATTTTAACTTATTGTCATGCTACCATAAAACAAAAATACTCAATCAGTATGTTCCTCCTACTGCACTTTGCAGCAAGATGTTTTATGCAGTTTCCATAACCTTTGAATTACTGTATATGACCTTGTAATACCACAGTACGGTATTATTTTATTTTCCCCTCTATCTTACAAAAGTAAGTTACTGTGAGAGACATTTTTAATTAATTTCTATGGAAAACATGATGGAGGGAGAAAAGGGTAAAAAAAAAAGTTGCAAAGGATCATAGGAGAAAAGATAACTAATGAAAAAAGAAGAGGAGAAAGATCAGGAGAGAGACATAGATCAGAGATAGAAAAAAGGTTAAAGACTGGCAATCTTGAATGACGTACATGACAGCACTTAATTATCTTTTATGAGGAGGCTGGTAAGCATGACAAAGAGGGAAAAACACGAAATGAGTAAGGGTCAATAGTAGCTCTACATTTTGTTGCACTGCTTTCAGAAAGCCACGGCTATCAGCCTATGCATTTTCAATTATTTCTACTTTTAAAGCACACATTTTTCTTTATACATTATGCACTAACATCTGTTTCATAATCTGTATGAGGCCAGAGGTAATCCTTATCATTGTAAATGGACATTAAAATTACACTCAATACTATATTGTTGCAAACAAAAAATACCTATTGAACATGCTTCACTTTGGAGAGAAGTGGAAAGACTGCAAATCAAACCTTAAGGTCATGTGGGTGTCTTCAAATTATGATCATTTAGGATGAGTAAGTTGCAGTTGTAATAAAACATGTCTTTACAGTAAATGATGGTGATATAATTACTTGCCGTGAGCATCTCCATCTTAGTATAGGTAATTCCAGCTGTATGAAAAGGAAGGCACACACAAGCTTGCAAAGTCTAAGAAAGAAATTAAATTTGAAGAAAATAAATCACCACTGCAAACACTGCAGCCCTGTATATATCTATCCCTAATGGTTACTTGTTCTTCTTATATCCTGCTTATATAAGTTTCTGTATTTGACAAATGTAGCCATCTCTTTTTGACTTCTATACCTCCACTTATGTACTACTCTACGTATGTTTTTATGATCTTATTTAACTTCCTGTGAAGCACTTTGTGAATTCCATTTCTGTGAAAGGTGCTATACTAAATAAACTTATTATTATTATTATAATTATTACTTTGGCACAAACAATTTGACATTTTTGAAGTTGTTAGCTGCCTCATGTTACTTTGAAAATCATCTGACCTCTTCTGTAGCTCGCAAATACTGTCAATTGAGTCACTTCAAATGTCTTTTTCTTGAGGTCACAGTACAACTGTGTGTGTGTGTACCTGTGTACATTTAAATGTCCTCTCCCTCTATAGTTCATTTGAGAAACCTATTTGTGAATTCAGCTTAGAAACAGTATTTTTTCACATACATACATACAGACAGAGGCACACACACATACACGCGCATGGGCAGGTTTCCTTCAGCTTCTCTTTCTCTGGCGTTGGATTAATTAAGTTAATGGGAGATGGAATTTTTTCCTTGATTAAATGAGGCCTGACCCCCCACCATCACTTCCTGATGAAGAGGCTGGGTAATGCTGAGAAAGGCTGCACAGCGCTCTGGCACACACACACACACCTGCCATGGAGATAACATGCATGCACACACATGCACCCAAAATCAAACACACATGCAGACATACAGGCAGACATGTAAATAACACTAAAACAGGCACACAATCTTGTAGGAACAAAAAGATTTGCCTAACCAACACACACGGACACAGATCACCTCCACTGCTCCTCTATTCCTCTCTACCATTTCAACTAATTAGGTCTCATTAAGTCATTAAAACATTAGCAGCCATTCCCCAGCTCACTGCCAATGGTTTCACTTGGCGAGAGGTTGGGATCATTCTAAGTTGGATATGTAAGCCATTACACCTCATAAAACTGAAGTAGAGGTGTGATGAGTAATGTTCTAAAAAGAAAAAAAAGCAGGAAATCAGTAATTTACTATTAGAAAGGTTTAGACACTTTAACCTGCGTAAAGCTAATTATAGATAGATAAAATGTCAGTGTCCAACCTAGAAAAGTTGCTGCAACATTTTTCTGAACCAAAGACTAATATGACCAACTATATTTTTAAAAAGTAGGCATGGCACATATCACATATTTCAAATAGTGGCTATTTCATCTTGGAATAAAACACACTCACACACATGCACACACACACTCACATACACACACATAGGCACCAGAAACCTCAATATGCCCTAGATTTGTGGCCATGTGCTGCACACACATTTCGCTAACATGTACCCACATACACACATCCCTTACAACACACAGATGCATGCACATCCACACAGTAACTGTCAGTATCTCATGAGGATACAATGTGGTGAAGAGGGGAGATCCGTGAAGTGGCCATTTTGCCATTTTACTGTACAAGTGGGAACTGCTGGAAAGGACAGGGTACACTCTGGGATATAGTAGCGGCTGTGCGGTCTCACTGAGCTCTAGTGAATGGATTGTGATGGCACTGCGCCAAGAGGTTCATAGCTTACTCTAAGTAGAGAGAGGACAGTGGTTTACAAAAGGGCGAGAAGAGAACAGAGAGATGATGATAAAATAGAAACAGTCTGACAACAGAAGACCATCAAAGATAAAAAAAAAGAAATAAAGATACAAACATATCACCCATGAATGGTACTCAAGCACACTAGTAACAATTATAATACTTTGTCTAGAATAAGAGTGCAGTGGTGGTATGATACTCAAGATTTTGCTAATTCTGATCTGTGATGTTTGGTGTACCTCCATACTACTTCTATATGGAGAAATGGATAGACTGAAGACTGATTTGTAGTCCTATTCACAATGTAAAACATGAAAAACAGAGAAAGAAACACACACAGGCAAAAAAGGCAAAAAAGCCTGGGGAGATGCAGAAGTTGGTAGGGCAGTGCTCTCAATACCATCAACACTTATTCCGAAAGTCCATTTCTGTTAATGGATCACCTATTCACAAAACATTTGAGAGAACAGAAGGAGAAAGAGGAGGAGTAGGAGGAGGAGAGTGACCTGGCACAGCCAATATTTCACCCGGCCCAGCACACTGTCAACAGAGACTGGACACCCCGTGACCCAGAGGCCACAGCTCAGGTTTCCACAGCCTCTAAAGTGAAGCTATACAATACACCAGGCCTTTCATGAACTGCAGATACCCATAAAGAGGCTGAGCTAAAAGAGCCCCCCAAAAATTCATGTAAAGATTTTTCTTTTTATCTCATGCCCCAGAACAACATATGTTGCTGTTGGTAGCTGTCTTTTTTGGTGCTGCTGCTTGCTACAAATTTCAGCAACAATTAAGAGTCTTGTCATACCCATCTGTACATTCCTATTAAAACCATGTCTATGTAGACTGTTTATGAATCCGACATCTGTTTTGCACAGTTGTTACTTTGTCCTAATATGTACATTATATTGGTTTTTATATATTTTCCTGGGTATATTATGAACTGGAAATGAATTACTTTGTACAAGCATTACGAAAAGGCCAAGAGTGTATGGCTGCACTCACATCAGCTCTATGAGGCTGCTCTGATAGCAGTGCTTTCAGCCAAATGCTAACAGCATGCTAACATGCTTACCATGACAGTGTTAACATGCCGTGGTTTATGTTTAACATGTTCAATGTCTTAGTTGAGCATGTTAGCATGCTAACATTAGCCAATTGCCACTTAACACAAAGTGCATATTGGTCATAAACAAAAGTGTTAGAATTTTTTAAATTTTGACCTGGTGCTAAAAGAAAACTTGAGGGATCACCAAAGTGATTACAGAACATGGATATCTTTACCAAATTTCATGGCAATCGATCTAATAGCTGTCATGATATTTCACAAAAAAACAAAATTGTCAACCTCATAGTGTCACTAGAGGAAAAGTTAGGGTATCACCAACATCAGTAAGTTTCATTCTCTTAGGGACATGAATGTCTG
Organism: Euthynnus affinis; assembly: GCA_029490765.1. Classification (NCBI taxonomy): domain Eukaryota; kingdom Metazoa; phylum Chordata; class Actinopteri; order Scombriformes; family Scombridae; genus Euthynnus; species Euthynnus affinis. Next base: position 18,912,087 of record CM055839.1, read on the forward strand.
TACAAAATTTCCTGGCAATCTATGCAACAGTTGTTGAGATATTCCAGTCTGTGTGGTGGGCCAACCAACAGGCCAATACTGCCATGCATAGTGTGGCTAAAAAATGGCAAAAGTACCACAGTGTTGCATGTTGCAAGACTTATGTGTCAAGCAGGCAGGTTTTTTTTTTTTTTTTAAAAAAAACTAAAAGTGGAGAGGATGAGGTAATGTAAAAAGAGAATACAGAACCAAAAGAGAGATCCAGAAAGAAAGATAGAATGAAATAGAGGACTGAACAGTGCAGATAAGATTAGGACATCCTTGAGACTCAATTGAAAGAGAGCAGCAAAATGTGATTACAAACGCTTTTGTGAAGAGGGACCACTGAAGCACTCAAAAGCAGTGATAACCAGATTGCCATGCACATCTCATAAATTGACAAAGAGGCAGTAGATAATTGCTATGAGCCTTTCCTGAATGATTGCATATTGTATCACACAAATAGGTGTTATATGTCGCAGAAAAACAGGGTTAGAGGACATCACTATACACTATAGTGTGATTGAAGGCATTAAGCAGTTTCCAGAAACACCAGGAAAACTTTGTAGCCACAAAACCTAACTCAACTAGTGTTTGTCTTATTGTTTCAGTGTTTGTTTGCTAATACAATATCAATAATAACAACAAGGAAAAAATAGCCCCAGTGCTTACAAGTTCTTGCGGCTAATAACTACCCGCTATCTGAATAAATCGGTATTTTAAGGCTACAGTTGTGATAATCTGGGCAGAGAAGCAGCAAGCTATACAACTCAGGTAAAATAAGACTCTCAGGTTTTGGTATGCAGGTGGAAATGCCTGAGCAATGATAGGAGACAGAAGGTCTCAAACAGTGAAAAACAAACCTCACTACTATCTAAATATTTAGGCTTTTATCTTGATTTTCTGAGCAAAAAATGCTGCTTTGGGCAATTGTTTCTGTAAAGCACTGTCAGGATTTTGTAGTGTACTACACATTAAACATTCTTCTGTTTACTAGTTAAGCAATGCCGCATACAGAAGCCTCGACATTTCACTGAATCCACAGTGAGGGTATGAGTCACTCAACAATGTGAACAGCTGCCGTGTCAGGTGTTAACCGTTCCAGCTGTGTTTCCTCCCATGATGATACACCAGGGTTCTTCTCACACCCAGTCATCTAACCGCAAACACACACACATACTTTCTCTTTCACTGTCAGAAAGCTGATACAATCAAAGATTGTCATTGTTCCATGAGTGCAAATATGACCTGGGGCTCTGGGGTTTACACTGACAGTGCTGAAAAATTAATAGGAAAAAAATGCTCATATTTACTCTGAGGGTTGCACTTCTTTAATTAAGTATTCTGCTGCTGCTCATGATCCCTGGTCTCCAGATTGAGTTGAATATTGTAAATCTGTAATAAAATCCAAATGATATATACATATTATTGACATCTTAGAACAAGAGAAAAATTGTTACCAAATTTGCAAAGTCTTTCTGTATTTGTCAACCTGCCTTTGCACCTGTCAGGCTGTACTTACATGTACAACAGCTCTAGTGTCCAACTAATGTGAAGTTTCCACATTAAGTAGTTATAGTAATGAATAGGAGTACCAAACTTCAATACTTTAACAGCACTGACTGAATTGCTTCGATGCTATTGATTATTGAAAAATGTCTTGTCATTCGGTACCAAATTTCGATACCTACGGAGTGTGCAGGAGTGTTCAAGAGTACCAGTATTGCAGCGGTTGCTGCTAATAGAGCTGCCAAGTTTCACGCTTTGACCATGAGACATGCAGTTGACACAGATCTCACAATCTCACACCACAGATGCCTTTTCTCACACTAACTTTTCTTGTCCCAACACATGGTTGTGGGCTGGCATCATTGCCAAAGTGTAGAGTCCACCCTCCAGTTCCCCCCATGTTGTCCCAGTGAGTAAGCGGCCGCTAACCCATCCAGCAACCCATTAGTACTGATAGCTCTGTTAGCACTGCTAGTCATTGCCATTACAGCTCAGCCATTTCCGTGTTTACAGTGGGAGCCAGGTACATACTATCCTGACGAGCCTTGTGGCTCTGAGGGAAGATGCACAAAACATGATGGTAGTGGAGTGGCTTTCCAGGCAAAATATCCCACAGTCAGCCAAGGTGAGTGTTTTTTCTTCACCGAGTGTGTACAGCAGACCTAAGCGAGAGGCCTTATCTAGCCCTGAAATAAAATTTTACCCATCATCTCCTGTGACCAGCTCACCAGGGGACAAAGTGAGTGATGCTAGCCTTGCTAGCATTAGATTCTTCCAGGCCCTTTCTGCGCTTCCTAGCCCTAAGGAAATAGGTTATTTATGCTATGAAACTGCTTTGAGTGTGTATATACGAAGGAGCTGTAAAAATAAAACTAAAGATTTATGCCGTAATATGTAATGCAAATTGCCTTTTGTTTAAATTGATTTTAGAAAATTGGTATTGAAAAAATCATTCAGGAACTGGTATCAAAGTCAAGATATCAGTACCAGTATCAATTTTTTTTTAACAATACCCAACCCAGCCCTAGTAAAGAACCACAAACCTAACATTTACACTTACTATTACTTATCATTCAGTGACCTTCTTCTTACAGCCAGTGGAGTGACAAATGGCATACAAGTGTACAATGAAAAGAAGAGGGCCAGTGGTGAGACAAACATGGCTCCTATGTCCCATTGAATGTGTGTGTGTGCGTGAGTGCGTGCATGCATGGATGTGTGTATAAGAGGGAGAACAGAGCAGAACAGAGAACGAGGGATAGAGAATGAGAGAGGGGGCGTACCAGTGCAGTCCCTCATGCCTCTTGCTCTATGTACAGTGCTCATTCATCCCAGTCTGGCTTCCTCCAATCACAGAGCAGCATTCCTGCAAGCAGGGCCTCCCAGCAGCATGGGGCCTCCACATGGCCATGTCAAGTACCAGGCCCACTTGCATGAGTCAACAAAGCTGGCAATAAAACTAACATGCGAGTAACACAGGAGATCCGAATCAGAATCTGTTTATTCATGCAGCGGCGCAGTGAATGTACAGGAATTCGTGCTGGTGACATTGGTGCATGAGATGGTATACTGGCAATGTACAGGTTCCCAGTATGTAGCGACAGTATGTGGGATATAGTTGTCAGCATAATAATGGACAACACAGATGCAAATAAAAGAGAAAACACAGACAGACATTTGGAAAACAGTCTAAAAACACTCCCCTCTTCCTCAACGCTCCCGTACGCTGTTCATTGAAGTGAGGCACATGAACTGTATAATGCTTGTGTGCAAGGATCAGGGTTGAGCATCTCACACAAGGTCAGAATGATGGATGGGACTGCTATATGACACTACCTGGTACATGCACTGAGGAAGGACATACTGCACTGAGCAGGCCTCGCATATTATGCTTGCACTATGGTTCTCAATAATGACATTTTCCATCACAGATTTGACAGAGAATTCCTCTCACTGAGTAATATACAGCATTTGAATGAGAACTGAGGGGTGTATGTGTGCTCAGTATGAATGCAGAAATAATTATTCAGGCATTTCATTAATGGGTGATCTTTATTGTGTGATGCGGTAATAGTGATCTAGAAGTTAAAGCATCATTTACTGCTGTACCTGCACTACATTTTACAAGCCTCATTTGACTTCTACTGTAAGCATGTGGATTTCCAGGACTGCCTTTCCCTCTGCAGCATATAGTCACTTTTGGAATACTGTAACTCCACAGCTAAACCACAGCTTGAGGGTGCCATTGCATTATTTATCTATATTTATCCACATCTACATGGTCACCTCCAGTGCTACTCCTCTGCTCTAATTTGACCAAGCAGACAGCAGGGAGGAATGGAAGGAATGTGGTGCAGGTTAGTTGACCAAGTGAGCACCGCCAGACCAACTTCTCACACAAAAGCACACACACACACACACACACACACACACACACACACACACAGAGTTGGGTGATTTGGCCTAAAATATGGTCATGATATTTTTTTCCATTGATATTTGTATTGAATAACCACCATTTAACTTTGCAAACATGTTTTATCTGCCTTAACAAAATAAAATATTTTGTTAAATATTTAATGTACCGCCGTGGCATTACTGGAAGCATCAGTTCAAAATCACATCATGAGAAGTTATCAATTACCCTATGTAGCAAACTTCAGTGACCTAGTAAGCCAGCAGGATGAAATATTGCACAACCTGTGCGTTGCATCATTGCAGTTGTAATATCTATTTGTGCTCCCGGGATCAAAGAATTAATAGATAGTAGCATTACCAAAGAGCAACTTTTAACAGCATGACACACCACCATTTAATCTCTATAAGCAGTGGAGGTGCACGGTTTGCAATGGTGCAAACCAAATAAATTCAGAACACTACTTTGAACATCCAAATCATTTGAATTCATAGTAGGCAAAATCAAGCTCAAGACTTCCTTTCCTTTCATGCAAACATGTGCTTAAACCTGCAGTGCGGAACTTTTGTCTTCCACTTATGGTAGATAGGATAATTACTAAAAAACTGCTGATGCATTCTTTATGATGTATGTCAACCGGCTGGTCTCACCCAGACAGCGGCTCCTCTAAGCTTCAAAAACATGGACCAAATTTCAAAAGAGGCGTTATTTCGATAAAACTGACCAAAGAGGCCTAATAAGAATCTAAATGGTTACTTTCTCGCCTGAAAAAGATTAAAACCTAATAAAATGACATATTGACAGTCCTTCAGCGAAAATTACAACAGCTTTTAGCCACACATACCCAGTATGCCTTGTGGTCTAACGAAGATACCCAAGCACCCTTTGGGATGGGTTGGGATGCTGAACATGACATAATTTCCCCAGCAATCTGAGATGAAACCAATCATTGCTGGTTGACGCATCATTAATGGTGTAACAACGCAAGAATGTCATACCAGACACCAGATTTAAAAAAAACTGTGAGATACAGAGAGATTTATCTGCTGGTGAGAGGCTTAATCAGCATTGTGTGAACTTGTTTGGCAAGGGTTTGAATGTAACGGACATTCATTTACATGTAAAAGTCATGCACTCCAGCTTTAAGACTGGCTCCCTGGCAGCATGAATTGGCACACACACAGCACCATAAAAATCAACATATTCACTGCACAAATATACCCAGCTGAAACTCGGCCCAGGGCATCTTTAAATAATATGCATCCTAATTTAGCATGGACTCTCTGGGGAGGGGATCAAGATGCAGTCACAAATCGCAGCTGACACACCCACGTTTATACAAGCAAGCAGGCACACGGGGTATATGTAGCTACCTCAGCAAACACACACACATGCAGGTACTTAATTTACTGCTAATGTGTAATGAACTATTCTCCACAGGTACTGCTGTCCAACAAGCTCCGGTTTTAACTCTCAAGAGATCTAGGTATGTATGTTTGCAGAAATACTGAATGGGAAAGTAGAGTACAATAAGTCTGAGTCCACACAAACAACACTAACAACTAGAATATAGTCATTAAAAGTACAATTTACATAAAAACGCCATTTACAATAAAATTAGAAATGCATTTACATAAAACCATTAAGGTGGTATGTTCACAAAGAGAAGATCACTCTACAGTGTAAAGGCCAATGAAAGCCATACTGCAAACTGCATACATCCCTCTACAAATCCAATGTTTAATATTCTGTAGCTGCCACTATATGGAAGACTGAACAGCTGGCCCTCTGCTGTAGACACAACAATCTGGACCTGAACACACTTGAAACATTAAATATGATGGTAGAGTTCAGGAGGAGACATGGACAACAACTCTTAGGGGACCTAAAGGTGGACACCGACATTGACTCCACCGTAAGAGGGAGCCAGCAGAGGATACATTTCCAGCAGTCGCTAGGGAGGTTCAACCTGCTAAGCTCTACATGATAATCATTTATTGTACACCATTTGTTAGTCTGTATATGTTTTTATGCAGGAACACTGACATCAACAACTCCCTGTATGTGCATGCAAACTGGATTGATAAACTTGATTGAACCAGTTATTAATGCCCCTTTGATACCAAGTATGAAAAGGTGGCTGGGGGGAGAGAGTCTGAGTATTTAGCAGACTGAACCAAGGCCAATGCAAGAGAATATTGGAAAAGTAAACTCCAATGTAACCATGCTGCTTTGTTTCTGCTGAATGTGTAAATTAATTGTCAACATGTTAGCCATCATTTCTGATGCCAGATATCAAGGTTTAATGCTATTCACAGCAGCTGTTGCACGGTGCAGTTACAAGCTGCTTTGATGACACCGCTGTAAGAGTTTGTTATCTGTTTTTTTTGGTAACTTGTTTATGTACCTTGAAATCTCCAACAATAAATTATTAACCAGCAAATTCAACATTTGGTCCCACAATGCTTCACTTGATATTGCTCAGTTGTCTTGACAACCCAAGGTTGAATGTAATATAATGCAAATGAACATAGAAATGAAGATGAAGTAGAAGAAGGCTGAAAAATAGTCTAGTTCAATTTTTGTGTAGTGAAAGTTTCTGTTGGTCTATCAGTCAAGAAATTCCTGTTTTGTGTCGCACAATTTAACGAAGCATACAGAAATTGAAATGATCATCCAGAAAGTCATTAAACTTTATCACAGCCAGTGATGCAACTTTGCCCCAGTGATACACAACTTTGTTGTACTGCACACCATCATTTGTGCCTTTTGTGGTTGACCTTGAACTTCAAATTTCATGAGACATTATATACTTGTACAAAATGTATTTAAAAACGATATAGTGTTTGTGACATATCAACTTCACCAGATTCAAAATATCCTCCACTGACACTGTGCTGAGCTGAAAATGTAACCCCTTGTGTAACTTTACATCTCCATGATATTTAAGCTAGAGAATGGACTTTGCCCCAAAGTACCCTGGTTCAGTGTGTGGAATAAATGGTTGACTCAAAAAAACATCTCCCTCCCACCACTATGCCTAACACTGCACAGGGTCACCTCAGCAATAGGATTCCTACATGCTAATTTTCCTAGAGTGCTCAGTGAAAATATTAACTTTGTATCAAACAGGCTGCTGAGATGACCCGTAATGGTATTGTTTTGCCTAGAACAGTAACTCACAGAGTAGATGTTGAGCTGTAGAGTTATACATCTATTGCACACTAACAGACTGTAATTTAATCCTTCCTAGAGCTGAAAGCATGCAGAGGTAGTCTAAGGCACTTTCAAAGCATGCTAAAATAAGACATCAGCAGTGTGGTGATGTAGATAGGCTTGCTCACAGCCTTCACAGGCATGTCAGGCGCAAGTGAGCAAATGCTACTCTTTTGGATACCTTTATTTTTAATGAAAATCATCATAGTATTCACTTACAGTAGCTAAGCTGGAAAGTAGAGTTGCACTGTATCATATATTCAGCAATCCACATTATTTCACTTTGTCCTGTCTTTAGAAGGTATTGTAACATTAAAACAAGCATGGGGAAGCCATGTGCCACTGAGGGCCAATGATCTGCAGGTTTTCATTCTAAACTTAATTTACTTTTCTAGCTTCAGGGTCAACATTTCTCCTGAGTCATTAAGTCACCACCCACGCAGGCTCTCTTTAATTTTTCTTCAATTTAATTTCATAAAACGAAAATAAAACTAAAGTAAATGTAATTGGGGCTTAAAACCCAATGAAATGAAATGCATGGCAAGAAGAATTTGCCGCTGGGGCTTAAAAAAAGTCTGAATGACTTTAAAGGCACTGCAACATCAATTAGAACTAACTCATTTAAGCTTTTTCTGCCTTTTATTTCATTTATTTATTTATTTCGCAGCATAACATGTTAATAACAAGGCAATGAAGCCATTTCTCTGCTGAAAGGGATAAAGACTGGCCGACACTTTGCTGTAAACAACAAGGTGATGGTTACATGACCATCATCATGAAAAGGCATCAGTAGACTGACTTGCTATGCTTGCTTCCAGATAAAAGCTTTACACTCAGTTTTGTTTTTTTCTCATGTAGTGCCTTTCTGTGTGTTGTTTGCATGTTCTTGGGTGCTCTGATTTCCTCCTAGACATGCAGGATAAGCAGTTTAAAGAAAGTATGGTGCCTGATTACCGAGAGAAAATGAATATGAAGTACCTTTCCCCTTAATGAAGGCACATCACACTATTGCTACTCCACTGGAACAGCTGGAGACTGCTGGGCATCACCAAGACATTAATGTATATGTGAACGAGTTAAGCTGCACAGCGCAGAAAAGCATCATGAGCTCAATCAGCCCTTGCTGGGAAACAAAAGACTGCTGCGACATTTAATGACACTATTAGACTAGATTAGTGAACTATTAGACTGTTACTACATACTGACAGTATACACTCTTGATTGTATATGTTCTTTCTAACACAGAACATCCAGTTCTTTACATAATCAGTGTTTCCAGGGTAAATCAACTCATGTGGCATTCTCAGTTAGCGGTGCCAATACTTCCTCGTGCAACTGTTCCTGTGTTTACATTTTTCATGTGCATATAAAAAGGCCAAGGGCGTTACAATAATCAGATTCATTAGCTCATAAAGTCTTGCAGGACTGCAGATGTTTTTTTATTATGTCCATTAATAACTGTGCTGTACTATAAGTCTGTGAATACAAAGACGCTCGGGGCTCTTTCCTTTCATTCATTTGGTTGTGATGTGATAAGTGCAGCAGACATATTTTCATTTGATATTTAGAATGGACAAAACAAGCTCTTTGTTTGTGAATGTAGCAATGGCCCTTGCCCTCCCATTCGCTCCACCAGCACCCGCCAATTCATCCCTGTCCCAGAATAACCCCCCCCAAACTCACCAGCTTCAGTTCCCACAAAAAGCCCACTACCACCGACACCCACCACACTCATGCTCCAATTTCTGAACCTAACAAAAAGCACACAAAGACTAACATGCACACACCAAGTCACCCTCAATGACTGTGTTGTTTACTGGTCTTGGTGATGATAAATAACAATGCAAAGTAATTATTTGGTAATCATACATGAAAAATACTAATCTGCTCATTTAATCACAATGCATGGTACTGCTGTCAGTGTTTTGCATAGCTCATTTATACAAATGTGGCTTTTCATTTGAATTTAAACGTTTAATTTAAACCTTTTTGATGGCAAGTACTAAATATTCCTGTCCCATTCTTTGATTTAATGTTCTTTTAATCATTATATACATTCAAAAGCTTTCATGTCAAAACTGTTTGGTACCAACTTTCAGTGATAAATCTTACATTCCAAATAAATCAATTTCCACTTCGCTGTTATCACAGATAACCTCCATCAGAATCGCCATTTACCTCCACAAGATTTCATCACCTGGATGTGATCGCCCCCAGTGTGGCACTCACTCTTCTGTCAGTCGGATCCCAGGGGGAGTAATTCCTTATTCTGTCTCTGCAGGAGTCTGCAGGGCACGGTAATCTAACTCTATATAAATTGTATCCTCTGACCTTCTACTACTATATCAGATGAAAGTCAAGGAGGTATACCTCTAGTCGCCTCCCTTTTAAGGCCCTTAAATGCATAATTGAACAATGAATAATGGAACTTATGTAATAAGCTTACAGTATATCTCAAAGAAAGGTGGCGCCTCCCCAGATGCACTTAAGTACTTTAGAGCTTCTAATATTCATTCTGCCATGCTTGAATTTTCAGCGCCACACCAATCCTTATGCACAATATTGCTTTATTTCTCATCATCGTATCATCATACCGGCAGCAGTCACTGCAAAGTACATCATATTAGAGATCCAGCAGCATACGTATAAGCTTTGAAAAACTTTAAACAATACAGCTACTTTAAACACAAATTCACTGTGAGTGAGAGTGAGGTGATGGTAAGCCACGACGTCTTCTATTTGTGATAAAGTTTGTGTTTACATACAGTATGTGTTGTTTATAGTAAGACTAAGTAAATCTGTAAGCAGAGATGTGATTTTCTTTAATCGATCAGAGTTTGTGTAGTAAGGCTAAGGGCTCCACAACCAATCAACCAGTACAAAACATAATAATTGCCCACAATTATTAGGACATAGGTGTTACAGGTATTAGGTGCAGGAACTTAGTAGTCAGATGTTTTTTTGTATTCCTCCTCACATCTGAACATTTAACTGAAGTCAAAGAAATATTCTGCAGCAGGACTTTTTTCGGAGGAGCTGTTCACATGGAGCAAAACCTTATTTGTATGTCTAAAGGAACATTACAAAAAGGATGTGTGCTGCTTCTCAAGTGATATATTAATTTTATCTATATTGTAAATTGTGGAGAAACACCCTTTATAATTTCCTGGAACCCAATGTGGCATCTTCAAATTCCTTGTTTATTTAACCATCTGTCCATGACCCCAGAGATAACTAGTTTACCATCATATATGACAAATAAAAGCAGCAAATCCTCACATTTGAGAGGCTGAAACCAAACTGGTATTTGTGCTTGAAAAATGATTGAAATGACTACGCAGTTATTTGCAGATTATTTTATCCCAAGGACAAATCAACGAACTAACTGATTTAGCTCTAATTCAAACTGTGAAACAATAAAGTAATATCCATTAGGAGTAAGATTAATTAAACATATCATTTGTCCAGCCTGAATATAAATACTAGTTCTTGGAGATCTAAGTCCAGAGCAGATAAATCTCAAAGTTCTCTCTCCCTCTCAAACTCACTCACAGTCTCAAATACACTCACAACCACTTGTCTGGCTCTTAAGCTCTTAAAAGATAAGTACCAACCTGTTAACATGCTGATGCTCAGTGCGTCAAACTTAACACAACTATGAACACTATACTGTAAATGCAGTCAGGCAGCTGGAATTTGAAAGCAAAACACATCTATGTAAGAGTTTGTTACAGGTTCAAGTACACAGTCAATAAACTGATGAGACGTGATTTCATTCCATCCTAATTTCACTCAGTAAAGTCTGCACAAAGATAATGTGCATGTTGATGGGACTATTTTCCTTTACAATATCATTGCTACTGTGTAACCTCCACACCTGTAGCTTGTTTCAGTAGTTTCATGCAGCCATGCATACAGAAATGTTCTCACATGTCCATGTAACAAAACATCTGTAAATGCTGCCAATTTTGGTAAACTTGATGAAAAAAGTTAGGAGAAGAGAAATGCATGGCAGATTGATATATACATATATACTTTTCCTGGCCCTGAAGAGCAGTAACCTCCACTGACATTCAGGTCTTTGTCATGTAAATCCTGTGGCCAGGCTTTCACCCACTCGTCGCCTGTGCGGACAGGATTTCTTTCCTCGGCAATCAGCCGGCTTCCCCTCTCAGGAACAACCAGAATGTCTCTCATTATCAGCTCTCAGGCGTATTTCTCTTAGATTTACTAAGATCATACATAGATAAAGATGATCTGTTTAATGGCATTACTGCTCTTTCCACTAAATCCTCTCACTCAACTTTCTGAGCCAGTGGCTAAACCCAGACGTCCCATGCGCACAGTCTTTCTGGATTAAGTGTGAGAAGGGGGGAAAAAAGTTGATATTTTATTGGCAAAGCAATCAGCACATTTAAGACTGAGCTGCGTCCAGGTCCAGGACGCTTTACTTCGCTTAAACGCCGAGACCGAGCCTACATGTCTTCATAATATGCCCCGTCCCCTGTTTGATCCGAAACTTCCCTGGTTGGCCCAAAGCCCGCTGGCAGCCCTGTGGCAACATTCAGGGCTGCTCCTTTGCTGGCAATGTGCAGCAACTCCGTAACGCCAAAGCCTATAGCGCGTCCTGAGAGACAGCCATGAAGTAACAATACACCGTTACTTCACAAGCACCGCAGAGGCCAAATGAGGTGAACACAGAATATAGAGGGATATTTCACGGACCGTGCAAGGTGCAAATTCACCCAGTGACTCCCCTCTCTTTTATCATAGCCCACTTATGTTCTGAGTAACTGCACTTTAGGGTAATATGAGTGGCCCACTACCTCACACATGCACTCCCCTGAAAAACATGCACATGATTAAAGTGAGCTCTTTACCTTGCTTGGATGGACCACAACACAGCGAAAGAAGACAGAACAGCCAAATTGGTCTCTCCACCGCCATGTACAGCCTTTGATTTCCACCAGTGGGGTATAGCACCGTGAGTCTATACAATCAGCTATACCGTTATAGCGTCATGCATATGTTGGAATCCGCTATTGTCTCCGCCGGTGCGTAAGGGAGTCTCTGTGAATGCTTTGGTTAACAGTCCCCTTGCTTTCCTAACAATAAGGTTGCACTAGTCGGGGGCCGTCGTGTCTCTCGGCGATTCAACGCCATGTTGCGAGCGAATGTTAAGTGTGTGGCTGCTGGTCCACACACGATACGCACACGCATGGACGCACACATGCGCGCGCACATACGCGCACTGGCACGTTCACCAGACACTGGCTGGCTGGTCGATGCTGGAGTCCTGAAAAGCTGTCGGTGATTCTAACACACCCCTTCTTCCTCCTTTTTTTTTTTTTTTTTGTTGTTGTACTCCATGCTTTCCACTAACACTTGCAAGATCCATTCAAAGCGGCTAATCTGCTGAAAGACTTGCAATACCAAATTTGTCAAAACAAATTTTACCCCAGGCGCCCTGTGTCTCTGTCTTGAATGATAAATTCGTTAGGGTAATGCTTCTTTCTCTGCTTGAGCAAAACGAAGTGTGGAGAGTGGTCTGGCTAAGCGACTATTTATCTGTAATGGTTGAATGAACTCAGCATTGGAGAAATTAGTGATGTTTATAAGCACTCACACATCCAAATCTAAATATTTCTGTGTAAACATAATCTTCTAATCACGCAAAAAAAAAAAAAAAAACACTCATTGATTCATATAGTTTAACGTATCCTTATGTTTTTGGATTTTGCTGTGTGTGTGTGATACACCTATGCACATGCAAAATCGTGTATTCATGGCTGCATGAATGCTTGAGTGTGAGCAGGTCTGGGTAAAAAAATGGAGAGCAGAGCAGGGAAGGCACATGTGCTCCCTTCGCAAGAACAGGCAAGAGGAGGAGGCAGAGGAGGTGGGGCGGGGGGGGGGGGCATCCCAATCTAACAGCCAGCTAGCGTCCTGCACTGTGTGTGCTGAGGGACCCACTGACTTTTGCATGCAAACACATAGCAGGAACCAGCTGGAGCCCACCCTTCCCAGAGCAGACAAAGACTCGCCTTGTGTAGCATTCTCAGCATCACTGATACCAGTAGCATCCCTACATTCACCAGCATACAAACATAGTGCTGGGGAGAAAAACAAAGGATTTTATCAGTCAGATATGGCTGTACAGCAGTATACATGTAGTGAGGGTCTAAGGATAGAGGGCGTTGTATTGCTGTACAGATTGTAAAGGTAAATTTGTGTTTTTTAATATTGGGCAATACAAAAAAACTTGACTTGACATGTACATCCCTGCTGCTACTTGTTACACTGAAATTAAATTAACAAATGATTGTTCTTTGAAGTTCCAAAGAGTGAAATCCACCTTTTCATGATGTGACATCAACTCATAAAATGCTTGTTGTTAGCAAGACCTCAATGGATTACTACAGAGTTTATTTGCACAATTTGAATTTTAATGAATGATTTGTGCTTTTAAATACAGCATTTTTACTCAAAAGTGTTCTACAGCATATAAGAGTAGAGCGCCTTATGTGTTGCCTACAACATAGATAAAAAAAATGCAGGCAAATCATATAAGGCTGTAATGAAGAACGTCCCTTTGATAATAATGCCTTGTCCAGCCAGATTTCTTGTCTTTGCGTATTCATTTAATGCTGATATGAGATTTATTTGAGCTGATGTAATGAAATTGGATGGATGCATTTCCCAGGTGTCTGATTAAAGCAAATGTCTGGGCCATTGGATTATGTGATTGCATTGGAAAACTAATAGCATTGCTGCGTCCTCTGTGATTGTGGTCAAGCTGTAATTTCCCTGCTTCTCCTTTTTCCTCCCCAGCTGCCGTAAAATAATGAACACAAACTACCAGCTGCTCACAAATCACTCTACAAGGCTCTATGATTTGAATGCACAAACTAACTATAAGAAATAGCTTCAGTTCAATTGTGTCATAAAATGTTGACACTTCCCTATTAGGCTTGGAGTTTAAGCTGTGCGCCTCTATCCATCTCACTGTGTGTGTGTACTGCTCTGCTGTATAGTTATTGTATAGAGTGTGAACAAATAAAAGCAGTATAAATGTGCAATGAAGGGCAAGATAACACAACATAAAAGTAAGCTTATGTTGCAGTGCCAACAGTTCAGACAGACAGACATGAAAGACTTGTGTCCCTTTAGAACCTCAAAAGGTGATCCGGTGCAGGGCACAACCTGGTCTGTGTTATGTTCTTAATTATAAGTAACCTGATTCCCTTAAACCACAATCCAACTGAACATTCTGCAGCAACAGTTGAAACCCCATCTGCAATTTGTTACCCCCAACAGACATGGCTGGCCGTGCACTCTGGCTGATATATATTATGAGACCGGTAGCACTGCAATTGAAAATTGGTGTCTCATGCCCATATTTAAAGCAGTTTAGTACAAGATGATAACAATGTGCTCCAGGAATTACAGAACATCCTTCCAAAAATGAAAAGCCGAGACAGCCAAACAAAAGAATTGCGAAGAAAATCATTTGCACATTTGATGCTCTGCCCACTGAGACCAATTAGGATAGTAAACTTGTCCGGCTTGAGTCAAACAGCAAGAGGTTTTAGTAGTTTCTCTTGGCAGTAAGTAGTAGGTTGGTGTTGTTGTTTTTCTTTGAAAAACAAATAATTAAATATTATAAATATAAATATATTAAATTTTCTTAAAATAACTATATGGCATGAGACAAAAACAGTTGTTTTGTGCAACTGTGCTATTTTGACAATATTCCTGAACTGACTGACAAAGAAATCTTCTTTTTATTAAAATACTGTCATGATCATAGTTTGTTTTTTTAATGTCAACATTTATATTCAATTAGTACTGATTATAAAAAGTTACCTGCATTTTTCACACAAAAATGCAATATAATCTAATTTTGTTTTGCCTATATTATTTGTGATATATACTTTATGTCAGAGTAAAGGGTAAACCAACCATAAATAATAACAAGCTTCAGTATCTTTCTATGACTGTACTACCTAATAGCACATTAGATGTACTGCCAAATGATGATATCATACTGATTATATATGAATTACCACCTTTAGAGAGGACATGCCTTATGCTTACTGATAATCATAACACATGCATAAGGCATCACAGATAAGGCATCATTATTTTAACCACAAGTATCTACTATGTACTTGTTATTACTTCTTTAACTAGAGATTTCATGAGTGTATCTTATTCTCTCAAGAATTGGTAAAGTGTAAAGAATATTAGTGATTTTATCATGAGGTCCATTAGCTTCTCTGTGCTGCAGGGGTATCTGAATTATTTAGTGCTCATATGGCAAAATATAGATACATGTACCATCATAATTACATATTCTTTTTATCATCTTAAAGGTGAGGCTTTAATACATTCATTTTCATTATCCACAGTAGAAGTGGCTCCTGATGTTTGAGATGCAATACTGGCTTCATAAAGCAATCACGTGGCTGTGTGGCATTCAGTCAATGCTACAATTACAGCCCCAATAAAATATGTTGGTTAGCTGCCATTTCTTTGGTTCCATTATAATTTGGCCTTTCAATTAGTGCCCTTTCCATTTAAGAGGTATTCAAAGGAATAAGAAAATGACTTTTTATGTATTGTTTTTACTAAACTTTATTTAAATAAAAAAAGCTAGAATTAAGGCACATAAAAAGTTGCAAATAAATAGCATGTGATGTAAAATAAAGCCAGAGGTAATGGGGTAATCAAATCTGCAGTTCCAAAAGTAGCAACTTCAGCAAATAGTCCAGAAAATATAGCAGTTATAGTGTATGTATATTCAGTTGTCATTAGAGGCACTAATTCTGTCATCTTGCTTCTTGCCCTGTTTGTTTGTGTCCTTGTCTCTAGGCCACAAGCAGTGCAGTCTTGAGACAATGACGTTTGTGTATTTGAATGCTTAGTACAGTTGCCTCTGTGGTGGCTTGGCTGTCTTTCATCTTTGTCAAGGTCAGAGACACCCAGTTTAGTCAGATGGCAGAGTGTCTCCTGAGTAGGTGAGGAAATACCACAGACTGATTGACGGACAGAGAGAACAGTGCCCCCAGCTGGAGGTGTTGAGGAGAGACACGGGCATGCATCATTCATGTCGTCAGTACAAAGGGAGACACGATGATCAGAATGCTGAGTGATCACAGTGCACAAAGCAAGACATTTTCTAGCAATAATCTTCTGTGAGAGGAACAGTGTGTATTTCATTGATTTTCCTTCCATTAGTTGTCTTTAGATGCTTGCATTAATACAGTCAGTATTTAAGATAAGTATAAGTATTTAAGATTTAATCAACTAAACCTTGATTTTGATTTAGAAATAATAACTTCTAAGTAATAATACAAAATAATATATATCTTTCCTTCATTTCCAGCTGGGTTTAATCAAATACTGTGAAATGTTTAGTGAACAAACACTGTACGTTACGGTCCATGGTTCATGTTTGGATATGTAAATGAGGTTGGTGTATGATTGCCTTGCCACAATGTTATTCCACCTCTTTCCGCTGGAGGGGTGCCCTCCGCATGCTTGGTCTGGAGGAAAGTGTCTCCATAGAAACTAAGACAACGGTGGCACATGGGCTTAAAGGGTGACTGGGCAAATGTTTTTTTTCTTTTTGAGAACAATGACTCTGGGGTGCACTGGCACTGGGCTGGAATTGAGAGCATCAAGCAGGGATATTGAGTGTCGAACAACGGACACATATTTTTATCTCATTTAAACTGCATTTACACACTCAGTCATGAAGATAAATAAATGTATTCATGCATTCAATTAGAAACAAGTGGACTAGCATGTGTGTGTGTTGTGCCCACGTGTGTGTGTGTGTGTGTAGTGGTGTAGTACCTCTAAATTTAACTGACAAATTGAAAATAATATGACAACATTTAAGTAAAATATTTTAGCACAGACTTAAAACAAAATGTGACACTTTTTAAGGACATAATCTAATTTTAAAAAATGACAACACAAATCTGAAAGATGAATAACTGATCAACTCTTTATTTCATTTAGAAATTTATTGATTATTTGTGGGTCAACTGAAGCAGAAAAGGAATTATGACCGATGTAAACAAAACTTCAAGAAATGAAGTGCAGTATCTTTCTGCCTCTGGAGTTGATAAATGTTGATTGTTGATCTGCTCACCCTTCATTTCCTATCTTCTTCTTCTTTCTCTCTCTCTCTTCCTTTTCTCTTTTCGCCCCTTTCCCTCTCATTCACCCACTGTCTTACTTGATACTTAATATCCTGCTTTCTATCCACACCCAGTCCAGGATGAGGACAAAGCACACAGCAAAGAGGAGCCAGAAAAGACTCATTGTGTTGCATCAATGCCATGTTGGCAAAGCTTATGGGGGAAATCTGACTTTCCCATTCTAATCTATGCAGAGTGAAGCACTGTTGGTGAGCTGGAGTGGGAGGGAGTAGGTGGCTAGAGTACTAATACAGAGTAGCATCACTATTCCCTGAAAGAAGCTGCTCTTGTCCTAATTAGCTTAAAAAATAGATTCTGAATAACAATCTCAGTTGAAGATTGCGAGGCACTAAGAAAGGAGCTCATCTCAATGGTCCTGTCAATGGAGCCTTGTGTGGTATAGAGATGAGAGAGGTAGAATGAGGGACTGAGTGAAAAAGATAGACACATACAAAGAAACAAGAGAGACCACTTAAAGCCAGCTCTTCTGTAGTTTTCTATGTAAGGCCTATGGCTTGATAGCTTTAGAACAACCTGTCAGAAGCTTGTCTAGACTGAAACTACTTCTACTAATATTAATGGAGAGATAAAAAGAGGAAAAGAAGAGGAGAAAGTGGCGGGAGTGACAGTGTGAGATAAGGGAAGAGAGAAGTGTCAGCTTTACATCCTAGTGGCCTTGAATTGACATATATATATATATATATATATATATATATATATATATATATATATATATATATATATATATATATATATATATATATATATATATATATATATACCACATTTTTTCAAATAATTTATTGATTTTCCAAGAGTTGTATTTGCGTTTCCTTTTTTGGAGCCTTGACTAGTATATTTTATGTTTGCATCAGGTAGGTATATCCACTGGTTTAGCCTGCTACTGCACATATATTTTCTGCCACTTTCACTGTGTTACCCTGCATTGGTTTCCTATTAGGCTGTGCACTGAATGTATTGAACATCAGAGCCAGGTCTACTTAATGTATCTGTCTCGTGCCTGATGTGAGCATAGATTGTTCCAAGGACCGCAAACTGGATAAGTAGTTTAAAAAAATAGATGGATGCTTCAAACAACCTTGCATGTAGTTGTATGGCCTATGTGGCTCTTGTAAGGGACACATGGGATGACAATTTATCAGGTTCCACTCTGCTCTTCTACTCATTGCACATTCTTCTAGTCAACAATTGCAAATCTTTCTTCTTCTACTTGGTTTACTTTCATCATTTTACCACTTATACATTTCTACTTCCAGCTTTGGAAAAAACACCTGCAGCTGTGTGATCGAGGAGCTCAATATCTTGTAGAGAAGGACACAGAGCTACACTACTACATTCAAGACATTTATAGAATAGTACATCAGACTAACCTTTTGGTTGATGCAGACCTTCCTCTTAGAATTTATTTGTTGAAATGACAGGTATGACACTATTACTCAAGCATTTCCCAGCACAGCTGAATTCACTCATAGATGTCTCAGTGAAGATACTGATCCCATAGAGTCCATAGAGAATAGTTATGGTAGATACTACTTGTGATTTGCAAGAAAACAAAGAGAGCAAAAAACTGTATATCTAATGAGGGAATATCATTCACTAACAATAACAATTTTAGAATGGGATATTCAGTGTATTTTGAAAGATTTTTTTCTCCAAGAAATGCTTTTTCTCTTATTCATTGCTCATTTCAAAAGTAAGATTGCTGATTACAAAGTGTCAGACTACTAATTTTGTGTGGTTTCATTGATTGTGCATTTTACTTTGACAATCTGAGAACATGCACTTGTAAATGATCATGGTAAGTAAATATCAAAGTTCTGTCATCCTTATGTAATTAAATTTAGGTTCCTAGAAACACACACTGACAAAGTAAACATTTCTGACAATTCTTATTCATGTATTTCCATTTCAACTACAGCAATTACAATTCTTTTTTAAGATGATCTAGTGGTAAAGGTGCTGTGTCATGTCTGTTTACTGCAATTTCATGTTACAATTTAATGAGTCACTGTCAGGATATTCCATTTCAATCTTAATAAATGAAAAGGTTGCATGTTTGGGACTCACACACCAACATTATCCCTGAGTTTCTACCAATAAGATGCTGAGCAAGATGCTTAACCCTTTTTTGCTCAAATTTAGCTGCTGAATAGAAAAAAATCTAAAATCTAATCAACATATTCAAGAAGTTTGTCTTGCCTTGTCTGTTCTTCTGCCTGTGAAGGACCACCACACAGTTACAATTGATTTCATGGTCAGTTATTACTATTTGAATTAGTTCATTAGTTTTTATCTATTAGTGAAGCAGAGGCTTCAGAAACCACATACATACCTGATGGCTTTATGTGGGCATAGTGAATCCTTTGTTTCAGTTATACACTATTCTGTACATGGTGTACATCTGTGGCAAAACTTTGGCACACTACACTACTCTTACTTATACAATATATGTAATCAAAAAGCGAGATTGTATCTCAAAAGCTGAAAGAACATTTTTCTGAATTACACACATAAGTCAGGCAGGGAGTATGGTGAATATTTTGAGAAAAGCCCAGAGAAAAAAATGAATTGAAACCAAGGTTGAGTCTTCCAGAACAAGGAGACTGTATGAGATAAAGCTTCATATTAATGCACCTGATTCATTACTCCCCACTTCCCAAGCCTTGTGGGCTGACCGGGGTGCATCATGTCTGTTATGTAGGTGGATACTTGCAATGATAATTTAAATTTTTCAGAGGAAAGTTTGCTTTTGTCTTGTCCATTTTCACAGAGAGGTGGGTGCACAGAGGCAGTAAAACAGCACAATAGTACAGTAGCTAGAAAATTATCTTGTTTAAAACACTTCAGTGAGAAGGATTTTTGGGGTCAGAAGTTAGTGCAGTGAAAGTTAGTTTTTTATATCCAACATGCCTCACTCCTCCTCAAGGATAGAAATGTGTTGGATTGACATTTAAAAAGAAAAAGGTACAGGGAACCATTGTGATTATATACAGTATATGCCATTCAATTTTGAGTTGCAGTGACACCTGCTGTACTACACTGGGTTTGTAACCATGTGCTATAGCACCACACTAAACATATGTGACTTGTTGATTAATCACCACAAACTCATTCAGTTTGCTAAATGAAAAAAGCTCACTCTTAGCCAAGCCAAGCTTAAGTTCGCCAGCATGTGTGTTTACTACCAAGTGATCCTGTGGCATAAACAAAGTTACATTGTCTCTCCAGAGTCACCCACCACAGTGAAACAGCAACCCCAGCTGGAGAGCTGGAGTAAAGCTTGTTTCTAGGTCAGCAACAACCTCAAGTCTCATATTCAGATTCAGGCTGATGACATTATACCATGTGGGGTGTCTTATAGCTGAAAATGTGCAATATAAAGGAAAACACGTTCAGGCTCTTCTTTCAGGGAACTAGGGTTTATTCAAATTCAACATTGTACATTACATTTAACCTCCACTGTTACATAATTTAATTATTTATGCACATCCATTTTAATTTTTGTTCTTGTCACCTTCATATATTTCATACACTTAATTTCTTCGTCCACAGTACAGTCCTTGTTTCCTTTGTACAGTCAACATTTCATTTCAAGTTTTATATTCAATTTCAGAACTATGGTTATTCCATTCTGTAGGCTAAATAGATTTTAAATTAAAAATTAGAATTAAAAAATTTCATGTAATTTTATAACTACTTTGTTTATTTCATTATTATAGTTACCTTACTCTTGTTCCAATTTGATCCTTCTGTGTTGTAGGAGCAAACGCCAAGACACCTTCTTTGCATGCTTGCATACTTATAGCTAGTACACGGATTCTAAAGATACATATTAAAACGTAAAGCAACCAAGAACTGTTAATCTATCTGTGTGACTGCATTGCACGTGCCAGTTTTACTGTAAATATTTGCAAGATGGTTATTATATGTGATAGAAGAGGCTGGTAGCTGGCAGTTTAACACTACACTGTCGGTCGACCAGGTTCAGCACCATGGACAGAGAGCTGAGCAGTGATTGGGTCATCAATACAACGTCTAGGATTAGGATAATCTGCCTATTGGTCTGGATCAAAGTGACATCACATTTGAAGGACGCTGATTGGTCGAAGGCTGGGATACTTCGGATTTATCGCTCCGGTCATACCGTGTAGAAGAAAGTATATAATAGTAGTAATAGTCTGATAGTTTGCGTGCAGATATCGCCTGATAGTCAGTTATTCTCTATTCAACACGCAGCTGAAGCCTCCATTGGAAACTGTGCTCTGTAAAGAGAGAAGCTTCTGCTCTCTGGAGGAGGTAAGCAGATTATGTTTACTGTGAAATCCGTAATTCCTGACTATGATGGCCAGCTCTATGTCAAAATAACTGTCTACTGTCGCACATACAGCGAGTATAGCTGGCTCATTTTTCCTTCAATGGAGTGGAGCTTTTATGTGATTGCAGCCAGCATGCGTGTCTGGTCTCCTGGGGTGTGTTGGCATTTTCTTGTGGTTTCACTGAAACCGGAAGGATTCAGTCGTTAAAATCTCATCACCACCATTGAGACATGGCTGGAGGGCTCACACATTAGCTAAATCCCCCGACAGGACGTCATGATGGCGGCGCCTAGCTTAGCCCCCTCTGTAAAACGCATGCTGCCCATGAAGTATGTTGGTTTCGCAATAATCTAGTAAAAATCTGTCCCCATGAGCAATGATGTGGCTATCAAAACAGCTGCAAAATACCGCATGTACAAAGGCTATAGAAATAAATCAGCGTCAATTCTAACTTGTAGTTTCTTTCTACTTATGTGACAGGCTGAAGAGATCCAAGAAAGAGTCAATCTGAACAGCAAACTCGACATTATATCCATATGGCTGGTCAGTAATAATTTAGTTCTACTCATATTCTGGAAAAGCCTTATGCAGCATGCCATGTCTAACTGTTATGCATTATTTGTTGCAGAGCCTAACTTCCCCCCACTGCCTGGATTCATTCCACTCAAGCCATGCTTCTATCAGGACTTTGACGAGATCCCTGAACAGCACCGCAGCATGTGCAAGAAAATGTACCACCTGTGGATGTGTGAGTAGCTAAACTTGATGTTGTATTGTTAAGCCATAAGAATGGCATGGGATAACCAACTCTTAAATGTGCACGTTATGTTACTAAATAAGGTTATCCCTACATTAGGCTATAAAGTTTGGAGCTTAAATTTAAATAATGAAACTTCGAACAGATTTTTTTCTACATAGACTACCTGACTCTGTGATAGAACAGCAGGCGCCCATAAAGGAAATAAACAATGATCTGAATTTTCCTGGATGTCCCATGAACTGTCATCTCCTTCATGGTTAGCTCTTGATAAGAACTAACAGATGGGAAATAGTTTACAAGGGTCCTTTTGCAATGGGCCATCCAAAAGATTTTTTTTTTATTGGCTGTGGCTGTGATATCCTGACTGGTTTATTTGCTAATGAGTCACAGCGCTGACCAGATGGCCTTGGTTTGAGCCGAGCAGTTACCGTTGGAATTGTGTTAAACAATTTTGTGCCAGAAGTACTTTCATCTGAGTTTATTACACCATAAACAAGCAATGCAATGATGTTTGTGATATTGTTCTACTCTGAAAGCTCCCTGCTTGTCCATGACGGCATATAAGGAAGCAGAGGGCAGGCAGAGCTGCAAGAACAAGCCCAGAGCTACTGCAACATGGAAATAGGCGCTATGAAATTATATGTGTTTGGCAGAGGAATAGAGCAATAATGCAATTAAAAGTAAAACAATAACATGAAAACAATGAAGACTATCTGGAATGTTAAATAACAAGCTGATTTGACAGTGAATAATCAACTCAGTCAGTATTTTGGTGCATGTAGTCAATGGAGTGGTTAAGTGGAAGATTTGTATAATTTTAAAACTATGTTCAAATAGACAACTATTGAAGAGAAGCGACGCCCCCTCACTATCTCCAGTACATATCAAAGCCAACCCACAATCGAGCATCAAGCAGTTATTTTAACAATTTCAAAAAAGTCCTACAAGAAGGACGATTGTTCTGAAAGAGAATTTCAACTGATTGAAGCATATCCAGATGTGCATCTCCACTCCAATTTCCCTGCTGAAAGGCACAGCCCAATTTTGACTAGCATTGTGATGACACTTCATAAAGGAAGCTGGAGTGCTGTGAGTTCTGTTGTTTTTGCTTTATTATGTTTGCAGTGGAAACTCGACAAAGCTGAAAGCTGTAACTGGAAGCTGGAATAATTATTTGTACATAGTAAGAGACATGTATCTATTACACTGAACTATGTTTTGTTGGAGCTAACTTCTTTTCTTTCTGCAGACTTCTTTGTAACGATAAACATAAGCAGGTATTGAATGTCCCAATCTGCTTTTGGGTGTGCTACCTTCTGGATTGTTTTTTTCTTGCTTTTGCTATTTTCTGTATATTATAATGTGTAGTCATGGTATGCATGTTGCTTTTTATTCTTTTATTCTTGTTTTGAGGGAGGTTGGAGGTATTTTTTATGTGTAATTTGCTGTGAGGTCATTTTTTTATATGTATCTTGTTGTGGAGTAATTTTTTAAATGTATATTTGGTTGTGTACATTACTTGTTCCGTAATGGCTGTCATGTTCCAGCTGTTCTCTTGCAAAACACCACAATTTCTCTAAAGACCAAAATTTCAAACTGATTGGCCTTCTTTGCTGGTTTAGAAAAGAAAAAACAGGACCAAAACATATAGCTCCAATTAGAACCAAGTGCAACTTAGGCAGGGAACACTGTAGCTTCAAAACATTACTGAAAATTAATAGAAAGCACAACCGCAAAAAGGCTATTCAGGGAACACAGGCCCTTTTGTGAGTCAGGTATATTGCATATTTTATGTTAACACTGGCTGTCCACTTTCCATTTTTTCAGACTCTTCTCTGCATGTGCATGTGTGTGTACCAAGTAGACATTGTTTTATGCAGCAATACTATAATATGTTTGTTTTGGTCTTACAGTGAATAGTGTAACGCTTGCTGTGAATCTCATCGGCTGCTTTGCTTGGATGTTTGGAGGAGGTGGAGTTACCAACTTTGGACTGGCTATCATATGGCTCCTCATGTTTACTCCCTGCTCTTATGTCTGTTGGTTCAGGCCCATCTACAAAGCCTTCAAGTAAGTCAAATATGAAGTACTGACATTCAAAATAGTGTTTTTGTCAGAGATGCAGCAGTAACTGAAGTTGTGTTATGGGTAGCTGTGCATTGAGGGAAAAAGTTGCATGCTATTTTTTGGTATTATATTTACTCAACTGACACCACAATTTTTACAATCTTTTTTTTTTTTTTTACAATTTCATTTAGCAGACCCTTCGGTCCAAAGCAACATACATCTGAGAGTGGATACAACACAAGCAGAGATCTATTCAGGAGAGAATTGTGTATTATAAACTAAAATCCATAGTGTGTTAACAGTACTGAGTGATGGAGAGAATATGTTTGGCTTATTGTAGCAGTACCTCTATGATCATTATGATCTTTGTAAATCTTTTCTTTTTAAAAATGTGCAAGTTTGAGTCAAATTTGGCAGATCAAAGGACCACTATACATTAAAGGGTATTTCCATCTAAAACTGTGTTGTATGTGAAGATGACTGAAAAATAATTTTCTACCTAAAATCCTCATGACATGAGGAGAACATTTATGCAGTCATGTTGATAGAGGAATGCGACAGACTGTACTGTACTTAGCTGCATGACAAGAAGTGCAATGGAATCCTCCCATTTGGGGGAGATCTGGGCATCAGCTGGTAGAAACACATAACACCCCCTTGGAAAAGGTAGAAACATTACCCATCTACAGGCTGATGACAAATTAAAGGAAAAAAACAGTACAGGTCTGAATGCTTGACCCCTTAAGTGAGGGGATCTGGCAGCTCTGTTATGCTGTGGAGGGCATTTTGCTGGCATGGTTTGGGTCCACTTGTCCCATTAGAGGAAAGACTCACTTCAAATCAATATGAAGTTGTTCTGAGTGATCACCTTATCCTATTCTGATAAAACATTTCTATCCTGATGGGAGTGGTCTCCTCCAGGATGACAATGCCCCAATTCACAGGGCACGAGGGGTCACCGAATGGTTTGATGAGTATGAAAATGATTAATTATATGCAATGGCCTTCATAGTCACCAGATCTCAACCCAACTGAAACCTGTGGGAGATTTTGGACGTGCTAGACAGCATTCTCCACCACCATCATCAAAACACCAAATGAAGGAATATCTTTTTGAAGAATTCCTCAGCCTTGGCATTGATTCTACAAGTCTCTGGAACTCTTTACACCATTCTTCAAAAAGATAACTAATATGCTAACTAAGTTATCCCCAAAGTTTGAACAATGGGGTTAGGAAGATCTTACCATCTCTCACAATATAGTTTACAATCATTACCGTTAAATAAACATTTTTAATGAAATGGCTTAGCTGTAAACTTCATTATATACATGTTAATTAACATCTCTATCAACCACTTACAATTAAGGGTTAGTACCTTAATTAACATGTAAACCCTTAATAAATGTTAACAAGAGACATTTGTCACTTAATGCCTATTATTGTATTAATTAACTGTTAGCTAATGCTTATTACTGCATTTCTTATGTTAATTTTTATTTTTAAAAAATTATTAAATAATGTATACATCAATACCTTAGTTTACATGAACACCATTATTAAATGATTACTACACACTGTTATTAACTATTAGTTAATGCTTATTTCTGCATTACTTATGATAATTAATTTTCCCTTATTGTAAGGTGTTACCATGATAAAGTCAATATGCAAGTGTAAATATTTCTTGTTCTTTTTATTTTGTTTTCTTCAGGAGTGACAGCTCTTTCAACTTCATGCTGTTCTTTTTTGTGTTCATGGCCCAAGTTGGCATCAGCATCATCCAAAGCATCGGCATCCCTGGATGGGGAGTTTGGTAAGAGTCAGAGATTAAAAGTACACAGGAAAAGTTATTTTTTTAATTGCTTACATTTTTGTAAAGTCTCAACATTCAGAATAAATAAAATTTTATAATACATGAGAATTAATTATATGTTCAACAGTCTTTTATCCAAAAAATTTCTTCTTTCTTTTTCTGTTGAGTTTTTGCAAAAAATAATTAATAATTAGAGCTCTCCAAGCTCACATAAAGAAAGCTGTAGTGTCAATTATTTTAAGGGCAACTGTCTAGTAAAGCTACATCTCAATGTAATTACTCATATTCAAAAAAATGTACTAAAGTAACTGGAAATGACAAGACAAGAAATTGTCAAGTAACTGACATCACACTAAAGTACAGAGACTGTCATACATTCAGCCGGTCTAGTATACTGTCCCTGAGTCTTTGTTAAAGTACATGGATATTCTCCCAGAGTTGAGAAGTGAGTGATTCATTCATTATTATGCAACAAAAGTTGCATACAAGTGTTTTAATAAGACTACAAAATTGTCCTTTGAATGAAACATTTTGGGCTCAAGCTATAAGATAAGATTGTATATTTTAAAGTCCTCATTTGCTGCTTTCATTAACATGACAGTGATGGACCATCAGAAATTGCCCTCATATAACTTTTATGATAGTCCTGTTATTAGACTTTGAGAGGTCGTTAAAGGAACCCTCAAAATGTCACCTGACTCAGGCTGATGATCAGAAATTAATATTATGACAGCCTCCATAAAGTTTATAAGTGTCACCATGTGCAATTGGATATCACTATGTATGAGCTATAAACTTTTTAAAATTGAATCTGCAGTACTTAAAGTCCGTAAAATTAGCAGCATTTAACATCCAGATGTTTGGTGGTAGTATCATTTTACAGAATGTCTGATCAAATGACACATAATAATAAGCAATGCTGTGTTCAAAGTGATGACAAATGTTTACGAGTAGTCAGTTTTTGAGCAAATTGTGTAATTTCTGTCTTTTTCAGTGGTTGGCTGGCTACCATCTCCTTCTTCAGTTATAATATTTTAATAGCACTGATCATGCTGATCCCTACTATCATGTTCACTGCGGTGGCATCATTGTCCTTTATTGCGCTCACAAAGGTATGAATATGATTGGTGCATTTCTGCACTGAGTGTAAATGCTTTGTAGAGTGAGGAGTTTTTGTTTTATCCCACAAGTGCAATTATTTCTAATAAGACTAATTATTATTTTTTATTAGTTTGATGCTCTGGAGAGTAATGTAATGAACATTTATAAGTCCAGAATTTGAGATGTATATTACTGTAAATTCACCAAATTCATGTAATCCTTGAAAGAACCTAAAAAACCGTTTATATATCAAATAAAAATATACAGTGCTCCTTATTAAAGAACATAGCACAGTAACCTAATCCACATACCACCTGTCATGGCTTATTGATAATACTTGTGAACTACACCTTGTCTGCAGATCCATAATTTCTACCGTGGCAGTGGAGCCAGCATGACCAAAGCTCAGGAGGAATGGACCACAGGAGCCTGGAAGAACCCTCATGTTCAGGCAGCAGCCCAGCAGGCCGCTATGGGGGCAGCTGCTGGAGCCATGCAGGATCAGTACTCCAGCCCACAATATAATGACAACCAGATGTAACCTCTTCAAGATAGAGGTGTCAAAGAAATTATGTGAAAGTTATGCCAAAATTTGAGCAATGGGGTTAGGAAGATCTTACCATCTCTCATGATACTGAATATTCAGTTTTAAAGTTATCGTCTATATTAATAGAATAGTCTATTAATGAGGCAGAAAAGCTACAGTTGCATATTTTAACATGTTAAGGTTTGACTTACCAAATCAGTCTGATTCAGTCAAATCTTCCGTTTCATATTTTGGCAAACAAATATCTGAACACCTGTGGGATGCTGGTTTTAGCTCTCCTGTATTACTGTTAAGGGTTATGCTAATCATTTGTGGTGTTTTATATTATTTCATATGTAAATTTCATTTTTCTGTTTGGGAAAGTGAAATGAAACTAGTTTTGAATGTATATTGTTATTAGTGGCTCCTTCATAGGAGCTGTGTGCTAATCTTATCTTAGTGTTATTAATGACTAAAGTTCTAGCAATTTTTACAACAGAATCAATTAATTTTGTGTTTCTTAAAGAATAGAAAAATGCACACGCAGCAACTTTTGCTGTAATGAATGTTGCTGTGAATGTTAACTTATGCACTGTTAAATTGGTAGGAAATTTTGGTAGGATGTAATGTTATTTTATTTTTTGATGCATTTCTAATTCAAAGGTAAACCAAAGATCCAACATAGATTTGTAACTTTTAACATTTTAAACAAAGCTACTTTCTGTGACCTCAGCATAATTTAGTCATATTTCTATGCAGTTTATCAAAGATTGCACTATGAAAATAAAGAATGTTGTCTGTATTACAATATGAAACAGTATTATTGCAAGTCTTCTGCTGGATTTAAATAGGAGCAGAGAATATCAAATTTGAACATACTTGAAGCTGCCTCTTTGATGTACTTGAAGCTTCTTGTTGACATGTCTACCTTAAACTGAAAAGATTTGATTTACATAACAAATAGATTAAATCAGTTTTACGTAAAAATGTATTAAAAACAAAACAAAACACACACACAAAAAAACAACTACTGAAGTATTTAACCCATGTGCTGTAGCCAGTTCCAGTTTATTAGAAATGTGATGGTTTTTTACAGATATATATATTTAATGTGGTCTTTTATAAAATGTTGTCAAATGCAGACTATGTAAAAGACAACTTGCCTCTTGCTGTATGGTTGTTTGACCACACAGAGGCGCCAAAGGTTTTAGTATGAAATAAAGAGCATCAACATGTACAGATTACCTTCATTCATCCTTCACAGATCATAGTCTGCATTTATGGTAGTCCATTCTATTTCCTGCTTTTCTATTTTTTTACTCTCTCCCTCTCTCTCTCTGCATCAATCCGTCATCATCATCATCATACATCAATATTTGCCTTTAATCTTTCTCAACATCACGTTGAATGGGGGTCCATAGAAATCACAAAAAAAGCTAATCACTACACACCCATTCATACTGCAATAAATACCACAGGTTGTAACACATTGTGTTATTTTGTAGCTGCACCTCATTTACACAGATGGCCATTTGGAGTGGCTTCCTAGTATGGAGACTTGTTGGGTGTTGAGCAGCTTTACTCTACTCAACTCTACTGCTCAAAGGCACTTCAAGGACAGTTGGTGGAAGAATGGCAGATCGTTGCTCAGTCACTCCTCCCACCAAGCTGGGGTTTTGAAACAGCTGACATCCAGTTTCTTTCTAATCTTTTGGCTACCAGCATCCATATTTTACTTCTGATTCTGTATTCATGGGAGAATATTTGTTAAAAGACAGAAACATAACATGAAATCTCACTTATTTTTCGTCTGTTGTTTGGAGAATGATCAGTTTAACACAGCAGCTGTTGGCCACATTTCCTTTTACTTATCATTGCCAAAAATATAGTGTAGTTGTTTTGTATTATAATATACTTTACATATATTTTTACTATTTGACAGTTATGTCCTTCATGCTTAGGATGATATCAAGGATCTAAGTGCATTGAACACCCTTGTTGTTTAAAGAACCTTGACAGAAGCTGCTAAATAGTTTATTATTATTCTGCAGTTACTCAGGGAGGTTGTTTTGCATAGAGCCTATTTGTTTCTTGTTTGAGTGGTTTGTTGTATTTGCCCCATTTAATCAAGGCATTGTACTCAATCATTAAAATGTGATCTTAAATTGTTTCCAATACATTACACACAGCAAATGGTACTGCAGCTACGTTTAAACACTGTTAACATGGGAAATTAAAGACATTCTTTGCCTTCAGGTGGCAGTGTTGGCCCTCTATGACTGTCTACCAGTCTCACTGACTTTCCACTGGGGGCACTATATAACCTTAGTTTTTCCTCATAGTGCTCTATCTATAAATTCTGTACAAACTGTTATTCTTTTTCTAATGCAGGAAAAACATTTTTCTCAACATCCTGTGAGCAGGTGACCATCACACATGTAGATTAGATTACAAATACACTTTATCTGGATTTATTTTAGGATGTTTGCATCCCTTCTGTCTGCCTCTCCCTGTATTGAGAATGATAAAATTACTCTGTGAAGTTGGGGATGAAATTGTACAGAGAAGTAGATGCACAGCAAGACCCACCAGCAGCCACCAACAAACACTATAATTGCCATACACATAGAAATCTCTTGTGATTTCATGTGAATGTGTACACATAGCAATCTCTTGTGCCAAGTGATGACAGAAAAGTTGGACTGGTTGTCAGCTATGGAATACAGTCATGGATTTATAACAAATGAAGAATGTACACATGTAGGTCTTTTTTCAATTATATTTTGTTGACATGAAGAGTGTGGGTGGAAAAACATCCAACTGCATACTTCTACTCATTTCATTCAGACAAATAGACTCCCAAACGATATATCTGATTGGGTCTTAGAAGGTGGACTTACAGTGGTTTATTGGTTAGTGAAGTTTTCTCACAATCGCTGGGCCAGGGTTTAATTTACTGTGCAATACCCAAACTTGCCAAAGTACATATCTTTAGCATGATCCTTAGCCCCCACCTGCATGTGTTGGGAAGACTGCAGTGTCACTCTGTTTTGGTAAGGTTAAGGGTTTAATGAGTCTTCGACATTGGCATGAAAATATTAAGCACTAAATTATCTATATGAGACAAATTAGTTTGATTTTAGATTATGCAAATTTATTTAAATTTGAGAGCAGTTTGACACACGTGAGAAGAGATGCACCATGGTTGAGATATTAAAGAGGATTTTAACACTTGATGTTTAGATCAGTGCAGACACCCCAGTGGTTGCACAATAAGAGGAGAAAAGGTAATTTATTTCTTAGGGGAATCCATAACATATATGACTGAGGTAATTACTATCAGGAGGAGTTCTCTGATACGCAACACTCATGATCAGTCATGTCAACATGAGAAAACAGAAGGGTTGGAGGAAGGAAGGAGGAGGCGAGGTCCATATAAAGGGCACCGTATGACCTAAAGTTGACACAGAACAGAGGGCCTTTTTGTTTTATTTCTCAGGAGAGATGGAGATAGAGTGCCCTTTCATGCTCTTAAACAAACACACACAGTACACACACACACACACATTACTGTCTGGACAAAGGCATACAGACATGCACTCACACAGGAATGCATTTCTGCTTGTGTAACACACACAAGTCCTGTGAGTGAAATGCAACAGAGCTGCGATGAGGAAGAAGTCTCAGTAGGAAGTGCTCTCTCCTAAACGTGGTCATTCACACTGGGTTGGAAATACAACTACCATCATTAGCCATTTTTCTATTCACTGTAACTTAACAGTGACCTTAAGAATCTGCATCTGCAGTTATAGGTTTTGCAAATTGGGTAGTTAATGATCAAGCTGGATTGAAATAAAATTTAAAAAAAGGATAAAATAATTGTGTTCATAATTGTTTGCAGAATTGTTTTGCATTTATATAAAGTGGTTACTGTTCATTACTAATTAACACAATATATCACATTTTATAATTCTACTAAAAAACTAATGACAGGTCTTAGCAACCTCAAAATGACAAGAAGACATTAGGACATTGCTGCTCCCAGCCAAGAAACAGTGTGGATTTTGTTAAAGAGCCATACTAGTTGTTTCCCCCTGTTTCCACTCTTTATGTTAAGCTAACTGGCTTCTGGCCATACTGTAGCTTCATATTTACCAGATAAATACAAGAGTGTATTGATCTTCTTTTCTAACTCTCTTAAGAAAGCAAATGAGCATATTTCCCGAAATGTCAAACTATTCCTTTAATAGCAAAGTGACTTCTAGCATTGTCAAGCTTTTTATCATAACAAGAGGTTGGATTGCAGTCCCAGCTGGACTTTGATATTTGTGCTGACACAAAGTCAAACAAATGCACAAATCAGCAGCTCCCAAAAGCTATTGGCATCATGCAGCAAAAATTCCCACCCTAGATCATCTTTACATGTACATGATGAGAGGAATCAAAGCATCCAGCCAGCTACTAAGGAGGGGTCACCCAGCTGTCTGGAGCTTGGCCATGTTAGTCAGCTACAGCGAGGGAGTGCTGCTGCCACCAGCCTGTGAAATCACTGATCTGATGATGGGAGTCGTCCCCCTGACAGCACGGGAAACGGTGACAGTGGAGGTTGGAGAATGAGTCTAGTGAAATATGGGCCTGTCAGAGGGGAGAGAGGCTGAGCACAGTGGTGCAGGGCCGTCGCTCCCCGTGGCTGACTTCATCATTGACACTCCCCATGGATCCAGTGGAGGGGTGGGTGAGTGGGGGAGCATGGGTTTTGTGGGGACCCGATTAAGGCCTGTCTTGCCTCCACAAGATCTCCTCCTTTGTTCCAATTGTCTGTGACTATAAACACGAATATCCCAACTTCAATTTCTGCCTTTCAAGGAAGGAAGGCCTTAATGAGAATTTATTGCCTTGTTGTTGTAACCATGTGGGCTCCCAGGGATGCTAGAGGATTGTCCATTTGCATACTCCTTAAAATTGATGAGTGGGAAAAGTGAGGGAACTAAGTTGTAAGAAAGAGTGCTTTTGTGCAGCAGACACCAAAGACATGCCAGATGTTTCAGTGATGAGACAAGAGAGGTATTTAAACTGTCTGCCAGTGCACTCGAGTGTGTCTTGTGTCTATGACACAAGCCGCTTCTTTGTCTTGTATAATGCCCATCGCTTTTTATCAACACATTGTCATAATTAAATGACCAAATAGGTTGATTGTACCATGCACTCTAGAAAGATCCATATGAACATTTTTTCATATGTCGCTTCTATCTGAAGCTTTCCAAAACTCTTACAATTACTGTTAAAAAATAATGATGTTTTACGGTGTGACAATGCTGTTGTCTGGTTAGGTTTAGGCACAAAGCCACTTGGTTAGGGAAAGATCATGATTTGAGTTAAAATGATTACTTGAAACACGGTGTGGGTTAAGGTTACTACTTCCTCAAATGAAAGTAAACTTCATCATCAAGGGTACAATAAACTCCACGACAATCGTTGTTACGTTTCTTAAAAAGCTGTCCTGATTCACAATTGGTAATGTGGAACTCACAATCAGAAAGTTGAAGAGAACAGCAGTCTCCTGCATCTAAGTCTGCTTTTTAACATCTACCTAATCCACCTGCCCTGCCACCTGCGAATATGGAGATTTGCCACCTAATATAGACGTCATCTGAACTGCATCACTTCTCTGGGTCATAATTACTACAGCCATTACGTGGCGTCTGTCACTCTAATGTAACTATAGGTTGTTTTTGGCTACTGAATTTACAACTTACACTGTTATTTTTATGGGGAGGACAGCCTGCTTTTGATGCAGAGTGCTAACATAAGAAGTGAAATGTTTGTTAACTCAGATGGTCGAGTCAGCTCTGCTTAAAGTGTGAGCAGGATGAGCTATTATCAAAACAAATGAGCCAGCAACTGCAGCTGCATGTAAATCAGAGCACTGTTTCCCCCCACAATTCAAATGTCCTCAGCCATTCACTATCTCCCGGCCCAGTGGTTTCTCATCTGTCTCTGTTCTTCCTTTACAAAGCCAGCCTTTCCTCTTACCTTTTCCATGCAGCAATGTGTTTATCCCTACGGAAATGAAGATTTCTTCACATCTTTATTCGTTTAATTAGGTCGCAAAGCAGAGCTAGAGCCAGAAGATGAATTACCTGTGGCCTTGATATTGTGCCACAGAATCTCTACACAGTAGGCTTTGCAGAAATTAGACCTCAAGTCTGGAGGTGGGCTTTTTGGCGATGTCGACACAGACTAGTCCCTATTCTCTCTTTCCACTAAATTCAATTATACTCACATAAACCTGCTGAAATGAAGAATGGAGGTCTCAAGTCATGTCTCTTAGCCCTGTCTCATTGTAAGCCAGCTGGTCAAATTAGGGCGGAGTAATTTGAGTCTTTGTCAACAGTTAGTCTTTTCATTGATATGGGGGAAAGTCTGGACAAAGAGGGTGTTAGTAAGTTGAGCACTCTGCTCTAGATCGATTTATATTTTTAAAATGAAGATATAAATTTTGCTAATAACCATAAAAAATAAAAACTACTTGATAGTCTAGTATAAACTATTAAAAGGTATATGCATTTAGAAAAAGCTTAATTGCACATGCTACATACAGATTGTGGAGGCAAAGTGTCCCAGACAAAAAGTCTGACTAAACACAAATGGTAATTATGATTTGAGAACACAATGTGACGTGACCTCACCATGAACTATTACACACTTTGACTGCGGCTATAAGGGGATGGCGGTGGAGATGTGCCCCCGCTGGAATGTGCCATTTACTGAAGCTGAATGTTGTCACCTTGTCACCTACTTATGATTATGCGCTGCAGTAGTGAGATAACTGTATAATAACACATCAACTGAACTATCTGATGCACATGCAGGGTAGAAAAAATGGAATGAAAAGAAGAAAGGAGGAAGAATGTCAGGTGGATAAAGAAAGGATTTATTTTGTTCAATAAGTATTTTGACATCATCAATAATTATTAAGGCATCATGTAGGCTACACTGTGATGGGTTAGCAAAGATGATGAGGATGTTCGAGAGGGACAAAAATGTTTCAATAGATCATGGTAGGTCAAAGTTGTCATCACAGATATAACAACCTCCACAACTTTACTGTATTCATGGCAGATCACTATAGAGATTGATATTTTTCAGCTTAATCATTGCGTAGACAGTACTGTACAACTGTAATTGCCCACTATTATAGTGCTTCACTGGTGATGCCAGAAATTTAAGCCAATGGCCATTCACAATATCCACCCCTCATTTGGTCATGAGTGACAACTTCAAACCAAGGAAAAGGTGTTTCCTTGTATTTTTCCATTTTCAGCATCAGCAGCATTACACCCCTAGTTTCCATTTCCGCAGGGGTTTTGTGTAGTCAATGACGTCTCGCCACTGGAAGATCTAATCAGTCCTGCTTCACTTCACTTGATCTGTTTCCTCAATTATGCTGCAGGCTTGCAGCTGAAAATGCTTGTTGCTTTACATAGGTTTGCTGGTGAAGTAAATGTGGCTTGTTGTAAGAGGAATTATTTGTCTTGGGGGTTCTTATAGCTCTCCCTACAGATTTTCTGCTTATCGGTGATCAGACATAACATTTGCTGCCCATAGCAGAGTATTTACATATGTAATGGATTTGCTCTTATCATATTGCAACCTGATCTGTGAACAGTCTAGAATCTTTCCTTTTTCTCAGGATGCTAACACACTGTCTTGCCACATGTTCTTGATCAGGTGCCAGCATGTCTTACAGAGCTCATACATTGAATGGGGCTGCAGCATGTAAGGGGAATTACAACATGCCTGTTGCTTCAGATATAATCAGAAAATGTATTATTAAAAAGGTAGTTTCAAAATCTGTTGCTGCTTGGATTCCCTTGAGATGGTGTGTGTTTTCTGCCAAATACAGTCATATTCATTACGTCTTGTAATTCAGCCTTTGGTTCAGGCAGGGAAATGATGCTGCATATCCTGTCAGCTGATCGGTGTTAATTGACTGTAACAATCACCAAAGACTAAACAGTAACTACCATGGTTTGAAGCTGAACTCAATGAGTTCCCAGTAAGCTAACGAGACGTTTTTCAGACCATGAAAGGCAACACCCCATGCTCCTTATTTGGAGGGTTCAAACAAAAAAGATGGCCAACCAATCCAATGCAACCCAATAGGTAACATAAGACCATGAACATCCATCTTTATATGCATTCTTTTCCAAAAAAAAACCATTGAGGCAGTCTGTATAATCTGACAAGCTGTTCTGACCATTCATACCAACACTTTCTGTTGCACTTTGCATGCTACCGGTTGATTTGTCCCTCCAGTCTGCTCCTGTTCTAGTTTCTTTCTCAGAACCATGCTTGCGTTGGCATCTCTGGCATTGTGCATCATGTATATTCCATTTGTCAGTGATACAGTATTTGTCTGCTTTGTTTTGTTCTGTACTCCCCTTGGGGGATTTTTATGTGCTCCACTCAGAATCTCACACTGTTTGGATTCATTTGGGAAACACCCTCTAGCACATTTCTGATAAATACAATTGCATATTCATTTGTTGGAAGAAATTGTCCTAAATCATTTACGTGTCCCTAACTCAAGCGTTTTGACAGCCATTGCAGACACTGTTGTTTGTAATGTGCTGCGGTATGTCCTTTTCATTACCAATAACAACAATATGAAGCCAACACAGTCAAAAAGGCTCCTGGTGGACATTGTGCATTATTGCTCCCACCCCACTGAGGCTTCATTTAAGCTACTTAACTAGCAGCTGCATGAGAATATGTAGAAACAAAAACAGGATGGTGTTTATGAAGAAAGAAAATATGACTTCAGTCTTTTTGGAAAAGAAATACCTACGAGTAAATCAATTCAATTCATCTTTTGGCTTCTCTGTTCCTCATTAAGAGTTTCCCACCTGTTTCTCTCTCTCTCCCTCTCTCTCTCTCTCTCTCTCTCTCTCTCTCTCTCTCTCTCTCTCTCTCTCCCTCTCTCTCTATCTATCTATCCAACTATCTCACACACACACACACACAAATATACACATATACATTTTAGCATAAACACATATGGTCAAACTCAAGTTCATGCTAGCATACACAGCACTGCAGCACTTTCACAAAACAACATAATGTGGCATAGAGAGCTGGAATGAGGTGATTTCATGTGAACAGCCTGAATAAACAGCCCATACCAAGAGGAAGTCCCATCACAGGGGTTGGGGTTTTGTTAGGACAGACCAAATATGAGAGTGAGAACTGCATATCAAAACAACCAGATAATGGATTTTCATTCTTCTGGGGACAGGAAATACCTCTACAAGGAATGCCTACATGTTTTCCAAATACCATATTTCACAACTGAAAGTAAGTAGTGAGTTACCAGTTTATTAAGGACACTGCAGTACTGTATATTTGAGGTCATACAGTTTGCTGCATTACACTGTGAGTTGTTTAAAAACTTTTTCCACCCAAAATTTAGTGTAGATCATATTATAAATACATTTAATAAAGGCCAACAGATTGCAGTTGATCTTCTGGATAGAGAAAACTTTGAAACATCTTGACTTTCAACCTGCCTCATCTCTGATTGGCTGCGTGTTTGTGCCTGTGTGCGTTGTATTTTCTGTTTTATTCATGCTGTAAGGCCCTCTCCTCTGTTTTCCTCAATTCCATCCATTTGGTTCTTCAGAATCTTTTTTTTTTCTTTTTGCAATGTGAATCTCAACATTTCTATTTGAAGTAGATTATTTCTGTAGAGCTTGTAAGTTTTTGTTCTTGTGCTTTTTTGTGCTTGAATGATCTTCTGTTAAAAGCCACGCAATTTATCTCCACTGTTAATGTGATGAGTGTGGTGAAGCTCGTAAGTACTCCACAAGAACTGTTCATTAGTCAACATTTTCATTTCCATATGATGATCTGGTGCATCTCCAATAAACTTTTTTCCGAGCATTGTTTCTGTTTGAATATGAGGAATGCACAACCATGTTGTAGGATTGAAAACAGAACAAAAATAGTAATCTGAATGCCTCCTTTCTAGATAAAATAAAGAATATTGCTGTTTCTATATTTAGTTTTGGTAACATTATAAGCTCGTCTCTCACTGTTGTGATGTGGTTTTATGCACCATGTAATGACTCTCAGTGCATAATGTGATTGGTCTCTGTTGCTGAAAGAAGTCAAATTATGTAAAACGTTCATTTGCAATGAAAAACTTTTTGAACAGAGGGTAATTAAACTTGTAGAAACAGAGATCTTTGACTGTTTGGTGACAGTGCGTGACAATAATGGAAATACAACCCAATCAGATTTTTTCATGATGTCTGCACTCTGCACACATATAACTATATTTGTGGAAACTCGACTACAACATGAAAACTAGTATGACTGATTATGCATAGCATCAGTTCAACGACACAGTTGTTGCATTCACTGTCTGGTGGCTGTGGGCATCTTATATGCAGTGTGTATTTTTCTGTATTTGTAAAGGTCAGATTTGCATCCCAGCATGAATCAGTATTCGAGAAAATGCCTTAATGCATTAAACATATCTCACCTAATCTTTTATGAAGAGAATGATTTCAGTAACTTCTCACACTTGTCATTCAGCATTTCCTTTAAATCCACTCATATGTATTCAGTGTAAACCTGCAGATCTGTACTCATATGCAGCATGGTGAACCAGTGCTATAAGAGTGGTACATAGCCTTCATATTCCAGTCTGTGCACACAGCAAATGTGTAAATGTATTTATTGTATATGACATTTTTGACAGGTGTTCACTGTTAGAAAAATACAAATTTCATCACATGTCAAAGATGCTGTCTAACTGTCACCTACTATTGTGCTGTCGTTCCACTGAATGTCAGAATCACATGTTGTTGCATCTTTCTCCGTAACCATAAGATATAATCATGAGCTACTGAAGTAAGAGGATGTTGCAGATAACAAAGAAAACAAAAATAAACAAAAAAATGGAGTATTTACATTACAATATCAAAGGCCTTTGTACTATGACAAATAAATTTGGTACTTAAGGCCGGATGTGTTCCGCATTTACAGTATTTTGTTTAAAAAAATAACTTCCAACATTAGAAATTTGAAAGTGAACAATAAATCAAATCAAAATCAACCAAATTTAACACATCTTGATGCTTTGTAATGGTTTGATTAATACAGACAGACTGGATTCAGACTGGATATCACTCTTTTCTTTCTTTGAGTCCCAAATCATGTGTTCTGTAATAGATTCAGGGATTTTACAGTAGGTGTGTGTTACACCAGAGTGGTAGGAGTCCACAGTCAGCAATCACAGGAATTTCCAATGGAAACCAAACACTTAACAGGAAACAACAGCTCACTCAGTTGGAGAGGTAGGTAGAGACGACTTTCTCTGCATTACAATACTAAGTTTGTAGCAGTGTTTTTTCTCCAATAACACATACAGTTTGAATAAAACTGAGAATAATTCAGATTATCAAGAAAAATAATATATAGAAGTTCACTGAATTTCACAAATTACAGTAACAGGTAAAACTGGATAAACAAATATAATCAGTTACAACAAAATACTTTCCATCATTTAAGTCATGCATCAGTGGAATATTTGTATATACATTCTTCAAAAGGTATAGATGACCTATGTGCCATCTGACCAGTGTTGGTAGTTGAAGAAGAAACCCCAAAGCAGTGTAAACATACAGCTTACATACTGTGAGTCTTGTATTCTGGAAAGTGCCCTTTTCTGCCAGTTGAGCTTCCTGTTCCTGTTGAACTGAATTAAGAAAGGACGAATGGGGGCACAATTTGAATATGCAAGGATTTAGAGGAGTACAGCACCCAGTGCTGACAGTCTGTCTTTATGTTGACTTACAATTTGATGAGAAGACAAATGCAAATATGACCTGCTGTCTTTCTCTTGCTGTTAACACAACATTAAACAAGATGTGCTCAGAGAATTGTAATATCTGAGCCTGACCCATTGAGGCAGTGATTGGAGAGAGAAAGAGAGAGAGAGAGAGAGAGAGAGAGAGAGAGAGAGAGAGAGAGAGAGAGAGAGAGAGAGAGAGAGAGAGAGAGAGAGAGAGAGAGAGAGAGAGAGAGAGAGAGAGAGAGAGAAAACAACTAACACATTATACTGTGGTTCTTCTGAGTCACTGGGCCTTTCTGTCTGTCCCTGTGCTGCATGGATGAATGCACCTTGGAAGACTTTGTGCCCTAATTTTATTTGTTGGATTGCAGCTGAACACTGATGTGTCAGGAACCACTCGTTTCAGCACCAGCACCATTTCTCACTTTAATAATTTAAACAGAGACACTCTGGAGGAGCTGTGGATAGATGTTTCTTGCTGTGTGTAGATACAGTAAATGCGTCTTCTGAAAGTCAATGATGTGTCAAAAGTGTGTAACCAAACTGGGGTGGCTAGTTGCAATATGATGTTTTTGGTAAGACAATATTATAACATAGATTACAGGGATCTGAACTGTCATTATTGGGATATCAATGTGCAAAATGCATAATGCAATGTGCAGTATGTGTGTGCTTACTTTAAACCCCCACATTCTTATCAGTGCCAGTGGATCCCTCACTTGCCATGGGCCCAGGATACCAAAACAGCACAAAAAACAGTAAAGACGAACAACAAATGGATTCCATTCACATTTCAATGGAATAGCAATCAGGGTCACTCTAGCGTGGCAGCCTTCCAGTGCCTGATCAAGACCTGCAAAAGAAACAGACTGCACATAACACTTTTGTGAGAGTAACTGTAACACTCCGGACTCACTGAAGGATTTCAATACAGTGATACTGTACATAATGAGTGAACAAAATGACTGCTGATATGAAGTTATTAACTATTCTGACCCTTTGGATTACAAAATTATATGAGCAGATCCAATTTAAAATGCCATTCACGTACACCACGTTTTCTGTTCACACATAATCTCTCCTTTTTTCCCTCTTTGAGTTTTGGTAGTTGGTAAACAATCAAATATTGAATTATAACCACCACATGGTAAGGAATTTGGCTGAACTGAATAAATAGACCATTGTCAGAAACATGGATGGATACCAGGTTCTCCTGTTGCTTATTTCAGAATTTCAGAATAGCCAAACACACGATACAGGTGATGTTATTGGCAACTGCTTCTCCTGTCAGAAACTGTTCAAACATCAGACTTGAATGATGGAAGTCTGATGATGTAATTCTTTTATTGGCGTCAGTTCCTTAAAAACCCAACTATTATATCCAGCTCCCATTAACTTTGGAAATGCTTTAGCAAACATGTTTTTAAGTTTATGTTTCACTGTACCAGTGAAACTAAGGGAGACTGGCCAGAGCAATTGAGCCTAATGACGCTTTCTTCATGCATATCCACTCTCTATATAGTCTTTTCAAGAGCATATGATAGTAATTCTGAGTGCAATGGTAAACTTTCTAATAGCACTATTGAAAAGTTCAACACCCTTGCATCTCCATTTGAGGGAAAATATGAAAGTTTCAGAGCCCATTAATCTTAACTGGAGAATGAGAACATAATTCATTAAATCATCAAATATTTCATCTAAGACCCCATTAAGTCCACTAAGTATTTCAAAACACTTTAAGGCTCTTTATACAACTGCATTTAGCCGCCATCCTGTCATATGGATCACTCTATATTGTGATATCATGTTGGGAACATGATATCAATGCTGATTTACAGTTTGCCTCTCAGATACCATTCTACAACATATACGTATGCTCTTGTAGGTCAGTATGCTGAATTATATAAAATGATAAGCTGTATCTTTCTCAAAAGCACAATATCACCAATGAGTGGAATATTTTGAGAACACTGAAATAAGTCTGTCTCAGTGAATTATTAATAATCATCAATCAAGTATGTGATCAAAATTGGTAATTTCTGTCTTACTTACTGTGCGATCTTGCAGTTGGTCGTTGTAACAAACCGTCCTGTGTAGTGAATGTTACACCTGACCACATTGTTGGTAAAATCTGATTCCAGCACCAAGAACTTGGGATTGACCTGGAGCTGAGAGACAAAAGATAGCCGTCACATTACAATTCACTGTGTACTCAAATTTCAACAAACATGGGTGACATCTAATGGGACCAATACTCTAAGAGAGAATGTGAGATTTGAGATAGATAACACAGTATAGATCATGTGTGTGTACATCTTGCAGCCATATTGATCAAATCAAATATGCATGAAAAATAGACAATGAGATGGACGGGAGACCAGTGCCACCGAGCCCTGTGCTGCCCCTCATTTCCTTCCATAAAATATGACCCTGTGTTGTTCACAAATGTACCATGACCATGCACACTAAAAATCTCACTTTACTCTTACCTTTAGTACATAGTTTCCAGGCTGGATATCTGTGATATCAATCCATTGGCAGTCAATATCAGCATTGTATGTATCATAGCAGCCCGGGCTCAGACCCTGAAGAAACAGAGGGGAAGAAAGACATTCGTAAGGAATACTGATCTGAGGTTATAACCTTGTATGTCAGCACAATGTCAGTGATATGACATTTTGCAAGAAACATATTCAAGCTGATGACTAAAAGCCAACTATTAATGCAAAAAGAAAAAAAAGTGACCTCCAGAGTGAAGTGAAATTGCTTTGTCATTCATTGTTGCTAAATTCCACTCATACCCTTGTTTGCTGCATTACCTGAGTGTGAGCGGTGCAGGCATAGCGCTTCAGGTGACCAAAGTCACAGGTTGTGTCCTCTAGACAGAAGCTAGCCTTGTGTCCCTCTGCGACTTTGCGGCCAGAGCTGGCCTCCAGTAAATCATAATGGCTGAACTCATCCATACTGTGGTAGTGCCTATAGGAACGAGAAAATCACTATGCATATAGGGAAACAATGAAACAAACGCCTTAGTTAATGCGGGCAACCAAATAGTTTAAGTTCATTCTACTGTTATTGTGTCATCTAAGTATAAATTATAGCTAGTTTATTAAGTTTGTTAGGCTGCTGTCATTACACTTCCACATTGTCTAAATTTAGTTTATCTGGGTTTAAATGCAACTTTAAGACAAACTATATACTGCATATTCAACCCATTGACCAAATCCATTAATATTTATGTACGTGATGTTGCACCTTGACTGAACACATCATAAAGTGTGAAAGGACAATGGATACTAATTGATGGAAACAATAAAGTATTGCAAGACATTAACACCCTAATGATGTATGAATGTTGTTAATTAGCTTGTATCAGTTGGTGAGATCAGAGGTGTTTGTGTGTGCGATCTCGTGTGTGTGCATATCAATGTGTGTGTGCTAATGTTTTGGGCTTTTTTGTGTGTGTGCACATATCTTTGTGTTCATATGTAAATGTGTTTGTATGTGTGTTGTATCAGTGTCAGAGTGTAATTTTGTGCTGCTTGTTTGTGTGTGTTTGCACAGCTTTAGCAGCTTAGGAAAGGCTGGATGCACATGGCCACTGATCATCTCAACTGAACCAGAATTTGAAACAAATGACTCTCAATGAGTGACTCTGTCAGTGAGCTGGTGCATTTGAAATCATCTGCAATATTAACTGCTATATGGCTTGGACCTCTCCCAAATATCAAAGTGACCTGTGATGCTCACTTTCTAATACTCACTTTTTAAAATCTTGCTGTTCATATAATTGCATGACATGCTAACACAGACGTGTTTGCATGGAGTACCATAACAACAGTATTCCTACTTTTATCATTAGTTTATTAACTATTTATGCACACCAGTTGAAACAAATTAGTGAAGCACACATACCAAAAATAGTTATAGAAACATAGCCTGCTTACAACACCCTTAAATCCCATTTCTCCTTTTCC
Source organism: Euthynnus affinis (assembly GCA_029490765.1). NCBI lineage: Eukaryota > Metazoa > Chordata > Actinopteri > Scombriformes > Scombridae > Euthynnus > Euthynnus affinis. The sequence goes on from CM055839.1 coordinate 18,955,899, forward strand.
ATGATTGAATGTCGCTATTTAGTTGTTTAACTGTCTTAATCAGGCATGTCAGTAAAATATATATTTCTAATAAATTATAAAGTACCACAACTGTATATGTACAGTTGTATTTTATCACATTAATATAAAGCCTATAAATATAAAATCTAAATAGCCCTGTTTCCCTAAAAAAAACATTGTCCTGGTTGCATATCATATGGGCACAGCCAGTATTGAGTCAGCATTATCTGTTATTAAGAGCATTTGACAAGAAAACACCGAACAACATCAGTAAAGTATGGTTTTCTATAATACTGAGGCTGCTTAATCCAAGTGGTGAACTCTTAGTGTAGTGCATAGATGCACAAATGTCATTCAGTCATGTGATTGTGGCAGAGGCCCATGTGGAACACTGCTGAGCATGAAGCTGGACTGTCAGGTTTACAGACGTGAAGTCGTTTGTCACAGGCAAAACAGATACAATATGTTAGCAGGGAGCATTCTGGTGGTTTTGACTGAGATGGTAAATTTCCTACAATTTCCTACATGAACTATACACTTTTGATAGTTTATAAGCCACCTGAATATTTTGCAACTGAGTACAACAGCCTAACAACAAATGTTATGAAACTCAGCATATAAATGATTTGTTGAGACTATGTCAGAGAAGTGTTCAATAAATTTTGTGGTCATTTTGGATGATGCTGTTGTTGCGTTATTAAATTGTATTGTATTATATCATACAAATAAATTCTAACAGAGTCCTGAATGGGTCCAATTTTGCAAACCTACACCCATCTGCACTTGCAAAGCTCAGTACCAAAACCAAAATGTTACCCGCAATTATCTCCATGTCAAATCTGTACCCACCTGCACCCATAAATATATAACCTGTGACCTGACCCACAATTAAACACATAGGCTACACAGTCACTTACTTTAAAGTGCTTTATTTTTACTTGCTGTGCTATCATAATCTGTGTCTCAGCAAGAAGGGCAGTACTGCACATTCACTGACATCTGCACATGCCAGTGCACACACACAGATACGCAGCCGCAGATACCACAGCAGTTTCTCTCTCACACACATTTAACAATGATTGCATACTAATGTTATAATTCCTGCTCACTTGTATGCCAGTGTGTAACATACTCAGTGTTTCATAGTAATCCACTGACCACTTCACTTCACAATAAAAAAAATCTGGTGGCTGACTGGACTTTATAATAGGCTATTAACTAATTTAGATGTTAAGAATACTGCAAATCATTTTCATTTCTGATTTTGCTTTTTTTTTCTCACCTGCTACCTGCCCGCATTTAGTTCATTTTTACTTGTGGCCATACCCATGAATTTATATAATTATATTTTTTAGCCATTAGAGAACTTTTTTGCAGGTACCTGACTCAGGGCAGGACTCTGATTTGTAATATTTTGTCTATCCCTAACAACTATAATTGTACTGGGTATAATTCACAAAACTGTAGTACAACCTCCAAAATCAACACAAAGTTGAATCAACTTTTGCTATCTCAACAAAAACTGAATATAAGCGTCATAAAGTGTACACAAAGACACTACATTTTAAGTACTAAGAAACAAAAAAGGGTTTTAGATGTTTGTATGGACAAGAATACATGAATCACAACATGGGAGCAATATGTTAGTTGAGTTAGTTACCTACAGTACTGATATGCAGTGTATGCACTGGCTGTACACACAAGACCTACACAGTTAGGAAAATCTCTATGAAAAATGACATAAAATTAAGGGGGTTTAATTCATTTGAACAAATTCAAACTGTTACTTTGATGAAACTTCAGAGCTGTTGATAAGGTATAATTGTTCAATGCATCACATTAATAAATAGATTAGAATACAATGCCTTCCTAAACATTCAATCCTGATAACCACATGTTATAAATAAATAAAAGACCTATACCAATGTGATAAAGTTCCTTAAAGGTTCTATATGTAGAATTGTGAGGCAATTTACGTGTATTAATTATTTTTTATTGCCAATGAGTGAACAGGTAGTAATGTAATGTAAAGAGTGAGTCCTTCCCCGACTTTCTTGGATGTCTGTGGTCTGATTTCTATGCAAAGGGCCGAATTTCCCCAAAAATCCAATGGAAGTGACGTTTTTGCACACTCATGAGTACCTTGCCTCTCTAACATTAATGTCACCAAACGACTGAAATAACAACACAACAAAAACTAGAAACACCCTGCAAATATTAGCCAGCTAATGAAACAACTAGCTGCCTCCATCAACCACTGCACATTTCACAACAAAGGAAGAGGAAAAAGACACCTGCAATGGTCTCACACGGTGAGCACCACCTGGATTTTGACTGCAGTTCATTTAACAGCCACAGATGTCACTAATGAGAAGGAATTTCTGATTCCTACATATAGAACTTTTAAGAGAGCATCCTACCAAAATGAAACATTGCGCAATGTAAATACAACTTGAAGTAGAAACTGAAAGCATTTATTATATTCTTTGATTCTTCAGTTGCCCCATACAGTCATACAAGTACTTAAGTGATGTTGACTTTAGTTGTTGTGGCAGGTGAGGTAAGCACTGGATCGCTTACAGTCAGACAAACTCAGACTATATAAATATTGCCCTTTTGCCTTACTTCATGGCCCATGTTTCAACATAGCAACAGCTTTTACTGGAACAGTCATTAAAGATTGAAGGATGACTTGGAAGCAAAAGTGGGTACTTTCCACTGATGGAGCAAGTGACCATTCAAGGACTCATTCTTTCCATAGCTGAGGCAACCAAATATGATTGCTCTCAGGTAGAAACCTGTCTGTTGTTATCTGAGTCTGAACACTACCTAGGTTCAAATTACTCTCCTGTCTCTGTTGAAATGCAAATGCATGTGACCTTGCCTATTTGTAGGATTATTTTATGTGTGGTAGAAGGGCACATACAGAATGCATTTTATGTAAATATGTGTGCGTGTATAAATACATGTGTATAGAGAAAGAAAAGCCTGTAAGATTGAAACACAGTCTTTGTTTGTGTTCCTGAAACTGGCATCCATTTCAGTGGCAGTCTTGAGATGATTATCTCTGATACAGTATGTGTGTATGTGTGTAAGTGTGTGTGAGAATGAGACAGAAAGAAAGACTGCAGGAAGCAGGGAAAAAGATAGAGAGGGGGAGGTACTGGACAATGAGGTGCCTGGAAGGGTCCCCTACCTCCTTGGATTCCTGGATCTCCTCACTGACTATGTCAACTACAGAGAATGTAGTGTTGGAAGAACACATAGAGGATTTAACAAGAATAGCTTGTAATCGTAATATACAAAACATTCCAATCCTTCTTCATAGTCATGACTCATTTTCCACTTGTGTTGCAACAAACAAGACTTTGAGGGTTTCTCACATCATAGCCTGGGTTGTAAAACATAGAGAACTACAGTAGGCTCTTTCAGAACTATTTAGCAGGAGCCTGACATTTGCCTTCCACAAAGTGCAACCAGGATATGAAGACATATGTCCCAGCACCTGCACAAATAGCAGCCATGATCTTTGACCATGAAAGTCACATTTGATAAAGATGTACTGTAACTGACTGAGATAAATAAAGTATAAGTTGAAAATGAAAGTATTTCAAAAATGAAAGTAGAACAAAAAAAAAACACTTTAAATGACTTTCACTTGTTTCCCATGTTGACTGACATAAAAAATAAGTTCCACATGGAATTCTGTTTCTTCATTTATGAAAAAACCCCAAGACATACAGAATTCTGATATTTTCACAGGCCATGATACTCAAGAGGATGCTGTTCCTTTCCTTATTTCTAATACTCAAGTGAGAAAGATAGGACTGAACGTAATGAAAAGCAAAACTGTCAACTACACAGCTTATTCAACAAAAATGTAGGGCAGGAAAGTTTATTGTGAGAATCTGGGCTAGAGGTTTTCTTCCCCTAAAGAGATTTCTTTGTAACCAAACACCCTGTCCCAGTAACCCATATCCATGTCATCATACTTTAGCAGCTATATGATCTGGTGTCACAGATTGACAGCAAAAATGGATTGATTTGTAATTCTGATCACACAACCAGTGGAATGCTTGCCTTGGCTTCCTGCCTTCTGGGACCCACTGTGTAAATGCAGATTGATGTCAGACAGCAACAACACTGCCAATCTTCTAACGGCCAGTCACATTCCTGTAAGATGAGGATAGTAAAGCAGAGCCTGGCACTAGCGTCAATGGGTGGACTTACTGAAACTGAGATAAAAGCCAGTCTACATGGAATATAATGTCATGAAACAAAGGCGATACCCCCAGAATCACTTCATCAGAAATCCCCAAGAGATATTCAATCTGAGTCACTACTGCCCTGCTAAACCAACTACAATATGTCCACTTAGGAAGAAACAATGAGAAAGCTGCTTACTAAATAAACCCACACAGCTATATAACATCATGTTTCATGTGATGTGGAATTTAGAGTGTATTACCCTGTTGCTCTATTTCACACAAGTTTGGCCCAATAAAAGACTCCATTAACCTGACTCCTCTTTAGACCAGGTTTATGAAATTTAGACTTACTCTCTATGGAGCCTAGCTTCTTCCTGCAGTATGACTATATTGTAAAGGGGACCATGCTGCATTCACTTTCATTCACTGACTGAAAGAAGAGCACAACATTGAAGTACACCAGATCAATCAAGGCTGTTCATGAGCAGTGAGAATGTGCTGTATATACCAATAACCACATTTATAACATAAAAGGCTAACATGAACCATACATTTAAAGAGTTGGTGCCAAGGTCATGTCCATGGGGTTGGTTATCATAAGATAAATCTTCACTACACCCTGATTTTGTAGTCCAGGATCTTGTTTCACCAAAGACATTTGTGAGCACTGATCGTAAATGGTACAGGCTTCCCATTTCTCAAATTATTACATTTGGAAAATTGCAGATAAATTTGCAAGTCTTCTCTCCTGCCAAATATGGTGCTTCTTTTGATTACTTAAATGCGTCAAAATTAATACGAGAGGAAATGACCTCATGTTGCAAATTTGGAAGTGGGTCCCAGGACAATATCACTCATGTTTTTTTTTTTCCTCTTCTGGTTTCCTCTTAGATACTGTATACTGAGGCCAACTAGGGTTATGTCGGATAACATCCAGATTCCAAGTAATGAAAAGGTGAGGTTGCAGAATAAGTTCCCTCTCCCATCTTGTATCAGGTTTCAACTGAAAGTGGGCTCACCAATCCCAGGTAATGCCATGGAATAATGGGCCATGTTGGTGACCTGGCAGGGAGTACATTCATCTTGCCATTATACCAATTTTATGCCCATAAAGTCTGTGTAAATTAGTACAATAGTTGCATACCACAACCCTAATTCTATAAAATGTGGAGCTGTTGCTTTGTCAACCCCTTATTACTTTGCCTTGGTGGATGTAGAATTATTGTTGAGATGCCCCTTATAGAGAGAAAAGACAAATCTCACCCCAATCCATTTGATAAAGTAAATGCAAATCAAATCATCAGTCATGGTTCAATATATTAATATTAATATCAATATAACAAAAACTACCCCTTCACCAGCCAAGCAGTAGATAAGTAGTGATTTTAGTTTAGCCAGTTAATATTCAAAGTTACTGTTATGTGACCTCAGTCAATTTTACAACAATTTGAACTTAAATAAATAAATATATTCTGTAAGAATAAAAGCAAGATTGACATAAAAATGTTTGCTCACTAGTTCCATGGTCACCGTCACAGCTGATACTGCAGCCAGTAAAGCATAATTCGCTGATTAGGTAAAATCTGGTTTGTATTAAGTACTTACTGATGACAGCTGTGCCACTCCCAGGTATGACGTGGCCTGTTAGGCATGAAGTCAGCAGTACCCTTGTTCTTCACCCTCTGTGGGAAACGCAGAAGGACTCTAACATCATAGTCAGTGGTCTCGGGGCCATAGGCAGAGCTGAATGGTGGACAAATACACAAAGACAAAAAACAGTGAGGTAACTGCACAAGTGACTGCAAAAAGGATGTCAGCACGTCTGTTTCTAATAACTAAGACAAGAGGGGGAAAAAGAGCAGGATGGGAAAGGCCTGGAGGCAGGAGAACATCTACTAAATAATTCATTCTACAGATTACAACCATCTCTCCAAACACACAGTTTCAACATGAGGAGAGGGAGCAGAGTGAGGTACACACTCTGTTGCATGATTCACTTTTTTGTGTGAAAGAGGAGGCACAACCTCGAGTTCACAATACCACTGAACATCTAAACCATTCGTCTTGTGGCTGTTGTTGACATTGGAGTGTATGGCAAATTACAACAGCCCATCTGTCGGTGATTGCTGCAAACTCAGACAGGATATGAAAGGGCTTTGAGGGATGGCTGTGCTTGTGATGGGAAGAGGGCAAATAGAGCAGCCATGGGGACAGCACACTTCCATCATTTCAATAGTGTCCTTAGTGCAGAGGCAGTCAAAGGGCCCAGGCCCGGGGCTCAGGGGATGATATCCACCAACAAAGAGAAATGAAACTAATGGCAGCCTGTATCCCCAAAGGTGACCAGGATTTAGTTCATGCTGAGCTTTTGGTCAACTTTTTTTCATTATCTCTTTCAATTATAATTGCACAGGCATAATTCCAAAGGCTACGTTAGAATTGTGGACAGTTCATTTGCTAGTTAATGCTGCCCAAAGGTGGAGCACATTACAAAAAGTTCAATCTCCCATAAAAATTAACATTTTGTTGTAAATGCATGATCCATTCATCTATTCTCTATATCCATTTATCCTTGGGTCATGGAAGGCTGGTACTTCCCAGCATTTTGTGCTTACAAAGCAAGGTATATCCTGGACTTGTCGCCAGTTCTTAAAATGTTGCAGAAACCATTATAATTAGCATTCATCACTGATGTGCAAACAACACCTCAAATTTGGTTTACCTTGATAGGCATTTTTCCTCAGCAGCACAGCGGAGGGAGTACATGTGGGCTCTCTGGATGTATGTGGAAGCCTGGACATAGTTGGGATCAGGAACCAGGTCAGGTAAACCTAAAATGATATACATATTTTCATTCAGTTACTTTACAAAATACACACCCTTGTTGCAAGATGTAATAGTAATCTGCTCACAAATCAAATCTCACAAGTCTCAGAATGCTGAAAAAAAACTTATTATATTATATTATAGGCGGATACATTTTTAGTCTCAAACATACCTAGAGAGAGTTAATTTTAATGTTAATGAATTAATAATCTACAGAAGGTCATCTTTTGATCTCTCTGAAGTCCAGCCCTCCCAACAATGGCAGTGAGGGCTTTTCTAAACAAAAACATTGGAGCTCTTTCACATATTTGTCATCAATTTTTTATTAACTGGTATTTATTGCAGTGCTGATGGAGGATATGAGGGGCATGAGTGACAAGGGCCGCAGTTCAAGACTGGGTCACAATAGAGAAAGCCATTGGCCACTAATTACTGTGCATTCCAGATTATTATCATGGTTTCCTAATGAGACACTTTTGCTCCATAGGCCTCTCAGACAGGGGTGAGTTTGGGGTGAGAGAACACAAGGGTTACACTTGGATCTCTTGTGTGAAAAATCCCCAGAAAACAAAGAAACATATAACATTAACACAACACTTTGGCCTCTAACTTAATGTACCTTATTATGAGGGAAATATTTTATATAAAAATTGTATTACCTTCTTTGCTAATGTGATGTGATCTTGTGTGACACTAATCTTAATATGAACCTGTCACTTGAGGTTAACCTTTAATACAATAAACATGGGATGACTAGTCATATCTGTTGAGGATAAAGCTCAACTTGGAAACATGAGCTACAGTATCATAGGAGTGTTTTTAATGTCACATCATTGCTGTTTTTAGAGTGGGACACTGACCAAGTCTGTCAGAAAAAACTGAGGAACAAGTTAAAAAAACACAGGCCTGCCTTTTCAAAGTGGATGTCTGTCCCATGCTCTGTAAACACCATGCCAGCAAGGGTCACTGGTGTAGCTTATCAACCTTCTCTGTTTAGCTCATAAAGATCTGATATGCTTGCTTGTTTAAGCTACAGATAGCAAAACCATTCGACCTCTAACTCTGGAAGCATTAATAAAATCACAAAAATTATATTCAACCTTCAATTTCTTTTGCACCATGCTTAAACAATGGAAAAGAAAACAGATGATGAAAAACATTGTTATCTTTGTCACATGAATTTCATTAGTTATGGTCTGTTTATGGAAACCAGATAGGAAGTTTCCTATTTTATATCTGCCCAGTGTTTAACATCCAGTTGAGTCTCGCCTAACCAGTTGCAAGTTTAAAAAAGGGCTTTGCCTTTTTGGGCATTGTGTAAACATCCCATCTGACAGCTCTCTCTGAGGCAGATGTATAGGACAGGGGGAAGCTTCCATGTAAACATTGTAAGACCAGTGTGAAACGCAGAGGTTTTCCAACTGCACTCTCAGCCTCGTTTTTTCTCTTCACCCCAGGAAGGCTTTGTTCTCTGTGCCGTAATCTTTTGAAATGTGAAATTGGGTCTCTTTCAGAGGGATAAAGTGTTTTGAGAAGCCAAAGCTGATCAGCTCTCGACAGCATGTGACAAAGCCACACATTACACTCTAAGTGGGGCACAGAGAAAAAAAAACTGAATCTTGCCAGGCTTTTTTATACCACATAATATAGCATAATAAAGGGACAAGAGGGCTTCCTCTCCTCATCAGATACTCCCACTGTAAGCTAAATGCTGTTAGCTGCACTGACAGATTAGCAAACTTGAAATCCATTGAGGTCAAAATCAAGAATCATAACAACCTCTGATGATACAGCATCATTTTAGAAAACTAGTTTCACTGCATACTCTATGTGCTCTTGCAATAAACATAACATAACATCATGATTATGATCAGCCATTTTACTTTTGCTGATCAGTTGATATATTACTACAGATTTTAGCAATATCAAGGTGCTAAAACCTTTTCCCTTAATTTGAAGATGCTTGAGTAAAATAACTGTGATGCTGCCTTGCAGCTGCCTTAATGAATTAATCTATACCAATTACAGTCCAATTATTCTCTCCTCTGACTGCTGGCGGCTTTGTCTGGGAACATTAGAGGAAGGAAGTGTGATATCAAGTGACAATGTATTGCAAAGTGTATATTTGGGAGATTATGTAGACTTTTTTAACCAATCTCTGTGATGAAACGTAGTTAAATATGATTCCTTATTCACAAAACCTCCTGAACATCACAGCTTTCAATACTGCAAAGCTTTCAAAGAGTGTGTACCTTTACTGGGGCAGGACAATTCAAGTCATATTCTTTACAGCAGTAGCTGTTGCTCCTGCTAGCACTGCTAGCAACTGTTGTCCTGTTATAATGTCCAGTTCTTTACCAACAAAAGTGCCATGCTGACTGATGCCAAAGCCAATGTGGATTCAGAGAAGACACCCACAAACTTTATAAATTTCTCCAATTTTGCACATATGATGTAAAGATCTCTTTGCTTAACACTTTGAGCACACAGTACATACAGAACAGTAAGCTGTTCTCTCTTTATTGTTCCACTGTGGCTTTGGCTGTAGCTCAAGCCCTATTTACTGTACATGGTTCTGGGAATAATTCACACCTAAAAGCAAAAATCGGGAAGTGTTTCTGCACTGAAACTTATTTCATGGCCTTTAACTTAATTGTACAATAATTATCTATACACTTTGGTAGCAAATGGTAATGCTGCCAGCTTGTTCACACACAGCAACTTAACACTATTTGTGCTCAGCTGAATTTCTTGCACTGATCTTAGTAGGCCATACATGATGATATAGAGTGAAATTATTTGTATTATTTAATAAACCGCCTGGTCATTGATAGATATTTATGTTATATCAGCGTGACTTATGTTTGCTTATGCATAAATATTTTAAATAAATTTTAAATGTGTAGATCACCATTAGTACAATACTTTAACAGCTTAATGATGTTCCATGAAGCAGTGCAATAAAAATGTCAGCTTTTTAGCAGCTCCCAATGGCTGAATCTTTATCACAATGATTACCGGGTACACTAAGGCATCTGCACACATGTTGGCTTTTTGTGCTGTAGAAATGGCTCCTAGCTCTAGAGTGTCTAATGAATGATGGTTGCAAGGCTCACAGCACACTAGAGAGACTGCAGCACAGTAATGCAAATCACTGAGTAAAACCTACATTATTAAGAGTCTGAGATTCTTGCTGGAGGTCTCCCCTCACTGCCTACTCTAGTCAGATCATAGGAAAATGTCACATGTTGTTTGCATTGAGCTAACTTTTTTTCCTCAGCATTAACAATAAACTCAAGGGGAACTTCTTCCTCCCTTTGCACACCAATAGATTATGAAAACAAGGGTAATCAATTGCTTATAGGTTGAAAGAAATTTTCTGTTCTGTTACACTGTGTACTGCCTGTTTTGACACACCTCATTCTTCCCCTAAGAACTCTAACTAAATATTTTTTTTAATTTCATGTAACTGTAACAGGGACTTTCCACACTCTCCCTCCCCCTCAAGGAGTGGTGGGGAACTGTATCCCCCTCCCTCATTTACCCTCTCCTGTCCTCAAGCTCAGGAGGCAGCCACTGCCCACCAACACCCCTTGTCACCAAACCCCATATGAGGTCACCACCACCATTACCAAACTCTACACGCCTCATGAAACAGTCTGCTTTCTTGTAGCACAGAACTCCCCACACAAAAACACAGTGGTTCTTGTGTGTGATCTCTGAACACTGGCAGGGATTTCTCAACACCTGGTTTCAATAACCATACAAGTGGGAAAAGATGAACCTTGCATTCACTTTGCTTTGTTTGTAAACTGAAAAAGAGGCTGACTTTTTAACAGCTGTCTCATTCTGATTACTTCAGATATCTGACAAACAACAATACTAGAAAAGCATGATTGTATACTTGAGGGGGCGGTGAGCTCTCTGCTCCTCTGGGTTTTGCATATTTCAAATTCATATGTCTAGCTAAAACAGAAATCACACTGCAAGTAATGCAAGAAATATTTTAAGTGCTTTAGAATTTTCTTGATGGCTCCCATTCTGTATCCACTCCCATCCCTCTTATGCATTATGTACTCTCATAAGATCTGGTCAAACTTCCTGAACAAAATGTGGAATAAAGCATACATTGTGTTAGTTTACAGGTACCCAAACAAAAAGCTCACTGTACCTCTCTGTTCTGGTCGGTACACACTCCCCACATTGACACTTGGATTCTCAGGGGCAGAGTTTGGAGAATTTCTGCCTGGAGGAATGGGCTGCGCAAAGGGAGGTTGGGGTCTTCCAAATGGAGGAAACTGCTCATACTGAGGGCTCCTGATTGGTGGTTGACTGCCTGCTCCTGTCCTGCCCACTACCACGGAAGTGGCGTGATTAGTGTCGGGGGCAGGGACAGCGGGGGCAGGGACAGCTGGAGCAGAGTCCTCGTTGTAGATACTGTGGGTGTATCTGTGGTCCAGACCATCTGAAAATGGTGGTTGGGCAGCACGTGCAGGAACCACAGGATTGGGCCCGTAGCCATAAGACTGGTAGAAATGGTAACCATCTTCAGCAAAGTCAGAAGGAGAGCCTGGGAGCATGGGGGCCATACCACCTGCAAAACCTCCTCCAGTGTACCCCCGTCCAGCACTATAACCTCCACCACCATATCCTCCACTGATGACAGGCTGAAAGGGTGGCTCGTAGTTCCTACCTTGTCCATCCCCAAAACTAGGGTCATACGGTACTGGTTGGAAGGGAGGCTGTTGAGGCAATGGGTACTGTTGGTAGGATGGTACATTATAAGAAGATGAAGAAAATGATGATGAGGATGATGAAAATGTAGAGCCTGCGGATGGCCTGAAGCGAGTGCTAGAGGATCCCTGAAAGTGGCCACCACCTGTGGTGCCTGCGGTTTGTCTCCAGTTATCAGGTACTTGCCCAAAGCCAAAAGGATGCCTGGCCTGCCCACGCACAGTCTCAGAGGACCCTCTTGATGGTGCCTGTCTGCGGACATTGCCTCTCTGAGGTCTTTGTGAAGAGCGTGAACGTGTATCTGCAACAACCACCCTGGGACCTCTTTCCTGGGCCCCCGCCCCAGCAGGGACATATTCAGCTCCACTGTTCAGCAGGCTATACATGCGGCCATTGTTCTCCCACTGAATTACCTGCCTCCAAGGGGTAGCAGAGCTGTCCTGCCTCTGGCCCCGACTCTGGCTCTGCCCCTGAGTCTGTGTGGCAACCTGCGCTTGCCCCGAGCCCAGCAGGATGAATACCAAACATGTCACAACAATAGGCAACATACTGGCTCCAAAGATGCCACAGCTCACCACACAGGAAAAGCCCTTCCAGTCCACCAACAGCTCAAACTCAAACCACCTGTGGCTCTGTCAATAAAACATGTGTATCCTCTTCTCGTCGATGCAGCTTTGGTATGAATGCAGAGACAGATGCAAGGTTGAAAAGTAAGCCTGTGGTTGAGTGCATCTGCAGGTCTTCACTGACAGCAGTAGAAGAGGTTGAATGTGCATTCAGGAGCAGTCACACAGGAGAAGGAAAGTGGGCTTCAGAAGACCCACTGGTGTTGTTACCATCTGTTAGTGCTATGAGAACATGTCCTGACGTCTTGTCGGTCTGTTGGCTCGCCTGTCAGTAGACTGAGCATTGCTCTCTGCCTTCTGGAAAGGAGAAGTGCCTGTGCACTGCACGACTGCAAGCTTCTATTTGCCTGATTGCTTACAATGGGCTGTGAAAAAATCTCAAAGTTTTTTTCTTTTTTAAGGAGAGGTCCCACATGGCCCTAGTGCTAGTGATGTTTCCTAGCCTGCAGCAGCCAGCACTCCATGAGGCTTCCAGAGTCAACATTACCATCTGCAAAGGCATTCAGACATTCTGTATAACACATCTGACTTTCAATGTCTTGAATTCTTTTCTCATCATGTACAAGCATAGGTAGTACAATGTGACCCACAGGTAGTTCAAAGGTTTGTAATGTTGTCGCTTTGTCTTTAAACCTCTAAAGATTACAATAATTATGTGCAGATGGGAAATTACCTAACTGGTAACAGGGGTACCCTGTCACAGAGAACCACTATACTGATGCAATTCACACAATTGACAACTGTTTTTTTTAACTGGCTGAAACTGTAAAATATTCCATGGTGCAATGTGAAGGCACAGTAAGTCAGTGTGAGTGGCATTTACACAAACAATGAGATATTAACAAGGACATACTGTCTGGTAATACGTGACCTTATATAAATAATATGTGATGTCTCTGTTTATAGGGTGGGTATGTTAGGAAATGCGGTCTGTATCCCCCACCCTAAGAAATATCAACCTGAGGTCAATTATGGAAGTGTTCAGAACCCTCCTCCCACCAAATACACATTCATAAACGCATCACCTCCTCTCTCCACCCCTTATTCCCCTTGCTGCTTGTAGTACACTGAATGCACAAAAGACATGCATACATGCCGAGCAAGACAAGACTGTGTGTGCTGTTGTCTGTGAATACTATCAAAGCACTGTTGCACTCTGAGGCCCTCATTTACACAAATGTTCTGAGACAAGTCATTAGCAAACACATTCACAGGGGATTTGAAACAGTTTGGTTACTGCTTGCCTTGATAGAGTGCATGCAGACAGAATCAGATTTCCCCCTGTTATCAAAGTCAGCAGTTTGCAAGGTATTTTCCTTGGCACGGCTTGCATGGGCATTGGCCACAATGTGCCACAGACCAAAGAAAGGACAACATTCCTCCAGGGCAGTCAAAATTCACTTTGCCTCTCTCAAACAGGACCCATAAAATACAAATACTTTCAATATATACTGTATCTCACCCAACAAGCACGTAAATGCACTGCAGAGAAGAGCTTGCAGTGTCGTAAGAGGTCTTCTTACAGCAGGGTGCATCAATATGGACATGATATAAGTTCCATATATATATATATATATATATATATATATATATATATATATATATATCACATCTGGCTTTACAGACATGAGCTGTTCCCTCATACTGTTATACAGTGACTCAAAACGTTGACACATTCATGGCTGAACATCAAACATTTTTGATAATTGTATCTTTCTTCTGTTCCAACACAAGCATTTTTATATTTGCCAGTGAAAATCTTATTAGAAAGTTACACCACAGTAACAGTGCGACTATTTGTGTAAAATATGCCAGACCTGTTAATGACAAATGAACCCAACTTAAAAAAAACATTAGACTTTTTTTCACTAGCATTTTACAATGTGTGTAGCCTTTTTTGTGGTAATACCTTATGTGAATATTTTACTTTCATTAAAATGATACAAAAAATAGACATTCCTTGTTCTGAACTTACTCTGTCCCAGTTTGTTTAGTGCATTTTAAAGCCAGGATTCTTTCTGTCTTCTGGATCAGCCTTGTTTTCCTTTCTTAGTCCTGCGTTTGTATTACATGCCGTTAAACTTTTTTGTTGATATTAAGCTTGAGGGTTTTTTTCTTAATTACAGATTGATCCCATGGGATTTTCCTCTGAGACAGAAATTGCTGCTTTAAAGAACCAGACCAGCAGTGAGCCTCAGAAATCCTGTCACTGAAACATTCCACAGAGATTAGTCTAAGTTGTGAGGCAAGGTTGGTTGTTTTTTTGTGACTGCTGTGTGTGTCCCCTGTCTGCTGGAAACACCATGTACCCTGTGAAGTATGGTGAAAGAACGCATTGATCTCAGTGACTATGCAGCACAGGAGGAAAACCCAGGGAGTAGACATCCTGCTGAGAGCAACCTTTAGCTCTACAGAATCAGAGCTAAGGATGCTCTTATATACTTAGAACTACATTCATCCCCAAAGTCAGTGCCAAGAGTATACACAAGCTATCATGTGCGATGTTACAACAAACGTATCAGTTCAAAATTCAGTTGGAATAAGTGACATAACTACAAGGCAATACTGTATGTTTCAAACCAAATTGTATCCTGGTCATGTGTCTTACATGTGAAAACCAATCTTTGCCAGAAATCAAGTACCAAACAATCTTCTGATCTTTCTGTTTTTTAACAGATAAATGTTCTTTAATCAGGCTTGATACCACATTTTTTCTGTGATGACAGCTCTCCATGGAAACAGGTTTTGCGTAGCACATATTTCATGCTAATTTTGACAGCTGACAACATAAAATAACATAAAGGGAGGAGATGTCATAATTATGGAAAAATCTCACCTTCTTGTGAAAAAAAACAGCTGTCAGATGTTGAAAAGAGTTGCACTTTGTCATGTAATTATTTGATCCTTCCTTATTCAAAAAGACAGTTGCCTGATATACAAACAAAAAAGATAAATGAACATACAGAAAAAAATGTTGTTTTGGCTCCCAATGTAAGACATCTGCTATCCTGCAAACACCAAATATATCCTGCATTTGTCTTAAAGGATTTGGGATGGAGCAATGCAGCCAGTTCAGCAAATGTGCCAGTAAAAATCTGAGACTTCTGTGATGGTAAAATTTGTGTATTCAATGTCAGAAGATAAACCACTTCCTGAAGTCGGTTAAGAATTTGACACATTCAGCGTTTTGTTGTCCTACAGCTTCCCTTCCCATCTGTAATCTGCTGGAGAAACATTAAAAGATTGCTGTGGCTGCATTTTTCTGTGGAAGATTTCCAGCTATTTTGCAAATGATTTTTTAGGTCACGGTGGGGATTTTTGTTTTTTATCATTAAATTCAAACATTAAGAAATCCTGTACCTTTGTTGTTTAGGAGCATTGATTTAATCTGTAACATGGTTGTTAAAATAGGTCAGGCAAATTGTTCAAACACTGCTGAACTAAAATGAGTCTTATTAGTGCAGTGAAACCAGGTATGTAAGTGTACAACAACACAATAGACATTGGGTTTACTGAATTTTCATGAAAGTAAGTCATGAAAACACATACAATAGTGTATACAAAGACGCCTAACTGTAGATTCCTACAGTAAAGACATATTCATCTTTTTCTATCATGTTGCAGGCCAAGTAATTTAGTAAGCACTTTGTTATTATAACATAATATATACAAAGAGGTACTGGTGGCAATGCTAATATATGCCATATAACTGTATCTGTTATATGACCCTGTAAGAACTTTCAACTTCTGAGGAAGACAACATATCTCATCTCTTTGATCTGCTTTACTCACAGTGAATTTACTGTTACTCACAGTAATATTAAGTAATTATTTCCATTCACAATTCTAACTTCCACTTCACCATGGCAGAGATACAACAGCTGAGGTTGGCGATTGCAAGCACATTTGGTCATACCGTTGGAGCAGTCAGCCTTTGAAGTATCCACCTGCTTTCCATTAATTTCATTTTCATGCAAGGAGAGTCATCAGGCACCTGCACTCTGTTATTGGCTCAGTTTCAGATACCAGGAGACAGACACGATAAAAATGCCTTCCATCATAGGATAATTTAAATATTTTTTTTCGTCTTACTTTGTTTCACCCTGAAACAAAGTATATTTTTTCATGAAAGGTCATCTACATTCAGGTGTAACTGCAGTCAGGGCATATTTGTAATGTCATAAAATGTGATTATGCAACAACAGAACTTTGTAATGAGATCCTAAATGCATGCTGTGGATATGTGTAATGACTAAAGTTCAACTTTACAAGATACAGTAAAAGCTAATAAGCCCACAACTAAGAAAATTAGGATCTTGTTAGACAAAGCCACCTGCTTAATAGTACAGATTACAACAAAATGCATAACTTTGGATATGCCAGGCTGAAATCCCCAATGTTTTTTTTTATGGTTTTCTGATGTTTAAATCAATTAAATTAGGCTTCTGACTCCTTCTCTATAAAGATTTAAGGCCCAAGATTGTCTTGATTGTTCCTAATGGGATTGTTTTGGACTGTGTTGCTTTCGTCATTTTGATTCTTTTGGAAAGCAAGTGGGTCATCAAGGAGGAGCAACAACACAGGAAGGTGTGGCATATGAAGAATGTGATGTGGTGTGTGTTTTTCACCACATTTATACCTTTTCTTGGCATCAAATGAATGGAAAAAAGATTTAAACAAGAACTATTATGCTTTTCCTTTTTTCAGTCAAATACAGTATATAACATTACAATAATGAGGTAAATGCATGTAGAAGTAATCCCTGTGGGCAAAAAGCTCAGTCTTCAAACTGCTCTGAATGCTCAGTTTCTAACAGCTTTTTCTACTTTCAGTGTTTTTCCATTACACAGCAGGCAAAGTAAAATAAGTTGTTTACCTGTTGGAAGTATGCTGTGTTGTCTGGAGCTCTTCAACAAACATCATCATCACTGTGGCTGTTTCTGTTTGTATTATTCCTCCCTGCATTATTTCTAACTGATCTGCTCAACAAAGAGTTCCAAATATCTCCATATGTTGTGTCAACCAGGTTTTTGGCACCGCTAATGAAACTCTGCTAATTCAGCAAGGAATCATTTAATTTTCTGTAAATACTTCACTATAAAAGTCTCTCATTATTTGGTAATTTAAAAACTTTTAATATGAAGCTGTAAAGACGGAAATGTTGGGTTTGCATTGGTGGTAACATAATTTTGATATGGCTGCCCCTTGGCAGGCTTCTGGAAAGCTGACCAATCAGAACAGAGTGGGCTCATCAGGCGGGTGGCCTTAAAGAGACAGGAGCTAAGACTGCCTGTTAAGAGACAGATGCTAAAATGAGGGGCTGCATGACGGGCTACCATAAGATTGGTTTTTACTGTGAATCATGCAAATCTAGTCTGATGAAGTCCCAGAATAAAAATATAGAGCTGGAAAAGAGCACAATAGGCCCTATTAAAAGAAGTCATGTGTCTAATATTTCCCTTATTATTTTTTTGATGAATCTGTAATTAAAGGATTGGTTCACACATTTTCAATTTTCAATTTTCTTTTTTAAAACAATAGTCAGGTGCCCATATGAACATTGAAAAAAGTTTTGCTCACTGTAATCATTCCTTCTGTTCGTACTCACCAGTAGAAGATCCCCTCCAAACAGACTTACAATGTAAATGATGGGGACAAAATTCACAGCCCTAAAAGTAAAAGTTTATCTGAAAATAATATGAGGCGTCAGCTGTCTGAGTTAGTGAAATAATGTGGATATCTACTACAGGTCTTTTTTAGTAAAAAGTCCTTTCTTTGTGTCTCAATGTACAGTGTTTCCCAGTTCAGCTACAGCAGAAAGACTGTAACAAAAAGAAGGAATACGGCACTAAAAAGACTGTAACTTTTAAAAATATTGACTTGATTTGGACAGGTGAAGCCTCATGCAAATGAACCTTTAACACATTTTTGCAGGGAAAGACGGCTGTGGATTCCCCCATAATCTACACTGAATGTGCGTTATGAAGGGATCTCTTAAAGGCCAGTATAAACAGGAGGGATGATAACATCTAAAACAACATGTGCCAATGTTCATTTGGGCACCTGACTATTGTACTAGGACAGACTTGAAAAAATGTGAACCTATCCTGTAAACAGCCAAATTCACAAAAGTTTCAAAAGACACTATATCAAGGGGGTGCGATTATGAGATTATGAGATTATTCAGTCCCTTCAGTCGCTGGATACCATTGACGTAATGCAGTGTAAATAAGGGGGGTAAGGAGGGAGGAGGGAGGACACAGAGAGATAATTGCCTAACACATTGCCTTGACAATAGCTGCCTTCCCCATAGTGCTGTGACGTTAGGAGGCTAGTAATGTGATTGATGTTAAACTCTGTTTGAAGTTAGCCAAAGGAAGAAAGAGCTTTGGGGGACATCTGTGCTTTTTTGGTGCTAATGAGTATACTTACTTACAGTGATGCAAAACCAAATTGAGTGTATAGTAGGAGTATGATGACAAAAACATTAACGCATATATATGCCTGGTCCATGCATTCATATGAAGATAATACTGTATGACAAGTGTGAGTTTGAGGATCCTGAGATTTTATCATTCCTCTCATGCTCCATCCATATACGAGCCAGATTTGATTTGCGTTATTGCGCAGATTTGAGTTATGAGCACCTTCACTTCCCTCGTTACCATACAAATGTCCAGATGGACCTAGATGGTGGTGTTCACTCCATTTTGACAGAACTTGGAGGGAATTAAACTGCTCTTCTGATCTGTCTGTCTAAGTGTGAGTTCATGAAATGTAACCAGGCCTGGAACAATTGTTTCCAAATCCAGCGTTATAGACTCATTCAGGCCAAGCATTAGTATGCATATACTCAATATGATTATAAAGCACAAAAGGTCAGGTGAAAGCATTCTTTTAAATTAGACTGTGACAGTTATACAGTATTCCTCCTTTTACTGTAAAACAAAATAGTGGACTTGCTTTGTCTCTTGCTCAGTGACTGATAGAGGGTGATAGCATAGCCTGATTATTTTTGTGCTTACTTTAGGCCTAACTACTTGCTAACTCCATGCATTACTAATAGCAACAGGTTGCAATATTATTACTTGACTTAGCTAGTCAGGCTGCAATTCGCTTTACATTACATCTGACTGGCAAAGTGTTTCGACTGCACCATTTTCACAATAAAAGTGGGGGGTGGGGCATCAGATGACAAGTTGAAATGTGTTTTAACGATAACAATAAATGTATTAACATGTAAATACATATACATTGTATTGTCAGTGATATAAGTCACTAAATGGGTAAATGTAGGTAAATAAGTAAAGTAATTTGTTTTACTTCATCCCATTAAAGGGTCAATGATAGACCCCTGCATGGGCCCCCCTGGGCCTCAGGTCATCTGTACCCTTTGACCCCTCCTGATGGTGGGGCTGGGGCTTTTGCACACACAGCTCAACCTCGAGGGAAGGACACGGAGGCAACACACAATCTAAATCAGAGATTATAATGCAAACAGCCCTGTGGGGCTCACTAATGACTAAGGTGAGCCTGAGATGCAGCTCCAACTCTGCTTTAGAATATCAATTAGGTCTCCCAGGGACATGGAGATGGAAGGAAGTGACTGGCATAGTAAGCGTTTACCGCCTGTCTGTGGGCACCTCTAGCACACAGTATGCACCTCAGTGGCTGCCGAGAGATATCGAGCAAAAAGGAAAAGAGGGAAAACAAAGTGAAGACGGGTAAGGATGGTGTGGGTGGGGGCAAGTGATGCAAGAGGGAGAATTCCATTGTCATGTGTTTCCCAAAGAAAGAGGAGCCTGTAAATTTGTTGGAACAGCCTATTCAATTAGCTCCAGAAATCCACAGCTGGTCCCCAGAGACACATTTCCACAGATGTGTTATGTGCTGTTGTCTCCACACACCCCAGAGAACTACCCTTCCTCTGTTCTCTATCTCTTTCTCTCAACTCTCTCCTCCCCTCTTTGTTACAGTACATTCTCTAGACAACACAACAAGGTCCTGGTAATCAGATGCTGGCTGAGCTGGGATACAGAGCACAGAGACAGACAACAGGCTGCATCTGAAATCATCTCACACCTCCACTTGATATTGTTCAAGGAAAAAGAGTCATCTAAGGCCTTTCTCTGTACCGACACAAAGGCAGCAACACTCAACACACCCACATTCAGAACAATGTACAAAAATAATGGAAAAGCTAGCAAGGATTCATGGAGGTGTGGAGTAAACTATCTCTTGGGCAGCATAATGCTATGCCATTAGTGTCGCTTCCTGTGCTGAGAGAGCTAGAAAATAATTATAACTCTAATCTGCTGACCATATGATCATAAAACTCAGAGTCTTCCAGGTAATTTAGTACTACTTTCAAGGAAAAAGCAATAGCTGATTATACATGAATAATCATCATAATATCTTTCAAATCACTAGGTGAGTTGGTGAAAATAATTCACAATCATTTTATATTAGTGGTCTCTCTTGGTGTGCTAATTTAAATTAGAAAGAACACACACAGAGATTAAGAGCAAGTTGAAGTAAAAATAAGCTAACAAATGTGGAAGTAAAAATGTATTCTTTTTGCTTTGCTTTCTCTGAAGAAATTATAGAGTTAATGTGGATTTATGCACTATTGAATTGTTTCCTTTGATTGTCTATTGATAAAATTTATATATTTTTGAAATATTTAGTATTTATGGGGCCTTTTATGTTTTTACTAAGGGGACAGAGGAGAGATTACAGGAATTTAAAGGAGAGTGTAATGGGGTGTAACATGTAACAAGGGTCTGCAGCTGCATTTGAAACACAGACATGACGGTTATGTGGCATGTGTCTTAACCAGTAGGGCTACTGGTTTGGGTTTTTGTATGAAAATTGTTGTCATGCTAACCAAAATGTATTAATTCCATACAAAACACTGTATGTGCACTGGTGTGTATGTTAATGTTTGTGACAGGAAATATACAATCTTCCGTTCATTAGGTGTAAATTCAATCACTTATGCACTGTAGCATATGGCAATATGAAGAAGGACAACTCTTTTTCACAGATTATTCCTCTCTACTTAACTATATTTAGTATTTTTTCTACATCAGTAAGCCTTTCCTTTCTCTCTCTCCCCCTCCCTCCTTACACAGACAGAGTGATTGATCTGATATGCCATTGAGTCAGATTACATTATGCAGTTCTCACTGATAAGAGAATAGCGAAACAACTATTTTCTTTCCCCTTATCTCCTCCTAAAGGCTGTGTTTCTAAAAGGAGAACTAGCCTCCCTGGCCAGATTTCATTATTCATTTTGATCTGAGGCCTTCAGTACTGATTATATTTTATAGGCTCAGAATTTTCACACCAATGGTCAGTCACTAGCATCATAGTTTTCTTTTTTTTTCTGAAGCTCATACAATCCAAACTATCACATGAAACCAAGTTACACAAGGAGGGAATTTGCTTGGAAATTTGAGGCATCTTAATCATTTCAGTCAGGTGTTGAATGTGGAGCATCTTCCTGAAATTCCCCCTTTAAAGCCATGTCTTGTTTCAAGTCAGGGATTGAGTGTGGGAATTTAAGCTTCACCACACCCCTCTCACCCTTTGGGATGAACCCAAATCCTTCTCCTGCCACTCCCCAGAGGGACTGAAGGCATCTTGTATTCATTATTGTGAATGATTATAACAAAGAAATAAAACTCCCCTACAATTACAGGCCATAACTGAGAGTTTCGATGCAGAGAAATTACTACACAATATGAAAATCAAATTTCACATTGATTTAAGAACAAATGAGAACATGTGGAATCAATCTTAAACTAATAGATGTTGGATAGTCCCAACAGGATGACAGAATATCTCTGTTACACATACTGCAGTCAGAGGCCAATGCTTAAATGTGTTTTTTTAAACCTTTATTTATCCTGGGAGGGTTGTGCTAAGAACATGTGCTCTTTTGCAATAACGCCCTGCTTCACAGTCACATACAGTCATACCTAAAAGCTGCCCAGTCCAAACACAGTCTTCCACTGTTGGCCCCATGAGCAGCTGTACTGCAAACAGAGGGTTGCAGTCGCCTTGCTCAAAAGCACTTTGGCACTAAAGTTAAGGGGAAAGGAGTGTATCTCATTGTAGAATGTAATAAATATTTCACAAACGCATGCTGTCTTGGCCCAATGGAATGGTGGAGTATTTCTGTAATGTATGCTGCTATGCGGGGTCAATGCCAAAGTGCTTCAGAGAAAGAAAGAGAGCGAGAGTGCTGTGCAAACCCACTGCAGAGTCCAAGCCAAAAAGTGACTGGAATATTTGCTCTGGGCTGCCTGATTTAGTGCTCTGGCATTTTGGATTAAGATGGGCAGGTTAAAACACTTCCCAGGCATTTCCTGATGATTACATTGTAGGCAGAAACATTTTGGCAGCCAGACAAACCTATGCACATGACCTGATATGGATGAAGACGTGAGGTCATGCTCACTCTTTCTCTGTCTTCCACTGTGTTGAAGCCTGAGAAACAACTCCTTTTTCTCTTGCTGAAATTGGAACATGGATCAAATACAAATGAAGCAATCAAGCAATAAGTTGCCAAAAACCTCCCGTATGAAAGGCTGAGGTGTATAAAAGTTTATTGATGGAGAAAGAGGATGTGAATAACACGCCTGAATCTAATGGCCAGTGTTTAACGGTCTTACATGCCTTCTTGTTTCTATCCATTACTGGTGCAGTGGAATGCACCTCAGCATTAACTTTTCCCTTACAGCTACATCTAAACTGACAAGGACATCAACAAATTACTGCCCCCTAGTGGGTCTCTTTATGGGCAAATGAATACTAAGACACTAATGTTCCCTTCATGTCTTCCATAAATGTTTGACAAGGCAAAGTTGTCTGAATAAAATTGATTTCAAGTGTTTCAACAGAGCAGAATGGGCTCTAGCACCTATTATTGGTATAAGGAATTGTTACCTTAGACCTTTCAATGCACATCCCCTCATAATCCTTTCACACATTTAGTTATCTTGTTTTTGTCAACAAACAAGCCATAGGAAAATCCTCTTTATCATAAAGATAATCTCAAATAAGTGATGAATTACTTCCATTATTCTCGTTTTAAAACCAAGATAATGTAGAAGTCTTCTGTTGCATGATATTATAAATTGCATTATATGTTTGAGGACAAAAGCCCATAATTTTTTTTGTTTATGGATTGTAAGCACATAGTTGTGATGAGATGATAGCATGCTGCCAAATATGGGGTCCTGTGGAGGTGAGGGTGATAGTAGAGTACACACTTTTTAATGCCACTGCATCTTGTGTTTTTATGTGGTAGCTACTAAATATACTTTACAGTGTACTCTTGTATGTAAACACCTTAGCATGGGGATGGATTACCACTTTAGCACCTCTCAACACCTTTATATTTTAAGTTTTATTGTGTATGAGCTTCCCTTGGCAGGCATAACAGCTCTGGAATGCTGACTTGGGATCTGCTTTGCCAGACCTTTCTTCTCTTGTTAACTATTTTGAGTCCAGGTCAGAATTAAAGAAGAAGTTTCAGTACTTTTTAAAAGCATAGGCGTGATTCTGTCAAACTAACACTAACTGTAACTGTGATTCACATCAGGGTAAATTATTTGGGGTTTCTGTAATTTGCATGTTTTCTCAAAGGACAAAGTGCTCATGAACAACTAGACACGACCCAGTGGTTAGATGAAACATGTTGTTACAAATTTGATGATCCATGATGTGAGTTTCTCAAAAGGAGGAAGATGTTAAATTTTTAGTTTAAAAATCTCAAGTAAGTAGGGCTAATAAAGAGCAAAAATAATGTTTAGTTCCTTTTGCATTTTCAGTGTGCCCTTTGCAGGAGGTGTGAATCCTTAACCAAAATAATAAAAAAATGAATATACATAAAAGGGAATCAATGACAGGAACAACTTATTATTCATGTCATGGTGCACTTCTTGGGTCTTTATCAAGCTGCAACCTCCCACCCTTATTTCCAATACCATACCTATCACCCCTTTGAGGCTAAGCGGCTGGATTCTCCACTTCTTGCAAGATAAGCAGACTGCTCTTTCTTCACTGGGAAAATGCGAGAATAAGAATGCAAGATTTGTCCTCTGCATTAAAACAAACAAACAAGCAAAAAAAAGAAAGAAAGAAACAAACAAACAAAAAAGCCTGGACCCTGGCTCCTTGTCCCACAGCTGAAAATGTCATCCTGGCACTGCAATAAATCATATGGGGTTGTGATGTGTTTACTTATTACAGTGGGGTGCACCACTGTCATCACGCTCATATTTACTCCCCTTGACCTCTGCCCGTCCCCCAAACACACTGCCATTTCTGCTTTTCTGCTATATAGCTCTCCTACTCCTCTACCACGCCTTTCCTTTCTTACTGTCTTTCTCATTCACACTAAATGGTATGATATGTGTATTAATCTTTACATACATAAAATCTTTTACCTTGAATGCCCCGATGAGAATTCCCTGCCATTACGAATGGTGCAGTCACTGCGTAAGTGTCTGTACAAATTGGTACCAGACACCAAAAACAATTCACTGGAGATAGAGAATAATGCAGACAAAGAATCTCTTTATCTGAAGATAGAAGCTCTTGTCAAAACACAAAACAAAATTGGTAGTAATAAACACAAAACCACATTTCCAAAAGAGTACAATCTACTGTAACTCTTTGTTTCACAGATCAATGTTAGTTAGAAGTGATATCATTGAATATCAAATACCATCAGTGGCAAACATGGTTTCCTCATTCTCCCATTAGTCTAAGTGCACTGGTTATACTGCATAATGTGAGAAGGGAAAAATAATAACTTACACTCTCTTCTGTTGAGCTGTCTTTAAGCAAAGCACCTTCTTTTTGTGTCTTTGGAGGTTCTCAGTAGTCAATACTAATATGTGAGACATGAGTGTCTGTCACTTTCTGAATGTAAGACATGGCCTGAAGTGGTGCTTCACAAAATATAGAGTGTAGGAAGGTAGGTGTGAAAAGACAAATAGTCGGAATTGTTCATGTAATTTCTGTTTACTCTGAAAAGGTTCCCAGAGGTTACAGTAGGGCAGTGAAAGGAAGCACGACATGAAAGTGGCAGGAGTTTGATAAGAGCAACAACAGGCAATTACAGTTCAGCAGCTCACCAGAGAATTGGAGGCTGTAACCTGTTGTTGGGACAGAGCCATCACTAAATCTGTGGAGATGGTCAATGCAATTCTTGCTTCAAAGTTTGGATTTTCACAACTTAAAATACAGGTCTGGTTTTCTCCAGTGCCCACAAACAGTACCAGTAATCAAGTTTAGCTTGGACAGAATCTCTGCCCTGGCTTGGTTCTGCATCTACAAATTTATTTAATCAAAATATCCATAGATAAATCTGGAAGTGTAATCAGCATACTTTTTTCTTCTTTTTTAACTGTAACAGCAGGTAGTGTAATGGAATTTAATATTCTTCACTCTGAGCCTCATGGAGGGATTTCTGTGTAAACGTTATAGTGGATATTTGTGTGTCTGTGTGTATGTGTATGAACACTATCTTCCCTCTCCATTTGAAGTTACTATAGCCCTTGTGCCCTCCCACCAGCTCATTTCATCTTGGATTAGTCATGGCTGCTGTAGCTGAATGATGCAGCAATACTGGGAGAACAGAACATGTGATTCTTTTTTTCCCCTCTATAAATCATTTTCCTCTTGTGCATCAAAAATGCAAACTAACTTCAGAGATTGCATATAGTGAATTATTCACAAAAAAGGCAGATATTTATGTTCCTTTTTCACACAAAAGATGTAAAAAATAGTTCAGTTTTGAAATTTATATCCATGGCAACATACAGTCTCCATCTACAATGGGATGATAACCCTCATTTTGAAGCAGAGTTTTGATGCAAGCTCACACTTCTGCCTGCTGATGATTTGATTCAAGAAAAAGGGAAATTTTGAATGAATTTTAGTTTTATTGCCTTTGTTGTTTTCACCTATTGCATGTGTATCTTCAATAATAATGTTTGTGGTCAAATGGTCTGCAAAGGTTAAGACCTGTGGGAGCAGCTGATGGCTCCTGGGTATCTAAGGAGCAGTGACAGACCTGTCTACAGGGTCAAAATAATGGATTCAGTGGCATCCTAGTAAATAACCCTGCATTAGTGTCTGGGGTCCATATACCAGGGGATGCTCTGCCCTCTCCAATTACTGAAACAGTTTTCCTTTAGGGAGTTTTGTTGTGTCTGATAAGCAAGAACAAAATTAGGTAATAGAAAGATTTGTAACAAAGTAAAACAATACTAGTTCACAGAATGACTTGTGTATTTTAGGGCACTGCAGTGCAGTCTAAGTTTAATTCCCTTGATGATAAATAATAAGAAAATAATTTACTCAGTCTGTTGATTTAGCTAAATGCAGCACTGCAGTGATGGCTACTTACCCTTTAACTGTTAGTTATAGAAGTGGACCATATGCACATCAGTGTAAGGAGATGAATAAATATACCGTATGGTTACTGCAATTACTTACTCTGAAAGCCACTGGAATCCGAAAAACAATAACACACAGTCTATTTGTTTGCAGGTTTGTTTTTTAGCAGATTGTGAGTATACTCAGGAAATAATGGGATACTTAACTCAGTGAGGCGCAAAAACTTCAATATGTACAATTAAAACAAGGCAACACTCATTTTTCACTCCAGTCATGCCTATCAAATTGATCAAGCCTTTTTCAATTTTGTATGTATTTCATAATTCATGGCTTTTTACACATATATAGGACAGATAGGTCAGCAATTTCTATTTGTGTACCTTTCCTGTCTTGTGCTTGGTGTTTCCAGATGATGATGTAGTGCTGCCAGCAGATGAGAGATTGGAGAAGCGGAGCAGGGATTTCAGTACTGCTCAATTGTTACATTTTGTGTGTCAGCAAGATACCGCAAATGCCCAGTGCACACAAACCTGTCTTTTATACGATGCCTTGTCAAGAGGAAGGTCAGATGCATGCGGAAGGTAGACAAATTACACATCACTACTGACAAAGGAGCAGGAGAGCAGGAGAACAGCACAGTGGCTCCCTGAGCCTGGATTTGTCTCACATGACTAATGATACTGGCCGATGGTGGATCATACATGTCATCATTGTTCAAAAGCCTCAAATCCAGTCCCTGAAAGCACTGTTAGTTTTCCTCGGCCTCTGGCCCTTTCCCCTGGGTGGTCATTAGTGGTGGTTAAAATTCCTCCTTCTACTCACCAGTAGATGGCGTGGGCGATCTGACTGTTCTGCCAGAACTAGTGGCTAAAGATGGAGGCTCTCTGCCTTTTCTGACTGTCTTCATAATGATGTTGCTGAGTTACATAAGAGTGCAGTATCTCTCAGCAGGCTCTCCATAAGAAATTATGCGTTAGATCTCAACCCAAACCCCCTGCTTTTATTTCTTTTTGTTACTGTGCAGAGCTGCAGAAGAGAGCCACCAAAATGTATTTTTCCTCCCCTCCCGAGTGATAGAGAAATCCTGCTTTGATCACTGACCTAATTAATGAAGCAATTGATGAATGTAAATACCAGATTAGTTATGCAAATGATCACACCATGGAAAAAAAAGAGAAAAAAATACATTGCCCCCGTTAGGAAGTTCTGAGGGCGTAGAAATTATGAATGCATGAGACAAGATCTTGTTCATGATAAATGTAAAAAAATACTGATAAACAAAAAATAAAGCTGTGGATTAGAGAATGTGGTGAAGGGGTTTTAGGGTAGGAGTGATCTAAATGAGGATGCAGGATGAGGGGTTTTGCCCTCACCCTAGCTGTGTAATGAATCCACTTTGTTAAAGCAATCTCTGACATTTTCAACCCTGTGTTAGGCAAAAGAGTACTACTTAAATGAGCACTCATGATAGCCAGGACTGTATAGCCACTGTATAAAAGACAGCACAGAACACTGGCGAAGAGCTGTAGAATAACCCGAGGTATTCTGTTTCTGCACACATTTGTACATATTTCATATATGTATGTGTCAGTATGTCAGCATCTCTCTGGATGAAGTGTAAATAAATAACTGGGCTGATTGGGCCAAAATTGAACTAAAAATCCAAATAAGCATTCTCACTTTTTTCAGCGATTGGTTGGCAGCGTTTGAACTAGCTCATTTTTTGCATTTTTCACACAATTACTTTTTGTACATATAAACGAGTACAAAATGATATATGCCTTTGAGGAAAGACTGAAATTTTGCACTGTGTGGCCTTCAGAACAGATGTAGCCTCTTAACATCCATTTTTTGAGTTTTTGCCTATTTAGTATACCAAAATGGAAAAGCATATAACAGAAGAACTGGGATACCAAAATACATTATTATTAGTATCAGGCTTCATTTTAAAAGTAACATAATCTTTAGCATGTGGCTAAAACAAAAACAAAACTACATCAGATCAAATATGGCTCAAAAAGTGCTTTTGGTACCCATCTATAATGAGTTTGAATAACAATAACTAGAACATACGGCATGTCAGAACTATGCAAATCACCACATATCTTCTACATCTTGTCAGCCACACCTGTATACAATTCCAGATGTCTAGACCTAACCTTATTGGATCTAGGGAATTTTTGGTTTGTGGTGTCACTGGTGTCCCCAAACTTCTCCAAAATGTCTCCAAGTGGCCAAATTGTGCCAATTGCTTTCACTCTTTACTGCATGATGCTAAGCTTCTTACAACTGGCTTAAGCAGGTTGCTGGCAACCCAATGGAGTATAAACACTTTTGCCCTCAGATGTGGTCAGGTGACATGCTGTTCTTCTTTTCAAGAATACTGTCACCTTTAGGTTGACCAATCAACTCTTCATACATGTGGCATATTGTCCCCACACACCCCCAAGATCAATCTGCAGCCATATGAATGCAAAATGAAAGAATATGATGAAGGTGTTATTGCTGAAGATATGTTGACAGTGTTCAGTGAAATATTATGAAATTGGCTATAAACTCTCAGAGAAGCTGCTGTTGTTAAATGAAACAAGTGGTTTTTGAAAACTTATGAAAGGGAAGGTCGGCAATCTGAATGTTTTGAATAATGGTTGCTTTACATCTATCAAGAAGATGTCTAACTCATTTTGATGGAATCACTTAATTATGTACTGGGAGTAAATCTGAGGCTTCAAGTGCTTTGAATTTTTCAAGAGTTCTGACATATTGGAGTCTAGGGATTTGAAACAGGTAGTGTTTTTTGTTGGGATCATTGCACACAGATTTACACTTTATTTCTGGTAATGTTGCCTTATTGTAGATATTCTCTCTATGATTGGGATAGGTACATTCATCCAACACAGTAAATCATAGTTTATTGTTTTGAGCAGTGGGGTGAAGTTAAGGTTGAACAATTCGGACAGCTTGGGACAAATGTTAATAGCTAAACATGCAATGTTGCCAGTATGTGCAGAGATAGGTGGTGTATGGGCTGCTGCATCCTATCCACTCACACAGAGTGGAAGGATTTATTCCAGAAGATGGAGTAATTTGTGATTTGGGAGAATGCCTCACTAAGCTGGATGGTCTCTTGTTTCGGATTTTTACAGCTATGTCATTATATACCCGGGGAAGTCAAATCATCCACCAAACTGGAAATGTGTGGCAGGAAATGTGTGACTGGAAGGTTGCTGGGTCAAAAATTTGCACCGGCACTAAAATCTTGCCTTTGAAAGTGAATGAATAATCCCCTTTTCCTAACCCCAACAGCTTAAGTGGAGCTATTTAGAGACCTGCAGTCGAAGACTGTGGTCTTAGTGGGCAGCTCTAACACATGAATGAGCACTGTGAGTAAAGTAGGGCATTTCTGCAGAAGAGAACACATACACAGAGAAATTCTCTGGAAGAAGAGAGTTTAATTGCCACAGCTTTACTTAAGAAAATGTGAGATAAATATATAATTTGTTTCCCCTTTAACCCCTTTGTTAAATCTGAACAAATTGTTCACTTAAGTGTTTACAATTAGAGTAAAGGAAGTTTCACACCCATTGCTGATGTTCTATGATGTGTGCAGAAATAATGAACACCAGAAAGGCTTAAAAGAAAGCTCAGCTCTCTAAAATTACCTGAATTTTCTCGGCTGTCTGTGCCATGTACTAATAAGGATCAGAGGCCCTCCATATGCTCCTCATGTCCCTTTCTACACTGGAGACTCCAGGGATTAAGAGGCTCGTGCTGCAAATGAAGCCAAACTGGCCTCAGCTTTATCAGGGCATATAGACAGAATGAGATTGAGAGAGCATGAGAGAGGCAGAATGATTCTCGTTTTCACCACTTGCACTTTTACTTGCACTTCTTGTTTGAAGGCACATAGACTTATGGCTGTCAAATCGCTTCCCTCACCAAATGCATGTGTGTGTTTGACCATTTCTACTTAGTGTATAGAAGATACATATGTATTTAGATTGCATTTAAATACTGTTACATCCAGGTGGTGGCATCTTCATGAGTTAGGGTTATATAAATGTCATTATATAAAATGATCAGCAACTTAGATCATGTTTTAAACATGTCAGTGGGTATATTTAAAGTTTAATCACATAATGTCCTGTGTAATGACGAGTGTGCAAATATTCATTATCCGTTCAGTGTTCAAAAAATATGTAGAACTTCAAACAGATTGTAAAAACTCAAAAATCCTATCGTAAACATGATTTTCTCTTGAACTGTACATTACACTTGGCACAGTTACATACTGACATTATGCAGGTTACATTTTGAAATGTGGGCTAGGATCCATTATCTAGTAATCCAATGGATTTACTCAGCCTGGCATGGATAATTGTTCTTTGTGAGGTGCAGTTTGAATTGGTTGCACCATTTCCTTAACTTCTCCAGGGTCCTGATCCTTTAATGACTAAAAACAATCAAAGCAACAACACAAATGTGCTTCACTCAGCCATTCCAAAGTCAACAGGGGCTCATGACTTTAACTAACTCCATCAAGAGTGGCTGTGACTTAATTAAACCTCTCAAACAATGCGGATGGCAGGGGATGGCAATGCAGCCTTGCCACAATTCAAAATGTGAGGGAAATGCCATTACTTCAAGTTGCCTTTACAAAGAAAAAATTTGCTCAGAGGAACTCACACTGCTTCTCTATAATCCTACAGCTATATTTATTGTCCACTAATTAGGTATTTTTAAAATTAATTTAGTATCCTAAATCTAATACAATAGAGCTCAAACTCTTCACAGTTTATCTCCCTTATGTATCATAGCAGCAACATAAAAATATACTGTATGTCTTTTTGATTGCATACTTTATCATTATAACTTAAAGCCAAAGAATAAAGTTTGGCAATACAACTTGGATTAAACCTGTTGTCTCCTACCCTCACAACCTCAGGATTTAGCTATATGGTTATAGGCCATTATCATCTGATCATTAGAACCAGTTCAGCAACGTGGAAAATAGGATGTTCAGCATTTCTAGTTACAGGTTTGTGAAGCACACTGCATTAGCACTCGTTGAGAAGTAACAAAACTCAAAGGTTGCTTAATTAAAAGAAGCTAGCATCTGTTCCGTGAACGATTAAACATGAGAGGCATTAACATGTGGTATTTAAAAATAAATTCTAGCAATATGGTTTCTTTAACAGATGATTTAGCAAACAACTGATGGTTTTTGTGAAATGAGCAAGAGTTTCCATCACTCTGCCAAGCCACTTTGTTAAGATGCTATTTTCTATGCTTCAGGTGCTTGTAGCCCATACGTCTTGCTTGGCGGTGATGGGTAGTTAAGAAGTTGCTTCTCAGGTCAGGTTGACTGATCTGAGAAGCTATTGTCAAGCTGTAGACTGCGGCATAACTTTATAATCTGTCTCTACCTCATAGTGCTGTGCACCACAAATCTGTTTTACTGTTTGCCAGTTTTTAAGCAAAGAAAAAATCCCACAAAAGTTGTAATATTTTGAAAATAAAATAGAAAAATTATGATTATAAAGTTATAACATTTGAACGTTTTATTACTCCATTGTAGTAAACAGGTGAGAACAGTCTGCCTGCATTTATATATCAAATAAGGGATGTGGATTACCTGAAGTTTGAAATGTTTCATCAAGAACTCATAGAAGTGCTAGATTTTAGGATACTAAAATGAAAATGAAACCAATAAGGAACATACAACAACTATAATACAAACATAATATCCTCTAAATATTATGATTTTTTTCTCAAAGTATTACAACTTTCATCTCAAAATATTGACTTTGTTTCTTGAAATGTAACAACTTTCATAGTTTAATTTAACAACTTATTTCTTTAAATATTACAACTTTTTTTCTCAAAATAGTAAGACTAAATTCATATATCCAATCAGTGGCCATAATACTCGTACTCATGAGGGCAAACAAAAAAATCCAGACTATTCCTATTTGGCTTGGTAAGATTAGACCTTTGATTGCTCAATCTTTTTCAGATACAGTAGCTAAACTCATAACTCATAACAGCACAAAAGACAGTCAAAATGACCATGACAGAGGAAAGGGGAAAGGATTGCAGAAGTAAAGGAGGAGAAATAGTCAGAGATGAAGAGAAAGAGAGGACTGTGGCACAAGTCTTCCAAGGGCACGTGAGTGCACCATCATGAACTTCCTGACTGGCATCTGAACTTGATTTCCACATACATTACAGAAAACACAGTGGTTACAGTTATCCAAGCAGGTCATTTATTCTGCAGTTATTACCAATACAGTAGTCTGTGTTCCATATTCCAATATATATATGTAAACAGCATTTGCATATTCCATACTCAACTAGACCCCAGGGTGTGAGCCTTTGGAGCAGAGCAGCTTTGCTGATATACCATGATTTTCTTAGAAAAGGAAAGTCATCTCAGAGACTGCTGGCTATGCTCCAGAGATGGCAGAGAGAACGAAGAGGGAATGAATAGAGGGGATGCTGTGACAGATGGAGACTGGGGGTCAGAAGCAGGGCAGCAGTGGTGTGCTTCACTGAGTCTCACAGATATGATACAGCAATCACAGTAAAAAGAACCACACATGGAGAAAACAAGTGCTGTTGCATGACAAGGAATTAAATGGATGGCTTAGGTCGAAGCATGATTTTATTCTGCTCTTATTATAACAATGTTTAAACTGACCAAATTACTCTGAACACCATCATGTAACATAATCCAAGTTTTAAAAGCCCAGTCTGTCTTTAGGTGTAAAAATGTAATATGTATTTGCGCTACCAAATTTTAATCACCATCAACACATGTTAACATTGATAGGGATGAGTCTTGCTTCATGTGCTTATAATCTTATAATCTCCTACATCTAAATTTAAAAGCTATAAATACAACTAATCACTACTTTTTCATCAAAAATAAAACACAACCCCAAAACAAAAGTGGGTTTGACAGAGCAAATAAGATTTAATTACTCTCTCAGCTAAACATTGCAGTGTATGTATGTGACAGAATGACTTTAGCAGTCATTTAGAGTCATGTTTCTGCACCTGATGAGAAACTATGAGTCAGTCCAATTAATGTTCCTTCTACTTTTAGCTCTGTTTTGGTCTCAACCAACTCCTGAGAAGTAGTCCTATATCTGGCCCTTAACATGATTGACTTTCTTCATCAGCTAGTCACAAATCTTCTCTGTCTGCAATTTGGTGCAGGGAATTATAGTGTACAGTAGGTTTATCTGAGCTTTTTCACTGAAAACAGTTGCTGCTGGGAACAGGGTTAATGAGGGAGACTGACTGAATGAGACTGAACCATGCAGTAAATGTAGTACAACTGAAATAATGAGCTATAAGAGGCTAAAAAGCTCTGCTGGCTGCAGGGTTGGCTGATAATTCTTTATGGATACCTTACCAAGCAAAATTTAAACATCATTCAGTATTAGATTTGTGAAACCAAACTGTTTCTTTACCTTGGAAATCAAACAAGGGACAGCATTACAAATATGACCCAGAACTTATTCATTTCAAAATAAAAATCAATAATAGTCCCCTTCCCATTAACTAACCATTATGAGCAGGAAAAACAGTGTGAGTGGAAAGCAAAAGACAACAAGTGTGTGTGTTCATGTAGCATCCACCTGTGTTGAAGCACCTCTCACTAAGTGGCTGTCTGCTGTGGCATCCAGATTCCTGCTTTGAGGGATTTTCATTAATTCTCTCTGTCAGCCTGGCTCATCCCGCCTGCTATTCACATGCAAGCCAACAATGTAGAGAGTCTTGTCACTGGTGTCACCTGCCCCTTTGCAGGGACTGAGACACCTGTTTGGTTCACAAGATTGTCCTTAATTATTTTAAACCAAACAATAGAATAGCACTTATTTTCATCTGCTTCACCACAAGGAGAGGGAGACACAGGGGCTGATCTGTTTTCTTTAGTTTCCTTTTATATGATGTGAGTAACTGATGTCTCCCTAAACAGTGTCTTTTTAAAAGCTTTAAAACTTTTAACTAATTATAGAAAGCACACTTATAGAATTATTTCTATAAGTGTTCTTTTCTATAATTAGTTGACTTCACCTCTCCAGGTCAAATTGGAGCATGAATAGAATATCAATAACTGCTTTTCAATAACTAGGTGACAACTTGAATACACTGTCCATTACTCATGAATGGTAAGCACAAAATCAGATCCTGACATACAACTACTAACAAAAAAGGCAATGTCAGACTAAATGATGTAGAGCTAACATCATGGCAATTTAGTTTAAATATTTTGTAATACAGGAAAGTGGTACAGTATTCTGCATGAAGCTATAAAATATCAACTGAATCTTCAACTCTCATGGGAGTGCAGCACAATAGAATCAAACTGTCAGATTCTCTCACTTTGAGAAAACAAGCAAGCTGCATTTAGATACAAAGTTATGTGAATTTTCATCTCACTTTCAATGTATTTTTGAGTGTTTTTTCTTTGTCTTGTAGGCATGAGCAGACAGTGGACAAGTTTCCAGGACTGACGACTCAGACAAACTGATTTCCAAATTTACCAAGAACTTCAGTTTTTCTCATTTTCCTTCAGAACCTCTCCTCTCTTGTGTGTGTGTGTTCATGAAGTCACAGCTCCAAATAACAAAAAATTCACTCAAGTTGAAACCTTTTCAACTCTTCACCTCAATTTGTGATGCCCAGAGCGAATCTGCTGTTGTTCATCTTTGCAGACATTCCACTTGTAAATATGGCTTCACAATGTAAAATGTGACTGAATAATAGCATTCACTTTATTTGCTTTGGAAATTTGAATTCATGTGACTAAGGTGTTTGCAGAATGTTACCATAATGTTAACCCCTAACCCTAACCCTACATGGTCTTTATTTTCATGAGGTTATTCTTGTCTACAGATTGTTTTTGTTGTTCAGTCTAATTTATGTAGATGAGAATCGTGTTTTTCTTTAATCAGAGGTTTCATTATGTGCTGAAATCTGTAAAAAAAAAAAAAAAAAAAAGCATGTAAGATATGAATGATGTATAAAAACACTGTTTCTGCGCACTGTATGTATACGGAGAAATAATGAGGAATTTTCAACTGTGAGTCTATGTATCAGACTGTGAGTTTGATTAATGAACTGACTTAAACCTAGATGCCAGTGTTTCTATCAGTCGCCACAATGATAATACAATGCCAGTCTAACTTTCAGTTTTTCTAAATATAGATACACATAATAACAGTCCACAAGTAAAGTGTTGAAAAAGTGTGTTAAAATACAGCAAAAATGTTGAAAGTTTGTCAAATTTGCCCCAATAAATGGACAACATTTACAAGTTGCACTATTCAAGAAATAGTGCATGTGGAGAAATGTGCAAAAAAGTACACTGTGTATTTTGACACATTGTATCTACTAAACACTCATACATTACTCCAAACATAAAATTACACTGGACATCCTTGCTACTGCTTAGGCAGAGTAAATCAATCAATCAAAATCCCATGTATTGTACTGGTAGTTGTTTTAATGCACTTTGTATGCTGTAAAACATTGCACACTCATTGCAACATTTAAAGATTAATGTTACTACCCCCTCCTATGTGCATTGGTGCACAGACCACCTAAAACTAACAGTAATTTAATTCAAGAGTTTTCTGATCCTCTCTCATTTATGGCCTCTCACTCTGTTGACTGTAGGAGATTTTAACATCAATATCTGTTGCCCATCAAAATCTATGGTCAACAAGTTTTTATGCTTTGTAAATTCTTTTAATCTCATTCAATTAGTGTCAGTTAATGTTGGATCCAACACATCAGAAGGGTAACAAACTAGATCTTGTGTTATCATCTTGTTTTCCTCATCTCCAACCTTGAAATTGTTGATACTGGTGTCTCTCACCATCTTATCATTGGTTTTGAATCCACATTGTCTTGACATGTTTTTTTTTTCTTTCTGTAAACAATGCTTTTTAAAATTTTTGTACAAAATAAATGTTCATAAAAACCCCACTATTTGTGCTTTGCCAGATAACATGTTTGTATTCAAGCTCACCCCTAATGTACATGATGTGTTGTTGAAGTTATCTGGTTAATTCAAATGCAGCACAGCCCAGAGAAGCAGCAAGAAATTGGTACTTAAAAGAAGGTCAGCTGATCAGATAACCTGTCAACAAAGAAAACAAGTCCACCAGAGCCAGATCAAATTGGCAGTTATTTCTAGGTGAGTCGTTTTTCCCTGTTTGGGGTTTCCCCATCCAACAAATCCCACTTTAATCCTGTACAAAAAGATATTCCTCTCTATTGATTCTGGTTCTTGCGCCATCTTAGTCCTCGATTTCAGCGCAGCATTTGATACAATCTTCAGGGCCCACTGTTAAAATGGTTTACCTCCTACCCTATGAAAGAAACTTCTCAGCCAGAATAGGAAACTGTCTACTTCCCCTGTTCCCATTAAATGTGTCATTCCTCAGGGTTCAATTTTAGGGCCACTTTTATTCTCATCATACATTTCGCCTTGGCTCTATCTTTAAGAAATACAATTTTATGTTTCACTGTTATGTGGATGACATACAGTTTTACCTACCAGTTACACCTGACTAAACAACATCAAATGCTGGATAGCTAGGAACTTCCTTCAACTAAATCAGAACAAAACTCAAGTAATTATATTTGGCCCTCCTAGCTCTGTTGCTCATTTAAGCAAAGTGCTTGGTCCAATGTCTACAAATTTGCACAGTATAAGTCTTGGCGTCTTCTTGGACCCTTCATTGAATTTTTACAAACAAGTCAGTTGTGTTATGGGCAGCTTCTATCAGCTTAGAGTCAAATTAAAGCCAGATTGCTGTATGTGTATGATGCTGTATATGGTGTTGACTCATTCCACCCCTTCTGGTGGAATTGCAATGGTTCAAATTGCAACTGCTAGACTTTTAGAAAAGACAGGACATCACTCTTGGACGTCTCTCTTGCATTGGTTACCTGTGAAGAATTGATTTTAAAATGTTACTATTTGTTTTTAAAACCCTAAATGGATTATCACCACAATACATTACTGATCTGCTAATTCCATATTCTCCGCCAAAGTTACTTAAGTCATCCTCCTCAAAATCAAAGGTGGCAAGGCTTTTTCTGTTGCCTGTGTTTCAATATGTTGTTGGTTTTATTCAGTTTCTTTTAACATTCTATTTCATTTTTACACATTTTACAGTTTTTGATTAATTTTATCATTTTAGTTGTTTATATGTTTCTTATTTTAGTCTTGCCTTGTATGTATTATTGTATTACTGTATTGTCTTTTTTGCATTATTCATTTAATGTATACACTTTTTAATCCATCTGCCTCAACTGGAAAGCACTTTGGGTCAACTCCTGTTGTTTTTAAATGTGCTATATAAATACATGTGACTTGACTTGAAACACAGACATGACATTGCAATGATCACCTTTTTGCCTGAGGTATGTGTCCACTTATGTTTGTGCAGGCTACTACTGTACATCTGTGAATGGGATTCTGTGTGTTTATTGGTGCATGTGTTTGCCTGTCTATGTGCGTGTCTGTAACAAGCAGCAACCACTATTTTTGAGTGGCGAAGCAAATACTTAAGTGCCTAGACTTCAACTGAGTGCAAAGTGAACTTTCTCCTCGATTAATTCATGTGTTTTTAGCCAACAACAACAAATTTTCCAGTTGACTTTTTATCAAGACTCAGTACTCTGTTCAGCAGTAGATGTCAAGATAACTGCAAACAATTCATATCTAGGACATATCTAGGATGAACCTGTCTCTTTACATCAATTTCAATCTTTCTGTTGACTTTGTATAGATTCATACCACTTACAAATAACATGTTGCGTTCAGTCTTGGTGTTGGATTTTATGTTCTTGCTTGACAGGTTTCTTGCGCTATCAGAGTCAGCTGCAAGTTGTTACAGCTTATTCGTCCCACTTGAGTTCCACCTACATATAGGCTTCTTTCTCGTTGACCAAATTTGGCAAAACAAAACTGCAAAATATCCTTTCAGAATCCAGAATTAACATTTTGTTTTGATGAAAACTAGCCGTAGGAGTCACTATACATGTAATGCAGCAAGAAGGCGCCACAAAGTAGAAATGGTCACACAGCTCTTTAAAACCAATCAGTCACATTGTTGTGGTTGCACCACCAACGCAATTCAATTTGTCATCATCGTCTCCCTGCAGCCTACCAGCTGTGTGCCTACAGTGAGTCACTGGACAATCATGATGACTGGTCCTGTATCAGTTACAGAGTGAGGCCAACAAGCCATCAGCCTTTATGGCCTGGATACAGCCATTAGCGTAATATGATAAATAGGACACAGATTAAGGAACACAATTTCCCTTTTCTAATATGACTGGAGGTCTCATTTGGAGATATGGCTAATCTTTACACGGCTCTCCATCTCCATCATGGTGCCTTTTCTGAAGCCCAGTGAGACGGTTCCTCTCCTCCTCCAGTGACATCCCCATTAGAGCAATCCTGCTGATAAATGCCAGGCAGATTACAAAAAGGGTGGTTTCATTTCAACATGCTCCTTAGACTGCACTCCAAGACAGGCCAAGCCTCTATTCCCCGCCCTTTAAATTATACCCTGTTTCTTCACACAGTAAACCAAAACCCACTGACTATGAATAATGCATCAGGGTAATCAGGGCCTCTCAATGGATGCGCAGAGCATGGAAGGGACTGATAAATATGGTAGCAATTTGGCTACAGGATACTTTATGCTTAAAACATGACAGAAATAATTTACGGCACTGTAAACCATAAAACCACTCATCTGGTGTATTGAGCAGGTTTTAAGTAAGGCAAACTGGTTAAACAGAGTGTCCTTTATGCAGCACAGGTCTCAAGTATTGATAAGAGCACTTATAGACTTCCCTCAAATCAATAGTATACAGTTTTCTGGCTCTGAATTATCTGCTATCCTGCAGGATGCAGATTGTCAAGAAAATGGGTGAGCTTTTAATGTACACTAAATTTACACTCCACCACATCTACTTGAAGTTACAGTGCAGAATAAAATATATTGTTATCATTGGGTAGTGATCAATCAGGAACATTCAAAAGGTACCGACGCTACATCTGAGGTCTCCATACTGTGAAGATCAATCAGAAACAAAACTCATCCTCCTGCCAGTGGCAGTGGGACAGTCCGTCATCAGCACACCCAGCACTTAACTTATAACAGTAGCAACATCAGACCCATGATAACAGCAGAAACAAGAAAGGCCTTTAACACAGAGCTGCATTGTTTCTCTCACTAAATTAAGCCACTGGTCCATAAAATGAACTGGCAGTGGAGCCAAAACTGTGTATTCTGAAACAAACTGCAAGGAGCCCTTCTTACATTAGCTCAAAACTATCCGCAGCTTCATTGCTTACTAGACCCTCTCTATTTCAACTCCACATTGTTGTTTCCCAAGAAAAAAAAGTCAAGGATGGCCTTCTCTCCTGCTCAAACCACCTGCCCATGTTATTACATTGTCATGATGTTATTCAAAGTGCAAAGGGGATGACTGAGTGCAACCTTTTTCATAATGCAAGTTATAGTCATAATGCTACATTACATTATTATTATTGATAAAGATGTACTGTAGCACAGAAATATTCATTTGAACACTTTTGCATTTCTAGGAGATAAGTCAAAAACATCTGGTCAGGTGTTTAGACAACAGTGCAGGAAGAAAATCAACTTCAATTTAATATAAAGGAAAATTACAATTTGAATTTTTCTTTCTCTTTTGATATTGCTTTTTTATTCTCTTGACAGTTTCATCACTCATAGCCTATAGTTGAGTAATAAAATAGCTGTAGCTCCCTCAGTGGGGTGCAGAGCTCACATCACACATCTTGTTTACAAGCCGTGACAGTCTGTCTCCATAGCTACAGACATTACTTCCTCATTGGTAGTGAGGGCTTGTGTCAGAGACTGACACACCATAGCAACGGGCTGGTAGCCCTCAAAAAACCACCATGTATGACTGATTCGAAAAACACTACTGGAAAACTCAATGAGAACTGTGCCAATGTGACGCACAGCAATGTGTGTTCACATAAGTCCCTTTGGTATGAGAGTCTTATTTATGTCATTATGTGTAAATGTATATTAGAGTTGATTTCAGATTTTAGCTATCACTTTCCCAATGAGACAGTACCACCACTACCTGATGCCCATTTCATTATTTCAATTACTCACAGTTTGCTTGTTCAAATCACACATACTGTATTTGGTCAAAGTCAGTTTGGTATCATGTAAATGTAATTGTCTGTCCTGTTATGTTTAAAAGACAGTGCAGTTTGATTTTTTTCAGAGTTGTAAAGTAACATTGTCAGTGTGGGCTATCTTAGCTACTTGTAGGTGTATATTGCTGTTTAGCGTTGCCATGTCCAATTTAAAGCTCCCCAGAATGTTATTCTTTCGGTGAGGCCTCTTTTTGTGGTTGTAAGAATTTGGAAGTATTTTTTTTCTTTTCTTTTTGGCATATCCAGTGTTTTGTTAGTTTCATGATAACTCTTGCTAGCTGCCACACTTTTCCTGTGGGATTACCCATTGTATTGATACTTTGTTAGCATTATGCTAAGTGCAACCAGCCTGCCTGTGAGCAATTAGTAGTGTAGTTCCAAATCTGTAAACAGCAGGCCAAAGGCTGATAGATGGACAATGATTTTCTCTTAATCTGAGTATAGAGAATAACAGAACAGAACACTTTACTTTTTTGTTTTGTTTTTTGTCCAATAATTCTGAGTGAGACTAGTTCAGTTTACTTTATTGACTTTTTGGAATTCATTGTTGTAGACGAATAAACGTGCCCTCTCCAGCTTGTCCAGATGTTGTTGAGCTGGCCACTTTGCCCCTAACCCTGAGAAAATGATTGAAACTCTATGCTGCTCATAGTATGAAAAATAATGGGCTTGACTGGACTTTTTAGCCACCAATGAAACTTAGCTGGGAAGGTATCGTGACCAACAAGCAACAAACATTTTTCTTATTTTTGTTCAACAAAGAATACATGGAAATAGGTAACATGTAACCTACTACAATGAGCTATAGGTTACTGTTCCAGGGAGAAACTGCATTATGTGGAATAAGTCTCAGGAATTTTCCATAGGTGAATGCAAGTTTGAGGCAGTTTGATGGAGACAAATTTCAAACAAATATTCCTTTGAAATGATGTTTCTAATCTAACATTCAACTACTACAACTTGTTGAAAGCATGATTCATTTTACTTCTGTAAATAAAAATATTTGATCATTCATTGCTTGGGACTGTTTTGGTCAGTGGAACAAGCTGGTGTACATGGTGAAACTTGAATAGTCCATATAGTCCATGTGAGAAAAAAGCAGATCACATCCAGAACCAGAGAGTGATTCTCTGCAGTGGTGAGATTAAAAAGGTGATAATAGACCTCCCAACACACACACACACATACACACACACACACACACACACACACACACACACCCATACACACACATACATACACACACCACACAACCCACCACACACACATACATATACACTCAAAAGAGCATGGGACCCAAATGCAATTTCCATGCAAATTTTGAGCACACTTACAAAAAGATTTCCATATTCAGTGTGATTGTGACTCAAACTCTCTGTTTTCTCTGCTTAACCTTTTGATTTATTTATACATTTATACCGATTTCTCTTTCTTTCCCTCCATCTCTGTGTCTCTTCCTCATGTGTTGGCCTAATGCAGGTTTTGTGCATTGACCAGAATGTTCGGGCACAGGGCTGTTTTTACCCTCCTGTTCTTGTCGCTTTATTTATTCATGTGACATCTTGTCCTTTTGCCTCATCCAGCTCAGTGCTTCGCAGGGATACAGATGCTTTAGATAGCAGACACATTTGGGTTGCTCAAGCACTGATCGTATGCCAGCCACTCAGACAGCACCATTAATCTCTCTTATCAGCATCTCAGTGGGTGCTCTGGCCCCAGAATGGTATGTTCTGCATTGGGCTACCATTACTCAACGGATGCTAAATAAACCACATTACTCCCACTGATTTACCCTCAGTACTGAGTTACAGCCCTTAGTTGAAGAGACGAAAAGGGCCATTGCTCTCCCAGTGGCATTGACCACTTTGTTATTGTTAGTTCCTTCAAAGTGTTCCTGGCCTCTTACACCAACGGCTTGACAATTTTGTAATTGCATTGTGTGATAAAAAGCTAATTAAGTTATGGAAGATCTCTTATCTGTTTTATTTTCCTCAGCACTATCCAGGGGATGACCTTGATAAGATCAGTTGGAAGCTGCTGGTTTTTTCACTGGTGCTCTGTGTTAATAGGGACAGTGATAACTACTGTGGATGGAGATGAGAAAGGGCTCCTTGATGACAGTAAGCTTAACACAAGATACAGAGATACAGGCCCTGATAAAAGGCAGGGAGTGCCTGAGGGAATCACCCACCAATAAAGTTCTGGTTCTTGTGATCCCATAAACAACTGATAAGACTTGGAAGCCTAATGAGTTGAATTATTTTACTGACACTTGGAAAATGTGGGTTGACTGGTGCCTTATGAAGCAAGACAATACGCTCACGCTCGCAAATTTGTGCCATAAGGGACAGAAAATGACTTTGTGAAGCCCCTGGTGTTTTACAGCATGCACTGAAGATGTGGTTATGCTGGGAGCAAACATTAAGCTGAGACAATATTATTCTCACACTGGGCAGTATGCTGTACTTCCACATGAAAGGCAGAGATTAAAAATACATCTAAAGCAAACTCATCTCCACTGAGCAACAGCGCCCACTGTCACTCAAAAACCAATATGCACACCATTCATGCAAACACAAACATACACACACTTAGCTATTACATTCCTTCCTTCTTGCACATTGTCCAGTGTGACCATTCACCAGGAGCCCCACAGAGCTGATATCCCCTGATTGTGTATTAGGATAGATTAGGATTGTGCTGTCTGTGCAGGAAATACATCTTAGTCTGGGATTTATTGCACCTTGTGGCTTGTTTACGGTGCAAAGCATGGCTAGCTGAGCAAGCGCACCCCCAGACATAAAACATCATTTATTTTAGTTAGGGATGCCCTGCTGGACATATATGGCACAGAAATGGTACTAAATAGCTTTTTCAGTCTGTAACACATGCGCCAGGGATCCTGTACTCTAAGTGAGGCTGTATGCAAACCTTTCATGAATGGAAATCTCTTCCATTTAAAACTGAAAGAATTGATAGTAATGACATAATCTCCACACCATCTTGTAAATCATGACGCAAAAGTTCAAATTAAAATTATACTTATAAAACTTAATTTTTATCAAGAAAGAGTCAGAAATCTGATAACACTTGATTGTAATAAAAGTCACTCATCTTTTTTTTATCAAGCTAGCCTATTTTCAAGGATTTCAGAGCCCTTGGAAACCCCTCACATTGAATGATTTAGACAATAAGAGTAAGAGTACACAGTGTGGGTTTTATATTTTTATTCTTTTGGAGGTGTTAAGACGACATCTGGGGGAAAATTTGACAATGCTCTCACCATGCATTACCTAAATGAACTGTTATCCTCAGCGCTCACCCAGGCCTTGTTTGGTATTAAATAATTCAGGACATTCTCTGTTGCAAACTTCAGCTGCATGCACATCACGTCTGTGCTGTCTGTCTCCCCTGTGTTTCAGAGGAGTAATACATTACACTGGCCCATGATGCAGTAGAGACTGTTGCACATACCGTATGTATGTCAGCTTTGCATTCAGCTGCCCCGGGGTGTGGTTAGGGTGATGTTGGGAAAACAACTACAGTGTTCAACATCCTTCTCTACACTATTCTACTATAGTATTCTCAGTGTATGGAATATCAGCAGATAATGAAGACAGTAACATGGTTAAAAGAACATCTGGTAACAGTATTAGACATTCAATGTAAAAGGTAAAAAAACACGGACAGAGTCAGAGAGAGA
Organism: Euthynnus affinis; assembly: GCA_029490765.1. Classification (NCBI taxonomy): domain Eukaryota; kingdom Metazoa; phylum Chordata; class Actinopteri; order Scombriformes; family Scombridae; genus Euthynnus; species Euthynnus affinis. Next base: position 19,000,671 of record CM055839.1, read on the forward strand.
GGATTGTTCTGTCAGTCAAAGTTAGTGGGAAATTACATCAAGCTTTCCTTAATAGTCTTTTTGTCCTCATGCAGCAGGAGGTTTGCACTCTTACAAAGCCTCCATCAGCAGGACTTGCCTTGAAGACCTTCTCTTGCAGAAATTTAACTGTCCAACAGGCTAATTACTTATCTGGCATGTGGCCTTTCCGTTACAGAAAGAGAAAATCAGAGCTGTGCTATCACAGCTACAAGATGACCTGCTGACAGACAGTGTCAGAGACCCTGCTGGAATTGGTGTATTGATCAGATGTGGTAAAACCCCATCACAGTGCAAATGGACTGTTTGCATGTGACTAGACCTGTGGGGTCAATTAAAAATGTATGTGTAACGAACATGGGTGAGAAAGAGACACATCAGCAGCCTGAAAAGGAAGAAGAATAAAAGTAAATACACTAATGAACACACACCCATGGACACATCATGCCAATTTCTTTTTAGTTGATTTTCTAGAGGGATATGTATTGGATATTTCCTTTTTTAAGTATTGGGCAAACAGAACAGGATCATGACACTGCATGGAAAATGTGCCCTTGAATGACTTCTCTCAGCACCTTGGCATTTGTTCCTGACAAAAAGGCTCATTATTGGATGACTTAATGAAAGCCTTCCATTCAGAATAGATTTTGGTCTAAGACAAATGATGTAAACGTGGCACCAAGAAATTAGAAGCCTGGGATGTCAGAGTGTGTCTGTCAACAACCACTCAACTGGACAAATCCCTATATCCAAATGGGTCCTTGAGCCCAGATCACTGTGTAGGGTAATTTTAGCTCAGTTTAGGGAATTTTAGGGTTAAGCAGAATTACTAGATTTACTGCAAAAATTACTGCAAGATTTCTTCAATTATTTGGCCAGCAACATAACTTCAGAATCGACACAGTAACACTAATAGCTAGTTTCTCTTGGTGATCAGTCAAGAGAATCCTTTGACAAACAATTTAGCCTTGAAAGGGATTAAATTGCATTTAGGAACAGGATTGGATACGTAAAGTGACTGAATGTGAGTTAAAGAAAACCAAGGGACAATGACCTTATACACAAAACGTTTATTATGAACAGACTAATCAAACAATAACACTAAACAAAACTCACTAGACAAACAATGACGTTACAATGAATGAGTGAATGTAGAACCGGAGCTTGTTAGAAAATAATGTGCAACAGATGAACAAACACAGACTGACTAGCAATCATCCCTGGAAGCAGCAGGTAAATTGGGGGTAGCAACTTTAAAGTTAAATTCTAAGCAGGTTAAGCGTTTGAATTCAGCTGGTTAACAGAACAGAAGCATGCTACTTGCATGTCCTTGAGCTTGTAGCTGCTGAGTGAGATGGTGCCGTCAGGAAGGATGAGAAGGCGCTGCTGCTGCCTGGAGTCCAGATGTAGAATTGTCTGCTAAAGTTGGTCTCAACACAGAGAAAGAATGGGCATTTGTTCCAGTAACAAAAGAATCCAACTTTATGCTTCCAGAGATTATGCTTTCATAGGTATAGTAAGGTGAGGACTGCTGACCTCCCCCAGGGGTGGTCTCTTTGTTTAACCCCCCTCTGAGGACATGCCATTCACTGGAGGTCAGATAATATTAATTTAAAACAAATTCTCAAAACTGTACCCTTCACCAAACAACTACCATGACTAAAAATCTGATAATTTTATGTTTAGGAGATTACGATGATACCAAACAGCACATGTTTATCTCTAGGGGTTATTAAGTTATTAATTACTAGAATTTAGCACACAAACAACTTGGAGAACTACGTTATGGTAAATTTCTAACATGGTACACATAGTACACACAAATGTACTCATTCAAACAACAAACAAGAAATAAGAAAAATGGCATTGTGGCCTTTTTAAAAGTATCAGGGTACATCTGCTAAGAGTCTCTAGATTAGGGTCCAAAAGACAATCAGAAAAAGGGGGGTTTTGTGATTGTCTGTGGGGAGTGTTGCAGGATGAGAGGGGGAGTTGTTGTACAACAGTGTGTTCAGGCACGCACATCTCAACATGGCATGTCCGTCCTTAGTCCTGTTTGTCAGATGGTGTTCTTGGATATGTTGTTGAACAGTTTTATTCCAACTTTCCTTATTAAAATCCATGCAGGCTGACAGTGAATTTTTGGAGTTGCAAATACCAGGCTAATCCTGTTCCGATGTCTACGTACACCAGGGGGGCTTTGATCTACCTCAACTGTAGATATGGCCTTTTGCTTGGTGTCTGGTCAGCGCGGTTGACTGGTTTTTCACAGCTAATTTATAATTGTGGCTGAAAAGGAGAGTGAGCTCTTGGGATGATGTGCGTGTGTGGGGGGGTTGATACCCCCACTTGCCAAGTCGGACAGCTTCTGAGGAATATCCTACAACTGCAGTAATTGTAATCATGATATTGTTCTCATCTGTTAGTCCTCCATATTTGTCTAGTTTCAATATGATGGATTTCACAGTTCTTTTTGATCTGACAAAAACCTGTCAGGGAGTTAATCATGACTGCTTATGCAGTGCTTTAAAATGCCCTGATTCCTACTTAATTATAATGTAGCACACTCTAGATAAACAGTAAAATTGTGACAAAATAAATAAATCAACCATCTTTCCTCAGATGGAAGTTGCCATACCTTCTGTTGGTTCAGTTTCAGTCTGGCAGAGCTGGTTGTGGGCATATCTTTGCTGATTGCTACTCTGTGCTCTTATATTGTTTCGCACTTATTCTTTAAATTAATCACATCTACAGTTTATGCTGCTGCTACACTTATTGCCAGTCCAAGCTTATATTCATGTATTTCTATCATGCTACTTTAATAGAAAAGAAGAGGAAAATAGATTGCCTGCTACAAGCTGTTGACTCAAGTTTTTAATTATTTGCTGCATATCATATCCTCGCAGTCTGAGGTGCCATGGCCAACACATGGCAGGCACTCACTAGATAGTACGTTCCTCTCATGATCTGAGGTGCCTAGCAAAGGAATGGACAGACGGCAGCAAGTGGCAGTTAAACAGATAGAAGGTGCCTAACTAGATAATAATCCCACTTGTGGGTATTAGGGAATTGGCCACATGGCAGCTGGCCCAGCCAGTCCTTACATAGTTGATTCTTCATAATAGCTTGCATCAGGCTCTAGATCAAATGCAGTTATGAGGGGACATTAGTATCATGGCTCCCCAATCCCTGCTGTGCTGAGTTTAGTGTTTCTTTGTTTGGAGCGACAAAGTCAGAGCAAAGTACTGCATTTCATTCCTATTAGTGAGGAGCAATTCTGATACTGTAACTCAGTTAGCAAACATTAAATTTATTACAGTGTGAAATTACCATGAGTCATATTTGATAAGGTGGCATCTGCTGCTCTACATCATCAACCCATACAATTATATGTCAACTGAACAACCATACAACCATAATCATGCTAAGGTAACACACATCAGTCATCAAAGCCAAGAGACAGCAAGCAACATACACAAGAAATTACTTTATGACCATAATTCCTGAAGTAATCCCCAAGAAGTCTATTCAAATGTCTGCTGACCCTTTGTTTACCTCAGTTCACTTTAACTTACTCAATAACCCTTCAGCCATAATCTCTGTCCTTCCCTTACTGTTTGTTAGGAAGGGTACTTAAGTAAGTAGTGTTCCAACCTGCCCTTATTTAGCCTTTTAACTTCCCCTTAGTAAACCAATGGATTTTCAAATATCTAAGTTTGAGGTGTTTATTTATTTATATCTTATTTTTCCTTTTTTGTGCTTGAAAACATTCTCTTGATACATCAAGGATGTCTGATGTCTGTTTTTCATATAACAGATGACTATGAGTAATACCATTACAGTCAGCCTATTCTATTCAAATTACATGAATAAAGAACATTGTTGCCCCCCTTTTCCATTCACTAGGTCAAAAACAGAACCATTAATGAAAGTGATTACTCATTACTCAATTACGGCCCACTCATCTGAATGGGCCTAAAAGAAGACAAGGCGTAAATCAAAATAAAAAGCAACTATGAAAATCTTTCTTGTGTGAGATGAGAATCAAATAAGTACCTTTTTTACCCATTACCTAATGGGTAGTATGATTGTGGCATTAAAATCCACTCTTTTAGGGAGGTCCACAAAAATGTTCTAGTAGTAATAATAGTTATCTGCTTGCCACGTTAAACATGCGACACATTGGCCACTTGGGGGTAGTGAAAACAAACTCTGAACACAAGACTGATATATCATCACTTTGTAGTTGATGCATGCCAGCAAACAGTTGCCTGTTTACACACCCAACAGATTTGGAGCATCATAAACATTAATTCGGAGTTGTGTTTTTTGGCACCTGATTCATGTAAGTTAAATATTTCTTCTCCTTTTAGCTCTGTTTTGCTCTTTGCAAACTCATAAGGGAAATATCCGGCTCTTTAGCTGCAAGAGGTTCTTCGCCACCGTTTGTGCTGTTTAGTGGGTTTTTGGAGCTTTGTCACTGAAAACAGCTGCCTTCTGTGGTTGAAAACAATGCAATGAGAGCACTGAGGGTTAACCAAAACAGTAAAGTTGCAGGTCAGAAAACCAAAATGTTGTGGATTTTCTGAGCTGATGTTGGCAGTTTTGGTTTAAGGAGAAGAACAGACAGACAAGAAGTTCTTTGAAAAGGCTGGGGACACTTTAATGAAGCTTGATCAAGGAGAACACAGAGATCGCATCTCAGTTTGACTGATTCAAATGCTGTCTCTTTCTGTTCTGAGTTCTGAAAGCCTGAGCCCAGTCAGAGCCAATCAGAGATATTAATCTAATTGGTTCATCAGTTTCAAATCATAAATCTGTGACCTCTAGTTACGTTATATTGCGGGTCTCTGTCTTGTTTCGTCTGGCAATGGCCTGCATTCTGGCCTTGGTTTGCCAGTAAGGCTCCTGCTTATCAAAACAACACATGCAGCTATCTTTTATTTGAGAAGACAGAAAGTACAACTTGACCTCTCCAATATTATATTATATTATATTATATTATATTATATTATATTATATTATATTATATTATATTATATTATATTATAATAATTTGAGTATTTTCTAAATGAGCTTATATTTTACTTTATTTGAGGAATGTCCTCAACATTCATATTTTTCAACCCTTACCAGGCAAGAACATACTCTTATATATTGCCATGGCCCCAGGAAGTAAAACAAAAGAAAAAAAAGAAAAAAAAAACGAATTTCTTTGTGAATAAAATTGCTTTGATGCCATCGTACTTGTACTTTTCCTTGAATTGTCTCTAAATATTTCAGTAAGCACCTCATCTCTGGAATATTCAAGGTTAAATAAAAAGGAGACATAGTTTACAAATAGGCATTCAAAATTGTTGATGACAGCCTTTTTATATACAGTATACATACATGCATGTAAAGAACACACAGACATGCTCTATACAGTATATTCTTTGCCCTTAGTCACACATGCTTGTAAGAAGACAAATACAAATAACTTGGAATTTGAAGCATTTCCAGAATAAGCAATACAACCTGGGCCATCTAGGATATAGCAACTTTAATGGTTATCTCCATAATTATTATTATAATTATTTCATCAACCTCTGGCAATTGTAATACAATTAAATCCAATAACACACAAAATATTTCTACATTTATACACTCGTGTGCAAAGAGTGTGCATTCCTCAGACTGTAAAATATATTCACTCTGGGGTATGTGGTTATAACTGATGTAATCAAGCATCAAGTCAAGGTCAAAGGCCAAATTATACCTCATGAAAATTCACACCTACTGTGGATTTCAGATCTTTTCTAACATTTCTGAGCTGTCGCCATGTCAGAGTCATAAAGTGGAAAAATCACAAACTGCAACAAACTGCACAATTTTGAATTTAAGATCATTTCAACTCTACACACTGTTGGGACAGCATGTGACCACAGTTTACCACATGTTTGAAAGACCCCAAGAAACCTGAGCCCTGGGGGTTCACACACAAGTGTGAAACCCCACCCATGGATCCAGGCTATCAAAACCAGAGGTTCCCCTCTTATCTCGCTCTCTTCTCTCTTTTCTCCTGGAGCTGCTGGAGCAGCTCCTTGCTCTTCTCCCCCACAGCTGTTGAAGGAGCAGCTCCTGCTCTTTCATACCTCCAGCAGCAGTTGCTGGAGCAGCTTTCTGCTCTCTTGTGTGGCCTGCTCACAGCAGACACACACACTTTTCTTTACGGCAGAAGACGCAAGAGCCTGCCTAAGATTCAGAAACCAAGTTTCCATGTGCCAGCAGCTACCACACAAGTCTGCTAGCTAGTTTTAACAAGGACAAGAGCCACGGGACAGAGTTAGCTTTCGCTAACTAACAAAGGAGTGACCTGGGCCCTCTGCACAACTGGAGTGCTGTCTCCCCAGCAACACCTGCATCTGCAGCTTCAGAGCCAAAGCCTTCTCAGCCTGACCCATCCACGGATTCCCCGGCTAAGAAGCAGCACATCACAAAGCATCTCTTTCTCCCAAGGACTGGTAACAACTGGGCATAGCCTAGCAACACAGTGGAGCATAGCACGGCTAAGCAAGAATGTTTAACTTAATCAATGTACAGCACATGTATTGATTTGGCTAAGGTTAACATTTAACTGTTGTTGTGATGTCTTTGTTGTCTACAGTCAGGCTACGGCACAGCTACACCGCTAGGCTAATGTTAGCATGTCAACACAGGTTACATCCAGTAACTAGGCCTTGCATGCAACTAACCTCTTCTTAACCTGGCACCTTTAGCTTTCGCCAATTGGCTTGAATAGAGAATTACACAGTTATAAGGTTTAAAACCTGGTTTTACAACTTTGGTTCAGGCAGCACATGTGGTTTACGACACCACATGGTCTGGCCTTTCATCTCTGTAGTTCCCTTTATCAGCCAAATTGTCTGCATGCCGTGTGCTCAGTCACCAGGTGACTGCAGCCATCTTACCATTGTCTTCCCAGCACACACACACACACACACACACACACACACACACACACACACTCACACTTGTATATAAGTACACTTAGCTAGATTAGTATTGTGTGTTTTGCTTTTACCTTTTCTGTTAAATAAATTATTTTGGATCTACCTGTTGTCTCTTTTAATGTTGCACAAGAATGAGTTTTGCCAACCCCTGCTCTGTAAAGAACTCCAAATCCTTCAACCATAACTATCTATTGATGTAGTGATTATGTATATAGTTATTAAGATAATTATTAAACAAAGTCCCAAATTCATAGATTAGTTACCTTGAGACTGAATTGGCTATCCTTTTCCCTGATTCCAGGGTGGTGCCCCGTTATTATTAATTCTTATTAATAATTTTATTGATTTTAATAATTAATAATTATCTTTGATAATCATTAATTACTTCTGATAGCCAAACTTGCAACCAAGCCCCAACAACACCATTTAAAAATGAATCTGCTCATGCCAGAGACTTGTGTCAGAGGATAGCATTACAAGTAGATAAAAAGCGGGGCTTTAGATATACTTATATTCATTCAAGTATATTTATGGCATTAAATGTTTTCACAATTTGGCAATTCTGCTTTTGGGGATGCTCAGTTAATTCAAGGAATGCCAGATCTGTACAGACACACAAACCAACATACACATGACTAAGATATTGAACATACAAATTCAAAAAGCAAGACAACACCAAATGATAATAAAAAGTTAGAACAGTTAGATGATGACAGAAGTCAATCAATAGGGCAAGTAACAACTATGTGCACAAACAAAGCACAACCAGCAGTGTGGCAAAAGACAGTCTCATTGTATTAAGAGTTCATGAACACTTCTCTTGATAAAAACTCCACAATAAAGCACAAAGCCAGGAAAACCTTGGCACCAAAATTATTTTGTACTGCTGGATTGCTACTGACATGCCTTCTATTGTGCCTCTCCTCCCACTTAGGCACAGTCGAGTTCATGTGCTGCTGAGGAAAAGCCTTGTTTTGTAAAAATCAAAAAGACTAATTACATATTCTCTGATAAGGTGATCTGTCTTTAGATTACTGAATGATTATTTTGTTAAACTTGTATATATGTTTTACAAAAAGATGCAGTATTACTGGCCACAGACTTAACACATGGATTTAAAATGGATTAGAGGAAGGTGTGGTGAAGGATTCTGTCTAGAATCTATGATTTATTCACCCTTGTGAGGAAATGGGATGCTGCCTTATTTTTTTCTGCCACACTTTTAGACAATGAGACGAATGGTTGCATTAAAAGATAAAAGAAAGTGAACAAGAACTGAATACAAAGGGGAACACGAGCGTAGCTCTAGCGATATGAACTATAATTCTTTTCATGACGCAAACATTGACCTGCAATACCATTATTCGCCCAGCACTTTTTCTCTCTCTATTGTGGTGTCTGGGGTTTTTCTCTACAGGGTCCCAGACTGTCATACAGAGCAGGAAATGCATCAAAGCTGTGAAAAAACTCCCTGTAAATTAAAGTACAGTATGTCTATTCAGTCATTGTTGCCTCTTAACACATTGCATATGGAAAATGGTATGGGTTGCATTTATATAGCACCTTTCTAGTCTCCTGACCACTCAAAGTGCTTTACACTACATGCCAACATTCACCCATTCACGCACACATTCATACAGTGATGGCAGAGGCTGCTGTGCAAAGTGCCAACCTGTTCATCAGAGGAAGTTTCTAATGCTTATTCAAACACACACTAACACACCAATGGCACAGCCTTCAAGAGCAATTTGAAGTTCAGTATCTTACCCAAGGACACTTCGATATACGGACTGGAGGAGCCTTGGATCGAACCGCAGATCTTCCGATTAATGTGGATGACCTGCTCTATTTCTCTTATAACCACCACCCCCCATGTAAGTGTATCTGTGCTTTCAATTTCTTCTCTGAAATGCTTCAAAAAGAGAGTGAGTTTGTAGGTGACTCTGTGTGTGTTCCGGTGTATTGTATTGTTGTCCACTGAGCCTGTCTCTCATGACATATCTGAGAAGTGATAATGTCTGCTGGGGATCTCTTGTCTGGCTAAAGGATGGGAACAGACGTGATTGTGATCTGCCTCTTTTGTTCTTGACTGAGCAGCATACAAACATCATACAGTATTGGTCTGGCATCACTTTTCCTTGTGTAACTACTCTCTCTATTTAGTTTCATTACAGAGTACCACATTAAACAAATGGCTATGTGCCCTATGCCTTCAATATGCCTGTATTGATCTGGACAGTAACTTTGTGCCTTTGTGTTGTGGCCGTCACCTTGAGTCATGCCTGGAGAGCAGCCAGACTACTTGTAGCCAATTTGCGTCACACTAACAGCACATAGTGTTTTCTTAATAGGATTGTCACAGTGCTGGTATAGGGTCCATCTAAACACAGTGCTTTTCCAAACTGCTGATTACTCTTAGAAAAGACCCAAGTAGGGCCTAATGCCTTCACTTATCAGTAGGAAAGTAACATACTAGCTGGAGTGAAAAGCACTCATTAGTCTTCTCATTTGCCTGCGTTTCCCCCATGAGTGTAGACCATATGACACAATGAAAAATTCAGTTCCCTGGAGTAGGGTACATAAAATCAGAATATTTTTTTTCAATCTGGGTCATCTACAACCAGTGCAAGCGTGTGAAACATGAAGTGAGCAGGAAAAACATAAACTAAACTTTATTACATATTGATGTTGACATGCACATACCTGACATCAATTCCACAAACCATAACTTACAGTATTTATTAAAGAAAGGTTGAATGCCGTAGGTTGGATGATAAAACGGTATCCTCACCCGATAGCACTTGCTGAACTGAATAAATAAAACTGCATTTAACACATCTGATTCATTGTCCAATAGCATGCTACTACAGTAGGACCTGGTAAACAGCAGAATGAATGTACACATGGATGCTTAAAGCAAGATGTGAGTAAATACACAACACTGGGAATATTTTATTGCAATAATTCTATTGCTATGAAAAACAGATCTATATCAAACTTTTTTTGTTTCACAGCATGCTATTCTAAAGGTAAACTATTATATTGTTGTTTCAGATATGCAGATTTTACATCTTCATTTCACCTTTTCCATAGGATTGACCTACTGCAGTTGTTAAAAACATGGCACACTATCATTTGCAAATTAAAAGATGGCCTTTCATATTATGGGTCTGTGTTCTATTTAAAAATCTGAACACTAAATTTCATAGTGTAGGAGATTCAGTGCCCCTCCTTTTCTTCTGATAATGTCTGTGAAATCCCAAAGAAGGTCTGATTTTAATCAACATTAACCTTCAACCTCAAGAATATAAATGTATATTCAACTTTTGGTTTGGAAATTCCCTCAAAGGTAAACTGAGAGTCCTTTCTCAACATTGAAGTGTCAGTTTGACTCTTCACAGAACAATCTACTTCCTATTGTACCTCCAGAGACTCCCCAACTGTGTAAGGAAGTGGGATTTATGACACAGACTAAGACAAACAGTTACATTCTTTCATCAACTCCTCAAATCTCAGAGAACACTGGATTAAAAGACTTCTCCTTGAAAAAAAAAGACTGTTTTACCACAATTTAACCTTCATGAGCTTATTTTGATGAGTTGGGACTAGGGATGTGCAGAGAGCCCAGTATTTGGATTTGTATCTGTATTTGTTGAAGCAGCAAAATTATTTGCTTTATTTTCAATAAAAGTGGAAAGAGACTCAAAAGTTGTTACAATGAGTGCACATGAATAAACAACCTTATGAATTAGGTCCCCAGACCGGTTCTTGAACTACAGTCTCCCAAATCATAGACTACTGTGCTGACAACTAAGCTAAAACCAGCAGACAGACCTCTACTTATTTATACACCCATAAGACAGACACAGCACACCATGTAATGTGTGGGAGGAACTTCAAAGTTAATTCTTTCCTTGCAGTTTTTATTTTTTGCCTACTTTTTCAATCTAGCTTTTTGGAAAGGATAAGGTGGACACCAGGTTATGGAGAGTCCCTTTGGAGCACTTTGTGTGTGTCAGTAGCTCAGCTTTATCTCTGGGGTATGCCCCCAACTCTGGCCGTGATGTCCAAATTAGGAAATGTGCATCATGTAGCAGGTGGATGTCACATGCGGATAGGCATAAGATCAGAACACAGGAGAGAGGCTGAGATAGCGATATAACCAACCTGTGTGCTGGTATTTGACATGGTTTTATTTTTCTTCCTGAAGACGAATAATTTTATTATATTTGTATGAAACAAATATTTGTAAACAAAAAAAAAAAAAAAAACAAAAAAAAACACTATTTGTGCTTTGCTGAATAATGCATTTGTACTTGGGCACACCCCTAGTTGGGACAATCCTATCACTAGGTTTCTGTCTATGCCAAATTATCTTTCTCTCCATTCTAACTCCATGCTTACACACACACATACACAACGCAATTATCCCTCCCCTCTGGATTTCACACTAGTGTGACTTGAGATAAGAACATTTACCAGACACCAGTCATAAATTAAAGTAATGCTTTGCTTCAGTTTGCTGTGTTTCTTAAGCCAAAGTTTGATTCAGTGTTAAGTAAGGATATAATCATCTTGCAACCTGTATATTATTGGTCACAAAGTAATGCCAGTCAAAACAAATTATTTATTTATTTATTTTTTTTTAGCTAAAATCAGCATAGATTACATTTCCACACATGTACCAACATTTCCCTCCAGTGCTCACTTTCAGTTAAGTTTTACAGAATAAAGCCTTCTGTAATAATGTACACTATTTTGTGGCTGTTATTCACTAAATTGCTGTTAAACTCTATATGACTTGTTATAGCACTTATGTGTGTGTGAATGATTATTTTGATATGTGTTGTAAAGAACTGATATCCAGTAGTCCAATAGAAATATAATTTGGAATTTGTGCATGTGCGTAATAAGCTGAATTAATGTATAATGTATTGAATAATTGTAATACATGTTCAATTTGAATGACCATGGTGAAACGTGGAAGCTTTGATTTTAAACTTAATCTTGAGTAATCAGTTAGTAAATCAACTCTTAGGGGATTACGTGTTTTCTCTCAGACAAAGGAGCTTCTGGTTGTACAGGAGAGTGTCCGTCTCCACTCTTAAACATGCCCAGAGGCCAGGATAAAATAGCTTGTCAGCCTCCGTCCTAGGCTTTTTGTATCTCCAAGGAGATGCACGTTGCTTCCCTAAGGACATCTGCAACCTTAACTTTCTCCGCGATTTTTTTCTCATAATATGTGACCTCCTAGGTTAACTTTGTTTTCTTTTAGAGAAAAAACTTTGTGTTGACATTCTTTTGCACGTAGTCACCTGAAGTATGGTTTTGTTTCAGCTGGTGAGGATTTTTTTGAGTTATTTAGTAAGAAAGTCAGTCTAGTCAGTCAGGAGACTTCATGGCAAAATGACGCGCTCTTCCATGGACCAAGACATCTTTAACGCTGTGTTCCCAGAGACAATCGTATTACATCGGTTTTGTCTCCTCCATCTAACGGTTAAACCCTGTGGTGATTTGTCAAATTACCTGAAGAGACCATTAAACAATGCTGTGTCTTAAGGCTCCCAGCATCCGCTGGGATGCCACAGCCGCTAAACAGCTGATTCAATCACCCTGATGCAGCAGACAGTTCACTGAGTCATAATCAGTTCATCTGAGGACAACGCTATGAAAAAAGAACCTCTCCTTCTGTCCATCTGCTTTTGTGATTCAAGAGTTGGTATCATTTGAATTGAACTATCCAGTTAAATTCTTAGATAAGTTGGTTAGTAAAAAATTACCTTAGCCTCAGCTAATTTTCTGATAGTTTATGTTATCATCCTATGTTTCACCATCAGTCATTGATAACTTATAATTTGCCATTTAGAACATATTACACTGATTCTGGTTGATTGTTAATTTATCTCTTTGCATTGATACCTCATTTATTTATTTATTATTTATTTATTTAAATAAATATGCATTTATCAATGTCATTGTCTGCGGCTTCAATTTAAAGCAAAGAGTTAGATCCTTCTGTGTCTCCTCCCAGTACAATTGAAAAATAAAATGGTGCCCTGGTTATTACCAGGTTTTTATATTAATAAATGTAGATTATCCTACATTATACACAAACAACAGAGCCACACAGTAGCACTTGAACATATCGATTCAACATAAAGAATTCAGTGACAGTTTGCTGAGTATGCTTACTATTTTAAGCAATGCCCTGTTTCATATTTATACTGTAAATCACATCTGAACCTGGGAGCTGCTCACAACACTGAATGTGTTCTGGCCACAAGAAGTCTAAGAAAAACTGTTTTTGAGTCCCTTATTTGTGAGTAAGATGACAGCATTTTATCCCATAAAAATATTTTCATATATATCATATTTTGGCACCTTAGGTGAATAATAAACCTGCCTGTCAAAAAACGGTATCTACTGTATATCATCTAGATTTGTATATGTGGCAGAAAAGTCAGAAATTGCTTAACTACTTCATTGGAAACTAGACTATACCCATCCAACTTAATGCAACTCCAAACCTAATTTGATATATACTGTGGGTAATTTATGCATTGCTCAAAATTTAACAAGAAGTTGCAAGTAGCTGAATAGAGGCATTGTTGCTATTTATAATATCATAGTATATCAGTGTGAAGCCAACTTGGAAAGTAAACACTATGCTTTTTTTCATTTTTGGCATTTAATGCCTTTACTAGACAGTTGATAGTAGAGAGAGATGACAGGAAATGAGGGAGAGAGAATAGAGAGAGAGAGAGGGAGAGTACAATAAAGGTCCCAAGAGTATGGTCTGGACCTGCTCTATGTGAAAAGTGGGATACATTCTACTGTGATTTGGCACTATATAAATAAAACTGAATTGAATTGAATTGTTGCATTCATGTGGGGGCACCAACATGAGTCCATGGACCACCCCAACCCCCACACCACAAGGGCATCCAAGGTATGTAAATCCATTTTGATTATCTAACCCATGCTGGATATGATTCAATAAATGCTAATTTGGTGTTTTCTTCTCAAACTTGGTATTATTTGTATTTTTGCAATTTCCAAAGGGTATTGTAGTTATTTTGCTGTATTAGGGATATAACAAACTGCAACCACATCGTTTGTAGGTGCCTCAAGTCCATTTTGCTCCCATTCAGAGTTATGGCTTCACTTAAACAAAACATGAGTAAATTGTGAAGACAGTGGAAAATAACATATATCAAAGCAGATGCTATTGAAGAACTGAACTGCTAGAAATGGGTGACTCAGTGGACATAGAGACTCAGAGGTTAGGACTGTCACCTCTCAAGTTTGATTCCTGGCCCCATCATTTTCTATCTTCTCCCTTTGTCCATGTGGCTTTCTTCCCATAATTTAAAGACATTAAAGAGAGGCAGTTTTGAGACTTTCAATGAATCAATGAATGCCCAATTGTGTTAACCCTTCAAGGTACAAATGCAGCTGTATGCCAGACTGAAAGAATCAATAGTGCCACAGGACAAAATTCAATATTAAGAATTGTTATCGCATTTGTTGGTTTTTAAAAAATGTAGTGTGTAGAGAGAAACAAAACTACAAAGAATAGTAGTAGTAATTACAAGAATATGACTTTTTATGTACATATGTGCACATATTTCTGCTGTAAATTAGTGTTTTTGGTTTATAGTCACCAAGCTGCATTACTTCATCATTTTATTAATATATTTTGGGGCATTTTATGCCTTTATTGGACAGTGACAGTTGAGAAATGACATGGAACTAGGGGATATTTGCTATTGCTATATTGAAAAAGAGTCTTAGTTTGCTTTGGTTATAAAGTTCAAACTGTGTAATTCCTTTATAGTGAGCTAAATTTCCAAATATTCTCTCAGAATCCTTAAAATTGCAAATAGTAGATTCCCAAGGTAGTGAGTCCAGGCTGTTCTACTGGTTCTGCACATGTGATGGGAGCAAAGTGTCTCTGCACTTAAGTGCTGGACCTGAAGGGGATGCACATCTAGCCCTACATTATTTTAGTTCCTACCCCCGGACAAACACAATGTTGATGAGCATGGTTGCTGCATCTGTATTATTAACAGTCATGGTTGTCTAGGTTCCTCGCGCTTAGCAAGATTGTACCTAATGTTGTGGCTAGGGTCACTCAGGGTTATTGTCCCTGAGGGTAGTTTATGGACCAGAGATGGATAATCTGGCAGTAGATCAGCTGTACAGAGAAGCATGGATGTTACACCCCGATATCATTGCATGATTTTTCACACTACATCAGATGGGCAGTCTTTGACCTCTCTTCACTGAGGGAGACCACTCACTGTCTGATGTTCTTTACCATGGGGGAATATCTCCTTTCCCATTGGAACACAATTCATGGCCCATTGAGGGCTTTGGGCTCTGTTGCAAGCTTTCCCTCTCCTTGTTTTGCATAGAGCCATTGTTTGATACCTGCAGCAGTACTTCCAGCTTGACCATGCATTCCAGCAAACATAGTTGGCTGTAGTAACAGGTGGGAAAGCAGATGAGAGTTCTCCTTATTGCTCACTGACATTTTTTGCTGATAGGTTAAAAGGAGTGGCTGGTGACACCATGTGTCATGGAAGAAACAGATGGCTGTCTGCACCCTTTTCAGGCCAGTAGACTTAGCAATGACAAGGACTTTAATGGGAAGCAACCTCTAGTTTCTTCTCATTAAAAGGGAGTTCTTCCTTGGCGATGTCGCCAAGTTATTGCTCATAGGAGAATATTGAGTAGGGTCTAGGACCTGCTCTATGTGAAAAGTGCCCTGAGATAACTTACACTATATAAATAATATTGACTTGACTTAACTGCAGTGCACCGGGAGTTGGTAGGAAAAACTTGCAAAAATAAACTGAATTAGAAAATACTGCCTTTGGGTATACCCACCATCTGAAAAGAGACCACTTGGTTTGTATGTTTCAATCCAGAACACCAGAGGAGTGTTCAATCAATGCAGCTAAAGAAAGCTGTGCTTACTTGAAAAAGCTTGGCTAGAATTAAGATCAACTTTCACTTGAGGCTCAAGCTGTTCCACTAACGCATTTAAGCTGTGTCTAGTCAACGCTAAGTCTAGCCAGACTGGAATAAGCTTGCAGTGTGCGTGTGCACAGAGTACATAAGCAGTCCAGAATAGTTGATTGTCAAAAAGATGATACTATGTCGAAAAAGAAGAGAAAACTAGAGCGGTTTTCTTTTCAGCAGCAGAACAAACCTGCTGATGAAACTATATGAAGAATATAAAGGAATTTTCTCCAAAAAGGGCAATACTGCTACAATTAACAAGGTGAAGGAGATGACTTAGAACAACATTGATGACAGGTGTATGACTTGTAGGTGGGTAGTGATAGCCTAAAGGTTACTGGAGTGAATTTATTACCAGAAGAATGATGGTTCAATCCCTGCATACAGCTCGATAACTCTGCATGCTAAAAGTGAAGAGATGAGCTTGTTTCCAGTTTTATCTTTATTTGTTAATGAATGAGCATAAAGTTACGGAATTTTAATGACTGTTTCAACATACAGTACAGCTATTTCAAACACAGTGTGCACATTTTTGAAGCCGTGAAAGCAGTGAAACTTATAACTGTTTATTGTCATAAGTTCTGGGGAGATTATGCTTGTCACTGAGAGAAAACGACTTTCTGTCTCTGTCGTGATTTCAGTGTGCACGCAACAGCCACTTGTCATGGGAGTAAAGTACAAAAATAGATTTGCATGGTTTAAAATGTTTTTCCATATGTTGTCATGCTGGTGAAGAGGCCCACATTAATACTGTAGGTGGACTGCTTGATTTATATAGGTGACTTATTTAAACAATATAAATTTTGTATATGAATGATTCTGTCTGTCCAAACAGTGGATCACTGTAACTGTGACCACAATAAGCAATTACCACTGTATACATTTAAACACAGTGAAGGTCATGGTTTGGACTTTATTTAATTTTCTTTTTGTCTTCACAACTTGGAAAAAAAATGAGTGAATCGACTTCAAAATAGCACTGGCACACTTTTATTCCTAAAATTATAAATGTTATAATTATGTCTTATATATGTCTTTTGAGAGTCTGTTTCCGTATGTCGGACAGTCTTCGACATGCAGCTGAGTAAAGCTTGACTGTTAGCCTGCCACATAGCAGGCACGTTCTGCTGACTATGTCACCATGGTTACTGAGATGAGCAGTGATGGAACAGAACTCTCACTTAAATTAGCGAGGCTTTTCAAATAAGCCAAGCTATCCGTTAGCCACCTTGACTCAACACCTCCCTCTGAGCTTTACCAAGTGTCACTAAGTGTTTTCGGTAGTCCTACATGGTACTGCTGTGCCACTGCCATCAGGTGCATATTTTATCTGTGGCACAGCTGTATCATAGGCCACTATACGCAGAAACAGTATACTGCTACTTGGTATGTCCCATCCACAGCTACTATCTCAACATGGCTTGATGTGAGTGTGTCCTTTGGGAAGCAGGTACAAGGCATTGCCCAACAGCCATTCTTAACCTTTAAGTTGTGTTCAGATCAAATTGTCCCATTTCTACTAATTTTAACAAAGAAAAAAATGATACAAGGAAACAATTTTTCAACCTGAAAAAAGCAAATCATTGCTACTACACTTGCTACTATCTCCCTCACATTTATGTCCTTCATATGATGTTTGGGTCAATTTGACCAGCATACAGAGACAGAGAGATAAATAACTATTTATCTAATCTGTAATCTAATCAACTAATCTATTGTTAAATGTGATCTAGCAGATATTGCAAACATTAATCATGTATGTTATCTATATTGTTTGGAATTGAGATAGACAACATATGTTATGGAGTTTTTTTATGTAAATTTTTATTTCTGTATTGCTTTAAAACCTCAATAATGTCAGTCAGTGCCAAGGGTCACAAAAGTGGACATAATACAAGGCCACCACCCTTCAAACTGCCCACTCCAGAACCTCACTCACTAACCCCTCTTAAACTGGTGTTAAATTTATTGCTTTACAAAACCTTTCTAAATGGGCACTAGACTGGGTAAATAGTTCTAAGTAGAGGTTAAAAATGAATTAAATTCAACACTTGACCAAGGCACATAAATGGATAACCATCATTTTTTTACTAGGTCTGTAACCTCTTAAGGGCCATAATGCTGTTTCAAGATGTGTGGGTGCACATTAGATCACCCTTTTACTGTATATTCTGTAAAATGGTGAGTAGATCACAGCCGGTAGTCAATGGAATATGCTGAAAAAAATCTTATACATGAAGACTGATAAAAGTATTCAGGCTCTCAGAGAGCAGGACCAGCACGCACTGGTTCATTCATTTTATACACCTATTCAATTCACATGGCAGCTGATACTGTAACTTATCATCTAATTGGCGCTAATTAGTTCTCATATTTACATATAAAACCACTGCATGTTATTTATTGTAGAACAAACCAACTAAGTACATAGGTTTCATGTGCAAAGCTGGAGATGCTATACAATAAAGAATGCAGCTGTCTATGTGACATCTCTATATCTCTGGGGATCCTCTGCTCCAATCTCTCTTACCTTGTAGTAATGCTGATAGCTGTAGCTGCACTGACACCCTCACCTGCCTACACTAATATATACATTACGCTCAATGAGTTGCAGTTAGGGAGCAAAATGTACATTGCATAGTTTTCCCTGATGCAATTAAAGAGTGCTAAACCACTAGCAGTGGCCTGAGCTGTTCCATAACCATGAAGCGGAATATTTAATTTCCCAGCTCTCCCTGCTTGAGTGCTGTGAAAGTGGTGGAGATGGGAAACTCCCTACAGGAAACCTGGGATTGGCCCATGTCTGCCTGCTTTTACCTGTCTGTCATGCACAACCTCTGTGGTTAAGGTTTGGATATGTTTAGGCAACAAAAGGGTGGTGACCTACATTATGGATTTAAAGCATGGACCATGAACCTAGGTTTAGGGTTGTAGGGTTGGAGCTCATGCCCGAGTCTGGATCTTTGTTTGTTATGTCATTCCCCATCTCACTTGCCTCTCATCTCTCTCAATCGACTGTAATAAAAGCTTGAAACCCCTGAAAATAAATAAAAATGTTTGTAGACAAATAAAACTTGACTGAAGAAAGGGAAAGATCATGGTCATTATTATAATTATGTGTTGAAATCACACCTTGTATGCACAACCATCTTCCTCATCCTCCACCCTGAGATGTGTTGCAGTGGTATAAGAACATCATGCTCCCTCCACCTTTGCTATTGAGAGAGGATAAATATTACTCATCAGGAAAAAATAGGTCAACACAGGTGTTTAGTGTTGTCTCCGTTATGGAAATTTTATAATTTTCTATTTGAATGATTGGATACACACAATTTCTGCTTTTTAGTTTAGCTTTTTATTTTGTCTATATAATATTATCTCTATGTATTTTTGTGTACTGATTTTGTCCTTACAAGACATTATTGCCAGTATGAGCAGACAAAGAGGAACACTTGGGAGAGGACATGATCCAGTGTGTTTACATGTAGGTGAATATTACACCAATGATTACAGTAAGATATGTTTAAAATTTTAGCTCAGAAAAAACAGTGGCCACAACACTGAAACTGTAAGGGTTGGGTTTTTGTATTTTGACATTTTAAATCAATTGCATTTCTTTTAAATTGCAGTTTTCTGAAACGTTCTTGTCACGAGTTAAATGAAATACATAGTCTACGATGCATGTGTAGGAATATGCAAGATATTTGCATCTGTGGACAGCACCTTATTGTTTAGATGCAAATTTTCAGAGGTGTGGTTAGATTATGACAGACGGTTATTAAATGAGAGGGCTAGACTATCTATCTGATAAAGATTCATCTAAAAGGCAGAGCTGTTTGAAGACTGAAGCCAATTAGACACGATATGCAAAGGGGTCCAAGATTTACATTTTCTTCCATCAAGTGACAGATGGATTTATGTCACTAACGCCTCAGATCAGAAGAAGACCGGAGACCAAAGGCATGCACATTATTCATTCAACACTGCTGCATGCATAATGTTAAGTCCACAGAAATATTGTCTCTGAGGCCTGCATGGCACAGAAATGGGAAACTATTTACTATAGCTCATGACTTCTAAATTTGAGTTTCTTTTGCAGCAGGGTTTAATTCTGTGTAGATGTATTAAAATAATCAATCTAATTACAAGCCTTCCATTTGCGCTTAGAGAAAAAAAAACACATCAATGGGATTTTGAAAACATATTTACAGAGATTGAGGCAGGGAGTGTATCTGCAAATATTGGATTTTGCTGTGAGGGGAGCAAATAGGTCAGGGTAACAAAACACATAGGGAAAACAATGACAAAGCGAGACCAAAGAAAAGTATCTGATTAATAAGAAAAGCAATAAGTCAGATATCAAAAAAATGTAGAAAAAGAAAGTACATGGATGGTAAAATATACTGTACACACACAGTTTATCAAGTGGGTACATGAAATGGAAATAGTCAGCCGAACTATCCAGTGTAATATAAAACGGTAGGGATCTATGGAAAAAAATGGGAAAACGGGGAACTGCCATTGTGTTGCAAAAGTGTAATGATAACGTTATGTGATGCTAAAGGATATTGCTAATCTTATCACAATTGTAGCTATGTGCACAGACTCCATAACAACATTTACACAGCAGCTGACATGCAACTTGTCAAAAATGTAACTGCATGTCAGGACTACACTGGTTACAGAGATATCATGTGGAGACTGCAAGAACTATGATTGGTCAGCTTGTGTTTTCTCCCTCCAGTCTCTGATGCAGGTAGAGACTGAATAAAACATGAAACATTTTCAATAAATCTCAGTAAATTCCTCCTTTCGAGTAATACCCATCTTGCAAAGACATCACTGCAAACCTTTTGCTCACTGCAACCACTGCTCTTTATCACATGAAATGAAACTGAATGAAACTGCATCACATTTAGGGGACTATACTGTAACCAAAGTGCTTTATTGTGGGTGTGAAACTGGATGTGACTGTGTATATTTGTTTGTCTGTCAGATAGTAAACCGTTAGCTACTGTGCATAGTCTATGTCTGGTCAAGAAGAATGATAATATCTATGTATCACTGTTATACATTTTTTATTGATCGCAAAGGTTTTCATATTAAAAGTTACTCATTTATTTATCTTACTTCCAGATCTCCATATCAGAATTCAAGATTATTTGTGAAAATTATATCATAGCTTTTACTTGGATTCATTGAGACAACCTGCCTCATGTAAAGAGTAACTGCAAAGTATCTAGATGATTGTCATAGTCACTGCAAGCCTGATCTCTACCTTGCATAATGAGCACACTCAGACATTTGTGTTTTTATGACTTGTTGACTATAGTAGCTGTGAACAACTGAAAACAGTATCAGGGACTAAATGACAGACCAACAAGAGGAGCTGAAAGGCCCCTTAAGTAACAAAATGTAATGGTTACAGTACATGACAACTGTACAGTAGAGTATAGAGCCCTGGAGTTTTCTGTCATTCCATCAGATGAATAAGGCTGGCTTGCACATGCACACACTCACCCACACAAATATATACCGACCGCACACACTGTATATCGACTCTTTTTTTCCCCAGAGCATAACACTTCACCACATGTATTGGATGGCTTTGTCCAGAGTGCCTTGTGGGGATGTATGGGTGGACATTTTTAGCATGAAAGCTTGCAGTGACCATGGTTGTGTTAGTGGCATGCTGCTGTATTCCAGATGTATTTAAAATAAAACTGCTGGGTACACCTTGAAAGTGATTTATTTATTTACAATTTATTTTATTTTTTTCAAAGTGAGGACTGCCAATATGAAGACCTCTTCACTAAGATGTCTATCTAGGATAATACCTAGACATTCAGCACTACTGTGCAAGTGAGGGACAGATATGAAAACAAACAAACACACCAACAACCCCAAAACACACCAGTTTCAGTTGTGAACAAACAAAATAAATTCAAAAGCTTTTCAGTTTCAGAGCTGTTCATTTTTCAAAGAAGTAAAGCACACTGAAAGTATGCCTTGTGCATACCTCAACAATATATTGCAAGTGGCGCAGAAAGTGATATGCACAATAGTAGAGTAGCAATTAGTGGCACAGTGGAGTACTGAGCCAATAGGCAGATAAAGAGCCCCTTTGCCCACAGTTTTCAAGCTGTAATTATGTTTAATTGTGATTTTTTTGTGTGGCTTCTGAGCTGCTCTCAGCACCACGTTCCTCTCAAATGAGTCCTGTGGGGCTCACCTTCACTTTCCCTGCTCAGCACTTTCACACCACACCCACTGATGGCCTGTTCCAACTCATTATTGTGGGGCCATGTATGGTTTCACGTCTTCACGCCTACATACCCACAAATGCTGCCTCTACTACCACACCAAACTCTGTCGATTCAATTTAATTAAATTTCAGAATTTGCATTAAAGAGACTGTCATCGCTGAGCATGATAAATGTACAGAAATACTGAACCTATCAGTGACATTTTTGTGGTGACACACTGATGCACATGGTGCAAGGATAAGACTTCCAGTACAATACAAAGCAGAGAGCAAAACATTACTTGAGTCAAGAAGTGTTATCTACAACTTCAAATAGAATAATAGAATATACAGTAGGGAACTTTCGCTGGAAAAGACCACCTAAACAGTCACCAGTTTATTAATTTTAATAACTAATCTGAAATCATTCCTTTTTAGCTATGCCTTTCAGTAGTCTGGGTCGCTGGTCAATATATATATACAATTTTATTCATACTTTTTTAATGGTTTTAATGAATATTTATTTACTTAGCATTTTTTTACTGGTCCCCTGATAGTCTTAATTATTTTATTTTATTTTATTTTATTTCATTTCTACATTCTGTTTTCATAGTCACATATATTATATATGTGAGTGTTTTAATTCTGTTTACTTAGATCTAATGTTTTATCTTGTACACTATCCATACAGTTTTTGTGGCTCCATCTTCCATTGTAGCTCATGCACTGCAAAGCACATCATGCTTCCACCTGGATTGAAATGTGCTATACAAATAACGTTTTGCTTGCTTACTATTAGGTACACTTATGTAATCTAATAAAATGAAATGAAGCAGCTCTGCAATTAAAGCCTTGCCTTTGTGAAATAATAATGGACTAGGAAAGCTGTAGCCCTCTCTAGGAGGGTGGCCAGTCTGATACCCATGAGGCTTGGCTGTGTCACCCCTCTGATTCGGAGAGAGGTGTATTTTGTGCAGGAGTTGGGCTTATCACTGTGCACTGGCACCAGCTCTGCAACTAAATTACTAAACAGGAGCTGGACTATCTCCTTCTGTGGAGTTGTCCAGGGTGAGGGGGGGCTGGGTGGGTTTGACTGCCAGTGCTGGAGTTTGCCCTGGAGTACGAGAGTGCCCTGAATGTTGCCCAAGTCAAATCAACTGCCTTTTACATAGTACTATTAGATCACCGTTTGACCTGAATAACAAAATGTTCATAGATTTTCAGGAAGCAAAAGTTTCAGTGGTTTAGACAATGCACCTACTTTTTAGCATCTATATTGTTATTTTTGGTTTTAAATTAGTTTTGTGTACTTGTTTGGATGCAGGACTTTCTTAGAAGCACAGAGGATGACATCACTTTGTTTTGTGCATGCTTAAAGGACCAGTGTCTAAGATTTAGAGGGATTTATTAGCAGAAATGGAATATAATGATCATAAGTGTGTTTTAATTAGTGTATAATCACCTGAATATAGGAATTGTTGTGTTTTTGTTACTTTAGAATGAGCCCTTCATATCTACATAAGGAACGAGTCCTCCTCCACAGAGCCCACCATGCTCCACTATGTTTCTACAGTAACCTAGAATGGACAAACCAACCAACCAAAGAGAGCCTTTCACATTTTTTGTAATTTTTGCATTGTTTGCATTTTTTGCAGTATTCACACTTTTTGCAGCCATCCTTGGTTCCCCTACATGCTTGGATGGGAGGGGTGGAGGAGAGGTGCAATCATTTGGTTGTAATCGGCAACCTCACTGCTAGATGCCACTAAATCCTACACACTAATCCTTTAAACATGGCCATGGATGGTTTATTGTTATTACTGTTATACTATGCAACATTACATCTACTGGCAGGTTACATAAGTACAGTAACTTCATTTGTAAATTGGAACCAAAATTAAATTAAGACCAAATGATACACTGACCTCTAAAATGTACCTTACATTTACATTTAAGGTAAACTGTGATATTCAATGTGTCAAAGTGGCAGCATGTAAACACTTTAAACCTAGTCAGTATACCTATATATATATATATATATATATATATATATATATATATATAGAGAGAGAGAGAGAGAGAGAGAGAGAGAGAGAGAGAGAGAGAGAGAGAGAGAGAGAGAGAGAGAGATAGATAGATAGATATTATCCAAGTTCTTTAAGCAGCATGAATGAGCATGAAGGGCACTGGAACTGTCCAAGTTTTCTGGCTGTTCTGAGTAAGTGCTTTCCCAGATTATCTATTTGTTGCTCCTCCCATTTCACTCCCTTTGGTAATGTCTCTCATGCAGAGAATTGGAATTTCAAATATCCGCTTTTGATGACATTTGTGCTCAGGGCTCTCACATAATGTTTTCACAGTTGAATAATATATAAGTATAGACCACCATGTCATGTCTGATTAAACAAATGAATGACTTCATTAATTAAAATGTTTTCCTTTCTTTACCAACTTATCTAAGTGAGAGCATTGTGATCTCGCAGAGGGCTGGTTGTACTTCTTCACTACACCTGTGAGTGCTTTTTTGGAAAAATCTTCATTAAGCAGTTACATTGTGTATTTCACATATGCTGACTCATGTCCATCATATTCTCTTTTCCCTGTGGTCTAAGAAATTTGCTACAGTAGCAGAGAAAGTAAAGCAGAGAGTGCTATAATTTGAGAACTCAAAAAGCCCCGAGTTGTAGCAGAGCTGGATACTGGTGGTGTGAACATTGAGTTTGTTCCACCACGATGCCACCCTGCGAGCCCCCAGGTGGATGCCTTGGGTTTTTTCTCTACAGTTCAGGATTTCTTTCATGCCATCTGCGCCTGGCTTCGGGACATGGCATTCAAGCAGGGCACAGAGCAGGCATGGCTCCTATACCCTCTCTCCAAAAAGGCTGAAAGCTTTCACTTTGAATGAACAAACCTCAGGTCAGATGACTACCACAAACAGACATGGCATTAATAGCGCCAACAATAAACACATCATCCTCTACCCTGTCATGGATATGCTGTTTATTTTCACCACTGTGAGCAACTCCATTGGAGCTATGTGAGGAGATTAACAATACAAACTATGCACACTAACTGCCAACAAGATTTCTTAGAAGACATAGTTGCTAATTTTTAAATCATGGTGTATATTGCATGTGTGCCTCCACTTGGGCTTTGCATGCAATGGTATATTTATACAGAATTTTACATTTAGATATCAACTACATACACACACTGGTGATAAATCTTCCTCACAAACAAGCTAGGTAAAAAATGTCATCTTTTGTACCATCACCAAAGAAATGTAGGAGACAGAAGCAGCATGGCCGCCAGCTACTTGTGTTTCTACATCTACAGCTCAGCTCGAGTCCCACTAATCTGGAAGAAATCAAAGATTAGCATTTTTGAGAGGTTTACATTTGCCTCAAAGACCGCTGACTCAGATGTTCTCCAGCCCTCCAGAGAAAATCTGTCTGACACATTTCATATTACACACTACTTATATTTTATCAGAGAATGTAGGTTGATGCTGACATGTGCCAAAGTTGATTTGATGGGGACACCACCTATTTGATAACAGGGGCATGACCGAAGGAACAATTGACTGTGCATTGAAAATTTCAATGTAATGAAAATTATTCTTTACAGCAGAACATTTCAGCACTACTTTATCATCCAAAATAAATTGCCCAGTCCTCCATTTCTGTGGCAAAACAAGATTAATCGCTGCTCTAAACATGTAAAAAAAAATTAAGTGTGAAATAAATTTGCCAGCATTGCCTTGCCTTGATAGGTACAACTCACAGCTCTCTCTAGTATTGCTGCTGAGATCAAGCTGACCTAGATTCCATTATTTCTAAATTCTGCTGATTTTCCAACAGCAGGTAATTAAGTGTGATTCTTCCACCTTGTTCAACGGGGCCCTGGATGTTTCTGAGTTGGCTGCTGAGTCAGATGGGGTGGCGCTATGTGGCTAACTGAGATCTAGGGGCACATCTCAGTGCTGCTGCCTTTAGTGTGTGTGCCAGCTGCCTGCCAGAGGCCCAGCCTCATTAGCTGAATTACAGAGATCAAACAGAGAGGCCGAGGAGCAGAAGAAAGAGAATCCACTGTCCCTCTCCAAGAGGATGGGATGAAAGGCACACAGATAGTGAAGTGGGGGCAGCAGAAGACATTGTGTAACTGGCTCTGAGTTCGAGGGGTGGGTTCTTTGATTCCCTGTCTATTATAAATGAAAAAACGTGTAGCACTTTGATGGGCCTGCACAGGTCTGTTGACATTTTTGTCTGCTGATGTACTCTGGAGAAGGAATATCGGCCTTATTGAGGCTTTGACCAAAATAGGCGATGGTTATGTTTTTCTTTGAGAATACTATCTAAATAGATAAACAATGTCTAATTAAACTGACTGTGTGGATTTCTTAAAAAAAAAGAAGCAAATTCAATGTAAAATTAAAAAAAAACTTCTTTTGTTGTTCATTACCATTTTTGTACAAGCATATTCCTCAGAAAATCTGCTGAGTGCATAAAAGTGATAGAGTAAATCTTGAGTCTGAATTCCTGAATCCTGAGTCAAACAGAAATTACATTAAATTTCAGCTATTACATTTATTCATGTTGAGCCTAATGAGCCATTATTATTATACAATGATGAAGTTATATTCAGTATGTACTTTACACTGTGTTCTTTATCTGCAAACATTCAACTCTTAACTTAATGCAACTTAATGCAGCCCTGTGCTACAAGCAGAAAAGCTTTCTGTAGTCGACAATCCTTGAGAATCCCTGATCAAAAGGTCAAAACAGCATGTCAGCTCTGTCTTATCTTCGTCATTTTTCATTTGCAAAATAGATGTTCTTCCATTGGTCTCAAGCAGTCAAGGATACTTAGCCAAAAATTATTTTAGTCTTGAATCAGTTTATTGCCAGCTGAATAAAGTCTTGATTTATTCAGGATTGATTGATCCAGCTTTGGACTCTCCATTCAAATCATACTTGTCAATACGTAAGTGAGAACATGCATAGTGTATCAGCTGAGAGTTGAGATAGCTAAAGCTTACACTGATTAAAGGTCAACAGGAGTGCAAAGTGCAAATCAATAAATATGGCTATGTATTTGGATTTTGAATACACTACGGCACTTCTTCGTGTGTGCAGGTTCTGGGCAAGCCTGGCTGAATGATTTTATCGTCATTTTACTCTGTTACTGGGATGTGCACAGAGGTGCATAGCACATAAATTGACTATATGTGCCTATACAATAATGTATGTGTGACTCTTGGGCAACTTTGTATGCAGTCTATGAGCTAATTACTTTTGATTCGTTTGAGCCCTCCATCTGATTTTTTGCATATTACGGTGCAGAATAAGTTAGGGACTTCTTGGACCCCCCAAGGTACAACAAATAAAGCCCTGTTGAAATTGGAGAGATTTCTAGTGCATCACTAGTATTGGTAGTGAGGTAGTGAGGCTTACATGAGCAGCAGAGGGGACAACAGTGGATTTAGAGAGGGAGTTCATTAGGGCAAGAGAGATGAAATGGTGGTCCAGACCTCAGGGAATGGGGTGAAAAGCCCACTGGATGGCTTCATCACTTGTGGGGTTGACAGCTTTGAGTAAGAGCATCTTACCAATATAAACACTTTCCTAATTAAGTCCTCACTTGCTTTTAGAAACTTAATTGATGAGATAATTGGGTGGTGGTGGGGTTCTCTTCTCTAATTACTCCTATAGAGGGTTTTTAGACATGGGAGGTGAAATTGCTTTATGATAGTAGCTAAGTCTCTAATGCAGAGAAACCAATTGATGGATTGTTTTTAGGAAAATGTGCAAGCACATCAGAATTAAAAGTATCAAAGTTACTTAACCGAAATTAACCAAGCTCCAAAGGGACATTCCAGCATGTAATAATGTAATAAATATGCTTAGCACATGATAAAGCACATGTTACTAAACACTTTTTTATTGCAGTTTGGAAAATCCTGACTTTTCTCACTGAATTCTATGAATAAAGACTCTGCTCTATTAATAGACCAAGTGATCATACTTTGACAAAGTGTCCATGGTGTGTGGAAGATGAAAGAAGCTTTCTGGCTCATGTAACTCTGAATACAACAATACTTTAAGTAGGACACTCTTAATTGTGTTCAGTCCTTGAGATGGAAATGGTAATAGTTTACCTTTTCATGTGTATCTCATACAAACAATTTTCATTACAAGGAGTCTATGTTTTAATGAAAACGAGAATATGTTAACAGTGACACATTCAGACGAGGAGTTGAGATGAACACTTCAATTGTATTCAAAGAGAGTTCCAGACAAGTACGCTCTGCATGGATTTACTGTCCCCGGGGAGAGGGACAGACTCCATTGCAATCTCCTTTCTCATTTTACCCCCGAAAGGTGTTGGCAGTGCTTTGCATCTAAAGAGCCTTAGAAATGATCAGTGTTACAAGACCTGACATTAAGAGACACAACTTAAAGATCACTTAAAAGACTCCTGAAGGAAAAGAACCATTAAGAAACAGAGGTTTCATGTGATGAAAACTGCTGTGAAACAAATTCATTTAAATAGCTTGTTGATGCGGAGAATATTAGATATATTAATATATATATTATATTAATATATATAATATATTAATGGTGATCTCTGTGAGTAGAGATCACCATCACTGCGCTCATTTTGCATTAAATTCCACTGTAAATCCAGATGAATTTTCTCTCATAACTGGGTCACACATCAGATGTGCAAACTAAGCATACTTAGTCAGAAACCTTTAAAAATGCTTGAGACTCCCAAACCAATCACGCTGCAACAAAGACAATACATGCTCATTATCTCCACTAATCAAAGTTTATAGTACATGGATGTCACAGTCAATTCCAGCCACAATCCCTCATGTCAGATATTAGTTGATAAGAGAAATATGTCACATTATTATGACAAAACACTTTGTATAGATTTGTTCGAAATCAAATGCTGCACCTGATCATAGAATCTTCTCCAGAAAAATATTACAGTTTAAGTGAGGTTTAAACTGTCATTGTAGTCATTCAAATAGTCATTCTACGCCTTCCACAGATCTCTGCATAGTTATGCCAATAAGGATATTAAGGAAATGCAAATGCACCACCATGCTTCCTTACCTGAGGCAATGCAGCCTGCTCTGTTTCAACACAGCAACCAAAGCGGAACTGCTCACTCTCCCTTGTGTACTACTGCAGCCCACGGCAGCCACAGGAATGTAGCAGTGAACCAAATACTAAGCCAAAATATGGTCATAATAACACACCCTACCAATGCTTGTTTCTCAGCGGTTGATGCAAAATTGGTGTATCTACCAAGAAAATCTCCAATTTTGTTAAGCACAAAATCTATACTATCTGTGTTTTAATAAATATGTCCATAACTCTTTCATATTGTGTGTGTGTGCGTGCGTGTGTGTGTATCAAAACTTTTAACTGCATTGAACTGTGCGTCTGTGTGTTGTGGTCTGATTTTTCTCCCAAATAATTATTATGTTTGCTGGATATTTTGTGCAATTTTGTAATACTGTAGCATTGCACTGCTTATTTCACTGAGAAGTAACAAACTACAGTACTTAAATAACTTTGCTTGGTTGATAGGCTATGATATGAGTTAAGCCTGAGCTCTTCACATAACAGAGGTGGTTTGTTACAATTAATCTTCATTGCATTAACTTTAGATTTTAACCTTAAGTCCTTGCTTCCTAACATGCTAAGCTAATTCAGTCAAACTATTATTTTCTGCATATGTCATAATCGGATGGACCCTGTACTTGATACATCCTCCCTCTAACATGAGCAAAGAGTCTACAGCCATGCTGGCTGTACTTAGGCACAGTGGCGCTTTGAGTTAAATGTTAACAGATCCTCGTTTTGTGTATTAGCATGCTAAGATTTTCTAATTGTCATTAAAGCAAACTACAGCTGAGGATGATGGTAATATTACATTTTATCACATTTTACATTTTTCATATACATTTTAGAGTATTTCGTCATAAATCTGTGCAATATTTGGTGTCAATCCATCTGGTTGATGTTAAGATATTTAACATTTAAAAATGTTGACCTGCTAGTGTTGCTAAAGGAAAGTCACAGAATTACCAAAGTGGGTTTATCATCTGATATCTGTACTAAATTTCATGGCACTCCATCCAATAATTGTCAAGATATGTCACTGAACCCAATGGTCAACCTGCTGATGGAGCTAGAGCAGTTGAAAAGTCAGAGGATCATCTACATCAGCAGGCTTCATCCTCTTGAGACCATGCATGTATATAAAGAAATTCCTAATCTAATAGTTGTTTAGATATTTCAATTTGTAGACCCAGTGGTGGACCCACTGATATTGCCATCCCTAGAGCCATACTGATAGCACGGCTAAAAAATCTATCAAACTTTGACATAGTGTATCCCAAGGCAGAACA
Organism: Euthynnus affinis; assembly: GCA_029490765.1. NCBI lineage: Eukaryota > Metazoa > Chordata > Actinopteri > Scombriformes > Scombridae > Euthynnus > Euthynnus affinis. Next base: position 19,031,380 of record CM055839.1, read on the forward strand.
CAAACATCTCGTGCATTCAATATGCATTATAAATTTACATGGGGTTGGGGGCTCAGAAAAACCACCACAGTGTGGGGCCTTTGAGCTATCCTGAGAACAACAGAGAGGTCACATGTTCCTATCTCTGCATGGAGCCAAATTTTTAGCAGCAATTCATCCATATTTGCATAACCTTCTTATTTGCCATGGGAAACTAATATCAAAGGTTTCTAAGAACATTTTGCTTCAACATCTCTGTGACTATGAGATTGTGAGAGGGGAGGAAGAAAGGCAGTCTCAAGGAAAAGGGAAAATGATTGAGTGCAGACCTCTTATTTTGTTCTATATAGCATAACAGAATATCCTTCTTAAAATTCCAAACGGCACTACTTTTTGTAGTGAAATATCACATACACAACTTTGAAGGATCTGAAAAACCGTACACTGAAATATCAAAAGGAATGGTCATGTTTGTGTTTACTTGATTATTGGCTTTCTCACATTATGAAATCACATTAAAAAAAGTTTCATCATCCTCACTTAATTAATAGTACATAGTCTTCTTATTGCAGTGCAGCCGACCATCTTTTCAACAGCATTTGAAAGTTCACCTTGAACAATATCCTCAATATTCCTCAAAAAAAAAAAAAATATAGGGTTGTATCATAAATAATTCAACTTTGTTTTTGAGAACATTTTTTCTGCATGACATAAACAACTGAATGTTTTAGATCTATAACTGGTTGTTTCTTTACACAATATTCATTGGGACTCATAAACTGACTTGCTTATTCAACCAGGAGTTTTATGGTCATCCAGTGGTCATTGGAATGGATGCCCATAAGGCAGTGTCTATGTTAAAAAGAAAAAAATGATTTGAAACCGGGGCTGCCCATTATAACCACTATAACTCTTTTCTACTCCTTTCATACAGTGAAACAGTGAGAAATTGCAATCATTTCATCTGGCTAAGTTTTCTTTTCAGAGTTGAACAGAGATCTGCACACCAAATAGTTAACATTTAAAGGACTTCTTATTTTCTGCTGTGAGGTTTTGAGCACAAGGCTCTTACTCAGACTTCTTAAGGCCATACTACAAATGTCGTATTTCCATTACATGGTACCGGCTCAACTCAACTCGCCTCGCCTCTGGTACCAGGTACTTTTCTGAGTGTCGTTTTCCATTACAAGGTAGTACCCCCTCAGGGTACTTGGTCGTCATTAGCAACGGCGCATGAATCTGCCATGACGTCATCTTCAGCGCGACACACAAAGGAACAATGGAGGATATCGAAGGGATAGCAGTGTTTCACCTACAATAGTACAACAGGAACCCCCGCAGGCCCAAAATATTTTTCAAATGTCAAAAATAATGCCAAATATCCATTCATTCTTAAATCAATAGCGTTTGGGAGCCACTGAGCAGTGCTGTCTCGAAACATGAGTTAACGTTTGTGTCGTTGCCATGGAAACTGCAGGTAGCGAGTGGTTAAGCGAGAGAGAGAGCATCTGAAATAATGGTGAATGCTAACGGAGCAGAGGAAACAGTTAGTAGCAGCAGTAAGTTGTCAGTCTGGCATTAAATGTACAGTACAGACTACAGCTTGTCAACACCATGAAAAGTCACATCTGTTGTTTCCCCCAACTGCTGGAAAAGTGAAGCTTAGCTCAAAAGTTAGCAACAATGGGTTAGCCTAGCCTGACGATGCTAAACTGATAAATAGAAAACAGAGAAATGTGTAGCTGCCTGCTAATCCCCCCACCCCAGGCCAAACCATTCAACCTAGGTGAAACACTGGATAGTGTATTTAATACTCGGTATGTGGCTGTTTGTCACAGCAAAGAGGCTGACGGCAGCAAGACGAAACCGACCACGGCGTGGAATTGCGGGTTGCCATACCGTCATGTTGAATGATTAAACAATTGCGGCCGCAGCTTGGTTATTTAAAAATGGCGAGTTTGGTTTTGCTGCACATTGATGACACAGTGACAATCCTCTCTGACCAATCAGTGGCCTGTAGTGTTCTGACGTCACATTTTGGTACCCGTTCTGCTTTTTTGGAACCTCGACGGAGCTGATACCAAAAAAGTTGGTACCTCGTAATGGAAAACCAAAAAAGGCGAGGCGAGGCGAGGCGAGTTGAGTTGAGCCAGTACCATGTAATGGAAATGTGACAAAAGACATATGACAACACACCTGCAAATTGCCATCAATTAAATTTTAGAAAACCTTACATTCCATATTTTACATATACACCAATTTTTATAGGCTACATTTTTACAAAAGTACATATAGAAAATTACAGTATATACAACTCATGTACCCCTAACAATTTGTACTCCAACAAAGGACGTCATACATACTACCTACTGAAGGTGTGCCTGAATACAAATATGTTATTCGGCTAAGTCCAAACAGTGTTTTTTAATGAATAACATTAGTAAAATCTTCAGAATAAAGAAATATATGTGTAAAAGCATAAAACAAAAAGAAAACAAAACAAAACAAAAAACTTACTTTTATGAAAAATAGGTTTTGAAAGAGTTTTAAAAGAGTACAATGAGGTAGCTTGTCTGATTCCCAATGGAAGGTTATTCCACAGTTGCAGACCTTGGTTGGGGTGAGAGGGTTGATAATGTAAGATGGGGTAAGGCCGCTGGGTGCCTGAGAAGTGACATCATATAATACAACTTTCTTATTGGCTTATTAGGAGGAGGTGGGTTGGGTGGACGACTACAGGAGAGCGCTATTTGAGACCACCAACCAAACATGCAGACATTTCAATGGAGATTTTTAACATTACATCTGTTAATGTAATTACAAAAAAAATTACATTTTTACCACACTTTAGTGTTTTAACCCAAACCATGTTCTTTCTCTAACCCTAACCAACTGTCTTTTGTTTCTAAACCTAAGCAACAGCATTTTTGTAACTAGCCAATGGCATTAAATTACACTCACAAAGTTTAAAAATGCAGCATTAAAGGTATAATATGTAATTATTCCATATTAAAATGTCTAAAAACAACTAGACCTATGTTATATATGTTGTTGAGTTGTGTACTTACATTATCCCAAATGTTTCCAACAATTATCAAACCCAGAGAAATCGTAGTCACATGTCAATGGTGTCATACCTCCTCTGCCAAAGATTAAACACGCATAAGATGCATATGGCAGCGCTGGGTTTGTCCACTACAATGGCGTCCACCAAAACTAACACATATACAATACACATATAAGATAATACATCAGTGTTGTGGTTGTTCCACACAAACTATTATAAATTGACTTTTATTCAGTTTTATGCCACATTTTCATGATAAATTTAGATAGTTTTTAACTATCTTTTAGCCAGAAGAAGGATTTTAGTCATTGGACGTCTTAAGTTATCAGAGAAATAAACCGAACAAGTGTTGGCAGCAGCCCATATCTGATGTCCATGGGTCCCCATACATCGCCAGAGAAACACCAATCTTTTAGGTGAAACAGCTTTATTCATTCTTCTTCTTCTCCTTCATTCTTTTTATCTGTAATCAGCAGGTCCGTTTGTTCAGGAGGAGACCTCTGCGGGTAATTCGGCTCCCAATAAAAACATCCTGTACGATTAACACCGGAGTAATTGTATCCTGGTGATGCTGGTTATTTAAGAACGAAGACAACAACTCCCATGATCCCTTGCTACTTCATACCGTCATCACACTCCGTCTTTTGTCATTGTTTTGATTGAGAGACCCCTAGCTGCTGAAATTACATATTGTGCATTAAAAATGGCATATTCCGTGCACGCAAAATTGGACTTTGGCGTATGCACTGAATGTAATTTGTATTATTTGTACACAGATTGTGAGACAGCGTCTGCACATTGACACCGTCACCACCTGCTGAGCTGACTGGTGCAGGTGCTGCTGTGTATACCAAAACAGTGTATACCAAAACATTGTAATTAAATAAAGTGAGTAAAACTGGTGTGTGCAATGTTTTGATTATTTTTAGATTGAAAATTAAAACATACACAAAAGATTGTAAGCTTTGTTGATCCACCACAACTTCCCTTAAGAACTAACTTGACATGAATGTCCTAAAAGCTTAAATCCAGCCATCACACAACCTTCTTACAAACAAAATAGTCCTGCAAAACAGATTCATCACAGTTTAATACATGGCATGGGACTCAGTTGATCTTGAATTCTGTGAGGTCTGTCACATACCATCTGGAAACCACTGCAGGATTCCTCCCAGAGGCCTTTGCAGCTGACAGGGCTGGAGGCTTACAGATACTTAGACTTATTTCTTTTTATAAACCTGTCAAACCAATAGTATCCTGTTCTTTGCTTTCTTCACCAAGAAACCTCTGACACTCTTGTCCCAGAGATATTACAGTGCAAACTTTTTCACATGAATATTTGTCATTAGAAAGCATTTTCTCTACTTGGTCTCAGTCTTCTTCTATAGTTCTCCCATTTAATGTTCCCTCCATATATTTCTGTCACATATAAAAATAATATAAAATCTACACTAGTTTGTGAGCACGCAGTCAGTATTTACAGAAACTATTTCATTAGACAGAAAAGACATAGTGCAGACATACAAGCTTTGTAAACTGTCAGCACATGAATCTCAGCACATCTTTTTGATTTTTTTTGTTTTAATACAGCAACAACAGAAAAAGGCTTTAATAATAATAATAATAATAATAATAATAATAATAATAATAATAATAATAATAATAATAATAATAATAATAATGATAAACTAGTTCAGTTCTTGTAAAAACCCTATCTGCAGTATTTTATACAAGTGGGAGGCAATTGATTTCTGGGCCAGTCCAGCAAATAATGAGTTACGGTAATCTAGATGGCTAGAGACAAAAGCATGAATGAGAGTTCATGCAATACTTGCACTATAATACCAGTGAGTAGCACTGCCAAGGCCCCTTCTCTCTGTAGTGTCTATCATACTGAATTGCTGTAGAAGTTCTTGCTCCTGTGTGAACAAAAGCGTCCATTTTAAATATAAGATGCTATTTAAAGTTTTTGCAATCCAGCAAGAAGTCCAAGCTCTCCATTCAGGCCTCCATCAGTTAATCTTTAATCTACTGTACTCTGTCACTGGAAATTTCCCTTTTCCTTGTCCATCAAGACCTTTGCTGAGCACTCACTACTCACACAATCAATTTCATCACTACACACAAATGTAGGCATCTGCCGACAAAGTGAAGAGGTGTTTCTAACTGAAAATAAAAAAGCTGACTTTTTGCTTTTTTTTTATTTGCTCTTTGCCTGCCTTGGGATTACTGTAAAAAGCCAACCCTCAACAGCTGAAAGAGCAATAATACAGTGTGCATGTCACAGCACACACGAATCAAGGCACCCAGGACAGTTTTCAGAAAACTCCCTCGTTTAGATAACACATTTTTACAGTATGTAAATGACTTTGATAACATAATTCACCCATACTTTTTGAGTAATTATTATTAGCTACTTTCAGTTTGGAAAAAGTTGGCCATTCTGGAGATGAGGACACTGCCTCTAGCCTCTGGTTTTTGTGCCAAAAACCAAACAAACAAAACTATAAACTGAAAGGTTAGACAAGGCCAAACAAACACATAAAAACAAACATTTGCTACTTTGTTTGTCCAAACCCATGCCTCACAAATACCTAACAGTAGTTGTACATACTGTTCTGCAAACAGCTTCTTAGAAACAGCTTCATGAAGAGGCCAAAAGATTAAACATTCAATATATTTTGTCTGCTATGAGCAACTAGTTAATCAGCTAGGTGATAAACACAACTGCTTTTGAAAGAGAGATGGAAGAGTTGCATGAAAGGTCTCTAAATGATCGTATCTTGTTCTATATGTCTTGCTCTAAGTACACTCATGTTCCCATCGCTCTGTTTTCATGTGGTTGAGAATGTGCTGAGCCTCAGATCCTGTAAAAATTGGCGACTAACAAAGATCATGAAGATCAAGAGCTGTGGATTTAGAGCGTTTGATGACACTGTTCAGTGATATGTAAATATCATTCCCTGCTTGGCAAAGATTTTTTTTCTAGCGAGCTCACAAGCATGGAATAAACAACCCTGTCTCCTCAAAATTACGTTCCCCCACAACTAATTTGCATTCTCAATTACGTTTCTCAGAAAACGTATTTTGTCCGCGATTACGTTTGTTTGTAACGTATCACAAATACGTTTCTAATCAACATATTTTTGCTTTCCTACAATGCTATTAGCTATTTTAATTCGAACAACCTTTCTCTACTTTAACATACATATATTGGGGACAGGCCTACGCATTTTCTAAACAAACCTGGATTTATCCTTTTTCAATGTGACTGTACTCATTTTAATTAATGGATTGATTTATAATTGCTGTGTATCTTGTATCTCCACTGACATCTGATGATTTGCGCATCATGGCCGGTTTTTAAGTAACCGCCTGCCATTGCTGTGAGGAATAAAATCAAAGAAAGACATGACGAACTCAAATTTTCTGGCCATTGTTGTCTAACCTCATGAGAAGGGACTGAAAAAAGAAAGAAATCCTAAACGTGTCAAAGGGAATTCCCAGTGACGTCATGCGTAGTCACGTCCCACAAAATGAACCCCCCGACCCCGCCCCCCATGCCCGCCCCCTACAACGCCACCTTTTTTCCGCGTTACTTTGTCTTCTTCGTCGCTCTTTTGACAGACAGTGGATGGCTCAATGAACCAGGCAGACTAGCGAACCCACGTGTGTCTACATTGAAATGACATCTTCATTCTTGAAAACCCGAGGTTGCAAGCAAGACGAGTTGGCGGGATTTCAGTCCGCCAAAAGAGCCCCGCGTAATTCAAAAAATGTTGGCGCGCGCGCAAACACACACGCACGCACACACACACACACACATATGTCTAAAATAAAGCAACATCTTTACTTGTTCTGAACATAGATCATCTAGATGCAGTGTTATTAGTCTAGTTGTTATAAATATTTGATATATTCAGTAGTTATGTTGTTTTATGGACCTATTTTACGACCCTACTTTACAAAACAGAAGAACTGCCATCCCAAAAACGCTGTTTATGAAACACTCACTAAAATATCTTAAACAAACCAACATTTTAACTTTTTGTTAACATAGATCAATTAGATGCAGTGTGATTATTAGTTCGGGTGTATTAAATGTTTGATATATTCAACAGATAGATCTTTTCACGACCCTATCTTACTACCCCACTCTACAACCAGAAGAACTGCAACTGTGGTGCTTATTTGTGTGAAAATTAAATTTAACCATATTTTACCCATATCTGACAGCGTCCCCAGTTGTTGACTATATTCACATGATAGCTGAGGCCCAGAGCTCTCTATAACAGTTGCTCCCATGTCTGTACCCCCTTTTGTTGATGAATTATAAGCCTTCAAATGTGCACTGAGGTCAAGGTTCAAAGGTCAGTTTTTCAAAGCAGGAGTCATGTAGGATCTTCATACTTACATATGTTACTTTCCAAGCCGAGACCTTTACAAAAATGTAATTGGTGTAGCTCTATGACAAAGTTTTAATTTTCACATTTCATGGACACAAGCCGTCCCAGGCCTAGTTTCAGAGAGCACTTTGAAGGACCAAGGTATAAATGAAATATTTTTATTTGTTTGATTGTTTTTTTTATTTTTTGAGTGTAAAAAGTGGGTCACCCTCAGAGATTACAATAATGCTGACAATGTTGGAGGAAGGCCTGAAGTGGTTGGGTTGGGTTTTGGGTGAGGGCTGAAGAGACCTACCCGTTCTCATTCACGCATAGGCTAGGTTACTATTCACACAACCTTGAAGATGTTTTGTCCTTCATGATTCTTGGTTTCAGGATTTTATATCAGCATGACACAGACCATTCAATCAAAATCCTTTTTTTTTTTTTTTTTAGCCAATGCGCATATACAAAGAATACGCCTTGGCCCTCCCCATTATTATTCTAATATTAATCTTATTATAATAATAATGAAACAAAGTAATATTAAAATTAAACTGAAAACTATGATCTATTTACAGTATGGAATAGTAGGCTAAAAGTTTTGAGATAGGATATGATGCCTTATTGCTGAAATGTGCTATTCAAATAAAAAATATAAAACTTGTAGTGACTGTACAAAGGAAATTGTCTATGGTCTGTGCTATGGACAAATAAATGAAGTGTATAAAATTAATGGAGGTGAAGAAACCAAAAATTAAATCTGGCATGTGCATATATGATTAATTGTGAATTCCAGTTTGATAACCCTGTCCTTCAAAGTGCTCTCTGAAACTAGGCCTGGGACGGCTTGTGTCCATGAAATGTGAAAATTAAAACTTTGTCATAGAGCTACACCAATTACAAATACATACAGGTCTCGGCTTGAAAAGTAACATATGTAAGTATGAAGATCCTACATGACTCCTGCTTTGAAAAACTGACCTTTGAACCTTGACCTCAGTGCACATTTGAAGGCTTATAATTCATCAACAAAAGGGGGTACAGACATGGGAGCAACTGTTATAGAGAGCTCTGGGCCTCAGCTATCATGTGAATATAGTCAACAACTGGGGACGCTGTCAGATATGGGTAAAATATGGTTACATTTAATTTTCACTCATAAAGCAATTAGATATTTAAAATCTGATTACACAAATGTGTTTATCGTCCCCTTAAACTCCCTAATGTACCCTCAATTTAGTATTTACAACTTCCAATTATATAAAAAACGTTAATATGTTTTTAAAACTACAATTCCCATGAGCCTCGCCATGCTTCTTGATACAAATAAGCACCACAGTTGCAGTTCTTCTGGTTGTAGAGTGGGGTAGTAAGATAGGGTCATGAAAAGATCTATCTGTTGAATATATCAAACATTTAATACACCCGAACTAATAATCACACTGCATCTAATTGATCTATATTAACAAAAAGCTAAGATGTTGGTTTGTTTAAGATATTTTAGTGAGTGTTTCATAAACAGCGTTTTTGGGATGGCAGTTCTTCTGTTTTGTAAAGTAGGGTCGTAAAATAGGTCCATAAAACAACATAACTACTGAATATATCAAATATTTACAACAACTAGACTAATAACACTGCATCTAGATGATCTATGTTCAGAACAAGTAAAGATGTTGCTTTATTTTAGACATATGTGTGTGTGTGTGTGTGTGTGTGTGTGTGTGTGTGTGTGTGTGTGTGTGTGTGTATGTGTGTGTGTGTGCGTGCGTGTGCGCGCCAATATTTTTTGAATTACGCGGGGCTCTTTTGGCGGACTGAAAACCCGCCAACTCGTCTTGCTCGCAACCTCGGGTTTTCAAGAATGAAGATGTCGTTTCAATGTAGACACACGTGGGGTCGCTAGTCTGCCTGGTTCATTGAGCCATCCACTGTCTGTCAAAAGAGCGACGAAGAAGACAAAGTAACGCGGAAAAAAGGTGGCGTTGTAGGGGGCGGGCATGGGGGGCGGGGTCGGGGGGTTCATTTTGTGGGACGTGACTACGCATGACGTCACTGGGAATTCCCTTTGACACGTTAGGATTTCTTTCTTTTTTCAGTCCCTTCTCATGAGGTTAGACAACAATGGCCAGATAATTTGAGTTCGTCATGTCTTTCTCTCATTTTATTCTTCACAGCAATGGCAGGCGGTTACTTAAAAACCGGCCATAATGCGCAAATCATCAGATGTCAGTGGAGATACAAGATACACAGCAATTATAAATCAATCCATTAATTACGTCACATTGAAAAAGGACAAATGCAGGTTTGTTTAGAAAATGCGTAGGCCTGTCCCCAATATATGTATGTTAAAGTAGAGAAAGGTTGTTCGAATTAAAATAGCTAATAGCATTGTAGGAAAGCAAAAATATGTTGATTAGAAACGTATTTGTGTTACGTTACAAACAAACGTAATCGCGGACAAAATACGTTTTCTGAGAAACGTAATTGAGAATGCAAATTAGTTGTGGGGGAACGTAATTTTGAGGAGACAGGGTTGGAATAAAATGTATGCATGGTGAAATATATGCATGGTGCCACGGCAGAAGAAAACTGATTTATGGTATCCAGGGCTGGAACTGGCCAGATTTTAATGAAAGGACCCTGTGGCACCAATGGATTATTTTCTATAAAAACCAACATGTTTTAACATACTGTTAAAACTATCCATCAGGTGTCTGTCAATATATACTCCCTAATGCCTTCTCCTTATTCCAATAATACAAGAGTGATTCAAGAGTGAATATATTGTATAATTTTAACATGTAACATAGTAACTTTGGAGCAGGTGAAAAAGGACATTTGTAAGATGTGGCTACTTTTTGGTGATTCACACATGAACATTGTTTGTCTTTTTAATCTCTCACATTAAAACTGTTAAAAATGTACTAATTACTATTTTCATGTTATCCAAATGTCAGAGGGGTCACTTACAAACACAGTTAATTACCCCCCTCAGCTCTATGGAGCACATTAGTCTATTCTAGATCTTTGTTTGTTTGTTTGTTTTATGGCCCCAAAAAGTTACAAAACATAAAAAAATTACAAAGTTGGTGATGAGCTGGTGAACATAGTGGCACATCTAGAGGCTAAAGAGCCCCATATTTCCCCCAAGAATTGGTGGGAAACCAAAACAGAGCTAAAGTGAATATATTTAAATTATTGATATTTTTGAAATATTTATTTACTATTAACTTAAGATAAATCATAAAAATCATAAATCATAATGTTGCTTTGTGTACTTGAAATAATAACTTTATCAGGTGAAAATATATATGTTTTCAGGTTGTTCTGCTGTCCTCAAATAGAAAAAAAAATCAATCCATGCAGCTTTAAAATTTAAATATTGCACTGCTAATTTAAATTCTTGGCTGGCATAAACATATTTTTTTTATAATCTGACACATTACATTACATACTGTTCACCTGTGAACGAGGTGAAATCATTTTACAAATATAAATCCTATCTGCTATGCATCATGATGCTAGAAGATGGCCACAAGTAACACCTATAAAGCACTTGTGCATTTGTTTCAGCACATGTGACTCACTTAACTGAAAAATGAAATCCTCATGATGGCTTCCTATGCCCTCACTGACACTGCTATAAATATCCTACAAACACTGTAAGTATGATTAAAGTCTAGACATTCAAATACCAGACATTATGCAGCACCATAATTGCTGCATAACTGCTAACAAAGTATCCTCTTATTGCAATCATCTTAGCATTTCATATATCTGCTTTGTGATTTACATTTTGGTTATTTGCTGTCTTAAACCTCAGATAAAGCAGAGCAATTGCTGTCCTCCCAGGCTTAATCTTTTGATCCGGGGTGAGAGAGGTAGTGGGATGTCAGTGGGATGAACAGTGCTGTGACAGGTGAGAGAGAGGAGAGAGAAGAGGGAGGGAGAGAAGAGATGTTCTGCCAATCAAGTTAGTTGGAGAAAACCTCAAGCTTTGCTTCTTAATGAATGAGCAAGTGTCCCCTTTAAGAGGACAAGCATTTGAACCACACGTGTGCCTTATTTAGTAGAATGACAGAGAAAAAGAAAGGAAGGAACAGGGACAATCCATCCTGCCTTTCACCGATGGAGGTCGTGAGCCTTGGTGCAGATCCAGTTAGAGCAATGTGATGGGGAACAAGATCAAGTGGAGATAATACAGCTCTTTTTAGTACTAAAATGTATAAAATGAAGAAGGTGACAATAGGCAACTTTAAACAGAAGCTGAAGAAGAAGTTGCTCCCTTTTAACCACAACTAAAACTGAACAAGCCTAGAAGTTATTCTTTTAGGGAAAAGTATATACTTTTACAAGAAGCATTTCAAATTAATTCCTTAATTTATCTGTGTGTAGATATGCAGCTTTGCATGTATTTAAATTGCTTTCAGACCATTTTGATGTGATACCTGCCTGCAAACAAGAACAGCATGTACAGAGTACATATTGTACATATGTATTTTTTAATAACCTCAAGCTGGAATGCAGCCATTTCGTACACTGTGCAGAATAAAGATTTCTGCTACAGTTTTCACTGATTCATATTTAATCTCTTTTCTCCTCACCTTGGGTTGATATACCTTTAATGGTAATCCATAATATAAGAAGAAGACCACATACCTCAGCTTCCATTTCTCAATTGTAGATTATTACGTTGCCTTGTACTGTAGAACAGAGAAATACTAAACTATACAGGGTGCAAATGATTCTGGTCTTCATGTCTGTAACACTCTGACAATGGCAGAGAGTTTAGGGAGGATTTTAGCTCTTGCTGAAAGACTAAAATAGTTTTATAACTGTGTTGTGTTGTGAAGAAGGTTGAGGCATGCAAATTGCTTGGAGTTGGTGTTGATTGATGCACAGGATTACTTGAGTGGTAGAAAGTCTCCTAACTAACAAAAAAGCTGTTTCCTCGCCCACTACCTTCAGATTTTTTTCCCCCTTTGGGTTAGGTTTTTTTTGGCATTATATTGCACAGATATCACAAATTGAACATTGATATCCATTGCTAACTGAGTTCACAACAGGTATCACTGTGTGATGCGATATCTTGAAGGTTTCATTGACTTGTTTGTCTTTAAATATATAGTATCTGAGGATCCTCACTGCAGCTTTTGGTCTAAATGAAAATGTGTTGATGCTAAGCACACTATGTTAAATGATATATATATATTTAGTTTTAAATATATAGGGTAATGTTTATATTTCATGTAGAGCAAAGTCATTTGAGAAAAGCAGAGCAAGATTTTTTGAGTTCTATAGCCAGTAGTAGTAACATCACTGTAGCAGTGACACAGTGTGGTACTTATATTATTCAATCACTGCGGGATGATACACTGCATAATGTATACACTAAAGCATGAGAATGTAGTATCCTAAACAGCTGGTGGAGAACCACATCTTGTATTTCTTCCTAGCTAATGCCTTGCAGTCACTGGAATTACCCTGAGCAAAATGAGGAAACAACAACAGAATTCAATATGTGTCATAAAGTCTATTGTCTCATTAAAGAAACAACAAAGTTGTTTTACAGACAAATGAACTGTGATAGCCAACAAATCATGCTCACACTCATGTGGGTAATTGTTAAATTAAAACAAACAAATGCAAACAAATGAATTCAAATCTTTATAAGAGATATTCAGACATACTGTATGTTCAGTTTTAAATATATAAATATTTGACTTTAAATCTACGTTTTTTATTCAGATAAGCAATCCTTTCCATTTTTATCAATTGTTGAGTTCAAAATGTCCAACATATGAATATAAAGAAGGTCATAACAGTGACAGCCATGTAAAGTTGCTGATATCACCATCATCACCACAGTCTTTAATTTTAAACTACAAATTTAAGATTGTTACACTTTATGTCAAGATTTATTTGACACACTGACCATGATTTACTGGACCTTGGAGCCAGCACTAATGCATGACATTGTGCATTAGTGCACTAGATCAAAATTAAAAATCTGATCTGAAAACCATTCACACAAGCATTTTCCATAATGACAATGGTTCACACCCCATTAATATAACCAGGCTACAATAATCTCCCCTCTCCAATAGTCCTTCATGGCAACTCATGACCACTGTCACACTTGAGATGACCACTGTGCACCTGTGGATTTTAGTATATGTAATGCTGCCTGTGGTGATCAGTCATGGTTCCAGCTTCCAGAGCCTCTCTGATGACGGGACTGGAGCTCACTCAAGCATAATGAACAGAGGCCATGGCCTGATGGTTCAGCCTGGCCTCACTCTCTCACCTTTCCCCTTTAGCTTGAAAAGTCACTTCCTGTGGGTTTAGATTACTCATGAGTATTGGTACATCCCCCCACGTTTAATTTCACAGCCGTTCCGCCTCTGAAACTTTTCTCTCTTCTCCAGAATGAGCAGTTTTGTTTACTTGCCCTCAAAATAAATGTTATACAAGAATACACAAGCAGGCAAGGCTTTGTACACTCTGAATTCAAAACACATTGGACTCTATATCAGACAAGACATTTCATATTAAACACGATTTGTCATGGGGCCAAGGGAAAATAAAGGTCGGACAGAATAATAAACAAATACTGTATGAATAGGGTATGGCAGTTTGGGCCATAAGCTTGAGACACGTCACATTTTCAATCTCTACCAGTGGGAGGACAAATCGCCTGAGAGGAGGGATTAGGGTTGTGAATCACTGATGGAATAAAAGTCTCTTGTTGTTGCTTTGTAATTGTCTCTGCCATATTTACATGTTAAAAAATGGAAATCTTTTGTTAGGTGCTGGCATGAAAATCGCTCTCCTATGAGTCAGCAACGATGTTAAATATTCATGACTTTATGTGGAAAGCAGCATTTAGGTCCAGGATGCCAATGAGAAGTAAGCAAAGGCACGGATTAGCAGAGGTGACGGGGTTGATGAATACAAACATTTAGGAGATTATGTTTTTGATTGGAATAATGCTTTGCAGGCAGATTTATTCTGAGCATTGGGGGAATAATTAGACCCCCCCCCCAATCATCCATATGGAATTTTGACATGCTGTGTACGCCGGCTCCCCAGAGGTGGAGTGGCATTCAGTTTTCTACTGTGGAGGGGGAATTGATCCACAAGGTGACACCCAGTATAAGAACTGTCAATAGAAGGTCAGGAGCTTTCCACCGCCAAGCATACAGAGTGTGTACTAAGCCTCCTGTGCAGCCATGCAGCGTCGATCAATGTTATATGAGAAGGTTGTAAACATTCAACTGAATCATCCTGCTGCTTTGCATTAGATTGCAATAGATGCCAAGCTTTAGGAGTTTGGGATGAAAGGGAAGTGGTGCCAAGAGTGAATTTTAAATTTTTTGACAACCTTAGGAAACACAACGCTCACAAGTACTGGTAGTTTGATAACTTGTACAAAATAAAAAGTACAGTGGGATACAGTGATTTCTAAAAGAAGACTAATAGATGTCATCACTTTCATGTGACAGACAAAACATCTTCAAGCAACACTGCATCTCTTTTTGATGTTTCCTTGTCAGTGTCAGCGAGATAACAAAGGAAAAAACACACGAGAACAGACACATAGACACACAGGCAGATTCAGATACACACACATTTAGAGAAGTGAAAAAAATTCTGAAAGGAATTTCTGTTCTTAATGTTTGACTTTGATCTGCTTTATTTGATGTGCACTACTGAAAGAATGAGTTCCACCCTTTTCTTCCCTTCTTTGACATCAAATAAGCAGTGTCCTCTTGTACAGGCAACCTGCTATCATGCCAAAGCATGTAATACACCTGCTGGTCCACTGTGTCAATGTCACATTTTGCCTTGCCTAGGCATGACAAGTAAATGTGTGTACATTAGGAGATTTTTCTAATATGGCACCTCTATCAGCAGGACAACATACTTTGTCTATGCTTTCCAAAACTGTTACAAAGCACTGTTAAACAATAATGATGTCTTATGTGTGTCTTATGTGACAAACCTGTGGTTAAGGTCTGGTTTAGGCAGGTTTAGGCACAAAAATTACTTGGTTAGGGTTAGGGAAAGATTATGTTTCGGTTAAAATGATCACTTGAAATGTGCTGTTGGTTAAAGTCACCCTAAAGTTATGCAACCTTTGTTGTCATGGCGACCACAACAGATGAGTACTAAATAAAGAATTTATTTACAATATAAACAAAAGATTAACATCTCTCAGAATTTTTAAATAACACTAATGGAAAACAAACCGATCCCAGTAAACAAAAACAATGGTTAACTATCACACAGCACAAACGCTGCCAACTGACCCACTGGCCCAATATGCAGCTCTCCTCAAGCTTTTAAGCTCCAGGTCTTGATTATAATTGATCACAGGTGTGATCAACCACCCACTGCAGGAGTAGGGAGAAAAGTGCAGAACCTGGAGAGACACAGGAGACAAAAAAACACACAGAGAGACCCACAACACTAGGCCATGACACTGACACTTCCAGTTGGAAGAGGGAAGTGAAAAGTGGTCTCCTGCAGCTAAGTGTTATCCACCCACCCAACCCACCTCCTCTTAATAAGGACATTTGTCACCTGAACTGTCTTACATGTACATGTTACATGTTTATTAATAGCATCATTCAGTTAAAACATTCAACTAGGGATGTTACCTGATTCAAATATGATTTTTGTCA